>OU744349.1:18390929-21064262 GCA_916610135.2 Macropis europaea
GAGACTTAATAATTGCGAGAGTCAGCGTATTTTACGAAAATATAAAAGGTGCATTAACAAAGATAAAAGCTCTCTTGCATGAATTATCCACAATTCGAACTAAATGGGAAAAGGAATCTATAGACATAGAAAAAATGAAAACGTTGGAAATTAATTATAAAAAAATTATTAAACTCGAGAAGGCTACTGATCAAATAACATTGAAATTCAACTCACTGATACAAGAAAGTAATGAATTAAAAAATGCAACTCGGTGCATTGATTCTATTACAGATTTATCGGAATTGTGAGTAAATTTTGTTCAATATACTTTCAAATATTTTCTCATAAAAATGATTCGTTTTTTTTTTGTGTAGATATAATAAGGCCGTAAAAATATTTGAGTTTTGTAAGAATGAGCATCGTCGTAAAAGTGCAAAACCAATAGAAATGGTCAAATTAATTTTTGAATTTTTAAAAGTACAAGAAACACAATTTCGTAATGAAAATATTACTGAAATTATAAAGTATGTATATGTATAAATTTATTCATATTTGATATTCCATCTTAATTAATTTACATTAGGTTAAAATAATTAATGTTTTTAGACAAATAGCGAAATTGGAAGTTGAACTTTTAACATTGGAAAGGATTTTTGATTCAGTCATTGCTATGACAACTGTATATAGTGAAGAGTTCCAAAACATAATACGAAGCGCCTATAATACTTCTACGCACATATGTGGTGTTCTTGATGAAGAACAATGCTTAAAAACATCTGCTGCTACACAGAATGAAACTGCTCAAAATTCAGCGAATAGTGATACAATGGAAATATCAAATAAATTTAATAGTAACCAATCATTAAACACTTCTGTTGTTAAACACAATCAACCTACAAATGAAGATAATGACGTGATATATGATAACTTGGTCATGCGTTATGTGTAAGTATAACTGGTTCGTACTACAGAAAAGAATAGAATGTGTAGTGTCTGAAAAAAAGATTACAAAATTTCAGGACTTGTAGTATGTACTATACTGGTTAAAAGAAGTTAAATCAATATGGTTCTGCACATTATAACTTTTAGAATAAAGAACAATTTTCTGTTTTGATAATATAAATAAAGTTACTTTCTTAAAGCAAAGTACATTATTTAAATTAAATTATAATATTGAGCATAGAGTGGTGACATGTAGTAGTGACCCGGTTGCATTACTTCCCAGCCAAATTTTCTTTTTGTGGATGTAAGAAGTTTAATATATTTATTTCTTATGAATAACTTCACAAATACCTGTTACATGGTTTTAAATAAGTTATACAAATTTAACAGAGTACCGAATCCTATGACACGAAAATACTAGGATTGCACTACACAAAAACCTCTTTTAAAAAATTGAAATAATAAATATTGTATTTCGTTTCTAATAATAATTTGCTTTTATGTTCAAAATAATTTTTATGTCGAAATAGAAAATTGTTATTCACTTTAATACAGTTGATTTATGAACTCATATTTATTAAGCATATTTTAATCAGTTTAAAAGCTAGAAACTTAAATTCTGGAATAACTTGTTTTAGCATCTGGTGTAAAATTTTCTAATAAAGACGTTTTATTTTTCATTTCATTAGATTGGACAATCTTTTGATAGAATTACAGAAGAAATACATGGAACTGGTTAGTTTGGAATGATAATCATAAGAATAGAAAATGTATGTACTTACCAATTTTTGTAACAGTTTATTGTACATCTGAAGTAATAATTCATATTTACATAATTTAACTATTATTTATTGAGTTTCCATTATTGAATTATTATTAATGTGTTTTTGCAGTATATGCTGATATTCTTGGTATATAATGTCGCACACCCCATTTTATGTTAGCATGTTTGTCTGTTTTGAGAAATGTATAAATTGGTCCATTTACCATATTCTTCTGTCTCATCATCTTCCATCGGATACCATTCAATGCTGTTACAGAATCTGTAAAATGATGCATGTTAATATAGAACAGAAGTCAGAGGTATGTTAAAGTCCAAACAATTTTTTGTTCGTTTTAATTTCAATTTAAAAAATATATTAAAATGATATTTTATATTTTATTAAACGTTTTGTGATATATACTGGTCTGAAATTGGCTGTGAGAAAAACGTGTTATAAAAGTTGTACATAAATCACTATATGCATAAAAATAGTTGGTAATAATTCTGTTTTATTTGTTTAATAAATAACTGAAATTATATTGGTATGTTGTAATATATAATATATAAGATTTATACTTACTTTATATGAGAAAAAAAAACTAACATAAGAGTTTATTATTAAGGATGTATTTTAAATAATATTGAACTCACCTACTTCAGAGATATCACTGAAGGTGATATATAAGAATAAATATATGAAAACATGTTTTTTTAGTATCTGTAACAAAAATGATAATGAACACTCTGTATGAGTATTTTTATAATGACACATCGTATTTATTTTTAATTGAATCATACTTACAATATACTTCGTTGAGACATTAAAATTCATTGTGTCTGTCACAGAAGCTGCACATTAACTGTGTCTAGCAAAGCAATATCAACAGATGCTATTCTTTAGATACAATAAAAAATTTCTATGCCTGAATGAGTATGTAACACAGAAACGTTTTTACTAACTTTCACTGGTATAGAATTTAAGTTTTTCTCCTAAGAGATGTTATACTTTTGTTATTAATGCTTGAAGAATTCACATAAAGTACCAATAAGAAAAAAATAGCTTTATGTTTTAAAATGTATTTTATTAAAAAAATGTATACATATCTTAAACTGAAGATTAAACAACAATGTTAAAATAAATATCATGATCTTTATTTT
Organism: Macropis europaea; assembly: GCA_916610135.2. Classification (NCBI taxonomy): domain Eukaryota; kingdom Metazoa; phylum Arthropoda; class Insecta; order Hymenoptera; family Melittidae; genus Macropis; species Macropis europaea. The sequence goes on from OU744349.1 coordinate 18,393,775, forward strand.
CTATTACTTTCTCTTCACTGAGAAATATTACACACCATACTATTTTCCTAGATTGTCCACATACATCAACGATTATGCAATTCCACGTATAAAAGTCCATTGTACAGTAACATGAAAAAGTAAAAAAAGAGGAAAAACGCGAACTTCTTAAATATCTATTTGTCCAATTCCATGAGAGAAATAGATATTATTCATTGTCACTGATATCTTCATCAGTTGTGAACTCGGAATGTTCATCAGCTGCATCTACATCCTCTGCAGTTTCTTCATCTGAAATATCCCACTGCGGATGTTCTGTTGGTACTTCTGGTGCCTCTTTTACATCCAACTGCAAATAAACATTTGTAAAAGAATGAACTAAATTATAGAAACTTCGTTTGAATATATAAACGAATTTTATTCCATACCTTAATATCCTGAGCTTGATCAAAGCCAAGGTAAGAGTCACTACGTAAACATACAGTAAATGTATAAACACCTGGCCATCGTGGTGCTGTAAATTTTAACTGAACTTCTTCAGAGTGTGCTAACGATGTAATATGAATAGGAGTTGTCAGTAGGGTCTGACTTTTGCGATCGCAAATATAAACCCACCAATATTCTTGTTTAACGTCTGGAAAGAGTGGACAATGCACTTCGTGTGATAAATTACTCCTTCCCTCTAGAACTTTCTCTCTTTTTGAAATCCTTTGCTGAAATCTATACATGAAAATGTAAGTAAATTATTTAAATAGCTAAAGTTAATAATCAGTATTACAAATATCAATATAGGCTGAACGCGACGTTTTACCTTTCCCATTCTGTATCATCGTCATCGACGGACACATCTTTTTTATCATGACTATCTTCGTCATCACTTCTATCACTATCAACATCACTGTCACTGACGTCAGATAATTTATCTTTGGAAGACTCTTTGTCTACTTTATCTTCTTTCCTTCTCGCATTAGGAGTATTTGTTTGTTGAGCATTGTTATTGCTAGACTGCGTATTCTTCATTGAAGCAGACTTTTTACTAGTACCCTTCTTGTGAGATTTCTTTTGACCCTTTCTTTGTCTAAGCCACGCTGGCTTTTTGACAGTTTGATTTTGTTCTTCTAATACTTCGTCTGTGGCTTCGACGCCTGCTTTACTATCATCGATTATGTTTTGATCTTTCACGGTGTCATCTCCAAACAAATGTTTCATATCTTTGCGAGTTAATGATACAGTTACAGTTACAATAGCACCAGCAGTATAAACAGTTGAATTTTCATCATCAATAACTGAAATCATAAAACATATTGGTACAATTAATTAAAACATTCTTAACTGTTAATAAACACATACTCATATTATGAAAAATATCGAGTTCTTATACCTTCAGATCGTACTTTGAATTCTATGTATGGCATACTTCCAAGAACTTTCATTACATCTTCATATTGACTGTCTGACAAATTTCTAAGGATCAGTCTCCTTTCTTCTCCTTTCAATTGTGCAAATTGTTGAAGACTTTTGATTTGATGCTGATAACAAAAAATATTTATTCGTTTATACATTTGCTAATTATGATTAATTATAGCAATGAAACATAACAGAAACATAACACGCATCTTCAACACAGAAATAAAATGCTTTAATTAAAACTATTTGGCTATACCTTTTTTGGTAAGAAACATTTTAAATTATCTTCAGTTATATGTGGTAGTTGCAAAAGAGGACTTTTAAATTCCCAAAAACCTTGTACTATCATTGCACATAATTTCATACAATTTTCTACAGTTTTTATACTTGGTAAACGTGGAACTAAAAGAAAAACATATCTCATTAAGTTAGATGTGTAAATACTTAAATTATACCAATATTAAAGCAACGAATATTGTTTATGCAATGTAATATGTCTTATTATTGAAAACGTTATACAAATAAAAAATTGATATGTACCTCGTTTAGCATAAGCTAATAAGATCACTCGATTGACACAAATGACCATTTCTTGAATTAAATATGGACATTTTTTGACTATATATTGTCTATCTTTCTCTAATGTTTCTGGATTCAGTGGTATACGAGATAAATGTGCATGAAGTAAAGCTCTAGCTTTAATTGAATATGAGTTACATAATGGGACTTCCTTGTTTTTCGCTCCTAAATTGGGTAACTGTTTAATAAGCTGTAACAAAGAAAGGTAAAATTAGAACTATGTTTTTTATTAGTAAATCTAAAGTTTTAATATGAAAAGTGCAATCTATCTTTGTAAGCTATAGAACAAATACATTATCAATGTTTTATTCAATTTTATATCAATATTTATCAACTTTTTATTTTTAATAATATAAATTGTAGAAAGTAATCAAATATTGAATAATGTATGTTTTACCGAATATACTTCCTCACTGTCTGTATGTCTTTCAACTATTTCTGCGTTTCTCTTCTTGTAAAATTCAAAAGAAGCAGCAAGGATCATAATGACTCTTTTTAAGGACATTAAAGATGTTTTAATGAAAAAGTAATAATACATTTCAGTAGTTGCCAATAGTACCTAAAGATAAATAATAAAATTAATGAAATTATCAGTCTGTTATTATTAATGTTCCTTAAAATTTGCTTTTCTTAATAAATGCATATTTACTTGATCACCAGTGTAACGGATACTTCTATACCACCACATTCCAACTGCAATTGGTAAAGCAAACATGAATACCAATGAATATAATCCCAAAACCCATACTGAATTTTCTTTTTCAACAATCCAAGAAGGTAAAGCTATTCCAAAACTCATTGCTCCTGGTCCATCCGGGTTTCCATATTTTTCCCAATTTTTTCGTGCTTCCTCATCCGTTAATGCCTGATAAGCTATTAATTCATACAAAATTAAATATATTATTCTAATAGCAACTAAGATATTGATATCTACAGTTGATATTATTTATGTGCTGCTGCTACTAATATAAATAACACATGCTTAAACTACAATTAACAGTCAGTGTATAAGCACATATTTATTAGTGTTTGATTATGTTCTACTTTATATTAATACTGACCTTTTGTTAATTTCATGAATGCTTTTTCATTTCCAGTTTCCTTATCAGGATGAAGAATCAAAGAAAGTTTACGGTATGCTTTTTTACTGTCACTTTGCGTTGCAGTCTGTAAATATGAGTAAAATTTTGTTTATGCATATACCATTACATAAGTGAAGTATCTATGAGTAAATATTTTTAATGATACTTACAGGAGGAAGTCCTAATATTTCATACGGATCAAAATTGGCCATTTCATAGTCAAATTGTGATACTTTATATGCCAGAAAAATGAGGACTATCCATCCAAGAATAATAAGAAATTTCCTATAATGATGTAGTAACATTAAAAGACATGTAACGATACAGAATAATCTATGTACAAAAAGATACCTACGTAAATAATGCTTTGGTTTCCTTCCAAGGTTCATTAAGTTGCAGAATAATTTTCTTCTTTTTACACCCATCGCATTGACATTCTTTTGCTTCTTGATCGGGATCTAATTACACATAATAATTTTATTGTATTCACTTCTTTAAAACATATTAATTTTTGTTTTATTAAAACGACAACCAGTTTAATTAAGTTATGATTATTAAAAAAAGTATTTGCATGATGTTTTCCATAATTTGTTAAAAATATTAATTATTCATGTTTGCATTAGATATTATTCCAAATAAGCTTGTTTCATCTTTTAATATGAATTATTATAAAACATTGTTAATATACATACTTCATGAATGACCTGTAATTTTTTTTTAAATAATATATACATGTTTTCATGCAACATTTCTGACAAATGTAGTAAACATTAAATGAAAACTTGGCATATTAATGAATATCAAATATTGTATTATTGTTCCATAAAAATCAGAATGCTAAAAGCGCTGTATTTAGCTATTGAGATTATTAGTAAATTACTAACGGGATATTCACAATTAAGTACTGGTTAGTCGTTCATCATAACATCATGGAGAATATTACATATTTATAGGGGTGAGTGTACAATTCAGACTGTTTAAACAATGAAAAAATATGCGAGAACGTGAAACGTTACGGTAATGTCACTTAATTTCTATGTTAAACGAAATAGATTCGTCCAATTCTAACCTTGCTTTGGGCAACGTGGCCAAAGATAGTACGTCCCGGGTATCAGGAGTAATGCCAGAAATGATAGTAAAAAGTAGAAAAACGTCCCGCCACTTTCGTCATATTGAAATTTTTGGCCGCTCATAGCTCATTAAGTAATAATGTTTAAGTATATAGTTTAAGTACATTCATTACTAAACTTCACTTTGAATTCAAGGTATCATCCAATATACAGTACAGTTAGAGAGTTGTCGCCAACAAGACTGCCAACTCAGCACCGAATGCTAATGGTTAAGTCTGACGTACACTTGGCGTTGCCGGTTCGTACACGCCTAACGAACAACGAAACAGCACCTTAAGAATCTCAATAATTCTGTGCGTTGATGAACGATATGATATCGAAAGCTTGCAGTCACAGACTACTGTCCTACTCCTATGTGACCATATGATATGCCATAGCATGATAGTATGACAGTCTCCTAATTCATCCTCATGCACTCTGACCGCTGACAACGTCACTAACGCCAACGTCATGTCGATGGCTAACATAAACAAGTCCTGCATCGATATCAAAATCGATTGAGATATCGACATTGCAAATACAAATACCATGAAAAATGAATAAATAACTGTTTTCGTTGGAGTCGATAATCTTTTCACATTTACAAAGAGACCATCAGTCGAAATTGTCCGTACAAAGGAATGTTTGCGCCCGTATTATAGGCTAACGTGGAACGACGCGTACAGAAATTGTTCGCTTTCAAATCGTTCATCAGTTTTTGAAAATGAAAAGTCACTAAGGAAAATATAGTTGGAAATTAAAGTATTAGGAGAAATAGAATTTCGTTTCTAATGTCACATAAATTCGTGAAAAATGAAATGGAAAACAGTTCGTGTGATCTTTTACTGTGTTTCATCGTAAGGTGAATTTGACTTGCTTATGCTCGTACCTGTTTGAGAATTTTCATGTGTACCTTTCGACTCAATTTATCATTTATCATTAATCAATATGATTAAGAATTGATGTTACGTTAAGTTGCTGGAAAACTTTTCAACATGTGCGCACTATTCTTCGAATAGCACAAGTGACTAATGAATGTTATCTACATGAGTGTGCCTATGACATCCTGATCAATGATTTTGTCTGAATTAATTTGTTTACAAATACTGCCAATGTATGATTTGGTTTGACAAAACTATTCACGATACATACGTAAACTATGTATAATAAACGCACGAAAAGATTGTGATATTTAACTTTGATAATCTGTATATTAAATTTCTAAGGTAAGTAAACAATATTTAGTGGTTAAGTAAGACACATTTTCAAGTGCAAACGGTTGAAAGAATTATTTATAGTAATAAACAATAAAACTTGTAATGACAAGAATGTACATGTTATTATTTCTTCTATTGCTATTGCAACTTCTCTTTATGTTATAATTATTTTCATTATTATTATTTCTGTAGTTATCATTATTATTCATATTATTACTGGTTTGACTATTCATGTATAAATTCATATTTTTCTGATTTTTGGGGAAGAAGTTATGCTATGCTTTTTCAGTACGTTAACTTATTTTACTATCTAAATGACAATGTGTAATTCATAAATTTTATAGTTATTATTATAATTTAACGTAGGAATCAATTTTTATTATTTTTTGTGCAGGATTAGTATCATTTTTCAATAAACAATGTCTGGAAAACATATAGCTGATTGGACGCAAAGCGATGTTGGTAAATGGCTTATGGAAAGTGGCCATGATAAGTTCGTCGATTTATTTGTGGAACATGAAATTGACGGAAAAGTACTTCTGACTCTCAAAGAGGATGATTTAAAATCTAAAGGCATGAATATAAAGAAAATTGGTGATATAAAGAGATTATACATTAGCATAAAACAGTTACAAAAAGACAACATGGGAATATTATTTGAGTTGGGATATGTCGATTTATTCCCATCAACAAATTTTTATAGTCAACACAAACATGACGTAAGAAAAATGTTTTTGTCAGTTATTCTTTGCGATTGCCACTTTTCAAAATTTGTTTATATTTTGAGTGAGCAAAGAGTAAAGATATAAATAAGATATTCACAGCAATGGATATATATCTGTAGCTTAATAGAAATGTTTTACTTTTTTTTTTCTATAGATGCCTAGTACAAGTACGAATCATGAAGGTTCTATAGAACATGAGTTTTACTCAGCATCTGTCTCAGAAGATGGTCATGCATCCCATTTACCTCCTGAAATTTGGAAAGCTTTCATTAGTTTGGCATATTTGTTTATCGTTACATGGATTACTGCCTTTGTGATGGTCATTGTTCATGATAGAGTGCCTGACATGAAAAAGTACCCTCCATTACCTGATATATTTTTAGATAATGTGCCGCATATTCCATGGGCTTTTGATATGTGTGAAGTTACAGGAACTATACTCTTTGCAATATGGCTCATTGTTCTAATTTTTCACAAATACAGGTAAATTATATTACAATATTGTTGGAATTTTTAAACAATTAGTTTTAAATAGTTTGTATTAATAGAAATAATTAGTAATATATTATAGAAATGATTAGTTAAAATTTTGTATGATTCACAGATTTATCTTATTACGAAGATTTTTTGCTTTATCTGGTACAGTCTTCCTTTTAAGATGTGTCACAATGCTTATTACTTCCTTGTCAGTGCCAGGCGCACATTTACAGTGTCAACCACGGAAGGTTCCTGAGGATTGGACAAGGTATAATTAGTATAACTAATATTTTATTCTTTTGAATACTTCTTAAGAAAGACAAATATATTATTTTTTTTTTACTTCATAGTTCTGCATATGTTGAGCTGTACAATAAAATTGCTATGGCTTATGTTATATGGCGTGGTGCTGGTATGTCTATTCAAGGTGTTAGAACTTGTGGTGACTATATGTTTAGTGGACATACTGTTGCACTAACTATGTTAAATTTTTTCATCACTGAATGTAAGTGTCAATATATTTTTCTTAAATTTTTTATAATGCTGTTAATATTTAATGTACTTTTTATTTTGCAGATACACCAAGACAATTGTACTTCTTACATACATTTACGTGGATGCTCAATATGTTTGGAATATTTTTTATCTTAGCAGCGCACGAGCATTATTCCATTGACGTTTTTGTAGCTTTTTATATAACTTCTCGACTATTTCTTTATTACCATACATTAGCAAATAACCAAGCATTGATGCAACGTGATTCAAACAGAACCAGAATTTGGTTTCCCTTATTTAGTTTCTTTGAATCTTCTGTTGATGGTATTGTTCCAAACGAGTACGAATCACCATCTCTGATCATTTATAATCTAGTTTGCACAGGAAAAGATATTTGGCATTTGGTAAGAAATTCAATTTGCTTTGGTAAATCATCGCGGAATATAAATGGTAGTGTTAAACATAGCACAAAGAAGGAACATTAACCAATTTATAAGTTGTATATTTATTTAATAGTAGGTTTTTGAGAGTAATAATTTTATTTGATTTTTTTTATACAAATGCCAAACAAAAAAGGAAAGAAAATATAAGTGTTTATTTTTCTAAGTGATATAAATAAAGAAATTAATGGAACGATTAGGAAGTTACGAAAACAAGTTTATGCGGCTTATCTGGATTTTTATAATATTTATGAAATGATTATCCGTGGTAGTTTATTTTAACTATATTGTGGCCTTCCTAAGCAAGTTCCAATTATTTTATGTTTCAGTTTATTTTTTGTGAAATATTTTTTATGAAATGATGTTGAAAACATGGCTGTAGATTTATAATGTTATGACGTGTAAATTTTTTAAATGACAAATGCTCAATGCAAACTAAATGTTATTATTTTATGTACATAGAAAGCGATTTCTGCATCTACCACAGTGTTATAGTATCATATTCTGTTGATTAAATGCGTACAAATCTAGGAATCTATTTCATGTTGCGGTAAGAATTAAACTTACAAATTAATGAAAGTTGCAATGATAAATTTCTAGTTAAATCGAAAATAATATTACTAAAAAATGTTTTGCAAAAATTTATGTATCATTTTTTTCTATAACTTTTGATATGAATCTTGAAGAAATGGAAAAATGAAGTAGCACGATATTGTATAAGAACATATGTAGCTTTTCCACCTTTAATTGGTAAATTTTGTACTGATAGAACATGTAAGCGAAAAGTTTTAATTCTTAAATTAATTCTGGTAGCCATTATTTATGACTGATCATTGTCGGTCGTCTCTATTTTACATGTCTTCGAAAATTTGCACAAAGTAGTAAAGTATGGCTATGTACGACCAAAATTTAGAGATTAACGGCGGTCATGATCAGGCTAATTATTACATGTTTGCAAACAGATAGAGCATGTATGTATATATATATATGTATATTAATATATATATATATATTATATATATATATATAATATATATATATATTAATACCTCTAATATAATATATATATATATACATATTAATACCTCTATCTTTTGTGCAGTTTAAGTGTAGTCGATGGTGCATATTTAACTTCGTATGGGAATGAATAATGTGTAAGAGGCTGCTCGTAAAATGAATTAGGTTACGTATATTTGTTATAAATAGAATATAATTATTTAAATTTTCAAAGGAGGCTCTTAATATTATATTATTGAAAAATAATAAGGATTATCATTCTATATATTTAATGCCTATACCATTGTATGACCATTTTATATTTGGTTAATGAGATTATTTTTCGATATTGTCTCTTACTTGGAATATTTTCATACTTTTTTAAAAAGAAATACACATTCTACAGGTGTAATATCTTACTGTGTAATGTGTTACATTCATTATATACAATTTCTGTAAATACATCTGAAATATCTTTAGAATTAGTATTAAAAGGTGCTAAATTTATCATGAAACAAAATATTGAAACAAATATCATTTCTCATGATATATTTATTTAAGGATATTTAATATCCACCTGAGAGGTACAGTCTTACGTAACATGCACAAAATTAAATTGATTAATATTTCTTGTTTATAAAGAAAGCTAATGAACAATAAGATGTTTGTTACAATTAGCCACGATAAATCTGTGCTGCTCTTCACGAACATTTCTCACAGTTTTATTTGTCAGAAATAGGTACGTCTACACAAGTGTACCGTTCCTATAATTAAACCGCTGGTGTGTAGACCGTCGTGGTTTCCGAGCTACAATGTCAGTAGCAGTCCACTAGGTTCTCTGTTATTTTACATATCGTTTCTTTGTGCCCGTTTGAAAAAAAAAGACAGAAAGTTAATAAAATATTTACCGCAAACAAAAGTGTGCTGTTACTTTATTTCATTTTCGCTCAGTTTGTCCCAGATTGATTCCTCCACCAGGTACGTACAGTTAATTTCTCTGAATATTTGAAAGCATTTTGTAATGACAACAACTTCGAACAATCCGTTCAATTACAAAACTTTAGTAATTAAATACTACTCTATTTGATTATTTGTCTTAAGAAACTTCAGCGTGCAGTGTGTTCTAGTTCATATTGCTGATCATCCGATAGAAACATTTTTCGTGCCTGAGGAGTTACCACAAAAATTTCGGAACGGAACATAAAATAATGAACTTTTCAGCTGCCACGAGGACATGGAATCGAAAATAGAAGGCGTCTGTCCAATTTGTGGAGCACAAGCGACTCTTAAATGCAGTGGTTGCAAACAGCAATTTTATTGCAATAAAGATCATCAACGGCAGGATTGGCCTCAACATAAATCAATTTGCCAAGTATGGGAGATTCATGAGAACCCCGAACTCGGGCGACATTTATTGGCCTCACGGGACCTGAATCCGGGTGATCTAATCCTCTCGGAATCACCTTTGGTTTGGGGACCGGCTTTACACACCGATCAAAGAGTTTGCGTCGGCTGTGGAAAACAACCCAAGAGTACCAGCACGAGATGCGTGAAATGCCTTTGGCCGGCCTGTGAAATGGATTGTCCTGGACTTACTGATAAGAATAGACACGGTTTGGAATGTCCGTTTCTCGTAAAAGCGAGGATCGTTCCTAGGTTCGTACCGTATTTAGAATGTATGTAATTCTTTAAAGACATCTGCAGCAAACATTGTTCACTCTTTAATCACTGAATAATGTTTACATTACTTAAGAAAGGAAAATTTTCGAAGAAATTCATTTCGAGTGCATTTTTAACAAGCTGTAGATTGGTGTATGTAACACTGTTCAACACTTATTTTGATTTGTAACATTCAGTAGGCGTTTCTTATACATACAGTAGCGTCCCTCATAGGGATTGGACCTCTGACCGAGTATGCGAATAGCATTTTATATATAAAATAATATAAGAAAGACTGGATTACAATATTTGTCTATAAGAACAGAACTCTTCAGTTAAATCCTTCACACTTTCAGTTTTTCCTTTTATTTTATTTCAAAATTAAGTACGAAAAATGTACTCATTCGTTCGATTAAAGTTGCTTTTATGGTAAATCTTGTGAACCACGAATGAGCTACGTAACACGGGCAATGTGTCAAATGTTTCCCTGTATGCACTTTCACGTACATTTGTTCAAGATTGTTTTAAAATTATTAACAAGATTATTGACACGTTGGACGCCGTGGCGGTCACCGGTGATCGACACCTCAAATTTAATTTAATTAAATAATTAATGATTGTTGCAAAATTCTTAGCAAACTTGATACTAAAACAATAATATAGTAACAGAAGAACACAATTGAGTACTCAAATCGTTTTTTCCTTTACGATTATGTAAAAAATAGTAAATTATATCGTGTCTGATTAGGCATGGCTGTTTTCACTGTGGCGTTCAACGTGTTAAATATATCATACATATAACTCTCGAATAAATAAAAACTATACTTCTTGCTCCTCACGTTCTATCAAACTTTTGTTACAATTGTTTTTATCTTTATAGGTGTGATGTCCTTCTAGTAATACGTATGTTGATATTGTGGCGGAAACAATCCAAATGTTGGATGTCCTTGGAACAATTGCAGAGTCATGAGGAATCTCGTGGTCCAGGTACAAACGCGTACGATGAAGCTATGAACGTAAGTCAACATGTTGAACGTCTCCTATCGGACAAGCCTGCTGCCAAGGATATCATAGGAAAAATTTGCGGTTTAATAGACGTTAATGCATTGGAAACTATGCCTCCAGAGGGATCGGTGGCAATCTATAAAACGGCGTGCCTTTTGGAGCACTCTTGTCTCGCCAATACGAGACATAGTTTCACGATCGACGACAAGGGAAGGCCGCATATTGTAGTAAAGGCTCTCTGCTTTATTAAAAAGTACGCTTACTTCGCCACAAAATACGGAAAGATACTTTTCACTCTTACTAATAATATTAAATTTGTGAATTTAGTATTTCATGATTTTCCAATTTAGCACTTAACCCTTTACGGTCGGAGAATTTTGTGTCGAACGACGTGCCACGTGCACTCACTCAAGATTGTCTTGTAAAATTCAAATTAAAAAACGATATCCTTTGATCATTATAGTAAAAAGTTACACCTTTACATTATGCAGTTTTTCCGGGTTTAACATTTATTTTTAACAATCTAGAGCAGTGATGATCACGGAACCTCCGGCCTTCCTCCACTCTAGGTTCATTCCCCACATATAGGCTGTGATCTAGGACGATGTTGGCCCGAGGGGGGACGAAGAGTGAACTGGAGGAACTGAAACGAGGGAAATGGACCTAGAGTAGGGGTAGGCCGAAGCTCCCGTGGCCATCTCTGATCTAGAGCAAGTAAATAGTGTCCGCAAAGGGTTAATACGATCGTTTGATACAATTGAAGACATTTGATGAATGATTTCGTTTTTTTGAGGCTTTCATGACGAGTATTTTTGCAGCTGATAGTGTTAGAGAGTTTCAGGTTTGGCTGTATAATTAGATGAGAATTCCAACATTTGACCAATATTGCAGTTGGTTTTATCACGGTCTAAGGACACAAGTATAATAGTATCTGTTTGGAGGTTTATGATCCGCGTCGTTGATCAATAACAATCTACTTTCTTGTTAATTCTTATTAATTCTTCAGTTGATCAATTAACGTAGGGGGAGGGTATTCCAAATAGAGTTCAATATCTGTTGACGTTCTTTAGGCGTTCCATTATTTCTAAGGCTTCTTTGTACTACCTGAGAACGTATACCTTTGGCTAGGCTACTACTTTAACACGTTGACTACCACAGTGGAAACTCCCATACCTGGCCAGACAGACTATAATATGTCAGTAAAATGTCAAAACTCTCATTAACACGTTCGCTACCATAGCCGATTCGAGAAAAACGTCCACCACAGACCACGGTTTATTTTTATCATTATCTCTGCCATACATGAGTGACGTCGAGCTCTCAAAACAGAATTGACGCGTCACACATATGTGACACTGGTAGCGAACGTGTTAATTTTGACACAATGTATCTGTTCTATACAGTTTCGATGATTTGCTATGATTAATTGCACGCTCTTGCCAGTTTCTTCGATATACAGGGTGTTTTCGAAATTGTGATACAACCGGAGAGAAGGAGATTCCTCATGTAAACGTATGTCCAAAATATAGAATAAAATTGTTTCATATGGGGCTCTGTTTTCGAGAAAGTTGAGCTTGAATATTCGCTAAGTACGCGTGCACTTAACTAGCCGCAATTTGGTTAGTTCACCCAATCTGACTAGCTACCGTCATTTCTTTTGTGTTTATGAACGATATCAGTCAGTATTTGGTATAATTTTAAATCATGCAGTTAGTTTTAATAGTATATTTATTTTATTAATTATTTACAAATTGCTGAAAATGTCATCCTTGATGTTGCAGATAAATTCTTTCTTGCTCGGCGAATTAACACATTGGCTGACACAGTGGAAACAGCCACCCTTAATTAGACGCAACATAAATTGCTGTTTTGATTGTAACTCACAGAGAAAGAAAATTTTTAAGTACTCAATCGTATGCATGCCTTTCTATGTTAATCTTGGAATGTAAAATTCACTGAGAATATTGTCAAAATCAATAATTATTTAATTAATACGTTGACTGCCCAAAACGAGTTAACTCGTATTAGGCAGTCAACGTGTTGAAGACATCTATCATGCCACAGTGAAAAATTCAGTGTCTGATCAGACGTATTATATTAAAGTAGATTTGTAAAAAATACACAGTTAACCTTAAGAATCTTCAATTATTTCATGAAACACTTCCTGTGGCATACTATCATTGTGACATTAGTTTTATTAAAAACATACTGAGGGTTACAAATTTTGTTTAATTAAATACGTTGCGTGAACGGAGCTTGTTAAATAGGCAAAAAATTGACTTACACCACTTTTGCATTAAACGGCTCAAACGACGAAATGCGCGCCATAATGAGTGAGTCCTTTGACCTTGATGATGCAAACTGAAACACTGGTGTAACGTTGGATTACTTTTCCAATCATATACGGCCGAAATACGAAAACCATTGACAGTCCTAGTTATAGTAAAATAAAGTTCAACAATTACTTTTTTTACTATTCTTTCACTATTTCGTTTAGTGACTGATTTTTATTTAATTCATTTATGGTACTTTCGTGTTTTACGAGGGTCATTCAATAAGTAAAGAGACAAACGGCTGTTGTTTTAATACGATCTATTCTGTGAATCTAACAATATACCCATTTTTCGACATAATTTCCTTCTATAATTATATACTTGTTCCATCGCTCGACTAGTTTTTTTATGCTTGCAGCAAAGAATTCTTTGTGAAGGAATGTGAGCCAGTTTTGCACATGTGCTTTCACTGCTTCGTTGTTTATCAGTGGACACTTCTTCGGCAACTTTTGAACTGATCAACCCACTTCTAAGAATTCGTACAAATCATACAACTTTTACCGTATTGCTTGAGCAATAGGGAGTAAATTTCAGACGGTATTACACCCTCAGAAACCAGAAATTTTATCACTGAACGCTGTTTTTCAAAAGTGCACTTTTCAAGAGGACTTGTCATTGTTGAATGTGTGATAGAGGCTGTGTATTCTAAAATACTTGCCAAACGGTTATTTTAAATTGATGATATGGTTGCCAGTTTATGGTTTTGAAAGCATCGTACTTCTTATTTAGATATTTATTTAACTACAGCAGTTTGTCTCGTTACTTACTGAATGACCCCCGTAATTTCAAAGTCCATTAAAGAACTGAATAGTGATACATTATGTCTGCATTATGTTATGATACACCTCATAGTTTCTACTTCGTTACTCATTTTTAACCCTTTGAACTCCTTCGTCGAGTGTGACTCGCCATCGATTTTATTCACAGTTACTCCTATGTCGAGTCACACTCGACATTTTTAAATTGCTAGTTTGAATATGTATTATATTTCACAATATTTTTTTACCACAAATATCAGATCTTAGCAAAGTTCCAATACTGTTTTCAATATAATTAGTAAAAAAATTGTTTAAATTGGTTCCTATCAACCAACCGTCTTTTAAAGTACATTTCAAATAAAACAGTTAAAATAATAGGGTTATTGAAAAGAAAATTGAAAGAAACATTAGGAGTTCAAAGGGTTAATGTAGACTATTTTTCCGTCGTTTATCGACACATTTATAAATATATTAAAATTATAATTTTTGTTTTACATGTTTTAGGGGAGACCACTTAAGTACAATGTATACGCACGCATTGTGGGCGACGAGAGCCCGAAGAGCTCATCTTCTTGAGACCAAATATTTTTCTTGTCATTGTGTACGATGCGCCGATCCGACAGAATTGGGCACGCACCTAAGCACTTTGAAATGTCCTCAGGATAATGGTTTTATTTTACCCAAAGATCCGTTAAATTTTGAAGCGGATTGGGGGTGTACTTCGTGCCCCGGAATCCTTACTGCTTCGGAAGTGACGGAATTCATGGGAAAATTGGAAGAGGATGTTGACGATGTTATGACTCAAGCGACAAAAGATATGTTGGCTGATCTTCTTTCTCGGTAAAATGTTCCTCTTTCTATTTTTGAACAGCAAGGAAAAATTAATTTTCACGAACGACTAGTTTATAATGAATTTATTTTTAAACGAATTTCTTTGGTACCTTTATTGTAATATTCTGTTGCTTTTATTGTTACAAAGACATTCAGTAGTAATTGTCCTATTTAAGTAAATTAATCATTTCAAATCATGCTGGAATCGGTAATGATATTAAATATTTCAAATTCTAAAAAGTAGTTATAACTTACGGGGTGACTTTATAATAGTGTTACAAAATTTGCAAGTTTAATATATAGTTTAAATCTGAGAAAAAAGTTTTCAACTGATTGAAATTTCAACATGCTTATATTATGTCTTGTGCTCAATAAGAAATAGTATATTATACTACAATGAGAAACACTGCAGTATAGCAAAACTTTAATGGTACAATAAGCGCAACAAACATGCGATAAGAAAATTTTGAAGTCTTTTTTGTAAGGTAAAATTTAAAAAAAGAATTTTTTTCAAAATTTTGTTAACGTTAGTTTGTAGACCTTCTTGTACCATTAAACGTTTGTTTGAAACATTTTTCTTTATCTCTTGTACTTTAAAAGTTATATGCGAAAAAGTGGGACTGCCAATTGGACTTTGAGGTTAATTTTCGCACCCTTAACGGGCGATTGTGCAGGAATAAGACATACCGTTATTCTGGTCTCGAATTACTCTATAAACACACAAAGTTTCATCCCAATCGGTAAATAAGGGTTCACGGTGTTCCCTTGTCAGAGCTAACGTAGATAAGGATTGCCTGCTGTCAGACATCTTTTGAAATCAGTATGACAGTAGTTAATCCTCATCCGCCCCTTGCGTCAATTTAACACATTTTTCTCACAAAAATACGATAAATGTAAAAAAGTAGTACGTCTTGCGAATCGTTTTATTATTTGAGAACGATGCTATCTTATGCTGCAATTTACTGAATGTTCAGAAACTTCATTTTTTTACTCTTACTTTAAAAATATGCAAATGCAACTATTTATCCTTTTATTGTATTGATTTTTTATCACTGCATCAATTTGACACCAAGGGAAAACTTATGTTGGGAAAATGAGGGATGGATGAGGGTTAAATTCCGGCTCGACATGAGAACGGGGGAAGTTCTTCTACAAAAATTAGTTGAAGCACTAGATTTCGTTTACAAGAAAAATGACTGGAACGTACTTATATTGATTGCAAAGTGTTTTATAAATAATTTAAAACACGCTGTACGAAGAAATAATAATTGAATGTAATTTCTATCATTTTCTAGACTTACAGCGTTGCTACATCCCGGCCATCAGCAGTATATCACCGTCAGTCACTCATTGATTCAATTGCTGCCTGCAGATGACCCTAGAAAACCCGAATTGTGTAAACGTATTATACAAACTACCAAAATTTTGGACCCATATGGTGTTAGATTGGCATTATACACTGCGGTAGCTTTGCGGGAATTATCTATGTGTCCCGGAGAAGATACAAAGTCTCTTTTGTCGGAGGCAGTTAACTTACTACAATTCGAACCACCGAAATCAGCAGGTGAAAAATTTAGGAACTTATTGGAATTCGACTTATAGTACCGCTGGCAAGTTTGACGTTACCAAGGATACGATAAAATTTGTATTTTTGGAATTTTTTATATTTCATATTATATTACATTTACAAAAGTGTATTTCCACTAAAAATCATTTTCCTAATACGATCTTACACTACACAGATATAAAACATTACATACGAGTAAAATGACATATTCTGTTTAAATGGATACAATATCTGCCGATAAAGAATGAAATATTTATAACTATACAATGGACATAAATGTGACTATTAGCACCATGTTGCATAGTTGTATGTGGGTGTCTTTTTTGTATGCGTTATTTTATGTTTTATGTAAAGCAATATGTTATTAAAATTATGTTGTATTTACATTGATAATGCGTAGTTGGCATCAACGATGGTAAAATTGTTCATCTTTGTAATAAAAATAGAGACATATTAAACTAGGTAAGAAATGCAAATTCCAGGTAAGTCTTAAAGGATCACGAGCGATTGTACATCTAGACTAGGTTTAGCCTCGGAACAGAGCAGTACTTTTTATGTTATGAATGGGCCATTTTATATTACATAGAACATAGAAAATTAATTCGCTTATTTTAAATATTAATAAACACTATTATGTAGGACAACTTAGCGTTTAGCATTGAAAGACCGTGAAGGAAAGTATGTTCGGAATATAAAACGTTTATAGTGATCGAATTAAACGAGTATTTCATCCCTAAATATTGTATGTTTCGATAACACTTCATGTTAGATCGGTTCTGAGTACACCGTATCAGCAAGTAACATTATTTAGAGTTTTCGAAAAGTAAAAATATACACAAAACATACTCATATTTGAATATAAATAGAAAACCGGGCGTTGAAAATATTTTTTTTCTAATGTTATAATGATCTCAAGATAATATGTTTGATTTGTCTAATATTTCAAAATGATTCCGTTTTACGTAATTGGGCATATTAAAATGCATAAACACCGGCAGTCTGATAACGAAACTAGGACAGATAAGTCTTCTAAAACAAATGATCTTTACGACGTTATACATATGCAATATTAATACGTTGACTGCCACAGTGAAAACAGCCATCGCTAGTCAGACAAATCATACATTTATTTTTTCTATATAAATCGTGAAGGAAAAATATGTTGAAGTATTCAGAATAGCACATGCGTATCTATATTTGCGTTGCAACGTTAAATTTTCTCAGAATATAGTAAAAATCAATAGTTATTTAATTAAATACAATTTGAGGCGTCGGTCACCGGTGACCAGCATGGCAGTCAACGTGTTAAAAACGTTCGTATGAATAAGTTATCTATCGTACATATTAGACAGTCTTCACGTCAAGCAAGTAGTGGTATTTTAACAATAATTATATTTAAACGATGGAAACATCATGTTAATGATCAAATTACAGAAGGACTCCATTTATTCGAACCGGTCGGGGGACAAGACTGTTCGGATAACTGTATCATTTGAATAATAGGATTCCACTAACTCTCACTTCCACCACTGTTTATTCTGACACGGCTGTGAAAGATCGAATTCAAAATCGATTGTTACTGATGTTAGAATACGCTATCCTTCGTTTTTTTTATGCTTGCCTACGAGACAACGTCATGAGTTCGTGTAAGCGGTATGCCGCGTGGCTTGGGTTCGGATAATAGGAGTTCATTGTCAGTAACATGTTTGGTAAACTGGCTACTGCAACGACATTAGTTCAGATAAATGGAGTCCTACTGTATGTCAATCACTTGGTCATTCAACATAGCTACTCGTAACGATTACGAACGATAATCAGACGTTTGGTTACTGATTGCAGGGAATTACCCATTTATCAGTAGACGTTCCAATAACTAAGTGATTCCTCGATTGTCTGTGTACTAAAATTATTTTAAATGGAGAAAGATGGTAGAAGTTAACGTAGAAAACTAAAAATTATACAGAACATCTCAAGTGTCTGAAATTGTTTTCCTTAAGGATTATCATTGGTTACGCCTACTTTGTTTAACGGGAATCATTAGAATCATGGAAGACAGGAACGTCGAGTACGTACGCCTAACAACGGATAGGATAAGGATTGACCTTTCAGTTGCGCTGTGATTTGTAAAAGATAAGCTTTCCCCGGTTGCAACCTCTTTAGGGTGAAAGGAAGCTCTCGCTCCATTGGAGGGCTCGGTTTTTCTTCGCAAACCTCGAACGTGTATTCGGAGCGTCGTCGACGATGAAGACCGCACTGCTCTGGAATCGTTGTTATGCTAGCCAACGACGAGGCACTCTTTAATTCTCGCACTAGGATGCAATACTTCGCTGCGCCCGCTGATTCTACCCCTATTGTTACCTCGTGACAAGTCCTAAGAGCTCTGTACTCACGCGGTGCACTTCTGGATGGTATCTAAACAAAATGTTGAGCTTTAATGTATTTTTTTGGAACTAATGAATTCCACAGCAAAGAAATTTATTCACAATCGATGAAATTCCCCTCCTTTTATTGATTTTTTTTAAAATTTCAACACTAACTGCCATGTCACCCATGTATGGCTGATACTTATTGTTAGATTCAATCATAATTTATTTGATCATTTATAGCGTTCATAAATTTATTTACTAAAGTTTAATAGTACCAATGAAAAGATGGTGAATGTTCTTAATTGTGTTTGATTAAAAAGATTTTAACTTGAGATTATATCTCCTTTGTATAGACATTTAGCAAGTTTGCCATTTCCAACCGATAGAGTGTGATAGTCAAAGTGTTAAATATAATAGAATGTTATATTGCGTACTATAAAGATTACCTTGCGATCTAAACAATTGAAACGAGTAATTCTTGTCCATTACGTTAGGTTGATACAAAAACTTTGACACTTCTTTCTAAACCTTTATGTCAACTTAAATTATCAATGTTAATTTGTTTAGAAGATGACATGATTTTCTTGTACAAAATGTTACCTATTTCATCACGAAGTTTTCCTGTATTTTTTTTAATAATAAAATCCATCAACAGCACAGAACTATTTTGTATAATGTACTAATTGTAAATCCGATATTGATAACCACAATAAAGGGAAAAATCAATAACTAATACAAAGTAAAACATGACAAATATTTTTTTTAAGAAGAAGAATATTAAAGAAATATTATTATTATCATGTAATTAAATCTGTGTAAATGTGTAATTTTCAAAGAGTTAATTAACGTGCTGTAAGTTAGTGAAATTGTGGAATGAGCAACGTGAAAGTACGTTTTCAGCTCTCTAAAAATAACAGAAGTAATACCTTTGAAAGCTCTTTGGTAGGTAAATTTTAAAACTTCTCCGTATAAACAGTTTACATGTTAAACGAAAATAGTATTGAAGTGAGAAACTCCAAGTTTCGTATGTTTCTTGTATTCAAACTGGCGTACCAAGAACAGATTTTTACGCTCTCCATATCATGAAATATTAAGTTTTACAGGCATACCTGTGGATATATCGTAGATGATTCTTGAGTAGCCAGGACCTTTATAGCGGATACTCGAACTAATTCCTGTGGCAGGGCGGATATTCGTAACGTATACGCTTTTCCTGAAGTTAAAGGTGGCACCTTCAATGATGCATACCCCACTACTTCCTTTTCCTACAAAAGTAAATTATTCATAATATCTATTAACATATATTGTATATAACAAAATTTTTTATCAAGTATGAATAATCATGGAAAGTAACAGTACTGATTTGATAAGAATACGAACAGTAGAGTTTATTCAATCTAAACATACGATTAGAGATGGGATCAAGTTCAATATGTACTCACGAATCTAAGTCAATTCCAATATAGAAGTTTCACTCCATGGGATTCGAATACTACTCATAAGAAGTGATGTTTTATTTTATGTATTTGGAAAGTACTCGGATTATACACATTGGTTTCGAACCTCACGATGAGTACCTGTAGGTTTCGAGAATGTACTTTTAAGTATTTTGTAGTTCGAAAGACTTGAATCTTTTGAAAGTAGTGTTCGAACCCTGAAAAACAAAAAACTACAAATGTCATGTACATGCATACAATACAACATACATGCACTGCGATTTCGCTCGAATTGAATATTGTAAACAGAAAACTATCGTAGGCGAATCGTGTGATATAATTTTCACGGAAAACCAATGACACAATTGTACAGAATCGACAACTTCTGGTTAGAGTACTCATAAAAGGTTCGGATCTAATTGGTCAA
This sequence comes from Macropis europaea, assembly GCA_916610135.2. Lineage (NCBI taxonomy): Eukaryota > Metazoa > Arthropoda > Insecta > Hymenoptera > Melittidae > Macropis > Macropis europaea. The sequence goes on from OU744349.1 coordinate 18,414,663, forward strand.
GGTTCAATTATACTTCAAAGTACCGCTTACATTTCTCATTGTACTTATAAAAAGTTCGAACCTATCTCGACTAGGTTCGAATCTACTCAAAAGTGTTGCTTCCCCTTTCCAAACTATTCATGACCTGTTCGAAACTATTCAGTCAGATTTGAACCTACTTGTAATATACTTGGATCGCATCTCTACATACGATTGAAAAGCGAAAACTATAAATTAATCACAAATTAAATTTTTTTTGCAATCGAGTGACTGCTTATAGTATTCAGGTCCTACTGTTAATTTTAGTATCATATTATTTATGTGATATCGTGAAGTCACTTAAAATTGCATTAATCTTGAAAGAGTACAAAAGAATGTTAATTTATTACAGGATTGTGCAAATGATGCTCAGATTCTTATTAACACAATTTTAAAATTGTTAAAAGGAACAGTTGTTTTATTACCCTTAAAATTCCTGGGCTGCTTAATTTCGCTCGGACAATGCCGCCACCGCAGTGAAGAATATGAAAGGTACTCGAAATATTTTCGGGAGGGCGATAGCGAAAAGTGATATATCCATCGGTTTTTCGCAAACTGGCCGTGGCGTAACGTCCAGTGCGTAGCATTAACTCTGGTGACTTTCGAAATCTTACAGCGTCGGTAGCTACTCGATTCGAGACATTATTCCGTGTATTTACCTAATACAGAGTAAAGACAATACTGACTATTTTAAGAATTTTATTTCTCGCGAGTACGGTATTTCCCTTAAATTTAAATCTTCAGAAAAGCATGCATTCTCCGACAAAGAAAATATTATCTAACAATTTGTAAAACATTACTAACCATGTATAACGTAAAATTGTACGTAGTATCGTATTTCATCCTGTACAGTGTCAATTTCGTTTGACGGACGCAATGTAGTCCTTCTGGAATGCTACGGTGTTGCTCCTTGGACGACGAACTTCTCTTTGTCGGATGAGGATGGACACGCAGAGAGTTTTGCGCCGCACAAAGAGTCAAAGGATGAGGTTGAGACCCCGATGTGACGGCTAAACAATAATGTGAAAGATGGGGGTCTATGTGACTGCAAAAATAAAACAAAAATTTTCCTTGAATCCGTAACGTCTACCAGGAACCGATTTTGTTATCCTTAACCAGATTTCAAATAAATCAAGAAAGTATGAGAGGGTGTTTTTTGTCAAGGGTCGTACAATTCTTTTTTGAGACAAGATTGCACAGAGGAAGGTGGAGTGCGTGGAGTTTTTAAGATTTTACTTACAATGAAACAAGAATTTTAGTTTTAACCCCAGATAACTAAGTAAAGTATTGTTTTCAATAACTGTACATTATACCTTTTATACGCAGAATGACAGGAGAAATCAATTTATGCAAAAAAATTCGTAGAGTTCCATTTAAAAAATAAGTGCAATTGCACTTTGCAACTCCACCGATGCACTTCTGCAAAAACTCGCACTACTCGATGATAGAGCTTGTTAAACAATGCAAAATTTTCCTTTAAAATTTTTTTTTATTTGCAATAGGAAGAGACTTATAGTCCGGCCCAGTTACTAGATTCACCCTGTATACAGTGAATGAAAAAAGTATTCATACACCGTAACATGTTCGACTTTAACTTGGAATTATTTTATAATGGCAAAATTAAATCAAAATTTTTTTACGTCAAAATGTAAAGAATGATCACAGCTTTCAGTTGATGTATATTTTATTAAATAATAAAGAACTATTTACACAGTAACAAGTAAAGTGTGCATATATACATTCAGTATTTAAACAAATTTTTTGTTAGAACTGCAAAAGCTATACAATTGATTTTTACAAGATGAACATTTAAACATGTTTAAACTATTAGCAAAGTTACTGAGGCAGTTATCGGACATTTTTCAGTTTATTGCGAAAATATGGAAAAACCTTATACAATTTTTCTATACGAATGAAATTTATTAAACTTTACCAAGGGAACTTTTGTAACTCTGTAATTCTAATTATTTTTAAATTTGACTCGTTTCAATTGAAGCTTAATCTAATGATACATATCAGACGAATATTTTCATCGTCCCATATTCAGTTTTTTTATTTTTATAATGTCTTAAAACCTGTAAAAAATAGAATAAAATTGTTCATACAAAAATTGCATGACTTATTATGTTCTACAATAATATAAAGAAGCTTTATTTTTTAATAAAGAGTTGTAGTATTTTACAAGAATGAAAAGGACACAGAATTTCATTATAAATACAAATACATGTATTCAAAATACTTTATATCAAAAGTATCACTTGTATTTTTTGGAATAGTATTTCCTATAATTTATTTGACAATGGTCACTCCAAAAATGAAATAATAATGCATTTCGATGTTCAGTATTAGGTAACTACACATTAGTCAGATTTCCAACCCTTAATCAAATTTCTTTATATTCTAGTATCACGCAATAACCCATTACTTTTTCATTTGAACAATTTTGTCTATTTCTTATAATTTTTAGGTTATTAGTAAAAATAAGAAAACATTCGTTGTTTTTAAAGAGCGGTATCTTATAACCGCTTTTTTAGAAGTGGTATCACTTCTTAGAACTAAATATGAGTCAATAAAAAATTCATTTGATACATACACCAAATAGTCTCAAATAAATTAAAATTGCCAAGAAACCAATGCTCACGACAAGTCAAATAATCAATTCTAATTCCATCGATGAAACTTCAATACTTTGACGGCCGCAAATATTTTGCAGACCGTAATTGTCTTTGGCCAATTATGCAAGAAACTTGAAGTAACAAAATACTTTATAATACTTTCTTAACATTGAATATTATATAGTTTCTACTTCATTAGTATTTGAATATTTCTTTGGCATCAGTTACAATTATGCAGATTTATTTACTTTACGTGAGTGTTTCTGAAACGAATACAATTCACGTGTGTGTGATAGCGGCCTTCAAAATGTTAATAGATTCACAACAATCAAACTTCACAAAATTAACGATTTTAGTAACATGAGAAGTTAATATGAGTCTTACCTTTTATTCCATGATATTGTAAGTCGCCGCTTGCTTCTTCGTTGTTGAAACCTCAATGAACGGTGACGATTTTCCTTTTCGTTGGCGTACAATTCTGGGATATAATCCAAGCCGCTTGACGTCGCGTACAATAGTATGGTGCTTGGTGTCAACTTTTGCAAATTAGCATCAAGAGGGTCCATAGATTTAATTTCGAACCAATAAAGACCAGCCCGTGTCTTTGGTATCGTGAAATTCTGATCCTCCGCACCCTCGTACATAAAAAGGGGAGAGCCTGGCTTCAAAGTCTTCACCGGCCATCGCGTTTGTGCTATCAAATCCACCGGAACACTTTACATTTGTAATACACATCCAGTAAATTGTACGGTCTTTATTTTTACGACTTATTTTCATTTTGAATTTTTCTTTTCAAATAATATGCCACCAGTCGATGGTTTCAAAGGAAAAGAGGCAAACTATACATATGCAAACTGATTTGGGAAATAATATAAATACTTTATTATTATAGTAATCTCTTCGAATAATTTATAGATTAAAATGTTCTCCGGAAACTTATGTTTGGATTATCACTCACAATATTGAGATATTTACATTCTTCGTTACAGACTTGGGCTTTACTTAATTATCTTTGTAATTGATTAAAGATATAATCATCACAGTAATAAACAGCAATCAATTTAATCACCAGTGAGTTTAATCAGTAATTACAAACTACATCTGCAATCTGTAGTTCTTGATTAGTAACCTGATATTATAAGGTGAAAAGTTACTCCCGTATCAAAAGTTGTCGCCATTTTTTTATGTAACACTCATTTCACATTTTGCTAGTACTAAAAATTTACTACATAATTATTGCATTTAACTATAATATGGCTTCGCGTTTTTTAAAATGTTTTTAATAATTTTGAATCTGCTAGGTATGTCGACTGAAAAATTGTAATTCGAGGGTTAATGAGATAGTATTGGAAAAAAGTTGTCAATGCTAAGGAAATTTGTGAAGTTGTAGTAGAGGATGCAGTGAACAGGTGTACGGTGAAGAATTAGTTCAAACGTTTTGCTGGCGACAGCATGAATCTGGAGAAAGGAAGCATGTCGCGTATTTTTGCGTCAAAATCGAAGGAATGATACTACGAGCAAATCTGAAAACTTGTAGAGGGGCGTACAGTCGTTGAAGTAGATTTAATTTACCCCGAAAAAGGATACTTTATGATTACGTTATCTTTTATTACAAAAATGAATTCAGAAAAAGTGACTTCCAGACGTGAATCTCCACGTTATGTTTGAAGCAGATTTATAAAAACAAAAGTCGCTGTAGTTTTGTTTCAACTTAAAATTTACGGTTACATTTTTTAATCATATATATTGTGATCATCAGAAAGATGGAAACTTCTAAAGGTACCAGTTACAACATGAATGAGAACCGCCTAATTTGTGCAAAAGCTTTAACGATTTTTTCTGAGTGGATGGCTTCTTTGCGACGCGTGGTTCCTTTAGAACTTAATTCGTTTGGTGTGTCGTATTTTTGTTTGTAATTCATCAACGTCAAAAGTGTAATTATTTCATGATTTATGATCAATAAACCAATTAAGTACAATGGTTATAATTATGAATATTCATTATATGTTCAGAAATCATGATTGGTAATGATAATCGTTAGTCGTTATCCATGCTTGCTCGATAATCATAATAATTAATCATCAATTGCATTACATTTTGCCCAACTCTGCTACGTATGTTTGCCCTTTAGTAATAAACTAAAAAAAATTCCTCAATACGGTACATACGCATATAGTAATTGAACACTGTATCTTGATTGAATATTTCATATTTATGCGTTAACATCTTATGTCCAATATGCTATTTCTGCCTGTTTTCAAGGCAAGCTACAATGACGTTCTTTTGTCAATATGTGCATAATCAACGTATAAGTCGTAGTTGACCATTTGTAATAAACTGAAGCATTATAATTTGCAAAGTGTGTACGAAACATAAGGGATCAAATGCAATGTTTAACAATATTTTTGAATCAAAGCTAATTAATAAATATAATATTTTTTGGTATAATTACATTTTATATGCCACAGTTATGCTACAGTAATATTTTATATTATTCTGTAAGGACTCAATATTTAATACATCTGCCCAATGTAGTAAATAATAGGTTAATTAGTCATTCAAAACTGCTTTATCACTGTGACTGTAAAAATGCATTCTTTACAGTGATTAATAACGCATGCATTTAACTTGAATTTAAACAAGAATAAATAATAAACTAAAATAATGTAATTGGTGTAATTAATTATATTTTTCTCATTCAAGATTTCAAAGCAAAGTAGTCAGAAATAAAAATGGAGAGGAGGAAAGAAAAAAAATATGAAAGTGTTAAAAAGAAAAGGCAGAAATTCGATGAAAAAATTGGTTATTATTTAAATATTATCTATTTAAAAACTTTCAGCTTTCAAATTATATTATAAAATGCACATTAAGAAACTAACAAAAATAGTAAACTTGAAACTGTCTATTAATAACATTAATATCCCATTATTCAATCATAATCGCATTAGTGTGTATAACTAGACTGCGGATGTTTATGCAATTTTATGTATCCAGGTACATAAAATATATTGCCTGAAGCAAATAATGTAAATAAACTGTGTATGTCTGATATCTGTTCAAAACAGACCCAATTATTCTCTATATCTCATTTGTTTATCTGTATTCAATGTAAAAATATTAAGAAATAAAAATTTATATTTGCATAAACTTCCGCAGTCTAGCAATAATTCATATTGGCATTCAATCATTGTGATATGTCAGTTTCAACTTTAGTTTGAAGTAAAAGATAATTAAAGTATATTTATAGTTTTTGAGTTGAATATATTTTTCAAGCCTCCCTTGATACGATTATGTGAATTGCATTGAACAGAAAATGTTATAAGCTGCAGTAATACCGTTAACCCAGGAGTGCACACGTGGATGTCTAGTAGACCCCCACTCCAAGAAGAGACGATTGTCCTGATAACTAGTTTATAACTTGTTTGCTTATTAATATTTTATGTTGTGCAGTATCCAGTAATGTTAATGTTTTTTTTAGTTCTATACTGTTTCAGTTTTACTAAAGATTCGTAAAACACATAGATGTTTATACATAGTAGTCAACAAATGTTACTTTTTATCGGCGGTCTATGAGCACCCCACGTGGATGCTTACGTTTCAGAAGTTCACGCTTGCACTGCCAAGTTAATAAAAACAATTTGCCCTTAAACGTTCAATCACTGTACACATTACCCTATATTGTACGAAATGTATTTTGCAGTATCGAGTACTTCAAGTTTCTTCATATCCACTTGTCACGGAATAAATTTCTGGTATTACTACCACTGTTGACATTGAAATAGCTACGAGTGTACATTGAGAAATTGTTTTACGTCTCAGTAGAAACAAGTATTATAATTTTCGTGTGGAAATAGTGATGCAGCTGAGATTTGTTATGATATCTTGTAAAACGGAAAAAAACACAAATATCTACATGTTTTAACACGTTGACTGTCATGGGGGTCACGGGTGGTCGATGGCTCAAATTTAAATGAATGAACTAATTATTGATTATTACACAATTTTGAGCAAACGTCACGTTGTAACAATATTGTAGTAATACAAGAACATGATTGAATTCACAGATCTTTTTTTTCTGCACGATTGATATTAAAAATAGTACATTATATCGTGTCTGACTAGGTGTGACTGTCTTAACTGTGGCGCTCACCGTGTTAAATATGTAAATCATAAACGGGATGATGTAGCCATTCAATTCTGAATACTAAAACATTTTCCTGGTAAATTAACAAACCTATAGAACAGAATTTGATTATTTAATAACTGTCATTAAAAAATCAAATATTCTCATTGATTGATAGATGAAAAAATCATATGATATTTTCATTTATGGTTGTTTTTATCAAATCAGGGACAAGAAGAAATACACAGTTTAGAATAATAATCCAAACGAAAGTTTCGGATGAACAAGATGGGTTTAATGTTTTCTCGTAAAAATGATAAAATGTTTTACTCGTTAATGGAACGTGATTCCATCAGTTTCCCATACATTTTGATCCTTCTGCTTCTTCGGCGTTTTCTGGTGGTTCGACGTAACTAACCGTCCATGATATTGGTCCGCTGCAAGGGCTAACAAGTAACGTGAGAGGTGGCCCTTCGCGTGGACTCAGGTAATAGAATCTGCAATAATTTTATCTGCATCCAGTATGATATTGATGTTCGATACGTATTAAACGTAACCAGAGACAACACAATATTTTTAATTACATAGAAAATCATTTTAGTGATATTATGAAAGTAAATAACTGAATATAATGTCGTACTAACTGAATTTTAACAAGAGTTCATAGCAAATTTTAAAATAGTAAGTATCCTATTAAAACCATAAAGTCAGTTGAGTTATTACCTACTATATTATTTATTATGAATAAATAGTAAATAATTTAATTGCTTTGGCTATATCATGTAAGTGAAACAAATTATTTTAGAGTGTTGTTACATATTTATTATGAATTTATATTTATTTCATTAAATTGTATGTTAGTAACACACAGTAGTTTTTAATAAAAATCATATTGCGATAGATTATCTAAGTATTTTGTGATCGTGTAAAATAGTATACAAGAAAATGAATATCTTATTTAATGATAATGGTAATGTATGATTTTTAGAGTCATGTCATATCATACATTTAACTCATAGATATTAACTTGTTTTGTACCATGAGTGTTTATAAATATATACGGTAATATATACAAATATTTAATTATTTTATGATATATTTTGCAGTTTATCCTATTACTATAATGTTGATTTTGTATTAAAGATTGGAAGTTACTCGATTGAATCGAATCTGTTCTATGGATCGACTACGTGGTTCGAATCATGTTAAATACAATGGTTAAGTGATACTCTGCATACAATAATATAATTTGAGGCAATTAAGCGCGAACTATAAAAACTCTTTTTGGAAATATACTTATCATAACTTTTTTATGATATTACATAATAATTGTTAATATTTGTAATTCAAGCAAGTCAACGAATGTTTAAGAAATTTTTAAACACTGCTGCATGATCTGTAAACACCCAACTATGGATGTAATTACAAATAAATGGAAATGATATGATTTAATTAACGTGTTTTGCCTGACTGATTCTAGCTCAGAACTGAACTATGTTTGAAAGTTTACGAATGGAAGTTACAAATCTAGTGATTTGCAGTTGAACACAAGAAGTTTCAAACAAATTTACAAAATTGGGCTTACTTTAGAAAGCCAGGTCTATCAAAGACACGTAATAAATAGGTAGACCCTACAGCAAAAATGATGGGGTATACCATCAGATTTTTGTACATCGGCTGGCCTGTTACGTTCGCAATTAATTACGGAGAAGTAACCATCCTCGTTTGGAGATATTTTCAGTGTGCGAAGTCGAATATTTTGTAAAAATCAATACAATTTAAAGTTAAGGAAGATATATGGGAATTTTAGGAGAATGTATGACATTATCCAGGCGGATGATTGGTAACAATTTTATCCTGCAACAGGAAAATCCCAAATCTTTATCAGACTTCTGATAGTAAAAAAAAGAAAGAAAACGGAAGTGTGCAGGATACTGAGTTGTCTATTACTCGAATCGTTTCGAATAAACATTTATCTAAAGTAATTACCTAAATGTATTCTTTTTAATCGAATATTACATCCAAATAATAATTATATCTTATTCATAACGAATTATTCTAGTAATTTATTCGAATAATTCACCATTGTTTGTTCCAATAATTTATTCTAAACAAATTCCAAAATTATTTGCATTACTGTACGAGTAATTATTGATAGCTTCCGTTTCCCTTTGGTTTTGTTCCATTTTCGCAAATAATAAACGCTAAATACCAAGTATGGTATTACGCGAGTAACAGAAGATGAGGACAACAAATAATACAAATTACAAATAAACAATTATCCGAATAAATATTATTCATTTCCTATGACATTCTGACTTTTCGTTTATAAAGAATAAAAGTTTATTCGTCATTGGTGATCCCAATAAAATTACGCCAAACTGTGATTGAAGTGGCACGGTCGTTGCAGTCGTCCAACGTCACCTACGTCAAATTCCTCAATGAATAGTGGACATTCCGACGTACGGGACGTTTCATCATACATAGTATTTATATTAAATCAAAATGTAATGCATTGTTGTTCTCATAAATATTTTTTACATCTACCTTTCCGTATTAATAAACAAGCAGATCCAAATTCAGATCATAACAGTGTGTCATTGCTACAAAACGATCAAGATTAATAAAAAAGCAGATTCAAATTAAAGTCATAACAATGTGTCATTGCTACAAAATGATCAAGATTAATAAAAAAAGCAGATCCAAATTCAAATTATAACAGTGTGTCATTGCTACAAAATGATCAAGAGCTCTACCTAAATGGTGTACACAAAATATTGATTGGTAACGTTCACGCGGATACATACGTAAACGTGGATCGAAGTACAAAATGTAGCGTACAGTTTATATTTAGTCATAATGTTTGACCGTGCTCGTACAAAAGTTCTCCGTTAAAGATCGCGCTGGTTATGCTTACGCCTCCGAATCGCCGCTGCTCTTTCTCCACTTCTCATCTCATCCCCTGCTTCTCTGCCTACCGCCCCCACCCCCCTGCCATAGCCATCCCCTAAACGCTGTCGCGGCACATCCCGTTAGCATGGTCCGAGAGAGCGTCGGGACGCCGCACGTGCTCCTCGCTCACGGCCTGGCACTGAAACGGCTATTGTAAAATTAGCGTCTACATACAATGCCGGCGTCGCGGCGTCTGGGGTCGCGCAGCCACGACCCCTGCCGTCTAATTTTGGCGGCCGGTTTGTCCCACGACAGACTCGAATTGATTCTGTCATTCGGGCCGCGTCGCGAGGCCGTCGCGCGACTTTCGTGGAAATCCGCGCCGATAGTAGAGCTTTACGACATGTGGTGTTGCGACGACCTCTTTGAGCGCCTTAGCCTAGACCCCGCTTCCGAGGGAACGCCGCGAGCTTTCGCTTTAGCCTGCATGACGCCGAGTCCGGACGACGTCGACCATCATCGACCGAATGGATTCTTCGAGGACACTGTTACGTTCCGTGATCGCAGTCCATTAGCTGTTTTGCTCACTCATCGAGAGAACACGGCTATAGCAGGACGTCGATTATCCGAACGTCGACTAACAGGTTGATGGCAGTGGGAGTCACCGATGACCGGCGCTTTAAATCTTTCATTTCATTCAATTACTAATTCTTGTACAGTTTTGTACGATATTAATATTGTAGGAATAATTTCAGGTGACAACTGCACAATCAAGTAGTTAAATATTGTATTCTTCATTCATGTTTGAAACGGGATATTTTGAGGTGTCCGAGCAAGTATGGCTGTTTTCACTGTGGCAGGCAGCGTGTTCATCGAAATGTCGATTGTAAGATGTCTTATCGGAAAGTAGAAATATTTGAACTACAAGGATTACGAAAGTTGTCTGCATCAAAGATTGCTTAATTTTCACTATGACTAACATTGAAGATCGTTAATTTTCAATAACAATAAATGTTTCTCAAATAATAAATTACCATTTCTCGAACTAATGCTATTCGCTTATTTCTTTATGATTGATTTACCATTTTAGGGACCTTGGGCTGGTTATCTGAAAAACAGTTTACCGGAAATGTTTTCTGCTCTCCTTATTATTTCGGATAATCGACGTTTTACTGGATTTTCCTTGCTATCGAGCGGTTGGAGGTGCTTGCTTATGTTGTGGAATGTTTCTTCTTCTGGATCGCAAGAAATCTCGTTATGTTTGTTTTAAATGCTTGTATAAGCTTTTTGTTGCTTTATGAAAGCACATATGCGGTTTAAATCCATTCATTCCGCTTCGTTGCTAGGATATTTTGCTGATAGATTTCATTGATGATGTTTAACACTTCCAGTACAACTGATTTAAATGCAAAGTTCTACCTTTGTAAACATAACTCTAAGAATAAAGCATATCTCAAATATCCGTAAAAATATTCTTTGGAGAATACAGAAAAAAGGTTAAACAAACTGCTGGTTTGCCAAAATTATTGACAGTCTTTCAATGCAAGGTGTAAAAAAAAATGATTCACTGTAGTGCCGCTTCGTTCTAAACTATCGCTTACAATTAGTAGGAAGCCACTGCAGTGGCACGAGTGACTAAAAGGTTAAAATAAATTTTACTACTGATTCTTTTAAATCCTGCTTCTATAAAAAATTAATCAAAAAATCTTGCAATTGATACTTATCTCCAATAATCGCATTCTGATCATCCACGGTCTATTTTTCAACTAATTTAGAAAAATATATATTTTGGTAAATTTCATAACCACTTACTTATATCATAATATTTTGTAATTAAACAGCAGTTGGAGTTATTATTGAACGCTGCGTCTGATAAATAATCCAATTTTTTTTTATTAATAGTGGTCTTTTAATGACATTAGTTTGTCACGTACGTCTATACACGAAGGTTAAATATATATTTAGGGTTCAAGTGTGACATACTGTTCACTGTTTCAATGTTTAAAGCAATTGTGTAATTTAACTTGCGCACGAGTTTCGTGGAAACCATCTGATAGTAAAGCTTTATGACGCGTAGCGTCGCGACGCATCGGACCATTAAGTGCCGTGGACCAATTGCAAGGGAGTTAACAGTTTGACGACAATACCGGTGTCACAAATTTTTAAATATTTTTTTAGCAGACCCTTTGATAGTACTTTTATTACAACAACTTCAACCAGAAATAGAAATTTAGTCTTCTGTGACTAAAAATGCTGAAAGTAATTTTCATCATTATTAATGGTATTTATATCCTCATTAATGGGATGTCTGTACGTCATTTATGTTCTACTCAAATTGTATATTTTTCATACTGTATTGTCTTCTAAAACAATATTTTTGTAAATTTCGTATAAAATTGTATGATACTCTTCCAAATGTTTTTAACACGTTGAATGCCACAGTGAAAACTGCCATACCTAGTCAGACACGGTATAATGTCTCATTTTAAACAGAAATCGTGAAGGAAAGAAATATTTTACTTTTTGAACGCATAGGTATCACCTTATACTATTGTTACAGTATTAATATTACTCCAAACTTTTATAAGAATTATGAGTTATTTAATGAAATAAAATTTGAGGAATCAGTCACCGGTGTCCCTGACGGCAGTCAACGTGTTAAAATTATTAGACTGTTAAAAACATGTCTACAGGAAAAACATGATGAATTGCTACTCATTTTTACTAAATACTTTATACAAAACTATACTTATTCCTTAATCGACAACTCACGCAACGCATAAAGAACTATAGTGTCTGTTAATAGAATGAATCAAATTGCAATTTTAAAATCTGCGCCACGGTTGATGAAACACGGTACAGGGTTCGTGACGTTCCCGTATAAACGTTCGAAGCTCTATAGGCCTGGGTGCACGTGCATCGAATAAACAAGCTACGTAGCAAAAACGAAATTCGCACGAATTGTTTCTGTAGCTCAGCGAAAAGTGAACATACTTTTCTTCGTACACCTTGTTTAATTTTAGATCAACCCAAGCGTGGCTGCGTCGGAAAAAAAGTACGTTTTATTACTGCCAATTACGCTGGCTCATCTCGTCAAACTATCAAATTCATTTAGAACGAAAATTATTTCGAGTCAAATATGACCCAAATTTATACCAATGTATCATCAATGAAAAACACAGTGCCTGTTACACCAACGATTTAACATTTAACCAAATAATGGTGATTTAAATTTTGTGCTGCAGATTCTTCCTTGGAATGTAGATGTAACCGAACCAACGGTTTCTAAGATACATTATCCATTTCAGTTTATCTCTGGATAGTCAGATACATAATACGCACCAGGCAATGTACTATGCAGGTATCTACGTTTCTGTTATATCGCTCAGCCAAAGAGACTGGCATTTATACACGTTGCTTCAGTGTAAAGTAATTAATTTGAGAATGAGTACGATGTGATATTCCTATGAAAGGAGAACTGGTTCTCCCTCGTATTACTTATAACGGAGTTTACTCACATTAAATAATTGTCTTAAGCATAGAGTGAAAATGTATCGATATTGTTCAATGAAAATTTAAAGAACTTAAACTAAAGTTAGTATATGGAAAACTATCGACGGAAAGAGTTCTGTTCTTAGTAAATTGCATGTTACTCGAATACAAAATTCTCATCGGTAACATGCATCAAGCCTATAAACTAGGTGACCGACACTCGTTGAGAGAAACGAGTGGAGAAGAGTGGTGGTACTCACTGAGAAACGTTGCCAGGTCGAAGGGTGGCTGGTATCTGGTACTCGGGATGCAGCACACCGGTTCTGTTGAACTCTTGCACCCTCGTGGGTTTCTCAGCGCCGAATGGTCTCGGACTGCCTATCGTCCTGTATCCCTGTTGTTGCTGCGGTTGATGTTGCGACAACTGTTGCAGTTGTCGTAGCTGCAGCTGTTGCTGGGACAGCCTCTCGCAGAAAGCGCAACCGGTGCCTCTGCGCGTGAACACTGACACAAATACGACGAGGAAGCTGACTTGAAAGACGTAACGCAGCATGATGGCGAATTTTTCTCAGATATGACAGGAAGACTTCAGATGAAGGACGACGGGGATGCCGCGACGTCCGTCGTCCAGTGGCGAATGAGTTCGACTGTGTGCCGAACGGTAGACGATGCCAGTCAGCGAGCGAGGCTGCCGCTTGGGAAACCACGCTGAGACGAAACGAAATAACCCCTCTTCGCTTCCTACCGAGGCGACTTCGTGTTTGCCCCATCTTCTGGAAGGAACCCTCACTCCTCTCTTCGTTTCTGCCTCCTTTCCCTTACTCTCAACCCTACCCCGTCCTCTACGAACGACCGAGCTGCACACTCGTTGTTACATTTTACCATGCATGTGTCAGCGCGTGGGCAGGTATACATAGGTGACCCTGATTCGAGGGAGTTTTAGCAGAACGAACGCAACGCTGCCCTCTGACAACTCGTCTGCCGTGAACTGGTATCGTTGGGGGCAGTTAAGCGGTAAGCCTTCACCCTTTCGCCATTTACTTGATACTTCGACCAACCTTCATGTTTACGCAGAGAACGGTAAATGAAATGTTCACTTTGTCCTAATTCCGACGAACGAAATAAGCCAGACCACTGCCTAATTATCAATGAAACGCGATACTTTATTTTCATTGTGTGGGAGGTCGTATGATAAACATCTTCAATTATGCGCCTTATTTACTGTAATATAATTCATTTGTCAATAAGAATATAAATTATCTTTTAAATACCAAACGATGTCATTGCAATTAGAATTTTTCCGATTTAGGAGCTGAGGTACCGTGGAATCTACAGCCGTGTCTCAGTGGGAATAAGGAAAAAACGAATCATGCGCTACCTGTATCGAGATAGCAACCGTGGCGTAGATAAGAAAGAGTTAATTATTAAGTCGTGGCAAGAGCAGCAGGTATTGGACTGCATAAGGTAAAACAAGGCGAATGGACGATCGTAGAGCGGCATCAAACGGAGCCTTCTTGTTTCGCCGGGGCGCGAGGAAAGAAGGAGCCGATATGGCGCGAAGATCGTGCAGAAAGGGAAGTTATATACGGTACGCTTCGCTGTATCTTGGACCAACCATGGGACGATGATGACAGCAGGTCTGGCGGGTGGCAGGCCAATAAATCATGGCCTGCAGTGTGGGAACCTCTGCTTATATGCTTCCCTCTGCGTGTATGGGGTACGCCATCGGTAAAACCTTTACTCCCGTGAGTCGATCGCAGGATGACCGTACATCGTACGTGCATATAACTCTCTTTCTCTTTTTCTCTCTCATCGGGCCTCTTCTCTTCGATTCTCCGCTCTTCGGGCCACTGCGCGCGTGGAACAACACCAAGAGTCGCAAATGCCGATACCGGTGTGCACCTTATGTAGGTGTGCATCAGTATGAATACATTGTATTACATTGTTACCATAAAGGGCACGAATGGATCTCATGTAATTAGTAACGGGCCAACAGATCTTTCAGATCAGCTTTTTTCGCCGATCATCTTTTTTTCTTCGTGTGGTTGATGGTTCCCATTGAACCGAACAGCTTATGTATAGGATGGTCCACGGCAGGGGCTTTAGTCTTACAGGGGTGACTCTGAGAAATGCTAAATTGGGAATTATGAAATTAAATTTTTAAGCGAGGAACGTCATTTTCTCGTAAATGAATTTTGAAATTTCATTAAGTGTCATACAAATGTGTTTCCTCTTCACGTATTTTAGTACGAATTATGTCTTTTGTTCGTAGTTGTGGGAATATTAACTGTGTTTTAATTTATTCTATGATTATGGTATTATCGATGTATCTATTCGGATGAATGGTAACATCTAACTAGTTTTCAGTTGCTTGATACGGCAAGTATGTAATAATGTTCCAAAGGAAACAAAATTTTATTTTTCAATATGACAACATACCGTCACGATATAAACATTGTATCAACTTTTATATATGTAATTGTGTAGCAGTTTAGTACAAGAGGAATAGCTTTATTCACGACAGGATGTGAAATACTTTAAACCTTTGCGTTCCCAATTATCGTCAGCTCTTTTTTATGGACCAATCTGAAGGAGCGTAAGCTATATAAAAATAGTTTCGTTTCTGTAAGATAGTAATCGTTCCACTTAAAAATGGTAGCATAGTCTCTAGATAAGATTAATTTAAATTTCAGTGGACGTAAGAGGCACAGGTTTACTCTTGCTTGGAAAGCACGTTGGCCCGCAACAGGTTAAGAATTTTTAAGCCAATAAACCTCTTGAAAAATCAATATTTTGTTATACTATCCGTTGTACTTTGATCAAATCAAGAATAATATTGTATGAAGGTTAGAATTTTTGCAAGAACTTGAAAATCAAATTTTATTAACAACGTACATATTTGAGCAGCTGAGATAAATTCAATATTATATGTATGAAAACTATACATTCAAAAACAATAGAACCGCCAAATAGAGTCTAAGATTACTTGTGGATAGCTGATCCTTCGAAACGGTGTTTCAAGAATGTTGTTCAGCATAAATTATCTGCCTTTCGATCATTCGTGTAAATATTCGCTCTATTTTTTCGTGTTTGTTATTTTGCATACTAATAATAGGAAACAAGTTCTGTTAAGAATAAATAATATATATGCGTACAACAAAGCATGTCAGGTTGTTACACTCTCCACGTCGTGATTGCAGTATTCTGTATGCGTGTTCGATAGCGAAGATCATCGTGGAACAAAGAACGGTTCAAACGATTTCCCGCGCTCTAATTTTACGTGAAGGAACTTACACGAAAAAACTCACTTGCAATCGATACACGTGCGCGTCGGATTATTCGTGTAATGCGGAACCTCCTTCGTTACAAAACAGTGTAACGTAATTCGTAAAAAGAATCATGGGCTTTAAGAGGATCGTGTTCGCAATAGACATGTTCAGAAAAAGAAACGAAAAAAAGAATTGTTCGGGGAAGCAAAACGATACAAGGGATAAAAACAGCCGTGGTATGGTTTCATCGAGGTATTGCTTATTCTTGAGTGCTCGTTTCGATCGGCGTTTTTAACGTTATAATGTCTGTTTTCATCAAAAGAATTCTGCGTAGGAATTTGGGAGATTGTTGTTTTCGTGATCATTTGTTTTTGAATAATTTGCAAGACAAATGCGAAGAATCTCAAGACGCGTACGTACATTGTGTTCTTACGGGTACACATTGTTGCAGAACGAGTTAACATAATGAAATCAGATCTCTTCGGTTGACCACGATGTGATCCTGGCCTCTGATAGGTACCGGTGAACAGCGAGTGCAACATTGTGTATTCAGATATCTTATCGCCAAACCTGGGCAAATTTATTAGGTCGCCTTAGGCAATTGCGAATAAACGAATAGCATACGGCTGCCTTGCATCATTTTAATTTCAGCGTATAACAATGTTAGCGCAGTTCACGTATTGTAATGTTCGTAAACATCGAAAAAGTTATGTTAATTTAAAAATACATATATAATATTTTAATAGAAATTCTTTGCAGCTTTATGTAATGCAGGGCATTTAAAAGTGATACTTGTCGGGGTAAAGTTAACAAGTTACAAGAGAAATATTTCTTCTGAGAATTTGACATGAAATATTTGTACTTAACGTGAACGAAGATATAAATCACTTGTATCCCTTTGAAGCGAAATTTGTTTGTGTAGTATTAAACTCGAGCAAAAATTCTTGAGTAGTATTATTATAGTAATTATTCAGTAGTATTTTTAAAATTTCACTCGACTTTTTAACCCTTTAGCTGCAAGAGGCGTATATGTATGTCTGCCCTGAAAAATTACCTTATTATATGCGAACCATATACGAAAATCCAATGTGAAATTCGAATCAATCCACAGCTCAGGAAGATGTTTCTTGTGAACATACTCCTTTATGCAGGACGTCCCGAAGAAATAAAAACTACCCATTTTTGTTTATTTTGATGAGCACTGTGATTATCTAAAATTAAGAACATCAATTTTAGAACATAATTTTAATTTATTTCGGCAATACACGATTATAGAAGTGCAAGTAATACGCTTTAAAAGATAAAGACATTCTCTCAAACATATAAGGCTAAAATATAGAGAATATAATGAAAGTATTTCCATTATGGTATTGTAGTATCTCTAGACAATGCAGTTTTATGTGCATGTTGAAATTCGTTAGCTCCTTTATATACTAGCTAGTAAATGCGTGCAGTTGAGGATTTTTAAATTAGTCTTTATTTGTAGAATTTATGCACCAAAGTCCTGAAATTCTAATAAAGTTAAGTTTTTAACAGCATACTGTTATACCTCGTCTTTTACAGTAACTGTATCTGTACTTATCATTTGACTTCTTTTATTTTTCTCTGCTCCTTTAACTTGTTCACTATACACAAAGCCGGTGCAATGAAGACGTATTATTATTATATTATATATCGCGACATATTCGACTTAAAACAACCGTTTGTTTTGAACATCAATCATACAAAAAGTATACAAATGTTCATTTGTCTCGTGTGGACATTGCCCAATTTCGCAGTTGTAATACATAAACGTCATCTAAAATTCCTTTTAAGAAATGCATACCAATTAATACGTGACAAGAAGTAAAAAATGTTTACATAACCCAGGAGGGAACTTAATTTTACTTTATCCTAAGCAATTTATTAAAGTTAAAATGTATATACGAAACGCGAAGGTGTGAATACGTCTCTGTAAAAAGTGCTTACGCAGGTTCGATGAAAATGCAACATAAACTTTTTTTAATTTCAATCTCACGAACATGGACTCCATTAACTTTTTTGACCACTTGTATGTTGTTTCCGGCCTAATTGCTTTCTACTTTTTTCTCTGGACAGGTTCGGCAACAAAGTAGCAGATACTGTCTGATTGCCGTGTATTGGGTCCAAAGTTTCGATATTATCCTGGGGTGAATCGCAATGAATCACGGCTTCTCTTGAACGAAGTTAAACCTTTTTCGGTAGTTAACTTAGCTGCCTGCAGGTATGTAAGAACGCCGATGATCTATAACTGCAGCATTGTGGACCATGTCTTAAATCTTCTACCAACATATGTTTCGGAGCACCCATTAAAATCAGAGCAGGGTCATCGAAAATAACTTAAAATTGCTACAATCGAAATTGTTTAATGATTTATACGTTCACCCTTATGTTTCAGAAATCCGTTAATTAACTTACAATTTATTACAATTTCGTGGTAGTGCAACTGAATAGAATTTCAGCAAACAAGTCAATGCAACAGTACAAACAGTACAAGTCCAAAAACCACATTTTGATATATTTGAAAAAATAGTGACAGTTTTCGTGTATCATCAACACCATTGATTTTATAGTGCTGTTCCAATTTAAATGCGATTATGCTAACCCAGATGAATGTTCATACATGTCTAACTATGGTTAAACTTTTTTCATTAATTTTCAATAATTAAAATAAAATCATTGGACTTGTACTGTTTTTCAACTCAACCCCCTTTTTAGCCAGGAAATTTATAAAATAACGCAGTAGTAAAAAAACATTTATTAAGTTACTTTAAACATAACTGAAGTAGAAATTATTTAATGAAACGTGATTGTTAAACAGATTGTTGAAACAGTACAAATCCATGACAGATTCTTACACTCATTAAACTGAAAGGACTACTGAAACACGAGTACAGGTCACTTTTTTTGCACTGGTTTTGGTCCCAACGTATTGTTCTACACATTCTACATTGAATTTTGAGATTGTTTCTTGATTCAATTGTACATAATGATTCTCGTATAATAATTAAAATAATTTTTAATGTATATGAACTGTTGAACCACTGATGTTTTCTGTCTTATAGTGGATAAATTTTATTGTAATTATTTATTGCAATGCAAGAATTCACTTCGCTCCCTGTTGAAATCATCATTATTACTTGAAGATGAATCAAGAAATATTTCGTTGGGGCAAGAAAATGAAGGACTATCATTTTACATGTCCTCCTGAGAAGTTGTAAGACTTTTTTTAGTTTCAACTGGATGGATCTATTTCATGAAAGCCATCCTGGCTATATATCTAGATATTTTCGAGATTTATTTAATGTAATACAACATCAACTGCGACCGCAAAGCTTAAGATGTATTACAACTTTAACCGCATGTATAGTAAATTATTTGATCAACCGTGAGTTATATATGCTTGCACAACCATTTTGTTATTTGCAAACATATTTAATTTACAATCATTACTACCTCTCATTTTCTTCCATTCTTATCGGAACAATTAATGTTTGTGGTATAACAGTATTTATTTTAAACTTCAATCTATTGCAAAAGTTTTACCAGTTTTCATGAAAATCTTGGTTAATTAATATTCTTTTCTAAAATGAATTCGCAGAAACTCGATTTTTACGTACACAGTGATGAAAAGTCTTACACTCTGTACTTCCTTATGTGGATTAAATTGATTAAAATAAAAATATTTATTTATGCTAATTTTATAAAAATCGTAAAAATTGTTAATTCGTCTTTATAATTTTCTTTTTGTATTAACGCTCGATAGTAGTTCCTATATTTATGTGTGTCCTATATTTATGGTAATTTGAATTACAATAGGTTAATTTATTATGAAGCACATGGAAGAAACATAAAGACACAAGGAAGATCCTACTTTTGAAAATTGTCAAGATTAAAACATGGCCAGGCTCAATTTATTAATACTTCTAACCCTATATTATCATTCAATTTACAAATATGTGTTCCCAGATTTTACGTGAACTCTGAATACGAGCATCTGAAAAGTCAACATCTGTTAACAAAACTGTTTCATGGTTCAGATAATAAGACCTCAGTAAATCATGTCTAATTTTACAATATGCTCTGATTTTTGTTTGAAGAGGAAATCATCACAGGGGGCAATTGAACGGTCATAAAGAGTCTCAGATAAGGCCTGCAGGCGTTGCGTACACCTGTCCACGTTCCTTCGTTCCTCGCGATCTCGCATAAATTTCAATTCGAATGCATGCCTTTACTTCGTTTTTGGCCGATTCCATGCGAAATAAAAGGTATAAAGTGCGTTCTCGCAGGCAGATGTATTAAACGTTATCCGAATGTCACAATCCTCAGAGCGTATCAGTAAATAAACACTCTTGGCGATATACAGGGTGTCGCATTTAAGTAGATCTACGTGAATATCGTTTGAAGTTATTAGGGATATTGAACACCATTTCAGACAAAAATTGAGCGATTTTGAGGTAGACATAATGTCCTGTCAATAATCTTTCTTTATGAGAGAAGTCGTAGTTCATGTACAGGGTGTCCAATCTTCTCTGTTACAAACCGATGTTTCCAACTTTATTGAAGATATAAAAAATGTTTTATATGGATGTTGCATGGTACAAGGGGGTACATTTTTTGACAAAGATGAATTTGTATTTACATTATCATTTTAAGAGATATGAGGGTCACCTTCGTCTGTTGCAAATGGAATCGAATATTCTTTTATATGTATATTAATCACTACAGCTATTCATTCTCTATGATATAACAAATATTAGGATGCTTGTGCCAGAAAATTATTAGTTTAGTAAATATTTTAATTCTATCATTGTAAAATACAATTCATGGCTTCAGACGCAGCAACAATTAAATCGAAATATCTGCTAAACCAACAGTTTTTCGGTACAAACACTCTAATACTTTCTTTTTATTTAGAATAAAGAACTGTGACCATTACTGTGTTACTGAAACTTACGCTATCACTTAAAAAAATGTGTTGGAACTTACGAGTATTACTTTGCAACATGAAAATCAGAATATCTTCTAAATTAACAGTGTTTCGGTAGAAACATCCTAACACTTTTCTGTAAAGAAAAAACAGCTGCAATGATTAACTTACTACAAAAATTCATTGTTCTATTAACCCTTTGGATATTACGCGCCACCATAGTGACTTTCCGCTAAGCGATCGTTTAGAATGAAACGCCACCATAGTGGCTTATTTGTTTCACGGATTGCGTTAAGAGATTGTGGACAGCTCGTACTAACCAACAGTTTGTTTAACTTTTTTAATATTGTTCAAAGAGTACTTCTATGGTATGGGCGAGAATCTCTTCATTATTTTTAATAAAATAGTTTATATTATTATTTTTTTATTGGATTTTGTCGTAGAGCCGTGTGTACAATAGTAGTGCTCTGTGTCTGAATCAACGTACCCAAAGGGTTAGAAAGAATACTTTCTCCATTAAAAGTCACGATCAGAATTAGGAGAACGATAATGTATGTGAATGATATATTAATTATTGTTAAAATGTTCTTGGCATATTATAGTAGAGATCATTATACACAATAGATGGAAGATTCTGAAACAAACATTTATCATATAATCCATGTCCTGCATAATATCCAGGGCTGTGGAGTCGGAGTCGGAGTCGGGAGGAATTTCTGATCACTGGAGTCGGAAAAACATATGCCGACTCCGACTCCATGTTAGTAAATTTTATAAAAATAAAAAATGTGCTCAAAATAATTGAAAGTCGTAATAAAACTAAATAAATACTAAAATAGGAGTTTGTATCAAATTGTATATTAAATATTAGTAATTTAGTTATAAACATACATATACTTATTAGGTTGACAATTTTTTATAAATGCAGGAGTCGGGGTCGGAGTTGGAGTCGGTCGTCAAAAAAAAGGGGAGTCGGAGTCGGGGTCGGAGTCGGGAATTTTGACTACCGACTCCGCAGCCCTGATAATATCTCACAGATAGGGAAAAAAAAAGTTTCAGTAAATGAGGTAAAATTATTACCTTTTATCTAATTTGTTCAGAAAAACTTTAGTGATTGTGAATGATATATTAAAATGTTCCTGACATGTTATAATAGAGACCATTATAAACAATAAACAGTAGATTCTGAAACAAACATTTATTAGTGCATAATTCATGTTCTGCATAATATCTCACAAATAGGAGAAAAAGGAGTTTCTGAAAAATGAGGTTGCGAAATTATCGCCTTCTATCTAATTTGACCAGTTCAGTCACTTGGAGTACCTGATTAACCCAGCAATTGATTAATGATGAGCAACATCAGTATTAACACAAGGATTAAACAATTTTTTATCCTTTTCGTATGAATTACGTACTCCTAATGTCCTCTCAGAACTACCTTGCGTGTTATCCTTTGTTGCCGAGGATGATGACCTCCTTATATTGCTCAAAAGGAGGAAAAAAGACGAGTAAATTCGTCGGTTCTTATTTAAAAAAGTCAAAGACTACCGCGGCTCAGAAAATGGTGAAACTCGAAACTGGTGCACGCAAAAAGAAGACCAGGAATCGCCACCTCCTTTGCTAGCCCTATGCTACAAAATGTTGGTGTGTAGTAAACTTTAATGTGTTTCTCTAATCGTGCGTCGCATCGCCTCCACAGAGGAAGAATGACTACTTTCAAACGCATGATTCCTCTAGTGATAAGGATTTTTATTTATCAGAATGACTACAATGAATACGATTATCACACGATTGTATTTTAAATTTACAAAGAATTTCAACATTAAATTTTTGAAATTTTATCGTTTTAAACCTTCTTGAAAGTAATAGTCAACGGCAGATTTAGAGACTGAGTACCTAATCATTATTACAGCACTTTATTGCGATCATCTTTTATATGAAGTTAATATAATAGTTACTATCTATAGATGCATACACTTGTAAAGGTCTTATTAATTTTTGTTTGCAATGTCCAACTATTCTATTGCTTAACACGTAGAACGTCACAGTGGAAACGGTCATACCTAATCAGACATTATATAATTAACTATTTTTTACATAAATCGTAAAAGAAAAAAAGATGTGAGTACTGAATCGTGTTCTTCCATTCCTACATTACTGTTGCAGTGTGAAGTTTGCTCAGAATTTTGCGACAATCCATAATTATTTAATTAATTTAAACTTGAGGTGTCGGTCACCAGTGATTTTAACGTGTTAAATAAAGTTTTTAATCGTAAGATTGATCAATGCTGAGTCATCAATTTTTATTTTGAAAACATTAGTGCAATGTTTAATCTTCTAGAATCATGGAATGACAGCAAAACGATGTGATAACTGGTTATAGTTCTATTTCGAGAAGAATAATTGGTACACGAGTAATGATACCCACTACAATAGGTATTATAATGTACCTATTACTCTAGAACGGCGATTTTTAACCTTTTTTATTTCACGGCACACATAAACTAATTACTAAAATTCTACGGTACGCCAAAATAATATATTATATTTCTGGGGCAAAAAAATAACTATTTTCCCCACTATACATTAAATGACATTTCATGATATGCGAGGAGAATTTTGTCCAACTTCCTTTTTGAAAAATCTGTTTAAAACCTCATTTATTTGAGATACTTTGTAATATAAAAATAATACTCAAAATTATTTAAAACAATAGTTATTTAATATTTTTGTCGGATTTACATACATTTAATGAAATATTAAAAAATCTTGGGACACATCTGTGGACCTCTCGCGGCACACTGGTTGAAAACCGCTGCTCTGGAACAATTATAACAATATAACCGTACTGTATTATAGGCTAGATAGGTTGCCACAGTCTTTAAAAATAGATGGAAACCAAAGCAGTTAGAAATGAATTGCGAGGGTTAGATGTGGTAGTATAGAAGAAGTGAATAGACACAGGAAGAAAAGTGTCTGCTATGTAGGCAAGGATTAGGAGGAATAAGGCATTGGGTATAAGAATGTAGAGGAACGGGGGATAAAGGCATAGGGTTGGCGGAAGTAGTGGAGGAAGTAGATAATGATGAAATAATAGAATGGTTAAGGAATTTAGAGAGGAATCAGGAGTGGGTAAGATTGCTATAAGAGTACTAGAGTACAAATGAACGCCAAAGAGGGAGGCGTATGTAAAATGATAAGGTGTAAATAGGTATGAGCGACATAGATTAAAGAATGTAGTATGGATCGATGAGAGTGGCAAGCTATTGTAAGCCAATCCCATTTTGTAGCCAACAGGCAGATATTAATAAAAAAAAATATATATATATACATTGTATGCATTGTGTTGTCATCAAAAAAATTAAATTTATGATTTTCAAAAATATCGTCATGCTGATACTTTCCAGTAGAAAAGATACCTGTAGCCTCCATTGTGTACAGAATTATCATTTTAATATCATGTTAACATAAAAAACTAAACATGAGAATGAAAAATATTTCATATTGAAAACGATTATATTTTATACATTTTCAGTATGCAGATTCATTCAAACAACTGCAAACGACAGTATGCATATTAACCGATTGATAAATACGATTATTATAAACAGGCTGTAATAGAGACCCGGCGGTTAGCCGCAACTTATTGGAACAAATGACGTTCTTTGTAGATGAAAGAGGACTCGAAAAGACTTACACCACAAGCTTTGCTTTTACGAGTTTGGGTTCACCCAGGTCGTTTCTTTCCCGAACGAACCACGGCGGAGCCTCGAATGACAGGTTCCGATGATCCAGCTGAGTATCGAGTTTACACGTGACTCGCTCAAATGCCGTCTCTCCTCCTCCTCCTCCTGTGTTCTTTCTGCCTCTCCTGTTCCTCTTTGCGCGGCGAAGACCTACTCTGCGTTTGCTGTCCACCACCTCATGATAGTGACCCTGGCCGAAGGACCTGCCGACACCTTCCAAGTGTTACGCGGTCCAAGTGTTACCGTATAACCGTGCAAGAAAATCTCACCCGGCCACGTGAGGTCCCTTTCTGGTACTCGGGTGTCACACTGGCAACCTGAGATGTTATTTGGAGCGTGTACAGGTACACGTATATGTATGTATTATATGTATACTGTTTTCCTATGTTGCTCCATAATGCAATCCTTCAAATTCACTTGTAGATTTCAGTTTTTCATTTTTCTTTCTTAAAATGCTGTAGTCTATTCTCCTTCAGCTGGAGTAAATATAAATCATTTTGACCAATTCACTCGTGTTGCTATTATTATTTGAATTTTACGTCGCGTTAATTATTAGGGTTACTGGCGACTAAAATGGAAAATAGTAAACGTTAAGTTTGTGGTAGTAGAAGACAATTATATGAGCTGTGACGTTTTTATATTCTTTCGAAATTTCGATACTTTTTGAAAATTCTTCGTATTATTCGAAAATTGTTTAATAGGTGCGCAGATTCCGTATCTGAGGCAGGCATGGACAGGTAATAATAAAACGTTAATAAGGTACAATATGTGCATCTATTAATTACTTTCATTCTTTTGCATATGCTGCACTGATACCGAATAAAGCTTTTAAAACAATTTATAACATATAGGATTGTTGCACAATATATATCAGATTTTCATGTGGAACTTTGAATAACCTTAACTCAGTTAAAAATAAAAATTGTTCATCAAAGTTAGAACCGTCGGAACTAATAGACTTTTGTCGACAATTCTTTGAGGACACTTTGACAGATTTCAAATCTCGAAGAATTCTTGTCTGAGAAAATTATCCAGACGTTTGAAAATGTGGTAATCAAATGCGGTGGACGAGGCACAGTTTCATATCCCAAGTGATTAAGTTTCCGAAGAATCAGGTGTAAAATATGAGGTCGAACGTTATCGCGCTGTAGAATCTCTTTTCTTCGAAATAATTAATGCATATTATGAGTGATACACTTTTTCATGCATTTCAATCAGTTATACAAGTTCATTTCCACTCTTATAGCTTCATTGGAATAGAACAATTTGTAAGGAACAATCATTGTCAAATTCCATCAGAGTGAGTAAAACCTTCTTCTGATGAAAGAGTTCCAAAAGCTGACAACTGTTATGGAACAACTTGATATTTAACATAAATCGTATTAGAATATATTAATAATAATAATAATAATAATATGATGTAACTAAATTAAGTTTACTGAAAACTGTGCAAACTTATAACATGCCGAGGACAGTTCAATAGATGGAGATGTTTTTACGTCCCACAGACGTAACGACTACAACGTTTTGTAGTATATTTAATTGCAAATGAAAATAAAATGAATAATTGGCATACGAAAATGTTTAAGAAATCGTCTCTATTTTAAGCAGAAGTACATATATAATTTTTATTTTAAGAAACATTATTCCTGTGAGAAATTTAATGCTAACTAGTGACCGAAATAAAGTATGAAATTCAGCTACACATCGTGCTTCCTTTTCAACAGCCCATTCGCATTTAATCCTTTGAGCCCTGAAAATTTCTGGAAAAAGCATGCATCGTGTGCTGTAAGTTTCCACGGTGGAACACTTTAAAACTGCAAAGTAGTAAATATTCGACATTACGCCAAAAGTACAATATAAAATACAACTTAAAAGAGAACTTTTCCAACCAGAAAAAAATATGCGAATTGCTCCAATTCCTGAAAAGAACAAAACTACGACTGTACTATAAATAAATATAGTCGTCTTTAATAACCATGGCAGTTGATGCGACGTTAAGGGAGAAGAAAAAAAACTGCACTGTATCTAATGAAACATATATATTTTAGTAAAATAAGCTGAGGTGATAATTAATCCAAGTACGTAGGTGCATATCGTAGAATAAACAGCTGTGCCTGGACCAGTACTGTGGCCCATAGTACATGATGAAGGATGTTTTCGAGCGCATACATGCGTTCATCACCCTCAAAGGATTAACTTTTAAACGACTTGTAATCACGGTTGAGATGAGTTTAATTTTCTATTCATAATAAGTGTGGATTTTATTCATTGTCCGTTTGTTTTTATCCGCTGCCATTTTATCGTTGAACTTCCCTGTTACCGTAATTTTGATTCGATGCATAGCAGAGCGAAAGTAAAAGAATGTCATACATTACTGAAACAGTCCACAGAAATTACCATGAATTCATACAAATTATTTTGTAATTTTAAACTTTGTAGAAGTATGCCCCCAGGAGATCGTCGAGTAGAATTTACACTTTAAAAAAAATTTAGGCGGCATTTAATTAAAACTTTTCATTTTCCGTGTACAGGGTAACGTACAATATGAAAGGCATATCTATGTCGTTTAAATGTTCTCACAGAAGCTTCACAAATGCGTAATACTACAACTACATGCTTTAGTATTTCCAAATTTTAATGAAATTATATTTATCATAGCTATTATTAATTAAGATGTGCAATCAGATTAAATATTCCACGAAAGAGTACTTTGCAGTGAAAATTAAATAAACTCAAGTGGAAGAAAGCCAGGTGTTTTGTAATTAATTTCCTTATTGTCGATACATAAAGATGTTTATTATGAAAAAGAAGCAATTATAATTATACTGTGGATATTTATGCAATTTGACACATTAAAATACGCGTAACATACGTAATACGTAATACGAACTTCAAGGCGACGAAACAAATTCTGGTGAAACTGCTAATCTGTGTTCAGAGAAAGTATAGAATTAGCGAAGTATCGGAGTATGTATTTGTATAAAAACCTGCAGTCTAATCTTAACAATCAAAAGGATTTTGCATGAACATAGGAGTTTATGTTATAAAAAAAGAAAAGCATATTCTACATACAATAACAATTGCAAAATGTAATTAAGCAAAACGGTATAGAGATAGCAAACAAAAGAAACTAAATAAATGCTTACATCTTTTTAGTGGTGTCTAACTGTTTAGATTTCCTTTCTGATGCTTTGATGTGCCCACATAATGAAGACAAGTCTCAATACTGAGAAGAAACTTTGCATATTTACACAAACGTCAGTATTGTATATAAGTAATCACACGTCATACCTCTGAATATTACTTTTATATAAATCTATATACTAGTTTATATACAAAAGACATGTTTCATTGTCGAAATGTAATAAATAAAAAGTATTGGTATTCATGTATCTGGAGCGTACAGAAATGTTTTGGTGGCCTCATTTGGCTACCATGGTCACATCTGAGAACCTCTGGTCTGGAACCCTGAACTACAATCATGATTGAGAAATTTTTCCCAGATGCACACTATAACCACATATTATAAAGCTAAGTATTTGTTTTCTAATCTGAATAATTCAAATTGTTTCAATTCATCGAGTAAACACAGCCCTAAGTACATCAAACTAAATAATGATTGTAATGCTTTCCTAAACGCGATTACAATGTTCGAAAAGCAACAATGCGTTGTTAACAAGCGAATGTAAACTTTATACTGAAGATTCACATTAACTACAACTTTAAGTCAATACTTTGACTATATATTAAATGCAAACAGTTGATCTCTGTACACTTGTCGCATATTGCGTCTGGCATGTACGTATTTATAGGTCTCTTCAAAATAGTTTGAGAGCTGTGTTGCAAAGACCGTAGAAATTCACGCGAATTCACGCGTGTAGGATGTCACATTGCTCACTCAACTGTATTTCATCTTCCAAGTTTCTCCTAAGGTCTCGTTCCACAAACAATTTTAATTATGCTTACATTATCTGGCGTAATGCATCAGTTGCATACATGACGTTCATACCTCTTTCTTTTATAAAATAATGTACTCATGTACCACGTTTCTTTTTTGAAAGGTAACTGGGGTTGAAGGTTAATTTTGTATAACGAATTAATTGATTTAAATGATGTTCCAAGATCAATGAATGTCTTATTTTAACAATCAATTCGTTTGAGTAACATTCATCAGTAACAGTAATTAGACAATATACGTTTGTGCAACATGTACAACAAAGTTTAATATACCTTTATTAAAGCTAAGATTAAAATCTTCATCCAAAATATAATGCTTCCCTTTACACCATTATATTTTCGATATTCAACACCTGCGTGATAATGAATTTTTCCGATTTAAATAGGGTGAAAAATTGAATTCATATAAACACTATTGTCTCCAAAAATGTTGACCAACAAATCGTCACGGACAATTTGTCCGATGCTGGACGATGTCATCGATAACACAATCGCATCATCGTTTTTAGCAGCAAATAAATCGAGAATAAATCATTCCCCCGTCCAGGCTACGTGTTCAGACTGAAAATAATCGAATCCAAAGCTACGAAATATTCAGGTGATTAATTATGCGATCATGAAATCATTAGAGCAGGGTGCTGATACGATAATTACTGTCGGGGTGACGCCGAACCGCACAATGCGTAGCAGAGGAGAGAGAACGTAGCAGAGAGTAGGTAAGACGCGAGAGGGATACTTCCCGACCCTAAAGGTGTATACGCGTTCCGCTCTCGGCATACAATGCATCTCCTTGGCCCGCGCCCCTCCCAGAATCCCGATCTTTCGGTTGAACCGACGTATTATTTATTTATTAGGACCGTGTCCGGGTGGTCCGCGACATGACGGAATCGATTACGCGAATTCGCGGAACTGGCCTTCTTGGCCCGAGTCCCTTCGGAATTATGCTTCCACTCCTTCAGATTCGGCTCTCTTCTCTGCCTCCTCCTTTCGCCCTTTTCGTTTC
The DNA here is from genome assembly GCA_916610135.2 of Macropis europaea. Taxonomy (NCBI): domain Eukaryota; kingdom Metazoa; phylum Arthropoda; class Insecta; order Hymenoptera; family Melittidae; genus Macropis; species Macropis europaea. The sequence goes on from OU744349.1 coordinate 18,444,729, forward strand.
TCCGTCCTCTTCCGTTTATTCCTTCCTCGCGATCCCTCTCCTTTTCTGCCAGCCCTACCTTCTGCCTTTTTCGAACTTATATACACTCACCCTCGTTCCTCTTTTCTCTCTCCTCCTTTCTCTAGCACGCGTTGGGTCGTGGTCTCGTTCCCTCCGCCGGTAGAACGTCGTCGAGATCCCCCGTACGTTAGCGTTCAGCTTATTATGTAATCAGAATAACAATAATTGTTTCGGAACTTTCGACTGCTCATCAATCCAGGTGACAGCCAGTTGCCCGCAGCTACATGTAGACATCGTTCGTTTAGCGATCCATGGATAAGGATCAGAGGGCGGTAGGCTTGGGAGAACTCCGAATTATCTCCACGTTTGCAAACCTCCTCTCGTTTCGGAGGAGTACCAGAGGATGAAACGGGTCCGGAGTGCTTGCGGCGAAAATTATTACGTCGATACATGGATTGGATGAACAAATTTCTTCCGCCACGCCGGAACAGCACGAGCGGAATAGTATACACGCATGTTCTTCGAATGACAAGTATATCGACCGGTACATTCCATGAAAAATAGTGTTCCGCGTTATTTGCATATCCAAAATATCTCTGTTACCGTTAGCGATGCAACGAAAGTACTCGAGGAAGGAATATTTGTTTTGAGGGAACAAGTATACTATGTCGAACAAATTTTGAGTCCAGATCATTTCATTTCGACATTTAAAAGTCAAAGGTAGTTTTCCAAATCCGATCATATATACTTGTCATGATATTCTTATTTCGATGTAGATATAATGACAAATTGATAAATGTAGGTTATCTATATATTATCCTATATTGTACACAGTGTTCCATTTTAATATTTCCACGAGAATATCTTCGAAATTATTACTAATATCAAAAAACGTTTTAAACAAAATTTAAATTACTTTGACGGGGATATATATTTTGTTATATATCTATCGATGCAGCTATTCGTTCTTTATAAAAACGTATTAAGGTGCCAGTATCGGAAAACCAGTAGTAGTTTAGTAAGTATTTTTTTAAGATGTAACATTTAAATCAAAATATCGCCTATAATAACAATTTCTCGGCACAAATATCATAAAACTTTTTTATTCAGAGCGACGAGCTGTAATTATTAGCACAACAAAAAAACTTACGGTATTACTAAAAAAAAATTGTTTGAGGGGTTGGAAGCTACAATTGTTATTTTGCTTTAATACTTCTGTTGCATTAAGAGATTCATAACTTCAATTATTAAGAAAAATGACCAATTAAAAAAAGATGACCTTTACATTACATCTACGTCTTCACCAATAAAGCAACTTATACTTACACTATATTATGTTCCACTTGAAACCATTCATCTTTTGTCTGAAATGCTTTTTAATATTGCTAATAGTTTTGAAGAAATTCTTAGAGTAACTATGACTATTGATTTCGTCTTGGTGTGAACTGTACATACGTATGTTAAAAAATAGTTTCTTTTGAAAAAAAAGGTGATGACCTTGAAATGTTCTTGACATCTTCACGTACAAAAAATTAAATTACGCCAAAAAATGAGCCTCCCAAAATACTTCAATTTTTCCTAACATTTTTTCTTATCACCAATATTTTCGACAATATTCAATTATCACGTTTTACGTGGCACATTCTGTATAATTAAAAATTCCATCAGTCAATGTAATAAAATTAAAAATTCCAGCGGTGAAATAATTTGCAAAGTTAGACATTGGTAGCTATTCCTGAAAACAACCGATAAATAAAGTTTATTTTATAGGCAGAGTGTATCATTTCATGAAATCGATAATATCAACCTACTGGAGTTACGAGTAAATACATTAACACAAAACCAATGGATGATTCACACTTTTTATATGTACAACATTTACAAATAAATATACAGCGTGTATTTATTTGACAATCTTAAACATTCAATGGTTTGTTTGACTCTTCTGCTTTTTATATCGCTTTTCTTGATTTTCGTTTTGTGAAATCAGTTTCAAGAGACGACATAATTGCAGTTAAGCGTGTGAACATATTCAGAAAATGAAGCATGACGGCATAGTTGGAGCTAATGTCCCTAATCCAGGCGACCGTAGGGCGTATTGATAAGGAAACCATACCAGTTGTTAATAATTGGATGTCAACTGTACCGGGAAGTCTTGTTAATAGAATATGATTAGGATCTACGAGCGCTATCAAAATTATTCATGAAGCCCTTCCATAATCAAGTAAAACTACAATTGCTAAAGTAATTCTAAAATCTTGTGCATATGCCAACCTCGAAAGGAGTGAATTAAAAAAATTGATTATGTTTTTATTGCCACTTTTAGTTATGAAAACTTTTTTATTTGTGCTTAATTTGCTTCACGTTTTTGATTAAGTTTCACGTTACTAATAGCATGCAAATTATTAACTCCTAACGACTACTATCAGAACCCACGGACCCAGCGCTTCAAAAATACAATTTGTCCAAAATGTCTTTAATAATATTTCGTTTACTTTCATTGTTAATATAGTTCAGTTAGTGTTATTATGAAGAAATACATTTTTGTTATGCACAATGTGATTTTTATTGCAAATTTCAGGAGTGGGTTCCAAGGACCCACTTATTGTTAGTAGTACTTCAGTTACAAATTTTGGATAGTAGTAGTTACGGGTTTATTATATGTAAAAAGACAAGTAAAATTTTGTCATCCGTTCATTGTTCCAATCAATTGATGTATGTATAATTCATAATTTATGGATTCTTGTTTATTTTTAAGTTATTTAAATTCGTTTTTAAAGTCATGATTATTAGCAAGAAGTAAACTGTAACGGATGAAACATGTTTCAAATTTTATTGAGAGTTACTCCACATTGACATAATCAATAATCAATATCGAATTTATAATTTGCAGCATCTCCTGAAAGAAGTATTTAATGTAATATTAACTTTGCCTTGCTAATTGTAAGCATTAATTCTAAAATACAATTAATCTAAAATAAATTTTTGTGCAACGTTTTATTCAAATTTAATTTTGTTATTAATTCTGAACAAATAATTATATGACTGTGAAGTTATTTTAAGTAATTATTACATACACAATATAGATAATTGTTTTCATTTGAATATAAAGACACATTTCTATGTAATATTCATTTATTATGTAGAATAAAATAAAAATTTCTAATTTTCTTTCCAATACGATCTATTGCCAGTCCACAAATATTCAAGAGAAAAGGATCATATTTTCCATCTAACAAAGTTTGTGGTGAAAGGAATCTTTACTCCAGTAATTATGTACATGAATACCATGATGAATTGAATTCTGTGAAATTTTATTTAATTTTATTACTTTTTCATTGATTATAATAGTCACTTCCAATAAAATGGCTCTCAATAAACACACTTCTTGTATCAGTTTTGACACTTCCAACTTCCTATGCTACAAAGTTTCATACTGGTTTTGTATTATAATTAAGATTTTGACAATTCTAAAAAGAACATTTTCAACCGTAAAAAATACGTCAAATGCTCCAGTTCCTCAAAAAAAAACAAAACTATTTACAACTGTAGTATACCTAAATATTGTCGTCGATAATTACCATTGTAGTTGACATGACATTAAGAGAGAAAAAAAAATCTAATGTCGCTACTTAAATTCAAACAATTTGTTATAATCTTTTGTTTCAAGTCTTTCATTGAAATAACAGGATGCGAGTATTCCTTATCTTTAAGACAACCCCATAAGAAAAAAATCAAGAGAATTCACGTCAGTCGAAAGCGGTGGCCAAAGTGTTGGACTGACAATGAGTGTACCAAACCATTTTTTGCCATGAGTTTGTTACGGGTAATCTGTTGCAACGTGTGCATTATATGCCGGTCCAGCATCCTGTTGAAAAAATTTTAAATGCATTCGCGCCTGCAGAGAAATGTCTTCAAGGGGATTTCGTAATACAAATTGTAGGAAGTGTCGATATCTGTCACCATTTGATATGTTCTCCATGAAAAAGTGCGGGCCGATAATACTGGTATTTAGAGTACCACATCAGACGTTAACCCTTTGAACTCCTAATTTCTTATTAATTTTCTTTTCAATAACTCCCTATTATTGTAAGTGTTTTATTTGAAATGTACTTTAAAAGACAGTTGGTTGGTAGGACCCAATTAGGTACAATGATGTACCTGAACACATCAAGGACTTTTTTTGTTACGGAAAAGGGCCATATACATGTAATATTGCTTATCTGGAAAAAAAAAATATTGCGAAATGTAATACATATTTAAACTGGCAATTTAAAAATGTGGAGTGTGACTCGACATAGGAGTACCTGTGAATAAAATCGATGTCGAGTCATACTCGATAAACGAGTTCAAAGGGTTAATACTGAATCTGATTTGATTGTTTGTATTTCTTCTAAGGTGCGGATTTTGTGTGGCCCATGCGCATTCGTTACGTCTGTTAAACATTCTGTTATTTATAAATGTGCATTCATCTGTCCATAATATTTTACGTGGAAAATTTTGATCATTTTCGATCTGGTATAAAAAAAATTGACAGAACCGCATGCGTCGTAATTCATCTCCTGCATGTAAAGTGTGCCCAATAGAAAAGCGATATGCATGAAAGTTTTGAGATTTTAAAATTCGTCTGACGGAACCTTGGCTTACACTGCACCCTCTAGCTATTTCTCATGTTGAAACTTGCCGCATGAAACTCAACATACGCAAGCATGTACACATTAGCATCATCATTGTATGTTACTGGCTTTTCCACGATTCGTTTAGGTTTTAAGAAAGAACCGTGTTCTCTTAAGTTACGCTCAAGTTTGTAAAAGTGTGTTCGTATTGGCTGTCTACGCTCCGGATATGTATTATACGTACTTGCAGCACTTACAGTATTTTTATCGCAAAGCACATAAACACTGAACATGTCCACTTTTTCATTATTCGTAAAAATTAGCACCAATTTGAAAAATTTCGAAACAGGTTATAACTGGTTACTACTATAACTGCTACTAATTGAATGAAAGTTTCTGATGGTATAAATGTTCATGACGACACGAGTCAACATTGTTTATACACAGAGTCCGTATGAAAATTCCGCGATGGTAGAACGGTAGATTTTTTGACCATTGTATTCTAATACTTTTTTATGCAGAATGTTTCGAAGAATCGATCAATGTGAAAAAAATATGTATTTTCATTCAAAAAATTAATGCATTTGCACTTTTTAGGCGCATTGTTGCATTTCTAAAACAGCTGACATTATAAAAAAATAGATGTTCTTATACTATTCAACTTGTTCCTCTACAACTTTTTTTCATCTTGAACCAAACGCGAGTTTTAAACTGTTGCAATTGCACGAGTCACCCTGTAGAGACTTTTTCCAAATTATTCACGTACAGTTATCGATTTTCATTTCCAATTTTTTTCTAAATCCATAGCGGACGAGGTAGATGCGATTCTAGCGCCGTTTTGCGAAAATAAAATAAGTTCAGAAATTTTGAATAATTAAAGATAGACTGAAGATACCTGCCTTGGAAAATAGCAAAAATAAGAGTATGCCGTTGAAATTAAAAGATAAGCAAATTAATCTATTTCATGTGTGTCTTGTTACCTTTTTATAATATTGGAGAACGTCTTATTTTCTTCTTGTTCAAGATATCACCAAGTATTTCAATATGCAATTGGCCCACTATTAATCTGCAGATGTTGATGCAACTTAACGCATCTTACGAAACAGCAACGAAAAAATGTACGAAAGTTGCTTTTCTTATAATATTATGCCCCGTTGGTTTAACCCTCATCCGTCCCTTGTGTCAATGTGACACATTTTTCTGACAAAAATACGATAAATATAAAAAAAAAGCGAATCGCTATATTATTTGTGAACGATGCGATCAATATTACGCTTCAATGTATTGAATGTACAGAAATTTCAGTTTTTATTCTCACTAAAAAAATTTGCAAATATAACTATTTATCTTTTCATTATATTGATTTTTTACCACTGAATCAATTTGACACCAAAGGACAAATTAAATTGGGGAAATGAGGAATGGATGAGGGTTCAATTCAACTGAACTTTATCTATTTTCTCAACTGGATTTAAATTTGTAAAACTCGTTGTTTCGAGAAATGCAGTAAATCAACTAATCATTCATCACCGACTGCTATGGTCATTTATTTAGTCGGAGAACCTATAGTTTTAAAGTGGGTTCCAAACCACTAATGTGACAACAGCAACACGGAAGCGCTGAAAAAACCGGTCATCCATCTTACAATTAGCGCTGACCGTGCCCAATGCAGCTTAACTTCGACGGTCAGGTGAAAACCGGAGTTTCGTACCTGGCAATACCGCTGATAATATCTTTTAAATCTGTTGCTACAAAGCATGATATGCGGTAGTGGCCAACAATTTAAGTTAACCTTAACTACTACTATCCAAAATATGTAATTTAACACCAGCACTACCAAGGCAATCGAAACGACTGGTTTGTAATTTTAGTATGTACGATTTATCTTTGACGACTATTATGTTTACTTTGAATTGACGCCGAATAAAGTTAAAGAAAAATATAAATAAACACTGTTTCCTTGAATTACGTATTTTTTCTAAAACGTGTAATTTTTATTGCTTCGATGAAATAGGTGCACGTTAATCATCGGTAGAGCTAGGGTTAATTACTACTAGCGAGTCCCTTGACCCACTCCTGAAATTTGCAGTCAAAATCACACTTTGCATAAACAAGAATTTATTTCTTCTTAATGAAATCAACTGACCAGAGAATACTCCAAAGTACGATTTCCCCTCACTGTAATTTAAATGGTATGTTCCAGAATTTTTCAAGTGCTGTGTCTGTGGGATCCGATAGTAATAGTGACGTGTTAACCTTGAGAGATTGAATTCTGATAGAAAATTCTACGCAATAAGCCTCCCTTATAACACAGGTGATGTGACGTGCTCAAGGGATTCAAAAGTCTTCCTCTGAAAACTCAAAAAGTTATTTAACGGCACAAAAGTTTGTTTCTAAGTGGAAATACCCGTTTATTGTTGCACTTTGGCATTTACTTACCGCGTTTACCGGTAAAATTAGTTTCGAAATGTTGATGAGGTCGAATGAACATTTGGAGAGCAATGCTATTTCGAGGAGTAGTTTGATAAAAGTAGTAGAATTCTAGACTTACATGCGTACATAGATATATTAATACGTTGACTGCCATAGGTGTTACCAATGATCGGCGCCTCAAATTTTATTTATTTAAACAATACGTAGCTTTTTTAACATTTTTAACTGCGCCAATATTGTAATAATAATACAAAGTAACAACTATATGTTAAAATAGTCAAATTTTTTTTTCTGCTTGGATTTACGTGTAAGACAAGATATTATAATGTGTCTGACTGCGTATGGCAGTTTTCACTGTGGCATTCAACGTGTTAAGTGAAGTTCCGGTTCCATTTATAAATGACTACATCCCAGAAATCTGGGTCTTGCAAGCTGTTAATGACCCAAAACTTACCATTTGTTGAATGAAACAATTTTTCAGTGCTCGATATACATATGTATATGATTTTCAGCATGGCCCTATCATGCACCAGCCTTCCAACCTATTGAAATATACTGTATAGTATGGATTGATGTGCAAAAACATTTTAGAGGTAGGAAACTGAAAAATACAAATGAATTCTGTGCCGTGATTGAAGAAAGCTGGAATAACATTAATAGTTTAGTGTTGTTTAATTTATTCAATGTCAGATCGTTGTGAGACAGCGTTTCGTCAGAAAAGAACAACGTGTTACTAAATGACTGTTTAACTTTCATTTTTTCTAATTTCAGTCAGCATTATACAATTAATTAATTTAAACTGTACTAACATTATAATATGACGAACCAGACGTAGTTCAAGTCAATTTTTACTCAGACTTTCAGTGTTAATAAATTAATGAATTTGAGTAAATAAATAATAAACGATTAGTATAATTATCTACTACAAAGAAGGACGTAAACAAGAAGATTTACATAATATTACAATAATTTAAAAAGAGTAAACTGTTTTGTATGAAAAGTTTTTATTACTCCTTTTGTCTAGTGAAGTTCTTCTGTGTAAAGACACGATGCAGCTGAATGTTGAGGGTGAAATAAAATTATGTTACACAACATTCAATTATGAGTTTAACATGTGAATAATTACATTTATGAAATTTAAGTAACGTTCATTTATTAAATTATGAAGCGATCTTCAGTATTCAGTTGCGACTTTACATCAAATAAATTTCATGAGTTGATTTCTTATAACAGAAAGTATTAATGCTGTTAAGTTAAATGAATTTTTGCTAATGATTCTGTAGATTGTCAATATCTCCACTACAATTTTTAAAAATTATTACCAAAACTAACATCCCAACTACAAGGTAAATCATACGAATTATTTTAAGCAATGTACAAATTATTTTAGCATTGTTTGTAAAAAGTCCATTTATTTGATAACTGTTAAGACACATCTAAAACAATGTCCCTAATTATCAATTCAATTTCATTTTGCATTTATATGAACTATCTTATAATTTTATATACTAGTGTTCTACAATTTATCTTGAGACCTGAAGAGAGGATATACATGTATTATTGCGGTGATAAATTTTTATCATAGACGATTAATTGTACTAATGAATTTTTGTAAGTTGTCGGATCTCTCTACGTTACGTTTCAGAACTCAAGACTAAATTGTAGCACAATATTAACACGACGCCAATCTATAAAAAATTCTAAACTGTTTTCTCGATGATTTTTATTTAATAATTTCCTACGAAATAAAACTATAAATGAGGGATATAATAACATGAATTGAATATAACAAAATATTCATTGCAAATTTTGTTTAATTATAATATAAAAGACGGAAATCATTTAATACGTGAACTGCCATAGAAGTAGCCGGTGATCGGTGCCTTAAACATTATTTAATTAAATAACTACTAATTCTTATAAAATTTTGAACAGAATTAATTAAATTATTGCAATAATAATACAAGCTATCGATTGCACGATTAAACGGTAAAATTTAGTTTATTTTCGTGTTTTGTGTTATCTTAGCGTGTCTGACCAAGTATTGCAGTTTTCACTGCGACAGTCACCGCGCCGATGGAGTACAAAAAGGGGTGAAGAAATAACACCGTGAACGTTGCAATTGTATGTACAGTTTTTATTGGGGTTAATATAGTAATTCTCATTATCAGGGCGGGTGAATATGATTGGGTCGTGTGTGTACGCGTGTATCGTGTTTAGTCCGAAGAGTGAACGTGGGGTTTAGGTAGCTAGCCTCGTCCTAGCCTCGTGTGCGCATTCACACCGTTAATTATTTAGTCTGCTTTAGTTTACATGTTCCGTAATTATTATTACTCTTTTCGTTTATTCGTTTGTCGTTAATCTCTCGTAAATACATCATCTAATTTAATTACGTACGCAATAATTCGATTAATCAATAAATCCGTAATAAATCCGTATAAACGTTGAATTGTGTGCGTGAGTGAACTAGTGGCGCCGATCCCGTTGTAGGATCGGCTAGGAAGTCTCTGTAGTAACCAGCGGTAAACGTATCACAAGTTATGCAGCATTTATTTATGCATTATCGGTATGAGTGTTCGAGGTTCGAGGCCGTTTCGCGTTTCTCAAAAGACAGAGGGGCTCCGTTTCAGAACTATTCTCAGGATTTTACCGAACAACGAGCACCGGTGCTTTTCTCCGCTTCCTCGTCTTAATATAGTGAAAAGAAAAAAAAATGTTTCTGTCTACCGGCTGCGCAAGGCATTGGCTCCGAGCGTATAACCTCCCCGTTTCTAATTCTATCTTTATCGTCGCAAACGGTTTTGGCGTGAGTGTGGATCGATACTAATTAAATTGCGCTCCTCTCTAAGGAGTCAGCCAAACATCTTTCCGGATATACCTATTTATAGACCGTCCTCGCACGTTAAACGCGACGCATTCGCATGTATATAGATATATTTCTATGTGGCTAACGTTCGGCACGAGAAAACTTTTCGTCGCATCCTTGTGCGATGCTCGCGACTTCTGTTCACCCCCCTCACCCTTCCATCCTGTCTTATCGATAGAATTCTTATATTAGCGGATAATGGCTTCGCGTTCGGGTCCACCTCTATCAAAGACGTCGATCCTCGAACACTCGGAAGTATTGTAGTTACAGCGTGGCGCAGGGTCGTGGCGTTTGTCATTCCGCAATGCCACCTACGAATAGGTGGATCGCGGGACAAGTTGCACCATACCCCCCTGCGCTTAGGTAATTGTTATTGTATATCAAACTTTATAAACTGTAATACAATGTAAACCTGTAAAAAATATACTGGGTGGCGGCGGCTCTGTATAATATAATAAGTAGTATTATAATCGTTATGGTACAATTGTAATTAGTATAAATATATCGTTATATTATATTTCTGCAATATGCGCTTCCTATCTTCTTTCATTTTCTGTTTCTCTCTTTCAATCTTTCGTCGTGTATCATACAAATCGGCGGCGAACCAGCCGTCGATCGCATTCTATTATTTCTTTCTGTTATATTTTATAAGCGTCTCGTTCGTTGTACGGTAAATACAGCTCAGCACCGTTTCATATATATCTCCGAGATCGCGCCGGTTACATGTAACACGGCTCGACCCGGACCTGTACATCTATCACAAACAAAAATATTCTCTTCCAAGGATGTAGAAAATGATTTCTTAAACGTTACGCGAAATCAATGTATACGTCCCAATATCGAATTTCTTGAATCCTACAAGTTCGTTCAATTTCGTTTCGTATACTATGTACTGCTATGTGTAAAAAATAAAATAATCGATAATGGATCGAACTGATAACAACGCGTATATTCTCTTAGGACAAGAAGTCAGTTCGGCGCAGCGTTTAAGAAGTTATTGATCAAACTAGATATATAATACATAGGTTGCGAAAATGCGCGATTGTTGGAAGAATAATAAGGATATTTATAATAACAGTAATAAAGATAACAATTATTCCTTCAACCAAGAGCATCGAAGGCGCAGCGTTTACCGTACCACGAATAAACAGCGTTCATTTGTTAATTTCAATGCGCTCCGGGCGAGGCTAGGGCGATTTAGGAACTACGTGACAGCACAACCGATGCAAGTAACTATTTCATCTGTTTCCTGTTTTTCCTGTCCTTTTATACAATGAAGTCTCGGTAAAATTGGATCTGACGGTTTCTACGTCACGACCATCGAAACTCGGTCGAAAGTGACCGACGGAATATATCCCTTCTCCGTGTCGAGTGGAAAGCCGCGATACTTCGGACGAATCGGGGAAAATAATTTCGGACTTTCCGCTAAAAACGAACGAAGTTCAATGAATTTTGCGCCGTGACGAACACCTTTTTTATCGGTAACGCGAGAGATAAATACCGACAGCCGATAACACTTACACGACACAGTGTGAACGATCGAAAACGTTCGAAGCGCCATCTCTGAACGGCGACGCGCACCCCCGATACACTGATGCACTTTTGCACTCGATGCACGGAACTTCCGAAACTTTCGCATACTTCCCACATTATATATTGCACGACGACACAGAAACCGGATGTCTTATGTACTCATTCTCCTTCTCTCCTATTCACACGATCAGACACGCACTCACGCATTCTTCTCCCCGCTTTCCCCACTTCCCTTTCTCTCCCGTTCTCGTGCTTTCACAATTTCGCTTTATTCTATCTTCTTATCGCTCGATTTAAAGGTTGTATCCGAAGAACAATGATCGCGTTGCACAATTATCGATAAATATATATAATATATATATGTATGTATGTATATATTACGCATAAATAATCGACTGCACGCTCTTTGATCCTATGTACAAGTGTAGCTTCGTGTAAATTAAAAATAATTATTTTTTCGGAGGCATATCTCCCTTTCGTTCACTTTCTCGCACTCGCATTCTCTCAACAAGTAAATAATACTTTTTCATTATTCTTCTCACTCGCCTTCTTTCACTGTTTCATGTTTCTTTCATTTTATCGGATAAAATCGTACTATCTCATCCTCGTACTGTAGGAACTTAAGATGGTGACTTCGGTTTCGGAGTCCCAGAAAAATCAAAGTATCTCGTTTATGTCGTATTGTGCCTTTCGGTATATAACTGTACCCATAGCGGTAGTATTATCAGTGTAACAGTGTATACAATATAGCGGCGATCGCAGTGGCGATGGTAAAACTATGATGCAGCGGCGGCGATGATCACAATCGCGATGATGACGATGCCGATATAATGATAACGATGACCACGATGATACAAATGAGAATGATCGCGATAATTATGACGCCGACGACGATATATTGATAACAATTGTAATGACGCTAACTTCTACTTACATACTAATAAATAAGGGAATAACGGACAACGTTGCACGAACAAAGTATCGCGATTAAAAATGCAACGAACCGAGTGAAATGGCGTTTCGAAAAATGAGTACAATACATTCGAAGGGATCTGCTTGGTCCCATTGCACGTATTGCGATGAAGAGTTCAGTATTAAAGTGTGTCTCGATCGATCTCATATTTAATGAATCTGTAAATATTATTTCTGTAAGTCTGAAATGAAACGTTCTGAATGATGTTAAGAAATCCTCAATTTACGAATGGTACTTCGCTAGAACTTTGTAGAACCGAACGAGACAGATTCCTTGAAGCATCATCTTCTCGATGCGCCATATCACTCGGCGCCCTATTAAAAATCAACTTACGCCAGAAGAAACATCCGACACGTTACACGCGCGAGTCTTACGGGAAACACGCTGGTAAACTACTAAAATTAACGATACCACGATAGAGCTAATGATATGTCGCGATTGCATCTTGTACGAAACGACCGCAAGCGATGCGAGTGAATCGATCGCTCCCGATTGATCCGTTAACTAATGCATGTAATATCCATAATAATCGTAGTGTTAATAATGTCGATAATAACTGTAACATAAAAAATCATAATGCTAATATAATAATAATAATAATAATAATAATAATAATGGTAATAATAATAGCGACCCACATACAATAGTAACTGCGTCGGTGTATACGTAACAACGACATTTATAACGTCCAATGGAATTTGTGCTCCCCACCATTCGAATACAACCTTTCGCGTCTTTCTATACCCTCCCCTTCTCGTGTGTGCGTATCCAAGATTTTTAACAATGAATCAATAATTACCAACCCTTATTAACCGGTTTCGCGCCTTTTCAAAAATTCAACTAACTTGTACTACGCGCAATAATATGCGTACACCTGGTTGTAATAAAGTAACCAATCAATACGCGCCTCTCTTTCTTTCCCTATCTACACCCTATATGACAGTGGCAATGTCTCGATAGTGTTTCACGTGTGTACGTGTATTGTGTTATCGTGTGAGTGCGCGTGTCCGTACGCGTACGCTCTTTCACGCAGTTTCCGAGTCTCTCTTTCTCTCTTTCGCACGCGCAATCGTACTTCCTGTCGACTGATTATCTTCCACGTATCTCGTCTTCGGCATACTCGATCGTTTTCTTTCCCCGAAAGTGTTCGTGAGTCGTTCTCCTCGGTTCGAGAGGCGAGACACGCTCGAATGTCGCGATCAGGGGCGGGTCAGATGTCGTTCACATTTTTCTAAGGGTTTTTCACGAACAACGAAACAGGCGAAAGATTTTTACTGTTTTCTTTTTTCCTTCTTTAAAGAGTATCTAACTAACGTACTGATCCTTTCTTGTTTCCCCCGTTAACTGCAAAATAATACTGAAGTCTGCACATAGTGCCTATCACATATGTCTATTACGTAGTCTCTTTCTGGCAGTCACTCCCACATTCACGCGTACGATCATCATCCGCACATACAACGTTTACATACAATTACAACTTTTCTGGAGAAAAAATGACTTTTCCCCGCGGTTCTCCCTGTATCTTCACACGCATCCCCTATTGTTTCACGCTAGCGCGCCGTAGCTTAGTCGCTCTTTTTCTCGTCAACAGAGTGGATAAAAAATTGTTAAAACCAATTTCAACGTGGCCGTACCGCACCGAACATCCACCGTGATGAACCATCAACGTTCCAACGAAATTGTCAGCGGTTTGAATAAAACGTAAACGAAAGCACGAGCCTATGTTCATCGTTCCCTCAACATAAATCCTCGACAGTCTAATTAATTCGAACATTTTAATTACAGGAAGACGATCGACACGAAACACACACAAATCAAGCTAGTTCCAAGAAACCTATTGTCAATTCAGACTTCTTTACGTGCTAAATAAAAAGAACACATAGAACAAAAGGAAAGATAATACAGTCGTTCGAGTATGATGTACGAAGCTGAACGTGCGGTACAACCCGCCGAAGCAGTTATAAACTCTTTTGAAACACCCTGTATATATAATATATATATATAATATTAATAATCAATAATAATATCAGTTTGTATTGTACAGGCTATTTTGGGGCTGAAAGCCTGTGGTCTCTCTAATATTTACTTAATCCCCTTGTCGTACCCATAAGTTTTCTTCCATCATTACACGCTACTTAAGTTATTCTTTAATAATATATATAATCTCGCTTTCGCTAGGTGTAGCAAGGTGTGACGTAACGGAATTAATCATTCTTTCCTGCCGTTTCCTCGCCACTCTTTGTTTTTTTCATTTTCTTAAGTTCTTTAACGAAATAATCATCGTAAATGTATTATAGCTTTACGTTATTTTTCTTTCTCTTTACCTTTACTTTTACAGTTTAATATGTAGCTTTTTTCTTTTTATCTATCGTAGATTTGTCTGTGGCTATCCCTGATGTGTTAGTTACCCTGCGCTTCCGTCTGGTTGTCGAAATATTGTTGTGAAATTGTGGTCTACGATTAAAACTTTATCATTTTGTCCCGTATTATACGAATTTCGTTTCATTATTTCCCTTATCTCGCTTGCCGAGCAGGATCTGCTCGTCCCGGAGCTCACCAAGATTTACGAACGAACGGAACACCGGGCAAGACACGTACAGTTCCATCTTTCCACCGGTTAATTCGCGGGCATCGGCTTCGTTCGGGCTTGCCCGCGATCCAACCGGTCAATTGTCCACAAACGTAACAACGACACCGTTCTCTGCTCGTGCTATCGACGAGCTGCTTTAAAAAAATATCGCGTAAAAAAGGAGAACAAACGGAGCAAGTGTCAGCGAACAGGACGAAGCGTTAACGATTCGAAAACATTATTTACAGATCAACGTATTCGCGCCGGATATTGCACCGAGAACCCGGGAATAACGCGTACCAGATCAACTTGTACCAACGATACTTCCGGGCAAGAGGAAAAAGAGAGAATCTTGGCAAGCTCACGCCATCTTACGTGTAGTTATTATGCAACCCCCGATCGTAACGTGAATTTCACGAATCGGTGTGATTAGTTCGGTTTTGCGGGCGCTTTGTCGCTTTCCGGAACCCAATTAAGGAGGTACACAAACGACTTGCGTGAAAGTGACGTATGTATTGGTTAAACTCAATATCCTCGGTTAACATTATAGGTGCGTAAAGTAATGCTCAACTGGAAGCTCTTTTAAACGCGCCTCTAGGGGGCAGTAAGGGCAAGATTCGATGTACTACTTGGTCGGTGTTTCATGAAATGGAAACTTCGCTAATGCAAACGGTTCAACAGCATCCAGCAATCATCGATTGGTCGGTAGATATAAAGGTTCTCGTAATAAAAAAATATATCGGTAAGAAATGAAAGTAACATGCCGCGTACGTGATTGTCAAACGAGCAACGATCATTCAACGCGTTACCTTGCTGCCTCCGAGCGCGTGTTAGAATAAGTATCTTAACAATCTGCATATTAAACTATTGTTCAAGTCTTGTAATCTTACCTCATGTACATCACAGGCCACGAGGATGTTCAAAGTAGAAAGCGCATGTCTCACTATCACACGTCACTTTCCCGCCGAGAGGTTTGCGATCCAAGCAACGGAGAGTGAGCTTTTCCAACGATTGCTATTCCATACAGCAGCCATCGTATTTTCTCAGCCGTTTACAGTACTATTTGGTATGATCGCTTTTGTAGCAGGAACTATTTATAGTGATGATACGAGTGGTCTCGCCAGCCAGCGAATGTCTCCGCTTCGAAATGCCTCGTTGCAAACACATTAGACAAAGTGGATCACTTTTCGGTCAATTTCTAACGTGTGGAGGAGAACGAGCACTGGAAAAGACGTCGGCGATGACTCTACTTCTCCGTGCTTGTCTCCGCGCGGGCCACTAATTTTAACCAAGAGACACACGGAGTCGAAGAAAACGAGGCGATCTCTCAACGAGAGAATTTCGCCGGCACGCTCGACTGAGTCTGGCGTTTCACGATCGACGGACAAAGGGGTGACGTCAATATTTTTGCTGACGGAGAAACACGGACAAAGGAAGTCGAGAGAAACATAAAAAAGATAGGAATGGAAC
Source organism: Macropis europaea (assembly GCA_916610135.2). Classification (NCBI taxonomy): domain Eukaryota; kingdom Metazoa; phylum Arthropoda; class Insecta; order Hymenoptera; family Melittidae; genus Macropis; species Macropis europaea. The sequence continues at coordinate 18,461,189 of OU744349.1, forward strand.
ATGGTGACAGCGTGGCTTAAGCGTGGATTGAGCAGGGCGGAACGTCCGTCGAGCTTACTCCTGGAGCTGTAAATGCTGATAGTCAGTCTTGTGAAAAAGAGAACAATCTCGCGGAAAAATCGGGGGCATGTATGTCTGTTTGCGTGTACGTGTCTTGTGTGTGTGTGTCGCGGGTTCAATAAAAGGGATGGTTGGTTAATCGGACACTCGCGCGTCCCTGGTCCTTTGACAAGGATAATCAGAGTCACCGCGCGTACCTAAAACCACGCGCGTATCTAAAACTCTTCTAATCCGAACCATTTTGTTGAAGTAGCGCGGGCGCTGATTGAGGCGGTTGTGGCTGCAGCGACTCGTGATGATGATGATGATCGACCGGCGACGGTGTCCGACTGCTCCGCGTTGTGGATAGGTCACCACCACTACCACCACCTCCGCCGCTGCCGGGATTCGCGGGTGGTTCGAAGGCCTTTTGTTCGCTCGGCGGAAGTAAATGCACCATACTAACCGGCACGGGGAATGCCGCGGCAGCAAAGTCGGGAAAGAATCCCTGCGGCAGGTTGCCGCCGAGCAACGAATGATGAGGAAATCCACCATCGTCGCCCGGGTGTGGTGGTAAACCGGCAAGCGGATGGGTCATTTGCGTGGGCGGCTGGACGGCCTTGACGTTGTTGTTCAGTGAATTCATTACAACTTCACCTGTCGTCGCACCTGTACAATCCCTTCTGAGCTGCTCGAGTTTCAGACTTTTCCCATATTTCCCTCGCACGTACATTAAAAGGCTATTGTATGGTATACCAAAGATCCTGCTGGCCTGCGACGTGGTCATTTTCTTATTCCAAACATGTTGCAGCGCTTCCGTTAGTTCCGCGTTCGTCCACGATCTCGGGGGTCCTCCTCTGGGTGCGCTGTGCTGTCCTTTCGGCCTTCCCACCGGTAAACCTCGGCCATGATCTCCCCATCTACGCGGCGTGTCAGCGTCACCTCTGTGTTTTTTCGGCTTCTTCCCTGGATGATGACCGCCAAGGCCTGCAGCACCAAACAGGCCGTGCAACGTTTCTGGCTTAAAGCTATCGTGAAGATCCGCCAAAAGAGATCCTCTATCTAGAGCACCTGCGTGAGGAAACAGTCCACCGCCTAAAGATGCGACACCGTCCAGTGGAAACATCGCCGTCACCGAGCTACGTCGAGGCGTCAATGGCGACTCCTGTTGCTGTTGTTGCTGCTGCTGATGATAGGGATGCGTTCTGTTCGGCCCGTGCGGACTGCCTTCCCGAGGATGATGACTCTGATGCGGCGGAGGCAGTTGGCTTTGCGGATGATTCGGCAACCATTGAGCCGCCAATTGACCTAGACTCGTCAGGTACTCGCTGTGGTGATGCGGCGGCGTCAACGATAAGGCAGACATCGCCGGTAATCCCGCTGCAGCCGCCGCCGCCGCCGCCGCTGCCGCAGCAGATGGAATATCTTGAAGAGAACCGTCGGGGTGCAGCAGACTCGTACCGGTTAACGGCGATCCCCTAGGACTACTGGCCGCCTCGCTGCTCTCAGCTTTCACGTGATGGTGTTCGGTGCCGGTGGGCGACAGGGATCTCTTCATCGAGAGATTCTCCGCTATGTCTTCCTGTTGCTGTTGATTCTGCGAACTCATCGAAGATTGTTGATGGTGTTGTTGCTGTTGCTGCGACTGATGCTGGCTACCGCTTAAGTTCAAGCCACTTATCGGTGGACTGAGACTCGGCGGTGGATGAGGTCGACTCAGATCTTGCGGCACCAGCTCGCCGGACCTTCTTCGCGGTCGCGCCTGTTTTCGTCGAGGCAACAGCGGCGAGCCGCAACTCTCTCGCAGCTCACGCATGCCGAAATTCAAATGACCCATGTGCGGTAACCTATCACGATGGTCCCTCGCAGAGTGAAAAATGGTTGGTGTCGTCACTGCTGTTGGTTCTCGCGTGGATGGAGGTGCTGTACTCTCCGACGCGTTATCGTCTTCCTCCGGAGTGTCTTGCCTGGCGCCTTCGGGAGTCGATGGTTCGCCAAGGAGAAGATCGGCTGTCGGAGTTTCCGGTGGTGACGCCGGTCTCGGCTCCGACGACGCTAATCCACGCACTTGCAGACTTTCCGCGGCTCTCATTAGTCCTGGAAGTTCCTCGCGGCCGACGCGTACCTCGCCACGGTACATAAAATCGATCAGCGCTGCTACTTCGTGACCGGGAAAGTCCTTTAGCACGATCACTGGGTGCTTGCAGGGATGCTCCGCGAATATCCTTTCGAAGAACGGACTGGAACCCAAATGTTTCGTTTTAATGGCTCGCTGTTCGCATGCATGAAATTGGTGTGTGAAATTATCTGGGCCGGAGATTTGAATAACAGATCCTACATGCCTTCTAATTTATGTCAATTTTACTATGTGTCTTAATAATTGTTTCGATAACGGTGCCTTCGTTTTTACACTTGCCTTCAATTCCATAGTCAGATTTTATGTTAAAATACGATTTTCTCAGGTTATTGCAATATTTTCACCATCGTAACTACTACACCGTATATGTTAAAAAATGAAATAGCCAGAGTGTTGCATGTATTTACATGCTTTAAACCGTCGTGCATTGCTATGCTTCTTAGTTCTTTTACTTCTTATAAAATAATTATGTTTGATTTACTCCGGTAATATCAAACACGCAACCCCTGCTTGAAACGAGAACCGAGTATACATAATCTTTATGATGCCTAAAAAAAGAGTACAAGCTTCACACATATTTAGAGCGTTTTAGGTTTACTCCGAAATTATGTTTGGTTAACTTTACCGCGAAAACTAGCACGTACCGCAATACGTACACATTATATTTTTCTAATGTTATGGAGTCTGTTAAAAGTACATATACATAAAGAATTCTATTTAGTACTGATCACGAAGCTTTCACAGTCAGAGCAAGCAAAAACAGTTAAAAGTACGTGCAAACAGAAAACAAAATGATCTCCTATCTTGAACATGTGTTGTTCTGTGTTGGCTGAGCAACCGACGAAAGAGGAGTAGCTCGATTTGTTCACAGAAACCACGAACAAAAAACTAAAGCGAGAATTAGTCGATTGTGCCTTGCCGATCGCGAGACAGCAATCCTGAACAGTACAAGACTTTCGCTTGTTGCTGCCTTTACGTCATATATTTCGCGTGGTAAGAAGAGCATTACTGCGTTGTGTCGAATGCAGTTGACCAGTAAACCGCGAACAAACGAACAACGGAAAAGCGTTTGAAAGTAAAGAATATGTCTTCATGCAGAAAACATCCTCTGTTCCGAAACATATTGTCAATTCACCGTATTCCGTTCCATTCCCACAAATCGACTAACGTCGTCACGACTGCCACGTGTACCGCTTTTGGTACACGCATCAATTTTAATTTGATCACATAACCACCAACCCTTATGAAATTGTGAGTAACATTCACGTTAAAATGATAGTAGAAATAGAAAGTGCAATATCAAATAGATAAATATCTTTACAATCAACCACGTGTATTAATAAATAGCCATTTTCGCGTGTCTGTCTAGTTACGGAATTTTCTACTGCGACAGCGAACGTGTTAATAATAACAACACGGAAGCAAGACGTCGCATGTTTGAATCATTTTCAAAACATGCATACTACAAATTTTGAAAAGGTACAGTAGAGCCTCCCGTATCTGAACCCCCATTATCCGAATATCCTAATATCCAAACGTTCTATTATCCGAATGTTCTGTTATCCAAACAGCCGTTTCGTGAAAACTTATATGATTTGGCAGCCAAAAAATACGGGATCCTTAAATATTAAAACAAACTGTCAATTTTGCTGCTTCCTATTTGAATACATGAAGTTTAATATAAAAAAGAGTGATTGTTCTATTATCCGAAGATTTTTTATCTAACCACATTTGTCTCCCCATTAGTTCAGATACGGGAGGCTCTACTGTATTTCGAACTATAGAAGTCATGTATTAGCCTCAAACGCAATGCCGACAACTTAAGACCGGCCTAGGAAAATTTACCTATCAAGCAGTTGCTAAGACTTTTCTTGAGAATATCTTATTGGTCGTGCTTTACATCGTGAGTTAAGAATCCTGTTTATATTATTAAATTGCCTCACAATTCCCCACTGTTCTGAATCATCGATCGTAAAATAAAATCTAACCGGCGAAAACAGCGGAATTAATGGAACACAAGGAACACTGGGTTGAAAGAAAATATTGGTCGCATGTCAACTGACAGAGAGCAAGAAAATAAGCCGTGGAGAACAAGGAGGTTGCCTATGAAAACGCCGTAAACACTCGACAAACTATGAAAACGTTCGGATAATGAATAACAAGAAAAACATGCAGAATTCTTACCTGCAAGCGCTAAGGACGACCTTGTGCGCCCTGAGGCTGGTCTCAGCACAGACCAGGGTCACGTCGACGAGCACCTCGGCGTGTAGCAGCGCCTCGAAGGCCTGAAGTATGTGCGTTTGATGATTGTTCCATCGTAAGGAATAGTGCGACTGCAAAGCCATCCCATCAGGACTGTCCGCGGCACTCGACATTTTTTCACCGCCGCTTGTGCCGTTAGCGGAGCCACCTTGCTCCGCCTAGTTCTCCTTCGTACCTCGGGGTCCTGCGCTCGTTTTTCTCTTCCATGCACGCACGCACGCAGCCACGCACGTATCGCAAACGATGCCTCCACTTCGACACTATCTTGAATGGCGTTGTTCTCCTGCAATTCGATCAAACGGAGTTGTCAATCACGGTGACCGGTTGGTACCGCGGAGCGGCAGCGAAATGATACAAGATGATTAACACCTTGTCGACGGGACTATGATAAACGGAAGCGTGATACAAGGGTATTATTTTAACAGTTGGACGGTTGCAAACGTTTTGTGGCAACTATCGTTGGTTATTTTTGTAAGAATTCCTAGGTAACAAATTAATTTACAGTATTTTTTCATGTTGAATAATTTCCATTCCATGAATCCCTAGGTAACAAATTAATTTACAGTATTTTGCCATGTTGAATAATTCCCATTTTAGAAGTAGGTTGAGTATTTATTTATATGCTCATGTATATGTGATAGCTGCCGACAAAGTGTTAGCACGTTGATCGCCGTGGCGGTCACCGGTGACCAACGCCTGAAATTTAATTTAATTAAATAATTATTTATTGTCGCAAAATTCTGAGCGAACTTCCTACTGGAACAATAATGTCGGAATAGAAAAACACGATTAAGTATTCAAATCTGTGTTTCCTTTACGATTTGTATAAAAAATAGTGAATTATACCGTGTCTGGTTGGGTATGGCCGTTTTCACTGTGGCGTTCAACGTGTTAATAGAAAAACTGATGTTAGATTGAACTCGTGACTAACATGGGACAAAATTGCAATTATACCTGTCAAAAATATATTATAAAAATAGTTCAAAGGATAAAGTTTATGGATGAAATTTAACAACATATTAACGTAGTAATAAGTATTTGACGGTCTTTGGCGTCATCCGTAACAAGTGACAGTAAGTATTCGATTTGACGCTGATGATAGAGCGTCATCCGTCGATAAGGTGGTAAGATCGATGTAACTTCATTGAACACAGAAAGAGATATTCGAAAATGTGTAAATGAAAATCAGAAACAATGCTAGTGCCATGTAAAGAAGCGAGAAATAATTTTGGGTACGTAGGTGTGAACGTACAATTGAGGGAGCATTTGAGGAAACTCGTATACGTATAGAAAATTTAGGATAATGAAACAGTAAGAACCTAAATAGTTATATTCTTTTACATTTGCAACGTATTATACACAAAATCGTAAAAACATCACTTAATATTTAGATTTGTTTCTGAATGTAAATCAGTTGCTGAGATTGAGATGTAAAACCTATTGTGAAAAAAATAGTGCAAACAAATAAATATAAATCCATTGCAGTATTTGATCACGCTATACAAGGTGTTGAAAACGACTATTTAGGATTTACAGGGAAGATAAAACCCAGCTCGACCAAACTCTTCAGTACAGAGTCATTGCCAGTTTGAATAATATTATACACTACATATTGAATAAATAATATTCAGTATTATAGTTTCGTGAGTACTGACTACTGCGTAAGTCTTATACTTGTTTTTTTAAACAATCTGTATGTACAAATCAACCAATTTCATCATATTGCACAAATTACTTTTACAATTTGGAAACTACAGAGCATTAAAAACAAGGGATTCCAGAGTTACATCAAATTGAATAAAAAATGTCTAATAAACATGTATCGAAAAATTAATGTTATTCGAACTTCAAAATAAAAAACTCTGCACTGATATTATTCTTCAGAAAATTGTTTACAGCTAACTAACATTATTTTTCATTTCGTTGACTACTATCTACCTGTAAGCCCCGAATATGTTTTCTGTCACCGTGCATTTATTATTATAAAACTCTCGGAATAGTCTTGAAACATACATATATATTTCATGAAAACTCGTTCTACTACATATTTATATCGACCGTCAGTTATAACCATACTGAAAAATGGAAGATCCAATTTGATTATCTTTCGTCCCATTTGGTAGACTTTTAAACGAGGCTGTTTTAATTTTTTATTAATTTAGTGTATTTTTAATTGCAGATGCGCATTTAAAGAGTAAATCATAGTGCGAATATAAAACTCATCGGTAAGAACTGTTCAATATAATTATAATGTTCAGAATAATTTGCCTTACAAAATCAAATTATTTAGATATCTTTCTTGCACAGAATTTTGCAGGTCACGATTTGCATTCCACAGAATCTTTATATTCGAACTATTTTATATGCACTAATACTGTCGTCTAAAATTCATTTTAAGACTATGAAAAACAAAACGGATCCTACTGATCATGTTTCATAATTGTAACCAGTAATAAATCTTCTTCTTCATGCAAATCGCCATCAAACCCAGGAATAAACTGAGCGTTTGGAAACGATAAAAATTTATTCTGTAATTTTAGTGGACACTACACTACTTTGGCTTCTAACAAATTGTCATGAAATCATCAATCATGCGAACATTGTTACAGGAAATATATTTCCATAATTCGTATGAGTTATTAACGGCATTTCGCATTCGTCCTGTCTAATCATAAACGTTATCAGCGCAGCGTAAAAGAACAACCCTAATTACCAACGAATTTAATTCAATTGATCGATGATCTAGCTGTAATCCATGAAATTTTCTCGGAAAACCTATGCAGATTTTACTTCAATCATGTTGTGATCGCTATTGCTGTATTGAAAAAGATATATAGCAATTCATTCTAATTGTATTGATTTATCGTGTTAGTCGATAAACAAAAATTACTCCTACTTGCAATTATAGAAACAATGATACGCCGAAGTATCGATTAAAATCACTGACGGCGCATGCTATAATGAAAACTTTCTTATCCACAAGTAAAATGTTCATAAAAATCGTGAATTTTCTGAGCAATGAAACTAAATAAGACTGAATTATTAAAATTGCGGATCATGGTTACTTTAAAATATAAAGAAATGATAAATCATTCCTGAACGGTAACGTATACTATATTAGTAGCATAAACGATTAAATTTGCATCTGAAATCTTCACACGGAAGGTTAAAATGTATTCATAATATTAACAAAAAAAATAAGAAACGTATGAACAAACCCTATCACGTCTGTAGCAGAGAATATCAGTTTGTATTAGATGAATCATTACAAACAGATTTCAGTTAAATAGCCGTATGGTGTATGACAACACTTTCAGAAATGATCTACGAAACGTACGCAAACTTATGGGCCTAACGCGTACCTTTCTGGTGTTTACGAATTAAGACAACTGTCTTTCGAAGCGATTTACACAGTCTCCTTTATCTGATCGTCAATAAAACTGGATCCGTAACTTGACGAATTTGTATGGATTTCGATACTGCCATGCAGACGAGTAAACAGTGTGTTAGATGACAATGTACAAACGAATACGAAAACTTGTGATTGGTAAGGCGACACGTAAAAATCAAATATTATGGTAGAATGCGACGGAAACGTCGATGAAATTTTCGCGACTATCGTTGCTTGCTGATGCGATGATCATCGTACAAAACGAGGGGCGCTCAGACACGGACGGAGGAACTCGTCTGAATTTCAGCCCGTGCATTATTCACGCGTGCTGGCAGTTGTTGTATAAAAAAAATGGAGCAAAAAAGAAACTTGTTCGAGTTTCATTGGTCTGAAGTTAAACGAATCCGCAGGGTACATGAAACCGCGGTACGTCACTGTGCGCCTGTCGAAAACTCCCCGCAAGTTTGTTGTCAAACTCGCACGTGTTCAGAAAAAGTACAAATTTACGGCTTTCCAGGTATGCTCGATATTATCTTTTTTTCTGTTTTTTGATCGATAATTTCGGACACAACGTACTGCTTTTACCACGGGGGTGACTCATAAGTCGAGCAGTCCGAGCGTTCTTAGATCTCAATTTCGCGAGAAGAAACTTCTATATACGAATGGACGATGGAAATTAGACGGACAGAAAAATGGTAATTAAAATCTGTGCTAACTTCGATACCGGAAGAAAGACCGCAGTTTCGATCATCGATACCACGAACATTCGAAATAATATAATTCGATTTTTCCCATGTGTAATTAAAGTACGAAACAGCCCAAGCGAGAACCGATTCGACGATCGCAGATTGTTACCTCGTGCCTTGATTTTGCTGGTCGTTCAAAACAGACACTTAAAACTTTCGACGAACCGGAATTCTGTTATCGATTACGATAGATGCGATCGAACGATAACCGATCACATCAGCCCCTCTGGTGTTCCCCGTGAAGGTATCACCTAAGGATAGCATACACAGTTCAATGTTCACACGAGTCAATGAGGATAACCACGGAAACCACACACGGCACTGAGTCGCTGGCTGGACGATCGCGTAAAAAATTTGATGAATAGCTTCTTCACTGGTAACTGGACCAAAACGAATCTTTCTGGCACTGTTTCGTAGTACGCCGAATGAGTGGAACCGTTTGAACCCGGGGAGATCCAAAGGTGACGGCAGATATCTGACACACTGGTTCGTCGAGGAAACGTGTACCCTGAGCGCGGACGTTTCCTTGGCGGGAAAGCTAAACACAGCCGGTAGGATCGTATAGTTGCTGCTGTGTGTATGTAGGGGAAGAGGAGCCAACCGAGACAGATAGAAGGAGACGGGTAGCGAGAGAAAGCGCGCGAGAGAGAATAAGAGAACGTGGCGCCCCTATACGATCAGCTGATTCCTCACTGTCACCCACCGTCTTCTCAATAAGATCACAAACGTGTTCACCGGACAAATCGGACCGATTCGTGATCGCCGTTTACACACAGGCTTTCCGTGTGTATTGTTGTCACTTCGTTGATCACTCTGTCGATCACTCCTCGATCAGTACTGATTTCTCGCGCGCAATTAATTCACCTTGCGGAGACACTTACGGTTACAAGCAGATCGAACGATGAGTAAGAAACGACAAAACGGAGAAAAGAAAAAAATGAAGGTAAAAGTGGCCCGTCACTAGAGAGATGTTAATAGAAAACTGACCGTATCGTGTGGGTTGCGTGTGCGGCACAGCGGCGTCGGCGACGGCCGGTGAGTGAATGCGCCGTGACGTTAGGCGCCCCTCCTAAGATCCCCGCCCCTCTCGATCCTTAAACGTCTCCCTCCCTCACGACGACGTCGTCTCTTTTCCTGTGCACGATACACACCGCTCACTTGCTCGCACACTAACTAACCAACCTCCCTCTCTCTTACCGGCTGCCCTCCCCCTTTCTTCTACCTATCGCTCCCCGCTGCTTTCTCCTCTCCGTCACTTTACCGCCCCGCGCGCAAACCTACCACCATTTCTCGCCACCCCTGGCGTGTGTCCTGCCGCTCCAACCAACATTCGCGGACCGCCAACTACCCCTTTCCTTCCTTTCTACTTCGGGGAAACCTACTGTTCCATGCGAGACGCGCTCCTTCTTGTTGTCCTAACTCGCATTTCCTCCCCCCGGCTTTTCTCGGAGTTCTCCTCGTCGCTCTCCGCCGCCGCGAATCTACGCGCTCGTCCGCCAGCCAATTGAACCGATAAGAAAAGTTTGACATGCACACGAGGGATTCTACGCGAGGATTAACCCCAATGTCGTCGGCCCTTGCGTTTTTGGCCCGTTTGAAAATGCGAACATGACCGCAGTATGCTTTCTTGATAGTTCTGGGATGCCGTGCAGCTTCTATCGAATTGTTAGTTTGTGATTACGTTTGTTTTTTTTGCAATCTGCACCGTTTTATTTTCGTTCGCGGTATCATTGTCTGGATCGAAACAATTTTTCTGTTTGCGGTCTTAACGACAATGGCGAACGGTGACGTTATGATACGTTATCGAATGATGTTATATACCTGGTAAATTTTCTTCAATGTAGAAAGACGAACGAAGAAGTCGCAAGCGGCAAATGCAAGCAGGGCGATGTAAAGATTTCGAGGAAGATGAGAGATGGACGACGGGAAGTCAAGGCCGCCGACGGAGGTGGCACCGGGAGGGTAAATTCCAAGTTCAGGACCTTTCGAAGGATCTCGAATCACAACGGGACGCCATAGGAAGGTAGGAACTGTAAATAGTTTCTCTCTTCCACTTTGACCTATACGCGCCTCCTATGCTTCCGCGTTCGTGAGCGTTTATACGGTACCACCAAATACTCTTACGTCTTGTTGATTTCGCGACGCGATAAACTGCAAATCTTACCCCCTGAAATTCACGCGGAATTCTTCACTAAATACGAGATGTAGACATTGGAATATTAAATCTTGTTATGTTTATCATATTACAGTTAATTAATTAAGAATGCTTACACTATTGAGTTTATAATATTTTATGTAGCAAACGTTATCAGAAAGCATCGAAAGATAAATTAAACGATTCTGTGATTTCATTATTCAAAGTGAAATTTATAATTGGCTCGATCATTTCGGCTAAGTTGCAATGAAACATTGAATATTTAGGTATTTATATGACGAAACATGTTGTTCATATACTTTCGGGCATAGCTGACTGTGCAAAGTACTGTAATTGATGCAGTGCACATAATTCAACGTGCAATCATACTAGCAACATGTAAACTTGCGATATAGTTTCACACTTCGTATAAAGATACACGAAAACAACGACTCCGAAAATTTGGCGAAAATGCCCATTAATCATTAATACGTTAAGTATAATGACTTTCCCGTATACGCAGAGCTTTACGAGAAGCAACGTATGTTTTGCAACAGAATGCGCATTTATACATACATATGAATTCATCGTTCACTGATGTATAGATAAATCATAAAACCTATCTTCGTGTGAACATCCCGAGGTATACAGGAAACTGCAGTAAGTAATATAAATACATGTCCAAGAACATGAGCATACCCTTAAGAATTACGTTCAGCGATGTGGTCCCGTAATGTTCGCTCATCCGCAACGCAACAGGATTTCCAAAATTCTATTTCAACATTGAACACCACTATTATTCGCCTCGGTGCGCGTGAAATTCCGAGAGGAACAACCGGCGTACGTCCCGGCGAGTCGCATTTCCCAAAACATATTCACTACCACTATCCGCTATGTACCTTGAAACGTGTAAAAATATCACGAGGTATTCTCTCAGCTTGCGGCCTCGTGCAGATCACATTGTTCTTCCCGGCACACGTGGAACGTTGTTACATGACGTACACGTATCACAACAAACGGTCCCCGTCCCGCGAACGGATCCACTGTTTCGACACATGCGATGAGTGCACCGGCGGAAGCTCCGATCGTAATGTATCATTGACCGTTCCTCGCGGGAGATGTTTTATCACAGTTGTCGGACGCGTGATGATCACGTCGCACGCGTGGAATTCTGCAGGTGGTGGACGCGCCGCGTCGACTTCTGGCTCGGTGTGAGTGTGTGCCGGACAGGTGTGTGCGCGTAGGTGCACGGTCCCACACAGGTGTACGGTCGAGTGGCGGCGGGCGGCCTGGCTCTTAGAGCAGTCGCGTTGTGACTGCCTCTTCGGACTTGCCACTGAAAGTGGAGAACGAGGCGAAGAGTCCCACCTCCTTGTGCCACCTCCAACTGGGTGGGTACCAGCCCATCGGACCCTCCTTCTCCTCTCTTGTTCTGTTCAACCTTTTGCTTCTCCACCACACGCCGTCCTTCCGGCGGCCCATCGAGTGCGTTTCGACGATTCTACATGTACGTGTCTCTCTTTTTCCTAAACGAGAGCCACGTTCCTGCCGAGTGTTTGTCGTCCACGTAGCCGATTAGACGCCACTTACCTGCGCTCTCGAGACTCTCGTACCTGCGGAACTTCTTCCGGCCGGGATAGCCCCGGTTGCCCTACTCGTGCCCTAAATATCGCTGCCTTCGAGGGAGGTACACCTGCTCGGCAACCTGTGCCTCGTACCCTTCGTTTACCGATCGGCCACTTTACACTGTGGGGTAGTTTTCTGGCACGTTTAACGCTCGCTGAAGGATTTGTAATCGAGGCCCCGCTATATCCCCAGGAGATCCCTCGATGCCTGGATGGGCAGTCGCCGTGACAAAATATATTAATTGTTCCGGTGGAGACTCTTCGAGTGGACAATGCTATGCCTCGACAATTCTTTTAAAAAGAGTGTAGGTAGTAAGGTCTTCGTCTGAAATATGTTGTGCTTTTTCATTGTTTGGGCACGAACAAGTATCAACGAATTTGACCATGAAATTTAGTTAAAACTTGTCTTAGTAGTTTTAAACTCTGCTCTTCTCTATTGTGCTTTGTTTTAATAAATGATGGGACACATCGAGAAATCAGTTAAACATTTGTGAGTAATTAATTCACATGGACATAATTAATGAAAAGGTCATCACTTTTTCTCATGTTTATGAAGGAAATGATGTATGTTAACATTGTAATAAATGCTTACTGTCTTTATGTTGGTTTGAAAGAAAATATGACAGCTGTCGTGTAAAAAGAATGAAATTATAAAAATATAATAATTGTTATTACCATTCTATAGAAGATAATAGTAGTATTGTTATTAATTTTATTATATCATTTTTATCGCCGAAATAATAGTAACTACAAATATATGTGTGGATAGCCGCAAGAAAATTTGATTTCTATTCTATTAACTTTTGACAAATTATTTTTCCTGTGTTCATAATTAATTAAAAAGTATATATATTCTATAAATTTATATCTAATATGTGTATTCTATAAATATCTTAGTAAGTTCTTTACATTCAGGAATGAAAATTCGAACTTTAATGTCGAATAGATCTAACAAGATGATAAAAGAACAAGATGAAGATTTTATGTTTCTCGTTCAAAGAATTCATGTTAAATGACGTCCACATTTCATAGAATTTAAATAAAAACTCTCTTCTTTATGGTATAATGTTTTCTATGTAAATACATCAGTATCTTATTTATTACATGTATTTTATTTTTATTTACAAAATTTTCCTTGTTAGTTTCAAAATGTGCATATACGCGCTATAACTTTTTAAGTAGGTCGCATATACGTACATAGTACATACTGTACGTTAAAATGATTGCGGATTCGTAACTTTGTTAATAGAAGAAAAGGCTCTTTCTTAAATTATACAGTAACAAAAATATTCATTTGTGATAGCTTGCTACGTATTCGATAATTCTTTTCCTATTTCCTAATAATATTTCAATTTTTTCCACATAAAACATTGCTGATGTTGTACTTTAAAAGACTGTGACATGCTCCAATATACCGAAAAATCAAAATTCCTTGGAGACTATAGTTAAGTTAATCATTTCCAATATTGTCACGTATGTAGAACTGTATTTTATTAAATAACTGTTGCCTTCTTAAGCACTTACAACGATTATAAATAATTCAGAATTATTATGGTCAATTTAAATTTTTAAGTTCTAACAATATTTAATAACGCATTGTTACAGTAATTACTTTTTTAAAAACGTTTCATTATAAATAAGCCACAATTTCGTATTTTTCATATTTTTAAGAAACGTTGAGCTGACGGTCAATAATCATTCTTAATTTGATTTTATGCAACACGAAAGATAAAGAAACATTAGACCATAATGCCACATGGTTAAACGATGAATTATTCGAAGAGATGTACAAGTGACATGCTTTAGTTTTGCTCTATGAAGCGTTCAAATCACAAAATTCAACGAAAGAATATTACAGATGTCTTGAGAAGTTTCAGGACTGCTTTTTGCAAAAAAATCATAATCCCTCAGCTAACGATAAGTTTACTATAAATTTCAATATTCGTTATTGAGATAATAAATAATATTTTCCTGTTATAAGCATAATTTGCAAAACAAAATCAGTACTCTAATCTCGACAACGACAAAATTCACGATCTGCTTAAATTCATCAAAGAAACCAAAATAATTGACAAAATATTATAACTAGGCGAAATATCCGATAACCTACTAGTTGATGCGACGTTGACCCTAAATTGAAAAAAAAATCAGTACACTTCTTAACTTTTATCACTATTGTATTCGTATTTTCAAGTTTAATACAAAGGTATGGCTATAAGAATTATAATTATATTATATGTTAACAAAAGTGACGCTAATTTTTTGACAGAGTCATGCGTTTGATGTAAAGGCAACATGAAATCTACCATAATATTACGTACTACAAGACTGAAAATCCTTTACTCTTGCAGTACAGGAGACAACAGATGCCATTAGTTAACGACATGACTGACTGTTAAATTTAATATTTATGTTTCCTTGGGACCCCGCGAAATATATAAGTTACATAAACGAGAATAACCAACATCTTAATTAATACGAAATTATTGTGAATAATTCACTGTAATTTGTTACGTGCAAGCTTGCGTCTGAGACTGAAGGCCGTTGAGTATAGCTTGACACGAGGACCTTTCAACATGAAACTTGAATATCCTCGACTTTGATTCAAATAATCTAAACGTTAAACAAATTACGTAACAGTTGAAAATAAATAAATGTTCGAAAAATTTATTTAGAAAACATAAACCGTTGCAAATCTTATTCTGGACATCAGTATTGCTCTGAAGTGTGTTTTGTTTATACCTGAGCCATTTTGTATGCATCTATCACACATACTTTTGCAAAAAGAAACTTTATTTAATAATGTAACTGTTCATTTGAAATATAAACACAAATGTATGACATATTTCTTTTTACATTTTTGGGAAATTCCGTTTCAGGGCATACTCTACGTGCATTATTAGGCCCGTAGCGACCCTGTGCAACTTCAAACTAATAATTGTTTAACACATGTTGATATAATTATTTGAAGATTTATGTAATCCTCTATTATCTCATGCTTCTAATGTTGTAAGGAAAATCGATTTCTATTTTGTCTATTCAGTAAAAATTAAACAATTATTAATTTGAACTGCACAGGCCCGCTACGGCCACAATAATCCACTTAAGGGTTAAATATGATCAAAAGCACTACTTGAATGAAACAACAAGAATGTAAATTTTAAGTTTTGTGACAGTTATGCGACAGTATATTAAAAGATAATATAGTTTTTAGCGTGATTGCTAGCAGCGCATACACGATATATCGATGTCTAAAGTGTAAGGGGCATCTTGCTGCTGTAAATTAAAAAATCCGCGTATCGTTAACCCCTTACTATATGGCTTGACGTATATGGCACAAACCAAATTTTCATTAATTTTTTATGTAAAACATGCATCATAACCCTGCTGCCTGTTGTACCATATTTAACACGCTGTGGTGCTACGATTTTCACGCATAATCTGCTATCTGTGTTCGGAAAAGTTAAATTTCTGTGATTTCTTTACACTATTGCACAGCTTTATTAATATCAACCGCTTTATTGTCGAGATTTTATATAGCGAATTCCGAGACTACGTTTTAAAAAGCCAAATAAAAATTATTAGAGTAATTTACAATCGCTACAGATTAGATAAAAAAGGTTAGTTTGAATTTTCATTCGTTAGCTTTAGTATAAATTGCTGATATAGGGTTGTAATAATACCGGGTTTTGTAATAAATAAACGATTTAATATTGAAAAAAAATGTTGTCTATATTTTTACCAGAAAGAATGCATCTTCTTACATTTAGTATACTTTTTTCATAGCAAAAAAAATAAATCATGCGGTACGGGGTTAATTGTGATAGCTGAAAGAGCTAACTAGAGCCAATCACAAATAATGTAACATTTTCGCACGTCGCTGTACTCTTATCTTAACCCTCATTCGTCCCTCGTGTTAATTTGACACATTTTTCTCACAAAAATGCGATAAATATAAAAGAGCAGTGTGGTTTGCATATCACATTGTTATTTATGAACGATGCGAACAATCTTGTGGTGGAATGTACTGAATGTACAGAAATTTCATTTTTATATTTTGAATGAAAGAGTTATGCAAATTTGACTTTTCTACCATTGTGTCAATTTGACACCAAGGGAAAAATTCAGTTGAGAGAGATGAGGCTTAGGACGTGTTTCCGAAGAAGGAGCGAACACTGCTCCAATACGATTTTCTTCCGGCATCGAGTCGGGAAGCTCAGGGGCGTCGCGCGGTCCGTTCAGCGTTTGCCAGCGGTCGTCGATTCGGCCGAAATTAATTAGTATTTCACATCGTAATAATAATCGCGCTAATTAAAAGACTCCGACAATCTAGTTGCTCCGTAAGTTTCAAACATCGTATAGGTAGGGGGTCCGCGGTGGTGATTATTCCGCAGGGGGCATCGGATGAAGGAGGGGGTAGCGGGGGGATAGAGCGACGAGGGGGTCGGAGGTAGTACCTACTTCCCATACCCATCCACCCGTCCTCGTGTCCCTGTTTAAGGGTCTCGCTAGTGGAGCCTGGTACCACTACACCCCCCTCCCCCCCGGCGAACCAGGCACAGTCACCCCCTGCCAGCATCGTTGCTGCCACTACCACTGCCGCGGCCCTCCATCCCCCAAGTCAACCCCCCGTGTCGCCCACTACCGCGAAGAAGCGGCTCCAGTGGTTCTCAGTCGGTCTGTTGCCGCGCATACACCTATATACGTGTACAGATATATACAGGCAGGGTTGGTGGGGCGGGTAGTGCCGAGCACGCGTCACGAGGCGCTAGAAAAGCGAAGGTGCCCACGGATGTATTTTTTAATTATTGATTTTAATGACGAGGGGAGCCGCTGCCAACGCCATCTTGGATGCTGGGCGGAGTAAGAAGCGTCTCTTCCCCTCCCTCTCGTCTTCGTCGTCCTCATCCTTCTCCGCTGGTACTCTTTCCGTCTTTCTTCAGTGTTCCTCCAACACTCCCTACGAGGACTCTTTCCTCTCTCGTTCTTTTGCTGTGCACGCGTTCACTCGCGCCCATCCCTTCCTTCTGTCTCTGCATCCTTTCTCTTTCTTTTCCACCCCCTCCGCCTCTATCTCTCCTTCTCCCTTCCTTTTCTCTTCCTTTGCCTCCTTCTTTTACCTCCTTCTTCCGTTTCCTCGCTCTTTGTACCCCGAACGCTCTACCCCCCCGGTCGTGGATCCTTCGTAGGTTACCCCCGCGTCGCTGCCCTCCTCCTTTTCTTCTCGACTAATGCCGAGAGATAGACAGATGATGATTAAGAAAGCGCTGCTACGTGTGAGGACAACGCCGCGACGCTGCACCCCCTTCCCCACCCCTGCTCCGCTCCTCCTTGCTTCGTACCCCCTCCAATTTCAGAAGAGTTTTTTTCTCGGTTTTCCTATGCTTCCTCCACGTCCGTGTACCGCTCTCGCCATCCCTTTTTTTCTCTTCGATGCTTGATTTCACTTCTAGTTCCCGCTTACCTTCTTCTCTTCTCCTTCAGGCCACACGTCTTCTGCCCTGAGTGTTACTTCCGGTCGTATCGGCGTCCTGCGGATCGAAGACGTTCGATGACGGGTTTAGATTAACGCTGGTCTGACTGATGGACAGAACATCAAGATTGATGGTTAGTTCGGTTTAATGTCTTTTGGCTCGCGTTAATGATCGATCGATAAATCTACTTCTATATTTGTTGCATTAATGTTCTTGATATTTCGAATTGCCGCACTTTCATGCCAATAAATTCGTACTAACATTTATTATCGCAACCTTTTGTGACAATTTGTCTGTTACGCGTCAATTATCAATGTTAACAGACTAATGGAGGATGCATGTGCAGCTTATAAAAATACGAAATCAATAAGTCTTCTATTTGGAATAACTATTATTTAGTAATTACTCTGTCTAGCTAATGTTTTTGTAATACGAACGCGAAATACGGTCACTTATTTGCGACGTATATTACTTTTAATAATTAAAGAAGTTGTTCCCGAACGTACATTACAGTTTCTAAAAATATTTTAAACTCTTAATATATCATAAATTTAAAGAAAGTACAAAGGTACACATCAATTTATAAGCATTTCGTAAGGAATGCAACGTTACAAATATTAACCCTTTGCACTCCAAGTATGCCTGTCAAGCACTGACAATGTTAAGCGATCCACTCCAGGTATGCCTCTCAGGCACTGTGTTAGTTTGACAATTATATCTATTACTTTTTGTATACAACGTCAAAAATTAAATATTTTTTAATACGTAAAACTAAGTAAAGCGTAAAAATCTTATCTCGATAAAGTTTTCTTGGAACATGAGTCGTTGAAAATTAACCTTTTGCTTGCAGTAGCACACAGCCATATTGGTTGCATCATCACATTAGTTATGTTGGAGCTGCCGGTCTATCGTATCAAAAGATGCCTGGAGTGCAAAGGGTTAACATTATACGTATGTAGGACGTGAGAAACTTGTACAAAGAAACATTTATCAGGAACAGCTAAGATTGTCCATAAAGAAGTAGAGTTCTAACGCAATCTATAACGAATCTCTTAAGTTACATTTCTGAAATGCATATGTTGCACGGTTAGGATACGCGGCTAAGCGTGCGCGTTCATGCAGGTGTATGTAACACCTGAAAATTGAGCCTAGCACGTGGCGAGCGTGAACCACACTATCGGTAAGCTTACTTCGAAATTGTTACGTGCTCTAGAATCACATGTTTCTCTTCACACGTGAGATAGGATTAAAGTTCACAAGCACACTACTCGAAACACAATATTCGCGTGTTATAAAAATGTTACGTGTACTTATTAAATAAAAAATCTCTGTCTGTAATATTTTTTAACATTGTTTTCTTTTATATCGTCGATGTACGTGACACTCTCAATATACAGGGTATCACAAATCTAAACGGTCAAATTGTGCCCATATATTTATGAGTAGAAGTAACAAAAAAATGTTATATAAACGCAAGTCGGAAAACGCTTTATTATACAGGTGTACTAAAAATATGAAATAAGAAAAAGCAATGTGAGATTCAATATTAATATATTATGATGTAATAACAATATCTAATAATGCTTCTGTGAACTATATTCAGTATGTGGAATTATAACATGACTTGTACCATTATCAAATTATAGTGTATAGGACAAGTTCGTATCAAATTGCTGTAGGTATTCTCGAACGAAGGTTATGCAAATACAGTTTTCATTTATGGTTTCCGTAATAGAAGTGCTTTGGCTGTCGTAAGAAAATATCAACGAAGATTCGCTAATAGAACAGTTGCACATTTTATAGTATTTCCCAGACTGTTTGTACAATTGCGAATTTAAGAATTTTAATTGTAAAATTAATCCAGTTTCTGAAAGCATTTTTTTGCAGAACCGTTATTTTTATTGGAACTCTATAATAAAGTGTTTTTTCTGCTATATTTTTCTTTTTCGTTTCTAGTCACAGAACACATTAGCAGAGTTTCTGTATATAATAATATAAAATGATGTGTAAGGATATTTATGCAGAGTGTTCTAAATTTCGTGGTATGGGGTATGAACGAAATACATTTTTCATGAGAGACCTCGCTTTTTTTTATTTGTATTTACGTGTACATGTATATAAAATTGTATTCAATTAAAGAAAGAAATTGCTATAATATTTAATCAACTAAAATCGACCTTATGTTAGTAAAAATTCATAAACTGTGAATCTGTAGAGCACAGTAATGTATTCCAGAACTAGATTAGCATTTCCAACAATATATTAATTACGTCAATTAAAAAAAAAATTAAGTACTTCATTCTTTTTCTTGAAGTATTACAGTTCATAACCTTTTATACATTGTCTTTAAATACAAATAGAAGTATATTCGTCCGTAAAAATCTACAATTAAATAAATTCTTTCTTTAATTTCGAATCACTTTTGCATCAAGAATTACTGCCTTCTCGGTTGCACCACGAATTTTTCTGCCCCTTGTCTAATTGTAGTTGAATTTATAGCTATAGTATTGAATAAGTGCAATTGCAATGATTTCAGCGAATTGCTAAAGAAATTTAATATAATATACCGTGTATCTGACAATTTGCATATTTTGCTTGTAAAATATCTATGAACGAACCTGAAAATGTACATTATAGTATAGTAAGTTGTCTATTAAATATTTTATACAAAAAGGTAATAGTGCATCAGGATAATTTCTTGGTGTGTATTCACGGCGTGGGAAACTATGACAAAGCATGTCGTATTCTAAGCATAACAAGATTTTCACGGTACAGTGTAAAGAAACTAAATTTTTTTAAAGAAATATGTGTCTTACATTGAGTGTAAAACCATAAACCATATTAACACATATATGTATAACATAGAAATACCAACAACATGCCTATAAATGTGTAACAAATAGTATTATTCTTTTAGTCTTGTAAAGATACATGTAAGCTGTGGTCACTAGTACCTTAACAAGCGACGTGACGTTAAATAAACAAATAAAAAAAGATTTTCATGGAAGTGTGAAACATTTGATGTTTAATGGAAAGTTTAAAAATATTTCGGAATTATCAACTGACTTTTTAAAATATACATAATTAAATATTATTAACTTTCATATGAATAATAACATTCGTGTGCATTACTTTGGTTGTTTACCGTTAGCAAGCTTATATAGTTTCATAAATTACGTGCGTTTCCTGCAATATACCATATAACTGCGAAATATTGAAAATTCAGGTATTTTATGTCTTTGTAATGAATCTGAGCGAGTCTCTAACTTGCATATTAACGTACCGTAAGAGGAGCATGACTCAGGGACCCCAATAAAAGTGACGCTCGAACAATAGGTCGCATTGAAAAATTTGTCTGAAAGCGAATGCTTCCAGTTACTTCCTTAAATTACGGTAATTCTTTCTGTTTGCACGCACACCCAACACAGGTATGCATACCTGCGTGTGCACCTGACCACACAGCGTCCTCGTGTGCAACGTATTCCGCAGTTTTCCAGGAACAACTATTGAAAAGGTGTTTTCAATAGGCTTGAGCGCTCTTATGGATCATAAATTTGTCTTTCGAAAATTCTTCCTGCTCCTCGGCTAACTAATTACACGGTGACGAACCTATTTCGAGGACGGAAACGATGGTAATCGAGCAGCGAAACTGACCAATCGATACCTGGCTTGTGCAATTTTTAACCTCTCATCGATTGTTTCTTCGATTGGTTCACTTTGTGAAACTTCATCGGTGATGCATCATTTTCGCACGTTTTTACAGGTATTAACGCTCTGACGGGCGCAAACATTTTGCAGACATAAATTGAATTGTTTATTACTGAAAGGGCGTATCTCCATTTTTTTAAATGGTAATAAATAATGGTAATAAAACAGCTGGCAATAAAAACTGCCTAATTTTCCTCGGAACAATGTTTATTCGTTTTTTTCAATTGGAATCAATAGGAAATATTAAAAGACACTTTTGATGTTTTTTTGGGGCTCATAATTATAAACAAGGCTAGACTTCTACAGATAGAAAAACGCGTAACAATTTTTCTCAAAATATGGACATACGCCCTTTCAATAATAAACGATTCAATTGTCTTTGACCATTTATGCAAAAATCCTTAAATGACGAAACGTTTTACAATACTTTCTTTAGATTGTACATATTACTAGTATAATACTAGTTTGTTAGTATTCGAATATTTATTTGTAAGCAATCATAGGCACGCTCATTTATTAATTTCATAATAATAGGTACATATTAATTTCACATGGGTGTTAGTCGAATGAATAAAATCAAGTGTGTGCGACAGACAGTGATATATTCACCACTCGGGAAATATGGAATTTAGCGGCCGTCAAAGTGTTGAAGTTCACCCTAAAGTTCCGAAGGAAGAAACGAAATACCTAGGACTTCCAAACTATTACATCCAATACATTTAAAAAATTATAAAATGTCTAAACAATACACAAGCAGAGTTTGCTTTTAATTTTAATTTATTAAGGTGAAAATTAAAAAAATTGACGGAGCTCCAAATATTGCAGAAATATTTTACAAAGACTTCTAGACTTGGCGGTTTACGATTTCGAGAAAATTGTACACAACGGTGGTACTCGATACATGAATATTATTTTAAAATTTCAAGACCCATCTTTAAGGAATTTTTAATAAGTTGTGTTTCAAAAACTGAACGAGTACATAAATGCAGCTACAGTTACAGTTTGGCAATTTTTGAGATTTCATGTTTCGAAAATGCTACAAACCTGAGTTCGATAATTTGAATTCTACAAACTAATAAATTTTCTGAAAAAAGTGAATTTGAATCTTGTAATTGAATTATATATGAATAGGAAACTTTAATAAAAATTATGAAGTTCATTCATGAAGCTTAAATTCATTGCATTTAATCTGCTAATATGTATACAGAGTACTATATACAGATACTACCATTGTGTGAAGTTTTATTAAAATTAGTCACTTGAAAGAATCGAAATCTCCTGAAGGTCGAGGAAGCTCTATATCAGGTAGTGATCCCGAAGTTTTAGTCGGCAACGTTCGCAAGCCTACTCTAGAAATAGCAGTTGATAATCATGTACAGCATAAAAAAGTAATACAAAAATATGTAAATATAAATTCTGCATTAATAACAGAACAATGATTACAACAAAATAATAAAACAAAAAAGTTTCATGATATTTAGCAAATTTATTTATAAAATCATATCTTCTGCATGAGAATTGTCAATTTAGTTATTCACTATTGCTATTTCATTTCACTTGCTGAGAAAAGTGAACATATTGCCGTACGAATCATGTTTACTTTTTTTCGTTTTAAAGAGTACATTATTAAGTATTCGTCCATATTTTCATAGATAATAATAAACGATAAATGCATACGGAAATTATACAAATACAGTAAAAACTGTAGTCTTGGAAACTCCACATAATTTAAACGTTTGACTATCTGAATATTCTATTATTCAAATAGTATGTTTCCTTGTAAATCGTAATAGTACTGTCTACACACTTTTATAATAATCAAAATGAATTCTGTTAGATTAAACTCTTTTCTTTGTTGTATCAAGATCGGCATTTTGAAAAGGAAAATGAAGTTCACACAGTTACGAAATTTTAATGATTATAATTATTTGTTTGTTTACATTTTTGTAATTTTCTGTTTATATTGTTTGATTTTTAATTAAACTCTGTTTCATTCGTGAAAGCGCTTGTCGAGTTCATGGTTGCTCCTTACGAGGTGGTTCAATGTAAAATATTCTACGCAACTACATGCACTGATAAACTCTGTAGTTTAACAACTAAAAACATGCAGAAAAGTTATATTAAATAAAACGCGGGTTTTTTGTATTGTTTTAATTTTTATTACCATTACTTGCGTCTACTGATTGAAATTTCTCTTATCCAAACAATTATGTCTTCCTATTAATTTGTGTGTTGGAAATTCTAGTGTATCATTCAACCCTTATCATGCTGTGCTCTGCCAATTTATACGTATAATATTTTTGTCGTAATTTTTTAATGATGCTTATATGAACGTACGTTTATATAACCTTTTTGATTAATTTTGACCGATTGAACATATTTTTTATTTACAGAATTGTATATTGTTCTACTTACTTTTTAATTTTCTTAATATCAGTAATAATATGAGGTTTACATTTCAATTTATATTGTAATGCTGTATATAGAGTGGGCCAATGGTCACGAAAGGATTTGGGACTATAATAATTTTTTATAGTTGGCAATTATTTTCATTGAATTTTTTATATAATAGAGTTTATAAAATAGAAACATTTTTCAGTTATTTGTGGAAAATAATGTCACGTAATTGCTGTTGCATCTAATTTCGCTTACCCTAATTAAAAAAATCGAGGGCCGTAAAATTTGGTGCTTGTATTGGATACGTTATTGCATAATTTTGTAAGATTATTCGATCCTTAGAGATTATTTCTGTGAGAATAATTCACCTTTGTTAGAGTAAAACAGCTCCACTATTTTGGTTTGCTGTTCTGTCGTAAACTTATCCATACTTAAATCTCAGGACGTAAACTGTAAATATCTGCAACAAAAATTAAAAAAAAACTATAAACAATTAAAGTTATAACAATTATAAATCCTTTCGTGACTTTTGGCCCATCCCGTATTACACAAAATACATGGAACATTTATAAATTCCCTTGATTCTTCTGTAGAGCGTTTTGTAGTTATCAATTTTTAATTAAAGAAACAAACAAAATGACAAACAATTTTTATAATGACTTCGTTTACTATGGTTATAATTAAAATTGTTCTTTTAATTAGCATTTATTATTTTCTATTTTTTTCTGTGGCGGAATGTTAGAATATCCCGTGCCTAACGGAAAAATAAACTAATTCAGATAAGTATTATGCTTTCGAATTCGATACCTTAACCCATAGAGCAAAGACAACGGAATTGGTGTGATATCCTAACAGTAGTACGACATTAAGTGAGCAGAGCTATGGAACGATACTCGCGATCGATAATGTTAATTAGAATGGAAATCAGAAGTTTACGCAGATCCGAGAAAATCATGAGGATGCATGTATATGCTGCCATGTACTTGAAACACAGAAGCTTATTACATACTAATTTTGTAAAGCACAGAAAGCTGATATTTTTATTACGCTTTTAATGCAACTAATGTTGAATGTACGTCTATGCTTTAAAAAGCTATAGAAATAGTGTTCTTTCATAGATTAATAAAAAATATTTCTACGTGTTTCACTTAATGTGTTAAGTTATGAGTTAGAAAATTAAACAACAATTGAAAATCTGTCTTTAATAAATATTAATTACTTTACTTTATGATATTACATTATAATGTGAAGATAAATAAACAATTATATAGAAAATACATATTTTAAGGTATGTTAACCCTCTATGACGTCATGCGACTTGCAAGTTACATACCTACATGTCTATATATTTGTAAGTCTTATTTTGTTTATTCATCACTGTGTACAATCATATTTTACGATTATACTGCCACTACGAAGTCTGTTCGTTTATTATGTTTATATCCCGCGATACAAACTTTATCATTTATGTTGTAGTATTTACGTTATACGCAAAAAAATTCCAGTTATAGAGGGATAAGTAAATATTATAGTTTTCGAATACTTCTTAATATACTACTCTAGATTAAATGTTGATAAATTATTGCATGTTGTGTAACATTTACAATAACTTATAATCTATTGGTTTTACAAGTTTGGTTATAATTTGTAGGGTTATTATATAAAATTAGAGGTCTAATTACACGTTAATAAATAAGCAAATAAAAAGTTATGCCTCAAAGTGAAGAATAAATAAACTGGAACTAAATAAGTGAAGTTAGGCAGTTATGGTAAACAATCGATTACTTTTGTGATTAAATGCAGATATAGTTGAAATACTTCTGGTAAATTGTTTCTTTAATACTTTTTTTACTTTTTTATTGTCTTTAGTACACAGAAATGGTGAGTAGAAACATATTTATAAAGTGACAGTATAGAAATACAAACAAAGAAGCATGTAAATACATATAAATATAAGCATATTAAATAGTGTATTTGGAAATAGTGTGGTTCAGGACGGAACCCTGTTAAACCTAATTTAAAGAAATAATGTTTTTGTTTCACTATTTCCGCTCTTTTAGTAGAAATTGATTAAATTAATTTTTGATGTAACTTATATCAATAGAATGGCATGACTCTATCAATTTAATGTTTAGATTTTTCTTGCACATTATCGAATGTCTTCGCACTTGTACATTGTGTTTATCTTGAACCACTTCACGCGGATTCAACAATTCTTTAATTAACTATGTTACGTGTTTGGAACCATTTTCTTCATAAAAAACAAATGAATCTGAAAAGATCCACCTTTTCCACAGCTAGTTTTAACCCATTTGAGATATGTAACCCCGACGAGATATGTCGCGTGTCTTATCATTGCACTGTTTAATGATGCTGTACATAGGATATTTTATAACCGTACATAGATTATCAATAAGAGAAGAAAACAATGGTGTAGACATTTTAGAAAAATTGTTTGTGTTATTTTTCTTTTACGTGAAACATTTGAAAACATGCTGTTATACAGAGTGGTCTAAAAAAGGGTCAAAGGCTTTAGGTGCTTATAGTACTCACCGAGTGGAGTAAAATATGTTTAATCGACATAGGTCCTAAAATCAATCCTTTCGTAGAAAGTATTTGACGTAGGAAACAAAGCGAGATTACTTATGGGATGACCTGATACATTCTTTTATATTATATTTCTTTTATGAAATTTAGATTTCTTACTCATATAGATTCATACACTCCGAAAACTTTATTTTTGGGCTTAAAGACTCCGTTTGATCTCCAGCTTTTTACGGAACCGTCTGGAGATTAGCCTCCAAATATAAAACTTACTTTCGCCACAAAATATAACACTGTCGCTAAATTTAACACACTTCGATGCATACATTTTAGCAAATTCTAGATATTAGTTTGCTGTTGTTTGTACTCACGGTTTTCATTTGGCGGTGCAACTACGAACAAACATAAGGAAATGTAGAAAAACCTTTTAACATATGCAACTTATTAAGAATCTTCTTACTGAACTTTCTTGTAATCAAACAATTGAAGTTTATTATATAAAGAATTCTGTTAAAATTGTATTGGTTATGACATAATAGTACATTAGTGATCGCTATTGCCGGATTAAAAGCCCCTCTATTTTCATTATTGCATTATATTAAATTCGGTATTTATTCAGAAAGCATAATATTTTATGAAAAGTAATGTTCTAACATTTGAAAATCTGAAACATGGAAGCATGTTGTGAAACGTGTATAATAATTTATAAATAAATTATATAAATGTCTAAGAAACTAAACATTTTGTTTTATAGTCTATCTCACAACGATAATATCAGAATAAAAGCAATGGAAGCACAATTAAATTGTTGCTCAGCTTGACTCTAATTTATTTGTCAATTGCAGCTATACGTGATAAATTTTCAAAAATTATTTTCTCGAAAATTGAGCATTGATGAAATTTTATTCTATTCTTTTCGTTTGGCTTTTCATCCAGAACGACTTCGCATTCTGTCGTACCACTCATTACGAGGCACTTTGTATAATTTTGTACAGTAGAGACATTCAGTATTTCTCATTTCATTATTAAATGAAATTTTCTTACAAACCTGCGTGTCTTAGAAATTCTATTCGTGGATGTTTTAACGGTTATGTTGTAATAACAAAATAATTTTTTGGGTTAAAATGTTGTTCCTGCAGTAACATCGTATTCGACATTTTTTATTATTCAGATGTACACTGCCGCTCAAAAGTATGTGGACACTTGTCATTTTTAATGAACCAATGTTATCCGATATAAATTATTGTTGTTAAACGATGTTTATTGCTAAATTCTATTATGAGTATTTAATGTACTCTAGTATTATTATATTGAATAATTTAATTATTTAAATCCTTTAAATCGATTAAATAATTAAATGTTTATGCGGTGTCTACGCTGCATTATATTCTGTTGCGTGCAGACGGTTTCTAAGGATTTCTTCTTTCATTTCACGATGACTGAATTGCTTTAGTGCGATACTCTGTCTTCTTTAGACTAATATAAACATTTAGAATCATGATTCAATGCGAGAGAACGTCAGGTAAGAGCATAAGACTGTTCTGTCATTCTATCGAAATCATTTTTGTTTGAACACTTGCGAGAGTACGATGGGTACAAGAAAAATAGAGTTAAGTATTCAAATCTGTTTTCAAATACTTATGCTATCAAACGAAAGACATTTTGCAAGGGAAATTGTAAGAAAAGTGGGAAGTTTAAAATTTAGTGATTAATGATTTTATAACTTCTTTCAGGTAGTTATTACAGTTAAGAAAGTGTTCACATACTGTTGAGCGGCAGTGTACGTATATTACTTCAAAATTTTTAATGTTTGAGGTACTTTCTATAACAATGGCGAATTGTTGACATATAACTTTCTAGGATTTATTTATAGTCAGTAGTACCTACATTTTAAGTCAGGTTTGGGAAACTACTGACTTAATTTATTTAAAATTTTTAAAAATTACTCTACATGATCATATGCAGTTAGCTATAAGACAGATTTCTTTGAAGTGTTTAATTTTTGTTATCCTTTAATCCTTTTCTTATTACAAAGAAACGAATATAATTTTTCTGAAAAAATCACAACTTCGAATTCAAACATTTGTCATTTCTGCCAAACGCAATAAATTTCGAAAATTCGGCATGTAGCTAATTTTGCTATCAATTATTTTATAAAAACAAAGACTGCAAACCTCCGCTTAGAAAAACTTGCTAAACGCGAACTTCTGTCCCTTGGCCATTTTTTAATATTTTCCCGTGAAAATTCATTTGATGTAATACTTCAAGTAACATTGTTTAAAAAATGCTTGGTCTCTTATAAAGAATCATCTATTCTTCAGACTTGTATCACCGTTGCTTACGGGGATAATGCTTTATTGCTTTCACGTAAACATATTGGGTCCATTTAGGAAGTCATATTGCTAGAAATTGGTCATACAGCTGATAATAGTGCTAACAGGATGATCTCGAATACTAGTGGGGTTACCCTTAGGAAGTTGCCCGAGGCAGAGGTGAGGGAAGATCTAGTAATCTTCTTGTGTGACACAATGCTTTACGAAAATTGTGTAGACCTTACTTCGTATTCTCTACATAGAAAATAATAATAACTTTTAAAACAACGTTATCGTAAACACGTGTTGCACAAACAGAATTTATAAATTTTATTAACATCCAAGTGTCACTCGCCGTCTGATCGTACGACTCTCGACACTCGAAGTTCCAACGAGCAAATTAAAAAACGCTGCTCCATCACAATTTGCATGAAATTTCGCATAAAATGCGCGGTAGTAATCCTTCAATCCACTAGAATTTATTATGTACACGATTTGGCGAAGGAAGGTACTTAAACATATGCAAGATCGATAGCCGGGTGAAGACGAAGATTCATACGCTAGGTATGCGGAGGAACCATGAGAATACGTGCGAGCTATGAAGTGGTCGAACCGCAGCACCCCATTGTGAATTAATTACCCAGAATCGTTGCAGGGGGTAGCCGTCTATTCTTGTCAGTTTGCGACAATGCCGAGTCACCGTTTTATTATTTCTAACCCGCCTGTATCATACACGCGTGTGTCACACGTGAATGCCAATGAGTGTACCTAATACTTTCAGCCAATTCCGTAGGGTGTTATACAGTTAACCCTAGAGCGTTCTTCCGTTCGACTATACACTTAAGGTTTTTGAGTCAAAAATGACCTGAATATATGGAACTCATATTTCCAGCCTTCCAGTCGAAAACGACCAAAGACCTTATGTGAAACAATTTTGGTTATCAGCACGCCATATGAACCGAAACAATGAACTCTTAATATAATGTCAAAGGATCAGAAACAAGCATATTGATACTAATTTCGTTGCATTCCTTCGATAACAACGGATGTTTCAAAGCGAGTAAGAAGGAGGTGGGTCGGAAAAGACCCGAAGACCGCACTAGGGTTAAATGATCGAGTTATGTTATGAGTATTTTTTATAAGTGCAAATAAGGTAAAAATACTGTATAAAAGTTGAAGAGTACTGTATTACAGAATTATAATAAAAAGATTAACCTCTTTAAGGACACCGATATGCGTAAGTTCTGCTTTTCTTAAATTTAAATATTTTTTAGAAAAATATAATACGTAATAGCCGCATATCTGTATATTAGTGGTCAGGATTTTGAACCAGCTCTGAAGAGACACGTGTACATGGGACACGTGCAACATTTATTGGACAAGTACTAATTCGTGTTCTTAATATACGGGTAATTATAGACGAGTACACGTGCACTGACGTATTTGTACTTTATGTTCTGTGTACTAAAACAGAAAATAAATTGATTAAAATTATTTACTACTTAAATTGACTTTCGATTACTTATTTGGTTTTGTTTCTTATCTAATTATTGAGTCAAATTACGTTTTAACTTATTTTGCTTATACATATGTGATTTCGAAATTTGGAATCCTATATTTGTATTATACATCAAGACACATGAGTATTGACACTATAAATCGTTGAGTAAGCGTGCATTTTCAGGGATACATATTTTTAAATACATAACAGTGTAGTATGAACTGTACGAATTAAAATACGGAAACGTTAAAACACGTCTACTGGTGTACTTAAGTTACAAAATATATAATACTTTTCTCTATAAAATTTTATTTTTGCAAAACTAATATTGAAGTTCAGATAAATTTGTAGGCATTCTATCCAGATTTGATATTATACACATTCCTGAACACAGATTTCATTGTGATCTCGTATACATTAATGTGATACAAATAGCAGGAAGATAAAACGACTTGATTAAACAAACGTTTGTGCAAGGAACGCATAAAATCGAAAATGACAGAAAGTATGTGCCAAGCGAATAGTAGATTTGGTACATTATAAAAAAATGTGTCTAATGAATATTCAGAATTTGCATAGACATACAAATTATAATTTTAAAATTACAGAAGAGAATTTGTTTCCCTAGAAATGTATCTGTATTCAGAAACAATGAGACAAAAATTTATTTTTATTTGTAATTTCAGCGGAATATACCGAAAAATCAGTTTGCTAAAATGTGAAAGCTGAGGTGATAGATACACAATTATGAAGATAAAACAATGTTCAGAAGTCTGTGATATAATGTATAAAACCATTGATAAAAAATTGGTATGATAAACAATTTCTATTTTTAAAACTCATAAATCTGCATTTCTATCAAGAGGTGATTGAAAATAGCTAAACATTGTAACATTAAGTAAAATCGCCTTAATCTCATAACAAATTTGGTGCGAGTATTTGAATAAAAAACTAAATACTTCATGTTATAAAACAATAGGAAACATTTTAAACATTTTCCAGAGTTCTATCTATATTTATTTCTACGCTTACTTTTTAAGTACAGAAATTTAATTTTATTTAATATTGTTTTACTCTGCCTGGCAGTTCTTTCTTTAATTATCGATAACACATCAATGATTTTCTTTAACATAATACATTCTTTACTGTAATATATTAAATTTAAACACCTCTACAGTTTTCGTAATTTTTAATGAATGTGTTGCAAACATTTTATAGTTTTTTATTACACTGGACGAACGAACTAGTTCTTCTGTAAGCGCAGTAAAACATTCGGAATAAAGTTCGTTTGTGAAAATGTAGTAAATAAAGTCAAAGTCAATGAATCAACATTTGAACGAGTTACATGGTAGGATGGTAGTGATGGCACAGAGTAACTTCGGAAGATAAATTATTCCGTGGCTACTGTGAAATCAGTGCGCGACGGTTCAGTAAATCTAGATCGATAGCTAGAGATCGAACGACACAGGAAGGAGTGGATTCGATCAATTCTGTTGATTCTTGTTTCTTCGCTGAACTCATTAACTGGAAACATTGTGAGAACATGAAAATCTGACAATAACGGTGTCAGGCATGTAACGCGAGAAAGTAATACTTAAGAAAACAATTTGTTAACGCAACCATCATAAAAATGATACTCTGTATTGCGTTTATAAGAAACATTTATCTAAGCGAATCTGTTGATTTATTTATGTTCAATTAGAAAAATGCATTTGTTGAGAAATTTATGAAAAATAATTTAATAAGTTAATTCATTACGAAAAATATTTAACATAATTAACATTAACAATAAGAAACGCTAAGAAATATTAATATTATTATTATTTTATTTATTGATACCTCAGTTGTCTTTTCGGACCTTGAGGGGCTTTGGATTTGAACATCCTTACATCTACTTACACTGCAGGTAACAAATATAAACATATAAAATAAATAACATAAATATAAAGATGAATTACACTTAAATTAAACATTACATAATATAAAATAAACATTGAACTGAGACTTAAATGACTAACTGAATATTATGTAAAGTATTTCTTTTAACTTAGCAATTTAGAATTATCGATGTTGTAATTATTAAACTCTCTAAAAAATATACTCAGGAACACTTTCATAGGAAAGTATCAATTTATAAGAGACTTTTAATTAGTTAATTGGCGAAGTCAAGTTGTAAATACTCGCAGAATGTTTGTTGACAATTATCTTAACTTGTTAATGGAAGAAGACTTAACTTATCATTTGAACATGCCTGTGTAATGAGTAATGAGCAAGATTAGTTAATTCGTTTTCTTTTCATTCGTTTCTAAATACAAAGGGTAGATATTAAAATTATTTAACTACTTCAGGGACAAATTTATTGAAAAGTGAAGAAAAGAATCTCACAATGCAAAGTGTGAAACAGATGAGCGACTATGGTGGCGTGCCATCCTAAACCATTACTTACAATTAGCGGGAAATCATTATAGATATCCGTAGCAATAAAAAATTAATCTAAAAATTTCCATTGTTTGGAGAAACAGGGAATATAAATCATGTAAAAAGTCTGTAAACAGTAAGACTGGTACACGAATCAAAGAGATTTATAAAAAAGTAAAAAGAATTAGTTGGAAAGGTATTCTATACTGGCTATATGCAAGAAATCAGTATACCATTATTTATCTGATACGAATGAACATTGCAATAATAGATTCTTACTGGACATACTAAGTCAATGGAAAAGAAATAATTTATTCCTTCAAATAATATTTATACAATATAAATTCGTAGATATTATCAAAAAAATTGTACCACATAATATTCAGTATATCTACGACAACGATATTTGAATTTTTAAATAATTAAACACACATATGGGTGTTGTCATTTCTAAAGACACTGATCAATTTAATAACTCAGCACAGCACAAGAAAAATCATTAATTTCCGTGGATAGATCGGACAAATTGAATTGGGCAGAACGAGGATGTACCTAAAGAAATCCATTAACTTATAAAAATTAATTTAGCAAATTCATGCAATAGGAAATATTCGTGCACGCGAAGCTTCTTGGATGTCAATCCGATAAATTACATTTATGAAGAAAAATAGACGTGCGCGCGTACAGAGGAAAATCAATTCGCAGGATTCAATCCAGCAGATTATATTCGTCGGGAGAACACTGATAGACACGTAGGTTTGCGCCGTACGAAATATCCGAAGGAAAACATCCCCCGGTAATCACTTAACATCTCCTGTATAACTCATTTTAGCGGGGGGCACGATACACGGGCCGATCGAGAGTTTATCCATCGTTCTTGGAGAGAATCGAGCGACGGGAAATCAAAGGGTCTTCCTTGATTCGGCTGTGTATACTTACGAGCCATGTTTTTTCCTGCTCGTTCCTGCCCGATACAGGATAGAGAACTCATCGACAGGGAAAAAGAAGTGCTCGTCGCGTGATGTGGTAAAGTAACGGTAAGTGTGTCCGTGAGTGGAGGCGGAGGTTGCGGTGGGAGATACCGGGGGATAAGAAGAGCTAGAAGAAGTGCAGGAAGAAATAAGACGAAATCAGATCGCAGCATCCGCTGAGTCTTATACACTGCTCGCCGTGGGACTTCGCGTGTCCGTGCGAATTTCTAAGCAGTGTCAAGAAACGCGGATCGGGTATCTTTCAGCTCCTCTCAACCTGTATTTCGGTCGCGTTCCAAACTTTCTAGAAATAAACGATATCTGTACTCGGGCAGGGTTCACCGCGGTTGGCATATACTGCCGGTCAAAAGTTTGGTTTTACAGCAAATCCTCGATTACTTCACCTCAGACATCTGATCATTCGAACAGCCTCAAGCTGAGCGTCGTCTGAGGACGACAAATCTATACATGAGTTTCGAAAAGTCGATCATCGTGTGCTATGCATCACTACCCAGGTCCGGACGTAGCTGTTTTTGTATTCTGTAAACCTACGTATTCGGACGAATTATTACTTCAGTGTGTCCAATTAAAATATGTATGTTTTGTTATACAGTTTGCAGTTTTTATCGCGTGTTCTAAATTTGAGCAGCTGTTTTTGTTTTTTCCGGAAGTATCAGGAGTCAAATGAATAAAAAATAAACAGTGTGCAGGCCGGTCGTAAAAGATTGTCCATAACTTTAGGTGTATACAGGGTGCTCCAGGTTTTTTCCGCTAAACCGTACCAGTGCATTTTACAAGACAAAATAAGTAAAAAATGTTATACAAATATATACCCTTAAATGCTTTTGTTAGAAAGTTATAATAAGAATATGAAATATGCAGTAACGAAGTGTTCTTATATGGAGTAGGGTAAGAATGGTTTAATGATATTAGCCTAATGAATTTATGAAGGTATGTTAGCTGCATGACACTGTCTCTACAGTTCTGATCAATGAATTAATAATATATTCAGCAAAATAGAACAAAATTAACTGGAAATTCGTATAATAGAAAATTCATTTATATTAATAAACATTGTCAACAATTTGAAACATAAAAGTAATAATAGTTGATTATTAGGCTGTAGATATTTCTGTATTTTAACATATATGAACACGTCACAAATGAACATTTCACACTGTATGTAATAACGTGAAAGAAAGATAAACTTTAAAACGTCAACAACAAAATACAACTTTATCTCTTTAACTATTATACGTTCAACCAAAAAATATCGACAACTGAGTAGGTATTTGCATGTACAACAGCAGTGTCACGGTAAACGAAAATTACATTGTTTACCTAAATCGATGGCAATGATTAAACATAACTTTACAAATAAATTAGATAAGTACTGTCAAACCACCCTCACGTGATACCACACCATTACTATATTCCATATTTTCATTATAACTCTTTAACAAAGCATTTATGGACATATGATCGTATAACATTTTTTGCTTACCTCAGCTCATAGAACATATTGGCACTTTTTGACGGGAAAAACCCGGGGCACCCTGTATAGTACCCGTAAAAGAAAACAGAAAAGGTTTAGTCAACATGGATTCTAAAATTAATTCTTTAAGTCTTATAGGCGCTTATAAGCGCTTCGTATATTACGATAGTCTATGCAAAGAACGCCTATAGGAGTTCAAGTAATGTACCTAATCAGCGGGCTTATCGATCTCACGTGACGTAAGTAGTGATCGTCAAAGGTTCACAATTTCTCTTAACGAATATGTAGTTATTCATTTTCTTCGCTGTTACAAATGATATTGGTACAATAGTAAGAGATCTCTCGTTACTTTTGGGACAGCGACGCTTTTGTTTTTCGACCATTGATGGCCGCTATTCGGGATCGTAGCGATCAGTGGGAGATGCTTACGCTACTTCTTCAAATGGAATGTCCATTTACGTTTTGTCGTTGTATTTTCTAATAAAATCATGCAACATATGAGGTCGTTGAATTCCTCTTGTTACGCTCTAATATTTTATGGAAAAGAATATATGATGTGACATTAAAAAAATCCAACTAACCGTGAAAAGACTTCAACGCTTGCGCGTACTGAATTTACACCTGCACATAAGGGTGCCTCGGTCCATCTCATTTAATCCTCCAAAAGCAAATTTTTTATTTTAACGTGGTTTTCGAAATATTAGCATTTATAGATTAAAATTGGTCACCCTGTATAGGTTTTGGACTTTACATAAACAATTCAATTACAATAGAGTTTCCAACTGTTCATTTTCTTTATGTAAAACCAACATCAAAAGATCTAATTGAAGAATATGTCGAATACAGGTACATGTCAATAGATGGACCGTATATTAGTGAAATAAAAATCTTATTACACTACCAACCGCATGATCTACATCTCATTAAATGCTGAAGACCTAGTGTCTTAATTGTAACTTCCATAGTTTCTATAATACACTGACCAATAATATGAAAACTAATATTTGAATTCATTATGTCTATCTAAATGAATTAACGGATTTAATTTATTCGAAATTATTGCCATATGTTTATATTAAGGGCACAAAATGGGAGACCTGCCCTATTTTCCTATTATCTAAACACAGAGCGACTAGATTTGTAACATATCCGAAGGAACGTCACGGAAACTCGTTGCACTGTTGCACTCGTTTCCCGAATGACCGTTCTACCATGTCGGTGGACCGTTCTATCATGTCGACACGAAACGAAGCATGATCAATACTAGATGACAAGTGCTATAATAATTACGGTTTAATGCTTTGGGAGTATACGCTAGTTGTTTGTAAGCATCAGTAATGCATTTATCTTACGTTTATAAGTTACGCCAAGTTTCAGGGGGGTTCCTGCGAATTTCAACATTAAAGTATAGGAAGTACCCTAACCATCGGTTGAAAATTGACCTTGTATTACCTGTATATTTTAGGTAATTGAAATTATCCGTCAATAAGCTGTGAGTTTATACACAAACAGTATACGGTTTCATTTAGAGAAGTAATGGTCAGTTCGAAAACGTTCCCTTTCGGACAATCTATGTTTCATCTAGAATATTGTTTGATACAATCACTCAACACAAAAATAATTGCTTGTAAAGGTTAAAGTGGACATCCTCTATATGATATACGGTAGAACCTCGATTATCCGAACTCGAGTCATTCTACGTCAGTAACGAGCTAAAATTATCATTGGTAACAATATGCATTTAATTGTGTACCATTATATATTTTATATTTTAAAATAAAATTTGAATATTTATGGGAAGGCTAGTTACAGCGTGAGCAATTATGTTATTAATTACAGTTCGGATAATCGAGGTTCTACTGAAATTTGAATTTTAAATTTTGATTTGCAAGATCTAACCCAGTGACGGCTACCGGACATTATTCCCTCCCCCACTCTAGGGCCATTCCCCTTGTTACAGTTACCTCCTCGTTCCCCTTCGGTCCATCGTCGTCACAGATCACAGCGTATATAAGGGAAATGGACCTAGAGTGGGGAAAGGCCGCAGTTCCGGTGACCATCACTGATCTAACCCTTCAGCTACGGAAAACCAACATGCAAAGCTCTACGATTGTCCAAACGGCTCTATCACACAGCACAATATAAAATAAAAATAAAAACATTTTATTAAAAATAATAAACTATTTTTTGGTTGTATTGTCAAAATATTCTTGGTATAATATAAACAAAAATAAATAAACAGTTGATTAGGATAAGCTATCGAGAATATTCCAACGTCAACCGCGAAACAGGTGAGTCCCTATAAGTAGCATGGCGTCTGAACAATTACTCTGCGGGAAATCAGTATAGTGATGTGCAGTAATCAACGATTAAGTTGCAGTTTTCTATTGTTTATAGAGTTATGCTATACTGAACACATACAGGAAATAATAGATTCTTATCGCATATATTAAGTCGTTCCATAATAAATGCCGGGTGTTGGAACTATCCGCCAGAAAAGGAGTTTGCTCACACTGATGGAATTTGGCAGTCATTGCTCCTTATAAATAAAAAATATTTGTGTAACTGCCTGAAGTGCGTGAAAAAGTGTGTCAATTACAATCTGCAATAATTAATTAGAAAGAACCGATTTTACAGCATGTCAACACATGACCTCACATTTTAAATCTAACTATTCGAAAGCTTAATTACGTAGGATGTAAAAGTGTACCTCTCTGTGAATGTTCGCTAAACTTACTGCATTTTAAAACATCTGGACCATTTTCTACGGAGAAAGTCTATCAGGATCAGAGAGTTAGCGAAAATATCCTTAAAGAGGTCATCAGCCTGGGGAACTCGAGTTTCTTCTAAACGACAATAACACAATTCATGTATTATTGGCAAAATTTTATTGATTCAGACCGTTCCTATTTTGATTAGCAGTTTTTATTTTAAACTGAGTTAACGTGATTCAAAGTTTAACATAAAAGAAATTGGATAATCCTCCTTTAAAGTACCAATTGAAAAATAGCATTCAAGCTTCACAGAATTGAAAAAATTTGGTGTTTTTTGTTTAATAAATTTCGTACTCAAAACACTTGCTGTTTGAATGATTTGACGTACTCCAATAAACTTTTAGGTATAATTCAGATTTAATTAGATACGAAAGTGTGTTAATTATCGAATGAATTATGCTTTTGATTGTAATACTATCTGGATTCACCTGCACTCTTCCAGTTTCTTTGTATTAGGGCGGGACGTACCTTGGCATGTGTCCAGCGGAAAGGCTTTCGTAATTTGAGCGAAGTCAGTAGAGGATGTAAACATGATTCTGGAGACAGTAGTTTATAAAAAGTCTACACACTACATATTTATCTATCAAATCAAGTTTTAAATTGCATAAAGGAGTATATTTTCTTAACTGTAATGACGTGTAAAATTATCAGAGCAACGGAAGTTAATGTGTGTAAGTATGTAAGTTGTAATTAATATGTAACTGCTTGTATTATTTTATTATTTCTACATGAAAACGACGTCACTAAATATTTTATTTTGATAATAAATCATAAAAGAGGCTACAGAAATGATTGAATAATATATTCGTTCATGTATGGTGTAATATAATAATAACAGTTGCATACATTGAGATATTGGCTTGAGAATTATCTCTTGAACAATTTATTGTTTACTTGAAACGTGTACCTCCATATTTGATGCTCAAACTCGAATGACCTGTGCTTACATGATTGAATGATTGGCGTATAAAACTTACAGCGACGGATCTATAACTTATTTAAAGATATCAGCTAACACTTTGGAAATCTCAAGTAAGATTAAAAATTTGTTCTGTTTTATTTAAAAAAGTATATTTCATCGTTCTAAGTAAGTTAAACTACTGTTTAATAATAAAAAAATATTTAAATTCAATACATCAATTCAGTATCCCACATTATAAACAAACATGGCACATAAGAATTTCATTCAGAAATATGAAATATGATCATTAAATATGGAGCAGATTTTATTTCCGAATGTCATAGTTAATCTGTAACAAGTCATGGAAAAATACTAAAAGATTGACAAGGCGCTGAACTGTTTTGCGATCGCGGTAAGATCCCGCAGTGCTCCTAAACTTTCGGCCAAAACTTGCAGCAACTGAAACAGTAGGAATACTTCGGATTACTCTGTTTCTCGTATGCATCTACAAATCTATAGTCTTCACATCGGAAATGAACTATAACGCTACGCTGCTGCAGTGTGCACGGAAAGCTTTGAAGGACGAGGAAAGCGAGTCGGACCGAAGTTGCATGTGCAACCAGGCGACAGCTCGAGAAGAAAGTTGGCAGAAACGACTGCAATGTAGTTGAAGATAATTGTAGATCACTCTTAGCACTTCGCGTACGTGTGGTTGTTGGTAGTGTACGCTTTCGCGAACCGAGTTTAGATAAAAGGGAATCCACGTCGACACAGATTGCCGACTGTGTGATGTAAACACACAGACCTAGAAGAGGTAACGTTCGAGGATAGGGGGTGCGGAAGCGCTCGAGAAGGGAAACATAGAAGGGTGAACGAAAAAATAGAAACTACTAAGGGATTATAGGGGGCACGGGGTGAAAAAGAAAGCACAGATAACGTTATAAGGAAGAACGTCCCATATTTTCTTTGAAAAGCAGCTATTTCTGTGTACCCTTTTCAAATACTCCAATTATGAGTAAATAACAGAAACAATGCTTACGCTATTCCATAAGAAATGATAGAAATCAAAAGTTGGAGGACCTCGAATTTAACAACACTCGGCCGTATGAAGGGAACTAGATCATATCCCGCGGAGCATTAGGACGAAGAAATTCGGGAACCAAGAGATTAAGAAGCAGGTCCACAGACGGTCTCCAAGATGATGCGGATGAAGGACAAGAAAGGACAATGGAAGGAGCGTCACGTTTTCTTAAAACGCGTCCTGAGCCAGCTTCAACGAAGACACCCTCTCACACCGAGAGGGTAGCAGATCGCCGAACTCTCTTTGTCGTACCCTTCGTATCCGGCTGCGTGCTCTCATAGGCGCCGAGCGTTGATGAGTCGAGGCAGGAAGACGCGGAGAGGAAACGAGGGCGTGTAGGATAAGGAGGTCGGGGGAGATGTGGAAGAGCTAGAACGAGGCTGAAGAGAATGAGCGCGAAGGAGAAGGATAGTCAAGGACAGTAGGCAGAAAAGGAGGGAAGAAGGGGAGTGGAATGGGTGAGAGACGAAGGTGGCGGAGGTGGAATTAATGCACGCACCGGGCCACGCACCCAAACCCCTTACAGGCAGCCAGCCTACTTCGTTATACGACAAGTATAAGAGGAGAGCACAGAGACTTTTATTGATCGCCTGGCAAAAACTCAGGAACCCTCATTTCGTGCTCCGTACCCCCGACTCTTACTCAGCGAGCTTCCACCAACCATCCACCCCCTCCTCCTTCTTTCTCACTCCCCCTCCCCCCGTTTGCCATCCCCCTTTTGAGGAAAAAGTGGGCTGCCGACGTCGTTCTCCTCCTCGTCATTGTCGTCGTTGCTGCTGCTGATACCGGTGCTCCTCTGCCTCCCGATAATCTTTTACACTTAAGGCCTCCGTAACCCTTTCCCTTTCTAAGAATCAGCCCGCTTACGTGTCGTTCCCCCTATCCACCCTCTCGTTCGCTGCCCTCCTCCCTTTCTCTTTCTTCGTCCTTGCCTTTCCGCTTGTCTCGCTGGCCCCGGCCTCGTGCTCTTTCCGTCTTTCGTTTCTGATCCTCTCTCCCTCGATGCTTCTTACTCGCACCATTATCTACCACCTGCGAGGACCAAAGAATCTCGGAGCGATGAAGGTACGTGGCGGAATTACGTCGAGCGTCTCGAATGGGCCGGGCCACACAGCGGAGACGAAATTGTACATTTCTTTCCTGGAATGTATGCAAAGCTATCCTCCTCTTCTTCTTTCCCATTTCCCTTCGTTTCCTTTCCACTCTTTTTTCTCCAATGATCCTCCTATGCGTGGAACGGCAGGAACGATAATGCAGCAGGAGTCGAAAGTTTTCGAACAGTTCACTGGAGTTTAAAGCTTATCTCGCACGATTTAGACGGGTTCTTCTTTTCTTCTAGCATCATCGAAACGTGGGAATTGTAAAATGAGCTCATGGACCATTCTTAAATTGGTAAATGTTGTGTATCGAAATGTTTCAAAGTAGCTGACATTGTGGAAATTCGTTGTGTGCCCCCGCACGTGATCGTGGTAATTATAACGTCCGCCTCGATGTTGAAATCGAAATCGATAGAAAGTTTCAGTTGTACTGATCTGTTAGGAGAGAGAAAAATCGCAGTTGTTTCACAATTGTTTTTGTTTCCGTGACTGGAATAACCTCGTTGCAAGAAATCTAACAAAGGGGTCTAATGTCGGATGTGCTTTTGAATTTTAGTATAGTATATCGAAGAGAATGTTGCAGACCTATGACCTTCACATTCGTCGTTGGAGTCCTACTTAATTTTATGGATATCCATAAATTTAATTAATATTATGGAGCTCTAATTACATTTTTGTAAATCAAGTTACCAGAAATAATTGGAAGTTTAATAATAACATAATAACTGACTTGTTAAACTGCTGTGTAGAAGCTTTACTTTAAACTCAAGTGCTCACAAATGTGATTACATTTGCCATGTAGAGTGTAAAATTAATAGATACAGATTAACATTTTTTAAATTAAGCAGGGTATGCAATTTTTGTTTTCATGTTTATTCAATCTTGTTATATCGCAACCGTGTTATGAAGGTGCGGTGTTATGGGAGGATTGCCGTAATTTCTGTATCGTGTTATATCGAAACCATCAAAGTACCGTATTATTCAAGGGTTACCTGTATAAGGTTAATTTATATTTTTTAACGAAATGTTTCATTTTATGCGATAATATTCAGTTTTAACTTGAAATCAATGAGCTATGGAAACAAGTTATTTAATGTTATTTAAAGATAAAAATATACAATGAAATATTTTTGAAAGCAAGTCATGTATTTTCATTTTTTACAAAGGGAGGACAAAATTTGATTGTTTTTACTTGCAGATGAGGATTAGCACTGCAATTTAAATTTTTCACACATTGTTTGAAGATGTTTCTCATTGTTTCTTGCAATTTGTAATTTCACAGAATAGACGATACCTAAGCTAATGTGAATTATCGTGTTTTAAAAAATATATCACAAACGACAATTTCAATTACAGAGTTCTTAAACATAGAGCAAAGTGTAATTAAAATTTCTAATGTTTGTTATAAAAGATAAAAATATAAAATGTATAAAAATTTGTCTTAAAACTATCACCCCATAAAAGGAGAAATATATGTTTCACTTGAAAGATGAAGTAGATCATGAAATGCTCCTTAACCGTATGTGTAGAAAAAATCACATAATGTTCTCTTTGCTTTGAAAAAAACTCGTTAATAAAGTGAGAAATTTTTAACCACATTGATTTGCAAATGTTTTAGATTTTAACGCTTTTAATTTTATACCCTAGATAGTATTTTGGAAATTATTATGGTTTCTATGGCACTGTTATATATACAAATTAATTTTTATCACAAATCTTGCTTCCTATTTAATTTTCTACTATTTCCAATTATCGACAACATATCATCAATCAGAGTATTGATTTATATCATTTTTACAAAATATGCATAAAAATGTTGTACGTTTTAGTATATCTTAAAAGTTAGTCTTAATTAATTACTTCTAATTCTGATGTAAAAGTAATTGATTTTTTAAAAGAATGCGCCATTGCAACATAAGGTTATAGCAATACGTATTTAATTCAGTAAGATATTTAAAAATCACAATTGTCGAATCAATTCGTGTTTTACATATAAATGGTAACATTGAAAGCCCCGAAAGTAAATGGTTATTGTCAGGCAAGCACGCAACCGCAAATTCCCGCGGTTCACGCGTCTCCGGTTTAGATACAAAAATTATGGTGGATCATTGTCGTGAGTACGGTTCCTGTCCACCCTATTGTTCCGCCTTGTATATAGAACGTATAGAAGCAATAGAGCTTTTAAAGCTTAAAAACGTAAGTATGTGTAGCCAGGAGGAGAATGTACCTCGAAACGATGGTCTGGCTTGTGCACGAGGGGACATTGCCGAGAAGGCGGTAGAAAAGGGAGAGGGTGAGAAACAGTGAACGGGTAAGATGTGTTTGTTCCACACGAGCTATTGTCCGCCAAGACTACCTTTCCATTGTTTGTTACAGTCTCGCCCTCTCTCTTTCAACAACACGTTCTCCCCTATCATTCTGTATCTTACATCGCGCCAACCTTTATACCGTGTCTTTCGAGACGAATATTTCCAGGGTTTTCTGGTTTCAAAAAATCATGGTTTGTTTGTGACATTCTTCTCTGCCCGATGCTTCTCCGTCTTCTTACCGAATCGTCAATCCTCACACGATTAATGAAGTGATGCTATTTTTAGACAAAACGTAATGAATACAATTCATGATTAATTTATTTAAAATGTATCTTGGATTGTAATTGAAAATATTTTTGCTGTAAAAGTAACTCGGTTTACAATAAAGTGGGGATAAGCAAAATACGAAGTGGTGTAATGTACAATTTGATAAAATTAATAAGATTAGTAAGGTGCAGTATGAAATGGAAATTAATGCCATTAATTTTTAATTTCTATGTGATTAAGTAATGACATTATTTCAGTAGGAAATCTTCGTAATGCGTACTTTTAGCACATTAGCAACATCTACTTGGACTGTAAAAATACTGCTAACAATGAGTAGGAGATACTGAAGTACATGCTAATACTATTAACGGATTTGCTGTCACAGTGAACAAATTCGTAGCTAGTCAGACATGTACATACTTTGTTTTTGATTTAATATATATTGTTGAGTATAACAATATTAAATTATAAGATTGTATATTTATCATTTTCTATTGTCATGTTAACACTGATAACGGTAACAGAATATTATGAGTATTAGTAATTATTTAATTCGATGATAATGCGCTGCTTTACATAACTGCACATAGCAATCAACATGTTCGTATGTTCTTTGCGTTACATTCAAGCATTATAAAATAATTCTATCCGGATTGAATAATTTGGTAAATAAACATGTTATTTTAATATTTAAAAATTTGTGCAAATAACAGAATATAATTGAAAATATGTAATATGTTGATCATTAGAATTATTATGCAATATGCCTTGTTGTGGTGTATGGTCGTAGTTTTGAGTTGCTCACCAAAACGTTATAAATTTAGTTTGCGATTAAAACTTGTCCTTGGTTCTGTTTAAAATTTAGTTATTTTCATGTAAATTCGATACTGTATTGTTAGACACATTTTACATATTTTTAAGTATTGTTTATGTTTCTGCATTTCTACAGGAATATTCACTCCTCCAGTCTGTTTATTTTAAGTGTATGCCAAGCATGAGAATTAATAAAACATTATGCTAATCTTTTTATTATTGCAAATTCTTAACCAAAACTCTTAAATTCTACAAAATACTTTTAACAGTTTATTACAAATGTTTACTGTAGCTTAACGAAACTGTATAGGTGATTAAAGCTAAAATGGCGGTAGTTTTTTTAACAACAATGATCTGATAAATTGTCGACAAAACTAAAAATGTGACCGTTTGTATTAGGTTATAAATGAATCCGTAACTTTCAATCCTCCATAAAAAGTAGAAAAG
This sequence comes from Macropis europaea, assembly GCA_916610135.2. Lineage (NCBI taxonomy): Eukaryota > Metazoa > Arthropoda > Insecta > Hymenoptera > Melittidae > Macropis > Macropis europaea. Next base: position 18,506,032 of record OU744349.1, read on the forward strand.
AATTTGTTAGACAAGCACCCACAATTGTAACAATGTAACAATCGTCAACAATTCATAAATAACATTCCAACTGAGGTTTTGGTCATTGCGATGCGATACTACAACATTATATATAAGTGTAGAACTCAATATATTTATTTTTACGAATTTGTATTTAAAAAAAAACATGTTATAAAGTATCTGACTGGATACGACAATTTTCACTGTAACAGTTAGTGTGTTAAGAAGATTGAAATTATTCGACATACAGGATGTTTAAAAAAGGATTCAGGACTTCAAGGGTAGTACTCGCGAAATGGAACAGGAAAGTCCTACTAAATATGAGTCGAAAAATAAATATTGTTGGAGTTATAGTATGACTTGTTCGCTTCTGGTACTCTCGCGCGACATGAAAATATCAGATTGACTGTCCTGCACCCATTTATACACACGCTTCATAACACAGGATTATCATCACACTTCACCAGACTATTGAATATTTTATTATTGGAAGGTCGTACGTCCATATTATGGGGAAGATTAAGTTATGCGTTTTTCTAACTGTAGATGCATAGCTCCGTTTAGAGTTGAAAGGGCTCACTCCCAACGTCACTTTGTACCAGGTTTTGGACAGTTGAAAATATCAGCTGTTGATCAATAGGCTCGTGTCCAGGACATTTGGAAGTTTTTATTGCCTGGAGTAAAATTTAAAAAATGGACATACGCCCTTTTATTATTAAACAATACAATTGTTAGTTACATATCCTCGTAATCAGTGAACATTTACAGGGAGCTATGAGAAAGTTTCTTCAGTACGGTAAGAATGACACTGTGTTACTCTAATCAGAAAATGGTAGAGATGCGTACGAAGATTTGCACAGAAAAATATCCGAATTGTAACACATGATGTTTCAGACATTTCATCAACGTGTTTGTGAAACGGGTTCATTTGACGCACGACATCGGGATTCGGGAAGAAAGTCTGTTTCGACTCCTACTAAGGACGTCCGCTATCAATGCGCCCGATGGACAGGTATTTCGCGACACGACCTGCGTAAATGTTTATAACTCCTACAACTTTTAATAAAATGTCTTATAAAAATTTGCGTTACTACTCTAAACATATATAAATATACATGCAAAACGTCAGCTTATCAGGTTTGATAATTTTCTTTGAATTAATTCCCAAACATCGCGTTGAAAACGCGTGTCTACACTGGAAGTGGACCCCCTTAACCCTCTGCGATCCGAGATATTTTCATTATTTCGTTCCAGCCGGACAGTAGAAATTTTGTTTTTTTATAGTATCATATAGTTTGCGTTTAGTTTGATATGTAAGCATAATCTAAACACTACAGCAACATATTTATAGTAATACATTTTTATGAAATAGAGAATGTATAAGAAATGGTCGATTTAACCTTTCTGGGATAAGATGCTACGTCGAGTCAGACTCGATATAGGATCGCAAAGGTTTAAGGGAAGTTGAAGAGAACCCAGGAAATAGTGCTAGAAGAATTTCGGCAGTAGGGGAATCAGTCATCCTCTTGTGTGGAGATTTCTTCATGAACAGTTGCTGTATCCGTATCATATTCAACCAGTGTTGGCTCCTGCTCTACCAGACTATCCAGCAAGAGCAGTTTGATTCTCGTAAATCGTGCACTAGAACCACCGTTCATTTTGCATATTTTCTTCATCGAAGCTGCGTTTATAAGTGACGGCACCACAAATTCTCATAACCGCGTGTGGACAGAAGAAAACTCTCACACAATTAGTGAAACAAATCGCCAACATCGGTTCTCCTTTAATGAATGGATGACGATTGTAGACTATCAATTTTTAGGACCTGTTACTTTACCAAATCGGCTATCAGGCGCATCTTGTTATAATTTGTTGGCAAACGCGTCAACGCATTTTTTAGACGATATGCTTTTTGATAAGAGACTGGAACTGTGAGCTATGCACAATGAAGGTCCAGCTCATATTGTACTCAGCATTCGACAACATTAAAGTAGGAACGATTTCTTAGGAATGACGAAATTAGGAACTTCGGTAAATGATTGGACTCGTGGCTCCCTTGATTTCTTGATTTAAATACTCCGGATTTTTTTAAAGTGATTTCTTAAGAGCATGGTGCACCCTTCACCGATAAATGATATACACGAGGATACAAAATGCCTGTCACATAGTTAGAACAAAGGCGGAGGTTCTTAAAGAGTTCGCAATTCTGTACTGCGAAGATGGGAAGCGTGAACTGACATGGGAAGTGGACATATAGAAAAGCTTCTGTAAATTTTGAAGTTTACACAATTCTTTTTTTTATGTTGAAAGAAGAAATGGTAAAATAATGTGCTGTTTTCATGTCGCGCGAGACCACCAGAAGCGAATATGTTACCTGCTTTAATACTTTGAATGCCATGTTGAATTAGTTGAACACAAGAAAGTTCCCAGATCATTATAAAAAATTAATATAGCCACAAATTATATTCTTTTTAATTAGTATTAATAGTAACTTTAACAATTTTACTAATGGTTATGTAGACATTACTAGATAATTCATTAATAGATACCAATCCATATATGGATGATACGACGCGCAAAATGTTCACCAAAACGCAATATTATTAATAACTCTGACAATATTAATTTTTCAATCTATGTTTATTAGAAATTTTTTCCATTCTGCAAGTACTGTTTACCCTTAAAGTCCTGTAACCTTCTTTTAACACTCTATGTATCGTATTTATCAATGCGTTTAAAGCTGAAGTACATGTTTATGAAAAAAGTTGCATATTTCGAAGCATTCATACTGAAATGATGGCTATAATCGATTATACAAAAATTTTAGATCAGTGATAATAATATCTATTTAACTCTTAACTATTATAGAACATCTGTGAAACCACTTCAAATTTTCATTCATCCCTATTTCCCTTCCTGCATGACTTATTATCTTCCCATGCCATGTACCTTTCAATTAGTGTCTAATTTTCGATCAGACTTGCGTCTTTTTACTAATATTGTACAAAGCAAGAACAATTGGATTTGATCTTTATTCGACACTTGTATGTACGTAACAACGCAATCAACATTAGTGGTCTGTGAGACCTCCTATAGTAGTTGCGTAAGTTTCAACGTCTATAGTACTTAAGGGTTAATACTACACATGATTATCTTTATGTACTTTATCAGATTGACCATTGTACCACCTCGAATTTCCATTACTCTTACTGTTTTCTAAACTTTGTGACTTACACTTATATCGACTGAGATGCCGAATAATAATACTCGTAAACAAGTGAATGAATTCCTGTATTCAATTACAACGTTATGAAGATAAAAACTCTAGCCTCCCGTTCGGACGTTGCATCCTTCTAATGTGCGATTCGATCGATTTTGCGAAGGCGATTCTACACCGTTATCATGCTCGAAGATCCTCCCGTGTGCTTGCTGCGCACGAGCCGTGAAACTTTGAAAAGCGCGCCGCGCTCTCGATGCGAGATCACTGCGCGTTGAGCTCGAGCGGTCCCTTCGCAACTTGCACCCGCTCAGCCGCAGATTATTCCCCGCCAATCCACGAACTCCTCGCCGACTAATTACTTAATTTAATGCAGACGTAATTCGTCTTGTAATTTGAAGGCGAACCTGAAAGCAGATGTACTTATCCGTGTAACGCTTATAAACGACAAACGGTCGCGAAAACAAACATAAAGCGAGACGCGAGCAAAGGTGAAGGGAGAGGGAGGGAGGGCGGGAGGTAAGGGGACGTAGAAAACCACAAAAGATTTCAATCTGTCGGCTTTTGTAAGAGCAAAGCGTTTGCGTGTGCACACAGAGGCGCGTGCTCATTCACGTACGCGGCCACGCGGCGGCATACGTACCGGGCACAACTTATACACCTGCCCAAGTAAAGTACTCAGTCGGTGCTCCTTATTGTCATACACTCGGCTTCCCGGGCCGCTATAATAATAATTAAAGTTCCGTGCACACAATCATAGTAATGGCCGCCCGGTAGCACCGGCGTCGTCGAGCTGCTAGACGTTCGAAACGAGAGGAGAGAGCGCGAATAACCCGATCGACGGCGCAGCCCAGTACCGTCACACTCGAGTGCATGGACTCTTCCCCGCCCCTCTGTCCTGGACCAGACCAAGGAGAACGATGACGACGAGAGGCGTAGGAGTTGAACGTTGTCGATGATGAAGAAAGAAAAAAGACACGGAAAGAGAGAGAGAGAGAGAGAGAGAGAGAGAAAGAGAGAGTGAGTGAGTGAGTGAGAGAAGCGACGTAGGGGGAGGTGTAGCGAGATCGAGAAGGGTCACCTGCTGGAAATATTCTAATAAGCAAAATTTTCGCTTTTGTATTTAAGAAAAGGGAAAGAAGTGGCGGCGAGTACCAACCGAGAGCAGAAGGAGGAAAAGTGAGAGGGAGAAGGAACGAAGGAAAGCTCAGAAAGAATCACGTTTTGCTGTATTCTTCTGGCAGTTGCGATGGTGATGGTAGCGGCTGGCGATACCGGTCTTCAAGGGGTTAGAACGAAGGGGAAGGACAGGGCAAGGAAATGAGGGACGGAAAGAACGAGAGGGCAGGAGAGAGTTCGACGGATGACGAAGAGGAAGAAGAAGGCGAAGAAGAGGTGGAAGAACGCGAAGAAGACGGACCAAAGCAGAGGGTTGAGTTGGTCGTATTGTCTCAGCAGGGTGGTTGCTCGCGGGCTGTGCGGATCGAGGGGACATCGCGGAGAGAAGGCGAGCGCGAGGGGGTTGGTCGGGTTACCGGAGGGATGAAAAGGATGAGGAGGGGCAGGGGGTTAGGCAGCCGAAGGAACGAAGTGGGCGGAAGAAGAAGCGGAGGTAGAAGAAAGAGAAAAGAAGAGGGCGACCAAGAGGGGGAGGGTGCGGGGTCTCAGCGGCGAAGGGGGTAAGACGCTGCATGAAGGGTTGGAAATGTAGATAGAATTTCTTCATTTCGCGTCCTTCGCCCCACACTTTCCCCGCGCACCCTCGTCGACCGCCACCGCGATCTCCAACCCTACCCACCCCCCGTACCCCCTCCCGCCCACCCTTCGCCCTCTTCACCGCCCTCCTTCGTCTTTTCCTATGCTCCCTTTTCTCTTCTTTCCGCGCCATCCCCTACCCACCCACACCTCCTCGACACTCTCGCCAACCCCCGACCCTCTCCTCTCATTTCACCCATCCCCGCCATTCTTTCTCTTAAGACTCCGCGGCAGAGGAATCGTTAAAATCTGGCCGTACCCACGGTACCCACCCTACCTTGCTACCCTCCACCGACCTTCTTCTCTCTTACACTCCGCGCTCGCTGAAATCTTTCTTCCTTACTCTCGTTGCCTGCCGTCGGAGCTACCACCCACTCCTCCACCCTCACAGTCACCAACCCTTGAATGCCGCTCACTCACTACTTACTTTCGTGTGTGACTCAGAGGGGTTCGTGGGGGAGGTAGGAAGACCGTTGGGTCTCCTAGAGGATAGCGCTCCGGTATTAATCGGATGGAGATGCTTGTGTGGGAATCTTCGGGATACCATAAACTATTGTCAGTTTCGGACTTGACATGGTTCGATCGATAATTAGGGTTCGTTATCATTAGAGATATGAATCTAGTTTTCCCTACGGAATCACATTATTTCGTGTACAGTTAGAACACAATTATTTATACAACTTATCGATCGCTTTTTTATAAATTATTTAACGTACATGATGCAGTATGAAACATATCTTTTAATTAAGTGAAAGTCATTTGATCCAAATCAATCTCTTGCGTTACATCGTACTATAATATATTTAAAACAATATTTTATAGGAGCTGGAACTTCCTTCAGCGATACAAGAGACCTTATTCTGTATGTATTTCAAGTGACCGTATTGGTGATGTAGGTAATTAAATAAGGTATATCAATAAATATGCTTGGGAACACAGTCGTCATCATCGCGTAGCATGGTACATTCTCTCGCACATAAAAGAACAGTAACGCGAGTAGGGGTAGCAAGACTATAATTTGAATTATCCAGTTTGCTCTTGGATGGCTCGGGTTCAACGTGCTGGCTTCCGAAGTACTAAATCAGTGGCCGAAGTTCACGACGTAGCGCACGGATTTAGGGTCAAAGACGATCGCGTTGTCGGTTCTTCTTCCTCTTTTGCTCCCTCGAAGGAAGCAGCGGCAAGGGGTAACCAGAGTGTTTTCGAGCGACGTTCAAGGGTTATTGTTTCAGGTACTGCGAATTTACATTATTTCCTCCGACCGGTCTCATTGTTCGTTCATTTTTGAACGTTGCATTCTCAGTCACGAATTCGTCGTTGTTCTTGCGTCTCGCGATACATTTGTACAAGCGTAATTACCGGTGCGATGGTGTACCGCGTTTTTCGTAATTAAAATCAGTCATCCCCCTCCGGCTCGTCTTATTCATTTTTGTCGTCCGCATCGCGAGGTCTGATGCCAGATACGAAATACCTTTATTATCATATTCGTTAAATTTTTCGCGCGAAATGTCGTCGAACCCATTCAGCTTCGGTGCCAGCTGAATTTTCAATCTGAAAATTATGAGATGCGAAATAGAGTTTGTACATATAACTCCTGACATCAGAAGTAACATACAGAAATTTCTATTTGTGCTGAATGTAATATCACGACTGTCGAGTTTAACATAAATTTCGAGTTTACATATCAACAGTGTTGTGAGAGAGTACCCTTGGAAACGGGTAACGTGAATGTCGAAGAAGAAATATCGTACACATTTCTTTACAAGCAAGTTCAAAAAGCTCATTACTTCGTGCAATAAATCAACAGCGAATGCCGCGTGAAGTATATAATCGTTTGCCGCGGAATAGCTGACAATAAATTTCTGAAAAGCCGATGCCATTAATTAAACACGTGCGTGTTCGTGAAACATTGAATAATCACCTCTGACACTCGCATCTTACAAAAGTCACTCGTCGAGGAGGCATCTCTCGATGTCTGGCACGGCTGACTCGCGTCTCGGTAACCGTGCTCTTTGTTTAAACTTTAACAAAGTCAATTCACATTAAAAAAGCGCCTGTAATTATTTACAGCCACGCGTTAGACAACGTCTGGCGCATGAAAAGAAACGAAACCGTACGGCAAGTTGCACGGGATCCAAGGGAAGCAACCCTCCGGCTTGCGTGAAAAATATGTAAAGTATTGATTGCATTTTATAATTACTTGGAAGCCGGTCGTCTTAGCTGCCCTATCCACTCTCGTTCCACCCTCTCTCACCCTCTTCACGTTCTCGCACCCTCCGCTGCCATCCACCCCCAATGTACTTCTCTCTCTCTATCTCAATCTCTCTAGCTGTCTCATTTCCTTCGTCGTTCTCTCTTTCAGACGTTTCCCTCTCGTTCGAGCGGCTAGAAAGCGTGCGTACGCCCGCTGCTCGCCGTGTATGCGTGTGTATTCTTATGCGTTTACACATGAATAAGCAAGAGATAGCCCCCTTCCGGGCACTACGCTTCCTTACGTCCACATATTAAGGAGCGTGCGTGTGGGTGTGGAATTAAAACGTTCCCTCGTAAACTAGAATGTTTAAAAGTCGGGCTACCATGATTTTACCCGTTAAAGGACATCATTACGCACACCGGCGCAATTAAAATCGCATTCGCGCGGATGTTCAAAAACAAGATTACTTATTTTTCGCGAGTTTACCGTTGCAAATCGTGAAGCGCGTTCAGGAGTTCCACGTAAAGTTAGTTTATCGTAGCGATGATTCTGCCAGGACTTCGATCGAGCATTGTTGTCGGTGTTTTGTTTAAAGCGGCGGACTTTTGTTCGCCCGGCTCGAAATAAGGGAATGGGAAGAAGGCGTGATAGACGAGGACAGAAATTTCAGCGCGAAGCAGCTCGAAAGATACAATTAAGATTTATCTAGTAGTGCAAAGCGGACTGATTAAAAGTTGGAATAGCGCTTTACAAACGCTCCCTTAATAAATACGGTTTTAGGAAGATGCCGAGTTTGCAGCAGTTTTTGAGGCACGATCGGCATTTCCGTCGTTGCATTTGTCAGACGTCCACTAGTCGCAAGCTCATTGCGTTTAATGCACGAGGGCAGATGTAAATATTTTACTGTACACGAAACAAGACGATGCCGCTTAATCGTGATCATCGTTCTATTTTCAATGAACATGCAGTGAACTTGGTGAACACGGATTAAGTATTTCGGAGTACGCAATTTAAGTATTTACATCGCATGCAACTTCAATTCAATATTATAGCGTTTTAACCTGTTAGCTGATTGGCCCTATTTTAAAAGTCTGTACCTACGTTGTGTCGCAAAAATGAAGAGATGACGAGTATACTCGTCAAACACAAAGTATGTGCAGCTGCTGGAAAATTGAATTAAATTATAACGAAATAGCAGTTGGTTTTTTTTTAAAAATGAATAATTTATTGCTCAAATTCATTGATGTTATTGACAACATATAACATTCATTATTAAAAATAAAAAACATGGAAGATCAAAACGTGGACAAATTTTTTTGTTTTTTTCTTATTTCGTTTTTGTCTCAAAATAATCTAAAATGTTTGAAATTTACCAATATATTTTAGTTTCCCCTAAAATTTTTATTGAAACCCTTGCCGTACAATAACGAGTCACTCGTGACACAGAATGTGATTGATACGTTACAAATACGAGTCCAACCTTTGTGCCAATTCTTTAAAGGTTTGCACTACAGTACAAATTGACCTTCAAAGGATTGTTAAAAGCAAGCTGCATGTGCCTATAGACGCTCCTCATTTATCAAGACACTCTAGGACTGGAATAGCAAACTTTGGCGCACGAAATCGTTGGAAAAATCGTACGGCAAGGGGTTAAATAGTGAATGGTAATTACTTTTTTCACATGCCGAGTATACTCGTCATACACAGTTAACAGGTTAAACGCGATTTGTCCGGGACGAGTCCTACTTGCAGGATCAGCTTTTATCACGATGTGTTTAAAGTTATATCGTTTCCAACATCCACGAGAAACTGTGTTAGGTCCAAGTTAACTATGGGGAGAGATTCAAAAATACGATAATAAAATGTATTTTTACTAATTATAGCTCAAATGTAGAAATTGTGAAAACTATAAAAATGTAAACAAGTCTGTCGTTTCTGAGAAAAATAAAGTTGAAGCGTTATTTCAAATAATACAATATTGGTACCAAAATGTTTGGTCCATTCATTGTTTTTATTACAAAATAGGTGTTCCAGATCTCATTTTTCTACTTAATTAAAAGTAGAATGTTTAGTACATAAACGTATGTCGGAGTAGTTACTTTCTGCAGTCTTTATTACTTCTTATACGTATGTTTTAATATTTTAATCAATTGTTTGCTTTTTCATCAAATTTCGAAACTACATGTAAACCTTCGGCAATAAGTGATGGGACACCTTATAATTTTTTGACACGTTCTCTGCCACGTCCATCGTTTTCGGTACGCGCATCAATTTTAATTTGATCGCATAACTACCAATCCTTATGAAATTTTGAGTAATATTCACGTTAAAATGATAGTAGAAATAGAAAGTGTAATATCAAATAGAAAAATATTTGTACGATCAACCACGTGTATTAATAAATAGCCATTTTCGTGTGTCTGTCTAGTCACGAAATTTTCTACTGTAGCAGGGAACGTGTTGATAGATCTGGATTACGCTACAGATTTGGTTACTTATTTCAATATGAACGATTCTTGTAAAGACATTTATGTTTACGCAATAATCTTTAATGATATGGTTAGTATTTTGTTATAATTAATATAAAAAAATCTGAAGTAGTTATACTACGATTCAAGGCCAGTTTTTCAATGTATTAAATTTAGGCAACTTTGTTTCGGGTTTTATTACAACTGGAAATTCTTTCTAATTTCTTTTTCACACTCAACTATTAATTATGAAATACAGAATTCTTATACCTATTGTCTCTTTTCTTAAAGATATATAGTTAAAAAAACTAACAATCCCAAATTTGTAATATTCCAACCACGTTTCTAGTATTTGTTTATAGTTTGTATACTATACAATTCGTACGTTTTGGTTTTATTAGAACGGCGTCCGTAAGGGCTGCAGTTCTCTGATGGGAATAGTAAATGCTTGATCAAACTAGATTTGAAAAGTAACCTTGTCAAAGTTAGAATTCATTTTTCGTTTTAGTGATACAAGTTACTTACTTCTTATCACTTAGTTTTTTTATCGGTGCGTCTTCAGAACATAGCGTAATATTCTTTTCTAATAATGTACAAGAAATATAAAGGTGAATTGAAAATGCTTTTCAAGTGATTCAAACAATGTCAACAATTTTTAAGAATACTTGTGTGTTACCAAAGTAGAAAACTGGTTATTAGAAGCTGCATGACTTATGAACACTTTTTAAAAACACCTTACAAAAAATAAGGTGAAATAATATCAATTATTAATAATCAGAAAATATAAAAAATAACAAATTGAAAAGCGTCCTATTAAAAATATTACCACACTATTACTATAAATGTGACTTGTCAATTCCTTAATTAAAAAAGAAATAGTTTTGTACGTTGCTCTCGATGACTGAAATTTAATTAGTAGCTTCAAGAGCATGTTTCAACTTCTGGTTTTCTCTGGATTAGGATAAACTGATTAATCGTTCCCCTGCATATTACTGTAATTGAGTTAAACTCATCGACCAAGTAAAAAGACTTGTGAACCCCATTGGACGAAGAGACGAATACTAAGGTATCCTCTCCAATACAGGGTGTACGTCAAATAGAAAAAATAGTCTTTAGGATGTAAAGGGAGTCGAATTAACAATTTGCTTTGTTCCACAAAGCGATAGAGCATAATGAGACGAGTTCAATCATGCTGTATTGCGTATGACTTTCTTGAAAAATTTCCAAAATAACAGTAATTAACTAATGTTATAGTTGACTAATATAATTGTTCAAATACGCTAGTTTGGTCCCCAATATATTTTTTGTCTGTATTGTGTTGTAATTCGTACTTTTATATTACGAGGAATTATAGGTTGCTATACAAAGTCATGTTCCCACACAAAAATCTAATTGTATTAAATCTAGAGATCCAGATGACTATTCCATAGAACTTCCTGAACCCATTCAATACCATGGATAATGTTTGTCAAGAACATTTCGAACTCGATGACCCTAACGAGGAATAACATTCTCATGCTGGTACCATAAACTTTTGTTGCTCATGTCGCAAGTTTCTAATAAAATCATACACAATATAGTACGATTGAACTCGTCTCGTTACGATCTATAAAGGGATCAATGACCTTGAAATAACCTGAACGCCCGTAACCATTCAACTTTACCTGTACACAGGGTGGTAAAAAAAAGACTCAGAACTTTAAGGGTTGTTAGTACACGTCAAATGGAGGAAAAAGATCCTAATAAACATGCGTCGAAAAATTAATATTTTCGCAGTTATAAATAATTTTTCGTTTCGGTCAAAGCGAGTGGTCTGCACGCATCAGGAGCTATCATGCTGGAATAAAAACAATGAATTTTATGTTACCATTTCTTCTTTTCGTGATTACAAAAGATTTTCTACGTGTCCTCCTCCCATTTTCACACAAGCTTCACACCTTCGTACTATAGAATGGAAAATCGAAACAGACTTGGGTCTTCCCGAATCCGGATGTCGCGTTTCAAATGAACTCGTTTCTCAAAGCCGTTGCTAAAGTTTTTTAAACAATTTGTGAAACGGTACCTTCCGATTCGGATATTTTTCCGCGTAAAGTATTCGTACTGCTGCAGTACTTTCATGGGCATGTTCATACATGAAATACATTTCTGTCATTTCTTGATTCGAGTACTACAATATCATTCCTACCGCACTGTGAAAATTTTTTATCAGCTCTCTGTAACTGTTCACTGATCACGAGGATGTGTAACTAACATTAAGCTGAAGCCTAATGATAAGATAATTCTGTATTATGATACATTTGTATAAGGTGGAAAGAGGACAGATAATCCTCTCAGTTTTTCTGCTCCGTGCTAGAGCACCAAGAGCAAGCAAGCTACTCTCTTCAATCGAAACGAAAAATTGTTTATAATTTTCAAAATATTAATTTTTCGATCCATGTTTATAACGACTTCCTTCCTCTATAATGCGAGCACTATCTACCTTTAAAGTTGTGAACCCTTCTTTGACCACTGTACATACTGTTTTCCATTCAAACACATTCAACCCTTTAAGAGCTACTCTTTATATTTCTTAAAATTTGCAAAATAAACGCATCTGTAGATAAAGATGGGTCATCCTGTACATACTCGCCTTAATTACTCAATTACTGCGGAACTTCCAATTTTACACGCGGTTATTCAACTTTCGTTGTGGACAAGGACCTCAGCGGCCCGTTAGCCGTATTTCCGAGGGGGCGTCGCACGGTACAGCTAGAAACCTATCGCGCGCAATAATTCGTCGCTTCTCCAGGATTTAAGACGAATGAATCTTACGTCTATGCGCGAGACTGCCAGGAGTGGAATATCGGAAAGGTAAGGAAAAGGAGGGAAACGTGGTGTGGGTGCGGGACGGGGGCGAGGAGCGTAGCGCGGGGTGTGCGAGAGGAACGACGCGACGTGGCGTGGTGCGGTGCGGCGGAGGGCGAATTCGATGCGAGAGTAGCCGGGAGAGTGGCCGGGGGTGGCTGCAAAGGAAAGGGTAGGTAAAGAGGGCCACTGTTTTTACCAACCAGCCTGCGACTGCCGCGCACTCATTTACTCTCAGTAAACTAACACCGTCTCACTCGGTCAACGCACACCTTCGTCTATTCACTCACACGGTTTCCTTGGCGCCGTACGGGTACAGGTTCCTCCTGTACATAAGCAATGCCTGAGCACGACTCTCGGACAGAGGCAGACGTACATGCACGCGCGCGTAACATGCATACATGTGCATTCGAAGCGATCTGAACTGAAAAACGAAAGCAATTAACCGTCCGGGGAAAGGAAGTTTGTTTAACCCGGAGAACGGAGGATGAAATGATTCAACGGCGATCTCAGCGATCCGGTTGCATGGTCTTGGTACGCATTTCCATGAACACGCGTGTGACCATGGTCGGACACGTGTATGAAGAGGCGATCGCGAGGTGGTAATCGCGCATACGCGAATAGGCGCAAGTTCGTGATCGGGGCACGGTGTGTACTCGCAGCGAGCGGCACCATGGGGTGGGTGGGTGGATGGGGTGGCGGTGGCAGGAGGAAGAGGCAACGGGAACGCACGTAAGGGTTTTCTCGGTTTCTTACAGCGAAGGAGTGGGAGTTTGGCGGAGGTTGGAGCGCGTGGGGCCAACGGGGGGAGGATGGGTGGGTGGTTGGGGGTAGAGCAGCTCTGCCTAGAAGTTGCGCCCAGCATTTTAATCGATTTCATTTGCGCGCATGTGAGTGAGGGTGAGCGGCACGGGGTTGAGACAGAGAAAGAGTCGGGGGTTTTCGAGGGGGCGGGAGACGAGCGAGCGGGTAGTAAGCAAGGGAGAAAGAATGAAAGAGAGACAGAGGGAAAGAAAGAGAAAGGGAAAATAACAGAAAGAGAGAGGGAGAGGAAACGAGCAAATCGAAAGAGCGAGCCAGTTGCTGTACCGAGGGAGACGACGAAAAGGAAAGAGCGAGAGAAAGAGAGAGCGCACGCTTCTCCGGTGTATAAACCTTTCTTTGTTTTGCTTTGCTTGCGTCATTAGGGGTTGGGGATGGATGAAGCGGAGGCGGCGGCCGGGTGGCGGGTGTACGAGCGGGGGGAGGGGGAAGGCCTCCACGAGAGAGGGCGTGGTTCTTCTGCAATCTACATATAGGCATCCGTGCAGACGACTTTAGTACGTGAGTACGTATGTGTATGTTTGTGGGGATGCACGTGTGTTTTCTGTAGGTACACACAGTACGCTCCGGAATTCCCTGTCCGTGAGAGTCGTCGCCGTTGTCGTCGTCATCCTTTCCCTCCCCCTCGCCCACCTCGTTGTCGTCGTCGTCGTGTCTCTACTTATAATACGTATGATGGGTCGACACACGCTCGAGTTAAAACTTTGCCATATATCTCGTGGCAGTGGCGCGCCAACCCCCTTTCCTATACCTTCTAAAGGGCGCCATGCGAGGGACCGCTTTATATCCGCATTTCGCGTCGAAAGAGACTGCGAAAATACAGCTATGGATAATATCGTCGGTGCCGGGACGTTCGGGATTGTATGTCAACTTTCAATGCCTCTCGTGTGCACTTTTTGCGCCTGAACTCCCGATCCCGGAGCAGCGAATGGCGGAAGTGATAATTGACGAAAATTTGATGGATTGCAATTGAAGCGATGCGGAGCGACTGGAAATGTTGTTTCATAGTTTGCTGGTTCAATATTACATTCTCAAATATGTTGTTATTTAAGAAAGATTAAATATTATGCACTGTCTTAGAGGGGTTGGACGTTTTTGATGAACAGATTGAAATTTTCATCTTATCATCAGCGATGGTGTGAAACCGTGCCTTGTGGGCCCCGTATATATAGATCGACACTTGGGAGAGTAATATTGCCGAGATCCGATTGCGCGGGAAGGTGGTACGTAAGTTCGTGCAACTTATCTGTGTTGAATGTCGAAGTCGACACTCCTGGTAAATAGATTCCAAACACCCTAATACCATCGAATCTTCATCTGCGTGTGCATGTGTCAGTAAGCAGTTAAAATATTCAGACACTTTGAAATCATTCGTCTTTCATTGTTAATTTCTAGTAATTTAATCTTGTGGTAAGTTTGACACACCACATGCATTTTCGAATGAGAATCAGCCTTCCAAAATGTAAATCTAGTTTTATGTAAAATGTAATACATGTACAGTTTTTCATTTCACATAAACTACAGAATACAAAGTATTGAAAATGTTAACCCGTAAATTAACTGTCATCATTTGTTATCTCAGAATTACTCTTTGTCCTTACTCTCTCGTTCCTTACTGATCCATCTTGTGTCGATAATGGGGGTAAATCTATTTCGAATTTATACGATAGAATGAGAAATTGAATTAAAACTTTGCTACGTCTCTTTTCTTGGAGAACGGGTCTCAACTTTCACCACCACCTGTGCTATGTAGATTGACGTTAAATGTGAGTTTTCCTCGCGAGCATACCCACGGATGTTCACTGGGCCTCCAGTATAGAACCAAAAGAAAACACTTGTGTTATCTATGTGTATTTTCGGTATAAAATGTCAACGGTATGCGATTTAAGGTAGAAGCACTCATGTGAGTGACGTTTGCAGTTATCTGAAAAATTTTCACGCTTCGAAATGTAGAGAAAAGATAATTACGTTGATTCGATTAAACGTTTTCTTGTGAAACGTATTAAATTACTTCTATGCTACTCAATTCTATTCAATAAACTTTTTGCCATGCATATGATGGAATGTCTAGGACGTTTTGCACTTTTTGATGAAAATCAATATTTCTGTTAATAGGATGCAATTTGAATGAAAAAGTATCATGACGATGTTTGGATACTATTGTTGCATTCTCGTTGTTGTATATACCAACTTCTACTTCCTCAATTGGTTGATAATTTTTTTGTTAACAAAAAATTCAATCATACTGAATTTTCAACTTGAAATACAATGTAAGAACCGTTTAAGTAGTGAAACAGACACGGAAATTAATGCTTCATAGAAATCACATTTTGTGTCATTTTAAAATGACATTATTAGGGGGGTAATCTAATATAATAGAATATTAAGATTGTAGAATTTATAAATTTGTTGTAACTGTATTATTGATTGTAAATGTAAGATGAAGTTACTAATCCGGTGACCAACAAAACAGAGTATATGGAAGATCAAAGAAATAGTGGCCAACCATACAAAAAGAACCCCGCTGCAAAACCACCAAAAAAAACATTCCCATATGTCTGAATCTGTTGTTATTAAAATTACATTCGCGTAATTTTTAACTTGTTAATTATTCACACGTTGTAGTTATTTCTGGTTAAATCAATCAAACTCATCTGAAATCTTCTTTCAAACTATAGCTCCGGTACAGATGCGCGTAATCACGGCCGGACGGTAGAAAAGCCCGCGAAAAAAGGGGCGGGAGGAAGTTGGGCAAACAGGTAGGTAGCGGTCAGCTGGCGCGGTAGCATGGACAGTAGTCACGTGTCGCGTGGCCAGCCGGGTCGGTTCGGGTCAAGTCGGTGGCTTATGCCGACCGACCGGCCAGCCCACGTGGTGAGCAGCAAAAACAACGAAAACGAAGAAAGGCTTTCCAACCGGCGTGCGGTGCCGTGGCGTGGCACGTTCAGGGGGTGGGAGTGAGGCGGGAGAGTAACGCAGAGATTTTATTGGCGTCGGTACGGGATGGTCCACTGCGTGGTCAGCTGGCGTCGGCGCGGCTTTACGCGCGCGAGTCTCTTCTGACAGGGTGGAGTGGAAGGTAGCCGTGAGAGGGGCTTCTGGGGGTGGGTTGAGAGGGTGCGAGCAGTCGTCAGTACGAAGGGTGGGGCTCGGTCACCACGTGGCTGAGCACGTGGTCTTTACCCTCCGACAAGTTCCATCCTTTCTCCTTTGCTCTTCCTTCTCTTCGTCTCCCCTTCTCCTTTGCACTATCAATGCTATCACTCTTTAGTGTTCCTCTCTTCGTCGCTCCTGCCGGCGACACTGATGTACACCTGTTTCATCAAACGTTCACGCCGACACAGTGTGGTATCGGTTGCTCATCTGCACGATCACCCTTTCCTTGTTTATCGCGGTGTTGTAGTTGCGAAAAATGTCGGTATATCGAATCGTTGATGATGTTGTAACATAATTTAGCGGGTGTCTTGGTACCTACACTGAATAAATACTTTGGCAATTGTATGTTGTGTTGTCACGAATCGAATAACAGAAAGAATCAAATTCTTCCTTTGAAATGCGAAAATAATCGGTGCTTAAGCTGATGAATAGGTTTGAAAGTATGCTCTGGTTAAGAAAATGAACAGTTTTCACCTACAGAAGTCAATATTTGTATGAAGACTATCACTTTTTATTGGGAAAAATTATACGTATTAAATACTCGGCAGCGGTCGCACGAACATTACCTTTGGTAGTTTATTTCGTAGGGGTGACTCGTGATCACGCATTCAGGGGCGCATAAATGTATAGTACGAAACAAACGAGGATAGACGATTCGAAGGGTGGAAGTACCTGTAACAAAACTAAGCGTACCCAACTTTGATTGATGTCGTGTTAACCCTTACTCCGTAAACGTGGATCAATTTTGTTCGGGCTAGTTCCAAAGGTATACGTGTTTTACTTTATATACTTGCAATAACAATATGTTTAAACAAATTATTTTCCAAATCTATTATTATAATCTTTGTCCAGAACGTTTAAAGAAGCCAGATGAATTTTCTCAGATTTTGTTTAAGACTCCTTCCCGTTGAAGAACGCGTCGACACTAAACGACCCACGTTTACGGTTTAAACCAAAAATACATTTACGTAGTAAGGGTTAAGAGTTCAGAAGAAACTTTCTAAACTCCAAGAATTATCGAATGGAAAATTTCGATAAGAGCAGGACGCATTGCAGAGATCGCGTTGAGCATTGATGAATTTAGAATGGGAGCAGTAACGGTGAACGCGAACGCAATCGTACTGTAAGAAGGAAGCGGATTCGTTCATTATCCATGAGGAAATTTACGCGTCTGCCAGAATTTTCCCTAAAACCTCCCCAGCGTCGACTTCGCAAATACGCACACACAAATATCTCATAAGAGTCTAGCGGATAAGCGTAGCGCGCGTCAGCTTATTAGAGGGTGAACGTGCGAGTATTCCACGTGTATACGTGTATCTAGCCACAGGTCGGGGCATGTGGTACGAGTATGAGTAACAGTAAGCGTAAGAGTAAGAGTAGAAGGTAAAAGAGGGTGAGTGAATGAGGAGGTGGGTACATGACATGTCATGCTGTGCCTGGCTCGCCTCCACCTTCTTCCAGCCACCTCAGCCCACCGTTCGCCAGCGCTCACCCCTTCCCCAGAGGCAGCCTCATCCCCTCGGCGCCGCATCCACTGCCACATCGATCCGCCTTAATGAGTGGAAAGAATAAGACAGCCTCCCCTACTGCGAAAGCGGAGTTTCGCCCTCCCCTACGACGGTGAACGACGTCGTGTATAGGAAAGAAGGGGTCGCGGAATCGGAGACGGGTGAAGGAAACGGGACTCGAGCCGAGTCGAGGAGGTGAGAGTAACGAGGAGGGAAAAACTGGAGAAAGAGAGAGGGTGAAAAAGGAAAGGAAGAGAGACTGAAGAAGAGCGAAGGAGAAGACCTGAGGGGGCTGAGTTTCAAGAGGTGAGGAGGTGATGGAGTTGGAGGCAGAGGGGTGGTAATGCTCCCGTTGTTTCGCGAGTGAGGGAGGCACGCACGCACCCCCAACTCCCACCCCCTTTCGTCCAACCGGCTCCTTCCTTCGTCGGCCCCCTCACGACGCCGAGGAATGTTAATTCCCGGCGCTTTAATTCTTACGAATATTTCCCTTGTGCCTGGGGACGATCGTGGGAGAGGCAGAAAAGATGGGAGGTGAAGAAGAAGAAGAAGGATGAAATGAAGAAGAAAGACGACAGAGGGAGAAAGAGAGAGAAAGAGAGAGCAGTGCGCGAAGAAGAGGAAACGAAGGAACAGAACACCTGAAGGCTCGCCGTTCCTCACCACCTTGGTGTTGGCTTCGTCTCTCCTTCTTATTGTTCTTCTTTCTCTGTCTCTTCGTATTTCTGTTTCCCTGTCGCTCCTTTTCTCTTTCCACACTCTATAACTCGTGTACGACGTCTTGCGGATTTTAAGTTTCACGGTAGTTTTCGGGCACCTCGTAGCATTGCAAGACTAAACGTTTTTTAAGAAGTTTGAACGTTCACCGCTCGGCTCATCAAGTGCGAATTTCATGTCTTCCGAAAGATGGGGTCGTTAATCGATTCATTCTTGTCAGTCAGCCATCGGGTTTAATATTTTCAAACTAATTTTCACGACGTTTGTATTCAATTGTACGATTCCAATTAAGAATTTGCTTAACACAAGTAAGTTCCAGCATTTGCACATCTTCGGGAATATTTGAGAAGTGACGAACTTCTAAGATGAAGGTCTTCTGTAATTAAATGCGAATAAGTAGTTGCCGCAGTACGGACTCCATTGAAATTAATTTCAACAACTTTACAGTATTATTTTTTTCATGTATTGTATCATAAAGCGACTGCTGAAGAAACTCCGTGAAAACATTCGTTTGTACTATGAAGTCAGGTTCGTAAAATTTTGCGAATACTATGTTCTATGTAAATTATATGAAATTACAGTAGAATAATCGTATACAGATTTATAGTACAAAAACGAGATTTACTTATTCAACATTTATATATTATAAGGAGAGAACATTCTTTGTAAGGACTAGCATATAGCAATTATTTATATTCCCTTATATAGTTTCCAAATATTTTCAGATTTTCGCTTTTTGAAAACAAAACAAGCGCCGCATGAACAACAGCACTGGATTTATTGCGTTATTGTCGGGCAAACCAAAAAAATCGATAAAACTCGTTCCGTAAAATTACTGTGGTTTAGTTGTGATTTTTTTGCTCAATGATTAACATAATCATTATCGTTATTGGTACTATTACGGAACATGCTACCTCGTTGACTGCCGAAAAAATTGAGAAAGAACAAGCATTGAAAGATGAAGGCAATTCAAGTACAGAAATTACAGAGAAGATTAACACAACTGGTAATAACAATCTATTTAAAAATGTTGAAAATTATGGAATGAATGTAAAGGAAGAATTAAAAACACATCGAACATCTGGAATTATAAAAAACAAAGAAAAGAATACTATTTAGTAAAATACTAAAGGAAGAAAGTATGAATATTTTCAAATTTTATACTGGTGAAGTTATCCATATAAATTATATTACAAGGACATTGCTACATGTATTTGGATAGAAAACTTGTTAAACATAAATAGATTCTCTTTAATTTTGTGGTAAATTTGTAACAAATAGAAAATAAATAGAAAATAAGAATATAATGCAATAAACACATTTAGTAAGGCTAATCGGGTAGCCAGCACTGTATACAGGATGATCGCCTAATGTGTCCAGTTTTAATTATCCTGGTAGTACTGGACCGATTCAAGTTTTTCTTTCTCGAATAACATGATTCAGAGAGGCCTTCAAGATTTCAATATTACATTTCCTTTTAGTCGCTTTTTCCGAAGTTTTCAAGATCACCTTTAGTTTTTTGTAGATAAACCTATAAGTTCTTTAAGTGCATTTTTTAGTTGACATTAAGACGATTTCGGTAAGCATTATTTCATTATATCACATAAACTAAATCCTGTTACTGAAACCGTGAAACGCAGTGATACTCGAATTATGTAAAATTCCTGAGAATTCAATGAATGACAACATGTAGGTGGGAATGCAACCTGCAGCAACCGTATGCGACAAAGAAATGATGAAAGATGCAAGTGGATTGATGGGAGAAAGAGAACGTTCCGCGATACGAGCAAAAACGAAGGAACAAGGGAGGAGACGTTTGTAAATTATCGAGTGCAACGAAGAAGATTGTAACCGGCGAACAGAAATGAATTCGCTGAGGAAGGAGCAAATGGGGGGGGGCAAAGATAAAAGCGTAACTACTGCGGTTTTTGCAAGACCATCATATCCGGTCATCTGCCTATTGTAGCACTTATTCCTGGTCAGGTCATGGCTGAGAGCGTGTTTATTCGAATAAATCATTGATATAGTTCAATGCTTCCATACTGCCTTTAACAGTTTTTGGTATCCATATTATAACTGCACCACATAAACATAAATCTTGTATTGAAGAATCAATTAGTTATCGAAGAAACAGCAAAAAAGGCTGATTAAAATGCATGTTCGTTGCATATGCCGATATTAAAATCGCATCAATGTCATGCATGACAAGTATTTATGCTTATTAAGATGAGGTTACGGACTTCATTTAGACGATGCAATCCTATTAAATGAGATCGAAGAACTTCACGAAGAATTCATCATGTTAACATGATTTCCAATGTGCCTTGTTTCTACTCAGTTTCCCTTTCGGTCGACATTCTCTTGTTCCCCTTTATCTTACTCAATTCCACGTCTCGATACATATTCTTACCAGACCCGCAGTTTTGCGCGATATTAAATTATTAGGGGAAGGCAGGCATCCCTGCCTGTTTCACCCTCTGCGATCGAATCACATATTACAGAATCCTTACTCATAATTTCCGTTGAAAAAATTCTCTATCAAGATTGATCACTACGCATTTTATAACGATCTACACACTAGCTTATTGATTTAAAAATTGATCATCTTGTGTTACTTATAAGTTAAAATTATCATTAGTGATACCGTGTAGTTAATTGTACACTGTTATATATTTTACAATCTCATATAAAATTAACAATTATATGCAGAATATAGTCAAAATGTGAGTCACTTTGTTACTAATTACAGTTCGAATAATCGAGGTCCTACTGTATGTATCAAACTCCCAGCGGATGATATCTAGATCAAAAGAACAGGTGTTTGGAAATAAGTATTACTCTCACTGTAGGATATTATACGACATTCTACGAAAACACACAATTAATTAACTCTTAACGTTCGATCGTGTGGTGTCGGCTGACAGCGGGTTCCTAGAATGGAAAATCGGAAATCTGGCGTTAACAATCGCGGGAACGTCAGTCTGGCACGCTACCAAGTTCAGATCCTGCTTCGTAATGGAGAATTCGCGTAAAACATCGATTTAAAATACCGAGTAACATCCGCGTCAACGGCGAATAGCATCTTAATCTCCGTGCTGCAATCTGGACTATAAACAACATGGATCATGCGGTGGGTACATGCACACGGTGAGCAAGTACGATGTGCACGTATCGAGAGAACGGACGAGAAGCACGCCGCGGCTTGATCTAAAGTCACTACGGACGATAAATTCAGCCGAAGAATAAAATAGATCTCGACTAATTGTGAGAGATGCACGACTCACTTACTTGCACGCTTGAACGGTCGTCCCTTCTCGCTTGCTCGTCTCGTCTTTGCTCTTCGCTATCTTCCTTCGGATACTTATTTTCATCTCGCTCCCCCTTATCAGTTGCTTTCTCCTTCTTTCGTGTATACATCGTTCCACCAGCTCCATCTTCATGCTCCAGAACACGGTGTGCACTCCTTACACTCTGCAGTGTCCTATGTGGGGGGTGGGCTGAGGGGTGCGGGGGAAATACAGGGAGGTAGGCTTCGATGCTTGGTTAAACCTCTAGAAGATCGGGTTATGCACACCGCAAGTTCGTCCACAGATTTACCGAGTGATGGGTATGAGTGATGGATTAGGTGTTTGGATACTTTTTCCATAATGCGATATGTGCAATCAGTTCTTGACGTACGCCGCGAATGCAAAGCTCGTTTACACTTTTGTACTTTTTGTGGTAGCTTGTTTGGACTAGACTCGTGGAATTTTCAGGGTAATCGATTGGGAGGGTTTCTACTGCATTTTTATAATTGTTTTGTACCTGGATGTAATTGCATGTAAGAGAATGTTGCAACAGCCTAATTTTGCTTTCCTACGCGCGCTTCTAGGATTACCTTTACCGGGAGCTGTGCTAATGCTTATTTAAAGGCACACCATATGTTAATTACTAATTAGTTTCAATCCGGATATTGAATCTCTCTGTCATACTTATCTGATTTTATCCAGTCCAGATTATTCTATATATGGCACTGTTTTCAATTGGATTTTGAACATGTTATAATTGTATTCTACAAAAGTCGATAAATCTCGTTTGTAAGTGTCAAGCATTGAAGTAGTTTGTGTCACTTATTTAATTCTTGTTGCTCATTTATATCGAATAAAAATGGTTATTTGACTGTAACACAATACAGTATATACTGATAACTGAAAGTTCTATTCAATTTACACAAACTTAATAAATATGTATGCTGTGTTAATACACATAGACAATATGAAACAATTGAAACAACGTAAGTCGAACCTCGATTATCCGAACTTCGATCATCCTAAAATCAGTCGTCTTATATTAATTGCAAATTTAAATTATCATTAGTGATTCTGTGTATTTCATTTTTCACCACTATGTATTTTGCATCCTAACATGAAATTCAAATTTGTATACAAAATATTGTTAAAAGGTGAGTCACTTTGTTGTTAATTATAGTTCCGATAATCGAGGTCCTACTGTATGTCTATAAGAAATATATGTTTATACATATCTGTAAATGTTTACAACACCACAAAGGACATGAAGCCGTTTTTAGTACACAATTGAAGATGACAAGAAACGACCTACTCTTCGTGACATTGTTTCCACTTTCGTTTCCCTTGACAACAGAAACTGGGAGACGATTGTGGACCAAGTCAGAACGTGTTTAGCATAATAACGACGTTTGTTGGACAGAAAAGAACGCGACACGATTAAACAAAGCGATCGATCCGCGATCGTTCGTTCTGCAAAGGCAAATAACCGGGAACAAGACGTAATCGCGACGATGTTCGTAGCCCTCGGTAGGTCTCGTGAGGAATGAGAGATCGCACGAGCGCAAAGATCAAGCAGGATCGTGCGACCCGGACCCCTCGACCTGTGTGCCTCGAACCAAGGAACGAAAGAACGAACCGAACGGCCCCTTTCGCCCTCTTCTGTCCTTTTCGTGTCTATGTCAGTCGCGAAATCTGGCCTGCTCTCGCAGTCGGTCACCCTCTTCGCCTTCCCCGGCCACGGCATCAGCTGCCTCTTTGGCCACCTCCTCCCCCGCCTCACGTGGCAGAGATGTGATCCACGCCTGTGATGCAACAACTTGGATTGTGTTACTTCACTGGTGCTGGAGTCGAATTATGTCGGATACGGTCGCGGCCTCGTATACATTTGTTGCGATCACGTGTCCGCCAGCGTCGAAGGAGTCTTCGCCCCGGGATTGGCGGACGGATCGTGGGGACTGGGATCGTCGATAGTGAATCTCGTAAACGGCCTAACCGCTCTTGTACTTTATTGCATCGACCCGTTTATTAATCATGCCTTGACATTTTTTACCGGTGTCGAAGGTGTGAGATATCGACCAGGAGGCTACACCGTCGGGTCAGGAGAGCATCGCCGTCCCGTTGTTCTGGCATTGATATCTTTTTGTACTTTCGCGGTGGGTTGCGATCCCCACTTGTCGTGCTCGTGTTCCCCGATGGAAAGAGTACGATCACGTGTATTAACGTACCATCACACGACAAATTTGTAGATTCTGATACAGGATCTTTTAATGTACAGGCTATCCACAATCATACGGATACTATTGAGTTGAGTCAAAAACAACTTTCGATTTGTTTTCTTAAATTTATTGATGATATTGCAGGGAGATTATTGTTGCTTTTGCAGAATGTCGTTTTAGGGATTTTTACCTTCAACTATGGTGCAAACATCAGTAGCCTATATAAACTCTTTGAACTTTAGAAATAAAGTTTGTTATGTGTCAGAAGTTACGTATGATCCAGCACAATATACTGACAGGTGATAGGGGATGTAATTCCATGTAAGAAGGTTTTGGTATACATACATCTCGAATATTATGTTATTTGTTGTACAGTACAGACATGTTTCTTGTTAGACTAGTCAATATCATTTCTTGTCTAGGAAAAACTGAAATGTAAAACTGACTCGATTTGATCGTGTGAAAGAACGGCGAGGAGATCTCAATGGTGTCAATAATTCGATAATAACGAAGTATCAATAATGCATACAAAAGAATGGAAAACATTTTGTATAACTTTGTTATAAACCATCATCCTAGGTAAATGAAAAATGTTCAGAGAGTTATTACAATTTCAACACAATGATTTTTAATAATTTTTTAAGGAAACATTAATGAATGACTGTTTGCTGGAAGTCGTTTATTTAGAAAAGATTTTTGACAACTGAAGCTTTCTCAACTCATCTTCTCCGAACAGCCACCAAAGTAGAACTAGACTAACTAGAAATAGACTTTTCTTAAATCAGCGACTTGTAATTTAGATACATTTTTCCAACTTCCAGCAGACGTCTTCAATCTTTTAACAGACTGGATTTTTCTATCTCTTTGTCCACTTCTTGAAATCCATTACAAAGAACACCCTGTGCAGGATGTTAAAAGAAGAAATTCAAGACGGAAGGTCACCGGTGATATAAATTTGAGTAACCTTGATATTGTAATAATAATATAAGTTATCCACTATAAGATTTAATACTTCTTTCCTTTTTTATTTGTTTTAACATGATCGCTCCACCGCACAGCTGGAAAACGGTCCACCAAAGAACACGCTATTTTTAGTTGATCTATTAACTATTAACACCTACAATGTATCTATTGATTATGCATACGTAAAATATATTAAAGGAAGCAACTGAGTGTCCTAAACAATATTTCATTCACATGTGACACTAATTTCATACCTACATATGAGTAGCACATTATTTTTATGGTATTGGTAAATTCATTGCTGTCACATACACGTGACGTCGTCGTCTTCTGAGAATTGCTGTCACAAATATGTGTTATGTGTCAATGTATGTGTTAAAACAGAATATCATAATGTGCCTGACTAAGTATCGTCGTTTTCACTGCGGAATTCCACGTGCTAGTAGTATTAGCTTAATTCAGGTTGAGAAATTCATCGTACTACAAGATTATGTTGTTAACGTATCTAACAGGCCTGCTAGTATTTTTCGCGTGTAATTTGTTGACGTTACACCTACTTATTTCAATCTTTTCGAAAATTAAATTTTGAAAGCTAGACATTTCTTCAAAATCGCTTCAGAAGAATTTTCTATTCGATGTTATATAAGTTGTCTTTAAATTATTTTCATTAACAAAATTAAGATGCGAGGAATTCCTTTGGTGATGTGCTATTGCAATGTACGCCAGCAAAGATGATAAGATCCATTTTTCGAGTTTCTTTTGTTGAGAATCCTGTCCTCAGTTTAATGAATGTGTATTTAATTCTTTTATTGGTATAGCTAATCATCATCTACAAGGAATTAGAAGTATGTTCTCACATGGCAAACAAATTTCACTCGAATTATCAATTATATAACGTACTTCGTATGTAACTACAATATTCGTATTATATACGAATTATCACATTAAAAAAATATACTAACCTTATATTAAATATATTATTTTAAAATTCAAAATTAGGGCAACGAGCTATTTATGTAGAAGCGTCAGCAGGTTCAGAATCTAGATTTCTATCTTGAAGATTTTATAGTACGTTTAATGGAATTGTGAAAAGCATAATTATGTCTTTTCTGGAACGTCTAACTGTGGGGTCAGATATGTACAGTTCATAGTTGGACTAATTTGTAGTCGACTAGAAAGAAATTGCATTAAAAGAAGTGATGAAAGCAGTAATATTTAGAAAATCATCTGATTGTTTAGGATAATACTTTTTTCCTCATAGGAGACAGAAATGATCATGCTTGCAATAAGTATAATTAAGTACAAATCGTTGTCCGCAGACAGAGCTTGCAGTTTCTCGCTAAAATAGACGTGTCAATAATAGAACATTTTTAAAAAGTGACTGTAAATAAATCATTATAAGATATTCAATTATAAACGTTTTTGTTTATTTCTGTACATATTTGTAATATTATTTATATAGTTAAATTTTACAGTGTAAGATGAGCTTTACAGTAATTATACTCACTTACGGCCCTAGAAAAGAAAATAACAATATAACTAACATTTGATGTTGACAGAAATCTCTAAATATTATTATGGAAAAATATACACTTCCTATTTATTGTATTATTTTTACCAATTCTCACATTTTGCAAGATCTTGCTGTTACTTTAAACTTAAATAGCGTGGGATTATTTTATAAGATTTTTGTAAGTGTGAATAAACTATTTATCAACCTTTTACCGTCAACACGAGGAATTTTATTAAAATAATTCTTACAATAGCTATCTGGCTTCTACATGGATTCTTTTTGTTAGAAATCGATGTGAAATACGCTATATCAACAAGTATGTTTGAACTAATTTATTTCAGATTTCATTGTAAAATTTTCTCACAAAAATGCACTTCGTGCAACCCCCGAACATAGACAGATCTTCTTTTATTCCTAGATAAAATAGAATGTACTCCTTAACTTTGACCAGCTCCATGATTTAGAATTAATACGACGTACAAACTGTTTAACGTGCTTCAGTATTTTCGTGTAACCATTTTATTCTTCGTGTTATATTTTATCTAATCTTAATTGTTAAAAGAAATCGTTTCCCTTTTTAGATTAAACTTTACTTATTTAGTAAAACTGCTACAAAAATATGAAATTGTCTGTCAGTTTCATTACTTCTAAAAGGGCGTTCCAGGGCGGGTAGTTCCAGATGGTGAAGGGTTCAGAAGATTTGTAAAGGGCTTCTTAAACAATAGGATAAGAACATTATTAATGTTTCAATTCAGCAGATTCTCAGAGAGCAGAAGACACAACTGTGCGCTCAAGAATATCAAGAAATTCACGGAAGTATTTTTGTGTTGTCACAAAGTGTATTGAAATATTCATAATAAATTCTTAATTTTTCCTTCAGTACACAGAAGGAACTGGTTTGTTTATATTTTAGACAGCCTCTGATGTCTTTATAAAAGGAGTACTAACAATTACATTACTTAAAAATTGCATCTCTACTGTTCTCTTTTCACTTTAATTACGTTTGCTGCTCATTATATAAATTTGAATTATTCTGAAAATGCAACTAATTCTTTCCACATTTTAATTTTGTAAAACATACTGACATTTTATTCATGAAATTAACCGAGGATATAAGTACACATAGTTTCGTATACTAACCTGTTGTAATATGTTTCGAGTATGTAAGTACTTCGTGTATTATAAATTTATAAAAGCTTATATCTCGACAGAGACAATATCATATAATTTTATAATACTTCAAAATATAAATGAAAAATTGGAAAACATTTATATTTTCATGATTGTAATAATAAGACATGATACGTATGAATCCGTCATTTTTAAAAATATAGCATATTACAAAAAATATAACATTCTATTTATAGATACTATAGTTACCTTTATAGTGGAAACGTCAGGATCGAGGCATGAAAGTGCACTAAAGTTAAACCAAAAAAAATAAAACAATTAATTTATTTCAGCGATACTCTTCCTAAATTTATATTATCTCCGTCGTGACTGAAAACCATACTCCACACAGCACGCATGCACGCGCAGTTCATTCTTTCTTTTGTTTTTCACGCCCGGCAATAGGCACCGAAGGACCGCGGACCAAATTTTTCACATCTACTACACCTTTCTATTACGAAATTTATTGCAAACATTTTTTCTTCCATTTTTTGTAACTACCTATCAATTAGAAAAAACATACGGAGTTCTACTACATAGCGTGGACAATGAAATAAACAGAAGCAGGGACCTCAATATTGTCACTGAAACAGAAAACCGTTTCTAGCTTTGACAAGATCAATTTCTCGACTTTCTTTTATTGACAATGCTCTCCTCAGTTCGTTGAGATCTGTAGATATCAACAGATTCGAAATTTGTTTTAACAAAGCGTATTTAATCTATTTATTAGAAAACTATTTCTAAGTGATGTTCTAAGAAAGACATTCTCACATGGCAAATAGATTTCACATGAATATCAGTAACCGATCAATAACTGACTGTATTTAATGGATTAGTAGCGTTACAAGAAAAAATAATTAATTTTATTACATTAATGTATTACATCATACCATACTTAATATACTTCTATAAACTTAATAAGCAAAAACTGCAACAAAGACTCTGCAGGTTTAGTGGATTCAAAAAGTTACGCACTGAAAAGTATCCGCACTGACACAATAGAACCCTAGAAATGACTTCGTTTGCAACATTAATTATAATCATGCAATTTAATCTATTAAACTGTTCATCTGTCCATTCATATAACGAATTATTAAAGCTAAGAGTGACTTAATCTAATATAAAACAGCAAAAGTATACAAATTAGGTATAATATCGTATATTTGATAGAAGTCGCAAATGTCCTAAGACTTATGGACAGCACTGTATATCCTGCATTCCCTTATCATGTCTATTTCACTTAACACGTTGAACGCCACAGTGAAAACGGTCATATCTAATCAGGCACGATATAATTTACTATTTTTTATATAAATCGTAAAGAAAAAAATGGTTTGTGTACTCAGTCGTGTTCTTCTGTTTCTATTGTACAATTATTGTTTCAGTGTGAACTTTGCTCAGAATTTTGTGGGAATCAATACTTATCTAATAATTGAATTTGAGGTATCGGTCACCGGTGACCGCCACGGCGTCCAACGTGTTAATATTATTTATTACTTTACATACATAATTACATTAACTATGTCTCTCTTTTACTGTAAAATAAAGAATACTCTAACAGTACTCAATGCGAGGGACATTGTTTCGAAAATCTACGTTGCCCAAGAACTTAGCGATTGAAGGGTAAGGGAAAAAAAGAAGGTATGTCACAAAACAGCTTCATTGAGAAAATCAATTTTTAATACTTTAGTGCATCAGTAAGGAAACAAGGTCCAATGAATGTAACTGTATTGTTCATGACATGAAGTTGTACTCCAATTAGGCGACTGAAAAAAAATGAGCGAAAATATAATTGAATCGGTGGTTGAATAACAGTACAAGTCCAAAAACCACGTTTTGAGGTATTTGAAAAAATAGTGTCACTTTTCGTGTATCATCAACGCCATTGATTTTATAGTGCTGTCCAATTTAAACACGGTTATGCTAACCCAGATGAACGTTCATACATGCCTAATTATGGTTGAACTTTGTTCATTAATTTTCAACAATTAAAATAAAACCATTGGACTTGTACTGGTTTTCAAATTGATTCACTTTGTAATCAGGTAATTTAAAAAATATCACAGTAGTAAAAAAACATTTATTAAGTGGCTTTAAACATAACTGAAGTAGAAATTATTTAATGAAAAGTGATTGTTAAACAGATTGTTGAGACAGTACAAATCCATTACACATACCGTTTTTACACATTAAACTGAAGGGACTACTACTAAAACACGAGTATAGGGTACTTTTATGCACTGGTTTTGGTCCCAACATATAGTTCTACATATACATTTTACATTTAGTTCTGAGATTGCTTGAAAATGGCTAATTTTGGACTTGTATTGCTCTTCAATTCATCGATTCAATTTTTATTTCAAGTTGAATACTGCAGAATATAAATGGACATACCCTGTTCTTTCCCCTTACCCTTCAATTTAATAAAAACAATTTTGTCAAAACAATTAGTCTCGCGCAACCCTTCAGTACGGCGCCTTTGTCGATATGGGTTCCCGGTAACTTCCGCTCTTCTCGGCGCTTTATGAAATTGCTTCCGACTTTTTCGGACACCCTGTAATTATCCGTTGCATCAACAATGTTTCAATTCCACAGTTGGATGTGAAAATCGTACAAGTTACAGCCCGCGGCATCGTCGCCTACGTAGCATCTCGCGAATGGCATTAATGTGCTGCAAATATAATCGCTTTTGCAATCTCGGGGGGTGGTTGGAGAAGAAAGTGCGGTTCGCAGCCCCCCATTCGGACTCGCTTGCGCGCAGGTATACTTTACCAGCGGCGGCGGTCGACGCGAACAGGAGGACGACGACGATGAAGAAGAAGAGGGGGCGGAATGCCGGTAGTAGCGGAAGCTAAGATGGCGTCGTGTTTACTTCGTTAAGGAGTTAATTACTCCTGGAGTCCCGGGTCCTGCCGCTACGGACGACGATGGACGTGGGAGTGGCGGATGGTGGAATTTGATGTAGATGCAGAGAACGTAGGTAGAAGGAGAAAATCTTTCTCTCTTTCTCGGTCTATCTCCTTGCCGGCGTCGCGGAGAAGAGGGTCGCGGCTTAAGTGCCCCGCCGCTCGGCAAATCCGATCGAGGCCTTTCCACGGAATCTATTTATCTATTTATCCCGGCCTAGAGGTAATAAGCTGATATTAAAATGAGTAGGTAGGCAGCGGCGTTCGGTTAACTTAGCTAGCCGACAGCGTCGCGAAACGATTTACGGACGTAAGGTGCCAATGTGATTTACCGTCGAATCCACCACGAGCTGGATTCGATATCGACGTTGACGCGGTCGGTCGAATGTAGCCGCTCGATCTCAACATTCCCCGCTTGTGTCGAACGGAATTCAATGAAAGCTGGATGAAGAAGTAGCTCAAATCAGTTATCATCGTTCATTGGATTATCTTTACGTATTTATATACAGTGGATTCCGGTTATTTGGGACACTTCGGGACTAGCGTCCTTTGGTCCGATTAAGGGGCTGTCCCAATTATGCGAAGTTTCACATAGGTAAATACAGTAGTTAAAATGATATAAAACAAGCAAACTGTAGCTCAAATGAGCAATGAAGTGTTTATTTAAATATTTTTAGAATAAACCAGAGCTAACTATATAATATGTATATAGATGTTCTTCATGTAGAACTTTCTATTTTCATTCTTTGTCAATAACCATCAATATCATTAATGGAGTATCCGCGAATACGCACGTTGTCCTCATAGTCCTCCTAAAAAATTCAATGAAAGCAAAATACACAACGTATTAGGAAAAGTAAATGAACATTAACGCTTGCTATCTTCCTATAGAGTTCCCCAGTCATCTGTGCGAAATAAGCGGCACGCTGTCCCAATTAAGTGAAGAAAACTAGGGCTATTTATTCGATTAGGTTCTGTTCTTTGAGCTTTGTCCCAAATAAACAGCTACCTGGATTAACCGGTAGCTCAAATAAGCGAAATACATTATATTTAAAAGAAGGTTCATCGGGAAGCTGTATGAACAGAATGAAATCTAGAATACATCTTAATTTCACTCGACTGTGTGATACTCTCATGCGCCGCGTAACGACGGTCAATGACGGATCTCATGTACCTTTTCTGTGCATAGATATATTTAGATACACGAATGCAGTAGAACCTCAATTATCCGAACTCCTATCATTCTAAAACCGATCGTCTTATAACAACTACAAGTTCAAACTATCATTAGTGATACTGCGAAGTTAATTTGCTACAACTATGTATTTTACATTGTAACATAAATTTAACATTTGAATAGTTGGAACATGAGTCATATAATTATTAATTACAGTTTGAATAATCGAGGTCCTACTGTACTTATCATTGTGTTACAATTGCCTACAGTGTCATGTTATATAGTAACATGCTGTTCAGGTTTTTAGTCTAGGAGCAATAAGCTATACCATACAGCCTAGGTTCGTATTAGGCTATACTATCAAGGTTTGTGTAAGAACACTCTATAACTTTCGCAGAACGACGCATTTCTCGAAACGTATTCCCGTCGCCAAGCGACGCGCGACATTATTAAAGAAAATTTAAAGATACATACTTGTTTTCGTTTGCCTAACAAGAATATAGTCACACAGGGATTACTGGTAGTCTTATAGAAAAACTGACATAATTGAGGATGATTTCGTTTTAACGAAATTCCCGGATATTTCTGAAAGACTCCGAGACTTTTGCATGTTTTATTGCGGCGTTCGAATGTGCTCTAACAAGTATGTACACGGCCGCGATACTCGAAAGTATTTGAAATAAGAAAGCGAAATGCAGCATCTCGTTCACGAGCAGGGTGAATGCGGAGGCAAGCAGAAGGGAGTCAGACTACACCGGGGGGTGTAGAGCGCACTAGGCACTTCTAGCTTCCATCAGCAAAGTAATTAATTTTTAATGTACTTTGCCTGCTTATTTCTTTCGTATCATGGGTTTTTTCCCCGTGCCTTCGGGGGGAGGAACGGGTGCCAGTGGTACGGGACGGGGGAGGCGACGGTTATGAATTTCTAATGAGATTCCGTGGGAGATCTGTGAGAGATTAGCGTAGCTGGAAGGTGGTACGCCCGAGGTAAAAGAGTGTACCTTGCATGTCTTAGACTACGGCGACACCAGGAGACTGCTTCACAGATGAAAACAAGATGCCAATGATAACCGTGAGCATCACTATTAACAGCGAGTCTAGTTTTGACAAGTTTGAAGGTGGTTTTTACATAGATAGTGTAAGAAGGTTGCATTTAAAAAACTTACATCTACACACGTGTTGATGACGCGATAAGTATGCAGGAGAGAGTGAGATAAACTGGGCCTAAAAAATCAATGGTTATAATTGAAATCATTTTTACGTTCACTGCAGTTTCTTTATAGCAATACGTAAAATTTCAGAGTTCAATTACTATAAGGCGATTTGATGTAATTTTTGAGTAATTTTCTGGTTGTAATATGTAAATTATACGTCTATTTTATTACTACAGTATACATGATGGTAAAAAAAGGGTTCAGAACTTTAAGGGTGGATAGTACTCGCAAAATGGAGGAAAGAAGTCATAAACATGGGTCGAAAACTTAATTTTTTCAAAGTTATGAACAATTTTTCGTTTCGGATAAAAGCCATTGGTTTGTTCTCTTTTGGTGCTCTAGAATGGCAAGAAAACAAGGGATTATCTGACCTCTTCCCACTTTATAGAGACGGTTATAACTAGACAGCGGATGTTTATGAAAATATACATCTTAAGACTTAAATATTATTTATTTGAATGTACTTACCGAAATGGAATGGTGATAAAACCATATCTTTCGCTTTGAATGTTAGAAAATTTATTTTTTATTTTACTTACTGTGTAGAATGTGTAGAATAAATCTGTTAAATTGTATAAAGATCCGCAGTGTAATTATAACACAGAATTATGTTATCGTTAGGCTTCACCAGAGAAATATTAGTTACGCATCCTCGTGGCTGTCAACGCTTACAGAGAGCTAGCATATAATTTTCACAGAACGAGAAGAATGACATCGTATTACTTGAGTTAAGAAATGGCAGAAATGTATTTCATTTATCGACTTGCCAATGAAAGTACTGCAGCAGCATGATAACTTCACGCGGAAAAATGTGCGAATTGGAAGATTCGAGAGTTACAATGTGAGAGGATACTATCCATTTTAATTTGCAGGTGATTCGAACATCAGACTGCAATATTTATTTAGTGTATATACTTTGAAAGGCAAATATATGCATAAAGGTAAAATATTTTCAATAACATTTTTTGAGGAGTAAAAAATAAATCGTTATTCATACACACAGTGTGCCAAAATAAATATATTTCTTCGTAAAAAATTATGTATCAGAATATGTAAATGTACTGATGAAATCAGCAGCTGAATGGGCTAATTGTCTCAATTCTGGTTTCGATTGAAAAGCAGGA
This sequence comes from Macropis europaea, assembly GCA_916610135.2. Taxonomy (NCBI): domain Eukaryota; kingdom Metazoa; phylum Arthropoda; class Insecta; order Hymenoptera; family Melittidae; genus Macropis; species Macropis europaea. Next base: position 18,540,283 of record OU744349.1, read on the forward strand.
GACGGCATTGGCGTGGAAACAGATGATGTATTTATAATAGTACCATAGAGATCTTCATCTGCCATACAGACGATTATCTCCGTATTTTGCTTTTTAGCCTAGCTTTATTAAGCTCCTATTTGAAACTTTTGAGCTCCAACGCCACATATTGGTCAAATTTATCGTAATTAACTACTCTAACAATCCAATGCTCTTATGCATCACTTTAGACATGCCCAACTATTTCGTTCACCCATCTACACCTCCAGATTTGGGAATTCAGATCTACTATACAGAATTTGTAATTTAGCCAATAGTTTCAGCGTGAAATTGGACTTTTTTCTGGCTCTCCTGATACTTTCAAAAACAGTGTTTATGGATCGCTAGGTCAGTTCATGAACACTCAAACTACGTTAATTTGGCGTTTCAGTATTACTGTAGTATGTCTAAAATGAGTTGTTAGTCTATGCTATAAGTCTTTTTCATGTATTATGTATACTGTCTGTCTCTACACTTTCGATCATTGTACAAAAAGGGATTTTCTTGTATAATGTAATAAATTAAATAATTAGACTGCGGATGTTTATGCAAATATATATTTTTACACTTCCATATTTTCTATGTCAATGCAGTTAATAAATAAAACTTTAACAAGATTGCACTTGCTCTTTGAAATTTTTAAAATATGTACTTTTTATTTTGTTATGTTATTGAATCACCATTATTCACCAATTTGGATATATTAAATTGCATAAACATCCGCAGTCTAATCATAGTCATCGGGTTCCTTCTGAAGCGTTTGATTTAAAAAGTTGCTTACCGTAGTAGCACGGCGACAGTTACTCTCACGATTATACTCTCAGAATTTGAAACTGGTTCTTATTTCGGAAGCACCTGTCCAATATTGTTGTTACTACGTATTCATTTGAGAGCAAGATACAACACGTCCGCTATCTGATAGTTGAATGATGCTCTCTGACAGTCACTCTCAGACGTAGTGTCCACTTGTGAGAAATACTCTTGAGAGCTTCTTCGTGAGTTTTACTCTCAAATGGACACGTAGCTTTAAGGCTTTGTCATCCCAGAGAATAAACATATAACGATGGTACGAAGTATGAGAATGCGTATCGACGATAGACATTTGGGATCACATTTTCCGTGAATGAGTATCTCTTTCAAGGAAAATGGTTTGAGTGTATCCAATATAGTATTTGTTGATCAATTCAATCGATTTGTTGACGTAAGTACAAAGAACTGCATCAAAGACTTGATAAATAAATGTGTTTCTTCCATATATGTCAGTTTTGTGCTGTGAAATCAAATTAGATATGTCGATTAAATTGACATAAATGGATACTTAATAGTTAACACTGATTCAACAGTTTCTGACACGTGCAATTTCTTAATAACCAGTAAGCTTACAATCTTCGACTTCCCTAAGTATTCGATTGCTCGTAGTATTTACAAACTAGAACCTGAGTTAAAAAACAATGTGAATCCTTAAGTGAATTATTGGGGGCGTAGCGGCCCTGTGCAACTTTAAACTAATAATCGAAAAGAATGTGATTCCTTATGAGAAAGTAAGTCCAACACGCGGAATAGAATTTTTTCATACTATGCTTTATTTTAGAAAGAATTGTTTATGTTATATGAAGTTCGTGTGCAATATTGTTTCTTCTGTAGAAACGATTTTAATTTCTTTTTTCATGAAGTATCTCGTTACTGTTGTTCGTTAATCAAATTCGTTAGATTGATTGAAAATATTCAAACAATCAACTTTTTAACTAAGCAACCATTGTTCTGTGGTAAATGGACTTACAAGGAATGTTACGGAGTTGACACACGCCGATTTCGATGAAATTTTGATGTGATATAGGCCTCGAAAAAATATTGGCACGTATTTTTTTATATCGGACATCGTCCACTTTGAAGGGGTGAAAGCCGCCTTTGAAGTAGGGGGTAAAAACTTATTTAGCAGTATATCTCGAAAACTATTGGAAATAGAAAAATGTTTAAATCTACAGTTTGCCTATTTTTTAATGCCGAATCTGATTGCATAAACAGTTTTTCAAAAAATTAATATGTTTAAAAAATAAATTAAAAGTTAACCTATTTTTTCAAACTATTCTGGCAAAATGTTGATGAATTTGTATGAAAATTTGTACATATAAACTTTCGACCAATACCAAATATATGGATAAATTGAAATTTTTTGTTTTCACCTTGCAAAAAATATTGTATGCGCAATGTAAGCACATTTTGTTTTCGATGAAAGTTTTTCGGTTCTTATGATCGAAGTACCAGTATGTTTTTATGACATTTTAGGCAATTACACTATCCTACGTATTATTATTGTATTTGCAAGGGTAAGTATCGCTAGAGCCGGTAAAAAAGTCCTTGTCCAAATTTTCTCCGTTATCAGTCTGATGCCAACCCATCCTTCCACATACACATCTAACCAACGAACAATCACCTTAAAATATTAACACTAAACTTACCGACAATTTATATATACCTATTTCTACCGAACCGGTCAAATGACCGGTCTTTACATAAAAGTTATATTTTTTTGCAATTGAGTGCCAGTAATAGTCAATTTAGAACGGGCAAAAATTGATTATACGTATATTATTGGAAAAGTCGTGAAGTCAAGTGACGAAAGCGTTAACAACGCAGTGATTAATGAATGCAGAATTTTTAATCAAAAGTTTAAAAACTGTCATTTGACCGGCCGTGGTAGCTTCAGTGTTAAGCGAAATATTGCTATATTGACAATATTCTCTTGTATTCTAGAAACGACAAATCAACCAGATTTATAGTTTAACAAATATCGCATATAATCATCAAATTACCTCTACTTTCGAAATAAAATTTATGTACATTTGCACGTACATTTCGAGTGCCGACACATTTAGATTCGCCCCGCTATTATAAATTCAGTAAAGCAGAATCAAAGAATTGCATCGACGCTGCTTTATTTGAAACTGCTCTCCCGATCTGTCTCGGAAAATAATAATAATTCGCGATTCGCAAAAACGACACCGGTGTGTCGTTACAGTTTCGATTGGCAAGTAGTTGTAAACAACTGTGGACGTTTTGAGCACGGAGTAATACGCGATGGAAGCACGCCGTTACGGGGCATGCACTTTGCAGGGTAGTTTCATAAATTTTCACATTGAGTCAGGTAGGGCGAATCCTCGTGAACACTTGCTTCAAGAAAAACAGGTAGGTAGACGCGCGTTTACGGTACTCGGTCCCTCGAACAACGCACGTGCTCACACATCCATCGACGCACACCTACGTGCCGGATAACAAGAGAAAAGACCTCGGTTCTGCCTATGCGAATAACGATGGTCTAAGGATGACCATCGGTGGTCAGTTACTCGTGTGTGAGCTCCGGCACCCTGATGGGCACGCTCGACCTCCCGACAAGATCCCTGTCAGAATTTTCGACCTACCTGCTATGCTGTTGTTAGTACAACGTCGTTAGAATGACTAGCGTATTAGAAACTAATTTGTTTTAGTTGAGGAACAAGGGATTTTCACTCGATTAAACTGTGTGTGAATGTCCATAATGCAATATTAGTAATATAAACTAATATAAATAATAAATAATAAGTAAAATAAAAAATAAATTTTGTAACATTTAAAGCAGAAAATATAGTTTTATCGTGGTTTCATCTTGGTAATTACATTAAAATAAATAATACCTAACTGTTAAGATGTATATTTGTATAAACATCCGCAGTCTATTCACTACTGTTTTGTACTGCTTTCTGCGCCCATGAGAGTTCGTCAAACATTTTCAATACTTTGATCAGTGTTGGTACATGTACGTGATGTAATTCTTTTAAAAATAATTCATATGTAAAAAAAAAGTAAATAGTCAAGAACTTATGAAATAAAAATGGTTAATTGATCGATATAAAATGAATAATATAGAATGTTTTGTTCTTAACTGAAGCCTTGCAAAAATGACCAAGGCGATTATTTTTCGCAAAATATTTGCGGTCGCCAAAGTGTTAATAATATAAAGTATTATTCATGAAGCAATTGGTAAATTTGAAGTAATGAGTGTATAGTAGTTTAATTACTAAAAATTAAATACTACTATCACACTGATTTTTGTAATAATAATTATTTCTAATTGTTTTTGTCGTAATTTCGTGACAAGATTCTTGTAAGCACTTCCAATAGTCTTTTACTGATTTTAAAAATTTTATTCGCACCATTCTATCCATCTCATCCCATAATTTTCCGATCGGAGGGAAGATCCGGTAATTGTTAGCTCGCTGCATAATTTGTTTGCCAACTGTATTGTCTTGGACACAAATAAACTAAAAATGTAGAATACAGTCTTTCCTGTCGGGGCTTTGTTTTCGAGAAAATCAATTTGATATATTTGCTGAATACGCGTATATTGTTAGTTGCAGGAGAGTTTGCGGATTGATACTTCGGAGGCAGTTATTATGTTTCTTTACATCGTAGAAGCGATTTTGTAATCCGTAAAGTACAATCAAATTCCAGATGCACGTGGAAATTAATTAATTTATTATGTGAAGATATCGAAAATATCGAGCAACTTACAACTTTTGTTAGACAAAAGATTTGTGAGGCGTTGCAAGAGATGAATGTTTGAAGGATATTACAGAGAGTCTATACATCAACAATACGGCGTGCATAGCTGTGCATACAACAAAGGAGGCCATTTCACAAATTGTAATTATGTGAACAAGGATAATAACTGCTTAAAGTGTTCTTCGATAAATCATACTGTGGCTAATAGTACACATATATTCAGCAAATATTTAAAACTGATTTTTTCCGAAAATAAAATCTCGAATATAAAAGTTTTATTCTACATTTTCTACTTATCTCTGTCTGAAGAATCATCCCTTTTACAGTTGTTCTACAATTTTTTGATAAAAGTTTGAATGCAGCAGTGTGAACAACAGCTTTAATATTATAGTTAACAAATTCACATAGTAAACATTTGCAAAACTAAACATTTTATTATCCATTCTCCACTACCACACAATGATAATAAAGTAATATAAGCGACACATCTGTGTCGTATATAACCATTGTCAACCATAGTCCTAGCTCGACAAAACTACATTAACCTATTCAGGCCTGAGACTAATTTTGTTAAAATTTTATGAATTTTCGTTTTTTAATGGGATTAAGGATAGTTGAAAATCATCTGAAAAATACTGAAAAAATATTTCATGTAAGGGTTGCTGAGAAACACCTGTCCCATATGTAGTACAGTAGGCAGATGCATATTCAAAAGTCAAAGTATCACGGTATATTTTTATTTAATTTAACCGTACCGTATGTAAGACCGTAGGTCTAAATGGGTTAATCAAGAGCACATGTACTTCAGAAACCTTTAAAATCAATTTTTCTAAAAACGAAATCGTAAACAAGAAATGTTTCATTCGATTCGATGTCTCTTGTGGTTTGGTTCAAATTCAGAAAATACTTGCAGTAAGTTTGAATAATTTTATACAAAATCTAAAAGTTTCTTTATCTTCTAGTACGATTACATTTAATTCGAATCGTTAATTAGCCCCTTGACGTACGATTTAATTCAGTATATGATACAATATTTCACAATAAAATACACCAAACATACTGCTTCTACTTGCGTAAACCAACAAAAGCTGACCCTGTTTGTAATTATTATAAAATTTCCACAAGTGAAATCTAGCACCTCAATCGTTACGAAAACTACAGCCTGTCTTTGTATACTTTGGCAATAGGTTACTATGACGAGGCAGTCTCGACAGTTGAGTCAAAGGGGGTAAAGAAATAGTGTACTAAACTTTTTTAATCCGTGGCACATTATACGACTAAAGGTACACAATTATGTTAACGTTCCTATGCAACGTGTTTTAATTTTCAAGTGCATTTTACAACAGATGATGCAGGATCGAACGCAGTGAACACACGATTCAACATGGAAGAAGAGGCTTTCGATTCTATTCGTAAACGTAAGCAAGACGATGAACATCGGTGATCAGGTGTTCGTGTATAAGTACGTACACCCTAATGAGTGCACTCAACCTTTCGGGAGTACTATTGAGGTTCTTCGTCCTTTTACCTGTTCCATTATTAACCGTACAACACCGTTACTGCGACTTGTGCATTAGGCACTAATTTTATAATCCTCGTACTGTGGAAGCGTCCATGTTCCTCCTGTCTCGCATTGTACTCGTACATATCTCTTTCTCGAACCCACGGAAAGGTCTTAGGCGTCCTTGTGTCCAAGCATTATTCAAAATCGCTTGTTATGCTCAGCCAGATTTTGTCAATGATGGACATACACGCTTGAAAGGAGTGTTTGTCGGTAATACAAATTATATATTTGTTCGTGTGTACACGATACACGTTGTAGTACGTGCGTTTATTTACTAAGGCAAATGAAATTTTATTTTATAGGGCGTATTAGAAATCGAGGCACATTTGAAATGGTGGTCTTTCTTACAAAAGTGAATTTTTTACTGAGGCTTTTTTTCGAGAAAACTGAGTTCGAATATTCGACGAGTCCACGTGCATTTGAGGGAGGTATATGAGTAGAATTTTAGAACAATCGATTAGTTGTTTGTTTAATATTTCTGAAGAATAAAATATTTAGAACACATGTTTGAAATTGTACTCGATAATTAGATGCGATATGAGAGGTACATGTATGTCAAGAACTAGCGGAAGTGGAACACTGAAGTCTAAGGGGACTTTCTGTTTTTTAATATTGTAAAAGTATATATGATGGAGAATGTGTATTTTAAATTGTACTATTTATACTTCTTATTTTTAACGCATAATGATTTGATATAACATTTCTGAACTGCTTCATAATAATTAATAAACATATATATATGTTTCTACAGCGTGGAAAAAAGTAAAGAAATCTTTATCGACGGTTATTACCGTTAATCAATGCAAAGGGTAAAACCAAGAATGCAGTTTCTATTTCATCGTATGAAAAAATGGAAATTACTGAAAGGCATTATGAAATGAATTCCTTATTTCAGAGTACATATTTTCATTAACATCTAATATAGCAGACGATTTTAGAAATAATATATATTATAAAGATCATTAACTTCAGATCATAACAAAGAAATTATAAAAATGCTTTGTACATATATTTTTCCCTAATAATTTTGTTAACCATTCATTATAAGAATTGTTTACGAAAGAATAAATTAAATTCAAAATTAATAGCAAATATTATGCTTTACTCATTATGAACTACCGCTTCGGTAGAAATAGACATACATTGTGGTAGATTTACTGTTAATTCATAATTAGTTAACATTATATTTTTACACTGTTTAATAATTATTACCGAGCATATACTCTGTGTAATTCAATTTTGTAAAATTTGTGTAATACAAATTTGAATGAACACTATTTTATACCATATGTTTGAAGGTGATAGTTTTACAGTAAAAAATCTATTTCGAATAAATTATCCTTCTTTTTGTTCGCAAACATTTCAGTATCTCATGGAATTGTGTTAATTGTAAGTACATAATTCCATTGATACGTTAAACAAATTGTTAATGCTATTGTAAACACCTGTTGCTTAATTATTAACAGTTAATTAAAAAATATTGGTCCATTCTCTTTTCCCCTTATTGTGTCGACGAAAACAATAGACCGAAGTTTCTCAACGTCTATAGGTATTCTCGATTAAACACCAATACATTTCGATCCAGCTGACACGATAGACTGAACCGCGCGAGAATCATTTATTTCTTCGATCAAGAAACGATCTAGCATTTCCAGTCTGCCGCAATACGTCATTCAAATATTTACTGAATACTTGTCAGTATTACGGATGCAATTATCGACGATTTAGAAGAAAAGCGCGTATCATGCCTTCGTCGCTTAGCATCCCCCAGCTACCCTCTTGCCGTCCCCCCACTTCTCATCGCGAGTCGTTTTTCACGATTCAGCAATTCCAATCTTGCTGCTCGGTCTTGCCGATTCAGTTCGGTCAGTGTTCGAGGAACACGTAAACCCTTCCTTTCCTTACCTTTCGCATTATGTGTTTATCCTTCTTTATCCACTTTTCTTTTGTTCTCCAGCGCCCCTTACCCTTCATCATCGCCTGACCGTCCAACACGGTTCTTTCTTGGCTGTTCCATCACCGATGAACAGGTAGTAAGCACGGTTAGTAGGTACAGGTGCAGGTGCACCCACACAAACATCCTAATCCCCTCGAGGCAGTAAGCGTAACCAGAATGTAGTTTTGTCAATTTTTTCGCAAATGGATACGATTCGTTAGCTTCTTACAAGGAAACCACTGTCACTTTATGGACTGTATTCTGCAAACATAGATTTATATTTTTGAACGTTTATCTTATTAGTTCGTACAGTAAGTCGTCGATTATCCGAAGTGCAATTAATAACAGAATGATTCACTGTAACCAGATTCCGCATAAAAAGGATAATTTTATTTTAGAATATTAAATGTATAATGGTACGTAATTAAATGCATATTGTTATTAGGGATAATTTTAGCTCGTTAATGGCATAAGATGATCAATTTTTGGATGACTCGAGTTCGGATAATCGAGGTCCACTGTATTTCATTCAGTTTTCTGGTAAAATTTGAAGAATCGCAATTTTTGTTTTCTTACTACGAAAGTCTATTAGAAATGTTCGATAAGAATAATCATATTTTTTATCGAGTTTCGGTGATTGCAAGCACAGATTTAATGTTAATCAAAGGAGAAGGGCTGTTGCTTCTAATAAACCGAGATTTGAAGAAACTGAATTTAATGACAGGAAATAAATATTATAAATTATTATTAATACTTTACTAAGGGTGCCATTGCACTGATTTCTCACACCAAATACGGAGAGTAAAAAGGTTCTGCAAACCGATTCTTTGAATAGTAAAATAAATAGCTGATTGAATTTGCAACTATCATAAACAAAATTGTATTTGCAGTTGTAAAAACTTTCGTAGAAGTAATAAAAAAGAATATCTAGGGCTGGTCTGATGTAGATGACCATATTACGAAAATCAAGGTCATATGAACATGAGTGTATGAAATACTTTTTTTCGCCATACTATTTCAAGTAAAGAGCTAGAAATTTTTATTCGTCTTTATTACAAAAACGAGCTATAAATAATGTTTTATATGACCAAACATAACGAGTAGCATAAACATACATAAATACGTGTGTGAACATATATTGGACTATTGTCAAACGTAAACATAATGTGACTATTTTATCGGTGTTCTCAATAATATTAAATTGATTTACGTGATCAGAATAAGTACTTCAATTGCTTACTATTGACACACAAAAAATTATAATAATATTTTAATCTCGATTCTTTCACGCAAAACACGTTTTGTAAAACCGTAGGATAACGACAATCATTTTGTTTGAAAATCGTTTATTCGTATGGTGAACAGAGCACCAAAGTTTGGCTGCCTATGTCAAACTCGGCCCGCACATTAATTAAATTCAACAACACAGTAACATGACCAAGAGTTGGACACTCTCCGGCGTCACCCATAGCAAATGACAGCACATTAACAAATTGATGTGTACAGTGAATATTTTTTATCTTCAACCTCCCCGTTTCCATCGTTTATCGTTTGCACCGGTACCACAGCGCCGCTACAATCAATCGAATTTTAATACGTTTTCCACCGAATCACCGCAGAAAAAGATGTTCAATCAATCAGAGCCAATTACAGAGGTATCTTCACGCGAGCTGATCACGGGCATAGAGGAAAGGGAGAAGAACGGAGCAATGGAAACGGAAAGGGGGGAGAAGAGTCGCGCAGGGAAGCGGAGAGAAGGTGTAGGTAGCGTAAAATAGGGATACGGAGGGGCAATAATTATGAGACATAAAGTGACGAGCGCGAGCGGATCGTTCAGGGAATAAGGTTGCCCGCGAGAACGGTGAAAAGATGGAGGACGTGCACGCAGAATTCTAGGAAAAGAGGGGCCAGCTAAGACAATGTTGCACTTCTCTGAAGGTCCAAGAGCCCGAGCCATTAGCGCGAGTTCCATACCGGTGGCCGAATGCCAAGTGCCCTTCGTTTCAGTAAGCTTCACGAGAGACACGTACCGAGAAAGCAAAAGCGGAAGGATGAAGAGAGACAAACGGAAGAAACGAGGAGGAGACAGAGAAACGGAGAGAGAAAGAAGGAAGGAGACGGAGAGATCGAGTGCTTAAGGATGGCCCCAAGGCCTCTTGCCTTAACCTTACTCGACGAAGCAATACCTCGCTTCTTCTTTCTGCCATCCTCCTTTTTTCCCCCCTTTCCCTTTCGAATGGGGACTTAAGTTTCGCTCGCAAGGCTTTGAACCCTTTCACGCACTGTTCCGCCACGAAAGTCGAGTGGACCGCTCCGATTCCCCAGAGTTTTTCGAATTCAGATCGTGGGTACTAAGTGGAGGAGAAGTTAATTGTGTATTTAAGTATGCATAATTGCCGAGCTTGCAGGTGAATGGGGATATCTAATTACCGCCGGAGGAGCTTTTTTACTCTTAAGAATTATGCGTGTATTATGTGCCTTTAATCCGCGTTTCTGTGTAAGCTTGCTTAATCATTTTTATTTAGACCTCAGTCCCGAGCGTTCTCCGAATGAATCGCGATCACTGAATCGCGGCCATGCAGAGCGTAATTAAAGAAGTTGAATAAAAGTAGTATTCGCTGAATACTGTGCTCTGAAGACGAAAAACTATATGACAAATTGTAATAGGATTAAAAAATGTAAAATGCTTTCGAAAACAAATCTTCACACTGGGAGGTCTAGACTACAAAATTTTGTCTACAGATCCATTACGCCCTGATTATAGTATCTTTCATATTTTATATACAGTTCTATTTCGCTTTATTTAGTACCCTTTGCGCAAGGATAGGCTTTTGTCATCGGTCGTCCCTCGATGGGTTAATTACGTTACAGATCAGTGTTCATAGCGCAGTGCACAATCTTGCTATTTCTTCTTGACAGGTAATTAATTAGTGCATCGAAGTAGGAGCGTTAGAAAAGTCGGTGGAATGTGATTTTAATGATGTACTCCAAATCAAAAGCATGTTCTTTTATGGAAATTCGTGAAAAGTTGAAGCGCGTATCTTTCAAAGCATGTTTGAAATAGTTCCTTCAAAAATATAAATTGATATTAATGAATCAACGACTATCTTTCCTAAAAACTACAAATTCCACGCTTTGGAATGTAAAAATAAAAATTTGGCACAGAATTAGCAAAGGCGAAATCGAAAGTAAAAACAAATGAATACGTTAGTAAAAATTCGTTATAAATTATTTTTATTAATTTTTGTATCCACGAATGCACTAAATAATTTATTTTCTTGGAATATTGAAAACATATAAGAAACTGTTTTTTAAAATTATTATTTTTAAATAAACTTTTACACATAAAAGTACATACAATGGGGATATCATTATTTCGAATGTTATATTAACATGTTCCTAGGGACACTATACTTGTAGATTAAAAAGTCTTATATGAATTCTAAATCTATTAATTAATTAATTTGTAATTATTATCTATTTATGTAATTTTTCCTAAGTAATTTGTCAACTTACATTCTAAATGGTAATGATAGTAATTTTAAAATATATATTCGACATTGTATAAAAACACATGCATCATCTTTATTACAACAACAATAAATTATTATAGCAGAATAGTATTCTATTATAACAGAGAAAAGAAGAAGTATACAAAACAATGTTCTGCCATTCATTTCTGCAGTTTCTATAAAATAAATGTATAAAAATTAGAAAATAATTTATACTACTCGCATAGGTGTAAATAGCAACAACGTTTAAATAACAAAAATCTCTGTTTAACTTTTTGTAACATTCGAAGTGTGTACTTCCTGTTTATTCATATTTATACAGGATGGACCAAAATTCAGGTACTATTTTAATGAAAATGGTTTAATTCTTTTGCTTGCAGACCCATAAGATGGATACAGAGGAGCATGTAGCAATAGTTATCTGGCGAATCATTTTCATTAAAATAGTACTTGACTTTTAGTCCATCCTCTATAGTTTTTCACAGGTGTACGCAAATAACAATATGTACAACCCCGTCCGTAAGTCATGGGACACTTACTAATTTCAGCTTTACATTTATATTAAAACTATTAAACATTTGGAATATTAAATCAAACGATCATTTACTGATTATTTATATTATATACAATTTCTAAATGTTAAAATATTTTGAAAATAAATATATATATACATACACAAAACATGAAATAATTATAGTACGGTTCAAGACCACTATATTAATTATAGCAAAATACCAACCATATCATTAAAAATATACTGTGTAAATATAAATGTTTCTAAAAGAACCGTTCATCTCGAAACAAATAACCAAATTTACTGTATCGTAATCCAGATTTATCAAAAAATGGTAAGGTGTCCCATGACTTATGAACGGGGGTGTACATAGTTTAGGTATCACTTTTTATAACAGCTATAGCATTCGAGTTATTCAAAGAAGCATCAATGTTTAAAATCGTAGGGGGTTGAATTACATTGAGTATTGTTCGAAGATACATAGGAACAATTTCTGAAATGCTAATGTTGTAAATAAACCATATAGAAAATATCATAAAAAGCGGTTACTTTTGACGGAATACGATATTTAATACGCTTTCGACTTACCGTTGTTCGAGCGCCTGCAAGGTGCTTCTTGTCACAGGTAATGCTATAAACCAATATACCACTTCTTAGAAAGCTGTCCTTCGCGTAAAAGAATTATTCTCGTAGGTATAGGGTGGCAGCCTGTGAACCGTGCACGAAGGCGAAAGTGAAAATTTTATGTTCGACCAATTTTTGACGATTCGAAGCTTTACACGCCTACCTTGTTATATAGTAACACGTCATAAAGTAACCCCAAGTTTTATTGTTCACTGATGCCTACTGCCTATCCTTCCTGTTGGGGTGCACTATTTACGGTATCTGTGTTTCAGTTACTCACTGCGGCAACTACTTGCGTATGTGAATATTGATCAGTTTAGTATAATAAGTTACTGAATAACGTTTGAATAAAATATTGTTATGCAATGCTCTTTAGATTCCGAAAATTCCTTTGCACTGATTCGCGCTGCGTACTGAACAGATAGAGCACTCGCAAGTAATCGAATGAAAATAACGTTTTTAAAATATTTAAACATTCATTTAATAAGAAAGCTGTTAGTAATAGTGACTAGACTATATTTTCGATTTTTCGAATTATATACAGTTAAAAGAGGGTGGCTGTTTATTAAAATTTATCTCGAAGTGTGGATTCTACAAATTCCTTGTATGGATTGATCATTCAATTTGAAACTACTCTGTGATATTTATGTTAATGTTAATTGTTGCAATGAATAATAGTACACGCGCGAAGCCACATCATATGAGGAACAAGCAAATTAACATCATCGTTTATGCCGACGCCCGGCTTCTATTGTTTATCGCTGCTGAAATATGTATACTAAACGCCTAAGTAGTACGTTCGAGGGAAAAGGTGGTTAGATCATGAATGAATCCCGACACGACCTCGCGAACTCAACGCCAATCCTTGAATGAATCTGACTATTCCTGCGCAGCGTTTCGTGGAGGTGCAGAATCCCTGCAGCTAGCTCTATGTACGAATGAACACAGAAATAGCTGTGCCAGGAAGTGGTGTCATAATAAATACCTCATCTACTGACTCCCCATATACTCTTAGATTCACCCCTTCCCTGTCGTTTCTCGTCTCTATTCAAAATGAGAGGTTCTTAATAATGCAGGACACTCGTTTCGCCGTTCTTAACTTGACTAACCCAATCGTCCGTTTTCAGACAGTCTCTCCTTTATAATATTCCTGTATGCACATTTATGACATAGACCATTACACGCCAACTTGGAATAGCATTCGAGATTCTAAATATACCCATTAACGGATGTTCGTACTTGAAATAGACTTCCCGACGAGATCCTGCTTGGAAGACACGCTTCTCAAACATTTACGAAATCCCGTCGCTACGTACGAATCGATCTTTCCTGAGCACGTGAACGGTCCATCGCCAAAACGTTAACAACCGACAATCATAGCGGACGAAAATAATTTTTACTGTTTTAATCCGCGTCTACTTTCGTTCTAACAGGGATATTATCTGTTAGAATAGTGATATGTAATGATATAATGATTGTTTATTGAACCTTAACTTAACCTTATTATAATAATATGATTATAGATATTCGAGGGGCTTTCACAGCACCGTTCACCATTCACGCTTAACATTAACATATGTTTCTTTACGCTATTCTGATAATAATTGTTATAATAATTTTAACATTTAATATACTGGAAAAAATACAATAATATAAAAAAACAGTAAGAATGTTAGAGTAGTATACTCTGTTGGAAAGGGCAGTTCAAGAGATACATTATAAGTCATGTAAAACTGAACTAAATGAATCTTTTGCACTTAGAGTATCCCGCCTAACAAGGGATGATATCCAACCGTCATATGCCGATTTTAATGAAATTTTAGTATGATACAGAGCTCGAAAAAATATTTGACACATATTTTTTTTATCGGCAACTATCCATGTTGAAGAGGTGAAAACAGCCCTCAAAGTGGGGGGTGAAAACCATATTTTATTAAATATCTCGAAAACTATTGGATGTAGGACAACCACTTTTTTTTAAATTGTGTATTTTTTAATTACGAGTTGAGCTATATGAACGATTTTGTAAGTACAGTTCATACTTGGTGCTGTTTATGTGCATCGAAAAATTAATCGAAATATGCTTGTTAGGCGTATTCAGCGGTAACTGAAAGAAATCACGTTTTCAATTGTCAAAACGAAATTTAAACACTCCTCTGATCTGAAGGGTACACTAATAATAAATAATAAAATAACATTGGAAAAACTTAGCGATTTTTACAACTTATGTACAATTTTTCTTGCAAATTACTCATTCATTATTTATATATAACCTGCCGAAAAAAGTTTAAATTGCTGGAAGGTTAGAGAAAATAGATAAGCTTATTTTTAAAAATGTTTAGTTATTCAGAATATCATTCAAAAGTCTTGGAATACTTACCAAGTTTTATGTGAATCTTAAAAAATTACACAATAGTAAAAACATGTTAAGATACATGATCTTTTACGAAATTTTAGATACTAAGACATAATTGCAGTGAATATTACAACAGACGCGTCATAAGAAGTTCTATTTACAATATTGAAATTTTAATTTCATCAAGAGACCCTCTTGTTGCTTGATTATTATCTGTACCAATTTGTATACACCTTTAATTAATTATTTGTTTTGTAATATTGCTACACTCTTTAAAAATATATCCACAAGAGTGTTTCTGGTCTTGGACACCCTTTCTCATTTGTCGGTTCATATTACAATTATCCTAAGGATTTAAATCGTAAGATTGCGGTGGTTAGGCTGAGTTTTACTTCATTATACTGTCGTAAGATATCCGTACTTTTAAATGCAGTTTTCTTGGAAATGAGAAATGTTCAAATACTTTTGAGCGGTAATGTAGGTCGAAAATACAGGGTGTTACCTAAAAAAAAACCACCTGAATAATTCCTAGGGTTCTGGAGATAGGAACAAATGTTTGAAACAAAAGTTGTTTGGTTCTTGAGGGGCTATTATGTGGTGGATAAAACTTCTTTCCAAGTGGAGGTGCTTAGGAGATTTGAAGGTCACCTGAATTTTTTTAAATGGAACCATGTATTTTTAAACACCTGTGATTGTAGCCCCCCTCAAGACGATTTCAACGACCCTGTATATCTTCTTCGTCTTTGTACATAACCCAGTATGGACTGCTATGACTATGTAGTCGGGGGACCTGTAGTTTTAGGTGGGTTCAAAACCACCATAAATAAATCTTGTTAGAGTTTGAATCGATTTACAATTTTACGAATCGTGGTATATTGTTTACTTAAAGGACATTTGGTTGTCAATTGTCTTTTACTTTTTAACGAGTAAAGAATGTCTATCAAATGACGTGAATTGGACGAAGAATTTTAGGAAGTGTACGTACCTTTATGATACGAAAATAAACAACGTATGTAAAAATAAGAGGGGTATACTACGAATATATTTTCTAGATACTGAATTAAAAATATAATAAAATAATGTATTGTTTAAACAACACGAAGAAGCAAGTTATTTCCTTGAGAATCCATTATAAAAATGACAGGATTATTTTTTCGGTGAAAATAAACAGCTTTCCGATCATTATTAACCAGAGATATAACTTTACCACAGATCAGAATATACAACAATAATATAAAATATTTTTTAAAAAAATATAAAAGCATTTAAACATACTGCTGGTTAGCATAAGCTATTATCTACAATCTCTCAAGATTTGTTGCGAAGCAGCTGAGGCACTGTAGTGATGTTTCGATCAGAATGATTACTTTTCGAGGGGCCACTATTGTAGCGTATAGTAACCAAACAGTTAAACGTTCAAAAGTTAAAAAAAAACATTCCTATGAAGAAAAAATGATATCCCCAGGGTTCCTATTTCTGGCAACAATCCAATATCTGTTAATGCCTGCTGTTGATTTACAAAAAAAGGTACACAGTTGATTTGCGATAATTTGAGAGAGGCCCGATACCATTGTACAGATGCAAAAGATGGCTGTTTGAAGAACATGAAAAGTTATCTTCATCTGGCACTTTCTTCTTCTTTCGTGCCCTATATAGCCGCTCTGAAGTACTGACATGCAATTAAGTTTCACCTTATGTTTATGACCGCTACAGGTGCATTACTTTTTATTTTATACTCGTATGATATAACATTGAATTGGCATATAATTGAGACGTTTTAAATTTCTGAAACGAATCAACCTATATTCGATTACCAACGGTGTAGGATTGAAGAAACCCCTCTATTTATATCAGTATTTGTTTTAAACGTGCATTATACAACCTTTTTATTTTATTTGAGGGTCCCCGGATAAATCGCATTATATTTGACATGAGAGAATATTTTTAATATACGATGTTTAAAACCTATCAAATATGAAATTTCCGGTATCATAGTTACATTTTACCATAAAAAGTCTATAAGTAAAATACGAAAGAATGAATGCATGTGTGAAAGAGAGGGTGCAATCGATTTCTCCTAAAAGTGGAGCGTTCGTCGAAAAATCAAGAACCATGATAGGGAATGATCAGAAAACATGACAAACAGAGTTTACTATTTTGTAATATCTAATTTATCCCTTTTTATAGATATTTTTGGCACCGCAAACGCTGTCCACGAAAAACGTGTCTCGTACAACCAGTTGTAACTTTGCTATGCTGATGAATTTTTAAAAAATTTTGTTTGCAGATATTCCTCAAATTATAGACTTTCAACCGTAATTCACACTTTTTCACTCAGAAATAAAATGATATGAACAAAAAATTCTTGAAAAGTATCCATTTTTTACCCATCCCAGGTGTATATAGCCCCTTAACTAACTACTCGTTTTGCTTTATGTTTGCCAAATCGTCTGCCTTGAATAGTTTAACCAACCAGTATTTGATCGCATAGCATTCAACATAAAGTCTTACTCTTCGAACACGTGGACTATGATCTGTGACTCATTGTAACAAAACAAAGGGTGAACATTTTCAACTTGTATGTCCAGCCGCCGGTACTTGGTACCCGCGTAACAAGATTTGGATAATCTTTCAACGATTCGTCAGTGGACGATCCCGTGTACGGTACAGTTGAACAGTGCTCGATGACTCGAGTCAGCAGGCCCCGCCAGTTGCCAAGCGAATTTATCGTTCGCAGGACACAGAGCCAGAGGGTCGACAGCGGGTGAGTTTCTGGGGTATAGTTCCATCGTTAAGGAGTCGGAGTAGCTGTGGGCTGGATAGGGAAATGGTTTAGGGTCCATACATAGAAGGAGCCGGCACCAGCACGTATAAGGACGGAACGTGTGGGATATTGACTAGCCGGCTGGTCCCGGCAAGGGTTGCGGCTAAGACGAAGCAGAAGAGAGACGAAGAGGAGGAGCACCTGAAGAGACGGAAGGGGTGGAAAGCAAGATAGAAACAGACGCGAAAGCGAGAAAGGAAAATGAAGAGAGGGATAGAGCGAGAGAAGAAGGAGTACGGACAGATGGAGAACGCAAAAGAGAGAGGGAGAGCAAGCTCTCTCATTGCTAAAGGTGCTTCTAGGTTGGAGGGATGAGACGCGCGTAGGGTGGCTGGGTGGACTACCTAAGACTGATATGGATTGTAGATTATTCTGGACCTCGGGGTGCGGCTTGGCCAAGGGTTAGTATCTCAGAACCCTTGGCGTTCACCTCCACCTCCTCTCTTCTTCTGCCACTGCCTCCTTCTCAACCCGCGTTACCAAACCTCTTGGCATCCACCCACACTCTCCCTTCAGCATCCACCGATCTCTTCGTGCTTCCTGCCAACCCTCCGCGCATTGCCCACCACCCATCTCGCGGCTCCATCTCGCAGAAGTTCGTCTGTTCCGACGTGGCTAGGCCTGCGGCCGATTACATGCCTTTCTGTAATCCGATGTTGTGCGAATCCCGCGTTGCAGGTCAATTCTCCGTATTCTCGAACATTCAAAACCTGCAGAATGTCTGTGGCGAGCTCCTATTGATATAACCGTTGCATAACTCATCTCATTACGATGGTACGTGTACGTTTCATCCCCGTCAAAACTGGCTTTCGTATATTTGATTAATGTCCTATCGCGTCATGCGTTCGGCCACCCGACCTTCTCAGCGAACTACTTCGACATTAAAACAAAGGTAGAAGTACAAGCGGAGCAAGTAGCATGCACTGACTCGCAATCGGTTCGATCAATCTCTTCAGTCATACCTCACAAGTTTTTAAACCGACCTTAACTTCGTACTCCAAAGCTGCCTCTCGTAGAAGTTTGTCTACTTCCAGGCACGTAAACTACAACCGTTTATGTGCTTTTCCCTTTAATCCGATATCACGAGCACCTCGCGTTCCCAGCTATTTCTCCACAATAAATGTTTCTACCGCAATTCGTGCTATCAATCACGGATAATAAGCATCAAATCTTACTGCTTTCACGTTTGACCTTATCAGAGATTCAGCATATTAAGTGCTCCGATCAAGTCAAAAATAATAAATCATTAGCGTAGCCCCTGACACCTAAACTTTTCCACGTACGTCCTGCTGCGATGTAAGTGCGAAATGCAAAAAATCATCAAGATGATTACGTCCATGTGAATTTTCTTTGCTGATCGTGTATCACCAGTTATCTTTCTTTTCCACGGCAGACCCGCAAAATAGCTGTGCGTTGTTAATGACGGTTAATGACAGTTGTTACAGCTTAGTTGGCGACTATTAGTTTCTCGTGTACCTGGTACGCCGCGGCACACGCTCGGTAATTACGTGTACGTTCCGACGACCGCCGTTCTGGAACGTAAGGTTAGTGCGCTGGAAGTACCGACTTTGAAATACTGTGATCACCTTGTTATGGGGGCCAAATACGATTAAAAAAAGCTTACATAAGACTCACACTTTTCCGCTACTCTGAACGCTGATCTCACTTGTCCGACATTGTTAATTTCATTTTCTTAGAGTTCCTACTTTTCACGGCACTCTGTACCTTTGTTATAAATTGAATTCCAACGTATAGATATTCTTCGCGTTATCAGATCGCCGGGAACGGTGGTTTTCTGGTAGCAACTCCGAGTCATAAAGGGTTTTAACTTTTCATTCGCTGTATCTACGATCAATCAGCTTCAGTCGACGGAATGAATTAACGTAATCGGTGTATCGTACAATCATCATTAACTTGCATCGTGTAGACTGCTGTGCACATGAGTAATTGAACGTTACATTGTAATCGCGAACCACGACCTATGCGAGGCTATCTGTTGGGCGTAAGTCCGTGAAAGTCGTTATTATTTATCGTGAAATCGTTTATCCTGAGCGATTCGTTCCGCTTATATCCCCCTGCTCACGATCATTGTAGACCAATTACACGTGGTTATTACGTATGAAAGATCCTGAGGTATAGGGGTACGTGTAAGGAATACTTTGCATACAACAACTTACGAATGACTGAAAGATTCTGTTCATAATATTTTATATACACACAGGAAATTATAGACTGAATATTACAAACAAAAGCGTTTTGATTACAAAACTCCAATTTGTTCAGCAACAAAAATCTTATGGTATTTCTTCTGTTACGTGTTATAAACATTCGTCTGCAAGAAGACTAATTTGAAGCTAAAGTTTTATTTCAAAGAAATCAGGTCAGTTGTAAAAACCCCGAGATATTGACCTCGATCGAGGTCTAACGCATGGGGATACATCCCAGAAGGGCAAAGTGAGTGAATAACCGAAGTGGAGCTTGAGAGGATGTACACGGCAGGATGTTACACATGATTGTCGCTGAAAAACGGTTCAGGGCTTGCACGTAGCGCGGTTCTCACCCTCACGGGGCAATCTTTCACATTCTACGCATACTTGCGCCCACCCAAGCCATTCTAGCAGATAGGTGGTATAACCGAGGCGCACCTCGAGTCGAGTTGAGTTCGAGCAACGCCGTAGGAGCCTTGGCAGTTTCGCGGAAGCAACAAGCTGTTTATGGCTGCCCCTTGTGCTCCTCTCGTATCGCTTTCCCCCCTTGTCTCTCTTGCTCTCTTCTATGCTCAGCGAACGATGCTGCTGTTGTTGTTGCTTCTCGCGCCTAACGTCTCCTCGGTATCGGTCCTTGCACACTGGTATTCGTACCCTCTCCTCCGCACAAAAGGGTAGGTTATGGAGAAAGAGAGTGAGGGAGAACGTAAGGAGGAGAGAGCAAGAAGGATACTATGGGGAGCCCTCCAGGGAGTAACCTTCGGCGCGAACAGCGTGCCAAGTGGCTGTTTACATCAATTTTATTGCCGATTTCTGAACCCTGCTGTCAGGACAGATTTCACGCGCCCACATCTCGTCGCATCGCATAAATCTTCGTTACGTGCATTGCGAAACGGGGGACAGGATACTTGTTAGAAGATGCTCTTCGCAATGATTTAACGAGATGCATACGAGTGAAAAAGGAAGTCGTATTCTACATGATTCCAGGTCGAACAAAAAGTATTTGTGGAAGAAAAATATTGCGTTAATTAAACGAAGTGCACCGTATTTTTTGGTTGCATACTAATTTCTGTTTTTGTTTCAACTTCAGCGTGGAAGATATACCGAAGAGACGCCCGAAGAGCATTCGTTTCGCCTGGAGTAAATGGAGCGAGGTATAATAAAGATATCTCCGCTACGCCAGATCAGGTTCTCCGAACTCGTCGGCATAAAAAAACTCTTAACATGTGTGTACGATGCGCATTACTTAAAACATCCCCTATGTTCGACGCGAATACATGTAGATGTCGATCGCTGTTCATCGCATCAGTAAACTCGTAAAAGAGTCTATTTTTCAGGAAGGGGGAAGTGGAAAAGAAGGAACGACACGGAGGATTATCGCTCGAATCTCGGAGCAGAATTTATCCTCGAGATGGTAGAACCGCGAGACACGACAATCAAAATCCTTCCTCGAAACTTTATCGATCGCGCGTCTCGCGTGATTCATGTACTCGACATGTAATTCCTGATCACCCAGCGGAGTGTCCAAATAACAGAGGGACGTGTCCAAGTCGTACGGAGAAGCATGCACTGATGACCAGGAAAGACGATAAAGGACAACGAAAGGACAGGGAAAATGCAAGGGAGCGAGCGAGAGAGAGACAGCAATGAGTTGGATATACGTTCGCATCTCCGCAACCCGTTGCATCCCTCTATCTGAGGCAAGCCACCCTCCTCTGTTCGTCCTGCTGTACACACCAGTGTCGGATAGAGGGTTGCGCGGGAGCCGATCTGGGACGTGTGCTGGGCAGGGGCGAATACGAAGGTGGCCGTAGCGGGGTAAGTCGTAAGACGCCGAGCGAGAACCAGCTGCCGGGAGAAAGACGGAAAGACGTACGAATGTACATGCACACGTACATATAATAGAGAGACAGAGAAACAGTGAGAAGAGGGAAAGGTGTACGCAATGGAAAGGTGTTGGAGAGAGACGGAATCGGAAAGACGGCTGGGGGTCCGCGGTAAGAGCAGGGCAAGGAGGAACACGGAGGAAGGAAGAGCAAGAGAGGGAGAAGAGGGAAGTAGGTGGAGAAGCGGTAGAAGAAGGAGGTGGAGGTTCGGGTAAGAGAGCGGAGGGAGTACCGTTAATTCCCCGATACAATGCTCATATCACCTTCCCCTCTCCTTGACCACCCACCGCCGCCACCTTCGAACCGTCCCTCCCACCTTGCAGGTTCGCCTCGCGGACGTTCCTTGTCTTACTGGCAAACTTAATCGATATTTCACAGTTTCTTACCCCCTCCGGACCCACCTCGCCATCCCTTTCTTTCTCTGATCCTTAGACCTCTCTTCTCCTCTCCTTCCAGCTCGGGCCGCTCTTCGTGTCCGGCCGCAGAAGGTACGAGAAGGAGAACGACACCATCCATTGAACAAAGAGGAGAAGAGGCATCTTCCTTCCCTCCAATCGCACTTCCGAGAGCAGCATGGGGCAGCGCCGGAGCGCGCCGCTGCTGCCTGCGGGAACTCTGTGTGCGAGTTGCAAATATCTATCTGCATATTGTATTACACGTCACGATAATGTACGCCCCCGGCTAGGACTTTCTCTTTCTCTCTCGCCCTCCCACTCCCTTCGATCCATCTTATCCGCTCCATTCTGCCTTTACTCCTTTTTACATCTCATGCCAGCGATTGTTTTTCCCATCCCCAATAATGTTATCATTGACGTTCCCCCCGGCTTGTCAACGAAGGCATAAGCAAACGGTGCCACGAACATCTTTCTTTCCTTTATAGCCTGTAAATTCCATTCTGTATTGTCCGTCACTTGTTTCCCTTTTTTCTATGACACTTGTTGGCGCCAGTATAAAATGCGTGTCAAGAGGCGGGCATGAAACCTCTGAAACTGCTATCCAGTTTTCCGCCTCGATTCCTTCGCACACACACTTCCACGGTCCGCATGACCCTACACGCAGACATCCGCGTGTGTGTTTACCTATCCTTCTTCGCCCCGATTCTTCCGTTTTCGAACATTTCGGTAGCCGAGGAGTTGTTATATCGTTGCAACGTCCATTCTGTTATCAGGCGAACTTGTTTTATTCTCCACTGCCACGGATAATGACGAAGCTGTCTTATTATCGTAATTGGACGATACAAACTCCTCATTGGTGAATTACGACAAAAATCAGTATATCGGGCGGTAATTGGTTGCTCCTTCAACTGATAGATATGTTATGTACTAGCAAATAAAAGGATTTCATGCATTTATCAGTTTGGAAGCTAGCGTAAAATACGAGATAAGCATTAGCGATGGCAAATCATAAATTCAATTTTGAAATCTAGCATTTCTTTTACTCAAAAGGTATTGTAACGGGGCTGTAAAAAATTGTAACACAGGAAAGATTAAAAGGATGAGCAAACTTGTATGTACATTATTGCACGTTCTAATGATGATTTAAGAATTGCGGCATTAGTTCATATTTATTAACTATGATACATTACCTTCAATATCAGAAACTTTGCGCAACTGCAGTTCGCTCATGATGTATGTATAATAGACACGATTACATCTACCATGCCCAAGATTTTCATGTAGGACCATATCAGAAAGTACGACTACGGATCAGTCCATTCAAAAAAAGATGTAAAGTTTTTCTTGTAAATATTATGTAAGTTATAATATATTTATTTTGACATTTTTTAGTATTAAAACAATTTGAACATTATTGACATTGGAAAATATATGTCAGTTGCTCCAATTCCTGAAAGAAACAGAACTATTTACAACTGTACTGTAACTAAATATTGTCGTCGCTAATAACCATGGTAGTTGATGCGACGTTACGAGAGAAGGAAAGAAAAATAATCTCAAAAATGTGTCAGGTAAATAATCTGATGCGTGTATATATATATATACATAGGATGAAAATACGCTGTTGATTAATATCCACAAATGGTGCCAATTATTGTCATTTGATCGGTAACGAAGCAGCTATTTGACATCTCTGAGATCGATAAAAATGTAATCTTGCGGAGTAACTGTCCAGGAGTGAACGGGAAGCAGATATCGCTGCTCGTTGAAGGAGAGCTCTGATTCAAGAGTACCAAAATGGGGTGACGACTACGAGGGGTTGAACGGCCGATATTCGTATCACACATTTAATGCACCGTTTATAGCATTAACGGATCTGCTTTTGCTTGTACACAATTTCATAATATTTCAGTAACCCCACTAAACAAATTTGGTCGGTTCCGGCACGCTACGAATACACAATCTAAAGACAGAATTATGCCGTTGCTCCGACCATCTTGTTCATTGACACGCGCAAAAGAAGAGTTCAATTATACTGTATGTATGTAAGCACATATACAGTAGAATATCGATTATCCGAATTCTACTTAATAACAGAATCACGCTGTAACTATATTTCACATAAAAATGACGATTCTATTTTAGAATATAAAACATATAATGGTACAAAATTAAGCACATATTGTTCTTAGTGATAATTTTAGTTTGTTATTGACACAGGATGGCCAATTTTTGGATGACTCAACTTCAAATAATCGAGGTTCTACTGTATTTGGAATTAAACTGCACTATTGTAAACTACTATAACATTTTTTATATCATTTTTCCAAAAGTCTAACAAGTGTCAAATCACCGACAATATTATCTGTTGATTTTGCATTCTCACCAAAATGTGTCGAAATACGTGGGATTTACTGTAGTGGCAATTTCATGACATAAAAATGAAAAAGGAAGTTCATATAAACATAAATACAGCCTGTTTTAGGTTTCAACAAATTTTTACTTAGATATCCTTAAACAAAGGCGCATTTGCACTTTTAGTGTCTTGTTAACTTATCGCTCAAAAGTTTTACGACACTTGTCATTTTTAATATAAATTTATGTGCATACAGAACGATGACAACAAACACATCGTAAAGATATGTAAAACTTTTTTAAAACAATCACGACAATATAGTGAATGAAAAGTCATTGACTGACTTAGGCAAACAAGAAAAAGTGTCAAAAATCAGAAGCATAAATATGGGTATTATTGTTCAGAGTATAATAATATTACCTTAAAAATAGTTGAAATATTAATTGCTGGGCTGTCAAAATTGGTACAAACTATAATCAGGCAATGTGGAGGTGGGAGTATATCGATAGAACAAAAACTTTAGAACTTTGCTATTCACTTTTGTTCACTTGTATTCGACGATAAAGATGGAGTAACCTGATCCAACTTCCTGACTTACTCTGCATAATGTTCATATAGAGAGAATTTGTATAATTGGGATATTGTATCCAATAAGAATTTGGTCAATTGAACATACATTGTAGCTCCATATACAATCATGATGTGCAATATATTTCATAGCTTACTGTTAATTAATGCTGAATTACAATCGAAATAAAATTATTACCCCTTCCCGATTTTATGCAAATTTTACTTGACACTTGTCACAGACACCGGCATGTCGCTGATTTGTGTGCAGATGTATTCTACAATGAAGAGAAAGCGATTCATTAGCTGAAATACCAGCAAATGTCATCGGCGTTTATCTGCGGGTATCTTGGACATATAAATCAATAGCATTAACCATCTACACTCGATCTTGGGGAGTATTGTGCATAAATATTTACATAGTACAATGCGTGACTAACGTTACACGTGCTCGATAATAATCAGTTTACAGTACTGTTCACAGCACTGTAATTATTAAAAAAATAGCAGCATTAACAGCTGACAATTCTTATTGAAAAATAAATATTTGTAACATGTTAATACGTCGAACGCCGTGACCGTCACCGGTGCCAGAGACCTCAAATTTAATCTAATTAAACAATTATTGATTATTGCAAAATTCTGAGCAAAGTTCAAACTGACACAATAATGTAGGAATAGAAGGACACGACTGAGTACTCAGATCTTCTTCTTTTTCTTTACGATTTATATAAAAAATAGTAAATTATATTGTGTCTGATTATGTATAGCCGTTTTCACTGCAGCGTTCAATGTGTTACTGAAAACTAATATTCTGGCACGTCCTGCATAGAAATTCAAACTAAGAATCTCAATATAAATTATTGAACCAAAGCTAAGAATTCAAGTCTCATACTAACTTTGCTAACTGAAGTTGCTGATTGCACAAATGTAGAATTTGTGACACCGCGCTAATGGAACAATTATCAACAACTATATCTAAAAGAAAAACGAAAGGAAACGAAAGCTGTTCTCCAATTAGGATCCCCATTAATCCCATGTATGAATCCATACACACCAACAGGCAAGCTACCAAGAATCTAAAAGTTTCCCGATCGAAGTCCACTGTAAAAGTTAAAGTGTCGGTCGGTTCCAGTTCCAAAGCATTCCATCGGACACTTAAACATGGTACCCTATTCGGACTTTTCGAACTCCGTGAGAGACACAAACGTAAAGTACAAGGAGCTCGATAGTCGCATCCGTCTAGGTATCTGGTAGCGCAACAGAGAAAAGAGAAACAACAGGAGGGAATACGAGAAAGAGATGCAGGGAAAGGGAAAGAGAGACGGAGAGATAGCACGAGAGAGAAAGAGAAAGCGACAAGGGGAGATCCGTTACTGTCAAACAGTGGCGGCCGTCGGTACCGCTTCTACCCAAGCACCTTGTGCATGTGAATCAATAGCATTAACCCATTCCATCCTATCAAAAGGGGTGAGGTGGGTGGTCCGTTGGGCGAAGGAGGAGAGGGTGCAAAGGGGTGGCAATAGTAACAATCCTGAGGTATTTAGCCGCTCGCCCCCAGGACAGCGAGGGAGCCAAGATACCGCTAAGACCGTCCGCGTACTGTGTAGCATCCATCCCATCGCGCAGACCCCTTTCTCCTTCTCCCTCTCCCTATTTCTCTCTTTCTCTCTCTCTCTCTCTCTTCCTCTATCGGTATCATCGTCTATCTCCAGCTCCTCGTTTCGCCCCCTACACCCTCCAATGTATCGTAGTGTATACTCATACGGACTTACTCTTCCTTGGTCGTGGAACGTGTGTTAGATTCACGTAAGTGTGTCCATACCGGGTGATCAGCCGGAAAGCCTGCCCTGAGGCTGGGTCAACGCTTCCAAATTCTCCGGAGCGCTGTCTGTATTATCAAAATCCTGGACGGGGCTTACAGGATTGTTTCGCGTGATTTTCTGAACCGCGATTGTTGATATTGGCTGAAACTTCGCCGCGATGAAAATCTGCTGGACATCGAATATTCCGTTACGGCAATGAAACAGTTCTTACGTTAGATTGTATCGTGACAGACTGATGATCGAGGTGGACGATGGAATTGGTCGATCGCGATTTTAATCGTGGTTACATCGCAGATTCTTTCAACCCGTTCAGTATATAAAGTATGTACGATTGTTACTTTAATTGTATCGTATCGTGAGTGGCCCGTAGAACAGTTGTACAGTTTGGGAAATATGTTTAGCTTTAAGATACGTGTATAGGTCAGGATACGAATGCGTTCGTTTTTCGAAGAAAAGAGACAGCCGAGAGACGAGCGTAGAGGGAGAAGTGTGTGTAAAACGTGCATTGTAAAATTGATCAGCATGGTGGGATCAAATTGAATCAAGGAATACTTTATAATTTGTTATGATTTATCCTTTTGCCTAAGCTATATTGTATTTGTTACTTATAATGTTATGTATTTCCTTTTCTTTTATCCCACAATATTGATGTTTATGCATCGTTTAGGTACCCCTAAAAATATCAGTATTTTATAAAGAAGTGTCAAAGTAGATATAGATTATTCGATTATTTCTTAATTGTAGATTTTTGTATAGAATCGAAAGTCCGTTGCAATCATGTTCTATAGATAATTGGTTTTATACAAATTAAGGAAGAATATAAAACAACGCCATGCAAATATAGAATCATGTTTGTAGAAGATTTTACGACATCTGAATACACATTATAATTTCCTACTTTTAATATGAATCATTAAACCAAGCGATGTTAATCATTTGTTGCTATAATTCGTACATTATATTTAAATAAATTAAATCAGTGGTTCCGACCGCCTGTAACCCCTATAAAACTCAATGCGTTAATAAATGAAATCAATCTAAATAGTAATAAATAAGGATGTACCTGTCCATGGGGCAGTTTTTTGGAAATAACTGATGAATAGATAGCTGAAATGATAGTTGAAACAAGTTGCACGTACTGCATATTAGTTTTGTCTTTTTTATACCTATATATTTAAAATATTCATATATCGAGGAGAATGTTAATGTTATGTTATCAACACAAAATTAAAAACATTCATTCTTATCAACAGACAAACATGACGTGAAGATGAAGGATATCAATAAAGGTCCTTTCCTTATTTTTATGAATACTACGTCGTATTTCTTAAACGTATATTTTTTAAAAATTCCTTGTTTAATTCACAATCAGCAAAAGGTTACTATAAATGAGAACAATAAAGGCTACAAATATCCTTCTTAAAGAAAGTTATAAGATTCACATACATATATCAGAGAACGTGGTATATTTTTTTATTAAAAGTCAATCACATTGGAACCTTACGCATGTAATTTTTTATCAAAAATAAATATGAAACTCAGCAAATAAAACCTCTCACACATATATATTTTTGTACACTACATGGTTCTTTAACACGTTGAGTACCACAGTGAAACCATTCATGCCTAATCAGACACGATATAATTTACTGTTTTATACGAATCATAAAGAAAAAAAGAAATTGAAGTATTCAAGCATGTTCTTCTGTTCCTACATTATTGTTTCAGTATGAACTTTGCTCAGAATTGTGTGATAATCAATAACTATTTAATTAAATGAAATTTGAGGTGCTGGTCACCGGTGACCCTTATGCCATTCAACGTGTTAATGTGGGATACCCAGTATATATTACAGACACACACTTTACAAAGACAGACCACTGGATATTTAAACACATACATATTATTAATACGTTGAATGCCGTTGGGGTCACCCGTGACCGGCACCTCAAATTAAATTTAATTAAATAATTATTAATTGTCACAAAATTCTGTGCAAACTTTATACTGGAACATTAATGTAGGAACAGAAGAATACAATTGAGTACTCAGATCTTCTTTTTCTTTACGATTTATATAAAAAATAGTAAGTTATATCATGTCTGATTAGGTATGACTGTTTTCACTGTGACACTCAACGTGTTAATAATAATTTGTGATTCTACAGTGTGAAGCATGATTATTTCAACACCGTGGTATGAGACAGGCTATAAGGATCCCATCTTATTTCTTAATGATCTAGATGAATCAGATTAAACTGTTACATACTTCAAAAAATGTTTTGCACTTCTATTGTGTCTATTTTCCTTGAAATCAGACAAAGAGAACTAAAAATTTATTGCGATAGCTAGACTGTGGATGTTTATGCAATTTAACATACCCAAATATCTCAAAAACGCACAGTTAAAACCATAAAAAAATAAAAAACACATTTTTCAAACATTTACACAACAAAACACAGCTTTGTCAAAGCTTTATTTCTATAAGTGCATTAACGTAAAAAATATTTAACACTAAAAATGTATATTTGCATAAACATCCGCGGTCTAGTGATAGTGTAGTGAACGATGCCGGACATCTTTACTGTATAGTGTTTCAGAAATAGGCGGTCAAACATTAGAAGCTTAATCTGCTCATCTCCCGAATGACAATAAGTTGAATAAATATTTGTCCAGAAATGCTTCCGTTTTGGGATAAAAAAATTTCTTCTTCGTGATAGTACTATGTACAAACTTAAGTAAAGAAATTACTAGACGTTATTTTTTTATAGTGTTACTATTGTTATAAACGCGCGCCCACTCTCGTTCGGATTGCTACCAAAAGATAAATGTTCAAATATGTAGGTATTCGATTTTAAATGTACGGAAAATTTTGAATGCTATGGTAGTGTGGGTTGGTCGAGCTGAAGAAACACCTGTAATATGAAATGCGTGCGTCTATGTACGTGCAGACGAACAAATACTTTATGCAAAATGAGTTTAGATCTCTAAACGAGTTACAATACAAGATTTTGCTGAGTCCGGAGATTCTCTAGTCCCACACGGGCCCTTTCATCTGATCGTTTAAGAAAGTGAAGGCTTTATTCAGGATAAATGAAAAGAAATAATTTACCTGATAAAAATAAGCTCAAAATACATTTTCAGAATAAAAAGTGTTGAATATATGACAGACAAACTTTGTAATATGGTTACATAATGATTTGACGGTACAACAGTAATTAATTAAATAGATATTGAACAATTTTGATATACTCACGAGTCTATACAAGATTATGACGCAGTTGGACGGTTTTAACGGAATACAAATTATTCTGTCGGAAAACTGTATATCATACGAAAGTCAAAGGAACAGTTTCCAGTAAGTGTAATCCCATAGTCGGTTGTCGACTACTGGAGACTTTTTGCCAAATTCAACATAAAAATAACTGGAAGAATAAAAGAAAGATAACTCACCCAATAGATTAAATTTTTGTATCAATTATATAGCATATTCGAACGAATATATGTGCTTGTACGTATTAAATGCTGTTCTTTTTCCTACTGTTGATCGTGAATATGCTTTCGTTCCTGTTCAGGGAAGAAACCACACACACACGTTACTTGACTGAACTGTATGAATTTTGAAAAACGGAACTGTTACTGAAACTTAACTGAATATGTTGATATATAAAAATAACGCAAATTAAATGATTACTTTTAAAGATAAAAAAACAAAATGCTTGATTATAATGTAAGAAATGTTTAAACTAATTTGGTTTTAACGTGAAAAGAAAAATGATTAACAAATTAGAGGGTTTAACGTGAACAAAAAAAATGACTAACTAATAAGAGAGCTTAACGTGAAGATTTAAAACGATTCACTGATTAAAGTGTTTAACGTGAAGATAAAATGATTAAACTAATTAGAGGTTTTGCTTTAAGGTGAAGATGAGTCTTCTTGTCTACATTTGGTTACACAACACAAGAACGATAAAACTCTGCCTCGAACCACTTCATGGGACCTATAACACGCACCTCGCGATTGTACGTCAAAAAATGTCGTAGATTCGCGCTCTCGAAAAGGACCAGAGCGGGCCCTGTTCGCGATTGTTTTAGGTTGCGTCGCTGTCTAGTTAATTAGGCTGCGAGATTGATGCGTGATGAGCCCTGATTTGGCGAGCCAATGGTTAATGAGTGTATACGTGTGTATGTGTCTCCTTTCCTGTTTAAGTGTATCTTTCTTTCTTTCTCTTGAGTATCTTCCTCTACTCTTACAATTTTATGCAGTATTTTTAAGAATTTTAAAACGTAATCGATTAATTATTGAATACATGATATAATCGGTTTAACAATTAGATTTTCGACTTGAATCTACATCTATTGCAATATTTTATAGACTATGACATGGTTACGGTGGTTTGATGTAAAATGTACGCAACGTTCTTTCTACGGCGGATATTTAACATAAATTTGACAGTGGTACAGATAAAACATTCTTCGTTCGAACAGCGAAGCGTATCTTAGCACGTTTCGTGCCGCGTGGGTTGTATGCGCCCCACGCACCAAATTCGATTATTCTAAATAAATAGTAATATTCTTTATATTCCAATTAAAACGAACGCCCCAATAATAGTACCAAATGAATGGTATATCATAAGACAATTCAATCTTTATCTTTTTAACGTTATGCATTTATAGGAACTTATATTCACGTGTCTGACTGATTACGGAATTTTTCACTGTGACATGGAACGTGTTAAACGGAGAGAAAGGCATATCCTTTTGATATTGATATTGAATTTTGAACTGATAATCTACCGAAATACGAAGGTATACACATGGTCAAGGATTTTTTCACATCGCATTGCGTTGCCATGTATTATTTGTTAAAAGAAGAATCTAAATTTTTAACTATGCCTCTCCTCGTGAACGATTTTGTATCCATGTTAAACTATTGTTTGGGACTGGCTGACGCGTATTAACAATTTTGAATGGAAAAATTGATAACATAAGAATTTAAAGTATTTTGAATGACGTTGATTATAATTTAGTTTATCTTCGCGAGTCTAACGACGAACGTTCTCTCGAAGCTTGGCATTATCGGACCACATAAAGGACTTTAGGTTTACATTCGATTGTAAGACGATTCGTTCTGAGTATGATAATTTGAACGTAGGACCACGTCGATTCCAGGGTAGACATGTTACAGTATCAACTCATCTGCATCGCCAAAAAGAAGGCGATTTGCATTATTGAGACGCATTTCAGTCGATTAAAAGAAATAATAAATAAAAAAAAATTTTTTGTTTGGAACGTAACAATAGTAATATGTACCTAACATCTAAGTCTCAGAGTCCATTGAAAACGTTAAAGAATGCCTGTAGTATATCGAATTGTATCACATAAAGCAGTGCTTAGATTTTAAAGTATTTTCTCAGGCGCTACAGAACACTTAGAGATTAATAATTTTTGTATTTACTAGAATGTACACTAATTGCCATGTGCCGAACCAACTCGTTCAATCACAGATACTATTCTTATAACTAGGTGTTACCTAATTACTTCTAAGAAAAAAAATTATGATAGTATTTGGAATTCTGCATATGACAGGTATTCATGTCAACCTTCATCGTGAAGAAAACGTACATATATCTGGAAGAAGTTTCAGGGCTATGTTTACATAACTTTTCTTCATTCTTAGGATGAGAAGATAGAATACACCGAATTACATTTGAAGTCCTACAAGTGTTAGATATTCTGTTTCTTTTTTTAAAATTGAGTGCAGTGTTCTTGCAACAATAAAGCAGTCGATTATATACTTTATCCTGAATTGCACTCAATTAAAAAATTTTCGCAATTCTAAAATCTTCGCTTCCAAAAGTCACAGAACCTGAAAAAACCACTCGGAACAAAGGATAATATACCAAAACTAATTCATCTCATCAACCGTGTCAATATTTGAAACGGAATTCTAGTTCTATTCCATTTTTGCCAACAGAGACCTTTGTCGAACAGAATTACAATAGTTTCGCTTAAACAATATTGAACGGTGAATTTAGTCGAAACACCGTCCGCAATTCTTCCCAAAGACAAGGCAATCGTGCAGAATATCGATAACGATAAAGCTTCTGATCTTTTCATTACTCCAGCACGACGTCGTGTCGCGCTTTCGTTATCGATGGAAGCTCGGTATTTGCGTGCAATTTCTCGTATCACGGTTAGTTCGATTTTAAAAACGAACAGGAACGAGAATGACGAAAAAAAGGGGAGCACGAAGAATATGAACGGAGCTCAGAAGAATGGCATTAATGCAGCGATCTGTGCAGTCTGGCAGAGCGGCGTTTCTGACTGTTGGTGCCGCAATACGCTCGCTTTGGTGCGGCCAGTAGAAGCGTGCTAGTCACTTTTGGATTTAACCAAGACCTTCCTTGTTCTGGCGAAGTGGAGCCCAGCGGAAGCCAGTAGAGCGCAGTAAAGCGCGCTGAGCATTCGGCTCGAGCAAACCACTCGAGTATGACATGAATTTTTTTGGCCCTCCTCCTACTCCTCCACCTCCACCTCCTCCACCTCCGCTGTTATGGTGCACTTCTACCGAAAGTATCGCCCGGGCCACGGTTTTTTCCCTCGTCGAAAGTTTTCACTCTTTCCCCGGCGCGGGTAAACGTCGGAAATTAATTTCGTCTGCTAGATTCTATTCTTTTCCTATAATCTCTCGTAGAAAGTGGATGGCTACAATGCTACGCTGCAATAAAGCGGCATTTTCTCATTTCAATCCGTTGTTTGTCCACCCTTCGAGCAAACGATCCTGAATGCTTGTTCTTTCAGTTAAAGTAATGATTTTGTGTTATTCTATTGCCTCTATTAGAATTATAGAGGCGATCATATGAATAGGAACATTCTGTCTTGTTAACTCAAGCGATTGGCACTTTCGAAAGAGCATGTAAATTGGACACGAGAACAGTGAAGTGAAATAGTGTTCACTGACGAATACAAATTTAATCGTTTTGGGTTAGATGGATGATCTTTTTTTTTATCTTCAGGCTTTACGTCGCATCTACTGCTAGGCCATTAGCGACGAACTTAGATAGATTATCTTACATTCAATTCAAGTAATTAGATTTTATAGTACAGGTTAGTCAGTTTCAGGAAATGTAGGGTATTTTTTATATGTGACGACGAATAGGAAAAGAATTTGATACAAAATGTATTAAAACCACTATTAAAGGAGGTAGAGGATCACTTATGGTTTGGTGAGCAGTGACAATAAATGGCCTTGGTCCGATACATCGCATACAGGGCATAATGGATCAGCATATTTACGTAAATATTTAAAGGGTAAGGGGAAAGAACAGGGTACGTCCATTTTTATTCTGCAGTGATCAACTTGAAAGAAAAATTAAAATAATGTAAAACAATTGTGTTTTTGCTTATTTTTTTTCTGTTGGCTAATTAGAGTGTAACTTCATGTCATGAACAATACAGTTTCATTCATTGGACCTTGTTTCTTTACTTATGCACTATAGTATTAAAAATTGATTTTCTCAATGAAGCCGTCTTGTGACATTCTTTGTTCTTTCCCTTACTGTTAATATTAGAAACTGTATTATTACCTTATGCGACTAATGATTTGTGCCAGGTTTAGATATTTCAAGTGGATAATAATCCGAAACACTCTTCTCATAAAACAAAACAACTTTTGCACGACAATAACGTTAATGTTATGAAGTAGCCGGCTCGATCGTCGGATTTAAATCCAATTGAAATATTGTGGAATGTTGTGAAAAAGGCACTTTCAGTTCTAAAGCCGTCTAATCTAAACGATTTACTCGATGTCGTCCATAAAGAATGGAATGACATTGATATTAATCGGTGCATACGATTTTCTGGAATCCATGCCTCGATGATGTGCGGAGGTTATTAGAAAAAAGGCAAAACGATAAAGTACTCACTTCATTTTACAGTAAATACCTGTAAAATACAGTAATAACATCCACTATCGTGTAAATAAAAGGTACATATTAATATTAAGTTGTGTTGCTATTTATTTGTTCGCCTGCAATATGTACTATTGATTTCTATTGTTAGTTTTATTATGTTGTGATAAGGAATATTCGCAAAACTGTCATGGGTATTCAAAGAATACATAGCGTTTAATTATATAATGTTATGCAAAAATACATCTGACATTTACAAACAAGAAATAATTTCAGTTAAATTTTCGGAAGTACTTGTACCTATTTATATACTGGCCACTGTATGTCAGTTTTGTTCGATCATAGTGTCTTGACTTGTATCGTACAAGTTTTAAAGTTTAGAATTGTTTTGTTAATATAGGGTGTTGGAAAGGGGTCTAAAGTTTCAGGATGTATACTTCTCGCGGACAGGAGCAAAAAGTGCTTAACGAATATAGGTTTCCATGTTAATCCTTTGAGTGTCGTAGGCCCTCGCAAGTGCTCCACATATTATTATAGTTCATACGGAAAACGCCTACGTGCGTTCGGGTAATGTCCATTATCCCTTAAAAGTGTTATAGCGAGTGTTGCTTCTCAGAAAATTTGATTGTCGTACATTAAAATGACCTGAAATATTCAGGGTGTCCCATTTACAAACAAGAAATGTTACAGGACAGATTTATTGAGAAAATCAATTTTTAATACTTTAGTCCGCCAGTAAAGAGGCAAGGTTCAAGTAACTGAACTGTATTGTTTATAACATGAGGTTATACTCTAATTATGCAGCAGGAGAAAAATAAGTATAGAAATAATTCTTTTACATTATTGTAATTTTTTTTTCACGTTGAACACTGTAGAATAAAAATGGACGTTCCCTGTTTTTCATTCTTATCCTTCAAATATTCTCGTTGTTTTTGAAGATACAACAAAATGTCACAAGATCAAATTGTTTGATTCAAAACGATAAGTATTGTAATTGGTAAAAAATTTCAAGATTTCGAGATTTCGATATTTTTATAAATGACAACGTATATTTTTCGGAACCAATCAATTGCCAGACTGCCAAAATTAGCAATTATTATTATCAAACAAGTGTACAAGTGAGACAAAATATTTTATTATATATTTTCTAAAATTCTTAATATATTATTGACAACATGTCTCCCTTGTAAACAAGACGCAACGGTTTTATGACTTTTGTTAGATTTACGTGAAATTTTTAAATAGTAAGACTTTAAAGCGGTAGTGGAACAAAAACGCAAAGATTGTATAGTGAATCAGTGAGAACACTTTAGGTATGAATTCAATCTTAAAAAGCAATCAAATGTATTATTACAAATATACAAACAAAATATTCGGGCACTTACAATCAGAAACTTTAATGAATCTAGTGTGCAGGTTATATTGAAATTATTGAAATTTTGTTTGGCCTGCAATGATACGCAATATTCAGAATTAGATTGCCAAGACTTAAATAAATCTAAAAAGATATAAGGGCGTTGCAAAGTATTTAATGTAAACGTACCATAGTAACATAAAATTAGTATTTAGTAAGGATCGTTATCTTGGATACGTAATTAGTACTAAAGATGGCCCTACAAATATTAATGTAATAACTATACTATGGATGTTCATGCAATTTAGCATAAATTAGTATATGAAACAGATTCATTTACAGAAATAAATTTATTAAAAGAAATATAATTTTGAAATCTTAACAGGATAAAAAATGATTTTCTTGATTATGTACTTTTACTTACTATAATTATAAATTTGCATAAACATCCGTAACGTAGTAATAATAATTTACTATCCAAAAATACTTTTGTCATTCCAGTATAGCTCATATTTACACTAAATGATTTGTAACGTCTGTATAGCTTTCCAGGTCTATTTTCTTGCTAATACAATCCTGCCAGGTATGCCTTTGTAACCCTAACATTTTAGTTCACATTTTATTTTATTTCGAAAACTTCAGTATGTCATGTAATTTCGGCTTGTTTCCATGGTATATTGAGTTTTATGTTTCAGTCCTTCTTTCTATACGCAAATATAATATAATTTACCCCATTCGTTAATGAATAGAACATAGTTTCTAACAAATTCAAATAATATCAACATGTGCTAAAAAGGTAACCATATTACAATTATTGTACATTATCTTTTTGAAGTTCGTATGTATGAGGTATAAAGTACTTTTTCTGAGCATTTATTGTGAATTTAAATGTATACAAATTGCTGGACAGTAAATGCGGTTGTAACTTATTTTTAAAAACAAATCAAAACTGAACGTATATTTATATTACCTCATTTTATTGTTTATTACTAAAGCCACTACTGAAGTATTGACACGTCCCGCGTCACAGTAGAAAATTCTGTATTTAGTCCGGCATACAAAAATTAATTTTTATAAATACACAATATACAGAACAAAAATATTTCATTACTTCAAGATATACGTTTAATTTTATACTATCCTATTGGCATGAATTTTATTCAAAATAAAATAAGATTTAGGTGTTATCTTGGTCAGGACAAAATTTATTTCGAGGGGCGCACACAACGTACTCAACATAGAAAGTTACAGCATATATCTTTTTTCTGGTCTCTTTTTGAGCAAACATTTCCTGAAAATGTTATGTTATTCACAGGAAATAGTACCTAGACATATTTGTTGTGAGTCGTAACTTGTGAAATTGGAACGTTCCCAGTCTGCGAGGCGCTCAAAAAATAAACTGCTGACAATTCGACGAAGATGGGAAGGCAGGCCATCTGAATTTGCAGGAATCGATCGATGATGCCGGATGTGGACTGCGGTCTGTGTCATGCATCAGCAATTCACATCTCTTAGTAGCCTCATTGTTCGCGTCAAGGAAATCCTGAAATTCCACATCTATGAGGGGCTGCAACTGCAGTTACACAGGATGTTTCGAAATCTGCCGCATTTCGCATCATCTAATTCAAATGTTTGACTTTGCTTGCTGATGCTGGTTTTATTGTACCACGCGTGTGGTCTTATAATTAGTCAATCAAAGAATTTCTAAACGGTCAGACCTCACGCGAAGAGAAAAAATTAAGCTCGCAGTCCCTTCATATTAATAAAAAATGAAACTTAAATAATACGTTACAACTACGTACAGTATGTATTTGCAGAAATAAAACTTGATATATTGTCAGAACTTGAGTTGAATGTGTTTACAGAGTGAGTCACGTAATTGGTATTGGTAATAAAAAGTGGCACAAGGAAAAGTTGAATAGCGCAATGACTTCTATTTTAAAATTATCTTTTTTTTCTGTTTAACCACAACTACAGACCACTGAAGTTGCACTCTTTTTTAATGGAAACCTTTTGTAATATAAAATGATTCCTTTAAATATCCTACATACAATAGTACTAAGGCAAGGTGTTCTGAAAGCGAATACTTTGAAAGGTATTTACAATTGCTTCATTAATAATATTTGTGACCAGTATAGTCTTAACAAAACAGACGATAATGTATCTTATAATACACTGATAACACAGCTATTTCACTTGATGTCGAGCTAATCATTGCTCATGCATCAATTTTAAAAAACGTGATTATTAAAACTGTTTGCAACGTTTACTGAACATGATATGCCCCAAAAGTGTGTCACTTTTTTCTTAGTAACACCTCACATATTAAAGTAAATCCACAATTTTACAAAGGGCAAATCTACAGGTTTCCTTTATCCAAGAAAAATTGGAAATTGTTAAAAGAGTTAAATGTACATTTCTTAAAATCGATTACTCTCAAATACACAGTTCACAGAAGAAATTAGTTCATTCAATTATATAAGGCGAGTCAGTATAACTTAGAAGCTTAAATAACTACTTTACTTTTGACATTAAAGGCAAATGTCTAAAGAAAAATATATTCTATTCGTCAGTGCATATGGAATAACTGAAGTTACATTTCCATAAGTCCAATATGTTTTAAGATTTCAAGGTCATATTAAGTTTTTTCGATGGTAAACGGTATGACCAACATGATTTTTACATGACTTTGATCCTTAACCCTGGGACGCTTAAAGGACGGCAGAAACTGTCCACAGAATTCGAAACGTTAGTTTTTTTAAAGAAGAATTTGTATCAGAAAGATACTGTATTTAATAAACCTTCTGAAACCTTAAACGCCCTAAGGTTAATATTCAAATTCAAAATACATAATTTACCAAATTACTTTCGAGATCTACTTGTTGTCAGAAATTTCACGAATATATTTCTCATTCACTCAGCTACAAAAATACGCACGAACATCACTATACCCAGTTCTAAAAACTCCAGCTCACGCAAAAATCACAAAAAAACAGAACATAACATTCTCAAAACAATTTCTGCCATATCAATATTAAAGCAGTTCTTTAGGGTGCCGAGTTAGAGCGACTCATGCTCTATAAAAATGCACGACAAAGAGAAAAAGTAATAATCGCGTGGTGTTTTTGTGGGACGTAAACATCTCTTTCAAATTGTTCCCAACAGAAAAATAATCCGCAATCGGTGCTCGCTCATGCGAGCTTGTACGCTTATAAGTGTAATGAAATCACGCAGGATAAACGAGCCGAGCAGTGAAATCGAAGTCGACGAGGAGGTCGAGAAGGTTAATGGCGTACGCATACGTTAAATGTGTAATGGTTAGCACGTAAGCCCGTAGGGCTGCTAGCACGGTCTCCACGCAGGGGTGAAATTACACGCGAGGCGTCGGGCCAGGCACGCGAGGAAACGCTCGCGTGCGTTCACTTTTCGCACATGTACGAATTAAAAATCCAGGCCGACCTTTTATTCCCTTGGCCCGCCCAGGCAACCCGATAATTCGACAGATTTCTATCGGACCAACGCCCGCACAGTGAGAGATTATTACACGCGGACTCCGTCGAGCATTTTCTGAGATTGATTTGCTAGCTGAACCGTGTTACGTGGACAATCCGAATGCGTGTAGAAGACAGGCAAGACTTGTCACATGTTGCAGGAAGAAGATTACATAAGAAGTATCCTTGTTAAACGCATAAAGAGGATGGAACAAAATCCGACCTCTTTCCTGTACACAGTTATTATATCCATTAGCATTTTTCGTTCAAGTATGCAATGAACATATCCGTCGCACTATTACTTATTACTAGACTACGGAGTTTTATGCAATTTAACCCTGGATAACTAACTTTTCGTCAAAATGACGATCGGAACATTTGAATCGCCTGATATCGGATGATCCGCTTACTAAATAAATTAATTATGGTTATTATTTGCTTATTTATTTATTAATAAATTCAATACCAAATATAACTACTTAATTTCATTTATCCTGATTCTTGATAAGATAAAATATTTCTGTTGTCAAATAAAAAAAATTTAATTTTATTCGTGTTTTTAATTGACGTTGTCATTTTCGCGAATGCTTAGTAATAACGTTACTCACAGATAGCTTAGTTATGTAGGGTGAATACTCTCAAATTGGTGAATGATGCACATTTAATAATTTAGCAAAATGAAAAGTACATATTTCATACATTTCAAGGAGCAAACGCACTCTTGCTGAAATTTCATTTATTTAACTGCATTAGCACAGGAAATATGAATGTTTAAAAATGTATATTTGCATAAACATCCGCAGTCTAAGTACTTATTACTGTCGCTTGAGTTAAGCACAGTATTTTTTCGTGCCTCCTAATAATTTCATTGTCGTTGGTTACATTAACGATTTGAATGCATGGTTAACCTCTTCAGGGACGAATTTTTTACAATATTTTCAAATCAGTGATTGTCAAGTAGACTAAAATATTATCAGTGTTGCCATACGACAAGTTTTTTGTTTTTATTGTTGAGAGATTCTGTATTGAATACATCTCCACTAGATTTTAATTTTTTTCTTCATTGAGAATAATTTTAATTTAAAAATAACTAAACGTACACGTATGTATCAGTATCCCTGAAGAGGTTAAGATTTACTGTACAGCATATTGTAATACACTCTTTTTTTATATGAATCATTAAGTAGTTCAAATCTTGAATAGTTCGATGGCACACATGCTATTTTATATTCTTAATATAATATAAGATTTACGCAGAAGTTTAGAAGTATGTAAAATGTAAGAGTCTATTAATTAATCTCAATTATATGTGCTGGTCACTGATGATCACACATACAATCGACATTTGTACATGTAGCGGATAGTACATAACGAAAAAGTTCAATTTTAACTTGCTAATAAAATTACAAACAGTATAATTCAGATGAACAGCACTTGTTAAATGTATTCTGCTTATAATTTTTAACGAATTTTATTCATATTCTATTGTGTATCGAAAAAAGGCAACGCGTTTGGTGTGAAAGTACAGTTCTCTCATACAATCGGGGGCGCTTTCATTCGAGAGATATACACGCATCGACCACGAAATTAAGACGAGGCAATGATACAAAAGCCTGTCGCACTTTGTATCCACCATTTACGCAATGCTCACGTGTACATTTCTTAAGTGGTCGTAACACCCATTGTGCTCACCACATATTACAAAGCAGAAAATGGTAATGGCAGAGGACAAACCTGCGCGTGATGCGTTGCACACTTATGAAATAACCCCCTACTTTTGTCATCCCTATCCTCACTGCGCGTTTCGTTGTTGGAAGAAACGCGAAGGGTGAACGAGCTCACGTGCAGGTATGTACGTGTGTCGGTGGCTACGTATGCTTGCGTGAATTTTACGGGGTAAAAGGCGCAGAGACGGAAGGGGGATGGAATCGGGGGTGGAGGAGACGGTAGGAGGGCTGGAGAGGAGGCAGGCTGCTTGGCATGAGAAGCGTTCATCAGCCCCGAGGTTTTAAATACGAGGCGAGGAAGGGAACTAAGGAAGAAACCACCCCGTCTCTACCCTACCAGTGACGGATTGATTAAAAATCTAAGGGGCGAAAATAACATCGGGCGCCTCCCTGTTAAGCCACGCTCTGTTTCCTTCTTACTGATCTTGGGGCGCGAACGACGCGACCGTGTATGAATTTCTTTCTTCTTCTATAGGATGCTTCGATTATTGTTACAGATACTTGAACGAGAACTTTTTCGATTTTCATCGTCGAAGGTCTTGTCTGAAGGCAGAAATTATATGAGAAACTGGAAGTAATACCGATCATAAATTTCTGCACGAATATTGTATAATTTGCTCATTTGCTCATCATCCATTTTACCATAGTTTAAATTTGAATTTGTCTGATTTTGAAATCTAAACAGAGTAAACGACTGTTCATTATATTT
Source organism: Macropis europaea (assembly GCA_916610135.2). Classification (NCBI taxonomy): domain Eukaryota; kingdom Metazoa; phylum Arthropoda; class Insecta; order Hymenoptera; family Melittidae; genus Macropis; species Macropis europaea. Next base: position 18,582,600 of record OU744349.1, read on the forward strand.
AAGAAAAAAATTGTATGATCGAATAAAAATCGGCGCAATCGAATGGGCATTCTAGATGGAAATTTCGGGCGCCGTCTGAAACAACTTTCCGAGTTACTGATCCTTCTCCGCAACAAACCGATGTCGTACTCGATGTACATCACCATGTTCTTCCAAAGTGACGGCGCCTTTAATCATTCATACACCACCGGTCTGTTAAAGAATAATCGCGCAGCTAAAACGCTTAATGAGCCACAAACTCTTATCGTAACAACGCGACAGACGCTTCGAAATTAATTAGCCAGTGACACCTGCCAGTGAATCGCATCGAGCTGAATGCAAACGAGATCCCGGCCTGTCTCTAAAATCAAAAGAAAGAGTAAGCAAGGAAGGAAAAATCGGCCCTGGGACGTTAGACATCTCATTGGCTTACGCAGTGGCTACGTGCAGTTTTAAATAGTCCAAGAAGGGTGGGTATGCCGGGCAAGGTAGTACACCCCACGTTTTCTGGAAATAGGGATTGATGTGGGTAAGTTGGATGAGGTGGGCGAAGACCAGCAAAGGAACGGGTCTGGCGCACGAGGGAAATAGGGAGAAAAAGGGCGAAAGAGATAGAGGCCGGAGAGTAGACGACGAGGGCTGTCGGAGATAAGACGCAAACGAACCCCCTTTCGCGTGTCTCGATCGATAGCTCCACGCGGAAAATTCGAAAGTAAGATGCAATTAAACAGCGAGCGAGGGTAAGCAAGAAAAGGGGTGAGTTTTCCAGCCCCGTAGGCCCTGTCCTCCCCTCCAATCCACCCACCTTTCTGCCTCCCTCTGGTTCTGCCTCTTTCTGGCAGCCCTCCGACTCCGTTACCACCCCGAACCCTCTCGACCCCCTCCGTCCTGCAATCCACCACCTATCCTGCAAAGCTTTCCATCCTCCTTACCTTTCTTCTTCCACGGTGTACACTGTCCCTCTCTATTAAATGGCCCTTGCTCTGCTGTCTCTTTTCCATGCTCTCCTTGAGCGTACACGCTCCGGCCGGCGTCGTCGGCCCGAAGGGAAGCAACCCTTTTTCTCAAGCCCCTCTAGTATTTATATTGAGCGTCTTAAAGCATCTTCCTGTCCTTCTCCTTTCTCCTTACCAGCTTTCTCTCTCTCCTGTTGCCCGAACAACAGCCCCCTCACCCCCCCTTTTACTTTTCCTTTTCCACTTCTTCGTCTTCCTTCTCCTCTTCTTCTTCTTCTTCTTCGTTCCCCTCTCGTGACGTCACTTTAAATACTCTTTTTCGAGGGTGGTGGGTTGGCGGCCGGTGGGTATAAGGGAATTGGTAGTCGTTGCTCCGGAGAAGAGAGAAGATCGTTCTGTTTCATTTCACTCTCTCTTTCTCGCGTACATATCCGCTCTTTCCTTCTTGCCACCATTCTTCCTCTCATTAGGCATACCTGTCTCTCTTTCTCTGCCCCTCTTCCTGTACGCTGGCGGTATCTTTTCTGTTCCCTTCTTTCGCTTTCTCGTCTTTTTCTTCTTTTGTTGCTACCTTCTGGACGTATCCTTGGCCATCTCTTTCGTAGTCTCCGCACCGTCCTGCGACGACCAATCCTCCCTCCCCGCCCAACATTATCTCACTACGCAACGGGAATTACTAAATATTCTTGAGGTTGGCCGTACTGTAATGCAAGCGGTACGTGGTGCATCCCCTTTACTAGCGGAAGCCCGTCTTTCCTTGGTCTTCGGAGTGCATGTCGTTATAGACACACGGCTTCATTTAGCTGCTTGGTCCTACCGCTAGTTCCTCTCCCGCTGAATTACGGGGAATTATAGACAGTAGAGTCTTCAACTTCACGTTCAGCCCGCGGTCTACACACCCCCCTATGGTTGTTACATATTTCACTTTTTACGGGGATAATACGTAATCTTTCAAGAAGTGATATGATATGATCGCTAAGTGGTAATGTTTGTGTTTATTTTCAAGTTAGCTTTCAATGATGCGGCAGCAAGTTCTTTTTTGTACTTGAATTTTGTTGCTTTTAAACTTTTGGTCGCGTTTTACGTTTTCTCGAGTGTATTTTTAAACTCTGCTCAGAGTTTTGAGAACTCCGCCTGACTGTTAATATATCTTTAATCAGAAATAAATAAAACATGTACCAAACAGTTATTGCGAATGCATGCATTGTACGTGTAATGTGAACTACGAAATTGTATAAGGTACTTAAGGTATTTTGATTTTTCTGAATTTGCAGCAGGAGTATCTGTCTCTCTCAGCTTACGAGATGTTCTTTTGTCTTGCTTCGTCTCGTTGAGAATCAGTGTTTTCGAGGTTGGGTTATTGCAACGTCCACAAAAGATGCTACATTGTTTTTATAACCAGGAGCCTGCAGGTACCTTCCGCAAAGCGCATATCGTTAAACGCACAGCTTTATTTCTGTTCTTCGTAATCACCGGCGTATTTGCTCTTTTCTCCTTTTTCTTTAATGAACAATGAAGTAACGTCTGCTTTCGAGACATGAAATTTCTGTGTCATTTCATCGTACGTATCAGTCTTTAATGTTTCTGTTTCACATAAATAGAAGAAATGCTTAAACAAAGTTCTCTGGAATCATTTCCATTTACCAAGGACATTCCGAAAACTTCCATTTTATTTCATTGCGAGTGCAATTAAAAAGTTAATATTTCCTCGGTAGACATACGTTGAACTTCGATATTATAACGGTATCGCAGTGAGACCAATAAAGTTCACGGCACTCCAGTTAGAAATTTATTGTCGTCGCATAGTAAAGTGATTACGAAAGAAGTATAAAGAAAATATTCTTGCCGTTAGCGTCTGGCTACTGTAAAACAGACTGCACGCGGTACACTTCTATTACAAGCGGAAGTCTAGGAGACATTGCTCGGCAAACTGCATGTCGTTAAAGACACACGGTTTCATTTAAATACCTAACTCTATCCAGTCTTGATTTCTCTCCCTTAAATTGGTACATAAAGCCACACTTTTCCTATGCGGAAAGAAACTTACGTCGCGGTCTATTTCAACTTTATATTCAACTTTCCATTTCTATCCGGATAAAATAATCCTTTAATTGCATGAACAATTAAAGCAACAGAAATTAAAAATTTTCCGAGGTTTGTAAAGAAGGGAACATGTACAGATACATTATTATAAATCGAAAACAAAGAATGAGAATTTATTTTCGAGAAAATCAATTGTGCACATTTTTCAAGTATACATGCACTATTGTCTAAGAGATGTCACACAAATTACGTCATTCATTTGAATGGAAATTTTTTCTGATGAATGTAGGTGAAAAATGAGAGGGCACTGATTCAGTGTTTTTATCAAATTGCATTATTTACAAAAATATTTAACATTAAAGATTTAGTACATACATGGTGCGTACAATATGGGCCGAATACCTTAAAACAAGTCGAAATCATAAAATATATTTTACTTGTATGAAGTTTTGTTTCTGCACAAAATAACTTTGAATATCATTAAAGTAATTATATTTGATCTGTGAGCGGCTCAACATCATTCAAACATACGTATTGCTTATTGTACTTCGAATTTGGTTTTCCCCAAAACAAAGCTCGATTTGAAAAACAGAATATGTTATCTTTTTATCTATCTATTATCAGGGTATAAAATCATCGTCTCTACAATTAAACGTTATCATTTCTATCATTTATATACTTCTTTTGCTTTTTTCAACTCATGTTAATCATGTTTTACCGTGACTCTGCTGAACTTTGAAAATTAAATATGTTTATAAATAACGTGCATTAGCCCTTGGAAGACGATGAAGGCATATATGAGTTCCAAAAAATCCTTCACGGTGTGCTACGGATCACCGTACTGGTCCAGGCACAGCTGTTTATTATACGGTATAAATTGATGCCTTCGCTTCAACTCATTTGATTAAAATATACATGTTTCGATATATAGTTTGCAATTTTAGAGCGCTATCATTATAAACCTTATTGTAATTGAATATTCAGGTTAACACGTTGTTCCACCTCGCAAAAATTCAGCACATGGTGCACGCTCAAAGGGTTAATAAAAACGTTCAAACACGTGACTGCTCATTTCCCTTCTAGATTCACTAAAAAAATTCATTGAAATCGGTGACCCTTCTTCTGTGGCTACTCTTTGTAAGAATCGCTTTCGTGTCTCTACGAACTATGGCATAGATATCCAGACTAGCACGGTCAAGGTCATCGCCCCTCTCCGTCCTCGCTGCAAATTAACTCCTCACTTTTAATACTGAAACTTTAATTTTAGTCTTATCACTAAACTGCGTATGTTTATACAATTTAATACATCCAAATTGGTAGATGCTGCACATTTTACAGTTCAGCAAAATAAAAATTATATATTTTATATATTTCAAGGAGCAAGTACAGTCTTGTTGAAGTTTTATTTACTTAACTGCATTAGCACAGGAAACATTGAAGTCTAGAAATGTATATTTACATAAAAATCCACAGTCTACTTATCACATTGTGCGGTGTTTGTCTTTTCCTTTCAGTCATACTTGGGGTGTCCCGTTGATGTGTAGCTGAACCGAGTATGGGGCAACTTTATATGAAGAAGCAATCGAAACTGTAGGATAACAATTTCTTATCTGAGGCTCTATTTAAAAAAAAAAATTGAATTTGAAAAATTGTCTGGTACACGTAGACTTAATTAACGAAGTTTCGTGTAATTCAAACTATGATTAACTATCTTTCGTACCTATTATATTATTATAATTATAAGATAGTCAGGTATACACAGTAAAAGAGAATACTTAATTCCAAAATCATTCTTATTCTTAACTTACGAATTGTTGGAACTATTTTTCATATTGCTGTGTACAAAATGATATATTTTTCAACAAGCAGTCGCGTTTTAGACTTTCGAATGTTCAAATGTTTCTTATCCTTAGACACTAGATGCTGAATGCATCCTTTGAATAAGTAACAAATTCCATATAATTTCATGAACAAAACTGAAGAGTTGTCAGACCAGGTGAAGGCGATTACTGAAGTATTAGTAGATCACAACCAATGCAATTTTTGTAACGATACATTGTACATTTTATCAATGTTCAAATCATGCGAAGGTATAACATCAAAAACTTAAAAAGTACAAAGCTAATTTTTCATGATATGTAGAAAATAGGCTTACTTCATTTTTCCAATAAGGCGCTTACAAGATAATATCGCTGCTCCGGTGAAACAATGACACAAGTGCAAAGTTAGGCGTTTTGCGTGACGTACGTTACTGGGTTTAGAAACATCTAATCTTTTCTTAATATTACGTAAAAGTTAGCAAACAATGCTAACAATTGCTTTGTTCCCAATGTCATCAAGCTGACTTGATGACATTGGGAACTGACTGAAAGCAAAATTAATCATTGCTTAATTAAATCGTTTCTTATTGGAACGGTGTATATCCATTTTTTTAAATTTGCCACCAGGTATTAAAAACTTTACCTAATTTTTGTCCAAATAATGTTTATTTGGTTTTTTCAATTGGAATCGATAAGAGGTATCAAAAGACACTTTTGATGCTTTTTTTGGACCCCATAACCAGAAGTTTGGATTACCTTCAGCGGTTTAAACGCATAACTTAATTTTCCCCAAAATATGGACATACGCCCTTTCAGTAACAAACGATTCAATTACAAATATGACTAACTAAAATTCGTTTTCTTCATCTTCTGAAAAATGGCTCTTTTGCGATTGTGTCATTGTTTATCCACAACAGCGATATGTAATAGTATTTTTAGCTTAATAGGTAGCTGACGATTTACAGCTGATGCGTTAATTACAGGTAATAAATATTTGTAATCCCTGAGGTACATACATAATCTCTGCAGTCTACCGCCCTACCAATCGAGCTATCGAAGATTTGATAATAAATATTTGTGTTTACAAAGTTTAGAGGATGTAAATGTAAATGAGACAAGATAAATCTACCTGAAGTATACACAGTTTATAAAGTTCGATATATAAAGGCGAAAACGGCGATTTTTCATTTTTCTTTGCTACTCGTAAAACTTCTCACGTAAGATCGTAAATGTCTCTCGTCGGAGTTTTGCGAAACTTTCTCAATGCCATCGACGCAAAGATCCTGCAGACTTTGGGAGCCGCAACAGACGATATTTGTTGTATTTCTGATTCGACAGCAATCGATATCTATAACGCAGGTAGATATGATACACTGATACAAAAAGAATCGTGGGAATGGGCTTTTATGAAAAGGACACTAATTCTACTACTATTTGATATGCGTATTTCATATTTATCATCAACAGTTTGTGACGCTTCCATGCACAGTAGAACCTCGATTATCCGAACTGTATCCAGTAACAGAATGTCTCAAACTGTTACTATACTATACGCATAAATATGATAATTTTATTTCAGAATATCAAACATATAGTGTTATAAAATTAAGTACACGGTTCCATTAATGATAATTTAACCTTGTAACTAACATAGGATGACCGATTTTAAGATGACCAATGTTCTGATAATCGTGGTTCTACTATATTATAAAATTCTTGACAGAAAAAGAATTCTTTTATTATTCTTGCCCAATATGGAGTAAGAATACTTTTTGAAAATATTCTGTAGTTTAAAAATATTTCTCCAAATTTCACATACAATGTATCGCTGAAGAGTAGTCTCCTTACTTACATAAACATTAACACGTTGAATTCCATCGAGGTCAGCGGTGACCGGCACCTCAAATTTAGATTAATTAAATAATTATTGTTTGTCATACAATTTTGAGCAAACTTCATACTGAAGCAGTAATGTAGAAACAGAAGAACACGACTGAGTACTCAAATCTTTTTTCCTTTACGATTTATATGAAAAGTAGTAAATTATATCGTGTCTGGTTAGGTATGGCTGTTTTCACTGTGACACGCAACGTGTTGACCGCATCAATGTATAGTAGGTGGAAATAATTTCTTATTTAATTACCTGTTTGATTATCAGAAGATCTCTGTGTCTGTAGCACGACTAAGCAATTAAGCTATAGAAATCTATTAAAAAATGAAGAATTTCTGATAATGAGGAACACTTATAAGAAATTAAAGTTAATCATAAAAGTATTTAGCTGCTATGAATGTCAAATAAATTTTGTGTTAAATTGTAAGTTCTAAAAGTAAATAATAATTAGTAATCAGTTCTTAATATGTTAAATTGTTATATAACAGTTTGATAATATATCAACATTTATATACAAGAAAGATATTTAAAGAGTCCATAACAAAATAAGGTTCACAAAACTATTCTGCTAAGTATTAATATATTTTAGATTAGTACAAATAAATAAATTATAATACTTTGTTACATGTCCCTTAAGTGTCATTCTAGCTTTTAGCCTATTTTGCATTAATTTTACAGTTTGGTCGAAATTTTTGTAGTGATTTTGTAAATTAATGTTCTGATTACCCGTTTGTAAATAAATAAATGGAATGTTACGCTTCAAATTGAAGAATACTATGACGAGATTATAAAGTGGTATTTTTAAATGTTGATATAAAATAAATTAGCACTACATGAATGAAATTTTGCAACTGACTGTAATTTGTAATACAACCTAAAGAGAGGCGATTTGATACGTAAAAGTAAATTACAAACGTTAAACAAATTTTCTATGTACGAAGGTTCCTTTTAAAAAAAAATGGATTTAGAAAGTGAACTATTGCTTGATGAGCTTGTCTGATCAGTGCTCATTATTTCTACTTGTATCAAGCATTTAAACAGTGATGGTCAGCGGAGCTGCGACCTTCCCCTACTCTAGATCCATTCCCCTCGTGTAGGCTGTGATTTGGGACGACTATGGACTGAGGGGGAACGAGGGGTGAACTGGAGGGAACTAAAACGAGGGGAATGGACCTAGAGTAATGGATGGACACAGATTCGGTGGGCATCACTGATTTAAAATATTCTTGATACTAACAGTATTTTTTTGTTATCTGTCAGTTTATTCTCATTGTTGTGAAAAAATTTACATACTTTAAAAACTAAAATACGCTAGTATGTTTAATAAACGAGTAAAGCTCTGTACGCGATAACGGCTACAACATTTTCAGCCGTTTTTGATATACAAAAAAGCGAACAGCGTACAAGAATCTGTTGTATTATTTGAACTCTACCATTGTCAACACTTATAAATATTGTCAGAAGTAGAAGAATAAATAATACACAGATAGATCAATTGAATTGCACTCAACCGTTTGCCTGATCTTCAAAAAATCTTATTCTACATTTTCTATATATTTTTGCACGTAGAGTCTTTCTTTTTTCATTTGTTCCACGAATTATAATCCACGTTGCTTGTGTCAATCGTTTCAGTAGAAGATAACAGTCAAATAACCTTGATATTACTGATCATTGATAGCGATTTATTTCTTTAATAACACTGACTTTATTAAATACATTCCGATTTTGTTAAACGTTTTCATTAATTTCTTGCTATATTTTATCACCTTCACAATCTTCCTTAAAAAAATCATACTGTTTGGGTACCTCCTGCATGTTCTATTAAACTAGATTTGTTTACACATATTGTTCAAACCCCAATTAAAAACGCTTAACCATTTCAAACTTCAATTCAACTACAAATATTCATTTCTTCCTATGAAAATAACTAATTGCAACTACAAAAAAATATAAAGTGTAATGTAATGAAATATTTCAAACAAATTTCATGGATAAAATCTCCAAGTCTATCGCTACGAAAAATGGAATAAACAATTAAATGACTTTCGACATGGCAACTTAACTTACACGAATCGCGTGAAACACTTTCCACGCTCCCGTTTCGAGCACTGTGGAAGACGAGAAAACATCAACACAATTGGCTCAATACAATGGATCATTCAACGAGTAATCGACAGGTTCTCCTTGATCCGTGAAAGTAAATCGTGTGCTCGAGCACAAAAGGCGGACTCTGAAGAATCGAAGACACGTATGATTGATGCAGGAAGTAAATTCGAATTTTACGACCTGCCACCGCAGTTTTTGATTAACTATAGAGCGCTAGTGAGGGGGAAAGAGCGAACTCTTCGTTATACGCGTTCCTGCCGGAGGATTCCTTTTTCGCAGCGGATCATCGAGCATGTTTTCGTGCGTATGCCCCGGTAAAATGACGAGAGGAATGCTTTCCTCTTTCCGGGATCCATGAGGTATGCGCAAACGTGGTAGCTGCGTTACCTGGTACTCGTGATTTATTCATTCTACATACATAATCGTTCACCCATAAACCAAACGGCAGATACCTCCTGCTCGACTGCCTACATCCGAGCGAATAACTATCTTCAGTAAATCTCTATTTTCTCGGCCGTTTAAGTTTACTGTATAGGAAACAACACTCCGATTTTTAATACGCCACCTTTTTTGTACGAGGAAAATTGCCTCTCTCTATACAGCTCGACATTTTTCAGCTCTGCACATTCTACTGATATTGTACGGTTACATACGCTGTGTTCGCTGAAAGAGTAACCGCGTTTTATCGCCTGGAAGTTTGAAAAATAAATTTTAACACGTGGAATGCCGCGGGGGTTTTCGATAACTGGCACTTCAAATTCAATTTAATTCAATATCTATTTATTATTACACAATTCTGAGCAAGTTTTATATAGTTTAACATTAATTTAGGGACATAAAAACGCGACTGAATAACCCAATTTTCTTTTCCCTTACGATTTAGATGAAAAACAGTAAATTATATTGTGTCTAGCTGGGTATGGCTATTTTCACTGCGGCATTCAATGTGTTAACCCTCTGTAACCGGAATTTTTTTCCGAATGACGAAAATGATACATCAGGCAAATGATAAAGATAAATTATAAAGTTTATATTACGGCGTATAAACATAATAATAAACGAGCAGGCTCCTTTGTACCAGTATAGTCACAGAATATAATTGTATACAGTGATAAATAAACTAAATAACACTTACAAAATGTAGATATATAGATCTGTAGATAAGTAACTTCCACGTCACGCGTCGTTATAGAGGGTTAATATCGACTGAATAGGTCTGTAACATTCTAATTTGTTCTTCTTTGTTTCTGCTTGAGTCAAAGTGTTTCTATTATTTTTCGTGGAAGTTTTTTTTAGTCTTAGGGTGTATGCCATTTTATATAATGTTGCTTATCATGCAACGAAAGATGGTGGTAAGGATTGAGTACTTCAATGATTCAGTTTTTCGGAACAAAAAGTCACATTGATTGGATTAATTGTAATTTCATGATACAGATACTTCTATCATTTTTCTACACATTTTTGCATGCAGAAATAAAAATGCTGAAACCGAAAAATGAGAACATCATGTGGATATTCATTCTTTAGACTTTCTATGCATTATGAATTGTAATAAATAAATTGTTACATATTTTGACTATTTTATAAATAATAAACACAATCATAGTGCAGATCACCGATGACCGCCACCACAAATTTAATTAAACTAAATAACTATTGATCTTTACACGATTGTAAGGAAAAACATTGCAACAGTAGTATAGGAGTATATCTACCCGATTGGATACATAATTATTTCTTTCTGTACACTTTTGAAATAACGTAATTTCAAACAATGATATTTTAAATAACATAATATTTTATTCTACAATTAATTCGTTTTATGAAATATATTGCAGATTTGAATATTTACGAAATATTACAACAATGGTATTTGAAGTATTGTTTTAAGTAACGTTTCATTTTATTTCTCGGTTACTTGACATACGATTTGAATATTTTATTCGATAAAATAAATTCAGAAGCATTCACCTCATCAGATATTTGCAAGCTGTTGCAAAATTTCACGTACATTCATATTTAAATTTTTATACAGATAAAATGGAATGCAGACAGGCACTGTTAACACATTCGCATCGGGCTATTTTTCACAAACTTTTCATATAAATCGGGGGTATTTTAGTGATCTAAAGATATTTCAACATATGTGTATTAAAACTGCAATAATTATTTTTGTAATTAATATATGTTATTGAAATTTTCAGGAGTTGTACATAAGTAGTATTAGTATTGTTTTTCAGTATGATAATTGGTGAAACAGCTTCCTTTGTGTAACGGTACATCACAGAATTTGCATATGTATCGTGTTTCGCTCCTTACCCCATGTGTCTTACATACTATACATATTCTTGTGGGATATATTTAAATAAAAAATAGCTCAGCTGTATCGACCATATTTTCAGGACATTCTTGGATTAACGCCATACCTGGAACTCCGTTAAATGATTCTAACCGTGGTGGTGTATCAATATCATTCCACATAGCACTAATATCAATTTCTGATCCACTGTCAATAGTTTCATCCTCTTCTGATTCAGAATTACTATCACTGTCTGTTTCATGTAAAATACGTTTGCACCTTTTTTGATAGGAACAATATCACTATCATCATCGTCACTTTCCTCACATCCATCTTCTATGCTTTCGCAATCATTTGATACGTCTGATAATTCATCATAAATTTCGTTTTCAAATTCATCCATTACGGTAAGAAACAAAACGCAAATTAAGCTTACAAATTGACCACTACGATGTTACTGATTGTCCGGCGGATTCGAGACTAGCCCCTATAATCCCATTATCTAAGAATTTATCAAGAAAGCGCATACGTGTCACGAAACGAGAATTCTCGTTTCCCGACGACAACGTTTATTTTTTAAAAACGAGAATTTTCGTTTCCCGATGCGAATGTGTTAAGGATCCTATAAATATAATACATATTTAAACTGGCAATTTTAAAAATGTCGAGTGTGAGTCGACATAGGAGTGCCTGTTAATAAAATCGATGTCGTGTCACACTCTACAAAGGAGTTCAAAGGGTTAAAAATTTGTCCAAGTGTCCATTAACGTATAATACATACTTCTAAACTCACCGTCAGGAAAAAACAGCGGGACAATAATAAAAACTGCTTCATCTGTGAAATGAAACTCGATGGCGGGACAAGGTGCTTTTGGGAGCTGGTTCGGGTACACTGCACGACGAGGCATGATCTTTGGTGGATCGGTGCAAGAAACGAAACGAAACGGATCGCCGTAGACCGCTCCCACATCAATCATCTTTCGCAGTTTCGTGGTAGAAAGGATCGGTTGCGGAGCAAATCGTTCCATTGGGGGTCAGTCCTGCGCAACGAGTCACTGTCGGGCCGTTCTGTGGGACAGGATCCATGGTACCGAGACGAGGAATACACCTCGAACGTATAACTGGTCTTGTTGACTTAACGGATCAATTTGATGCAAATCACTCGTTTGCGATATACACGTGGGGTTACAGTGGTCTCGGATCTCTCTATTCTCGGCGTAATGCCACGTAAAGTAAGCGGTACGTCGCGCGCTATCTCCGTCGTGTCCCCGTCGTCGTATCCGTGACGGAGCATTTGGAAATTAGCGAATGGGCCAATTATCGGACCGGTAAGTTACGTTAGCGGGGAGGGCCGCGATTACGCGACTCGACTGATCAAGTCGAGGGACGCGAAAGGACTGCGGGTCACGGGGTGACTGTGGGAATCCTCGTGACGCGTCTCGATCATTTACCGGAGTTACGTGTTCCACCGTCGTTTGTTTTTGTCGTATCAACAAGTCGAACTGTACGCTTCGCACTCGAACCGCTGCGGTTTTTCCGACAGCCAGCCGCTCCTCCTTGGAAATCTTCGAACACGATACCCTAGTGTCGTACTCCTGAAAAAGGAATGCGGGCGATCTTAAGTTTCATTATCTTCCATTGTCAAATATTGGATAAAATGCCGATTAGTATGGTCTCGTATTAGAGCGCTTGCTAGCCGGATACCCGAGTACTCGGAATACTCATTACAATCCGAACTTGCTTTCAAAATCCGAGTCTGAGTACTCCAGTATCCGGAGTTACATCCGAGTTTCCAGATTCGGATTCTTTTTGTTAATTATTCGAATATGAAGCTTTGCTCATCTGGATTTAGATTAAAGAAAGCAAGTTGTGGTAAAGGATTACGATTAAAGAATGCGAAAATTAGTATGTACACCCCCGTCCATAAGTGACCGGACACTTGCTCAATTTCCAGCAAAATGTTTATTAGAACGTGGATACAATATTTTGGCTTGATTTTATTATTTTATGTTGTTATATTTGTATTTATTTTACGTTGATATAATACCTGAATATGATATTAATAATATGCACGTATAATTTAAAGAAATATTTGTAAAAACAGGACTGTACGTGTATGCTTCTAATGTATCTCTAACTCGGTTAGACGATAGTCTATACACTTCTTTCGTTTGTTTTGGAAGTTTTGCCTAAAGTCAAAGAATGACTTATGAAAGAAATTAGAAGAATGTTGGAAGGAAATTGGTTCCGAAATATTAGAACCTTTATTTTTAATGTAATATAATATAATAAGGAATTACATATTTTCTACATTATAAACAATTATAAATGCTAACTTTATTTAGTAGAAATGTTAAATTACAGGAAGACTTGCATAAAAATCTGACAACAATAACTATATTGTAACAATAGCAATAATGATAACGATTTTCTACAAAATATTTATTCTTTTTGTTAAGAACATATTTCCAACAATCGTTCGGAAACTTTTGTCGTGCAATATTTTGTTGAAATATGTGAAACTGAAGTTGCCATGAAGAAATGAAGGGTAAGGAGAAAAAACAGGGAACGTCCATTTGTATTCTACGGTGTTTAACTTGAAAAAAATTAAAATAATGTAAAACAATGATTTCTATACTTACTTTTCTCCTGCTGCTTAATTAGAGCATAACCTCACGTTATAAACAATACACTTCAGTTACTTGAACCTTGTCTCTTTACTGGCGGACTAAAGTAGTAAAAATTGATTTTCTCAATAAATCTGCTTTGTAACATTCCTTGTTTGTTCCCCTTACCCTTCAAATATGGTTTTTACAAATTTGCTTCAAGCGTATCTTGCAGACAGACAAATTTTTCATGCACTCGCAGAATTCCTCTATCCTAAATCATATTTAGGCTATCATTCAGAAAATTTTTTCTGTATCTACATGTAGCTATTTTAAATCCGAGACGTAGATGATTTAAAGTAAAGTATGATAAGATTTTAGAAATTTTATTGTATAAAATAAATACTTAAAATAAAACAGTAATTTTTAACACTAAGAAAGTGAAATTTTAATAGCGTAATTTTTTACTCTACAGTGTTGCTAATGACGAAAAACATACAGTGTTTTATATTTAAATGAATCTAAGCTCAAATTAAGTTATTTGGTATAGTATAATACGGTTTGCAAAAAGGACAAACATAAGTTGCTTCTTCGTTCTCATCTTCCACACATACGAATGATGGTGCGCCTAATTCTGACAAACTTGGCATGATATTCAACACTCGCACCTCCAATATAATTTCAACAACTTCTAGTTCACTATCACGAGAAATTGTAAAACTTTGTCCTCTTTGTCTCCTTTCAGGGTTGGCAGAATACACTAGAAGTGCCAAACTTTTCTTCAGATGTATAATAATGTAATTTGAATCGCCTTCTTTTCCCATCTTGCTTCATATGATGATTTTCAGATAAAATAAGCTTCATACAAGATATCCCACCTAACTGTAAGAAATGTTTCCTAGAAAACTTTTAAAGTTTCACTCGAGACACCGTACGGTGAAACTATTTCCATTCTATGTAGCGGTGTGAAACAAACATAAAGGACAACATTGTTCTATTTACACAATATGGTATAGTTTTTAATATACAGTAGGAATTCGATTATTCGAACTACAATTCGTAACAGTATGACTCACATTGCAACTAAATTCTGCATAAAAATGGTAAGTCTATTTTAGAATATAAAACACAGAGTAGTGCAAAATTAAGTGCACAGTGTTATTAATAATATTTCCAATTTATAACTGACATAGAATTTACTAATTTCCGGATGACCAGTTGTTCAAATAATCGAGGTTCTACTGTATTAAATTATAACAAATTTATAAGTGTGTAATAATTAAGTAATTACAATTAAGACAAACTTGCCGATCTGTTACTGAAAATCGTTCGTGGTTAGTAAAGGTAATATATATGCTGAATTCTTAACAATACTTACAATCTTAAAAGGCCTCTAGTATTAGCATTTTCGGCTAGAAAATTAAATAAAATGAAAATGAAATAAAAGGAACTATTACAAAAAATTTACCAGTACGTAAAAATATAAAGATATCCCTTGTTTCTTCTGTATATTTCCACATAAAATTATAATAAATTCGTTACAAGATGTGCCAAATGAAACCGAATGCCTTCCGTAGACATTTTTGTAAATGCTTAATGTAGGAAAATATTTCAGGTGTCACAGTTTATGTAGAACATCGTGTATTTTAGAAACACGACTTACTGTTAAGAATATATGCAGGGTCCAATAATATATGGGACTCACTCGAAAGAAGGATTCTGTATTTAGAAATAATAAAAAAAAGTATATAAACATATTTACGATTTGTCGTTGTTTTCGAGTCATAGCGAATTTTGTTTGCTAGAAGCTTGTATAAGACGACTAAAAAGGAAACATCCCATTGACTTAACCATAACACAATAACAAGATTGTAAGATGACATCTCGCAGAGGATTGTCATCCACTTGATATTTAAGTTAAACGCTACAAAATTTACCAAATGTCTAGCTGGACAAATTGTGAAGTTTAAAATGAAGTATAAAAAAATAGCCGGTATTTACTTGTTTCCATAGAAAAAACACGAACTGACCTTGCATATCAATATGATCATCTAAACGTGTTGTCTTGAACCCTTTTGCGCCCTCGGCACATTCAGGTGTTAGTCAGATTTAAATAACTCATTACTGCTTCAAACGCTAGTGTAAACACCCAACACTTATTACTGTTATCGACAGAATAAATTAGAATAACTCATAGAAGATAGTGTTTTCAACAGTATCGTACATAAGACATCAAACGTTATTTCTAAACAATCAGACTTGCCATAACTTGAAAACAAGAATGAATAGAACACATATTTATACGAACTTTTTTTACTATTTTGAACATTTAGACTGCCACGCTGTACTAGCTGAAAATAACAAACCTTCTACACTTTTGTACAAGAGTGAATGTACCCCAAGATAATTGGCTTTTTAATCAATAATAGTAAATTTAATAATTTTTCTATTGGTTCCATTAGACTTGCTCAGATATATTTATTAATATTACACATGATCGAATAGATAATGATTCATTAATTGAATTTGATTCATCAAAGTGAATGAATTTTTCATTGAAATGTGCCTCACACACTATCTTACACTCTGCATTTACTGAAAAATTCGATGTCATTCCATAAAAACTACATAACATAGTAATGACGAAGACATTTTATTTACGTACTATGATTAGAAGCTACCTGAAAAATTATATCAGTCCAACGAAGAACGTACTTACATTTGTTCATCAAACCGCGAGTGGCCAGCCCGTTGAAGTATTCCAAATCATCGCAGGCGGAGAATAAACATCGAATTAGAGGGTTGTACAATAATGATTTCAACTACAACCATTTTTGAAAGTTTCCATCTTACCTCGCTGTAAATTCGAGTTTCTAACGCAACGGCATACAGGCCAACAGGTAAGTACACAATCTCCACGTGCAGGTGTACAGTTGTGCCGAGCGAAAAAGTCGGCTCCGGAGAAACAAAAGCGTGGAGGGGTTCGCTCGGTGAATGTCAGAAGAACACGGTTAGGATGATCGAAAAATCGGCCGCGTGTGATGCGAATTCAAAGAGGTAGTCGGCAAGCGAGGACTAAAGAGTCGATCTTGAGTGGCTGTGGCGCGGAACAGCGCTCGATGGAGCAGAACTACCAGTCACCTGCTCGCTTCCGGCACGTCGCTGTGGTCGTCCTCCCTCTCTTCTGCCTCCGCCCGCTGTCGCGCGAACCCTCGGACAGTCCTCTGAACGTCTCCGCTATTTCCGTCTCCCCCAACCGGCTTTTCCTCCATCTCTTAATCTCATTTCATCTTTCGTATGTTCACAAGGTAACACGCAACTGCTCTACCAAGGTCGTGCGTCTCCTACTGAGAGAAAGGCTGCGTTTACATCGGCAAGTTACTAGTACTAATAACTGGTACAAGTAGCTGGCCTGGCTAGTCCACTTTCGAGTTACTGGTACAACTTACTTACCAATGTAAACACCCACTTGTCCTGAGGATGTGATCTGGCTCCGTGTGAAAGAGGTCTAGCTGGTACAAGTAGCTAGCCTGGCTAGTCCACTTTCGAGTTACTGATACAAGTTACTTATCAATGTAAATACCTACCTGCCCCGAGGTTAGAGACTGGCTAGCTACTTGTACTAGTTACTGGTACAAGTAACTTACCAATGTAAACGTAGCCGAAGTCGTCCGTCTGGATTTTTACT
Organism: Macropis europaea; assembly: GCA_916610135.2. Lineage (NCBI taxonomy): Eukaryota > Metazoa > Arthropoda > Insecta > Hymenoptera > Melittidae > Macropis > Macropis europaea. Next base: position 18,599,988 of record OU744349.1, read on the forward strand.
TGTTGCCCGCGCTCCAAAAATTCTATCAGGTCATACTGTACGAAGTGTCCGCGGCAGTGGATCTGATATTTGTTTCGATACCTTTGATATTCTTATGATTTAACTCATTCAGCCTAAACTACGAGTCTGACTTGTAGTGCACAACTTGGACCAAAACGCGCTACTATGTGGCTGATACGTAGTGCCTGACCTGGACTAAAACGATGGACCAAAAGATAGTATTTCTTTCATATTGTGACGTTCTCCTCCTGTAATTCATTTCATGTGTACATCGTGCCGTCTAAACATATTCTACTCGTAGAAATCAAACGTTACTGTTTGTTCACATCACGCGCTAAACAAATGTCGGTTAAGTTGGTACTTTTGTGTAAATGTGCATTGAGCAGAGCTGGAGATTGTTCGAATGATTTCGAATGGATGTTGATTAAAGATGATTATTTGAATGAATCCTTTTTAGTGGAATATTTTATTCGGATAATAATTATTTGTTATTTAGAATAATTGTTGTATCTAGTTATTCGAATACTTCATCATTATTTGTTCGACTAATTTATTCGAATAGCTAATCCATAATTGTTCGAATACTAATGCGAATAATTGTTGATAATTTTCGTTTCTATTTAGTTTCATTACAAACTTTTGTGACATATTAATCAAGTTTCTTGATAACGAAGAATTGGAACTAATAAGATTTTTCCTTAATCTACACATTTTAAACAAGCATCCGCTAGTTTGATGTATGATTTGATGAATGATATTTCAGATTTAACGTTTCAACAAAAATTTGTCTGTAAAACCCAACTTAAAATGAGTTGTGTAATAAAATGTGAAGACCATATTTAATATACGTTTATTCAGCAACATGCTAATTGTAAGTATAGTATTACGTGAGCAGCGGAAAGATAACAACTAGTATAAATAAAATGTTATTATCTATATTACTGATATAGGTCAAATCTTATTCAATGAAAAACCTACTCGTTTATAGTAAGCATGGACCTTCACAATATGTACTCAAATTGATGGCCTTATCTTTGGTTACCTAATACTTATCAGTGTAAACAGAAAAGGGTTAATAAACATAGGTAAAATAATCAGGAGTTTACATATATAGTAAAATTTTTCATTATAAATCTAAAACTACTAAATTCACGATTCATGTTTATTACTACTTTTTAGTATAGTTCGTCGAGTACTATACGCACTGAAAGACGTGAAAGTTAGCCCAATGCATTTTAGAATATCCCGTATATTCCAACACCTGTTACGGTGAAACTAGTTTTCTATACATCTTGGAAACTATTGATTCCTACACCCTTGTTTACCATCAGTTTCTTATTGATTTTATCGAGGACTACAGCGGCTGCTAAAAGTTTCGATACAAAATATAATTGCATCAGTCTATTTAAAAATATACATTATAAACAAAATTTTCGTATCACTCAAAATCATCATATCACTGTTGCCGATATAACAGAATATCGTGCGCAATAAGTGTATGTTGAGTAGCTTCTAATGTTTAGCAGACTCTCTGGCCGGGCACTTATGGCAGCCATTGTACGTATATACACATATCCAAAGTTAAGGCTACCACTGTTACACTACCCCATGTAAAATAACTAGCAGATACATCCGCTCTCACGCGGGCAGTTTTGATATCAGGAGAAGGGGAAGAAGAATCCTTTCTTAGTGGTTACCTAGGCTATAAAAGCAAAGTGTCTGCCAGATTTCAGCTTCACAGAATCAGCGGTTTGGACTATGCGTTGATCGTCAGTAAGTGAGGACACTTCATTTTATACATATACATAGATAGATTTATCCTAAATTTTACTTCTTTCGATGGCTCTAAAGAAACTGAACGAGTACTTTCTTGTACGTCGCCGACAGAATTAAAGAAGTGTAACGAATCGAATATTTGGCACGTACATTCCTTTGTGATATTCTGCGATCGTATACTTACGCGTTGTTACAGGAATACAAAGGTTTACAGGTACGTCCGTATGTATTTATATGAGGTGTATCTGTATAGAAGTCTCGATGGCTACGCCGCTTGGAGCATTCTACGCCTGGGAACGTCGGGCATGACTAAGCGTTCCGGTTGCTTCGGATCTGGACTGGACAAGCAGATCGAACGATCGACCGATGGTCCCTCGTTTAATCGGAGCACATTGAAACTCGAAGCATGGAACTTGTGGTAGGCGACGAATACTATAATTTCGAAGAGTCCGTTTATTGTATTCGTCGTTCTCCCACACAATGTCCGCATCCTGGAATCTTAAATTAATTAATCTCAGCTTTTAGTCTGACAATGAAACACGCCAGTCTATTTAAAAATATTTTACGTAATCCCTGAATAAAAGAAACTTTAATGTTTGTTATATCTTCTAGAGACAGTACAGTATTTCGTCCCCCTTTTCTTCGTCGTGATCTCTAAAAACGACATTTGCAATAGGAGACTAAAAATATCTACAGTGACGGATGAAAGAATTCGTACAGTGAGGATATTATAAAAGAGGTAATTGTAACTTGTAAATGAATAACTCTATTTCAATGAATTTTGTACAACATTTAAAGTAATATTCGACATTAACATATATAAAAAAAATAAACTTCATATTCCGTAATTTATTAAATAATTTTGACAAGTTACACTTATCTCTTTTATAATTTCCTCGCTTGGACCATACAATTCAATATAAAGTTAGAGGTATTCAATATTACTTATTGTTGGAATTTATCTGAAAGGAGAAGTATATTTTTTATGATAAATACTGTATGATACCACAGACAGCATAAATAGTGTGCTTCAGACTTTTAACAATATATCCAGGTATTATCTTTTATTTTAATTTCTGTTACATCGAGCTGGAGTCTTGACAGATTATATCATCATCACGTCCACAAGGAGCCGGACTCTCTGTATTATTCAGACACTTGTATACTTCATCTTAGTGCTCGTCAAATTATCTTGGCGCAGTTAGCGCTGTTTCGGTTGGTCTTCAATTAGCGGATTTAAATTGAGGATTTAGGAGGGTTTAAGCTAAGAAATGATCTCGTTTAAAGTTTCGGTCCCGCCGACACTAATCTGAAGCTAAGGTTTAGCGACTAACCTCCTACTTCCTTTCGCTTACCACCCACGATTACATACTTAAGTAGCTACAAATATCAACCGAACGTGCATATTTCGCCACAGAAGAATCGTGCGATACCAAGTGAGAGCAACATTATGATCCTCCAAGTCACCGGAAGGAGAAGTCGCTGATCGTCAGAAATTGATTTCTGCCAAACGATCACACGTGCATTCTTTCGTCGAAGCTGAATAATAAGATCGAACTTTCGAACCTACTGTTACCGTCATTACCTTGGAATGCTTCAAGCATTAAGATTATTATACGAGGAAACCTTTCTCGGACGTAGCAAATGCACGCTTTCTCGACAAACTTTCCTTGCAGTTTTAAATCGTGTTCGACATCTAATTCCGATGATCAAAGCATGCATGGTTCCTCTGGGAAGCTCACATGGCTATATATGTATAATAGAGCTATTTTATTGGCTCGCAGTACTGCACAGTACACTTTTTTTCTCGCATGCGTAGATGATGTAAAACTTTCTTTAATGATATGATATTAGAAAACGAATTAAAATCTTATGAGTAGACCGTGGATTTTTATGGAAATATATATTTTTAGATTTAAATATTTTTAATTTCCATGTAGCTGATGAAACGCAGCTACAGCAGAACTGTACTTTGCGGTTGAAATGTTTAAAAGTATACTTTTTGTTTCACTTTCTCTATAAAATGTGCATCCTTCACGAACTTGGATATATTAAATTGCATAAAGATCTGCAGTCTACGTATGAGAATATCATGGGAGTAGAATATTGTTAACCGTTAGAGCAAGAAGTTGCAATATACAAGAGAATTTTAATCATTTTAATAATTAACAGTTTGACTTGGAATTATAATAAGCCATAGAAATATCTATTTTCATATGTAAGGTGCAGAAATGTAACTGCTGGTAGAATTGTATTTACTTTTCTGAAGTACTGTAACTATACTCAGACCGACGAAAGAAGGCTCTTGCAAAACCTCCCTTCAGGCAGCCCGTCGGGGAGAAATTTTCCCTCACTCAGCTTCTTGACTAACTAAATGTTCAGATTTGTAGTGATGGAGTCGAGTGTATCACAATTTTTTACAATTACCAAATTGTAACCAAATGAAATTCGTTTAAAAATTAATACTGAAATCTACTTGACGTGAGCATATATAGTAACAAAATAAGAATAATACGTCTTTATTGTTTACTATTGTACTAAAATCGTAGTATTTCTAAGACTTTGCGAATATATTGAAATATTTGTTTTAAAAAAAATTGTAATATCACTTGCGATACTTATAGCCAAATTTTATCTTGTATCGATTAAACTATATTATGACCCAGTAGATTAATACATGGGGTGTTCAGTGAGTAAGAAGACTTTTATTATACAATTTTAGTTCCTCATCGGTCATACTATTTTGTACCGCATGGTTCGCCAGTATGCGCATACGTACTCCCTTCGCACAGAAAGAAGCTTTTTAACGTTCAGTTTAAATTATTATTGTTCTGTGATAGCAATAGTTTTCTCTGCAGCTTCTGTTGGCATTTATGAAATGGACCTATCCTCAGTGGCTGCTTCTGAAATTTAGAGTGGTGCGCAGTATTTATTCTTTGGATTTGTGATGCATACTGTATGGAAATGATGTGTATATTTTCCAAATTGGAAAACCTCTTAGAAGGATACTTTCAGTTTTTAGATAAGAGAAATAAGTCATCTGAAAATAAACTGAAGAAACTGCTGCTCAGTTCTTTAAAAGTGAAATTAGAAGATTTATTTATAGATAGAATAAGTATATTAAAAATTTAGCGATTTCGATAAGAAATATGAATTTTATAATAAAGTTCTCATTAGTTATTCAATACCCCGTACATTTGTTTTATTTAATTTTATTTTCGGATCGAATTGACCTACATGTGACTACTGCATGTCACGCAAGGCATAAATCCTTTTCTTGAAACGTTCTACAGATTAACCCCTTGACGGTCAACTTAATTTAGATGATTTTTGCAAATGGATACGATTTAATTTTCTTGTGCCTGTCGGTTAATTTTTAAAATATATATTATAATCAAATGAAAAGTATGTTTTTACACATAGCTCTGCTTTATTATAAAGTATTATAGGAAATTGACACACAAGAGGAAAAGAAAAAGAAGCATTTATGCCGGAGATTTCCATGATTTATCCATGGATTTATCCTTGCAAATCCACTCTTCTGATAACTCATTTGTCCTAGATAGTTCGTCATCATGGCTCGTTAGACGTTTTATGCGTTTCCAACTAGTTGGTATTATGTCACTCTCGTTACTGTCTATTTCATTGTGATCTTCACTTATTGCTAGATCCATATTGTATACTTTCACCTGATCTAATTTTTCAACTCACTCCATCAACACATCCTTTATCACTTTCATACAAAAAATTCTCGCAAATACCACACATCACAGTACTATATTTCACAATAAAAAATACTAAAAATACTGTTTCTACTTACGTATCGCAATAGAAATTAACCCCGCTTATAATTATTATAAAATTTCCGCCAGTAAAATCTAGTACAGTCGAACCCCGATTATCCGAACACGGCTCATCCGAAAATTCTTTTTCTACGTTAATTGTAAGGTGGAATTTAGTGACATTGTATATATTATTTTGTACCATCGTGTATTTTTATATTCTAAACCAATAGTATCATTTTTGTACGAAGCATAAGTAGAATCTGAGGCATCTTGTTACTGGTTGCAGTTCGGATAATCGAGGTAATACTGTACCTCGAACGTTACGACGAATGCAGCTCGTCATGGTATACGTTGACATTAGATTACTATGACGTGCCAGACTCATCGTTTGAGTCCAAACAGTTAAAGCAGATTAATCTCATGTGAGGATTTCTACAAAATCATGTAATCGATCATGTACAATCAGCATTGATACATGTGTTGCAGGCATAACAAGACATATAAGTGGTAAGCGAGAAAAGGTGAAACGAAGCGAGGATATTGGGACCTCGCTCCGTATTTCTGCGCGAAGCCCTGGGTGGAGAGGCTAAGGGGCCCATTACGCGGCCGTAAAACCGTAGGCTAGGCCTCATGCACTGTTATACGCATCCCGTGCAACCTCCGCAAAAAATACCACATTGTTCTACCCACGACACTCGCATACCTGAAACACGAAGCGGAGGGCTATTCGGCAGGGGATATTAAGTAAAAAAAGGCTATTTCCAGGAAACCATCCGCGGGAGCCGCCTCGAGCATGCTTGATAACTTCGAGGATACTGGAAATCGTGAATCGCGTAGGTACGCTTTGTATCCGTTCGCGTGCTCCGGAAGAATTATTCCGGATGTAAAAAGTACAGGCATTTGCGACGAACGAGAAGTCCGTGAAAGAGCGAATTCCCGCGGATATTGCTTCTGAAGTATTTACTGTTTTGTAAACATGAATATTAAAATAAACGAGAAACAAGAAACATTCGGAGAATTTTTTGGAAAGTTATTAAAGAGACGTCGTGCTTCATTGTCACGATTGCGAGCGTCGCCCTGTGTCGTTCGCGATTTCGTCGACAGACGATCGAGACCTGGCGGATACGTCTGCACGTGTTGTTGGAGAATCAAACGACGTGTCAATGATATGTACCTATGTACTGAACGTGGATTTTGTCGACATAAGTATGTACCCCTCATACATGATTCGACGCAATCTGAACCAATCTCACCCCTCCGCGAAATACTAGAAATGCTATTGTCCCTTAGACACCAATAAACTCTCGAGTCGATAATCAAACGATATCGTAGCTTTCAGTTAATTTTCTAATTAAAGTACCACCGAAAATTGCCAGGAAGACTCGTTGCAACAGAAAATGGCAAGTGTCGTTCGTCGAATTCCTTCCATTATAATAATCCAGCGTGAACAATACGTAAAACTGACAATTGCGACGGTGGGTTTAAAAATATTTTCATTCTGTGGGACATAACGGTCCCCGACTTGCTCGAAAATTATGCACCGCTCTTCAAAAACAAAAGGAAATACCTTAACATCCAAAACCTACGACGTTATGCCACGTTAACTCGGACTATCTCGAATAAAATGATCCCGTGCTCAGCGGGAGAGAGAGAAAGCGGCTGGGGGTGGGACAGAGGGGAAAGGAGATGCGAAAAGGGAGACAACGAGATGTACTGTCGTCGGTAGGGTGCAGGCGCGAGAAAATCGCGATGCCAGGTATCGCGTTACTAATTCAGTAACCCCTGAAATACATCCATTCATCGGCGCACACCAGGTACGCGGTTGTATACAGGAGGAACCGAGGCCTCCTGCTCGGTTCTCTATTCTGCCTCATCGTCGTCAGCCATGGGGTTCTGAAAACAGAACGACCCGGTGCAACCGTGATCGCGGGAAAAGGAGGGCCCGCTGCAACGTCGGCCAGAGGAACGGAGAAGAACGCCGCGAAACGGGAGAAAGAAAAGCGCGGGAAAAGACAGAGAGAGGACGAACGGAAAAATGAGTAGATGAAGAGAGAAATGACTGAGCGCCTATATATAGAGCGAGAGAACGAACCGAGAGTGTAGATAAAGACGGATGGATGAATAGAGAGCGAAGCGAGGAGTATGCGAGGCTAGGAGAAAGACAGAGCCGTTGATAGACTACAAGGAAAAGGGGGGAAGGAACGAGGAAGGAGAATCGTCGGAGATAACAATGCGAGCGACAGAGACCCGAACCGGAAGCAGAGTCAATGACTCGAGCTTCGAGTCAGTCCATTCGAGGTGACAAGAAAGTGTACGCGTAGGTAGATCTGCTCATGGATGAACGTCCTGCCGTACAAATTTTATTAGATCGAAAATGGAATACCTGCTATTTTAGCCCCTTGCCTTATAATGAGTTATGCACGTTTTGGAAACTTCGCTGTATGCGTTGGGAAATCACGATGCAGTCTTGTACTAATTTTTAAAAATTCAATTAAAAATCCTCCCTTTTTTTGCCATGGGATTGCTTTGGCACATTGTACATTTTTATATATGTTCTTTATTCGTCAGAGTACTGAGACACTTAACACGTTGTACGCCGTGGCGGTAACTGCTGACCGACACCTCAAATTTAATTTAATTAAATGATTATTGAGTGTCACAAGATTCTCAGCACACTTCATACTGACACAGTAACGTAGGAACAGAAGAACACGATTGACTACTCAAATCGTTTTTATCTTTATGATATACATAAAAAATAGTAAATTTTATCGTGTCTGATTAGGTATGACTGTTTTCACTGTGGTCGTCAACCTGTTAAATAATTAAGAATGGCGCACTGGCGACTAATAAACTCGTAAGGCGAGGGGTTAAGTTCTGAAATTTCAGTTACATTTTTATTATTGCTCTTATTGTTATAAAGTAGACTCTTTTTGCAAGCATATTAAATCTAGAGAGATCACATATCTGTAAAAGATATCTATGTGATCTCACTGGGCCAAAGAACTAATGGATCCAAGCCGCTAACAGAAAATAATTAATTAATTTATCTCTGTTGCATTTGTGTCCAATCTTCAATTGTGACTCTCGTACTTCAATCAAATTGTTTTCACTTAGATACGTGTTGCAATGAGCATTAATTTGTCACTGTTATGCATTCTATTTTAGCTGGACGCAATTATTTGATCGTACACAGTTTTTTGTTTGGATAAGAAATTGCTTCCAATCTTCCTGTCAGTAATGCACATGTAGTGAGAAATATAAACATACTATAAACTTCATTAAGCCTGTGAAAATACATAATACCTCCAATAATTTGAAAGTAATGATACTGTTTCGACAATCCTTACGAATTGTCTTTTTGTTTTTATTCTCACAATTTTATACTGTTTATATACAATTAAATTATGTATAAGATTACTATAGTTAATTCTAAAGATACTGTGGCACCTTTAAAGAATAATACAATAGAATTTTTAGTAAAAAACGAAATAGAATAAAGCCTAAATTTGGTAATTGAATATTAATTCTCAACAGCTACAAATATTAAATCCATCTTCTTCATCTTTTTGGAGGGTAATAGACTTATACACAGTTGGATCTACCCTCGTCTGTTTCTCTTGAGGTACGGAGGACCAGCTGTCCTTCCAACGCTTTGATGGTCGGTCTGGTGGACGTTTGGACGCTGGTTTACCATTCCTTGCGATTTTTGCTAATCTGTTGTCGTCTCTTAAAGACACATGTTCATCCCAGCCTTTTCTTCGTGCCTTCTTCCATCTTACCGCATCTTCCATTTGACATTATTCTTGGATTTTTTACTTCTCTTTTGGTCTCTTAAGGTGTTTCCTTGTTATGGCTCCTAGTACTCTCATCTCGTTCGTACGCATCATTCTTTTTTCTTTTGAGATGTGGACACTAGTCTCTGCAGCATATGTCATCACTGGCCTCCCACAAGTCTCCTATATGCGAACTTTACCTTTGACGGATATGCCCTTCTTTTTCCACATGGTTGTTCCTAGTGCTCCCGCTGTTTTGGCCGTCTTGTTAACTTGATTTTTCATACTACTTTTCAGATTTCCATAGGAAGATATTCGTGTTCCTAAGTAACTGAACTCTGACACCTGTTCTATTGTCTGGTTGCTTAAGGTGTTCTCTTGCTATTACCATGCTCTTTGTTTAGGCGACTGATATTTCCATATTCAATTTTTCCGCCACGTTCTTAAATGCCTGCAATAGCAATTGCAGGCAGTTGTCTACGAGCAACACTGCGTCATCTGCGTAACATACGATCTTGAGGTGTTTGTTTCCCATTTGATAGCTACGGTTCATCTTACGCACCTTTTCTATGCTTCTATCCATTATGAGATTGAATAGCAGTGGGCTAAGGCTACCTCCCTGTTTAATTCCAGTATTCAACTTAACTTTGTCCATTATGAGTGTCATTTTTTGACTTTTGTGATATTCTTTGTATTGAGTTATTTGGCCGTTTCTATGATGTTCGGATGTATCCCTTTACGCTTCAGCTCCTCCGCTACATGCTAATATCATTTCACTAAAGTAATATATTTAAATACATATAATGCAGACCACTGCAATATAATTTCTATCTAATACAATTTACTAAATGTCCTAATTTGATGGAATGTCAAATTTTAGGCGACGTAATAACAAAAATCTCAAACCTGCTCTCAGTTAGGATTCGATTACAACTGGAAGTGCTGTTTTCGGCAAAAAATTCAAAACTGTGTTTTCAGGTTTGAGTCTAGTTTACCGTAACTTAACCCATAGACGCAAACTTTTTTTTCAAGATCGGCCTGAGAAACACTTTTTTTTTAAATGTTCCTTTGTTGCTATAAGACGACTGCTATAGGCGTCATTTACCAGCGCATCAACAAAAATTCCATTAATTTCCCTATTTCAATTGCACGAGAATTAAATAATTCAGAAAGCACGGAAGAGAATGTAAAGAATTTCTAGAATAAATGAAACACGCGAAGCTTCTCCTTATGAATGAAATCGTAGACGACGTTCCTTCCACCGCAAGAAAACCCGCGATCGAACGTGGAATCGTTTCTATTGGACTAAAGGCGCGTGGATCGTGAAGCGGACGCGACTAGAAAGAAGGAAGTATCCGATGAAGACAAAAAACTTGGAAACGAATTCGTGCACGCAGGTTCTTTGATACTATAGTTTACCACTCATCAATCGCCAATCCGTGAACAAGAACTGCTCTGGATAGTCATTGAGCTTCCAAAAAAGTTTCCAACGCTTTCCACAAATTATGATTTAGTTACATAAAAACTCATATTGACACCAATGGTATATTTATTTGCAGTTATTATTTCGAATCAACTTTGTGATGTCACAGTGCAGGTTTCACCGGCTGACCCGTCTGGGAAACATTTGTTGGCGTGGCAACACCTGGAAGAAATTATGGAAAACCCTCTTCCAAACATATAAGAAAAAATGTAAAAATTTTCACATATATAGTATTTATAAAACCAACTATTCTATGTGCTTGCCATCTGTAATACGATATAAAACCCCATTTAACAGAAAAAGGAAGAATATTTGAGTGGGAAAATCCTCAGCCCTACGCTAAATTTATATTATAGTTCTATAGAAGCGGGTATTCACAAAAAATAAATAACAGAATTATTTGTTATAACGTGAAATGCCGTAGAATAGATTCACAAATACTAAAAATAGTCAAGGTGCGTTTTTATAAAGCAACATCAATTAAACAAAACTCTTTAATGAGTGGTCTTTCAACTTGAACAATATTTGGAAAAGGCAATAAGTACTGGATTCAATCCACCCGATTTATCTGTTTAGATCAAAAGAGCTACCTGTACGATCCAGCATCCAAAATTCTCATTATGTATCAAATTAGATACAAAAAACACTAAAATGTTTTGTTGTATGATTCAACAGAAGTTGTCTCAAACTCAAATAGTTTGCTATATAGTAGAAACCTTACTAGCATAAGCAAAGATAATAATTGGCACAGTTACAGATCCCAATCCCGTGGTTGTCAGATGGGGAGATCTAATATAGGGCTCCGTTTTCATAGAAATTCTAATCCGGGTTCCGAACTAATCAATTATATTTTTAAAGCTTAGAAAGCTAAATTATTATTACTTTAATTTTGTATTGTTATAGTCACATACGCTCACATTAATGTTACAATTTTTATATTACAGTATAATCGTACAAAGCATATAACTAATCAGCAAGTACATGTACAAAACTAAATGTACTAAACATAGGACTTGACTAGAATCTGCTTATAAATATGTAAGTAGGCATGAAAAAACATTTCTACCTGTCTGTTAAGGTTCTTGAAAATGTATAAATAATATAGACATGAGCAAAAACTAATTATATAAAAAAAGCAATCATTGGGAAGTAAAATATCAGAACAAAAAATGAGTTTTAACGTTAAAATCTAAAATAAACATAAATTTACTGCTATAAGTTGCAGCATTTACACATTACAAACTCATATGCTTTATATCAATTAATTTAAGGGTATTATAAGTTATAAGTATATCAACAAATTTTTCTTTCCTTTTACATTCTTCTTTTAACCAACACAGTTTACCTGATTATTTCCAAAAGTAAAAACTTGCAAAACAAACACATTATAAATGAATGAAAGGATAAACACAGAAATGAAGTAAAAAGAAATGAAAAACTGAGATTGTGTACCTGACAAGTTGCAGATGCAATAAATATACAAAAAAATTATAATTCTTTTGTTTGTTAAAAAAGTTGTTTTTTAAGTGCTCATATGCCAAATACGAACCATGATTATCAACTTGCGCGAACTCCTTTGGGTTTCTTGCCTCTTGAAAACAAACTAATGTTAGTTCATCGTTCTTATTCATAGATTATAGTGGTTACATTGTCTGCTCCAAATTCTTTGATATGTCGCAATTGCATATTTTGACTCAGACATTCTCTTCAGGCAATAAATTTCCAAAGATCATATTTTTCTAATGGAAATATGGACACTTTAAAAGCATCTGCAAAACGATGTTTAATGCCCTGACACTGAATTATGTACTCTTATGACACCCAATTAATTGTCATGTTATACCAAAAGATTTTTACCCGTTTATAATCTTCTATATAAACAAAATTGGAGTGCCTGTCTGTGATTTCGAAACAAATGCCTCTTTATTAACCTTTTGGATTATTTACACGAAATCTAAGCATACAAAACAGTTTTTAAAATTTTTGTCTGTCTGTTTGTCCGCCTTTAACCCTCATCCGTTCCTTGTGTTCATTTGACACATGTCTATCACAAAAATGCGGTAAATGTAAAAAAGTACTCCTTGCACATCGCTTTATTATTCGTTAACGATATGAACAATCTTATGCCTGAATGTACTTACTGAATCTACAGAAACTTCATATTTTTATTGTCAATAAAAGAATTTGCAAATTTAACTATTTATCTGTTCATTGTATTGATTTTTTACTATTGTATCAATTTGACATCAAGGGACAAATCAAGTTATGAAAATGAGGGACGGATAAGGCTTAAATTAAAAGCTACTGAACCAATTTTAACCCTTAAATGAATTCTTGAGGCCGTAGCGGCCCTATGCAACTTCAAACTAATAATTGTTTAATTTTTACCGAATAGACAAAATACAACTCAATTTTCCTTACAGCATTAGAAGCATAAAGAAATAATAGAGAATTACATAAATCTCCAAATAATTATATCAACAGATGTTAAACAATTATTAGTTTGAAGTTGTACAGGGCCGCTACGGCCCCAATAACCCACTTAAGGGTTAATGAAATTTGCACAGTTTGTGGACGACACTTTCGGTCACAATCTACTTTTTCTTTCATCTCCTATTAAATAAGTACGGACTACCTATCTGACTTGCACCCATAAACATTTTAAACCGAAAATCAAACTGTCTCTCGTCGGCGATTTCTTTCACGCGCATGAAAAACGCTTCTACACGGATGTCGATGACTATCACAGGTTTTATTCCACGTCACTTTTTCAACGGACACGTTTTTTTTTCCAGAAACGATCCCCGATGATCGAACTGGAGCTCACGCGGCCGTGTCCCGAGCACCGTGCTTCCCACACTTGGCTCGCACGACCCCACATTAACTTCATTCGTACCTCGGTCCAGCTCAAGATGCGAGACTGATGCGTGTCCAACAGACAGAAGGAGAGAAGGACGCGGGACGAACCATGCCGGAGTGTATTACGAGAATCGATCGGCTTCCTTCTTGTTCTTGTTCCTTCTTCTTCTTCTTCTTCTTCCTTTCTTTCGTCTTCTTCATCGAAACGGTGGTGATGCTTCTTCTCACAGACGCCTCGTGAATGAATTCTGCTTCATCGAAACTTCTTCTACTGTTGATTTTTTTTCTTCGTCCCCGATGCTTTATACAAATTTTTACTTTGATTGCAAAGTACACCGTTCTATTCTTCCCGAGTCGCGGAACGGTGATTAATTAATTCCGTGGAGTACACAGGGTGACCCGCGAGCAAGGTGCTGTTATACATTGCTGTGCAAAGGTCTTAGGCCACCGTGTCAGGCTTGCGTTTCACTTATTGTTAAATAAATCTATGTTAAGACTTTGACTGCCATGTCATGCGTATGTGGGTGACGCTTAAATTTAATTGTTATTTATCTGACAACGAATTGTATTACTGAAAATATCTGAAAAGGTTTAACAGAAACAGTAAAAACCTATAAAGAATTAATAACATTGTTCATTAAGAAGGGCATAATGTGAGATTACGCTCGTGTTGTATCAAAGTTTAAAAAGGTGTGCCATTTGGCATCTTGAGGATGTACCTAATCTGCTTGCAATAGTGGAAGAACAGTGGTTCTTTTTTCTACAACAACGTTCATGATTTTCATGCGTATGGTGCATAAAACTCAAAGGGACCATGGTCCTACTTTTTACAAAGGTCCGAGGTACAGATATAAAATACTATACTGTAAGTAATTTGTCACTAGATTCTGGTATTAATTTTATGATACTGCTCAGGAGTATTGAGACATTTGTTTTTACATAAACTATATTTTCATGTAGTTTTCACTTTTATTCAAAGTAAATATCCAAACAGGGTGATTGTTTCTTCCTTTTTTAAATTGCTTATTTTTATCAAATATTCAGGTGGAGACGAGGCTTCGTTGTTTTTCCGACGTTGGTATTTTTTATTTCGCAAGAAGTTCGGGACCACGAGTCCTTTTCGCAAGCTGTGAACGGGACGACTCAAATTTTCTGAGTCTTTAACCCCGTAATATGGAAAGCTCTCGTTTTCCTATTCCTTTGATCTTGAGCCGACTACTTTGCTAACCTGGAGATTCGATTCGAACATTTTACATCGATAACCTTCGACGACCGATAGTCTCAACCCTGAATCCAATCCATAAGGAAGATCACATCGAAAGATCGTGAGCACCTTGATGACAGCATCCACGGGATCGCAAAAAGAAACTTAACTCTAAGGAAGACCTGGTCTATTTGCTCTCAGTATATCTATTTAAATTTGATTAAATTTGTGTTACTCCAACTTGATACGTTCTCAAATATGGAAACCTTAATCAATTACGGAAGAATTTCTGCCATGTGGATAAAATATTTCATGTAAGGTAAGTGACGTCATTACCATATTGTATAAATAAGAAATAACATGTTATGTTAACACGTATGAAAAACTGTCACATAATATGGATTATTGACTATATTGGTCATTTTACTTATAAATTAGCTTAGTCATTTTATAAATGAATTATATTAAAAATTACAGGCTATCTCATGTTTCCTTTATTGATTTATAGTATACTTTAATTTTATTAATAGAATGCGGTACTTTTTGTCTATTTAACTTTTAATTACATCATATTTATTATTTTAGTAATTTATTTTATAAACTTATATATACATCAATATTTACAATTTTCAGAATGGTTTGAAGGTCAAAGTATTAGTAAAAAATGGACGCTGTTTCTTCAAATTTTTGCCATTTTGTCAAAAATCACTTTTTCGTTTTCCGTAGTTCAGACGTTACCTACATTCATATTAACTAAGAGTTTGTCTGAGTTTTTAATTTCAGATGACTTCAGCGGCAGTTATCATGCGAGCCATACAAAAAGAATTTTGTCAAACCTGTCTACTTCCCCAGTGAATAATTACTATAGTTTACATGATAATAATGTACAAAAATTCACGAACGTAGTATAAATATCCATGACTATATCTGCAAAGTTTCATAAAGATATTTTGTTGATTTTCTGCCAAAAAAATTGCCAAAGTGTACCCTCAAACAGGCTGAGAAAGAATTAGTAGATAAGAGATTTCTGATATTAAATGCAATGACTACAAAATATGTATTTCTTAACATATTTTACTAGAACCCGAATTCGATAGTAAATCAAATGATAGAAGATTTACATAATGAAACACACTTTTTACCATTATTATCAATAGACACATTTATGTATTACATTTAATGGACAGACTAGAACAGTAGCATTTATCCTAACATATAACTTTCTGTCAAGTGGTATCTGTAACATACCAACATTTACAATCGCGACCCTCAATAAAAAAAAATGGAGCAGTATTACAACGCGTTCTAATAAAACACTTCTCAAATGTAACGAAAAGTAAGTTGACTCGCGGGTGCGACGAATTGTTTATTTTTATGTACACTTCGCGACGAAAAAAGCTGCCTAGTAGATGCGGCAAAACTATTTCATCTTCGTGGAAATATCCGTTGGAAATTCACACATCCACAGGTGTGAAATTACCCGCTTTCGACGCGCTCTTCCTTTTTTCCACCTGCGATTTCACAGTTCGGCTGCGAGTGTGCGCGTCTGTGCGTGTCCTGCACGGCTCTATGTAATCGTGACGGATAAAATTCACGGATTCGGCTCACCGTTGCTGCCTATTAGCCCGTGAGAATGTAGAATAAAAACTGGCATGATATAGATGCTTGAGGGGCGGAAGGGGGAAGCTATTTCTTGTCTTCCGACGAATCCGTCTGCGTTTCACTGGGCAACCATCGTCCATGTCCATGTCGCGTAAAGTTCAGCGTACATAGCGGAATCGACCACGTCTCGTATTACACGAAATATGTGGAGTAATTACATGTCTTGGATATTTAATCGTACATTGAATTCCCGATGGTGCTCTGTAATTACGACCACTTCTCAATTACATTTTTGTAACCGGAGGAGGCACGGATGTGATCGACCGCGTCGTACCGATAGTAATTTTACCGATATCAGAAGTGTTCTCTGCGACAAATGTGAAAGCGAGGAAACGTAGCAACAGCAGATTCAATTGCGAAAAAATATCTAATAAAGAAAGTATCGATTCAAACTGAATGTATACGTACCAAGGAATTGTTGTACATACAGTGGAAATTGTATGAAAAACGATAATAATAACTGTTTACTAAACAGCATTTAAACGGCTGAAACTCAATAGTTTACAGGATAAAATAAAAGAACGATATAAATACAACAATTAAAGTACATTAATATACTATATATTAATATATTAATATCGTCATAACAACTGTTCACCAAACATAATTAACACGTTGAACGCCACAGTGAAAACGGCCATACCTAATCAGACAGGGTGTGATTTACTATTTTTTATATAAATCATAAAGAAAAAGAATATTTGAGTACTTACAATTAGTCGTGTTCTCCTGTTCCTACATTATTGTTCCATTATGAAGTTTCCTCAGAATTTTGTGACAATCAATAGTTATTTAATTAAATTATATTTGAGGTGTCGGTCACCGGTGGCCGCCACGGCATTCAACATATTTAACGGGTGAAACTCAATAGTTTACAGAAAAAAATAAAAGAACGGTATAAATATAACAATTAAAGTACATTAATGTACTATATTAGTATGTTAATATCCTAATAACAACTGTTTGCTAAACAGCAACTAAACGGGTGAAACTTAATAATTTATAGAAAAAAATCAAAGAACGATATAAATACAACAATTAAAGTCACTAATATACTATATAGGATTAATGTTCTAATGATTAGACCGCAGGTGATCAGAAAAGAAAAGACAAAAGAAAAGTAAAGAGTTGTTTTAAATACTTGGGCTGAAACAAATTATATTGATCTAATCATTTTGTCTGCTTCATTATCAACTTCACTGAACCATTAGAAAGCAAGACAGCTACGCTGCGGATGTTTATGCAATTTAACATATTTAAATACGAGGAAGATGCACATCTTACACAGTAAATAAAATATGAAATAAATTTTGTGACATTTAAAGCGAAAAGTATAGGTTTTATCATAGTTTCATTTTGGTAATTACAATAGTATTTAAGTCATAAAGTGTATATTTGCTTAAACATCCGCAGTCTAGTTATAACATTTTCTTAATAATTTAGACCTCCGATTTGATTGCGTTTTTTTATTAGAAATCTACATTTCAGACCAGAGTACGATTGAGATAGTTGCAACAATTCTTTCCAATAATTGCAATATTTTTCAAAAATCCTGCTTCGTTCTGTTCGACTGAGTTTAAATTGCACTTGCCTTGCAAGTCCTAAAATTTTTTGGTCAGTCGGTTGACTCCTGTAGATTTTGTGCCAGTAACTTTTTCACGGTTGACCGATCGGTTTCTCTTTGTCGATTGTTCGGTGGAAATGGTACGTGGTACTCGTAGACACGATAAATCATCGGCCCAAATTTGTTTTGCGTGGAAAGAACGTCCTACAAACGAGCTTTAACGAAATATCGTATCCTTGTAATTTTTCAGAGCGCATCCACATACTTCCAAAAAAGATGACCAATCACGCTGCTTAAATAAGCTGATGATAAATTATAATCACTTCTTACTGATTTCTATCGTTGAAACGTTATCATTGAATGCATGCAATTCTAATCTCGATTTCTCATACTGTCGCTGCTCGCCGAATTTTTCTTCGACGCGGTAAGTTTGTTTCGTACTATGCTGCCCTCCTTAGTTAAAATGTTGCATCTACCATTTTTACATTTTTCAAGATATTCTTAAATACTTAGGATTCGATATGTTTTATTACCTATTAACACGTTATACGCGGAGCTAATTTTGTTTTACTTTCCATTTAGGCGGCGCGTAAATACAGAAAATACCAATTCCAAAAAATTTAGAAGAAAAGTACATAGCTAGAAATTGTACCAAGAAAGTCGTAAATTTTTGCAATACTTGTAAAGGGAAACCTCATTTTTGTTTAAAATGTTTCAGTAAAAACTATTAAAAAAGTGTAAACATATTTTTTAATATTGTATGAATTATAAAGTATTATTTTTTAAATTTGATACTGTCGGTACCCAGGGACCGACATAGCGTTTAACGTGTTAAGCAAAGTTAAAATGCCGTACGTGCTTTGTAGGGATTTAGAAACAGTTTAATTTATTTGTCCTAACTGCTTTTCGTATGGTTTTTAATGATAAAACCTCATTTTTCTCGGATGTTTCGAAATGTTAGTCAGGATAATTGAGCTAAGGGGGACACCATATGGAATGTCACCGGCACGTCAACGTTGTCACCCATGGATACACAATGTATCAGTTTGCACTGTCCAGTGCGGTTTCGGACCGTCAACGTTGAGTCCAGAGGATCATTTTCTGAAAGAATGTTCTGACGTAGCATAACATGTTTTGTAACGCTTGTGTGAATGAATATACGATGTCGCCACATCAAAATGTCAACCAGTTTGATACAAAAGATACAATTTTCAAGATAGTTTACGGTCTTCACAATGGAAATTTTCAAAGATTTTCGTATCTAGAAATGAACAAGTACATTCACTTACGAAAATGTTTGAATTAACTTTATAATTACGATATATTATATCGTTAATTACATGAATTATACTTGTGCCTATTTTATGTCCCCATTCATTGTGTTAAATTATATCCCATATTTCGCTATTTTTATACATAATCAATCTAATCGTACGATATACAAGAGACGCGTAAGATGTGACAGAGAAATTTGTTTTTAGGTAATTTTTTCGAGATTTTCAAAGTCACAAATACTTTTTTACGGAATAATGTACAGTAGAGCCTCCCGTATCCGAACTAATAGGGAGATAAATGTGGCCGGATAATAGAACAGTCACTATTTTTTATATTAAACTTCAGTTCGGATGTTAGGATATTCAGATAATGGGTGGTCGGATACGGGAGGATCTACTGTATATTGTTTGCTCACGAATTTTGTAGTTCAAATGAATACTTATAATATGAATCTTGTGGTTCACACTAGAAGTGATGGTATACGGTTTTTGAAGAAACACCGTGTACATTATGTTATTTTATCTTGTCCAACGGACTGTATATCGAACAGGTAGTCGCATTGAATCAATTCAAAATTTTTAGAAAATTGTCCTGCTGATAAATAACTTGTATTACATGCAAACAACTTCTTACATAGAAGCTCACCCTAAACTAGTTGCAAATTTCCTTGCTATACCTAATTACTTCTCGAAAAGTTATATTCATCCTTATAATATTATGTTTTACTTTGGCAAACAAAGTGAAAACTTCATATTTCCATGTACTGTAGTATGTATAAAATTTAATTTCATTGTCCTCCATTGATTTAAATAATTTATCAAATTGTTCAAAGTACCTTCCATTTTGTAGCATTTCATGAATCCGAAGTCTCTTCGATACAGCGTGTTCAATTATAAGACATAAGTGGCCAAACTTTTAGAGCATATTCTATTCATTCCAAGGATGGAATACATGGCATGCGTAGAATTTCAAATACTATTATAATTTCGGTTTCTCAACTGTAAGTAATAACAGTATCTGTGATTGGATGAGTCGGTGTGGCCTTACAATCAATCAATGTGCATTCGAATAAATACGAAGACTATTAATCTTTACGCGTTCTGTTGCGCCGGAGAAAATACATAAAAATGATATTGCTACTTTGTAATAAAATTCGATATACTACTGATTTAGAATATTTTTGAGACATTCTAAGACTATCACAACAAAAATAATATATTAGGTCGTTCGATAAGTAATGTCGTTTTTTATCTTGTTCATATTTAATGCATTCTGACCGGTTTGTACCATATGCATAATTGATCATGTTTGTGTTTGCTCCTGTCGTGGAACAGGAAGGTGATTATATTATTTCTTAACAACAAATCCTTTAGGTATGTTTCGTTATTTGAAATCTACTTACAAATACATTACTTATCGAACGACCTAATACATCAGTTGTGTACTTTAGTGGAGTGTACTTATAACACTATTCTAAAGAAATCCTATTTATATTTCAGAAAGGAAGCATTTCTGGACAAATATACGAACTTGTTCATGCTTAAGGTGAGTAGTACATACTCCCAAAATTTGTCCACACGGTTTCAAAATACCCTATAACGTAAATCATCCTGTATGGATCTTCACCGACTCCATCGATTTCTCCGTAGGAGTGATCGTCTATGGCCCCGCGTTCCGACACTGAAGGAAACCACAAAAATGAGAAGTTCGTAGCTGGTCATCCAGCGGTAGGTTCCCTAACGCAACTGGTAACATAGTGAGGAGGAAACGAAGGACTGTAGAAGGAGAAGCAGGACGAGCGGCACAGTTAAATTGTTATGACATAATTAGGAGGCGATCCGAGTAGCTTCGGTGGTGATGGTGATAGCGGTGGCGATGACGGAGTCGAAGACGAGGGAGGACGAAGAAGAGGAAGAGGAAGAGGGTGAAAAAGAAGGACCGCTCGAAGTCAAACTGGGATTGACTGAAACTGCCGGCGTAACCATTCATTCTTCGCTCGACCATGGTACCATTTGACCAGTTCATTCAAGGATTTAAGACTTTTCCTAGAGCTCGCCCCGTACCTTTGTTTCGTTTCCAGTTTCTTTTTCATCTGCGGATCGCCACTCTTGTTCCCGTCTCGTTCTTTCTTTCGTTATGCTGTTGCTCACGGTGCAGTTACGCTATCCGGCGTCACGTGAGCGCAATTTTCTGCGCCGATGACGGGTCGTGCAGATCGAACGCTTCGAACTTCACTGCATCGCGTTTTACAATCTAGCCTCGTTTTCTCGGAACATGGACCTCTTTCATCTTCTGCTCCCCTCCTGAGAGCACGCAATACAGATGGCTGAATCAATTGTTCATATGCATCGATAGGTTTGTATGCAACAAATGAGTATCAATGTATTGAGTCATCCCATAAGTAATGCGGTTATTTTGACACGTCCGTTAGGTGAAAATAAACATCTATCTGTCGGTAGTTAATTACAACGGGTCGAATTCAACTTTTGGGCTAATTCTTGAAGTTACTATTGAATTTTGTGCAACAGTAACCCGTAAAACGTCTACATCCGATTCTTCACACTACCCGGCGTGAGGTTCATCTTTGAGAGTGTAGTTTCTACACCCAAATTTCTTAAACCATCTTTGACACTGGTTTACATTAATAATTTGTCCATACTCCTCAGATATGTTTTTCACCACTACAGTTGCATTATTTCCTTTATTAAATTCATATAACATAACTGGCCGAGTATATTCTTTCGTCCCGTTTATTTTAAACGTTTCTAGTACCTGTAATATTTGATCTACACTTGTGAACTTTCAATGCAACACTGCCAGAAGCTTCCTATTTACAGTAGTATATGTACCAAACAGATAAGTGACAATCGTGACGAGTTCCATTGTTTTAAACTCAGCTCTCAGAAAAAGTGCATAATTTATGGGAAGACTCAATACTTACAGTGGCAAACAAAAAAAAGAATGTTTAAAATAGACACTTGTGTATATTAGTGTTTGTAACATCTATAATAGACATTTTATATCGTGTAGGTAACAGTCGTCTATTCTGGGATATCCCCTCACTCATTATCAGTACGTTATAGATATTCCTTTGTTTATGCGACTATATTTACATGGTACGAAAATAATCCATTTTGTTCGATAGGTGCAGTGGACAAAAGTAAGTCTAAAATCTTTTACACAACAATAATATCGAAAAATAGTCAACATATGCCAACTGTTTTTTTCATTTCTATGCGTACATTAATTTTAATAATCATTTGAGTCTTTATTTACACAGATGAGCAAGAATAATAGAAAATCTATGTATATTAGGCAATTAGTACTTAGAGATAGAAAAAACGGATTAACGTTTAAGGAAAATGTAAATAAATATGAAATTTCATTTTTTGCCGAAAAAAGGATTGAAAAAATTAACTGGCCATCGCAATCTCCAGATCTCAATCCGATTGAGAATCTTTGAAACGTTTTAGATCAGCATATTTCTTCAAGTGCTCTCATTAACGAAGAATCATTTTGGGAAGCTGTGCAAGAAAAATGGTATGCTTTCCCAATAAATACATTAGAAATCTTAGTTAATAGTACTTCAAAGAGGCCACAACCTGTGATAGATAGTAAAGGAGAGCATACAAAATATTAGCAATAGTACGTGTATAAATATAAAAATGTAATTATAGAAACTTGTAAACAAACTTACTTTTGTCCAGCTAGTTTCTTCACTTGTTCCATTGTTTTAAATAGAACATATACTTTCTCATTTCTATGCAATTGGTTAAAGCAATAATAGAAAGACGCAGTCAATACAGAAACACGAGAAAATTTCATTTTATTACACGTGATACGTGGGATTTTTATTGTAATATTGAATGTCCAAATTATTGATAGTACCAGGTATCAAGTTAGATAATAATTCGTAAAGATTTTAGTAATTAACTAATCATATTTCAAGTTTACTCCATTTACCTACCTTAAGTGTCCTAATACTTACGGACGGAGGTGTATATTTTATTCTGCCCTCATTCTCGTGCTCTTCTCGTTAATAATAAATCAAGCTTCAGCTTGGATTTAATTTCTGACGCACAAGTACGTAATTAACTCATTTGTTGCATACAAATGAGCATACAACTAAGGCAAATTATGATGTTACTCATTGATGATAATTAGACTGTGGATGTTTATGCAAATATACAATTTTAGGCATCAATATTTTTTGTTTCAATATAGTTGCAGAAATAGAACTTCGACAAAATTGTATGTTATGCTTTAAATGTTGCAAACTGTATTTTTTATTTTACTTACTTTATAACATGTGCATCTTGCACATATTTGAATACGTTAAATTGCATAAAGGTCCGCAGTCTAATGATTATAAATAGAGAAAATTAAATGAAATTTGATAAGAGAAACTGTCGGTACATGTTATAATATCGATATTATAATTTTTATATTTAGATTGATAAATTGTCCGTATTTTGTTGATAACAATAATGTTAATTATATTTTTAACATAAAATCGCTATTTTATTTTGAGTTAAATATACTGGGGTTAAGCAAGCTGAACGCACCATTATATTAGGTGCATGCACATGAAATTGCTGCTTTGATTCTATTTCCACCATAAGTGAAGAAAATTCATCAACAATATCATATATTCAAACTCAATAAAATGCTTGGAATTCCAGACGTTTTTGGCCAGAACTGTGTTAGTGTAATTTACAAGTAGAGCTAATTGTAAGTAAAGAATATTAAACAAACACGTGCCAATAAACATTTTGTCAGGAATTATAATAAAAATATGTAACATTAGTTAGTATGGTACAACGTGAGGGTACTTTCACAGAGTGTATCAATTATATTTATAAAGCTGAATTTAAGCGTCTATATTTCTCTAGATAATCAATGCAGATTTCGTTAATCAGCGTTTGAAGATCCACTATGTTTATGTATATAAGGCTGACACGACTGATCAAGTGAATTTACTGACGTACGAATTTCATATTAATTCTCTTTAATTTTAACAAATGTATTATTTATATTAAAAAAGTAAAAACAATGAGATATTGCATTAAGCTATGCCGTACAATATAATTCTTTAAATGATTCTGTGACAAGAAATATCACTTTTGGTAGTATTTAATCATGTTTCTTGCATACACAATTATTTAAATTTTCCTAGTAAATAATTCATTATATGTTTAATAAATATATACTGCTTAATCTCTGTCTATTCATACTCGTATTACATATTTTTTACCTTTTTTCTCAGTAATGGATTATACTACAATTTATCTACTACATAGAAGTGTTTTAACAATTATACATGTTGATGACAGCAGTAATGTAGTAATCCTAATTCTGATTGAAGCCGCTGTCTAAGCAAAAACACTTATTAAATAGTCTGTCAATCATGATCAACTTCAAAGATAGTTAAAATGTAACATATAAAACATAACAACCACATAATTCGTTGTTGACGTTACAATGTGTGTGAAAAAATACAACATGATGACGTATTAAACAGACATGTACCACCGGGTATGTCGAATGTAACAGGGCCTGCATTCAGCACCGCATGTATTCTTTGACACGGTATCCGATGAAAGAAATGACTTGCGGAACGATCACTAAATCCCTCGATGACTTGTAATATGATTGATGACGTTGTTATGTACAGTACAGTGTCTAACATTCAGTTTCCAAATTTCCCTCTATTATTTTTCACACGAAAAATTGTTGTATAGAAACAAAATTGCAAACTGATTGGAAGAGGATATCGACTGTTTCTTAGGTAGACATTCGAATGTAAGTAGTAATCGGAATAAAGAAACCAGACGTCATCAGCCTTTAACAATTTTCTTGCTGGTCATGATCCAAGCGGCCTTCGTATCTTCTCGCGAAATAAAACACACGTTCTCACACGAGGGAGGCGAATTAAGATCAGAATGTGATAATCCTTTGGTCTTGTGCTCTGTCACTGATTTCATCTCAAGCAGTGCCTTCGCCGCTGGCGGAATAGCTTGCACGGTTTACGAAAGACACCTATCCTGTTCCAATTCGAACACAACAATCACATCCCATTCGATATAAATTGATTATCGTTCCTGTGATTATACTTCAACGATTCCACCAACATCGATTCGTGCCCGCTCCTTGAGTTAAATGGAATTTCTCCTGAATACCCAATTATGTATTTCGTTAATTACCGGAAGTTTCGCCTTAATAATCGGTTTGGTTTTTCCTCAATTTAACCGTATCATGGTACTCGAAAGTTCAGCAGGCCGTTTCCTCCTTCCAAATGCTCTTTTACCCCAAGCGTCGGTTCTACCCTCCACGTGAGTCAATGGCATACAGAAGTCAGTTGCGAGGGACGAACGTGTACTCGGAAAAGTCAGCATTTCCAGCTTCGCCGGAGCAACGTGCCAACAACGCGTTACTACTTTGTAAACTTATACGCTACCTAAGCTCTGTCATCGCTAAGCCATCTGCAAGAACCTCTGGCATGTAATCACATCGTGAACAGCATCGTACGACAAATCGAATCAGAGCCGAGGGGAAGAGAGAGAACGCTTCTTGGTCGGAAGGGGTGGCTGATGAATGGATAGAAGAGGAGGAACGGGGATAGAAGCAGCCGCATGGTCGAGATGAAAAAAGATCAGCGCCGAACACAGGGTGAATAGTATTTATTAGACAGAAAGTCTGACTTAAGTGGATACGTGCGATTGTTTAGTAAGGAATCAAAAATACGAAAAGTGGTTCGTACAAAAGTTGTTCGATTTAACTCTGCGGAGGTCGCGGTCCAGAAACTTCGATGGGCGGTCGTGGTGCATCTGTGAGATACATTAACACTTTGAGTGCCACGTCACACATATCTGGGTGACAGATAGATTCAATCATTATTTATTTGATCATGTAAAATATTAAAAATATACCTAATCAGCTCTAATAGAAGCAGCAAAAAAATGATGAATGTGACTGACGTTATTGATTAAAAAAGGTAGAATTCAAGGTTACATTTATTTTGTATAAAAATTGAGGAAGTTTGCCATTTTCAGTTAATGGAGCGTAGCACACAAAGTGTTAATGTCAAATCTGTGTTGTAGTGCCAATTTTTACAAAATACTTTGCGAATATATAAAAACTGTTTAATTTTACCAAAATAAATATAATTTGTATTTATTTAACAATATATAAATGTTCACTTTATATTAAAAATAAAAAATGAACAGTCAGGTTCAACATAAATTAGTCAGAATTCTCAGTTGATGCATTTGATAAACGGCAGTTACGTCCATCACAAATAGTGTTATTATGCTCAAGACATAAAACTTTCTCACAACATTTATAAAGATATTTTAAAAGATGCATTGTTAGATACATAGCAAGGAGAACATCTTTTTCGAGCTCGTTATCTCTAGAGGCAGTATACACATGTGCAATGTTTCTGTCCGGTCCCAAGCGATGAGCATGTCGAGGTTCCCTGTACTAGATACTCTCTGTTGGCAAGCCCTACGATGTGTCTGTTTAAAGATATTTATAAAAGAATTTGCATGTATCTGTTAGATTTGCCGCAACATCTGGTTGAAAATTATTCGATCTGATCATGTTTTTTCCATTTAAGAATTGTACGATAAGCAAATACGAAGACGTTATACAAATTTATTGAATAAATGTTTTATTACCCATGCACCGGAATGCAATAAATCTTTATTTTGTAAACTTTAAATGGAAATCAAACAATACTAATTAAGACTCAGAATGAAAAATTTTTATAATCAGATGCAATGTTAGAGAACAAATATTATAGCGTTTGGGTAACATAATCATCGAGTTCTCTGAATTTTATTTGTCTTAATAGTTACTATCTATTCAGATAATTCGATGTTTGAGTTGACAACAAATTCAACACTGCTCATTGTATCAAATAAGCTAAAAATAAATTTTCGGGAACAAAGTAATACAAATTTTCGAAGGTGGTTTTAATGAACTATTTAAATCATAGAATAAGGACTCTGAAATTAATGGTAACTTAATTAACTTATGCTTGAGATCACGTGTGCAAATGACACACGGTGTTTCTAAGAACAGTGGCCAAACTTCAGAAACGTATAGTACTTTCAAAGGAAAACAAAGAATGTTTAATCAACATTAATTCTGATTCGAACCATTTGAATGTTCTGAGCACTTAAATGTGCTCTAAATATTCATACAATCCATGGAGAGAACGCCTATAAGCATTCAGGGAATGTATTTACTAAGCAAGTTTGGTAACCATCCTCACTCAATGTATAGATATCGTACAAACTTTTCCACGGAATAAAAGTTCCTTTCTTTAAAACCTTGGGCCTCGTGTGGAAGATTTCAAAACTTGCTTAATAAATACACTGCTTAAACGCTCATACGCGTGCTCTGCCCTGATAGCAATAATGTATGCAGCACTTTTAAGCGCCTGTTACATGTAACCCTTATATAGACACCCAACTCTTTCTCCTATCTCAACATTTAAAAATTGCTTCTATATTTAAAATTTGTTTACTCTATTTCCGTACAGCAAAGATAAATCGTTCTAGAAAGATTCCAGTAATGTGGATCTAAAAGGGTTTGTTAAGATTTTAACAAGAACTGCTCAAATTTGTTGTCTCAAGATAGATGCCCGGGTATATTTGAAGGGTAAGGGGAAAAAATAAGAAATGTCACAAAACAGCTTCATGGAGAAAATCAATTTTTAACACTTTCAGTGCATCAGTAAAGAAACAAGGTACAATGAATGTAACTGTATTGTTCATGATATAAAGTTATACTCTAATTAGGCGATAGAAAAAAAATGTGCGAAAATATGATTGTTTTACATTATTTTAATTTTTCTTTCAATTTGAACACTGCAGAATAAAAATGGACATACCCTGTTCTTACCCCTTACCCTCCATTTGTACCCGGTTGCCTATATAAGGATTAAAGGGTTAATTTTAGTACCTACATTGATTAGACATTTTATCTTCCTCCCCTAAATTATTGCCACTCTTTGTAGGACCAAAGAGAAGATACTAGAAACACCCAGCATTATAAACATTCTTATGATGATTTATGGTTGTACAAACGCTATTCTAAACGGGAATGTTGTACAGACACGTGCACGTGTATGAGCACGCTTTAGTCCACATTTAGAGATCGTGGAATCCGAATACGTGCATACATAGAAGCACCTCTGTGGGGGTCTTTATCGCTGTAATTCGCTTAAAAGGAACTACACGGATGGATCGTGGATGCCCTCCTAAGTCATGCTGCGCGAGCGAATGTGCTTACCTGTGCACGTCTGTACGATACTCACACGCGAGAGAGCATAATCGTACGTCTCACGAGTGCTTCGTGACGCGGTTAAATACATTTTTCGGGCCGGATGATCGATGAACCCCGATAACCGTGTTCAATTAGCGTAGCGCCTTTGTACACGAGGGCGACTCACCGAATTTATTTATCACGATGATGCACCGGCGATCGGAACAGTTACACGGATGTTTGATATGTCCGTTTAGCAATTATCCCGTGCATCATTCTCTTTCTCTCACTCTGTTCTTCTTCTTTCTTTTTATTTTTTGTTGAGGAAGGGAAGCGAATCGATACACGTGACGAGACGCTAACGATCCAGCCGCAAGTAATTAAATTTACACACGGCGGCAATGTGTGACCGAACCTTCGAGAATTATAAATTCGGCTCGGTCGACGCAGCCCGCAGTTCGCCGATTTTTATTTGACTCGTCGTCGGATTTAATTTACTCTCTGGCCACCGAATCGCAACAGAAGTTGCGGCGCCCCGAGAGGAAAAACTTTCCTTGAATTTTCCCTCGAAAATAAATATTCGCTTACCGGACTGATTTATTCTGTTGCAGAATGCGTGCAGACTTTCAACGAACAGGGCTCGGTGGTAACCTACTTTCTGAAGTTTCTGGGTACAATCTCGCCCTATTGAAATGTAATTAAATGATCAGCAATTCGACACTGATCATCCTCTGAGGAGAATTCAATAAATCTCACTGTATCTTACGATTCCGTGTTAAAGCGTGTCTATGATTAATTGTCTCTAAATCGAACACCAAAGAGCTGTTAAAGCGTTGCCCAATGACAGGCAAGAATATTTCGAAATCCTGAATTGAGTTGTCTATAGCTATTGAACATAAATAGCGTTCGAACAGTCGTTAATCACGTCGGACAGCAGGTGTTATTAGCCGTGGCTATCTACCGATGCGTAGGCGCGATCTGTATGCAACGAATCGTGAAGTTAGGTATCCCCGGTAGCAGCTAAACGCACGTACCACCGATTTTCTCGGTCTTCGGTGTTG
Organism: Macropis europaea; assembly: GCA_916610135.2. NCBI lineage: Eukaryota > Metazoa > Arthropoda > Insecta > Hymenoptera > Melittidae > Macropis > Macropis europaea. The sequence continues at coordinate 18,629,706 of OU744349.1, forward strand.
TTTTTTCGCATTTAGGAGATATATTTAGTGACGGTAGGTAGAAACTGAGGCGGAGAAGGAAAAGGAACAGGAGGACGGCTGTTCCTGATGCGTTAAATTAAAGTTTAACTCCGAAGCAGCTGATGGCGGGGCTGCCTGCCGATGTGTTAGAGATGAAATTCGTGATTCCCTCTTTCTCCATCTGCGCACACGGATTTCAAACGATTCGTTTGATGAAGCGGGAGTAACAGCGGCAGATGCAAGCAAGTATTTCATGTTTAACTTCATTCATTTTTCTTCACCCCCTTCCGGTGGAACTTCTGCCGCGAAACGTTTATTTTAATTATTGTTCCAAACGCAGGAACTTTTCAAATTATTGTTCCGAGATTACTGTTCCTCCCCTCTGCTTTGGATAATCGCCTGAACATCGAGAAAATCATTTCCATTCTGCATGCTGTGGTTCTATGTTCATCTGGTACGAGTCAACGCGATTGAACAGCAGCAAAGTTTTTCCATTGTACATCGTATGAGGTAAAAACGTTACACATTAACAGCGTCTCAGCATATTTGGTGACACACTTGAACATGTCAAACTGGAATATATCAATGGTTATATGGTATTATCAATTATTAAATGTGTACAATTTTTAGAAAATGGATGAACACCTCGATAGACGATACGAAAATATCTCCTGAAATCCAGGTATTCAAACCAACAGGACGGTACAACCACAAACAGACATCGTTGCCGGTAACCGCAGAGGAGCATTGCTTCCGTATTAATCCGCTACTTTGATCATAAAATTTACATTCACGTACCTCGAGCTTCTTCCGTATGCGCCGCGCCATCGTGAAATTTTCCCTCTCCCTCGTTCCGCCCGGCTCCGAATCCACCAGATCCGACACATCTTACAACCCTTTTCCTTACTTAAATCCAAATAAAGGTTGAGATTCTTGAGTCCCCGTTTCCCTGTCCTCCGACCCTCCCTCCCACTTGGTCCAACGTAGACAACGTTCTACGAACCCCTCTGGATCGGAACTGCATCTCCATCTCTGTTCGTCGCGTTTGCTTTATAGTCCTTTTCTTCTTTCTCCCCTGTCGCCACTCTTACTCCCCCCTCCTCTTCGTTTTACACCACTGCCCACCTTCTTCCACCTTCCGACTTCCCTCTCTTTTTATGCTAACCTCCTCCCGATCTATCCATCTTTCTTCGGCTTCAGACCGGCCTCGTTCTTTTTCGTCCTTCTCTATCTTTCATCCCTTTCCCACCGGTACTCGCTCACTCTCCGGTAACGAGAGGAGAAACACCCTCGCTACTTTTAATCGACCCGCGCTTTCTTCTGCTTATACATACCTAGCCAGCCCTGCCCCCACCCCGTCCTCATCACCATCCTCCCCCTTCCACCTTCGAGCACTCCCAACCCCCTCGCTTCTTACGTCTCATCTTTACCACCAACATCGTATATAAGTACCTAAGGGCGTTGTCTTTGGTCTTTCGCGTATTTTGCGCTCCGCTCAGTACGAAATACGCAGGGGTGGTTCCCGGATTAAATGCGAAATGAAGGCTCGCCGGGAAAGACGTTGAGACGTTTTCGAAGGATAGATGGTCGGTCGATTTTACCGTCTTCGTTTTTCACCATACAACCCGACCTCTAGACGAGCTTTTGCATAATTTGTGTGCGAGGAAATGGTTGCCAGAATACGGAGCTAGTCGTTACGAAAACTTTACCGATACAATTCTATATTAGACCGGTACTTGACAGCTACCGTTTAATATTTATCTTAACCCCTTCAGGGTTACTGACGCATACATGTACGTTCAGGTCTTGTTGATTCAAATATTATTGACGAAGAACATTAACGCCTAATTTTCACGAATAGGTACATTACTTTCCTCAGAGATTTGTGAACTGTTTATAATTTTTTTTCAAGTGTCGCGTTCATATTGGAGTGAATATAATTATAAATAGTTGAATCCTTTTACCAGGTTTAATAAATTTGTCCCTAATCGAAAGAACCAAAATTCGATATCTAATAGGAGAAGATAGAGTATAATGGGATATTTAAGCTTTTATTTGAAGCAATGACGTTTAATATGTTTGAGGAGAAAAATGAAGTAATTTTTGGTTAATCATGGATACTATGACACACAAAAAGTAAAAATACAATTTATCGTATAATGGAATTAATACAAATTTAAATTAAGTAATTTGCTTCGTATTACGTAGTTATTGTATTTCAGTATTCCAGTACAATTTTCCTTGTACTCTTTGCCTGTTTTCAGGGACAGCAGGCACAGTAATTGTGTGATGTAAGACATTTTTTTAGGTGTGTGGTTGTTTAATCTGAATCTCCTAGATTACACAGAAGTAAGACGGGATTCCTATACCTAATCTTTCGCCATATGATGATTCTGAGAAAAATAATTTCTTCATGAGGACATAAAACTTTATTTCTTACATATGATGTACCTTCAGTCTTAGTCAGTCTTGATGTGCTACAATATATTTGTACGAAAATTCGATAGTCCTCTCTGGAACGCATATAACCTAATAATAATGTTGACATTTTAAATATCTGTTACGATTAGAAAATAACCCACAGATTGTGTCAGTAGTACAAAAAGGTAAAATTCGTTCATTATATTAGAAGTACAAGAATCTAGATCGCAGGGGAAGAGGGATGATTATTTTTTTAAGATCTCCATCGTATCCTAGTTTCTCTCCTTGTAACTTTTTATCAATATACAATTTATCTTTTTGAAAAGATTCTTTATGAACACTTATCAGGTTGTTATGTAAAATGTCTTATCTGAACAATCCTTTGTAACCTTAACAGACCTTTCATCAATAATCCTATATCTTTGAAGGAGTTAAAAATATCACTTGATAGGAAACAAGGAAAATTCTAAAACGATTAACCATAATGCGTTTCTCTGTTCGACTATACATTCAAAATCTTAGGGTAAAAAATGTCCCGAATCTATGGAGCTCATATTTTCAGCTTTATAATATAATGAGAAGACTAAGGAACATAGAAATAACCAGTCGCATGTGTTGTAATGTCATCATTACGAAAGTTTTTTAAATAAATGAAGACGCGATGAGTCAAAAAAGACCTAAAGACCGCACTGGGGTTAAAGCAATCAGGACTTCTAATTGACACACCGACTAATCGAATTTCAATCTAAGCATCCCTGCAGCATACGTGAGCCCAACAGGAGGACAACGGAACGCTTTGTTCTGATGCTCCGTGACGAAGAAGCGCAACTCCTTTCTTCGGCATCCCGCCACTTCCCGGAGTATCCAAGGAAATACAACGATTCCAATAGACAAAGAAGATTGAACGCAGGTGCAAGGCTGGGTGGAAGCATCTCGACGCGTATGTAAGAATAGTTCTGCGGTTTATGGGCGATTACCATGGGAGCCGTAACGTCCTATATGTACATACGTATACAGGTAACGTACATATGTAGCAATGCATGTAAGACGTATACATCGTCGGATGCGTAGATTTCTGCATAGCTGTGCATCGTCAAACTTACTCGAATGCGTATGCGTGCGTATCTACGTGGTCCCTTATAAGAGAGCCGGTAGGAATACATCACCTTGCACTACACAGGCCCATACACTTCAAATACATTGCAAGTCAGTCAGTTAACTCCGAGTCAGACCTTTCACTTCGTGGTCCAGAGAGCACGGTATGGTGCACGATGGTTCCCACAAGTGGGAGCCTTCACCGCCCGATGCTACAGTTTGTTTCTTATTTCCAAGGAGCATGAGGAGAGGGGAATAAGGCACTCACGGACTGTGATGTACTGGACCTCCATTGTCGCTTTTAAACCAGATGTCCATGGATTTTTTATACTCGATCTCTGCACCTATACGGCGTTTTAAGCGACCCTGACAGGGCGTAATTTCTATTAAACCATAATACGAGATAATAAAGTGATTCCAAGAATAATAATAACGCGGCAACATAGAATGACAGTAGTATATTTGTGAGAATCTTCGTAACGAATAAAGAGTTTGTGAGTTGATCCAAGTGTCGCCCTACGCCTCTGATGAGATGCAGGGAACGATTGTTCTTTAATGTTTGCAAATTATACGTATTGCAGCTCTTTTGCTTGAGAAATCAATGAAAGACAATGATGACGTTCGATGCAGACAGGTCGCCGAATGGTGATGAGTCGACATCGCGAACTGCTGGTTCGTGTCTTAATCATCAGCATACTAGTGCAGCTAAAGTTCAACATATTTATGTGCGATCAACTTAAGTGGAGTGAATTTTTCCCTCGGCTTCCTTATTTTCTTCTTTCCGAGAAGACAACCAGGAGAGCTGTATTTCTCCTATCTGGAATGCCGGCGATCGAACTCGCGTAATATGAGTCAAGACATGTTTTCTATGTCGACACACATCGACTTTTTATATATGCTGTTATTTATAAATATGTAATCAACTTGAGCAAGGAATTTTACAAATGCTATTTGCATAAATAAGAACCGTACGACGATGGTATGCATTAAATGAATGAAAGGGGCGCATTCCGATCGATTATTAGTTTCATAATTCATCTTATGAATAAGATGTATTTAAGTCTTTTATGTCGAACTGCACAAGCGAATATTTTAAAGGAATTTAATATTTCGATTGTTCGTAGAACTTCTCAATGTAAATATCAAGTAACCGGAATAAAGCATTTCTTGTACTTTGTCCCTATACCCAATCACCGATGAGTACAGCAATACATACCCGTATCAAAGATCGATTATTGCCTTTGTGGTCACTTCGATATCTCTCCAATAGTGCTTACACGTAATAAATAAAAAAGAGTATCGTTTGAAGTAACCTTTGATGAAATATTCAAACGTCAATTACTCGGGAGAACATGATCCTATAAACAGCATAAACAAGAATAATCGACGTGTTCTTTGATAGCTTGTATCGTCAATGTAGATCTTACGACTATTAATTAGTATAATTAATTTGTTCTATCTATAGAATTTGACATGGATGTTTCGAGCATCAAAGACCAGTCCGTTTCTTGTTTGATGTATAAGCATCATCAATTTCTGAATATAATCTTATCAATGAATTTGACATTAATAAAATGCGCTATAGCTTCATTCGCATAGATACAATTTTACTTATCTTAATGAATGGCCTGCTATTTCTAAATATTATACGTTTTAATGAATATTGCAGGAATAAATTTTCTGAGCGAGACAAAGCCATACACGTACATTAATTTCACATGCGTCGGTGGTTTTTTTAAGTGATCTCTCGCAAAACGTTTTGTCTTAAAGGAACTGCGAAAGGAAAAAATATGATCAAAATTGGACAACGCGTGAAAAAAATCCAGAATGGAGGACGATGATTGCATCGGTCCAGCAAAGAACAAACATCTACCGATACTTTGTACTTACACGACTTTATGAGCAATCAGCTGGTGCTGGCCAGCGCAAATTGTTTGTTCCTCAAACCCATTTAGCTCCATTCCGTGAAATTCTACTCGAATAATCACAGCTTCAGTGCCTACCAATTACGTTTTTGCGAGGCACGCCGTGTACGCGTTGCTGCTCATTTCAAAGAAGCCTATGCTCCGGATGTGGATACAATACAATGTTCGTGCTCCAATTCGTCGAACCTGTCTGCCTAACATTCCGCAACTGTACGTATGGCATCTTACAATTAGATATTCGCTCCTCTTCAATTGACTCAATTATTTCATCGCCACATTGTTAGTGGACAACGTTTACATTCAAATCACATTCCATGCTGACCACTGCATATACAGGGTGTCTTGGAATAACTAGCACTGCTAATTGTAAGTAGAAATTAACTTTATGTGAAAAATAAATAAATGAAATACAATCAAATTTTCTTGTTTGAGGATAAATTTTCGAGAAAATCGATTTTGAAAATTTGTTGAGAGCAGTAACCTTTTTTTAATATATTTTCATGTTTTACGCATTGAAACGTTAAAACATTGCTTGTATTAAAGCAGTATATACTCCCCAGTCTTCCGAATATGTATCAAATGTAATTTCATATCATAAATAAAAGATAGTGAATGTTAACTCGCTAAAATATTAAATCAAAGTTAATATAATTTTAACACTTTGACGACCACATTGTATTAGCTGAAAATGCAGAACTTTAAAAATGTTTATAGAAAAGGCATGTAACTTCAAATTATATACCTTTTACTCAATGTATTACGCATTTTCATAATTTGTTTTGTGTCTGTGTGAGACCTTAGTAGATATATTTATTAATACCATACGTGATCAAATAAATGATAATCGAATGTATGTAAGTGTCACTGACACGTCAATCACCAAGTGTAAAATTGTTAATTCATTAAGATAGAGTATCTAATAATAGCCTCGGAAATGATGACAAATACTCACAGGAAAGAACATGTCATTGTACATGTACTTGACACGTTTTCAGAACCAATTTTCTCAGAAACAAAGAGTCAAACAAGATGTGTTTTACATTTTTTATTTGTTACTTCATACAGATTTACCATCTATACAGTAGCAATTCGACTAAAATCGTTCTGATATTATTACAGTTAATGATTCAAAAGGTTTAAAATTTCTTTGATTTAGAATGAAAAAACAGAACGATTTTTATATCATATTCTTTTTATTTTAAAATAATATATTGTAGTTAAAGCACTTGGTGGACAAAAAGCCGAACAGTAAATGCAGTTACCTTGTCTTTTAATTTGATGCGTGACTAATAAACTTCGTATATTATAGTTACTTCCTACGAAATGATGTTGAAGTTACACTACACAAGTTGTAGGAAACGTGTGCTCAAAGTATAATAGTATTGTTCTCAGTTCACTTATGTATTTTCTTTTTATTACATATGAGAGATGTTGATAAAAATTGGCATTTTTTCGAGGAAGTATAAGTGTCCGTATACTCCTAGTAGTCTTCCAAATTATCGTACTTTTCATGATACTTAACCGTTATTATTATATCCAATTATATAACATGAGTTTTAAAGTCATCGTTTATTCGAACGAAATAATTGAAGCATCAATAGTCGATTCTCACAATTTGCTTAGATCTGTTTATTTTTAAAAGAATCATTGAAGTTTCGCAGCCAGTATTAATAATAGAATTAGTATTATATACGATTCGTTTGAGCAATCATTAGAAGCATTTGAACACTTCCTTGTTGAGTTTGACGCAATTACAGAATTCAATATTTATCAAGCATCTAACAAAATATTACAAATTGACAATAAGAACTTTATACTTTATTTGTGCTTACAAAAATAAGTCTACTAAAAATTTTTGTATACGATTTAGATCTCACTATTTAAGATTTAGATAACAAGATCTTAGTGTTTAATGTTCGAACTCCAAGAAATCGTGCTGAAACTGAGCACAAATGTTTGGAATTGAATTCTGAATACATATTTTCAAAACCATGAAACACCGTTTTTAAATTACATATAAAGTGTCCTCCATCAGTAGACTCGACGATTCAATAAATACCGGACACAACAGGAATCGCGGTAGAATTGAGTCGTTTATTTTTTAAAAGGCCTATGTTCATTTTCTTAAATTTTACACCAGGCAATAAAAGCTTCCTAATTCTCTTCGAACTAATGTTTATTCGGTTTTTTCAATCGGAATCGATAAGAGATATCAAAAGACACTTTTGATGCTTTTTTAAGTCCCGTAAGTCTAAACAGGGCTACGCATCTACAGTTAGAAAAACGCATAACCTAATTTTTCCCAAAATATGGATACATACCCTTTCAATAATAGACAATTCAATTGTCGTTAAAGATTACATGTAAGAGTCCAAGCCATGCTGTCGAAATAGAACGAGGCATCAAAGTACAGTAGAATCTCCGATATTCGAATCAATAGAAAACCATGATTGTCCGAGTAACTGAAAGTTCTAAATTGGGGTGTTAACAATCTTGTTGTTGATATTTATATGTTAAAGAAAATAATGTAAGAGAAAACATAATATACCGAATCTATTTTTTTATACAATTTAAGAGTTTTATATTTATTTAGTAGCTAAATTGCACACTTTTATTAGTGTATTTAGTTGTACAAATTATCACTGTTCTTACATTTCAAACTTCACCACAAGAGGAACTCAGAATTTAGACGGGCGTATTTTGAACGAAACCAAGTTTAATGCATTCAATACGGATGGTAAGAAAAAATTTTAACGTATTAACTATTAACGCTTGACCATTGTTATAAAAAAAGTTGCTCTAAACATTAAAATTTGGAAGTTGCCGTAGCGATTTCCTTTTCTTCACAAATCTAACATCCTCATGAAGCAAATGAAAAAGTCTATTACAACGGTGCTATAATATAAATAATTTGTTACGTTGAAAACGAAATTGCTCCTGGCTGCCATAAAAGTAAGTATACACATTCAGATAAAAAGGGAAATTTCTCTCATACTATTCGGATAATCGAAAATTCGTATAGCAAAACGTTCGAATAATGCATTTTCACGTATCAGAGGTTTTACTGTCTTTCCTAAAACAAACTGTTACGTTTCATGGAAGAAACGCAGGCCGCCGTAAAAATACCTGTTGGCCAGGAAAATACGTATGCGCGAAAAGGGGAAGGAATGAGGTGGGCAAAAGAGTAGGCTAGAGGCTGTTGGTGGGGAGCAACGAGGAAGCGAAGAGGTGCCAGAGAGGAGAGAGAGGAGAGTCGAGAAAAGAGGAGCTGTCGCGCATTGAAGTCTCCAAAACGGCAGGGTGCTCTCGCCAAGAGTAACACGAACGAACGAACGAACGAAGTTCGGTTGAAGCATCGTATGTGGGGAGGAGACGATACCCTTCATTGGGGAGGGGAGAGGTACAAGGGGGCAGAAAAGAGGTTGTACGAAGCAGAGCAGAGCGAAGCAGATCGGAGCAAAGTCGAGGCACCGAGCCATTGACCCGTGGAATGAGGGGGTAAGCTGTGGGTACAGCAAGAACCCATGCAAGATATATAACACTAACACGTACGTCCACGTACGTAAGTGTTCACATAAGATGCACACGTATGTGATGTACGTGTACCGGTACTGATATTGCGGTACAGATAGATCGAAAGCGATTAAGAAATCCGTGACGGGCATTGTATTTACTTCGTCTCATGACGCCTGTACCTGCGCCACAAGGACGGCGCGTGCTGCCCGACTTACATTCGCGATTTCGTTGTTGGCTCGAGGCTCGAGCGAGACACGGGGTTTATTCAACGAGTTTTGAAGGGTACGCGCGGCTTTCGCGTGGTTAGTCCTCACATCTATCCACGATGGTTGCGGATATGAAAAGATGTTTCGTCATTCTGTGGCTGGGACTGTAATTTCGTAAGCAGGCAAAAAGAACGAAGCTTTCTCGCTGCCATTCGTGCGTGCCGCCTATTTTTTGGGCGACCAAGATCCGCCCTCCGATAGACAGCGTAAATCAATACATAGTTAGAAATTGCGGAAATTGTAATTTTCTTGAATAACGTCGGCTTCCAATTAGTCCCCTTGCGTCAAGCATGCAGGTTCAAACGACAATTGGCTGAAGTTATTAAATTCAAATTCACGAGCCAAGGACCCTTCCTCGTGCCATTGGACGAGCGTAGATCGAGAGCGATTAAGAAGTCCGTGACGGTGCATTGTATTTCCTTGCTCTCATGAGGCCGCGTGTACTCGACTTATATACTCTTTCAGTGCACGTCGTTTTTGCGGATCGGTGGTTGAGAGAGGCACACGTGTGCGTTGCACGTGTGTACACGTACGAACGTGGATGGTGGCGGCGTGGATGCTGTGGTACTGATCTTCGTGGCCGCCCAGGGTCATGCCCTACCCTCTTGCACTACACAACAATCTTCCTCATCGTGTGTGCTCTGGTATCTCTACCGCGGACGCCTCCATGGGCACATCGTATTTCTCCCCCCGAACCTCCCTGCCCTTTCGTAAAGGTCCCGTGATCGGTGCTGCGGTCGTGTGCTTGTCCTTCTATCATTCTTCCTCTCCGCTTTGTCCCTTCCTCCCTCACCTGCTCCCTTTTAGTTTACACGCATAAGTTCCTTATATTATATTTCTTCTTCTTCTCTCTTTTTCTGGAGAGAATAAAATTAATTCGAAGAGTTTCAAAAAGTGTTACCATCGCACACGAATTTTAATGTTTTATTAAGTGAAAGTAGCCGTCGTTGTCGTCTTTACAAAAGGACTAAACAAAAACCGACAGTGTGTGTTAAGATTTAATACGTAAATAACTTCACGCATGCTGCGGTCTCCTCTTTTGCAAATTTCACTCAATCGATGTTGCGGCTATACACTCGCCACCTCTTCATCCTTTCCATTCGATCCATTTCTTTGTTTTCGTCCTTCTTCTTCTACAGCCTTCTCTGGATTTTTTGCTTCTACAGGCAATTTTGTACGGCAATTCGAACTGTACGTGAGAACGCAATCAGTGGTAAGATGAGTGGCACATTTCTGTAAATTCTTTATCAATATGTTAATGTACTTTTGCATTTTTTTTCTTGACTCGAGTGTATTTTAATTCATTGTTTAGTTTGATATTATCTTCCTCATATTTGTGATCTTGAGACTTATGTTAATCAGTTATATATTATAACTACAATATTTTCGTTGCTTGGCACATTTCTTATCATTCTGTTCCCATGACTTGTTTGACAATTATTCAATAAATACTTCTCTTCCTACTTCAAAACTGAAATGTTAAAAACGAATGAATGGATGCATTTACGTAATTTTTCACATACACAAATTAGTTAGAGTAATCTTAATAAGTTTAACAATGCCTTTCTTCATTATTTTTCATTGGATCATAGATTTCTTGTTATGTTAAAATATAATGTTTTAAAGAATATGTATTCATAAATTAGTATGATTATAGCAATTGCATCACTTAAATTATTCTTTATACACTTTCGTCTCATAGAAATGTGAGGTGTTTTTCAACTTGTTCAATTCTTAAAAAATTATTCGAGTGTAGCTTGTTTTTATAATATTTTCTAATCGTAGGTACTCAATTTCGGTTTTTCAATTTTCGACGTGGTTCATTCATATCTTACACTTTCATTATAAGGAAGAAAGAACAACTGCGAGTACTATAACTTATGCTTTCTTCGTGAAGGTATGCTCCTAAATCAAGTTCTTCATTAGCAGAATAATGCCAGTTGTAAATTAAATATCGAGGTTACATCCTTACACTAAATCTTACCTTGTCTTTCATCACCTCTGGAAGAAAGTTCATCTATAAAGTTCGTATTACGTCATTCTAAATAGGTTAAACAAATACAGAATTTTATCACGATTATCACCTGACATAAGCGGCTTTTTTGAAGCTTTTAGAAAGTTATTATTTTAAATGCACGGTACACATTTATTTTGCTATGTAGCATATTGATTAGAATATTATTTTTTAAATAAACATGACACACACCTTTGTAAAATATATTTTAAAAAAGACAAGTAGTACTCAGATTTTGTAAAATTTTGAACTAAAATTATATGAAACGCAAAATTATTCAGTTATGAGTAGATGAAGTCTGTGAAGGAGATTTAGTCAGACAGATCTAAAAATAATTGAATCTGTCAACACTTTTAAAGTTATTTTCACAACTTATGTGTTTATTTGCTGAGATATTTAGAACAAATTACACTATTTCTGCATTGCTTTTGAAAGTAAGTTTCGAGTTTCACTGACGACGAAACTCATTTCCAGCATAATACGTCGTAGTTTTAAAATCACCTACGTGAACAATTCACAGTTCCCATTTCATTTATGAAGAAACTTCATTAACACTTTGAGTGCTGCGTCACCCATATCTGAGTGACATATAGATTCGATCATTATTGATTTGAACATGTGAAATATTAAACATATACCTAATCAGCTCTAATAGAAACAGTGAAAAAATGATGAATGTTACTGATATTATTGATTGAAAAAGGTAGAATTCATGGTTACATTCATTTTGTATAAAAAGTACAGAAATTTGCCACTTTCAGCTAATGGAGCGTGGCACTCAAAGTGTCAACACTTAAACAAAGGAACAGATAACAGTCTTGCTGTAGGCAGGACGGTTTATAAATAAAATAAAAAAGGTTAACAATAAAGAATATTAGAAATACTAAATTATGATAAGCTTTTATTTTATTGAATAAGATTGTACAAATGAAGGTACCTATATGTTGCATCCGTTTTTGTTAAACTAGTACGAACAGGAAGATCTGTTGCAAGTTTTTCGTAAGGATTTTTATGCGATTTCCTCAATCTAATATTATTATAAATAAAATGATGTTGCCTTAAATATTAAACCGCGCACAATAGCGTTGAAATTGATGGAAGAGACAAAGTTTCAAAGAATTTAAACAGAAAGAGCATCGCACTCGGGGATGATCGTTTCACGGATCGCGTGAAATGGAACCGCACGCGGCTTGCCGGTCAAGGGAGACAGAAAGCCGAGACACCGGTGGAAGTGTACCGGCTAACTTTGAGGCCTCAAACGAAAAGCAGTTAGGTCGTCACGCGTTGCGGTTTCGCAGATTCGCCTGCATCGCCGCGGAAATTGAGCGGATTCAAGCTTGAACTCATGATGGAATGGTGTTGACAGAGCAAAGGACAGCGTAGAGTGGGAGCGGGACGGAAGGAAAAGATGGAAGAAAAAAGCGAGAACAACGAAACGTAAAGATGGATGGCTGAAGGAACGAGGGAAAAGGCAGGATACGAGTAGCGGGAGAGGAAAGGCGGACTAGGTCGTAAGAATGAAGGAAGATAGAAGAGACGGCAAACGGCAGAAGCTTGAACAACCGTCGGTGAAGCGAAAGGAGACACGACGGGCGCCAGCCCAAGAGACACACAGGTGGGCGTGGCGCCTATCCCTACGCGGCGCACCGGGTCGCCACGATATGAAATTATATACGTTGGCTAAGGGTATATTCCTCTTTCTTTCCCTCCCTTTTCTTTTCCGGCTGTCTAGCTTCCTCCCTCGGCTGCCTGCGTCCGCATTTGCTTGCAGTCGTATTCCGGTTGCAGTCGCAAAGGCAAGCCGGAGTGCGGCCGCGAGCACAGCACGAATAAATAAGAAAAGCCCTGTGCACGCTTGTTCCGTCACGAGCTGCGGTCGACAGGACGGACGCCGCCGTCTCATCTCGCGGCGGCCAATCAGCCTCGTAATCACTGAGCTCTCTGAACGTTCGTTGTTGTTGGTGACTTACGCTCTACCTAGTGGCTTAACGCGTCGCGGCGACGACGCTGCCGTCTCGATGGCCCCCTCTTTCCTCTGATCCTCTCCTCTCTTCACTTATCTCGCTCGCTTCTCTTCTGATCTACCGGGGTTACCTTGCGCATCTACCTACCGAACTCTACCTCCTACGTACTCACGTCCCCGTTTGCTACTCCCGGCTACCACTCACTACAGGGCTCCACCCTCTGTTCTCCGTGTCTACCTTTTTCTCTCTGATCTCTGAGTAATGTAAGGAATACCTTGTCATTCTACCACGCCGGAACGGATGTAGAGCATTCTGCTTGAACAATGACAAGGTCCGAGAGATACTCAAATGATTCGATTTTGTGATTGTATACACCGTTCGTTGTTTAACTGTATAGGGGTCAGGCGTGCGATCGTGCTTCTCTGTTCTAGATGCGAAAAATGCCAAGGAACGCGTTTCTGTTTTTCTCGTGACAGTATACTTCTTCGAAAATTGTAACTAAGGAGAAATCGACAAAAGATTTAATATTTATATAATTTCTTCGTTTACTTTATAGGCACGTTAAAAGACAGGCGTTGTCTTTATGCAACAGTTAACAGAAATCTTAAAAATTTTAACGAAGATTACAGGAATTTACGCTGAGAATGCAGACATGCGTGGTATGTGCTTTCGTAGATCACCGTGGTACTCAAACAGTTAAACCAAATGTACCGTCTTTGACAGAATAGTTTTAATATGCGTGACGCCAAGAAGAAATTTTAATTTGTAATTTTATTTGTGAGAAATACTTATATCTATACTGATTTTGTCATAATAAAGAAAAATTTTCTCTTTTTATAGATAAAGTCATTCTGTCGTCACGTAAAGGGTTCGTTTGGTTAGATCGGAATATCATGCAGATTTGACAATTTTTTAGCGCAAAATGTGATTTAATCAGTCTTGGTTTCTGTATTTAAATTTACTCAATTTTATTCATTAATCTAAATGATGTACCATGATGTCTTTGAAACCAATTTGTGTAATGAACATTTAAATAATATTATTAAGTTGATATATCAAAGAATAATGATACTATAAAAAGCAGCCATTTCATCAGTGTAATTATCATCTGATTAAATGTTCTCTTTCTTGCACATTAATTCATTCAACCCCACCGTAACCTAATCTATCCTTGGGATAAATCAAGCTATCTTATCCTGAATTTAATTCAAGAATGAGTTAGGTTAGGTTAGATTTTTTTGGGGGCAGGGGTGTAAGGGGAGGAGCTCCCGTCCCGTGATTTTTCATGGTTTCGAAGCCGTGTTAGCAAAAATACTAAGACACATTGAGGCTTTCTTTGAAATAATGAGTTCTATGTATCCATTAGATCGCTTAAATACTGATTAAAATTCTCATTTCGCACACTCATCGACTATTTCTTATATCATAATCCTCTGTCCATTTACGATTTCCTGCTTCAAATGACTTTTCTTCGTTCATACATGTACTATTTCCGCAAACATATTAGTCGTTTATGCCTTTCAATACTCAAAATAACTGCTACATTTTGCAAACATTTTTGTTACTAACTTTTTAATAAAAAAAACGGACGACGGCTAGAACCTTCTGAATGTTACTCAGGAGGATGAGCTTGATAACATATGTCAAGGTCAAGGTCATCGGGGCTGCTTCCCCTAAACGTCAGTTTAACCTTTTTTTTTTAATAAAACTTTATTGTAGGATTATTTCCCAATATTAATGAATTCGTATCATTTAAAAAGAACTGACGAATCAAGTTATCCACCTACAAAATTGCTTACAAAAATAAAACTGTGTGATAATAATAACAATGGGAAATGAGTCTTGTAGTGTCAACTACTGGTACATTTGCCCTACCAAATTTTTATCAGCGCACATGTATAATTATGTGAAATTATTCGTTTAGATTTTTATCCGGGAAAGGAAGTTCGCGAGGTTAGATACTTTGTATCAGTAGTGTAATTTCAGTCTTTAAGTTGTCTATAAGAGCACCTGACAGAAGCCGCGCCTTCTGCCCCCTGAAAGGAAAGCATCCAAGTCTCTGGCACGCAAGTTTTAGGTGACGGTCATTCTTTAAAAAGAACGAAAATTGTACAAATTTTGAGATTCAATAAAATACAGAAATATCATCGAAAAGCCCCTACGGAAATAATTGAAACAATATTTTTACATATTGACATGCTGCAAAACAGATGTTATGTGTAGGAAAGTATTCTATTGTACCATTTTTAGTACTCGCTATTATAAAATTCCCAATAGTGTTGCCGTTAAGGAAACAATTACGCACGGAAAATATGTCGCTACGTAGATTTCCGATTAACACGAAAGGTTATTGTAAGAAGTACTAATTGCATATTTCGTCACCGTAACGGTAGACATAGGCATTTTACATCCTTCGCAGGGAGTTTTCATATGAGCAAGCATTGCTTCATGCTTGGCATGCTGTACAATCTCGAAGAGGAAGGCGACAATTAAGGCACTGCGCCTTCTGCCTGCCTGTTTCGCTACTACAAGTGTTCAGTGCGTCCTCAATTAACGGTGTTACCTTTTAAAAGCTGCACCTATTGTACCGTATGCATGTGACACAGGAAGAATACAAAAGGGCACACTGGCTGCCGTGGGTGGGTACGAAGCAAAAGGAAAAAACAATAGAGGACAGACGAGCGTTCCAGGTGTAATCTGTATGTGGACGCAGCCCAACCCTTACCTCACGAAGCGAAGCACACCTGCTAAATAGTCAACACGCAATCTCGATGACCATTTGCAAGAATTTTGCAGCTGCGGAGCGCGACGTTGAATACTTTTTTGCCAGATAAAATTATAGATTTCAATTATTTCTTCTGTCACTGTTTGGCCATATTTTCTTAGTTCTTTATGCAAAAAATGTATCATATTTAACACGTTGAACGCCGTGGCGGTCACCGGTGAACGACACCTCAAATTTAATTTAATTGAATAATTATTGATTATCGCAAAACGCTGAGCAAACTTCATACTGAAACAATAATATAGGAATAGAAGAACACGACTGAGTACTTAAATCTTTTTTTCTTTACGATTTTTATAATAAAAAAAATCAATTATATAGTGTCTGATTAAGTATGGCCGTTTTCACTGTGGCGTTCTACGTGTTAACGCGTTCAGTGGCGCAGTGGAAAATTCCATACTTAGTCAGACACGTCGATTATCACACTGAAAAATGTGTAATTGAGTGCAGTACGTTGTAATATCTCTTTGTCTATATAAATACCTTTAAGAATCAGAAGCCGTGTATTATTCACTGGCTCACGTGTTATTCCATATTGCTATTGCAATATGACAATTTTTCATTGAATTTTAGAAATATATAGGTAAAATAGGTTTCCATAAATATTCATAGTTAAAAATTCAAATATTTAATTATTGGATAAAATATTCCTTACTTTGTGCTATAACTGCAACATTAATTTTGCTAAAAAGTAACTGAAGTTTATTAATCATTTGATTAAATCGAATCTAATGCAGTAGTCCTCGGGAACTTATGTGCTACGAAACATGTAATGTGCATATCTAATAAATGTAGCAATCAATGTGTTAAAATTTTAAACCCCAAATGAATGTCAATTAATGAAAATGGATGGAAAATTGGAACAGCTCCCTTTGATGTCGAAATATATTAAAGAATGAAGCAGAGACTGCGTTTATTAGAGAATGGATAATTTATTCTGTTTGCGAAAATACAATAGCGACATATAGTTCATGTTCGATGAATTCTGTGCTGCAGAGATTGGTGTCTACGTAGAACCGCAGGCGAGCTGATATTGAAATAGAATCACGCCTTCGACGAATTGGACTACGTTTCATCTCAAGGATCTTACACGGTTGAGGGTAGCGTCGTTACGTGCTGCAGCCACCATGATTCTTCTATTTACAGCCATGTATTTTCACTGATGTATATTGCACACCTTCATTTTCTTTTAACTGACAGCGTTTAACTAACTTAAAAAATGTGCATCTAATTGAAACGCAACTACATTACCGAAATTGAATCATTTATTATTGAAAGGGTGTATGTCCATTTTTTAAAATTTGACACCAGGCAAGAAAAACTTTATCTAATTTTCTTCAATATCATTATAGCTTTCTCATAATCGCGAAAGTTTTTTAAGTTATGAAGATGCAACGGGTCAAAAAGGAACTGAAGCTAGTACCTGGGTTAAAAAACATTGTTGAAGATTCGAGAACTCGGGTACCTCATGAACTATCGGCTATCAATTTTCAGCAACGATTAAATATATGTATAACTTGGACTAATTTTAAACAAAGGGTTGTTTTGCTCACCGCATCTGAAATACCACATACTTATTGTAAAATTATTTGTAAACGTTTACGTGATCATGTATCTACTGATTACACCGAATGTTAAAAGGAATGTTTTGGACTTATGGTTACATAATTGTATGAACAAATTTTTCAAGATAAAACTACTTACAGCTTAGATAATATTCACTTTTCAACTTATGTTTATTCAACATTTTTTATTCATCTTCATGCGCCCTATATACTCTGTAAGACCTGAACATCCTTTTTTAAATTCTGTATATTTGCACAATAATATTTTATGATTATTAATATTGTAAAGAGTATTAAAAATACAAAATGTCTAGTACGCATGGGCTGAAAAATTAATATTATCCGAACAGTAAATAATTTTATGTTGAAAAATTGTTTGGAAAATTGGTTATAACGTGGACAATATTAACTTTCCGACCCTTGTTTAGTAGACATGTTTTTAAATTTGTTAAGTACTCTTTACCTTGTAAAACTTGAATACCTTTTCTCTTAACATTCTGTGTATTTGTTCCTATTACCATTACGTTAACTCTTTATAACGCCATGTGACTTGGAAGCTACTTACGAATATATTTATATACCTACATTTTTTCAAGGCTTATTTCGTTTATTTATCACTGTGTACAATTATACTCTATGACTGTACTGCCACCAAGGAGTCTGTTCATCATTTATATTGATCATTTACCTCATGTATCGTTTTCGTCATGCGCAAAAAAAAATTCCGGTTATAGAGGGTTAATGAATGGTAAACATTTGGCGTTCGATGGTTTGACTCTTTGCAGAGACTGAACTCTGACTTACACAGATATTTACATAGACGTTCAACGCAATGCTTCAGAAGGGTGACTTGTAAATTACAGGAAGCCTAGCAGTTCCGAGTAATTTAAATCAGAGGATACGTGTATTACCATCGATACGGCGCAGATGTGCACGAAGATATGCATTCACTTGCGGTGGAAGCTCGTGGTCGCAGCAAATCCTCGTTCAATTTGCGATGTTACAGATGAAGATCTTCTGTTACCCCTCCTTCCTTTGCTACCTTACCTTCCCGCCTATTATCTACAACCTTCCCAATCCTTTGCCTCGCTTCATTCTCCCGGCCGCGTGAGAAAACGCATCGGAGATAATACGTGACACGTGGTTTCGAATCGGCTCTATCGCCAAGAATACAATTCGATCAGGAGTTACAAGAGGGAGCACTGTCATGGTCGGGATATGATTTCGAGACTTTTACCTTGCTACGTTCGTGGATAGTCTTTTCAATGTTGCAGAACTGCGTCGCGTACGACTTCTCAACGACAACCGAGTGAAAATATGAATTTTTGTAAGGTGAGTTAACTATGTGTGCTTTCATTTCATTCTGAAAGACTGTAATGTTCAGCAATTCCTTAAGTGTACAAAAAGCCATAAAAAAGAAATCAATCTCTAAGCAAATTATAAAATAAATCCAAGACTTGATCCATGATGCAGATAAAAATAAGAGATCTATCGTGTTAAAGTTCTCACCGGTGAAAGTAGAAACAACAGATGAAATAGCAACCCTAGTTCAATCCTCTGATATAAAATCACCATTTTTATACGAAGATTATAAAGAATATGTGAAACCAAATTATCAATCAAGAATGGAACACTATATGAAAAACTAGGGCTTCAAAAATACACGAATTAATTCACTACTTCAGCCATAAAATACACGACAGCATTTTAAGTAGGAAAGATCAAGTTGTCATGACCCGACTCAGAATTGGCCACACTAAATTAACACATGGACACCTTATGGATAAATTACCTCCGAAAATGTGCGAGGAATATAATGTTGATGTGGAAGGGTAAAGGGAACAAACAAGGAATGTTACAAAACTGATTTATTGAGAAAATCAATTTTGAATACTTTAGTCCACCAGTAAAGAGACAAGGTGCAAGCAGTTGAACTGTATTGTTTATAACGTGAGGTTATACTCTAATTAAGCAGTAGGAGAAAAATAAGCATAAAAATAATTGTTCTACCTTATTTTAATTTTTTTTCAAGTTGAACATTGTAGAATAAAAGTGGACCTTCAGTGTTTTTTCTCATTACCCCTCAATTACATTTAGACACTTATACAATTGTACGAAGCTTGAAAACCTTAGATCTACTGCTGCTAGAGACTTAAAGGAAATGTTAATAAACGCAGGTTAATAAACGCACGCTGTTTGAAAGAAAAATCATTATACTCTATAATCTGACGTAACCATCAATCTGTCTTGTTTTTTTTATTATTATAAATGTATTATATGTAAATAATTTTCAACTATGTGTATAGTGTATTGTATGTCACTAATATCCTTTAGCAATTCATACGACACGAATAAATAAATTAACAAAATATAAGGAAGACTGCTAGAAATTCATAAACAACTAGTCAGGGATTTTAGGAACATGAAGCACATTTTGAAGAATGAAATAACTTTTCTTAGAGAAGATAAAGATTTTTACCATTAAACTGATTGGAACAATCGTTTACGAACCGGCATCGTTGGAATACTATAAAGCATTTCACAAGATAAACGCACAAGAAATCTTTCGCAATCAAGACGACCTTATTATTAAAGACAGTAAAAACTCTTAACAGCATACTCCCAG
Organism: Macropis europaea; assembly: GCA_916610135.2. Lineage (NCBI taxonomy): Eukaryota > Metazoa > Arthropoda > Insecta > Hymenoptera > Melittidae > Macropis > Macropis europaea. The sequence continues at coordinate 18,649,883 of OU744349.1, forward strand.
GGCTACTATGAAACCGAGCTACACATTTAGCTTGCCCTTACAAATTTGTTAGACTTGGTTGAACAAATGAATCTTTTTTTAAATACAGTCTGCAAGACGAATAACCTCATCAGATGTACTACTTTCCAAATTAATTTTTGGATCAATACCCGAGTACCTACATGTAGCTTTGAGAAACAAATTCTTACTCTTTCCTAGCATATCGCGAAATCCTTCAAACTCCCATTCTTTGGGCAATTTTACGATAATTGATCTATTTTTTAAATAGCAATAATAAGAACTTTTTAAATACAAAGCTTTCAAACATGTAGAGTTGATTGTTCGATAATCAAGGTACTCACGTCAGAGAAGCTGTATTTACGTAGATTATTAACCCTAGGACGCTTAAGGGAGGGTCAACAAATGTCCACAGAATTCGAAACGTTAGTTTCTTTGAAGAGGAATTTGTGTAGGAGCTTTGTACGATAGGTATTTTTAAGTTAAATGTCTTTTTGTTTTAACGTTAATTTTCATATTTTTGATATTTTATTTTTCAATAAGAAGTACCTAGATGTTTTATATTGCTTTACTATAGTTTAGTACTTTACTATATCTTAAGCGTCCTAGGGTTAAGGAACTGAAGTAAAGGGTTTACAATTAACTTAACTCTTACATTTCATAATTATACTCGAAGGTCATCTAATAGAACATAGTTACATTGGTTATGGCGTCTTCATTATGAGGAAAAAATTGTCCTTGAGATGTAAAAAAATACCTAAGAGGATGTGTTAATGATTAACCCCGTATATAAATAACAATTTTTCAAACGTAATATAATAGAGGACATACGTTGCTGTCCATAAGTGTTAGGACACTTGCCATTTCTATGGAAAATACGATATTTTTCCTAGATTACTGTAAACGTTTGCAAAAATTATTTAGAACAGTCGCAAGAGAATCATGAAATACAAATCATTCATTGGATGACTCAATCAATCTCTTTCATTACAACTAAAAAAATATGGGATGAAATAGTCCCCAAAATACGACAGGTCTGCCCTAAATCTAAATTTAACTTCTGGAATCACTTGGAACAGACATGGGGGAAAATATTACCAGAAAATGCATCGAAACTCACAGCTATAACGCTAAAATTAGTAAACGTTGCAATTAAGAAATAAGGGGGCTATATCAACGAAAATAAAAATTGATTTTAATCGATTTCCATGGTGAAAATGATATAACATTGAATGCACTCTTTCTATGTAGCATACAGAATGGAACAACCTATTTCAAGTTTATTTCAAATTTGATAGGTATCAAAACACTTATGCATTGAGGCCATACAAGATACATAAATAATAAACTGTAAATTCTGAAACAAATACTGCATAATTCACATTCTTCATAATCTAGCGTGAGTAAGTAAAAAAGGTATTTCGAATAATTGACATTATAAAATTATCAAATTTTGTCTAATTTCTATTCAATCTAATTTGTCCAGATCGGTAGAGTACCCGGATACCAATTCTGCTGATCGACAATGAACAAGCTCGGCATTAACGCAAGTGTTAAGAATTAATTCCGATCGCGGTGAAATTACAATCGTTATGGCAAACGGTATTCGTGAATTTATAAACGAAAAGATGATCGTTTCTCTCGACGACACTCCTCTCCGTGTATTTTATTCGATGGTCCGTGAAACAGAGAAGATGCGTCAGTCGCTCGATCGAGGTCGCAATTATTTTTATCGTCACTTGCGTACGGGCCGGGGAATGGCAAACCTTTGCTGAATAAGAAGAAAGACGACGATCGAGCCCGATAATAATTTTTATCGTCACCGCGCGAGGTAGATTTGTTTGCTCGACTGGCGAAGATGATGATCGCTGGTAGTGTGATCGTCGGGGTAACCGAATGCCGCGTGGAAAAGTCTGTGGCAGCCCGGGGGAGAGATGTATGTATAACGTGAGCGTGTATGTCACGGGCAGTCACGACCGCAGACATAGCCTCATCCTTCCCTCTACTCCGTTCTCTGTCTTTTCTTCTCCTGTTTACGGACATAAGAACGTTCGGATGCATCTGCAAGGAGATGACCGGTCAACCCTGATCAGACCATACGGCCAGTTGCTTCCACACGTTCACGTTCGCGTGTGTTACGTGAACGCGAACTCCTTATACGCGCATATACAGACTGTTTAAGGTGTTAAGTTACACGTGCCGGACCCGTGATAACCTTTATGGCGAATGAAAGGGTTTTGGAGATTGTGCTGCTCCTTGGGGCGAGGTATATTCCCGGCTAACATTACTTGACGCTTTGGGTACCTAAATCGATGCGTTACCTTTACATCGTTTGCGGAATGCGTGATTGTCTCTAATATACAGGATGTTCAAAAATGGGGTCTATGAGTTTGGGTACTTATAATATGGAATAAAAACGGTCTAATCAACGTAGATCTTAATATTAACTCTTTCGATGAAAATTAGAGAAGTTCAGTTTCACATTTGTTACAGATGTTCGATATGCCTTTTAATAGAAAACACATTTGCGGATTAGAAATCGACGTACATTTTTAAATAGTCCTTCTGTGTTCCGTATTGTACAATATGCATTTTCTATTCGTTGCCATAAGTCCATTACATCATTTATTTCTTTTTTTTTTCTTTTTACTTTTTAAACTCACTTACAGTTCATAAATATAAAAGTTGCTTTTACATCGAAAAGATTGACTTTAGGACCTATGTTGATTAAACATTTTTTACTCCACTCGGTGAGTACTATAGGCACCTAAAGTCTTAGATCTTTTGCTGAACACCCTGCATAAATGAACACTTCTGTTGCTGCTGGATTTAATAACATCATAAGGATACTGCAAATTGATAATGACGACAACCATTATTTTTTAAACGTGTCATAACCTATGTTGTAGTATTTCCAGTAAGTAGTACATATACAGAAAATATTGAATTTAAAGTTTCACGTTTAAGTCAATTTTTTATGTTTACTTATATAACTTTGGAGGAACCTTCACTTTCATTTCTTTACACGTTAACCATGTTGTAATTCTAATCTTTTCAGTTATTGAATGATTTCAGATAAAGGAAGTTAAAATAAAAATATGAAATGAAAACTTGAGCCTTCGTTTCCGAAAAAATGATGTTTCAAAATTTACCAGGAATCGACGTACTTAGATTGAGTGTGTTCAGTTTTTTATTGTATTATTGGATGCATTACATCGGTTCTGTATGATTCCACGTTAAAAAGCAGAATCATGCGAGTTTTCGAGCAATTAATTCTTCAGAATTCCTTGACAACAGTTTATAATTTTCTCATCCATCGAGTAAAAATTTGTACGCGACAACAATGACAATAATTTTAGTATGTAATTTGCATCTGAATGTGAATGGCAATTATTAGAACTTATGTAATTCTGTTTATTATTTACATTCAGTGATAAAGCATTCCTTAATAACGTTAATGTTTAACTTACGCGTTCATAAGGACCCTCGTTATATTAAAGATGATTTTCTCAACAAGTTATTGAACGAAACTACCTCTATCCAATACCACTGAGTTTGTCTCAATGTCACCTACTATACCGCGTGGACAAAATCATATGGTCCATTTAAAAAACCGAAGATGACCTCGATTTTTTTTTTCGAAAAAGAAAAGTATTTTGGCAATGTTTATTCTAACAATTTGTGGACGATTGAACACTGGTTAACTAGACAGACTGCCGAATGTGTGTCAAAAAACTCCCTGTACATACATACCTATTCGAGTTGTAGACGCAGCAGTGATAAAACTTTGACTTACAGAGGTAAACTTCCACTTACAGATGTCGAGCTTCTCTGAATCAAGTTACAGAGGTAAAATAACGCATCTAAACATGTGGAAAATAATTCAACTTAAAGGAGGTTTATATTGCAATTTTCAAAGGTTTTCACAGCGAAACGGAAGGGTATAAACAAAATTGTCGTCTTTAGAGGTTCGAATTAGCAAAATTCAACTGTAGTAGCCTGTAACAACTTTAATTTTCCACTATATATATCTGCGTCTGTTAATTGTATATTTCGCTCATGAACCATCAAGTATGAAACACTCACTTGTTATTGTTATTTTCGTAGGCCATTAAAAATAAGTACAGTTAACAATATTCATCTTATGCATAATATATTGAATTTACTAAAATTTTATTTCAATTCTAATAACTAGACTGCAGATGTTTATGCAATTTAATACATCCAAACTCGGAAATGATGGACGTTTAATAAGTTAGCGAAATAAAGATTGCATATTTTAACCGTTTCAAGCACCATATAGAGTTTTGTTGAAGTTTTATTTATATAACTGCATTAACATAGGAAATATAAAAGTCTAAAAATGTATACTTGCATAAACATCCACAGTATACTAATAACAAACTTGTTATAACAGATAAATACAACTATTATATTCTTGCAACATTTATTTCATTTAAATCTAAGTCAGACAATAGACATCAACGAAACATCAAACTCATGCTGAAATTTGCAGAGCTATATTTGTTTAAAGCGAATAGTAATATGAAACTACTAATTCTGTGGCTCATTGTATTTATAATGCATTGGTACGAGCCAGACTGAAAATCACTCATACGAACACATATGAGTTCAAGGTGTTACGTTACACGTGCCGGAGTCCGTTTATCGTAGATAAAACCGTTTTGGTGCTGCTGCTGTTTGCCGTGATGAATACTACTGGAGTTTCTACTCATTATTTACATGTGTGATGCGCCCGTACAACATCTCCGAGTTAATTTCTCCAAAACGTCAGAGGCTACTCGCAGATTACTTTGGTATGCCATCCGCGATAAGTATCAGGCTCATTTCACGCTCATTGTGTTTATACCCTTCGAATCAGAATCATTTTTACAGGTAAAATTGTTGTATTTAGCGCTTTTAGTCAATTTTATTAACACGTTGGTCGCCGTAGCGGTCACCGGTGACCGACACCTTAAATTTAATTCCATTAAATAATTATTGATTTCTTCAAAATTCTGAGCAAACTTCATACTAAAACAACAATGTGGGAGCAGAAGAACACGAATGAGTACTCAAATCTTTCTTTTCTATACGATTTATATACAAAATAGTAAATTATATCGTGACTGATTAGGTGTGGCCGTTTTCACTTCGGCGTTCAACATGTTAAAACAATGTAATACCAGCTGAACAATTGAATCGTAATGCGAAAAATCAGAATACGTAATTACAGTTTTAAACCTTTATAAAAATTTACAACGATATACAGAAATAGTACATAGAACAAAATTCTTGAAATAATCGAGAAGAACTTTTATATAACAAAAGAATTATACCTGTCTTGTTTCTATAAATTGCAAATTGAAATAGTGTGTAAAGAAACGATCGCAATGAAATTTTGTGGTCATATAGTCTTTGGCGTGTACAATAAAATAAAATCCTCCGTTACACAAAATTGTTTAATCTTGTTCAGTTATGTATGCTTACAGTTTCGGGTCAAGATTTTTTTAAATGATAAGACAGAAACAATTACAGACACCGACTAGGAAAGAACGAATTTTACTTAACACGTTGATCGCCGTGGCGGTCACCGGTGACCGACACCGCAAATTTAAGTTATTTAAATAATTATTGATTGTTACACAATTCTGAGCAAACTTCATACTAAAACAATAATGTAGGAACAGAAGGTCATGATTGATACTAAAATCTTTGTTTCCTTTACAATTTATATAAAAAATAGTCAATTATATCGTGTCTGATTAGGTATGGCCGTTTTCACTGTGGCGTTCAATGGGTTAAAGTAAAAGGTTGGAATTTTGTTAAAAGAATACGAAACAGCTGGGATGAACTATTAAATCTACCTAGACAATGTTTTATTTTTAGAATCAAAAACCAAATGCAGAGTAAATATTGTCCTATGTTGACATTTTTCCCTTAAATACCCTGCACTGTATTTTAATTACGTTCAAAAAATCAGCGTGTAATACCAAGTAGATTCTGAGCCATAAAATTTTCTTGCTGTGGGCTGTATGCCTCCATCATGCTTTTTTATATAAATTGCTGGCAGGATACGACTAATAGTGTAGGCTAAAGTTTCTTTGTGCCTAACTCGGTTCCGTTCAGAAGGGTTCATCCGGGCCGTGACCTCTTCTTGTTAAAGAAATTTTTTTTATTAACTCCACCTTTTTATTTACAATCTGGCAAGGTTGACAGAGTAAACTAAAAAATTAAAAATAAGTAAATACTAATGATGATTTAGTTACAATAGTACGCGGCTCGTCTCACCACTGTGGGAAAAGCACTTATTATTACGTTACGTGTACAGTTGTTTAATTTACGAGATCTGTGGGATGTTTTCTTATAATCGTCTTGGGATTGGATTAAAGCAGGATAAAGTTGTTGAATTAGTATAAGCATTTACTCTTTCTTTGTGGTTTTTAGTAAGATAAATTATTTTATCTCGAATTGGGGTTATTTTCAGGTCCTTGAGGATGTCCTCATTCCTAACGTGCCAAGTGGCATTTATTATTTGTCTATAAGATAAATTGCCTGATCACGCTCCATTTTTGTAGTAATTGATTTTGCAGTCATGCCCCACAACTGGATGCCATATGTCTGTATTGGTTTAATTATTATTTTATATAAAAGAATTTTATTTGGAATGTGTAATTTAGAGTACGAAATACTGTAATTTATTGTAACAGTGAATAAAATTATGACTGCTTTTCCAAACAATTATTCGTAATTGTTCAGTAGATATAGCGTTTAGAATGAGGAAAATCGAGAACACAATTGTAATTGATCTGATTGCGAAAGGAGATGTACGCACGCACACTGTATTAACTATTCTGTTATTACAATTTAATGTACAAAAAATTTCGTTTATTAGCGGGAAGCACCCTAAACGATGCATGTCTAAATTCCTGTTTAACTACGGTAGCGTGTACAATAATTGAACATTTCACATTTACGGTTGAATATTTGTATCACTTATGCCTATTTCCAAGTAAGCCTTCAATAAGCAAGTTTTTCTTGGTTTTCAATTTTTTTTTCAATAGACAGGAAACTGTGTTTCTGTTTTCATAACAAAATATGAATTGTATGAAGCTAACTTTTTGAAAGCAATATTAGAAAGAAAGAAGACTGAGCTTTAAGCGGGATTCCCCCACCGTTGGAGTAATTGTATTCGATGTTTTTCTCATAGTTTCTAAATGAGAGAAACAAAATTGTACTTCTTTTTATTGTTATGATAACAGAATTTTTATTTTCTACAGTATTTTAGTAACACTGACATAAAAAAGTATCTAAGGTACAAAATTAAGTAAATTTATTATATTTATTATTTTTTAAAAAAGTAAAAAGTCAGTTACAAGAATTACATTTTTCACATATGTAATCTTCAGTAGAATCTGCTCCGCTGTATAAGCATGAAACAAAAGGAAAATGGTAATCGAAAGAAAACCTACCCCATCCCACATTCTTTCTGACCGGGGTTACCCGACAAGCACATTGCACAAATGACTTCAACTGTATCAAAACTATTCTACTAAAATAGCACAAATAGTGTAGGATCTAGAAGGTAAAACTACCTGTTAGATATATGCTCTAAAACCAAAACCAAATTCTAAGTGAAAGTATTATTTACAGTTTTTTATTTTGTTGAAGAAATTACAATGAAAACTAAAAACATTCACTCGTGTGCATTGGCTAAACGCTTCAGTTTACACTGGCCAATTTTTCTACACTAGTTCGTTTGACTGAAAGTAGAGTATTGCAACAAACAAGGTGGTTTAAAATAAAGCAGTATTCTTAATTTGTGGATGACCGACATTACCCGCTGGCCGGCATTCCTCCACCCTCCCTTAAATTAAAACTATGTATATGATGCTCTGGGAGAGTATGATTCTATTTTGTAAGGACCAAGAGCCGAACAAAGAAATTCGATGAATGAAATTGTTCTCTGGAGATAATAAACACATTAAACTTGAAGCTACCTATTAACAACACTAATATTTTACTGATCAATCAATATAGCATAATCAATAACTATCGTATTAGTCTTTAATCACAGTAATTAATCAGTTTAAACTTTAGTTCTAAGTAAAAAGCAAATAGAGTATATTTCTATCGCAATGTTTAGGTGAGTAATATTCTTCTAACAGCTCCTAATACAATACTATGTATTAATTACATTGAAGAGAAAATGTCATATAGCTTCGAGTGTACCACTCACGGGAATCATGCACCTTTGAGTGTTTGAACACTGCTTACATTACTCTATGTAACAATTTAAATTTGGACATATGTAACATGTTGTAACAACTTATTTTAAACCATCTATAGGAGGGATATTAAAATTAATCCACTCCTGATCATTCCCTGATGTGTTGCAAAGCTTCTCCTCTTTGCATTTCGTATATGTATGTGAAAATGAATGAACAAATAAAAAAGAAATACGTGTAAAGTACAGTACATTAAAAACAAAAAGTTAGAAATTATTTTGCAGCACACTTTAAGACCTTGCACGACCTACTTTAACTATTATGGTTATTCAAATAACCATGAAATGAAATAAAAGTTTACTTGAAACAGTATTTAAAATATAACATTGCTTCAATGTTTCGAAAATACTGTAGCCTGTGATATATTTTAACCCCTTCCCTTACGATCTTTCCAGTAATTATCTGCACTAAAGTTTATTATTTAAGTGCTCTAAGGACGAACTACAGCAAGAATTTAACCTCGTTACTGCAAAGCAAGGGGTTAAAAACGGAGTAACCATAAAATACATTAACCCAAGAATGCACACGTGGAGATTCAGCAGACCCCCACACTTACAAAATTTTATAACTGATGACTAGTTTATAAGTTGTTTGCTTATTAATATTTTTGGTTGTACAGTATCGAGTAATGTTAACGTTCCTTTCACATTTGTACTGTTCCAGTTTGAATAAAGAGTCATAAAACACACAGACTTTTATATGTCGTAATCAAGAAATGTTACTTTTTATCGGGGGTCCATAGGCACCCCGCGTGGATACTTAGGTTTCAGAAATTCACGTGTGCACTGCTGGGTTAATACATGGCCTGAAATATTATTTGAAACAATGTTACTTCAAAAGTGGCCAGATCTGATCTCCGGGAGTAGACAAAGCATCTAAAGTTCACTGGGTCACGAAGAAATAGCCCGTAACACGTATTACGCGTTTGCTGCGAAGAACGAAAGAAAAAAGTCAGTAGTACATCTCGACGATGCGTTAGGTTGAAACGTTTATCCAGGCATAAGCGGGAGTTTTTAAGAAGCGCGCACGCACCCACCTTCAGGTGTTAAGTTACTCCCGACTCCGTCTCGCTTGCTATCGCAGATAAAAGGTTTGTTTCGTCGTGGCTGCTGCGGCGATGCTCGACGCGTAAACGTGCGTAACGACTCGATGAGATACGCCGACCGTTAAACGCGCACACGATATCCAAATAAAATCAGAGGGGAGCCTATGCGAAATAAATATTAGGTAGACGATCCTCTGGGATAAGAGAGGCACGAAGGAGAGGCGGGCCGGGTGTGAGAGGCCTTTAGGTCGTGGCCGCGGGAGATACAAATGATATCAGCTCGAAAACCTGCTCCAAGCCACCTTGCCTCCTGGATAGATATACACGATTCGTGCCTCCTCGATTCGTCGGCAGCGACTGCGCGTGCAACCACGAAAAGGGTACATCCGATTTTTCTGAAAAACTGCGATGGGACGGGAAAGTTGTTGATGACTGATCTCGTTGCAGCCCAACCCGTTGTGTACTTTTAAAGATAAGAGCATGCAGGTTACTGTATGAAAGTTTCTGGTTGCGCATTTTCTTCGGAGTTTTAACCAATATCGTTAGCTGAAAACATGTTCATATACAGGGTACCTGTGTCATTGGTACCCAGTATTTTATTTGTAACAACTGTATCCGAACAAGTGGTTCTTGTAATGAATAAGGGAACATACATAAATTTTCGAAAATTGAAATTGTTTTTGCAATATGAAGTTGGTTATAAAATTTTCGTAATAAATGGAATTTTATATTTCTTTAATATTATATGAAAACGACTCTTGAGAAGAATTCAATTATTTTAATTCTAACCTTGATTTACAAGAAAAAAGTTAAAAGAACTTTCTTTACTTTTTAATATGGCCTCCCGGTATTTTAACACGTTTATTAAATTTTTACCTTAACTTATGTTAGTAAAGGATTAATTAATGTAACAATAACAAAAGACCGTGTTAACTATTGTTTAAAGGCACCCAGACCGAAAACTTTTGGACCTTACCACGCACGATAACATAATAATCACGGAGGTGAAAGGCGAAAATGTGAAAAACAGTTTGAAAGTGACACAACATTATTTATACTGTGTATAACTACGACAGGTAAGAAACGAGTTCTACTGCTTGGCCCAGCTTCTTTCCGGTCAGTAAACATGTTCAACACAAATCTTCCTTAAAAGAAAGTTTTAAAACTGTTTTTGAAAAAGCGACTTAGAGGTGACATGTCCCTGGCCTTTCATCAATGCAGTCATATACATCGCAACAGGAGCTATAAATCTTATATAAATATTTGTATGCTGTATATGTTAGATACATTTAACATTTTAATGACGCGTAATTAGTTAATTAAATTAAATATAAAAATAATTAAATTTAGTTGTTTAATTTAATTTAACTAAATAATTATTGTTTGTCACAAAATTCTGAGCAAACTCCATACTGAAACAATAATCTAGGAACAGACGAATACGATTGAAAACTCAGCAAATTATATCGTGTGTAATTAGGTATGACTTTTTTCACTGTGGCACACAACGTGTTACACTGCTTCATTCATTTTTAACCTCTCGACAGTCGTTTTTATTTAATATTACAAAAGTACAGAATTCCATTTATAAAATTGTGGTCGCCTGCATATTGCACATTTTAAAAATTGATTTACATATCCTTTTTCCTTACGGGAAGCAGGGAAACATTTTCTTTTATCATTTTTCTCATAAACTTGCCATTTACGAGTAAGCTGCTGGGTACTGCAGTGAAGACGTGCAGATCGGGCCATTCAAAGTCATAAGTTCGCCAACAAATGATTTCCCATTTTTTTACACAGTTTTTAATTTTCATTGAAAAGCTTAATTAGCGGGTATTCACTACAATAGCGCGGATACACTGTATACGGTAGGGTTTATAATATATGGCCGTAACTTCGCGCATGAAATTGCTACATAAAAATAATAAAGAAGATACATATAAACGTATGACCTATCTCACCCTGTTCCCAATGTACAGACGTTGTTGTATTTTAATAGTTTTCATTCATAGTAAACATTCTTATTAGTTTTCACTGCAATCCACAGAGTTACAGACTTTTTTGTAGAGCCCTGTAAGGACGCTACACTGGTTCTGTTTATAACAAAAACTACAGAAATATAAAAACGAACATCACTGGGGAACTGCACTAGACATATTCTATTATTTCTGTATCAAGTTCATTCGTGAACGTATGTCCACATATTATGAAACATCTTGTATATATTATGAAGACTAAGAAAAGATTATGCATAACCATCAGGAATTATCGCTAATCGTATTGAAGAACATGATTTTTTTCACTCTCTTAACGTCGCATTAAGTACGATGATTATTAGCGAGGATAATATTTAGTTATACTGCAGTTGTAAATGTACACTTTTGTTTCTTTGAGAAATTGGAGCAATTGTATTTTCTATGGTTGGAAAAGTTCTCTTTTAAGTTGTAGCTTATATTGTTCTTTTGGCGCAATGTCGAATGTTTACTGCAGTGTATGATTAAGTGATTGACACTTTTGACAAATGGGATTATGCTGGATTAGGTTGGTCTTAAATATTACTTTTTCATGATTAATTATTTATTTTCTAACACAAATTATTAAATTAATAAAAAATGATTGGTCATTATTCATAATCGCAGATGATTTTGATAAATAATACAGTTTTTGTTTTTACTAATCATATCCTCCAAACTATTAAATGATTTTCATAACCTTATGCGGTCATGCAGAATATCCGAATTAATTAAATTGACCATAATACCTACATATATACAAATCATAGACGTTTCAAAGATTACATTAGTTCTCAAAAATATGCAAGAAAACTTTTAATTATAATTTGTTAATGCAGAAACTACCTAATTCTAGGAAAATTGAAAATTATAGAAATATCTCCAAAAGAGACTAACAGTTCTTGAACTTTTCAATTTCGATCGAATTTTACAAACTAATGGTACTCCATGTACAAATTACAGTATTTAAACAATTGGCACCGACCTCTCAATAATTTTTCAGACATTGTATCTCGAACGTTGTTCAGCTATGATAAATATATGCAACAGAAGCATTAATACTTTGAAAAATAATTTCTCAAAAGTGTCTAACAATAAAAAGTGAATCCTACAATCTAACTAAAATAACTTCTGTTTACAGTACTATCGTTGTATAATACTTGTTCGAAATCGGTGACCTTGCAATCTCTTTATAGTCTGAACAATAAAATATTCCTAAATTTTTAGGGGATAGTGTACATTGACAATGCTCTCATTTTCAAGAAGTCAGTCCTAATTACAAAGTCACGCATTAATTATAAGTTTCACGTACTTCTTTTTAAGAAGTCAGACCAAGTTATAAAATCACAAATGTTTGTAACACTTCCTCGCGTCAATCTCCATGTTAATCTCGCAAGTTGCGAAAGAAACTGATATTACTTACGAAATAGAGGCTTGTATGCGGTCTTCATGAAAGAGTGGTGAGAATTTTTATTAGAATTTTTAGAGACACAACGGCGAAATCCGTTTAAGCGTTCCCTACGGTTCCGTGTCCTTTCGTGGGCGGGGAAAGCGAAAGGAACTTTAGAAAAACGCATACCGGTGAAGAGTTCGGTGCAAGATGCTACACCGGTAAATAAAGGATATATTATCTGGGAGGAGAGATTACTACTTGCGAACGACGAGTAATTTCTCTCGCGGTTATATGTACCGTCGCCTGATGACGGGTTTTTTCATTTCAATAAACGCGGATTTCCTGCTGCGCCTAAGTGGACTATCGATGATTTTTTAATTTTTGGGTGAAATTCCTCTCTTCTGATTGAAATCCGTTGTTATATTTCCTGGTAATTAATATTTCTGAAATATTGCATTGTTTAACAAAAATTAAATATTAGAACGTTTATTCTACTTAATAAAATTTGTTGCACTTAAGATTTCAGTTACAAAGAAAATAATGAATGCATTTTCTCAATTTTGTTTTATATTCTACCCAACACGATTTATGTATTTATTTAACACTTTAAATTTCTTACAGGATATAAATTATTTGTTTATGGATTAATGGATACAGTCACCTTCACTGTATTAAATTCTCTTATGAAAATATGTCGAAGTTCGTGAAGAATGAACATTTTATAGAGTAAGCGAAATAAGAAATGTACCTTTCAACATTCAAACTGCAAGATACAGTTCTGCCATAGTTGCATTTAAATTAAATATATTAATGTCTAAAAAATGTACATCACATTACAATCCAAAATAGTAAAAAGCTAGTACCTACATTCAGAGTTATTTAGTCTACCTTCAGTCATAATTGAATACAGTTCGCCATACTCTTAAACAAGGTACAACATGTAATTAGTGCATCATTAAATATCATTATGGTAAAACGTGTACATCATTACGGTAATTCATCACTAAGAACATTGGTGAATACTGTTGGCTTAGTAGCCCGTATGATCAATTAACACATGATACGATTATGACACGCCTCGTTGTAAAGTTAAAAGCTCTTGTGACGTGTCATTTTAACTACCCTAATTAATAAGCCCACGATAGCGGTGTGATTGTTTATTCATGCGAGTACCCAGCTAAATCCAATGTGTCCAAGTTCCTGAAGCGTGCATAAGTCTGGACCCCACGCTGGCCTGGCATCAACATTTTTTACCCCGTCTCGGGAATAGGTACGTTGTAAAGCGTTCCAGTAATGATGGATTTAAGCGAACGCTTAATTCGTGCGATCAAACTGCTCCGCACTCCTAACTTCTTTATCCTCGTCTCAAATGATGTTTCCTCGCATATTAACATTTTACACGTGTTTATTAACGCGTCAATATTTTAGAAATGTCAATAGTGGAGTTTCATAAAGTCTGATTTAAGTTTCAGAAGCATAACGGAAATTTAAAAATCCTATTAGACTTAGAAAGGCAGTATATGTATTAGATACACTGTAACTTACGGGAGCATTAACATAGTTGTGGAAGGGTACATCTATTCAGTGAAGTATCGCAAAATCGATGTGACAAGAGTATGTATCTCCTGCAAGTAGATATGTACTAGCAGCCTCCAAATACACTTTATGAAATTCCATTTTATGGTATCCCGTCGGAGCCTAGGTCTTCGATTTGGTGCTAAGAACTGAAGCAACAGGTGTGACGCTCTAGCCTTTGCATCGTTGCCCTCAGAAGCTCAGGTAATACGTACGTTGTCGAGGCAAATCATTTTATGAAATCTTTTATTCACCCTGCTTTTGTGCTGTAAAGCTCCTGTATATATGATGTCTTGTTCAATAATTAAACGATCTGTACACATTTATGGAATTTCAAATTTATTAAAAGGGTATCTTTAAAGAAACCGCCTTCGATAAGAGCTTAAACTCGTAGAAGGTATTGAAAAGCATCTGGTGAAACGTTTAAACGTGTAAAAACATTTATCATAATCAAATTTCAATATTTCTAAATATATTTAGTGATTCACGTCTCAGTTACTCGTCCAGTTTAAATACTTTCGATCTTTTTTTTGTGCAGATTAATGTAAGGGGATCATCGATTGTTTTACACTTGGTCACATCGTTTGGACGAGCTTGCGCGATGTCGTGTAGCCATCGCTATGCCCATGTCTCGGATCTTTTAAACGGCAGGCAAACCACTCACGCGGCGCAGCGGACCGCGAAATCGACGCTCACATATGAACTGGGAACGGGAGAGTTCTCTCTTCTCTTTTGCTTCTTCATCTCTACATCGAAACGAAGGAAGAACGAACGGACCGTGCAGTCTCTACAGGCAACTTTCCGCGACCTTTTCCTTGTCTTTTCATCCCCTTCCACAGATTATCCAATTATTGCTCAACCCGAGCTTTCACCTCTGTCTTTCCTTATGTGCTTCAATCGAACTATTTCATTGTTTTCTTCTGGTACACGAACATCTTCTTTTCTGCAGAACTTCTTCTTTTACTTTACTGCATTTTACATGACATCTACTTTGTTCAACTTTGGATAACTGTAAACAAGTATGAACAACTATATTTATACACATAAGTACTTGTTACAATGTTAGAAAACATCCCGACTCTGATTAAAAAGAGTTGAAAAATGTACAGGGGTAAGTTCTATCTGATTGTTACATATTACAGTTGTCGTGACAGCTTCTAGAGTTCCGTTGTACAGAATATTACCTCATTAATGAATTCATGGCTCGAAAACTTTCAGCCTCGAGATTTGCAGAATTACTTACGTCTAGAGTAATGCGTCCAAAGGCAAATATCTAAGGCACCTCGAACTTGAACGAACAGAGCAAACGATGGAAATCTGTTTAACCGTCGACTAGAGGAATATCGATCTCATTACGTAAACAAATTTCTGCGGTATGAACAGTTGATGAACGAAGAGCAGCAGACTCGTCCCAAAGACACGTATGCCGACGTTTCATTCGAAAAAGGAAGGGGAAGATAGATTTATGTTCGATCGCCAGGCACCGCCGTGTTCGTGTCGCCCCTGCAGGGAAGGGTGACTAAGAAGAAGGGGTGGAAACCAAACGGGGAAGGGAGACAAAGAGGGAGTTTTAATGTATGCCTACCGAGAGAGGCTATAAAAATCAATACCTCAAATTACCAGGCAGTACTTAATTTTCTTGGAGCAACCAGCCCCAGCACGCTGCCTCTGTACTCCCCTTTTCCACCACTTCCCTCCCCTTTTCGCGAAACTCTGTTCTGTTGGTGGCGGATCGACCAACGAGACGGATTTCCCTGCATTCACGTGCATTTTACTTCCAGCAGGTCCTACAATTACGCGGCGTGGGAGTATTTTTAAATTTTAAAGGGGAGAATGCGGTATTAAAAATACAGGAACGACGACAAGAACCGCTTTACTCCGCTTCTTTTCCCCGTGCTTCTCCTTTTCCTCTTTTTCTCCTGTCTTAATCATTAAAACCGCGGGAAGGGCAGGCTAAAGGCAGATCTGAATTACTTACAAATAAGTGCCGATCTCGGATGTTCTTAAACTCGTGCTGAAAGCCAGAGTTATTGGAGATACAAGTCAAGGGTCCTCTCCTGGCTTATTGAAGTACAGAAATTAAAGTTCATTTGCGCCGGAGGAATGGTATAGCCGGTGATACTCGTCGAGAACCGATTCATGTATAAACTGCTGAAATTTTCAACGTTTTCCAACGTCGTGATCCTGCGTCTCCTTTCAATATCGAGCTTTTTATAGCAGCTGTGCTGTTCTTCTCAATCAATAGAATATTAACATGCTGAAACTATACCCGCAGAATTTGAGTCAGTATGTATGTATCACAGCGGATGAAAAATGAGAAGAATCTTGAATGTAAAGAGAAGATAAATGCTGCCGTCAAGTATCACTATGATCAGTCGGAGTGAATGCGTTATTAAAATTTTCAGCACTCTCGTGCAAGTCAGACGTTGAACACGCGACATGTACGTCGCGTGATTTAGCAGTGTAATGCTAATTAATTATCCCAGCGGAAAAGAAAATGAGATCTCGTAGGCCTCGACCCTCAAACAGCAAGCAAGATTACGACTCAACTCCGGCGGAAGGGTTGAAACACCCGGCGCTTGATTTTATTCCCCGCCCTCACCCTCTTATCCACTCTAGCCGTCGTCGTCCTGCTTTCCTTCCGGCTTGGAGTCCCTCGTTTCTTTTTCTTCCTTTCCCTTTCGTCGAGTGTACTGGTTACCGGTGGCGGAAAAGTTTCCTTTTCGTATTTCGCTATATCCTGTCGTCTACATACGTCGTATTCGAATATATGTGTGACTATAAGCGACCAACTGACCTGCTTAAGATTGACCAGAAGAAAGTGTTTATATTTCTTCGGGAAAGGTTATAGTGTGAAACACTGAGATACTTGAAAATATTTGCGTTTAATATACAATATTTCATCTATTAATAACTTAATCAAATTTCAATCATTTGGAAACTGTATTGTCTTAAAAATTGCTCTTTGACACACTGAATGCCACAATGAAAATTGTTATACCTCGACAGATACATTATGATATTTTGTTTGACATATAAATCATGAAAGGAACAATGTATCAATTTTAGTAAGTATTATTATTTTAAAAATAAAATACTATTATTATGGCATTAATGCTGCTCTATATTTTATGATAATTAGTAGTTATTTAATTACATTGTAGGCCACAGTCATCGGCGAGCCCTGCACCAGTCAGCGCGTCAAAGATATAATGTTTTTGACGGCGGTACCAATTTCAATAAATGATGCAAATACCTGAATACCAACCACGTCATAGTATTGTATCCATATGGAAAGGTAGAATAATCTTTATAATACAAAGTTTGTACCTTTATGTTGCAATATGGATTGTGCGATGGAGGACACGCCTAAAACGAAAACAGTGTAATTAGTTGCTCTACGAATGGCTTGGTTGAAGAGCGTATGTACAGGAACGACTAAAATTAGAGGCTGGTACTTTTAGATATCAATGATATTTAGATATCAAAATAAATAAATGAGCAAAAACATAGCATACTTCAGCATCATGTCGCAAGTATATTGTGTTATAAAACAAAAAGTATCCTGATCCGACACCCTGATTCTACCAATATCAAACTGACCTCGAGACAAAAAGTGAAATTACTCATCAATTATAACATACCTTATCTTCTTAGGCAATAATATACTGGGTATATTATGGTATTATAATGCTATATAGTTTTAATACGTCAAGAATAGACTCAGTGCTGGAAAATAATAAAATAATTTCATATAGACACAAGATTTTGCCAATTTTTTAAATTTTAAATTATGTGTTTTATCTGATACTTCTTTTGCTACACTAATGTAATATATATGATTCATATAATTTATTTATTCCATCCACAATTTGACAAATGCCGCTAAGAAACTTAAATGTAATGAAAAGATAAGGAGGACAACGGCAAGACGTTTAGAAACTCGTATTGAAACGCAAAATGGATATTTTAAATATTTCTTGCGAAACGGTAAGCTGATACAAGTTATTAGAAAAGAAAAATAAATGTGTCAGGGAACATAATGAAGTGAAAAATATACATGCATATGCTGAATATTTCTGTAAAATTATTCTACAGTACCGTAGTGCCGAATTTATACCATATATTATGTTACACTGTTTATACATAATATGAAAAGTATAAGAATTAGTTTATTTGAAAATTCAGTATTATTAGAAGTATCAAAATATACCATTAGAATCTATTTTATGAAATTTCTTAATGTACACTGCATAACATAACGTAGCACTAGACGTAAGTTGTAAAATATACATTTTACATTATATTGTATCCTTCTCACATAATAGACTTCAAAAAAGTGCCAAACTATTAAAAAAACAACAAATTAAACTTTGTTCTTACATTACAAATCCTATCATTTGATTCCCTTCCTTCTACCCACAGGTTATTAATTTTCAAAGTGTTTTATTGGCAGAAAAATCAAATTTTTATTCATCATAATTTACGAGTAAAATCACGCATTCACAAATACTCCCTCACCTCAGCCAATCGCGAATGTATATAAATACACGTGTCTTCGCATAGCAGGGGTTGCGTCTTCCTTGTGCAACGACTCGAAAAGCAAACGGACTGGTCGCAACGACCAGTACATACAAGCTCTGGTCCTGCAGCGCGAACTGACCACCTCTAGATTGCGCTGGTCATGGTTGTTTCGACTACTCCTCTCTCCCTTCACACTCTCTCCTTCTCTTTCACTTGCTATCGTACCTTTTTTTTCTTATTTTACGACGCCCTTTCTTTCTCTCCCTTTCCTTTTCTTTCTCACAGACTGTAACCCCCTTGTTCCCCCTTTCACAGAACAGGTCGTGGGCTGAAAAAGGAAGATAGTAGCAGGAGGGAAAAAGAGAGTGAAAAGAGGGAGAGGGTGGACGACCCGAGAAAAGAGGGAAAACGAGATCGAGGTCCGAGAGGGAAAGTTGTGAGGGTGGGTGATAAATTGATAGTGGACGTGCGCCACGCGCCCTCCCTCAGGCCGACAGACCGACAGACCAGCAGACCGAATGACACCCTCACCCCGATGAACTGCCCCCGACTGTTGATACTCTTCCTGAACTGGAATTAAATGATCACCGCGGTCGTTGAGTCACGTAAGCTATCGCTTTGCCACAGAATCCGTATGCGTGGTGGAAAGAATCCAATAAATCAGCTCGATTTACTTTTCGCTAATTCTTATATTACTGGACACGTGGCAGGCTTTCTAAAACGCTATTCTCAGAAAAAATCATTAAATATTCAAAAAATTCATTCCCGAGATTAATACCAATTTACAGCTAATTGTAAGTACTTTTTTTATGTATTATTAAATAAAATTATTATTTCCTACCGTTATTTTATTCGCTAACTAAAAATTTATAATACCAATCACTTTCAAACAACAAATTAGAAATTTAATTCATATTTAGATC
Source organism: Macropis europaea (assembly GCA_916610135.2). NCBI lineage: Eukaryota > Metazoa > Arthropoda > Insecta > Hymenoptera > Melittidae > Macropis > Macropis europaea. The sequence goes on from OU744349.1 coordinate 18,669,640, forward strand.
ATTCAAGTGGCAGGGAAGTGATCGTTCACAGAAGGTCATAAAACTATGTCGTAGGATGCGTTACGCGTGGAAGCTGTGAAGGTCGAAGTTTATAGTCAGAATGAAGAAGGGGGAGCGGGACCAAAGAGAGAGAAAGTGGATGGTAAATTCGAGCTCAAGTTTCTGACCTTATTCAGCTTGCTCGCATAAAGTATCTTTAAATAAATGTAATGTACGTATATAAGAACTGATTATCTGATAATACGATTTCGTGAATGCAAAGAAAGATACTGTCATTATTATTTATTGTTACAATAACAGGGACATCTCATTGGAATTACACTGTGTACTTGTATCAGAAAGAAAATTGAAAAATTGAAGCGTATTTATGTTTCTTCGTATATCTAAACGGAGAACAATCACCCACGCAGTCGATGTTTCAAATAAAAAATCACTAGGTTCAGTTGACATAATCAAATACACAGTTTACCTACATACTTACGTGATCTTTTGTAGCTTCTATTTCAATACATTCAGAAATTCTCACTGCAACATCAGATTTCAACCTACGCAAAATCATGTTATCCGATCTCTCATTCATAATTTTAAAAGTTATGCAACGATTCGTGTAAAGCTGAATGTCAAATCAAAGTATATGCAAATAGAAATGAACGATACGAATGTATCATTTTTTTTGTATTGATTCATGTACATTTTTTCATTATTATACGTTCCATTCCTCTTCAGATTTCAATGAGAAATAATGTGCATTAATCATAAATATAAAGTGGCAAAATATAGGACTTAACAGACTGGCAGACTAAAGTTAAATCCGAGGATGCGACTTTCATTTTAATCAGTACGAATCCAAGTTATTAAAATTCCTCCAGAATTTTCGCGGTTGAATGGACCGGGTGGTCGTGGACTGGCGGAGGAGCCCGTTCCGAAGGCAGCATCTGAAAGAAAAAGAAGTTCATTCATTCCAATAGACGAAAGATATAGACGCGGCTCGTCCGCGTCGGTCAGAATATCGGCAAACTAAAAACGTTAATTTATTCAATGGCAAAGGGGCATGAAGACATGAGAGTACTGCGTCCTAAGAGATGAGCTTGAGAACGAGGAAGAACAGAGAGAACTCCGGAGAAAGGTTGGCTGAGCAAGGACTTTGGGGAGGGTCGAACGGAGCGAAAAGGGTGGTTTAAGGGAAGGAGTCGATGAAGGGGGTGAAGGGACTTTGGAGTCAAACGAATGCCTCGGGCAGTTTTTCTACCGGCTCTGGCCGAACTCTTGAGTTTCGCAAGTTTCTTCTTTCTGATTTTTCTAATTAATTATCGGTATTGATTGGTTCTCGATTTGACTGCGGAACGCCTTTGGCTACAGAGCGGAGAGATGGAAATGACCGCATAGAATACTCGTAAAAGGGAGGAGAAGCCAAGCGAATTAACTGTTCATGATTTGCTCCAAGTCGTGATAAAAGAGTGGCTTTACACTGAAAGGTAAGGATTTTCGATATCCATTCTTCACTCCTTCTATATTACGCAGAGAGGTGCATCTTTGTGTTATGTAAAGTCTTTGAATTTGCGTGATTATTATTTTACGGTGAATTCAATACAGGTTTCATACAACGAAAATTATGCAGACAAAATAATAAACACTTTCCAGGCTCACTTTGCATACGTTTAATATGTATATGCGTTTAATACGTAAAAAGGTAAAATTCTTAAAAGTATATCTCTGGATCATAAAATCAAAAGCTGATTACTTTAAAAATTTATAATATAACTACTGCAATTCAGGTAACTTTATAATCAAAAATAAAATTATCGTTTTTTTTAATATAGGACATAATTAAACATACATTTAGCAACCACTGAAAAGTAGTATATTTGAAAAATAGTACACGCGGTAAGAGATGAAAAATGCAGAGAAATTTCGCGTCGAAATGTCGTCCGCAAAAATCGTGAAAAACAAATGTGAAACGACTGCGAAGACGTCTCGCTAAAAATATCAACATCCCGTCCGCTCGACAAGTAGAACAATTACTTTCATTCTCAAACCTCTGTTTCATCACTCGTAGCCGAGACAACAGCAAACAAAGCAAAATACAGTGTATGCTGGCCGCAGAACCGACGATTAACCATTCACGACTTTTTCCTCAAATCCATCTGGCCGCGAGTGCCGGTGGAAGTTTCTCGGAAGGTGGTCAGTACGTTGTAAGACGGAGGATTGATTGCCTCCGAGGTTTCACGATGAAGCGGCAGGAAGAGAGGACGAAGAGAGCGATGGAAGAACCGTGAGCTGAAGGAAGAGAGATAATAACAGAGTTCAAGGGAGAGGGTAGGCAAGGTGAGCGAGAGTGAGAGGAAGATAGGTGAAACGATGAAAGGGTGAGTCAAGGGTGAACCGTGGGGCTGAGAATGCGGCCAAAGTACGTGAGCGCAGGATGACTTGTGGTTGTGTGTCGCAAGATAGGGTTGCTATATATACCACGTTCCCTGTCCTGCGTCCGTCGGTCCGTTCGTTTCTCGTCCGTTCCTAACCACTTCTCTCCTATCCTCCTCCTTTAAGGTCCTTTCCAAGACTACCCTAGGAGAGGATGGACAAGGTGGTCGAGGGTGGCTTGCAGGGACCAGCGAGATGTTCTTGCACTTCGGACCGTTAGTTGTGTGCACTATCGTGCCGGTGAAATTGTGTGTGAACCCGCACGTGCTTTGTGTGAGTGAGCACACGTGTGCACATGTGCACGTGCCTTCACCTACGGTGTCGCGTCACGCGGACGTGTGCGTGAAGGACCAAGCGCTGGCCAAGGAATTACGTACCACTACACAGCCCTACCATTTATTTCGAACAAGAACGTTAGTGAGGGTTGATCTATCAGGTGGCAAGACAACTTGAACGCAACTTACCCCTACCGACGAGTACTGGGCCGTGTATTTCGTACTTTTCGAATGTTTGTAAAACTATTGGGCAGTCTCAGGCGATATTATTACTGTACAGAGAAATTTGTTTCAGTGTAATCAGAGTGTTAAATCTTTGCACATAAACCTATGCAAATGAGGACTTTAATCTGTAATATTTATTGCTTGAGAGGTTTTAGAAATGTTCTACTCTAATCATTCTTGTTGAAGACCAATATATAAATCCTTCATATAAATGAATTTAAACTCATCGGTTGGACATTATTATTTTAAAAGTATTTTGAAAAATATCTAAAACGGCTTCTTCTTTATTAAACTTTTCATTGTAGCAGCTATTTTGATTTTTTTTACGAGGCTAAACAAGACCTAAAAATGTAAGAGACATATCAGCGTGTATCAATTACCGAGCAAAGTAATAACAATCCAGATTCATACCACGTGCCAATTTTAGAAAACCTTTCAGCACGATATCTCGTCCGTGACCCGTACGACATGGTATTCGCATAGGTTCGAAAAGAATGGAAGTTCACTTTATAGAATGACACCCGTTAAATGCCGTAGCTCACTATAGGGACTATCGGACAAGGCATGTAAGGAACTCGGATATACACGTACAACGTCTTTCGAAACATGTGTGCGAACCCGCACGCATACCATCTTCCGCGAAATCTCACGACAAATACACACATGTGAGGAGCACAATAATTACTATAGGTAGTAAGGAGGGTACCCCGCGGGGTAGCTTGGCCAGCAATCGATATATACACACACGCATGGGGGACACGCATACACACACATACATACACGTAAGTGCCAGCCTGAACACACGCAGCAGGCGAGTGCACACACCGTCACACGGTTTACATAAGTGAAGTTCCTTGGCCACCACCCTCAGTCACCACCTCTTATATACCCCCTTCCAGTCAGTGCCACCCTCTCTATCCTCCCAGGCTACCCTGGCCCTCTTCCTCCCGCTTTCTGCCCAAGCGTTTCTAATTTGCATTCCCCTCCGTTTGCACTCCTCGCCTCTTCTCTCGCTTTCTCTTACGCTCTTACCGCCTCCTCTCACTCGCCCTCTCTGCCCTTCTCTCTCTATCTCTCTTTCCACCCCCCTTTTCAACTACCTCCGCCTTCTTCTCAACCTACGCCTTCAAGCCATCCACCCAACAACCCCGTTGTCCGTCTTGCGAGGTTTCACGCACACGCGTGTCTTTCGTCCGTGTACCACGCATACGATGAGAAGGAGGAGGATGAGGGGGCGAGACAAAGAGACCACCCTTAACTTCGGGCCAGGGAGTAAGACGGCCACGGAGTGTGGGGTAAGGAGGATGAGGATCGGTCCAGGGCTGCTGCAGTTAGGTTAGGGCTGCCTATACCTTCTTAATACCTTTCGTCGGGCTCGCTTGTATACCTATACGCTTTGGATCTTGATCGTTAAAGGTGCCGGGGTGGCCTGTGTGTTATATAAATTCACGGACATCCTTGATCTATTTTAGTTATTATTTAGATACAATTATGTTGTGTTTACAAGAAGTAGAGATTTTTTTTATAATTGTACATCATATACTTTACATAATTAATATTCCAATTATTTAAATATAAAATCTGTCCGGTTTAATTTATGATTTTAGCCCTTTTTTATACTGAGCAGCCTGTTTATGAATATCTAGGTAAAGAACATGATAGTAAAAGTTATAGCGCGAGAGGTTCCATAGTGATTCGATGTCACAGTTCTTGGTTCAAGGTTGAGATTTATGTTTGCATAAATTAGAAGTTGGTGATCTAGATTATAGTGGCAACGCTTGTCACGATTCTTGAGTCACAAAATGAGCTCTTTTAACGGACTGATTACAAATTCTATTATTTTAGGATTTCTGTAAACGTATATCCACGTGCGCCTGCGGCGTATCACAACCCGCGAGTAGTAAAGCAGGAAGGATTTTCCATTCTCTAAGAAAGAAAAAAACGTTTGAATGTAAAACGCGTCATTAGGCAAATTTGGTATTTTTTCTTATGTATAGTAATTGCACGTGATAATGTTTTACATGTTAAAATGTTTGCTCAAAATCGTCGAGGAAGACGTAAAGAAAACCAGAGGTCAACCGCCAAGTTTCCAGTAATTATAAAAAATTGATTTCCAAATCGCGACAGTATTGGCCAAATACGGCTTTCGACGAGGACAATGGCAGCAATAAAATAGGGTCGTGGCGGGCATAATTCCAAAGTGCGTTAAGAGATCCGACTGACTGACGTATCTGTCAAGGATGGATGACAGTAAGGGTTACGAGCATCACTCATCAGTAGCGGCCATATTGCCTCCCGGTACCCCAACCCTTCGCGAGGAGCGCGAGCCCTGATAATTCCCCAACCCTCTTCGCGTTCTATCTCCTTCCTTAACTCTTCTTCTCACTCTCTCTCGCATTCGCTTGCTTGCTCGCCCTTAGTGCCTTAGTCTTACTGATTTCTTCTCCTTTTCTCCCTTCTTCTTCCAGCAACGCTTCTTCTTCTTATTTAAACCCCCAGCGCGCGGTGCCCGGGCTGCTTAATGAGAACCTCCACCTCTTCATACCACCACCACCATCGCCACCACCACCACCACCACCGCCGCCTCCACCACCGTCGCTCGCCACTCTTGGCCCCTCTTACTCCCGGCTGCCTGCCCGTTCTCCACCACCCTCTCGTTTCAACCAGTAACGTGGGGTTCACCCAACTCCCGACGTCGAGCTACGACCCCTACACGCGGCTAGCCCGCCACACACGCGAGACATTTTAGACTTTTAATATTGATTACATGCTCGAGATGAACACCTCGCCTTGGCAACAATGATGATTACCATGAGTGATCTCTGCTCTTGGATGCGTCCAGCCGAGAGACACTACCGAACGGAAATATTGTTTGTATACGCACGCACACGCTGGTCTGAATAACTCGATACGCAAAACGAATTGGCCGCGTGAATATTTGGTTGTTTCTTTATTTTATTATAAATCATAGTTATTGTTTCGTTATATTATGTCGGTGCGTGTTTTGTTGAATAAAAATAATAAATAATGATTTGAGAATAAGAGTTTATTTATACAAAACATGTGTATTTTTTTGCTATTTTTATTAACACCGATACACCCATTTTTCAAGATTTTTTTAGAATGTTAAAGTAACTCATTCATGCGTGATAAACAAAATGTTTGTTAAAATATAATATATTAATATATTAATTACTATATTTAAAACGTTATCCAAAAATAAATTCAAACGATACGCTGTTATGATTAACCCCCTTTGTGACATGGTATTTTTTTAGAACATGTAACGTAGAATTATTTACTTTCAACATGCAACATACTTTTTTGTAAGTTATAAGGATGTATTTTTACCGGCAGGAATTCTATATGAGTTCACAGGTTATAACGAGTTTTTAAAATATTGCCCTTCGGTTACATATTAAACATGTCAATATTAATTAATTTTAATTGTAAATCAATTTCCTAAAGATATTTATTATATTTGTAACAATTCGATAAAAAAGATATTTACTGAGTTAATCCGTATGATTAAGAAAACAGATTCGTCACTGTAGAAACATCAACTTCAACGTCAAATTAAATTATAATATTGTCAGTAGTGACCTCATTGTCGAATACTGCAGGGTGACGCATATTTAAAAGAAACACGATCGTTGACTTTCGGCTTTCGTGATCAATATGGTCCCTTGTACATTAAATTTGGCCTAGGAGGGGTTATTACCGTTTCGTGTGTAGTTAACCAAATCAGAGTTTCAATCTGATTTGTATGTCCTGGTCATTGATTACATTTGGACGAATTAGGTCACATGTAAATGAAAGTCATAAATCTTTTCTTTCCCTTCTTGACTCTTTTGAAATTGTTTCTGAGCATACTATCTATAATTAACGAAGAATGTGATAAAAATTGCGTTAAATAAAAATATACTGCTGATACTAATCAGACAAATCGCAAAAATTTCAAATATCCAAGTTATTTTAAAATTGACAAACGAGTCGTATTACTATAACCTGTTATTCAAAAATTGTTTGGACACTTTTCACTAAAGAAAGAGAAATGGTTTAAATAAGTATTAAATTACGTTTATCCGTCTATTTTTTCTCCTTCCGTACTCATATGGATTTTAATATTTAAACATTGGAAAGAGATGCATAGAAGAAATCTTCGATAGAGATTTATAGATATGAGAGTCACGAGAAGTATCTTTCTCTGTCCACCTACTTACATAGCACAATATATCTACGACATGTTTACGACTGTTTTCTCCGTTGGCAATTGATCAGCAGTCTAACAGTTCATTGTACTGCATACCAATAAATAACTAACGTTTTTCCGCAACTAACCGTTCACGAAGGATTTTCACTGTACGAATGTGGCCAGCAAAGTAAAGCATATTTGAATATTCATTAATTCATGTTCCATGAGTAAAGGATGTCAGCTGATTTGATTACGTGTATAACTGTAATATAAAGATAAGGAAACAAATGCTTAATTGAAAATAGAAACAGACACGATCTCCATTTTCGAATCAATCTAACGATCGATTCCAGCGCAATGAGCAAGCAACGAATAAGACGAACATTTCAAACAATCACCCAAAGAAAGTTCTAACCTCAGAAAGTTTTGGGAGTAAACCATTTACCGTATTAAAATCTATAGGAGGATGTCATTCCCCTCTGCGTTCTCGTCTAATCGCAGTACCAAAGTATCCCTTCAGCAAAAGCCTCCTGTTTGCATATATACATGCATTCACAACCTATTACGGGAACAGCATTTGTATTTCTTTGTGCCGGGCAAAGCGAATAATAGCAGGAACGTGGATTAAGACTGTACGGATAAGATCGTTTCAAGGATCCACTCGAGAGCCAGGACCATTGTCCCGATCGAAACGATCTACTAACCGATCGTCTCCTCCACTCGTCAACCCTCTCTCGTTTCCATCTCCTGCCTCTCTCTACATTTCTCTCGTTCTCTATCCCTCTCCTTAGACACCGACAACCACCGTATCCCTCTGCCTATGGTCTCATCTCAGCTGTGCAGTCACGTCTTCAAGGGAGTACAACGAAGAAAGATGGAGAGAATCTGAGCCGAGATGAGAAAAGAGAGGCAACGAAAGCTTAAAGGACAGAGGGAAAGAGAAAAGAAGACAGAGGGATAGACAGAAGATAGTGGACGGGAGTGGCAAGGAGCGAAGGAAGAGGGGAAAGAAGCTGCCAGAGGAAGAAGTAAGAAAAGAGCAAAAGAAAGAGAAGGAGAGACGCACGGCCGATGGGTCGTTATTTTTGTGCCTGCTTCGTCTTTAATTTCTCCCCTCCTTTTGCGCCACGGCGCGGACGCCGCGACGCCGAGCAGAGGAGCCGTGGCTGGTTGGTGTGCGGTTGTCTTAGTTCGTATGCATATCTCAGTGCCTCACATATTGATTCAGGGCGTCATTACGCGTCTTAGCTCGGCCCACTCCCACCACCGCCTAAACCACCCTCCTCCTCCACCTCCACCTCTTACTCCTTCTTCACCTCCAGTCCTCCTGTGGCTCTCCTTCGCCGACCCAACCACCCACCTACCCTTGCTCGAACCTTTACTACCCCCAGCTGGAAGAATCTTCTTGCAGACCGGTCCTTCCCTCTCCTCTCCTTGCTTAACGACACGCAACACTCGGCTATCCCTTCCTATTTCTCTTTCTCTCTCGGCTCTCTGTCTTGCATATGTCTTTTGATTCTATCTCTCGCATATTTACATGCCCATACATTCAAATACTCATATGCGTGTATATGCACAGGTTCTTGAGTAAGACAAATGTGCGTACACACGTTCAAGCGTACTTGGAGTCACCAGTAGACTTGAGATTGATGTTCGATTAGTTTTGATCAGAAGAACATTTTTAAGACGTGACTTTGTTTGATGGCGGAACCGGAATGTTCCTTGGCGGCAAAAGAATGTCACTCTTTGAAATTGGGAGGAGATTTGGAAAGCAGTGAAAGACTGTAGCGTCTTTAATATGCGAGAATGATGGTAAAGGTAAGATCAAGAGCTAGACAGACCTTAAACAAGAATCGAAGGCCTCAGAATTAAAGAATCGAGAACCGTATAGTTCTTGCAATAGATTCGGGTCTCCTTTCTGTTCGCAGACCTTCGGAAGGTTGTAATGATTGCTACGAAGATCGAGGGAGAAGGAAATCTAAAAGCGTGCTACGTTCTTTCGCAAAGTAGTTCGAACCTGTAGCTGATCAGACAAGTTCAGACTCTAAGCGCGTTATGATTACTGTCTCTATAGATTTCTTTCAATGATATATTGTTATATAGATACTACCATTTTGATTGTAATTACTGAGTACGATTTTAATTATAATTATAATAATTAATATAACAATATATCAATATTTAAATATTTAGAATGCCGTCTTCACGGCCGTTCCATAAATTTTAACGCAATTCTCTACAAATTATTACATTATACAGCATGAGACCAATTTTTATGGTAAAAATAGTTTTTACTTTTAAGGATTTATACATCATAATTTGCCTAACGGGCAGATATACATCATATACCAACTTTCAGTACAAAATAAGGATTTTTGTAAAGTTCTTCGAACAATATGAACATATTTGTCAATAACATACATTATGTTTATATTATTTAGGTACACGCGCTGCTGTATGTTTAAGTTATGTAAAAATATGTTTTCCTTCAGTTGTAACGTAATACAAGTGTTAGGAGTTACGAAAGATACTATAGAGATGCAAATTTAATAATATTTCATATTAATTTCAGATTATAATCGCGCCTCATATGGTTTATATGATATTAGCGCGTATATAAAAGATAATCTGTGTACTTTATATTATTATGCACCGTTTACATCCTGTAAGTCAGTGGCGCCATCTCATAGATATACGTTCAACCATATTGACCCGATGAAACCGGCGTTGAAAAACGATTTCCTGGTAATAGAGAATTTTTTAATGTAAATTGCATATTTTTCAAATAAACATTTGTGTTTTACATTTCCACGAATTCAATTATTATTTTCATTCAATATCATTCATGATCAGTGAAAGAGAGGGAAATATGAGTTTGTACTTCATTATCACTTGAAACGTTTAATCTTTAACTTGCAAAGTTTTTGGAACTCTCTTTTCCTTTGATAAGATATTTCTTAGGTACCAAAACATTGTTCATATTAGTTACACTGGAACTTTTAATCCCAGCTGTTAAGAAGAAAAGCGTGTATTTAGTATTCCTCGAATTGTCAGAAGAACTACAAGAAGACTATTTTTATGGTATCATAAAAGTGGGTCATAAATAAGAATCTATACAATGATAAGCCGTAAGTTCAAAGTACCATATGATCTGTTATTAATTCATAAACTTGATCATAGTCATTGAATTCTCAACTGAGAGTGTGAATGTGAATTTCAAGTACGTGTACTGAAAATTACATGATTGCATTAAGAAAATTTCATACTTCTGAAATCTCCTTGATAATTACATGCACAAAAATAAATTTATTCAAAACGCATGCTCCACAAAACAACTTCAATTAATTACGTTTTTTTATAACATATTCGAAATACCAATCATTTAATAAATTCTTTGTTTAGTTAACATATGAATTTCACGAAACTTTTCATAAAGTAATTTGTTTGTACAAATAATACTGTCAGTAATGAACGAGAAATTAAATGAAAAATAATTTTTTGTAAAACAGTTGAACTTATGTAATTTTATAAAAATTAAAGTGTGTGTAGAGAAATTCAAATATAATTTAAGCACACATTTAGAGTAAGAAATGAGAATTAAAATTTGAGTACAAATATCAAAACGCTTGTACCAGATGCAGTGAATTATCGACTGATAGTAACATAGTTCAATACAGTGATCTATGCAATGTAATATATTACGTCGTAGAGCTTAAAATGCAGTAACAGGATACTGATTAATTACAATTAGCCGATACCTCAGGAATACTCCTTGCAATTAAGTATTAAGTATTAATCGTGTCGTGAAAGGTGATGCAAGTCCATATAAAATTATGCAGATCCTTATAAACAATATTAATTCATATTAAATAATATTACTATCCAATAGAATTTACAACAAATTTTGAATTAACACGATCGGCATAGAAGCACATAGCAACCTGCATATTCTTAAAATTACATTAAAAACGAAGTTTTATAATCCCCAAACTATTTTTGAAACACTTACGATTGTTAGTAAAAACTTATTGATCATGATTCTTTGATGTTTCTGAGTGAGAAATATGTATTGAATATATATTTTATTCATTTATATGGGTTGCAAAATTTATATTCATACGTGCACTATGCAAATTAAGGTATAATAGTACATACTAATGTTGCAGTCTTCCAAAACGAAAAGTAAATAAGTTTTAGGTCTTACTGTATAGTTGTATCTGCACAAATATTACTCTAATTCATCCTACTCATCGGTTCTTATTTTTAAAGAAAGGATTTTATATATCACTCTCTATTTCGATAGCTTCCGTGTTATCATTCTTAGCCATTGACGTATTAAAACGTATTATTCAAAATTTGTACTTGCTTTTAAATAAACATTAATAAAAGTTTAATTCGAATACTCAGCAATTGTTACTTGTGCTCTTGCAACTAAGAATACTACTTGGTACATCATTGAACTTTATCAATCAATCAATATCCTTAAACTTTGTTTTTCTGCAAATCAAAATTTGATCACTGTATACTTATTAAAAAAGTTGAAACAAAGTCATACATTCGGGGGTTAAATAGCGAACTTGTAGATGCTTGTGTACTTTGTACGTAATTTACTTGTACTAATGTGTACGTATTCTGAATAATTAGAAACGCTATGATATAAACGTCGATTTTGATCATTTTTCATAAAAGATTAAAGATTTAATTTATGTAGATACACATACATGTATTCTGAAATTTCCTTTAGAATACGCGAAATCTTTGAGTTTCAAATCTTTGTTACCGCTCGAACAGTAACATTTTTATTAAAATATTACTTTCACTGTGCACCGTTAACAAATGAAAAAATGAGATGGAAATGAAACTTTATTTTTCTTTCTTAAGTAAATTTTAAACCTACAACCTTGTTTACAAAATTCAAAAGACCAACCAATTTTTCAAAACACAAGTAATTTGTTTCCTTACAGTTAACATATAATATTACTTATATATTGTAACTATTATGCGCAAATAGAGTGCTAAAATGTAGAGGGACAATATTGTAGTAAAATTACATGAGTTTTGCGTCGAAGAAAAAATGCTTTGAAGAAACCACTTTGTGCTGTTCTGAGAATATTTTTCTCTATGCAGAAAGTGAATCGTTCAAGAAGCATCCTGTAACGTGCCTGTCACCATGGAAAATTTCTTACGAGCACTTCGCTATGCTATTGACTTCAATGTCAACGTTTAATTCATTCGTACAATGATTTCCTTATATCCATACATGCATAAACCCTTCTACTATGACAAGATACTTTGACATGTTGTGCAATGAATCGTACGCCATTACTGCATCTGGCCAAGTTCTGAAATATGTAAAACAAAAAAAAATGTATGAAAAGCACTGTCCTTGAACGACTTGTCCTTACATGAGTGCCTGACAGGCAAAGATACAGCAAAATTTGCGAATATACTGCTGCATAAAAGATGCTTTCATTGACAAATATAAATATTTATTACAGCAACATAGTGAATTATTGTGATAGTTCTAATAATAAGATTAGAACAAAGCGTATTCATGATTGACAGAGGTTTTGCAATATATTGTTACTGCACTATTGTATAAAAATATTATTACATAGTCTTTTCTTATTATAATATTATTGCTATAAATATTCATACCTTGTTCTGCTTAGATGTAATTAATTTTATACGTACAACGAATATGGTGTTGCTCCAAATTTCAATTTCTGTTTAGTGTTATTCAATTTAACGTTGTTTGTTTTCTATCAGAGTATTCTGAAGATTTTGTTTCCGATTATTAATTATCATTTTTATTAACACGTTGAATGCCACAGTGAACACAGCTATACCTAGTCAGACATATTATAATTTACTGTTTTTAACGCGTTGAATGCCACAGTGGAAACAGCCACACGTAATCAGACACGATATCATTTACTATTTTTTATATAAATCGTGAAGAACAAAAAGATTCGAGTACTCAGTCTTGTTCTTCTGTCCCTACATTATTGTTTCACTATGAAATTTGCTCAGAATCTGTGACTATCAATAATTATTTAGTTAAATTAAATTTGAGGTGTCGGTCACCGGTGTCCGCCATGGCGTTCAACGTATTAATATAAATCGTAAAGTAAAACAAATTGTAATTATTTAATCATATAGTTGCCAGTTAATATTATTATTGCGACATTAATATTATACAGAATTTTATAAAAATTAATAGTTATTTAATTGAATTAAATCTGTGGTCTCGATCACTCGTGACCCCTACGGTACTCAACATCGTAATACACATACATATATTATATTTAAACTATTATTTTTACTTTGTTAATATTTTGAATATTTATGGTATTTATTGATGTCAGACCTTTATCTTGTATAATAGGCTTTTATTGAAATTCCGTTCTGTCTCGTAGATGTAATTAAGGAATAGACCATAAAACAAAAGAAAGAAAATGGTGTACTAAATAATTATTAAATATCTGATAAACAGCAATAATTTTGTTTTAATAACTACTTAAACAAACTTGCATCTTCATGAAAAACATCAGGAACGTACATTAAATACATAAATGATGTATCTAAAAACTATAAAATACATATTGTATCAGAAGTATTTTTACATTTACATAGCAACATTTTACATGTTACATAGAGTTATATTATATGTGTCACAGAATGCCAACGTCAATATATTTTTTTAACATATAAATATTCAGATTAGACTGAAGAAAGAGTTAAAACAGGGTTAGATTTTATGCGATATACAAGGCTTACTTAATTCAGTAAAAACTGCCGAATGAAAAAGGTGGGGTTGTCATCATAAATAAAAAACAATTTTTTGCTTCAGCAACTGCAGTAAACTGTTTGCTTATGGTCATTGCATACTGTGCGTAAGCATGACATTATTTTAAGTTACACAGAAAATATTCTCAGCGTCGTCTCTTCTTGCTTACGTATGTTTCGTATCTTCGTATCGTATAAAAACGTAGAAAGAAATAAAATAAGAAAATCATTTATGTATCACTTACGATCAATACAAGTAAGCAAGCTGCTTATGTTAAAAAAATCAGCTGTGCCCTTATGTTTAAAAGTCAGTTTTGTTAATATTTATTACCCCTCAAAATAAATTAAACACTAAAATTAATCATTATTTATATTAAAATCAATATTTAGTTGTAATATCTTCTTATATATAAAAGAACAATTTGAAAAGTTATTAAACGTTTCTTACTTAGAAGTTTAATCAGTTTAATCATTATTATGTGATATGTAATGCTAGATTCATTTTTTTTTTAATTTGGAATGTGTAGAAGACATTAAGCACATTATTGGCAAAACGCTCTTTTCCTTGTATAACGATTAAGATTAAGATTAAGATTCTGTTTATGATCGATAAGGACACATATAGTATTTTAAGTCCTCCGGTAGAAACGAAATATATTATTATTTTATATGGATGTATTATTCAAATTTATTCAGTTCATTATTCGCTTTACCAATTTCTTTTCGACCGCCATCGATAAATTTCTTGAATTTCTAAATTTTTACTTATTCAAATCAACATGTTGAAACAATCTAAAAATACTCATTTCCTTTAAGAAGAAAAAACATGTGCCGTCTGCCACATTAAGTACTATAATATTTTCATAAATGAATGTTCTATAAAAATTTCTTGTCAGTGTCATCCTACTCATTAATTCTTTACATCGTGTTTTTATTTTATACAGAGTGTACTCAAGATAGATACCGTTTGAAATACAGTGGAACCTCGATTATCCGAACGCGGCTCATCCGAAAATTCTTCTTTTATGTTATTATACGGTAGAATTATCATTAGTGACATTGTGTACTGTATTTTGTACCAACGTGTAGTTTTGTATTCTAAATCAAAAGTATAATTTTTGTGAGAAACATACGTATAATGTGAGTCATCTTGTTACTAATTACAGTTCGGATAATCGAGGTTCTACTGTATCGCCTAAGTTATTGATTTCTCGAATAATGATGGAAGACGTTTTTTTGTGTTCCTGATATACATAGAAATGAATGGCATAAAAATTAAATTTTGTCTACTAACTTTCACATCCTGCTAGATAGAAAAAAAGGCTAATTCGGCGATCCATTGTGACGTGATGTTGAGATGATTGAAGGTCAAACAATCGAATCTTTAAGTTTGCATGTGAAAATGACGCACGATGAGTACAAAAAGAACATCGCGACTGCGTCAGCTGTAAAATTCAATTGTTTAACCATAACATAACGCAAAATAACACTATAAAAGGGTGTTAATATTGTCTTTTTTTTTATGTAGCAAGATATTAACATATTGAATGCCGTAGGGCTCACCAATGAGCCGCGTTATAAATTTAATTTCGCTAAATAACTATTATTTCTTGTAAAATTCTGAAAGGCATTGATATTGATACAATAATATAAGATACAAATTATGCGTTTGAATGGTTAAACAATTGTTTACTTTAGGATTCACATTCAAAACAGGAAATTATGGCGTGTCTGACTAGATATGGCAGTTTTCACTGCAGCACTCAACGTGTTAAAAAGGAGGTATGCCATTACATTGAAAACACAAGTTGACCTTAAAGAAGCCTTTAAACATTAATATAAAAAATTCAGTTTTAATACCATCCAATTCTATGTAAAACAGAAAAAATATCTCCTATAGCACTATTCAGAAAAAATATCTTCTATAGTCAATAGCGTAAGTGCTATTTAAAACGGCACTGAGGGATTATTGTTTGTAAAATAATATACTAAATTAACATTAATATATTAGCAACTATGACTTCACTGATTTTTAAGTGCACATTTATGGAAGAGATTATATAATTTTCTACAAAGCGAGTAAGCATTTAATATAATCAATATAATCGGTTTTTAAATAAAATGCACTAATTTTCCTACAGATTAAACTTTTAACTATTACAATAACCTTATGATTAGACTCGCATCACGGCAAAAGAGTATATTTTTATAGTCATCGCTTTGCAAAAGTGTTTATTAAAATTATCTTGTTAATGTCCTTTTTTGTCATGTTTGCCAATAAGGAAAAATCTTCAACGCTATAGATTAATAATTATGTACGTACGTTAATTTACATAGACAAGATTAACTTTATAGATTAGCCTCATAATTCAATTCAATGCGTCTTATGCCATTGACGTGGGAGAATTGCTTAATAAGCAAAAACGCAGAATAGTAATGCACTATACTTATTAAAACGAAAAGATTATGTTGTGAAACTGTTATGGCTATATGTATGAGTAGAAAATAGCTCAGAGTGAAATAAGAATTGTCTAATTTTTATGATATTTCAGCTTAGCGAAATCAACAAATTCTGTACAATGTCGAGCATTATGCAATACTCGTCCTCGTTAATTATCAACTGTTAGATAAAAAACGTATTTTAATATGGGTGCGCAGATGAATATTATCGAGTTATGAAAATATGATCTAAAACGATTACTTGGTCATTGTTATAAATATCGTATCAAATACGAACTAAGCCAGTAAAAAACGTACATGTATTTGTTACATCTTTTTTAATAAATTACATCTCTTCTGACGTAAATGTTAGTTATTTGTATGAAACCGATACCAATACAAACTCAATCATAAGCACATTAACGTAAGATTTAATAGAAAACGCAATCCTTAGAAAAAAATTGACAGTGCATATGCATTGGTAAATGCTCGCATATTCAACTTCTTGTTGAATAATCTTTATTCAGGAGGCTGAGGAAAAAAGTCAGGTAAAATATGTATTTTAAACAGTAAGTGAGAATGGCTAATTTTATTTTTAAGCTTGAGTGTGTATATGAAAATAAAATAGTATTTTGACTGCAATAAATTTAAAAAATAGTTTCATTGAAAATATTTTATATATTTTTATGTACACTGCCATCCATAAGTTCTAGGGCACTTGTCAAATTTGAGCGAAATCTGAGAATGATATGACATCATTGAAGAATTCGAATACACGCTATTTTGTTCTATATTTGAGACCGCTAGGATCATGTTCCTACAATATTACTATATCAGAATAATATAGTCTGTCTTTGATTACTGCTTTCATTATTTTGGTATCCTGGCTATTAGTATTTCTATACTTATTGTTAGATCAAATTATTGTATAAGTGTAGCAAACAGAAACTCAGATGAAGACTACAGGCTTAGTGCATTTAAAAAATCACTAACACGTTCGAAGCCTGCAAAATGACTTCGTTTACTTGATCTATTAAACTGTTAATCCACATGCATGTACAACGAATTATTAAGCTAAGGATGTGCTTAATCTAACATAAGACAGCAGCAGTATAAAACTTTGGTAAAACATCACATACACGACAAAAGTTTCAAGTGTCCTAATACTTATGCACGGCAGTGTACATTGAATTAATTTGTGTTACTTGAAATATTCTTATAGTTTATTTCTCTCTTTTTCTTCTTCTCCATGGTGGAACCAACTGAAAATTTTGAGCGCTGCAATTTTCTAATAAGTGGGAATAATTGTACTTCAATTTTTTACGCTATTTTTACCATTAAAAGATATTTGAAATACAAGACAAGTTGAAAATATTTTATTTGATACCCCGCAAGCATGAATGAAACCAAAACATTTTGTTTTACGCTTCAGACTATAAAGTAAAAATACTTTATTTTCTAAGATTTGGTTTTCTATTTAAGAGATTATTTTATTATATTTCCTGTGGCATTTATTATTTAAAGTAAATTTATTTCAAGTATCTCTCCTCTAAATTTCATGCAAATATGTTAAAAAAATTGTAATAATGCAACTCATAGGTACTCTTTACTCACAACAATATAATGATATACTATAGAAACTGTTCAAAATATATGTCACGTTCTTATACTGAACTTTTGATACCTTGTTATTATCGAATTAACGATATCTTATAGCAATGTCTGCGTTCTTTCAGAAGATTGCATGCTTCCACTGTACTTATGGTTATACAATAGTTCAAGAGGTAATAGGTTTACACCATGCGACAAATAACGTAGCATTCAACACGTATGGCACATAGGTTAATAATTACTGTTTAGGGTAACATTTATGAATGCATATTTATTGAAACATTATGTTTACAATTACATTTTCTATCAGATTCCAAGTTACTGTGTTTATGGTTGTTTACCTCTACTAGACAAACATAGTTTTACGAAGAATTTTCCAAAGCCACGTACATTTAATTACCTTAAGTAAACTTACTATTTTTCCTTTTGCGTAGTTAATTTATTCAGCACATCGTAAAAAATACCAATGAACTTAGTACAAATACTGAGCAATATTCAATCGCTAAATTATAAAGGAGCATAATTATTATGTTAATATTCTTCATAAATTTAAAAAAGCTCGAGATAAAGATTTTAATGATAGCGACCGGAGAACCGAGAATATTTATTATCCTAATTTGAAATATTTATTTCATCTTAAGTATAACGCATTATTGATGGGCTTCAACATAAATCACATTTACGTTACGAGATTCTTAATACTTACAGGAGATACTCGTCGTTTCGTTTATTTTTTTACCTACTTATATATCGTTTAAAAACGCTACTTGCGTTTGTACCTGAATATAATCACCATTTTGATCAGCCGAAAAAAACAGTTATTCAAATTTATTTAACAACTAATGCATTAATAATGTACAGAGTTTAAAAGTGTACTTAAATTTTACACGCGTAAGTACTTACATACGTCTTGCACAAAATGTCAAGGCCGTTTTTCCAAAAACGAGATCCTCGTACAGAAAAAATTTATTCTACACTTTAGGATTATTTTTGAAAAAGAAACTACCACACGCACGCACTGTATAATTCTATCATAATATATTGTTGCCAACATTTCCCTTCCGAGAACAGACTACATGTTACAAAAAACACAAGTTAAGCCGACAAGCTTCGCAAAATCTTTTATTTCTCAGAAGTATTTTTGCACTCTAATTGAGAAAGAAAACATATTACGATTATTACCATAAAATCTCCATATTTTATAGCCTTTCATATCCTTCCACGTTTCCTCGAATATACGAAGTATGTTTTGAGAATACTTGAAATCAATTTACTACGAACTTTTACATTATATGCCTTTACTGCAAACTCTTAAATTTCGTTAGTTTTTGTTATATACATTTACAAAGCATATTCAAGATACCTAAACCACTTGCAAAAAATGAAATGATATTGAGAATTGTTTTTCGCTTTCTAAACGTCGACGTTACATGACAGACTCTACATTGAAATATTTATAAAACAGAAACGATAACAATTGAGTGGCACACATTTGAAAAGTTTAACAAATTCATCGCAGCATCGGTATTTCTTTTAAACCCGAACAAAAAGAAGCTCGCATACCAAACCATGTTTCAGAAAAAATTCATTTACATCTTATCTTTATTTAAAGAGTCACTAAGACATTATATACTGGCGAATGTATATACAACTTCTAACTGATGTTGATTCTGAATGAGCTACGTCTTCCTGGAAATTCAAATAACATTTCTTTTCGAAACTTTTTGCTAATCCTAAAACATTGCTTGTAACAAAACGAATGTTTAAATACAACTGGTTCTCAAGAATATGAATGTACTCATAAATTATATACGAAGTTTTTTGAGGAAAAGTACCTTTTAACAAATATGATAAATTATTCGTTATATTTTAATTCATACATTATTAATATTTATCGGTTCGTAGCATTGAGATACGTAGAAATTATAAGTTCGAGTTTGCTGTGAAATATAATATCCACTTGATCTATATCAAACTTCAGCACTTGAGAAATAACACTATGTCAAATCACAGGTTATTTTATTTTATGATTTGTTCTTTCTTAACACGTTGAATGCCGTGAGGTTCGCCAGTGACCGGCACCTCAAATTTAATTTAATTAAATAAGTATTGATTGTTACAAAATTCTGAGCAAACTACATACTGAAACAAGAATGTAGAAACAGAAGAACACGACTGAGTACTCAAATCTTTTCTTTCTTTACGATTTATGTAAGAAATAGTAAATTTTATCGTGACTGATTAGGTATGGCTGTTTTCACTGTGAGGTTCAACGTGTTAAAATATATTACAGACATAAATATTTTAAACATAATGGAATAAAGATATTGGAACAGCGGTGTCTAAAGTAACGTTTTATTTTATTTCATAATAATTTCAAATACACTTTTGTTATTTTACTCAAAAGAGTGATCCCAGAAACATTTACTAGATTAAATAGTTTCAGACAGGAATCACTTATTCAGACTTTTCCAAAAAATTTCATATGATCCGTTTTAAATTGTTACATTGCTGAAAAGAACGCTCAAGCTGATAAAAAAAATTATTGTATGTACATTTACTTCTATTTGTTTTTAGAATTTCATTTCATTAACCGAATAACTATGATTGCTTGTTTGGAAAAATAATTACAGCTTCACTCACTGCTGAAATAAACAAAATTCATAATATTCATTGTCATCCTTTTTGCGATCATTTCTTTCTAATTCTTAAGGTCAATAAATAATTAAATAGTTCCTTAATGAAAATCACAATTAGTTCAAATAAATCGGTATTTTCAACAATCTCAAATAGTCCTGTCGAAAATAACGGATTGACATGGAATCTCAAGCGATCATTTCGTGTTCCAAATAAAATCTGTCTGTTGCTAATAGGAAACCAAAATTCTTCCAACTTTTTTCATTTTTCTATCTGAAGCCGAAATTCATCGTAACCCGTTCACTCGGGGCAGCGCGCGCGAGGCGATGATAACTAACGAGCGGGGCAATAATCGGCATCCAATCTCGTTTCACAATTTTCGTGTAAAGTGCAATTCAAAGGTTGTCGCAATCGCGGGATACAGGGGCACCTGTCTGCCGGTCGGCTCCTACCATTACTTTTTATCCCCGCGAGGAGTCGTTGGTTTTTTCGTAAGTGGAGGGACGTGTTATCGAGAGGAACGAAGGGAAAGTTCTGGCAGTGTCGGACAGTCGCCGCAAACCAGCTCGTGAGATTCGACGCGGGGTGCTACGAAACAAGGTGAACGGGTTTACGAGTGCATTGTGTGTACACTTTGCTGGTCCGCATCGCGAGCCGATGCAATTTTCCGTCAGTAGCTCGACCGCGATTCGAACCATTCGACGGAGCCGCGAAAAATTGGACAGGCCATCGCATTTTTTCGCGGGCTGACCTCAGCGATTTTTGGCATCCGCGCGTCCCCCGTATCGGTCGCTGCCGAACGCGATTATGAATACCGGTCTACGCGAAACAGACCTTGTCTCCTGATAAAAAAAAAAGTCAAAGACTCGTCGTGCAACTAGTCAAACGGTAAATACTGGCCAACATCCTGCCTGGCAACGATAGTCTGGAGTAGTGATTGTGTATACCGAGAAGTGGGATCTCGTGAATGGTCTGAATCTCCACGGGGACACTGAAACGGTTCGCTGGTAAGGTACAGGTATCAATCTTTCCTTCAGAAACTGGAAATTAAATTTTTCAGCAAAATGAAGGTTCCGTGACTCCGCTTCACGGCCAACAGAACTTTCTTAAATGAGTGTACAGTGCAGTTAATAATATTTAAATGTCATTATCAAATCAATGAAAAGAAATAATGACTAGTAGTAATCAATATTTGCGTGTCCTATATTATTTGGAATTCACGGAAAGTAATCAACGTGGTCTGTCGAGTTTCTTAAAGGAAGTTCTCAGAATTAAATATGTATTAAGAACGTCCTATCGTGCAAAATGTCAGACGAGTTTTTCGAAATGCAACCTGAATTAAAACATCGTTATCTCGAAGTGCTCACATCTCTGCAATCGATTCTGTGAGAAAGACTATGATGTGACTAAACATATAAATAGTAACTGACACGGTATGAAATTCCATACATAATACAGCGTGTTATGCATCGAAGCCCGTCATTAAATCATTGATGGGTATCGTTGTACAGCATGCAGTTTAAGGTTTCGCGAAAAAAACTGTTAAACACGTATCGATGCCACTCATCACACCTACGATGCAGAGTAATTTGTTAGTGACAAAGAAATAATAATAACAGTGATGAAATAAAAATGAAAATATACTTTTACTTAATTTTCACTGGAGTAGGTTTTATTAATAATGTTGAAAAATAATAACATAAAATTCAGAACGAATAATATTATTTTACGATAAAAAGTAGGACGTTTAACGGGAGACATTTACACGTACGTCACTAATTCTAGGATTTGGAATCGAATTCGATCTTTAGCAGGGTCAGGGTCCAGTTATGAATGTCGAAACGTTATGTCAATACTCTCAGATGTAGGATAGACAAAGACTTTCTCTCAACGCTTTCTCTGATCCATGGTTCACTATCAAAGACGTGCATGCGTCGTAGCACATACTCGAGAATCCAAATTTTATGAAACCTACGAACATGAAACAGCCGAGACGTTGATATATGTAATACAGAGGTTCTGCAGTATTATGAAAGTTTGAGAATCTGGTTTTCAATAAATCTTTCAAGTCTTTCCTCGACACGACTGTATGAATATTATACTGAAATATTAACTGTATACCATTTCACGTGCTTGTTTCTGTTCAACACGCGTTTCATGCAAAGACTTTGGTCGACATTGTTGAAAAAAGTGTTCCGTTTTCGTAATTTTTATATATTTCACAGGGAAATGCCTGCGGTAAAACTTTTCGGAAGAAAATGGCTAGCTGCGTCCGATGATCTTGTTTATCCGGGACTATTTGAAATTTTCATTCGAACCGTATGGTAAGTGATCTCTCTAAACATAAGGAAAATCATTTCTTCTAAGATTTTCATTAATCCGGTTGTTTTGGTAGCACAGGTATGTTAAAATGACAATTTAATAAATATTCCCATTATTTTTTTTTATTAACTCAAAAATTGAAAGATTGTAAGAAGAATTAATTTTAACAGTTATAAAAAAACAAGTCATCATAATGTGTTTATATTATATTATAATATTGTTTCCTAATGTTCCGTAAAAAACAAAAAACAGTTTATATTAGTATCTCTATTTATATTGTTTCATTTATATATTCCGATCAATGCTTTGAAGTCATTGATTAAATAAATACTAAACATAATATCGCCTTATTGTATCTCACAGTGTTTTTTGCAGTTTTTAATTAAGGAAAAAGTTGTATCTTCTGTCGAAAAAAATTCCTTAAGTATTTTTTTTTGGAGTCTCCTACAATAATTAAACCCTCGACATCGAAGTTCGTATCGCATGCGGAACATACGTTTTCATTACGCAACCGATTGCATCGACATGGTGTCCCAGAATTAAACAATCAATATATTGTATAAGTAGAAATATGTAAAATTGTTATATAAACATGAATCTAAAACCGCTTTATTATATAGTTACAACAAAAACAATACGTGTAAAGAAAGTAACAACCGTTTCAATGTTGCCTAACACTGATTTATTATATATGTTTCTTGAGGCTATAGTTGTTGCTTGAAATGTTAGCATAATTTATATTAATATCAAAGTATAGTCTGCAGTGCGAGAAATTAGGGCTACTGAGGTCTCGTAGGTTTCACTTTCAATAAAACAATAATTATTAATACATAGTAATTGTAAGGAACTACAAGTTTTATGAAATAATCTTTGATTCTTCATTATTCCTATGAGAAACCACAATAATTAACACGTTGAATGCCGTGGAGCTCACCAGCGACGGGTACCTCAAACTTAATTTAATTGAATAATTATTCATTGTCAAAAAATTCTGAGCAAACTAAATACTGAAACAATAACGTAGGAACTAAAGAACAGTTCATAAATATTCTTTTTCTTTACGATTTATATACAAAATAATAGATTATATCGTGTCTGATTAGGTATGGCTGTTTTCACTGTGGTACTCATCGTGTTAAAACTATAATTTCTTAATATTCAAGTTAATATAAATTAAAATTAAGTAATTAGTTGCTCTGCCATAACATGCTGATGGATGTGGACATCGAATAGAGCTATATAAAAATTATTTTTTTTTTTAAAGATTCTGTATTCTAGAATGAAGAATGACATTTTATTTGATATAACACTAATCTTAAATAATGATCCATTCCATTACCATTTGCTCGAAATATTTAAAAAATTAATAATTGCAGAAATAATTTTAACACGTTGAATGCCACAGTGGAAACTGCCATACCTAGTCAGACGCGACATAATGTCCGATTTCAAACATAAATCGTGAAGGAAAAGAATATTTTACTTTTTGAACGCATAGATATCACCTTATACTATTAATACAATATTAATATTACCCCAAAATTTTATAAGAATTATTAGTTATTTAACCCTTAAATGCATAGTATTGCCATTTGGTAACATACCTATATTTCCTAATGTAGCGAAGACATGAATGCGCACGTACGTTTACTGCATTGTGTGTTCGAATGTATACGTACTACCACGGAACATATCTGGCATAAACATTTTTTATTTATGTATGAATAAATTATGAGAGCTTCTTTAAAATTACTTCTAATGACTTTTTGACATATAAATTACCAATTTCAAAATGTTTTATTATTATTGGTAAATTCATGCATTTAATGGTTAGTGAAAAAGAATTTAACGTGTCGGTCACCGGTGACCCCCACGGCAGTCAACATGTTAACGAATATTCTGAATTTGCTATATTTTAATACTAAATGACATCCAATTTAGGCTCCTAAACAACGAAAAATAAAAAAACAACTACAATTTCATTGCATATGTATGTGTACTCACGTATACTGTATTAATGGTTCCTTTATTACAATATAATAATATAAGCTCACACATATGTAATATTTTGCAGCAGCTTGTATATCTTACTCAAAAAACACTTCCATGAAAGTCAATAAAAGATTTTTGTCTCCAACAATCTAAAAGAGTGAATATATTTGAAATTATATCTCCAAATAAAATTACATTTTAGAAACAACATGACCGTGTAATAAAATATTATATTATTTAAAATAGTATTTCAACTAACGTTATATCTAGACTGCGGATGTTTATGCAAATTATATTTTTAGATAACAATGTTTTTTCTTGTAATATACTTGATGAAACGAAACATTGACCAGAATGCATTATGTCCCCTAAATGTTCGAAAAATAAGTTTTTCATTTTCCTTGTGTTATTAAGTGTGCATTTCTTAAGTATTTCGATATGTTAAATTTCATAAACATCCACAGTATAGTTATATCAAAAGTACCCAGATCTGATTATATTATTAACTTTCTGAGTAAAAATTACCCTCATCTGCACAGAAAATTTCTGATTCGCGTTTCCTGTCACTGAGGCGTTAAACATATTAAAAATGTATACTTATCGTTGTATAATTGTTGTATGATTTCTGTTGGCAGGTTAATTCTTGTTGGAACGGCTTGCTTTAAGTATTACCAAGACACATGGAACTGTCGATTAGGTGGAGAGTTGGTTCGTGTATACTTTCTAGGGGAAGTAACGCTGCTCCTCTTATCCATACTTTTGATGCTCATCATCGTAAGACAGAGCGCGAAAGGATCTATCATGGAAAAATGTGCTCGTAAATATGTTGAGCCACTCTTAACAGTTAAGTAAGTAAGCATTTGAAAATTATATAGCACTCTACAACTTATTATGAAACTGCGCCATTCACTATAATTTGCCAAGCAAATAAAGCATCAGCTTTTGGTATACGTAGTGTTCAGCGTAAAAGTCTGCACGCTCTTTTAGATTTTTAAAACAACGTGATAAAAGAATGTCTTATGCTAAAGATTATCCGCTTCGTACAGGCGCCGAATTGCAAGAAACAAATTGATGGATATCCTGTTTCATTTGTAAAAAACACGGTCGTCTTATGTTTTTTAAATTTAGTGCCCTATAATTCATTCTACAGCTCGAAAGAATATCGAAAGCAAAATATAAAAAGAGTTAAATAGTATGGAGTTAAACAGCAATGATTATTAAGATATCCTTAAAATAGTTTGTAATGTAAATGATATCCGAAATGATGTCCTCGTTTGCAGGGAGCGTAAATTATTTTAAGAATATTTTAATAATTATTGATTTTTATCCCCCTACAACCTAATACTTTGTTACTCAGTGTTCGATACTCTTTCGAATTGAAATATAAAATGAATTCAAATATACAATAGAGTGTTCTGTTTAAAAAAAACTGAAGGTGTGTCTGGTCTTTCAAGGAAAAAAGACAGATGTTCTACACTTAATTTCTTGCAGCTCATTACCTGTTTGAAATAGACAAACTCTTCTTTAAATCATTTTTTTATCAAGTTATCCTGAATGTCTTAAAAATTGTACGGATTATAACGCGGATCACTTTGTATGTACAGGGTGAGTCACATAACTAGTCTACCTCAAATAACTTGTAAAGTATATGTTCTACAAAAAAATGTTTTATATAAAAATTGCACAGTACCGACGAAAACATATGATGCTGGAACGGTTCTTTTAAGTAACCTATTTGTTTAGAAGACATCAAGGTGACTGAATTTTTTAAATGGAACACGTACCTTTTTGTATTAAAATTTCAAAGAGCACTGAATGTTCTACAAGAAAGTATTAAGCTTTATTTGTCTTAAACCTAATAATTCGCGAGATATTTGTTCGTTACAGTAGGTGCTCAAAGTTATGCCCTTCGATGCCGTGTGATTCTTATAAAAAACACTTTTTTGTAGGACACATACTTTAGAAGTTACTCGGGGTGGACAAGTTATGTGACTCACCCTATATTTAATATTTCACTTCATGGACCGAGTTACAACTTCATCGCACAACTCATGTCTCTCACTATGCATTTACGTTGCACATGATGTTTATCTCTGAACAGTCACATGTCCAGCATACAAAAAACATCTATTGACGCAAATTTCTTTCTTGCAGCATTAATTGTGACTCGTGCTTGTCTCGATTCTCAGATCACCTTATTCGCCTCACGTTAAGATTTCTCGCATACATTGTCCATAATCAGTCATTCATTTTCTGAGACAGTCGCGCATGTTCAATAATAAAATACGGTATTTAAATATCCTAGACGGGTTTCTTCGAAGTTCACGGACGCTTCGTCACGAACGGTATCTGAACACGAAAAAGTTAAATGTATGAGTTCCACCTAGAGCTAACAGTAAAAAAACATATTATCACATTCATCCAAGACAATATTTTGAAACGTAATATTAAACCTGCGTACATAATAAGTTCCCACAAAGAGACAAGTGCGGCATGAACTTTGTCCGCTTCAACACAGAGAATGGTAAACAGTTTCGGTCACTTAAACATTGTCTTTGCAAACATAGTTAACGCGTTAAATAATCAGTTGTATTCCAAATTGACTTTATATTTCCATTAAACACGTATTTTCGCGATTTCACAGGATGTTACTGCTTCTACCCGAGATATCGTGGAACGTTCTAGGAAGTTTGTGGGTGTTTGGTCCGTACGTGGAATGCGATTACGAACACTACACGATGACCATTGTGCAAGCCCTAGTGCTCTTCGACTGGATCCTTATAGGTCTCACAATTTTCGGTCTAGCATTGATCTTTGATCCCTTGGGCTCTTTAAGCGACAAACAGCTGGAAAGTTCAGCCGAGCACGGAAAGGTGTCCAGCATCTGGCGTCGCAGGTTCAGGTTTTTCTGGTGGATGCGAAAAGACGAATGCGCTAACGAGACTTTTCAACATGTTGCTGGTGAGACATAGGTACGGCTGGCCTGGAAAGAGTCCTGCCGCAATTGAAATTGGAACGTGGAACACTCTACACTTCATTCAATACGAAAATCACACGCACATCGTGCAATGCACATAAACTTGGACGTAACACGGAAATACTAGCTTCAGTTTTGAAGTACAAAAATTACTTACATCGAGAATCAAACTCGTGAACAAAGATGCCAGATATGGAAGGAAGCAGCAACACAAACATTAATAAATCCTTTAAATATTAATCACATTTTACAATAAATTTTTATAATTTCTAAATACTATCTTTCCACGTACGATATACTAATACTATGTTTCCACATTGAGGATCATACTTCGTAGCAGAAATTCATTATGACTTTGTTTGCACCATATTTGCAGCTAGAAAGCTTCTATTTCTAACATTCTCTTATCAGTATTTCCTGTTCTAATTTTTAAGATCGGCAGGACTTTCTTTTTGGTGGTTCACGTATGCATGAAATCTAAACATTTACAGTTCTGTATTTCAATGTATTGCTTATTACTTTATGAAAAAATAAGTTACAAATGAAATAATAATGAGAATGAACATTTGAAAACCCGTCTTTCTATTCTGGCTTTGTCATTCGCAAGAATTCTTTTCGTAATAAGTACAATTGTGCACAAAGATCGGTTTTTAGCATTGTTATCTCAATTATATCTCAAGAGTACAAAAAAATATTCTTTCCGCTTCCATTTTCTGGTCGTAGGCATAATAAATGTAGCAATAACAACTGTTTCTTATAGGTTTACTGAGTGCGTTGTTCCGTGGAACGGATCTGGTGCCTTCAGATGTGATGGCTGGCTGCGTTTTGTTGAGGATTCGACAAAAACGAGAAATTCATGAACTGCGTCGAGTGAATTACATCGTTCGTCCAACCTACACTTCTGGTACGTACTCTATTGCATACGCTTATTTATCTACATCAGAGATGGCCATCCAGAGCAAGACCTGGCTCCTGTCTATTCCCATTCTGCGCCCATTCCCCTCACGTAGGTTCTGGCGAGTGTACGATGTCGAGAACGTCGACAATTACGATTTTTCAAGAAGTAGTCACATGAGTTTGCATATAACAAGTGATGTGTATCACAGCAGAGATGTGTAATCTCTGGATAAAACTGATGTCGCATATAAAAAGTAATTATTCTTATTGCGTGTCAATTTCTTGGGAAATCGCACTTGCTGACAATTACCGATGTTTTCGACACCGTACCCAGAAAAGAACCTACGTGAGGAGAATGGACGCAGAGTGGGGGTAGACCGAAGCCAGGTCTTGCTCCGAATGGTCTTCTCTGGTCTACATTAGTGCATGTTTACATCTATAAGTTTAGTACTTTTTTCAGCTTATAACGATTCACCAAAAACAGAAATAGCTGATTGCGTATACGCAATTTTGTACTCATTATTTTGTATGTCTTATACATTATTTGTATTTTCAAATAGTTGCTGTAATATCTGATAATGCTTGAATGAAACATTTTTTTTGCACATTTTGCACAGCTTATTGAAATAAGGAATATTCTTCGTAAGCGAAACATATATAAGACAATGAAAAGTATCAATAATGAAGTATTCAGATCTGTTTCCTTCATTTTACACACTTAGTCATTACTATCAATATTTCTGTTTGTACAGTTTAAAAATAGTAGTTCTTCATGCTATATTAGCCGTCTGCTCACGTTTGAGCAATTATGAGGAAACGAGGTTCGTGAATCCACGTTTTACGGTTTTCTTACAAACTATTTTTTCTTACTTTTCTTTTGTTAGTCACTGAAAGTACAATTATAACTTCATTTTCAATAAGGTCAAATAGGTGCATATTTATAAACACCCTGTAAGCATAGTTTCCGAGAATAATTCCACATAAGCGTAAACCGTTAAGTATATAAATGGAAACAAATATTTCATGTAAATATCAAAGAGTATAATAGTTTATACACAGTTTTATATGCAGAATTTCTGTATAAAGTATTTCTGTATAACTTTTAACGAATAAATTTAGAAAACGTGTAGAGGCACGGAAATAGAAAGTCTCTATTTGTTTCCGAAGTAGGAATGTAGCAAGTTATTTATGATTGTCAGCGTACATCGGTTGAAAATCAGAACAAAATGAACAGTTTCAGATTTTCAAAATAAAGGAAAGTAAATTTTATTGCTTTAAAAACAATCGATTCAATAAATTCTCGAAACGAAGACCATCTTGCTGAGTGTATAAGTCACAATATTTCCTTATCGAAACGATTACACCAGAGATGACCATCCGGAACGACGCTTGGCTCTGTTCTACCCCCACTCTGCATCCATTCCCCTGGCGTAATAAGAAAGTAAACATACAATCCCTAGATGAAACTGATGTCATACATAAAAAACATAATTATTCTTATTACGTCAATTTCTTGAAAACCGTACTCATTGACAATTACCGATGCTTCCGACGTCATGAACAGACCACAATCTACGTATGGGGAATGGACGCAGAGTGGGGGTAGGCTGGGGCCAGGCCATGCTCCGGATACCTTTCTCTGGATTACACTGTTCAACACATATTTGGATTTCCAACATTCAGTAAGCCCTTCTGATAAATTGTTGTGTGCTGAATGCGAATCTGCAAACCGTTTGTTTCCATCACCCTTAGTTTTAAAAAAATCAATTACGAAAGAAACATGCAAACTTTCAAATTCAAAGATGTTTTGTGCTTTAACAGTAACAGTTATTCAGTATATTTTCGCACGAAATGATTCTATGAACTCTCCCGAATAAAATGATATGAATTATTATAACAGTATAGTAACTTAAATATATTTAAACAATGATCAAAGTGAAAAGAACACCTGAAACGAACCGATTTTTGCGGATACTTTTCAATTTATTTTAAAAACTAAGGGTCTATGAGGAAATCTAACTACACCACGCGCTAGACCAAACCTTGTTCCTCTCGGAAGCATCAAGATGAAGGTACAAATCATGTTTCGTTTTGAGCACAGAAACGAAATAATTCGGCAAAACATGCGGCGCCGGCAGTGGTACTCAACACGAGGGCTCGTCTCCTATGCTACTCACCGTGACATAATCGCGCGTGTTTAGAGCTCTTTCACACGGAGATACGTGTATCGCGATACGCATATATGTATACACGACCGGGAACAAAATATTGAAAGATACTCGTATGATACAGTATCCGCCTAATTATTTAACTGGAAAGAAAAAAAAGAAAGAAAGAATCGCGAGCGGCTGAGGTACACAGGATACACAAAATCAGTATCACCATACTGTATCTCACGAGAATCGCTGCATGGCGATACGTTCTATTGCAGTACATGTACGAGCATTGATGGAGTCTCAATTGAAAAGCGGTATAGCCGAAGGAATCCTCCCTCTACTTGCTTCTCGCCAATCACCATCGGTCTTAAGAAATTGGCGCGCAGCAGCAGTCAGATAATTGGCTGCTTCTCCTATACCGCTTTTCAACCGAGACTCCATTAATGCTCGTGACTGTACAGTGTGCGTGGAAATTGTATGTCACGACCATCACAGCGTGATTCTACACTTTTGGATCGGTGGACACTTGTTAAAAAAAGTCGCCGCCAAATTGCCCTTTCCTTGAAATTCAAGGTAAAATTTCTTTTTCATCGTATTGTATTCTACTCCCGCGAGGACAAAAAGTCTGAAAGGAACCATGGGTCGAAACTCAACCGTTCTCTTAAAAAATGATGTTAAAGTTCCAATAACAGATAATCATTTACAAAGCAGACGACCTCACCGGTTTTTATGAAATTGAAATATGTTGTCAAAGTCAACATTCCAAACAACTTTTCCTTATATATGTAATCGGCGCTCGGCTTTAGTTTCCTAGACATTCGCAAATATATATTCGATACTATACATGGTGTCCCACCTAACTTTATCACCTGGAATATCTCGCTTGTTTTTGAAAATATTGACAAATATTTCAGGAACAAGTTGAATGGTTTCGAGGGGGACATAATTTGACGCGATTGGTTTTTCCGTAGGTGAAAGCATAGAGGACATACGAAGGTCACCGGTGGTTTTTTAAATATAATTATATACTTTTTAATACTTTATTCGATCCAGCAGGGCATTCCCTACAAAAAATTATTAACCTATTTATACCGAAAAATCATTAGTTTAGGAGATATTTACATTTACTAATGGTTTCTGATATAATTGCTTCTGATAATTTATTATAAACATCTCCTAAACTAATGGTTTCTCGGTATAAAGAGGTTAACACTTTTTTGTAAGGAAAGTTCAGCTGGATCGAATAATGTATTAAAAAATATATGATTATGTTTAAAAAACTACCGGTGACCTTCGTATGTCCACTATGCGTTCACCTACGGAAAAACTAATCATGTCAAATTATGCCCCCCTCGAAACCATTCAACTTGTTCCTGAAATATTTTTTAATATTACCAAAAACAAGCGAGATATTCCAGGTGATAAAGTTAGGTGGGACACCATGTACAGTATCGAATATATTTTTGCGAATATCTGGGAAACTAAAGCCGAGCGGCGGTTACATGTATAAGGACAAGTTGTTTAGAATATTGACCTTGACAACATATTTCAATTTCATAAAAATCGGTGACGTCGTCTGCTTTGTAAATAATTACCAGTTATTGGAACTTTAACATAATTTTTCAAAGGAACGGTTGTTTTGGGACCCATGGTTCCTTTCAGACTTTTGTCCTCGTGGCGAGTAGAATACAATAAAATTAAAAACAATTTGACCTTGCATTTCAAAGTCAAGGTCAATTTTGCGGCAACTTTTTTTAACAAATGTCCACCGATCCAAAGGTGTAGAATGACGCTATGATGGTCGTGACGTACAATTTCCACGCATCCTGTACATTCAGTATCTATCATACCCGTATCGCAGTACACGTATCTACATATCGTGTGAAAGAGCTCTTACCGGTTCTATTAAGGTCGATTCACACACGACCGTGTCGTGTTCGTACCGTGTTCCGGCCGTGCCTCAGACCCGAACTGGTTACTTGCTGGACGATGGCGACACAGCATGGTGATGTATGAAATATCACATAAAAATACAGCAGTGTGGCCACCGGAGCTGCGGCCTTCCCCCACTCTAGGTCCTTTCCCATCGTTTGAGTTCCCTCCAGTTCGCTCCTTGTTACCCCTCGGTTCATCATCATCCTAGATCACAGATTATATGGGGAGAATGGGCCTAGAATAGGGGAAGGCCGGAGCTTCGGTGGCTATCACTGAAATACGGTAACCAATTCGAGTTTGGGACGCGACCCAGACACAGAATTATCGTGTCTGACTTGGAAAACTATCTTATGCTGCCGAAGTGGTCTCAGATTTTAATGAGATTTGCATATTGATAAATCATGTTATTATGAATCTCTGTATACATGCTTTTCGGCGTAGACGGTCCATAGTTTGAAAGACATTTAATGTTAAAGTTCTGATAAGGTTTATCTTATCTACTCTAAGAGATGCTTTCAACTGCAGGAGTGTGGCGCAGTCGGCTGGACATTAGATTCCTACGTAGAGTTTCTTTTTACATTAAATATCTTTTAAACTATTGACCGTCTACGCCCAAAACCGTGTATAGGAAGATTCCTAATATGTAATATGATCTATCAACACGCAAAAGCTTATTAAAGTTTGAGACGACCAGTTCGGCAGCGTTCCTTGCGAGCGGCAGAGGAGACGACCATCAGCGTTGAGTACCACTGCTCACGCCGCATGTTTTCCCGAACTATTTCGTTTATGTATTGACACCAAAACACGTACCTTTTCTTGATGCTTTCTGTAGGAAAAAGGTCTACTTTATCGCGTGGGATAGTTCGATCTCCACCCACACTTCTAGTTTTAAACATAAATTTAAAAATTTCAGCAAAGTTGGTGTGCTTTGGGAGTCTTTTTCATTTTAATCATTGTTTAAACATGTTTAAGTCTTTCTAATGATATAATAGCTTTTATGACTTTATTCGGGAGAGTCCATAGAATCATTTCGCATAAAAAGCAAAGGAATAACTATTACCCTTAAAACACAAAACAATTTTGCAATTGAAAATGTTGCATTTTTTTTTTAAAAATCTGAGGCTGATGGAAACAAATGTTTTGCAGATTCGTATTCAATGCACAAAAATCTATGAGAAACGCTTATTGAATGTTACAAATCAGGAGAAAAGTTCAAATTTCTTGAACAATATTATTACATCCAATATTTTTCTCCTCTCTCTTAAACGTTGTCAGATATTTTCTACTCTGTTTATAACTTCATATCTTATTGCAATTACGTTGAAGTTGTTTTTTAATGTAATGTCAGAGGTAAAAATCGAATGGCGTTATAATAAGCAAATTTGGCGACTATGCAAGAAATTCGTAAACTATGAAGTTTAATGCTCAAATCGATGATTAACACTGACTGACACATTTTTCCTGAAAGTATTGTACGTATATAAACTTTGTCCTATTTTGAGTACATGCTTCCAAATTTTGATCCGTTAAAAGTTAATGTAGTAAAGTAAATACGGACACCATGTATAATGTGTGATTAAGAAAAAAGTAACTAAAGTTAATAAAACTTCATGCATTGTCGTGAATAAGAAGTATATATTGATTTCCTCATACTTTATACACAATGTGACAATCTTATGTTGAATAATGATAATCGTGTCGTTATTGTTGCAGATGCGTCAGTTATTTTTTCAAATACACCGAGTTGGATGTCCTTGGAAAATGCGCTTCATTACATAAAACTTTCAATAGCCTGTTATGGATGGCTGTTCGTTATTTATAAGCACATGTGTACAGGATATTTTCATATTCTACAGAATTTAACTTGTTGCGCTTGTTTTCGGTGAGTGTGCGAATTTAGATTTTCCATTAATCGGGACTGTACCGCGAGTTTCACTTTGTTACGTGAATCAGAACTGTTACGTTGCCCTGTACAAATATTACATCTGATTTTATAATTACTTCAAATTTATTAACACGTCGAATGCCTTGGGGGCCACCAGTGGCCGACACCTCAAATTTAATTTAATTAAATAATTATCGATTGTCACCTAATTTTGAGCAAGCTTCACACTGAAACAATAATGTAGGGACAGATGAACACGATTGAGTACATAATTCTCTTTCTTCTTTACGATTTATATAAAAAATAGTAAATTATGTCGCGTCTGATCAGGTACGGCTGTTTTCACTGTGGTACTTAACGTGTTAAATAGTAACGTTCTACATTTTATATTATTGAAGAATAAAGGAATTATAGTGAATTTAAATGAATATCGATAAAGAAAATGTGTGTTAAGGAAAACTGAAAAATATTTCGTATAGAACAATCGTATTGTATTTATAGAAGAAAACGTACGGCAATTGTCGGTGACAATTGTTGCTACTGCTACTTGGCTGGTGTGAAATATTTATCAAACATATCCACAGACGACATTATATTTGCGTCATTTAAAAACCATTTATGTGAGGTGCGTGCGTAGGAAATTATTTATTAAATTATTTCCAAACAAATTCCGAAAGATTTCATTTATTTTTGTAACATTCCAGATACCGTATTGTGTGATAGTGGACCATGAAACTAAAAACGTCGTCATTGTTATAAGAGGTTCTTTGTCGATACGCGACATATTTACGGACTTTGCTGCACATTCTGATATGTTTGAATGCGAAGGACTTCCGCCAGGATCTATGGTAATCATCATGGTCAAACTCATTTATGTATTCTCAAGTTCACGAAGAAAAAGAAATCAATTTACAAACAATAAGTGAAATTTCCTTTTTTTTAATGAATTATTCATAGTGACAAATTGTGGTGTGTACAGGCGCACAGGGGCATGATAACAGGCGCAAATGTAATTTTAAAACAATTAAATGAGCACAAGATTTTAGAACGAGCATTCAATACGTATCCGCAGTATAATCTAATAATTACAGGTAAATTTATAAGCTATATTATGCAGTGTACAGTGAATGTATTAATTTTAATCATAAGATATATTTTATCTACAATCTTTTTAAAATCAATTTTCTCAAACTACATGTATAGACAGATCGCGCGTGTAAGTCTATGTACAGACTTTTTATGGATTTCAAAATTAGGGAAATATATCTATAGTCCCGCAAAATCTTTCTTCAGATGATGAAGCATTCCTTTGTGTTTTATTTTAGTAATTCAAAAAAGGAAGAGTTCGAAATTTAAAGAACTGGAACTGATAAAGTTCATCTATACCGAATAACTATACAAATTATCATGTAATCATATATGTGATTTCATAGAGCAATCTTACAATCGAAATTAAAAGAAAATTGTTAATAAATATTAGCTGCGAACATATTTCCCTGGGACACAGCTCGTTTCAGTTTTATTATAATTTAAAGTGTGAATTAAAATTTCAATTTAGAATACTGTGGCCTACAGATACAATAAACGATTCTACTCATAACAGTACTCAACACTTGCACGAGTATTAGTATTATTAATCGTAACAGAAGATTAAATGAACTTGTTCATGAGTTTCTTGCACATTCATTTTAAGTTAACAAAATTTGAGAATTCATTTGATTAGGACTTTCTCGTTCGTATCAAACACATTACGAAATGAAAACCGTAACTAAACGTGTTACAAAACCGAATTTCACGTTCAACTAAATTGGGTCTTCGCAATTTTATTTATAATGAAATTGGCTTCGTACAAAATTGCTAATTTATTTTCTTTCTAATTTATTGACAAATATGATCTTCAAAACTTTGGAAACTTTCAACATGACAAACGAACACTTCTCGTACTATCTATTAAATTTTCCCTATCGAACATAACAGGCGTTTACACTTAGAAGTATACATACCTCAAAGTATAAAATGAAAGATATCAAAAAGTATGAAATTCTACGAGACTGAATAATATTATAACTAGACTGCGGATGTTTATGCAATATAGACTTTATGACTTCCAGATTTTTTATTTTACCAAACCTGTACTTAGAGCCACAGACGTTACAAAATGTGTTTCTGATTTCACTTATTTTACACAATGTGTATCTTTCGTGTACTTGAATATGTTAAATTGCATGAAGGTCTGCAGTCTAATTATAACGTACAAACCCTGCAATCATTCTCTGTATATAACATGTTCATTCTTTAAGCAACAAAATATGTATGTGCAGGTCACAGCCTAGGTGCTGGTTTAGGCATACTGTTGGGATTTTTATTACGCCCTCGGTATCCAGATTTAAAGGTTTATGCATTCGCTACACCAGGTAAAATAAAAACTTTAAATAATAATGATATTTCAAACTTATTGTTATGTTTAAGAAAATATTTTTAACTGAAAGAAGAAATTTTTGATTAGCGGGTCTCCTTTCCCGTGAAGCTGCTAAAGCATCCGAAGAATTCGTTCTAACGGTTGGAGTTGGCGATGATTTAGTAATGAGGCTAGGTGTTGACAGTATAGAAAATTTAAGAACTAATTTGCTGTCGACGTTGCACGCTTGCCGACTGCCCAAGGTATAATTGCATTCATTTAAACTATTTTATTGCATGCTCTCCAAACAATTACTATTAAATAGGGAACATTAAAAGCAAACAGTGAAGAAATAATTACTTGGGGTATACTAAGTACTCAATTTGAAGTTAAATTACAAATTTAAATATATCATAAATATAAAATTGAAAATTTTATTTGATGGATAAATCATTTCCGATTGAATTTAGGCATATTATTTTAGAAATACTTTATTTTATAATCACATATTGATTAAGTATTTTACTCTTTCAAACAATAGGGTAATAGAACAAATTCTGATTCCTTAATTATACAAGAAATTAATACGAAAAACAATAGACTTTCGTGTTAAAATATAAACATATGTGGTAATAGTCCGCATTACCTGCAATAAATATGGTTGAAAATCCGAGGTTTTGGAACTGATTCTATAGCATTATTAAGTGAATTAGGCGAATTTTGTATAAAATTATAGGTTTGCAAAGAAAAAGCTAAATCAAAATCTATTTTTGACAAATATTTATGAGTCTACTTTACAATAATGTATAACAATTTTTAAATAATTCATAATATGTAAGGAACAAAATTATATTTTAAAGAAATAACATGAAATGAAAGCTACAGAAGTATTTGGCCAATTATTAGTATGTATGAAATTGAAACATAAACATAATTTTTAATATTTTGTTGCATATCCTTTAGATTCTATTATACCTTGCAGTCTACTTGGCATTGATTTAACAAGTTTAGTATTAATTTCAACGTTTATATTGTCCCATTCGGGTTGAAGATGACATGTGCGTGTATTTATATTATAAATTTCCTATTTTGTAAAAGATCTCTTTAAATGGCCCCAAAAGAGTTCAATGAGACTAACATCAGGAGATTGTGGAAATGTTTTGAACTAATAGGGAGTATTGTATAATATCCATTATAGAGTTTTTCTCACAAAATGCCCTTGATCATTATCCTGTTAAAATATATTATAATTGGTTCATAAGCCCAGCTTTTCCGCACTCGATTTTAAATATTGTTTTAGAATATTTATATATGCATTTTCTCTTCGATAAAATCTAAGTTTCCAACGCCAGTAGACAACATACACCCCCATACCTACTCCAGTTCATTAATATCCTCTGTTGAAAATTCGAGTCTTTTCCAAAATTCACTTAATACCTAAGGTTGCCGGATACTTTTGTGACCAAATGTATACTCCTTTCATAATTAATATGTAGCACAGTAAATATTGTTTCTACAGTACAGAGTGGTCTTAAACGGATTCGGGTACATGTTATTTGGCATCCCTGAAAGGGACCTCAACAAAACTTGGACAAATTGTAATGTGATCAGTCATTCGACGGGGCAATCACCGTTACTCAATGGACGAAACTCATCTAGAACAGAGGTAAATATTGATACGATTAGAGATCTCCACGAATTTGACAACGCAACAATTTTGTATTCGTCTGCTGTTCTCACATAAAAACAATGCGATGTGGAACGTACGTGAAGTATACCCATTAATTTTGATTTCATATCGCAGGAAGAGAACATATATGACCAAGACGTTACGAAGAGAAGGTTTTCGAAAGTGAAGCTCTATACAGGAGGCAAAATACTTCACGTTGCGAAATGCAAGGTTCAACAGCCCGAAGGGAAAAGGTTTGTTACTACTTCAATCTTGTTTATTTAACACTTTGACTGCCATATCACCACATACGGGTGACACTTAAATTCAGTTGTTATTTATCTGACTGCGAATAGTATTAGTACAAATATCTAAAAAGGTCTAACAGGACCAATACGAAACTATAAAGAATTACCAATATCATTGATTCAAAATGGCATAATTTGAGATTACATTCATGTTGTATTAAAATCTAGAAAGATATGTCTTTTCAACCTACATACTGTGGCAGTCTACGTGTTAATGTACTCCTCATACATCTCTATCATGCGCATATTCTGTCTGAGTGTTTAACCCAGTGATGGCCACCGGATCTGCGGCCTTTCCCCACGCTGGGTCCATTCCCCTCATGCAGGCTGTGGTCTGTGACGACGATGGTCCGAGGGGGAACGAGGAGCGAACTGGAGGGAACTGAAACGAGGGGAATCGACCTAGAGTGGGGGAAGACCGCAGCTCTGGTGGCCGTCACTGGTTTAACCATTTCACAAGCAGTAGACTAATTATAAGGCTAGATACACGTGATATTTGGTTTCCTTTTTTTCTAGTAAAAAGGAAGGCGCCAAAGAAAAGAAGTATGAAATGCGTTGGGCGCAACCGGAAGAATTTACGGAATTGATTGTAATGCCGCGAATGCTATTGGACCATTTACCAGAAAGTATTGAAGATGCTCTGACAAAGTTGCTGGAGCAACAAAAAGATTTGCCGCTTCAAATTGATCCCTGACGGAATCCAAAGCAACGATTTTTTAAATATTTTTTTAGCGTGTTCAAAAATACAAAGATAAAAATAAAAACGTACGAATCCATGCTAAATTTTCATAAGCAATGAGATTTTTAGTTTTAACCGACTTGTCTGTTTTCATTGTAAAGATGTAAAGATTTTTATACTGTTGTAGCAAAACTTCTGCACAATGATACGAAGAAAATATTCTCCAGCAGGGAAGATCAAATAATTATTAGCATTTAAACTATGCTATTCTTGTTTAGAATTCGAACTCATAAGAAAAGTCAAACCCATACAATTTGACTATTTCTCGCTCTATTTCTATTATTCATTAACAATGATTTAAGTCAAGCTCAGCTTTTTATAAAAATTCATCTATTATTTATAGAATTACTCAAAATTTGTAAATAAATGTGGAAAAGAATGTGTTTTTACCATATTTATCTAGGTTTTTTGATACCGTGAAAATGTGCATATTTAATATTATGAATATGATACTATATATTCTATATATAGCTAATTCTTATTGTTTCGTAACGCCATAAAGTAATGTTCAAACTTAAAACATTTGAACAAAAGATCTAAGACTTCAGAAACATATAGTACTCGCAATGAAGAATAAAAAGTTTTTAGTCAACGGAGGTCCTAAATTTAGCCCTTTGAATGTTACAGGTCTTTA
Organism: Macropis europaea; assembly: GCA_916610135.2. Classification (NCBI taxonomy): domain Eukaryota; kingdom Metazoa; phylum Arthropoda; class Insecta; order Hymenoptera; family Melittidae; genus Macropis; species Macropis europaea. The sequence goes on from OU744349.1 coordinate 18,710,144, forward strand.
TAAGCTTTCGTATAGTACTATAGCCGGTGCGGAAAACTCCCATGAGCGTTCAGCGAATGTACTTAAGAAATGAGCTAATAAATGTTCCGCACATGAGGTAAAGTTACTGTACAAATTTTAACATTGATAGAGTTACAATTTTGAAACTTTCCATCTCGTACAGGAAACTCTTTGTCAATAGCTTATTTAATAAATACCTGCAATGTGTGCACATTACACATCATACCCATGTGTTAGGTCAAGATTGTTCACCATCTTACTCAACTAGACTATTTGTTCTGTAGAAAAACTAAAAGATAATGCTTATCCTGAAGGACCAACAATCGAGAACATGAAAGGGAGGCTTGTGCATTCATTCCATCAAAAATAATATAAAGTACATTCCAATCTATTGCTGAACATTCGTACAAATGTAACGCAGTACAAGAATGTAATGTTGAATATTGAAATTTACTGAAATAATTTTTCATAAGGTTTTCTATTATTCGATCGTGAATTTCTACATTCAAGGTCATCTGAAAGTCATGATCATCATTGAATTTCTTTTAGCATTGACTATAACGACATTTAATAAAAAATACATGGTGTCATTTAAAAAAAACGTTGATGACCTTGATATGACCTTCACCGTGGACTTGAGACAGAATTGTTTCTCGTGACTCACTCGCTATATCCAACGCTTATGAATACCCATAACCCTTAAAGTATTAATTTTAGGAGCTATGTTGATCCATCACATTTTGCTCCATTTTGTAAAAACTATGCGCTTTCTCAAAGTCTTAGATTCTTCGTATAGTAACATGGCGAATCGATCAAAATATGAAATAAAAAAAGCAACAATTATTTGTAATTATTTAAAACATTCATGTGAATATTTCGTGTTTGTAAGTATTTGTAATTATTTAAACAATTCTCTAATAAACAAAAAACAAGACAATTTTCAGAAATTTTTTTTTCATTCTCAGACAGAATTTGATTACGTAAAGAATGTGGTTGTATTTTTTTGTTTTTTGAATACAGATCGCTCTGTTAAGCTATTAAAATATTACTATCTATATACATGTTTGAAATACGAAAATAGTAAGGGCTACACTCGTACAGTTCCTGTGTTTTCCTTATAATACACAATGATAAATAGCTTGAACAAAAATTACAATACTTATGCTTTATGTTATTTCCACATTCGGTATTTACAATAATTAATTAATACTTATAAGTAACTTATAAGTTACTATTCAGTAACTAACTAGCTAATATTTCTTAACCTGCTCCGATACATTAAACAAACGTACAAAGTAATATTGTTAATACAAAACTGCATTCTATCACACTGACAAACACCCTAATTGATTAATCGCTAGAATACCTTGTGATGTATTAAAAAGCTTACTGAATTTCGTTGATATGCGTGCTTTACATCCAACGTTACCAACTTTAGGCTGAAAACTTTCTTCCAACGCTAAAACTTTTATACAGACTTCTTATGTTGTTTTATATTAGTTTATTAAGCAAATCAGCGCACTGAGTTTTTAAACTAGGAAGATCTCCTGCGTATACGCTGTGCGCTAAATGTTCAAATAAATATCGATAATGCGAGTAATCGAAAATTGTTATCGATAGTTCGAATCGATAGTACAGGCAATCGGCATCGTCGTGAGCACATGTGGCTATTGAATACATTTGAGGATTATTCACTGATAGAATATTTGCGAAATAATACAATTTCAAAATGTAAACAGTCAGATGATTTGGATTGACATAAGGCATTAATAAGTTAGGCAGTTATAAATATAACTACAAAGGTAAATACTACATAATATTTTCTTTACGTCTATCATAACCTTATTTTTTTTTATACACATGTGCTTGACAGTTTAAAGTATGATATTGATGTTACTTGATATTTTTTATCGATTTTATAACTAACACAAATTCATTTACAAAAATTTTGTTAAAATATATTATAAAATATTGCATTTTAAAATATATATGTAATATTATGTATGTTTAAAACAGATGTCTGTGGTATCATCAAGAGTTAGCAGCGTGTCATCAATCTTAAAAGCTCCTGGTGTGAGATCACAACTTATCAGGCAGCCAAACAGAGTATATTTCAAACTTCCAAGAAATCTTAAGAGCATTATTTATAATTTTGAAAGTGGCAATGGAACTAAGGATTATGAAGATTTAATATGTATTCTACGAGATGCAAATATAAAGGTATACATTAACACAGAACATATTTGTTGTTAAAACGGTACCTAATATTTTATCTTAGATAACGCAGCATCTACCATTTTAATTTTTAGGATACAGATTTGATAGAATTTTTAGCAAACGTTAGACAGTGTATATCATTACTTGGGCCAGTTCACAAAGTATTTGTTGAAACACTTTTACAAATAAAATGGACAAACCGTTCAGTAGAAGTAGCATCTGCATACAAGGGATTTTTAGAAGATTTAATTTGTATGCAAATCCATTATGCTAAAAATGTTATAGATAATTTAGTTGAGCAATTTAAACCAGGTATATTTCTTAAAAATAATACTACAGGTGTTTATTGCAAACTTTTTGATTTTTGCTCACACTTTGACTTTGTATAGATGAAAACGATGAGGCAGAGTGGGAAGCTGGAAAATGTAAGGAAGAAGATGTTGAAAGACTAAATCACATACATGATGTTCTTCGTAAAGTTTTAACAGTTGTACCCATGTAAGATTTGCCTGATAAATTTCATATACATTTAAGCAAAACACTACTGTTTTCTTCACAGTTTATGTACAATGTGTGAATGATACTTAAAAATATGTAAAACTATGAATAAATTTTGTTTTTTCAGGTCAAGTAAACTTCTACTACAATCACTGAGAGGGAGGTTTCCATACATTGTACATGGAACTCACGCACATGAAGTTTATGTTTATGCACTGATCCAAGTATTAGACTATGCGCCTCAATTACGATCTGATATACTGTCTCTAATTATTAACAGGTAATACCTCATTATTGCACTATCAAAATGTATCATTTTAAGATCAAACTGAAAGTGCTTTTATTACAGGTTAATGGTATTAGATGTAAATATACCACGTTTAGAGACAGATAATGAAGATGAAGACGTAATGGATGATAGTAGTGAATGTGACAGCTCAATTGGTAATGAGAATAATGTTGAAGACAATGATATAACAGAAACAGATAAAATACATCCAATAGCTCATAAATTGGATGTGTGTATGGAACTGATTCTGAAATACATGCATGACTTCTGTTTTTCCGAAGAAGTTTTGCAAATTGAACCTTTAAAGAGTCTTTATTTTGATGTATTACAAATATTTGAAACAGTAATATTACCCACTCATGCAAGTCAATATGTGCAGTATATCATGTTGTATATTTGTAGTTTTAAAACAGCTGTTGTGGAGGCTTTTATAGATTGGTTATGGCGTAAAGCATCAAATCCTAACATACCCTCTGTTATAAGACAGTCGTCTGTGGCATACATCGCTAGTTCCCTAGTTACAGCAACATTTATCCCAACCGGGTAATTATTTAAAATAAAATTATTAAATTTATGGAATAATATACATAAATATTATTTTATGCATTTCCTTTTTCTTTAGGTTAGTGAAAGTAGTACAGCTTAAAATGTCTAAATGGATACATGATTATATTAATATGCAAGATCATTCAAATTATACAGACGACGAGAATAAAGAACATACAGTATTTTATTCTGTCTGTCAGGCATTATTTCTCATAATTACTAATAGGCATAATGATTTTCCAGACTCAAAAAAATGCAAGTATATCTTATATCAGTTAAAATATGTACATCTCCACTATATTGTATAATAATAATTTTTTATTAATTTTCAGATATGTTATATCTACAAGAGTTGGATTTAGCAAAGATTATAACATGTAAGCTAAATCCATTGAAAGCGTGTCATCCTGAGATTGTGCATAGTTTTGCAGACATTACACGAATGTATCAGTTGGCATACTGTTATACCATAATCGAAAATAATACACGAAGTCAACTTCCTATTTTCAATAGTAAAAAGATATCAACACCTACAATTGACAACTTTTTCCCATTTAGCTCTTACACGTTACAACGAAGTGGACAAAGATTAAATTATTTATTACGCGACAACACCATTCACATTGAAGATAGATCAACTAGCAAATACAAGGAAGAGAATGAATACATGACTGACTAGTAGGCTTAATTTTCAAATTTAATAAAGAATACATTTTAATGTATTTTCAGTTTGTAATCACCTTTTCAAATAAACTAACTATTCCTAAAACCATTTATTTCTTTTTAGTGCCTACCAAACTTCCAAAAGCAATCTTACCTTTACAATTTGCAGTAAATGTAATTATAATAAAGAATATGAATTGATTCAGATAATTAGCATATTATCCTATATGAAACCCTTTCTATAATAGTGTTCTACTAGTAGCTTCATACAATTTTTAATGAATAATTAAAGTAGAAATTTCGACTATTTTTTAATTGATATAAAGCGAAACTCTAATAATAATTTTCTAAAAAATAAAAGAGTTATTCAAAGGAGACAAATTTTATTAATTGTAGAAGATTTCCTTTTTTGTATGTGCTTTTAATTTGTTTGACATAGTAATAATATTGTGATTTTCATGTGAGTTGAGCAAGATTTCAGCCGTAGAATGAACATTCCGTTCATTATAAAACATAAAGTCGATACATGGTTGAATGCTGTTTAATAAAGACATCAGCTTGCACAAGATACCGAATTTCGCGCCGTTAATGTCTTAGAAAACCGGAGCCGGAAACTACTTCAGTGACGCAGTGGCGTAATCTTTTGCGGTCTGTCGGTTGCTTTGCGATTCTTTCACGCAAACGGTAACGTAAAATGGCGAATTGGAATTGTTATTTACTTATGCGAAGTATAATGAAATAACTTTAATACGGTCCAAGGAATATTTGTTACTGCCGAATTTGGAATTATATATTTACTTCAGTTAGCAGGAACGACTGTAAGTAGCACGTTTGTCAGTGTAATAAAAAATTTGTAATGCGTGCTCTAGACGTTGGTTCGTATCCAAGTCGGTAATTCCGCGTGTTTTTCACATGGAACTGACAACAAAGCCGCTTTGGTGCGCAATTAAATCCAAATTCATTTAACACTAGTCTGTTACAACTTTTGCTGGATACAAGTTTAATTTGAAGACAAGGTTATGGTTAAAATACTCAAGTAGCTTTACCCTCGTTTAGCCTGTACATTTGAACATTAATTCATAAATATATTCCATAATTCATTTTAACATCTCTATTTTCAATGCGCATTTTTCTACTTTTACTTTATTATTTAACTCGGTTCTGGTTACTTGAAACGTAGATCGATTTCTCTATCTATCTTTTAGGTTATGATTTTCTGAAATTCGAATATTGTATTTGTAATGTTATTCTAAAATTTTGTTTCGTATTCACGAACGTTACAGTTGCAATAATTTTAAAGCGAATATTAAATATTATATTCGCATGCTCGCTTCGTAATCAACAATTTTGAAGAAAAATTTATATCACATGTTGTAATGAAAACCTTAACAGATCTTTAGAACTCTTTAATCATGCTTCATCAGCTGTTGTACACCTTGTGTACGTAAAAGTATTGTTAATTGTGGCTATGAAAGTTTGTATTTTTTATATTTATTATTACTAATCATTATGAAACAATGTTTTATAAAGTCACTGACAATTTAAACATGACAAATTATAAAAAATCAGTAAGAATGGCTTTTACATATTATGTTGCCATATCTTGCATAAATAATTCTTTAAATTTTGCTGTCATTTTATCACTTTTTTATGTTTAAGTTACATGGTACTAAATATAAGTGATTACTTACAATTTTTTTGGAAAATCTTTGATGAGTCTTTATATGTGTGCTTTTACTCATAAATGTTATACTTATTTGTACTTCAAAGTATTAAATAATTTAAGTATTCAAATTTTTAGTCAACTGAAATAAAATGTAAGAAATAATCCATGTTAATAGAGAAACTTATTTTGATAATCGATGTGACATTATTATTGTTTTATATCATTGATGCAACAAGTTTTTAAAATCAGATAACAATATGAACGGTTACATTCATAAGTACATATCTGTAACAGGCTGCATAAATGGAACTGTAATTGTTTTAGTATTTATTAAGCTTTTTATTTTTGTAAAACATAAAATCTCTCACCTTATTTTTATCAAGTTATTTTGTGTTAATCTTGTTCGATAGTAACAACTGATAACGAAGCAACTTTTTCATCAAAAAATTAATTTCTAATAGTTTATTCTAAAGTATACTGAAATACGTATTATGTACTTAATGTTGGTATGTATTTTGTAGTATACAGAATATTTAAATTATATGTAAAGTAATACTTTGATTCTTACTTATTGCATAATGATAATTAATTCTGTATTTGTAATTTATATAATTTTGCCCACATAAGAATTTTTTGATTTAATGATAGTTTCATAAAATGATTCTTTAAAATTTTGCATGCTACTATAATTTAAAAGAATTTTCTGTATAAAGTTAATTGAATTATTATTAATCAATTAGTCCACATCCAAAAATAATATTGCAGTTTTTCATTAAAAACTTTTTGTCAAAGTTTCAGGTCTTTGAAGCACATGTTGTACAAAAAGTTTCAAATATTTTGATTATGCATAAATATATTTTATGCGTATCACATTTATGTTTAGGTTTATTCATTTTCCATGGTAAAGTGGTTTAGGGCTTGTTTATATAATGTGTAAAATATTTTCTGTAGGAGACTACTTAAGAAGTTAAACTTTTTACTGTATGTCTATTTATAAGATAGACAAAATATTTTTAGCATTCTGTTTATATTTATTAACTACATTTTGTAGTTTAATAAAATTTTGTTGTAATTTCTAGAATAAATCTGTTCGAAGCATTTATATTAATATACATGAAATATATAGAACTGTTGCACCATGAACATAAGCTACTAGTTATTTTAATTGAAATGATCATTAATGTATGTGAAAATAAATTTTTGCAAATATGTGATTTTTTAATACTAAAGTAATATAATCGTATGATGTATCTGTCTCATGAAAAATTAAATGTAATTTTTTTAAAGTGATTTATAAGAGTTTTCACTAAATTATTATCATTTTCCAAAGAATCTATGAAAACACTTAAATTAGGATAAAATGATATAAACTAAAAAAATTAGTTGCTATAATAGAATTAATATTAATGTTTTCTCCTTTATTAGCTCAGTTCTTTTAGTTTTTAAGATTTGCTTAAATGGTTCTATTTCTTTCTTCTGACAAATGATATTTGATTTCTATGAATAAATATTAAAAATCGTGAGTAACTTTAAATTATTTTTAATAGGTTTATTGTGCAGATACTAATTCATCGTTCTACAGATATGATATTGACGGAATGGTGTAATCTGGTATAGTAGAAATATTGATCAATTTGATGTTGATCTACATTGATTGGTAAAAGATCATATTTGCAAGCAGTTAAGTCTTGAATAATATGGCACAGTATTATAATCTTGTGACCAATGCCAGTGGTACATTAACACTTGAAGAAGTACAGAGAATTTGCTCTGTAGAGGGACAAAGCGTTCAGTTAGTTGTTGAAGATATAAATAATGGTGGTAATGGTTCTCAACAATTTTTGACTTACACCACTGCACCACAAAACAGCGGGCAAGCAATATTTTCACAGCAAATTAACTTAGGGAGTCAAATCTCTGCAACGCAATTGGAACAAGGGTAATTCATGCGCATGCATTTCAACTTTTCAAATATTCAAGTAGCAGTGTGATATCTTGCTTTCAATTTTGTATATACATTTATACCGATATACGTTTAGGGACATAAAGGATATTGTATATTCGAGGAAAAAGAAGGGGGTATTGGTATGTGAAGCTGATTATAAAAATTAGATATAAATTATGAAGCATGTTTTAGATTATGAAAGATATTGTTTATATCTATTTTATACATTGTGCAAATGTATACATTAGTATATATGATTGAAACTACATAACACTTTAAACACTAAATATATGAACACATTCACAATTTTGTAAAGAAATTTATATAGTTTCATGTATATCATAATTTGTTTTAAATGAAGCCCAGTTTTGTGACTATTTAATTTATTTAATAATTGCAACAAATCTAACACTGTTCTAGAACACTTCTTAAAGTAGTCTTCTAATTATATGTGTAAAAGTATAGTAACATACTTAAGGAAGTACAGATGTATAGAAACAACATATTCTAGTTAATAAAACTATTGAAGTATATTATTATGAGTATATTATTTAATTTTTAAGTTAAAACACATTTTTGAAAATATATTACTACAATATATTGTACACGTGTGCCTCAAAGAAGCTTCAGGCATTTACTATTTTTGAAATAACAATATATATATATATATATATATATATAATTACTGTATTTCAATAACAAAAAAATTACAGCAAATGCAATGAATGTAAAATGTGGGCATACTGTGTATGTTACATTACTATTTTTACAAACAACTGAATTTAAGCAAACATAAGAGCAATAACTTTTTCTTTAGAAATAAGTATTATTTTTATTAATAACTTAATTATGCAATCTGGCATAATATTATAGAATATACATTATTCATAAGCACAAAATATAGTATAAAGTAATAAATTGCATACTTACTGTTAACTTTCTACAAAGTGGAATATGTGCATAGCACTGAAAGATATCTTTTTTTAATTTATTATGTTTTCAAATGTAGTAAAGTCTATTTATTATGTTGTAATACGTAGCCTTCCATAATTTTTAGTTTATTTTTCTCCATTTGCATTATTTATGCTCTGAAATCACTTGTTTATCCAGATAACAATAACATTTAAAAAAATTTTATTTCGTAAACTACTAGAAAACTTACTTGCTTATACATGCTCCTTTTATATCTTCTTAACAAATTATGTAAAGTTATATGTATATAATTTGTTCAAAGCACTTATAGATCATGTAAAAGGAAAATTTGTATTAGAGTTTTTACAAGTTTTTGTAAATAAAATTATTATTACACTTCATGAAATGCAATAAGAAATGTACCAATGCACCCTTTCTTCCTCGTTTAATTTTTAGAAGTAAATAATGATTATATTTAACTTCAATGAGCAGTAATATGCTACATATAAAATTTCTGAATGAGGATATTTTATTCAAAACTTATTTGTATGTTCTTCCTAATGAAGGAACTGCGAAAATTTTGAAATACGATAGAATTATTGAATGATATTAATTTAATTACATTATTCAAAGTGATATTAAATACAGAATGTTTACTATATCTTTTTCTTTGAAAACTTTATTGTAAACAAAATGGTTCATTTGTATGAATACTATATATATTAAAAGTTACTGTATATATATATATGTATATATATGATTTGTAATATTAATTTATATGATTCATATATTGTAAAATGCATTTTGTTTTCAGGCAAAACGTTTTTATAATCAAAGCAAATACAAATGAATTAGCTGCATCTCAAGATGTATTGAAGACTACAACAGTGAATACTAATACTCTTGACGGAAATATTGTAAACATTGTGGATAATAAAGGTATATTTGTTAACATTGAAATGAAACTATATATTAGCATTACTCATAAGAAAGAAGACATCTGTGATCATAAGTATAATAAAAATTTGTTAATATTACCTATAAAATAGGAATATTTGTGATAATAGTGTCTGCTTTAGGTTCTAAGGCATTGATAGGTTGTAATACTGATGGACAACAAATACAATGGATAAAAATGCAAGAAAATAGTGTTAATATAAATGCAGTTTCTAAACAAGGTGCATTATTATCAGAGAAAGCTCAGACTGCCAATTTAAATAAAAATCAAAATAATACTTCTTCACAAGTAAATATGAGTATACATAATTTTTTTTCTTATATATGATGAAATGGAGTAACAGTTATATATGTTTTCAGATCCCTACAAATGCGCATTGTGAATTATCCTCGTTGAATACTGGACCTACAAAAAGGAAGCCACTTAAATCATATCAAAATAGAAGTCGACTTTCAGCAGGCAGTGTAGAATCTGCATCAGGTGCACTTGATGGACTGAATGTAACGAATAACGTTGGAATACAAAGCCCTAATGTGTCTAATGTTAGGACACATACATCCTCGTTCCCTACTAAGACAATTAGTCCCGTTGGACAAAATGTGACGCAAATTTCTACACAAGCAAATACTTCTTTGAACACAGTTTATACTATACCTCAAACTCCCAACCTAATGTCAAATAATTCGGTAAAATTGCAACAATCTAAAATGAAACAGGCAAGATTAAAACAAACGCAAAGTCAAAAGCAATTGCAAAGTGATCAAGGATCGCAAGAAAATAATATACAACGACTATCAAGTGTTACACCCGAGTCAATGCAGGGTTCCTTGACTAATCCTATACAACGGCAACAAACAAATACAAATGCGGCGCAGCAAAGGCAACAAATGTCACCTGCATCACAAATGCAACAATTTCAAAAACAGACATCTGTAACACAAAAGTCTCAATATGAACAACAGTCATTACTTACATCGTCATCTCGAAGCGCACGTAATAGTTCTATGGATATTGAATCTCCAGATTCTTCACCACTTTCAGAAAAAGGACTGACAAATCAGCAAAATTTTTCATCACAAACCGATTCAGAAAACAGTTCATCTGAAAGTATTGCCTACCTCCAAAAAGTTATTGATAATCCTACGAATACTATAGTGCAACATCAAATACAGGGAAATACTGCAAAAATGTTAGTTATGTTCTCTAATGGTGAACAGCGATTAATTACATTTGATATACCAAATGAGGATTGTACAGTTCAAGATTTATTAGAACAGGTAACCTAGTTAGTTTTGTGTTTTTTTATTAAAGTATTTTATATTAACAGAAATGTTAAATAAATTATTGACTATGAAAATGTTTATGTTTTCAGGCGAATATCATAGTTTGTGGAACAACAAATGTTTCGTTAGTTTCTGACCCTACATTGGGTATAAATTATATTGTAGAAGCTGGAGCTGGTACAGTCTCAACATCTGAAAATGATAGTTCTCAAGAAAATATGAATACTGCATTAGATAGCTCACATAGGTAAATTTTTCAATAAATAATCTATAAAATTTAATTTAGGGAATTAAAAATACTAAAATATATGTGTAAACATTTCAGTTCTCCAGATGAAAATAGTAATCCTGTACAACAAAATGAGGTATGTTTATGAAGTTGCTTTTACAATTTCTTTTGTGTTGTATTACTGTACATAGAATCTAATTTTACGTTTCATATACTCTTTAATCGCCCTTAAATTCTAAATTGACATGCAAAATATATAAGTAGTAAAATTAAGATCAGGTATGCTCCTTTTATTTTCTATCTGTTGCATTGCACTAAAAATGTGCTTAATTTATGGCATGTAAGAAAAGTTAAGTTTTTCATCTAAAGAGTCCCTATGGAGATACCAGTTAGCAACTATTTTGATCTTGTATGACACATAAAATTGTTACATAATAAATTTGTAAACAACTATGATATTCTAAATATAGTTGTTTCAGTCAATTCTGGTAATAGTAATGGCAATATAATGTTTAAAGTATGAAAATATTAATAATACATAATAATTTTCTAATTTTTATTTTCTATCATCATGAATAATGTGTTAATATAACTCTTTCTCAACTTTGTGCGGCTTTATTTTACTTGGCATAAATGCTTCTTACTATTATTTTAAGATAATAGTTAGTTTTAATTAATAGATTGTAACATTTATTAATTATTGCAGCCAACTCAATTGTGATTAAATTTAATCATATAGTTGTTACATCATACTGTAGCGCAATAACTTATAATTATACTTTGATATAATACAGGGTGTCCCATTTTAATCAATCCACGCGATTATCTCCCGAAGTATTCATTATTTGGAAAAATGTTTTAAACAAAAGTTACTCTGTTCCGAGGGGGACATATAATGATATGAATCATTTTTTATGAAGTATTTGTTTAAAATGGAATCACTTGTTTTCGTTCAGCTGGCCGTATAGCCCATTCCGAGACGAATTCAATGACCTATGACATGATGGTCTTTCAAGGTCTTTACTTTCCGTCTTTTAAATTCTTCTTTTGCTAAACGTCCAGATTACGTTCTTTATCTCTTATATCCGAACGGATGACATTGGACATCAGCACATTGATTTATTCTGTCCCTGAGAGACAGTTCTATCTCTTCGAAAGTTGCTCTGGCAATATGTTACTTTTTGAACACAAAAGATCTTTCACTATACAAGTTGGCAGCTGCCCTATAATATTGCTGACGCTCTCTCAGAAAGCAAAATCATGTCGACAATTTTAGTAGGCGTATAATCTGCCATCGTAAACTTAAACGTTAATGAAGAACGTGTGATATTAGTCACAATAATACTGATTCATTAAAAGCAATGGAGGTATGCCCTAGCTGCAGATATTCCATGTTTGTAAACATGAATACCGATATGGTTCCATTTTAAAAAACACTAATGACCTTGAAATCTCGTAAAAAGGATGAACTTGAGAAAAAATCTTTCATATCATTACATGTCCCCCTCGGAACAGAGTAACTTCTGTTTGAAACATATTTTTGAATAACAAATAGTTCGGGCGATAATCGCGAGAATTGATTAAAATGGGACTCCGTGTATATTAAATATTATATAATATGTAACATACTTTTAAATAATATATAGTAGGAAGTAATAATACCATTAAATGCTCACAATCGATATCTACAACATATTTTGTATGGAATTAGGAGCCTATATACATCGAGGGAATGCTTGCTGTCTGCTCGCATTGTGGCATTAGTTCAATAGACTTCAACCGTTGTCTAAGATGTAAAAGAAAATTACCAAAGGATGTGAAATCTATACCCATGACAATGGGTATGCAAGAGAAGAAGGAGACCATGCTGTCTGTCGATGTAAGGAGTATGGAATGATAAAAGACCAATATAATGCATTGTATTCGTCGGTGCAATTGTCTGATAGTATAATAATAATAATACATAATTTAGAATCTTCATCCATTCGGGTGGTTTGAAATCCACTTAAAATTGTAGCTCCACCATTAAATGACCATAACAGTCAATACAGTTCAGTAAAAAGATAAACATTATAAACGATCAGACAATTTAAACGTGTATAAATATTCACAGCTTTTGCGATAACACGCATTTAAAGGACATCATGTGTTATGAGCATACCATTTCAAATCATATTGGAAGCAAATACTAATGAATATACAAATATATTGTATATTGCAATTTTCATTTTTTATCAAACAAAATAAGTTAAATATACGAATTTTATTTTTTGCGTTATTTATTGCAGACCTTTTACAAGAAGAATCATGAGCGAAATTCATCAGCAAAGCTAGAAAAATTGGAACGAGATGGGGCCGTTTATAAACGAGGAAGGGGAAGAGGAAGGGGTATTTCGAGACCAAGGCCAATTCATAAAGAGCCAGGTAAAAATATACTTTGTGTCTTTGATATAAGTCAATTTTACACTACGTAAATTTATATGGTAGATATATGTATGAAAATTTCATAAATATTTCTTGATCAGAGTGTTTGACAATATCATCGGATGAAGATGAGGAAGGCAAAAGTAGAAAATTGGAGGGCTCTAATAACAATTCATTTCCACATGATACAAGTAATAATTTTAATGAAGAAATGGACACCATCCTTGAAAAGGAACCAATAATTACGAACAATTCTATTTCTAGCACAAGTTCTGATTATGATATGGATAATGAAATTGTAATTAAAGGTATTTTTCGAAAACTGTTAATTTGAATCTATTAAATTTTACATGCAAAGTGATACGATAGGAGAAATTAATTTGTTTTTTTAGATAACACTGTAACATCGCCACATACTTCTTTGTTGTGTCGAACAGTAAGGATAGGGTCTTATAAGTATGTTCCACGGGAAAGAGTGATAATCTCGCAAACTGGAGTAAGATTTGGTGTACCTTTATTGGAAGATGGTAACTGAATTTTATTAAACGTAATCAAGATGAGACATTTTTGATAATATAATTAATAAATATATATATGTATGTATTACAGACAAAACTTTTGTAACGTTAGAAGTTAAGTATCAAGATATAGTGAAAGTACTAATTCATTTTGGAAAATCAATGCCGGTTCTCTTCTTTTATACGTCTACTAATACTGGAGCTATGATACGTGAGCTATTAGGAATGCAGGATCCGAAAGGGCCATACTATGATCCTGCGGGAAAAGGTACCAACTTCAAACCATATTCTTATTTGTAGTATAAATTTGATGAAGATACAAAGATTTTAATTTTTTTTATTAGATCATACACATAAACGAATCACGTTACTGCCAGAAAAATTAAGTGAAGAATCAAAGGTCGTGTTAAAAAATTTGTTTTCGCGGAGGCGTTTGTTAGAAGAGTTGAGTTCGAAGGAAGCAAATGATATTCTCGTACGTGCGTCACCGAAAGATGTACGTAATACAATGTATTATTAATAGGTTTATCAAATAAACTTTTGAAAAAATTTAGCATTAATTTTGTATGTATTTTTTAACAGACTTCACAAATTCAAAGTTTAGGAAGGAGAGAAAGCCAAGTTGCGTCATCGACTACTAATAATGCCAACGGTGGAATACAGACGTAAGGAATAATTTTATTCTTTGTGTTACATTTACTTCCTTCTTGTTAACCAATATGATTGCACGATATCAGATTAATGTATCGAATTGTCATTTATAGAATCACTGTGTATCCTCCACCGCCTGCAAAAGGTGGCATAGCCATTAATACTGAAGACTACTTATGTCTAGGAGAAGATCAATTTTTAAATGATGTAATTATAGACTTCTACCTCAAATATTTGACACTGGAAGTCTTATCGGAATCCGACCAACACAGAACGCATGTGTTTAGCTCATACTTTTATAAACGACTAACGAGTCCACATGCTCAAGCGGGTGAAAGTAATGTACCCCTCTCACCTGCCGCCAAAAGACATGCGAGAGTACAGAAGTGGACAAAGAACGTTAATATATTTAAAAAAGATTTTATTATAATTCCTATTAATGAACAGTAAGTACATACAATATTAAAAAATCATTACATATTCTAATCACTATTGTTCTCCCTCACATAAAATACGTTACAGTGCGCATTGGTTTTTGGCTATTATTTGTTTCCCTGGACTGGTAGGCGAAGTTTCTACACATCGTACTCATACGGAGGAAAATGATATTCGTAAGACTGTACAAAAAAGTAAAAAACTGAAGGAAGTGAAACTTCAAGCTGTTACTATTGGAACTACAACACTTACTCCAGTTACTACTACTATAACTACTACTATAACTATAGACCAACCTGATGATGGTTCGGAAAGAGATGAAGCTGAAGGTGATGATGAGGAGATGGAAATGGATAGCGAAGACGACGTAAGTTTAGCATGAATGATTAACTTTCAACACTGCAGTAAGTTATAATAAGTTTGGAAAACTAGTAACAAAATAAACTATCGATATAGGACGAGTCAGAAACTACAGAGGATAAGAATCAATCGTTAAAAGTAGAACAAAATGTGCCACAACAAAACGAGACTGTAAAAGTGTAAGTACTTGTTTGTATCTCTTAATGGTTTATTATTTCATACGCACAGTGTTCCATTTGTTCAGTATATCCATTTTAACTTTTTATAGCCCCTGCATATTAATATTTGATTCTCTGGCGGGAGCAAGTAGAGCGCGAGTAGTAGCTACATTAAGAGATTACTTAAGTTGCGAATATGTTGCAAAAATGAAAAGTGAAAAAATATTTTCAAAAGATACTATTAAGGGAGCATCGTTAAAAGTTCCTCAACAATCAAATTTTACTGATTGCGGTTTGTACGTATTACAGTATGTGGAGAGCTTCTTTAAGGTAAGTAAACTATTTATATTTAAAATTTAATTCATCAAAAGACATTCCATGGAAACAGTACATTAGATAATTTCATTTCAGAATCCCATTAAAGATTATACTTTACCAATAAAAACGTTGAAGAATTGGTTCGAAGAAATAGTTGTAACAAGGAAAAGGGAAGAATTGTCAAAACTATTAATTAGTTTAATGAATTCCAAAGGAGACAGAAATATTACTTTACCTGTTGTAAACTTTCCTACGCAAGATGGTAAATTAAAAACTAAGGCTGAAAATAATGTCGACATGAAATCTATAAAAACCGAGGTAGAAAATAAGAAAAAGCCTACGTTAGAAGGAGAGAATCGTATTAGTAATGATATGCCAAATCAAACGGAGAATACTGAACCAACTAATGAAATAGTTAATAGGGCTACTTACCAGATCATTCCTTATTCTCCATGTACAAGTTCTAGTTCGACTGAAAGCAATGCAACAGAGATGTTGACAGAACCTAAAACTTCTCAACCAAGGTAATTGTTAAATTAGAAAATAAGTTGTATACATAGAGTGTAACATAATATGTGGAATCTACTTTCCTGTCTATCTTTTTAAAAATCAGAAATAAATTCATGTAAATATACGTTAGTTTTTATTCTGTTTCATAATTATAGTTGTCTTTGTCTTTTAATAACTTATAACTATTTATTTGCATAAAAAATACAATAAATATGTAGGTATTATTTGCATTGATTGGAAACCATGTTCAATTTGTTGAAAGGGTAAACAGTCAACTGCAATTACTTATGTTCGCTTTACGTGTTCAAGTATTTTTTTGGAACATAACTTATTTGTTTTGGTAACAACGCGGAAGTAGACACATATTTATGTAAATTTGTTCTACTGTTTTTAAGTGCTACATTCATTCTTGATGTAGGTCACATATAGTATGTTATACCTTGTGAATATATATGCATTATGAATAAAACTTTTGAAACAACAAAAGGAACTACGCTGTTATAAAATAAACTTTTGTTTTAGGTCGTCGAGCGAGACAATGTCCTATTTAAAAAACAAACGGATACCCAGGTTAATGTTAAGAACGGAGAATCAAGATGACCCTCAAGTGGCCAAAAAACACAAAGGAGAGTCTTTTGATTCTTGTAAATAAATGTTACTTTCTTTTTTATAATGACAAAATTAAAGTTAGCCCACATTCATAAACAAACATGAAATCATTTACCTATGTAATAAATGTAGTTAATACTTCATAAAGTGAATAAAAACATCCACTCATAACTGTGTATACTTGCTTTTTAATTTGTCGTCATTATTATAGACAGTACAGAGAAGGAAAATCTGTATTATCAGATTTATACTTCTGTGCTTATCTGTCTTTCAACACGTTTTTCAAGTGCATCCAGTGTGAATTCCCAAAGCGAAACTCATTGGTTGAGCACTCAACAGACATCCTTTATAAAGTCATTTCAGCTCATTACAATGGGGGTCAATCAACTCTGTCAAGGACATTGGTGTTGGTATGTTAGCCTCTGCACGTTCAGTATTCCAAGTGATGTGGCTACAGACGAATGATAATACAGAACCAAACCCCCGAGAAGTGTTTTCAAATTGTTTATTAACGTTAGATTAATTCTAAAAGATTATGACGAAATGATAAAATGATACACATAAGAATGAGATGATTTGCCACTACTTTTTTCGGAAACTTATGCTTTGGTTCTGAATCAAACTCTGACTTGAAATGCAAATGTAAACGAATCGATGTAACAGTAAACATGGTCCGTTACTTTTAAAACAGTAGTTGTAAAACGTACAAAATTATACTCATGAAGTACCAGTGAATTCGGTCTCTATTTTGTAATTCATGTATAGTGAAAAGGGATCGGTGTGCAATATGGTGCCGATGCCCAACCAGGTAATTTGGGAGACCAGTTATTTAAAGCCACGCGACATATCCACACAGATATATTCTATTGCACTCGCTAGTTTTAGATAACTGTTAAGTAAAATAGCGTGCGAAGGGAAGGAAAGAGAATTGAGAAATAGTTGAAGTGTCGGTGTCAATGCTCAAAAAGGGATGACAGGAGCAAGTGAAACTCGATGATAGGCACGTAAGTTTCCGATGCGTCGCACGTTCCACGAGAAACACCTGAAGCCATAGTTTATTGAATGATTGTGTACTGTTGCATAATGCCTTAGTTTCAACTTTCCGCTACTTCCAGTTTATGCATACATATATTACGATGTTAACATGTGATGACAGAAATTTCATCAGCTACCGAGTTCCATTTTGCCGTGTGAACGTTGCCTTGTTTTTCTTTTTTACATCAACACACGACACGCATTCATTTAATCCGATCGTCATACCATTATGTTTCTTTTTCAATCAAATGGTAATTCCTTAAAGGAAAAATATTTTTTTACAACAGTCTGAATTATTCAACTCTTTTTTTGTATGAAAAGAAGACAGTAGGATTAGGATGTGACTTTTTATGAGATGCAACATATTTATACGTGCTGTTATTGTTTTATAGCATTCCCATTGAACTCGTATACATATAGTTAGCGCCATGGCTGCAACAATGATTGCCTTAGCGGTTTCTACATTCTATATTGTACTCACAAGCCTCATAGCTTATTGGATGAGAAGATATACAGCCTATTATATACGCGACCCATTTGTAAGGTCCCTATTTTTGGAAGGCATTGCCACTGCTGAACTTTGTGGGGCATGTTTTGAACTCATAATAAGTAAGTTTAATATAGAACCCCACGAACATTTAAATGCTTAGGTTGAAATGCGTATTAACTTACAGTCTTATTAATCTATAGTTATGATCATTCGACAAATATAGCGATTATGCATTCTTTCCTAATTAGAAGCATGCTTCAGTGTATACTGATTATTTATACATAATAAGTATTACATTTCATTCTATTTTAATATGCATAATTTTGTTTATAAATAATCAACTAATAGTAAATTATATTCAGTCGGATATTAATACATTGTATTCATTATTTTATTTTATAAATGAAAATGAATGTATCCCTTTAACACGTTGAGTGCCGTAATGAAAATACTTGCTGTTTTTTAGTATAAATCAATAAAAAGAAACAAATTTATTAGTACTCAATCGCACACTCGTATACTACGTTCTTGTCGTAATATTAATCTTTTTTAAGAATTTGAGTTTGGTAAAATAAATTTTACCGGTAACTTCCACAGCAGTCAACATGTTAATGTCTGCAGATTTATTTGGAAGACGTCAACATTGTCACAATGAAAACTGTCATACCTATTATACGGATTTAATTTTGTTTAATGTTCTTTATTAGGTGTCTCAGTATACGATATTCATTCTTCATTTTCAATCTAATTTTGAAAGCGGTGAGATCTTGAAATCAAAACTTTGTATATATCTTGTTTGGCATTCTGTGTAAACAAGAAGCGACTATAAAGTGCTTACTTTCGATGTCCATACTATAGAGGGTGTTTCACTACTGCTGGTAAATATTTTAAGGGGTGATTCTACAAGCCAAAATAAATCAGGAAGTCCTTCATTATTTTGCCATCTGCTGCTTCGTTTTCGAGATATAAGCGATTGAAAATTAGGTA
This sequence comes from Macropis europaea, assembly GCA_916610135.2. Lineage (NCBI taxonomy): Eukaryota > Metazoa > Arthropoda > Insecta > Hymenoptera > Melittidae > Macropis > Macropis europaea. The sequence continues at coordinate 18,729,845 of OU744349.1, forward strand.
TTCGCTGTGTGTGCGTGTGCTCTCCTGTGTGAGTGCGGACCACACCAACGCGTCGTCAGCTGTTCGCTCAATCGCACGTGTAGAAACATACACGTGTTAGGTAAGTTAAAATTAAATAATAATAATGACGCGTTATTTGTCACTTTATTTGACTGCTTCGCTTCGCGACACAAAACAGAATAATGGCTGTCGCGTCTTCTTGCCTGGCGTTGCATTGTTTCTTTTCTAAACGCGAGAACGTAAATTGTTTTGCCTGCGTTCGTGCATCGCATTCGGCCACCGGGGCGTTCCTCTTGAGCAGAGCCGAGAGTTCAAGTTCAAAGTACGAGGGGGCGTAAAAATCACAAATTCTCATTCTCGAATTACAAAAATCCGCGGTTGACGTAGCTTTAAAATATGAAGATGACTTAAACCCTGTGAAAACTGGTACTGCAGCTTCTAGTGAGGTTCTTTTGAAAATACTTTATGAATATGGATTAGTAGAGTCCTATCCAAATTTGCAGGTGACATTAAGATTGTTTCGAACAATTCCTGTCTCTGTCGCATCTAGAGAAAAGAGTTTGCAGCAACCTTAAGATCATACGAAATTATTCACGTTCAACATTGGGGCAGGGAAACCTAACAAATATGGCAATAATGTCAATTGCACAAGCTTTGTCTACAACTATCAATTACGATACAGTAATTGATGTATTTGCTTCACTTAAAGCAAGAAAAGTGTAATTTTAAATATTGGACTTATTAGAATTTAAAATTAGGAAAACAATATTGTTGGTTTTTAAGTTTATTCAATGTGATATTATCCTTTTTATATTGTTTTATTTGCTTAGTTATAAGAAAAACAGTTACCAGTTGGAGACGCAAATTTAGGCTATTGCCTGAGGTGTGCAAGGCCCTAGATTCGGCTCTGCTCTCGAGAAGCATTAGTAGTGTCGCAGCCAACTTCAGTAGCCCTTTTTGAAAATGCCGCTCATTCTCGCAAAAATAACGTAGCCACTAATACAGGCACGTACAGCGAATACCCAATTTTCAATCGCTTACATCTCGAAAACGAAGCCGCAGATTGCAAAATAGTAAAGTACTTTCTTATTTATTTTGGCTTGTCGAATCATCCCTTAAAATATTTACCAACAGTAGCGAAACACTCTGTAGATAGACACATCATAATATTCTGTCTTGAATGTAAATTACGAATGAAAATAAATATTTTATTATTTGGTCATACGGCTGTAACCTTCCTTTATAATTATTTTATAAAAATGATACCTAACACTTTGACTGCCGTGGGGGTCACCGGTGACCGATTCATTGAATTTTATTTAATTAAGGAATTATTAATTTTATAAAAATTTTAAATAGAATTAATATTGTAATAAGAATAGAAAGTCTAGACTGTGCAATTGTATAGTTACATATGTTTTTTCTTCGTGATAGGGTATTTGAAATGGAATATAATAGATGTCTGACTAGGTTTGGGAGTTTTCACTGTGCCTGTTCACATGTTAACACGTTGAACACCACAGTGAAAGCGGCCATAGCTAGTCAGACACGATGTAATTTACTATTTTTTTATATAAATCATAAAGAAAAAAAGATTTGACTATTCAGTCGTGTTCTTCTGTTCCTACACTATTGTTTCAGTATGAAGTTTGCTCAGAATTTGTGCGACAATCAGTAACTATTTAATTAAATTAAATGTGAGGTGTCGGTCACCGGTGACCGCCACGGCGTTCAACGCGTCAATACTTTAGTAATAATACTAGGTGACACCTACGTATTCAAAGTGTCAACTACTCTTTTCCTTCACAATTTATATTTAAAACGGGACATTATGTTGTGTCTAACCAGATATGGCAGTTTCCACTGTGGCATTCAACGTATTAAACTAACACGTTGAATGCCGTTAGGGTCACCGGTGGTCGGTGCCTCAAATTGAATTTAATTAAATAATTATTCATTGTCACAACATTCTGAGCAAACTTCATACTGAAACAATAATGTATGAACAGAAAAACAATAATTGAGTATTCAAGTCTTAGTTTTCATTACGATTATATAAAAAAGAGTATATTATATTGTGTCTGATTAGGCATGGCTGTTTTCACTGTGATAATCAACGTGTTAAGGTTGATTCAGACACGACCGTTCCTTGTCCGCACCGTGCCGAATTGGTTACCGTATTTTCATAGAGAATGATAAAAAAAGTTGGGACCAAACTTGAGGAGTATATAGTACTCGTCAAAACAAACAAAAAAGTCTGAATGAATATCGGTCCAAGTATCATTAGTTTCAGAGTTACAAGACGTTACCTTTCAGTTTACTTCTACATTATTTAATAATTATGGTTCATTTTTACACAAATTCTAAAATAGCGGATATGCGATTCATGTACAGCAAAGCAAGTTGCAATTCTAGACAAGCTGATCGTCTGTATGAAAAAGTTTTCCTGAACCGCTGGTACCCTACCAGTAAAATGTTTAGTACCATGCATCAGTGTATTTTATAACTAGACTGCGGATGTTTATGCAAATATACAATTTCAGATATTAATATTCTTTGTTTAAATGCAGTTGAGAAAATAGAACTTCGACAAAATTGTATTTTATGCTTTAAATGTTACATAATGTATTTTTTATTTTACTTACTTTGTAACATGAATATTTTGCATATATTTGAATATGTTAAGTTGCACAAAGATCAGCAGTCTATTTAAAATTAATGGAAACAGCTTGTAACTCCAAAACTAATGATATTTGGACCCATGTTCATGAAGACTTTTGTTTATTTTGATGAGTACTACGTACACCTGAAGCTTGACCCCAATTTGTTTGAACATGCTGTGTATGTAACAGTTTATACATCACTTTGCCATGTCCATCATCGTCCAGCACGAAACCAATTCAGGTCTGGGGCACGGTCGTGTGTAAATCGAACTTGTGACCCCCATGGCAGTTAACGTGTTAGCTAGGCTATATGAATTATCCCTGTTGCCATAGATTTTTCAATACATTTATCATTTACGAAAAATTATTATTCATAAATTTCTTATCCATACGTTTATCTAATGGTGTAGCCGCACTCATACCAATATAGCCATTAAAATCTTGGACAAAACAAGAGCTCAGGCGAAGTATGGAATAGACTACTCACGCAATGCTTTTTGGATCACACGGATTTGGGGCTCTAGAGCCCCATTATCATTTTCGTGTCATATCCTACTGTATCGATTGGGTATTACCTTACATCGCTACTGGTAGTAGGAATTAAAATCAAAAACAGTAATAGGCACTTGTTATTTCAAGTAATGATTTTTCTTTTCGTCTTCGAATAAAATACCGCATCTGCAGTATTTATTTTCGACTTTACATATTTGCGCTTATCAATTACTACAGAAAATCTTTTTGCTATATTTATCCGTTAAAATTTACGAAATGTAACACAATTTAACGCGTATGTATCGTAATGAAAATATCTTTTATTTGTCAATGTATAAAGTCGGGCGAATACGCACATGGCATTGCACCTGTATTACTCTCCGATCAAAGATGTTAATTGGATTTTCAATTATATTCCTTTCGATAAATCTGTTATTTTTTTTTTGATAACACTAGTTTCATTTTTATTTAATGTAACACTGAATCTTAGTTGCTGATAATTGGGGTGTCTCCATGTATGGGATATATCTGTTCGTATTGACGATATGGTGGTCCATGAACTGGGGTGATGCGACTGCATGCCCTTATACGCACATCGAGGACGTTGTCGAGGGGAATAAATCAGTTCGCGACGCTTTTCTTTTGACATGGGCCGAACTGGTTGGCGGTCTCGCCGTTTTCCGATATATCCAATTACTTTGGGCACTGGAGGTCGTTTCGACGCACAAAAATAGAGCATTTGATGACTGTACTACCGATTTACAAGTAAGTACGAGAAATGAGTTTCATTGCGGAACTGTTCCATTAACCCTTTGGTTGCAACATGTGTATATACAAGGTGTGCTGAGATAAGTGGTGCCCCCAGTAGGAGGTAAGTCTAATAGAAAAAATAAAACGAATATGTAAAACAAAATTTTTATGAACGAGACTTCGTTTTCGAGAAAATGAAGATTAAATGTTTGTCTGGTACTTCCCTACGTCCCGTGCTAAAGATTCGTAGCCGCGCTTATTGACCCCTTGGTATACAAATACTGGTAGGACACGTCATTTGTTTACTATATCCTTGTAAAGCTTACACAACTGTTAAGTTGAGATATATTAAATAATATTTTTTTAACTCATCGAGTTTCATTTTATTTGCATGTCAAAGAGTTAATGTTACATAATTAATTTTTTAATTCAGAAAAATATTATTACAATAAGCCAGACCTCGATTAAAACAAAAAAACGAACTCAATCCGACACATAGTTTCCGCGATAAAAATTCATAAGTACAGCCTGTTTTTGTGAAAGTAGGCAAAAAATGCAAAATTCAAAGGTCCGTCTTTTTTAAACAAATTCGAATCTAGCAAAATGATGACTTAAATCCCCCCTACTTTCACGGGGATTACATTATTTTGCATTTTGAACAAAATTTCTGACATGGATGTAAAGAAAGTGATCGATTTGGCGTGGAATGACCCTATACGCTCATAACATTACCCCAAAGTGTAGATATAATAGGAGGCGACACTCCGGGCGGCACCTTTGAAGTTGACCGGTTTACTTGCCCTTTAAATTGGTTGTATAAGCGAGCGGGAAATGTACACCAACTGAATTTAATACGTTTATTTCACGTCAACCTCTGATAATTGGAAATTTGTTTGTCTCATAAATTTTCTACATGTTGCTAATATTGGCTTTCGGATTATTTACATCAACCTTACAAAATTAAAAAGTTTAAAAAGAAGAAATATAATAGAATGATAACTCTAAAAAGTATATTATAAAAATATACATTAGGAATAAATTACGAAAATATTTAGTACAAAAAAATTATAAACAAATATGTAACAAATGAATTACCACATACATTGAAAACATATTACAAACATTATGAATACATATAATATAAATTTATTTATAATAAGTGTTATAAATATAAATATATTACAACATATGCTACAAAATAATTACAAATTCATAGTTATACAGTGTGACCTATCTTTTTTATGTCATTTTTAAAATTTCTATTGCTGTACTTATATCTACTCTTTGACATTACTATGATCGGTACAGAAAACACTTACGGGAGTTCAGACAATGTATAGTACACATTAAATATGCTCACCAATCTACCGCACTCGAGGTAAGGAAGCACCCAATAAATTTTTAAGTATAACTTTCCCGAAAACGAAGTCACGTACTAAAAAGCTTTACTCTATATTTTCGTATTATTTTTTCATCTAAAACACAAATGGCCATCCGGAGCAAAGCCTGGTTCCAGCCTACCCCCACTCTGCGTCCATTCCCCTCACGTAGATTGTAATTTGGGTATGACGTCGAAAACATCACTAACTGTCCGTAAGTACGGTTTATTAAGAAACAGCGATGTATTAAGAATAATTATTTTTCTATATATGACATCAATTTAATCTAGAGATAACATTTAAACTTTTTTATTACGTGAGAGGAATGGACGCAGAGTGAGGGTAGGGTGGCGCCAGGCGTTGCTCCTGATGGTCATCTTTGATCTAGAATCACCTTCTACTCGGTTGTATTACTCGTCCCGACACACTTTGTACATACGTGTCCTGGCAATGTAGATTCCTTTATACGAACAGCCACTATAATGGCTTCGAGAGCTAGTTGTCATTCCGGATAATACACGAATATTCAAAGCTGAGTTAAAACATAAAAAAAGTAATAAATAGGGGAATAAAAATACATAATGAATGAAGTGTTTGCGAAGGCAAAAGAGCATAATGAAACAAATGAGTAAATGAAATCAGCGCTTGTTGCTTAATTATTATTATTTTGCACACAGCGAACGGTTTTCATTGGAAGCATGTCACAGTCAAAGGGTTAAATGAAACTCGTGTAACAATAATTTTCCTTTAAACATAGACATGTTATATGTTTCGTGTATCACTGTCAATATTTTTCGAATAAATCTTTCTTCCATTTTAAGGTTCCCGTAATATTTGGAGCATTTGTTGAATGCGTAGCAACTTGTATATATAGGGTGGTTTCACGTGGTTTGAGTGAGATAAATTCTAAGTTTGGCATGATTCTCGATTCCTTTGTTGGAACAAGTTTGGTCCTCGCAGGTTTGTTCAGTTTCTTTCTTATTTATATTATTTCTAAATTGTTTCAATCGTATGTGTTACTGTATATGTATCTTTCCTAATATCCTACATTTTCCATTTACACAGTATCTAAAATGCATCTACATCTTCAAATTTTTGCAATTCATAAATCTTTGGGACAGTGCATGGTATTGGTATACAAAGTGTTCTAAAATTCATGGTCTTAGATTTGAGCATGTATGGTACTCAACAAAATATGTAAATAGAAATGAATTCGTAAACATACATTGGGAAATCAATAGTTTCCGAGACGTAAAGAAAAATTTGAATGAGCACCTAGATTGAAACATACCATAGTAACAAGTGACTTGTTCTGCAACAACTATTTTACAGAATTCCCATGTATTACGCGGCATATTTGAAAAACCAGATAGTAGTCGGAAACTTTTCGCCGACAGTGTACGTAGCGAATGTTGAGCTCGCCAATTTTAGAACATCCTGTATATTCTGTTGATAAAAATAGGGTAATGAAATCCCAGTAAGCTCATAGTTTCTGAGATACGACTCCTTAATTTAGTCCACTAAAAATAGTAATTTCTCATAATACAAATCTACGCTGCATGCACAGAAAATTTTCGGAAGACAATGAAAAAAATAAAATTGCGTGTAAAAGAAATTTTGACTCCTGCAACTCCTTAAATTCAAATCGATTATTATTTCATAATTGCCACATCAAAATTACAGTAAATTTATTTTTTACAAAGTTAAAGCTTTCTGTAGAGTTCAAATCATTTGTCCTAAGTGTTTTTTCTTAGTTCATACGAATTTCAATATACAACACTTTTGTTTTATTTTCTTCCTACTTTTTATACAAATTTCTTTGTAACTACGAAACGTGTAAAAATAATCACTTAATTATTCTGTAGTTGTGACGACATGAAAAATGTTTCGTACGTAATTTAAATGGTTTCAACGGGTAATCGCACTGAAAAAGAATTTTTAATCAGAATCGATGTTTCTTAATACGAAAATGTGTGTTCATTTCTTTTGTATGCTGCAACTGACTTAAACAAGCATTCAATCATATGTAAAAATATCTTAAAATAATTTTAATATGCATGATTTAAAATGAAAATTGAAACTTATATTTTTCGAGTCTATGGGTAGAAGTGTCAACGGAAAATTGTTTGCGAGTATAATTGAACAATATCAGACAATGTTAATTGTCGTCTTAGACAACGCATTTTCGTCAAGCAATATAACGCTGAATTTTTATTATTTTACATAATAATACAAAATCAAATTATTATACCACACTTACGGCCGACAGTCCTTTATTTCTTAACGTATTGGAGATACAAAAAAAATTGTTTATATGCAAATTGTCATACATAGCTACCTTTTGAAAATATTCGAATTATATATGAACGTTTTTTCATATCTTCACAATTAAATAAGACCATCAGGTAGTCTCGTTTATATTGAACACCCTGTACAGCTTTCTGATCGACTTACGTTTGATGTGTCAGATATTGATGGCTTCTATAGTAATCGATGTAACAAACTGTTTATTTGCACGTGAACGATCGACGATATGTGTATGTGCTGATGTCTCGTTTGTTTTCACGCTGTTTTCAGCTTTTGATTACTCGGGCGGCTACTTAAATCCAGCGCTGGCTACTTCCTTGAAATACGGATGTTTGGGAACATCTTTTATGGAGCACGTAATAGTTTATTGGGTCGGAGCATGTGCCGGTTCCATTGCTTCTTTACGAGTTTATAGGATGCCATTTATTCAAAACTACGTGGGACGGTACAAGGCTAAAACGTCTTAAGTTGTAGACATCGGGTTATTTCCCGACTTAATGGTTTTGTGTTTAGTCGATTTCTCTGTTGTTTATCTATTTGTCGGCGTGTTCTCTTTCCGCATAACGGTGTACAGAGTAGCATGTAAGTTTACACCATGACCCAATGGTTTTTAAGATGACTATCAAAAATACGTTTACGCACATACATATTAAGAATAACAACGATAGTACAAGATTTCGTGTTCGACTTAATGTACAGCGATTAATAGTTATCTACGTACATATGTAGTGTATTATAATTGTACAAAAGAACGGAAGGATTTTTAAGTAACATTATGAGATTGTCTATTCATAATTTGCTTAGAGGTATAACAAACATCGTTCCTTCAGATTTACAAAGAATTTATTGAAACACAATTCTATAAAATTTGATGACAGAAATTAAAATGATTGTACATATATCCATATTTACGTGAAATGTTTTAAATGTAAATATTCAGGAAGACTGCGGTAAAAATTGTGACAAGACGGAGGTGTTAAAAAACTCTTTTGCTTAAACTTCTAACTTGTAAGTGCCTGATTTACAAGAAGCCGTAGTTTCAAATGATAATCAACGATGTATAGTATATAATTATGTATATGCATATTATAGAATTGTACTGCAGCTTACAGACGGATTATAAACATTTAAAGGAGTATCAAATAAATTGTGTACATATAAATAATCGTATAAATAATTAAAAATATGTGAACATGGAACAGCGTATAAAAGAACACAAAAGGACCAAATGAAACGTGAAAACAATGACAACATTGTACTGGAAAAGAATAACAATAACAAGGTACAAAGTAGAACTACAGACTAATTTCATTTCCATGTAAAGTGTAAACTCTCACGTACAAAATCAGAGACGAATTCACAATCTACACAAAGAATTCTGTTTTAGACGACAAATCCAAGTGAATCGCTTCATTCTTGTACATTTCAATAGCCTGCAACAAAAATATGCGTCATTACTATCTGTCAAAAACAACGATTTCTACAATTTTCATTAACGAAACCAAAAGAAATATCATGTTTAATATAACTTTGAAAGAGCAAAGTGGAACTTAACAAAAAATATATTAACACTTTGAGTGTCACGCTGTACTAGCTGAAAATGACAAATTTTGTAAATTTGTATACAAAATTAATATAACTATAAATTGTACCTTTTTTAATCAATAATATCAATAACTTTCAGAATTTTTGTATTGCTACTATTAAACCTTATTAAATATATTCATTAACACTATATACATGATCAAATAAATGATTGAATTTTTGTGTCACTCAAATATGGGTGACATGGCACTTAAAGTGTTAATAAAATAATGCGTTTATAATCTTATACAGTGTTCGACAACAGTAATCAATTAAAAACTAGAATTCTCATTAAATACACTCGTTATTTATTAAAATGTTGTTATAGATGGTATTCCGAGAGTGAATCGATAAATTTTTCCAATATGTTTGGCAAGTTATTCTGAACAAGAAAGCTCGCATGTACTGTAGATTTTGATTCATCTCTTTTCAAGATAAGTGTTGTTCAATGTATTTGTCAAAGGTTGTCGGTTATGGTATACTTGAAACAAGTAATATTGGCCGTTCAAAGCTATAAAACAATTTCCATACTATAGCTTTCGATTACTTATATCAGGCCCGTTCAACTCAATGCCCAATGGAGCAGTGTTTTATCTTACGGTAGTGATGGCCATCGGAGCTGCGGCCTTCCCCCACTCTAGGTCCATTCCCCTCGTTTCAGTTCCATCCAGTTAGCTTCTTGGTCCCTCTGGATTCATCGTTGTCCCAGATCACAGCCTATATGAGGGGAATGGACCTAGAGTGAGGGGAGGTCGGAGCTTCCATGGCCATCACAGAGTTAGCCACTGGAAAAGTGCGACTGAAAGAGACTTGTGCTAAATTTAACTCTACTATTATTTCATTTTTCCAAACTATTCAGATGATTTATCACATTAACAAGAACATGAAAAATTATAAACTGTGTAGTTGGGTCTACCATAATTTATAGGTGTAATCTATTATACCTATTTATAGTTTATTTTTCTATTTTTTAAACGTAGTCAGAACTCTCATTAAAACGGCGAATAAATTTATTTTCAAGTAGAACGCGGTCAATTTAAATATCCGCTTTAATGTGTAAGTGAAAACAAGAGATTAAAATTAAAATTTGTGGAAAATAAAAAATACTGTCGTTTTATTTCAGGTGTATGCATCCAGAACATTTTTTTAATAAACTGATATCGGGTGGACTGAGGTCTATAGTGTACATATGTGTACGAGCTGATCGCTTTAGAATGATCCGCCAAACATGTTGGAAGAATTTGTCGATTTACTTCCGGAACACCCTGTATAAACTTACCGAATCAATCTCGCCATCCAATTCTGCAACTTGCTTCTCATGAGATTTTGTTAGCTTCTCTTTTTCACGATTCTGTTTGATTTGCACGGTTTTTCTTTCCTGCATGAACTTCTTCGTGTTCTGTTCTTTTTTCTCGCGCAGTCGACGGTCTTTGTCACCCTTCGTCTTTAATGCCTTATCGTTCATTACCTCCTTCGCCGTTTCTACAGAGACTTTCGCCTGATTCGCATTCATTTCTTTTATATCTCTGCAACAAAATCATAAGTACACAATTATATCCACGTGCTACAACAATAACTAACGCCGATAACAAACATACAAAAAATATAGTCAAATATTAAAATGAATTTCTTATACAGATTGATACAAATAGAATCGATAAATTATCAACATTTAAAATTGCATAAATATATACATGTACATATATTTACTTCACACAGATATGTAAATTAACATTACAAGAAAAAACTCCATTTTCTATCTGGGTAATATAAGTAACTTAGAAAATTGATAATGAAAGTTCATTAGATACTTTCAATAAAATGTTAAGTGCCTAAGTTTTTTCGATTAATCTCAAATAATATTTAAATGAGATTTTTGACGATAAACTAATGAAATGAGATGTAATATAAATCGATGGGTTATTAAATATATGCGCTTTTTCTCTAATATTATATATTAGCATGCCTCGGATGCGACCCGCGATTTTTCTGCGTATAGAATTTGAAATACAGAGTACCACGTTTGGCTGGAAGAGCATAGGACCGAGAGTTTCCAGCCAACCGTACTAGAGAAAGTTGTCATTGCCTTCTCGATTACAAAATTATTTTTTATTTCGCGATAAAATATATCCTACGGCACTCCGAAAAATGTAAAGAAGCTATTGTGGAAAATTTTATAACAATCGGTTTAGTAGTTTTTGAGATTTTTGCGAACATACAAACAAACTATGTCTATTATAATATTACGATAAAATTTACAGATTTTTGTGCGCTTTAGAAATATTCCAATGACTATAACGAAAAAGTATTGAAATTTTATCAGAAATCACATACTTGTCGTGTTTCGCTTGTAATTGCTTAACTTGCGCAGCTTGTACAACTTCAATTAATTTTTTAAACTCTTCTCGAGCGGCTTCTGTTTGGCCCTTCAGCAACTCCCATTCTTCTTTTCGTTGCCGTTCCACCATGGCAGACCATTGTGCGGTTTGCTCACTTACAACTTTTTTTACATTCGCATCTTGCAGTAATGCACTCTTGCTGTAAATATACAATTTGATCATAATGTATTAATCACAATAATTGAAACACACGTGAGCGAATATCGTTTGAAATGAAAATGGGATATAACGACTTATAATACTATTTTAACATGTTGAATGCCACAGTGGAAACTGCCATACCTAGTCAGACACAGTATAATGTACCATTTGAAATATAAATCGTGGAGGAGAAGGTTATTTTACTGTTTGAGCGCAAAGGTATCACCGTATATTATTACTATAATATTAATATTATCTCCAAATTTTATAAAAATTATTAGTTACTTAATAAAATAAAATTTAAGATGTCGGTCATCGATGACCCCTACATTGGTCAACGTGTTAATCCGTCATTATTAATAGAGTTATTTGAAAAAGATAAAAAACACTGATTCATTATAAACGACAGCAATTTTAAATGATGAACCGTTTCATCATTTTTTATTTCAGATATTAAAAAAGAAATAATCGCGAAAATAATTTAAATGAATATTATAAAATTGCTGCATCCTAAAGTTGAACGAAGTTACGAATATTTATCCCAATAATTCAACAAATTTATTTACAATTACGTGAAAGGAATCGTATACGTGTGAAGTACCCATGCTATATTAAAAATAGCCTCTCGTACGCGAACGGCCAGTAGTATGGGCTCCAAAACTGTTAGTTTTAAATTATACGTATATAATTTTTATGTACGAAAATTCAGGTTCGAACCGTAGTTCAGAGGAAATATCATTTGTTATTTGTATGTACTCAAAAAAGTGTTTACTAACACTAAAGAGTAAAGCATAACAGCATAAGTGATGGAAATTAATCGCTATTGTGTCAGCAATTATTGTTCCGCATGCAGTAGGCAGGTTTCACTCGTCACGTCCCGTAACAAAAGGGTTAATAACAATGTGATAACTAATAATATTCTGTTTATAAGCGTTGCGTAGCTTAGATAATACTTGTTGTATAATAATTGAACTTTGTAACAACTTCAACATATTACTTAACACGTTGAACGCCGTGGCGCACCGATGACCATCACCTCAAATTTCATTTCATTAAACAATTATTCTTTGTCGCAAAATTCTGAACAAACTTCATACTAAAACAATAATGTGGGAACAGAAGGACACGACTGAGTACTCAAATCTTTTCTTTTCTTTACCATTTATATAAAAAATAGTAAATTATATCGTGTCTGATTAGATATGGCCGTTTTCACTGTGGCGTCCAACGTGTTAAGTAATATATTTCATTCATAATCAATGAAAGATTTTTGTTCTGGACCATCTATTTCAGAGATGGCCATCCGGAGCTCTGCCTAGCTCCGCCCTATCCTCACTCTGCGTCCATTCCCCTCACGTAATAAGAAAGGTGAGATTGTAATCTCTAGATGATACTGGTGTCGTATATAAAAAATTAATAATTCTTATTACGTCACTGTTTCTTGAGAAACCAACAGTTACCGATGTTTTCGATGTCATACCCAGGTTACAACCTACGTGAGGGGAATGACAGAGTAGGGGTAGGCTAGAGCCCGGCTTTGCTCCGGATGGCCACCTCTGATCTACTTAGTAAATAAATACATGTAAAAATCTTTCATTAAGAAAGAATATTTTACTAGAATGAATATTTTTGAAATTGTTTCTTCAACCAAATAACCGCGAAATAAAATTAAGTGGCTTTTGAAAGCGTATTTCAAATATTCTTTCGTTATTTCAGAAATGATCAGGGCTGTAATATAGTTTAAAACCGTAATAAAATGCAGTAATACTTTAAATAATGTTCTATCAAACGTGCTCAAGTCTGAACAGCAATTATTTGGATGCGAAATACGCGAAGTTTCAAATTACGTACTCTTTCCCTTTTACCAGTTTATCAATGGCACTGCAATGATTCTTCTGCATAGTCTGCCGTTCCTTTAAATGTTTCTTCTTCATTGTGTCTAATTCCTTCAGTTGCTTCTTTCCTAGCTTGAAGGTTTTTTCTCTCCGCAACGTATCCAACGTAATTGGTTCTGGCTTGAACTCCTCTACGAATTGTTGTGCGAATTAACAAAAATACAGACTTGCAACAGAAATTTCGCTGGAAGAAGTATACGTTTGCGTACTAAGTAATGAGTTTAACGGAACGATTTAAAAAGAACTTTATTCATCGTTGTTTAAAGCTGCAACTCGTTAAGTAGCCGTTCCATCCTTTAACCGATCACGAATGAAATTTACTTAAAGAGGTGTATACCCTTCTTAGCCTCCTCCTCCTTCTTTTTCTTCGCCTCGGCTTTCGCGTCGGTTTGCTCAATTCCAAGTCCTTTCATCGTCTCGGCTTGTTTTTCCGCTCCTTTGCTGAATGCACCCGGATCAGACAGAGCTGCCATGAAGTCTGTAAGCCGAGGAACCGGGCTCGAATCAGAGTCATCGTGATACACTTCTATTTTTGCCCGGCGAACCTGCTCAAGATATTACCTTCGAATCCATCGGGGACGTAAATTTTCAGCTCGATGTTACAGAACAACATTGGCAGTGCCATGGGGAAATTTGCCTCGGTCTTCAGCGAAATATGTCGATATCCAGCCTGAAGGCCGTCAAGTGGTAAAATACGTTGACCCAACAGTTTTCCGCTCTCTTCGTATACGCCTATGTGAACGGCAAATAACAATAAACGTCACTGCCATTTCGACATTGTCTCCTTCGGGGACCTCGCAAGAACACGACGGCCATGAAGGTAATACACATAATTAATATTCCGAAGATTTCTAATGTTTTTTGAAATTATCATTACACGTTTACTGCTAGTGCTGTGCTGATCGCTTGAACAGCCTCAGTTACAAATATGTTACTCAGAATGTGCGGAAGAATATCTTGTGCTATATTTTTATGCTGTAAGGTGAACATTTTTTTTATATGGATTAAGGGGGAACTACCATGTTGGTTTCAATAAATCAAAAACATTTTTTTTTGCTTTTTTTTAGTTTCATATGTATAGAATACTGTGTTAGCAGGATTTTTTGAAATTCTAATAATTGGCGAAGTTACAGCACTGAACATGACTATACTTCAGGCCAGGTTAAATGGATACGTAAAATTTTAAACACGTATTTCTCGAAAACATGTTTTTTGACCTGGCACCCAGTCGATCTCCGAAATTATTTATGTGTTTAATTTCAAATTTTGACACATTATTGCTTATAAATTTATCTACAATGTAGCATACGATTTTGTTGATATTTTAAATTATTGCATTTTTATAAACATTCAAAGTTAAACAACTGACATTTCCTTATTTTTTAAAATTATTAAAAAATCGTACGCTACATCGAGAAAAATCTATTCTTGTTTAAATTGACATCAGAATTTTTTATTTTTTACATTCCAGTCACTTTTAATGTTGGGTGCCAGCTAACACAGTGCCGCTAGACATGATAATAAACAATATTGTATACTCCGCCAATTTGTAATTTTAAAAAATAAGAAATATAGAAAGTAAGGTTAAGATGCTGCTTAACATCCCCTAAAAGAAATCCACTATTTTACTTAATAATTACCCGAGAAAAAGAATTTTAAATTTACCAATTATTTTAAGCTTATGTACATGGTGGTGTACCCCCTTAAGAGATAGCAATTATTTATATGGAAAAAATTATATTTATATGAGAATTTAATGCGAAAATATGTGAAAAACATGTATTGTGTATAATGCAGTTAATGTGTAAAACATACTTATGGAAAAATAAGGCAATCGTCGCATGATCAGCCTTGCTTGTTTAACTACATTAATTATTGTCAGGTAATTGAGGAAATTCAATGAAACTTGATTAGTGAAAATAATGTGGTTCGATTGGTATTTTGTAATCAGTAACTGTAACATCACTATGAATGCTGGCAGTATTATGGTGCGTGATACCTTGTAGACTACAGAAGAAATTGAGAAAGGAAAAGCATTGAAAATAAAGGCTATTCAAACCGAGAAGTTGCTAAGAAAACTAACGGAACTGTTACGGTAATTAACAATCTAATTAAGATCATTAAAAATTATGAAAAAAATATGAAGGAAGAAACTTTTATACAAACTGATAAGCAAATTAGTGAAACTATCTGTATTCACCATGTCATTCGATTTCTCATTGAACATTTGAAATTATAAAAGACACAGGAAAGAATATTATTTACTAAAAAATTGAATAAAGACCAGGTGCATATTTTCAAGTTTTAGAATGGCGAGACTATCCACATGAATTACATCAAAGATATTATTTTTTAATTTTATGTGAAATTTATAATAAACTCAATTTAAGTGTAAAATTGAAAAATTCTTATTTCTTATATTATCTATAATTTAATAAATAAATGTAGGGAGGCTATTCAAGTGTCCAGCACTGTAGGTTGCAATCCTCGTTTCTTTTACTTTTGACGAATTATAACCCTTACTTTACTGTCCATTTTAATTACCAATTCTTAGTACGGCCAAGTCCGGAAGTACGACTTTTCGGAAGAGAAACGGTTCCTCGTTGTAAACTGGATTCAAACCGTTCCCAGGAACCATTCTAGTTCTGAATTCCTTTTTGATAGTGTCTGCCGGTAAACCATACATATCGACTTCAACGTAAGTGCCTACTTTTTTGTCAGATAAGAATTGTCCTGCTATTATCTGTTCAAAGAAATATAATGTATTACCCTTTGATTTTTAATTATTTCCTTTAAACTTATTAACTACCAAGCCTAAACAATTATTTTTTTACCGTTTCAATCATTTCTTCTTTTTAATAATCACTATTTGATCAGCACTATTTGTATAGAAAACAATTTTTTGAATAATTTATGTACAGACTGGGGCACATAAATGGAGCCACTTTAATAACTTACTAAATAATGATTTTATCAAAAAATGCTGTAGATCAGCAATTTTAAATTTTAAACTGGGGTCCATGGGCCCCTGGGGATCCGATATTTAATAGTCAGGGGTCCGCAAGTGATTTTTTTTATTATTAACAATGCTAATTTTTGCAAAGTTTGTAAACTAAATTTGAGATTGTAATAACTTGTATAGTGAAAAGTAAATAGTTTGTATATATGAAACTATTTTCTTATCTTGTACTAAGCAAAAATATAAAGTTAATGGTTAGGGGTCCAGCAAAATGCACATCGTATGAATGGGGTCCTCGAACTCATAAAGTTTAAGAACTTATTTAGGTGAATGTTCATAATTCGAAAGGTGCAAAATAATACAGTATTGAATCTTTTTTTATTACTTATACTTTTCAAGATTTTAAGCTCACATTTAGTTTTTTAATTGGGACACCTTATAGGGTTGTACAAAATTCGAAAAAGATGTTGGATAAAAATGTATTAGAGGATATTACGTATAAAGAGGATATTCTCCGTGATATTTGTACTATACAATCTTCTCAATGCCAATTTTTATGTATTTAAGAATGAGCAAACAATATTCTATTACAAACTTCTTAGTAACTATCCACTTTATGTCCAGCACGATATAACACTTTTTTATTCAATATCCAATAGCCTTTCAGTTTTCGTTCAAACGCATAGAGTGTTGCATTTAAAAAACTGAAAGTGATTTGGAAATCTAGAAAACTACGAGTAGTATAAAAAAATTGAACGGTGTAATGTATGATCCCCTCCAAACTATGCAACGTTAATCTAAATAAACTTTTGCTAAAATCAATATTTATGACTTCATCAAAGCGGTTCTAATCGCGAACCTCACTCTATGTATTATAAAACTGTTTTTTTGTCAAGCCCAAATTTTTCATACTAATAATAATTGTACAAGTCTGCGCAAACTGAAAAGCAATATTTTTTACTGTTGGCATTGTTATGCTGCACTTCTGAGTCCAAGCAGTGTAAGTTCTTTTTTTATGTAAACCAGTTAATACAGTGGTGTCCACGAGAGCGCCGGCCCTCCCCCACTCTAGGTGCATTCCCCTCATATAGACCGTGATCTGGGATAATGATGGACGGAGGGGGAACGAGGAAGGAACTGAAACGAGGGGAATGGATCTAGAGTGGGGGAAAGCTGGAGCTCCCGTGACCATCATTGAGTTAATCCCTTACCGCATGGTGTGCCATATGTGGCACAAACCAAATTTTCATTCATTTTTTATGTAAAACATGCATCATATACCCTGCTTCGTGTTGTACCATATTTAATATACTATGGCACTATGATTTTCAAGCATAATCTGCCATTTATGTTCGGAAAAGTTAAATTTTTGCGATTTCTTTACATTTTTGTATAGTTTACGTCATCAACCGCTTTATTGTCAAGATTGTATAATAAATTCCGAGACTTTATGCGTTTTTAAAAGCCAAATAAAAATTATTAGTGTAATTTACAGTGTCTGTAGCTTACCTAAAAAAAGGTTAGTTTGAATTTTCATTCTTTAGGTTTAGTATAAATTGCTAATAGAGTTTTGTGCACAAACTGGCTTTTATAATAAATAAACGATTTAATATTGTTAAAAAATTTTTTCAATGTTTTTCCCATAAACGATGCACCTTCTTACATTTAATATATTTTTTTCGCAACAAAAAAGGAATCATGCGGTAAGGAGTTAATAGAACATTTTAATACTCCAAACAAAAATGAACGATATTAAAGTTGTAACTATTAAGAATACTATACTTGGACGGAACATTGAGCAGTGATGACACCATCCACGTCCTCAGAGAATGGATCGAAGCTTCGATCCGGTCTTCTCATGAAATCTGGTTTCAATAAGTACCCGGTAGTCGCGTTGTATTCGAACTTTCCTTGATTGAGTTGCATAGGCAAATCGGGTGTTTGGAAATTTAATGCCACCATGTGACAACCCGCATTCCAGAAGACCTAAATAAATAATAAAATAAAGGATAGAACATAAGACATTTTTACTGTGTCTGTGCAACTCACTTGTGGCATGTAATTCGAGGAATCAGCTCTTGTACCCTTCGGATAAATTCGACTCATTTGCCGTTTATTGTATTTAACGAATTCCACAGCATTCGTTTTCAGGTAGTTCAGCGCGGCAGTTTCCGAGAAAGAGGACATATTGTGATGGATATTCTTTTCTGCAATAATAATAGCACGCATGTTTTCCTATGATATATGAAACACGTTGCCATAAATTGCTGACTGTTCGTTGCATACTTTAGTTTTTTTTTGTTTTGATAAAAGGTAAACTACTTTCCATATTTCACATGAAATTTAAAACGGTGTAAAAACTAGAAATTTAATAATATTTGCAATTTCTGTTTTGGTTAATCATCAGTAGATTGCGAATTTTTATGCAATTTAACATATCCAAGTCCGTGAAAAATGCACATTTTAGAGACGAGGTGAAACAAACAATGTAATTTTAAATATTTCAACCCCAAAAAGCAGTTCCACCATAGTTGCGTTTCATCAACTGCATGGAAATAAAAAGCATTTAACTGTAAAAATGTATATTTGCATAAAAATCTGCAGTTTAATGATCAGTATACCGTGTTTGGACTTTGTTATCGCGTTATACGTGACTCTGCGTTAATATTATTTTATTTGAATAATTACATACAATTACACGCAATCTATCTGCCATTGCTACATCGACTTTATAATACCTTATTTTATACGTTACGAAATATTTCGAATTCATTCAAATACTGCAGGTCAATGTGACATACTTTTTTACATAGTAGCGTACGTCACGAACTAAAATAACATGTCGCCAAAACGGAATGAATAAAATAGAACTGGGTCTATTTAAAAATCTGAGGCTGGTCTTTACACATTTCAAACAGTTTAAGAAAATGGAGAAGGTCATTCTTATTTTATGCTTTCATGTAACCGTATATGCATTTTATTTGTAACTGTACTATACATCGTATTTAAGAAAAATATTTCAATTATGAAAAATTACATGTCTCATATTGTACACACCACTATTGTCGGGATGCAAAGACTAAGCACTTCAAGGTTCCTCCTCTTAATTTTGTTAAATGTTCTATACTATGCGATGTAGAATACGATGTTCATTATTTTCCACTTTCATTTTAATTTTTAAAATGATGAGACACTCAAAACAGATCTATGCATGAATCTTGCTTTAATGTGTCTGTCGAAACGACAGACGACCTTCAAATTCCTATTTTCAGGGACCTTGTATCTTATTGTGTACAGAAATAAAATTTTTTAGGAGAAATTAATAGAATCTGAATAAATGTACACATTCAAAACTGTTTTGAGTAAATCTTTCAGAACCTTATTAACAAATTTCGTATGAATCCAAAAATGTATGAGATTTTTTTTTAATTCTAATGAAAAGAAAATATTCTAGCACAATGTCTAAACGTTTTGTTAAAACCTTTTCGATTTTTTGCAATTTCTTCATTTTTTACTTGTACTTCCTTTTAAATACAATTTCTGCTAAGATAGTGAATACACACACCAATGCTTTGCAAGTAGAAATTAAAAAATATATAACCTGTATTACCTCTATTAAATATTTTTAAATGTAAATATAATTATGGTTTAATTTCACAACATTCGAAAAATGTTATTGTACAATGTGTCCCAAAACGGATACTATAAGCCGAAAAGCGGTGGCTCAGTTTGGAAATACAATTTGATATAATATAAGTTGACACAATAATTTTTTCCTCAGAAGTACTATTTTCGTGGAAGCCGAAATTAAAACTTTCACTTATCTTTTTACTGTAAAGTGTAATTTATGATAAGGAAAATTACAATAAGATGAATACCTTTTAATAATTTTATTTTATTGGTCTAAAAATTATTGAAAATTTTGGAACGTGAATACATGTAATATTTTTACAGTCTCTTCCACTTTTTACGTATCGTTAATTTCAATATCGTTTTTCTCGATAACAAAAAAAATCGTTCAATTTGCTATAAAAGAAATTTATTCTGTAATTTCAGTATTTCATACAGAATCACCGCTTTCGTATTCTACTGCTCGTTTTGCGACATTCTATATGGATGAACATCGATGAAGAAACACAGGATAAAAATGAATAATGTAAATAGTATTTCTGGAAACTACGTGTTAAACCTTTCAACGCTGAGATTTAAAAAAAAATCTCCATTATTTGTTGGAGTTTTTTTGCGGTAGAAAACGCGTTAGACTAAGTGCTTAGTTATGGTAATGCATATCATGTAAGTTGTTAAGTTATTCTGGAATACGTAGGCGCGTAACAGTGCACAATAAACAGATAGACCCGGACGAATATAATGGTCCGTAGCATACGCAAGCGATTTTTCAATCTCATGTGTACATGGATTTATAGTGCTGAGAGGGTTAATATGGTAAAAAGATGTACTGTACATACTTTCTGCAACTTCGAAGCTCTGAAATTTCACCGGTTGAGCATAATTAATCATCGACGAGAGCCAGGGGTGACAGGCCATTGTACTGCCGGTATACTGAATAGGGGGTGCTTCACCCTCGGCACCTCCTTCAGCCGGTGCACCTCCTTCAGCTGGCGCTGCTTCAGGTGGTGGTTCCTCCTAGACGGTTACAAGATTTCATTTTTAAGGCGAGAATGATATAAAAGTCATGAATATGAAAACCGGTTTCTTGACACTTTCAAAAGAATGGCTCATAAATAATTTAAGGGTTTGTGGGTTTATTATTCTTGTTTCCTTCATGAGATTTACAACATGGGGAACAGTGATTCTCAAGAGTTTTTTTATCTGATGATCACAGTCATGGCTAGGAGGTTTATATGGGATTGCATAATTGCTTTTGGATTAAGTTACATGGACAGTCAGATGGAATTTATATGCGTATAACTATGACTGAACAATTATTTTTCATACCATTGAACGTCACTTGTATAAAAGTATCGTATTGTAGATAAATTAATTTTTATGATGCTGAAATTTAATAAACAAAAATGTTCATATTTACACCCCCGTCTCTAAGTCACCGGACACTTGCTCATCTTCAATTTCTGACATCCCTCTTGCAGATGCGAAGATATGAGGTACACTATTTTATAGCTCGTGAAACTCTGCATCAGATTAGTACATTGGTACTTAGCTCTGTCGACTTCCCCAGGCAATGTTAAAACAATTGTCGGACGAGTCGCGAGTCGGGCAATGAAACGGGCACTTGGACCTCCTTATTATTCTTTAATTTCTGGCGTCCTAATGCTTATGAACAGAAGTGTACAACAGCCGTTTTCCAGCGGTTAACACTTTGATTACAATCTCAGCCATATACGAATGACACATAATTTCAACCATTATTTATTTGACCACAAATAATATTAGGAAAAGTGTAGGATAACGTCTAATAAAACCAGTAAGGAAGCTATGAAAATCGTTAGTATTGTTGTTAAAAAATAATATAATATAAAGTCATATTCATTTTGTTATTCAATTATTGTTTTCCACTTCTATGTATGTATGCAACCCAGTATCGACTGTTACGGTCATTCAGGCGCCGGACCTACAATGTTAGATGGGTGCCAGACCACCATGTGCCAACGGCAACACATTTTAGCTCTGATCATGACCAGTGTAGTTTAACTTTAACGATCAGATGAGAACCGGTGCTACCTACGCGGCCATGCCATTGACAATTAACCCTTTGACTGCTATCGGCTGTAGGCGCTTGACAAAGTTGCTGACAGTGTACTGCCGACGCCCATGCGCGTTCAGTGCAATGGCACACTGCGTACTACTGTAGCTCGATCGCACGAAGTGTTCGCCTCGTTCTTAAGTAGCCCGCAGTCAAAGGGTTAAATTTTAAAAAGTAGAGGTTAACATGTTAACCCTTTTAGTGCTGAAAAACGATATATCGTCTAACTGAATAACAATACAAGTTTATAATAATACTAGAATATGTTTGCCAGTGATATTATACTGGCTGCATGCCATACTTATACATGAATCATCTGCTTTGTAGTAGGCAACCCTTCTGACACTTGCTATGCATCATAGAATTATTATTTATTTATGTTTTAAAATACTTGTGATACCGTTATAAATAATTGAATACATGTTGTTTATGTTTTATATTACATGTTCTATATAAAATTATTAGTCTTTTATTTGTACATGCTATTTATAAAAGATGAACTTTTCGAATTTTCTTTACAATTTTGAATAAATATTATTCATATAATTTTCAACAAATATTGCAATATTTTAGTCATTAATTCACTGTCTCTTTAGTTCTTAACATGTTTCTCTTTAAATTTTGCAATTATTCTTTAAAATTAAATTTTTATAATTTTTTTCTCAAACCTTACCAAGTTACATCAGTGTGACTCGGCACTTTTCGCTTAGGTTCAACTTTTTCGGTTGGCACTAAAAGGGTTTAAGATATTCAAGTCCACAATAAAAATATATTTGTGGAAAATTCTCGGTATTGGTGTTGCAAATGAAACACCTTGCGTGGTACACATGTTTGGACACGATGGAGAGGGATGCTTTGTAAGCTGTAAAAGCGAGTTTCAAATTTTTAACGATTAAACGTAGTCATTATGCAAACCTTTGGTGGTTCCTGTGGTGGTGCCGGAGGTGCGTTGGGGTCTTCAACAACTTCGTCCTTCGCCTCGAATTGCCCGGAGCGGAACAACTCGAGCTCGACCTTCTCCACCTCAGGCTTCAGTCTTTTATTCTTGATTAATATCTTGCGCTTCAGTGCGCTCGGCGGTGGAAGTGGATGCCCGGGTTCAAGCTGCATCATTTTATTTACGGTTACAAAATAAACGTATTTCTGGCGGAACATTTATTCTCGCGATAAACACGCTTCTCATTTTTTTTTTTCGCTTCACCCGTTCGTGTCGGATCGAGTGAACTCGTATTTTCCAGCGAGCATGTTAAAAATTTATAAAATCCTTGTACCCCCTCTTGAGATGAAAATGAGCTTCCTGCGTTGTATAAAATACGGACGAAAAATTTATTTTCGTTAATCGCTGTTTCTTACTTCTTTTTATTTAATATTTCGAAATAAACAAATGATAGTTTAATAATATTAGTTCCTTAAACTTTTTCCTGTACAGATATTACACGCAGGTTGTACTTACAGATCTACATCCAAAACGTGACTTGCAATTTTTAATAGAAAACTGTATGACAAAGTTTCTTTTTTTTAATAAAATTCAATGTATGTAATAGTATAAAATACTTGAGTATAAAATCATAAGTTAGAGATTCTGAGTATTTTCTTCAAGAAACTGAAAGGAAGTAAGTGTGTCGATTTATAGAAAATTATTGTCTTACACGTTATATTAAGAATTTCTACTAATCAATTAGTATTTGTATGTAATTACTTATATTATTAACACTTTGAGTGTCACACTCCATTAGCTGGAAATGGCAAACTTCCTCAATTTTTATACAAAGTAAATGTAATCATTAATTCTACCTTTTTTAATCAATAATATCAGTAACATTCATAATTTTTTTACTGCTTCCTTAGTGCGGATGAAGTACATTTTTAACATTGTACATGATCAAACATAGAATGATTGGTTGTATCCGTCACCCAGATATGGGTGACGCGGCACTCAAAGTGTTAACTGAAGTTTCTCAACATTGAGTTTATGTATTCTAAACAGTCAGTATTTTTA
Source organism: Macropis europaea (assembly GCA_916610135.2). Classification (NCBI taxonomy): domain Eukaryota; kingdom Metazoa; phylum Arthropoda; class Insecta; order Hymenoptera; family Melittidae; genus Macropis; species Macropis europaea. The sequence continues at coordinate 18,754,135 of OU744349.1, forward strand.
GACATTTCCCTACTTTTGAGAAACACCTCGCAAACTGTTCTGAAGAATAAAACGTTAATTTACATTAATCGTTAATGCTTGCATTATTTTTTCCTCAATTTGCCAAAAATTCCAATTCTGTATAAATAATGATATAGTATAGTGTTTGGACAAGGAAATCATTAAAAATATGTCACTTTACCAAGATCGAAAAGGAGGGGAGGAAAGTGTCACATACCGGAAAGTCCTTTATAGGCTCCTTCAACAATAAATCACCAAGTATCTCGTCGCAGTATTTGGCTAATTTGTATTGTTGTTTGAGGCAGCAATGATTTTCGAAGCTCAAAATTACAGGATAGTCCGAGGTGACGAATGCCGTGTCCCTCAGAGCGTATATTACGTCCTTGAAGAGAATATCGGTACACATGGCCTTGCCGTGAGTTATGATAGGTTCTTCGTCTTCTCCTTTTCCGTCCCAACAATCGAGTTCTACACACCTGACATACGACGTATTCCATTATCTGCTGCGTGTCATTTTTCTTTTAATGACCTTGTCAAATGGTCAATGAAGTTCAGATTACATAGATACATGCCTCAAAAGTTAAACAATTAGGATGATTGATGTTAAACACTTAGGATAAAAGGAAAATGTTCCGAAGTTAAACAGTTATAGTTAAATTCTGTTAATGCATAATTTGAGTATAGATAATAAAAAAATATGTAACATTTATGCATACCAAACAATGCTTTATGTTCATTTAGTTTACTGTTTCGTTTTAGATATTCCGTTTTTATCAGTACAATTGTAACACTGCTTAAATAATTTAATTTAACACACTTTGAGAATTAATATCTTTTATATGTATACAGTACGAGTCACGAGAAGCAGGACACCTAAATATATCTGTTAGGGTTGAAGATAAGAGAAAATATCAAAGACGAAGGTGTACAGTTCAAGGGGGCAAATATGGTGATAGTATCATATGACGTTGAACTCGTCTTTACATCAGCTACTACGCTGTGAAGTTAAAAATATACGATGCCATTTAAAAAACCATCGATGACCTTTACATAACGTTGAAGATAACGTAAATCAGATCTGTTGGTCTCGCCATATTTGCCCCTTTGAACTGTATAACTTCCCTCTTTCAGATTTTCTCCTATCTTTAAGTGTCCTGCTTTTTATGACTCGTCCTGTATCGACATTGATCTCGTATTTTAATACAACGATAATTTTGGACTACTACTGGTGTCTATTTATCATATTTTGGTATGATTCTTCAATAAATAACTTTTGTAGTAATTTTATACATAGTGTTTAACACTCAAAGTTATTTCATAATATCTTTTGGAACTGAACTAATACAACTGCTTCTTCAGAATTTCCAGTTTTCCATACACTTTACATCAGTTTCTATAACATTTCCTCATTTACTTATTAATTTTTCAAATCCCTAGTTAATAAAAATCTTGTTCTTTTATGTTATTCGTGCGTATAAAATATATAAATAAATGTATAAATCCAGCTAAGAAATTTAAAAGAAAATAAATTGCTTCAATTTGTAATATTAAATTATTATCGTAATGTAGTAACGCGTTTTGTAATGTATAATTTTATTATGATATGAATATTTTTCATTCTGTTTTCTTCATTTTGAAGAAATTTAAGTTGCTGATAGTAACGATTTAAATAATTTCACAGATTCCTGGTTCCACGACAATTGGTTTCTATAGATTTTATATTGATTTAATAAAGAAAATGCATTATGGATAAATAATTACCTGCAACCAGCTAGCAAGACCTGTCTGTACATTTCGACCGTACTTTTACCACCGATTTGTCTGCCGCTCAGATATGTATTGTGACTTGAATTAATGTAATAATGAGAGAGAGGTTGATCCATGTCCATCCACTCATCGAGTTTGTCCAAAAACACGGGGGCATTTTCGTCCGACATTAAATAACGAATGAAGCCATCTTTGGTTAAACTTTCTGCACAGAGCAAATAACATATTTTGGTATGACTATTATATTTGGTATAATTATTATATTTTTACGAGTTCATCGATGATGCTTATTCCACGTATGTACATTAACACTTTGACTGCCATGTCACCCATATACGGGTGATACTTCAATTCAATAATTACTTATTTGATCGTGTGTAGCTCTAATACATAATTAGCCAGTCCATACCATGACTGTATATGTACGAGCACGTGTCAGGTGTTCAGTTTTCTTTTGCGATGCTTTGATATTGCAATTTAAATATCAGATCATTTTAAAATTTTTTGCCTATTTCTTGGGAAGCGTTTGTGAGGCATTCCAGGTGTGTTTATATTAATTTATGCCCTTTCAGCGAACACCTCATCCTTCGCGCATCGATACAGTGTAGACATTCAATTTCAGTGTAGAAATTGTATTTAGAGCGAAAATTCAAAATTTTTAGTCCGAAATGATAAACGTAGACAAGATTATGAGTATAACGAGGATATAAATACGACTCAAGCCACTGAAAATAGAATAGTTGATGGCACGTGTCTGATTTCCACCGAGCCTCTCAACTGTCATATTGGTTTTCAAAATTTTATGATAAAAATTTTAATCTTGAAGACAACGACCGTCTGGACGTCTATCAAATATTGATGAAAGTTTAAAGGCTGTGGTTAAAGCTGACCCATATTAAATGTGCGAAGAAACTGCTCAGAAATGAAATTCGTCGGGTGCAGGTATATTCCGTCATTTACAAGACATCGGAAGGACACTCAAGCTGGGAAAATGGGTGCCATACGATTTAAATGAAAGGAAACGTGCTGACCGAGTAACCGTCAGACCTCTCAAAACTGAGACAATTGTCGTCGGAGGTTTTATCTTATCCTCCATATTCACCTGATATTGTCCCTTCCAACTATTATTTATTTTGGAGCCTTAGTAATTCCCTTCGTGGAAGATTCGATAATACAGTAGCCTTCAACATTGCACTTAATACGTTCTTTAACTCATTTAAACCTCAAACTAATTTTGTCAAAACTTTATGAATTTTTGGTTTCTAATGGGATTAAAGAGGGCCGAAAATCATCTGAAAAACATGAAAAAAATTTTATGCAAGGGTTGCTAGGGATCAGCCGTCCCATATATGGTACAGTAGGCTCATGCATATTCAAAAGTCAAAGTATGACAGTTTATTTTTATTTAATTTTACCGTACCGTGTGTGGGGCAGTAGGTCTAAATGGGTTAATTTAAAATCAGCTGAACTTTTTGAACGAGGATCGACCAGTTGGTAAATTGGAAATTATATTGACGGTTAAATTTAATTCTTTGTATCTTCATTTATGTAATAAAGTCCATAAAACTATATGTTCTGCAATGACTTTTGCAATGACCTGATATTATTGCTTTTTATAGTAATCTTAGAGAACAGTCGAGGATACTTGTTGAAAAGTCGACATATGTTTATATGATTACTCGATTTATTGTTAATTTTTGTACAAAGTGCTAACTTTTAGTATAAAATTGTACTTTAGGACGAAATTATTTTCCCCAATTTAAACTTCTTGAGAACCCGTTATTTGACACTCAGAAATTTTCTAATCACATTATATTTTGATTGTAACATTCTTATTATAATTTAAATATTCAAAAGTTTATTAAAACTTCGTTGTAGCAAAATTCTGTAAATGATTTACGTATACATATAGACGTAAAATAAAAGAATAAAGTACAGAACATAAATTAATACAATAGAACCTCCACTATTCGAATTAAAAAAAATAATTGTTCGAATAAGAGGAAACTCGGATAATGGAAAGTTCACCTTCATCATATTGACTATTAAGAAAAAATGCAAGTATCGATGACAAAAACGAAAACAGAATATAAATAAACTATTTTTTGTCTAATTTAAAGGTTCACTTTTTCGTTGCTAACTTGAACGATTTTATTAGCATATGCAGCTCTAAGAGTATTAGTGTTTCGTACTTCATTTTCAGACTTCGTTTCAATGCTATACATGTTTCAATATAATCATTGTCATGATCATTGTATTTTTGAAATACTTCGCTGTTAAGAATCATTTTCAGTTTTATGGATATTGACATTAGCGTTTTCATTGGTTCACAGACTGACGCATTCTGTAAATAATTCATTTTGATTGCTATAAAAGCATATAAGCTTTGTGCAAGTAATTTTAACGCGTTGAATATCACAGTGAAAACTACCAGGCCTAGTCAGACACGTTATAATGCAAAATGTTTGAAGTATAAATCATGAAGAAATAAAATATGTATCTATTTAGTCGCATAGGCGACAGTTTGTATTATTACAATGTTAATCGTCCTAAGATTTGTTAAATATTAATAGATAATAACTGAACTATTAGGATAAGACAGATTACGTGTGCGTACAATGTATCGCCATGATTTACACGATAATACTGCCCGGATAATGGGTATGTGGATATCAAAGATTGTATTAGGATTTTAGTACAGCCAAAATAATTATAAAATTTATTTTTAAAAAATTTACTTACTCGCAGCTTTAGCTTTCTCATCTTGTTCATAATCGTTAATTATTTCCGTGCATCGCTTCTCGTCGTAAAGGGGATACAGAATTTCATTCAACCTAGGATCTCGTTGCTTCTCGTTCATAAACTGCACCAGCTGACCAAGAGTGATCGTGTCTGATTTTCCTTTTGTTCTGAAACGTATTGTTGTCATATGAATTAATACATCAAAAGATTTATATTACCATGTGTAAACATAACAGTTATCGGTGGGACATGTACTTACATCGATTGAAACAATTCTTCGATATCATTACGGGGACAAATTTTAAAATATAAAGTTTTAAATTTTTCGAACGTAAAATCTTTTGGCTCAATTTTGTCACTCTGAAATTAGAAAACTTGTGTTTTTATGCTAGAACGTAATTATATCTTTCTTGCGCTAACGAAAGTTTAACACGTTGACTGACATGGGGGTCACCGGTGACCGACACGTTTAATTTTCATTAATTAAATAATTATCGATATTCTAAGCGAATTTTGCAGTACAACACTCCCATAGAGAGGCATAGAAATGACCGAATACTTAAATCTTTTTTCCTATGTGATTTGCAATAAAACAGCACTTTATATTGTGTTAACACGTTAACTGTAGCAGTGAAAACTATCATATCTGGCCAGACATACTATAATATCCCATTTCAAACGAAAATAACGAAGGAAATAATTACATAGCTATTCAATTTCGTAGCTTCGACCTTATATTCTTATCGCAGTATTAATTCTATTCAAAATCGTTTAAAAATTCATAATTATTTAATTAATTAAAATTTGATGCGTCGGTTATCGGTGACCACCACGGCAGTCATCGTGTTAAATAAAAGAAATGACATGTTTACTGTAGATATTACTTTTTGTTGCAGTTTGTATTATTTTTGCAGAAAAAGATGACACAACGTCAGTATTAATGTAGATGCATTGGTTAGCTGTCAGAATTTGTTAAATTATGGTGTCAGGCAGATATTAACTACTTTTATGCATTTACAAATTTTTGTTAGGTCTTTGTGAAACTGTAATTGCTTTTGACACGAGGAGATATTTCATTTTTATTTTATATTTCTAGCTTGTATTTCTGTAGAAAAACGCGTGACATTTCTGGCGCTGTCTGTTATTTACAACGTGTCAACAAGAGAGTCAGGGCGGAAGAAAGTCTTACCTTTCCACTAGGTAAACCTAAGTCTGCCAGCCCTTGATAAACAAGTTTCTCCGTTTTCCCAGAAGCGAAGGTTTTCGATATAACTTTCACGGGAACTTTTCCTTTAGGATCCACTTGAAAACTCAATCTCATCCAACTGTTTAATAAAAGAAACGATTAGTACTCAGCAATTTTTTATTAGCATTGAACTCTAATATTAGATTGTAACATATGAAATGTCCGATTTCGTAGGTCCAAATGCATGCTTTAACTTCTTGACAAAGTAATTTTATTAACACGTTGAGCGCCACATCTACCACCGGTGACCCACGTACCAATTTTAATTTCACCAAGTACCTGATTACCCCATCGAAATTTTGAGTTACATATATGTTACTATGATAGTTCAAAATAAAAAGTATATTATCAAATAAATAAATATGTATATATCCAACGATACATGTGAATAAAAAGGAATTTTCGCGTGTCTGACTGCTTGCGGGATATTCTACTGCGGCGCTCAACGGATTAATCGGAGTGTTCTCCACTTAAATCAAGGCACGTTTGTCAAAGAGTTACGAGAATTTTCACTTCATTAGCACAATATTCTGGGACTTTAGATTTAATAAATTCCTCGAACACATTTTTCAGCCTCTTGATTTAGGAACTTCTACGGTAACTGTTCCAGAAGAGATAGTCCGTAGAAATGAAATTTGGTGAACATGAAGGATGTGTTAGATTGAAAAAAGTTCAAGATAATTCTGAGATGTAAAAAAGCAGTTTTCATATTGTTAAAGATAAAGTGAAATTAATAGATATATGTCTTGTTGGAGTAAAAATATAAGGTATTTATCTTAATAAATTTATTAATAAATAAATAAACTAATCAAAATAATTAAAATGATGTAAAACTTTTAAATTCATTATATAATAAATTTAGTAAATAATATCATATTACTATAACAATAGAAGGTTTAAATAAAATTGGTAATATAATTGATAATCAATTTAAAGACAATAATATTCTTGTAAGAAGAACAAAAATTGTAAATAAATTTGTAATCATATTATCAATTTCATTTGATCTAAATAACTAAAAAAGAATTAGTTCTTTTTACAAAGTATATGTCACAAATGCTGCTTCCTTTTTTCACTATTAAACAATCACGATGAATTTTTTCGATATCTTCGGTTGTAATTAAGATCCTAATTTGTTACAAATTGCATAATTGAACGTGCATCTATTTATGAAATAGAATTATTACAGGACTAGGTTCAGATCGACATTCCATGCGAAACAATTTAGTAAATTACACTGTAATGGGAATCATTTAACTGATACGCACTGTTTCATTAGCTGGATTGTCGGACAAACGTTTGAAGCTTTGGTATTGTGCGTAATTAATCGCAAACCAGCTTGCCAATCCTAGACCACAGGAACATTTAATACAAGATGCATGTATGTTAATTGAAATAAAATAAGAAAACCTTTTTCACTCTTTTTTTGCGTTATTATTATTATTAGTATTACCTTAGCCGTTTTCGCGTCAGCACAGACAACGTGTTGATAATGAATATTAGTATAATCGATACCCGAGCATATAGTTAAACTTTTTTCGTCTATCTGTTCCATTGACCCGTGTTTACCTATTTTGTTACATAACTTTGGATCCTGAACAATTGAAAAGAGTAGAAATTGCTGAATGTTATTAAATATTAATTAAGGATAAGTTAAGATTGTAAAAAATCATAAATAATTAGTTATCATAACACTTACCTTTGGTGTACCACCATAACGAATATCACTGACTTGCGCCAACTCTATTACATCGCCATCCTGAATAAAAGATTTTGTGTTTAAAAAATGTTTATTTAAATCAGTGAAGGCCACCGGAGCTGTGGCCTTTCCCTACTCTAGGTCCATTCCCCACGTTTCAGTTCCTTCCAGTTCACTTCTCGTTCCCCCTCGGTCCATTGGCATCCTAGATCACAGCTTATGCGAGGGGAATTGATCTAGAGTGGGGGAAGGCCGGAGCTCCCGTGGCCATCGCTGATTTAAATTATTATGTGTATACAACGGTAATGGTTGTTACGTGTAAGTCAATATAGAAAATGTATAAAATTGATACTGATGCATGACCACTGCTATTTCATTACTATTAACTGATATAAATTTCTGAATCGATTGAAGATGTAAATAATAAATTCGATATAGGCCAGTGCATGCTTGTTCTGTATATGCAAGGAAAAATCATTATATGTAGATACAACCCAAATTTGTGAAATTTGTGATACAATTATTTTATGAGGATTATGCGTGTCAAAGATGGATTCCAAAATCTGATAAAGATTATTAATAGAATATAGATTATCCTGGAATCTAATTTATTTCAGAGAGATTACTAAAGTGATAAAACAGCAACATTATTTTATCTAATTAACACAGTCATAGTTATTCGATGATAATAAAAATTTATGAGTAGAAAACAGCCTTTATTTCTTAATACACATAATAAAAAATATTTAGAGAATTTTTCTAATGTATTGTATATCAGAGTGGATAGCACAACAGGGCAGGGAATGATTTCAGATGAAAAAGCAAATTGAAAATGTACAACAAAATTTGTTTGAGGCTCCGTTTTTGAGAAAATTAAGTTAAAAAATTCGTCGATTATGTGTATATTTGTTTCAACGTCGGCTTAATGGATCTTGGTATAAATTATTATTTCTGTTTGTGTATTTATTGATAATAATTGGTGACATCATGTTAAATACCGATAACATATTTATTAATGTTTCTAATACTCTAATATAAAAATTTATGTCGATCTACAAACTGTTGAAGTGATCATCTCTTTTGATACTCGAAGAGATTTCTACAACGCCATTTTATAGTAGAGAATCAAACAATACAATCATAATACAATGAAGTTTTAACACGAAAAAATAAGTATCATCGATTTTAAGTATATATGTACATACTCGATTAATTCTTATACTTGTTTGAACGATGTTTCACACAGAAAATGCTACAGTAAATTTTTAATTCGTTTTTTAATCTCGAATCAATACTTGCACATACATATAATTACAAACATTATTTTGTGTTAAATCTACTAAGGATATTTATACAGGTCACCATAAATTCAAGGTCTTAACTTTAAATAGATACAGTATTCAGTCAAATAAAAAAACTGTTAATAAACATGGAATAAAAGATAAATAATTTCCGACATATAAGGAAAGAATTGAATTTCATCATAAAAATAATCAAATATACGGTATATTAAATAAGTTGGTGGACTTAATTTTAGGTATGTATAATACTCAATAAAATAAACAAAAATGTGTCAGTAAACATGCATCGGAAGAAAAATAATTTTTTAGTTATAAAGAAAAATTTAAATAAACACCCATTATGATGGAATCAAATTTTTCATTGCATCTAGGAAATAATTGATTTCTCGACCCAAGTTTATTAACATTTTGATGCTTATCTTGTTGAGCGTTATATGCATCCGAAATTAAGTCTCAGTTTTAGTACACCCCGTATACAAGTATTTTTTTTCAACGCTAACGAAATAGTGATTTCAAGCTACTACTTTGATATACCTTTCCATCGCTCTTCCAATAGATAAAAAACCCATATTCGTCGACTTTAAATAAACAATTCGGTTCATATTCCGTTGTTTCCTTGTCTTCGAACCATCGGTCGAACGTGGAGCCAGTTTGCAACAGCTCCGGCACATCGATTCGCCAATTGAACTCGAACTTCTTTGTCATATTTTCTGTTTTTCGTTCTGCCGGCGAACTTGCGCCTCTTTCGGACGCCCTGAAGTGAACTCGGCGTTTTACGAGACTCGAATGACTCGATTCTGTCGTGAAACTTAGCTCGTGAACACATAACGCAATTAGTTAAATCCAATTTAGCACGTGAGGATTCGATCCAGCACAGATCGCCACATACGAGAGGTTTTTCTTATATAAACTAGATACACGTGCGAGATGCACGTGTAAAAAATTGGAAGATTCTGTAAAATAGAATTTCTTTTTAATTAGATACAGAAACGAAAAGTATTTTGAAACGCTAATACAAAGGGTGTCTTATACTAGTACGTTATTCTTTTCCGGATTGCATTCATTCTAAGGAAGTAAATTCCACCTTAAACAATTTGACTCTTTCGATTTTTAATTAAACGATAGAATGTACGGACAAGTTCGACGCAGACATTTTATGTTTTAATACTAAAAAATTAAGAAAAATTTTTGAAGGGTACATTTTTAATAGTTTACATAATTATTAGTATGTTGACTACCACATTAAATTAGCTGAAAATAACTAACTTTTTAAATTCTTATACAATATGAATATAACACAAAGTATGCCATTTTCGTCAATAATATTAGTAACTTTCATAATTTTTTTAATGCTTCTTGATACATATTCGACAAATTATTATTAATACTATACGTGATCAAATTAATGATGATTGAATCTATGTATCATCTAAACATAGGTGACATGGCAGTCAAAGTGTTAATAACCATCATGCATGTGTTGTACTTCTGTATTGTGAACATAAGTAATTTTTTAATATCATATAGAAACGTAAATGCTGAAAATTTAGTAAATTTTTCTTTTGCACAAAGTTGCGGTAGATCTGTCGTAGTATCAAAGCAACATGTACGTGAATAAATATTTTTAAAAAATTCCAAACATAATATAATTTTAGTCGACTACATTAAAAATATACCTTCGTACTTTCATTTAATTTTGACGGAAAGAAATAATCTTTTTAGAAAAAATAATTTAGAAAAAAATAAGGTGTAACTATATAATTTAACTTTTCATTACACGTTATACCTGATTTAATCGCAGTAAAAAGGTAAAAATAAAAAGCCTAGGCAATAATAGATTTTTCAGACTCAACGTGGGACAGTATTTAAACACACGTAGAATGTAATAATTTATTACAGTTATGTATCATTACAAACTAATGTGCTCAACACGTTTTTCTTATTGACAATTTGCTTTTGTACGGTAATTTCCTCATTGTGCATCTTCTGATACAACACACACATATCGACGCCAAAGAATGTTTGTTTTGTCACGTGTGCGGCCACGTTGCGGTTAACAAGCTTATGAAGTCACTCTTCGCAACTTCGATACAGTCGCATACATCGTTGCTACTTATTTATCAAAATGTACAAGTATCATGAAATGTTAGCATTTGTACTCGTTTCTATTTAACGTTGCCTACATGATGCATCACTTGTTAAGTGCAGTATTTTCCAGTAATTATTCTTCTATCTGTCATCGGTGGATTTCAAACACGTTATTTAACATCGACACACGTTTCTACAATGCACGATGTTAAGTGGAACAATATTATTTTAATATTACGTAACAGCAGTGAACAGCAATGGAAACAGCGATTCGTTTCGATTAGTTTATATCTGACGTGTGAATTATCACTTAATTGGAATGTGTCAAATGATTGTCTTCGAGGTGATAAAAATGTACTGCAACATACATATTTTATTTCCCGCAATCTTAGGTGGTAATTTACGCCTATCTTCTATACTTACGGCATTTTTCTAATGTCTGAACTAACAATATTATAGATTAATTTCTTTTCTATTTACGGCCAAGTGTACCGAAGCAAATCTTAATTAAATAAATAACAATTAATTGTTAATCTCCTGTACAACGTCACTTAACTGTATACGGGACGCTTTCAAAGGCATACAACACACGGAACTCGTAAAAGTAATTACAAGCAGTTGACCTACAGTAGCTCCGTGTATTATATGGTTATGAGAGTTTTTTTTCATTATTTATCGACAAAGTTGGACGTGCGTGCAGCGGCATCAATTACTTTCAGCTTATCACGATACATGTTTTTTCGTAATACATACACATTACGATTATTTCGCGCACACATGTTAAAAGATATCGATCTAACTCTTGTACACCGGGTGTCTGAAAAGATCACATTTTACAGTGAATTGTTAAAGTGTGACGGTTAACCGCGTATTAAGTTTCCCGTGATTTTGTGTCGCGTTCGTTTACTATCGTTTACTATCAACTTTATGAAACATATTTCTTAAAGCAGAAAATTTTTTTTAATAGCGTCGTGTCGTAATTTAAACAACGTGTCGTGTTTTCCCGGGCTTCCAGCAGACCCTAGATCGATAAAATGCAAATGTATAAATCGTGAAAAAATGTATGCAGAGATAAGGTAAAAGTATTATACAGTACACGTTTGGTCGCGCAAACACGCATACAGCTTTACAATGAATAATTAAAAAAATTATACTAATATCATAAATTTACTGGTAAGAGCGAATAAATATAGTTTATCATAAGCTTACGTATGTTCTAGATTATACCGTCGACGTTGTCAGAGTTTAACCGAACAGTATTTTTCACTCAATCATTTGTCAACTAGAAAAGTTTGTCGATTTTCTGACACTCTAATCATCTCAGTTTCAATTGATTCAAATCGTGTACTGCGTCCTGTAATTTTTTGTGTGCGGACACTACCGATGAGAAGTTTAGAAACAGTAGCATTTTATACAGATTAACCTTCCTTAAAGAAATAATATAGTAGATAATAATAGTAATCTATAATGATGTAGTACTTTTACAAATTAACACTTCTTATATCGTTTTAAGAATAACGATTTTTAAAACGAATTACTGTCCTACTAGCGCTTAATATTTTGTTTAGAAATTTCTGCAAATCATCAAGCTTCTAATAAATATTTCCATAGTTATTGTATATTGAATCTGAAAATTGATCTGACCAATGACCATTTGAGAATAATTAATTTATTTATTTATTCATAATGTTCATGTCCAGCTTTCAATTATGTAATTGTCGCAGACTTTGGTCCAAACAAATTGTTCTCACACATATGTGCTGCAGTGAGCATTAGTTCTTTATTGCCATAAATCCTATTATTAGAAGCAACTATCACGATTTGTCGTTGCATTAATACGCTCCTTGCCACAGTAGAAAATACCGTAACTAGACAGACACGCGAAACTGGCAATTTATTACTACACGTGGTTGATTGTACAAATATTGATCTATTTGATATCACACTTTCTATTTTTATTATCATTTTCACGTGAATGTTACTCAAACTTTCATAAGGGTTGGTAGTTACGTGGTCAAATTAAAATTGCTGCATGTATCGAAAACGGTGCACGCGGCAAGGAACCTGTCAAGGAACTGTGTCCAAACGTTTCGTCAGTAGTGTGAAATGCGGAAAATAATCATGACTTCGAAGAAATTCGTTTCGTCATTCTGTATCATGACTGAGCCTTGGGCAGAAGGCTGTTGGTAGTAAGTTGTATGGGACTGTTCACGTCCTGTTGCAGCTCCTTTATCGCGTCCTCCTCATAATTGTGCATGGGTTCCGTGCAGTATTCTTGGCCACAAATCTTGCACGCCTCGAAATGTGGTTTGATAGAATTCCGTAATTTCTGAAAGACAAAGTGGAGGAGAGTTATACGGCACAGTGGCGGAGGAAATTAAATTTTAATCAGTGGCTCGTGCGAGGAGCCGCGTTATCGTACCTCCGCACAAGTGTTACCGTTGGCTCTGATGAACTCATAGATAGCAAAAGCGGGAATGCAAATGAGCGAAAGAGAAGCTATTCCCCAGCCGATCGCCTCTGCCCACCACGGGTACTCGTACTCGCCGTTGCGGTAGGTCGGTGGTTCATAATCAATTAAGCTGAATACCCACACAGCCTGAAACAGTGAGTGATTTATGGGGCTGTGGTGTGCGGTTAATGTTTAGTTTTAATACACTGTTAAATCATTATGCGCAACAAGGATATAATTACAGAGAACGATTTATCGAGAAAGTTTCGCAGCTCGTTTTGAAATTATACTGGCTGGTTTGTTGAAAATCTAATCATTCCTTTCGCGGTTAAAGACTCGGTAAGCATATTTAAAGTAACGGAAGGTTTTATAGAATAAATGAGTTAAGAGGATCATTATGTGAATTTAGTATGATCAAATTGGCATAAATCAATGTTGCTACTATTTTCTTTAACAACTTTGATCTAATTTAGTGTACTATTCAAACTAATTCGATACTTTGATAATATGTACATATTTCATTGTTACATTGCAAGAAAAGTGACACTTGAATGTAAAACGTATTAATGGGGATATGTGTGTTATAATAGTTCAAAAATGCGATGAGGTTCAGATTTTAGTAACCTGATTCAGAGTCACGTTAACTATCATGAGTGAAGGCTTATTTAAAACGGTAAAATTATATATAAAATTATACAAATTAATAGCATTAACTTTCAATATGTATAATATTTATTAAAATAAAAGAGAATATGTGAGCAATCATGAGCAGAAAAATTAATATTTTCCACGTTATAGAAAAAAATTAATTTTGTCATGAGTGACAGAATATACGGGCTGTTCTAACATTTATGGTCTTAACTTTTTCTACGTATAGTACTCAATAAAATAAACGAAAAACATTCAGTAAACATACATCGAAAAGTGTGTAGTTTCTGAGATATAAATAAAAATTGGAATGTACACTTGATGTGATCGAATCAAATTTTTCATTATAATTCAGAAATTATTGATTTTTCGAGCTATATTTACTAATACTTTTTTGTTTATTTTAGTAAGAATTACACCTACACAATGTTTATATCATTAATTTCGGAACACCTTTCATAATAATGGTAAGTACTTTTATGTTGGTTTGTTACTTTAATAAATAATCGCTAGATTGTTCATTTTTATATTCATATATTCATGTTTATAATTGAATTAATTTTTCTTTATTTACTTACACTCACTATCTATTATTATTTAACAGCTTCATTCAAATATAGTGAATGTTTGCGATTATACGCCCTAAAAAATATTGAAGAACTGTGCATAAAGTTCCGAACATATGTGACACTGAATAGAATGTTAAATGGAATTCACACGTTGGAGTCATGTAATATCTTATTTTTAAGTAGTCGTAGATAGATTCGCTGATATCGCGTACGTCTGATTTCAGTCTTACGAAAATCGTTACGTCACATATATGTGCCTCGCGCTAACGAATGTATTAACACGACATGCAACTTAAGGTGGACAGAAGTACTTTTATCTAGAGTTAAACTAAGTCTTCAAAAACGATCCAGAGGAAAACATCGATGCCTACTGGATTCAGATTTCAAGTTTCATTACATATTAACTTTCGTTTTTATTCAAAATTATTAATCATAAAATTAACTGCCCAGCTCCCCTAGAACAAATTAACTTTTATGCAGCATCTAGATACATAAGAAAGCAATCGATATTCTTACTGTTACCACCCAATTCAGATTATGCTTCCTCAGATCCTTTGAACAGGATTACAATATTAGGAAATCTATATGTAGATAATGTTGACCTTTTCTCCAGACATTTATTTTGATTCAAAAATAATTTCTGTAACTCCTTGCATAATGAAAACAGAAACACGGCCTAACAAATTTTGTAATCACCTTTGTATCTTATTAGGCCCTTGCCCGTGCAATAATAATAATAATAATAATTATGTACTTTTGCTGTCTCTTCTACCAATTTAGAAATAACGAGTTGATATTTAAACCTGTTACTTACAATAACTACGCTAATTTGCTAAATTTATTTAAAAAGATAAAAAATTCTATATAGTCTATACAACAGTTCAATAGTTTTCTTCACTATGGTTTCATACTTTAACCAAAGGGTTCTCGATTGATCGCATTGTACAGATATAATGTAAATTCTTACACAGGTTGTGTTTGAAAATTAATACTGGAAGCATTCAATTAATTTGACGCCAATCAATTACACAAGTTTCCATAGTATTTTAAATTCATACGTAATGTAACTACGATATTTATTTATATAACCATTAAATATATTCCACAATAGTCAGATTAGTTTTGAAAGTGAAATGAAAAAGTCTGTGTTAGGATTGAAAAAATTCTATTCCAATAATTAATTTCTCTCCACTCATGGAAGACGCCCTGAAAATATTTAGGGGTTTAACAAAATAGTCATATCAATATTTTCAACTTTACCATGATGAGAAGAGGCGCTGCGAAGAGCCAGCAAAACCGGAAATACGAAGACGGTACGCGTCCGGTCATTTCTTTGACATTATTGCATAGCCGTCGTACACCGTAACACCAAGATATCGCGATGACTTCGAAAAATGCTAAAAACATTATTGATATCGATGCCGCATAGTGGTCGATTAATTGAAAGAAGTAAATGCCTCCCTGGAATTGATGAAAACTTGATAATAAAAATACAGATGGAACAAACGATAGTTTATTAAAAAGTTTCTTACCTGCGTGATGTTAGGTAAGCCAAACAAAAAGGATATAACGCATACTAAAAGTACTAGCATTTCATGACATACGAGATGACGCTTCACCCATTTTGGAAAACCATCTTGTATAGATGTTACGACCACTTCCACTATTGCGAACTGAAATCGTTATAAAAGAGATATTAAATTTTGCGATAGAAATATCTCAGTCTTCGATTAAATCAGTGATGTCCAAGGGAGCTCCGGCCTTCCCCCACTCTAGGTCCATTCCCCTCGTTTCAGTTCCCTCCAGTTTGCTCTTCGCTCCCCCTCAGTCCATCGTGGTCCCAAGTTACAGCCTATATGAGGGGAATTGACCCAGAGTGGGGGAAGGCCGGGGCTCCGGTGGTCATCACTGGATTAAATAAACGATTAGGTTTCTATTGTTAACCGTAAGGTCTTCGTATCATTTGAAATTGTTACATACCTGACTATTCAAAGAAAGGCAGACTAACATAAAGAAAAATAACACGGCCCACAGTTGCGATGCTGGCATCTTGGCTAGCGCTTGCGGGTAAACGACGAATACCAGACCAGGTCCTTGAACGGAAATTATGATTTGTCTATAAAATTGCAGGAGAAGTTAATCTGACATTGACTGACAGCACTCAGATGGGAATGTGTAAAACAATTATATTACACTTCTCAAAAAAATATTGTAACCCTTGACGACCCAAATATGCCTGTTAAACTTAATTTTGCCTGATTATTTTGTTTTGTTTTTTTCTTTTGAAACTAAAATTCTGAGTCCAATTTTATAATTCTTTTTTGGATGTTATTACGTAGGGTGTTCTAACACCTTAATTTAGAGTACGTATCGTAATCGACCAAGTAAACAAGTGTTAGTGAATATACATACATACATGCTAAAACTAGTATTTTCCGAGATATACAGAAAAATTTGATTTTTCGCCTATTTGAACATACGTAGTCACCTACAATTGGTTATTTTCGTTTTGGGTTCGTATGTACTCAATAAAACAAATGAAAAGGTATTGATAAACATGGGTTCAAAAGTCAACAGTTTCGAAATATAACGAAAAATTTGTTTTCATTCCAATTGGCTTACGTTGAATTTTTCTTTTTTCTTTGTGAGACTCTTGATTTTTGACGCATGTTTACAGAAATTTTTTCCTATATTTTTTTCGGTACCATAAGCACCCATACTAGTTTGTCGAGGACTATGTCTACAAGTTCCTTTAGCAAACATAATATGAGGAATAATACCGTATTATATTAGGTCGTTCGATAAGCAATGTCGTACTTGTAAGTAGATTTTAAATAACGAAACTTACTTAGAGGATTTATTGTTAATGAATAATATAATCACGTCCCTTATCATATCTTATTAAATAAAATAAAATTATCAATTATGTATATGGTACAAGCCGGTCAGAATACGTTAAATATGAACAAGATAAAAAAACGACATTACTTATCAAACGACCTAATATATACGCTGTGAAATTCTAATTATACTACTATAATAAAGAGACAGAGTTTGTTTGTATGTTCGCAAAAATCTCGAAAACTACTAAACTTATTGGTATGCAAATTTCACAACAGCTTTTTTACATTTTCCGAAATGTCATAGGCTATATTTTATCGCGAAATAAATAATATATCGATATAAAAAACATGAGTCTATTTTTTGTCGGTGTGCCACGGGAGCATAGTTTACGCACAGCCACTAGGTGGCAATGCTCGGCGTCCGGGCACTCGAAAAAAAATTCGCCCGGCTATAAGATATAAGAAAAAAAAACAATATTTCGAATTCTGTAAGCAGAAAAATTGCGGGCGAAGATGCGTCCAGGGCATGCTAGATTCACATATAATAAATAAATTTATGTTTGTACAAACGTTAAAGCTTATCCGTCACTTTTATATTACTTTGCATTCTAAAATATTCATTTTGGCAGTTCATTATGCAAAACAGGCGGCCGAAAAAGATTCATATTTCATTTCTTAAGAATGTCATATTTCCAAGAACAAATTTTAGTTTATATTGATAGTAGCAGAACATTGTACTAGTGTCTGTTGACCAATGATATTCATGTAGAATGAAATTGTAATTGCTAAACCGAAAGATACGTACCATCTGTTAGGACAGCCTCAACGGACATATTTTGCTCCAGAGCAATATTACCGATGGTTGCAAATGAAAATATTCCAACAAGTAGGCTACTGAACGCGTTTATAAGCGAAACTGCTACGCTGTCCACTAGAATGGTGTTGTGGAATTTGTTGTAGCTAGCAAAACATATCATGGATCCGAACGCAATGCCGACGGAATTAAAGATCTGGGCAGCTGCGTTGATCCAAACCTGAATACGACACAGGAACTCAATGTCAGTTTTTTGATTGCACCTTGAAAGAAATGTTACTGGAAAAAGGTGAGTGGTTCAAAGGGGACTATATTTTTAGGGCCACATTTTTTTCAAGTGTAACAATGCATGTGCATTTTACAGTTCCATTATTTTATAAAATGGAAACGTGTATTTTCTTTTACATGAACCAAATCATCTTGTAAAGTGGTTGAAAAATTAAATTTTTATAATAAAATATTTATTCATTTATTACCAATAAATAATCCTGTATTTTGAATAAATTTTATCATAATAACTGAAACAATTAGAAGTATTCGTGAGAAATATATACCTAATTGACGGCAGAAAAGCAAGTTGGAAGAAGTCTGAAAAAACTTTCATATCTGATCAGACATATTGCAATAAACTATTTTAAATACAGATTATAAAGAAAAAAATATTTAACTACTTAAACGTATAGGTGTTGCATTATATTATTATTATAATACTAATGCTGTTCAGAATTTTATAAGGATTATCAGTAATGTGATTAAATTATATTAGCCGCGCCGGTCATCGGCGACCTCGACGGCAGTCAACGTGTTAAAGTATATACAGGGTGTCCCAATAATCGTTGTACAAGCGAGAACGAGTTCACGGAAAAAATAACTCGCATATGTGGACTAAAATTTTTCAAACAAATCGTCGTTTTCGACAAATCAGTTGGTATGCATGCACTTGACTAAAACTTAATTCTATATTTTTCTGTACGGGACCTACTTCTACTCGTTTTTGTATTTGTATACCTACTTCCAACCTTCCGATTTTTATGTGGTTTTGTTAAATCGAAAACTTATATTATATTAGTATTAGTGCGAATAATCAACAGTTAACATACTCTAATGGACTGTCAAAAATACCAAACTCAGGAAAAAATGATAATATTCAAAAAGACTTTACACACTGACTGCTATATCAGCCATGTATGGATGATACTTACAATTAGATTGAATCATTATTTGTTTGATCATGCATAGCATAATAAATACGTCTAATACAATCTAACAGAATCAGTGAAAAATTATGGAAATTACTAACATTATTGGTAAATTCCAGTAGAATTAGAACTTATATTCATTTTGTATAAAAGTTTAGAAAGTTTTCCATTTTCAGGTAATATCAACGTGTTAATGAGAAACCTAAAAGATGCAAGATTTTTCGGACATTAAATTATTTAATAATTTATAAACTAAACGAAATTACAATTAGACTTTGTCAGTAACATCGCTAGTCATACAATAGAATTGGCGATCGCAAACGATTTCGAAGATAATGCTACCACGTTACATTAATAATAATAAGTTTTGTATTACCTTTGCATCACCCAGTAATTCCCAACGAGGGTGGAAGAAGAATTGCAGACCTTTGTCAGCACCTTCGAGAGTGAGGGATCGTGTGAGGAAGACGACAATTAAGACGAATGGTAAAGTTGCAGTCAGGTATCTCACTTGTGCTGATGATTTTATAGATTTCCAAACAGAAAAGTACACTAAAATCCAGGCAGTTATTAAACATGCCACCAGTTCCCACCTCAATGCTCCAGACTCTTCGATTCCGTTACTGATTTGAAGTACCTTGTTGCTAAATCATCAGAACATTGACATTTATGATTGACAAGAAATTGGCAAAACCAGTATGTAACTTCATCTCGAGGATGAGATAAATGAAAATTTTGAAAGTATTATACAAAGTAAAATATGTTGCTCTTAGAATTATGGGTCAAATGTACGGACAACGGTAACATGTAGGAATAATGAATAAAAAATTTCCACGTTTAGTAACGTATAAAAAGAACCACTGTGCTAGAAAACAGCTGTTTTTTTAACAAGTAGAAGTTTCTTTGCCACACATCAGAGGAAATTTGTCGATTATAACAAGGATGTTATAGGATTATTATGTTATAGGACGTTACACATGTAGATGGTAAACAAATTTGCTTCGAAGATTAAAAGTAGTTTCAATATTTCCATTTAACTGATCCTTGTAAAATTTATGTTATAAGAGCATTTCATTTCAATCTTTCAACAATGGGAAATGTTTTAACCATATACTTATATAGTATAGCATGTTGAAAGCTGGACAATTTTTATAGCAGACAAGATAATTGCGACACTTTACTACGTTCAGAATAAATATTTTATTGTAATACCAGTTCTTCACTCGTTAGTGAACAAATAATATTTTGAAATTCTTATAGCATTAGTGAATATTCCATGTTATCGATTCAACACTCGATTCTAAGAAAAAATATAATCGATAACTTCAGTAACCCAATAGCTGTACTTCCTTAATTTTGTTTAGTATCCAATACCATTTAAGAACTAAAAATTTAGAATATAACTGTATTGTTGCTGTATATCTGCTATTACTCCCGAGTGCATTGAAACAGTTTTCGAAAATATAGATATGACGTTAAATAGTTCCACAATTAATAGCAAGTAGTCTTACAATAGAGACTATAATCGATAAGGAAGTTCATGAGCTTATTTCCAAACTGTACCATATCCACATTTTTTTAAAAAAAAAAAGATGTTATATGCTACAAAGCTTTCCAAAGTGTCTCTGGAAATGTAACTTTCCGTCTAACTTTACAATAGTTTCTTATGCCAAGAAAGATTGTTTAAAGATATGCGATTAATTTTAAAGTGTCTTTAGTTCGAGAGAATTTTATTTTCAAAACGTCTTGTATCTACTTTTATTGAATATATAGATTACGTATAGTTTTGAAAGTAGATTGTTACTTATATAGTTGGAAAAGACAGCAAGGGCTACATCAAATAAGAAAATGGGTTTCAAAATTAGTTTAGGAGTATTTTTTAAATCCTGTCAGAGAATTGGTAATTATTAAAGACCATTTTGCCACGACGTTGTATCAGTAACTGTTTTCTCTAACGTTTAATATAACACATGATCTTAGCAATAATAATCATTACGAAAACTCAATGCATCACTGAAACTGCAGAATCACGAAAATACACAGTATGTACATTTTTCATTGATAATTTTTTGTTTTAATCATCTGTTTTTAATGTGTCTCATATTCTTCTGCGATAGTTAATGCGTGTTATATTCTAAACTTTTTATTTTATGCCACTATTATTGCGTATCTCTAATTTTTGTAGTTGAGTATGGTGATTCACAAGATCCATTCCTTAACATTACATCTACCAACGGTTAACGTGCACTTATTTCATCAAAACGAACAAAGTGACACGTTTTAGAAAAAAATACATAATCTAAAGAAACAATGTTTATATTTTTCTTTAGCTTTATTCAGCGTCAATCCAAAGTAAACATAATAGTTGTCAAAAATAAATCGTACATAGTAAAACTGCAAACCAGTTAGTTTGACTGCATTGGTAGCTCTACTGTTAATTATATTAAAATACTACGATACTAACAGTGTGTTTTAAATAATTATAAAAAAATCGAAACTTCCTCAGTTTTGCATTTCTTGAATTTAAGACATTTTGAGAATAAGCTCTTCGATTACAGTCGGTGTGTGTCTCCTGTCGTTGAAAGATTAATGTTCCCTTATACCAGTGATTGCCACTGGAGCTGCGGTCTTCCCCCACTTCAGGTACATTCCCCTCGTTTCAGTTTCCTCCTCGTTCCTCCTCGGTCCATTATTGTCACAGATCAAAGCCTATATGAGGGGAATGGACCTAGAGTGGGGGAAGGCCGTAGCTACGGTGGCCATCACTGCCTTGTGCAGTGCTTTATGATCTGTCTTGAAACATTTTCTGATTGAAAAAATTACTCGAAAAATTCTTCAGATGGCGTCCTGGAGGCATTCGGTCGAGTACGATTATCCATGGTACCGTAGGTGGGTAACCAGCAGGCCAAACTGTTCCACGAGTTGTCACAATCAGACCACGGTTGTTTCGCTCTGAACGCCGCAAAGAAATAATATATTGCGTAGGCTATTATCACATTATGGTAGGTTGACATCAAAAACGATATTACAACCGACGACAAGCCAGCCCCTATTTGAACAAATAACAGTAATTCATTTTCGTATTTTAAGACACACATGCAAAAAAGGAATAAAAGGTTTAGTTTGAGCTTCCTAAGCAGCCTCTATTGAATATGACGTTAAACGAATAGTTATACAATAGAAACTCTATCATTCTGCCTCCGACTTTCCGGGTGCCAATTACTCGATGAATCAATTATACGGAAACTGAGTTTGTGATTAGATGATCATCAAACTGTGATTCTTAGAAATAGCTTCCATAAAGAAAAGAGTGAATGTTGTTACATACGGAGTGTCCCATCAGAAACCGAACACTTAAGTCTGAAAAATTCAGTATAATACGAAAACACGTATACAATGTAATTTTACCAGAAAAATATGCTTGATTTTGGAAATTGAGAAACACAAAAAGTCGTGGAGAAAGAATTTCTTCATTGCACTTTTCATCTTTGGAAGTATCCAAAATGTACTTGAATGATATTGTCGTATAAGAAATAATAAAAGGGACATTTGTGTGTTCGATTTGTGGTGGGACATCCTGTATATATTACTATTTTTAAAAGTAGAAACACTATTATTGTGTCGTTGCAACTTCACGTATTCTAATATTCGAATAAAGACAAAGAATGGATAGTACCAAAAATAATTGTATGTCAATTATCGATAAGTTAGACTAACAATAAATCGTGTTGAAATAATCGGGATTCTACTGTACAAACCTCATTTTGTATGTATAGCAGCACCTCGATTATGTGAACTGTAATTAATAACAGAATGACTCACATTGTAACTATGCTTCTCAGAAAAATGATAATTTTACTTTAGAATGTAAAATACATAATAGTATAAAATTAATTACACATAGTCACTAATGATTTCAGCCTGGAATCGATATAAGATGGCCAAGTTTCGGATGACCCACGTTCGGATAATCGAGGTTCTACTGTATTTCGGCTCTTCACAATTGTATATCAACAAAAGGTATTTCAAATAGCTTTTTATAAATGAGAATACAATATTATCATAAGATGTTTTATATTTCATGCGAACGAAAAAATTCAAGATAGAGACAGAGTTAAAAAAAATGTAATTTCAATGTGTATGTATGCAATATATTTTTGTGTATAAATAGAAAGAATATTGTTCAAGGATCTGCATTTACATATTACATTTTTATTTATGGTCAGTGATCACATCCTCCAAAAGTTTCGTTAATCATTTAAAGAAAAGCCTGTATAATAAGGTTGTAGTATGAATCACAGTTTCTTAGAAAGGAAGTGAGTGATGAATCATTCAAAGTAGAATGACCAAAAGATGTCGATATGCAATCTGTTAAATTGAATATGTTTTCGATAGATTACGGAGAAACGTCAAATTTAATCGAAGATGACAAGTCTTTTACTTTCTTGATTAATCTATAAATCAAAGATAAGAACTTTAATTCTATTTTATGGCAGAGATTAGATTGCTAATCAATTAATAAAGTATAATTATTAAATAAAATTGGCAAATTCTTAATAATATGTATTACTATAGATTGTTACCTATTGCATAATTGGAGTATGTCCTAATTTTATTAAAGAACAATTAGTAAGCTACTATCTTACTATATTACATAAATGGTTATTTTAACATAACATTTTTTTAAATTTTTGCCATACCTTTGAACAAAGGACAAATTTGACCGAGAGCACCGATCGGTCCTCGTCGAGTAAATTGACCAATACTAAGTTCCATGTACAATAATGGCACTCCGCATACTATAAGTATTAAGAAGTAAGGTATCAAGAACACACCTGAAAAAAACAATTAAAGACTTCATTATTTAATTGCATATTTTTAAAGACACTGAAATTTAATAAACTAACGTCTACCCAAAAGCTAGTTACATTACAACTGCATACCTTTATAATGTAAATAAATGTTCAATTAACACTTGTCCGTCCCTCATTTTCCTAACTTAATTTGTTCCACGGTGTCAAATTGTATCAGTGGTAAAGAATCATTATAGTAAAAAAATAAATAGTTCAATTCGCAAATTTGTTTTATTGAAAATAGAGAAATTAAATTTTTGCACATTCAGTACAGTCAGGCATAATATTGTTCCATTATTGTACCGTTCACAAATAATACAGCGATGTGCAACCATACTGCTTTTTTACATTTACCGCATTCTTGTGAGAAAAGTGTGTCAAATTAACACAAGGGACGGATGAGATTTAACACTGCATAATAATTTTCTTCTTATAATATTTATGTGCACATTTCATTAAGAATTTCTGATAAGGTCAACGATTATTTGTATTAAATCTTTGTCATTATTACAATTTCATTTGGAAAAAATTAGTGAGCACAAGTAGGATGAACAAAAATTGGAATCTGCGTATAATTGCATGGTCGTGTCAAGTACGTAATTCTCGAAATTATTATTTTATTCTGTCACGTAGCATCTCTTTCGGTAAACGGCCCCTGTTAACAGCTACGTATATGTACGCGCCGATCTACTTGTTCGATGAATAAAAACGTCGCTACTAAATCTGCCTGTAATGTGAATTTATTAAAGGTTGCATTAAACACAGGCCGTACGTAATAGTACTCGACTTTAATCGTCACTCTGTGGGCAGTAACAAGGTCACTGGATGTAACTCTTTATTCGTAATAAACGATGATCACAGTCCCGTGGATTACGACTTAATTTGGCAATGAGCATTTAGTACGATTAAATCGCAAAAATATATTTTTGCTTTACCTAATAAGTTGCAAACACATTTCTTAGTTTCCTCCGCCGTATTTCGTTTTTGTTATCCTTCAATTGGCTTTGCGATTAATAGTACGTGTTTCGCGATTTCTTATATTAAACAAAATTCGCTTTGTTGTTTCGAAAAACGTTGAGACTTTTTTGTGATAACGTACAGAAAAGTACATCAAATTATTTCGGATATTTGAAATCACTTTTTAAATAAATTGTATTCTATTTCACAATTATTTTGAGGTTTAAATACAATTTACATTTGAGCATTATTTTACCATTCTTTTGTGACTGTTATTTTTATTTTTGAAAAACAATCATGTTATATTTCAAGAAATGACTACGAAAATTATTGTACATATAATTCTATTTTCCCTTCTTTTTAAATTTGTTTAACAAAATAAACGCAATATTAAACGTCGATAATGTGAGACAAATTTGAAACATTAAAAGAATGATTCTTGTTATTATTCTGTGACATTAATGATCGGTATTATTAAACTGTTACTTCTGAATAACAATATTTTCTAAATTCGACATAACGCTGTTGTTAATAAAACGACCAAAAATTATATTTTATAAGTGAAATAAAATTTAATTAGCTTCGAACGAAGAAAATTAAAAAGGAAGGAAGCATTCCGCGACATAATAAGAAACAATTTAGTACCGCTTTCATCGATATTCATTTCTCTTTATAATAAACACTGACCTGTGTGAACTTGATTACAGTTTTATGTCATTCCACTCTCATTTCTATCTGTCTTATATTCAAAACATTCAATGATAAACGTGCAATGATACCGCTGCAGAAATGCAATCACGTATCTTTGATACTACAACGATTATTATTTCCGGTTATGCCAGTGAAATAATTCGTGCCGCGTCGATGCGCCTCACGCACATGTAAATTAATTCTACGAATGTCGAACCGTGCTACGAGAACAAATCAGACAGCATTCTCTGATTTAACTACAGTATAAATTAAATCCCGAAATGATTATCTCGATGTTGAACTCAATCCGATAATGTGATCTATTATCATCACTTTTCTCCACTTCTCTTTAACACGTTGACTGCCGCGGGGGTCACCTGTGACTGGGGCATCAAATTTTATTTCATTAAATAATTACTAAATTTATTAACATTTTGAACAGAATTGATATTGTAATAAGAATTGAAAGTCAAAACTGTGCAATTGGATAATTACATATCTTTTTTATTCGCGATTTGTTTTTGAAATGGAATATTATATGTCTGACCAAGTATAGGAATTTTCACTGTGGCAGTCAACGTGTTAATAATACATCATCTTTCCGTTTTTGTATTCAATTGCTTATTTTCTCAAGTTGATTTTCGGTATATTGCACTATGATTTTGCGTTGTGTGCTGTTTGATTTGAAACGTCTCGTTAAATGAGGTAATTCAGTGAGCAACAAAACGTATTATTCCGAGTGGAAAGACTACCGTTAATTTCCGTGGAGCTTCCGTTCCTTCCTGTCAGCACAGATTTTCCCACGAAAAAGTATATTAATACCGTTCGCATAAATACGCCACATGCCTTGTGCAACTCAGTGTTTCCTGATACATTCTACCACATCCCGGCTTAATTAACAATTTGTTGGCAACTCCCTGTTACCATCGATCATTTTCGGCATAAGTACGCAATAAATGAGATTATTGGTTATATTTAAAACTCATGTGATAATAATTAGCAAAAAACAAGTTTGAGAATATGGAATTCGTTACGCTGAACGTTGCGAAAAATAAACAATTGTTTGAATAAGTTTTTTGTAATAACTTGTGGGATTCTAAAACTGTTATTAAAAATTTAATTCGAAAATTTTATTTTATTTTTGGAAACTTATTTCTGAACGAATAAATTCTTTTATTAACTGTAAAATAATGCAAACTACTCGTTGAATTTTTAAAATCTATAATTGTATAATAAAAACTTAACAAATTGATGGAATTAATTTTATTTCATTAATGTTATTAATTAATTTTACTAACGTATTACTTCAAGAATAAATTTTCTTACATTTTATTATTCTTTTCTGTTAATTCATTCTTTCTACATTTTTTCTAATTATATTCCGTTAATCATAACAACTCAATTAACACCTTTACTTGTTTGGTAACTTAAAAGTATTATGGTCCCGTGTAAAAGTTAAAAATTAATATATTGTTTAAAATTCGCAGACGCTTCTGTGGACGTAAACTGTTTTTCGACCATTAATATTACACGCAAGTAAATTGTATCGCAGTTAAATCGTTTATAGCATACATAGGTAAGTAAAACGCCAAGGAAAAATATTTTTTTTAAATACTGTTTTAAGTAACATAATTCACACGGAATACTAATGAGATAGTATTTTAAATAGAAAATGAGATTTCAAAAACAAAATACTTCTACTTTAATAGTCTGAAGCATAAACTAAAAATATTGTAGTATGATTGCCACTCGTGAGCTACCAAATAAAATATTTTATTCTTGTATTATAAATATTTCAACTATACACTTGACTGTGAAAATAATGCTAGGTAAGGAGCAAAATCATGATGCAACAAATTGGATAATCCATTGAAACACATTTATTTCCAATTTAACTATACTTATTCCTCTGTAAAGTTACCTGACTCTGTGAGTTGTACTATATGATCAAAATATTTAGAATGTAATATACACATTAAAATTAAGCAAATTAAAATAAGTAAAATATATCAATTAAAACAGCATTCATATTTTTATATACGATAGACGTATGCGTACGCCTTGACAGATCAATGTCTCATGTGCGTACGACCACTATAATGGTTTGAAAACAAATTGCCCGCCTCTAGTGATATACTAAAATCCAAGGCTAACAATAAGTTAAATCATACAAATAAATGGTACATGAATAAATAATAGAATAGGCATCAACACTTTGACGATCGCTGTCACATATACATGATTTTATTCATTGTAATAATACCCCTGTAAAAGAAATAAATATTTCAAATAGTATAATAACTATTGCAAGCGCTAATAAAGTGATAGCTGCAAAATGTTAAGCACAAAAACAATAATATAAAATGTTTAATTACTTAAGAATTCTTGCAAAAATGTTCAAAAACAATTAGTGTTCGCAAAATATTAGCGGTCGTCAAAGTGTTAATAACGAAAAAAGCCTTTACTAAGGGCAAAAAGCAAAATATAATAAAATAAATGAATAAAAAGAAATAAACTGTTGTTGCCTAGCTATTATTATCGCGCACATAGCGAACGGTTTTCATTGAAAGTCTCCCGCAGTCGAAGGTTTAAACTACTTATTTGGCACTTGTTGCAATTAAAATAATCATTTTATTTTCATAGTGAGGTGTGACAATAAAATAAACCATTTTAGTATTTACTATTAAAAACGTATATTTCATCCGACTCTGACAGTGCACGCTCATTCATACACCTTGTGATTCAATCTTCTCGATTGGATGACATTCGAGGGCAGGTCCGAGTGCCATTTGTTCCCGAAAAGAATGCGTTACTTTGTCATGCAGAAATCTGACCATGCCACCCGCTCTGGTTTTCCGGCTGTCCAATTTAAAGAACGGTTGGTCGAAATGATACTTGACTGATTATTTCCACCGGTGTCATTGAAATCATTTACGGTGCTCGCTAGTGTAGGTATGTTCTGGCAAGGTCATGTATCAAGTTCCGCGAGCGGATTGCGCCACGTCCGGACTCCGCTGAGATGCTTTCAGACTTTGAAAATTAGCGGCAACACGATACGCATTTATGTTACGGCTTGACGAACCGAGAGAACGTCTGCCCTTGCTCTGAATAAATTTACTGGGACATCGTACAAAGGGGTTGTCGCAGAAAAATCATCGCGACATACTGCGACGCCGGATATTCAGGGTGTATATGAGTTAAAGGAATGTATATGGTGTATATGGGGCTGTTTCAGAGTTAAACGAACAAACTGTGCCAGTACGTTCTTCGAGTAGTGATAAAACAAAAATGTTATACGAATAGAATTCCGAAATTGCTTTTTCACATAGTTGGAAGAAAGAACGACATTCTTTAAAGCGTTTTTAAAAATTTTATTAATTTTTCAGCTGAAAATTCATGATTCCGTTGTTATGTGAACAGACTGATAAACACAGTAAAATACAGTATTCTTCTGTTATGGAATCTTTGTTGAAGTTTTTTTATGAGAGCTTAAGCGTTTTCATTGTAGTATAATGAATATCTGCGTGTTCATCATTCGAAAATACCCGTGGAATGTTAATACGAAGTTATAGCATACGAAGTGTTTCAAAAATACGTGGCTAAACTTTAGAAGCGCATTCTATTCATCTTAAGGACGAAAAAACGTCATATAAACGTTTGTCCAGAAATAATTCTGTTCTGTGATATAAATGCATTTTACGATACTGTTATAAACATACTCTAGTAAATAAATTGCTGGACATTATTTTTTTCTATAACAATGCGTACCTAATGTCGCAGTCTTAAAATGCTTCGAAAATATTAAAGATAACTAGGTAGTGTATCGAATTTTCTCACACAAAGCAACAATGTGATTTTGGAGTATTTTCACAGCTGCAGTAGGATGTTTAGGGATTTATCATTTTTGCATTTACTGAAATATGCTAAATCGGTACTTGTTTAATTACGAATACTGTTGTCATTCACTCCTGAGGTATGACAGATATTCTTATTAAACTCCATTGTAAAGATAAGCTCCTTGTATCTTGAAAGAAGACTTTCAGGGCTCATGTTCATATGATGTTTTGTCTACCCTACTTTTGGGTTAGGATGAATAGAATATATAATAAAGTTTAATCACCTATTTCTGAAATGTTTTGTATTCTATAATTTGATATTAATATAGGCTAAGTAATGCTATAATTTTAAGTAATAAGTAGTAATATAGTCTCAAGAAACATATTAGGTATTGTTATTACGTCGTAACATGCATGAACTTGTTATTTACTTCTCCTGATTTAGTGATTCGTTAAAACTCTGTAATGAAGTATTTTTAGTCCTAATATAAATAACATTTGTTTTCTTATTTCTACTCGTACAGCATGTTGGCAGAATTTGAACGTTCAATTCTCAGAAATTTTGTATAGAGATTTTTATTGAAAATTATAATGTTGTTCGTTCCTAGTCTTTAGTTTGTTCACAGTGTTTAAGGAAACTCACGATACAGAATCCTAGACTATTTAGTTAAGTTTATAAATTTATATATTTTTTGTGTAAAGAGATTTCATCATTTATGTTAGATACTTGTATATGACACAACAAATTCTATAATTGTTAGATAGGTTGTATTCTTAGTAACCAGTCCGATTTTCACTGAAGTTATGTCTCACTGTGAGGATGAAAAGAATAAAGACTCACTCTTATCACATGTACACTAATCTCAATAGCCAGATGTATGTCACAGATGCAATGTAGAGCGCTCAAATTTGTTTTAGACGAACATCGTGTTTGAAGCATTGTCATGAAGACGTCCGCGAGTCTGGTGCAGTGGTACCCAAACTTATTTTGTCACGGAACTCATGCACGATTTTCAAAAAATCGTGGAACCCCTACATTTACTTTACAGACAACCCCCGCCACCCTAATTTTAATTAGACATTAAATGAAACTGAAGTTCTTTTAGAGAGAGAATTTATTCATATAAAAGAAACATTATAATAAAAAACAACTCTGTTTTTAATTATTACGAACTTGTAATTGTTGTGAAAAAATATAATAAAAAGGAGATTAATGTGAAGAATGTTGCTGTTTTTTGGATTCCAGTAAATTTGATTAAAAGACTTTATCTCGTCGAACCCAAGAATTTTTTTGCGGTTGACTTAATTACTCATTACAGTTCGGATCAGTCACTTCTACTCGTTTACTCAGAAATTATACGACGCACAATTTTGAACATTCCTACTATTATAAAAATAAGAATTTTTGATGTGCGATTTAAGAACAGTATTTATCGTTGAACCTCGTATTTTATACACTAACTGCATTTCCTTATTTGTTATAATTGTGTTTTTACATTGTATAAAAAAAAATGTACTCGTAGATTATACAGGATGTCCCCAAACGGGACACTATCTTGGGATCTCATTGCGAATAGAATTTAGAGTATAAAAAAATCTACTAAACATACATTCATAAGTGCTTCCTTAAAGTTATTTTAACAAAACGTTTTGTAAAGGAGACGTTGTTACTGCAAAAAAAGAGGTCAAAAGATGAAGTTTAATCAATCCCAATTAGTAGCGCACAATAAGTGACTACTGAAGAATTGAAGGATAGTAGAAGAAGCATCATTAATTCACTATTAACAAGGTACCCAAAATGCATACCAGAAAATGGAAAATATTTTGAGCAACTTTTATAATATGTCATCATCATTGTAAGCAAATAATATTCGTGTGTTTCATTTATTACAATTTCTTTAACCTTCCGGACAAAATGTATGATTGTCAAAGTTTTTTTTAGCAATAATGTTTTAAGAAAGCGTTTACAAACGTATGTTTATTGGAATTTTTTTACTCAGAATTCTATTTATGCAGTGTCCTTTCGTTTGGTAACATCCTGTATAATAAACTTGTGGTCATTTCAGTTATATTTACAATTAAGATTCTGAATGTGTGTAATACTCACCACCGCCACTTTTGTAGCATAAGTAAGGAAACCTCCAAACATTCCCGAGGCCAACCGAGTAACCAATACAAGCAAGGACAAATTGTACTTTGTTGGCCCAATGGGGGCGTCTAGGTTGCCTGTAGTCCCCAGGGTCTTCAGCATCTGCATCGTCCAAACTGGTACACACGGACAGGTCATCCTCAAATGACCTGAAATCAAGTCACCATAGGTATCCTTTAATACAACTATAAACTGTAACAACATACACAAACACTCACATTTTGTAGATAACAAGAAAATTTAATATAAAACATTGCAAAGTATCAATATTTTATAATAATAGTTCTTGACTATCTTATTATTATGAATATACTGAGTTAAGTAAAAAAATTAGATAGATCTTTATCAGAACCAGTCAGAAAAAAGTGCTTCAAAATGGATCAAAAGCTTCTTGTGTGTTGTGGTCACTAAAGTGTTACATTTCAGATCTACTTATTTATAGATCTACAAGTCGATTATGATAAATAAATTCATCATGCGCATTAGACATTAAAAAATAATTAATGTCACAGAACAAGTATCTTTCAAAAATGATTCTTCTACATATTAGCACTCAATGTACTGGTTAATTCAAATCTTAACGATGGATTTGTTTGTTCTACTTCAGTATGTCACAGTTTCTTTTAAATTTTACAATACAATTTTCCTAGAGAACTATGAAATAGATATCTCAAAGAAATATACGCTTCGCACAGTTTGGTCGAATTGGATATTTAACGAACGTTCGATTTCCATACGATGTAGGATAAACAATATTATGCGAGTCATTGCATATTTATCAAGCACTCCATGCAGTTTTGCCTGTCGATCTAAAGAACGA
Source organism: Macropis europaea (assembly GCA_916610135.2). NCBI lineage: Eukaryota > Metazoa > Arthropoda > Insecta > Hymenoptera > Melittidae > Macropis > Macropis europaea. The sequence goes on from OU744349.1 coordinate 18,786,808, forward strand.
CACGCCTTCTGTCAAACACATCGATCATTATATTTATTCGCGATGCATAGTGATGAACGGCCGACGAGAGGAAAAGCGAAAAGCGTCGCTTTTCATTTAAGCGACGACTCTAAATTTTCCCCTGCGCGTTCTCACGGTTAGGAGAGCAACGATGAACCGGTTACCTTTAATCACCGTTCCTCATAAAGCCAAGAATCCCGAATCAACTGAAGCTTATCTCGGTGATTTATTGAAATCGTTAGGACGACGTGAAAAATTTACTGTGTGCACCGTCTGATAAACGTTGCCGTGAGCAGAAGAAAAACATCGTGCCGCGAGGGTCCCTTATTACAATTAACGATCGTACGAAACGGGGGTGCAAATCAGGCGACGAATGACCTTGATGCGCGACGTTACATAAACAGCAAGAACGGAGAATTTTTACGAGTTCAATGCGTATACAGCTTGCGACAGGGCAGATGCAAAAACGATGTCGTGCCGTGACGGCGTGAGTTATGGCAATTGACAAAGCCGGATACCAAATATGACACATCTGTGTAAATTCTTCGGCGTTTCGCAATGCAGAAACAATGCATAATGCTCGTTCGAAGGGCAGCAGAACGTCAATGATGAGATATTATTAATGTTATTCTCAATTTCGAAACGAATGTGACATCTGTGACAATGCGATGCACCGACACCTTACTCATAAACACGTTAGGAGTCACGAAAATAAGGTTCCCCAGATAGAGCTGTTTAGGGTTTACACAAATTAATTTACTGCTTCGGCAGACTCGATAACAAACAGGTTTAACAAACTGCTTGGAAATAGTTTACTTGTTACCGAGGGTATACTGAATTCTATATCTGCACTGATAAGGCTAATCTGCAATAATTATACTGTAGGTGTTTTTGAATAATTGAAAATGTTTTACGTCAAATTCATTTAAAGTAGAATTAGAACTAATATTACCTCTAAAAAATGTGTACAAAAGTATGAAACGAGTATAAATAATTTTTTGTAAGGTACTGTAAAAGTAATACTTCATTTATTAGAGACTGTGACAAAAATTTTAAATGGGAATGTGTCTCATAAAAGATATACGTCGAAGGTATAAAAGCAGTGATATACAGGGTGTTAAAGGAGAGATTCTGAAACTTTAGCAGTGTATAATATTCGTAAACAGGAAGAAGAAATGTTTAGTTCATATAAATCCTAAAATGAACATTTTTAGTGATATGAGCCTCATAAGCGATTCATACAATATCACAGTCCATGTGGAGGACACCTGTAGGCGTTTAAATAATGTACTTATTTAGAAAGTTATTAAGTCTCCCGCACGTGACGTAGGATATCGTATAAACCTTTGCGTTAATGAGGTTACGTCTTTCGAACCTCTGCGTCTCGTGCGGATGGTCAATAAACTTATTTATTAAGTATACCATCCTAAACGCCCATAGGCGTTCTTCGAACAAATCGCAGCAATATACAAAGTGCTTATAAGTGTTCAGAACAGTTAAAAGATAAATTTTGAGACCCATGTTGGCCAAGCACCTTGTGTTCTTTGGAGTATTAGATGTACATCATAACATTAGCAAAATTGACATTCAGCAATATATGATGGATAAAAATACCCAACATAAGGTTTGTAACATTTCAGTCTTTTACAAAACTTACGCATGCAATTTAATTTTAAGTCACGACTAACAGAAAAGTAATTACATCTAATATCGTAAAAATTAAGAGAAGTATTTTTAACAGCTTCCGTATTCCATGAACAAGTATATGACTCTGAAAATTGGAGGATATTGGTTCTTATCTAAATAAGTTCTTAGACTTTTAACGTAACACCGAACAATAAATTTAAATAGCTTCTAATTACGTGTTTTGCAATTTCTACCGTGTATTTCATGTGCCGTAAATTTTGTAATACACGAGAAAAAAAGTTCAGTTTTCGGTTTCTAGATCATTTAATTGTCGATACGTTCCAACATGTTGTTTCAATATAATTATAAACTTCACTCTAACGACGCTTCATGTAAAAGACGAAAATTGCTCAGTTAATAGATTAATCTGTGTCTAGATTAGAGCTAACTCGGAATAAACATCTCAATTTCAGTTAACTCCACTGGATGTTGTTTTAGCTAGAATTATCCTCTTCCCACTCTTTCCAGCAGTTACAAACCTCAACGAAGAAAACAGATTGAAACCTGTAATTCCGGATGAGGATTGTGCAAAAGTCACGTGATTATAAGAAATAATTAACAGAGCTACGTTATGCAGAATTTATAAACGAGTCCTATAGAAATTTGAATGTGGGGCAACAATTAGGATCCGTCAAGCGGTCCACTCCGATTTCAATACAAGAAGGAGGGTACCTACAACAATATACTGTATGAACACCTACTTCTAACAAAAGTATGGTCTTACATTGTACACCTATTATCCACTTACGTCTCTGGGACAATACGCTCGAATTGCAGTCCCTGGATGACGAGACCACGCTTCACAAGCAGTTCGGACGTACACGGCATCTGTCACCGAAATCGCAACTTACGAGAACGAATGTTACACTGTTAGACAAGCTTAACAGTCTGATTTATACTGTCACTAAGTTTTAACAAATTGTTGTTTGTTCCGTCGAGATTGTTGAGTTTATCGTTACGTTCGTCTGTGCGTTCACGAAACGTTTACAGATGTTTTCGTTGTTCTATATAAAAACGGTTAATCTTTAACTTCATATGCAATTTAGAGAATCTATGCAAATTACTGGTACTCGTTTATCAATGACCAAGTGTAACGAGAAGATAACATTAACGAGATTTTGTCATCGGGAACTATTAAACTCGCGTATCAGGAATGGACTGAACGAAATGGAGTGGAAACCTTATTTTTGTGCGATCAGGTGACAAAACGAACCGTTTCACGCTCGTCTGTTATTTGCTTTCCATATTAAACGGTACTCGTGAAGCATATGGCGAACGTGAAACTTGAACATTGATCCTAACGTACCGACCTGTATTTTAGAATTATGTTTGTTTTTTGATTCATTGGAATCAGATTCCGAGGAACTTTTGATGGACAGGTTTGATGTTTCATGCCAGCGAAAAGCAAACCGTAAATGGAACAGTTCTACTGGTCCAATGACTAATGAAATAAATTTGATGTTCCACAATTTAAACGGATTCAGAAAAATAATGCAAAATAAATGTCTTGCGTCATTGACAACATCTGTTACCGTAGAAGTAACCAAGGAAGGCCTACTCTTCTCAACCTCGTCTGTATAAATTGCCAGTGTAGAAGAAGAAACAACCTCGATCAATTAGACAATCGTCTTCAGCTAGCAATTATGACCAAACCACGTCTCAATTGTAGATCACCTAAACACCACACACTAACGACTAAGATAGCGCGTATCTTATCTTCTCCATCCTTCTAACCTTGCTAAGCAAAATCCTCCCTCGCCCGGCAGCGGTAATCTACGTTCTAGAGTCGAACCTAAGGTTTCGCAAGCGTGAAGGCATTGAACGAAGCCACATGCAAGCATTCTCGGAGAGTAGGAACCACGGAACATGATTCATAGCTTGCTCCTTCCGACGCCTCTCGTCGAGACGCGTACGTTAGGTAATGTGGCTCACTTACGGCGGCGGATGTACCATGTTAAGCAGCTCCGACGGCGAAGTGGGAACTCTACGTATCGTGAGCTTCCGGCCGTCGGAAGAGCCCATGCCGATCGATGCTAGAGAGCGTATGGAAATGGAATCGGGAAACGTTCGCACGTGGGTCTGCCCATGCCCGTCAGCGAAGACGATAGATGCCCAGCTGGCTGCCGGCGGATGATACTGATGTTGATGGTCATCCATCGTCGGATTACACTTGACGGATCTCACGCTGGAGCAACGATGCCGTCCAATGTGCGAGTCGATCGCTCGGCTGGACCGGTGCACGTTCTGTGGAATGTCTCGGTACAATCTGGATTCCAGTTGACCGACTTGATCGCCCGGCTTCGATTGCTGAGGTCTCAAATGAGTTTTCTCGTGGATGCTGTTGCCGCTGTCGTTTCGATGGATGCCCTTCTTCACACCATTGCAGTGGAGGATGGTCGAGCTCGCAGGGCTGATAGTAATCCTTCTAGATGGCTCGGTGGTGCTCAACAGTCGACCCCTTTCCTCGGACGGTGTGTCCGAGTCGGCATCGAGATGCTGCTGATAATGCTGGTGTCCTATCCTTATCACGTCAGGATCCACGTCGTCCGAACCATCCTCCTCCTCCGGCATGGTACTCATCTTGCGCACGCAGCTGCTCTGCTTGCCGATCACGCTCTGGAGACGGGCACTGTTGCCGTGTACGCTGCTCTTGCCTGCGATCGTGTTGTTGCTGTCGTTGTCGTTGACGCTGCTGTTGCTGCCCGTGGCATTCATGCTGGCATGACGATCTAGGGACAGACAGAGGTGGAGAAATAACGAGTGACCCAGCGAGGGGTGGGGGTGGGAGTCTGAGAAGAATTTAGAGAGAATGCTTGCGCGTACTTCCGGTAATTTCATCGATGCAAGGAAGCGCGAAAGTATTGAGTTAGTCTTTTTTCAACGTTCATTCTTTTGCCCGCTTCGACCATTTACCTGAGTTCCTGTAATCATTTCCACGAAAGCTAAATGAATAATTACTTTTCGCAATGATTCATTGCTGTCGAGATTACGGTGAACGCAGGTTTTGAATGGATCAAAAAGTAATTGATGAACTTTCCGATTACTACGCAAATACGTTTGCTCTTATCTGATACGTCGGACAGTCGTGAATTGTTTATATGTGCAACAGAAGTCTCATGCACCGAGATAACATTGTACGGAGCACGCATAATTGCATTGCATCACGATTCACACCGGCGTACTTGTTGCTGTACCGCGCATTGAACGGTGACCTATAAAAATCGATGCTCCCGACTGTCGATCGAATTCGTGAACGTTGGGGCCGAGGAAAAATATCGTTTACGCGAGCGGACTCACGCTGGAGCACCGAATGTCGCATACGCGACGAAATCAGACGAAACGAAAGAATTCATTGAGACGTTCGCGAAGTTTCAGTGTTCAGTATGTCATCGCTGACACAAATAAAACCGCCTGACGATGGACAAAAATACGCGTGCGCCAGTTGAGAGGAGCGACGAAGATCACATGTTACCGAGCCAGTACCTGTCAGGTCGAAGAGGGCCTCGACCGGATCGATCGCATTCCAACGAAGTCACCGAGATCCATCGGTGTACCGAAAACCGATAACAGGAACCCGCAACTGTCCACGTGGAACTTGAATGCTCCCGATTGATAAAGTCTTGGCGGATCGTTTTGAGAAGCGAAATTCCGTGCCGGTGGGACGATCGTCGTTGCAGCTGCACGCGATTACGATACGTGGTCGTCGCGTCGCGACGGCGTTGTGTACGCCGATCGAGCGTCAAGAGCCGTGACAGACACACGCACGCCTATCGCGTTTTCAATTGACAGTGCCTTCTTGTGGACATTGCGGGTACTACTGATACGAGAATTGTTGGGACTCGGACCTGACGCGCCTCCGTCGGCGGAGTTCGTGCGTCTTCGTGAGGCCGATATCCCCACCACCGCTTCTCTACGATCTTCTACTAGGAGAACCCTTTCTTTTCGTCCTTTCGTACACTACTGCTTAAAAGTTTGGGTATGCCCTGCTTTTAAATTCACTGGAACACTCAACATTGGCGACTAGACGAGTCTTTCTTGCTTTCTTGTATTACTTAAACAAACGTGTGAAATATATGAATCGTAAGAACAATTTTTTTCAAAAACAGAAGAATCAACGAAAGTATATATAATAGAAATACAACTGTGTGTAAGGTATACGATCTTCTATTAGAAGAACTCTTCCTTTTCGTTCTTTCGTACAGCACTGCTTAAAAGTTTGGGTATGTCCTGCTTTTTAAATTCTGGAGTAATAACACTCTTATAATTTTGTTTTGTATTTGATTTCTTTATTTATACACAGTATTTCTGGAAACGAGAGTAATCACTTGAAATCCTGCATAAAGGCCTGATGTCTGATGTCTATAGTGTGTAAAGTAGAAAAGCAGTGGTGGCACAGATCTCGTAGGAGAGAAACCGAAGCGAGTTTCAAGCAACGAGTGAATATTTTTCGTTGTAACACGTTGAACGCCGCGGCCGTCACCGGTGACCGACACCTTAAATTTAATTTAATTAAACGATTATTGATTGTCGCAGAATTCTGAGCAAACTTCATACTGACATAATAGTATAGGTACAGAAGAACACGATGGAGTAGTCAAATCTTTTTTTCTTTACGATTTATGTAAAAAATAGTAAATTATATCGTGTCTGATTAAGTATGGCCGTTTTCACTGTGGCGTTGAACGTGTTAACCCTCGCATGCCGAAAGGTGAAAGCCGGTGGCCGGGTCAATTTTAATGTAACATACGACTTTACTGATTCGCGTTTTGAATTAAATTCTACGGTTTTTTTATGTCATTAATTTTGTAATATTATTGAGTTGGTGCGTATGAAATTTCCGGTCGCAGGTAGCGAAATGTTTTCTTGGTTTATGGTAGGTATAGAATATGAATTATTGAAACTGGTATATATGTATTTGCATTAAGAGTCATTCTTCAGTTTTTACGATAATCTCGGAAAGTTTTAAATTGTCCAAAATGTTCTTTTCCAAAGAACTACTTAATAGAAATTAAGAGAAATTAGTAGCGGAATGACTACTTAAAATTCCTATTACTAAAGCATTCTGATGTTGCATTTTCGGAAATATAGATCCAAGGCGGATGAGGACAATCGTGTTCTATGAGTACAAAGGTGGACTTGCTTGTGCAACGAATAGTGCAAGGCGAATGAATCGTCTGTGAAAGGATAATCAGAAATTGGTTCGAAAATTTCCATTCTGGTGTTCGAAATTTTGAAAAGATACGTGGACGACTGCATCGTTTGTTAGATCGTGAAGTTTTATCGCAATTGGCAAAATCTAACCTCCACCAAACCACCCGAAAGCTCACTCAAAAACTCGAAGGTTTGCGGGAAGTCGGGAAAATTAAAAAACTTGACCAGTGTGTATCATATGAATTGACGGAGGCAAATAGGCAGCATTGTTTCTCTACAACGTCTTCTCTTCTTCATCAGCAACAAATGAACCTTTTCTAGATCGTGTGGTAACATTTGACAACCAATACATCCCGCGAAGGCTCAAAAGAACACACCCTGTAGACCTAGTAAGACAAATTTACAACGTGAACTGCATAACTCGTTGTCAGATCGATAGATCTTAACTATAAAGACGTTGTTTCAATGGAAATGCCGTCTTCGTGCTATCTTCTACAAATATAACAATTTACCTAATGTCTATACTGATAAAGTGTAAAGTATATGGGAGATATATAAAAAGAAAACATTAATGTCTATACGACAACAAATGATCTTCATCATGGTTGAATACAGGTGGCCCTCCACAATCAGTTGCAAAACAAGCTCTTCATTCGAGGAAACTTATGCCTCCCGCCTGAGGCATACAATAAGGAATTATTCATTATTGCTTTTTTAAAACTGGAGTAACAACAATATCTCAGGAATGCTATATTGAATTACAAAAAATGCAGCCGGTTTTAGTGAATCGACAAGGTGTGATCCTTCTGCATGACAACGCTAAACCTCACGTTGCAAGAATGACGTTGTAAACACTGCATGAGTTTACAATATCAATTTCTATCCCATCCACCATACTCATAGGACCTTTTCCCAACCTATGTTCATTTATTAACAAGTATTGATAAGTTTTTGAAAAATAAACGCTTCAAAAGTGAAAGTGTGGTAAAAAGAGTCTCCGAAACATTAATGTCGTCAAATGATATTAATTTCTACTATAAAGGTATAAATGCTTTAGTTATGCGGTAGGGAAGATGCATACAACTTATGGTAATAACTATTTTGATTAGATGAAATAGCAAAAGATAGAAAGAATTAGTTATTTAAACTTACCCATTCAAAATGGCAATTTCTTATAGACCACGGCAATATTTGCTTGTATAAAGTTTCTTTATGTACGTATTGAGTTTATTTATATTGCATAATTTTTAAATAGACACTATTTCTATAATAATATGTAATATTTAAGCGATAGGAAAATACATTCTTCAATTAAAAATAAATACTATTTATTCGATTAAGTTGAATATTACAAACATACATTTTGCAATCATGCCATGTGGAAGTATGTTTGCATTGTATCGATATAAAAGTTCGGTTAGTTTACCAGAAAAACGCTTGCAATCGTACAAATTACGGTTTCTCTTACTTATCTGCCTTTTTACTCCTTCAATTCTCATAAATATTCGGGTATTGTTACTTAACACTGTTTATAGAAAAGTTTGTTCGAGAAGCTAAAAAATATAATGAATTATGCAATTTAGACATATTGAAACAACTTTCATTTTCCAAACTTTCTGTTAGAAGACACTGTGCAGTTCTAGAAAACACGTTGCTCCGGGACACAATCGCCAATTTATTTAAATGTTGTCTTCAAAGCATACCGCACACAATGTATTCAGGATAAAAATAATTCAAATAACTTGGTATGTCAGGTACACAGACTACAGTCGTGAGTAAAAAATGACGCAGCCACTGACAGACGAGGGTAACACTCGGTAAAGTTGCAAAGATAATTTATAACTTGTTGGAGGTTTATAACAATAATTTTACTATTTATTATTTGTAAAATCAGTAAATGGTTTAAAATGTCATGGATCAATTAGGATAGCCCAGTTAACAACGGATGTCCAGGGCGTTCGAAATTGATTTCCACATGGGATCTTGTCAAAAGAGGTCGTGAAGATCATTGGTAATTGATGCAAATGTCACCATCAAAATGTTGGCAGATAAATTCAGCACCTCTAAGGGAAAGATTTACAACATTTTACGCAATGATTTTGAATAAACAGAAGATGTGTTCGCGATTCGTGTCATATTCACTAACAGAAGATCAAGAGGTGGATGGCTTTGGACATTGTCAAGACATTATAAAAACGATTAGGAGAAACCTAAACTTTCTAAATTCAATTGCATCCCATGATGGGACTATTCCTAGAACTCAAAAACTTGATGAAAAGAAATCACTGTGATAGCGAATCCATTCAGGTATCCTGACAAGGGTACCGAGAAGATCTCAAAAGTGGACTAGAAGAAATCCATGTACGCATTCTTTGACCATGCTAAACGGTGTAATAATGCTAATGAAATATACTTTAACCCGTTACTGTTACTACTATTGGGGCCCACAGACCTGGCGCTTTAAAAATTGCTGTGCTAGGTGCAAAATTCCTACATACTTGAAATGTACCTTTACAATTTGTCCAAACTGCCTCGAAAATATTCAGTTTACTTTTCTTGTTAATATAGTTCATATAATGCTACTAAAAGGAAATAAATTTTTGTTTATGCAAAATCTGATTTTTATTGCAAATTTCAGGAGTACAGACTCGCTAATAGTAAATACTTAAGTTACAAATTTTGGATAGTAGTAGTTACAGGTTAAATCAAATAAATTAATTTTGTAAATATAATCTTTGTTTTATTGTATACAGGGACAGTATCGTTTGTATTGAACACTTTATGTGCGTTCGCATGTATGTAAAGGTTTGAGGATTGGATGCATTACAAGTTTAATAATATTAATATGAATATCATTATTATATTGTCTCAAACAAAGCTTTATTTGTTTTCTTCTTTATATAATGATTACGGAGGTTGATACATGTTTAAGGCTGTTGTCTTGTTGCCGGATAAAATCCTTGTCGGTATTAGAGTTTCCTTAACCCATTCACGAGTATACTCGTGGTTGACAGGGTGTTCAGGATTGCCAGCACGAGTATACTCGTTGTACTTTAAATGTATTCTAATGGAAAGCGTTTCACATTGGCAAGCCTTTTTTGGCTACGCACATACATATGACAGTGTGGAAAGCTTGAAAATAATACTACAGACAATATTTATTAGAAAAATTCAACTTTTATACATGCAAACAATTCTATATGATAAAATATATACATATGTACTCACAAAGAAATAGCGGCATTTAGATAAACACAAGCACTTAACACAGAACTGGCAATACGAATGAAATCACATAATTTGTGCTGGCAGCAAATGCGTTAATTAACTGACGCATACCGATGGCCGGGTCATCGGAGACCCGTCACTTGAGAGCGATAATGCTTCCGCTGTTTATGTTTTTTACTGTCGAAGATGCTACGTTTGTGTTGCGAACGATAACAAATACAGTATCGTATGCAATAATGGTTAAAAACATGTTTACAATAAGCATTTGGCACGAAATCTTACAATTTTATGGATTGAGTGTGGTGAATAATAATAAATACTATTTATTTATGATTAATTAATAAATTTGTTTGTAATAAATTTATTTTGCATACGTATTATCCTTATTTTCATGTCCTAGGTAATAATACTATTTATTTAATATGAATCGACATTTTTAAAGTCTCAGCGTGAGTCAGGCCTGGCCCAGCCATCGGCTTCCGAAGGTTCGTACTATGTGGGTTAAAGGTATTATGTATTCATTTAGTATTTTTGAACATGCTTCCTGATTGAAAATTTCGTGGACTTTTACAGTCTTCGGTTTTACCCGAAGAAAATATTTCCAAAGAGGATAGTTCATTCATAATTAATCCTGGGCACTATAGATTCTAAAGTAATTCGTTCATAGGCTAACCGATGGCGAAAAATTATTCGATTTATGCTGAGCTATGAATATGTCAACGGTATAAAAAGCGGTCATGACAGATAGGAGCGCATTTACGATGAAACGGGGTTCAACATGATGGAAGTGAAGTGTACGTGGAATGTTCAATAAATATTGAAGATTCTATTATATAATTTGTATTCTTTGCCAGTAATGTTCCACTTACTAACACATGATTTTTTACGTTTATATATTTATTCGATCTATAAATAAGATTTTAAATTCGGTTCCCAATATATTATTTGTGAATACCATGCGTACATTCAAATTCTAGAGGATTAGAAGTTTCGGGTGAATGTTATTCTGAAAAAATGAATTTAAGTATAAAAAATATTAAATATTCTAGACTGTGTTATTCGTTTAAATTGTTGGTCTATACAAAATGGATAAAAAGATTAATAATTGTTTGCTCTGAGATCAATAGTTTAATTAAAAAAATGGAGTTGTGTTTGAATAAATGTTTTTCCATGTTACATTGAATACTATACAGGTTACCAGTACAACTGACTTGATTTAAATAAAATTTAATTTAATTTAATTAAAATGGAAAATAAAAATTACACAATTGAATAGTTAAGTATAATTTACTCCAGGATTCATATTAAAGGCAGCAAAATATGATGTGTCTGGCCAGGTATGGCAGTTTTCACTGAAACACTCACATTGGTAACTAGACGAGTCTTTCTTGCATTCTTGTATTACTTAAACAAACGTGTGGAATATATGAGTCGTAAGAACAATTTCATGTAAGAACAGATTGAGCAACGAAAGTATACATAAAAAAATACAACTGTATGTAAAAAAGGTAATTACGTAAAGCCACGTGTATAAATAAAACTGTATTACTAATACACAAATTATTACAGAACAGATTAACAACGAGAGAATATGTCTTTCTTCTTGTACAGCTCTGAATCAACTCATTGCTTTTTATTTGTCAAATCATTCTTGATGCAGACGAATCTACATATTTACTCACACATTTTTATTAAATACTACAACATGCCTTCTTGTATGTACCTCGTTGTTTGTATTTTATTTTTTAAAAACTGCACTGCCGAAGTCATTGTGCCTCGCTTGTGTTTTTTCTAAAGATAATCACAATATTTAAGCTCATTATCGTTTAAGCTGTCTTAAAACGTTCTAAAATACTTAAGTCACACAAACACTAAACTGTACTGAACTTTAAAATAAAATTTATTGGCATTGATTAAAGACATTATGTTTTGCCATTTATGCAAACATTCTTAAATAATGAAACATTTTACAATACCCACTGTACGTTGAATATTATACAGTTTCTACTTTATGAGTATTTGAACATTTATTTTCCATTAGTCACAGTTATGTTCATTTATTTATTTTTCAAATGGTGTTTTTTTTCTAAAGATAATCATTACATTTAAGTTAATAATCTTTTAAACTGTCTTAAAACGATCTAAAGTACTCAAGTGCCATACAAATTTTCATGATACAAGCTTAATGTAATTAAGTATATTACTCCACGTTATCTTTTGTTTCTATACATTGCTTTATTAAGTTAGTGCTTCAGTTTCGATTGTGAACAATTGTGAATATCACTTTAGAATTTCACTTATTATTTTGTGACTTGTAACACAGTAAAGTTTTTTCACAATAAAATACTAATTGCAGCTTAAGAAGATATAAGAACCTGTTTTGAGGAATTATGAGAACAGGAACCGATGTTCAAGCGGTAAACCGGAGGCTATTAACAGAATCGATCAATGTTTCCTTACGATGTTCTGTCGGTCGATGTGATCGATGGGTCTTTCAGTCGCGACAAATGAAAAGAAAGTTCGTTTGTGAAAGTGATCGTTCGAAAAAACTGTACTTTAGTACTGGAGAACGTTTGGTAATCTGTCGATGAATGAATTTTAGATAATGCATAACTTAAGGCTCGGTGGAAGAGATAGATATAACTGGAAACATTTTTTAAATTCTCACTTTGATGAAACCTAAAAGTAATAGATATTTCGTACGTGAATAATAAATTCACATCTATTTCCATTATTTTAGACACTTAGTAGCGAGTAAAATCATGCGAACTTAATTTCAGAAGTAGGTAGTACTATTTCCATATAGCGTTCAAGTTATACATGTAATCACTAGACTGCGGATGTTTATGCAAATATACATTTTAAGATTTAAATATTATTTATTTTAATGTAGTTACCGGAGTGAAAGTATGATAAAACTATATTTTCGCTTTAAATGTTGCAAAATTTATTTTTATTTTAGTTACATATTTTAATATGTTAAATTTCATAAAAATCCGCAATTTAGTAATCACTAATTTCAATTAAAGTTTACGTAATTTCGTTCATTAATGTCTTTTCATGAAACTAATTTCATGTATAATCGTAGATTCGTACATAGAATTTAACATCCTTCATTTTGTTGATCGCTGTGCTGTACTGATAATGAGTATAATGTAAGTATGTAGAACACTTTCTACCTATGGAAAAACAGGGTGATGGTTCCATGTGTGTGTATGGTTATGTGAGCGATGGAATAATTAATTATTGTATGTCCTTTGATGTTCTTTAAATTCATATTCACATAAGCGTTCAGAAAATAGATGTTTAAGGCAAATTTACAACCGTTCAAGATAATGATCTCACCTTGTAGACTATAATTCGTTAGGTAGTTTAAGAAAACCTTTCTTAAAGCGCCATCTTTTGGTATTAAAAGTAAATGTAACTCCAAAAGTAAAAAATAAACCAGTAATAATCTCAGTTACGCAATTTACGATTCATTCCCAAAATAATCAGAAGTTAAGCTTAGTAAATATTTATATGATTGCTTCAAACATTAAATTTGATAATAAGGTTGCATCAAAGGTCACATATACTATCAGGGAATCGAAACCGAAATTCATATCGGTCATATTTCGGTTTCTTCTCACTGATCGTAATTTATCACTGAATTTGGGTTCTGACCGGAATGCATTTATGAATTTTGATTCAAACTATAGTCAAGATCCTAATACATCTGTGAATATCGATCTAAATTGAGGTCAAAACCCAGATGCATCTGGAAGTTCGGTTTGAGTTACGTTCTGATCCGAAATGAATTTGGGTCTATATTTGGATTTTGACCAGAATGCATCTCTGTATTTCGGCTTGGAACACGATCTGACATAGTTGTGAATTGGGATTTGAATTATGATCTCGACCGATACCTACTTTGGAAGGAATCAGCAACATAGTTTCTCTCGCAATTGAAGATAAGAAGTGAAACATATTGAAAAACTATTGAAATTTACTCAAGTAAATGATATTTAAAGAATTAATTATAAAAATATAAATGTTTTAAAATTCATTTTACATTACTATTCGTAAAAATAAATTGCGAAAATGTTACTTTTTACTTATTACATAACAACACACTGAAACTAAGTTTTTCATAATAATACTTATGTAAATAATTACCTTAATGTTTAACAAATTAATTATTATTTTAGAAATTATTTATTAACTTCGTTTATCCATTCGATGATTTCATTTCACTTTTAGTTTCCGTTTTACAAGTAGTAAATGATGTCCAGGTAATCAAGGTTTTATTGTATTCTAAATTTCAATATTTTAAATGTTTAAAATTCATTTATAACTTAGAAGAAAATATTCATGACACATGGTATGAAGGACACCATACAAATCTTATTTTGTTAAAGATTGAAATGATATTGTCATGAATAGATTGCGGATGCAATTTAATACATTCAAATTGGTGAATGATGGACATTTAATAACTTAGCGAAATAAAGATTACATATTGTAAACATTTCAAGTTGCAAATGCAGTCTTGTTGAAGTTTCATTTACTTAACTGCATTAGCATAGGAAATATGGAAGTCTGGAAATGTATATTTGCATAAAGATCCGCAGTCTAGTCATGAGTCTCTTATTGTCAAAAATCACTTTAATTTTTTCATGTCTTGTTTCATTCAAAATTAATTTTAAAAAGTGTTTAAATATCATTTATTCAATTTCTTTTGAAACAAGCTACCGGTCGAGGCCATAATTCAGATCCATATTTATATCGAAACAGATTATGTTCGAAACCGAAATTCATGGATGTATTCCTGTCAAAATCCGAATATAGACCGAAATTCATTTTCAGATCGAAGTTCAAACAATTAGGAATTATGGGTTCAGCGACCAAAATTCAAATGGTCTGATGTCACGGTCCTCGCTCACGGACAATAATACAAAACGGCCTGAATTTAGGTTTGCTCAGAATCACGGTCACTGAGAAGAAACCGAAATTTGACCAGTTTGAATTTTGGTTTCGACTCCTTGTATAATATGAAATTTAACTAACATTATTTATTACTTAATTCACTGTCAATAAACTAATCTAATTAATAACAATTTGTTCCCTTTCGAATATTTAAACGTATACATTTTATGCTCCTATTACCAAGCAATTGTATAAATACAGACGCAGTCACTTTGTCAATTTTTTAATTTGTATTAATATTTTCATCAAGAATGCAAATATCTTAGTTTTGTTTACACAAACAGAATTCTAGAGATTTCTTAAAGAATTTATCTGTTATAGAACAATTTATTCGTTTTATGAAAATCTACTAACAAACAGGTGTATATCATCTTTTGCTTGCGTTGAACCCATTGTTGGGGTGGAAAATTTAATGTAAATAGTTGTGCAGACGTGGATCTATTTAAAGTATTGATGTAAACTTTTGAAGTTATTTTGCCGCGTTTTCTAGTAATACGACGCGAAACTTTCTTTGTTAACACTTTGCTGGCCTCAAGTATTTTGCAGACATTGCCTTTTACATTTATGCAAACATTCTTAAATAATGAAACATTTTACAATACTTACTGTATATTGAATATTATACGGTTTCTATTTTATGAGTACTTGAATATTTATTTGCCATCAGTCACAGTTATGTTCATTTATTTTGTTTTTCAGGGATGTTATTCAAATAAGTAAAATTACCTGTATGTGACAGCGGCCGTCAAATTGTTAAGAAGATTTAAACATTCTGAGCACCGAGTTACATGTAGTATAGTTGCCTGTACGTAGACAACCCATTCTGCTTCAGTGTTCTAACGGGAGTAGTATACGTCGACTTGGACAGACACGTTTCTATCGTATTTGGAACAGTAGTCGTTTAATGCTTTTACATTCCACATAGTGATAAAGATTTTTAACCCGGCGACTATGTGGTGGGAAGACCATGTGTGGTGGGGTATTACATACCCCAATTAATTTTTTTGAAAATTTAAATTCTGTATATATACTCTTTTAATATAACATCAAATCTGACATCTTTCATTCAAATTCAATTAATCTATGCGCAAATTAATTAGAAATTACTAGTATTTTTTATTTTTAAATGTAAAGCAAAAATACAGATGTTATTTTAAGAATAATCATATAATAGTTTCTTAAATTTAAATTTACTAACGAGAAATACATTACTAAACGATAAAAGTGATTTTTCTAATCCAAGAAATACTTATATTAGTAATAAGGAAAATTTGGAAAACTTACACTTCATAATAATGGTATTAATTGGTATTAACCATCCCGAATTTCGAAGTAAGTTATTTCTTTTACAATCTTATCACGTTGATCGCCACAGTGAAAACGGCCATAACTAATCAGACACAGTATAATTTACTGTTTTTCATATAAATCGTACAGAAGGAAAAAATATGAGTACTCAGCTGTGTTCTTCTGTTCCTACATTATTGGTTCAGTATAAAGTTTACTCAGAAATTTGCGACAGTCAATAATTATTTACATTAAATTAAATATGGGGTATCGGTCACCGGTGATTGTCATGGCGTTTAACGTGTTAACTGCACAACAGTAAAGACTCCCTGAAACAAAAGAGTGTGGTATAGAAGGAAGATACTGAAAAGCAGCTGCTATTTTATAAAATTGGGGCTATGTCACAGCCCACCCTATACTCATCGAGTTAATGAATAATTGATTGGAAAAGTTTAACAAGACATGCAATCAGGACTATCGCATTTTGAACGGGACTGACAAAAATCTGAAAAAAAATCCAACCGACAACTAAGAGATACTATGGTTCAAAGCTATTTTTTATAAAAATTGCTGGTTAGTTGCTGTTAAAGTTCTATAATTTGCTCATATTTATCAATCTCTATTAATTTCACTCGGTTCCGTTCAAAAGTGCTCGTCCAATACGGAAATAAAAGTAAATACCGGATGAAATATTGAACCGTTTTTTCTCTATTTAAACAATTTAAATGAAATTCAGTTCGAAACCGGAGGAAAATTTGCTGTTTAATTTGATATGAAGTTTGAAATCATTTTAATATATCTTCAGCGAATTTGTAGCTTTCAGTATTTCTAAAAATTAATAAAAAATAACACGTTCTAATTTTTAGAAAAAACTATGTGTATAGTTGACTTAAAGGAAAATTTAGTTATTTAGTTTAATTGGGAAATATTTTGTTCTAGAATTATAACCGTCCTTGTAAAGCGCATACCGCAATTTACGCGATAAGGATCACATAGACAACAATTCAAGTGAAATTATTATATTTTTTTGAAAAACACTTTATTACAGACACGATAATAACAAAAATTTTAAATATGAAGAAAGCAATAGCAAATTCAATGTTGCATTAGAACGTAACAACAATGTTTCTTTAGGCTATATTTATTACTTGAAATCATATCTTAATTTGTTGTATTCATACCAAACAATCGTATATAGAGTGGTCCACTTATCTCTGCCACCTAAAATACTTCTGCTGTTTTCATACATATTAAAAAACTCCTCAAAATAGTTCACATTTCGAAAATACAAATATTATGATTGGCCTTGAATTTCTATGTTCTAGATCATCTGAAGGGTACCATATAATCACCGAACTGGCATTGACGCTAGCTATAACGATATTCAATAAAAACAAGTATGTGATGTTAATAAAAAAAATATCTATAACTTTGAAATATCAGAGATATGACAATTGATATAGATTGTTTTCTAAAACTACGAAAATAGATTTCATATGAAATAAAATACAACAAAATTTTTGCAATTCAACAATACTAAGTTTTCCTGTAGCTCTTTTGCTTGACAGATTCGCATTGCTTTGACTTCAAGAACATCATTGTAACTGGAAAAAGAAATATTTTTTCCTAAATGTGGTTCGCTGCATTATGAAACTCATCCCAGATAATACAAAGTAATTCTTTGTCGCAGAAATTGCAAAATTTTCGAAACGCTGAAAAGCATAAAAACGTTAAAAATGTCGAAGAGGTGACTTGGCATGATAAAAGTTTTATGTAAGGGGTGTAACCCTTTGGCGGCTATCAATGTCTGTAAGCTCTTGACAAAGCTGCTTACCGTGTACTTCCGACGCCCATGCGCGTTTGGTGGAACGGCTCACTGTGTACTACTGCAGCTCAGCCGCACGCAGCGTTCACTTCGTTTCCAAGTAGCCAGCAGAAAAAGGGGAAAATATAGGTATTTGAATGTTTATTGGATGGGGGAAAGCGATAGGGATTTGAATGTCTCGACCAGCAACTAATTCCAACTCCCCTCCTTTCGCTCAAAATAGTCCTATAGCAGAACTAATAAAATTTGAAAACCAGGTACTGCTGCTAATTATGTATACAGTTGTATCAGGTATATTGCCATCAAGTTGGTATTACCATCCAAAATTTGGAATAAATCCATTGAGTGACAGAAATAGATCCAAATGTATAGACATCTTTTTCTATCGAATTCTAACAATAGAGTTAACTATTTTCTAAAACTGTTAGTAACATGATCATTCTTTATGTATAATCGCAGCTGTTGTGTAACTAGCATGTTGTATAATGATGCTTGGCTAATGTGCAGGAGTGCTTATTTTACGGCTGTGTATAATCAATCATAGAAATCTACGCACATTCTATAAATTAGGTTAATTGTTGCAAAAACTGCTGTTTCTTGGAGAGTGCAGAAAAAGAAGAATAAAAATGCAATATAACGAGTACAAATATTTGAAAAAAATCGACTATATTTTTCTGCCATTGTCAATGTTGAAAAGACTACAAAATATGTTCGTATAATTGTGGTACTTTGTAAATCTTAATATGACAAGAGTTTTTTTTATACTTCTTAACTGTTGCTATATGTACACCTTTCGGATCTCCTCACATTTAATGTAATTTATTAATGTTTTCTTATAAACGAGTTTAATAAATCCTGCTACATTTTCCAAACACTGTTAAATAATAAATAATATAATACTTGCATACATAGTTATGGGATATCCTGTCTTTTATAATAAATAACAAATATTTGGGGTATCTACAGATTTTTATGACTGATTGTATGAAATATTATATAACATATTTTATTTCTGTATATTCAGTATTATTATAATAGAAGATGAGAAATTGAAGTAGAAATTAGAGAAAGTGATTTCATATTTACACAGTTTGTTTTATGCTAAATGTACGTATTAATGTTAATGTGAATTATTGAAATAGAATCTATTACAAACGCTCGAAAAAAATTATTTGAAATAGTTGTAATAAAGTTGTTATTAGCATGATTGTCTTCATATATGCTTAATAAATCAATGTCTTGTTATGTTGTAAAATCTATAAACGATATCATTTTGTTTAAGTGCATATAAATTCTTCCTTATTGCTCGTATTAATATTATTATTATTTGATCGCTAGAATTAATGAAATGTAAAATCGTAAAAGTCAAGTACGTTGAAAGAGTACCGTGAGTCTTGAACTCTCAGGTTGAATGTTTACGGCCATTGATGTTGTATTGAACAATACGTAGTAAGGTCAACAGTATTACTCATTCATGCTTGGCTAGTAGCATTTTATACTGACATTTTCAGTTAGCTCGAATGCTATCGCACTGCAACATATACTACTAAATCATAAATTCTATCGCAGCTCTGGCGGTTGCCTTGATTTCACGCTAAAGTTAGCCATCTCTTAATTAAATCTGAAATTAACTGGTAGCACATGATAAAGTATACTATTATTTTATATATTAGAATGTG
The DNA here is from genome assembly GCA_916610135.2 of Macropis europaea. NCBI lineage: Eukaryota > Metazoa > Arthropoda > Insecta > Hymenoptera > Melittidae > Macropis > Macropis europaea. The sequence continues at coordinate 18,806,629 of OU744349.1, forward strand.
TTACAGCTATGATGAAAAATGTAGAACGTTTCTCTATTTCAGAATGATAAGTAAATTAATAATACAAACATGTCCGTGTAATATTATTTAAACTATATGTATAATATTTTGTGTATGTGTTGTGAGGTTTAAGGAGCCTTATTTTCAATCTAGTACATTTATTTGGATCAAATATTCTACTATTAATTTATACGTAAAGGTTATAACAATTATAATTTCAATAAATTTTTCTTAATGAATCTAAAAGGAAAATGTATGGACACTTGTCTGAGCATTTTTACCAATGCATGTTATTCATAAAAATATTTAATACTAAAAATTTAACGGGTTCATAGTAACATTGAACTGATAGAAATGATAGCGGACTTCAATAATTTTTAAACTTGTTTTCTTCAGAAACAAAGCTTCATGCGAAAAAAATGTGGTTTTGGCTTAATTTGAGACATAGAATCAAATATTTCTATTGCGCTATCAGTTTTGACTTACACTATACTGAGTAACTATTACTGTTAAAGCATAAAACATCTTTGAAGTTGAAAGTTTACACTTTTTTAAATTGATTTTTTCAACAACTGAAGGTGATGGAAACAAACGGGTTGCAGATTCGTATTCAGCGCACAAAAATATACAAGAAATGCCCATTCGGTGTTAAAAGTTCAAGTAGGCGTTAAACAGTGTAATCAGTTAACTCTTAAGGTAAAACAGACAAATAAATTTACTTCATTGTACATTTATCTATAAGTTTAGATACTGATGAACATGTTGGATACTTTGGTGTACATAAAGTTGTACTACCAGATTTTACTTATAACAAATTACTTCTCATATATTTCAACCTTAACTTTTTTTTCGTAATTCAGGGCTATAATAGATTTAGCATAAATAACCGTTACACTGCTTGTTCGACACTAACTGCTACTTAATATTGATGCCATAATAATAAAGTTCTGTTGGTAAACAAATCATTACATTACATCATATACCGTAAAAAATGTAATAAATGTTACAAAATCTGTTATACCTAATTTGAGTGTTTTCGAAAACAAAACTGGGTTAAAAAAAAATTTAATTTGTCGGGTTAAGGCTAGTTTGAAACAACATACTGCTGTATCTCGCCTCTTGCACTAACTGCTATCTACTTATCATTATCTAATCTCTTTTATTTCTCTCCTGTCTTTTGACTTGTTAACTGAAGATTAGTACAATCAAGAGGTTTTATTATTATTATTTATTTTGAGATGTAGATTCACACTTCTGGATTATATTAATATACTTTTAACTTATCCTTGCCTGCAGCTGCTGCAGACCTTTTTCTTTAAACATAAATAATGACTTGCATTAACACACTTTCTGTGGTGTACGTGGTGTAGCGTGTGTCCTAGTCGTGTCAGTGTACTTTGTGCCACTTGATGTTTGTATGTTAATTTCTGTTTTTTACTTGAGGCTTTTAATGCATACAACTTGAGCCTCTTTAAATAGTGAATGCCTTTAAAGAGGTGTGTCAGTGTAAATAAATGATTGACCGCTATGATGAGAGCTGAGCACTTCATCATTTTGCACATACGTTCATCTCAGATTTTGCAATTACGTCTACCATGTCGTATACGAGCACCAAATGTTTATTCAGTATATGAAAAAAGAGCTGAGCCTAAGTTCATACATCAGTGCCCTTGCGTCTGCCTTGTACTGTGTTTATGAAGAGCCAGGTGCTATTGAGTATTGCGGAACAAGGTGCAATAGGTGCACCTGGTCGCCAGAAACACGAAAAACTCTGTGACAATAGATTAGCCCTTTGCACTCCAAGTATGCCTTTCAGGCACTGACAGTGTCAAGCGTGTCACTCCAAGTGTGCCTCTCAGGCACTCCGATGGTTTGTCAATTTTATCTACTTGTTTTTGTATACCATGTTAAAAATGAAGTGTTTCTTAATACGTAAAACTAAGTAAAGCGTAAATATCTTGTTTCGATGAAGTTTTCTTGGATTATGAATCATTGAAAATTAAAATTTGCTTAAAGTAACTCGCAATCATATTGGTTGCATCATTACATTAGTTATATTGGAATTGTTGGTCTATCGTATCAAAAGATGCTTGGAGTGCAAAGGGTTAATTCTTAGGGTCTCAATGCTTTGTCTGCAACAGATTCTGAGTACATTCCTATAGGAATTTGTGAAAAAAACGTTCTACTGGCACCTGGTCTCTGCGTTTGTAGCCAACTACCTCATCCACTATGCCACCATCAGCCCACTGACATCCTTATTTCTACTATTCCTCTTAATATTGGGTCTGGAAGACCCGATCCCACATTCCTTTATGCTGAGTAATCTTCAGAGGCTTCTCAGAAATGGCGACGTTCTGGCGAGTGCATACTGAGCTAAGGTGTCGGGTGCAAATGTTAATTAAAACCGCGATTTTTAAGACACTCCCATAAGACAATTGTCACCGTTCAAATGCATTATCTCTAACACAGCTTGATATCTATAGCTACGTTGAAGTTATGAATTATGTAGGTAAACAAGTTGATTGAGTTTAGTAGACTGGTATTTCTTTAAATATTGAAACTGGAGTGCAGGTTGACGTATACGAAACGTCGTTTCTGGAACATAGTATGCCTCAGTATGGGAAGAGATTTTAGTATCTGGAACACTTGATTTTTATCGAAGTCGAACAATAAACTGATCGTTGTAAAAATTGTAAGAAATCATTTGGAAATTATTTCGATCAAACATATGATGTCTTCAGGTATGAGTTTTTGAAATTTTATTGAAGAATGATATATCACGCATGCCAATCTAATATCAATATAGGTATTATAATGTCAAAATGTAGGAGATCCGGAGGAATTGAATTTTAAAAACGCATGATTTATAGTTTTCGCCTTAGTGCTTGAGTTTGCTAATAAATTAACAGAGGATTAAGGTGTATTAAAACTAAAAAACAATATTCTTATCACACGAAAGCAATATCTGACAAACATTTTGCGGATTTTATGTTCACATATGGGTCCAGTAATATCATTCAGCACATGTTTACCGTTTGAGTTTGATGTTTTTGCTTTTGCGTTTCAGCCATTTATAATTATTGTGAAGTTAAAGTGTGTAAGTTCTATAAAAATTTTACTATTCAGGTAAACGCCTAAAATAATCGTCTTCCAATATTGTACTCAGACTCATGATTGATAAATTATTTATCAATTGTTTCCATGTATCTATAGTCATCATCACGATTACATACAAGTATTTATGTATGTTTATTATAACATTCCCATCACTTCTAGAACACATGATTGCTGGTTCTAGATTTCTTATAACACACAGAATAATACTATGTAGAATGCCTTTCCCAATGGCGATCGAAATTCGCCATTTTCTATCATTCTCTTTTCAAATTTCTTTAATTACTCATCAGCTGGAGGGATGTGTCCATAATCGACCAGTATGGCACGCAGGGAACCGACAAAGAGGCTATTGCTTGGCGCTATCTGCACGTTTCCATTGATGACCTTCCTGCGTTGCAAGAAAATATCTTTTGTTCCTTGCAGGATTGCCTGAGTTATTGTCAATAAATGTCCTCAAACACTGGCAATGTTCTTTCCAAATGAGCAACAGCTGCTCGTAAACTAACAAGGAAAAGTGCCGAAGAGATGCATGGACGTTTTAATGAGCTTTTGCATACTGATAGAGCTTGATGTACTGATACTTCCTACACATGGTTTTGGGCACCGACGGTTGATAGTATAAAAGATATTTTATGTTCAAACTTTGAAATCATTTGTCTGTTCTTCTACAACTGCCGGCTTTAAGTAACAAAACAGAGTCTAATGGGAAACCTACTTGACTGCTGCGTTGACACTTTCCTTTTCTCCATGTTTAGGCACATTATTTTTGACATACATGTATATTTCATATGCTACTGGTGTAATTTTGTAGTCTAAAAATTGTATATGCATTTATTAAAACTGTGTTCAAACCACAAAGAAAGACTGAACAAGTACTTCCCTTTTTCAAAGACCCTCATCAGCAATTATTCACATCGCTAGTTTACGCTAGTGATGTGAAAAGGTATACATCAGGGAAATTGGAAGAAACATTAGTACACTCCTGAAAGAACATAATAGGTGTACCAGACTGAGCTATGTGCAATCAGCAGTAGCAGAACATGACAACCACAGAATACAAAATCTTATTCGAGGAAACCTAAGTGCTTGAGATCATATAACACCAAATAATGCTAATAAAGACACGGGCTATCATATAAACTCCGACAACAACCAAAGACGTGCTCCATTATTATCGCATGTTTTACCTGTGATGAAGCTAGTTGAAATACTGGAGAAACTTTGTCATACACTTCCTACTGAACCCTCGAAGTCCTGCCAGTAATGACTATACACATTCATGTTCAATGAATATCGCTTTTTTACTTGAATACAGCACTTGCAGAAGAGCAGATGAAAGTTTGCTGTTAGACTATTAACCTGAAAACCATATACAGCAAGCATCAGTACATCAACCCTTTTGTTACTAAAGGTGACTATACTGCTCTGGTCAAAAAGTTCGTAGAATGATTTCTTTGTTGTTATCTCAGCGACGCTGCAACGGTTTGGCCGGTAGAGGTGTACAGTTTATGGTCTTATCTATATACAGATTAAATTTCATGAGCCTATGATGAACCGTTCGCTTATGGCAACGACTTTAGTATGCCTATGTTTTATTCGGCCGTCAGACGTCTCGAAAAATGTCTAGCGATCAATTGAAAGAACAACGCATTAATGTGAAATTTCTCGTGAAACTCGGGAAAAAAGGGACTGGAGTGATTGATATGTTAAGAGAAGTGTATGGAGAGAATGCTATGAAGCCAGTAACCGTTTACAAATGGGTGAAAAGGTTTCAGGAAGGAAGGGCAGACGTGGAAGACGATTTTTTTATGTTAAGGGTTTGGTGCATCACGAATACGTTCCTACAGGTACCACAGTCAATGCTGCATTTTATGTGGAAGTTCTCACACGCCTATGAAACCGTATACGCCGGGTGAGACCAGAATTGTGGAAAGGAAATCGGTGGAACCTCCACCACGATAACGTACCGGCCCATGCGTCCATTCGTGTGCGTGAATTTTTCGCTCGTTCTGGCATCACTGTTCCAGATCACCCTCCGTATTCACCTGATCTTGCCCCGTGTGACTTTTTTTATTCCCAAAAATAGAAAAAGTTATGCGGGGGGCTCATTTTGACAATATTGACGTCATAAAACAAAAAACGACGAGGGTGCTAAACAGCATTGCACAAGGAGAGTTCCAGCATTGTTTTGAACAATGGAAACGCCGCTAGAGTAAATGTATGTATTCAGAAGGGGACTATTTTGAAGGGGATGCTATTAATTTGGAAGAAAATTAAAACGTCGAATTGTGGCAAGGTAATTCTATGAACTTTTTGAACAGAGTAGAGTCACCCAACGTCGAACACTCGCTGTATCATAAAGGTGGCTATAGTCACCCATTAAAATTTCACAGCACAGCTTGATATACCCACGCGAACTGACATTCTTTCGTTAACCCCTTGCCGTACGATTTTTCCAAGGATTTAGTGCGACAAAGTTTATTATTCTAATCCTAGAGTGCCGTGATAAATGAAGAGTGTCTATCGGCACATGCAGATCGCTTTTAGCGATCCTTTGAGGGTTCATTTGTGCTGTAGTGCAAAACTTTAAAGCAGTGGCGCAAAAGTTGGACTCGTATTTGTAACGTTTCGATCATATTCTGTGTCACGAGTGTGACTCGTTATTGTACGGCAAGGGGTTAATATATCGGCGTATCACTTACGGACCTTTCCTTGTCCGTTGCATGTATTTGCAGGTTCAAAAGTTTTTGGTCTAACCCCAATTTACAGGAAAAGAATTAGAAAATCCTTCTTTATGTTTCAGTATAGTCTCCCAGTACTTCAATATATTTCTTAAGTACCTAAACTTGGTACAGGATTAATTAATGTGTTCATAACAGTACAATCCATCATCTGCCGTTTAAAGGCAGTTAGGCCGGAAACTTTTGAAGTTTAATAGGTACATACTTTAAACGGTGTTACAATTAACAATACATTCTTAAAGGCTTTAGATACATTTGTGTTAACCTGGATAAGCATCTTTGATTATCTAACTTTCAGACACCTTAAAACTTTCGAGTATTAGATAGCAGATAATATAGCTACGTGAATGTTGCTTGTCGCACGTAACGCGCCGTTAGGATCACTAGGCCAAGGAATCCAATCCGTAGAGTTCAATTCTCACAGAAGAGTGGGTAACGGGCGCTTAAGACGTCGATGTCATTATCCTGTGATAAATAACAGGTACAATTGAACGTAACCTTTCTTACTTGCAACGTTCGAACGTGAGCTCAATGTGCTGTGCAACGGATCACGTCGATATTAGACGATCTTTGTTAGGTTTGATAACAGTGTCTTCACTAAATGACACCCTTTACACTTATTTACTTACATTCATACATATATTATCTTTTCTGTGCAAACATTTTTTTTTGTGAACCTTTGTGAAATAAAGACGATTGACGCTTTGACTGCCACATCACTCATATATGGGTGACACTTCGATTCAGTCATTACTTATTTGATGATGTGTAGCATTAGTAAATATATCTTAGTAGGTCGATTGAAACCAATTGAAAAATTATGAAATTTATTAACATTATTGATTAAAAAGCATGTTATTTTGGTGTATATTGATTCTGTATGAAAGTGCAAAAAGTTTGTAAGTTTCAGCTGATGCAGCGTGACAGTTAAAGTGTTAAGAAAATATTATTGTGAATATTCTGTACAGGTCACATTTGATTGGAACACCAATCCTAGTTGTGTCGACGAACAGCGTCTTACACTGTACCTCGCTAATTACATGAACTTATAAATAATTAATTAATATGTAATAAGACGTAAAATAATTATTCGGAATGTGGCAATATAATAATCGATATCAATTCAAAATAAAATAGTCAATCAAAAGCTGTATCGTAACAAATTCTTTGATTTTGTTTGAGCTAATTGATTTTGTCCTTCAGAATTTCATTTCGAAAACTTGTTATCTGTTGGCAATCACCTTTAAGATTTTTGTACCAATGACTCCAATTTCCAATTTCCAAGATTTCAGTGTTAAACTATTTCAAATAAGTTGATCTGCCTTAAAAGATTCAGAATGTGATTTCGGATGCAAAATTGTCCTTGTGCTCAGGAAGTCATTGATTTCATATTCTCTTAAAACCTATGGTATATTTTTCAATATTTCCAAGCTTTCGACTAAAAGAAACTATGCATTGAAATTTTTTAGTTAAATCTTTTGTACACATACGCCTGTTTCCGATAATGTATACGTTGGTTCTTGTGTTAGTTTTGAATATATAATTAAATATTGCACGCTTAAAATAAGATTTATCCGTTTCTCGATGTGATAAATCTTTGATATCTGTGCGTATCTTGACAAGTGACATTATCACTTTCTTAATCTGTTGGAGTAATAATCCATTAGTTTTCAATTTTATAGATACATAAAAAGCATGCGGGATACTGAAATAATGTAAGTTAGAATTCTTTTTTAGCTATTTGAAAATTAACTTAAGTGAAAATCTTTGAAACGTTTTCGTTCGTACATAATTTTCTTGCCTGTTAAAAAGAATATACGTAGAGTGTAGCTATTGATGTATGATTGGTCTGGTATACAAATTAACCGTAAAATATAGACGTTCGAGTGCATAAAGAAAAACAATTTATATTGGTACTTTCAAAAGACATCTTCCTGCTAAAACTACTGTAAATTTTTCAGAAGAATTTGAGAAACTTTCTTGGATTTGATATTCCAGCAGTAACGCGTTTTGATTACGGCATCGTTCCTAACTGCGCGGTTTCATTTAAGATTTTATAGTCATGTAAAAATCAATTATTTTTTAAGAATAGTAATGATCATAATTAATATCGTATTGGCGACTTATTAATTCAGCTACCTAGTTCACTATACCAAACGAAGAATTTCTTTATTTATTAATTTCATATTTTCATACCGTATACAATTATTATGTTTAGAACTATCGTCTTGTGATCACCACAATGTAATTCGAAATGTATTCCTTTTTTAAATTTACAGGTTATTTGTTTATATTTTATGTTTGTATTTTAATATTTTCTCATTATTATTTTATATTTACGACAGTATTAGTGATCCTCAAATATAAAAAATGGTTGTACTTGGAATAAAATTACATTAATCATAAAATGTTTCTTTCGAAACCAAACAATTTCCATTTAAAACATTTGTTCTCAGTGATCAATATTTTCAGAAACAATTCGGTGGAAATATTGAAATGAAGCACACTATACAGGGTGTGCGACACTAACTCCTACTGTTGACATATCTGAGAGGCGTATGAAAATAACCGGACGAAGAAATAATTTTACTGTTTCTTTTTGTAAGAAGTACGGAAATATAAATTAATTTTTTAAAACTACAATGGATTTCGCAACATGAAGGTCACAGTATTTTATTTTAATGGAATGTTATATTTTTGTAACCCTTATATGGGCACCCAATTGTTCTCTCTCTACATTTAACAATTTTTCAATTGATTTCCATACAGCAAAAATAAATCGATGTAGAAAGATCCCAATAATGAATATCTAAAAGGTTTTGTCGAGATTCTAATAGGAACTGCTCATATTTTTTGCCCGAAAATGTATGCTCGGGTATATTTAAACTCCGGTGCCCACATAAGGGTTAATATCATATGAACGCAGCAGACAAGGTAGATTCAGTGATATGGATACAATATAAAGAGTGAAAGATAAAAAAATGTTATAAGTAAAGCCCCATTGTTTCTAATGTGACATTCTGTGACTGCTGATACTCGAGACCTTTAAAAAGGGTTGTTGAAAGGGACTACTATATTGAACGTGCGCGAAAGTATCTTTGTGTACGAATGGCACTATAATGAACGTCCATCGAGGTTAGGGGAACGTGGAGTAAAATGAGAACTTTAAGGTTCTATTTAAAATAAAACAATGATGTTCATCAAAACTAAAAACGCAATTTTTGACATTCGAATTAATTTAAATTAAAATCATATCATTTGCCTGTTTTCCCACTCATGCGATGAAGGGCTATGGGATTAAGAGTATTCACGTGGTACCACTGTTCGTTTTATAGAGGGACCACATGAATTTCCTACTTTTTTGTGTTACCTGAATATGAACTATTGTTATTGAGTTAATTCATAAATAACTTCCGACATATAACAGACTTTTTTCATTCTAAAAATTCAAATAGTTTATCTGCACTACCGATTTTGGCTTCATACTCCGAGGTACGAATCCTTAAAACGTAGACATGCTGCTAATAAATCATCAATAAGTTTAAGAAGACAAATCTGAAGTTATTTATGAATCGACCCAATGAATTCTTTGTTATTGTTATACACAGCACACCAGGTCTGTCTGGCCAAACTGAAATGGTACGTTCTATGAGTAGAAATAACTAAAAAAATATTATGTAAATGTATGTCTACAAATGCTTTGTAAGAAAGTTATAACAAAAATATGAAACATCAATTGATGACACTTAGATGTCATTTATAGGTCCCCTTGCATCAGCTAATTTTAATCCCCTGGACTTTTTTGTGCGAAATAACTTTAAAGTGTTCAGTGTATAGTGTCACTAATAATGTTTAGCATCTCAAACCGTGTTATGAAGGTGCTCTCAAAGAAACAAAATAAATGCAGCAAATTCCCGAATCTGCAAAAAATTCACTTTAATAACATGCATTCGAACAAATAGCCATAATTTTATACATTTGTTGCATTCAATTCAGAAATGGATTACGTTGAATGTGTTGTAAATAACTATATAAAACTTGACTTACAAACTAAAAACTTTAATGTCTCCCAAACCTTCAATTTTCGAATATTCATCAAGATTTTTTTCTGGCTGGCCGTTCTACTATTCTATACAATATATGCCTATAATACAGCAACAGCTTGTATATTACCCTAGTATTTGAAGAAAATACTACATCAGATTGGAAATTTCCGTTCCTGGAAAGAATGTGTTCGTAACCTTGATTTTCTAATCGTTTAATTAACTCTTTGGAACTTCAACTTAACTGAAGTAGATGACGAAAAAACTTGAGTCGTTGTGTTGCTGCCTCGCGGTTGCAGCTTTTCTAAATGTCACCAATAAACGCGGTAATAACTGCAAACAAATATAAACACGTTTCATAAATTCGATGGTGGTGAACTATCCTTAAGCATAGTTGACATTAGAACGTGTCGCGTCAGATTCCCTTAATTGTTTCGTCAATTTCTTTCGATTTATTTGACATTCTCCGAATACAAATACTCAATCTGCTAATAAATTTCCAATGCTTGTTAAATCGGAGATAGTATAGACGTTTCCAAGGAAAAATCTGTCGACTAAAGCGTGGTGCAAGTGTTATTTACATACATTAGCGCAAATGGGTCGATGTTCTGCCAGACGAATTGAACAGGGATGAAGCCACTTCGATAAGCCACTTCGTATTGGTCAAGGTCGCATTTAGACCGAAGGAAATTTATCTATTACGTCGACCACCGGTAAGCGTCCCTGCGCAATGGATTTCCACTTTAATAACGTCACGTTCGGAGAAGACACGAGTTAAGTCCTTCTCACGGTAGAACTTGGAAGTTCGTTTGCATTTGACATTAAAGCCCACGTAAATAGTTCTACACCTCGTGGTACCTTTTCAGTGCATCCGATTTTCATCTTCATCGATGCTCCGGGTCACCGAACGACATCGTTTACTATTATTACAATCGATAGTTAGTGGCTGCATGAGCTACTCAGATGCCAAACTGATAAACTCCATAAAATAATAATAACATTACTTGTTCATTTAACCTTAAGGGTATACATTCAACAGTTTTACAATAGTATGATTATAGATGTTCCAGGAGCATTCATAGCTGCGCTCACCATTCACGCTTATCACTAACATGTAGTTTCTTATAGTATTTTGATAATAACTGTTGTAATAATCCTAAAATTAAAATACTAGAAATGATAGATATAACACAAAAAAACAGTAACTATTACTCTATAAAATGAAAAGTAGAAAAAAGTGATGATGTTACAAACATTCACATAATTGGGGAATGAAATTGAGAAATTGATTAAAAGTGGAGTTGATTAGTTTGACTTCTGAGCGACTCACATGTAGATAACAAACATTTATCATGAGACATAAATTTGTAATTAAATTTCAATTTACAAGTATTGTATTGTATCAAAAAGTTTGTAATTCAGAAGTCAAATGGGCGACAATGTATGTGCTTGAGTATAGTCAGTATACTTGTATTGAAGCTCATGAAACAATATGCATTTGATGTTAAGCACGGATGAATATTGCAGTTTGAGCAATTTATTTTAGGAGGACCATTAGACTCTGGCTTTTCTTACATTTTCGTTTGTTTTGTGATAAACAAATAAAATATGACTTAGAAATATAGATACATAATTATGTAACTTTTTGGGCACATGGCGTTTCAGGTGGTTAGATAGAATCAAACTTCTACCATTTAACGCTTTTGTCAATACATCCCTTTGTAACAAATTTTTTATACCTGCTAATAAGATACGATGAATGCCTATTCCTTACATAATTTTAGGTTAATTAATCTTTAGTAAAATGATACTATGATAATAAACTCTTAAACACATGGCTGTACATGACGTCCCATTTTTTTGAATATTAAAATAAGTTCAACAGCCAATTGTTGTCACTGAAGATTAAAAATAAGTTGTATTTCTAATAGCTTTATACAAAACAACGCAAGCATGAAGTATAAGTACAAGTGTAAATTTTTCTATATTATAACTTATGTTTTCCAATAAGGGGTGCCATTTATAGAGAGACAAATCGCATTAGCCGTTCAAGGTCACTGAACAGTTTCCCTGCTATATTGTTCGGTTACTTAAATTGAAGTTTATTATTATTTCAATTCTCGAAACTACTTAAATGATTTATCACATTAATATGCATAATAAATATGAAAAATTATAAATGCAGTAATTCTGTCTCTTGTAACTTACCATGGAAGAAGTGACCTTGAATACTCAATACGTCATAACTTCAGGTCGGACGCATCATGACTGACAGGTGCAATGTCAGGTACACATCATGATTTCGCTGTCAAAGCGTGTTATAAAAATAAGTGTTTCCTAGCACCTATGTATTTAGTGGTTGTTTAGAACCTACTTTAACATTCTACATCAACAATTCTACATTCTACGTAAAGTCCACATTAGCGGAGCGTACAAGATAAGAATACTTTTCCCAAATCATGCCATTTTTGAAAATGGGACAAGCTGTATGCACCTAAATTCGAAATTTATCAACGTGTAACTACTTTCTATAGACACACTGAAAATAAGTGCGTACATGAACCGACCACCTGACAGAAAATTTACTATCAAGGATTCAGGAGTGTGTTAACCACAGAGGTGTTTGTCTCCAAAGTCTAATATTTAAAACACAAAATAATATATTATATCAGCTAAGACTAGGCCAATAACTTCTTTTCAATAACATCATTTGTTGCTTTGTCGCTAATCAAATATTCCCAACTTGTATGGGTCACTCTGTATTATCCTCTAAACAATAGAAATTCATCATTGAACACCTAACACCGTAATAACTAAACTGCGGATGTTTATGCAAACATACAATTTTAAATATCAATACTTTTTGTTTTAATGTACATGAAGAAATAGAACTTTCACAACATTGTATTTTACTCCCTAATAGTTACAAAATGTATTTTTTATTTCACTTATTTTATAACGCGTACATCTTGCACATGTTTGAATATGTTAAATTGCATAAAAATCCGCAGACTAGTAATAACATTCCAGTTCTATTAAATACTCGTCATCCGTTACATCTTTTAAACACCGTGCAGGCCTTAAAGAGCATCCGCTTCTTTCGAAAACCAAGGATCAGCAAACCCAATGAAAATAAAAACGTTCCTCCAATCGCCGTGTCTTCTCCTTTTCGGGCGGAGGAACATCGACCCAGATCGTCTGATCGGTCATCGCATTGTCTGGTTCCGCCGAAAAGGAGAAGATACCACACATTCGCGGCGATTTCGCAAGATGGGGGTTACGTAAGGTTTGCAATGCTCGTCTCGGGCGAGAAAAGCCACGGTGTCGCGAACGGCGGACGGTGAAATCGCGTTAAAAAGACGCGGCGTATGGACGCCAGCTAAGGAGATCGATCGTCTTTGCTCCTGTTTTTTGGACGACGGGGGTGCGGATTGTTCGCGGTTGAAGATGTGCTCTAGAGGGAGACGCGGCCGTGCCGAAATAAACTTTCTCGGGTTATGTAAAGGCTGGCAACTGGCTTGTACACTCGCCGGTATAAAGGTCGGCTGTGCCCCCAACAGTCCAAGAGTTGCTCACGAACTTCACGCCGGCAACCATCGAGGGAACAGCGACGCTCTACATGTGACGTTGGCTTTTTTATCTGACGCAGACTTATCTCTACCACGTTCACACGGCATCGTACTTTCTCGAGAGAGCGCTGCGTCGTTGCACAGACACGTGTCTCGTCCTCTCGGCATCATGCGTACCTTGGTAAGTGTGTTCTATCGCTTCGCCTCTCTTCTTCTCCTCTCCTGCACCGCGTTCGACTTCCTCCTTCGGGGTTACGGACAAACCTGGATACTTTTCAAATATTATTTTAATCCGTGACTACTACTATCGGGGCCCACGGACCCAGCGCTTTAGGAATTCTGGAGAATACCATAGAAATTTTGGTGGGGAAAAATCGTGTTTCGGAGTATTCTCTGGTCAGTTGGTTTCGTTAAGAAGAAATAAATTTTTGTTTATGCAAAATGTGATTTTTATTGCAAATTTTAGGTGGGGGTCCCATTGACCCTCTAGTAGTACTTAAGTTGAAAATTTTTTATAGTAATATTTACGGGTTAACCCTAGTGCGTTCCTCCGTTCGACTATACATTCAAGATCTTTGGGACAAAAATGCATCGAATGTATGGGCTCATATTTTGAACTTTATAATATAATGCGAAGACTAAGGAACATAGAAATAAATAGTCGCATGTGTTATGATGTCATCATTGCGAAAGGTTTTTAAATAAATGAAGACGCAATGGGGCAAAAAAGAACCGAAGACCATACTATGATTAACCCTAATGCAACGTTCGCGCCAAATTGAACAGAATCAGATATTATATATTTAATCATTTTTTAATCAAATATTCGATTTACATGAAATTTACTGACATCTGCTCAAATTACTTGAGGAATATGTTCCTTAAATACAGTTAGTTTATGTGTTATTTTATGGGAAACATGTATGGTTGTTACAGTGGTACTTTTGAGGTCAATTTGACTGGAATGAAACTCTTGTGTTGTGAAAGAAGTAAACTTCGTGAATAATATAATATGAATTTCCTATTTTGTTAACCATTCGCGATGATAACAGAGTTTCTGCATGACGAGATTCAAAACCAGAAATTATCAGATACAACGTACACTTGTTGATGAACGAATCCTTGACCTATGACGTTATTTTAGCAGACGCTTGGCATTTCTATCCTTCGCGTATTTATTATATGGCAAAATATAAATTGTAGTTCGAGCAATGGTAAAAAGTACGAAAAATATTAAAAGCAGTAAAAGAAAATAATACACCACTGAAACCATCAAAATCAGATGAACTAATAGACAGCACAAGTATTAAAAGGCCCCGCTATACTGTATGTCCCTCCACGAAGTATACATAAACAAGGACACTGTTGCATATATTTACAAAGAGTACACATGTCAAGAACAGTCTGCTATTCTTGTAATCAATGTATAAACTAATTTTAGTTCATTTTTATGAAATTATGTTTATAAATTATTGATATTACTTTATTTTTAAGATATGTTACAGCTTTAAATATTTCTGAAATAATTGAGTGATGATATTTAGAATTCCCGCTCAAATAACAGTTTATTTTATTTCACGTATATTTGAAATACAATTTTATTAGCTGATTCGGAGAAATAATTCCAAAAATATTCCCTGTAAAAGATAGCCCAAGTTAAGAATCTCTTGTTGATCCTGACTGCTATATTTTTTAAGTAAGGTATTGAAATTATTACTAAATATTGTGTACGTTTCAAGTTGTTACAACAATTATAGTTGCCAAGAATAGAAACAGATATTGCTCAGACTGGTTCACACTGATAAAGAAAAAAGTATTGTACAATACATTATAATAAGGCAATAGTTGATAGTAAAGATTAATTATGATAAAATTTTTCTGATTTTAAAACAAGGATTAATTTTTCGAAAAAGTAGTTGCAATTTCATTCAATATTAAAATACTGAAAATATTCAATATTCATTGAAATTATTTTCGTGTGTATTTTCTCTTTCATGTTCGAAATAAAAAATAATGAAATCGTTCGTAATTTATAAATACTCTTACTTTAAATAAATCTATATTTTCGGATGTTTCAATTAAAAATCATACATTAAAATATCATTTGAAGACATTATTTCTCATTTTCACAGAGATCGTGTGATCATTTCCAATGCAGAAATAGTGAAATAGGTCAGTATTACTGAAACGTTAGCTGAAATTTGCTTTTTTGATTTTAAATATTGAGTTTGAAAACACTTTGTTAGCGACTGGGTAATTTAATTTAAAAATTGTATTGAAAATCAAAAGCTGCAGAAGTTTTGTAATCAATAAGAAGTTTATCTTCTTCTTTCTGAAAGAAAGTTAAATTATATATTAATTATATATAAACTATGTATATTATATATACATTACATACATATTAATACAGCTTCTTGTTCTGAATTTTAATGTGTATAACACTTCTTAAAATCACTACTCTATTTACAATTATAGTTATGTAATATTAGTAAGAGTCTCTAAGTTTCTATAAAATGAGATTTAAAATTTTGATGATGCATGTTTTGTGTACACCGGCATAATTTCGAGCAGTTTAATCTATTTCATAGTACCTATATACAATTTTTACAAAAGAATTTAATGAATGATTATTTCTACGTAGTTTTCTTCCATGTCCGAAACTTACGTGGATAAAAGTTTGAATAATTATAACGATCTCTATGTAATTTTAATTGTATAAAAATAATTAAATATTAGGTTGTGATTAATAGATTATTCAGTTTATAAGAAAATCATGATTAAAATAACAAATAATTTTACGTAAAATATTTTGTCTATTCAAGCTTTTGTTTATTCAATTATTTTATTCATAAATTGTCTTATATTATATAAATGTATACATTAAGAAACCAGTCAATTTACATGCAATAATATAATAATTAGACTCCGAACGTTTATACAAATATACATTTTCATAGTTCAATATTTTTTACGTTAAAGCGGCCATAAAAATGAAACTTTTTGAGAAAACTGTGTCTTGTTCCGTGAATGTTTAAAAAAATGTACTTTATATTTTTTCACGGTGTTAAATGTTCGTTCTTCAGATATTTGGGTATGTTAAATTACACAAACATCCACAGTCTACTGATAATAATGTTCTTCTTGCACTGAAAGTGCCTTGAAGGCATGACCTTAATAAACGGCATGATGATCGTAGTTCTGTATCTGCACTCTGACAGACCTATACTAATTGCATACTTTCACACATAGAAAGTCCTCGAACCATGTCCAAACTCTTTTTTAGCCGATGACCGAAAAATTTCTACGCGATTTACATAGTGAATTGATTTCATAGTGAAACGATATTTGCTAATCCACATAGTATGTACTTCTGTTATGACATAACGTAAAACAGATACTAAAAAAATATTTTGTGCAATTTCATCATGACGCGAATTTAATTTGTAAGAACCACAATAGATGAACAGTCGTTCGAATCGGGTGACGTAAAGTTTCATTGATCTACGTGTAACGTCACTAGAATCGAGATTCCGCCGTCCCTTTTACCTCTTACAATTGCAATGAATATTGTGACCTACCTACTAACACACACGTCTCGCCCTGACCTTTCACGGGGAAAGGTATCTCAACGGATTTACAGGACAGGCATGACGAAGATTAAAGCATGTCTGAATCAACTTTTCTTTATCCGTTCTCTAACTACGCCTTAATCGGGAATAGAGGGATATTCCGTCGATTCCACCTTTTCGAACGCCAGTTTTCGAGACAAAGGTCACTGTGTTGTTCAGCGATAACAGGAGAAAAAGAAACGTGTATAGTAACAGAAGAACATAAACAGAGAAACAATGGTAGAAAAGTAAAAGAATAAGGATCAAACGGATGAATAGATAAAAACAAGGACACTTCGATATTGGTTTTGGAGTATGAATTACGAAGATACATATTATTCGAGCAATTAAAATTTACGTTGATTTTTAATTAAAATACATACGGCAAGCCCTCATGCATAAATGGAAACGAAAATAAGGCGGGAATTATAGAAACTAGAGAAATGTATTAATCAAGAGAAGGAATGAGGAGAATATTCAACATCTACGTCTGAGATCAAGCAATTCGAAAATCATTAACGTAGATTTTACGATTGTGATGTCATTGAAATATAATTTAGCGAAGTCGTAAACTGTGCGGAGGAATGCAAATATACTTGTCAACTGATGGCACGCGATAAACGAAGAATTTTCATGAAAACCACGAATGTATAACGGAGATCATCATTCTGTTGAATTAGATAGCTCGTAGCATCGACTTTCCTTGAACGACCATTATGTATGATGTAACTTTACTTGCCTGCATCAATCACCTATGACTTCTTGGCGATAGTAACTCGTGTAACTTAACTACTGACTACCAACTTGAACATCCTGGTCGTTTTCGAAACAGTTCACAGATTAAAAGTGGATAAGCCGCATGTACCAGCATACATTAGTAAGGTGATAGTAGAAATCGAATCAAGAAAATGTAAAGAACCTCGTGAATATTCTACATTTAGTAGCTTCAATGTACAGCAAATTGAACCTTTTTGTCTATAAAAAATTTAGCAATGAGAATCAAACCGAGAAATATATTGTTAACACGTTGACTGCCGCAGTGAAAACTCCCATACCTGGTCAGACATGCTATAATATCCTGTTTCAGACACAAATGACAGAGGAAAGAATTATATGATTATTCAGTTGCATAGCCTTGGCCTTCTATTTTTATTACAGTATTAGTCCTATTCAAAATTCTATTAAAATTAGTGATTATGTAATTAAATAAAATTTGACGTGTCGGTCACAACATGGGCACTCAACGTGTTAATCTATTGGAATGACCAATGACATGCTTAAGTCACCGAATGTAAGCAGTTCGAGGTCTATTCTCGTTCACACACCATATTAAAGCAAAATACATTCAAATATCTCATTTGAATGCGTTATGATAGTGAAAAGTAGAATAAAAATAAAAAATAATGCACATCATGTGCCATAGCAATGATTATCTAACAAAATTAAAACGAGGATGTGGCCTTAAGCTGCCTAGTCCCTGCTCTTCTATAACAGTCTGCATTTTGATGTAAATTGGTTAAATAATACAGTAATAATGTGTTTGTAGGTATGTATTTCACAATGCAGAGGGCGAATATTAAATAGTTTTATAAGAATTATTTATGATCTCTTTAATATTAAGTTCTTTCTATGTTTACAGTAAACTACACTTTCTTGATTTTTTCAAATCATGATTAACCTGTTAACTGGAAAGGACGAGTTAACTCGTCTTGGGAAAATTGCTCCGGCATAAGCAAAGCGCCTATTAATTGTTCTCACAGTATTTGTTGATGAATATTTAAACTTGTTAATCGAAGAAGACTATTTCACATGTCATTTGAAAATTATAACTGGGATAAACGAGGCAATTTATTTAACTCTTAACAACAGACAATTGCAGAAAACAGATGCTACTAAAAAAAAATGTCACCCAGTTAACACGTTGAATACCACGGAGGTCACCGATGACCGGCACTTCAAATTTAATTTAATTAATACTAAAGCTACCATGGCCGGCCAAATGACCGTTTTAAACTTTTGTTTAGAAATTCTGCATTCATTGTTATCGCTTTCATTACTTGACTTCACGGTTTTTCCTATAATATACATATAATCAATTTTTTCCCGTATTAAATTGATTATTACCTCCACTCAATTGCAAAAAACATAAATTTTATTTAAAGACCAGTACTTTGATCGGGTCGGTCGAAATGGGTACATATAAATTGTCGGTAGGTTGGGTGTTGAATAATTATTTATTATTACATAATCCTGAGTAACATCCACGTTGTAACATTAATGAAGGAACATACAAAGACGACTAAATACCCGCATATTTTTTATCCTTTAGGATTTACATTAAAAATAGTATGTTATATTGTGTCTGACAAGGTATAGCTGTTTACACTGTGGTGTTCAACGTGTTAACAGATTTATGTACTCTTTAAAAAGGTTCTGTTCCCCAACACGGTCGCTACTATGTTTTGGCTGTTAATTGCTACTTGATAGTTACGAAATTTCAACATGCCATTTGCATTTCTACTTCGTATACAAATATTATAGATCATTACAGGTTTCTGTAAGAAACGTGTTATTTTGCTCAACATATTTACGTGTAATTGAACCAATTTTCGTACGATTTTTTATCAGTTTTCTAGTGACTACATTTTGTATATTCTGTTTTTATAAAAATTACATATTTTAAATGTTGTAATCTCATCGTATGATCATTATACGGAGTTAAAATCGGTACAAACAATTTGGAAAGGGTCATCACATATTTAACCATTCATAGTCTGGTGTCACCTATGGTGTGATATTATACTTGGTTTTTTAATATTTTAGCTGCCAGAGTGAAATCTGTCATTCATAGTATGCCAGTTTATTATAATATTTATTATAGTACGATACAAGTATTTGTTTACTGGTGTTACGTACAGCAAGTTCAATGTTAAAACAGCACAAAGAAATTTAATGCAGAGTGTAAAAACATAACTCTGGTATAATCTTTGCATACCTTACTCCGTTCTTAACACCTGCCAGTTTATGCAAAGCCTTGGTTCGGCACGAGCTCGCGTTTACGCCTATGAATTGCTCAAATAACAACCATACTCGTATACATCACATTAAATCAGTGATGGCCACCGGGGCTGCGGCCTTCCCCCACTCTACGTTCATTCCCCTCATTTCAGTACCCTCCAATTGCCTTCTCGTCCCCCTGGGTCCATCGTCGTCACAGATCACAGTCTATGTGAGGAGTAGGGGAAGGCCGCTGCTCCAGTGGCTATCACTGCATTGGACACTAACAGGAAAAATTAAGTCTGAGTTGTCTGACGACATGAAAGAAAAAATGTTACAGTTCAAAGAGTTAAACTATAATGCTTATCTGTCAAACAGGGGTTTCTTGATTATCATGCCGCCTCGTTTAATCTACTCAGAAACGATGTTTCTTATGAGCTCCTTAGATGACAATGAAGCAACCCTCTTTTCTTTGTTCCGTGAAAAATCGACGTTTGATGTTTTTTTATACTTTCACATATTTTTGAGTATTAAAAAAAATGTATGATGTATGTAGCATAAAAATGAATTTAAGTAAATCCGTATTGAATTTAACAGCTTTTTTATTGACCGGTAAAAATGTAATCGTATTATTTCAGAAAATCGGGAATCATCCTTAAGACATTATTGGAATTATGTAAAATTAAAATCCATCTGAATAATTTAAAAATTCCTAAAATTTTTCCTTAATGTTTAATTCCTATTGTTTTCTCTATTTGTAGAATATACTTTGTGTACATGAACCGTACCGTGTTAATACTTTCCATCTTTATAATATACTCAGTGTTCAGATTGTTTCCATGCGATGATTCTAATTTAATTAACACATTTCAGATTCTTTTTGCGTTGATCGCGGCGACCCAGTGCCAGGAGTATTTCCGTCAGCCAGAAAAGATTGTCAGCGATAACAGGAATCTTGGTGACAATCGTGGGCACTATTCCTTCACCTACGAAACCGAGGGCGGAATCGTGCAAACGGAGACCGGGAGTCGCAAGTACGCCGGTACACCGGGAGAGACCCAACTGATTCAAGGATCCGTTCAGTACAATGCTCCAGATGGCACACCAATAGCGATTAGTTGGACTGCCGACGAATTTGGTACTCAAGTAGCGGGGAGTCACATACCCACGCCGCCGCCAATACCGCCAGCGATTCAGAGGGCCCTCGACTGGATCGCGAAACAACCCTCCACCCCAGAACCTATCGAAACCGCCAAAGATTCGCCCAGCAAACAAAACTCTGTCCCAGTAAACAACAATCGGCAGTACAAATCGCTAAGACCGAATTAACGAAACTCGTAATTGTAACGTTAAGTAGTTGATAAGTAAAGTCATTGAGCCTCGTGTAATGTAACGCCGAATAAATTTGTATTTTTGTAGAAAATCCGATCGAGTCTACTTGAATTGCATCTGCCTTGAATGTATTCGTTTCAGGGAGATACCGATACGTAGAGTATCGGTATTACAGGGAAACTTAAACATGAGATTGCTAATATGACGACTGATTCAGCATAGACAGTGCTTATATGTTACCATTTACATTTTTAAATTGCATGCAGGATGTTCTAGAAAGATAGTTCGAAACTTTAGAGGTTGTATAGTACTCACTGAACTGAATAAAAAATATTTAGTCAACATAGGTCTGCCAATTACTACTTTCAGAGGGAATGGCAATTTTTAGCTTTAAGGTGGGATTTCCTATGTGCTACCGACCGCAGCGACAAGTCGCATATAGAAAATCCCGCCTTTAGCTATTTGCTGACTGTATAGAATAGCAGCGCTGTATATTCGATAGGAACTAAGTAATAACAAATTAGTTATGATACTTTATTCGTAACTTTTAGTTACCTAATAAAAAAGAAGTATTTAAAGCAAACATTAATTGTATGACGTAGGTAAGAAACAATTGACAACGATTAGTAGCTTTTGGTTATGAAAACACGTTGTAGTACGTCAACGACTATTAGCTTAATTTTCCAAAACAACGCAGCGATTTTTTACAGATTGCGAAGATGTTAATGGTGTAAATGACACTGTAGAATAATAGAACGTTACCTTATCGTATTTATGAATATTGGAAGATTGAAATAAAAAATCGTTTACGTCAAAAGGATTAATTTGTAGACCTATGTTGACTAAGTATTTACTGTTCTGTTCACACCCTGTATATTATGTCTCTTCATCTATACGTACTATCATAAGTATTTTGTATTATGGATATTTCTAATATATACGCATAAAATATAAGAAGTTACATAAAAGAGGAATTGAGTAAACGGAGCTAAAGAATGTCAGCATGAATTTCGGTTTAAGTCGGATGTGCATGTACAACTATATTTTTTTTTAATTTTTAATGATCTCATTGTGAATGTTAGTTGAGATTTCATGAATAGGGGGTTAGGTTCCTATACAAATTGTCGATTTTTAACTCCATTTGGTTTTCAATTTTCTCATTTGTCCAAATGTAAGCAATTGGTCCTTTTTTAATACAATAAAGATTTTACATTTTACGTGGAGAAATATAAGTGTAAAAACAGTGTAATTTGTTGAGACTGAATATCAGATGATAGCGATATAATGGCAATGAACAGAAAGCAACATCGATGTCTTTGACAATTTTGTGTTATTCAAACTGCATTCAAAAGAATACGTGTCTTTGTTAAACATTATTTTGATAACAACTAATTTAATGAGTTCGTAATCACTATATAATTTGATGAATATGTTTTCAAGATGAGGGAACCATTTCTACCAGCGTTTTTTGGTAAAAGTGGAACTTAAATCGATTAGATTAAATCAATAAGAGATTATGATGATTGTAGAAACATAACCATTAGGTCACACAATGTCATTCATCATCCGTAATATAACTTCTTTTTGTTGTAAAAGTGCGAAGATGAATATGAATGAAGGAGAAAAACGAATAGAGAATGGTGTGATAGAACAAAAATCAAACATTAAAATTCAAAGTGCAGAGTTCTTTTTTCATAAGCTATTATATAACCTTGAACGATTTGATATTGTAAAAGAAACGTATCAGACTCGAAATTATCAAATTTACCTCGCCTTTCTTTAAAATCTTAATCAGAAAAACAACCAATTTTTAATTGTCAGTATTCTGATTTTAGTAGTTTAATAGATCAATCTGAACACTTTTTTGTTCTGAATTTGCGATTCGGTGATTGTTCATTGAAAAATTAGGTAAGAAATAGTAAAGTACAACACCATAGACTTGTATTCATGGTACTCATATGAAATTAATAGTTTCTTGTGCGTAAGCGGAAAGTTTAAAATAATTCTTTTCATAGAAGTATTTCCTTCCGCAATAATCGTTTTCAAAAGTTATTTAACCTTAGTGCGTTCTTCCATTCGACTATACACTCAAAGTCTTTGGGTCGAAAATGCCCTGAATGTATGGACTTCATATTTTCAATTGTACAATATAATGGGAGGGCAAGGAACATAGAAATAACCAGTCCCATGTATTATAATGTCATCATTGCGAAAGTTTTTTAAATAAATGAAAATGGGCCAAAAAAGACTTGAAAAACGCACTAGGATTAAGTACATGTCTATGTAAAACCTCGTTCTATAATACGCTATATCTATCAATACCTGTGTATACAACTTTATTTGTAATAACAAAAACAATAATCTTAGCACTTTTCTAGTTAATAAAAGAAAGCAAAACAATTTTTGTTTCACATTTTCCTGATTTCAAGTCAAGTATGAACACCAAGTAAAATACAGGTTAGACCAATAACGATTTGCACTTTTAATATTTACAAAACTCTGGAAATGTCAGAAAAAATTGTCGAAACAAAGCTGCACGATATAAAAAAGGTATCAAAATACGAAAGATACATATGTTTTCTTGGTGGAACTCGATATTTTCATTTTCATTTTCTATACGCTGATGTTAAAATGATTACAATGACCTGTAATTCAAGAGCGCTCAATGATATATGATATGACATATCAATGATCAGATGAAATAGTTCGGTAATGCCGTACATAATAATAATAATGTAAAAATTAAAAAATTCCTTTCAGAAATGGACCTTTTGAAAGGATATCTGAAGTGCCATTACCATTTAAAAAGTGTTGATTTCATCATATTTCTTGCAGTTTTTAATATAATTGAATCGATTATTATCAAAGAACGAATGTCCAGTTTTTTAAATTTTACAGCAGATAATAAAAACGTCCTAATTAATGTTCTGGATATGGGCCTTCTCATCAACAAATGATATTTTTAACTACCCGAAACTTTGCACAAACTGACGTTCGGAATAAACCCTTTCAACTCTAAACTGAATTTCCCCAAAATAACACATGCCCTTTCAATAATAAACGTTTCAATTATCCAATATGTTGTAATCATGATCTGCAACTCATGTTTTTTTTCAGTGTAACATGGGCAAAATATGTCAGGTGTAAAGTGATTTGGGAACCTTTCATACTGTTGGTATTAATATGCTGTGCATTCGCCATATAATATACTGTTACATATTTGATGAAAATTCTTCTTTGGGGGAGGAGACAATGTTTTTGAATAAATGTAACGTAGATATCATGATCGATGATATTTTCTCAATGGAACGGCACCCAATCTTTTCAATATCAATAATCCCACGCCATAGATACAACTGACCAAATGTCACGTGTCGGTGTCTCGTGTTGGTGTTGGACGTATGTATTTTATCCGAGATGAATTTTGCGCTGATCAGAAACAATATGGGAATGTTAACCTTCCCATGATGGGTAAATGTTGTTTCATTACAAAGAATGAATAGATTGTTATTTTGTATTCCTTGCTGGGCTCATTGTAAAAATTGAACTTCACTCGTATGCTCATAACATTTTGAACAGGTCTAATATCACAGTGGAAACAGCCGTATCTAGCCAGATACGATATAATATACTATTTTTAATATAAATCGTACAAGAAGAAAATATTCGGGTATTCAGTCATATTTTTATGTTCCTACATTAATGTTACAACGTGAAAACTGCTCCGGATTGTATAAAAAGAAATAGTTATTCAATTAATTAAATTTGAAGCGTCGGTGACCCCCGCGGCATTCAACGTATTAATGTTTGATCTGAAGACTATAAATGGTATAGAAATTTTCGGTTTTTATTGAATTTCGATAGCACTGTTCACGCGTGAGGATTATGTTAAGCTGCTCTTCGAACAAATACATCATGCACAATTGATTGCTTCATTGATATTCATTTTGTTTTGCTATCTATCCGCATGAACTGTTTAAACGGTTTTCTGAACCGTGTTTATTATTCGAGGTACCCACTGAATTTTAAGAATTTTAATACGAAACATTTTTGTGCTTTTGTAATTCTTGACATTATTAATGCGACCAGTTCAGCGTTGTTAAGCATTCTATCTTATTTTTTATATAAAATATTAAGTAATTTCATGTGGCTTTTCCGAAGACCGTGCAATAAAGCAAGCAAACTGCAAATGATGATCAACTGGTAATCTATTTGGTATGAATGTTGTACCTTAACAACTTTTCGACCTTTATCAATGCTTTTAGCTACTTGTGCAATTAAATACTCTTATTTGGTTAATAACAAAATAGTTTCTATTTCGCTTTTATTTAGTTCTGTCCGTAACCCATCAGCCATATATTTTTGATATTATAAATTAAAGGAAATTAACAATAATTATTATTACTCCTCTCTGAAACTATAATTTCTCTGATGTTGTCGCGTTACTAGTTCCTATTAACAGGGAATGTAGAATAACTTACCCCTAATAGTTATGGTATGACAGATATAAAAACATAGAAATATGTATGTGTACATCCACAAAATATTGCAATTATCTTTCAAGGTTAATATTATACATATTTAAACGCATTCATACAGAAAAGCTTTTCTGACTGTAAATTATTATTTACAAGAACTAGGAAAATTGTAGAATGTGCTATATTTTTATCCCGGGCTGTACATACAGGGTACAGCAGGACGCATGGTACAACCGAGCAGGGTGAGATTTTACATGTAAAACTAAATCGAAAAAAAGAATAAAATTTGTTCATATGAGGCTTTGTTTTCGAGAAAATAGTCCTTGAATATTCGCCGGGATCGCGTGCACTTAACTATGCGGTGGTTGAACGGATCTCAATAGGGACCCTATCTCGTCTACAAATAGCATTAATATCATATGCAATGCCGAACCCTGATCAGTCTTTGTGTCTAGATGGAAGCTAACTGCCTTCGGCAATGAAAAAGTGAAATGTAATATGAATACAACCTGGTACACCACCATAATATTGATGCAGTCCGTGCGGAGAACGCCCAGGGGCGTTCAAACATTGTACTTAATGAATAAGCTTCTTGATTCCCCGCACGGGACGCAAGGAAGTATTCAGTAAACATTTAAACTTAATTTTTTCGAAAACAAAGCATCATATGAAAAAATTTTATTATGCTTTTTTGACTTATTTTTACATGTATGTAGAATCACCCCCTGCCCGGTTGTACCACACATCCTACTACACCCTGTATATGACAGCATTTCTCATACCGTGCAAATTTGGTATGATAAATTTTTCTTTTACACTCATAGTTGCCAACATATGGAAGAGGTGACGTAATTTAAGTGTTTCTACAATATTAAGATATTAAAGAATATAACTGTGTACCAATATGCTCTACGAATAGAAATAAGCAATAAGTGTCATGTAAACATCTTCCCATAAATGCTAATGTGTACGCGCTTTTTTCAATAATTCGCAAGATTGCCAGGAGTACTTAACGCATCAAATCAATCTTGTGTAAGAGGTTACACTAGAACTTTGCCGAACGATGTATATTATGTAAGAGTTGGATGTAATATGTATGATTGCTTGAGTTGAACTAAAGGGTTAAGGGAAAAGCAAGGAATGTCATAAAACAGTTTCATTGAGAAAATCAGTTTTTAATACTTTAGTACATCAATAAAGAAACTAGGTTCAATGAACGTAACTGTATTGTTCTTAACATGAAGTTATATGTTAATTAAGCGACAGAAAAAAAATGAGCGAAAATATAATTATTTTACATTATTCTAATTTTTCTTTCAAGTTGAATACTGCAGAACAAAAATGAACATACCCTGTTCTTTCCTCTTACGTTTCAACTGTGATCTGTATGACTGTTTGAACTATAAGAGTTGGATATGATCTGTATGATTCCTTGAGTTGAACTGTTTTACTCCCATTTCTCTAAATGCGATTGTGTGAGTCTTTTCGTTGGAGTGGATTGTTCTATTGCTGGACTGTTTTCTGAAGGAGGATGCGATTAAATAATTTCCTTTTTACGAGTAATTTAACGCGAGGATTTTGGTGATGAGGAAGGAAAAATTGTTGTAAAAATATTTACGTCGAGAAAGCTGCGAAGGACAAGGAGAGTACTCTGAAGTGCTTGAACTGAACAGATTTACGACGGGGTTGTAGTTGTCTGTCGAAACCTATCGGTTGTCTGTTTAGGCCAGTGATGATCAGCGGAGCTGCGGTCTTCCCCCACTCAAGGTCGATTCCCTTCTATAGGCTGTGATCTGAGTCGACGATGGACCATCGTCTTTTTTAGTAGCACATATAAACAAATTTCAGCACAAGAAATACGTTTTATGTAATTATAAGAAAATCGTGATTTTCTCAGGTCCGAATTTCTTGAATTTAAGACGTTTTGGAAATGGGTCCTTCATTTATCAGGGTGGAAAACGACCTATTAAGAATATCTGCTTAATGCAGTGAAGGCCACGGGAGTTCCGACCTTCCCTCACTCTAGGTTCATTCCCCTCGTTTCAGTTCCTTCCAGTTCGGTCCTCCTTCCCCCTCGGTCCATCGTCGTTCCAGATCACAGCCTATATGAGGAGAATGGACCTAGAGTGGAGGAAGGCCGGAGTTCTCGTGGCCATCACTTTAGGTTTAGGCTCGGGTAGTAACTTTAAACTCAATTGCGGGTGATTTTCCTCATTTCACCCTGGTATGGAGGCAGGGTGGTAACAAATGCTTTGTTAAAATATTATAACAAAAATATGAAATGTAATAAGAGTTTACTGTTTCAGTGTTTTCATATTGCTGATGACAGATGGTGGTTTGAACCTCATCTAATACTGTAGGTTCCTAGCTAAATGAACGTAGCAATCAATACTGGGTTACAGACAAACAAGAAGAGGAAACGGAAGAAGGATTAATACTGTAATAATAAAAGTCGTTAAATATTTGTTCTTGATTTACACTTGAAATACGATATTTTAACGTATCTAACTAATATATCATAACTATATCAGAGCTTACCCTAACAGTCAGGCAAGGCTAGCCGAATTACTTAATTATAGCGTTTCTTAATTTCAATATAAAGAAAATTATATTCATGTTTTTTGATCCGAAAAAATCAAAGACTACTGTAGTAAAACTTTACTATTTTGGTTTTAAAAGTAAGTGTTGGATTTTAGTAGAACCTTAAGGATCCCATCATACTTTACCTTCTCCTGTGTTTCATTGTATCTGTGAAATTGTTTATAATTACATAAAATCTGATTCAACTTAATAATGGAAACGCTATCATTTACTATTCATCTTTCGTCGTTCCTCATTTATTGTATCGGTAAATACCGTCCGATAATAATGCACGGAAATAATACAACAATGTTAGTCGAATCAATGAATTCGGAACTTCAGTGTTCATAAAAAATAGTATTTCGATTCATTTATCCATAGATTTCATCCGGTTTCATCCAAAGTCGTTGGTACAAATCATAATTTCATTTTGATGATGGATTTGATACTTCTGGTGAACTAACCACTGGATCAACGTGTCAATTATATTTGCAAATATTCTAAATGTTAAATAATTGTTACAAAAACACAAAAACCTGTCAAAAGGTCAGTTTCTGTTAAATATATCCGTTTATATGTTGATTAATATCGATCGTACCTTGAAATTCAATACAAACTCAAAATAATGTCATTGCATATGGTTCTACTGTCCTATAACGATCTTATCTGTGATTGGCCGGTTATAAACAAATATTGTGTATTCCGATATTGTGTTCATTTCAATTAATACTGTTTATTAGTTTATGTATATATTTGCGTTAATTGTGACCATCCGTTTACTGTAGACTAAAGAATACTCTAACAGTTTCTTTAACCCTAGTGCGTTCTTCCGTTCGACTATACACTCAAGGTGTTCGGGTGAAAAATGTCTCGAATGTATGACACTCGTATATTCAACTTTATAGTATAATGAGAGTACTAAGGAACATAGAAATAATCAGTCGCATGTATTATAATGTCATCAATGCGAAAGTTTTTTAAGTAAATGACATTGCGATGGGACAAGAAAGACCCGAAGACCGCACTAGGGTTAAACAAACCGTCACATGTATTGTTACGAGTACAAAGAAGTAAAAAAGCGGAAATATCAATGAATTGAATATATTTACAAATCATCGTAAACAATTTCTTACACATTGCGTAAAACACATGGCAAACTTCGAAGAACACATATAAGAAGTGGCACAGACATGAATTCAGAAATCGAATCCGAACGTTCCGCAAATTGTACTCCAGCAATCGAGAATCGTCTCGATCAAAGAACAATCGACTTCATTCGTTCTCGATTCTCAGTCAGAAATCACGGTGGAGGCTTGTTGACAATGATTTTCTGTCCACATCTAAATCATGACATTTGCTTGTACATCACTCCGCGTCTATGTTGTTCTCTTCAGGGTGTGCGGCAATGTATTCCAGAGCTCTGATGATGCCAGGTGGTATACTGGGTAAGTGCGCACCCTGAGGTTGGAAACCGTTCTCGTTGGCGACATAGGACACTTGGAAAGATTCGCCGCTGGGGGCAATATAATTATAGCTGCCCTGAGCTTCTTGAACGCTCGCTTCGTTCGTGTAACCGACCTCCTGAGCCTGGATTCCATTTCCCGTTTCGTAACTGAAGCTGTAAGTTCCGATAGGATCGGGACCCTCCGCGGTTTGTCTCAGGATGGGAACTGGAGGTGTTACTGTTATGGGAATCGCGGAACGACCCACTGCTACGGGAATCGCAGGACCTGGTACGTGAATCGCGGGACCAGGTGCTGGTAGGTGAATCGCGGGACCAGGTGCTGGTAGGTGAATCGCGGGACCAGGTCCTGGTAGGTGAATCGCGGGACCAGGTCCTGGTAGGTGAATCGCGGGACCAGATGCTGGTACGTGAATCGCGGGACCAGGTGCTGATACGTGAATCGTGGGGCCAGGTACTCCTAGAGGAACCGGGGGATGAGTTACTGGTACGGGAAACGCGGGACCAGCCACTGCTACGGCAGCAAGAGCGCACAAGACGATCACCTGAAACATTTGCATCCTCTTTAGATGTGTCGATCCGTTGGGATGACTGTAAAGGTAGAAACACATTATGGTAGAAACACATTGCTATCACGTCACGTAAAATCGCGTGCTATCACGTTGCATATGTTAGTACGTGACAACACGGGTAGGATTTATATTTGTGCCACGTTATACGTTGGAAACCATTTAGTAATACATCGTTTCTTATTAATAATGGCATGTGAAACCTCAAGCAGTAGTTCCTTCGACTGGGAGGAAGATATAGAAAATCTTGCAGCATTTCTGATTCAGAATAAAACGCGGAGCTCAACATGGGTACTCGAAATAAATGCAAAGAGAGAACATTTTGGAGAATATAGCTATTTGGTTAAAGAATTAGAAGAATATCTTAGTAGATACCGTATGAATTTCAGGATGACTAAAGATGAATTTGAATTTTTGCATGACCTAATTGAAAATGACATAAAAAGACAATACACAGTTTCGTAGTTGTCGCATCTTCTGATCCATGTAATTTGGTGATTTTCTATCGAATAAAATGGCATATGTTCTTACATATTCTATAAACAATTCTTCCATTTTTGAGCTCACGTGAGGATAAAATTCTGGACCGACGTGAAATCGTGGTATGCTTTCACATATGACAATCGCGTAATACCGTGATCAGCGTGACGTGTTATAATTTGTTTCCAACAGATTTAAAACAACGGAAATTCGTCGGCTCACACTTTTCAAATGACGACGTGACTAAATAATAAGAACGTTATTGTTACGACTCTGCAGAAATACATTCACGGAAACGAAAATATTTTTTTAGTCATCCAATACTTCTATAGTATAGTAAACTATAATTCTTTATATAATACAGCATTCCACAATCTTTATGTCAGTTACATTTACGATATTAGGCTATTATATAGAACTATATACATATGCATAACTATTCCTTCAGTAATGTATATAAATTGGTCGCTAATGACCGTGCAGCTGGTGTGACCTTTACATATAAATAATCAAGAAGAAAGTATTTCAGATATTAAGCTTATAATAAATATGACAAAATAAAACTGATTTTAAGATTAAAATTCTCAAATTATGAATCATCGTGTTCATTCATATCGTATACATACTAACAGTTAATCAATGTTAAAGAAATTGCGAAATTACGATCTTACGGAAGCATTAAACCATATTACATTGAACTATACTGAACTATAGGTCTCATAGACTCATAACAGCTATGCGATAGACAATAATTAGGTACACCTAAGAGACTACTGAAGGAACGTAATAGTTTGGCACTTCGTGTAGATTCTGAGAACATGTAGTTCCTACCTATTTTACAGTCTAATTACGCAAATTTATTATATGACACCCTCTTGAACTGGCAAGAATAAATGAAATTAATTTCTCACCGACTGAATTTCATTACAAAGAAATATCAGGGTTCACGAAGCCGGAAACACCTCGCCTCAACAAAAAGTTCCCAAGACAGGCGACATTTACGTTAATTGTTTCTTCGAAATTTTCGAACGATTATCCTTGATTTACTTAAACATCCCGAATATTTTACGTCACGCGATTGCGCAACGACACGGTACGACTCGGTGTGATGTAACGATTTCCGAGTTTCCATTTCTACCGACCACCTGTGGAGGAGAATCGTATGTCCCACATGAATACCGTTCTCGTACTTACCGATTGATGCATGTCGATATCCTTTTTGGACTTTTGTTTCTACTTAAAGAGGAAAAATTGAAATCTGGTTCTCTTCCGACAGATTCAACTGCACTGATACATAACATCGTTCATCGGGTCGTCTTTATATACCCGAAACCATTCGACGAATTTCTGACAAGGCAATACATTATTTTGCCCCTCTTTCAATCCTTTTCTGCCCCACTCTATCAAGACATCTTCAAATTTTGCAGGTGATTCGGACACGCGGTTTATGAATAATGATCTGAGATCGCTCGAGAGGAACCAAAATCGATACATTTGCATCTCAACCTGTTGCCATTCTGCCAGGCCTGGGTAAATGTTAAAGGAGAAATGTATCGAATGACATTTTAAATAATAAATGCCACCGGAAATGCAAATAAAATACCTTAACTCTCTATCTGCCGGAAGCGGACTAACCCCCTGACATACTGAAATAATATTGTTTGAACGACTCGAGTTACATTTTATTTGTATGTCAAAGGGTTAATAAGCTAATCGCTACCAGCGATCATTGGCCAGTAATGGATTAATTTTGTGGATTGTTAATGATTCAGTGGTTTCTATTATAACCGACAGAGTTTAATTATTTAAAGAATGATGGCAATGATTCTGGTGATATAGTCAATGAGAAGTGTCGTATTTTTATTTGAAAGTTGCAGGAACCCATCAGCACCAGAATGCATCAATAAGTAATGTGTTAACACGTTGAACGCCTGTAGCAAAGCGTACCGTGCAAAATTTTCACTTGTTTTCCCCACAAAGGAGGTATGTGCTCTTCCTTTTTTTTTATTAGCCCCATATTAAATTTACAATGTGTTTAGATAAAACATTTGGTAAATTATTTTAGTATTTTGATGTAATCAGCATGTAGATACTGTCCTAGTGTACCATGTCTGGGTTTGGATGTATTGTTAGCCATGTTGCTGCCAAAAGTAAGGTCACCTGGATGTGTTTTTCAATTCTTCTCCGAGATCCTGTGATGTAATTTACAAAAATATAGATGATGTCAATCGACTTTGTACGTATTCCACTATACCATATATATGTATTTCGAATGTGCCAAATAAAATTGAAAGTAAATTAAAATAAACAAGACATTTCAAATAAAAACCTTTTCTCTTGCCAATCAAAATAATAATAGAATAAATCCTATTTTCCTTGTCAATCAAATAAAATACTGGTTTGTTTTTGTACTGACATTACAGTTTGAAAATAAAGTTATTGAATATTCGTAATTAATATGTACGTATATTTTACTAATACGAGTGGCTTAATTCTTCCAAATGGGCTGCCTGAATCGTTAATCGATAATGACTTAAAACGTTGATATAAAACATTTAAATTTGTGAATGAAATTTTTTTGATGGTGTAAAACGAACAAAGAAAACGATTAAATCATTGTAATCGGTTAGACGGTACGACAAATTTTACGGGACGATACGGTTGGATTTTCATTCGAAGTTGAATACAATCGGCAGATGTAGAGGCTGGTGCACTTTAGTATTTGCGTAATATTATATAACGGATATGCAAATACGATATTTCAATATATTAAGGACTGTAGGATTTAAGTATTTGTATTTCACGGATTGTTCGATTTCGAAATTGTTGGAAATACGGACCGCCGGACAATAATTTTCAGTTAATTAATTTCTTTTATTTAGTTGGAAAGTTGAAACGTAATTGAAGTGACAATAGATTAAACATTATAAAAGAGATAAAAGTGTAATGACAAAAGATCCTTTTCGTTTATGAGGATTTCCATAAACTGAACGTACCATAATTTTTTCAAAGCGAAAATATAACAACTTCCCCGTGAATTTTTGTACAACATTATTAAAATATAAATTTTATAATACTTCAAAGGTTAACATTAAATTTTAAATACTTCTTACAATACTACAAACGGATTTTTTTTTCAAAAATATCTTATAAATTCATACGTGTATAAAGTATTTTTAAAGGCTTAATAAAACAGTGATAAATAAACATGATTTATTCAGATTTTTAAGCAGTATATAAATAGTTTTGCCTATTTTAAAAGTTATATTGATGTGAAAGTCTGTTATAAATTCATAGTGGATGTTGCGTCGCACATGTTTATGCTAAGAATAGAAAATTTTGTGCAACATATATTACAATATACATCTTGCAATTAATAATTCACTATAAATCAAAATGTGTATTATCGTGTTGCCGTACTAGATGCGATATTTATATATTAATGAAATATTATATTTATTCACAGATTACTTGTTTTTTTTTTAAGAACATACACAATTTTAACTATAAAATCGTATAATTGTCATAGGTCATTATCCTTGTTCGAAAAGAATATTAGTCTTATGTCAAAAAACATGCAATTCTGTTTGATATATTAATGTTCACTATAATTAATAATTTACTTATAATCATTGTTTCATTTTTACTTACACAATGACTTCACTTTTATGTTCAGCATTCTTTTGTGTCTTTAAACACAAAGGAAGTAGCTAGGGGATTTTTAAAGTAATTTAAATATTTGCAGATAACAGAAGAAGCGGTTTCAAATCTACAGAAATTTCCTTTATTTTTCAGAATATGAAATTGTATAACAAATTACTAAAAATAATCCATCGTTCGTTGACACATTGGTTTCTATTTAATTGTTCATTAGATTTCTTCATATCATGACTCTTCATTTGTACCAAATATGTTAAATTTGTTTTCGATTGCAATAATAACATTTTTCAAAAAGGAAGACGACTATCCAAATATTTTGTAGCAAATTTCAATTTGTCAGTTATATTATTTGATTTGGTATATGATTTTTTTTTGTGCTGCTTGGTAATTATAACATTTTTTGGACATTCATATTTACGAGAGTATATAATTGTATGCTCGTTTTTTCTTATTGTGTGTGAAATATGATTATCATTACTGTATCTTCTAAGAATGTGCTTTATTGTTCTGTGAGCTCTGTTTATGATCTTTACAATTTAACGCATTATCAAGTTCATGAAAACTACTTAAATACATATACACTGACCGAGACATTAAATTGTAACCACTCAAATACCTTCATAAACATCGATTTAACAAAAATTTATTACTTAAATGTTGCATAGTTTGAAAGAGTCCATGTAACACACTATGTATACAGTTTTTCCCATTTGGAGCGTTGTAAAGAAGTTTATTCCAAGGTAAAAGCGTCAAGGTTCAACGAAAGTCACTGCCGTTTCTCAAAACGGGACTACAGGTTTTTAAACGCTTACATTTGTCCGTTTTCCTGACAGGTTTAACGACGCCCAACACAAGATTAGTCAAAATTGAATAATGCAACAGGAGCTTGAAGATCTTTGGATACAATGGATTTTTGTACTACTTCGTCGTAGCATTTCATCTGCACCTCTAGCTGAAGGCAGAATAGTATCATAAAATTGTCAAATGTCCACAATTTCTGATGGTGAATATTATTCCATTTTGTCTGCTGTTGCAAATGATACTTGCAGAACAGTTAAGCGGCCCAGACACAGTGAAACGTGTTGCGATGCACGCATAGACTCCTAGGTTTCATGATGCAGATAGGTTACAGCAGAAACAAATTATAATCGGCATCGATGCCACGCTCTACACATTGCAACCTGCATCAAAATCAGCCCTTGTTCACCATCTATTGATTCCTGCATCGATGCAAGCCGCTTCCGACTCTCATACGCCGATACCAATCTACACACATTGCAACCTGCATCATGAAACCTAGGAGTTGATGCCTGCATCGCAACATGTTTCACCGTGTGTAAGCCGCTTAATGATACAATGATACAATGATTGTTTATTGAACCTTAACGGTATACATACCCAGATTTACAATAATATGATTATAGATGTTCCAGGAGCTCTCATAGCTCCGCTCGCCATTCACGCTTAAAACTAACATATATTTCTTTAAGGTATTCTGACAATAATTGTTATAATAATCTTAACACATTAACGTCGGGAAACGAGATATCTTGTTTAATACTTCATTTGACATTTTGATGCATGTTTTACCAAGTACCATACATTAAAAAAGTTCTAATTCACGTATGTTTACTTTGCTCGCAATATCAATGAAAAATATAAATGTTCGTAAAGAAAAACTAATTTTTTCATTGTAAATCCTAAGATATCATCAAAGTGCTAAAATGGCCCGACGGTGAGTATGTATATTGTAACTGAAAAAATACCCAATGTAAATGTGTATTAAAATAATTCTAATATTTAAAATACTGGAAAGAATACAAATAATACAAAAAAAAAACAGTAACATGTAGGCCGCTTAAGAGATCACTCGTTACTGTTGGGATATACGTCCGTATACATACGCCTGAATCAAACGCACGCTAAGCAATGGGAGCGGTTATGCTACATGCGAATCGGCTGTCCGATGTTGCACGAGTTCGTTCATGCATGCAGCTCGTTCAAATGAGTTTGATTTTTTCGTCTGAATGATGCGACTCGGCTACGGTTGTGTCGGATACCTACCACATGTCGTGGCCTTTTAACTAAAAATCTGGTTGCAGTATGACGTACCGTACCGAACCGTGCTGTCAGGGACAACTTCTACCTCCATTGTTTCGATATGTGACTTTCTTGAAAACATCGAAATTAACTTTCACGGGGAAGCCGTTGGATTTTGTACGTAGAGTAGACCGGAGTCGAAAATAACAATTTGTCTTTAGAATATGATTTCGCAAGAACTAGTTATAGAAAGACTTTTTTTTACCCCTAGCTTACATTTCTATCTGACATTATTGAATTCATAGCTGTTTAGTTTTGTGATAAATAATACTACCACCGTTCCAAATTAATTGTTTCATTCAGGGTATAAAATTTGTCCCGAAATAGTTGTTACATCTCAAATAACAACGAATTAAAAGATAAATTCAATGAAAATGAAATAGTTTAATAACTTAGTATTCTATTATTCGGTTGTTTCGACAGATCTTGAAAGAAGGTATGGTATTCTCCATTTACCTCTCATTTGTTAGTAAAATTCTTAATAAAATATTGTCCAAGAAATAGTAACAATCAGCCAAATCTATATCCATTTCGTACGATATGTGTCACAGAAATGCATATTCGTCGACAGAATACGCAGCCAGTGTAACCACCCCCTTCGGAGGACCAATTCGGATGTGTACAGACGGCGAGCTAGTTGCATCCAGTATAACCCTAACCTTAGGCTAAATGAAGGTTACTTCATCAAATGGAATGTTTATTTACATTTTGTCGCGGTATTTTCCAATAAAATTGTTCAATATGTGAGGTCGTTGAATTCGTCTCGTGACACTCTATTATTTTGTAGTAAAAAATATATTATGTGTCATTTAAAGAAATCCAAGTGGCCTTGAAAGAGCCTTAGCGCTTGCACTTACAAAGAAAGCTACCAAAGAGGTGGTCTCAGGTTTTAAAGAGCTTTTACGTAGTGATAGACCATGTTATTACTAATCTTCCTACACAGTAGGACCTCGATTAATTTGCTTAATTAGGACATAGGTAGCACGGACAAATCAAGACCCAATGGGTAATCGAGGCTGAAGGGGAAATAATTAAAAACGTATTTTCTATACCAAAACAAACTCTTTATTCTCAGAGAATGTATTTCCTTTTATACTATAATCATAACCAAATGTATATCTTCTTAAATTTTATCTATTTTTTTAATTTTGAACTTACAAGTGCTTTATTACGCCAACTTGTCACCATCACAAAACTGCCTGTTAGGTTAGGTATAAACAGAAGAGAATCATAAGATGTGTAAGTACAAGCGTTTGTTATTAGTAAACAGGAGACTCTGGATAACCGAGACCTCGATTGACCGTGACCATGGATAATCGCAATCCGGTTAATCGAGGTCCTACTGTATATGGTTTTGGGCGTAGACGGTCAATAGTTTAAAAGATATTTAATGTTAAAGTGCCGATAAGGTTTATCTGCACTACTGCAACAGCTGCTTTCACATACGAAAGCGTGGAGCAGTCAGTTAGGCGCTAGGTTGCTGCGCAGAGTTTCTTTTTGCATTAAATATCTTTTCAACTATTCACCATCTACGTTCAAAACCATATATTGGGAGATTCGTAATAACGTGATCTATCAATATGCAAAAGCTCATTGAAATCTGAGGCGACCACTTTGATAGCTTTCCTTGTTAACGAACTTACACCTGCACGTAGTAGTGCCCCATGTCCTTTAATCTCCCAAAAGCAGGTTTTTCAATTCAACATAATTTTCCAAATATTAGCATTTATACAGTGTGTCCGGTATATCTTCGAAGGGTTAAATATTTCGAAAACTATGGAAATTATGGAAAAATGTTTTAGACATAAGTTGTTGGATATCAACGAGCGCAATTGTTGCTAATATTTATTTAACATCATGATG
The DNA here is from genome assembly GCA_916610135.2 of Macropis europaea. Lineage (NCBI taxonomy): Eukaryota > Metazoa > Arthropoda > Insecta > Hymenoptera > Melittidae > Macropis > Macropis europaea. Next base: position 18,845,228 of record OU744349.1, read on the forward strand.
ACCTTGAAAAGCTCTGTGAAGGTCATGTTTTAATTTTTAAATAGGAACTTATATTTTTTATTCAATATTCTTGTAGCTGACGTCGAAACGTTTTCAAAACACTGCTTAATTGTGTATTTTGCATCAGTCATTCCCGAAATATTGAGTTTCAAATTTGGCATGTCGCGGGTATACGCATCACTCGACTGCGGACGTGCGTGCGTGTGTGCCTCAATTTTGAAACTTAGTATCTCGGGAATGACTGATCCCAAATACACAATCAAGTAGTGTTTTGAAAACGTTTCGATGTCAGCTACAGGAATATTTAATACAAAATATAGGTTCCTGTTTAAAAATTAAAACATGACCTTCACAGGGCTCTTTATGGCCATCATAATGTTAAATAAATATCAGCATCAATTGTGCCTGTTGATGTCCTACAACTTATGTCTGAAACATTTTGTCGTATATTCCTTATTTTTCGTGATATTTGACCGTTCTTAGATAAACCGGACACACTGTAGAATAAAAGGGATCATCCTGTATATCACTTACGGAGTCACATTAAAGAAATTGTTTATTTGAAGACAATAAAAATCGTCTATAATTACAAAGTAATATTATACAATCATTCGAAAGAAATTGTATACAGTTGAACCTCGACTACCCGTAACTGTAATTGGTAACAGGATGTCTCACGTTGCATCTATGTTTCGCATAAAAGTGGTAATTTTATTTTAGAATGTAAAATCCATAATGGTATAAAATGAAATGCACAGTGTCAGTAACAATAATTTTAGCCGGTGACTTACGTTCAGATTATTCTACTGTAGCTCATATAATCTGAGTATAGTTAGAGTTTAATCTTGTATAGTTCAAATTGACTGACAATGAGAATATCGATTCTAATTTAAAAATATTTATGAGTTTCTAACTGTATGATGAAAGGTGGGCCAAGACGGTGGGAGGGGTGAGGCGGGGCACTTCAAAAATTAATACTTGTAATTAAAATAATTTTCGTGTATCTGCCCCATTCGATGGTCAATATCCACCCGCCTTTCTCCTACAAGAGAACTCCTGCGGGCTGTCAACTTGCAATATAGCGAAAGACTATTATGTTCTTCGTGGTTTTTATATAAATTTCAAGTTACTTTCTGATTGTAATATACGCTAAAAATATCTAAATTGTTCATATAGTTGGTCACAAAAATATTCGAACACCAGAACAGTTTTGACTTCCATGTTCTGTATTTTAAATAAATATACAACTGAAAAGAAAATGTATGATGATATCTTATAATACAGTTTTTAGTTTATCAAAATGAAAGAACTGTTTACTTATTTTATATGACAGTTTGTAGTGTCAGTTCACTTGCTGTATCATTCCCTCTAACACAAAATTTATACTAATAGAGTAAACACGAACGAATTTTAATATTAGTTCCAGGCACTCTGAAGTAAATTTTAACAAAAAAAATGGACATTCTTTTGTCTTTCCAAGCATAGGATCAGGTAAAACAATAAAAACATGTGTCTTCAAAATGATAAAGCACACGAACTATCTGGTGTACCTAATATTTATCAGTGTATGTAAAAGTAATTACATTAACGAATACATAGATAATATTCATTCGCTCTTACAACTTCTTTAAATATAATTATCTTTCTCAGAGGTAATTGGGGAACACGGCTAATTCCCCAAGATGCTTAATTATTTCTAGAAGTCACACGAGTTATCAAATGTCTCTTAAAATTTCATTAACAAGAACTGTAAACATAGGACGCATAAATTACCGGCCGCTCCATTCTCTACGCGTTCCCTACAGGTATAAATGTCCAGCATTCGTTTAACAAGAACACCAGACATCCTAATTTAATGAAGATGGATTTTCGGTCGGTGTGTGGGTCTGAGGCATGGTCAATTAATTTAGAATATTAGAAACCCACATGTTCCCGTGGTCAACCGTATTACGAAACACATTACAATATGAAGATTATCAACGTTTTATGATGTGACGACGACACCTAACACCGATTCGTATGGCGGTTATGCAGATTTCGTCCTTCACGGACACGGCTACCTTTCGTTCAGTGACCAACCGATTTTAAAGTTAGTTACGGGGATCATAAAGTCGTATCAGAACGACCTGCCGTGATGATGCAATAATTACTCATCCTGAGGCATAGAGTTCCGCTCTCTTCCAAACACTGTCTACCATCTTCAAACACGTACGAAGGAGGGGTATCATTAAGCCATAGACGCACACATTTCTTCTATATCGGCCACAGAAACACACTTTTTTTTTAAATGTTCCTTTGTTGCTACAAGATGATTGCTATAACCGTCATTAGCCAACACATCAACAAAAATCTGACGGCTATAGCCGTCATTCGCGGCAGTGGGATAAGCTACGAAAATCGGCTCCACTTAAAACAAGATAAAATAATTCCTATTTATACCTACAAAGCCTGCATTACAAAAATAGGCATTCTTTGTTTTGAAAATTAATTTGGTTTAACTTTTACAGAGTAATGGAAAGTTTCGTAGTGATAAAAGGAAGAGTATGCTACATTTCCATTGATCGATCCCCATATTTTGGGGATGATTGGATCTTCCTTATATGCTGAAGACAGTGAGAGGGAGGTCGACGAGGTGAAGTTCTGCAGACCTGGGTTGACCTTCGAGCGGGTACCCTGAGGTGGTAGATTTATAACCTTTAGGCTTTACTAAGCAGGTTAGCATTAGAATGCATGTCCCGCCAATCTACTCCCTTCTAGTCAACACGTGCGCTGCAAGAACTGAACCTTTGATAATGAATGCGTTTATCTACAAAATACAGAGTATCCAACACTGCTAGTGAATAAGAACTGTGAAATGTGAACGATGTAATGGTCCTAATATTCTAATTCTCTTCTAGGATAATGTAAAGTGTTGTTCCATTTGGGCCATTCCACAAAATTATCGAAACGTATATAATGTAACGTAGATTTCGCCTTCGTTTGACTCTTTTCAAAATCGAAACACCCAAGGAATGAATCTCATTAAGTTCTTACCGTAATCTGCTTCCAAATCTTTCAGGAATGGTAATGAGGAAGGTCATATTCGATCGAGGAAGATCATTTTCATGGAGTCCAGAAATAGCTTGAATCATAATTTCGTATCATATTAGAATATTAAGTACCTCGTAAATTAAACGCTTCGTTCCACAGAAACGCTAATGCCTTGCAAGGGAACTAATCGAAGAAAGATTTTTTTAATTGCTGCATAATTACGCTCAGACGATGTAATATTAGTCGCGTGGGAAGTATAGCTAAAATAAAACGATACAAATGAATCAATTACAAATCCTTTTAAAAGAATATTTTAAAAGGCTTCAAATGTGATCGTACAGCGAACGAAACAACTGTTTCTCACGCGATGGTTTCAAAACCTCACGCATTAATTACAATTTGACATTACTGTTCGAATTCATTGTGACATACATCGATTAAAACCCTCTTACTTGTTGCGTGTTTTACAAACATGTAATGTCAATGACAAAGACGAATAAATAGCTCAATCGACGTGAGTTATGTCAGGTTAATTACAAAATTATTGAAACGTGTAAGTAGATGGGTACACGTTCGGGGAACTCAGCAGGCTATAATTAACAAATACGCAGGTTGTCATCGAATCAACTTATAAGGCTTGTTAATTAAAACAATTTCGGGCCCACACGATTGCACTTTGATTTTTTCCGACACGTCACGGTGGAGGCAAGGGCCGTTTGTCAGCACACCATGGGATCAGAAGACGCGCCATAACTTATCCTGTGAAGGTCATCCCGTTAACCTAAATACTACACAGTATTTTTACTTTCACGCGGCAGATGAACCAAACTCCTTTAAGTCATTCCAACGGATGTTACGTAGTCGGCAAATGAAGGGCTGCGCACTTACAACGGATTACAATAATTTATCACCGGCAAATCCACCGTCTCTCAACGAAAGACCTTTTATCGCCGCCTGATGAGTATGAAAAATTATGCTCCCGAATTTGCTTATCAGTTCTCGCCGGTACACTTAATTCGTCGGTATGAATTATGTCAGGCGTATTGAGACCGATGGAAATCAAGAGGGAGATAATTTTTTGGGGAAATAGATAGAAGTCGACAGCAGTCGCTACAAAAGAGAATAGAGTCATTGTTTTCCATGTAAAATATCATTTTGAAACAAATTTTTAACACATTATTTATTTGATTATGTCTAGTATGAATAAATCCATTTAATAAGGCTTAATAGATCCAACAAACAAGTTACAAGAGTCACTAGTATTATTGATTGAAAAGGGTGTAGCTTGAGTCTGTATTAATTTTGTACAAAAACGTAGAGTTTGTTATTTTCAAAAAATACACCGTGGTAGTTAAAGTGGTAAAATATCATGAAAAATTTCGACACGGATTGTTGATCGATAGTGGTAAAAATGAGAACGAAATTATTTTCTTCAAAAACGTCAATTTTAGCACTATACAGGGTGTTCATAAAAATATTTGGGCATGTAGGGTAGGTAGTACTCATCCGACTAATTAAAAAATATCGAATAAATGTGTATCGAAAGAAGAATATCATAAACTACAAAACTATCAGAATTTTTGTTAAAAATTATAATAATTCATTGAAAAAATTATTTACAACTGATACATTAACTTCTTGACATATATTCTTTAGACATGTTTTATTGAATTTTTTGGATACTATATACCCTCGAGATCTTGAAAATGTTTGTTTAACACACTGCAGAATTACGGGGAAACATAAAATAAATTTTTTCGTGCGAACTTGATTTCCGGAAAAATTACTTCCAAAATTGTTGAAATAGGTATTCATTATATTAGAATTTAGTTTAATTGTCTTAATTGTGAGCATACTTTACTTGAAATTAAAATAAAAGAGCAACGAATTTAAGTAACAGTTTTGTATTATTTTCAGAAATGTTATTTGAATGCAATAAATGAATAAAAATCATTTTTGAAATATATTTTAATTGTTACAAGTAATTATTTTGAAAGTGCATAGGGCTGTAAATGGTTGTAATTGTGATTCTTTGAAGACCCGAAATCATGCAGCACAAACTACTGAAACAGTTCCTATTATTCGAATAATATTTCCTTTGTTTATATAATACTTATAACTAATACTAATGCTTTCCTTTCTAGAGAATCGAGAGTTACATGGATTAATGTATTGAAAAATATACGTTTCCATTGAAAAAAATAAATGTGGCCTTCATATTTCTCCTACGCCTCGAATCACAAAAAAATACTGACACTTCATTATGTTCTCCTGAAAATTATTCAACTTTTGTGTGAAATATTTTTCGATATCACTAATAGCTTCGAAGATATTTCTGTGGATTGGTTAAAAGAGAACATTGTACAATTTCGACGAATAATTTTTTTAATCTAATCGAAGTATCGCACATATTTACTGTATACATAAAACTGTTTACAGTCTTGTAAATTGAACATAAATAAAAACATGTAGGTAATATTTATAAACATTCAGGATGGAAAAATATAAAAGGTTTAGGTTTTAGGATTAGCTTGTGGTGATGTTTTGAAACCACTTCAATTTTCATACAATTATTTTTAAAAATACTTTTTTGTATGAGAAATGGTTTAGCAGAAGTTCATCGTAATCTAGCATTTATTTTTGCTAACCAGATACAACATTTTAGCTTGGATTCACAGACGAAACGTCGTGATTTCCCTTGTAGAATAATATTATTCTTCTTCGTACTTTTATAAATTTATTAACACGTTGAGTGGCACGGTGAAAACAGACATACCTAATCAGACACGATATCATTTACTACTTTTTATACAAATCGTAAAGAAAAAAAGATTTGAGTACTCAATCATGTTCCTCTGTTCCTACATTACTGTTTCAGTGTGAGTCTGCTCAGAATATTGAGGCAATCAATAATTATTTAATTAAATTTAAGGTATCGGTCATCGGTGATGCCCACGACATTCATATTGTGAATATTTTTATAAATTTTATTTTCTCAATTCTATCATTTTAGATAAACAGAATCAGATGACTCCATTGTTTTCGGTGGACCCTTAATCATTTATTTAATATCTGCAAGTGCTTTTAAAAATGTGCAGACCATTAAAATGAACAGCCAGTATATTGTTGCAAATTTGCAAGTATCAGTGGTAAGAAATTCAGGGTCGTAGGTGGAATTTGTAAATGTGTTTCTTGTTCCATGACTTATGACACAATAAGTGATGTTAACAATATAAATTAGGATCCATTCACTTTTTCCTCCAAAGTGAGGTCCCTGTGATTTTTCTTTCCTTCGTACCAAGGAGATTAAGTATACTAGTGCTGCTGTGCCAATGCCGCTACAAAGAAATTTAAAGGTCATGAAATACTAATAATGGAGAAAAATAACTGATTGTAATAATATTGTGCAGTAGTCTTTTAGATGTAAACATGACATTTCACAAAGCTAATAAGAAATTCGATAAAAAAGTGAATACGTTTTTTTGTGAAGTTTAAAGTGTTCAGATTATTATATTAAAAGTCGCTGATGCTTGTGAAATGCATTTTTTACGTTTATCTTATTCTGAAATGCATATGGATTTCTTTCAAAATTATAGCTATGTGAAATACCATAAAACATGTCTTTAACAATAATACATCTTTCGAAAGAATATTGTACCTTGAAAGAATTATTAAATCATCAACAAAGGTAAAAAGTATTCCCGTACCACTGACTTTTAAAATTAAATAGAGCAGGAACATTTTAAATGTAATAGATAATTGAAAACTCCCTCGTTTGAAATAGCATATAAGAATTTAACTCTTTACAGGTAATGTAGTCTGTAAAAGTATAATTGCAGAGACGTATATGAAATGTTGGGAGAAATATGTTTATATGTTATTGCTATCTGTAAAAAGTAATAATTTAAACCAGTGATGGCCACGCGAGCAATATTTAAAAAGCTCACAAGCTGTCATGAACGACAATCGATATTTCTCTACATATTAATTGATATTTGATATACGTATATAGTACATATTTTAGATATTTAATCTGATTTCATTAACATACGTGTATGTTACAGTATGCGGTTAACTTCCAATATTTGACTAAAACGTCTAATTTTTATTCAAATTTATTATTAATGGTAACCGTTCACGATTCATGATCATATTTCTATTTCTTCGTTTATTGTTTGAGTTTAACGTTACTTTAGCATCTAATGGTTATTGCCAGATGTAATATATTATTCGGGAAATTGTTAATGCTTAATTTTACGTTTTTATTAATATACTGAATAGATTAGCTGATTAAAAGAAAAAGTGATAAGTTTCTCACATTTATAACATTTTTAAAATTGTCTCTTAAATTATGTTTTAAATAACGAGTATTAGAAAGAATCAAATGCTTAAGGTAATAACAAGTAATATGTTCAGTGGCTATTAATAAATTACGTATGTCACAGAGTGGTGACAGTTTACATAATTAGGTTATACTGGTTGGGAGTGAATTTAGTATGTACTGTTTTTAATCCACTAATTATCACTTGATCTTTTGTAGAAAAGTTATCAGTTAGCTTTCCCTTGACAACAATTGCCTTTAATTTGAGAAATAAGAGACGATTTTGTATTTTTCTATTCATTATTCCAGACGGTTTCTGTATTTAAAAAATTGAGAAAATCATTTGTACCCTTTTTGTTGGTATAAAAACACATCAACAAAGTTCAAGCATACGTGTACTCATGTACCTTTTTCTATTATTATACTTAAAATTCATTGAATAGAAAACAAGCAAGAATTCATTTGATTTAAAATCGTTTTATTAATGTTTAACAGAATACAAATGGAATATAATAGAAAATTATGAAAGTAAAACAAAAATGCACCAAAAAATAGTTTCATTAAATAATCTAAAACTTTTGACAACGTTATTTTTACGTGAATAACATTGAAATTAAAATTTTAATAGGACTGATTAAAATTAGTAACCAAAATTATTTAAACATTTATGAAAAGAATTTGTATATTTTGAGTAATATAAAACTTTCAGTTCCTCGTAAAAAAAGAAGGTTAAATTTTTCAAAACTAATTCAAAATTTAAGACAAATCTTTTAATTTGATCTGAAACGTATAATTGGATGTCGATGTTAAATCAAGAATTAATTAAACAATTGAATTTCTTTTCTGAATTCTACACGTTAGAGGGGGAAAATAAATTCGTCAAGAACTTTACTCCTCAGTACGACGGAGAACGAAAATTTCATGAAGTTCTCTGGTTAAATTTGCAAAGATTTCTTTAATAGTTGCGACAAAATTTAATATTCTATCTTACCGACGGTAAGACGAAGATTGGCGAATAATCATACGGAGAATCAGCTAGATGACTCAAAAGGATATTTCCCAGCGGACTCGGATCGTTCGCCGCTTCTCCAACGACGATGTGGGGAAGCAAAAAATGTCAATTAAACAAACGATCGTAGAGATAGTTCGCAAAACTTCTTACATTCACGAGTTCCGCTCGTTTCTACAAAAAAAAGACTTGATTGTAGATTTTTACGATACGAAACCGCTTTTTTATACAACTTTATCAATCAAAGCAGATATCTCAGAGAATCAAGTGACAGGTGAGAATTGAAATTGGCCTCTGGCCCGTCCACAGGCGACAACCTATTGCCGAATTTAATGTCTTCAAACATCAGACTTTCGTTTTCGCGTAACCTTAGGAAAAGAAATTTCGATGGTCGCGGATTATAAGGACACTTGTACGCACGCGCCAGGTCCTTTGACTCTCTCTCATCTCCTTTTTCCACGGTGAGATTTATTGCCAAATTACAGAACTATGCTGCGACGAACGTGTATTTGTACACCTCGAAGGCGTACCGTCTGAGAGGAGTAATGTTTCGCCATTTAAAGCGTATTTGAAGAACAAAAAGATTGTCTTGTGAGAGTTTAAACAAAATTCTTCGCGTGAAGATTATGACGAATCGCTTTTGTCTTCCTTGCGACAGAGATTTATAAATTTGTTGCTTTTTATGTGAATGCTCTATAATAGGCTACTGATGTCTGAAATTATGTTGTGTCACTTCCGAATATCGTTAGAGACAAGAGATCTCAGATTAGAGGGAATTTTTAGAATAATGTGATGCAATATTGTACATGTTCAAACTGACTTTAGGTACTCAACAATATTCCAAAGTGCAATAAATAGAAATAGAAATACACAAAACTAAATAAAATAAAATTTAAAGAAACGCCGTCATATTAACACTTTGACTACAATGTCATCCATATGTGGGTGACGCTTAAATTCAGTTGATATTTATCTGACTACGAATAGTATTAGAAAAAATATCTAAACCGGTCTAACAGAGCCAGTAAAAAACTATAAAGAATTACTAACATTATTAATTAAAAAGGGCATAATTTAAGATTACTTGTTGTATCAAAGTCTAGGAAGGTGTGTCCTTTCCAGCCTATGCACTGTAGCAGTCAACGTGTTAACAAGTATTTGTTTATTATATATTTTAAATTTCAGAAGAGTTATTGTTAATATTTGTTTAAATGTTCGTGTTTACTCCATATCAGCAGTTAATTTAAAAATATAATTTACTAAATAAAGACGTACGAATAGGAAAGTATAAATTTTGAAAAATGTGGAAAAAATAAAAATGAAAAATTCCAGTTCCCTATTCAGTGCATTTTCCTACTGTATACTCGTCGCTTCGATGTAGATATATAAATTAACACAGACTCGTCATAAAGCACGTAAAAAAATAGCAAATGATAACACTTTGTTTTCAAACGGTAGGAAGTTGAAAAAGAGGACTTAAGACAAAGTTTCACTTGACATTGTGACAATTAACCCTTTTCGGTCGGGACGCGGAATAATACAATGGCCTGTTTATTTCTTTTTGGCGTTTTGGGATAAATGAAATTTTTATACAGGGTGTTCTAAAACCAGGATCTAAGACTTTAGGTACTTATGGTCCTCACCGAGTGGAATGAAAACTGTCTAATCAACATAGGCCCTAAAATCTATCCTTTCGATGAAAAATACAGATGTTCGATATGTTTTGCTTCGTACAGTTTCAAATATTCCTTCCTTGTCTCGTATTGTACGACATGCATCTTTCATTCATTGTCGTAAATTCACCACATTATTTATTTTTCTATTTATTTTTTCCTGCTCTTTATTTTTTTTAGACTCACAATATCGATCACTTGTAAATATAAAACTTGATTTTAGATCGAAATGACTGATTTTAGGAACTACGTATGTTGATTATACATTTTTTACTCCACTTGGTGAGTATTGTAAGCATCTACAGTTTGAGACTCCTCTTTTTGTATACCCTGCAGATTTATGTAACAAAAAGACAATAATAAAATATATGGAATTGAAGAAAACTGTAGTAAACATGCAGAAATGTTATAATTTGACTATTATATCTAAAACGGATAAAAGTATCTCGACGAGTCCAGCTCGTCGGCCGGCTGAAAAGGGTTGAAATCAACATAGGGTCGCGTGCATAAAAGTTGCCAGACGATCGGTGCATCTTTCCAGGGAAAAAATTTGGCAGTCATGCTTTCGTGCGGGCAAAGATGGATGAACTTATGTATTCGGTTCGCGTGCAGCGACCAAGGCTCCGGAAATTTGTTACACGGCTGAATTTATAACATACGCAATACACGAAAATTCGTACGAAGGGATCACCGAGTCACTGGTACCGTTGGAAATGAATTCCATATTTGGCAGACCTTCTACGAACTCGCGCACCTTCGAATACGAGTTACGCACAATACCGCCCGAAAGTCTTAGGACACTTACGTAATTTCGCCCACATTTCGAAAAAATTATAGAATCGTTAAGAGATGGAGAGAGATATAGTCTTATATGATATTCTTCGCAGGGTGTTTCCCAAACGATCATATTATTCCAGTACGCCCTATGAGTAACTATGAATAAAAAATGTATGAATATACAGAACCGCTCACGGAAGTACGGACACTCCATTAAGAAATTTTAGAATTTAGATTTAGAAACTCCTAATTTGTTTTTGTGTGAATATTATTCAATTATTTTGTGCATAATTCGTTCACTTTATGTTTATAAAATGTAAAACTGACTGAAAATAAAATTATGTTTTGTGTTTGTTTTCTCTATAATACTTAAGTTCATTTTATTGTATGTATTATTAATTCTTTGCTTACATTTTTCACCGATTTAAATTAGTACACGATCGGAGTGTAGGGAATAAGGGAATCAGGTAAATATTATCGAACTATTCTCTCACTTTGTTATACTAACTTATATTTAATGTTCTCGGTATAACTTTTTAACAGTAGAATTACCAAGGCAGTCAAAATGACTGGTTTGCATTTTTACTACGTATGTACAATTGAAGGGTAAGGAGAAAAACAGGGAACGCCCATTTTTATTCTAGTGTTCAATTTGAAAAAAAAATTAAAATAATGTAAGACAATTATTTCTATGCTTATTTTTCTCCTGCTGCTTAATTAGAGTATAACCTCATGTTATAAACGATACGTTTCAGTTATTTGAACCGTGTCTCTTTACTGGTGGACTAAAGTATTAAAAATTGATTTTCTCAGTAAATCTGTTTTGTAACATTCTTTGTTTGTTCCCCTTACCTTTCAATTTATTGTTAACGACTATTATGTTTACTTTGAATTGACGCTGAATAAAGCTAAAAAAAGATGTAAAGAAACATTGTTCCCTTAAATTACGTATTTTTTCTAAAGTGTGTCATTTTGATCGCTTTGGTGGAATAGGTGCACGATAATCATCGGTAGATCTAGTGTTAATGAAGCATTTATGAATGTATATTTATAAAACCTCTTTTACCCGGTATATTGAGGGAAACATGCAGGTCGTACTATATTGAAAGTCTGATCAAGGAAACAATATAACACTTAAATCTATTTTTCGCAAAGACTGTCTTACATTTCTTCATTACTATTTGTGTTATTTTTTCAGCAGTTAAGTTTTAAACTTTTCTTTGTCCTAAGATTCGCAGCGCTGAGGTCAATAGACTGAGATTGTTCCATGATTTTTAATTCGCTAGTTTCTTTATACATTTTACATATTTCTAGTATAAGTTCGAGGTCATAGTCAGTACAAAAATAAAATTTTCTGACATATACCAACTATCGAATACCTTTGAGCGGTAATTGTACCACCATTTCCATTGAGGCATATAAAATTTGGTTATTTGCTTTTTTCACTCCTCTTAAATTCGTGGCCATTTGTTATTTATTCTAAACTTCGTACTCTTTATGAAACATCTTAAACTAATTTCAATGAATAATGTAGTCATTACTACAGTGAGGAATGTCGTACCCGGTGCCACCCATTATAATACATTACTGTTACATGAATTGATAAAGATACAAAATATTCCATTATTTGATGGTACTTTCCTTAATTTATATTGCCATTGGATTATTAACACTTTGAAGGTTGCTGTCACGTACATGTGATTTTATTAATTTGATTGACACTCAAGTGGAAATTTTAGAATATTCAATATACAGAGAATCATGTAAAATATTTTGTTACTTAAGGATTCTTGCAAAAATGGTCAAAGATAATTAGCATTTGCAAAATTTTTACGGTCACCAAATGGTAAGATTATTTGAAGAAATTGCCAGAAAAACTTGAAAACGTGCTTGATAAAGGCAAAGTATAATACAGTCAATTCAACGATCGAATTAAATATTAAAGAAACAGAGTAAAACCCACACACTGAATATCCGTTTAATTAACTTAATTATTTTGCCCGAATTCCTGTACACTCGTTTTATCGTACAAAGCAGGCAATTGCTTTACAAATTCTTGCTAGCTGTGCAAAGAGAGTGCTATCGTAAAAATTGAAATTATATACAATAAAAATTTTCTGCAAGAATAATTTCTATTTTACAGGTTCATTGCATAGGTATAGCTAGTGCTGTAATGCAAGAACTTTCAAAGGAGAGGTACGAAACGAAACCTGCCAAACATTTTCGCAGTGACATTTTCTAACAGGATTGGGAATTTTTCATTTGAAATCAGATTAGAATACAATGGAAATAAATAATTATTCAAATGAAAATAATAAATAAATTTATTGCAAATAAAGGTGCACGAAAATATATTTTAACGCATTATTCAATAGACAAATCGTTTCTGAATGAATTCAAACATTACTTTAAAGATTAATTAATTTAGAACGAGTTATTTGCTAACTATTTTAGTATTTGAAATAATAGTATAAAGTAACAATTAGACTACGGATGTTCATGCAAATATACAGTTTTAGATGTCCATATTTCCTATATTAATGCAATTAAATAAATGAAACTTCAACAAGACCGCATTTACTCCTTACTGTGTTCAAAACATGTAATTCTTATTTTGCCAAGTTATTAAATGTCCATCACTGACCAGTTTGGATATATTAAATTGCATCAACATCCGCAGTCTAGTAACAATTAATGATTTCATCGTCACGTAACACGAAAAGAAACAGTCTTGCATATCAGAATATAAACCTCTATAATAATAGTATGTGCTCTAGACAATAAACGCCATCTGAAATCTGAGGTTCTGGAATATAATCGATTACATAGTAGAAGAAACATATTTTCCATTCATTTAAAAAACTCAAATGACAGATAGGGTAACGAATACTCAAGTAATCTTACAATTAAGTACATTATTTTTCAAATAATATCAACGATAATAAAACAGAAATGTAAATAACAAATAAGACAAAACTGTAATTGATAATAATTATTCACATAAAAGTTAATGTTGATAACGCACGGCCTTTTTCTGGAACTACGAAGTTCGAAGTAGTTCATAAATATTCGATTTATACTCACATAATAATGTTGTCAGAGGTTTTAACGCGAACTTTCAATTATCGATTTTCCAGATAATGCAAGTACGGTTTTTTTTTTTGAAACTTCACATTGTAAGGGCACAACATTACACGTTGACAAGGCATCGTGCGTCTACACTGTGCTCGTCGTTCTCGCTGCCCCTCTATTAGACCCCCAGAACATTTCGTAATGTTTGCCAGTGTCTAAGCCTTGCCAGAAATCTATCAATGAGAAGGAGGTCCTCGCACCTCGCAAGGTTTCGGCGGCAGTATATAAACGCGCCTATTAGACTTGCTCTTTACAACGAGAAAACAACTCCAGTCAACATGAACACTTTGGTGAGTTTCACAGAAGGCCGGACACCTCAGCAAACATATCGTTACATTACATCACACATTTTCTCATTGCATACCTTCCACTGTGTATTTTGTCTTGCGCTTTTTGCAAAAATGTGAACATTACTTTGTACACTGAACATTATTTAAAATTAGATAACTTTAGAAAATTACATTGAGAAAATTCATTTTTTGTGACACTGTTTTTGAACTTATTAATATCCGAATTTTCATATTCCAATGTAGCTTCCACTGTATATTTTGCCATGTGCTTTTTGGAAAAATGTAACCATTTTTACACATTAAACATTATTTAAAATTAGGTAACTTTAGAAAATAACAATTTAAAAATTCATTTGTTGTAATACTCTTTTTTTGAATCTTTTAATATCTGGATTTTCATATTCCAGAAGTGTTTTTGAGAACATTATATCGCATTAGAAATAATCAAGATGAGCACAGTGATCTCATTGATTATAATTTTCTGCCACGTTAGTTAGTGTTTATTGCAAAATATTGTTTCATGTTAACTTTAGTCAATGGCATCTAATAATTCGATTTTATTAATACAGAAGTAACTACACCTTTATTTCACTATGTTTTAGTACAATTTTATCTGTAAATTATTTTCAATTTGTTATAACATATATTGTTGCACTTATTTCTGAATAAATACAACGTTAATAAAATAGAATGGAGTATATAAATATATAGAAATATTTTTAATGATATTTGCAATAACATAATTTTAATTTATGGTCAGTAATATTGTATTTAGGGAATAAATAATTTATACATGAGCAACTTTTCAATAATTCTTTATAATACATTTCAATACGATCAAAGTTCTTTAAATTCTTGCTAAAATCTCTGTAAATTCATATTTTTTTTTCTATGTACTTTCGGTATTAATCCTTTTCGTATTGTAAAAACTGTCTTTTCATTCATGCAAATTTTTGTACTATATTCCAGTAGAATGTACTTGATTTTCTAGATTTAAAATATTGCCATCTAAACCAATTGCTTTTCTGCTTTAAATATCTAACACACGAATTCATTAATTCATTCCTAAATCGTTAACTCACCCTTGATTAACCCTGTGACTGCAGCTACTTAGAATCGAGGCGAACGCTGTGTGTGGCCTAATTGCAGTAGTATACAGTAAGCCATTGAACCGAACGCCCATGGGCGCCGACAGTACATGATAACCAGCTATATCAAGCGTCTATAGGTGCTGATAGCAGTCAAAGGGTTAAATGTACTCTTTTCCGAAGTAAAACACGTGTTAGGTTGAATACTTAATTATTGTAATGTGTGCATCTGATATTAATTGTTAACTTATTTCAGTACTGTGAAACTACAAAATCTTGAAGCCTTTGAACACTTAAACTTCCGGGAAAAATGTGCTAGTACTTCCGCTAGAGTTTTCCATAATAGAGTACGCATTAGATAGAAAATTTTATTACATTATCATGCATATATAATATCAGTTATTAAGTTGTTTCAGTGTTTTAAAATTGCAAAATGCGTTTATTTAGCAAAATATACACATTTTAATAAAACAGACAGTGGTGATAACTCGTCCAAATGTAACATACAATAAACAGCTGTGCCACGGCCAATACAGTGATCAGTAACACACGGTGAACAATTTATTAGAACGCACACATGGGTTAGTCGTCCTCAAAGGGTTAACGAAGCATACGGGGGAGGTCCAATAGTCCACTTACTTTTGTTTAATTTCACACCATGAAACGAAAAAAAGAGAATTAAATGGACTTCTAAACCTCTCTATGTACATATTTAAAAAAAACAGTTGATCAAATAATTCGATTCAATACTACGTCCATAGCGTACAATAAAGAGCTATGTTCAGCACAGTGATCCGTAGTACCTGGTGAACAATTCTTCGGTACTCACACATGGGTCGATCGAGCTGAAATACGAATACGAAGAGCAATGAAACACGACACTCAATTATATAAAAATATTAGATAAAACAATATATGCCGCTCTGTTATCATTAAACATAGTCATAATCTTGCAAACGTAAGTAATTGCGCGTTATAAACATTAATAGTGGTCGACAGTGACGATCACCACAGACCGAGCGCGCTAATAACTATTTCCACTATTTTCTTCAGTTTGTAGTAAGTTGTGTGATCTTACTGGACTTTATTTTAGAGTCTAATGTGTCCAGAATAAACATAAAAAAGAATCATTGATGTACCTTGGTGTACTTTTAAGAAAAGTTCCAAAAGCATTCCATTCTCAAGATTATTTTCTTTTTCTCTTCTCCCTTAACGTCGCATCAACTACAATGGTTATTAGAGACGACAATATTCAGTTATGCTACAGTTCTAAACTTAATTAATTAATTTTGGTGAAATAACTCCATTATATTTATTTATAATTTTGAAAAGTACGCATTATTTCATGAATTAAAACCAAAAAATGGTCGGTCACTGTCCTGGCAGTGAACGTGTCAAAGAAAACCCAATGTAGCAACCAGAGCAGTCGATTCTTTTTCTCTGTATAGTGTGACAGTATGAATAATAAAAAAAAATCATTTTCAGGCCTGCATCGTCTTCGCCCTGTTCGCGGTGTCCGCGTTCGCCGCGCCGGTAGACAACTCGACGCCATTCACGATCCTCGCGCACGCAGCAGACGGGCCGAATCCGGATGGCTCGTACTCATTCAGCTACGAGACTGAAAACGGTATCAAGGCAGAGGAACATGGTCAACTGAAGCAGCTGAACGAAACGAACTCCGTGGTTGCCGTTCAAGGATCATACAGTTACTCTGTCGCTGACGGCACCCCGATAGCCTTGAGTTACGTCGCCGACGAGAATGGCTTCCAGCCAAAGGGCGAGCATCTTCCGACTCCTCCCCCGATCCCAGTCGGAATCTTGAAAGCCCTCGAATACATCGCCGCACACCCCGAACAGGACAACAACCACTGATCGACCGTGACACGTGGATTGCACGAGTAGAAATAGGACATAATTGACGCGACGATGGGTCCCCCGGGTTTCGCAAACGTCCTGTGACCTATCGCGACACTGTTTTTTATAGACTTCGTTTCTGTCTTTGCCTTGTGAGATTTATAGTCCTTAGGTATTATAGCCTTGTAACGAATGCGAAATGAATCACTTGACGCTTGCACTTGCAATGTTGCGCGGTACAATGCGAGCCTTGTAGATTTGTAATGTTACCGTGAAACGTCTGTATTGGATGATCATTTCGATCGCAGAATAAAGTTTTAGTTATTAAGTGAAATTTCTGTTGCCTTATTCCGCCATTTTTGCTGGATTCTTCATCTCTTAGACTTTCCTCAGACCCCTTTGTCATCATTACCTTCTTACTGATGTTCAGAGTTTGTTATGTAAAGTAACATGTATTTTCTGCGAATTAACGCCTGATGTATGGAAGCCTATTATAACGTAATACAATATTGCATAATTGCATAAGAGAAGAATGAATTAAGCTTTTAATCAGATGAACGTGTTAGATTACTCACATCGTTTTGACTGGTTTCCTTTTTCAACGAACTGCTTAGCGTGTATTACGTAAAGAATAAATGTCATCGACGAATCGCGATGGACATTTAAAAATTGATGGTCAAGGACATCTTGACTTTAATAGAAATGATAAAAAGTAATTCGCTTACTTCTATTGATAAAATGGATGTTGTTAATGTCGATTTCTGTAAATGCTTCTAACATTCTTGTGAACTGTAGAGCTTACTTCCAAACGATACTAAATTCAAAAAATACAGTACTGGGTAAGTTATGATTTTTTTATACTTACATCGACGTATATGAATATTATTAAGGAAGGACTCTCGTCAATTAGCATACTCAATTACAAAATCCGAAGATATTTGATAACATGAAACGCTTTGATTGTTATGAAAGGTCATAAAGTATATTAAAAATGAATGAATGAAAGATAATATATCATAATTTTATTATTTTAATTTTTACTACGAAAACAATTTTTAAAAGAAATTAACAAGAATGTATACTGAATATTTTGATGATTCTTGCAGCTATAGTGACCGAATGATTTAATGGTCTTCCAAAACTTTATTATTACTAAGCGTAAGATCATCTGCTATATTAAATGTTAGTTATCAATTTTTTCATGAAGTATTAAAAAAGCATTCGTTTTATTTCGTATACTGGGTTAGGTTACAGTAATTTAGAGAGACGAGCATTTTTTCCACATGGTAACATCATATAATTAGACAATTACATATATTGTGTCTGATAAACCATTTCTGTTTCCTGTACAATTTACTTCAGTAATTTTACAATCCATTTTTTTTTATAGTGGTCCTTGCTAGTTTTCTTCCCGCAACAAGAGTTGCAATTTATTTTTAAAGCATTAAAATTACAGGTGCAATCTATATAGTCGGTAGAAACACTAGACATATATGACATTTTGAAAATAAACTCGCCTCGATTTTAAAACATGGAAGATAATCGCGTATTTCTGAATCGTTTTTCTTTACATATAAAAGCACTTATAAAGTTAAAAACGAAGATGTATGTATGTCCAAGAGCGATATGAAAAGTTTTCTAGCATATAATCTTCATTTTATTAAATGTGGATTTATGACAGCTCGAAAGTAAACTTTTCAATTTCTCGTTGAAGTAGAAAATCTTAATCTTATACTGAACATCTGTATTAAATTTTGAATAAATATTCATGACAATTTGTATTCGATTATATTTCGCTTCAAAAGAGAAACTTTTATTTTTCTTCATACTAATTTTATATGCATGATATTTATAGCCGTACGAAGATTGCAATGGCAAAGAGGAATAAGAGATCAATTTTCAGTTGTCAGCAAAAAATACGTTCTTAATTGAGTACAACTTTACTTGAATATCACAAATGGACGAATAAACATTTATTGCTTCATCACATGTTCCAATCATACACCTTACAAAACTTTCGCTGAAGTTGAAAGAGAGTAATAAATGTACATATTCTCTTTTATTCAAAAGTTAGTTTTCAAAAACTAATTGAAATAAATATTAGAGAAGTAATAAAATAATTGATGACGAATAACGAATTATTAGCTTCCGCATAAATTGTTCGATTAAAATAACTTTATGCAGATAATTATGATCGAGGAACATTTAATAGAAATTATTCAATCTTTCATATCTTTCTATCTTCATATCTAGAAACTATCATATCTTTCTGAAGCATAAAAACTACTTTTACTGTTCTTGTATTGTTAAAAATAAAGAGGACGTCAAAGTAGACAAAATAAACAAAACACTTTATACAAGTTGCATCTGAAAACTTAATAAAAAAATTTGCAAATGTGTTCTACAAGTCAAACTATTAAAAAAAGTTCAAAGAAGCATACAATCTTATAATCATATTTTTTTTTCAGATACAGTCACTACTAATTATAAAATAAAGTATACTTGAGTAGCCTGTGGATGTTTATGCAAATATACACTTTTAAAGTTCAATATTTTTTATATTATTGCTGTTATAGAAATGAAACTCTGATAAAACTATATTTTGTTCTGTGAATGTTTAAAAAATGTGTTTTTAATTTTTTCGCGGTTTTAAATTTCAGATATTTGGATTTGTTAAATAGCATAAAAATCCGCAGTCTATACATAAGAGTTATTTTCATGCAAAGAAAGGCTTTAAATACAAGTTGCTGTATCTTAATAACAAATTTAAACAGTCTTAAGGTGCAAACTACACTCAGAAATTCATATAGCCTTTCGTTATAAGAAGGATTTCTTGTACACAATTCATGTTATAAGTATAGCAGTAGCTGTGTGTCAGAAACAAATACAGTAGAACGTTGATTATCCGAAATTCGATTATCGACATATCGAAATTCGACTATCAATATCTCGAAATTCGTCTTTGATGGTGAATAACTCCAGCATGATTTCCGCTGCGAGTAACTTAAGCCCACCGTATTTTTTACGGCAAGATTTGCCATAACGGGTCTTTTTTATCTGTTTTCGTGATTTTCACATTTTCAAACAGAACATTTACTCATAAGGTAATGTAAATGGCTTGAAACATAACAATTTTCAACTCCTTTGGTTTTACAAACCTACAAAGAGTTGTCGCGGATAAAACATGAGTATGTAGCGCATGTAATAATATTGATTACAAAAGTGAAATTAAAGTTTCCAATTTATCCGTGTTTTTGGCATTGATCCATAGTTCACATATATAAATTTGCATGAAAATACATTAACATTTTACCAAAAAGAAATTACAAAAAAGTGTTAATTTTTAATATATTTTTTAAAGAAATAAGTTTTGTAGAATTCTGATTACATACTCGAATTTAGCATTAAAAAATACACAAACAATACGTTAAAATGTTTGCTCTACAACGAATAGTTTCCGAGATAAACGGCAAAATAGATTTTGCAACCCCAACTTTCAGGGCTGTTTTCGCCCTTTCATGATGCATGATTGCCGACAAACAAAACACGTGTCAAATATTTTTTCCCAAAGTTTCATAAAAATCGGAGGAGGCCACTCGCGAAACATCCCTTGTTAATGACCATGTTACATTATCAGTGTATAATTATCTTTTGTCTCACTATATCGTAGGATATGTATGGTACATAACTTACTCCTTTGATTGTACAATAATAAATAGAACATATGACGCGGAATTATATGTTATAATACGTAGTAAAGACCAACATCTTTCAGGAACGACAGAATTTTTCTACAAGAGTTTTCTTCTTGTAATATGTCCAGTAAGTTCGACGAAAAGCCATATTGTGTTCTTTTAGTCCCATATTTGGGACAGCTTCCTAGGATGTACTCGATGGAAGTTTTAATGTTGCACATACCACAGACAGTTGGGTTTTCTTTGGTGATAATGAAAGTATGGGTCAAGTTCATGCGACATATTCTTAATCTGGTTAAGATTACTTGATCTTTCCGAGAACCTATATTTATCAGAACCTTTTTGTCAGTTTTCAGGTATAAAATACGCTTGAAAGTTTTGTGACAGAATCTCGACCCCTCCCTGTGTAACGAGCGTGCATTTCTTTAATTCCAATGAAATACTGTACACCTTCATGCGTCCAAATTTAGCACGAAGCATAATAACTCGTCTACTTTGTTCTCTTCTATGCACATTTTATACGCTGGTTCGTTTCCCTAGTTCGAGACTGTTGTTTCCACCGTCCTCTCATTTGGTTCTCGTATACTCAGCATAACACTCCGAACAAACGACCGAAAAAATGGAGGAAACAGAGAATCCGAGTGTGATATATGGTTACATCCTCCGGACGTGTTCTGCGTACGAGACTTATGACGTCATTAACCATTGACCGACATCAGTTCAGACTTGTCACACATTACACGTAAAACGACGGTGATGCACGGCCGGCCGGGGAAAAAAGTGAGTTGCACAAAAGTCATGCATGTTTCATGCAACGCCCGTTATTCACTAAAATCAAAATTAATACGACATCGGTAAAATTTAGCTGGCAAGGTTCCGGGCTGCAAGAAAAGTTCGTAACGAAAAGTCAGATTGGGTCGAAGATCATTTTCAACCCAGCTACAATCCTTAGTATTAGTTTGACCGTGCATTCACGAAGTTGAGTGCCACAGTGAAAACAACAGTACCTAATCAGACATGATATAATTTACCATTTCTTATACAGGATGTATCATAACATGTGGGGCCCGCTTCAGGAGTGGACAGGAGACACAAAATCAATGAAAGGAGTTCATATAAACATGTGTCCTATTTGACCTTATTTCAAAGTTGTAGCCATTTTTGTATTTCAATAATCCGCAACTGCTTACCTTTATAGAAGGTGCTCGAAATGGCCACCCTCGGTTTCTATGCAAACTTGCAGTCTTCGTATCATTGTCTGCCATTTTTTGATTTGAATATTTATTCATTCTTATTTGCCTAATTACGCACTTCTAACTTCTAACGCACAACAAATCAGAGAATTATTGAGTGCTTTTAGCAAGAGAACAAACTGAAATGAGTAAACTCAATCGACAGAACGTGTGAAATCAGCAAGGTTAGAAAATATCCAGAAGGTACAGAGCATTGTTTATAAATACAGACCGAGGACGGCCATTTCGTGCACCTTCTATGAAAATAAGCAGTTGCGGGTTATTGAAACACAAAAATGGCCATAGCTTTGAAACGAGGTCGAATAGGACACACGTTTATATGAACTTTTTTTCATTGTTTTTGTGTATTCTGTCCACTCCTGAAGTGGATCCCACATGTTATGATACACCCTGTATAAATCGTAGATAAAAAAAGATTTGAGTACTCAATCGTGTTCTTCTGTCCCTACATTATTATTCCAGCATGAAGTTTTCTCAGAATTTTGTGACAATCAATAAGTATTTAATTCTGTTGCTGTTTAGTCGGTACGATATACGGACAAGGTGGAAGGTAGTAAGGTGCTAATAGCCGCTATACTGGCTCAGATATTCCATATAGCCTATTTTCTAATAAGAACAGCATTAATGATAGTTTTTCTCAATTTTTCGCTGTCTCTTTCATTTTATTAATGCATGTGAATTTAAAATTTCACCGAACTTAACTTCTATTACCTAGAATCTAGTTTATTTCATTACCCTCTTATAAATAACTTCGATCAATGTCTAATTAGAAAACTAAAATCAGTAAAGTAAACAAGATACAATAGTACTAACTGCAGCTAGAAAATATGAAGTATTATAGACAATAAAATTTGCAAAGACAAACTGAATTCAAACTGACGAATTAACATTGCAATTGTGAATTTCACACAGAAATTGTCGTTGAAAACGTGAAACAATTCCAGCGCAGGCGTACCTCTCGGTCATGATAAATAACACAGTGAAAGGGTTAATTAAATTAAATTTGATGTGCTGGTCACCGGTTGCCTCTCCTCCCCCCACACACCCCGCATTCAATGTGTCAAGGAACGGGATAAAAGCGTTAACTAATTAGTAAAAGTTCATTGGAGTATTCGGAAAATTAAAGAAGTTATTTAAAAATGAAAATTCACGATTTGAACAAGAATGTTTAAGGGACGGTATCGGGTTAAAAGTTCATTTCTATCGTTTTAAAATTTGTCAGAAAATTGTTTAACCCTCTATAACGCCATGTGACTTGAAAGTTACATAACTATATATCTATATTTTTAAGTTTTATTTCGTTTATTTATCACTGTGTACAATTATATTCTATAACTGTACTGCCATATGGAGACTATTCGCTTATTATTATAAGTATATCTGTCGATTCAAACTTTATCATTTATTTTTCTCATTTACTTGATTTATCATTTTCGTTATACGAAAAAAAATCCGTGTATAGAGGGTTAATTCGGTATATTGTGTAAATGAAGGAATTTATAAGACCTTTTTACATGGTAATAAGTGAAGAGATATAAAGCAATTCAGGACTCTCTATGAAGACACACGTTGTTAAAACCGAACGATCATATGGATAGCAAGTAGTTAAGTAAACGATGCTCCAATAGAACAAGCCATCTTCACAGCCATTTGAACGCAGTCCTTGAAATTAATGTATTCCTCAGCTCTTTTCCATACCTAATGTATTGTCGGTTAGAGCGATTAAATCACGAGTCTGTTGACCACGGTAAGTTGCTACGCCGTATTCATGGAATTAATCGTCGATAATGGCACGAAATTACCCCTTCGATGAGCGATACTTTTTCTTCGATCTAACATTTTGCAACACTAACGAGAATCTCGTTCTAATAAACGTTTTTAACGAATTACACGGTAATAAATATACGACAAACGATGAATAATATTTACTAGTATCTATGTAAGAAATAATAATAAAAAATTCGTGTTAAGTCAATTACAATAAATAATAATATGAAGAACTATGAAACAGAGAAATTAATACTGCTACACATTTCACTTTTGCCATTAGATATCAATGATTCACGTATCGTGGTGGGAATTTTTATTCATAGTTAATATTACAAGACGCAGCATTTGCAAGTGTTCATAATATAACATTTTAATATTAAAGCGACGAGGTTCATTGAAACAATACACAGCTTTTTTTTACTATCATACTGAATGCTTTTATAAGCTACAGGATTGCAGTACACACGAAAAATACCTTTCTTGATATTCAATAATTTGGCCAATGAAGGTTGTCTACGAAAACATTATAGTAATAAAATACAGACGTTTAGCAAGACTTATAACTATTAAATCCAATATGATACTTCACACGGTTATCTTTAGTGTCCATAATAATTAATATTTCTTATTAATAATGAATGACATTAAATTTGAAGTAAAACTCATATCACTTGAAATTTACTTTTAACTATTTAAGACTTCAATTTTCGTCCTTTCTTTTGCTGGATATTTAATTAATACTTACTGCAAAGATTGCCTTCAACACAAACAACAAAATTTTGCTCAGTTTATACGATGCTGTGTATTAGTGCTGGCTGTAAGCTGACGTCATATTTTCAGTGTTCTATTCTTTAGAATCCTGACTTTCTCCATAATCCTTAGCGTGGCGTCTAAAGAAACTGCCACGTAAAAAATTGTTTAAATCATTACGTCTTCCGAGAAGAAGATTTTCAGGAAGTTACATAAATCAAACCGAAATAAACTGCGAATAGAGAAATCTGTGCGGAGACTATATACATAATGGTGAGTTGCATGTATTGTAATACCACCTGTTGTTATAGGGTAATGAAATGTCGCAGACTACGATGAACATGTTGCGTAAATAAAACCGAGAATATTACAAAACGTTACACAAATCTGATAAAAGGAAATCAACAGTTGAATACACACACACGTACACACACAAAGTACAAATTTAAAAAATACTCATAATTAGATTCAATACAATAGAATTTCAAATTTTAATGCGCTATAAGATAGATAAGCAATCTACCAATCTGTTGAATCATAGAATTAATTTTAATTAATACTGGGTTACAATTGAGTCTTCACTACATAAACTAATTAAGGTATATCTTGCGAGGGTAATCCAATTTTTGGAATAATCGAAAGACTACATTTTTAATGTAATCTTAAATTGTAATTTTGTATACAAATGTTGTGCAGTAGCGTTCATAAATACTTGAACGATTTCAACTGAAAGTATCAGAAAGTACCTACAATCGTTCGTTGACGACATTTTACCAAAATTTATAAATTCATTTCGTCCCTTTTTAATACCAGAAAACGTTAACATTTCGAAGTAATATTCAACTACCGCAGTGATGGCAACGAGAGCTCCGGCCTTCCCCCACCCTAGGTCCAATCCCTTCGTTTCAGTTCCCTCCAGTTTGCTCCTCGTTTCCCCTTGCTCCATCGTTGTTATAGGTCGCAACCTATATGAGGGGAATGGACCTAGAGTGGGAGAGGACCGGAGCTCCCGTGACCGTCACTGAACTAGCATGTCCGAAATTGAATACTATAATATCGGTGTTCGAATAATCGAAGTTCTACTGTATTTGTTAAGCAAATATGTACAGCGTAGTCCTCGATGAGTATAGTATGAACACCGAAACTAGGGCATTCAAGGTAATTCTTTCTTTAACGCTAAATGACACAGTGAATACAGTCATATCTGGTCAAACGTAACATAATTTGCTGTTTTTGTTACAAATCATAAAGAAAAAAAGTATATACAGTGGAACCTCGATTATCCGAACTGATCATCCAAAAATTGAACATCTAATGCCACTAACGAGCTAAAATTATCACTAATAACAATATACATTTAATTATGTACCATTATATATGTAACATTCTAAAATGAAATTATCATTTTTATGCGAAATTTAGTTACAGTTTGAGTCATTCTGTTATTCATTACAGTTCGGATAATAGACGTTCCACTGTAATTGTTAAATCGTATATTTGAGTATCTATATTATCACTGCAGTGTTTAATTTGTAGAGAATTTTGTGAGAGTCAATAATTATTTAATTAAATTAAACAAACTTCAGGTGATGTCACCTATCACTCCAACGACAATCAACATGTATTAACATATAAAGCAGTTAAAATATAATACATGCAATGTCGCATTTCCTGGTTTGATCAATTTCAGAATTAGGATGGTTGTTCAAAATAATCGACATGATGAGATAGGTCAAACGATAGAGTCTTACAGTTAGACAACCCTTACAAAAAAAAAGTAACCTTGCGGTCCCTAGTTTCACTGTTCTACCAATAGTATAATTTAACAGCAAGTAATTTCATAACAAAAGGAACAAATAAAAAATTTATTTTTACATATACACATACACCTAGTTATCACAGTTTTGTGAAGCCAACTACATGATTAGCTAAGAAGTAGTTAAATAGAAAATGATTAAATAAAAATAGAAAGCACTGTTATTGCTATATTATCCTTGTGAGATAGTTATTAATAGACAATAAAAAATGTTGCTGTATTGAAACATTTATTTTGTTAATTTATTAATGTGAATGTTACAACATTACTTGCTCTTAATTACTAGTTCCTCATTACATCCTGTGAACAGATAATACATTTAATATGACCACATTAAAAATCACAGTATGTTAACGCGTTAACTGCCGCAGTGAAAACTCCCATACCTGGTCAAACATGCTATAATATCCCATTTCAAACAAAAGTGCCAAAGGAATTAATTACATAACCATTCGATTTCACAGCCTCGACCGTTTATTCTCATTACAATATTAATTAGATTCAAGACCGTATTAAAATTAATAACTATTTAATTAAATAAAATTTTATCTGTCGGTCACCGGTGACCGCTACAGCAGCCAGCGTATTAAATCTGATGATGGTAGCTAAAATGTTATTTTATCGTGACCGTGTAAACTTTCAAACCACTTCTGAAATAAAAAAAAGAAGTAAAATAAATAATCGTGATCTCGAGATTGTGCACAGATGCACAAATGAAGACACATATAATAAACAGTGATCATATATTTAAAACCAAATGTCAGGTCACAAAATTTAAATTTACACTTTTTGTTTACTTTCTTTCAAACACGGTCGTCTCATGTTGAATTTAAGTATTGACTGTGGGATACCTTCTGTAGGTTTGGCAATCTTCATCCTTTCTGGTCAAAGTTACGATGTTTTCAAGTATGCGAAATAAAATGTAAAAGCTTCAAAGTTTTGATATTTCAATGCAACGAAATCACATAACTATTTTGTGTAACATTTAGAAGTCTGTACTTCACGTATTCTTAAATAAACGGGTACTTGTGTATTTAAAAATATGTATCCCCGAAATCGTAGATGTAAACAATGATTTATACTTTTAAATATACATGTGCTTGAATTTACGAAAATCGAGTCCCTCAAATTTCGAGATGACAGATAACAAAAATTCCAATGAATTTCTTCTAACAAAGTGACATAAGAAACAAACCCAAACAAATAATTGCAAGTCGACTTAAATAATAGACAGTTTTAATCAATTAATTTTCTATTTCGATGCAAAAAAAATAAATTACAGATACGTCAATGCACGTGCACTCTTGTATAATTACCCGCATGTTAAAAACACAGATTTGTAATTCCCTAATACAAGTTGCATGTATCCCTTGTACACACGCTTTCCTTAGTCCACATTCAAAACTGATAAAATGATTTGCACCAACGGTAAAAAATTAATTAAATCAATCATTAAAATGAAATTCCACTACGAAACTCGTAAAAAGAAAATACCTGAAGAGGGCTAAGGAAGCCATCAAACTAAAACGTCCACACACCGATACCTTTAAGAACTCCCACGAAGTGACGAGAAAGCTATTCCTAAATAGGCCCACATTTCTCCGACGACAGTTCAACAACCCTTCCGTGTCATCGGCGATCCATCGAAGACAGCCTCTCGTTTCACGAGTCACACGTTCCTCGCTGAAAATCCGCGATCGAAGTCCGTGAAGTCGTGCCCGATGAGTATCTGTACGTGATTGTGTAGTCGAAGCGAGAACGTCGGACTCGGAATGGTCGACGATTCGAAATATCTAATCGCAGCCATGATCATTCCGCATCCTTTGTAGCTGAAAACCCCCTCCGCGAGTAGGGGTCGCATCATTGCACAGACAAGACGGTCCCAAAGGCCGCGCAACAACCGGGATGGTCGGATTGCGCAACCACAACTAGACCAGGGCATCTAATTGCACGTATCGAGCGACCGTTCGATCGTAGAGCAAGGGAGAAAGTCTCCCCTCTGCCCCCCTGTCGTCGTGGCGGATCGAAATGCAGCTGTTCTCTTCCTCGTCACGACGGCAGCGGATTCCACAGAGTTATATTTTCGTTCGCGATTGATCCCCTCCACCGCAACAGGCTCGGAAAACGATCCCTGATAAATAATAGTACAGCCGCTGGAACAAGCTCGGTACCGCTTTAATGGAGTCGGTTAACCCCGTGACCGGTGAGCTAGAATTTTGGTGAGATCTTATGCTGCCGATAAATCGTCGCGGTCGAATTATGCAACGAGAACGATCATTCGTAGATGTTATTAAGATTGGTCGTAAATAGACTGCGGATGTTTATGCAAATGCATATTTTTATAGAACGTGGGTAACGAAATGGGATTCACATACGGGTCGCGTCACTTACTGGTGTAACTGGCAATACATATAGCAGATATAGCAGCTAAGGAGGATACTAACAGTTTACAAAATTTAGTCCAATCACAAATCATCCCATTGTTAACTGATCTACAAGAATATGCGTTCAGAAAACTAAAAATGATCTGGGAAATGGAATGGAAAAATGCAGCACCGCCACGTATCCAGACAATCGACAGTAGCTAACGAGAATATACCAACAAAATTTACAAGAAGGGAACAAATTGCAACTTCGGGAATCAATATTGGACATGCGAATATAACCCATTCATATTTACTCTTACAGAATAGTCCTTCAATTTGTGTCAAATGTGACGTATTAATAAATGTCAACCACTTAACCCTTTGACATACAAATAAAATGAAACTCGATGCGCTGAAAATATATTATTTAATATATCTCAACTGAACAGTTATGTAAGCTTTACAATGACATAATAAACAAATGACGTATTCCAGACGTCTCTATATGTCAAGGGGTTAATCATACAGTGCAGTAAATGTTCAACATTACGCCAAAAGAACAATACAAGGTACAACTCAAAACAGAACTTCTCCAACCATAAAAATATACTTCAATTGCTCCAATTCCTCAAAGAAATAAAACCATTTATAACTGTAGTATGACTAAACATTGTCGTCGCTAACAACCATTGTAGTTGATGCGACGTAAAGAGACGGTGGAAAAAAAATGGAATTTATAATTAGACAGAAATTTGTTTTGTCATTAGATGGGTCGAAAAATACATTTTTTATTTTGCATATTTTCCATAATGCATGTTTTGTGTATAACTCTTGCATATATAATGCATATCCAGTTGACTGGCGAACACGTTCTGAATCAGACCAAAAATAATCGGCAAAATAAGATATTAATAGCTTCCTCATGTTTCTTTTTGATTTTCCAAGTCACGTATACCTACTCCTGCATTTTTCATGTGCAGCGAAAGAAATGATTCATTAATGAAGATTGCATATATTTTGCACATTTTACATGTTACAATCGCATAAACATGCGTAGTTTAGTCATAATAGATTGGTGCGTATGAAGTAATATTTCTGAAGAGATTCAATTTTACGATACAATAACACGTTGATAATAATTGAATCAGTGAGTTGAAGAACAGTACAAGTACAAAGACCACATTTTGAGATACAGTAGAACCTCGATTATCCGAACTATAATTGGTAAAAGGATGACTCACACTGTAACTGTGTTTTGCATAAAAATTATAATTTCAGTTTAGAATATAAAATACATAGTGGTATGGAATTAGATACATAGTGTCACTAATGATAATGGTAGCTCCTAACTCATACATGAAGACTAATTTTTGGATAACCGGTGTTCGGATAATCGAGGTTCTACTGTATTTGAAAAAGTAGCTTCAGTTTTTATGTATCATCTACGTCATTGACTTTATAGTGCTGTTCCAATTTAAACACGGTTATGCTAACCCAGATGAACGTTCATATATCCCTAACTATTG
Organism: Macropis europaea; assembly: GCA_916610135.2. NCBI lineage: Eukaryota > Metazoa > Arthropoda > Insecta > Hymenoptera > Melittidae > Macropis > Macropis europaea. Next base: position 18,875,578 of record OU744349.1, read on the forward strand.
GTAAACACTTGTCATAAGTTTTCAATAATTAAAATAAAACCGTTAGACTTTTACTGTTTTTCAAACTCAAACCAGTTAATTAGGTAATTTAAGTTTTTCGTTAGATAATTTAAAAACTAACACAGTAGTAAAAATAACATTTATTAACTTAAAACATTGGCAGCCGCCGTAGTTCTACGTCATCTTAAAAGCTGTAGCTGATTACCGTCGACGTACTTCTACGTCACTTCAAAGCCTATAGCTGGCTACCGCTAGCGTAGTCTATCGTCATTTTATGTTTATAGCGAGTTATGTGCATTTTATTATTTGTTTTAATCTTAAACAACAAGTGACTAAAAACATGATATTATAAAGCAATATTTTTTATTTTTACTCTCATTGTAATGGTACAATTTTACTGCACTCAACTATCAATTTTTGGAAATTGTACGTGGTATTCAGCTAAGGCACTCACGTTAGAACCGCCGTGGCTGCGAAAGTGTAATTGAAATAGAACGTATTTAATGAAAAGTTATAATTACAGTAAATTCAGCTCGATATTAAAAAAATCAGCCATCGGCTTGTTGGTCAGTAGTAGTTTTCCAAGAACAAATCTCTTGATACAATGAATTTGAATTTGTTAAAACAGTACAAATCCATAACAGATACTGTTTTTCAACTCATTAAATTGAAGGAACTACTTGAAATATGGATACGGGTACTTCTTTTGTACTGTTCTTGGTCCCAACATATAGTTCTATGCATTTTACATTTAGTTTTGAGATTGTTTGAAAATGGCTAATTTTGGACTTGCACTGTTCTTCAACTCACCGATTTAATTGTTCCCTATGGTACAATTGATATTTTTAACTGTTAATGTATCAAGGACTGCTTAAGAGGTTCAAGGACCCCTTTCATATGACGTGCATTTTGCTGGACCCCTGACCATTAACTTTATACTTTTGCTTAGTACAAGGTAAACAAATATTTTGATGTATAGAAGCTATTTATTTTTCACTACACAAATTATTATAATCTCAAGTATAGGTACTTTGCAAAAATTGGTTTTGATAATAATAAAAACATCACTTGCGGAACCCTGACTATTAACTCGCAGACTCCCAGGGGTCCGCGGACAGCAGCTTAAAAATTGTTGCGTTAAATGTCTTCTACATTTTGAAAATTATAGTCTCACTTAAAAAAAATAGTTTGTTCAACCAATGAACAGTTTTTTTTTTAAATAAAATCATGGAACAAAACCAACCAAAGTGTGACTGAAGCATTAAGGAGATAGTCTTCAACTCACTGAAATTGACCTAAGCCATCTACGTCGATAGTTGTTGTTTTAGTAAAAAAATTTGAAATTTTGTTGGTACATAAATCGCCCGTCAAATGTCGGCGAGTTAAAAAATGCAATTTCCAACACGTTTCGAACGATTACACGCGATACATTGGCCAAAGGTATCGAAAATTTCGAGCTGCATTTGTTACATGTCACAGCCACGGAAGGAAGTCATTTTGAAAATTTAATAAACTGATAGTTAAATACAATTCCGCTTATATTTCTTTTATATTCCAAGTAAAAAAGAAGGTATTTGATTTTAAAGTGTTCGACCCGTTTTTATCCACCCTGTATATAATTGTATTTAAAAAACGAAACATCTCCACATTTTTTCTTCGCCATCATACATAAAAAAATTATTGACACCACAGTATGCCCCCTTCGAAATCATTCAATTTCTGTTTGTAATATTTTTTATATTACAAATAATTACGCAGATATCAGAGTGTATCAATTTAAATAACGCACTCTGCACACAAAGATTTAGTAAGAATCTAACCGAAAATTTTTTAAATGGTACAATGCGTGAATATCAGAGAACTTCGTTAAATATCGTAATCTCAGAGTCGTTAATCATTTTATCTTTGTAATTTTAATTCGATTGTATTTCAGGGGGTATTGCATTCTTAATTGCATTGCTGCTTTGGACTCGTTATTGTATTACTGAGCTGCTGAAAAATACAATCATATTAATCTTTGAGCTTATACTCCACTTTTAGGAATAAACACAAAATCAATCAAACCTACATTTCTGCTGTATCAGTGATGGAGGACAGGATATTCAATCGATACAAATCGTATAGAGGAGTATCGTACACAGCGCTGACAATGTGAATGATTTCATGATGCGATAACTCTTGTTCAACGACTCTTTTTTAAATGTCACTCGTTAATTAAAGGCAGCTGTTGTACAAGTAGGCAAAATTTCACCGCTAGCACCAAGCTGTAAATCTCGAGGACCCAAGTGTTTGATGCGCGGCATAAAGCGAAACTGATGGATTTTACGAGATCCGCCGTGAAACGACTACGTCGTCAATGATGGCAAAGAGAAAAGAATGAAAAGAAGAAAACGTAACCTTCTCACTTCTCTTTTTGTGCAGGCACGCGCATCTTTGACGTATCATGTCGCAACCAGAAGTCGCTCGTCAATTCCGTTACGTAAGCAGAAGGTGCGTAGAAAATTATTGTAATGTTATGCAACAAAGCTAATAATGCGTAGCTTCGAAGTTACGATGTCTGTAACACGTTGACTGCCATGGAAGTCACCGGTGACTGGGCGGCGCCTTAAATTTTATTTAATGAAATACCTACTAATTTTGACTGTATCCTGAACAATTTGAACATTACAACACTTACGTAGAGCCTGATGTACACGATTGAATACTTAAACATTACTTTTTTGTATGATTTATATCAGGGATGACCATTTGGAGCCGAGCCTAATGCCAGCCTACTCCCATTCTGTGTCCATTCACCTTACGTAGGTTATGGTGTAGGTATGACGTCGGAAACATCGGTAATTGTCTGTAAGTACGGTTTGTCAAGAAACAGTGACGTAATAAAAATAATTATTTTGTTTTATACATGACATTAATTTTAACTAGAGATTATATATCTACTTTCTTATTGTGTGACGAGAATGGATACAGAGTGCGGATAGGGTTATACAGCGTTAGCCTTCTATTCTTATTACAACATTAATTTTATTATAAAGTCCATTATATTAGTAATTTGTATCGTGTCTGACTAACGGTGGCTGTTTTCACTGTGGCAGTCAAAACTTACCGGCTGTTTCTAGAGTCTCAAAGCTGAATAATACTTGATCAACCAAGAGGTGGAGCTTCAAGGCAATTTTACGCCAGCGCTGAATCTTCCGATTTATAAGCTTACATGCAGAACACGTAATAAAGTCGATGGCGCGTATATGTTCCTTTCGGATAAGAACGTTTTAAGTAAGATACATTCCGGCGTGCTTATCGCGGCTGGCACGAAGTGCTATTTTAATGAAAGGAGTAACATTTAGAGGGAACTTGTTATTCGCATCGTTCGGAGATACCTGTATTGAAACGTTAATTAACGCGTTCGTTAAAGTCACCGAGTGTTTCCCTAATTGGAATAATTCTGTCGCGTGTTCTTGTTTTGACCGTATTACCCGAAAACCATTACCGAGACACGGTAAATACTAAAGGCAAACTTTTATACTCCTGAACGAATGAAAGTCTGAATACTTTTAATAGAGTGGTTCATGTAACACTACTGGGGCACTTAAAAATGTGCATGCACTTAAAAGTGTACATCCTTTTATTGTTGATATCTGATACATTACACCTTTAATAATTGAGCCGCTTGAAAGGCAAACTGTTCAACTCCACTTTTAATAAATGTTTCAATTTCATTATCCCAATACATTTATGTTTGTACCATCACCACTGTTCTTGACTTTTCATTTTATGGAATTGATCAATTTGGCTTTTATGCAGCTCAATTGTATTTAAGTTCAACAAATTTTTTTACATAAAGGAAGAAATTATATATAAATTATCAGTAATAACGTAACTTCAGTTCAGTGATGACCACCGGACCTGCCACCTTCCCCCACTCTAGGACCTAGAGTAGAGGAAGGCCGCAGCTCCGGTGGCCATCAATGCTTTAAATGAACAAGTTCTTCAAACTTACACAAATCGTTATCAAGAAGAATAATTAATATGCCTAAAAATAAGAGTGAAACTACAAGTTATTAACACATGAATGAAATTAGTTATTTACAATTTCTTTCATTTCATTGTTCTACACGAATTCTCTATCTTATATCATCATACCACATGTTTTCTCATGTAATTCTAAAACCTAAGAATACAATTTTTTACGCTTCAATTTGAAAGCTGACACAATCAACATATAAATATTTATGAGGCATATTCGGAATATCATAAGTGTCTCATAATTTTGTCTTAGAGTGTACAGGAGTCTGTCAACAAATAAACCTGAACATAGAACGTTTAAGTATTCCAACCCACGTGATTTCGACTCAACTTGTCAAAATACCATAAATCTTTTGATGAGAAAGTCCGATATCGTTCGATAAAAATAAAAATATTGCATCAGAAATTTCTAACAGCATGATCGACAGCAAATATAATCGAACGGATTTGTACGGGTATGCGCCTCGGGAATCGAAGATGGTAATGATCGTACCAAGTCATTGCAAATAAATCGTAAACCGGTAAAGAAGTTATGGTGGAAGACGACCTTGACATATAAGCATACACCGCAAGCATTCTAAGAGAGTGCCTACCCGGAGGCTAGAAGACGTAACGCACGCCAAATTCAATTTTACTTTCATCTCCAGTGCAAGTACCGCGCCAAGTATACTACACCTCGACGATGATTCTCGAAAAAGTCCCGTTGGAAATCCCAGAAATCGATTGTCGTTACATTCACGTGACCCTAGTACGCGTGGAAGCGATTGAAATGGTTATTATCGCCCATATACTCTGCCCATTGAAAAACGTACAACACTTCACTTTACAATGGCGATCGACATTTTGTTATAAGGAAGGAAAAATGTCATTCGATGCTTGATTTCAACATGAAAAAGCAAATCACGAAAAAAAACCTATTTTCAGCTACTTCGAATCTCATTCTGTTTTAATTAATTGAATGATCGAATACTATAAAATATTATGGATAAAGAAGTTGTATTGTCAGTCCTTATAAAATGTTCCATGAAAGAATGGTACTTGAATCATAAGAAGGATTTAAAACATTCTTTCTCTTTAGTGATGAAATCAATGATGAATCAGACACGCGACAGGCAGCAATAAATTCAGTTCCTTTCTATATTCGAAAACGTACATCCCTATTGAAACAGAGATTGCACTGAAGGTGAGAAATGTGCTTTTATGTTCTTAAAGTTGAAAAAATCGTGTACCGATGTAAGAAGTACTACGATACAGGAAGACAAATTCCTGGTTCACGATGCAGGGCGCTCGAAAGAAAATGATTGACCCGATCTACTACACTCTTGAATTTTCTTCTCCGGCGTTGCTCGTTCTTGCGAAATCTCGTACGACCGGCGAGAAAAATCGCTGTCAAGGGTTCAATTTCAGAAAACTGCGGCTGAAATTGCGGTGCACGGTAGAACTGCGCTACAGAAACTTCCTGCGAGAAGAAAACAGCAAAGAAATTTCAAATATCAGATGGCACGATAATGCATTTCCAACGGCCTTATAAGTACGATATGCAGCACGGTTGTTGCAATAGAGGTTTTATATGTACAGAAAGGTTACACACGGATGCGCTTACGAGTCCTGCGCATCTTGAAGAATGCGTAGTTGAATGAAGCTCCACGAACGTACAGGCACGAAGTGATTAGGGGAGGGAGAGGCAAGCAGAGAGATACGATGATGCGGTGAATAAGTATACGAGAAATAGAAAATAGTGAGTGAGGGAGTAAGAATCTAATCAGAAAGTAGGTGAAGTAGAGTCAAAGAGAGAGACAATGATATGGCAAATATACAGGGTGATCCATTATAATATACTATAACATAATTTATGCTAACACAAATAGATTTGTTCTTCTTCTCTTCATATATACACCAGTGTCAATTGATATGGTCATTTAACTAGGGAACAGACTGTGTTAGGTGGTTTTAGAGCCACCAAAATTGATACATTTCTGGTATTTAAAATAATAAAAATATGTTGCTTACGAAATTGATGTTGTTTCGAGGAAGATGTAATGTTCTACAAATAATTTTCTTGAGAATAGAGGCATAGGAACAATATATTTCTTCATGCATTATTCGATGCAACCTTTTATTCTGTATGAAGCAACCATTAGGGTGTTTGTGCCGAAAAGCTGTTAATTTAGATGTTCTGACTTTAATTTTGTAACATGCGATTCGTAGCTCCTAGTACGGAAAATATTTTTGTTAATAGAACCCTCAATGTTTGCAATGTGCTAATCGGTGCAGTTCTTATTTCTCTATAAAAAAGTATTGAGATGTTTTTGCTGAAAATCTATTAGCTTATTAGATATTGCTATTTTAATATAGTAAAATGATTCCAATACGAAACATCTTTAATTATATCATTAGTTTTTGTAATGCACTAATCGATGCACCACTTCATTTTGAATAAGGAAAGTATTATGGTATGTACGCCGAAAAGCTGTTACTTTAGGAAATATTTTTATTTGAATGTTGCAACTTCGCAACTAATTTTTTTATACAAAATGAAGAGCTGGATCGATTAATGAATAAAATACATGGTTCCATTTAGAGGACAAAAGTCACTCTTATATCTTCCTTATTACATTTGCCTTATTATATCTGTCTTACGCCTTCACACACAAAAAAAAGCTATTGCTATCAAATCGCTAACTTTCGTAAGCCACATTTTTGTAATATTTTAAATAGCGGCATTATATTCAGTTATAGATTATAGCGGGACACCTTGTGTACACCTGAGGGGAATGAAGGGGTAAATCAATGATTGTGTTAGTAAAAAGGTGAATCAGAATACGAATGAATAAACGAGAGAAAGGATGAAGAGAGAGGGGGTGAGAGGGAGAGCATCTCAGCACATCCACACAACTGCGTCAATGAAAACAACGACACAACACCCCAGAGAAATTGAATTTTCTTCTAGACTGTCACACGATTTCTTTTCTCCGACGAATTAAACGATTTCGTCCGACTACCGTTGAAACGTATATAGGGTGTCCCAGTAATTGCGGTGCAAGAAATAAATGGGTGATTCCTCATATAGAAATAAATTTACATTACAGGACAAAGTTTCTGGATGCAATGTAACATGTTTGAAATAAACGACTTAAAATATTGTCAAATACGTGCGCATTTAATTAACATTAACTCAAGGTTTTATATTATGTTGTGTGTGTATTATATTGACCCCTCCCTTTCTGAACGCAGAATACTTCAAAGACAATTGTAAACACTTTCCGTGGGCGAAATCTTGTTCTCATAATGCATACCACATTGTATTTTAGAGGTTTTAATTTATTGAAAAACAAACACAAGAGAAAATAAATAGAATCTCAATTATTCAGGTAACAATGAGAATTATAGGATCATAAGTGCATAAATTTGTCAGGAAGATTGACGGTTTTGCTAGTATGGAAAATATAAGTTAATGGTATGTCTGAGACGCATCTATGCGTCCATAGACCATGCTGGTGACTTTTGGAGGATGTATGTATGTGTCGATAGTAGTTTTTTTGCATCATGATTAGTCGGCACCCTGTATAAAATACAGGATATTCCATAGGTGCATGTCAATAGTTCAAGGATTCTATCATACACTCTACGAGAAAGCAATAAGTCACTTGTAATACAGTGGACTCCCTCCTATCCGGTCACGCTTTAATCGACGACATTTTCGTTGAGAGGTTCAACATGAAAACAATTGATACATTCCGTGTTACATACGTAGCTCATTTGTGGTTCATAATATTTGTCATAAAGGAAACAGTAATCGAACGAATAAGTACATTCTTCGTACTCAATCTTCAAAGAAAATAAAAGGAAAATGTCGAAAGTGTAAAGAATTTAAATCAAGAGTTATTACAGTCCAATATTGTAATCCAATTTCTTTTTGTATTATTATACAATATTATATTTATAATTGATATGGAAGTAATAAACATTGTACATATTATTTTATTTACAAGTTATAAATGATATTTGGCATATATTTCGGATTAATCGGTGATTCACATATCCAACCAGGGGTCCAGTCTCATAGGAACCGGTTAAGAGAGTGTCTACTGTATTCGTAAATATTTTTCATAAATATTTACGTACATATTGATCGTAACAACTTTCAAAGTAAGAATGATCGAAAGAGGACAGAATTTTATAAGACTTACGTATGTGATAATATATAAGATAGGGAATGCCTCCTTGGCAATTAAATGAAAACGATTCGTTCATAATTTATTTCATTAATGTATTAACTTCATCCTCATTTTTATTGATCTCAATCATTCTTTTTCGTAACAATTTGTGTAAGTTTATAAAGGTCTTTTTACTTAAAGATTTTCAACTGTGAAAACCGTGACGAAAACAGTCTAGGTCAGTCATGTACAACTCAATAGCCCGCCGGGCAGTTGTTCCCTTGTCCTGAGAAATGTTCTCTGGTATGGCGCTAAGCTACATCTTCCGCAGACAAGTGCCCGTCGGGCTATCAAGTTGTTGCGTCTGGTCTAGACTATTTAAACTGAACCGCTAATTTTCTTCAGATAATACAATTTTTACCCACTTTTTGCAAATGTAATTTTTGTTTAGTAAAATCCTATCTTGTTTACCTCCGATAATACATTAACAATGTTTATTTTTCAGGTAACCATAAATAACACAACTCGGTGTGTTATTATAATTATTTGTGAAATTTTCGAAATTGAATGCACTTTATCCTTCAACTTTTTAATTGTTTTTATTCCTCTTTTATCTACCTCGTGGCATTTTATTTAAACTTATAACTTGATCAAATTATATTTATAGTATTGTAAACTCAATAATTCTAACAAAATTTAGTCTAAATAATTCTTTGAAACACTCTACAAAGTTGCCTGACACACAGTGTTTCATAGTTTTGTACATTTAAATTCTTACTTTTTGAAAGTACTATATGCTTTCAAACTTTAGCTACCTGTTTTGCAAACATTTTGTATGCACGGAGTAAACAGTAAAAAAATTTTTTATTAATGACATACACTGTTAAATTATAATCTGTTATCAAAAACAACAATAAATTATTTGCATGTTAACAGGAAGGAACAGGGCAGTAATATACAATTCAGAGTAAGCATCCATTGATGCTTTGTTCTCTGGATTTGTTCAAACAATAAAAATACGTATGAAGAAGAAGGATACTCTTTCTTATAAGAATTTTCTATAGTTGCATTAGGAGTGTCGCGTCCCATGCTCTTTACTCCCATTAGAAGAATTCACGAAGCTCCCATAATATGTAATATTGTGTGGATGAGTTGTATAATAGTTTGTTGAATATACGCCAGGAGATGCTCGAAGATTCCTTGGCGTATTATACAAAGAAAGCTTGCACAGAAGTGTCGCCGAGAGTCAGAGTTTCCACATTGAGTTGTGTTCCTGTTCTGCCGGTTTATTTCTTGAACAGGCAGAGCCTGGGTTTATCTTAAAAATTGTATAGATTCACCTGGAGTAAATGCGTCCTTATACTTTAAAATAAATAGACCTAACTTTATGTAATATGAGGATAATCAAATTAGATGTCACAGCAAGCATGTTCATGCAGGGAAAAATGTTCAAAAACCTGCAATCCGGAAGAGTTCTTAATCTACCAATTTACACATTATTAACTTCTTATAAACAACTTTTATTAGCTGAGTTCAGTCTGTTGCTATTGAGTAGAAGCGGCGAAATTCTAACGTGTTTTCTAACAAGGAAACACCACGAACCTTGACTCACCGATTAGAATCAAACTTTCTGAGTTATGAGACTGATTCAAAGCAAGAATAACGGCATGTCTCAGTCGTGGCCAATCGCTCTCTAAGGGTGTGAAAACTAACCTCACAGTCAAGTATGCACTCCCATTTTTTCGCATATAACTCTTAAAATACAAGAGATAGAGAAAAATGTTCCAAACAGATGTTTAATGTTACAATAAGCGCTACAAACTTGCGTTAACGAAATCTTGAAAATAATTTTAACTTACGAAACGAGTCAACGTATTAGTGATCCGCTGAAATATTGACATACACTTGTGAAACACCCTGTGTATACAACACCCGATGTTACTATGTGGACCACTGATATGTCAAACAACGATTAATCATTTCAAGACAAAGAAGAAAAACAGATTGGAATCGAGTGTCAGAAGATTCTGTTCGACAATTGTTTGTTGTTGTAATGTGTATTTGTGCAATCTATCATGCAATAATATTCAGCACAGAGTGTGATAGCTTACCTTGGCCTGAGTGTAAATACACCCAATAGCTATTCGACAATAAAACTATTTTCCTTCTTTTCTACTTACCTTTAAACGTTTTAATCATGGTTTCAAGCTTTGTAATAAATGTCTTACGTGAGAATGCCATACGTATTTGTATTAATATAAAATCATATGCGTTCAAAATATTTTATTGAAATTCTACCTAACTGGTACATTCAATTCACACGTTTGACCAAAATAGTTGTACTACATAATTTTATAATTGGAGAGTCACGATGACCCGGAATCAACGTTAGTATCTTTTCCATGTCGTGAAACTTTGCGTGTAAAATACCCGTTGAAAATGCCACTAATTGCAACGATTACTACACTATGAATACTACGAAACGATCGTAAATAATGCTTGCTATTATTTATAATCCGGTATAAACTTATATCAGTCATTCGATTGGTCAAGCTGATCGGATAAGCTGATAGAAAATTATAAAACGCGTTTGTTAATGCTTGTAAGGAAGACACCAAGTGATGCAAGTATATTTGATCACTCTATACGTATTGCCTGTTCCCTCGAAAGACAAGTTAATGCTCGAACTATTGCATCAGTGAAGTATTATACGTTTACGTGCATGTACGTGTAACCTTTTCAAGTACCCCCGACTCTTAAATTTTAATCCCGCATTTAGTAAATATTTGCGTAATTTTGACACACGACGCGGCGAGAGCAAAAAGTATGACGAAAGAAAACGGCATTCCGATGAAGAATGAAAAGCGAAAATAAATAAATAAACAGAAAAATAGAAATGATGCGAACGAGAATCGCTTGTATAATGATTTTGTAGTGTTAATGTAGACATCCCTATGATTAGGATCCTTTTTATATATTATACGTAAAAACTTAATAACGCTGGAAATACTGCAATGATTATCAGAGAATTTTCGATAGAGGTAAGGTAAATACATGTGTTATTGTCTTTAGATAGAACACTATTTTATTTTATAATAATGTATATTTTATTGTAAAAGGTTACTTCTGTTAAAGATTCCTATGATCTAACAAAACAAAATTGAAATTGAAAGCTAAAATTGATTTGATTCGCTAAAAGTAGAGCACGAGAGCTTTATACAAAGGGACGATTATCCTACTGCTTGAAGGTTGTAAGAAGTTCAATCGACTGGAAGTGGTTAAACCAGTGATGATCACCGGAGCTCTGACCTTCCCCCACTGTAAGTGCATTCCCCTCATGTAGGCTGTGGTCTGGGACGACGATTGGCCGAGGGGGAACGTGGACTGAACTGGAGGGAACTGAAACGGGGGGAATGGACCTAGAGTGGGGGAAGGCCGTAGCTCCGATGGCCATCACTGGGTTATATGTTTCTTAATTCCTCCTTCGAAATCGGAAATTTTTAACCACTTCAGGGGCACGTGAGTGTACGTTCACATTTCGTTGAATACAATTATTGTCAATGAAGATACAATTCATAATGGCCGTGTGTGTACTTACGTTACTTTTCTTCTGAAGACTTCTGAAATGTTTTGAATTTTTTATTACTCAATAGCGATGTATTCATCATTTTTTTTTTATAATGTTCTTTTATTACATGTTTGTATTTGTTTCTACAAATATTTATATTATTTGTATCTTTTGTTTACAATAATAACGTGAGAATTTCTGTACTTTTACCGACAATCGCTGAAGAAAGTTTTTATTGTTTTAATTGGGATGTGTGAGTTCGTGATATGTTAATGATTGAGAGTGAGTAAATCAGTAGGATGTTTTCTTTTAAGTCTTTTGGAAAGACTTGAATCACTGCTTTCGGTAAGAGGATTTATGTGACTGTTTATTCTGTTTTGGTATGCTTTGTAGAATCGTATAATTTCATGTTCCATAGTGGGGATTTCTAACGTTCTTCTTATGTCATCGTTTCTGATGAACCATCGTGCATTTACTAGAGACCTTAACATAACTGATTGGAGAGTTTCAACTTTCTTTATGTTTGACATAGCAGCCATGCCTCAAATTTTTTCTTTTGTGATTGTTTTGTAAATTAGGAACTCGTTGCACATGTTTAATTTAGAATTTTTTATATATGTGTTTTTCCAATTAAGCTTACTCATCATGAATAAATAACATTGAAACATAATTAAATTGTTTTTCCCAGCTTTAATATATTCGTTCATGCAAAGGTTCATGTAAAAAAATATCGAATTGTCGAAAAACGCTAAAGCACACAATATCGGTTGAAATTAAAAATATTTTCGTGTGCCGGAGTTTTACGATCAATTACTCTTTCTGTCAATCAACTGTCTACCAATTTAAACTACTCACTGATGCCTGAAACGTAAATATTCATGGTGTTTAACTGCAACCAAACAACTCGTTCATAAATAAAATAAAAACCTGACGCATTAACTTACGCATCTGTTGCAAGTGTCAGAAACAGTGACTATTTCTGGCGTGTTTTCTACGATACAGTAATTGCCAAACAGATTTTATGGAAAAAGAGGAGTGAAAGTCATTGTCGCGGTGATATAACGAGAGTCCAGCGAGCATGTTCAATCGCCAATTAAAAAAAAATCTTCGCGATTCGTTAGGGGGACGAAAAATTCACGGATTTCTTTGCATCGATGGGTTTCGTGTCGTTTAGTCTTCGGCCAGCGTTGGCGTGGGCTGAAATTTAACGTTCGGTACAATTTACATGCCGTGTGTTCGGTTCCCCGAAAACCAGGTATTAATATCGAACAAGTTATATACGTACAGTATATTGAAACCACCATATCTTTGCGACAATAATTCTCGAAATTCTTCGCTTTCATATACAGTGGATTCCGGTTATTTGGGACACATCGGGACTAGCGTCCTTTCCCCCAATTATGCGAAGTATCACATAGGTAAATACAGTTGTTAAAATGATATAAAACAAACAAACTATAGTTTAAATGAGCAATGAAATGTTTATTTAAATATTTTTAGAATGAACCAGAGCCAAATATCTAATATGTACATAAATATTCTTTATGCAGGGCTTTCTATTTTCATTCTTTGTCAATAACTATCAATATCATTAATGGATTGTCCGCGAATACGCACGTTGTCCTCAAAGTCCTCCTAAAAAATCCAATTCAAGCAAAATGCACGACATATTAGGAAAAATAAGTGAACATTAACACGTTGAACGCCATAGTGGTCACCGGTGACCAACACTTCAAATTTAATTTAATCAAATAATTATTATTTGTCGCAAAATTCTGAGCGAACTTAATACTAAAACAATAATGTAGGAACAGAAGGACACGACTGAGTACTCAAATCAGTTTTTCTTTACGATTTATACAAAAACTAGTAAATTATATCGTGTTTGATCAGGTATGGCCGTTTTCCCTGTGGCGTTCAACGTGTTAACGCTTGCTATCTTCTCATAAAGTACTGCAATCATCTGTCCCAAATAAGCGGCACGCTGTCCCAATTAACCGCTTGCCGTACAATAACGAGTCACACTCGTGACACAAAATATAATTGATACGTCACAAATACGAGCCCAACTTTTGTGCTAATTCTTTAAAGTTTTTCACTACAGCAGAAATTGACCTTCAAAGGATTGTTAAAAGGGAACTTGATGTACTTATAGACGCTCCTCATTTATCACGGCACTCTAAGCCTGGAATAGCAAACTTTGTCGTACGAAGTCGTTGGAAAAATCGTACGGCAAGGGGTTAAGTGAAGAAAACTAGGGCAATTTATTGGAGTAGATTCTGTCCTTTGAGCTTTGTCCCAAATAAATGGCTACATCGATTAACCGGTGGCTCAAATAAGCGAAATCACTGTAATTGCATACACAGTAAGACTTCGATTAACCGGCTTGATCAGGGGACAGACAGCCCGAATAAATAGAGGCCCAATGGATAATCTAGGCCCGAGAGGAAATAACTAAAAACGTATTTTCTATACCAAAATAAACTCTTTATTCTTAGACAATGTATTTCCGTTTATAATGTATCATAACTTAATGTATATCTGCTTAAATTTTATCTACTGTTTTATTTTGCACTTACAAGTGCTTTATTACGCCAACTTTTCAGCATGACTAAACTTTCTGTTAGATGAGGTATAAACAGAAGAGAATCGTAAGATATGTACAAACGTTTGTTGTTAGTAAACAGAAGACTACGGTTAACCGAAACCTCGGTTGATCGAGACTACGGATACTGGTGATCCGGTTAATCGAGATGCTGCTGTAATTTTTCTCAGCTCCTGGTTTCAATAATTTTTAATGTCAATAGCTTTTTGTCGGTGGAGATCTAAAGTAGATACGAATGTCAATTTCCCTGTTTTAAATGGAATGATGTTTCTTTACTTATCTTCTAATAGAGTGTTTTAAAACGCGTACAATGACCTACGGTTGATGGCCATTCAAAGTCGTTGAAGGTTAACGCATTTGATTAGTAGCATACCGCAAACTAATAATTTAGTATCTATGGATATAGATGAAGTGCACATACAGCGTGATTGAATGTTTGTTTACATTCTGCAATGCGTACAGCGATGACAAGAGCGATATACCATCAATCGGTGAAAACAGGGAAGTGTTCAATAGGTCCTTTCAATATTGGATTAGATAGAAGAAGATAAATCCAATGATCCTCTAGAGCGTGGCTTTGGAACAACTCAAGCAATCGAACTTCGAAGTAAACGCAGGTTCTCTGGGTTACTTCAAATAATACGCAACGCCAGACACCGTAACCCAATCAACTTCACAGTTGGATTGTTTGACTTTAAGTTGCCTCAGAGTCATATCATTAGGGGTCATTGAATTTTTCTTTTTATATCTATCAAAATATACATTCTTATCCATTCCATTAAGAAGAAACGGAATTAATATCTAATACGCCTCTAATTAATTATTAACTCGTTGACTGAAGTGGCGGTCACCGGTGATCGACGCATCAAATTTCATTTAATTAAATAATTACTGACTTTACTAAAATTATGAATAGAAGGTCAGGCCTGTGGACTCGAACAGTCACATATTTCACTTCTTCGTGATTAATGTTTGGAATGAGTTATTAGACTATGTCTGACCAGGTATGGGAGTTTTCACTGTGGCAGTCAACGTGTTGAGGACTCCTTTCATAAATCCATTACCTTGAGATATCCTGTAAAGGATTTCAGATAGACCAACTGCAAGTCAATTACAAACAGGTCAACCCAACCAAAAGCCTTGAACGCAATTAGTTTGCAAATCTGTGTTGATTATAATTATTTTATTACGCTCCTTACGTTCCAGCAGTCAGTCCAATTTTGATTCACACTTTTGTAACACCCTGTGTAAGTATCAGATTTGACGTACGTCTTAGAAAATACTTGTCAACATACCGGATATTCGATAAGAACGGTTGACTTCTACAACTCTGACATTGATTCACGTTAAACATTTTGCAATTACTAAACCGACAATTTTGTATAAAACAGTAATTTCGAAAACATATTTCTAGTTTCTCTGCAATCCGAATTTTTTAATATATAATATACAGTGATTGTTTATTGAACTTTAACGGTATACATATAAAGATTTACAATAATATGGTTGTAGATGTTCCAGGGGATTTCATAGATTCGCTCGG
This sequence comes from Macropis europaea, assembly GCA_916610135.2. Classification (NCBI taxonomy): domain Eukaryota; kingdom Metazoa; phylum Arthropoda; class Insecta; order Hymenoptera; family Melittidae; genus Macropis; species Macropis europaea. The sequence continues at coordinate 18,891,474 of OU744349.1, forward strand.
CATTCACTCTTAACACTAACATATGATTCTTTAAGGTATTCTGACAATAATTGTTACAATAATCTTAATATTTATAATACTAAAGGAATACAAATAATACAAAGTAAAACAGTAAGATTGCAAGTCGAAATAAATGAGAGTTTTGAAAAGAAGAATAAAGACGAATTCGTACCGTCACGAGTCATTTAACGAAGGAGGTTCTTTAAAGCGCGGAAGAAACTATAAAGCCAACCGAGTAAGTTAGTAAAGTCTGGGACTCGAGTTCAAAGTTTCCCGACGATGTATTGCGAGTTTGCGAACCACTGGTTTAAAGGATCAAAATGTGTTGTGTTACGATCCGCGATACTTTCTCGTCGTGTATATCGCCGGGAAGTAACGTCGGCATTGTAACGTGCTTGCAAATGTGGAACATTAATTCCGATGTAAAAACGAATATATCAAGGCGAAGCAGCGGAGCTCGCGGAACTTCCGCGGACTCGTAAATTTTCTGACGTTCTTAAAAGTCTCGAAATTTTTCCTAGACCTCTGAAGCTATCGATAACACCATCCGATCATAAACAATGGTTTCCTCTATAAAATTTAATATTTAAATGGCTTCTACTACCTGTAGCTAATTTTAATTTGCAGTTAATCGTGAATTTGTGTATTCTTTGAGGGGTTCGTGGAAATGAACGGATGTTCCTATTTATCTGAGCCACTCATTTTGAAAAGATAATTTCGATCAAGGAAAACTGGTAGTATGGCTGATGTACGGGATGAGACAGGAGGGGTGGTACAACCGGGCAAGTAATGATTTTATTTGCAAAGATAAGTAATGATTAGTAAAGTATAACTACATCTTTATATAATATAAAAAATCGAATAATATTGTATTTTCTTGAATTTCCAGTTTGCAATATTATGTATAAATACCATATAAGGAAAATACTCACATAAATAATGATCATCATAATAATTGAGTTGTTTGTATACCCGATAAATTACATTATTTATGATCAAGAAAAGGATACGCAGTTATACTATCAGCGCTTATCAATACTTTTCTGTAGGTTGTAATGCAAACCTTTTAATATCTCGAAACAAAAAAATTGAATTTCGGAAAGATGTACCATTTGTGGCCACTTGAAAATTTTCCGTACCATTCTCTGATACATAACTTAAAAAAAAAGAAGTATAGACAAAAGTGAAAAATATATCAGTGTAGTCCAAAATATACCGAAAATTGAACAATGTCTTAAACATAATTAGGTAAAAGATTTTTACATTATTATGTAAAACATTTTTGCACCACTGGTGGCCACAGAAGTACCAATTTTGGCCAGCCAGCTTTCCATTTGTGCTCATTTGTATAATTGGTGATACGAAAGATTCACAGTAAAAATTATAGCTTTTAATTTATTACAAATTCTTATTAATACAATGCATGCTCTACAAAAACAGCATTTAGTGTCGATATTGAAATAAATGAAACAATGGCAACAAATGGTACATCTACTCTATACAATTCCCAAAATAAACGCCGTATGATTACGAGTGTAACAATTTCATAGAACCTTTCCTGACATCGCGTGACAGCAGCAAAGAGTTTCAATTACCTTCTAATGGACTCAGATACAACGGCGCAGATAGAACAGAGGTTTGGTTCAACCCCTCGGACGACGTGTTTAAAGCACGTTCAATAGAAGGACACTGTTAAGTGATGTTACCCGGTCGACTACTTTCACGAGTGATATTTATTTGCACATCTTTTGTATGCAGTGGCCATATTACGTAATTCGGCTAATTAAAAGCCCAAACATCGCGAAGACTTTCCCCTATATTTGCCACGCTGCTATCTGGCATCTGGTGAACCGGTGACTGTTTGCTCTGTATCGTAACGTGTCAATTAGAGAAACGTGAGCATACGTTGAATCAAAGCATTTGTTATTTACTTTCTTCAAGTTTATACGTGGCCATGCAATCTCTTCGGCGGGTTACGTTAATTTTGGGCTGCGGTGCTCCACGGGAATGCTGTGATCTGCGAAACGATAGGCGCGTTTGTACTCCTACAAACGCCAAAGTCCAAAATGTTAAAAAATAAGTTCACCTTAGTTTGAAAAACGAGATGTTGCTGCGAAATAAACACTACTTCTACAACCCACCGAAACAACCCGAGCTGTATACCAAGACTTTTTGAACCTCCTACATAATTGCATTAAACACAAATGAAAGAAAAAATGGAAAAAGATATATCCTCCAAAATACGTGGTCTTACCAACAACTACACAAGCTACGCCACAGTCAAATGTAACAGAAAAAAATAAATAATACTCAACAGACTAATAATTGGACACATTAAGGCTACACATGACTACATACTGTGAACCTTGCCAGCAACAGTTAACCACCAAATACATTTTATTGGACGCAAGAGCACAGAAGATATCAGAAATCAGCTCCAAATACCTAACAGTATAAAAGAAATATTTAAAACAAAAGGAAACCTCAAGAAAGCCGATGAACTTATCCGTAAAATAAACATTTATCATGAAGTATAGAAGAACCACTAACTATGGTCGCTAGTCACCCAGATGTTGATGAAACCTTAAATTAAAAAAGAAAAGAAAATTTACCCTAGAGCGTTCCTCCGTTCGACTATACACTTAAGGTGTTTGGGTAAAAAATGACTCGAATGTATGCAACTCATATTTTCAGTTTTATAATACAGTGGGAGGATTAAAGAAGTGTAGGATCATTCAGTCGCATCTATTATAATAGCTTTAATTATAGAAAAACAGCATACTTTGTCCAAATTGTTTATTTATAACAGGTCTTACATACTTGGTAACAGTGCTGTTTGAATATGAATTTCCCCTCATTCGGATTCTACCGTATCATAATTAATTTTGTTGGCATTAATAAAACTATTATGGTCATTTCATGCTATTTATATCTTTTCTTTCGATTATACTATCACCTACATGTTTGTAAGATTTGACTATGATTGATTTCTGTTATTTAATTGTGCTTCGTTTACGTTGGATCAAAAAAGACCCAAAGACCTTATGTGTAACAATTTTTATCAGTACGCCATATGAAGCCGGACAATAAACTTTTAACACCAGAACTACCAAGGCAGTAAAAATGATAGGTTTGCAATAATTGTACTATGTACGATTTATTTTGGACGACTATTATGTTCGTTTTGAACTGACGTTGAATAAAGCTAAAGAAAAACATAGGTAAACAGTGTTTCCTTCAATTACGTATTTTTTCTAAAACGTGTCATTTTGATCGCTTCGATGAAATAGGTGAAGGTTAATCATTGGTAGATCTAGTGTTAATATAATGTGAAGGAAGCAAAAACAAGCAAATTGATACTAATTTCATTGCATTTCTTCGATAACGACAAAAGTTTAAAAGAAATAAGAACGGGATGGATCGAAAAAGACCAGAAGAATGCACTAGGGATAAGAACAATTTTCCATCTTCTATATTATTAAACGTTAACTTTAATTTCTCCCTCTGATACACATTTTCTGAAACCTACGGATAAGTGAAATGTAATAAATGGCAATGAATAATTAGTAAAGTATAACTACCTCTTTATGTAATACACAAAATCGAATAATATTCTATTTTCCTGAATTTCCAGTTTGTATTATTATGTATAAATACCATACACTGCGTTTTGCTGAAATTTTGTTATTTTTTTTTCTTGAGAAATGTAATAATAATTAAAACTAATGATCATCATAATAATTGAGTTGCTTGACTGGCACAAGGAGTGAGTTAAGAGTTTCGAAAAAGTGGTTCACTGAAAAAATTGTTAATAATAAGAGCAATTACTTATTTTCAATAATTCGAAAGCAAAGGAATATTTCAATTTTCTTTTGTAAAATACCTCGCAAATGGCCATTCTCTATAAAAATACAAAAAGGATCATAAATAATTCATTTGTCAGTTAAGAAACTCCATTAATACATTGAATAAGTCAAGCGTTTATAAAAGATTTTTATTATTTGTACTATTGATTTACAGTATGAACAATAGCTTTATAAATAGATTAGATAAATATTGCCTTATTATCGTTACACTGTACCACTTAGCACTAGATCTACCTACCAACAATTAATGTGCACCTATTTTATCGAAGCGATCAAAATGATACGGTTCAGAAAAACTACGTAGTTCAAGGAGACAATGTTTATTTATATTTTTGTTTAGATTTATTCAGTATCGTTTCAAAGTAAACATAATAGTAGTCAAAAATAAATCATACATAGTAAAATTGAAAACCAATCATTTTGACTGCCTTGGTAGTTGTAGTGTTAAATTTATATTTCACATTTTTATTCCAATTTATGAATAAAGCATTTATGACCACATATTTATATTAAATCGTTTCGCTTTTCTATTCGTAGAACATTGTGACATAGTTTGGCTGGAGAAATCTGAGACACTGTGTACATGGTTGAGCAAACGGTAATGTTGAAGATGGAAACTACCCGGAAGCGTTTTCAAATAGCAAATAGCCAAATACAAAAATGTTAAGTGAAGGTTCTTCATGCCTGAAAGAACGAAGTACATTATTATTACGCACTCACGAGTACATTGATGTTACGCACTCAAATGAAAAGACGACGCCTGTAACATCAATATGAATGAAAGTACTTTTATTTTATACCTGAAGCATGGTTGTTTTCCTGAAAAATGTTTATTAACACTTTTCTGCTGATGTTTATGTATAGTACAAACGATAAACAGATGTGGTATAAACTTGCGAAAATTCTGTACAAATACGCAATAAATTCGAAATGGAAATATAATTCAGTAGAGTTATAATTTATAATAGAAGCCTGAAATCAGTAATTGTATATATTTACCAGTAAATGTATACTTTTACTAACTTTGTCGGTAAAAGAGTTAACACTCAGGACGGTTGATACTTTTACTAACAAATGAACTTACTATTCTAATCTTGTAAAAATGTATACAAACAACTGCTTTAAATGGTATGGAGTTCAATTAATAAACTATTTATTAGTAAAATATTTAATACTTAGTAAAGCAACCTATACTTCTGTTTCTTTATTTCAGGAAATAGAAACTGTCAAATTACATGCAGCTCAATTAATATGCTATGTACCTATAACTAATATAATACATAGAAAGGATTGATTTTGGACCTATGTTGATTAGACATTTTTTACTCCTCTCGGTGAGTACTGCAAGCCCCTAAAGTCTTAGACCTTTTTTTATCATACTGTATAAAACAGATAAATCTAAAATAATTGTTTGTATTATTAAAATATAATACAAATTATACAAATTTACAATTGATTACAAATTGTTTTAAGTGAGATTTTGATAGTGCCATAAGTCACTTTTCTAAAGTGAATTAACCCCTAAGTATTATCATCCAAAATTTGTAACTTAAGTACTATATGTTAGTAGTTTCTAGGACCCACTCCTGAAATTTGCAATAAAAATCACATTTTGCATAAACAAAAATTTATTTCTTGTTAATAACATTAAATAAAGTATCTTAACAATAAAAGTAAACGAAATATTATTAACAAGATTTTGGACAAATTGTATTTCTGAAGCGCTGGGTTCGTGGGCCCCGCCAGTAGTAGTTACAGGTTACAGCTCTTTCAGTTACAAATAAACATGATCTTTTTATCCAGACACAATTTATTGTCAATACGTTTAAAAATTTTTGATGTTGGATCAACAGGAGTTCGGATGTTAACCGGGATTGCAAATATACTTATTTTGATAGTTGTGAAAGTCGACTTTGCAGAAATTCTATTTTAGATAGATCACGTTACATAGTAGAATTTTGGTACATTAAAAGATATCAATCACCAGGACAGGATGGATTTGCTTCCATACATACACCCAATTTACCACAATTTTTTAAAAAATTTGCAATGAACTGACATATCCGAAAGTGTAATAACTCCTATTTCAGATGATGATAAATGGCCTAGAATATTAATTTTGTTATATAAATTACTTGTAATTATTTTATATAAGTTTCTTATAAATTTCTGAAGTATAAGTTACTTAAATCGGTACAAGTTTTTAGTTTTAGTGAAATGTTAATTTGAAAATAGTTAAGCCGCCTTAGTATAAAGAAACAGGTTAATTCATTAAGTTCTGTAATGAAGATAATTATAAGTAGAACTTGTGATGACATAAAATAAGTTTCTCCATATCGAGCAATAATATTTTTAGAGATGCTAGAATGGAAACCCTTAACACGTTAAACGCCCCAGTGAAAACGCCATACGTAATCATACACAATATAATTTACTATTTTTTATATAACTCGTTAAGGAAAAAAAGATTTGAGTACTCAGTTGTGTCCTTCTGTTCCTACATTATGGTTTCAGTATGAAGTTTGCTCAGAATTTTGCGACAATCAATAATTATTTAATTAAATTAAATTTAATGTGTCGGTCGCCTTTGACCGTCACGGCGTTCAACGTGTTAAATATCTCAAACTAGCAAAAAATTATCAAAGGCCACACTCGAAATAAAGAGCTCAATTTTACTAACACAAAAGTAGTACAATAGAATTCCTACATAATATTGAATCTAGTTTAAGGCAAACCAAATGTTGGATAAATTGCTTTTAACGCGACCGCTTTAGTTGTATTTAAAGGAAGTTGAATTATTCTTCCTCGTTACCTCAGGCTAATTAATGGCACGCACTCAAATGGAAATCTAAACAGAGGCGCAGCCACGGGAAAATTGTTCACAGATATCGATGACGTGTCTTATTGAATCACGCAAAGTGGCGACTGTTGAGATTCTTACGCGGACTCGGCATTCCTAAGAAAACGAGAAATTATTATCGCTTCGCCTATTCCTTGTATTTTCCATAAACGATGCAAAATAACGCCTTCTAGTACATAACTCATCAGTCTTTAGTCGATTTAGCCGGATGATTTATTAGTTCCCTCGTTTATAATCAAGTTCAGTGCTCGTACACATATAGAAGATGAAAGCAGCTCTGCAGTAACTGGAGACGTGATTAAGATGATTGAACAAGATTAATCGCCACTTTTTTAAAGTTACTTGCACTCGTGTACATATTAGCACAACTCTTTGGAATCTTTATAAAGTTGCACTCGTATAAAAAAAAGCAAGAGAACTATATGGTCACTTTAACAGTATTTACATTTTGTTTTGCAACAGTGTCATTCGAGAAGCATAAAGTACGAACGTTATAGCAATATGTTACAGGGAAATTTTCTTGATCGGAAAACCAGTCATCATTTATATGAAAAAAAAACGCAATTAATATACGGTTAATTAATGCCTATCGATAAGCGGTCCTTAACATTCCAATCGGATAGCATTGATTACTAATGAAGCAAATGCGCATCCGTACTTAATCCAAGGTGATAATGACGCGTTGAGTATGTTTAAAATAGAATTAGAAAGATATACAGAAAGTGTTATAAAATACCTTCACTTTCTGTAGAAGAAGCGAAAAAAGAAGACAAAAATACAAAAAGAAAAAGTAACGAAATATTGTAATTGAGTGCGATGAACGTTATCTGGAGAATGCAAGGGAAAGATACAAAGTATTGCATTTTATGTAAGTGCTACCTGTAGCGTAAACATTTATTATAATGACCGTATATTACAGTCAATTTAAGTCTGTTAGTCATCACAGAAAAATTAATAACAATGTAAACTGTGCTACCTGACAAGATATAATGTATATTGCGTAACCGACCGCCCATAATTGAAAGTTATTTAACTGCGATTCAGAAAGTGCTGTAAAGCGCATCTCACGTTTGCTTGTTATTCACAGTGTGTAGGATTCTCTGATGTTATCAGAAACATTGTCCTGATATCTTTCTAATCGAATCCGGGTACAAGGAAATTTCAGATGGTAATTAATTCGCAGCAGATAAACTTGGCAGCTGATCATTAATAACATACTTTAATATGATGCTTGATAATTAAATGATTACATCGATCACAGATTCGGGAAGATTAATAGTTACATATTGAAAATATTTTAACCCTTTCAACCAGCATTCATGAAATGATTTGAAGTGATTGTATCAACTTATCAGAGATGTAGAATGAATTAACAATTAATGAAAGAGATAAATCTCAATTCTGAAAATGTAAACATATATTTATTTTACATGCAGAAGATCGTTAAAATTCAATTCGTAGAGTGTAAAAATAATTAAATTTTACGTACAATGTGTAACGAAAACAAGTAAACACGACAGCATACAATATTTAAACTTATTTTATTTAATCATACGTGTAACGATCGTGATGATAAGAGTCAATAAATATACTCTTGACAACTTGTATTTATTTAAAATGATTAGATTAAATTATAGTCATGAAAGAGTGTTTGTCTGGAAAAAGAAAAGTAAATTTTTATTACATGCTCGCGTAAAATTTTTATGCAACGATAGAACAGATTATTATAATTTGAGGATGCGACTCGTATTCGAAGGAGGAATAATAATATTAAATGGACAAATTGATATCCAAGTATATTTAAAATTATCAAAAAAAGGTCAAAGCACCCATAGGATGAAGACGTATAGAAGGAAAATAGTTTATTTAAAATAAACTTTTGTGTATCTTATAAACTGGACTTCCGAGAGTTCTAATCTTTCACCTACTGAAAATAGATGGGATGTATAAAAATTAAACATATGTGAAGCAAGTTCCAAAATTATTCGACGATTAAAATAATAAATAGAAATAATGTCACAGGCATGTTTAATTAAAGAATGCAGGAAATATACGCATTCCATACTTACTCAATTAATATGTCAGTTCAAAATGATCATCATTGTGGCTAATTAATTATACATTTCATTTGTGTGTATTTGTTTTCGTATAATACATTTATTAGAGAATTCATTTGCGTTTTCCTGAAACTAAATTATTAATTAAGAAATAATTTATCATTTGCTGTTTCAAATTAAAATTAATATAGCATAATAAGTAAAATAAAATTCTTAAACTCTTTTTCTAAGAGTAGGAAACAGGTAATCTTCTTCTAAGAATACCTTTCGGCCAAAATCTTCCACATTTATTCATTTTTGTTACAAACTATGTATTTGTAAATTTGTATATTTTCAGATAATCGATGGCTTTCAACGACCTACTTGAATGTCTAAAGATTGTATCTATAACAGATCATCCGTTTATGTAATGATGTATTTAGTTCTCCATCATGTTCACAACGTATAATTATTCAAATTGCAGTTTGACCCAAGAGCACTAATGGTTATCCAGGTCTATTCTCAACTTTACTACCAGTCGTTTCAACTATGAATTCTTTCCATCATCGAATGCCTGTCGACAACAGGCCGAACCAAACTCTTAGATCCCCTCGTTTTTCGAACGATCGTAAGAGCCCTTACGCGGTGGTGCGTCTTTAAAGAAATTATGACAATTGAGTAAGCATCCTTTACCGGGGACCCAATGACATTTAGCGCAATGTGACACGCTGATCCCCGGGAAGGTAGTCTCTCTTCGGGTGACGTGTAGTGTGTTGTCCCCACACATGCATCAGCAGGCATCGTGCCTGTTAAATGAGGATCCGTGTAACCCCCCTTAAGGTCTCTCTGCCTCTGTGTCACTCTCTTTCTCTCTCTTTCCGCCTCGCCGTTTCTCTCTCTTCCTCTCTCGCTCGCTTCTGTCTCCATGTCCCATGTGTATCCTCCTAGGAACACGGTGGCTATCGTTACTTGGGCAAATGGTCGTATTGGTGATGCCTCCAGGGGTATATATACGACGAGCGCTGCGGGGCTTGATAAACACTTGCCCATCAGCGATTACTGCTACAGCATGTACACGTCCCTGGTAAGCGCAATTATGCGAAAAACGCTGGCGGAAGAATCGAAACGGGGAGGTTCGGGGTGAACTCGCGGGATCGGAAGTCTGCTGACCGATCGTTCGTACGCCTGCAGTGAGCTCTCGATATCGACGATACCGTCGAGTGCTGAGACGCGATATACGATTCTGTGCGTGATTCATATCGGGAATTCTGTGAAACGTTGCCTGTGTCTTTTCGTTCGTTCCGTTGCCGGGTTTCAGGGACCTTTATGGCTTCCCTCGGACGTCGAACGGAGCAGCGGATAAAGAGGTAAGTAGGGTGAATGTGGAAAGTCCAGAGCTTTCGTAGTCCTTCGAGGATATCGTTGGTACGTTGAAGCAAGGCGTGTGCCTTTAACGAACGTTCATTTCGAGCTTAAAACGTTATAAATTGCTTTATCGTTTATATTTTTATCAGTGTCAATACTCCCAATCAGGAAACTCTCAATTAATGCACGCTTGATCGTTGATTCTCGTGTATGTTCGAAATTTCGCTGCTGCACGCAGAAATGTTTACACTGAAAACGCTTCCGTGATACGAAAATTCCGATTAATTAGTGAACGTCCTAACGATCGTGAAATGAAACGATCGGTAAATTTTTTCATTTTCCGCACTGTTAAACGCAAACAGCTACGTCCGACCTAATAACCATCGCGCTACCACCTGTCGTGGCTGACTGAAAACGGCGTCACTACTGCGGCAAGTTCACCACGCTTTTCCACAATCGAGACGAACCAACTGCTCGCGGACGAAACCCGGGCAATCTTACTATCGATTTCACGAATTGATACGCGGCTCGATGCAGCGTTTAAATCGCGCCCCGTAGACGCGTAATCACGCGAGAATCCATCTTCCGCGACGTAATTTATGGACGTTTAAACACAATAACGTAAACAACGATCGGGGAAACACGCGCATGCAAGAACAGTCAATATCAATCTATCTGCATTGACGTCTTTACGCGTAAATCGTACAGCCTGTTTGTTTAGCTGCTACGGAGATAGAACGATCGATAGACCGAGCAAACAATTAGAAATTGTTTTCGGTGCAATGCATTAATAATCAGTAAATGTTCACGTGATATTTCGTAATTTCAATTAGACATATACGATATATATTAAATTTTATATTGAAGAATACACAATTTAGTTACGTTTAAATAATAAATCTGTGACGATTAATTGAAATACTTAAACAAAGTAGTGAACGTACAAACGATAGAGTCACTTGCTTCAAAACGATATCCGAGAAGCACATTCACCTTACTCACCACAAATCTGCAGACTTTCGTCTGCTCACGACGAACTTGAATTTCAAACGAAAGAAAGGGAATCTCCATGAAAATAGCCGTTCACCTCCGAAGCCCACTTAGATATCAATCTCCCCGTTCCGCCTTTACACCCTGAAAATAAGCCAGCCGATTCAAACATCTCTTCGCCGTTAAAGGCTGCGGAGTCCAGAATCGGTGGTGTATGAAAGTTGCATCATTCTGTGCACTTTCAAAGCACAACGCCTATCGATAACGAACGGCTTAAAAGATATCGTCGGAAAGTTAACTCATTTCATGTGACGAGTCTGACTGTCTAATTTCTTCAAATGTAAGCAGTGATCAGGAGAATAAGTTTTCTAATATTTCGCTAGCATCGCAGTTGGCTTCATTTGGTGTCAATAGACCCACTGTTAGAGTATCTAAACACTTCTTCTCATGAACACGGGTTACGTACGAAAGATTTGTGCAATGGAACCTCGACAACTCACATAACACATCCTCATTAGCACCGAGACCGTTGCCCTTTCTTCCTTACCCCCTGAATTATTTTTTCAACCTGATTTGTCTACATTGTCCCTACCAACTGTTGACAAAATGCAACAGACAAGGTTCACGTGCAAGTATCGCTGTATTCTATCAATCCCGTCTGCTTGTTTAGGTAGCCGTGATTGCACTGGCAGGCTGCGTGACAGCCGCCCCTGCGGAAGACGTTATACCAATTGTTAGCCAAAGCCAAGAGGGTCCGAATCCGGACGGTTCGTACAAATGGAGCTACGAAGCCGGGAACGGGATCAAAGCAGAGGAAGAGGGCCATGTGGAAAATGCAGGCCAGGAGAACGAGGCGATGAACGCGCAAGGTAGCTTCAGTTACCCGAGCGACAACGGACAACAGATCTCGTTGACGTATGTGGCGAACGCAGATGGTTTCCAACCTGTTGGCGAACATTTGCCCACCACGCCGGAGATACCACCCCTCATCAAGAAGGCACTTGAATGGATAGCAGCGAATCCATCGAAGGAGGACCAAAATCAGGTGTAACAGATAGGACGTTCGTCGTCAATGATCTCACCGAGCCGCTTTTTAACTCTATCTGCAACGAGTTACGATGAATCGCCCCGTCGCCGCCTCTCCCCGCCCAGCACTAATGAAACGTGTAATACTCTCTGGTTCAATCTGTTGTAAATATTTATTGTATACTTATGAACGTATATATGTATACATATGTATTGTATCGATATATATATTATATATGTAACGTGTATTTTATTGTCGTACCCGCAGACGCGAGCATGTACTAGCGACGTTGTAGATCGTTGTCGGGTACATGCCACGGTGCATGCGGAATAAATGTTGCAATCCAGGAGAAAGATCGACTTTATTTTTGTGCCTGACTGTTCACGAATTTTCAGATTCAAGGATACTAACACGTAAGCTACCGACGAAAAGGTTGAAAATAGTTTTTTGTTCGAATGAAAACCGTGAAAAATCGAATACTTGCTTCTAATGATAACAGCATGTGCTGCAGTATAAAATTTAATGCTGACGGCAATATACAGGATGTACCATTTTAAATTGTCTATGCGAATATCGGAGTTATTAGTGACATCTAAAAATATTTCAAACGATAGTCGAATGTTTTCGAGGGGCGCATAATGTGGTTTAAAATTTTCTTTATGAGTGAAGATAACAGAGATATCAAAACCATCTTCATTTTTTAAATTGATTCATATACTTTTTATAAATTAATTAATACAGCTTTTCATTCTGTATTTTTATTTTAATTCTGACACAGAGAATCTTACTTCTAATAAAACCATCGATTCCTGTAATCGGTTAATCGATACGGTTCTTACTTTTTTATACAAAATTAATAGGATGTTTCGGGTTTTCACTGCGGCTGTCAACGTGTTAACATAGTATTATCCATGTATGAAGTCATATCGTTGAGAATACTAATATTCTTTCAAAAATTAGATACTGCTTTAAGATACGATATCGAAGTGAGCATATCAGTAAGATTGGCCTGAATGCTGTATATTGTACGCAATTCCTTGGATAGAAAAGGCGTTACAACCCTCGAACATCCTCCATATTCGCCAATTTTGGCTCCGTGTGACTTCTGGCTATTCCCAAAACTCAAGTTAGCAATGAAAGGACGGCGTTACGACTCCATTCAGAACATTCAAAGGGCTTCTACAGCAGTTTTGAAGGGGATTCCAAAAACGGAGTACAGTGAATGCTTCGGAGAATTTTTTACTCGCTTCGGACATTGTATTGCCTCAAAAGGAGTGTATTTTGAATAAAAAAAATATAAACACAAAGTAGTTGACGTTTTATACTTTTTCAGTAGTACTCAGACCAGAGTCAGCACAGATCGTGTATGTGTATTGCAAAAATGCAGACTCGGCCAAAACTAGCAACACGGCTACTGATTCGTGTAATTTATAAGTCTTATTACCAACATTTTGTTTATCAAGATAGTGCTTACCTTATAGCATCAGAACTGTTACCATAAACTTTGCACAATAAAGACGTAGTGTTAGGACGCACATAAATTCCGGCACGTCCATATATTCGATATTGGTGCACACTCTCGCGTATCGTGAGCAACAGGGATCAATACACACACAACATTCAAGCGAGCTTATGCTCCAACAGTTATCTAATTGAATAAACGTAAATGAAAAAAAACTAATGTCGGTTTTAAAATTTAATAAAATCGACCCTGAAAATAGTAATTGATGCAATGACATGTCCATACTTATTACAATACTTAAATTTTATTAGAATCTATTTAATTCTATCGTATGGCTCATATGATATCTTTATTTGATCTACTCATTGCTAACCCTTACTGTAGTGGGTATGCATATAATTTAAGTACTAAAGTAATAGCGTTCTAATTTCGATTTCCTTTCTAATAATTTTCTTTCGGAAGTGGACGTCAGTTTTAAAATATTATTCATAACATGTATTTCATATGTTGCACAATATCACTGAGAATTCTCATCTTTTTATAATATGTTCCACTTACATCTTTAGTTTTATTTGTTTTCAAATAATTTAAGTGACAAAAGAATCAAGTAATTCGTAGTATCCTCAGACTCAGAAAGCTCAGGAATATGTAAATATAGCAATTGATTACTCCTATACGAAAACATGGTACTTCGCACTGACGACGTCAACTTTAACCGTAACTTCATACCAAAGGGCTATTTATTCTTTGATCTCGAATTTCTCCAATTCAGGTTAAACTGTTGGCCGGATCAATTATAGACGGAGATTAGATTAGCTCTAGTTTACAGTCCTGTCAGGGAAGGGTAGGTCAGAACAGGTCAGCTAGGGGTGCAGTGTGCAATTCCAGAGTTGCACTGTAAATGCAAGCGAACTTTGGCTTACCTCCTCTCTGTTGACACTTTCCTGTCATCATTTACGTTTCCGTTCTAATTATTCGTACTTGCTGGTTTATTCGTTGCAAATAATTGTATAGGATGTCCCTAAACATGTACATAAGCTTGAAGTAGCTACGGAACAATAGAAGATGTACAGAAATATAGTTCTTAAACATTTAAAATCATTTGGAAGACATTTAGAGTTTATTAAATCGTATTCCATGTATTATTGTTTTAGTGGGGCAAAGTTACAAAATTAACGCACTTATTAATGATGACCTTGCAATATTCCATGATTACAGGAGAGGAAAGATTCGTAATAAGAACAGAGATTAAATTTGTACCTTTATTTATACAATACACTTTCAATCATTGATACGTTGTATTTATGGACGTAGCTTTCTGCGGACATTTCGAGTCTCACATGTACTCGAAATGAACCGCTTCATAATTATTGCTGATATGTCTCATACATTCAGTAAGTAATGAGAATTTTATTTTAAAATTTTAATTTATCGTTCGTAATGCTGCATTCTTTACCATGTGATGCTTCTATACATGTACACACTTCGCGGACAAATAAGTTTCTTAATGTATAGTTCAATTTGCTGGTTTCCTGTTACGGAAGCAGTTCCGACTGCAATTTCTCTTGGCCCTTATGACGAAGACCTATCCTTAACACGTTGAATGCCACAGTGCAAACTGCCATACTTAATCAGACACATCATAATCTCTTGTTTCAAATACAAATCGCGAAGGAAAGAAATATTTTATTATTTGAACGTATAGAGTACTTACTTTATATTATTACTATAACAATAATGATGAAAATTATATAAGAATTACTAGTCATTTAATGAAATAAAATTTGAAGTGCCGGTCACCGGTGACCCCATGGCAGTCAACGTGTTAATGGCTGTTTCTGAATTTTGGAATGAAAGACAGTATTTATTTTTTGTTTCCCAGTATATGTATATTCTATGAAAATTACATGTATATTTTTCTAACTAAAAAAACGACTAAAAGAATACTTTTTTTAGATAAATAAAACAAGCTTTATGAAAATAAATTTAAGCAACTTCTGCTTGGTTCTTTGAGAATCTAACTGGAAAGTTTATTTATAGATGAGATAAGTGTGTACATATAAGAGGGCCATATGTGAAAAAACGTAGAATTATCGATGAGGAATACAAATTTTATAATAAAAATTTCATTATTTATTCACCGTCCCACGTACTTACTTACATAGTGTTACAATTTGTTTTCTTGAAAACCATTAATTGATAACAATGACGTTTCGTAGGACTTTTATATGGATCATTGCAATTTGTTACATGATTTCGTAAATCACACGATTTTGTAATTAAACAATTATCTTTCCATACCGCCGTCTTATAATTTCATTTACCAAAAATATTTGGGAATCTTGTTTACTTCTTCCAATAAAATTCCGTTCTTATATTTAATGTTTTCAGAGAATAAGGCCCGTAACGGATTACGTGGGACGTTCTGTACAATTTTACAGCTCTATAAGTATGTTTACTACATTGACCACGAATAAAAATAGTATCGACACATTCATTAAAAAACATCATTCGATTTAGAAAAAATCCAACTTCTTTGGATTGTAACGTATTCCGTAACCGATCTTCCATTTTTAGTTTTAACAAGTCTAACATAAAGTTGTTAAAGAAATTATCGAGCAAAAGGATACAGAAAATAATAGACGTCATGCTCCTACATCAGTTATGGCCGCGGAAACTCCGGCCTTCCCCCACTAGAGTCCATTCCCCTTATATAGGTTGCAATCTGGAACGACGTTGGACCGAGGGGGGACGAGGAGCGATATGGAGGGAACTGGAATGAGGGGAATGGACCTAGAGTGGGGGAAGGCCAGAGCTCTCGTGACCATCACTGCTCTACATATTTCCGAAGTCAGTAAATGATTATCCTTACGATGCCGTAATTACGTTAGAAATGTGTACTATATCTAAGATCCACAGATATTAATTTTAAACATCTCTCAGAAAATAAAAAAAACAGTCTTTGTTTCTGTTTCCATCAATAACTTTTACTCTCCTGCGACATTACATTATTTTAAACTTTTATTCTTTTATCCCTTTATCATATTGAAACAAAAGTAAAAGTAATAACATTCGACTAAAAGAAATACTACATTATTACCAAGTAATCTTGAAAAATTAAGAATAGAATTTTCCGATTAATACTGCGTAATAAATGCTGAGTAAAAAGTAATAATAAAGACTCTCTACGTATGTTTTCTTAATTCTATTACATATTTTCTTGTACTTCCAATCGTTTACCAGATATTTCATGCGTTCGTACACATCTAGAGACAGTCTGCATGTGCTCAACACAGAAAACACGAGTCGCTTCCAAAATAGACATAAACTTCATTGACATCCCAAGGGAGTGTAATTTCCTAATTTAATTTGATCTGTTCTCTGTTCTGTAAAGATCTTGCTGATTTACGATAGAAAGTTCTAGGCAGAGGTAGTACAACGTTTTAAGCACGTGCTCGATGTAGATCTGACTTGCCATCGTTAATCAGTCACGACACTGTGGACATAACACTATGGTCCTTTTGTAATGTATTCAGAGATGAACGTTACATCGGCAGAGTGAGGTCATTAACCTACGACAGCAATTTCTCTAAAACGACAAAACGTTACTCGCATAATTTTTGTCGCAGCATTGAGCGTGACATAATTAAATTTTATATTATTCTATTGATCGCCATTGAAAGAGAATGTCATGGTTTATGGTACAGCTAGATCTTGATTAATGCGAATAATGAATTCCGTGAAGTGGTCGTATTATTCAAACTTGCACTATTTGAAGTTATAGGTACATGTCAAATATGGTAATTAGTTCGCGTCCAACGGAAATGTTGAGGCAAATAACCTGTCTTTGAGTAACATTTTTTTCTTATTTATACCCATAGAATACACCGACAAAGTTTGGCTGGGAAAAACTGGGACACCCTATATACATGCTAGCATAGCCGATATCTATTATCTAACTAACTCCATGGGACATCCCATGTACATTTTGCATGCCGACATTCGAGTGCCAAAAATGAAAGAAGCGAAGGACTTTCATTAGACTTTCACAAACGAGAACGTTATATGTAGCTATTTTAGTACCCGAGATCTATTCTATACTTACAATGGAATTACATACTGTTTGACTTTGTACCATCTGTCGCAGGTCATCGATAAACGACGATCGATATGAAAATATAAGAGAACAACTGTATTTCAAAAATTTGAAACAAAATAAAACATTAGTTTAGGGACTATTTAAAATATGATTGTTTCATTATTTCCGAAAAGTTCAAGACTGTAATATATTTTAAAAATGAGATAACCGTAAAATACAGGAATATATTTATTATTTAAAATAGTATTATAAATAACGTTATTTCAAAATTACTCAGACCTGCTCTCCACCTTAATATCTCCGTTAGTTTTCACGGTACTGAAAAATTGTAATAGAAAATAATTGTTTGGTTCAAAAGGTCGAATATTTTGATTAACAATTTTTGTCATTAAAATTTTTTTTTGTGTACTTTCAAAGTCATCAATATTTTTTTCAGTACTGACATATTTTTGTTATCATATCGTTCTAGCTGACAAAAAATCAAATACAAGCATGTGCATTATGATGACTTCCAAATGACCTTGAATAGTAAAAGCCACGATTGATTGAGGGAAATAGGAAAGTTGACAGTTTATTTCTTTTGTGCAAATCCGCAGAAATCCTGTCGGCTCCTCCGTAAATTAATGCCATGTAAATTTTCGTTGCTTCACTGTACGTGTTTGATGTCAGTGAGACAAACAAGGTGCTGACATTAGTTAGTCTAAAGACTACCGCTACTATGTATTATAATTTTGACAAAATGTCTGGTATGAAGGATACTTTGACAGAAATTATTTCAACGAAATTGAAATTCAATAAACTTGTTGTATCTCGAAATTAATAGAAATCGTGTCAAATATCTTTTAAAATAAATATTTTGCACAGAAATACAAAAATTTTCAGAGTCCTTATTTTCCTCAAACTATCGTGACTTTTTTTCATTCAAGGTTTTTTAAGATCAGCACAGTATACGTATGTGATTAAATTGAATTTTTCTCAGCTTCAACAAGACGGTAACAAATATGTATTATTACCGTAAAAAGAATATCAATGACCTTAAAAACTTGCGAAAGTAACTTCGAACATAAAAATTGTTAAGCACATTATTCATTCTTTCAAACTAAACAATTACTTTGTAAACGATTTTTTTGTAGCATAAGAAATAATGGAGATACTAAGGTGGGCAAGATAAACGAAACATCCTGTATAAAGATTTCGTAACTCATTAACATATGACACTTTGAAAATATGTAATAAGTTCAAATTTTCTGTATTGAATTATATTTTCTTTATCGTGCAGCCTTCAGTTTCATTTAATTTATATACAGCTATTCATATTTGAGACCTTTGTATTCACAATGTAAGGAGACTTAACATTATATACAATTGAAAATAACACGTTGTGCAAGTACCGATCGAGTAACAATATCGTAAATCCTCGTTCGTTGCTTTCATTGAACAGTATTATTCCCTCTCGTTCTTTCATGCTGCAACAGCCCACGCTTCAACATAAACGCGTCACTCTGAATCCATATCATAAACTGTAACTTTCTCCTACCAACCTACCATCCCTCGCCTCCTATCCATTTCTCCCATTCAATTTTATTTCACGATTTCCTTTTATTCTCCTCTCTCGCTTGTCTACTACTTATCTGTGTATTCCTCCCTCTGTCTATTGGGCGGCACGTTATACACAATAAATGGATTATTCTCGAAACACATTGCAAACAGAAAAAGTTGAACACACGTGGATGAGATGATTTCGAATTTCAGGAAAGACAATAAAAACAAACTCTTGAATAGCTTAACACTTCGGGTGCTGAGTACAGTAGGACCTCGATTATCCGAACTGTAATTAGTAGGTTGACTCGCGCTATAAACATGTTTCGCGTAAAAATGATTATTTCATTTTAGAAGTTAAAATACATAGTGGTACAAAATTAAGTAAACAGTGTTATTAACAATAATTTCAGCTTGTACCTGATATAACGTGACTAATTTTCGAAGTACAGTAGAACCTCCCGTATTCGAACCCTCATTATCCAAATATCCTAATATCCGAACGTTCTGTTATCCAAACAGCCGTTTCGTAGCGATGTTTACATACAATATATGTATACTTTATGGGATCCTTAGGTATTTAAACAAACTGTCAAATTGTTGATTTCTATTTGAATAAATGAAGATAATATACAAAAAAGTGATTGCTCTATTATCCGGCCACATTTGTGTCGCTATTATTCGGATACGGGAGGCTCTACTATCCAAGTGTTCGGATAATCGAGGTTCTACTGTACATTTTAAGCGTGATCCTTGTTGTTGGGGTCCAAATTCAACAAGCATGCAACTGTCAGTCATTAATTCTGTATAACTGGAATTTTTCTCAGTATGATGAAAATGATACACAAGGTAAATGATAAAAATTGATTGCAGGATATAAACGTAATAATAAATAAACAAACTGCTTGGTGGTAGTATGGTGATAGAATATAACCGTACGTAATGATTAACAGACGAAATAATAATTAAAAATATAGATATATGTATAGGCAAGTAACTTCCAAGTCACATGGCATTGGTGAAGTCTAGTGGCACTTTTCGCACTCGCCAGCAGAGGGATCAGCAGCGTATGACTTTCTCGAAAGTCCTCAACCTTCCTACGATTCGAATATACAGGGTGAACCGCCTAACTTTATCACCTGAAATACTTCCGTTGTAATTAAAATTTCATAAAAATGTTTCCTACAAATGTTGCATAGTTTTGTAGGGGCCAGTGTATAGACAATAGTTCTACTCTGTTGTAAAGGGTTAACGAGATAAGAAGGTCAAGATTTTTCTAAAGTGGAAAGAAGAGTAGAGCCACACTGCATCTAAATACATTGAGCAATTCGATGGTCACTACTTCAAGGTGGGAGAAATAATAGATAAGTTGATAAGAAGAGAGCGAATGGCAATTCACTGTATCAGAATAGCTCGAACACAAAATTTCTCACTCTATCTTAATAGTAAAAAACGCTCTCCTATTGTATGAGTACAACAATGAAATACATAATTACAATGGAACATTTGATGTTCGGTCTACAGATGACATCTGATGTCTAATAAGTGACATTCGGTCATGTAATGTCTCACGCGTTTACTGATGACTCAACATGTGGGCCTTTACAAAAGTTAGTATTAATAATCAGTTCTCAACGAGACATCGACAAACTTACATTATAAAAAAGGCGAATTGCAGAATAAGCTGTATATGAATAAAATTGCTATTGGTTTTAAAATCAAGTTAAAAATGGTTAATCTAACAGGGAAATCATCAGCATATCAAAACATACGTAGTGATGAAGAAAGTGAAGAATTTACGTTCGAAAATAATCGGAACATAGGGTGAAAAATAATTACATACGATAATGGTAACAGTGAAATGTATTTATAGGGCAATATAAATACAAATTATGTCGAAACTGATATTGAAGATGGTGAAACAACATTTGAAAATATAGATAGTGAAAGTGAACGCAGAGTTGAGTCGGAGACTGAAAAATTAAAGGTATTTATTGCAAGTAGCGAAGATTCTAGGTAGCCGATGACTCACTTTTTGGGTCATGGCGTGTTAAAACAAAAATTGTCTGAAGCATGTCCTCTCACTCTCACTCTCAGCAGTGTTAGTGATTTCTGGGAATAGTCTTGTAATAATAAGTCTGTATCGAATGTGTTAAAAATTAATTATCAGTAAGTGGAATACCTAACGTGATTTCATTTCTAACTGAAATAAAATCAATTGGTAGCATTATTTAACTGTTTTTCTTTCTTTCTGTCGTTAATAGCCATGTCAATTGGTGAGAGATTTAATTGTTAATTGAGAACAACATTCAGGAACATCATTTTATGGCGACTGGCAGAAATTACTTTTATACCTGAATGTTTCATGTACATACATAATACTGAATGTCGAAGCTCAAGGTCACACGAAGGTCATCGTATAGGTTGTTAAATTCGTTTTGACACAGGCTGTATAGCTATCAAGACACAAACGTATAGGATCACTCAAAAGAACACCATCAATTTTGTAATGACCTTGTTAATGATCTTGTTGGTGACCTTAATGATGAATTTTTTTTACATCACTCGAATTCTGAATGTATGGTCAAAGAAATTACAAATATATTTAAAACTGTCATCCTAAAATACAGTTTTGTCAGTCCTATTTTTTTCAAATACATTCAAACAAAAAATATCAATATCTAAAAATGTCTATTTTTACTAATATCTGCTGTATGACTAATCTACTCATTAACGGAAGCTATATTGACGACCTATAGTGATTTAAATGATAAAACACAGCTTTCTAAATATATTACATAAATATTATCGAACCACCCCCACGTTGTGTCATACTACTTCATATTTCATATTTCTGTTATATCTTTTTACCAAAGCATGTATGAACATATATTTATAAAACATTTTTGCTTATTTCAACTCTTAGAACATACTAACACAGCTTATCGAAAAGATCCTGGAGCACCTGTTCTATCCTGTTGGTTTTCATGACCTCGAAACGCGATGTAACGAACCGCAGAATGCGCAGAGAATTATTTGCGACTTATGGCACGCCCGCAGAATGACATTCCTCTGTGTCCGTCTAATTTTATTGCCACGCCAGTGTTAACAATTTTACGAAATAATCCATAAATATGCATAAGAACACGGTGCGCGAGGGAGCACTATTTACAGGAGCAGATGGTTCTCTCGTCTAGGAAGGAGCGTGTAATCCAAACGAACGAGGACAACGTCGTCGACAGCAACGATGCAGCTGCTACAACGAGGAACTTTCGCACTCTGACACTTATGCAATATTTCTCTGTCTCCTTTGCCGCAACGGCTACCTTCGACCTCGACTTTCCTATTATCGCATTGCACCTGTCACAGGATATTTTGGCAGCGAATAGATTGCGCGTGAAAATCGTGTCGGTTCACAGCGAAACGTGTTCCGCCACACGTTACATACACCCGGTCACAAAAATATTTGGACACCTGTATAATTTTTACATTCACATTCTGTATTTTAATTAATATATTGGGTGAGTGCAAAAGTTCTGTCGATTTTAGGTAATCAAAACATAACAACTGTTTCTAGTACTTTAATTTATTTTCTATGTGTCCATATATTGTCGAATTCATTCTACGACTCTTTTCCAGCTTTTTCTCGATAAATTAATACTCCTTGCTAAAAATTCTTGATCCTTAGGGTCTATAGCAGCGAGTTTTAACCAGTGTGCCACGAGAAGTCCACAGGTGTGTCTAAGATTTTTTAATACAAGTTAATGTGGTGTGGCAACAATGATTAGAAATAACCATCCTTTATCAACGACGAAAAAACTTTTTGTAAATCAGTGAAAAACGTATACTTTGTTGTCAAGTCGGCGAAAAATTATAATATATTTTTTGGTGTGCCGTAGAATTTGAGTAATTAGTTGATGTGTGCCGTGAGATAAAAAAGGTTAAAAATCGGGGCGATGGCAGGAGAATATGAGGGTTGTGTGGTAGCACCTCCTATCCAAACGCCCTAATTGCTTGCTGTAGGGTTAAATAGTAGTACAGAAAATAAAAAATAGCTAGTAATTAATTACTAAAAGAGCAATTTCTGTTTACGATGTAGGGAAATTACTGTAGTATTTATTCAAGAAATTATAGATAAGACTAAATGTTTAAACACTTTGGAGATTTTAGCAGAAAATATCATCAATATGGAAATTGGAGTAAGATTCAAGTTCTATCGGGAGAATGATTCCAATTACGAATTATGATAAATTTCTTACTCTACCATTGTGCAAATATCTTACAACCTCCCGTGCAAGTATCAGACTCGAATCCCACTGAAAACCTATGGGATGACTTGGAATATAAAATTCGAAAACCAATAAATTCCAAGGAAAAATTGAAAAAAAAATACTTCCTGAAGAATTACAGCGAATTGATGTTGAGTGTTAACAAAAATTTCTAACATTTCAACACCTTTGCAACGTATTATTTAAAGCATGGGATAAAGTTTAATTAAAAGCTTGTTATATTGATTTCATAATGTTACAGTTGTACAGTCTCATAATTATTTACCTTTTCGTTTCTCTATTATTATTGGAACAATCGTATAAAATAAGTAAAAAGTACTATCACTTTTGTAAATTAAAAACAGTATTGCAAGATAATGTATTTTTTTAGCTCTCTACGTATTTAATTAAAATACAGACCATAGAAATCAAAGCTATATTGGTGTCCGAATATCTTTGTAACCGACTGTATATTCTGAATAAAACAGTATTTTAGTTTAGAAAGAACGTAGAATGTTGGTCACTTATATAGCTTCACTATGTTTCTTCGTTGAATTGTTAATAGTATAAGAACTAAAAATGTCTTCTTCTTCTTCTTCCTTTTATGCATAACGCACCTTCGACTTCTATGATCATTCAGCCGGCGAACCTACAGTTTTAGGTGGGTTTTGAACCACCATTAGAAATGTCTTATTTCCACCTAATTTGTACTTATAAGTTTAACACAAAATTAAAGAATATTTTCTTATTTACTTTTCTAATGAATAGTATCCATTCCATTTTCTCTTTCTAATTTGAAATAATCGATGAGAAATCGAATGATAAAGTAAATGAAAGTACGTTTCACGAATTACCTTATTAGTTTTTCTTGTTTTTCCTCTATGTCTTTTTAATAATTTTTATCGCCTGTAAATAGATTATTAATTACCTTAACAATTGTGTTAATTTTCTGCGCTACTTCTCAAGGTTTGAATAGCCTTCATCTTTTAATGATTTAACTTTCTCAATTTCTTCGGTAGATAACAAGATACCACGTCCAACAATATTACCAATAATAATAATGTTGATGATATCACAATCACTGATTATAGAAATATTAACTGAATCGTAGTATTTTCACGAACTCAATCCTAATTTTTTTTCAATTGTCTCACTATGACTAATGCAGTAAAACAAGTTATTCGTGTGAGTGTTTCTTTTTTTCCACAAAGCGAAATTTTAAAAATATTAGAGAATTACTTACAACGATATAAATAATTGTTAGCTGCTTGTCTAGATAAATAATATTTCCACCTTACAATATAAAAATAGCGCACGAAATACGATTCTACTTATTCAGTATAACATATGTATTTCTAACTTAGGCTATTCAAGTAACCGGCACTGTAACACCGAGAAGATTATAGAGACAGCAAGGTGATGAATTAATAATGACACACACAATTTTAGAAAAAGCTTGTATAATTTAATCTACATCCTATGTTCTTAAAAAACATTCTCCATGTGGTATTTTACTTTCAAACGAAAGTAATATTACATATCCATTTTACTTAAAGTACATAGACCTAACTTACGATTAGCGATTATAAGTGATGTAACTTCGTAAGAAGGAAAGAGATAGATAGAGGTTCTTCAAGATATTTTTGAAATAGTCACAAGCTCGTGTTGGTTTCTTTCGTCTGTTGCCATTTTCAGGAAATGGAATGTCACGCAAAATTATAATCTATTCCTTTCTTCTTTGTACGGATGAGCGGCTATCCAGTCGAGAGCTCGTTGGATAAGAACTGGAACTGGTTGCGTGGGCGGTGGTGTCGGAAGATGCGCACCCTCGAAAGTGGCCCCATTTTCATTGGCCAACCATCCTAGGTTGATTTTCGTGCCATCCGGAGCTGTCCACGAAGCTGCGCCCTTAACTTCCTCGGCCTCCGTATCCTTTTGGCCGGAGTTTTTCTGGAAACCCGCTTCCTCGAATTTGATACCATTGCCGCTTTCCCATTTAGCAAAATAGCTTCCGTCAGGACTGATGTCTTGGCTTTGACTGACAATGGGAATCTGATTGTCAGCAGCCAACGCTATACCCAGCAGGCTTAAAAAAAGAATCGCGTGGGCAGACATCTCTGAATTCCTAAAACAAGATATCGTTATTAGAATAAGACATTCACGGTAATATATGAAACATTTAATTAACTACTTTTATCAACGAAAAATTAACTACCTCGTTACAAGTACGACAAGTACAGCCTGTCAAAGAAGAGCGTAACTGGTTTACCTTAATGAGCTTTAGCTCGCTGTAGTAATAGTAATCAGTTGGGCAACCAATACGGTAATGTAATGCACCTGATGTTTTTTAAAATTACGTCTTAATAATTGTCTAAGCATTTTTAGTAGGATTAACATTTAATCACATGAATTTAAATTTAGTGTCATTGCACTTTTGAAGGACCAGATATTAATGCTTCTGTTCAAATTATTTTTAAGCAGACTTTAGTTAAATTTTATCTTAACTTCTATTGTTCCACAAGCATCCAATTGCTCCGGAATATATAATTTAATAATTTCTCCAGCATGATTTGACAAATCATTCACAGTTTGCATTTTCTAATACAATTTTTCTTCTTTATTTACAAATTCCTTCCTTCTTCTATATATTCTGCTGTCGTTTTATTATAAATGTGTGATTTTTAAAAAGTAAAGCTATATATTTCTCACGTGTTTTGTTTATTACATGTAGGTGAAAATCGGCAACTTCTGTAGTAATTATTGTAAGACGAAAACGTGTCATTTATGCCAAGACTTTTTATAGCAAAGGAATATGAAGTTATACACAAGTAGACAAAACCTTTGCTCAGCAAATCAAATAAAACAGTGTTGCACAATACAAATATTTTAAATTGTATACCCATTATTGGACTGCAGATGTTTATGCAAATATGCATTTATAGAGTTCAAAATTTTTTATATTAATGCAGTTATAGAAAAGAAACATTGACAGAATTGTATGTTGTTCGTAAATTTCATACTGAAACAATAATGTAGGAATAGAAAAACACGACTGAGTACTCAAATTTCATTTTCTGTACGATTTATATAAAGAATTGTAAATTAAATCCTGTCTGATTAGATATGGCCGTTTTCACTGTGGCGTTCAACGTGTTAAAGAATTGCACTTTTTATCTTTTGACGTTTCTAAGTGTGCATTTTACAGATACTTTGGTATGATAAATTGCATAAATGTCCACAGTCTACCCATTCCATTTGAAAAGGAATAACTTGAATAAAAATCATCAAGGCACTGCTGCGAAATTATCCGTACTGCGAATTAAACTGAGGTTCCCTATTAAACTTATATGTTTTAAACTACTACGGTCTTCTTTGACAGATTGTCTATGATCATAAGTGGAATTTTAATTAACTGATATCGATACTTGTTAATATGAGTCACTTTAATGAATTTCGTTCTAATACGAAATTTATGGCAGTTGCAAATTCACGATTCTTGAATTAATTAGTAACGAGCGTAGAATAAATGAAGTTGAAACAAAGATGGAAAATTGTTCGATCTTTCTCGGATGCACTGCTACCGAAGCGTTCGTATACCTCGATTTCTCAGATATCGCGTGCGAAATCGTACTGACGAGCATACCTCTATTGCATGCACCTTTTATAGTTTCAAATACACTCCGCTATCACCGACATTTTGCGTCAAATGTCACTCGGTGATACCGGTTCAGCCTTCGGATGACCGGTATCACGTATTAAAGGAAACCTTTCCGGCTGGATTACGGGACGAGCAACCTGTAATCAATCCGCACCTACTTCGTCAATTAACTATTACTGTAAATAAGCACTTACTACAGATATATAAATTGCGTGTCGAATATCATTTCAAATGCTACAGTTCCGTAGCGTTTTCTGTGCCAAAATTATGCGACACTTTCAATTTTCACGGACGTCAGTCGTGCGAGTGTTAAGTTTTTCTCTGTGAGAAGGTAAACAGGAATTTATTTTTCGCCCTTGTGAATCAGTGTGGCAAACCTTATGAAAAATAATGAGTAATGGATAATGTTCTTTTCAGAGAAGTTACAAAAACCTTTTAAATGAATGTAATTTAATATTTCAATTTGTGAAGTGACAATGATATGCAAGATGATTCACTGATGACATAGACCGTTTTACTTGAAAATATTAACACTTTGACTGCCATGTCAGCCATATATGGGTGACGCGTAGATTTAATCATTATTTACATGATTGGGAGTAAAATATGTGAATACTTTTAATCACATCTAATAGAATCAGTAAAAAAAGGCTATAACAATTGCTATTATTATTGACTATAAGGAGTATAATTTGAAGTTGTATACATTTTGTATCATAGTCCAGAAAATGTGTCGCTTTTGCTAACACAAGCTGGCAATCAACGTGTTAAGAAAGTCAGAAGTTATGAAGCATCAAATTTGTTGAAGATACAGAAATCCTTTTTTTAATGGCTTTGAGTTACCTTGTAAAAAGGTCAGTTCTCAATATAGTGACCAGAAATGCACAAGCTATCAAGACTGACGAAAAATTTGCAATGCTTCATTATCTTCAATATCTAATTTTTAATAGACCTTTAAATTTAAATAAATAAAATTTTAGTCACTATACCGAGAACTGGTCGTTATCAAGGTTATACAATGTCATTACAGAATAGATGTCTAAATTTGTGTGTTTTACCATTTCTTTCTACATCTCATTGTTTTCGAGTAAAATGCGACGTACATCACAAGTAAATCACTCTTTTAATCCATATTTGACATTAATTGAACCTTACATACAAAAATGAGATGCTTTTTACTTAGATCAGTGATGTTCACCGGAGCTGCGACCTTCCCCCACTGAGAGTCCATTTTCCTCCTTTCAGTTCCTCACAGATTGCTCCTCGTTCCCCTTCGGACCTTCGTCGTTCCAGATCACCATAATTATTCAAACAATTATATTTGCTGTTAAGTATACAGTGTGTCCTGTTTCAATTTTTCCATGCGACTATCTTGGAACGTATTAGTGATTTCAAAAACATTTCAGAGAAAAATTGAATAATTTTGAGGAAAACATAATATGGTGTCAATAGTTTTTTAATACGTAGAAGCATACCGAAGATACGAAGGCCATATATTTTCTTATACATTAATCGATACAGCAGCTTATTTTCTATAAAAATGTATCAGGGCATTTGAACCAGAAAACCATTAATTTAATAAATATCTTGATTTTAATTTTCAAAATACTATTCGTGGCTTCAAAGGGAGCAGAGTGTAAATCAGAATACCTCCTAAACCAGTGATGGTCATCGGAGCTGCGACGTTCCCCCACTCTAGATCCATTCCCCTCGTTTCAGTTCCCTCCAGTTCGCTCCTCCTTCCCCCTCGGCCCATCGTCGTCCCAAATCACAGCCTACATGAGGGGAATGGACCTAGAGTGGGAGAAGGTCGCAGCTCCGGTGGCCGTCACTGACCTAGGTCAACTAGAATATTTATATTTTTTTTTCTGATTATAGTAATTCAATAAACTGTACCTAGAGATTTCTCATACAGAAGTGAATCGAAAACATGGAATGAAGTTTTTCTATTCGAGGCTCTGTTTTCAAGAAAATCAATTTTTAAAATTCGTTATGTTCACGTGTCAGTGGATTAACATTTTAACTCTCAAACATTTATGGTGCTGCAAGGTATTTCACATGATACGACACAACTCTTCAGTACGCGAGGCAGTTTAAAATGTTAAAAATTGGTTCGGTGTTTGTGTATGATTTGGTACCTTCACATGATTTATAAGTTTGTGAATGTCATGGGTATCAATAACAATACATGTTTAGAATAAGATGAATGTTTAAATGCTTCATTTATTTCTCGATTCTCGTATGAGACTCATGAACTTTCGTGTACGCTTCTTGAGCTATTAATATTGTAAACAATTCAATGATTTTTTGTTTCAGTTTATCAATATTTTCAATATCTTCGTGGTCTAATAGAGATACCTTTCCATAAAGAAAATGAACCAATCCATAGGCAAGTGCACACATGTTTAACAAATTTTAACACCAAATATACAGTAACATACGTAAAACTTATTTACAAACTCGAAAAAATATTCGTCGCAGTTTTTTTTATCGGCAATCGTTCTTATTGAAGGGATGAAAACAGCCCCTGGCATTGGGATCGGGAAACATATTTGACGGCATATCTAAAAAAATGTTGGTCCTAGAAAAAACAATTTGCCTACTTTTTAATACTGAATTCAGTTGTATAATCAGTTTCCCGAAAAAGTAATTTGTTTAAGAAATATATTAAAAATTAACATAGTTTTACAAATTTTTCTGGTAAAAGGTTAATCCATTTTCATAAACTTTTGTATACAGGTAACCTCCGTATAACACTGTCGTTAGGTTCCTAAAAAATGCCGTGGTATACGAATTCGTGTTATACGGATTCGTGTTATGCGAAACAAGGAACTAGTACAAAAAACAGGGATAGGTTCCAAAGATTAACAAAACTATATTATTTTCTTTTTATAACTAACAATAACAGAAGTATGCTCATTAAAACAATTAATAATTAAACAAAAGCATTACATATTAATAGTGAATAATGTTTTTTACGAATTCTCGAATCGTGTTAAAGCGAAATCGTGCTGTAGAAATACCAAGTTGTACGGGAATTTCCCTAATTCTCGAATCGTTTTTGAACGAAACCGTGTGTGGGTATGCTGTGTTGTAAGGGGGTTGTCTGTACTTAAACTATGGACCTTCTCCAAAAATGCTGATAAATCAGAATCTTCAATTTCACTGTCGCAAGAAATATTATTACATGTAAAAAATATTCATATTTCGCATTCAACGATCATATTTAAGCTTACATGGTTGGTTTAAAGATTAATTTTTGAAAATAGAGTAACATTCTATTAGAAAAATTTGAAAAATATGTTAATTTTTAATATATTTATTAAACAAATTAATTTTTCAGAAGACTAATTATACAGCTGAATTCAGCTTCAGAAAATAGGCCAACTATACATTTAAACATTTATTCTAGGACCAATAGCTTCTAAGATGTACTGTCAAATAGGATTTTCAACCCTAATGGCAAGGGCGGTTTCATCCCTGCAATGTGGACAGCAGTCGATAAAAAAATGTGTTGAACATTGTTTCGAGTTCTATATCATATCAAAATTGCATAAAAATAAGCGTTTGTCAATTGAGTAATCTTCAGTATTAGTGCCAGTATAACAAAATACAAAGTCAACAATCATAAATTGATCATTGCAATGTCCGGATTTCATCCTTTTAGAAAAATTATGGAATAAACTGGAGATGCGACCAAGGAAAACATGTCCAAACTCAGAAGTACAACTACGGATACTTCTACCCTCAGAGTGTAATAATTAGACTGCGGATGTTTATGCAAATAAACATTTTTAGTCTTCCATTTTTCCTATGTTAATGCAATTAAATAAATGAAACTTCAACGCGACTGCATTTGCTCCCCGAAATTTTTAAAGTATGTACTTTTTATTTTGCTAAATTATTAAACGTCCCTCATTCACCAATTTGGATATACTAAATTACATAAACATCCGCAGTCTAGTAATAATATTACAACACAAACAGTAATAAATGAACTACTAAGATGCCAAAATTATTACATGCTGTAATAAAACAATCACGATATTTTAATAAAAGAAAGATTTCAACGTTTCACCATTTCTTTCATGGCATGTCTAATGTATACAATATCCTGTGAGGTAATATACTATTTTGTATCTAATGACGATCTCATAATTTTGGAGCGCTTATACAACATTTAAAAAGTTTCCTAAGTCTTACGGATAGTAATGTGTAACTACACAAAATATTTATTTTACAGAATACACTGTCCGTTAGAATGATTCACAATTACAATTGATCACATGATCTCAAATGACTATACCCGAGCTGAAATACCGTTCCTTCTGAAAAATGACCTGTCAAGGGAAGCACGGTGGTAATGAACAGAATCAGCGACGTTTGAATAGTTCATACAAGGTATTATGGTGTCTGAGCGCCACCCATGTTCTTTCGTTACGATAAGTACCATTAGTCATTTCTTTATTTAAATATTCGATACGCTTTAGCGATACTTGTAGAGAGATAAAAGAGATATTTTAAGAATGCTTATGCCTTTGAAAGTTTTTGAGGTGACAATAAATCCCATGAATCTCGCGTTAGCTATGGCTATTCAACATTTTGTAATTGTTCCACGAGCTTTGTAAATTCTGACAATGAGTTTATTCCAATTGGCTGTAAGCTGCATGTTGAAACTGTTAACCGATTTAAATTATGTATGAGTTATGTATGACAAGTGTATAACGAGGTAAAATTGAAAACATTCTGTAAAAGTAATTGATAAAAATAAATACAAATATCTTGTTTCAAAATAGATGAATCGAAAAACACTTGAAAGTGTAGATATCCATTGATCTATTTCTTTAAAAATGTATAAACGCATATTCATTAAAAATTATGTTTACTTATATTAACACATCTAATTTAATTATATAATTACTGATTGTCACAAAATTATGAGCAAGCTTCATACTGAAACAATAATGTAGGAACAGAAGAATACGATTGAGTGTTCAAATCTTTTTTTTTATGATTTGTATAAAAAGCAGTGAATTATCTTGTGTCTGATTAAATGTGGCTGTTTTCACTGTGGCACTCAACGTGTTAATAACAGGAAATGCATTTCCCTGAATTTGTATTTTTTGGAAAATGTGATTCCAATGAAATAGCATAAAATGTGACTGAAAAGATGTTTGTAAACACCTCATTCTTTAAATATGGAATGATGTGACAATATTGTATAACAATAAACGCATAATTATGTTTTTAATTGTTTTTGCACTGCCTTCTTATTGCACTCCCTGTCTCTTCTTTTTCCTGAAATCGGTTTTATAAATCACTCTTAATATTCTTTATTAATTTTATTTGTGGGTGGATTGATTCGTTTTTTTATTCTCATTTAATCACTGCAATGCTAATAATACAATAAGTGTAAAAAATAATCTAAAAAGATATTGTATCAAACGAATCGTTAAGTACAGAAAATTATTTTTCTTACAAATATTTTAACAAGAACTTACTGTAGGTCAGTGAAATAGACAATTGAATTGAAAATTTTAGCGAACATAAAGGAAAAGGAGAATTCATATTTTGCTTGCTCGATAGAGGTATTCCCATCATTTAAGAGAATTCTAATATAATCTTAATTAACGAACTCATTTTACTTTGAAGCTTAACCGCTTGACACGTTCAAAATCGCAAGTGCTTTTCCGCATCAATTACTTTCCCAACAAAAATTGACTAACATAAGCGTCGACGCGCATACGAAACTGTTATTTTAGTTAATGGCTCATCACCTAATAGCGTCAAGAATCTGTCTTGGCACTTTGTACTTCGCCTGCGTTCTGTAAACGTTCCTGTTACATTAAAACCCCCCGTTTAAGCTTTTCACGGAGTTACTCCACAGGATCTTCATTAAATCTTCGCCCCATCAACTTTAACGCGCTCATCTCGAAGAGTTTCAACATACTCGCCGTCTTGTAATCAATACTTATCACGAGAAATTATTTTCAGAGACAATTTGTCGTTTCCCACTTCGAGACAATTTTCCTCTTCCATTCTTCAGTGACAGAAAGAAATTGCGACTGTTCCTCGTTACTTCAACGCGCAGCAAATGTACAATTGTGAAATTCACAGCAATAATTCAAGTCCAACTGCCTTAAATACAAGAAGAGGATGACGAATGACTTTTAGAATCATAATTTTTAGACTAATTAAAAACAAACGTGCAATGTCTGAGATTTGGGACAAGAACTTCAGAGCGTTCAACATTGCACAAGAGGCCTCGGTTCTTGACAGTTACTATTAAACTCGCTTCTTGAGGTCTCATTGCTCAGACATGTTAATTAAAAATTTCAATATCAACTGTTTCAACACAATCAAAATTATTGTGTCCTATTTTCTGGGATACTTTACTCCGTTATAAGCAGTCAAATATGATCCAAAGGCGGTTGTATTTGTTAGGTTATTGTGTTCGTTGTTCTTTCAGTATGACGTGATAAAAAAGTTATTTATTAATTCAATTCCCGTAAAAATATTTGGCTCACAGGTACACTTCCGTCCATAAGTCACCGGACACTTACAATTAGTTAAATTAGGAGGTGGACGATTTTACAATATGAAATGACCTATATTATGAAATAGAGTTAGCACTTATTTAGCAATTGTTTATTGTGCATAGAATATGTAATTTAAATCATATGTTAATGATCTTACCAAAAACAAGTAATTAATCTTATATTTTTTTATCATCGATATAACCACCTCGTGCGGATATGACAGCTTGAACTAACAGCGGCATTCTTTTGATTAAAGGTTTTAATGTTTCGCAACTAATTCCTTTCATGGGAAAAACTTCCAAAGTAAATAAAAAGTGCCCGCAGACTATCGTCTGACCGTGTCGGAGATGTATTGAAAGCATGCTTACGCATTCAGTCTTATTTTTTAACACTTTAAGTGCCACGCTGCACTAGCTCAAAATGTCAAACTTCCAAATTTTTATACAAAGTTAATGTAACTATAAATTGTAGCTTTTTTAATCAATAATATCAATAACTTTAATCATTTTTGTACTGCTACTATTACACTTTATAAAATGTATTCATTAATACTATACTCGATCAAATGAATAATGATTGAATTTTTGTCACCCAAATATGGGTAACTTGGCACTCAAAGTGTTATATATTTATTTAATTTAACCGTGAAATGTTATTGATATCATATTCAGGTATTATATTAACGTAAAATAGATAAATATTTTATATTTACTCAAAATGAGGAAGTGTCCGGTGACTTATGGACGGGAGTGTAAACTGCCACGAAGGAAGGAGAACGCTGCGAAGAGATGAGAATGAAGACACAGAGGAAGAAAATTCTTCGGCAAAACGCTTTTATTTATATACAAAAATCACAAGTTAAAGTATACGTATCATATATACTATCAACGCTGCATACGCGTCCGAGGGTGTGCATCCTCGCAGTTGCGATGGCGTCGTTCTTTTTTCGCGTTTTACGTGTGAAAGCAGCGTGCGCACATCGGCACGATCCTGTCGTAGACTGCTGAACGGTACGCATTACTTTCTTCTATACAGGTAAGATAGAGAATCTCGAAGTATAGAGTTATTATATACCGGCTGATTCACGCCTTATTTTTTTCTGTTACGTATATCCTAGATTAATATACCAGGCTATATTTATTTTTATGGTCGCATCGGAGGATCGGGGTCGGTTCTGTCCATGGCAAGCTGGCTTGAAATCAGGTCACGTTTGAGGTATAGTTGGGCTGATTAACCTGCGGAACGAGAATTCTGTTAATTGTCAGAAGATACATTCGCATTAGTTATTGGGCTCGTTAACGCGGCCATTCTAAACACTCTCGATTTCGCGGTACCGAAGTACTACATCCGTCATGATGAAACAGTTCAACGCCGTTTGAAAATCATTTATTTCCGTCGACGAAACTCGTGCGAGTCTGCCGGTTCTTCGAAACGGTTTCTCTGAACTGAGTCTGTGAAACGTCCAAATTAATTTCACGGGCAGAGAACTTGTGCAGAAAAGGACGATTAAACCCGCGTGTGAAGGGATGAAGGGTCATTAGCAGAGAGAAAAGGACAAACCTCGGCCAGGTGGTCGCGGCTGACCACCGTCGTCCTCCTCAGGGTGAGCCGCGTTCCACTCGAGCGCCCTCTGAATCTCTGGTGGTATCGGTGGTGCCGTTGGGATGTGGGAGCCTTGGACTTGGAAGCCATTTTCGTCCGCAATGTACGTGATACTGACTTGCTGACCATCAGGCGCCGTGTAAGAGTCCGAACCCTGTGAGACAACCGGTGTCTCGTTATCTACTTGTTTAGGCTGGCCTGATTCTTGGTGGCTGATTCCATTGCTGGTCTCGAAGCTGAAACAAAATGAAGGAATCTGTAAGTTGATATCCCAGTTCTACTCGAATCAACATTTCTCCAGAAGCAATGATTGTCTTTGAACGCTTTGGCAACGGCTGACCTAAACGCAGAGCTTTACTGCTGAATACGTACAGCTCCGCCACAGAGCACAATATGAAATATTAATATATAGCATTTTGTTAAAAGTAATCAAGCATTTCTCGTCCGTATCACGAAGATATCCTTTGAATAATATAGAGAAGAATTAAAGCAACTGTTGGTTATCATGGGGTATCCACAATATCAACACAAGCTGCCAAACTCGCATTTATATTATATAATTATATAATTAATATTGTAATAGTAATATAAAGTAACAATTATATGATCAAGCAGTTAAATATTTTTTCCTTCGTGACTTGTATTTGAAACAGGATATTATAATGTGTCTGACTAGGCGTGGCGGATTCCACTGTGGCATTCAACGTGTTAAGAGTACATTGCATCTGAAAGTTTAATTGCAGCGTGGAAAATTTTGAAATACTTAGTATGAATAATGAATTCCATATGTTTGTTGCGAAGAAAATCGCAATCGCATGATTAAGGGAAAAACGTTTAACGCAGAACCATCGCTCCCGCCTATGAATAACAATGCATTTATGCAGGGCAAAGAATGTAGTGGGCGACAATTGCGAATCACGTGAATGAGCCACTGCCATTGGATTCAGATACCTGTTATCCTCCGTCCATTGTCGTCACCGTGTGTGATTACTTTGTCCATTGTGCGTTTGCCGGCTAACGACTAGTTCTATGCAGAAACTTGTTACACGATGAAATGTTCACTGAACATTTTACGTTTCTACTCGATTTTTCATTCAATCGTCAGCTCATAAAAAACGCGATAGATAATGTACAAGAAAAAATAAGGGATGAAACTTTTCAGGCAAATTTAATTGAAGACATTATGAATATTCTATATTTTCTATGGACCGTAACTGTTGAAACTATGATTTCCTCTACCGCGTACGTGGTGTCATACATGTTTGTTACAAAGGAATTTTTTTGTATTCTTTTCACATAAATGTTATTTAAACTCAGGACAACAAATATTATATATAATATATAATAAGCCTGTTGGTCAGTTTCAAAACAGAGGTCATGGTGATTCTTCTATGATCCAGGACTTACTTATTAACGTAGTTGCCATCGAAGTTGACTTCGAGCTGTTGAGATGTAATCACCGCATCTTTGTCAGCACCACCAGAAGGTCGTTGAGGTAAACTTAATGTGCCCGTCGTACAAAGTACGACCGCCACTAACACCTGGAACAATATTTCTTTACGTCAGGGCCGCAGGAAAGAGAATTTGAAGTTCATAACAGAAATTAAATCACTTCAAGTAAACTTTAAAGAAATGTACTACCGCGGATACTGGACAAATTTACGGAAACGTGATTAAGGCATCTACTATATGAAGTAGTTTTTAAACAAAATAAATGTAACAGTATTAATTGGACCAAACGAACAATACAGAAGTCACGAAAAACACATGACCTAATTATTCAGTGTCAGTTAGTTAAAGGTGGAATTGCAAGGACTCATCGAGGCTTTTTTATACCGGGCTGAATTGTACATAAAGCCACTGAAAGGGACTTCGATCGAATCGGTGACGATCACCGATCGGTTTCGAACAACCCGAGCGTTAATTAAGTTTAATTGGAATAGGGATTTTCAGGTTGCTTTGTCTCGTGACTGGAAAGAGCAGTAGCGCCTGGGAAATTCGCGGACAATGGATGCCGATCCCTAATACCATTTGCAAAACCTTTCGTTCAAATATTCATAGAATTCGTGAAAGTAACATCCCGCGGTGGCGTGGCCCCGCATGGAACGGCTGCAAAGGGCAACTGAAGATGATAATGCCTAGAAACTGCACGTCGCAGTTACATCAGTTGCAAATGACATTATGAAATACAGCGTAATAGCAGGACGAAAGTGGTGCCGTGTAATGTGCTCGTTTTTCTTTGCACGACCGTGGAACGTGTAATTTCATTCAAAACCCCATCTGCGGTGAATCTGCCCCGGGAAAAAATTCGCGCCCTAAATGTCAACTGGATCGGACCGCTTTTCATCGTTGTGCTTTGCGTTTGCCTAAAGCATGTGTGTCACCGAAACCTCATTGGCTTTTCTAGTACAAATCTACTGCATTAAGCCTTAAATCTTTATGTATTTTTTAATACAAAATACTGACTATACTGTACACTGACATAAGGGCAACTCGGCTAATTCCGTAGTTCTAAGAGGAAAACATGCCATACGTATGCAAAGACTTTTTATAGCAAAATGAATATCAAGGTATATAGAGATAGACCAAACTTTTGTTTAGCGCATAAAAGAAAGAAATGTATTATGATGCAAATATTTTAAATTGTGGACCCATTGCAATTGAAAATGAACAACTTGGATAAAATCATATAGGCATTACTGCGGAGTTAGCTGACTTTCCTCTACCGTAACTTGTTTAAATATTTTGAATTGAAATGTATCACATGGTTTCAGAAGCACTTTAAATATGGGTACACAGAGAACAGAATAAATCTTTTAAAAGCAGTCTCGACTATATTTTTCCCAACAAATTGTCTCGATGCTCCGCTTTTGAACCCATTGTACGAATCACAAGTTACCCCCTGGAACATCGGCGATCCGATTGCAATTCGTGTCCCATAGATCTCTACAACGCGTTTCTAATTACCTATCATGAGTAACAAGGCAGTATTAATGGAACCTTATCCGGGACAAGACTTCATTCTCGTAACAATGTAATCGATATTTTGATTCTCCTTGACCGTACGAGCGTGCTGGAACAAGCGATTGCTTCCTATGTACGTGTCGTGTAACCGTCCAGACAATCGAAGATGCAGATGACGAAGCTGGTTATGAGGAAAGAGGATAAGGAAGGAAAGCGAAGGCTGCAGGCAGACGCTCGTAACAACTTTTTTTCTCTTTATCGCAGCCGTTCTTCCCTGTCTAAGCCGCGAATCTTTGATCGAGACACGCGCGATCGCTTCACGCATGCATACTCGCCGTTCTCGCAATTACTCTTCCATCGATGGAAATCTTGGCGCATCGTTAATAAAATGCTAATTGATCGTTGGCCCGTCGTTACACGGCCTGGCCGAGAAAATGACAAAGCTCAGAAAGTTTCGCAAACGTTACGCGGAATGGAGGAGGAGCTACTCCTCTGGTAATAGCGCCGCGTCCACCGGTTCTCTTGTAACGTGTAATAAGACAGATTATGAAAGAAGTAGAGACGCGAGCCGCTTCTTCATTCATAAGGTCAAACGATCACGGGGGAGGCCACCTTCGATGAAGCGGGACATTTTTCGTCAATTTTCGTCTCCAGTTATTACCTGAGACGTCGATTCTGATACATTAGGACCTCGATTATCCGAACTGTAATTGGTAACAAGATGACACTCATTGTAACTATATTTTGCATAAAAATGATACTTCTGGTTCAGAACATAAAAATACACGGTGAAATAAAATTCAGCACACTGTGTCACTAATAATACTTTTACTTTGAATGTATATAGAAGAGGAATTTTCGAGTGACCAGTGTTCGGATAATCGAGGTTCCACTGTATATGACTTCAAATTATAAATCGTTTCCGAACGCTATCGATTGAATGCTTTCAGGTAGCTTTCCTTTTTAGGAAGCTTGCAATGACTCCTCACAAATCGCTTTCACGCGACTCGCAGACTTTGTTGCGGAGAACATAAATCGTTTTTAAATTGAAAAAATAAATGTGAAATGCTATGAATCTTTTAGAAGAAACAACCGTTTTGAATTATTTAATTTAATTAAGTTCCAAATTCTGTGTGAGTAAATAAAATATTAGGAAATCATTTAAAAAGTATAAAGATAAAAGCAAAAGCTTGAAAATTATTTAGACGATAATGTACTCTTTTGTGTTAAAATTATGTGCCGCGTCAAGTATTTTTAAATATTTAAAAATGTTGCCAGTCCTTAAAAATACCTTTAAAACAGAATTACTATTAGAGTGAAAACGTACGATTAAAAATTGGGTACATTCTAAAAAGTGTTTTACTTGTTCTGAAAAAAAAGTTATATTACGTTAAAGAAAGCATGTTGTATTCATGTGTATCATTAAATTATAAGTATTGTCCCAAATTTTCAGTATTAATTTTTCTACATATAAATGTAACCAATGCGTTAATGAATTTTATACGTTGAGGAAACTCAAGTTTTCTAAATTAAAACCCAACACTAATATTACTTTAGCTAAATATTTTTGTCCAGACGTTATTTTTTTAGACATCATATCTACAAACCTACGTGTAGCTATCATCTCTCAGACATAATGACACACGATAGCAACCTCGCAAATGCGGAAGAGTGATTTTACCGTATCGAATAATTATCCGTTACGTGGATTGCTAACAACAAAGTAAACTACGAAAACAGTGTGAGACTTGACCATGCATAGACCACATCCACAACACAAACTTCAACGAGTGTAACGTTCATTTATCATCACCTGACTGCGGATGTTTATCCAATTTAACAAACCCAAATATCTAAAATACGCGTGTTCAAAACTCGGAAAAGAATGAAAACTATATTTTTTAAACATACACAGAACAAAATGCAGTTATATCAAAGTCTCATTTCTATAACTGCGTTGACATAAACAATATTGAACTCTAAAAACGTATATTTGCATAAACATCCGCAATGTAATCATCACATTGCTGCTATTTATTCGTGGCTCGTTTCTCGAATATGAATTTGAAACGGCATGAAAGATGAGGCGTGTGCGTAGAAAACTATTTGGGATTCTCATTGGTGTCACGCTTTATTCCTTTGCAATTGTTCTACCTCGAAGAAAAAGGTGTCGGCAGGAGTGTACCGTGTTGCAATCGCGCGCATCGTTCGTCGTAATTGTTATGATAATTCTATTCTTAATTTCACGCCCGTCTTATGATCTCCCATTCGAATTCCGTCGATTTTGATTGCATGCTACGCAACGGCACCATTCATGAGGATGTTCGAAAGCCTCATTCGAAACCATAATTTAAAAAACAATGAACGGCACTGTCCTCCACCCATTCGAATCGTTTCATATAGATTTCACGATTTTTCGCGTCGAATCGTGAGAGTCTCTTGAAATGATTTCGGCCTTTTCGAATAATAATACACAGTCAACCACATTAATATAATTTCCATGTGAAAAACACCGAAACGGAAACGTCACGAACCGTAACTTGCCAACACTAAGTGACATAATGGTAATAACGAAATTCAACCTGCTGGTAATCGGTGTTAAAATTATCCTGATGCAACTCCTACGTAATTTAAAAGTTACACGTTTATGGCGAAAGGATTGCGAAGATGCGCGCTGACAGGTGAATGCGAAAATCTCGAAACGCAACGATGACAGTCATATAATTCGACTGAATGCACTTTATGGGACATTAGGGTGTTTTAGTGCGAAACGGCAAGCACAAAATTTATATCCCCTGCTTTTCTCAGAAAACTTTCCTTTTCGTAATTCTGTAATCTCTGTGTCTTACGTAATGGAATTATAGCAACATGAAAAATTACGCCGACTGTTTTGCGAACTTAAGATATTCTTTTATGCCTGCGAATGGAAGCTACGCAAGACTGGATAGTTTATTCCCAGAATCGTTGGAAAAAAATTCATTGACACCTCGAACGTACAGAGAACGATGGTTGCATTATCTTTGTACATTAATTACGTGACAGAGATTTTCCAGGCGATGATACAAGCATTCCAGAGAAAAACACGAATCGGTGATATCTTGCCGGATCAGTTATTGCGAAAATGACATTAACGAATCGTATAATGTTATTTTACACCGATATCGAGTGTCAGCGCTGATGTATAAACTTTGATTAACGCTGCGCCCAATATTCCATGTGAACCGTCGCGTTTCAGTATTTTTTTGCAATATGGCCCGATAAAAAGTATCCCGTTGACGCGT
Organism: Macropis europaea; assembly: GCA_916610135.2. NCBI lineage: Eukaryota > Metazoa > Arthropoda > Insecta > Hymenoptera > Melittidae > Macropis > Macropis europaea. The sequence continues at coordinate 18,933,030 of OU744349.1, forward strand.
TAAATGTACGTTTCGCGTTTATCTCGCGCATTTTATTTCGGCAAATACTACACGATGCTGCGAGCGAAGCGAAACGTTATCGCGTGCACACAGTATGATGACACGGAACGAAATACACAAAAAAACAGTGGAGAAAAATGGAATCAAATGATACAAAACGCGATATTACATCATCGCGAGTTGGTTGTAACAGAACTTTCGACCGTTCTTATTTTATATCACTCTAACATTTCTATCGAAAATATCCAATCACGTGCTACACTTATCTACCAAATGCCGTATAGCCTCCCGTTCAAGCCTCTAAAAACTATCACAAACTCTTTGACAAATAGAAAAGTCTTTCAAAAAAATACAAAAGCAGAAAATGCACACTTCTTCATCGATACTATTAGTTTGATTTCTATGGAATCTACCAGAGAATTTGGAACCGGCCGAGTGCAATAGGAACGTGACGGTGCAAGGATGGAGAAGACAACCCCCATGGGTAGCATAATTCAAACGATCCGGCCACCTAAGACCGTCGATAGCTGACAGGTATGTTAGCGGTGTAAATGCCGAGACTTCTCGTTGCAGAGACTTTTAGTCTTATCGTTAGAAACCTAGTCCCGATGGCTACTGTGTTGCATTGCTTACAGACTGAGCACCTACCTTGGTATTGAACATAATCTCTCTGTCACACGGACACCGGCGATGAAGTGGTTAGGATGCAGATGGGTTGGTACTTGTGCTTCTTCGTCAGATGCTTCGGCTCTTTATATACACGACCGCAGCAACGTGGTACAGTGAAAGGGGTCATCCCTGCCCTCTTCACAATGCACTTCTTCTAACCAGTGCATCTTTGGAAAAATGCGCTCGGACGAATCGAGAATACGGATTTTTCGTCGTGACACTGGAAGTGCACGTAAACGAAGGCCCGTTAATTTCGGCTGCCGTCTTATTCGATGGCATAGAAACGACTTTATCCGACGGCCACCGGAACAGCGTCAAGGATTCGCGAAATTCAGACGTTTCGAGAAAGAGAGACAGAGACGAGAAGGTGAGTAGGTGGACTCCTCCTTCGGATTCGGACGAAAGATTTCTTAAAACGGCTTCGCGTTGTTAAGAAATAATTAGTGTGGTGTACGCGCGGAAAGAATTTACAAAAGAATGTTATGAGCGAAAGAAAAATTGTTCAAAAACATTTATGTGAATAATCGATTAAATTAAAGAATTTTATTTATCAGTACTTAGTTGTACGAGTATACAGTGAAATAATGGGGAAATGAAATAGTTGAAATAAAGGGCACTGACTGATTTTTTTTATTTTAGTGTGAATGTGCATATGAAATGCAGGAAAATTCAAGTGTAAAGTCGCAGTACAAAACTTCGAATATGTTATGTTGTTTTCAATTTTCATGTAGTATATGGTGAAATCAATAGAACAAAAGGCGGATATGTCGAAAAGAGTTGAATATCACATAAATAAAATGCATTTAAAATACATATAAAAAATGCATTATTAATAGATAACTCAAGGTTTGAACAGAAGAAAGAATTAAAAGAAGTTATAGAGTAAACTATAATGAAAAGCTTGAATCCTTCATTGTCATTTATTATTACTTTTTATTTTAAAAGAAAGAGAAATAAAATAAACGAAGCGAAATATAACAAAATTGCATTGATTGAAAGTTACATTCCATTGATTTTATTACATCCTCGATGATTATGCGTTTGAATGAGAGAAACACCGAGTGCAACGAAGACGGAAATATCAAAGTAGGAAGATAATTGGCATTTGCTGCAAGGTTCTACCGGATATTTGTAAAGAATTTTTATAAAATCGAACAAAACAGGCTATAATTAAACGCTGCGCCGCGTAAAGGGATGCAGTGTCTAGGTCATGTACAATTATGTTGGCTTTGATCATGGTGTAGAAAATGTTCGTTTCCTTGAATCATATGTTCACACGCGATGCACGATGCGTCTGCATTGTGCGTCCAGGAACATGAATTATACGAGTGCCATTTATAAGCACCGCATTCACCTGGCTCAGTGACATCGCATTAAGTATCAATCTTATTTATTCGAAATTTCGACTTCATCTTTTATTCTACATACACGTATTACGAACAATTGTTTTAAATGTTTTGTGCTAAAAAATATGTGCTTTAATAAGAATTATTATATACTTATATAATAAGTTATATATTTATAAAAATTATAATATAGTCATTATAAGAGTTATATATTTATAAAAATTATTATATAGTTATATACTAAATTATATATTTATAAAAATTAGTGTATAGTTGTTATAAGTTATATATTTTTTAAAAGTCACCTAATGGAAACATGTTGCATTTAGTAGGCACAGTATTTTATTGTAACGAATATTTTGAATTTCCCGTCAACCAAATGTATTTTAACGAAGAAACAGAGTTTTATGCTTTTTAAAAATTACTATGTTTAACTATGAACGATAACAGAAATGTTCTGTATTTGGTATGTTCAGTATACCTGTTTATACAAATGAAAAATAAAAAAATTATACAGTGTACTGTTTAAATATGTAACAGTTTAAAAAAACTATTGACTTTATGTACTATATAGCTGTAAATACAACTTTCTATAAGACTGCTTATTTGGCATTTTCTTATTTAGTACCGGGTATCTGTTATTTAGAAATCATTTCTACATCGCGTCGCACAGATTCTAAGAATTAAAACTTCCATTTGCAAGTATGTTTCATCGATACAGTATGCTGCAGAATTTTTATTATCCAAAACATTCCTGTGAGTAAATTCATTCAAAATGAATGACAGGGTAAGTACAAGTAAAGTAAGAATTTTCTTTACTAATTTTCTCTTTTCAATTTTTCTCGTTGTAATCGCAAAATATTTTCTCTTGGCGTGCTTTGACATTTAACATTTATTGCATTTGTTATTTATAGTAATTGCAACATTTTAGACGCCTGATATGAAAACTTAGTCCACACTAATGCACAACACGTGCAGTTAAAGCTTTATCGGAATTGGTTTTAAGTAAAATTTACGTAAATAACTCACGGACGTTGCAGTTCGTATTCCAATATTGTAATATTGGAATATCAACGTTTTAATGCATGAATCTTCTGCTTAACCCTGACATTTGCTGCACAACTTCCAATCGACGATAATGCATCAAAGTCTACTTGCGCATAATTTTTATAAGGCCGCGAACAATTTTCGCTCACTGCTCGCCACTTCAAGTATCCGCAAGCGTTTCAAACAACCAAAAATGTTTCAAAATTGCTGCGCCTAAATAGCGCGATGATTTCTTACATAATTTTCAATTATAATCGAAACTACACAAACAAAAGATCATGCTGATTATTGAGTAAAATTTAGATAATCGTGTAACAATTTTTTTTATAACGATATTTTGAGGAAGTTCCATATCATATAAGTTCAGGTCTGAGCATGTTTGAACTGAAAATAAGAAATAATACAAATATTACTTTATTTTAAGTGACATGAGAAATTTGTTTGAAATAACAGCAAGTTTAAACGACGAACAATTTCATTAAGTCTTATTTTGGATATTAAAACTTAAATAATTGTGAGAAACTCTCTAATGAATCTTACAAATTTGTATTATGTTAACACGGAATAATACAGCGCCTAGAATGAGGAAAAGTGAGAGGACACAATTAAAAGAGATTTGATTATATCTGAATGCATATGTACATACATATACTGCATTAATTATTCTGTTGCTACAATGTAATATGCAATAATTGTTTCTGTATAAGCGCGAAGTATCCTGGATAATAACTGTTTACATTCTTCATTAATTCTGCATATAATAATTTAAATACCAACATATGTAATACTTTCTAGCTTCTAAATTTCACTTAAAAAATATTTCAGTGAGAATTAATGACAGATTATTATTTGGAACCATTGGATGCGAAATAAAACAGTAGTATGTCAAAGAACGTTGATTTAAAAAATCCCAGGTCTGTATGAGTACATGTAGAATTGTATGACATTACATTAAAGCTCTCGCGTTATTAAGTCGCAGGACTTCGCGTACTTGCTCATAAGTTTTCTTTTCTTTTTTTCATTGTTGCTGGCAGCCTTGAATAACTTAAGTAATCTTCTTGATGCTTCTTCGATTTCTCGTTACGTGATCGAATCTCGCATGTTATGATTCACCGATGCATACGTACGTACATGTATGACAATGGTGCGACGTTCATTAGACGAACCGACACAAAAAAATCGAATAGATTTTTATTAATTTCCATTCGAACAGGTAAAACGGAACGCATTTGCACCGCCGTGGGTTCTGCGACATGAGAAAGGTACATTGTCCCGCAGTCATGAAAATTAATGGTTCTGCTATCGATTCATGACTTAATTATTGGAATCTGCACGAACGCGTGTATAATGAATGAAATCGTTACTTCCGAATATAGTGCATGCGTTGAATATTTGCAGCGATTATGGGAATTAATTTATGATTAAAGCACGATAAGTTCTTAATATGTAATTTGTTTTACTATTAATTATTTAGCATTACGTACATGTACGTACATTCATCATAATAACGTATACATAATTTATATGTTTGTGTATTGAATGCACGCCGCGTTCCGTAATTATCTACATACAGCATGAAGTAGACTGATGACATAAAAAATGTTAATACAATTCCGATTGAAACGTTGAAATTATGATGAAGATTATATCGATGTTTATAAGTAATTTTGTGAGCGTACAAAGATCAATTGCGGTGAGGAATTAATTAACTTTCCACCTCCGTAATTAATAATCGTCGAACGATTTGCATAATCACTCAGTGGTATCGCTTGATGATTAGAGACGCGAGTGTTGCGACAAATTCATATGTTACCTGTATCTGCTTCACTATCCCTTATCTCGACACGTTACAGGTTTTATCTGCTATAGGCATCTCGTACATGTAATTAACACATTCAGATACTGTCACTGCACAGTAGAGGAAATATTATATCATTACCTTCCAAAATTCCTTTATGAGTCAGTTTTACGTATCTTTAATATACATATACCTTTCAGTAGTACGTATTAATTAAATCTATTACACAAAAAATTATTACAAGCTTGTCACGTTTATTTTTGCACTGAATGCATATGTTATTTTTATATTATAAGTTCATACAATGAAAGAAATTATAAAATATTAAATATAGTAATTTCGAAAAATTGTTGCGTTCAGCTTTCATTTTCGTATTAAATACACATTCATTGTAAGATTTCGAACATCCAAAGTTTCATAAATGAAATTATTAACACGTTGAGTGCTAGAGTGAAAACAGCCATACCTAATCAGACTCGACATAATTTACTATTTTGTATATAAATCGTAAAGAAAAAAAAAAGATTTAGGTACTCAATCGTGTTCTTTTGTTCCTAGATTATTGTTTCAGTATGAAGTTTGCCCACAATTTCATGACAATCAACAATTGTTTAAATTACCAACTTTGAACATGAATGGTTCCAAGTGTTTTCTGGAAATCGAAAATATAAAGTAACGGGCTATTATTTATATATGTGCATTAAACACCCCTTTAGCCATCTTATTACACCTTGTCTTCTCACACGAGTTTATCTCGATGATGAAGCTCGAACGATCGATTCCTATTGCCAAATATCGAAAAGGGGCCAGCCATGAAATCGAATTAACCAATTCGTCACCTCGATATTATAAGAAATCATCGGGCGGACGTTTTCGGTGAAACTCGTTGCTGATATTAATGTCGGCGGGAGATCCCGATTCGTTATTAATTTTCGTGTAGAATGTACTCAGCCTTTCTCGCACGGTTCCACGGCCGTACACCGACATTTACATCGTGTCATTCATGTGACGCGACACCATAGAATATGCACGATCCCTCGGAAGACAATCTACATTTCCACGAACCGAAGAAAACGTACCGAGCATGACAAGTCCACGTCGATGAAAAGAAAAGTATAATATTACCATATTTCTTCTTTCAATGAAAGATTAACTCTCTACAACCGGAATTTATTTGCGTATGACAAAAATAATAAATCACATAAAAGTTAAGATAAATCATAAAGGATGTATCACGGAATATAAACGCAATAATAAATAAACAGATTCCTTGATGGCTGTATAGTCGTATAATATAACTGTACATAGTAATAAATAAACGAAATAACACTTAAAAAGTATGGATATATAAATATATAGGTAAGTAACTTCGAAGTCACATGGCGTTATAAAGGGTTAAAATGAGAAGACTACGGTTCACGCGGAAAGAGATCCCGATACGATGGGGTATAATCGATCGCGTGATTTTTTCTCATTCACGATCAAAGGAAGAAATAGAAACGAGGAGTAAATACAGTGTATCACATTGAAGATTAAAATGTCAGAGCTTTCAGTCCTCGATAGCGGTCGGCCGTCACTTGAAGACCACACAGTCGAAGTGCAATTCCGTTTCGCGTCGGCCAGCTTCATTCTTTTTAGCGACAACGGAAAGGTCAGAAAAATTCTCGTTATTGCAACAGAAGGTGTGTCAGATAACTGCCTGTGTTGCCTTTGAATACGTCTCACGCGAATTATCCATCAAAAATATCAACGTTATCAAATCACCTTTCTTGTCGCCGTTTTTCATTTGGTATTTTTGACAGGTTCCAAAGGAAAAGCATATCATTAACAGAGAAACCATGTGGGACGTGTCATTAACGTAGATACAGTGAATGAAAGTAGGTCCTTTTAATGAAGTTGGTGGAAGGCTAAATTAACGAATAAGACGAAAAAGTTTGGTTAATAGGGTCCGCGGGGTATGTAACAGGTTGTTAAATAAGGAAAAGTAAAGAAATGAACGTGTAATGTTTAATGTTACTAGTACTTCGTAATTTCCAGCTTTTTGTAGTCAATGACTCCTTCAGTCTTCTCTTTCAACGAAATTCGATTGTCTAACTATAGTCAACCTTGTTCTACTTAATACTTCATCTTCTGCTTCACACATTGCGTGTCACAGAGAATAATTTCGTAGCTAATATGACACTTTAATATAGTTCCTTATAAATATGTACGTGTGTCCTTAATACTTTGACTGCCAAATTTTATTAGCTGAAAATGACAAACATTGTAAATTTGTATATAAAGTGAATATAACTTTCTACCCACTTTCATCAATAATATTAGTGACTTTCATAATTTTCCACTGATTCTATTAGATTTTATTAGACATATTTATTATGCTGTACATGTGCAAATAAATAACGAGTCGATAAGTGTCGCCCACATATGGGTAATACGGCAGTCAAAGTGTTAAAGATATTCAAACATTCAATTATTAGATGGAATGCTTGTTGCTTCATACTATGATTGTAATTCAGAATTAATTAATGTTACTCACAGCTTGATGAGATTTAGTAGTCATTTAACACGTTAACTACGATTAGGGGCATCGATGACCGGTGTCTCAAATTTAATCTAATAATAATACAATTTTGAGCAGCAACAATATTGTAATAGTAATTTATAGTATCGATTGTACAAGGCGTGGCAAAATTCTTGACACAACCGAGAAGGGGCAGATTTTATACAAAACAATAAACTCTAAATATAGAATAATATTTTTTTATTCAAGGTTTCTGTTTTTGAGGGAGTCGAGTTTGGAAATTCGCTGAGTATACATATACAAATATATACATATGTATATATATGATGTTGTGGATAGCAATCAGATTGGGGAATTCTAATAAGTGAAGAAGAGAACTGAAAATATCGAACAAAATATTTCTCTGCAATACTTCTGTCTCGAGAAAATCAACTTTGAAAAATGAGCATAAATAGATTTGTGTAGGTAGTGACTCAACGACCTTTTCTCTACATATCCACACTGCATATTCTCATGCATGATTCAAATTGATAACTAGACTGCGGATGTTTATGCGAATATACAATTTTAGATATCAATATTTCTTGTTTTAATGCAGTTGAAGAAATAGAACTTTGACAAAATTGTATTTCACCCCCTAAAAGTTACAAAATGTATTTTTTATTTCACTCACTTTATAACGCGTACATCCTGTACATGTTTAAATATATTAAATTGCGTAAAAATCTGCAGTCTATTGATAACATATTGTACTGTTTCTACTACTCTAATAATTTACTACTTTTTTACATAATAATTAAGGTAATACCTACAAGAGTAATAGATGAAATGGGATTGTCCTTTTTTTTTTAAAGAAAGCCACTTATGAAGCAAATTTTTTATTGCAATACCATGAATTTTGCCGCAGACTGCCCCAACTATTAAATAGTTTTATTAACCAATTTTTTGTTGTAAATTATAGAAGGTATTATACAGAGTATTAAAGACGTCCAGGATAGACAGATTTATACTGAAAAAGATTACATTTTACTAGACATTCTTAATTTAATTTGTTGAGTACGGTCTACACACGAAGTCTTGCATACTTTCTATAACACGTTGAATGCCACAGTGAAATCTGCCGTACCTAGTCAGACACAACATAATCTACTGTTTTCAACATAACTCGCACAGTAAAAAAATATTTTATTATTTGAACATTTAGTAATTACCGGATACTATTGTTACGATAATAGTTCTGTTCAAAATTGTGTACGAATTACTAGTTATGTAACACGTTGAACGCCGTGGGGGTCGCCGGTGACCGACTCCTCAAATTTAACACATTGCGGACCAGTAGTTTTATTACTAGCTTTACCCAGTGGCCAGCTATGTTTATAACAACAACGCAAATACGAGAATTCTCGTGATTGGCCACAAGCTCTAGAACAGAAAACACGAGAATTCTCGTGATCCGTCCGCAATGTGTTAGTTTCATTAAATAAGTATAGATTGTCGCAAAATTCTGAACAAACTTCGTATTGAAACAATAATTTAGAAACAGAAGAACACGACTGAGGCTTCAAATCTTTTTTTTTCTTTACGATTTATATAAAAAGTAGTAAATTATATCGTGTCTGGTTGAGTATGGCCGTTTTCACTGTGGCGTTCAACGTGTTAATTAAATAAAATTTGTAGCGTCGGTCACTGGGGACCCCCACAGCAGTCACTGTGTTAATGCCGCGTTTCCAAAAAGTAATGGGCGTCTGACTAGTTACGGCCGTTTCCACTGTGACATTCACATGTTAATTAAATCTTTATTACGTGGGTCACCGGTGATCCACACAGCATGGAACGTGTCGAGTCAGAAGTCTCCTAATCGCTAAAAAAGGTAATAAAGGAAAATGATTATTCATATGATCACCTTTCTGTCGTTTTAGCCTTTTAGGGACATTTTTAACCCTTCTCCCCGTACACTCGCAATTTACATTCCGACAGATAGGAGCATCAGCGGGATGCAATTGCCTGATGAGACTGTACACGCAAGTATGGACAAATCATGCAGCTCACCCATAGAATCAGCTGAGAGAAGATGAGACGATCAGGTAAGTTATGCGAGTATAGATCCCTCGCATAGATCGCGCAGATGCTGGTGTAAGTATCGATGTATCAGGAACGTCTCGATAAAGGTAAAAAACGATTGTATGCGCGTGTCGAGAGAAGGTAAATAATATTGGGTGGAATTCAGTTAATGATACAGATAAAATGTAGCCTGTATCATTATAAATTGTTACTGTTTTTTACCATTTCTATTTTTATTAATGAGGATTACTTGGAGACTGCATAATTTTACCTTTGATTTCAATTGAGGAATACGAAACAACTTTTGCACCAGCATAATATTTCAAACAAGAAACAGTAGATAGCTCATTGTATTTCCGAACTTAAATATGGATATAAAACTGAAACAGTATTTTAAATACAATATATTTCAACAATCGCATTCGATTGGCAGCGAAAATAAAAATGTGATTGTATGTGAAACATTTTATTTATTTTAATTTATTTTGAAGTTATTTCGAACGTTCGAAATATTTTTATCGCGTGTAATGAAATTCACGAACACAATTAACTTTATTTATATTTTTGCAAAGAGTAACACAAGATGTAAAAAAGAGGACATCCTATGTTAGAAATAAATTTTTATGCAGAAATAAATCAGTAAACATTTGACATATTTACATTTAAGCACAAAATAGATTATTTCATATTTCAAGTATAAGATATAATTGTTATTTAAGTATTATTTTATATTTTAAATATTAAATATATTATTGTATGCTTTAGAATATTAATCTTGTTTTCTGTTTAACATATTCCTTTTTTTTGCCTTTCCTTCAAATTTTACCTTTTATATTTTTCCTTCAAATTTTACCTAGCTCTGGATCTTAACATTCACATAATTTTTACATACCAACAGTAGACTAAAATCAGTATTCAGTCCAATTTAGGTCTGCTTAATTCTGTTTTTTTTCGACCATAAAATACACTGCTGAAACGATTTGCCACATTATTAGATTTTTGTACTTCAATTACATTTAATATTTTCTAATGTACAGAAACATAGCTATTGAAATGAAATTTCAGGAAAATCACACACGGTAGTGGTGCAAGCCTTCGCCTCAAGTACATACATAGAAAGGCGAATCGTATAACTGCAATTTAAGAAAGTGTTGTGCGAGTTCAGACCTGGACATCGACAAAATAATGTTATTTGAAATATTTTAAATAACATATTACTTTGTTCCATAGATAATTTGTTATTAAGATGTAGAGCCATCTTCAAAACATTTAAAATAATGAAGTAATGATATTTGAAATATTCTTACAAATAATGTTTGATTTTATTTCATGTTCATTTAAAATACAATTTTACTATTTATTTAAAAAAAATAATTCGGCGAATATTGACTGTATTAAGTGGTGTAAGATAAGTATTTTTTATCAATTCTCACTCGACTATTATATTTAAATGAGATACTTAAGTGGTTACAAAACATTACGCATACATTGAAGTTAAATTATTATGTAGTTGAAATAGAATGTAAATAGACGTGGCCAAAGTGCCCCAGACTTACAACTAAAGAACTATTATATATTATATTCTAATGACAGAATAGTCAACACGTGTACGTACGTACGCATGTATATGCAGCTAGATTAATTCAAATTATACTTTTTGAACCTTCTTATTATAAACGCTGTGTCTACTGAACAACTAAACAATTTATTGACTACGTGAACATTAAGTAACTAAAATAATTCAAATTAATTTGACAATTGTTCGTCTTTTTTACATTATTTAATGAATAATTATTATTTCATGTAGCAGAAAGTCCTGATAAAGTTAAAATAATTGAATATAGTAAACGCATATTAAAAAAATTAAATATATTAATTGATACAGGATTATGTTGAATATTATATTAATTTCGGTGTTACAAGAAATTAATCTGAAATAATAAATAAAATTATGTCAAAATTTTGTTATTTTCAAAATTATTATCATATAACAGTCTTGAAATGTTATTTTTTGAATAATATCTCATAATCATTAAAATATAATTAATTAATAAACATATAAACATCAATCATCAAATATTTCACTAAATTAATGTCGCCACACTTAATTATTTTGAAATACAATTGTCACTTCATTGAATGTTAAAATGAAAAAATTCATTAAAATTATATTCGCGATTAATTCATTTCCAATATATTAAACAAAATGTAATTAAATGTTTAAATATTTCCAAATAACCTCATTGAAACTACTCTATTGAAATGGTACTTCAAACGATTCTTTTTTATTTTCATTTCGAAAAATCTTTGCCCAGGTCTGTGCGAGTTCAACTACAAATCGAACACGCAACCGGGTCGAAACGTCTCAGCAATAGCACTTGAAGATCTTGCATCACCAAAGGATACAACGTCGAATACGAAGGAAAAAAACTGAGAATCCACGTGTTCCGGGATCGAGTTCCGTTCGGATACGCCCCTGATCTCAAGCGTATTAGCTGTAATACTAAACGTAGATACATCGGCGCATGACGTAGCGCCCTATAGAAACGACTACGTGCCATAGTGTCATAATGCGCGTCCTTTGAAGCTGCTTTTCGAGTTGCGTAATCACATTTAATAACGACAGCCAGACGATTACCGCAGCCGCAGCTTGCCGGCCACAATTTTACCTGGTTTTACTTCATGGTGCTTTAAAGGACGCGTCGACACGTATTTTCACGACTTCGACATCGAACTAAATCATTGCAAATTCCCGCAAGAAAGCACGTTACGAAATAATTCTACCCGACGATCGAAATCCTCGTCTGTGGAATGGGACACACGAATTTAGTAGTAATCACTAGTGATGGGATTGATACGATACATGTGGATGATACTGAAACAATTCGATACCTGAGTAGTCAGTGGGAAGTATCGACAGGTATCGAAATCTTGGATACTAGGTATCAATTTTCAATACCGATTCCTTTTAGAACGATACCAATCCTATGGTGACCAAATTACACTTTGCGAATATAAACATCAGTCTCCAGAAGAAGTATCAAATCGGTACCGATATTTTTGTAGAAGTATCAAACAGGTATCGATACTTTCGTATAAGTATCGAAGTGGTATCGATTATTTTTGATACCTACGTGTTTGATACTACTCGATACCAGATCGAAATTTGTAGACTGGTATCGACAGTATCGATGCTGTATCAGTCCCAACAACAGTAATCGCGTTTTGTAGTAATCACCCCCTACTCTTTCAAACTCGAGCAGGAAAACTCGAAGAATAACATTTATTTGGAACAAAGGTGATCTTTGATTGCAACACGTCTGTACAAGCAGATTTAGAGTTAGTGATGATTTCTGACCTCTTTACCATGAAGGAAGGAATTGTTAAAATTTTCAAATTTGATGCTGAAATGTTTATTCGATTTCCTTTTCCTTTGTCGTGTTAATTTCAGTTTTTTATACTAGTAGCATTGTTTACACGTTAAAAGTGACCTTGTATTTGTGTACATTGTTATGTACACTGTTCTGTCTATCTAGGTATAAAGAACGTCATAAATATTTTAAATTCAGTAAAAAAACACGTATCTGTGGAAAGAGAGTAGAGTGTTCAATATTCCGTGTGCAAGCTGCATTTAAAGCGAATCGTTAGAAGCTTGAAAATAGATTGGAACATACGCTCGAGGACCATGATCAGAAAAATTGTATGAATTGAACGTATTGAGAATAGTTGCTTACGTACAAACGTGGAAGTGCAAAAATAAATGAAAATGTTTCATTGAAAAATGATGGAAGACTTAACAATTCGCAAACATCAGGCTAATGATTGAATGTTTGATCTACGAAATTAGTCTTCATTTCTTAATTATATTTGAAATAAACAGGAGATCGGAGAAAACATTCAAGATTTCAAGAAAAATTTTACAATAATTTTAGTCGATACGTGACAGTACACAAAGATAAGATAGCGAAATAAAAATGGCAATGGAGTCGAGAAGAAGTGTCGCAATGCTGTTGCGCTTCTTTCTCCGAAGGACCGAGCGTACGGCCGTCGTATGACTGCGCATTAAATTTGTATCACGATTAACAACGTTTGACACTCAATATATAATATTGTTATGTAATGTCGAATGCAGAAGCACGGAGCAACATCCTTGTAATTACTTAACGCGTTTGGTCAGTCGGATTTTTGCGATACCCACGCAACGTTTCACTGCGCACACATCTAAATAGAAGTTGACCTATACCAGTAATTTCACTTATTAGCTAATTCATTAATTTCACTACTTTTAACACTCGACTCTGCGCACATCTATCGAACTGCGGCAATCTTCTTACATTCGTTTTCAATTGCACGTTATATCACTGAGTTGCACAGCTCCATAATGCAATTTTACCAAAATTTCACTACATCCTCAATTAATTGGGAGTAATTAGAAAATTAATCTTGTGATTCGAAAAAGTTCCAAATAATATTATGGCTAAATGAAAATTGAATCGTTTATTATTGGAAGGATGTGTGTCCATTTTTTTAAAATTTGACACCAGACAATAAAAACTACTTAATTTTCTTCGAAATAATGTTTATTAGGTTTTTCAATCATAATCGATAGAAGATATCAAAAGACACTTTTAATGTTTTTTTTTCGGTGCCATAACCCGTAGTTTAGGTGATTCACAACATTTTAAACGCATAATTAATTCTTCCCAAAATATGAACATGCGCCCTTTCAATAATTAACGATTCAGTTGTTTATTGTACACTTTCACCTGATAGAACCTTAATTGCTTTAAACTACCGCGTATTTTTTCAAGTGAGGATGTTCAGAAGAAAATTGAAAAATGGAACAACTTGAATTAGATTAGGTATATATTTTATGTGAACTTCGATTCAAGTTTTTTGCATTTGCAACATGACTTTCTGATCTCTTCAGATTTGTACTTCCGTCAATTTACGACTCCGTAAAAAAGCAAAGGCATGAGATAACAATGGCGTACATCATCTACGTTTATCCTGGCATTCTGTCTATGAATACCCTTTAATAACTGGTTTTTAATATCTTGCACGTTATAGCCTTTGATTATGTAGATCTTAAGATAACCCGTGTTGTTTTCACGGAATCTCAAGATTCCGGGTTATTTGCATCTTCAGTTGCAACAAATACATTTCCGTAACATCCAAATACTTTAAAACGAACAAAAATTTCGATTAGGTAAATATATGTGTTATAAACTGATACGTATTTGCATTACTTTTAAAACTATCTTTTGCAATTCTCTTTCCGTAAATTTAAAGAGAAATAACGAATATATATCTCAAGTTTGCGGTTGAAATCATTCGTCATCATTTAATCCCTTGTTTTATAGTAACGAGCCTCACTCGTGACACAAATTATGATCGACACGTGCCTATGATTCTTCGCTTTGTGAGAAATGGACTTTTGAGGCCCATTTGTACTTTCGCTCATTTTAAATGTTCAAAAAATGTATAATATATCGTAAGAATGATATTTAAGTAAATTTAGCATATCTTTCGCCTAATAATTGAATTTATGCCAGTAATCTAATTCTTTTACCTAAATATAAGATGGAAGATTAAGTTTCGCTTTTGAACAGGCGATAAAAATTTGTGCATATTACTTTAGAAAATGAAGAATTATTATTAATAGGTACTCTCTATAATTATAGTAAACCCAATTTTTTAAATTTTTTACTTACGTCACTTGTCAAAGACGAATTTTTAAAAACTCTGCATTACAATTTCATTGACTTTTACAGAATTTTCAAAATCAAATTGTACGTGCTGTATCTTGGCAGCATTTGAATAGTAAATTTTCGCGAATCAAAATTTTATTTTATCACGAATTCCCATTATCCTATTCTTTATTATATTATCTTGTTCTTGCAAAATATCCTGAATGTTAACACTGCATAAATTAGACATACATTGTACTATGGGATACGTGTCATGTTATCCCATAAGTAATGCGATTACCTATCTCATAGAATATATGTTAAATAAGTATGAATATATTTTTCGATTTTCTCCAGACAAATAAATAAACTGAACAAGGAAATGATTTACATCGCAAACTGGGTGCAAGGAGCAGTGCAATCTACAATTAGATGAACAGTTAGTCATTTAAAGCTCAATTTAATGTTTAATTTAAGTCTAATTGCTATTTATATTTGCTATTTATTTTTATATATTTATATTTATACATTCGTTGTAGAACTAATTAGCTTATGCAGTAAGCTGCATAACTGGAAGTAATTAGCAAGGTCTGGAAGGACAAATGAGGTATCAATAAATAATAATATTCGAATTTATTTAACAAAAATTTTACTGTGCATGTCGTGGAACGTAAGAGATGATTTGAATATAATTTGCTTTGAAGTACCTGATGAAACTTTGAATTATCATAACAAAGATTTGCAGCCAACATTTCGTAAATAAGATGCAATTTTAGTGGAAGAATATCGTAATGGCAAATGTGATCATTGGTAACATCATTATATTCGAGATTTGTACTTACCAACTATGATCTGTTCAGGTAGTTCTTGAATTCCTTAGTTAACAAAAGTGGCTTATACAAATTTTTTAGTTAATAAGTGAGTTATACAAATTGGTTGATGTTGCCTTGAATGAATCGCCTTAAGGCAACGGAAATTTATTGAAAATGGAATCGGAGAACTGTTGAAGTAGTGAAACAAGGATACTAAAATTAATGTTCAATACCTAAATAATTACTTAATTTATTTACAATTGAAATTACATTTTAAAACGACGTTGCTTATAGGATGACTAAATATTTCAATGAATTTATAATGTGAAGAACGTCTAAATACAAATATAGGTATATATTAATATATATAAATTTATCAATTATAAATAATGTATGGAAATACAATACATTTGGAAATATAACTGTCTTATGAACAAACAGCACGTTAATGATTCATGCATGCATCTATTTGGTCTGTTACAGTTTACATGCCTAAATGCTTGACCATGTAATTAGTCAAGATGGATCTCTGTATTGACCAACAACAATTAACAGAACCTAAGGGCCGTGAAGGGCGTACCCATTTGTAGTTACCTAACTTCATTGTTTGGTCTTATTTCTAGTAAATTAATTCAGATCACAATTAGACGAAAAATAAAATTCGCTAAATTATTCTGTCATGGATACAGAACTCACTAATCACAAAGTAAAAAATGATTAAGCAACAAAAATAAAAAGTTTAATTTATGCAAATCGCGTCGAAGGAATTCTTATAATTGTTCATACAATTATAAGACATATTTTAGATACATTACAGCTAAAACTGCTAATATAACAACGACGTTATTTTAGCAATAAAAATATTCTCCAAGTTGTTAAAGAAATTTCTTTAGATTTTTTTATTGTCTACGAAAAAAGTTCAATAATATTGCACCATTCATTAACACTTTTGTGAATTTTCGACACATTTTTCAAGTATCTGAACTGTTGTAAAAAATTCTAAAATAAATTCTCAGCAGAACATTCGGCCAGAAGAAAAATAAAAAAATACCTTTTTCTTAATTACTACGTGCTTTCGTTATAAAAGCGAGCAGACCTGAGCAAACTTAATTTGAAATAAAAATACAAAATAACGATATAAAATACCATTTTAATTCGTCATTTAAATATAGAGAAAATAACGATTTATTTGAAGTAACAGCAACTTTAAATAATTAATCAAACTGTTACCTTTACTTTAAATATAAAGTGAGAAATAATTGCAAACATAATTTCTGTTGATTTTATAATTTTGCATTATTTTAACAGTGAATGAAGGTATAATTACTTTTTCCAAACAATTAAAAGAACAGAATTACAATTAGTTTGATTACATGTGGATATGTATGTACATATACTGCATCAACTATTCTGTCATTACAATATATTATGCAACAATTTTTTGTACATAAGCCTGAAGCACCCTATACAATATCTGTTTATTTTCTTTTTTAACAATGTAGTGATTAAAATACAGACATATGTAACATTTTCCAACAACTTCACCATTTTACTTAAAAAACATTTCAATGAGTGTCAATATCAAATTTTTGCTGTGGACCATCTAACATGATGAATATTTCTAGAATTATTTCTTCTAATAGAATATTAAAATTGTATTTCAAATAACTCTAAAATAGTATTACTTGACAGGGTATTTGAAATATTATTTTGAAAATATTCAAGCTTGGAACATATAGGATGTTTTTTAACATGTAGAAAATACTGTAAAAATTCTACGTAAGTACATATATGTCTAATACGACATTGTTTTCGAATTACCCATTTTTTAATTAGTCTTTAAATTTTCCTTAAAAGATATGCCAAAAATTTCATTGTACATTTTCTGGACACTCAGCAAATTTTTAAAATTTCATTGTTCAGTTTCTGGACACTCAACTAGTTCACAGACCGATGTGTTTTGTTCTTATTGATTGATTAGGCTGAATTTTTCACTTTAAACATACAATATTATATATACTTATTTAGTTGAGATTAGCAGAACCTCAAGTTCTTCAAGTCTAAAATATAACTAGAGAACTGGTACTCAATTATACTATCTGCATTTTTGTATACTTATCTTTATTTGGAATCAGTTATCACAAAAATAATAAATTAATTAGAAACTATTTATGAGACAAGTTGTAATTCATAAACAAGGTATTCGAAGTATTCGAACAAAAGTGTATCCACAACTAAAATGGATATAAATTATATAGTACAGTAAATATCTATATAAAGTTCCGTGTATTGTGTAAGGAGTACAATCAAAAAGTAGTATCTTCCATAATAATAAGATAAGTTTTAACTCAAACATGTGTGGTTCAATTTCGATCGCATTCACACATTTTCTCCTTGAATGTATCCTCTATATAATACTAATCCTCTATATATAATGTATCCTCTATAAGAAGTATTCATTATACTATAAAATTGATATGTATTGTAGCTGTGAATATGCTATTTGAATACCTTTGTGTACCTGTGTATGTTTATGTGAATTTACTTCGTTACTTTTATACCCTGAATCTATGACTGTAGCACTTCCCACATGTCACCCTGAATTTTAAAAACAAAATAACTATAAAATAATATTTTATTTGCAATGATATTTCAGAGGCGCCCAGCCTAAAAGCGGGAATGATCCCAAAGAAATTTGTACTTGAGCATTATCAGTAGTTCATCCCCCTCAGACGCGAGTTAATGGAAGCAGGTCTAACGCGATGCGTCTAGTTCCGCGGAGAGATCGTCCTGAATTAATTAATTCGACAGCTAAGGAACGTTGCACCTTCGAAACAATGCAAGGCATGGCGAAAAAATACCGCGAAATCTTTGTTCAGTTGGAAGGCTGCGGTGTAAAGATGGGTCAACCTTTCGCCTTGCGATTATGTAAGACCTCGGACTGACTGACCTTTAGGTTCGTTCATGGCATGCGGCATTTACGTAATTTACCGATTACGATGTATTAGAGTCTTCTGTGACTAGAAAATAGTTCTTCTTCCCGCTCTAATATTTTTAAGCTACGCTAAATACCCACCCCATCCCTCCTTTGCTCGATTGTCCTCAATAAGATATTCGTCGTCCTTTAATTCCGATTGCAGTCTCCTCCAGTTTCGATCCACCGAAGCGGCGCAGGTTGACTCTTTAGGTTACTTCAGGTGCGACTCCTTTTCATAAATTTTGGCTGGTGCGCACCGTACGTCGTAGTGACACGGGATGCCTTCGCAAATTGTACTCACGCAATACTCAAAATACGTTCCGTGGTAAGTAACAAAGGTCAAAGTAAGCCGTAAGTTAAAGCCTCCTTTCTCCCTCGCTTCGTTTTTCGTAATAGTCGGTAATGAACGTCACGGGTGTACACCTTGCCTGTGGTTTTCGTGTACTTTTCACCTGTATTAATTTCAGAGGCCCGGCACAACGGTTTCAGAATATCCTCCGTGACACGTTACGCAGCCTACATTCGTTTAACACGTCGACTGTCACGCTTTATTAGCTGAAAATGGCAAGCTTTCTAAATTTGTATACAAAATGAATATAACTTCTACTTTTACTCGCTTCATCAATAATATTAGTAATTTCTATTATTTTTCACTGATTCTCTTAAATTTTATTAGATATATTTATTATGCTATACATGGTCAAATAAACAATGATCCAATCTAAGTGTCACCCAGATATGGGTGACATGGAACTCAAAGTGTTAAGGGATGTGCCTTCCTTTGTCGACTTGCTTAAAAGGTATATTTTGGGAATTTTTTTTTAAAAACTAAACACAACATCTTTATGAAACTTCGTGGATTTATTTATATATGCTTATACTACGTTCCTGAATTTTTGTACGTTGTTATCATCGAAACTATAGTAATTATTGATACACCGGGGAAGTAGACAGGTCGAAAAAATTAGCTCACACGATACCTGCCGCTGAAGTCGTCTGAAGTTAAGAACTCAAGAAAACGTCTAATTAATATGAGTGTGTCTAGCGCCTGAGCCATGGAAAATTAAATATGTCAGCACTTACGGTTTTCAGAGTGGTTTGAAGGTCAAAATATTACCTAAAAGTCGAGTTTCATTCTTCAGGTTGATGTTATTTTGTTAAAAATTACTTTTTTCCGGTTTCCGTAACTCAGGCTCTAGAGGCACTCATATTAATTAAGAGTTTTTTCAGTTATTGATTTCAGATGACATCAACGTCACTGAATCTTTTAACCTGTCTACTTCTCCGGTGAATAATTACTATACTTTAGATGACAGCAATGTGCAAAAATTTATAAATTTAGTATAAATGTATATGAATAAATCTTTATTAAGATATCATAAAGATATGTTGTATAGTGTTTTCAGCAAAGTTTCCAAAGTTTCCAACTCTCAAAACAGGCCGAGAAAGGAGAATACACCTTAACACGTTGAACGTTGTGGTGGTCACCGGTGACCGGCGCATCAAATTGTTTGTTGAAAAAATTTCAGACTTTATTAAAATGTTAAATAAGATTAATTTTGTAGTAAGAGTAAAAGATCAAAACTATGCAATTGAATAGTTAAATATTTCTTTTCTTCGTGACCTGTCTTTGAAATAGGATATTGTGATATGTCCGACCAAGTATGGGAGTTTTCACTGTGGCAATCAATGCGTTAATTTACATTATAATTTAGTATATTGATACATTTATTTTATAGAATTTTATGTTTAGGGCAAACTAACTGGAGCAGCTTCAATGTAACAATTGTTTCAACGGTTCACAAAGGTGAATGCGATATATTAAAGCCCAGCAAGCTGTTATTCATGCTGCAATTTAAGGATATAATTTGTATGTTGGTAGAATATGAATAGTTCTTCATGTAAAATCACATCTAATCCGAAGAAACTTAACATTTCTTAAATTATGGGCACCGCTACTTTGTGTACGAAGATTATTAAATTTTATATCCTTTTTATACGTTGACTGCCACAGTGAAAACTCCCATACCTGGTCAGACGCACTGTAATATCCCATTTCAAGTACAAATCAGGAGAAGAAAAAATATATAACCATTCAATTGCACAGTCTTGACCTTTTATTCTTATTACAGTAGTAGTTGGATTCAAAATTTTAATAACATCAGTAACTATTTAATTAAATAAAATTCCATGCGTCGGTCATCGGTGACTATCACTGTAGTGAACGTGTTAAAAAATTTTATGAAAATGACACTGAAGGACTCTTCTAATTGGAAGAAAACATTTTATGGAATTTCGAAGAAATCATTCGTTACTGAGAAATCCGCTTTTCTTTAATTGTCCCATGAATTACACTTCACTCTATGTATAAAAGATGATTCATAAATGCATGTGATTGTGCTACAAAGTCAATCTACACACTAAAGCGCATAAATAAGAAGCTTAGTTGATGGATGATGTAAGTCTCTTCTTTTCACTTCATGAGAAACAGATTTTTCCCTTTTTAAACATTCGTTGTTTTCCTATATTTTCAATTACCTTGAGCTTTGAAGAAATACATAATGTACTACCAGAATGAAGTTACCCCGGAAGTGCACAGTGTAATAGACCCCCCACTCACAGAAGAGATGACTAGTCTGATGACTAGTTTATAAGTTGTTTGCTCATTAATATTTTTTTTTGTCTAGTATCGAATAATGTTAATGTTTTTTTTTTAGGTCTATACTGTTTCAGTTTTAATAAAGAGTCATAAAACACTCAGATTTGTATATATTGTAGTCAATAAATGTTACTTTTTATCAGGTGTCCATGAGCACCCCATGTGAGTACTTATGTTTCAGAAGTTCACGTGTGCTCTACCAGGTTAAGGAAATTAAGCAAATCCTCCCTCTAATAATTACATTTATGCGAACAATGTAGGTAATTCTGCGATTATTTCAACTAACACGAAGCATTGATTCTATGTTTTATCAGTCGAAAAGAATGTAGACATAACATTTTAAAAAATGAAGAATTATTCTTAATACTTTCTATATTAATAATAATAAACTGATGTTTGTCATATTTGAACCTATGTCACTTGTCAACTAAAGAGCTCAAACATACATGAGGATTAGTCACACACAACACATTATTAGTCCAAAAAATATAAAGTGTATTGAAATAGTTTCAAATGCACTTCATACTTTTTTGCAGCCAACATTTTTAGTTTAGGCTGTACAATAAACTTTACATATTTCTCTAAATAAAATTTACTATATTTCTTCTAATCTTCTATAATTCAGAAACTTGTGCACATGTGATTTATATTCACATAGTATTTACTGTCTGTCTAATGGTTATATTGAAAACTATTGTCAATACTTTGGGCCTGCTGTTGTTGGCGCAGACCGCTCGTATCTATTTCAAAAAGCAATGTCTAACTTAAGCATGTGGAACTTAACCGATAGATGCACACATTTTTTTTCTAGATCAGCCTCAAAAACACACTTCTTTTTTTTAAATCTTCCTTTGTTGCTACACGAAATTAGATGACAAGACAATGCTTATAAGGGTTAATTAATACGATTTCTATTAGTTTAAAAAAAAATTATGACGGTTATAGCCGTCATTTGTCACTTGGTAAGTTTGTTGCTGTTTTTTTAGCTAAAATATACATCACTGCTATAGCTGTCATTTGCGGCAATGGGTTAAGGCGCAGACAAGGCCGCCACTGGTATTTCCTACTCGGCCGGATTTCTTCCGTCGAAAATCAGTAAATTTGTAAGCGCAATATCTCGAAAACCAATTAAAATTGGGTGTATACATTAACCCATTAACTGCCAACTTGCTTTTTCCTAAATTTTTATGTAATTCTATAAATTGTAGTTGCCTTTCAACGGATTTAATAATTTTAAATACGCAGGTTCCCTAAATGAGGCTCATGGCAGTGAGTGGGTTAAAGGTCATGAACTCGTCTTGTAAAGCACTATCAAATGATCTGCACAAGAATATATAGTTCCCTTTAAAAAAACAAACTTGACCTTCATATTTCTTAAAATAACAATATAAAAAGAAATTCGTCTTCGTTAAAAGATGTGCCCCCTCGTACCATGCAACTTCCATGTAAAACATTTTTTGTATCTTCAATAAGTTAGGAAATATCGAATTGTAACAGATAAGCTGGGACCTTCCGGGTAGCGACTGTCAAAGGTCGAAAAACAGAAGCTTGCTACCACAACAGTAACGAGTGATCTCTTACTATTGTGCCAGCATCATTTGTAACAGCAAACAAAATCGATAACTATTCGCCAACAGAAATTGTGAGCCTTTGACGGCCGCTACTCGGTGTTGTAGCGATCATTGCGAGATGCCTACGTTACTTCATCAAATGGAATGCACATTTACGTTTGTCGTTGTATTTTCCTATAAAATCATGCAACAACATATGAGGTCGCTGAATTTGTCTCGTTACACTGTGTCATTTTGTAGAAAAAAATATGCTATGTATCCTTTAAAAAAATCCAACTGACCTTGAAAGAACCTTAACGCTTGCACTTACAAGGAAAGCTCTCCAAGTGGTCGTCTCAGATTTTAATGAGCTTTTGCATGTTGATAGAGCATATTATTACGAATCTCCCTATATGTGCATGGTTATGAGCATAGACGGGCAATAGTTTAAAAGCTATTTAATGTTAAAATTGTTAGTGAACTTATACCTGCAAGTACTAGTGATCCCCTCCATCCTATGTAATCCCCCCAAAAGCAGGTTTTTTCAATTCAACAAAGTTTCCGATATATTAGCATGTATAGATTATAATTAGTCACCCTGTAGTAGTATGAGGCGCCAGAAACAGCTCACAGAAATTACTGCTCACAGACCATTATTTTAAAGGCAGAAAAGAAGTACATTAAATACAAATTGTTTGGTTTGAAGTGTGCCTTTCATTTCACAATAAAATTGTTTTTGTTATAAGTCGCTGGGTTAAGGATATTTTAAAGTTACCTACATTTTTAAATCGTTTGACTGCGTCACATATCCAGTGAAAACCATTCGTTATGTGCGGCATTGCAATAATCGAACAACGATGGCTGATTTCTTTTATTCATTTATTTTATTACGCTTCGTTCTTCTGTTTTCCCAAACGCTTCATTTATTACTGATTTTCATGCTCTCATTTATTCATTTATTATTTATTTCCATGATCCAACACAGCCCTGAATTTTTGTATATTATTCGGAGTTAAAAACTTTTTTCTAATAATTTTAACCTAATTAGTTTGAATAAGTGCTATACTTATGATTAAATTACTATAAGATTTAAATTTAGATATTACAACCCTATAAAAATATTTTTACATATTTTTATTTTCACACATAGAACAATCTCGGTTGCAAACAACTATAATGAATTTTTCATTGAAATGTAATTTTTTTATGAATATATTGTGAATTTAAATTGCAAGATAATTTTTTTTCAAACAGTTTTAACCGTATCGCAAAACCACTGTATATTTAAAACCATTTGCACATGAAAGTTTATTTTTCCAGTGCATATACAATTACTTTTCGTAGACAAAGGGTTAAAGTGTACGATATGCTCCTTTATCTATTTGATAATAAAGTGTTTTAAAACGAAAATAACTTATGATTCAAGGTTGTTTGAGGTCGTACAAGATTATGACGAAAAATCTGTTATTTTAGTAATTAAAGTGCTGAATTCAATAGCACATCGATGTAAATAAACATTGGATAACATAATTCACATATATCTGTCTTTATAAATAGAATTATTAATCTGTAATAATTACGAAAGATAATTATTCATTATCGCGCAGATATACTTCGCTGTTTTTAAATTTTTTAATTTTTACGCATCGTTTCTGTGACTCGTTAGGGTTTTGTAACTTTCGATGTATGAGTTTCAATCTTGACCAACATTCATCTATGAATTTCAATGACAGAAAACCAGGTCACATATTTCAGTTTTCTTTTTCAGCTTGACTGTAACTCTAACCGTATTTATTTCGAATTCAATGTCCTAAAAAATTCGCCAATATTTGAAAAGTTACGTGCATATTTCAATTTAATTCTGACTATATAGTAACGGACTTTCTTAAATGTTAAAATAATTTCCATGAGAAATATTTAATGCAAAATGTTCTTTTTTAAATAAATAATATCGTAAACAGAAACACATTTGTTTTTTAATAACTTAAGGAAGCTCATAATCATTCAAGTTTTTCATTCATGTAAACACGTATATAGATCAAAATTCTATTCATCTGAAATAACGTTGCAATAACCAATACATGTGTTATAGATTTTTATCTCACAAAACAAATATCGTATCTATGTAAACACATTCATCTCATTAGCAACGTAAGATATAATACTAGCGACATCTAGAAACATGAAATTCACGATACAAGAAAAGTCTGTGATTCCTATTGAATGAAAATTTAATTTTGCTAATTGACAGAAGAAAATTTTGTATCACAGAGTTAACAAAACGTACTAGAAATTATTCAATTAATTTAGTAGAGGAGTAAAAAAGCCATGCTGGAGCAAACAGTACTAAGTTTAAAATCAAGTCGAGTTATTTTAGCTAGTGGGTCTCCTAGAAGGCAAGAATTAATAAAACAATTGGTAATTTGTCTTTAATTATGTCGAACATTTATTGTCATAATATTAAAAAATTCTTTTTATGCATATGATTGTAGCAAATAAGTAAATAACCTATTTAAAGCAAGAACAAAATTTGCAGTAAGATTTTACAATGTGTTATCAAAGATATATCTTAATGCAATATTTTGTGATTGTAAAAATGATATTTTATAAGTTCTATTATGTGAAAATAGAAATATGAAATCAGTTATGGATAATACAGAAATGAATGTAATAGATAAATAGGGATAATGATAATTTATCATTTATATTTGTTTTTTGATACCAGGGTATAAATGTAGAAGTAGTGCCCTCATTATACGATGAAAACTTGGATAGATCTGCATATACAAATCATGGACTCTATGTCCAAGACTTAGCAAAATATAAGGTGCAAGAAGTTTATAACAGGTTAAAAGAAGATTCTGCATTACCTTCGTTAATAATTGGTGCAGATACCTTAGTGGCTATGGATGATATTCTTTATGGTAAACCAAAAAGCAAGTCACAAGCATTTGAAATGTTATCAAGGTGATACATTTGCTTTATAATAAATGATAACGATAAGTGATATCAGTGACAGACATATAAGTTATAAATATTTCAGTTTAGCAAATAAGGAACACACAGTTTATACAGGAGTATGTTTGAAAACACCAAAGACAGAGGTAAACTTTTATGAGTCAACCAAAGTGAAATTTGGGGATATATCAAAGGAACAAATAGAAGCGTATATAAACACAGGGGAACCTATGTGAGTAAAAGATATTTTGTCTATATACAGATGTCAATTTCTGAAACATGAAACTGTTTATATCTTAAAACTTTTTGATTACAGGGATAAAGCTGGAGGATACGGAGTGCAAGGAATTGGTGGCAGCTTGATTGAAAGAATAAATGGTGACTTTTATACTGTGATGGGCATGCCATTGTACTTACTTACCAAACACTTAAACAACTTATTTTTAACAACTTAATGCTTGTAAAATATAGTTAATAAATCATAAATAGATTATTTTCTAATAATTATTTGCAAATAAAAATGCTTTATATGCTTCTGATACCCTTCCATATTATTCAATTTATTTATAATAGACATAATATGCACAGCAAAAATATAAATTTAGTGCTTAAAATGCAAGCTATTGTAATGGATAGAAACTAAATTGTGTAAAAATTACAATATTCACATGGTTATTGAAAGCTTTTCTCTTTTCACAAAATGAAACAGCTGAATACATAAATTTCGTTCATTTTATGATACCTTGGACAGGTATTATATACTATCAATAATGAAAGTCGACAGTTTCGAGATTTCGATAACATATTACCAACTTCTTGGGGGTAAAAAATTTCATTAATTTAATGTAGCACAAAATACATGTAAAAGTTCATTTAAATCGCACACGTAATGGCGCGTTGTTGTTTCACCAATAAGTAGCCGGGCGAACGGAAGGGAATGTGTGGACGTGCTTGTTTCTTTGTCCGTTGACAGCTCGATTTGCCGGAACGCAGTTGGTAGATTTGTGATGAGTTCTTTGCTTTTAAGATAGGACTAGAACAGGGCAGATTGTTTCCTTATAAAGTGTATGCAAACAGGTATTAAAACATGGAGAACGTTCTCGAAGAGGTTGTTTCGTCTGACGACTTAAAGGTAAAGTTTTGGTATAAGAAAATCTGGAAACCGTGTTCTTATCTCGCCCGCGTACTCTCACACGTCTTAAGATTCTGCATCCAGTATCGTAAATAACATAATTTTTACTAACAAGTTGTTTGTCTTGCAACTGAGTTTTTTTTTGTCTGGTTGATTTTATCGTAATATGCAGCTGTGTCAAACTTATAAAACATTTGTATAGGTTATGTAGGTTTAATTCATCATATTACCAAACCTCGATTGCGATACGTTTTTTTAATTGAATTATAGTCAATTGCTTTAGAAACATTATTATAATACTTGATGTAAAGTTGACATATATATATATATCAGAGTTTTTTTGAAAATTCACGTTACGTTTTTTGTTTTAAATAGTTAAAAGGTGATGACATCATTCTAAATTTAATCATCACTTTGTGATACACAGTCACATGAATTGTTGCATCATACGTCAAATTGTGTGTATGCTTTATAAAATGTTTTGTCTATTTGTTTCAGAAATTTGAACATATATATCATGCACAACTGCGGGAATCATTTGTGACACCGAAAGCACAATTTGAATATGCATGGTGTCTTGTCAGAAGTAAATATCCTGCAGATATTCGAAAAGGAATAATTCTGTTAGAAGATCTATATAGCAATCATAGTGACAGCGAAAAACGTGATTGTCTTTATTATTTAGCCATTGGAAATGCCAGAATAAAAGTAAATTTCCATATATATATATTTAGAATTTAAATAGATGAATTAATTATTAATTATTCCAGTACTCTTTTTACAGGAGTATTCAAAAGCTTTAACATATGTTAGAGCATTCCTTCAGGTTGAACCTGGAAACCAACAAGTGCAACATCTGGAATCATTGATCAAGAAGAAAATGGAAAAAGGTTTTCTTTTTATACATTATTATTGGTTTAGGCAAATAAGAGTTGCTGTTCATTCCGGTACAATATACTTACAGTCAATATGCAGTATTACGAGCCAGTTGGTTTATTCTGTAGTATTTTTAGTCGTACTAATATTTTCGTGGATTGGTAGTTACTATATTCCCTTTAGATAAAATTAATATTTGTACTTGATTTAATATTAACTAACAACATTTTGTGCCTTAATATAATTTATGTAGAGTACATTATTACAACTAGAACCAAAGGATTTACCAGTATTATGACAGTCATATTTGTCAATTTAAAAAAGTACAACCATTATGTATCTGTATATATCTGTATGATGTACAAACAGTATGTTGCATGTCTTTATCTATTTATAATAATTTATTTAGAAAAATACTAATGGTTGTTATACTAACAGTATAACAAGAGTTTTTAGTACTTTACATTTAAGTAGATTTCTATGTAAAAATGCAGCATAGTATTTTATACTTAAAATGATAACATTTATCATAACATTGAACTAGTTTTTTATAAAATTTTGCTGTTTACCGTGAACATTAGTTCCTCTTACTATTCTATATTAACACGACTATATGATCAAACTATACTTTCTAAAGTTTTATGTGTATATTTTATATGTCTAATAAAAATAGTATTGTGGAAATAATGTTTCAGTGCTTTTATAGTGCTTCGCTTATTTTGTCTGTATACTTCAATTTTTATTTTATGTACAACTTTTTTCTTATAACATTTAGTTCACTAAAAATATAAGTTTAATATCTTTGAAACAAGTATTAAGGTTTTAAACTGTTGTCGATACTATATTTTTTTTTTGCAGAGGGTCTTGTCGGTATGGCTGTTGCAGGAGGGGTTATTATTGGTGTTGCAAGTATTCTCGGCCTCGGTATTGCAATGGCCAAAAAACATTAATTCAAGGAGAAAAACTTGTGTTTATTGTGTGATGTGAAATAGTTGCTTTATACAAAATGGTATCCACTGTTTATTAATCCGGACATACGAAGATTTCACAAAGAAAAAAATAGTAATTTCATAAAAATTAAGTAAACCACAATGCGATATATCATGTAGAACATTATATTCATTTTTACATAAACGATGAAGTAAGTCAGAAGTAATAAATATCGCTTTTGTCGATGTGTCTATTATTTTTCTAAAATTTCGACAAATTTATCATTATCATGTATTATAAAATTGTGTGTGTGTTTACTTAAAATAGAAAAGCAAGTTTTTAATAATATATTCTGTCAATTTATGGAAAACACATTCCGAATAATTCATGTTCTTTTGTTTGGTTGCTTAGGTGTATAGTGTTTTCATGTTTTATTTATTCTTAATCATACGTATATAGAAAGGGGAACGTGTAATATTTATTTATACCAAAGCCTAAGTACCTATAAATATAGCTTTTGTACATAAGGAAAACACTATTGTACGATCCTATTTAACATGTATTGTTACCTGATACATTAATGAAATAAATGTTTTGTGTTACGTCAGACCAACTCCACCAATTTGTTCTGTAAGAGAATCTACAAATTAATATCTAATTTAAATTGGTATCCCAATTATCTTAAGTTAATATTTTTTAATTCACTTCAGTTCAGCCAAATGTGTATCGCGTGTACACACCTACGTGTAGAAAACTAAAAATTCTCTGAAGTATATGTATATCATTAATTCTTTCGTACACTGCTTAATAATTACATGTGTTAGTCATTCGTATTATCATTTCAATACATCAAACTTTGTACTTGATAAGTACAAACGTAAGCGGGAATTGGGCAAGATAAAATCACACTTATACTTTTTATATATAGATTTATTGATGACTTCTTAATATCCGTTGATAAAGTTGTTTATGTACAAAATAACGCTGGAATATCCCTATAATATTATTATTATTATATTTAGTGACCTATGTTATGGCCCAAGGACTCGCTAAAACCAGTGTCTCCCCGCTCGGTTTTATGAGTCTACACGTTTGCTTGTCTTTACGCCAAAATACGGAGCGCCACTACTATTTTTCTCGAGCATGAGTCGTGTTTCTCTCGGCTTCTTCACCGTCGTCTCTCCCCACAATATTTACAGGCTCGATTGATCGACATCGGCGATCGGTTTCGACCGCCGAAGAGCGGTGAAAAGGAAGCCGTTGGAATCGGGACCGCGCTCGCTTTTATATTATACATTTTTAAGAAAGATTCAATAAGTGGGAGAAAACTGTATCGTATAGGCAACAAATGATTCTTTATACCCATTATCTTCGAAAGTGTATTTACACGGAGTCGGAAGGACTCTCTGGCTGCCACCCACGGCATAACATCGATTCTTTTATAAACGAACGTGTATCGACGTACATGATAATCGGAACGTGGAAATAATTCATCGCACAGATCAGCCTGTTCGGATGCTCGCTAAATATTCAACGGCGCAAACGTTACAAGCCTATAATTTCGTATCGCCACTGTAACGATACTGCACATTTTCGTTTGTCGATTTTTCGGTACATCGTGTATTATTTTACGTGAAAAATTCTTTCCAAAACATTCGTTTCAACCCTCTAATCGAGTCGCATGAATTAACGCACATCTCTTAGCAGCGACATTGTTCAGAGGGCATAAATCGTGTTACTGGAACGATATGTTACGTCGTTTGATGTTAAAAAAATATATTGAATGCAGCCTTGTGAAGTAGAAACGTCGAGCTTGATCGTTTCGAAGATGAACTTTCTTTTCGATATTTAGTGTACGGTTAAAGGGTTGCACAACGCATGGCAGTGCAAACGATCGACGAAATTATCAGTCGCTTGTTAAAAACGAGTAAAAACACTGTGCGTTATAACGGAACACTTTAAAATTCGACTGTGCTGTCCGTGGGTTACATAATCGGCAACTGTCCGCCTTTGCTGAAGGCTCGAGACAACTCGCCGTTCATTTATCATAGGAATTAATTACTCGAGTAGAATTAGCAGCTTGAAAATACTTTAAGCAGTTTTTTTTTTTAAAGATGCATATTGCTTTCTCAATAAGGCTCCGCTATGCTTTACACGAATGTACAGTGTCTTCGCAACCATCGTACGTTGATTCTTGTTTGCCGGCTGATACTCCGGTTTGAACGCGTTTCCTCAACCCTCTTTCACCCACGCCAATTTCGTGAAGCCTCCTGAGCCTCATGCTGATCATAGCCTTTTGAAGTTGGAAAGGATGCGGAGTTTACAAGGTCGAAGAATTGGATGGACACCGAAGTCAGCCTCTGCTGCGCAGACAGATCGATCAGAGTTCTTCCTGCTCCAAGATCAATTTCGTTCTATCCTCTTAACCGCCAACGATGATGATAAGAATGTTTCACATTGTTCTGCGTCAAAATGATTTGTACATGCTTATACGGAAACGTGATTGATTCATAGAACGTTTCAGTTCTTAAAGGGAAAGAAGTCGAATTGAATATTTCGCTCGTCACGATCAGCTTATGAAATTCTTGTATCTCATGTATGAGACAGGAGGAACGTTGACATTTATAGGAACACTTCTGTCGATTATGGTCCTGCTGGATGATCGATGCGTGTATAGAAAAGGAATCTTGGAAGAACTCGGGCTGATCTATCGTGCGCAAAAGGAACGTGAACGAATCGTGTGCATAGATACGAGTTTCGCGCCCTGTGATTTGGCGCATAATATTAGATACGTCGTATGATATAAACATAAGTCGATCTCGTAAAAGTAAAACGATAGGCCTTACAAACTATCGGCATTAAATTTTGTACAATAATTTAATATTCGTGACACGATTAATTTACTCGATCATACCCTCTACGTCTCCCTCGAATATCTTTTATTTCCCTCCATCGTTCGTTCGCTCCTTCTGAACGCGTGTCGATTGACTAGCAACACGATACGATACGATGCAACTCGCTTAATTAATTTTTCTTCCGCTTAGTACGCATAATCATATCTTAAAATATACACTTTTTTTCGCTCGCCTCTATCGTAATGCGGTAATACTCTGTTCTCTTCTTCTTCTTTTTTTTGTTTCGACTATCTACGATACTTGACCCCGACATTTACAATATATTTAATTACAATCGGACATTCTCATAAAGTCTCCCTCGGCGCAACGAGCATTCCCAAATTCGAAGATATGCTCGGAGGAATCAGACTTCTTTTCGGTCAGCGCCGATTCCCCGTGTCTTCTTTTTCTTACCCTTATCGCGCGACACTCCCGCACTGCTTAAAAAATATGATTTCATATACATGGCGAACGCAATTGATACAGTTGACTTATCGCTATGTTAATTCCAGAGTTATTTGAATTCGATACCGTGCGTCTTACCGGGGTACATTAGATGCAGTTTTTTCTATCATACGGTCGAAACAATGCACATGCACCATGATGAACGCGTTTCATCGATTGCAATTCCTCTTTTCTATGGCTTTTCGATCGGGAATTCCACGGATTCCCGCCGATATCGAAAAAATCCGTGATCAGAACGCGTACACGTGGCACACCGCACTCGAGACCACAGTGCAGCCACCGTAAATGGACACTTCAAGGTCATATTTCGCCTACTCGTTCACACTAAAATGTATCCCGTGTGAAGTTCCATTTTGAGGGTTCCATCATTCGAAAGCTTGGAATGAGAGTAAAAAATAATGGACATTGTAATCGAGGACGCAAAGGGAACAGCATTTGACAAAATCAATAGGAGGGAGTGACCTTGAAGTGCCTAGTCTCTGTCTTTATGGTAAATGCTGAAACGAATTCCAAAATCGTGCGCATTGTAAGTCGGTTAAAAGGTCGCTGCGCTAGAAAAATTGCGCGTTTGCTAGTAATAAAGAACGATGCCCGAAATATTACAAATCTTCACCCTATGGAAAATTGTAAGCTCGGAATGCGCGTTACAAACGATTACAAAAATGGTGGTCAACACAGAGCTCGAATTTCTCGAAGTTTTGCCTCTGATAGGCCGTGTGCGCTGACATTTGTGTAAGATCTTTTTTGAAATTATTCAGCTTGTGAAATTAGATGCCTCGTTCCTCAGAGTTGATCGTTTTCTACGTGTGCAACTTTCTGAACATTCGGACTGTAGTTCTAGTCTCTTTCACCATTCGGACGCAACATTAATCAGTTTTACCGTTTTCTTCGTTTCTTCGTCAAAGACGGACAACGAGGAACGAGAAACGGACGAGAATTTCGATTTCATCAGACATTCGTACGTATTTGCTTATTCGATCGACAAACACAGATTGCGATTTGATTATGTGTCGAAATTGTCCCTGAAGTGTTGCGGAATGAAGTTTTTCGTGAACACAGAGGGTGTGGGGATATTTTTGATAACATCGGAACGGGGCTGTAGTCAGTTCTACGTAGCATAGCTCCTGGGTTTTCAAAAAGAACACACAAAGTCGAAGTTGACATACAATTACTACATATGTAAAGTTTCTAACACCAAATTTATATAAAACCAAATAGTTGATAAAGCGATGTATTAATTTCAAGTTCTTTTGTGCGTACATAAATTATAAAATAATATCGAAGACGACAACTTTAAGAGTTTAGATTGAAACTCCGGTATCAGGAAAATATTTGCACAAAGATGAGTCGAAGAAAGATAGAAACCCCACTAGAGGAATGTAAAATAATTTTTAACTCACATAATGAGCGTAAAAGTTATGTTTGAGATTAACGTTTGCAAAGGAATACATAAATTAGATAAATACATGAAATATACGAAGTCATACAAACTAAACTACATATAAAGTACAAGGGCAAATCGACGAGATGTTAAAAAGCATGTTAGACTATGCTTTATAGATAAATTGTACACCGTTGAATACTTTTATATTTCGTTATTATGCACTATGTAACTTAAAAAATATACCTTCGTTACCGATTACCGGATTTTGTTAAATTTGGTTCAGAGAAACTTTATATACGCGGTAGGGCACGTAATTGGATCCTTCTGAACAACTTTATACATATTGATTTTACGGAAAATTGGTTTAAACCAATGATGGCGATTGGAGTTGCGGCCTTCCCCCACTCTAGGCCCATTCCCCTCATATAGGCTGTGATCTGGGACGACGATGGATCGAAGGGGAACGAGGGGCGATATGGAGGGAACTGAAACGAGGGGATTGGACCTAGATTGGGGGAAGGCCGCAGCTCCAGTGGCCATCACTGGTTTAGATAAATGTTAAATAACTTGAAAGGCATTATATATTATACTGTTCAATTTGTTTGTATTACTTGCAGGTTTCAAGATCACCTTTAATTTTTTTTTAATGAAATACACTGTAATTTTATGATAATCGAAAAAGCAATCAATGCCGAATAAAAAAGTATTACATCATACAAGGTATAGTGCCCTTATGCCATTGTTGCTTAAGACACTATGCAATAGTAATACATCTGTTGTCTAATTTAAACATCTCGCTGGCTTTCGACTTTTTATGTAATATAATATAGCACTTCTTGCTCAGAAACTATTGCACTTTATATATTCCTAAAAATACATAGGATGTTTTATTAGAAAAAATTGAAGGTTACTTAGAAATATTGAAAATATTTAATATAAAAAATTATGATATAAAAAATTGAACAGCATATTACACAGTCTCTGTCGAACAATTATTTGGATAAACCAGTTTTTGTTAAAATTAATATTTTATGAAGTTGTTGAACCGTTTCAGGCTCCATGCTTCATCACGTACATGAGTTATAGCAAAAATTTTATTGCAAAATTTCATCTGCATTACTTGATTTGAGTAGGTTCGTTTTGAGGATAAAGTGCGCATACATGTGGAACTGTATTTCGCTAGTAGGTTATATTATTGGTTTCGACGAGAAGATATGACAGAAAGTTGAAAAATAATGTACAGACAAATTTTTGAATCGAAAGAATAAATCATCGATATAAAATATTGTTTGCAAAACTTACTTTTAATGTATTTTACATCATTTGTAACCCTGTACAACGTGAATATTTCTTGTAAAATAATGCTTGTAATGGTATCGTAGGAAAAGTAAGACGGTATCTAATTACAATAAACAAAAATATGTTTCAGCATTAACTTAAAAAAAAAAATATTCTATAAATAACCTTTTGTAGGTAGTTTGCTGATTAAAAAATTGTATTCTCGAACTTAATGTGAATCCGCATTCTGTCGTGGTTGCGAAATAAATAGATAATATTTAAAAATACAATTTCGAAGTTCCCTTTAATTAATATACCTCACCGTATATTAATGTTCTTTTTCGTGATACGGTTTGTACCCGATTGGCGCGGAATATTTATCGAATTACATACCACACCGGACTGTCGAGCATGTGTGTTTTAATTATCATGTAAAGCGAAAATTGATTTTGACAATCAGTTTGCTTCCCTTAAGAGTTATCCGTGTGCTTTAGTAACTGTGATTTATTGTAATTATATATGTAATATGAGTGTACAATTTTTTTTAGTTTAAGATTACTACAGATCGAATAGAGTATTTTTAACATTAAAATGCGTTAAAAAAATTTTAAATAAAATAATGAAAGTATCATAACAGTCGTAATAATAAAAATGTATACACGCATGCAATGGAGGTTGTTGTTTCATACATTGTCTGTAACAAAATATATTGTGTGCAAAGATTAAATCCGTGTTCATTTAAGAATCATTTCCATAAAATAACAAAACAGAGTGTAGGTACATTGTCCATAAAACGGTGCTGATGTAAAAAGCGCAACATAATGTTTATTTCACAATGGCGAACATTTCGAATAAATAACAGCAGTTTTAATGTAAATAACAAAGAAAACAGTGTAAGATTTTCGTAATTCATACGCTCGGTTTAGCTGAAAACTGATTAGAGATTTGTTTAATGGATGAAAACGAACGAATATTTCTGAGGTTAAATTAATTTTGTAATTACATAATTCAATACATTTCAGAGCACTTATTAGGCAATCTGGCGAATAAATAAAATGTATATAACGACAACTATATCAATTTGAGGATCAGGTGGTGTTTTATTGGGATCTGCGTCTAAAACTTGTGTCTGTTTCAAATAAAAATGTAATATGTAGATTAAACCAGCGATGGTCACCGGAGTTGCGACCTTCCCCCACTCTAGGTCTATTCCCCTCATATAGGCTGTAATCTGGGACGATGATGGACAGAGGGAGAACGAGGAGGGAACTGAAACGAAGGGAATGGACTTAGAGTGGGGAAAGGCCGCAGCTCCGGTGGCCATCACTGGATTAAAATAGGATATAAGAGGTTACTCCTGACTTTTTGAAAGCTACTTGTTGCAGACAAATTAAGCATTGAATAAACCGCTCAGTGCTAAACCGTCAGAATTGCCCTTTACGTTTGCTGATATTAAAACAACTAATTTTAGTTCTCGTGCATGTCGTTTTTATCGCATTCTGATACAACTTTTGGAGTTTAATGAATCCTTCATAAATTCCAGTATCCTGTGCCAAAACGATCCAATCTATGAAAAACCTGTAAAACGAATACATCTCTCATTGGTTAAGAACTTAAGAAGACGTACGTAATTGAAATCTTCACTCCTAGCCGCAAATAATTTCTTGTGAAAATTAATTTGCAAGGAACATCCGTCAAACTTCAACATCGATTTTTAAAGAAAAATTGTTTCAATTGGCTCCGGTTTGGAAGGCGGAGTATAATTATGAAAATCTAAATTTCCGACGTTCTTCTGGAGATTATTTGAAACTAACAAGTAAATTTTCTTGAAAACAGAGACGAATGGATAATTTATTTTTGAATTCGTATAAATATTCCTGTAATTTAAGAACAACGATTAAAGTGAAAAATAAAAATGAATTTTTAAAATCTTGTTTTCTTTAATACTGTACACACCTTATCATTTCGTGACAAAGTACTGTAAAAGTTCCGGCTAAAAAGTTTTATTATATCTCCAAACATTTTCAAGATTACGTCGGAAAGATAAAACTTTGCGAGATAGCTTCGTCTTTTAAACGCTAGTCCTGAACGATAAAAAGAAATAGATCTTTCAATTTCGCTTACGTCTCGAATATACGAAGTTTCTTCAAATTGGTATGAAAAAGTTCGATTTTTAGAGTAATCGAAGTTCAGTAACTAAATTTCGTATAAGGAAATAACTAGTAAACCTAGAAATCCATACGTTATGCAGATGTTTATGCAACTGCATATTTTACATATGCGCTTTCGAAACAAACAAGCCCAATCAATTAATCAATAATATGGTAACTTTAGTCAGTATTTTGTTTATTTATACCTTTGTTATTTTGTTTGTTTTTATTTAAAAAAGATACGTGTCCAGCACTTCTCCTGATTATGAAGCATACGATGTATGTACGTGCATATATTAAATCGTATGTACATATAGTATGTATATTCTGTGTATATTAGGTCACATGTAATGCGTATTTTGTGTATACTGTATTGTAAAAATGCTTCAGACCAAAGGAATTTGCTTTCAGACCAACAGTAACATTAATTCAGAGCTGGACTGATACCACAGGCAAATTTTGTCAATAATGGAATTGACCGAGGAATTACGAAATCTGCAATTTATCCGAAGGTAAATTAAAATAACAATTACGGAAGTTCGGATAATGTTTCGTGAGATAAATGCATATTGTGCATATTGCTTGTATATTTTGTATGTGTGCATATTCCACGCATAGAAATCATATGCATTGAACATATTATGTGCATAAACATCCGCAGTCTAATTATCATGCAGAATGATGTAGTACATCATGTATCAATTAAAGCTATTAACTTTCAAATTCTGGAAAGTAATTCCTGTTAATCCGTTCATTAGATACCCTGGAATTTTTTAATACAGCCGATTTGTGATAATGAGTGTAGTAGTGGTTAAAGAAATTTCAGAAGAAAACTTCGAATCTGGACTGTTGAATGTCCCTCCTGAAAACAGAAATGTTTCTTTCGGAGGATAAATATTAACCTTTTGACTGCTATAGCCGCTTAACAAAGCCGCTCACCGTGTACTGCCGACGCCCATAGGCGTTCTGTGCATTGGCTCTCTATATAGCACTGCGGTTTGGCCGCACGCACCATTCGTCTTGTTCCTAATTAGCCGTAGTCAAAGGGTTAAGACATCTTTAGACGGATTAAACTTAACAAATTTCCTCCCAATTTACCTGCCCAGTTTCAGGTATCATAGACATCTTAATTTTCTTTGACTCCTGATTCAAGAAGAAAGGTCGTATCTATCTCATCCTCTGCTTGATGCCAATTAGACACATCAGGTATCGATACAAAACCTTCGGGGTTTATTCTCACAAGGAAGAAAATTACTGATTCTGATATGTTAGAAAAATTTAGACTTCTTCAACGTTTGTTTATAAGATTTCAATCTCTTCAGGACACCTTGATTTGAGATAATACTTCTTGCCAAAGTACTGTCTGATGCAAAGAGTCTGCTCTTAGCAATTTATCCGAATTTTCCAGCGAATTAAGCGAAACCTTTAAACACTTGTAAATATCTTTGATGATGTAACCTCCTGAATTACTATTCGATATCGGTAATTGCAATGATTGCTGAGTTGTCTCCTGAAGGGGAATTTTAGTTTTGCTTAATCGTGTTAACTTTAAAGCAATTGTTACTAACATCAGATTTGAAAGATTCTCTAAACTTATTCCATCTGTCGCGGATCCTCAAACTCTCAAATCAACCATACAAGTCAAAAATCATCCACAAATTGCAATCCTTGTAATCAATTTGAATTCAAAGAAATTCCTGAACATGAAGAAGAATAAAAGAACTTTCAAAGTTATTATTCGCATGTTAGTATGTGATTGGCAAAAATCTAATCGACATTGAGTGGATCTAGAAAAAATAAACTGGGTCAAGTTTGATAACAACGTTTCCACTGAGCCACACCCTTTACACAATCACTTACAGACATATATTCTACATAATTTTTTTATTTTTTTTCCCTCCTTTTTGAAAGAGTAATTTTGTGAATTTCTGTATAAAAAAGACGACTATAAAAAAAGGTATACAGCTAGACAAAGAAAACACAAACAGCCTACACTAAAAGAACCACTTTTCCTAATATCAATCGTCACGAGAAGCTGCCGCGGGTTCAAATAAATATCATGAAATCAGGGTATCGAGAAAATCAGTGCCGAGCCGAATAATTGAAGCAGAACGCTATTGATTCAGGGTCGAAACCTCCGCGACTTTTAACGAAGCCTTTTGCTTTATCGATGGAAACGCGACCGTCGCTCGATCCGAAAGGCGCGCAGAATTTTTTTCGTTTTCCCCTCAAACAATTCCTCCTCGCGAGTGGCTGCTAGAAATCTATTCCGGAATCGAAGCTCGTCCAGGCCGGAGCTGGAATTCAGCTACTGCACGGTCGAGAACGGCGCGCAAAAGTCGATTCAAGGTGCAGTCACCTTTCTCGGTCGGGGTGACCGTGGAATTCCACAGGGTACACTCGACCGGAAAAATAATCTCGTCTCGTCGTGAGCTTCGCATCTTTCCCAGCTCCGTTCTCATCGTTCCGGACCACCATGTTCACGCGCGCGCGCGCGCGCAAGCTAGGAAGCGTCTAGAAATCCAGCTCATTGCTAGGGAACGCGTAGTTTAACGCAATTCAATTCCACGAAGCTGCGCAGATATTTCTGGGAAGTTCCGATTTCTCGAAAATCCGACATGTCAGAAGTTTTTAACGGAGGAACAATGAGCATTAGGTTTTCGATTTGCAGAGCGAAAGGGGGCTACCGCCCCATTTCTTCGGGCAAGAAAACCGGCGCGATTTGAACTGAATTTTAATTGTACATTGATGAGTGAATTGGAAATTGAAATTTTTTTTTAAATTTTTCAATTTAATTCGGGAAATTGGGACGATACCTAATTGGACCGATAATTATTGAACGGAGAGAGAGAGAGAGAGAGAGAGAGAGAGAGAGAGAGATGAGCTCGAGAAAAGGCGACGCTCGTAAATTTAGTTACACGATACAATTTATACTTCGCGAAAAATATATTATATCTTGATCTCGTTAAAAATATATACACGTATCACTAATTAAGAGTAAATTCCCGTGAATCTTAAGTAATATAAATAATATTATTTACAATCTCAAGGTGTCGTATCGCAGATATTTTTTTTACGCACGACTCGTCGTCGTCGTGCCTCTGACTGCCATTGTCAAAATGAACAACGAGGAATTGAAAGATATTCGAGAAGCATTATTTACATCGAGTATTATTATCTTACAAACCCTTTTCGGTACTGACGGCTCTCTTTCTCATCGCGGTCTTACGTTGCTCCCGATATCGCGCACGTGCAAACATAATAATTTTACTCCGAGACACGTTGCCTGATCTATGTAGATTCGCATTTTTTGGGACACAAATACCGTCTCGTTATTGAAAAACCTACTCAGTTTCAAATAATAATGGAAATCTGCTCGAGCTTCGATCACGATCGACTTTATGCCTAGTACAAACCGGATAAATTTCAATTTTTTCAAATTTAATCATTTGTCTCAACGTAGGACATTGATGGACGATTAAAATCGTGTATGGATATTGCCTTGCCAATTAATTTCCACAAAGAATACAACAGAGAGCAATACTAACAAAAATATACGGATTTGAGGTTTTCGAACAGCCTTCTGTCACTGAAACATTATTTCGAGTTAGAAAAGAAGTGACATGAGGGGAGATGGTGTGTGTTCAGGGCATTTTGATTGACGAAAAGAGTCGCGATCGTACGAATACCAACGTTGGCGAAGAAGTGCCCGCACCGACAAGACATTAACCTTAAGTTATGATAGTTGAGGACGCGTAACATTAGTTGAACTATGTCGTCTTCTCTGCACATTGGTGTTCCGTTTCGAAAATAAAATTCAACCGTTTAGAATATATGTATTTATATGTATGTTTATAGTTGTAATCCTATGTTAGATACCTCCTTTTTTATGATACACATCGCGATGCCACTTTCCACGGATAAAAGTGCATCGACAGCTGAGTCTCTTGGAACGTCCGATCTGACGCCAAGAAATCGATGGATCTCTTGGTGAACGCTCGAACATGAAACCTTAAGTCCAGAACAAGCACTGCTCCCAACGAAAAGGAAGCTCGTTACGCGTTTAGGTTTCGGATTTTGGAAACGGCACGAAAATATTCGAGAAATTGAGCGATTGTTCTCGGCAGTCAACTTATTGAACTTAGTTTCGTGCTTCGATATTCCTGCGATCTTATTATTTACGGATGATATACATTCAATCGAACTTGAGGTTGTTTCCGTTTGTCGTACTCGACAGTCTCACACACAGTTAAGTGGCAATTATGTACAATATTTTGATAATACGCGGGTACGTGCACGCTGTACGCGTATGCCAGACGAATTTCTAAGAACATAGACCTCCTCTCAAATGTACTTCGAATTTCCAGAAATGCCTTTCAGTCGAGATAAAAATCTGGATTTAGAATCGAATTTAACATCGAGTAAAAGATTGTGAACTGGTAGAACGATGCTATGGCAATTAATGTGAAGTGTGAATACACGTAATAAGCGACATGAATTTGATAAAGAGGAGGTCCAAGTTCTTAGATGAAGTGTTCTGAATACAATAGCTGAAAAGTATCTGAAAATCCACAACGATCTTCACCACAGTTACAACCTGCTTTCCATAACGTTCATCGAGTTCAACTTGCCATCTCGAGTTTTGATTAGATCATTCTGCTTTTTGAACTTTCCAAAGTGACATTCACAAACGACGCGTCTACACAGTTCGATCATCAAAACATTCATTCGGCAGACAGCATTCTCACAATTTCGCTTTACACTTTTATTTGTCTCTCCCCTTTTGCAGATTCCTTGCTTCCGAGCTTTTCAAAGGAATCTTCAACGTCACTGCCGTCTTGGACACAACTTCTCTTCCGGGAAGAAGACGATCGTCGCACATGGTATTGTCGCAGCAGCGCATATTACATGGTACTCATTGATGTCTTTGATGCAGTCCCCCCCTGATGTTCGACGTGTGCACTCCTCAATCCAATTCGCCTTGGTTCTATAAGACTCGTTCCTTTGCTCTGGAATTCTTAGAGTATACTGGAGTTCACAATCAGCGAAGCGTATCGATGCTTTCTCATTAGTCGTAATTTATAACTAGTCGATCTTTACCATTCCTTCTGCATCGAAACATTTTCATTCCGGATTTTTCCTCAT
This sequence comes from Macropis europaea, assembly GCA_916610135.2. Classification (NCBI taxonomy): domain Eukaryota; kingdom Metazoa; phylum Arthropoda; class Insecta; order Hymenoptera; family Melittidae; genus Macropis; species Macropis europaea. The sequence continues at coordinate 18,975,372 of OU744349.1, forward strand.
CAATTCTTCTTCCAGCCGTCTTGTCCGCAGCCACTGGAGTCTTTACAGTATCGTGAATCATGTCTCCATTAGGGTGCTAGCCTTCTGTTTTTCACATTATTGAAAAAGCCATCGGGGCAATAACATCACTCTGAAAATCAAGACTTTTTACTGAACCATACGAGCGACAGCATTGCTTAGAACCAGTGTGTCCCTTCCCAAACATCGAAATGTGATTTCGATCGGTGTTCACGGGCCTCATACCGAAAATTGGCAGACAGCTGTTTGGAATGTACCAGTATCAGTTAATCGCGTGTCGGTCTTGTTCACCGACATCCCGTCGCTATCAGTCTTGAGTTTGATTTACCAGCGAATTCACTAATTCCGTTGCAATTGCATCGACATCGTTCGACTGTCAACGTTCCGATGCATCTTTGCTTCTTCGATCATTTCACACGGCGCCGGCGGCACTTCTATTATCACGCAGAGAATGGCCCAGGCACGCCATTTCAACCTCGTTGACCGTTGTTATATATTTCTCTTTCATGTTCAGGTTCAGTCTTCGTTTCAATTCACACGGCCTATCCACGTTCACCCTTTGTCCAAGCAGGTTACCTTGTTTCCATGTTCAGTCCGTGCACCTTTACGCTCGATACGTCCCTATCTCACCTATATCCAGTCCGTCACGCATTTCCATCTCCATCTGGGTGTCCCGGTGTTTGTCGGATCGATGGGGGACGGATTGCACCCCCACGTCTCGATCGCGACTCCTCTCACGACCGGACGATCTATCTTTTTCGCGCGAGAAATAATGGTACTGATGAGTCGCGTGGCCGTTCATGGGTAGAGTCGGATAGGACGATTGGCCACAGGAGGCCTGGTGTCTCGAAGGAAGCGGCGGGGGTGCATGATGATGTCCGGGTATGCCGTTCTGAACCCTCGACTCGTTCTGCGCCCTCTCCGAGGAGCTCTTGGTATCGCGAGGGGGCAGATGAGGCGGCTGCGGTGTACGACGCAAGGAGTGATTGGAGTAATGCAATCTGCCGCCGGTGGAAGAGCAATTATCGCCAGCGATGCTCAGTGGCGTCGAACCGTCCTCCATAGGACCGGTCGAACGATGTCCGGACGTACCGGAATTGGGCAGCGTTCCCGGGCGACGCATTTGCCGCGCCGTCTCCCCGTCGATGTAGGTAAAGCCTTCAGCGAGAGTAGTACTGCCATGGGGCAAGAACCAAACACCGCCGGTTCCAGGGCTCGCCGCCCGAAGTTCTAGCTACAGTTCCGTCACCGGTATCGGTTTGACACCTGCCGCAATTTGCGAGTGTTGTTGCTGCTGCTGCTGCTGCTGCAGTTGTTGCTGCTGGAGATGATGATGATGGTGGGGAGGGAGCTGCTGCGACTGAGGTTGATGATGATGACGATGATGATGGGTGTACTCGTCGTCGGAGAAGGTCTTCTGGTACTCGTGCTCTTTGCGAGAGATCGCACGGTTCTTCCATTTGTAATCTTTCAAAGCGTCCCTGACGCGTCTGCGACATCTGTAATAAAGGATCAGAGCCAAGCCAGTCAGCAAGGCGAGCCCTGCTGCGCACAGCGTCGCTAATAAAGCTTGTTTCCGTGGATCGGAGAAAGCGCAGCCTAGTTCATCTGCTGTCATACCCTTGATGGGTTTTCCCTTTGATTCTGGTGGTTCCGCGCATATAACGGGGCTGGAGTTTCTTGGAAGGAGCACCTCGGCTAACCAAAGCAGGCTGCAGTCGCAGACTAGAGGATTTTCGCTTAAATCCAGTCGACGCAGCTCATTCCAGGCCACTAGGGACTCCGAGAATCCAGTGAAGGCGTTGTCACGAAGCATTAGATGCCTTAAGTTCGGTAAACCTGCTAGGGAACCGTCTTCCATCGTAGCCAATCGTTTGTTGCTGTTCAATACCAAAGTTTCCAGGTTCGCGTTATCCGAAAAGGCTCCTCGCTCCACGGTAGTTAACAGTTTTGCCGCAGATATGTCAAGTTTCTTCAATTTGGACAGACCTTGAAACGCGCCTGATCTCAACGTTATGAAGAAGTTCTGACCCAGGGTTAATTCTTCGAGACGAGGCAGAACTGCCAGTTGTTTCGTCGGCACTTCCCGCAACTTGTTTCCATCGAGCTCTAATGTGCGCAAGGCATTCAAACCGCGAAAAGCGCCATCGCTGATATCGTCTAAACCTGCGCCAGTAATGTCCAACACAGTTAGCTGTTCTAATCCCTTGAAAGCATCATCCGGAAGGGAGGAAAATGCGTTCCAGCCTACATGCAGTTCAGCCAGAGCGTTCAACGGCGCTAGAGCAGGTGATGGGATGCTCTTCAATTGATTATCATCGAGATGGAGCACTCTGAGGGTGCCTAATTTCTGAAAAGCGCCAGGCTCCACCTTCGATATACGATTCTTTCCTAGATCGAGTTCCTCCAATTTGGACAAAGAGGCGAATAGACCGTTCTTCAGGCTTTCCAAATAGTTATCGCGTAGGTTCAACACCGTCAGAGACTTCAGACCTTGGAACGTTTTCTCCGTTAGTGCTGAGATCTTGTTGTGCCTTAGATGAAGTTCCACCAGTTGCTTTTGCGCCTCGAAGCTACCGTTGGGAATGGTGAACAGGTGATTGCTAGACAGATCGACGTTCTTGAGGCCTCCGTAGAATTGAAATGCAGCCGCGTCGACTATCTTTATCCGATTCTCCTTTAACACTATCCGCTGAATGCTTGGGTTCAGAGCTATTGGTATTACGTCCAGGTTCGCCCCTATGCAGGATACCACGAGGTTATCATCGTCGCAGATGCATCCGTTTGGACAAACAGCAGTACTCAGGGCGAATAAGCCGGCCAGAACGAGCAGGTGGAACAATCCAGTCGATACAGTCACTCGACGCCATGGCTTCTGGAAATAATAAAGAAGAAACTGTTAGATGGATTTTCTGGGTGCGGCTTATCGCGCCACGTAATTTACATTAATGCTAGGTTTATTGCCGTGCATAAATTATTTTCTGCAAAGACTCCACCCACATTCGTGACTCGAGCACCGGCGCAAATGAGAAAAGTTATGCCTACTTTAGGAATCTAATGTTTCGAATAGTTAGAAAAATGAAACTCGTTATTGGCAGAATTTACATTTACACATTTCCTTTGAAATTTTACTTCACCGTAAAGTTTCAAACAAAGGTGGATGCTAAAAATTTCACATACATGGTGAAAAAGGACATTTGACCAATATCCTTGTGCATCAAATATAACTTGTGTTAAGGTACTGCCAGGTTTATAAGTTTTATATTATCCTGTACATAAATTGTTCTTGCAACCAAATGAAAAAAAAATCCAATTATTTACTGAATTTGGATATTGAGGTACTCGTACCTAGATTTAAAAAGCTCTCTAAATCCCCTGCAGTAAATGCAATGAAAATTTGTTCGATAATGGCAGCGTTTTCATTCGAAAAGTTCTCATATACGTGAAACGAGTTTCGAAGGCTTCTGTTCGAGCTTTTCAGCCTGAGTTCGGTGAAATTTGGGCCTAGCGTAGCACGTACGTTAATCCGAGCACGAAATGTGCGGGAAATGGAGACACGTGGTGTAGCTGTTCCTACCGAAACGGTTTCGACGTGTCAGCTGCATTAAAGCTAAAAACGAGCACGTCATTAGGAAAGGATTATAGGCTCGCAATACCGAACTTAGTCGTGAGGTCAGTCCAACACGCCTGACCTCATTACTTATTTTCCATTTCAGCCGCATTACGAGATTCAGCTACTATTTAATGAATCGAGGTTCCCGAACGTGCTTTGATATTATTTATTCAAGCACTTCTGCATACTTGCCGGCAGCACGCAACGGGTTTCGCGAGTAAATCGCCGGCCGTGTGTGCTGAATAAATTGCCGGCACGCTCGCAGATACTAAGCTTGATTTCAAAAGCCGTAATTTTGTAAAAATATTATACTAGAAGAGCAACTGCGTTCAATCGTTTGTGGTCGGTTAATATCAATTTAAAAACAAGATGATCGCTCCCTGGTGCTGTGCACTTTTTCGGTGTAACCTGTTTTTTTTTCATTATTAAAATTTATGTTTAACTTAAATTTAATTTTAGACACTCTCCAAACAAATACACTGAATTAAACTTAGAATATGAACGCAGCGATGATCGCTTTTAGATTCCTAGGTGTATTTATTTGCTTAATAACGAAGTTCAGTTTTTATTATCCTGGAAAAATAAGAAAATAAAAATAATTATAGAAAGAAAGGAAATAAGATGCATGTTAAACGAAAGAGAACTTACGATGGGTCACACAAATATTCGAACACTAATAAAGTTTTGACTTTTGTGCTCTGTATTTTAATTAAATATAGAGTGAACAAGAAAATGTATTATGATATGTTGCAATAGAGTTGATATTTTACAAAAATGAAAAAGTTTTTACTTATGTTTGAATAATGACAGAGAAATATAAAAGTATCTAATTCTGGTGTCACAAACATATACACTACAGACTGTACAAATTCATGCTATAAAATTAACATAAGTTTTTAATTAAAGTTCAATATTTTGTGTTGTATTCCATCTCTCAATTTTTCTTTGAATCTAGTGTTGTTTTTCGAATTGTACGATACAAATAATTCCGTACGTTTTCATTGGAATTCAAGCCCGACGATTGCAGGGATGGTTATAAAATATTTGCAGAATGATACTGTAAAACTTCTAGCGCAACTGGTGCATTGTGCTTGAGATCGTTGTCCCGATAGAACTTGAATTTTTCCTCAATTCTCGTACCGGCAGTATTTTTTGCAAAAATTACCTTTAAAATGTTTAAATATTTACTCTTGTGTAGAATTTCTACAATGAATACTAGTCCCCCTGCTCCGTAACTGAAAATACATTCCTACACCATTGCATATACGTTGCAGAACACTTTCATAGTACAGTAGAACCTCGATTACCTGAACTGAAATTGGTAATAAGGTTACTCACATTTCAGCTATGTTTCGTGTAAAAATGATACTTTTATCTTAGAATATTAAATACGTAGCGGCATAAAATTATGTACACAGTGTCGCTGATGATAATTTTAGCTTCTAAGTGATATTAGATGAACAAAATTAGCTGTTTTTCCGTGTCTACATTATTATTTAAACAATAGTGAACAATAAATGAAAAGTTCTTTCTTTGCCATTAATTAGAATCTATATTATAAATACAAAGTGTAGAAGTCAGAATTATATACAGGGTGGGGCATATAGAACAGGCTACTTGAATAACTTGTTTGTTTTTGATGATAGTACAAAGTATGTGAGACCAATCTTACATGGTTTAGAGGGGTCATAATCTGATTTTAATAGTTTTTTGTAGGTGCAAGTTTAGAGAAGATGTGAAGGTCAACTTTGTTTTTTACTTACCATCTAATAGAACGTTTAAGCCGCGTACAATGACCAATGGTTCAAGGTCATTAAAGATCACTAAAGGTCAAAGTATTTCATCGATAGCATTCCGCAAATAAATAATAGTATTCATGGAATATTTGTTTACATTCTACAATCCGCATAGCGATTATAAGAGCGATATACCAACAACCAGAGAAAACATGAAAGTGTTCGATCTATTGATACCATTATAGTTGACCTTCAATGGCCTTTAACCATTTTATGCGTCCCAAAGCGCTTTATTAGAAGATAAGTAAAAATACATATCACTCAACATAGTTTTCGCTATCTTTAAAAACAATCGAGTTATTCAGGTGGCCCGTTTTAGATGTCTCACCCTGTATAAAGAAAGAAGGAACTTAACCCATATGTATACAAAATTTGAGCAGTTCCTTTTAAAATCTCGACAAATGCTTTCAGAGCCCCATTATTGGGCTCTTCCTACCTCGATCTATTTTTGCTTTCTGTACAAAAATCAATTGAAAAATTTTTAAATATAGAGGCAATTTTCAAATTTGGAGGGAGGAGAAAAAGTTGGCTGTCCACACAAAGGTTGAATTGTGCTTTTAGTGTCGTGATAGACACCGCGTACTCTGTTAATAGTTGCTATTAGGAACACCGCATTGCTGAAGCTGTTGATAATGCTAACGACAACGAGATCGGGGCCACGTGAACAACGTGTTAATCAATCACAGCGACAGCAACCACGGTGACGTTTAATAACGATAATGGACACTTTTATTGCAGTGAAACGGACCAAGAAGAATTTACAAGCGGTCGAAATGGGGCAAGACCCTTCGCTAAAAGGGGCTTTGCAGTCTGACCTAATAGGAATTATAATAGGATTAGCTGAGATAACGGCACTGGTACTCGCTGTTGCGTGAGTTCACGAGCATATAATTATGATGGCGTTGGGATGCTAATGGTGTATTGTTTCGGTCACGGAAACACCGGCTAACGTTGTTCCGTCGTGTTTGGTTAAATCGTATGCGAATGTGAATTCGCATTTACAGCCAATTTCGTTTCAGGAATCCTCTTCGCGATCGACTCATCGACAAACGAAAGATGTTCTTCCTTGATCATTTCTCATAAATTTGGTGAAATTTATAACTCCACCGAATGCGTGTTCTGCTTTGAAACTGACGTTAATGCGAGTACACCCTCGTCCATAAGTAATGGGACACCTTTCCGTTTCTGAATAAACCTGGATTACGATATAGTAGACTTGGATACTTATTTCGACATGAACGGTTCTTTTACAAACACGTATGTTTACACAACATATTTTTAATGATATGGTTAGCATTCTGTTATAATTAATATAAAAAAAAACTGAAATAATTGTAGTACGGTTCAAAACCAGGTTTTCAATGCGTTAAATTTGGGCGACATTTGTTACGATTTTGTGATCTGTAGACACATTTGCAGCGATTCTGGACAGAAATCCAAGAAGAAACATAAAAAAAATGACCGCAAGACTGCCAAGGCTATTTCGAGTTATCATTTCGAAACGGGGAGCATACATTAGTGTGCAAATTTTAATATATATTATATTTAATAATATATATATATATAATTTTCAATATATTTTAACGTTTAGAAATTGTATTCAGTGTAGATAATCTGTAAATAATCGTTTGACTCAGTATAATGAGTGTTTAATAATTTCAATTTAAACGTAAAACTGAAATTAGTAAGTGTCCCATGACTTATGGACGGGAGTGTATGTACGATTGAATACACCTGATGCATTATTATGCATACCGGGTGGCCAATTACTTATAAAAGTAGTAAGTATACACAGACTCGTTTGAACTCACATTACTTTTGCTACGGCTAACAAATGACGCATACACCATTAATTATATTAATTTAAAACAATGGTACGCGTAATATTGAAGTATCGTCGAGATTTTATCGGATATTTACGACCTGCGACGCTAGATGCAAATTTATTTCCACATATATTTCTATAAACATTCCATTTCATTAGCTTTCAAGCTTACGTGTTTACTCTTCCAGTAGTTTTACGTTAAGGAGTGCAGCCATACAATTTGCGTGGTAATTTTGAAATATCCGATACTACTATCTTTTTGGAGTTAAGTAAATGTTCTTCAAGATATAAATTCATTAAGTCGCGCGATGGGGAAAATTAGAATTGATTTAGCTCTACTGACAGATTTAAACTCAAGTGAATTACTAGATTGAAAATTATACCTAAAAGTACCGAAAATATGGCACGAGAACGCAACCTTTATCAAAGCAGAATATTGTGTAAATATGTATCTAGGGTAATCATAATGCATGCGTTTTTAACGAACACGTTCTACGATGAAAAATAATTATTATTTATAATATGTACCTATCCATGGTAAAGGTACCGTACAACTGCTACATAATCCTTTAGCATGAGTCTATAGGTACAATACATTTGCATATTAAACTCGTATTAGGTGAAACCTGCTGACGATTTGTGTAACTTAATCGATTGCAGCCAGCGCATCAAATTAATAGAACTAGAAGTGATTATATAACCAGAGATAAACGAAAAGACACTATTGGAATCTTGAATCCAGTAAAGCTACTTGTGTATAACCAATTCTTCCAATGGTTTTCATTTTAATAATTTTAGAGGACAAATTAAATATCAATCTTTGAAAAATTCTTATTTAAAACAAAATAATATTTTTACAAGTTCAGCTTATAATAATATGTACAGCACTTCAACAATTGATTATTACTTAACTCTTTGAACTCCTTTATCGAGTGTGACTCGACATCGATTTTATTTACATGTACTTCTATGTCGATTCACACTCGACATTCTTAGACACTTAAAATAATAAGGAGTTATTGAAAAGAAAATTAAAAAAAAAGTAGGAGTTCAAAGGGTTAACATATTAATACATTTTTCGTCACTGATAAATGAAAACCTTCACTCATAATTCATTATCTAAATACAATTTTTCCCAAGTTCGCCAAGGAGGAGACAAAGTACCGCTTGCAGGATGGTCGCAGCGTTTTCTGTTTTAATACGTGTCGTTATTAATTGCAGGCAGATAACGCACTGAGAATACAACGGACGTCTCGACTTATCGCTCACACTAATCATACCGTAGCAGGGTGAAAGGCCTGCAACCGGAAGGGTGGCTACGTACCTGCCGAGGGAGAGGGATAACGTCACACGGTAACGCCGGTTTCGGGGCGAACACGTCAGATTTAACTGGATGTAATTAGCGATTACAAATTACCCTTTTGTCCATTAGCGCGGCCGCGATACGTGCGGCAGATTTGCGCAGCCGCCGCTCTGTAAATGAACATCCACTGTACGCAAAGGGTTGTGCATATCTCTCTCCTTCCTCCTCTTCTTCATCCTCTGTTCCCTCGGCTTTTCTATCTGTCTCTCGTTAATGTGGAGTATTTTTTGGGTGTGCTGAAACGGAGGCCTAGTCACAGTGTTGTTAGATTTGTGGAAGTTTTTTTAAAACGCGAGTCATTTACGTCACTGCGCCACATTTCCTTTTCTCTTTGATAGAGGCGCACGTACACAGAGGGTGGGGCGAGGGAAAGAGGACGAAAAATTGGGAAAACTGAACGAACTCGTTCGTAAATTGCGACCATTTAACGCGTTCGCCAGCCAGTTGAAAAGTAGGACAACACGTACAGAGTGGAGGAGTACGTGTGCTTGAGTTCCTCTTTATTGCAACAAGGTGAAGTCGGATAAAGGAGGATATAGAGAAACTGATACTTTATACGCACGTACCTCCTGAAATATTGAGGGCGGAAACTTTAAATTTTGTAGAATCCCAACTTGTTATCGGTTCTCCTTTACAACTGTTTTGTAAGCAACTTGATACTATTACTGGAATGGAAGAAACGTTTCTTTTATACGGGGCCTTCCAAAAGCCACTACGTATTTCTTGCAGAACACATTTTGGTTAATCTTCATGATGCAAATCGTGCAGTAATTGTATGTTATCAGGATTTTTCTTCAGAGTCGAACGTAAGATTCTATGAACTGTTGCTTTGAGTATATTTTGTTCATGTTTTGATCTTGAGAAGATATCCTAATTGATGTGTTTGGTTCCCCCTTAAACATTTCTCGTACGGATTCGTTGCTTTCATGTTCATACAGACCCAGTTCTTTCAAATTTATTCACAAGTGCTCGAAACGCATTATTTGTGGGGCCGAGTCTGTCAATTTTTAAGATTTTTTCATTAATTTAATTACATTTCACCATTTTGATACGGGATGTACTATAAAAATGCGTTCTTGTGTATTCAACATGAATTATGAGTTTTAACAGAAATTATTAAAAAATTAATAAAAATAATTAAAATAATATTAAGTTATTATAAATACATATGTTTTGTATAAAAAGAAATCCGTAGTCATGTCATAAGTAATTTTTTTAAAATTCACTCCATTTTATAGAAGTACGCAGTGACCATTGGGACACCCTGTATGCATGTACACATACACTTGCACCTTTTATCCAATATTTGATGCTTTACCTACTTTCTATACGTCTGCTATTATATATTAGATTAAGCACATTCCCAGCTTTAATAATTCGTTATACAGGAAGTTCAAAAAAATTGGGTTTAAAGTTTAAGGGTATATGGTACTCGTCAAAACAAACAAAAAATGTCTTAATCAACATGGGTCCAAGTATCACTAGTTGCGGAGTTACAAGATGTTATTCTTCAGTTTACTTTTGTATTGTTAGAGTATACACTGGCAAGCATTTTAGGCATCCCTCGGCTAACAATATGACGCAGTGTAGAGAAAGCAGCCTCCACCAGTCAGCTGATTCGCTCTTGTTCGCGTGACAGCAGAAAGCTACCCTCCTGCCCTCGCACATAAGAAACAAGAGCGAGTTAGGCGAGTGGTGGAAGGCTCTTTCTCCTACACCGCTTCATAGCCGAGAGACGCCTAGGATATGCTGACCCGTGTACGCCACTATGGTATAATCCTATATCCGTGAGGTACAATAGAGTTCAATGAAGTGGTTGTCATTCATTGAAGTTGTCCTTAAGGCTAGGACATAGACAATGGTTTGCTTGATATTATGGACATTTTATACTAATGGGTCTATTAGACGTTTCACAATTGGAGGATTTGTTATGGTAATCGAATGAAAGTGAGTAGTTCAGAGGCGTGTATATTTTTTTTTGAATCAGTTGTCTTCTATTTCTAGTATGTATAAAGGTGCAGCATATTTCTACTCTTCGTTCCAAAACTTCATGACACTATTCTAGCGGTGTTTTAGAAGATTATTTGAAGATACGCATATGTTTGTTCCCTCAAATTCTTTTAAATTTTATTTTTAAGACTATATGGAACTCTGTGTGGGTTATAAAGAATCACAGAGCAACTGATTATGTGTTTTTAAATATAAATTGAGTGAATTATATTAATGTCTTCTAGAAATACCAGTACTATCTGTTGACGCTCGCATTAACAACTGTTGTGTACCGTGGTCTATTCGCCTGTGAACAAGATGTCAGCGGTACCTTACACGTTTAATTGAATTTGTGTGAGTGGTTCAAAGTAGAAAATGACGTTGTTACTCCGCTGAAATGTATGTTTAATGAGGAGTGTTGTTCCAGAGTATCAGAATAATGTTACAGTTAAAGTGATGTACAACGAATGTTGGACATTGATGTGCATAATTTATACACCTTTTGGTCGCTTGCTTGCGACCAATCAGCGGCCAAGAAAGGTGGCTGCAGTCGAGAGTCGTTTCGTAGGTTTTTCCGGCTTCAGCCCTTTTTACCTGTGATGGTTGCTCCAGGTCAGCACTTAGTTTGGTTTGATTGAGCTATCACGGTGAAACCATACGAAGCTCCAAATCAATATTACAAAACTAGGCTTCTCGATTTGCAACAACAATGTCAAATGCTGCCATAACGTTCACAGCCAGTCTAATCAAAAACCTCATTAGCAGGCGACTTTCTACACATCTGGTGAGCATGTCGCCAATGTTTGAGAATATTACTTCCAATAGTAGTTTGCACGGTCGTATGAGGGACACAAGACACTCCTTGCAGTCCAAGAATGTTCGTCCAGGAGGCATCGTAGATACAGCGTCGCGATGCCCCCTTCCATTGAGTACCGTGTACTGCGCAGAGCTGGGAAGATGGCTAGCGGAAGAATACGGGTCTGATTAGTTATAGCACAATAGGCCTAGCTAGCCGGACACAATCATAAAAATAGAGCACACGCATTTTCCTTATTGGCCGAAACGGTTACATCTACTAATAAGGATCATGTAGCACCGCGTTTCGGAAGCATCAAAGCCGGAGCTAGCGGAGTACTTTCTTGCCCCTCTGCCGTAACGCTAGCCAACTTGTCATCTCCACACAGTATACAGGGTGTCCGCGCCAAAGTGATACAGGCCCGTAATTTCTCAAGTATTAAAGACATAAAAAAATTGTTTATATGAAAATTGCATGGTACAACGGGGCAAATTTTTTAACGAAGACGAACTCTTTTTTATATTATTAGTTTAAGAGGTATGATGGTCAAGTTCGTTTTTTTAAATGGAACTGTGTATTTTTGTTCAGATCATTCGATAGCGCTTTTCAAGACGAATTCACTGACCTTTAATGTATACACCCGATTTTTAGTGATTTTCGAGATATTGCGCCTACAAATTTACCGATTTTCAACGGAAGAAACCCGGCCGAATAGGAAATACCAGTAGTGGTCTTGTTCGCGCTTTAAATTCCACGTGTTAGACATTGCCTCTTGAAACAGATACGAAGGGTCTGCACCAGGAACGGCAGACCCAAACTTTGGACAATAGTTTTCCATTGTAAAGTATCAACGATACCTTTCCTGACACTGTAAATGCTACATCTGTGGCCGGAAAACAATTGTCCAGATTTGGGCCTGCCGTTCCTGGTGCAGACCCTTCGTATCTGTTTCAAGAGGCAATGTCTAGCACGTGGCACTTCAGGCGCAGACAAAACTACCACCGGTATTTCCTGTTCGGCCGGGATCTTCCGTTGAAAATCGGTAAATTTGTAAGCGCAATATCTCGGAAACCACTAAAAATCGGGTATATACATTAAAGGTCAGTGAATTCGTCTTGAAAAGCGCTATCGAATGATCTGAACAAAAATACACAGTTCCATTTAAAAAAACGAACTTGACCATCATACCTCTTAAACTAATAATGTAAAAAAAAGTTCGTCTTCGTTAAAAAATTTGCCCCCATGTACCATGCAATTTTCGAATAAACAATTTTTTTGTATCTTTAATACTTGAGAAATTACGGGCCTGTATCACTTTGACGCGGACACCCTGTATATTGTGGGTTCGGGACGTCCAGACCCAATATTAAGAGGAATAGTGGAAATAGGGATGTTAGGGGACTGAGGGTGGCGCGTAGTGAGTAAGGTGGCTGGCTACCAACGCAGAGACCCATGTTCCAGTCGCGGTGCCGTGGTCCCTATTTTTCACGATTTCCTACAATACTGATACACAGATCTCAGAACACGCTCACACGCAGTGTACCCATACATTCAAACTCACGTATATTTTCACTCAGATTTTTACGAACATTCTCACACATTCACGACTCGTAGTCACGCTAATGTACTATCATATTCCGCATTCACAATGCCAAATTACACACATTAAGATTATACTCACACGTCAAGCAATCAGTTGTACCAAGCTCCAATAAACAGCTAATCAACAACAGTTCGGTGTGAGTCATTTTCAAAGCAGCTCTAACACATTCATTCGTCTGGGAGATAGCAACGTTATACTACAGACATATCAGAGCGGTCAGTGAAGGCACACCATTTGCACATTAAACGGCGCTCAACACTATCTTTGACGGGGTGTAGCTTCAAAGCACGATTTTTGTACGTATTTTGAAATGATTTCTTTTATTCTGTGTTCCTTTAATTTTTCGAATCGAGATAATGCTATCTTCTATAGTAAATCATGTCGCTTAAGATAATGGTGGAGTTAATCTGTACATACAGTATCCCCTAAAAGTATCAACACTTTATCGACCGGTAGCCTATTAATCGGCTTTTTGCCGCCAACGCTTACCGACCAATAGCCTATTAATCGGCTTTTTGCCGCTAACCCTTGTCGATCGATAGCCTATTAATCGGCTTGCCATGGCAACCAATACTTTGATATCTATTACTGAGATAGAACTGTTAGATTGTACTGTAAGCTCCCCATACTCTTATATAATTTTGACAATTTTACCGTTCGCGATGAATCAAAATAGCGTATATAATAGCGATGTATCTGCGGCCGAGTGAGCGGTCGGAAGCGCGTAGTATGTTGAATCGCTACCGGTCGGTAAAGTGTTAAGATACTTATTTTATGCATGGCAGTGAGAGCAAACATGCTAAAAGAATATGTAAAAGTTACTTAAAAGAAATGTGACCAAGAATTAGAGGCAGGCCACCTTGATCTCCTGATATCAAACTCAAAGACACTATGAAGAAAATATGCAACGAATGCGTACATATGTATTGATGGTTAGGTTAGGTTGGGATACTGGGAATTCGAAAGATAGTTTTCACAAACGACTTTTATCCATTTTATTTGCATTCCATTTTTGTTTCCATTCCCTTCCATTGTTAGCTTGAACCGTTAGAAGGTTCTAGGACGTGACAAGAAAAATTTTATCGATTTTGAAGGATCAAATAAAAATTGTCGAGAAATGGAGAATTCGTTTGCCGAACATTCCGCTACCATTTCTCGATTTCCACGAGAACTGAATGTTAGCGAAAACATTTAGTAGCGTGCGTCGTATCCGGACATTTTATTGTCTCTTTAAGTGAGAATTTATGCGGTCTTTTAAAAAATAAAAAAACTATCCGCAAAAAGACGGGCAATATCTACAAAATACTAATGAACCGTAACTCATATCTGCCGCGAAAGAAAATTATTTCAGTTGTTCATTCTCTATTTTTCATAAGCACATTCAATAAAATAGGTCTCAGGTTTTGCTTTTACTTTAAATTTTGTATTTATATATTTGAAACTTCTCCACTTTTCATATTTTATCTAGAAAGTTTAAAGGAGACTAATAAAGCATTTTAGGGGAAAATCGCATATTCAACAGTACTAATAATTTTTGGAAAAGAAAATTCTGAAAGTTATGCTATACTTTGGGCCGTCCGGGTGTACGTGTCTCCCTACTAATTTTGGTCTGCTTTTTCGATTATAATGTATCTCACACTATCCTTGCACTTTGCAAAATGTGGATTTAATGTTTTCAAACGTTGAATAGCTGACTGAAAAAATAGGAACTTCCAATTGTTGATCGAGGTGAGTGGAGAACACGCAAGAGGCGTCAGCAGACGATGACACCTTTTCGTATTGTTTTCCAAAAAAGACCAACGAAATGCAACAACGAAATGGTCGCAGTTCTGTCCTTTTTGTCTATAACGGCGTTTTATTTCGGGCATATAGCGTTACACCAGCATCATGTGTACTTGTTGGTGAAACTCCACTCACGGATTTGTTTTTCGTAGCTTTTTACCGTATGATATCATCCTTGTTGGTAGCTACAGCATTGTGCAAAAGTGCAGGTACAAAAGAGCTTTAACTTAAATATTTCAATCGACGTATGTAGAGACAACCGAGAAACTGTGCTTTACGTCTCTCTGCACGTTGAACAGAATTTTTTCTTAACTTGTGATATAAAGGTAGCCTGCGAAGCTGCTGTGAATTCTTCTTTGGCAGTTGTGGGAATGTTGGGAAACGTTTGATAGAATTATTTCCTCGTTTGGTAGAGTCATATAAGATTTAGGAATAAAAATTTATAACAAGGAGATGAATATACTTCACAAATGATTATGTAATTTTTCCTTGGGATTTTTATGTTAGTGTAAAGAATTGTCCTGTTTAAGTATTTACGTTTGTTATTTCAAATAATTGAGGTCTTCAATTACTGCTAGATATCTTAAAAACAAGAACTTTTGAGGTGTGTTATAAATCACTTCCGGTACATAAGAGCTATTTTTTCTTTATAGAAACTCATACGCTACACTTAGGCGATTGATTTTTGCTTCGTATTAAAAGGTAAGCGCCCCTGAGACTCATTTACTGTAAACGCAATAAAAAAGCATTCTTTAATCCAGTGATGGCCACCGGAGCTGAGGCCTTCCCCCACTCTAGGTCCATTCCCCTCGTTTCAGTTCCCTTCTCGTTCCCCCTCTAGCCTACATGAGGGGAATGGACCTAGAGGGGGGAAGACCGCAGCTCCGGTCGCCATCACAGCTTTAATACATTATGCAATAAACATTCAGAAGATAAATCAGAAGTTACTTAAAACTCAATCTAATACAAAACTGTGAGAATCATGCTTTATTTTATGTTTACTTAAAACAGACTTTAACTGCTTTCTGAATAACCATACTCAATTACAAAAATCTAAGATACTTGATAACAGAGCAATAACATAAATTATTAGGAAGGTAAGACGTTCTGACCATTACAAAAAGAAATAAGATGCGTTTAAAATAAACAATTAGACAGTGAAATAATTCAATATGATATGCAATATTAATTTTATTTTAATTTCTATTCCGTAAACAATTTCTGAAAAGAATGATTTACAAACTTATCAAAGGATAAAATACGTCTATATTTTTCATATTCATACTAAGGATACTATGGAAAGCTTTATAGCATATAATTTTCTATTTTTTAATATGAATTTAAAACAGTTCAAACATAAATTTAGTGACGCCATTAACTTTTTCTCTGGATCGGTTAAATCTTTTAGGACTTCCACCTTACGTGCAACCTACTCGAAGCAATAGAATTAAATTATTTTTGTATACTATACACTATAATATTATATTTTGTATTTTATTTCTGTAATCCATTCAGAATTCTAGAAGGTTTCTGTTTTTGTATTTTTCATAACCAGTATCTAATGAGAATATTTCCCGTATATATTTAAATAAATAAATAAATCTTATACTGTGCAAGGTTTAAGCACGCTGATTTAACGTTCATTAATTTGATTTCGTTGACCTGACATCAATACATACTGACCAAATAAGTGGATAAAAATGATTTACTAATTTTGTGTTAGAATTCTTCAGCAGTTTTAAGTCGTGAAAAAGCACAATCCGTGCCTCAGAACGAGAATACAACCCGTACTATTGTACTGTTTCGGTTCGGACATCCAATCAAAAATAGTATATCACCACCGTACGTTTTTTCGTTTTTGGATTCATTCGTCCAGCATGGAGACAGATGCGATTCCATTCCTGCTATAACAACAGTTTGCAACTCATTCCTATCCGAAATTGGCTACGAAGTTTTCAATTCCATGTCACTGTGTCTCGAAGTATTTCGAACCTATGATCGTCGCTTTCGAACTTGTAGTATAAGTACGTGTGATTACCAAATAAATTTATCACGTGAGTTTAACATTATTTGCAAGAAATCATTGGCATAAATCCTCAATCATGAGTAACACATTACGATAACTGAATAAAATGTAGAATGACCATGATAAATAATTAATGTGTTCAAAAACTTATTCTGATCTCCCCTCGTGTAACATAAATAGATAAGAGTATCCATGATAACACTTTGGCAAATTCAATAGAGTTGACAATATGGTTTCCTCACATTCATTCTACTTTATAAAACATAATTGCATAAAAATTTCACTGTGCTTTCTTGAAACGTGAACAAACATGTGCGAAAAATTTCAGGTGATCTAATAATTTTTTGCTCCAAAACTCGCCCAAAAATGCCTCTTCCCAACAGGAATACTCACTTATGGATTGTTTTCATCACTTCGGGGTGGACGTCTGTCGATACGAAGATAGGTGTCGAACATTTTTTCAAGCACTATATCATATCACTGTGGATGATTATGCAAATACAGTAAAATCTCGATTATCGGAACTAATAGGGAAACAAATGTGTTCGGATAACAGAATTTTCGGATAGTAGACCGACAGCTTTCCCTGTACTAAATTTCGTATATTTTAGATCAAATGATACAAACGAACAATCAAACACTGCATAAACTTATTATTTTTTTCCAGCTTTATACTTTTTCGGGTAATACTTGAATTGATTGTTCTTTATTTTTTATACCACTGATCGTTGATTTCCTAACACCATATTCTTATAATAAGTTTGTTGCACACTCGCCATTTTTCAACTTCTTAATAATTTCACATTTTGTTTCAACTGATAACACTACTCGTTTCCGTTTTGACGACATTATTATAGTTCTGTGAACGCTTTGAATATAAATACCATACTGTAATATCGTGAAGAGATTTTGCTTTGATAGTTAGCGTCGATAATTTTGATAGAAGGAAGTAAATACTGCATGGACCGCATGCGCACATAGCACGAAATGTATTGTACGGATAATAGAACATTCCGATGATAGAATATTCGGATAATGGGTGTTCCGATAATCGAGGCTCTACTGTACATATTTTTATTCTACAATATTGTTGTTTTCCAATATACATAAAAAAGCGAGATCTCCATAAAAATGGTATAATTTTGTAAATATTTCAATATTATATCTTCCATTTCGCTGACTTCCCAAAATGAGTCTTTTAGTTATGAAGAATCAGTGTGTGTCGTCTGTGCGGTCCCTGTGTGTGTCGTCTGAGCGGCGTGAAGAGACGAGTCGAAAGAGAAAACCGTAATGGAACGAATAAAATTTTGCCGAGCTTCCTTTAATTCAACCGGAAAGCATCCGGGAAATAAAGGGATTAAGGGAAACACTGCAAGGAGTGATAAAACCGTGTAATTCTGAAACACGCTGAACCCCGAGAGGCAACGCCAGAGGAAGCGGTATGAATTTCCGCAAATATAAGCTTGGATATCCGTTTTCACACAGAGACGCCTGCGTAAAAGGATTAGTGACTTGCCAGTTTTTCGTTTAATTCTCAAACACGATGCTCTGCACACGTGAAATCTGCAAGAATCGCTGGCCAGCGATAACCTCGATACAGCATCCAGGATTTTTACCTCGCACGAATTTTAGAACGTAATTTTTCAACAGATGAAATACATCGGCTCCGATTATTTCTTGAATCAACCAGAGGATAGGACTTTTATTGTGTAGGGGGGCAATCGCGTTTACTTCGATACTTTCTTAATGTACTCATGTTAACACTTTGACGGCCGTTGTCACGTACCCGTGATTTTATTGATTTGAAAGATACGGTTGTACAATAATTAAATATGTATCCATCACTGATAACAAATAAATATTCAGGTATTAATAATGTGAAAATAGTAGAATATTCGATATAAAGAGAATCATGTAAAATATTTTGCTACTTCAGAATTCTTGCAGAAATAGCCGAGAATAATTAGCATTTGCAAAATTTTTGCGACCGTCAAAGTGGTAACACATTGATTGACATTCCCATATTTCTGACTTTTTAGGGTTTTGTGAAAAATATGCGAGGTTTCTTAGGTTTTTTGCCACGTACAGTCAATGCATGTTCTACAAGTACATACAAGAAAATATGTTATACAGGGTGAGACATAACTTGTGTAGAAATTCCACGGTATCGAAAAAAACATATGATGCTAAACCGGTGTTGTAGAACATTCACTGAATTTTTAAATTTTTATATGAAAAGGTACGCGTTCCATTTAAAAAATTCAAGGTTACTTGATGTCCCGTAAAGAAATACGTTATTTAAAAAACTGTTTCAGCATTATATGTTCCCTTCGATACCATGCAATTTTTATATAAAACAGTTTTGGAGGATACATATTTTAGAATTTATTGGGGTGGACAAGTTATGTGACTCACCCTGTATAAATATATGTTCATAAACGTCTTATTACAAAATTTTAACAAAAGTGCGAAATACAAATTGTATTTTTAGTACAAGTTAAGTACAACTCGACGATATTTAGTCTGTGTATAGAAGAACCTTCACTACTTGAGGTTGTTGAAAGTGATCAGTGTAAGTTTTATGAATCATAACTCTACTCAGAATTTCTTTCCAGTTTAATGAAAAAAAAACTTATTTGCATGAATGACTGCCCCACTTCGAAATTATATGTATAAAAGTGACGTCGTGGAAAAATAGAATTATCATACGAATTTCTTGAATATTTTATTTTCATTCAATGAATGTATTCGTTCTTTCTTCAGGTGCTCAACAATTTTATATGCCAAACATACCCCTATAGACACATCACTGTGTAAAGATCGTCCAATTATTTTTACTTTGTACCGTACAGAAGCATTTCTTCACATTATGTTACTTATATCAGCTATAATTTTTTAGTAAAGCATTTATGACTATATCATGTACAACATTTCTTTCCTGAGTCTACTTGTAGAATATACTGACACAATATGGCAGGGAAAATCTACAACACCCTGTACATAATTTCAAAATACACTGCTTTTAACTTGTTGACTGCCACGGGGGTCACTGGGGATCGGCACATTAAATTTTATTTAATTAACACGTTGAGCGCATGTGTACCACCGGTACCCACGTATCAATTTTAATTTCGTCAAATAACTGAATACCCGACGAAATTTTGTTACATCTATGTTACAATGATAGTACAAAACAAGAAGAATATTATTAAATAAATAAATATTTATATGTATATTCAACGATACATGTTAATAAACAGGTATTATCGTATGTCCGACTAGTTTCGGGATGTTTCACTGCGACGCTCAACGTGTTATATAATTATTAATTTTGACAATATTTTAAGTAAATTTTACATTGCATCACTAACGTAGGGAGACATCTACACGACTGAATACTTCAATATTTTTTTCTTCTGTGATTTATAATAAAAACAGTAATTTATATTGTGTCTGATTAGGAATGGCTGCTTCCACTGTGGCAGTAATAATGTTAATCTTTTTCGCGTCCATAATTATTTACTGGTTCTGTTAGGCTTCATTGGAAACATTTCCTAATATTATTCATCACAACGTGAAGTAACTAATGCGATTTATGATGGAATATACGGGTCAGCCGTACATGGCGGTCAAAGTGCTAATCGATTGCACTATCTCTAATACAACTTGATGCGTTACAGCCGCATTAAATGCATAACACGATGAAACGGAGTGACTCTTGATAAACTGATGTAATTATGTAAAATGATAAATATAACTTTTACTTTTTATCTAGGCTGTTTGAGATGTACTTGAGGTACTGGATGCTACAAATTTTTATCTCCGGTTCAAGGAATTCTGAAATTTTTTTTTTGAAATGGAAGAAAAGCATGACCTGTATCATATCGACATTGTTATTAAGTTAGGTAATAGCCGTAATTTTAGTTTGTAATTTTATTAATCTTGACCTAAGATTATAACTGATCGATTGATTACGAATATTCTTACGATAAAAGTAATGAAAGAGCATTTTAAAATAAGTATATATACAGTAGATCCTCGATCATCCGAACACCGATTCCCTTAAAATTAGTCATTTTATCTTAACCTATTCGCTGTCAAGCACGAGTATACTCATGGTTGGCAGGGTGTTGGATTGCCAGCAGGAGTATACTCGTATTTTAAATGTATTCTAATGGAAAGCGTTTCACAGTGGCAAGCTTTTTTTGGCCACTGCATACATATGACAGTGTGGAAAGCTTGAAAATAATACCACAGACAACATTTATTAGAATAATTCGACTTTTATACATGCAAACAATTATACATGACAAAATATATATACTCACAAAGAAATAACGTCAGTTAGATAAACACAAACACTTAAAACAGAACTGGCAATACGAATGAAATCACATAAATTCCCCTGGCAACGAATGCGTTAATTACAAGTTAAAATTATCATTAGTGATGCAATGTATTAAATTTCGCACCACTATGTATTTTACACTCCAATCCAAAATTCAAATTTGAATGCGAACTATAGTTAGAATGTTAGCCATCTTATTACTAATTACAGTTCGAATAATCGATGTGCTACGGTATTATACATTTTGAATCAGCAGTCAGTTTCCAAAAGAACAAGCTTTTATATTTCATACTTGAAACACCTGAATAATCTAATAAAATATGACATTTTGACTACATAATAAATCGCAGAACAAAAGATCAGAAATATTCACATTATTATTCATTTTTCTATACGTTTTAAAAATCCCAATATTTTTAGATCCTTTCAAACAAAACCATTTCCATGACATAATACTTTTATTACGTGGTCTGTGCTTTAAATATTCAACATAAATCAACTCAAAACGCCAAACACCTTGTTTCTGAATTATTAAGTGAAAAATAAAGGGAACAAACAAGCAATGTTATAAAACAAATTTATTCAGAAAATCAATTTTTAATACTTTAGTCCACCAGTAAAGAGACATGATGCAAGTAATTAAACTGTATTGTTTATAACATGAGGTTATACCCTAATGAAGCAACAGGAGAAAAAGCATACAAATAATTGTTTTATATTATTTGAATTTTTGTTCAAGTTGAGCACTAGAATAGAAACGGACATTCCTTGTTTCTTCTCCGTACCCTTCAAGTACAAACAAAGATCGCCCAATTTTTGATTTCCTAACAATCCTACACTCGCCAATACTCCGCCCAAAATACCAAGACAAATTTTTTCGACAAAGTTAAACGAAATCTCTTCTAACGAGGACAAGAGGAACAACAACGGTTGAAGCAACGCTGAGGAGGCTGCAGAAATTTTTCGCGTAACAGAGGAACGGATCGTTGGTAATTGTATCGCGTTCCGAAACATCGAATGCGAAAACATGTGAATCCAGAAGAAACCAATAGCGGGCCATTGTTCTTTAACAGGCTCACGGTGGACAGGATCGAAATGGCGAAACGCTGTACGTGCCTTCGTTTTCGGATGGCAGAGGGAAATCATTATGTAATCAAAGAGCGGCTCGTGCTCGGTTAAGAGGAGGCTGTCTGTCCGGCAATCGTCGCGTTCAATCATGCGTCCGCGCTATATATCGGCCGTGCACCGAGTGTTATTCACTGCACCCGACAATGATACAGTCGAGCTGCTCTCCGGTTCTCTCGCGGTCGATTGGATAATGATATCCTCGTCTGCTTCGGAAATCAGTCGCGTCTGATGGCATTTCGCTGTTTGCCCGCTGTTCTGCCGCCTCCTTTTCGTCGAGTCGCGTAATGAGACTAACGAAACCGTTTCGGAGATAATGAGCGACGATACGCAGACGGCCTTCCTCCCTTCCTTCCGGGTAAGTTCTTATGGGATCACAGGGCGTTCCACAAAGGTGGCGCTAAATTGCATGGGCATGTATAGTCGGTGGAAGAGGCGCAGTGAAGTTGTACGTCTTATGGGTCGACAAACGACCTGTTTTAACCCTTCTGTTACGGTGGAACTGGCTGCCAGTGCGCCACCGCTGAACGAGAATCTCTGCCGTGTGCACAATGTCGCACTTATCACTTATTTCCCTGTATTTGTCTTTCTTTTGCTGTAATTCTATAATACTATAGCACTGTGATACTCAGGGGACTGACTGAAAAACAATTGAGATTCGTGTCCCCGTAAATGTGGGTATGTTAGATATTGATCGTGGAGTTAGGACAGAATTGAGAAACTTGTTCCTTGACGGTTCTGGGGTAAGTATTCAGTGGTCCAGAACAGTCCTCTTACCAGAAGGCATGCCTTTTCCACTCTGTGGCCAGGTCCTTTAGGAACAATGACTTTTGTTTTTTGGAAAATCAGCAGCACAACTTCGGGTTGCCTGCCACCCTTAGACTTTCTCCCATGCTTCTTCCAAACTATCAGCCTATGACACCTGATAGCCGATACGACATTGAGTCGTTAGCTAATGTCTGGTGCCATACTCTCAATGTACAGACACAACACAGTCCTCAAACTAGTCATAAATAAGGCTAAGGCAGACTAGCGTCAGGTTAAGTGCCTTCGACCTCCCTTAAAATTCCATTGTCGCTAACAGGTATCCTTCTCAGTTTACTGTTTTTGACTAATGTTTCGTGGATGCCGACAATAGCCACCATTCCATTAGTTTTATAGTTGGACATAATTACACAGATGTTTATTTATAATGTTTCAAGAAAAGTTTTACCTAGCAAGTCCACGTAATAATGTTAACAAAAGGGTCACTGAAAGGGTGAAAACAGCACTCAAAGTTGGAGTTTCGAAACGTATTTTGTCGTTTATCTTAGAAAGTATTCGTTGCAGAAAAAATATTGAAACATACGATTGTGTATTTTTGTATGTTAAATTTGTATATGTATACAGATTTATAAAAAATTCATTTATTTAAAAAATATATTAAAAATTAATATAGGTAAAATGTTGATATATTTTCATGAAAATTTATACACGTGAACTATGGAACAGTACCAAAAATTCGGATAAATTGGAATTTTTAATTTTACCTTTGTAATAAATACTATTACATACGATATACCAAAGTCGTAAAAAAAAGGGTTTAGATCTTTAAGGTTACATAGTACCCGCCAAATGGAGAAAAAAGGCCCTAATAAACATGGGCCGAAAAATTAATATCTTCACAGTTCTAAACAATTGTTCGTTTGAAAATGAAAAAATATATACAGTATATTTTAATTGTATATTTTTGCGAATATAACTGTTATTTAAAAACTAAGTGCACTTTAAAAGTATTTCTCGTTGCATATCGAACATTTTCAAATTTTGTTTCCATAGTGCCATTGTGTGAAAAGCCGGATATTGGAAACGATTTCTCTACCTACTACCTATATTCAGGACAATCGACGTTTTACTGTATTTATGCGCAAAATTGTAACTTCCGTTTTGAATATTCTGATATAATGTTCATAATAGAACACCTACACTGCATTAATTGAAACGCATAAATAAACTACGGACTATGATGCAGTTTATTGAAATTTCTTAAACAAGAATTGCTACCCGCTCTTTATGCAATAATATATTAATATAATATTGAAGATAATATACAACGAATTAGTCTCGTAACAGAAACTATTAATTTTCTCAAATACCTAGTACACACTTCAATATAAGCTTTCGTGCAACAAGTAATTTCCCTTGATAAAACAACATTTTCAAATAAAACTAGACAAGTATTTAAACAACATCTGAAATGTCACTTTTTTTCAAAGTTTGCTTTATATTCAGTTCTTGTAGGCTATACAAATGAAGAAATGCTTCATTGATTTTTTTGTGAAAACAAAAAAACAAATATTTTTGGCACTGTTTTAAAAGATCTGGTTGCATTGAAACAACTATTCATGGTATGATAACGTCGAGAGAAATTAATACATTTCCTAATTATCTGGCACAGATATTTTTTAGTACACCTTTCGTTTAAAAGCTTTTTTCAACTTTCACTTTGTGTTCATAGGATAATAAAATGACGTCCATCTGTTCAGCGAGAAATTGTGATATAGGAACATCTCCTCAACGGAATGCACTGGATGTTAAGTTGATTAAATACATTTTTTAATGCGTTGACGGTCGCCGGTGACCGATGCGTCAACTTTTATTTAATTAGATAATTATTAACTTTAATACAATTTTAAATAGAATTAATACTGTGATAAAAATAAAAGGTGGAGGCCGTGAAAATGAATAGTTGTATAATTATTTCCTTTGTTATTTTCGTTTGAAATGGGATATTATAGTATGTCTGGCCAGGTATGGGAGTTTTCACTGCGTCAGTTAACGTGTTAACACGTTGAACGTCACAGTGAAAACAGCCGTGTCTGATCAGACACGATATAATTTACTATTTTTCATGTAAATCGTAAAGAAAAAAAAATATTTAAGTGCACAGTCGTGTTCTTCTGTTCGTATATTATTGCTTTAGTATGAAGTTTGCTCTGAAGTTTGCGACAATAAATAATTATTTTCTACATTTTTATACAGAATGAATATACTTCAAAATAGGACGCTCTTTAATCAGCAATATTAGCGACCTTCTTAATTTTTCTATTGGTTTCATTGGACCTACTTAGATATATTCATTAATGCTACACATGATCAAATAAATAATGACTGAATCGAAGTATCACCCACATATAGGTGACATGGCAGTCGAAGTGTTAAACTGAAATACTCTTGCTAAGCCTGTCCGCTATCTTCAACATGCTAACCCTGTATTCCCATTTCTTTTTTCGTAATTTAAACGTACAATTTCAACTATATATATTAAGTACTTTGTACATTAAGAATATTAAAGAAATTAAAAAGTCGACTTCCTGTAAAATGTTGTGCGACTCTTATAGCTCTTTTTAAGAAACCTATCTTTGTCTAATTACATAGTTGAATCTCGAAAAATAAATAGTGAACAGCGAGTATGTTTAATGTCCTTTAATAAAAATATAACATCATGCGATCCAATAATCACATACGTGCACATTACTTTTTTCAAAGATATTTTATTTGTTTAATAGATATCACTGCACACAGAGTAAATATGAATGTAATTTTCTAAAAATTAACTCGTTTTCTCTAATTTTAATAAATTCGTCCCAAGAACGATTAAAGAACGACCATCAATCTATTAAACAGAAGTAAATGGAGGGAAACGCAAACATTTTGAGAGCTCCTTATGGAATAGTAGATGTTCGATCATGCTCATTCAATTGACAAACAACAATCATAATGGCATGGCCTCGAATCGCGTGTTAGAGAAATCCTCGAATCGTTTCCGATTCTCTCTCCAGTCGATTACCCATCGATATCCTCTCGTCCGCCTCGAAAATCAACCCTGTCTGATGGCGCGCCGTTGTTTGCTCGTGTCCCTTTCGAGACTCGTGAGACGGGATCGCTGGGAAAAAAATAATAAACGGATAACAGAAAGCCGGCAATCGATTCGAGTGTGGTCATTAATCCGCCGGACGAATTCCTTGTTATCGAAAATTATCCTTAGTCGACGGTTTTCATAATACAGCTACTTGCGTGGTAGAGTGTCACGGTCCAGCTGTTCCTGATTCCCTTTTGGCTGATCGGTTAATGATATCCCATTCCCTTTCGAAAATCACTTCTGTTTAATGGCGTTTCGCTGTTTGCTCGCCACTCCGCTGATCTTTTTGCCATATCGAGTCAGATGAAACGTGGAATTTATGGAACGGACCGGCGAAATGTTTAATTGCGTCCACGTCCAGCCGGGGGGATGTACTTTATATTTCAGTGCGGTTCACCTAAACCGTTTCGCTCCTTGTTTTGCTCGCAATCATCGCGGATAACGCGTACGAAATATGGGGAAGCAAGGAAACAACGTATGGTCGATAAAAAAATATCATACGAACGATATGTCATGGACATTAGCGATGACAGTTGATAGTGATTGTTGTATTTCGGTTAGATGTAATTACAGTCATGAGCTGCATAATGACGTTTTGGTCAGTGACGTAACAGATGAACGATGATGGTCCCAGAAGATTATAATATATTTTTACTGTAGTTTTCTGTGTTTAGATATATAAATACATACTGCTTTGTTGTAATTATCTACAGCAGTGGTTCTCAGACTTATTTTGTGACGAAACCCTTATACAATTTTCCGAAAATCGGGAAACCCATGCGTATAATGCTGCCACCCTCATTTTAATAAGACATCAAATGAAACAGAAATTGTTTTAGAGAGGGAATTTATATATATAATAAAAAAACATAATTGTAGCTTCCGTATAGTACTTAATTATAATTATAAATTCTTTGTGATTGCATTGGATATATGTTTAATTTTTATTTTTATATTTTTTACTTTATATTATGTTGCTGTGATTGTTTCTTTTTTTTATTTGTATATTTTGTCTTTAATTCTTAGTTAAGTATACATATTGGGTTTATACCCGTAGAATTTACAAATAAATAAGTATTCAATTGGCTTAGTATAGTTTAGTTTAATCTACGTTGATATTAAGAGGTGAGTTGGGAAGCGCTGATATTTTGCAAGGGTCAACAGAAGCGAAAGTCAGGCCCCTCGGGAAAACCCGGCGCGTCATCGGGCCCAGCGACGCGTTTAGGGACGAGCGTGGAAAGTGCGAGCATGACCATATTTGGACATAAGGACAAGCGAGAAAAGGGAGAATAACATCCTTAAAAAGAGATGTTTTCGAAGGATGCGAGAGAGAGAGAGTCGAAATAGAAAGCAAGGAGTGAAGTTTATCGATTTGTATTTAGTCGTGTTTTGTTGAATTTAGTTGCGTCCACTTGCGGTTGATATTTCACAATAGCTTTTTGTCCTATTAACATTTAGAGTGCCACGTCGCTCATATTTGGGTGCCACATAGATTCAACTATCATTTATTCGATCATGTATAGTAATAATAAATATACTTAATAAGATCTAATAGAAACAGTAAAAATATATTGAAAATTACTCATATTGTTTACAAAATGTAGAATTTATGGTTATATTTATTTCGTATAAAAATTTCGAAACTTTATCATTCCCAGCTAATGCAGCGTGGCACTCAAAGTGTTAAATAAATTATTTCAGCTATTAAAATATACAATCTTTCCTTTTAGCCGCATAATAAATGAAACATTATATTTTAAACACGTTGAATGCCACAGTGCAAACTGCAATACCTAGTCAGACATATTATAATCTACTATTTTAAGTATAAGTCGCGAAGGAAAAAAAATATTTGATTATTTGAACGCATAGTAGTTACCTTATACCATTGTTATCATAATAATGCTGTTTAAAATTGTGTAAGAATTATTGGTTATTTAATCAAATAAATTTAGAGGCGCCAGCCACTGGCGACCCCCACGCCAGTCAATGTGTTCATTATTATACATTTGTAATTGTTATGAACAAAAGTTAATAAAAAGAAGATTAATGCAATAAGAGTGTTGCTGCTTGTTGGACTCCAGTAAATTTGATTAAGAGAGACCTTATCTCAACGAACCACAGGATTTTGCAGATGAACTCACTTTGAGAAACGCTGGTGTACAGCATTCAGTACAGTGACGTGCTATACATGCCTGTAGCCCAGGAAGAATAGGCTTTACCATATAGCTTAGGTGAATAGTAGACTATACCATTTAGGTTTGTGTAAGTACACTCTATGACGTTCGCACAACCACGAAGTCGCCTAACGATGCATTTCTCAGAATACCTGCTTGAATCCAGTTCTGTAATAATTACGTTACATCGATAAAGATATAGGGTAAGCAAGTACCAGGTTGCAGTATGTAAGTATGAGTAATTTTAGAACATCTCTCCAATAATTTGTTTAATAATGTGTAAATCTTTTATTAACACTTTGACTGTCACGTCACCCATATAGGGGGGATACTTAGATTCAATTATTACTTATTTGATCATGTGTAGTATTGATAAATATATCTAAACAAGTCAAGTGAAACTAATAGAAAAATTATAAAATTTACTAATGTTATTCATTGAAAAACGTATTATTTTGGGATATGTTCATTCTGTATGAAAATGTAAAAAGTTTGTAGTTTTCACCTAACATAGTGTGGTAGTCAAAGTGTTAAACCAGCCACGACTTATGAAATGCAAAAATTGTTCTAATACAGTGGAACCTCGATTATCCGAACTGTAATCAGTAACAAGATGCCTCACATTATACCTATGTTTCTCACAAAAATTATACTTTTGGTTTGGAATATAAAAATACACGATGGTACAAAATAAAGTGCACAATGTCGCTAATAACAATTCTACCTTATGATTAACATAGAAGAAGAATTTTCGGATGAGTCACGTTTGCATAATTGAGATTCCACTGTATTGTAAAATTTGCAAAACTAATCGTCTATTAAAGAAATAATAATAATAATTGGGTGGAGTCAGCATGACTATTATACATACATTATAATTGCTTTTAAGCTTCCTATGTATGTTTAAAAAGTCCGAAAAACGCACAGGAATAAAATGTTACATTTCGCGTTCAGCAATAGTTGTTTCTCAGTCCTGTAAGTAACACGTTCATCGACCGTCATCGCTATCAGCCATCTATTTTAAGCTAACCAAACACAGCGTGGCGGCACATTTGCTATCCTGAAACGTATTTAAATTTCCGAATCGTTCCCGTTATCAAAGCTTTCAAAACTTTCCTGCCTGGTGCACGCGCGTTTTTTCCTCTTTCAACTGGTATTATTTTTCCATTCGGAGTATCGGTATCGAGTGTTACTCGCAGCTTTGAACAATAGACACGCATTTGAATTGTTGTCAGACGAGCTAACGATATCTTTGCTCCGTTTTCTGCAGCATCGGCTTTCCTCCCTTCGCGCTATTGTTCTCGCTCTTCTTTTTTTTTAAATTTCATGCGAGAATTTGCGTCACGAATTTACGATAAACGAACACGGAAACAAATACTTTCCTTTCGGTCGCGTAATTTTTTTTACGGCCAACGTTCTGCTCGCCGTATTTTCCTTTCGGTGTCGAGCATCGATCGTTGTTTCTGACGACGACGCCGTGGTTTGCGAAACCGAGAATATTTTCTCCACGAATTTCGTCGCGAACCGTTAATCGCCTTTGCCAAATTTCCTGGCGAAGTTTTGCCGTCGAAATCTTCTGGAAAACCTGACCCAAAGGTGGAGAGCTCCTTGATGGAAGCAGTATTTAGGCGCTTTTCAATTTCTTTGAAACAGAAATTCTGTTAAGAAGACTGAAGAAATATTTCATGAATGCGTCTCACTGTTGTTTCCGAAGAGATCACCGTTTGAATGACCACTTCTCAAAGTCGGGCAAAATGTTTGAAAGCTGTTAAAAGCGAATGAACATTAAGCGTATTTACCCAGTTGCCATGGACCATTTCAGCACTGAGATTTTTTATAATAAACATACACCATGTGCTGGCGATTTACTACGGTGGAGCACGTGTTAGTCTACCTACAGTGGAACCTTCAATATCCAAGTTAATCGGCAGACATAATTGTTCGGATGAGAGAAAATTCTAATAACAGAATGTTCTATCACATCTTCTTGATCATTCCATATTTCAGGAGCAGAATATAGGTATCGATAAAAAATATGAAAACGTAACAAAAAGAAAACACTATTTGTGGAATTTAAAAGTTCTACATTTTTTGTTGTTATATTGCACAAGTTTATTACAGTATTCAGCTGTATAGAGTGCCAGTCTTTTTGCACTTCTACTTAAGACCTTCTTTTAGTATAGTACATGCTTCAGGATGTTGATGCATCATCATTAGTATGTTCACTGTATTCTTCTAGTACTTTGGAGTTAAAACTTTTTGTCATCTAAACGAGTATCTCCATTAACGTTTTTATTTGCTCGAAGATTGAAACATCCTAAATAGAATTCATTATAATCTCCATAAAATCATGTAAAGATAATGTTATCACGTTGTATGTCAAAGTGAAAGCAGACAGACATGGTTAGACGCAACGCAATATTATGTTTTAATTATGAGTCACGTAGAAATTAAACATTTAACTATTTGATCGTGCAGATTAACAGTTAATTGCAGTTCATTTATATTAAATTGCTATATAAGTTCTATCCGCAGATAATGACACAACGCTAAGAATTGAACGGACGGAACTTACGTGGGATCCTGATATTATCGTTATAATATTAATACTTCTAAACCTTATACAAAAATTAGTAGTCATTAATTTATTTTTTACGATAAGAAAGGAAATGTACACGTACAATGTGCTATAATTATAAACCTGGTATGTATCAGAAATTTATGACTCGGCTGAATAATTTAGTTTTAACACGTTGAACGCCGCATCGGTTAACGGTGGCCGACACCTTACATTTAATTTAATTAAATAATTATTGATTGTCGTAAAATTCTGAGCAAATTTCATATTGAAGTAATAATGTAGGAACAAACGAAAACGATTGAGTACTCAAGTCTCTCTTTTCTTTACGATTTATATGAAAAATAGTAAATGATATCGTGTCTGATTAGGTATGGCTGTATTCACTGTGGCGCTTAACGTGTTAACTGGTGGACAGCCTGTGGTTTGGAATGATTAATAAGTCACTCGAAGAAGGTCAGTTTATGGTTCTTCCAGGTTTCGCTTCTCTGGGGCTTAATAGCCACCAGACGTGTCATATGGTCACGTCTCCGAAGGGTCAGAGAGAAACAAGGTAACGAGTCATAGTACGCGTCGTAACCACTCTGACCTGGAGGAAATTCCACCTTGTTGCCGAAGTTACGTCCACCAGTGACTACAGGACAAGCTTCATCACCCCTGTTCCAAAGGCATACCGCGCTAAGAGCGCACTGGTTTGTAGCGTACCAGATTTAGTTATTTTTTGAGACGTTAGGCGGTCAAAAATCAGTTAGCAATCAGGTCAGTTCAACTGAGGTCACACGAAAGATCAGTTATCGTTATAGCACATAGACATTATAATCAGTATTTAGTCGCAACACTTAGAAGCGATGAAGACAATCTCAGCACAAAATAAAGTAATAACCTACGTCCACTGTCATTATTTTATACATCAATAAGTGATGTTTCGAGTTAGACGGCACATTGTACAATACCCAAACCTTTAACCCCGGAGTGGTCGCGCGGACGACATTAGTAGACTGCGGATTTTTATGCAAATGTACATTTTTAGATTCCAGTATTTTTATGTCCGTGTAGCTGATGAAACAACTATGATAGAACTGCATTTTGGGGTTTAAAAGTTTATAGTACATTTATTTCTCACTTTATAAAATGTGCCTTCTTGAGGAACTTGGATATGGTAAATTGCATGAAGATCCGCAGTCTAGACATTACTCATCGACATGCTCGTAAAATCAGAAATAGGGGGGTTGCTATACTTTGATTATATATTCCTAATTAGTAATTGAAAGACGATTGTTATCTATATTTTTTTTAGTATGTAAATATGTTGATTATTGTATTTTTCAGTAAAGAAAAAATAGTAATAAGTATTCATTCCTATTTTAAAATAAATGACGTTTGTCACCCACGCGACCGCTCACGCTACATTTATAGAGGCGATTACTGCAGGGATAAACGGATCCAGAATCAGATGATCTGTAGCAAGGACATAACACAAAAAATTGAAAATTTCAGTTTTTCACTGTATACATTTTTTTGTGAATTTCTGAAGATAAAATATGCTGAATAAAGTAATATGTACAACTCCATCTTTTTCATTGAAACTCCCATATACGCTGACTTCCATGTTCTTAACATGTCTCGTCCGCAAAGGGTTAATATACTGGTCAACATCAGTAGTGTTACTTTACGTTTCAAAGGGTGTGCGTATGATAATCATAATACAAACGCTACACAATGTTCACGGTGTAATACGTTGCAACGTACAGATAATAAAGCCCAGTCAATTCGTTAACATTTAAACCCCAGTCGATTAACACATCATTGTTTCGGCCTCGGAAATATACGTATGTATTTTATTGGTTCGAGGCTATTGTCCGTCGGTATTATGTGTTTGAACTACTGAACTTATCACAGACCCTGTGGTGTGCGGATTGTATTCAAATGCTGTTCCATTTATACAGAACAAATCACGCAATTGGGCCGGGCTGTAGCTCTTTTTTAGTCAATGACAGGGGAAACTGTTGCGTAGTAAAATAATGTGTATATTTTTGTAAGCTTACCTCTTTCGCAAGTGCAACGATACGCCAGAAAAGTACAGTTATATTTTTCTAACACGTTGAATGTCGTGGGGGTCACCGGTACCTCACATTTAATTTAATTAACCCATAGACGGACACATTTTTTTTCTACATCGGCCTCAGAAATACACTTTCTTTTTTTAAATGTTCCTTTGTTGCTACAAGATGACTGTTACAGTCGTCATGTGCCAGAACATCAACAAAAATCTGACGGTTATAGCCGACATTTGTGGCAGAGGTTAAATAATTATTGGTTGTCACAAAATTCTGAACAAACTTCATACTGAAACAGTAATGTAGGAATAGAAGAATACGATTGAGTGTTCAAATATTTTTTTCTTTACGATTTATACAAAAAATTGTAAATTATGCTGTGTCTGATTAGGCACGGGTGTTTCTACTGTGACACGCAACGTGTTAAGGAACTGCATATTTTTTTTACATAAATCGATTCTTCTGAGTATTGTGCGTACAGAAGTTCTAGGATATGGTATTGGAAAAATGAATACATCACGAGATATTTCAATTTTTTAAATGTAGACCGTGCTTTATTGATGGAGATGTTCAAATGTTCTACCCTTGACATAATAAGCATTTGACGAACCGTTTTTTGATTAAGGAAATTCACAACCAAAAAAATGTCAAGAAAAAAATTCTTTTATCGTCAAGTCTGATGATATATCTTTCTGTATAGTTTGGTAAAATTTTGTCTAATTCTGAGCACTAGAAATGTATAAATTTTTGTTTCCAAAATTGAATGAAATCACCGAAATAAGTAATTATCAATGAATTCCTGTTCCATAAGCAGGGTCATCTCCTTCTTGTTATTCAAACAAGTTTTCCAAGTTAGTTGCATGTTAACAGTGGTACCAAACCTGAACATGCAAATTAATTCGATAAAGCAATAAAATAAATCAATTAACAAATATATTATCGCTGCTTTTCGAAAATATGATTCTGCTGTAAAATTCTATTTCTCATCCACTTTTACCCATTCTCTCAGGGTCTACAAAAGCAAGTTTAATGGAATTTTCATGTGGTGAATCCTAAGAAGATACTAAACATACTGAACCAAGGAATTCGCAAAATAATGCCTACATTTAGAAAAAAATGATCATTCATCACTTTTTGAACGGTATATTTAAGCATCACGTAACTTCCTTTCTAAAAAGTTTATAAAAAAATCGAGTATTCAATTTATTTAGCACAATGAGTAGAGTACTCAGTCAAAATTTGATTGCAATCGCTTCAGTGGTCTGGGAGAAAATGGGTTATGAAGTTCAGCAATTTTCCGTACCGATGGAGCTCTGTTGTGGGTTCCCTTAAAGGATCAAGATGATCGCTATTAAGTTCAAACAATTTGCTTTAACCCTTTGTTTCAAGTCTTCTTCTGAAATAAAAGGACGTGAGTATACCTTATCCTTAAGATAACCCCACAAGAAAAAATTAAGAGGATTCAAATTAGACAAACGTGTTGACTCAGGTGTTGAACTGCGTGTACCAAACCAATTGTCACGGCAAATGTCTGTATTTTCTCTTTCAAAGTCCCTACCAAAATTCTTTGATGGTAGAACGTATGAAGATTTTCAATAAGGTTCTACACTGAAAAAAATTGAAATATCTCCTAACATATTCATTTATCGAATACCTTACCCTAACACTTTTGTAACCAGAGCTTCAGAAGAATCGGTTCATGTAAAACAAAATATGCAGTTACATAAAGAAGAAGGAGCAAGTGTATTTTTCTGCTGCATCATTGCACTTACGAAAAAGGTAAGTTTGCAGGCGTATACACATTGTTGTACCACACTACGTTTTCCTCTATCATTTCTTTCTATCATCAACTAAAAAAGAGCTACAGTCCCATCCAATTGCGTGGCACACCCTGTATGAACGGACAAACAAATTACCTGCTTGCATAATTCAGCTACAAAAATAATCGTCTTCATGTATGTTATGAAATACAAAGTAATTTAGGAAGCAATTTACGATTCTCATTAGCGCGATTACAAATCTGTTTAAATTAAAACAGTACTTTAGATGAAATGAACGGATGTACTCGAATTCAGTTATTCGAATATCAGCTCCTATTATCAAACCAGAAACCTCTGTTATCAAAATGATCTTGGTTGCCCACGTTCGTATAAACACCATTTTACTGTTTTACGTAGAATATCACGAGCAATTCCGCTAAATTTGCTGTGCATCTCGATTATCTGAAAATTCTCGAGACTCTCTGTACGATTCCATCTTACAATTTTTCGTGATACAGTGAAAATTCGATTATTCGGAGTGTCGATTACATGGAAACCGATTTTCTGATTATCGGTTATCGGAACTAGTAAGCTGAATCTTTTAAAAATACTTTCCAGAACTTGCAAAAAATGATTGAAGTCATTGTATTATATACTTTGTTAAGTTATACTATATTAAGGAATACTTCAATACAATATATATTGCCTGTGTTACAGTCACATAGATTGTAATTATTTTTTTTTAATTATCCGATTTTGAACTACGAATGTACTGACCACTGCAATTAATTGGTCAGAAAAATGATTATAACTTCATTCAATATTAAAATTTATTACAATTATTTCTTGGACTGTTTTTCTTAAACATTTAAAATAATTAATTATGAAATGCTTCAATATTTAAATTTTGCATTATTTCAAATGATGAATCGATGTTATCTATATTTCCAAATAACAACATTAAAAATTACAGACTAATTGATACTTCAAATAGTTATTTGTCATTTTCTCGAAACGTGTTCTAAGTAATCATACAGTGATAGTCATTTTCTGAGCTTGATATTATGTTGATGAAAGTGAAGTGTCGGATTTACATTAATTAAGTGTATTAATATCCATTGCTACAGATTGAAACTATATTGTGCCCGAACAGATTTGTTCAAAGTCCGATTTCTTAGCTATATTTTGTAATCTCATCAAAGTATAAGTATAAATTCTAACGGAATTCATGAAATTATTTTGTATAAATTCAAGTTAAGAAGTAATACTGCCAAAATCACTCACCAAGTACCAAATAATACTTCAGCCTCCTTGCTCTCCAAATTTTTCACCTATGGAATATGATTTTCTCAAACGTTCAGACTATTTTTTAAAAGGTGAGACATTCAGAGCTGTGGGAGCGCTAGAAAATCGGTTTTGTTACTGTCTAGCTCTTAGTTCGGGGTTAATAATTACGACTGGTCTCTCGATGAAATGCATCGACTGTTAGTTTTAAGAGTATAAATGAGAAGGGGAGACTGGTGCACAGCGTGTTTGTCATGTGAAAAAAGAACAGAGTGATTTCGAGAATCAGAGAGGTATATAACAGCGTAGACTTGTCTGGATGTTAGAATCAGTTCCTGTACTTTTTAGATATTTTTCTTATTTAAATATATTTTGATTTTTAAACTACACTTGCCCAGACTTAATTACGGAAGCATCTCCCAATCTCACAGAACCGAAAATTAAATAAAGCAGCCATAAAAGAGCAAACGAACTCCTGACATCCAGAACTTCTCTGAAAAAGTATTTATTCATTGGAAAATCGCTGAGGGAGATGTATTTAGGTACTGACAACGATTATATTGATTAAATGAACCATTCCCCTTACGAATTATAGCATTTAATTACACATTGAAGACTCTGACGTAATACATGCAACAACCTAACATTCCTGGTACGTAAGACATTTTGAAAATAAACTTGTCAATTATCTAGCAGTTCATATTAGGTTGTCTCAAAAGTTCTTTTCGTAATTTGCATGTTCAGCAAATCACCTCGATCAATATTTTGCCAGTAAGTTAAAGGAATTTTGGAAGAATGGCGTCATGAGGCTTCCGGAGAGATGAGGGAAGGTGTTAGAACAGAATGGATCACACATATTTTAATAAAATTGTACCGTTCATGAAATTTTGTACACTTAACACTTTAACGACCTCGCACGCCAATTCGCGTCCTATGTGAAATAATCATATTGCGATGTGTAATCATTGAAAGCGCTTTGGCTCAATGTTTTTCCCATTTTCTGAAAATGCCCCCGGTAATAAGTCATCGTTCATAGCAAAAGCGCCCCGCCGATAAAGTGTTTATATCTAGTAAGAAAACGAAACGAACTTCTGGGGCAACCTAATACTTGCCTGAATAACTTTTGTTAAAACTATTCTTTTTGAGTAAAATGGGCAGCGTAAAACGTTAAAAAGCACTGTTTATCTAAACGGTAATAGCAAAACCGATGAATCGTAATAATTACGACTCACTTTCCAGATTGTTCCCTTTGATATTGAATACTGTAGATCGCTTGAAACGTTAGTACATCGGTTGATTGAAAGTTGCATTGATGGGAAATTGGCTCAGATTTCGTTTCATTCGATCCAGGTGTGTGGCGTATATCGAGGATATGTGTAATTTTGTGTCATAACAGAAAATCTACTGATTCTATCACTGGAGCGTGATTCAAGCCGATGTACGTAACTGCTTGCGGATAATAGAAAAACGTTTCAGCGGGAACGTAATTGGATCACGCGTGTTTTGGAAAATTCTCGATGATGCGTCAGAAGCGTTTACTGCACGGCTGAATATAATAAATCAACTTGTGTGGGCTACGTTAAAAGTCAACCAACATTGTCACTCGACCGATTATTTTCGAATTTTGCTTATTTATTGGGTCAGTGCATATGAAGTTGCCGGTCACAGGTACATGTCCGTCCATAAGTCATGGACCACTTAATAATTTCAGCTTTACATTTAAATTGGAATTATTAAGCTCCCGCAATATTAACTTAAACGATTATTTACTGATTATTTACACTGAATACAATTTGTTAAATGTTCAAATAGGGTAAATGTACCAGTAGTTGACGCTATAAGACTTACTTCTCGTTATAATTATTATAACAGTGTTTTGTTTTTAGTCAGCAATTTTGTAGGTGGATAACTTGATTCGTCAGTTCTCTTATGAAAAATGTAGTCTTGTATGAACAAATATTAATTCTACATTTTTTACTTATGTTTGCACAAGAAATGATCCTTTCCCCGCTTGTACCACGATTTCGGTTGCTCCGAGAATATCAAGAGCTCCCACTTTCGAGTAAAAAAGAACATGTCAGAACGCGAGTTATGCTAAATAATTATAAAAATTGCAGTATTTCATCGAGACATATTTTTATGCAGCTTACGTTTATTTGTCACAGTTCTAATGCATTTTATAGATCATTTAATGTCCATAAAATCTACGAAAATTGCACACACTCTGTGCTAAGAGGTTATTCCATGCGATTTCGGATCGCGTAAACCATACCTTGGGGAAATTTATCGTGTCCGAGTTAAAACACTGTTAGCACGTCTCCTACTATTTTTCGACTCGAGAGAACGTTCAGTTGGCGCAGGAATATTGCAAAAGAATGGTGCCAACTCGCTCTTGTGAGTCTTGTATGACATGTCTAGTGTCTCTGGACAGAGTTTTGTGAGACGAAGAAGAATAAATTTGGATAGAATAATTTTGTATGTAGAGCTGAATTATCTCTGGAAATTTAACTTTTTGCTGTTCGACGTCACAATACAAAACTTTAGCCAACCGACTTGTTACCTTACATCACAAAAGAGACAACAATTATCTTTTAGAGAACAACAACAATCTTTTAGAGAAAAATACATAAACGTTTAAAATGAAATATTAACTGTTATTAATAGATTGCGGATTTTTATGCAATTTGACATATCCAAATTCGTGGAGAATGCACATTTTATAGAGTCAATGAAACAAAAAATGTACTTCTAAACATTTCAACCCCCAAAATGCAGTTCTGCCATAGTTGGAATAGGAATCAAAAGTTTTGAAATCTAATAATGTATATTTGCATAAAAATCCGCAGTCCAGTCACTAATAATAAATATTAAACTCTTAAAAAATAACAACCCAATCATATGCATGACCTGTTTGTTAGCCCAGTACAGCTCTAATAAGTAGCAAAATGGGAAACAAGTTCTGATGTGTAAGGATAGTTAAAATTTAATAATACAGCGTATGATTTTATATAAAATTAGAGGAAGTAAACACTGCAAGATTTATTTGATTAGATATTAATAGTGTCTCATTCTTCGTTGCTGATTTTGTCATATACAGTGACTGAAATAAGTATTCTTACACCGTAACATAGTCGTCTTTATTCGAAAGCTGTAATTCTTCTTTACCTTTTGACGTAAAAATATCTTGATTTAGTTTTGCCATTATAAAATAATTCCAGATTAAAGTCGAGTATGTTACAGTGTATGAATACTCTCTTCGGTAACTGTACTTACTTTATATATAACATCCACAAAGCGTTGCAATTAGCTTCGCATTGATACCGTAATTGTCATTATTTTTACATTACTTTACAATCGTATTTCAAGAATACAGAAGCAGTATTATATTAAAGCAAATAATACTTTTACATTCTCACTGTATAATTATAAACGCGTGTTATGTTTTTTTATGAATATTCAACTTATTTAGTTTAAGATGGGCGACTGTTTAATGATTAAATAATTGTAAACAGGTGGTGATAGTACGCAAAACTTATGTCTATTGTTAACACTCTCTTTACCACTATGTAATAAAACTGGAATCATTAACAGTTATAAACCCTCGCTGTTTTAAGTAAATACTGTATGCGAAACATAAAACGTACAAATTGACGGAGACGACTTTTAAGAGCTTTGCTAAAAAATATTTCGGAGCTTAATTAACCCAATTTGCAACATATTTTTTGCTGGATACGTACGAAATATTGCTGAAACGTTCACAGTTTCATGAACTTTCTGTCTGCATTACACAGGATTGTTAAAAAATAGGATCCAAGAATGGAAGCGTATAGTTCTCGCAAAGAGGAACGAAAAATGTTTAATCAATATAAATTTCAGCTGTAAATTAATCCTTGGAGCATTATCGGCGCTAATAAGCGCCCAGCATATTAACTTCTTGCGATGCGCATTATTCTCAGCTTCTATTTAATGGATGTACTTAAAGAAGCCGCATAAAAAAATGTATTTTACTATAAAATACTAGTATATTTTGCAGGTTTTAATCTTTATTATAAAGGCACAATTAAATTAATTCTATGCATAAATTTATCTAAATTTTTGATCCTGGCCCATAGTTCATATACGCTTTTCATGAATTTTGTAAGGGAAATTTGCAAAAATGTGTGAATTTTCAACATATTGTTTAAACAACTTGACTTTTGTAGAAATTCTTTACATCGATAAATTCAATATTCAGAAACATGCAGCTTACCAATTTACACTTTTGTTCTGCAACAGTTTCCGAGATATTTTGCTAAATGTTTTTCACCCTCAATTTTAAAAGTAATTTTCGTCCCCTAGATCTGAACCTTTGCCGCTGAGAAAATACGTGTGGAATATTTTTTTCGAGTACTACAGCTTATCAAAGTTTCATCAAAATCGGAAAGGGACATTTCGTTATCATTCCTTGTTAGAAAACGAAACATGATTTGCAAATAATATTAATCTAATTTATAATGGCTCTGAAAGGTGCGCGTGGTCTAGATGTTTATACTTCCTTGTGCCTAGAAGGAACCTTTTGACCGCAAAATACCAACGCTCACTTGGTACCGTTGGATCACAGATGACCTAAAACTTTCTCAATTCCTTGTTTTCTGGTTGCTCGGCATTTTTGTTTTCTTCGTAATTAATAATAATATTAAAGTTTTTTGAAAAATTTAATTGTTTCTTCTTTACGTGTATCTCATACAACTGGTAATGATAGTTATAGAAAAATACTCATCACTGCCTTTACAAAACTCCAACGGGTCATGTATGACCCCACGATACCAGTTACGTGACCGATATGTCACCATACCAACTGAAGATTAATACTTATCATGTGGAGAACGCGTATGGGCGTACTGTGTTTGTACTCATCAAGCAAACATGTTTATTAATTTTCAATCAACATTTATTTATACAGAAAATTCATTGTGTTACTTAACAGTTGTCACATACACGTTATCTAATTCATTTGAATAATATGCATGAGCAAAAGAAATAAATGAGCGTACTGATCACTGGAAGACAAATATCCAAGTACATATATAATTAAAATTATAAAATAATCAACCTAAAAAGAATAACGTAGAATATTTCGTCACTCAATTAAAGTTCGAACGGATTAACACATTACCCACCGGTTCAATCTGGTGCTGATGGGTCGATACAACTTTTAAATAAATATACAGCATTTGTTATTAATTACATCACCAGAATCACTGCTGTAACTGGTTTAAATAATTTATAAGCTATTTCGATCAGGTTAGGAACGAACGAGTTATTGGCGTCGAAATACAAAATCAATCGATTTCTGATTGATGAGCACCAGTGGCAAAAAGCCTATTAATAGGCTTTCGGTAGCTTAACTGTTAATATACTGACACTGTGAGTATATACAGGGTTTACAACACCCGCATGATTAATTTTAGGACCTTTGCTGATTAATCATATTTCGTTCGTCTATGTGAGTACTGTACACCCCTGAAGTCTTGCTCTCCTTTTTCAAACTCTCCAACTTCTTCTTGAGTATTAATAAAAAAACAATTTTCCAAAGTGATAAAAACACACGTTGTGAAAGATTTAATTATCAACCCTCATCCGTCCTTCATTTTCTCAACTTAATTTGTCCCTTGCTGACAAATTGGCACAACGGTAAAAATCAATATAATGAAAAGATAAATAGTTGTATTTGCAAATTCTTTCATTGAAAATAAAAAACGTGAAATTTCTGTACATTCAGATGTTACAGGTATAAGATAAGCGATGTGGGAGGCATACTGCTTCTTTACATTTATGTATATCTTTTTAGTGAGAGAGCTGTGTCAAATTGACACAAGGGACGGATAAGCGTTAAGCCTGCTCTCCAGTAGACTCAAGAACGTTCCTCAAGTATGTCACGAATTGTTATTAATAATTCTGTTATGTAGAAACAGTACGCAGGGTAGAGGAGACAGCATGTAATCGGGAAGCGCAGGTATGCGAAGGGGAAAGGGAAAAATGGAAGCAAAAGTAAGGAAGCTTCGTACACGAGTACTAGTATTTTTATGGCAATATCGTTGGCCCGTTTGTATTCCAACTGTCAGGCAACAGTCTATCGACATTTGGCCGATAGTCGAGCCAAGCATTCGGATATGGATTCGAGGGAAATGGCACGTTGCTTCTTTTCCGATGAGAATGAAAAACAACGTCGCGAATCCATTTTGCGCCGTTAAAAGCGATACACTTTAGCAGGCGTTGCTGGATCGCAGCCCGTTGTTTGCCGAATCCGAACCTCGGATTTCCCTCCACCTTTCGCTCCATTTTTGCCGTTTTATAATTCCGATCAAAGTGGATGCAATTGCATTTGTCGCGAAAGCGCGATCCTATGCCGACGCTACCGTTCCACCTGGCCTAACGTAATTTAATCTTCACAAATGTTACGCTTCGAACGCAATCACGACGCATTTATTACTAAATCCGCACCAGTCGGATATTGTATTTTGTTAGCATGCATAGAAACGTACATGCATCAGTGTTCATTTAAATTAAACACATTGAACATAAGTAGGAGAATGTGCTAGAACAGTTAAATAATTTGATATTGTTCTAGTCTAGAAAAGAAACGAAAAAAAATGAAAATTAATCCTTTGATTGCAAATGGTGCCTATAGGCGATTGACAAAGCTGCTCACGGTGTACTGTTGACGCCCATGCGCGTTCAGTGGAACAACTCACTACTTACGTACCTTTACAGCTCAGTCGCCCGCAGCCTTTGCTTCCGAGTAGAGACCATGGTTTTGAACGTGTATTAAAGATACACGTGTAAGTAATATACCCGTGTTTCAGCCCGTGTAGTTTTTAATACACGGGTGCACGGGTACACGTGTACTGACGTATTCATATTTTATTTCGTGTGATTATTAGTGTATAACAAAATACCTGAACATTGACGAATTTTCTAGGTTGCAGGTAACAATAAAAAACAACATAATCTCGGTTAACAAAGTTTAATCATATATTTGTTTCACAAATGACTTGCGTAAATGTACTTCAATATTCGGGTATTTTATTATACACTAATAATCACACGAAATAAAAGATGAATACGTCAATACACGTGTACCCGTGTATTAAAAACTACACGGACTGAAACACGGATGTATTAATTACACGTGTACACGTGTATTTAGATACACGTGAAATGGGGAACTCTACTTCCAAGCAGCTCGCAGTCAAAGGGTTAACTTGTTTAGCCCTTAAGTGGATTATTGGGGCCGTAGCGGCCCTGTGCAACTTCAAACTATTAATTGTTTAACATCTGTTAATATAATTATTTGAAGATTTATGCAATTCTCGATTATCTCATTATGCTTCTAATGTTGTAAGGAAAATTGATTTCTGTTTTGTCTGTTCGATAAAAACTAAACGTTACTATTTTGAAGTTGCACAGGGCCGCTGCGGCCCCAATAATCCACTTAAGGGTTAGTTATGAATGTTTAGAGTTTCGGGTCTAGATTTTTTTAAATGATAAGGCAAAAATTACAGACACAAACTAGGAAAGAACGGATTTTACTTAAAGTAAAAGTTTCAAATTTTATTAAATAATACAAAGGGTTAATTGTCTTCGGGCGAAAACAAAATGTATCAAAAATTGTCAAAATAAATATTTGCTTACAAAGAAAGCGATTTTTAGAGGCTGGAAAATAAAAAACTGGCTGCACAATTTTATAAGCGAGAGATGAACGTAAAATGCAGTACAAGTTTTCGTTTTACATTTTTCGATGACAAATTGTATCGTTTATATACAAAGAAAACGCAAAACTACCACACCGTAACACTTCAAACTGCAAATAGTTTTCACTTTTAACGACGTTTATTCGCGTCCAACTTTGTTATGAAAATTATTTCATCGTATAACGCATCGACGCAGCTTCCGTCTGGAGTTCCATATGAAAGATCAACGCCCTGAAGCATTCGCTATCATTTCCCTAATTAAACACC
Organism: Macropis europaea; assembly: GCA_916610135.2. Taxonomy (NCBI): domain Eukaryota; kingdom Metazoa; phylum Arthropoda; class Insecta; order Hymenoptera; family Melittidae; genus Macropis; species Macropis europaea. The sequence continues at coordinate 19,019,413 of OU744349.1, forward strand.
ATAAAAATTCTATTCCCGTGGCAGAATGGAATTTCTAACACATGGCGTTGATGAATTATACATACGCGGCAAAATTTTGCTTCATATTCTCTAGTAATTGCTTATTTTTAAATATTTACGATTCATTGACCAGGGAATGGATTGTTGCCTAACAGTATTAATGGAAGCTACAGAGTTTTCATCTATAACACAGCAGCACCCTATAAATTTTCTCACAGAACGAAATTACACTGCCAGCCAAAAGTTTGGGTCCACCATACTCCATTATATTTTATGGCATAATTACTAAAAAGGTAACTTTAACGACCATGTGTTTTTACCTGGATCTAGAAATGGGCGACAGGAATTATTTTACGACCGTGCCTTGTGATTGTACCCCTTGTTTTATCAGTAAATATCGGTACAATCAGTTAATCTTCCCAAACGGTCTACTCGCCGACTGAGAATGTTCAAGATATCAGCCATTCATTTTCAATATTTGTGAGCTATTTTCTGTCTTTTATTAATTATTTTATTAAATTTATTTTATTTGATTAAATTTCTTAAATTACTTATTTTATTTTATTAAATTTTTTAAATTACTTAATTTAAGAAATCCAGAGAATTTAAATTACTTCATTTAAGAAATCCAAAGATATTTTTATGAAAAAGCTGTTTAAGAAAATTCATGTATAAAACATTTTTATAATGATGGTTGATACGTAAACTGTACATACCTCTGTTAAAGTAAAGTAAAATGCTCTAAATAATAAAAAAATATAATTTTCTATGTACACCTTTCATGAGTGTTTCACGCGTTCGCGGGGAGACAGGGCCGCGGTGTGCCAAGTCAACGGAGGTTGTAAATCTCCGTCTCGATTTATATCGACGCCACGAATCGCATGAGATTCCCTAGGACGAATTATCGTGCTGGGGATGGTAATTTGAAAATGGATATAAGGATAACAGTGAGAATGTATATTTGAAACAGATATTAGTCAGAGATTGTGAGTGTTTGTGAATGTTTGCGAGTGTATGACAGTGTAAAATGTCGTGCAAGACTCGACTGGTTGAAAATGTTGTGACCGACTGGTGATTGATGCTTTGTGTTGGTTTAACGAAAACTCTGAGTGTTAAAATGCTATGTAGTAGGAGGGCTGCACAACCAATCAGAGTTGTCCGATGGTTCGGGGCAACTCTGACTAGAAGTACAGCCCTGAGCACGGTGGGTTTTTCCCGAACGGGGAAAGTAGGTATCTGCGTTGCACGTGGAGGCGCGTAGACCTGTGACCCCTTGCCTAATTTTCAAGAAGTCACCAGGTTCGCGCTCCTGACTTTGGACGTGCTTCGGCTCGGCCATTGTTTTGTGGCTACCTGCTCCCTCGGTGCCGAAGAACGGCCAAGGCCTTCGGACGCGGGTGCAACGCAGATATGCGGGCTCGCGGGACCCTTTTTCCCTGTTTTATGATTTGTTTGCAACGGTACATTTCGTGTATGAATGTACCGTGCAACAATGAGATAATAACATAATCCCGCGTAACATCTTTATTGCGCGGTGGCCGCAAACTTTTTCCCGGCAGTGTATTTCCAAAATTCAGGCGTCTAACATTTCCTTTCCATCTTCGAACACCGAGCAAGTGAGCCAAACCTTGACTGTGGAAGCATCTGAATGGTCGATATGAAAGTATCGGGTGAGTCCAGACGAACGAAATATGCTACGACACACGTTTTGTCTCGAGGGATGCAAGAGACAATAAACCGGGGGAATCCATTCCAGTTCGTTCGATTTGAGTACATAAATATCGCCAAGCAGCCGACTGGAGAGATTAAATTTGGCTTTCGAGAAAGTTAAATCACTTTGGTGGCTCGGCTGGATTCACATCAATTAATCCGGTACGATACTTGATAATTCCATACGGAGCTAAGTCGACGCGCGTATCTGTCATACCTTCCCCGAATTTCGCCAGACTCTATAAATTATACTCACGACAATGCATGTAGTGAGACACTGCGGTAATGATTGTATACAGAATGAGCCATTGTAATTCAGCACCTTAACCTGTTAGCTGTGTAGCCCTATTTTAAAAGTGTGTACCTACGCTGTGTCACAAAAATGAAGAGATCATAGTTTTCGAAATAGCCTTGGAGGTGTCAATTTTCAGAGGGTGATTTCACCCCTTAAACTTGAGTATCCGCAGCTAGAAAAAAATATGTCTCTTATTTTTGGCTATTCTACAAACCTGGAAAATTTCATAAAAATCGAGAGAGAACAGTTCAGTACCCTTCCTTGTAAGGGCTGCGTTCGTTCGGAAACAGTATTCGGTTTGAAAAGTTTCCCCTAAACAAGTTGACTCAGTATAAACGATGAGTTGGACGTAGTCATAAATAAAAGTGGTTGGTCATCCAACACAGTGTTAATTTTCGACTCATGGTAATTAACTCCTTTTCTCCATTATTACCATTACTATCCCCCTTAAAGTTCAGAACCCTTCTTTTTTAACTCGCTGTACAAGAGAATTTGACATGAATCTAGTACGCCCAACTATTTTCCAACAGAACATCGGTCGATAACGACAATATCATCCCAATGAACAATAAAACTCACCCGTAGAAACACAATTACTCGTTACGGCGTAAAAGCAAGAAAAATTCAAACTGGCTCCGTAAATCTGTCGAGGGGAGTAGGAAACAAGGGTAAAATGAATAAATCCATGATACCACAAGGCAGATAATTATCAGGCTCGAGCGAAGTCAGGGATTTCTTCCTTTTCTGTTGGCTTTTCTCATTATCCTCGCTCATTCCGCGTTCCCGTGAACGGGGAGGCTCCTTCGCGATTCTGTCTTCGCATGCCCTGTTATGACAAGTCACTGCCACTCGCAAAGTCAAGTCTGCACATTTTTCTCCCATCCCCCCCCTGCTGACTTCTTTCTCAATTTTCCCTCATCGGACTCGCGGATATTAATTCACCGACAACTTGAAACGCGCTTCCGTTTAGACTTTGCTCCCGTTTCACGTCCCCGCATTTTTTATCGCCACCTTCCTCTGTCCTTTGTAATCTGGACACAGCTCCACGCCGTAGGGTTTTTGTGTTCATCCAGTTACAATGTTATCCCCCGGCCACATTCTATTAATAACGGCTATAATTACTGCCGCGGACCCGATGACGTAGTATCGACAACCAGCATTGTTGCCCGCTGTATTTATTATGCAATTAAGCCACGAACGTTAAACTAGATTTATAAGTGCAACATGCCATGAATAGTGTAACGGAGTTATTACCCGTGTGCAGTTATAATTACCAGTATCGAATAATCGTGCCGTTTAGTTGTCGAAACCGACACCTCTTGCGACGCGGCATTTTTGCCGAGACAAATGTTGAATTGGTATAACAACGAAGCTACTGCCACATGACAGGTTTCATGAAATTTTAGTATGATGTAGGATTTGCAAAGGTATTCGACATGTATTTGTTTTTGTGACAAATGTTGGAAATGAAGGGGTGGAAGCAGCCCTAACGTCGAGGCGGGAATATATATTTGGTCGAATATCTTGGAGACTATTCGTTGTAGAAAAGATGCCTGTGCAATCTGTGTATTTTTTAATGGTTAATTTAGTTATGTAAGCAAATCTTCCAAAAGTTTATTTGTTTAAATACTCTTTTAAAAAATTACACATTTTTGTAAATTTTTCTGTTATGTGTTTATATATTTTTATGAAGATTTGTGTACGTATACTATAGAACATAATTAAAAATATGGATCAATTGGAATTTTTAGTTTCACCTTTGTAATGAATATTATCACATGCGTAATGTATTCATATTTTGTACTCTATAACGGTCTTTAGGTCCATATCATTGATGAAGTTGTAAATTTATGTGATGTTTATACATGAATAATCACTTAAACGAGGATAACAAATTTATTACGAATAAAGGCTAATGGAAATAAATTTGAAAATCTTATTTAATAGATAAATCATTTTCGTATGAGTTTGTATTTATTATTCTAAAGATAAGATATTCAAATGATTCACTAGCTAAGTATTTGATTATTTCAAATAATCGTATAAGATAACAAATAATGATTTCTTCGTTATGCAATAGGAAAGGAAGTAGATGTTTATACGAACACAGGAAATCTGTGGTCATAACATGAAAATCATAACTTGATATGAATACACTATGTTCTTTATTTTTCTGACAAAATTAGATAATAAATACTGAAATTCGAAGTAATGTCAACTATATTATAGAAAAAGAATTCATAACAATTATGATAAAAATTTCACTTGAATAATTATTTGAATAAAAGTTTATTTCGATAATGCTTAGCCCTGTCCCAACATATCGATCGCTATTTCGTGAAAGCGGAAACAACTAGAATTTATAACAAACAAGCACGTAAAAATTAACGATCGCTAGTGCGCAATCTGCAACTTTGTTTAATCCTCAATTTTCACGATACTCATTCTGTACGTGCAGAATGGAAACCATTTTGTTGGTTCCAATTGCTGTTTCTCGTTCTATTATTCCTCTATGTTCCATCCATGTAACGAAGTGTTAATCAGAGAAAGTGAGATTGATCGGATTGAATTGCACGTGCAATGTGCAATAACACACTTATTTCTTTGTATCGACTGTTAAACGAAATTGTCCAGGGCCTCCAGGAAAATAGCGCAACGTTTTCCTCAGACATTTCTTCATGAAAAAAAAATAATGTAGATATAACGTTTTAGACTTCCCATGATAGGTGCCATTTGAAACAACGTGTAAACTACTGACTTATTCGAATAATGGTAGAAAGCCTGGTATCAATTCTGACAGTACAAAAAATAGTTGCTTTTAATTGTTTTTTAAAAGCTATTTAGTGGTCAACTTACTTAGTCACACGGAATCTTATATTCGTTTTTTAATATCTTGTTATTAAGACAGAAAAGTTCAATAACCCTGTGTTCACTGACCTTGAGATAATAAAAACTCAAATAATTAAACTTCAAAGTTTGCGCACTCGAGGATGGTGCAAGGTGGTTCCTCGACAATTCAGAAAGCATCGCAATACGAGGATCGCGCAATTTGGGAATCAGGATTTACTGTTGTCCAAATCACTCATTCAAAGCGGGACAAACATCGCTGCGCCTAGCAGGGTAATCCGCGATTTATTTTTGCATTATGTTGCTACAGTCCGAAAACATCGCGGCTGGTAGGCTTAAATTTTCAAACGGCTGCCGCGTCGGTAAATCTGTGAACGGGCAATAAAATATTCAGCCGTCTCACGCAAAAACGTGCGCACATTTCGCGGAGCTATTTCATTTCGTCGATTCCGAAAGGAAGTGACAAATAAGCGGGGCGATACATATTTTCATGGGGGCAGGCAGAGAGCGGGAAACTCGAAGGGAAATAAAACGAGGGGAAAGTAAACGGAAAGAAAGCGAAAAGATAGGCTATCGACAACTCGTCCCGTCGTAGAAGACGAGGGGAAGGAGAACGATAAAACAAATGACGTAGCTTCGCAGCTTCGCGAGACGAAATATCGTTTCAACGGTGAAGGAGAGGTTCAATATTTCGAGAAGTTCCGGCGACGAGGGGTGAGAATTTGGCGGGCCCGTCTTCTTCGAGCGTATATAACCCGTTTCGCCTCCTATCAGCTAGTTGTCAAAGCGTGACAGAATATGTGACAGCAGGATTGCATTTCGCTGGCTGTCTCGTGGAGAGCAGAAAAATAAGAAGAAAGGAACGCGCTCCGTCGGCGGCCGGAATATACACAGACGTTGTTCCCTGACGTAGACTAAAACGCATGAACGCTACTTCCCCTCTTTCTATGAAACTTTACAGCTCTTTTTCTCACTTTCTGCAACTATCGACTGTTTCATGGCCTCACGGACCCGTAATTCCTTATGACCGTTTATTCTTGTTCGAAGATCGCTGAGTGCGTTCAAAATTATTGCAAAACCTTTCTCCCATTTACTGAACCCGTTCCTTTCTACAGGTTTTCTCGTTTAACCTTCGCTTAGCCTTCGTACGTCTACTCGCAAATTGAAAAACCGAGGACTTCACGGAAAGTTCTGTACAGAGATTGTCGTGGTGAGAGGCACGGAGAAACAAATATAATCAATCGTACCGAATTTACGATAGGGACGTAGATATTCGTTACTTTTAAGATGCTGGGAATTGCGTAATTAATTAAAATGTAAGACCTCAGCTACTTCAACTTAACACGTTGGCAGCCGCCGACGTAGCTCTACGTCATTTTAAAATCTGTAACTGGTTGCCGCCGACGTACTTAGTTCTACATCATGTTATAGTCTATAGCTGGTTACGGCTGGCGTAGTCTATCGTCACTTTGTATTTACACCAAGTTACGTGCATTTTATTATTCGTTTCAATTCTAAACAACAAGTGGTTACAAGTATGATATGATGCAGCGATATTTTTTATTTTCATTCTCATTTTAATGCCAGAATCTTACAGCGTTTAGCTATCAATTTTTGGAAATTTTACTCAGCGTCCACTAAGGTTCTCGCGTCAGAACCGCAGGATGCGAAAGTGTTAATAATAATTGATGTATCATAATAAGACTGCGAATGTTTATGCAAATACACACTTTTAGTCTTCCATATTTCCTACGTTAATGCAGTTAAGTAAATAGAACATCAACAAGACTGCACTTTCTCCTTGAAATGTTCAAAGTATGTAACTTTTATTTTGCTTAGTTATTAAATATCCACCATTCACCAATTTGGATATATTAAATTGCATAAACATCCACGGTCTAATCACAACCTCAAAAACGACGCGTTATCGGCGCATATCTGACAATAACTCCCGAGCACTGCTCTCTTCTTCAATGAACACTAAAACTAAGCTATGATTAGCTACTGATGTGACCAAAACTTGTATAAAAGAAGCAAGAAAATTGTAAATACTGGCCAGTTCAAAAACCTAGTTCTACGAAACTCTGTTCAAATTCTATGCACAATAAATCTCAAACAATGTCAAACAACTCTAACAATTCTTGGTACGACTTTAATCTTACAAAACCTACAAAATGTTTCACACAATATGCTATTTGTGTGAGACACCGTGCAATTTTCCAAACGAAGCGAACATCACGTACATACGCAACAGAGATATACAGGGTGTTCAGCGTATCGGTCGCCACGATTTTTCAGGCACTTCTGGTAGCGTGAGAAAAAATTGTTTGAAATAGAAAATCATCAGAGCTTGAACGTCAACAAACTATAAAAATAAAAATTGGGAAAATACAATTTTTTTGATAATAAATCGCGGTGACCTTCAATTTTTTAAATGACACTGTATAACCTTTTCTACGCAGTATTTTAGGTGACAATAAGACGAATTCACTGATGTACAATATCGGTACACTGGTGCAGCAACTTGTTGAGGAAAACATTTTTAATGTATTAAGAGTCCTTATGAACGCGTAAGTCAAATACTAACGATCACCACCATGAATTCAGGAAAGGAATTATCAACAGAAAAAGGTGCTGCTATTATGTATAGCTTTGGCCAAGACGGCTATTCCATTAGACAAATAGTAGCGAAAACCAAAATACTACTAATAATAATAATGGTAATAACAATAGTACTAAATAATAATAGTTATATTATTATAGCATTCATAAGCTATTTATCTGAATTTGCTAGGTGTCCATATACTTATTAACGGTACTGCAAGAAAAGGAAGTTATGTGGACACGTTTCCAAGTCGTTTGTGGCATGTACAGATTCCTTGAAGAAAATGGACGGGAACGTTTATTGATTACTCCAGCAACGACGCATAATGGGGAAGAAAACCCCGTGGGCAGCATTGACGGAGATACCAATTTCTTATTCAGACCAACAGGGACGTTCCGCTCCGTTTGAGAAGGATTATTTTTCTGGTCTGAAGATAAAGAACGGATGCATCCCAGAGCCCAAAAATCTGTCGTGCGTCTCTGACGGGGAAGTGGCTGGATACGGCCATAAACAGCACAGTATATCTTGATACAAGTCGTTGTACTTGTACTAGCGACTGAAAGGGATAGGGGATAAGTTATGCTCGCAGCATTGGTAAAAGATATCTATCGGGGATAATAAAAATAGTACACTTTTCGTATCCAAGGGATCTCGATAAAGAATGCTCGCAACTTGTCCGATAGTGGAACGTATTTTTCTCCCTTTCTCTCTCCGCTTCTTCTTTTGTATTCCCCGTTTCTATTCGCCATGGAAAACGCTACCGCGGCACATATTCCATTGCGCTTTGATAAGCCACCGCTGCTAAATTCGAAATCGGTGTATTTATCAGCTCAAATCGAAAGATTCGCTGTCGTAACAGACGCTTTTGTGAATTGCCCGGATTTCCTTCCGTGGCATGAGGCTTGTTCGATTATTACCATGACTTCGATGCTACTATTAGATCGTTCGGAAAGTTTGTGCCGTTTCGGACGTAGTATGTTTATTACCTTTTTACCTGAGTTATAAAACATCGTTTGACCTGGAGGCCATGCACAATCTTTAACACGTTGACTACCACACTGTATTAGTTGAAAATGACCATCTTTCTAAATTTCTATACACGAAAAGTATAATTTCAAGTCAAAATCTTTTCAATCAAGAAGATTAGGAATATTTCTAATTTTTCTATTGGTACTGTTAAACATTAGTAAATAAATTTTTAAATACTAAAAACGATGAAATAAATAATAACTGAATTTAAGTGTCACCCATATATGGGTGACATGGCGGTCAAAGTGTTAATTGTTAACACGTCAACTGTAGCTTCTGTGCAAGATAGTTTTGAATTTTCTGATTTTTGTAAAAGATATAAGTGAAAAATCATGAGCGAAAACAGGGTTCATTTCCGTCATGTCATGTTATACGAGTTTTGGAAAGGATTTTGTGCAACCGAAACTGCAAAAAAGATTTGTAGTGTACATGGAGAAGGTGCTATATCTGGTCCCACCTGTAAAAAGAAAATTCGAACAATTTCGACAAGGGAATTATTGCTTGCAAGATGAAGAAAATTTTTGAAGCAGAGAAGCCGTCCAGCAACATTTTAACCAAAAAGATACAAAATTTTACGAAAGTGGTATAATGAAGTTACCCGATAAATGGGAAAGAGTTGTCGTCGAAGGAGATGGAGACTACGTTTCATCCTAAAATAATAGTCAACTGCTGGTAGATTTACCCTAAGTGTCTCAAAATTTTGTCGCAGAGTGTACGACCTCTTTTCATCTTTAGATCGTACAGAATATATGCTGCTAAAGTTTGACCACCTGTTTCTGAAAGGGCTAAACAGCAGAGCAAGGTTGTTATGCGTATAACTGTCGGAATAATTTGCAAGTAACACTTTGGAGTTTGTTGAAACTGAAATCGCGCGACATTAAATTACACGGGAATTTGCTTTCACGCTGAATTCTAACAGTGACGTGAGAAAAAAAAAAGGGAGCTGGAAGAGAGAAGGAAGCAGAATTTTTGAAATTCCCACCAACTCTTTTACACGTCTATTTTTGTTCCCAGTCGAAAGTCCCAGCGAGCGAAATCGCACCGCGTATCCGTTCCGCACTTTCGACAAAGAGTTTGACGAATTGCTGCTTGCGAAGAAGCGAGATTGAAGCGCGTTTCATTCCTTCTGCGATTCATCGATGCGGCGTTTGGTTTATCGATGAGAAATACCGAAAAGTATTAAAGCTTTCGCGTGGAAGAGCTTGACGTTCCGTAGAGGAGTATGCCGTCGAAATATCGAAGCTTACCATTCAATCGAGCCCGTTTGTTATTTCATCTCGCACAGCGATCCATTGAAAATTAAGCTCTGCGTAAGAATTTCGCTGGAATTCGAATAGAAAGACGAGTATCGAATTCGAATAGTTCCCAAGAGCACGAAACGCATGCTCCTTGAGAGCCGCATGCTTCCATGGGCATTCTATTCATATTGGTCAAGGAATACATATTAGGATGTAACATGTTAACCCTAGCGCAGTCTTCGGGTCTTTTCCGACCCACCTTGTTCTTATTTTTTTTTGAAACATTTGTTGTTATCGAAGAAATGCAATGAAATCAGTATCAATATGCTTGTTTCTGTTCTTTCGGCATTATATTAACACTAGGTTTACGGACATTTCTTATATACCTATCTCTACGGACACGCATCAAATTGACGCGTAAACGAAACCGCAGAATTTCTTTAAGAAACAACTTATATTATTTAAAAACAATATATTATACACTATTAACTTATAAATGAAACTATGTGATATTATATATTCATATAAAATTTATAATATTCAACATTATACAACATTACATTTATTCCGCGCATTTGTGAAATTTCGTGAAAATATATAAATAGCATAAAATGACCAAAATAGTTTTATTAATGCCAAAAAAAATGAATGGGGAGAAATTCATGTGCAAACAACACTGTTACCAAGTATGTAAAACCTCTTATAAATAAACAATTTGGGCAGAATATATTGTTTTTCTATAATTAAGGCTATTATAATAGATGCGATTGGATGATTCTATGCTTCCTTAATCCTCAAATTGTATTATAAAACTGAAAATATAAGTTCCATACGTTCGAATTATTTTTTACCCAAAGACCGTAAGTGTACAGTCGAACGGAAGAACGCTTTAGGGTTAAATGCATAACATCCGGACAATATAATTGTATTAATTTAAGCATTCCCATTTGATTCTAAGCACTTTTGCCAACGGGCCACTGCCAATTAGATTATTTTAATCCCACTGACGTAAAACTCTCGTATTTCAGACTTAATAAATTCCTTGAATGCTTTTTTACAGCTGCCTGCATTTGGAACTTTTTTGTCAAAATGCTTGCTGAAGTGGTAGCTTGCAGAAGGTGACTGTGACCTTGACATTTTAAACGCAGCATTCTGTTTGAAGGAGTGTAACGAATTATGCTTCCTTTTGTTTATTCATTGAACAACCATTAATAGTTTTTACCATAGCGTTACTTGTTATTGATCCATTGATTTGTAACAGGTTACATGACTCACCGTGTACGTTTGTTGATACTATGGAATTATTACGAAACTGACAAGGGTGGTTACTCAACCGTCACACGCCGAATTTGATGAAATTTTAGTATGATATAGATTTCGAAAAAATATTTGACACCTATTTTTTTTATCGGCAAAGGTACATGTTGTAAGAGTGAAAACAGCCCTCGAAGTGGGTGTAGAAGACCATATTGTATTCAATATCTCGAAAACTATTGGACGTAGGATAATCACCTTTTATAATTGTGTATTTTGTAATTACGAATTCAGCTGTGTAAGCGATTTTGCCGAAAGTTCATTCGCTTAAACAATATTTTAAAAATGATAACCTCCCTTGTGAGTTCAAATGACCATTTCCTATATTTAACCTAATATCAGGATGATGTAAAAATTTGGAAACTTACGTGCTCCTTCGCTGGCCGCTGAAGTGCGTCCCTCTTCTTCGTTTCCTGAAAAATAAAATATACTTTGTAAGAAAACATGTACAAAAGGATACAGATTATAGTAAATTTTATTCTAAATGTTAGTACGTATTGACCTATCGTAAAAAAAAATTAATTTCTTCTTTCAATGATTATCTAATTCAGTGTAGCAAATATTCGTATGTCGCTATTGCACTGAACTGTAGTACAATTTTTTTATGAAAAAGTCATTTACATCATTTTACATACTCTGTGAAAAATTAGAGAATATTCCTTTTTTTATCTTCGCTTTCAAAATAGACAGGAGTGTCCTATTGGAATTTTTGTAGAATTATATAAAATAGTCGCTGCATAATAAAGACTGGTTAAATCACTTACAAGGATTACCGTGTAAGATATGCACACACTTTTCAAAACACAAAGTAAATTGTAATTTGGAAATAACGTTACATCAAATTTATGTTTCTACATACGTATTCTCTTCTTTTAGCGTCTTAAATACACCATTGCAGTACTTTTCACATTTTAAGAAACACCTTGTATAAAAAAAACAAATTACCCATTACTTAATTCTTCATCAGAATTTCTTATATTCTTATTTATTTTAAATGTTTGGAAAGATGTACGTATAATGTTCCATAGCAATTAATGTAAACAAATCAATCATGTCTCTTTTATAAATGAATGTCTCATGCCAGTGAGTACTTCTGCAATCATTTCATTTAAGATAGAAAACTGATTCGCATTATTTGTCAGTGGAACAAAATTTTCATGTATTATTTTCGAAGACGAAAAATGATTCGTAATACTTATTTATAATAAATATATTTTCTATAATTCTGGCATTGCTCCACTTGTCAACTAAAGAGCTCAGAAAGAGATTCAGCGAGCAATAAAACTTTAAGCAGATTTAAGCTCCGTTTTAAGAACTCCAAATTTCTTTTTATACAACCATTAACCTTGCATCGATAAAAATTCTGAAGCCTTTGTCGGCAGTAATTCAGATCCGTCGGAAGAGACGAAAAGGAGATACGAAAGACGGAAACGAGAGCTTTCGTGAAAAGACAAAAAAGTTGGGCAGCGCATTAGCGTCGCGAAGACTCGCTTTGATAAAAACTTGTCTCGTTGACTGAGAAGTTCGTCTCGCCGATAAAGGGGGACAGTATTAAAATAGTGCATAATTAAAACGAAGTTTCCCGACGGAGTGATGCTTATCCACGCCTTAACCCGAATTTAAACAGCTGGCTTGTCAAACTCAAAAAAACGTCTGGCGAAGAACTTGCGACAAGCTTCCTTTCAATTTTCGTCTCGCCGGTGAGCACTGCGGGTACCGAGACGATTTATACTTGAAAACTGAGTTTCCCTCGGAAAACGGCCTCGAGATTTAGGAAGAATATAAACAGCCCCCATTTTCGATGCCGAGTGATTCCACATACTTGATGCAATGAAAAATTTATATCATATCCTACTCGAATTGGTCATAAGCATTTGGAATTTAACGAAAGATTTTAAATTTGTTATCAAGAATCTCTATGAAAAATAAAAACACCCGTATTTGACTGAGTTCCATGAGCTACAGAATTTAAGAGCGAAGAAGCTGATGGTTTAGCTATAAAAACAACCATTAAATGTCAATCATTGTCGATCAATATCGATCATTAAATGTATTATTATGATTGAACCCATTGAAGTATAATTTAATTCAAATTGCGATACTATATTTCAGAATAAAATACACTAACAATACTGCTTCCATTTGCGTACCATAACAAAAACTGAAGTTGCTTATAATTATTATAAAATCATTTTATACTTTGGCATTAGGTTAATACGACGAGTTAGACTCGTCATTAGAGTCCATGGGGTAATAAAGGAACTAAAGAGAAGAAATAATTACGGTTAGAATGAAGAATGGATTAAATCTCCACTTAAAGAACTACAGCGTTACCCGGAACAGAGTAATGTTTTCCGCCCCGGAACTGTGTAACGTTCCTATCCCCACCTCGCTTCACTGGAGCGAGTCCACGCAGTCTTTTTCTTCAATTTTCTGTCTTTGATTGTACATTCATGAGAATATTATTAACACGTTGCATGCCACAGTGAAAGCAGCCATACCTAATCAAACACTACAAAATTGTCTATTTTCTATATAAATCGTAAAGGAAAAAAAGATTTGAGTACTCAATCGTGTTCTTCCGTTCTTACATTATTATTTCAGTATGAAGTTTGCTCCGAATTTTGTGACAATCAATAATTATTTAATTAAATTAAATTTGAGATGCCGGTCACCGGTGACCACCACGGCATTCAACGTGATAAGAATACTTTTATTTTTTATTTAAGCCGAAAAGAAACTCTGAGTTTCTTCAGTACATTATATTTCTTTAAAAAGTAGTATATGTGCGTACATGCTTCGATATTTAGTTGGTTAAGTAGGACTCTCATTAATATATTTATTCCCTCTAAGGATACTTGCATTAATATACTTATACGGAGATTACGCCATGAACAAATCGCAGTAGAACCCAGATCGTCCGAAGAAAATAGGCAAGTAGTGCAATCAAATTTATTGGACAGTTGAATGTCGAATTTTTACGGCCATGATCAATAGTGTGACTGCGGCAGCTGAGGAACAATGGTTGACATCCTTTGTTCTTGTATTTTATTATCCTTTGTAAATGCTTAACCTATTATTTATTCTTATCTGCTGATTTATTCGTTGAGTATTTATTTTTATGTTCTCAGCTTTGTGTTTTCGTATGTTATTCGGAACTGACGCCCAGTCCTCGTAGTCATTATAGTAGACATTCAGACATAATAAGCTGCTTTTATAGAGCCTATACACCCGTCTTTCGTAGTCAAAAGATTAACAAAAATAATAATTGTTTGTCGTAAAGTGTATTATTGTTCGGACACCGAAATTAGAACATGCAATGTCATATTCTCGCCTATGAATTCACCTGCAACTTCTAACATAATTTTCAATTCTTATTCCAGTGCGTTATATATACTATTTCTATTTGTCTATTTCCTTTAGTCATATACGGTCATTCATGAAAGTATTTGGTCAAAGAAAGAAATTAAAATATACAATATATGATTAGATAGGCTATGTATTAAAATAGTAAAATATGAACTATCATTTGAAACAGTGATAGCCACTGGAGCTCTGGTCTTTCCCCACTCTAGATCCATTCTCCTCATATAGACTGCGATCTAGGACGACAATAGGCCGACGGGGGACGAGGAACGAACTCGAAGGATCTAAAACGAGGGGAACGGACCTAGAGTGGGGGAAGGCTGGAGCTTCCATGGCCATTACTGATTTAACCCTCTAAAACCGGAACTTTTTTGCGTTTGACGAAAATGATACGTCAGCTAAATGATAAAATTCGTATCGCGGGATATAAACATAATAATAAACGCACACACTTCTTGGTGGCTGTATAGTCGTAGAACATAATTGTATACACTGACAAACCAACGGAATAAGATTTACAAAATATAAATATATAGAAACATAAGTAAGTAACTTTCAAGTCAAATGGGGTTATAAAGGGTTAAGTAATGAATCGTGACAAGATCGATATAAGTGTATTATATAATAGTATAATTTGTTGTAATGCTGAAGCATCTCCAAATTCTTTCCTGAGTGACTGAGTATAAGACGTGTCTATTACATGAAGCAGGAATTGGGAAACTATCAAATTCTAAATGTTAAAGTTATTTATTCAACAGGAATGAATGAAAATCATATTCAGAGATTTATACAGGATGATATATTGCTGAATGCACAATCTAAATTTTTCATTTCAGTCTTACGAGCATAGAACGCACCAACGGGGTCATCGATTTCAATAAATTCGTTTCCGGTATATTCCTAGATAATGTTCGCCGGCTTGGACATGGTTTCACTGAGTTCTGTCTAGACACGCCAGAAAAGAGTTGATCGATTACAAGTAAGTTTCATCTAAGTAATTTGTTTAACACGTTGACTTCGTGAAAATATTGTTTGTCACTCTTTATTAGCTGAAAATGGCAAACTTTCCAAATTTTATATAAAATGAATATAACTTCTAATTCGCCTCGTTTTTATTAATAATTTTAGTAATTTCCATCATTTTTCACTGATTCTGTTAGATTTTATTAGATATATTTATTATGCTATGCAGGATCAAACAAATAACGATTTAATCTATCAATAAGTGTTATCCACATATGTGTGACATGGTAATCAAAATGTTACTGTCATGTTTTTAAAAATTATAAATTTTTAAAATAACCATATAATGAAAGATAAAATGAATTTTGATATACAGCAGTTGAATATATGTACGTTATCATTTAATTATACCAATGTGAAAAGCTGTTTGTGTAAATGATTCTACTTATTTTACATTCCAAATGGCGGTATTATTATAAGGACACAAGGCAAAAATCTAACAAACAATACATACGTTTCCCACAAATAAACGTTGATAGAACACTTACGTACCTATTGTCCTGTAAAATGAATATTTGATTGTTTCGAAACACCCATAAGATTCTATAAAACCACGATACGGAAGAACGAAACTATCGAGCAATAAATGGAGTTACTACTACATTCGAAGCGAAATGTTATTTGAAATTCCATTAAGCTGATGATACAAAAATACCGTAGTATTTAAAAAAGAGAGAGATTCCGTTAATGCTCGGAAAAAATGGACTGCATTTGTTGGAGGAATAAATATATTTCAGAAAATAAAGATTTCATTTTTATATTCTTTATGAAGCTGACTTAATTAAAAACTTATGAATTATGTTCTTTATGCAATGTATGAAACAGAAATACACTAATTGTTTCGCAATATTCACTACAATTAACTTTCGTCATTTTATATACAGGTCAAATAAACATGAAGTAAAAATGAAACCTAGAAAACAATTTTTACAAACAGTTAATATTCCGTTTAATTTTACTTATAGTATATTATAAATAAAAAATTGAAATACCATATCGAGTATTTTAGCGGAATCCTTATTTAATATGTAATGTTTTCTTCTGATTGAGATATTTAATATTTTTTTTGTTGTTACAGTTTCATGCAATAGGTTTATTAACACGTTGAGCGCCACATGTACCACCGGTGAATCACGAACCAATTTTAATTTTGTCAAATAATTGATTACCCCAACGAAATACTGAGTTACATCTACGTTACAATGATAGTACAAAATAAGAAGTAGATTATAAAGTAAATAAATATTTATATATTCAACGATACATGTTAATATAAAGGTATTTTCGAGTGTCTGACTAATCACGGGATTTTCTACTGCGACGCTCAAGGTGTTAAACTGGCTGCAGTTCAAACTTTGAACTGTCTTTAAAAAATCGTAGTACTAAAATTTAAGATAAATTAATATTAAAATTAAGAGATGAATGTATCAGGATAATGAAAAAGATATCACGTTACTAAAACATTTTAATTTGAATATTTCAGCCGTGTCTATACAAATTTATCAGTCTAGAAACCCACCTAATCTGTATCTACATGCACGGTGTCAAGGTTGTAAAAATGTTTTATATGGAAGTTACATGATATGAGGGGGCACATCTTTTGGCGAAGACGAATTTTGTTTTACATTATTATTTTAAGACATATCAAGGTCAAGTTCGTTTTTTTTAAATGGAACTATGTATTTTTGTTCAGATCATTTGATAGTGCTTTTCAAGACGAATTCACTGACCTTTAATGTATTCACTCGATTTTTCGTGGTTTTCGAGATATTGCGCTTACGAATTTACTGATTTTCAACGACAGAAATTCGGCCGAATAGGAATATCTCATAAAACAAATCATGGGCATAAATAAGAAAAAAGTGTTGTATAAACGTAAGTCGCTTGAAGTTTTATTAAAAATTTATAACAAAAATACGAAATACGGAGGAAATGGTAACAGGCTAATGGAGTACTGAAGTATTAGTTGCTTCTAAGAGTGATGGGAGAATTATGATACTTTCAACGACCTCAGATAACAAATACAAGTTAATGTGGCGTGGCAGCAATGATTCGAAATAATCATCGTGTACCAACGACGAAAAAACATTTTGTAAATCAGTAACAAATGTATACTTTTTTGTCAGATCGGCGAAAAAATGTAATACATTTTTTGGTGTGCCGTAGTATTTTAGTAATTAGTTTAGTAATTATTTATCTTTTTCTTATTTATACCCATAGAATATACTGACAACGTCTGGCCGGAAAAAATTGGGACACCCTATATAAATTATTTAGTATAGATATATCAATTGTAACTTAGGAAGAGATGTAGTATCGAATAAATGAAAAACTCGAACATTTTCCTTTCGTCTTTCAACGCTTCCGCGTTTCCCAACCGTGGAATCGTTCAACGAAATGTAATCGTACTGTACCGCGCTTTGTATATGCCAGATTTTGACAGACACTGCCGCGACATTCGAGACTATTATACGTGATATTTTTCAGCTGAGAGCACTGATTTGTCGCGATTTTATCAATCTAGCATTTTCCATTACTAAAGTAATACGCGTTTGTTTGAACACGTCGCTTACTCCCGCGTCTGTTATAATGAAAATTTACAACACATTCCGCGTTTCGTTAACACCTCTCTGCTCAAAGCGAAATACGTACAATATATTTTGCAAGGATAAACTAAAAAGTCGGAGAAATTTACTCAAGCAAATGTCATTTGTTTGAATCACGACCACTTTCATCTAATTTGAATATTCGCTTCGAATGGAAAATACGAAACGAAACGTCTATTACAGTGACAGCTTGTCAATTATTATACAATATCAAACGTCGTTTGAAAATATTTTATTGGAATTAGTTACGCTCGGTCACTTTCCTATAAAAATTAATGAAACGCAAAATAATTTTATTTGTATTGAATATTTTATTTAATTTTATTCGGCTACAAATACTAAACAAATTGAAAATTCAAGTATACTTGGACATGGATTCAACAAATGTTTTAGAAAATAATTTAGTAAATGACTTCTAACACTTTCATTTTAACTGTCTGTAACATAAGTTCTTTTTTTGTTAGATTGATAAATGTACTTCATAGTATATTTATGTAGTTTCTTAAACGAAATGTTTGAAATAAGCACAATCTTGAGAGTGAAAGCTGTCAACTTATGAAATACAAATGTTACGCCGTAAGTGATGTTGTAGACAGTACCCAACCCAACAAATTAGCTCATAGAATTGTATTCTGATTGCTAATACAATAATAAATAAAAAGAAAAAAAATGTAACTATGCAATTTTAGTATTCAAGATTTGTCGACAGTATGTGGTGAGCGGCTTTGTCAAGCGTCTATAGGTGCCGTTCGCAGACAAAAGGTTAAAATGAACAAAATATTTTTAAATAATTTATATACTCTTCACATAATATACGATTAAGAAATGGTACAGCATTTGGAACACTAAGTTTTATTTTATATTTCGAACATACTTTGCCTAAATCGGAATTCAATAATCAGAATGTGCCAATGAGATCAACCCAAAATCGATTCCTTGATAGAAGCGCGTCGATAGCGTTTAAAAGTCACCTCTTGACATCAGACTGTTCACACCTAATCGATAGCTATTCGCTTCCCTTATTTACTATAGCGTGCATCAGCAGGAAACTCATAAAACAGTCGTATCGCTAAACCTATTACTAAAGTGGCTCTCAGCACAGCGGACGCGCCACGGCTGAGCCAACGCGTCGGATTGCCGCATAAAAGCAGTTAACTTCTCACAAAAGAGAAAAAAAGAAGCTCAGTTATCCTTTTATACCTATCTCGCTCGAATTTCCACGTTATTCTTGTCGTCCGACGCGACGTCGACGAGTTCCGCGACGATATCGAGGAGTGGCTCGACGAAAAGCAATGGCGATGCCCCCGTCGCCGCACTTTGACAAATTTCGATCGAGAAAGGGAAGACGAGAATGAAAGGAGAAAAACATATCGAGACGCGTTGTACAGGCTGTTTCAAAAAGGTTGTACAACCCGAACACAGCAGATTCTTCATGCCAAAACAAACGGAAATGTCCTTTACCATTAGCCTTATATGAGCCGCTCAGAAGCCAGTGATCAACTCCATAAATAAAAAAAAATGAAATGTAGAGGGAAGTAATGATGTTATAAACGTTCATGTACTCGGGAAATGAAATTGAGTAAAAGTGGAGTTCATCAGTTTGGCTTCTGAGTGGCTCTACCTTAAAAACGAAGCACCTTATATCTTGAAAACGAGTGGATTGCAATATAAGCGATTGAAAATTGGCTATTCACTGTGTATGCATACTCTATTTTTTTAAAGGGAATAATACGTATTTTTACTTAACACTTTGACCGCCATATCACCTTATATGGGTGACACTTGAACTTAGTTGTCATTTACTTGGACACAAACACTATTAGTAAAATATTTCAGAAGATCTAATAGAGCAGGTAAGAACTATAAATAATTTCTAGCATCATTAGTTGAAAAGAGTATTGTTTCAGATTACTGTCACGTTGCATCGAAATCTAGAAAATCGTGTCGTTTTCAGCCTACACAATATGGCAGTCAACGTGTTGAACATAACTGTGCACGTTGCACGTTGCATATTTATCTGTATCCATGAATACTATTATTAGTTTGCGATATGTTACCGAACAAATGGGTTAACCTTCAACGACCTTGAACGACTTTCAGCCATAGGTCATTGTACGCGCCTTAAAACGCTCTATTAAAAGGTAAGTAAAAAACGCATTTATAGGAGGAAATCCCACTTCTTTGAAACTGTAGGTGGAAATCTCACTTCTGAAACTATAGGTGTGACGAGGTGTGTTATAGGTCAGCATAAATTAAATGAGGTACACAGACACGCTCACATAATAATAAAATAAAAATTTATATGCTCCGAATGGATGCTCCAATTCGACTCCAATTGTACTACTGGGGTACAGACGCTTCCCGTACTTCGGAGCAACGGCGCCCCTCCAGCAAATTGGAAATATTTAAAAATAACTGAAAGGGAGGGTACCGCCGAACGCGTCTAGGCGGCATCGAAGCAGTGACCGCTATTGTTTACGTTTGTTAGAGGCCAGTGAACGCCAGCGGTCATGCAGATTCGCCTACACATTATACCATTCAAAACAGACAACGCTGACCTTCAGAAGTCTGCAGCGACTCCACCTGAAAACAAATTTGTAACACCATACGATGACCCCCTTCTTACCGTGCAACTTTTATTTGACAATTTTTTCTTTAGCTCCTACAATTTCGAAGATATTTAAGGTGATAATTTTTACTGGTCCACCCTGTATATACCTGTTTCCCTGTGTGTGCGCGGGCCACATTAACGTGTCATCAGCTGTTCGCTCAGCCACACGTACAGAAAGAAGCACGCATACACAGCGAATACACAATTTTCAATCGCTTATATCTCGAAAACAAAGACGAGGCAATAGATTACAAAATGGTGAACTTTTCGATGCGTTGTGACATGGAGAATGTATAGTTTTCAGATTGTAGAACATTCTTTGGAACATCCTGTATTTTTTAAGCGACGCCAAGGCTGACCGCAGTCTTCAGGTCGGTCGAAGCCGCTTTTCGTGAGAGACAGTCCGTACACACCAGCTGGATAATCCGATTACGTGCAAACGCTAACCGGGTTAAAGCCTCGACAGGGATGAGCATGGCGCAAGGGGGTGAATCGGCACCACTTCAAAGCAACGTCTATAACTAATTACGAGTCTTATCTATGGGTTGCCTAAAAGACGCTGATTAAACGGAGATTCTGTTCCTTCCATTTTTCCGGATCTTTCCGGCCGAGGTTCAAGTATTTTTCCTTCCCGTTAACGTTTCAGATGGACTAAATGCAACCTGTGGCGTACGGACGTTTCAGCTTTTATAATGCCTGTATCCCTCCAGCTGCAAATGAAGATTTGATTTTTTGAACCTTTTGAGGACGATGGACCAGTGTACACTGCGACAGAACTATAGGGCACTTATAATGTTCATATTATTACTTATGATTAGACTGCGGATGTTTATGCAATCTAATGTAGCCAAACTGATGATTGATTTGCATTTAATAACTTATTGTTAGCAAAATAAAAAGTACATACCTTGAACATTTCAAGGAGAAAACGCAGTGTTGTTGAAATTTCATTTATTTAACTGCATTAACGTAGGAAATATGGAAGTCTAAAAATGTACATTTGCATAAACATCCGCAGTCTACTTATGATATCATGATAACCTTTTTTTCTAAAAAATTAGAATATAAAAAAAAGTGGATAGTGTTCTTAGAACAATAAGAGAAAACGATTTGTAAATAATTTATTTGAATAACGTATCAGTAACGGCTGTAATATCCTGTTTATTTTTAGTGATATCAGTCATTCTTTTTGTTCTGTTTGTAATAGTTTCTTGCCCGAAGGATTTTCAATTCTGAAAATAGTGTCCAACCATAGTCTGAGTTATCTAATTTGAAACGCATTTCGTTAAAAAAGGTAATTTCTCTCCATTTGTTTGCCACTGCAATTCTTGTTCCGTAAATTTCAGTCCTGTTTTTTTTTATGACGGCTAATTATTTGCCAAATGATTAATATTGAATGGCCCTTGTCCTTCAAATTATTATTAATTTCATTATCTAATTTTTTGTTACAAAGCATTTTACTTAAATTCATAACTTAACCTATTCCGCTCTGAAACCAGTTGTGTCAAAATTTTATGAATTCTTGTTTTTTAATAGGATTAAGGAGAGTTGAAAATCACCTGAAAAACACCAAAAAAAAATTTCATACAAAGGTTGCCGGGGATCACTCGTCCCATATATGCCCAGTAGGCTCATGTATATTGAAAAGTCAAAGTGTGACAGTTTATTTTTATTTTACCGCACCGTATTTGGGACGGTAGATATAAATGGGTCAAGCAAATTATATTGGTAATACTGTAAGATTAATATCATTAACAGAATTTAGCCTGAATATTTCTTTGAAATGTCCTGCTCGCTTGTCTAATATACAGTGCCCTGATAGTTTTATTACAGCTTACAAAATGCTTATATAACTTTATCAATTCATAGAATAATCCATTTGACATTTCTTTCTACGTCAGTACCTGACATCATTACTTGAAGTTAACGATGAAACTGCAGATGAAGACAGAAGATACTGTTTCTTATAAGAAACTTTCCCATAGTTCTATTAGTTCCTTTTTGTGTTCTGAATTCCATTATGATAAATTCAACTGTGAAGGGGTTAAGGTATCAAATGTATAGTTCTGTATTAACTATAAAAACGGTTATTGTATATTACAAATATGCATAACACGAAACATACATACACATTCCCGTCTATAAGTGTTAGGACACTTATGGAATTTGAAATGAATTTGAGAAATGTTATGAAATAGTTGGAGGATTCAGTGGCATATTGAAACATTCCACACTTTATACCATAAAGAATATGCAGCTACATTCAATATTATATCATAAATACCATCATGGACATTAATTAAATTAATCAAATTCTGGTTTCGTTGATACAGCCCACTGGCTTTTTAATTACAACTTCCACCAATGTTGGTATTCTAGCTATGAGTTTCTAAATAGCCTCTGGTAATATTTTATCCCATTCCTGTGTCAAGTAATTCCAGAAGTCAGATTTTAAGTAGGTTAATAATTTTTGGGTTCATTTTGTCCCACATCTTCTCAGATGAGTTTAGACCGGGAGATTGGGAAGCCCAGCCCATGCTTTTTATTTCATTCTTCTTTTACGATAGATATAAATCATTTTTATACACACTTGCAGTAATCCGGGAAAAATATTGTATTTTCAACAGAAATAGCAAGTGTCTTAACAGTTTGTCGGCCGCTGTCACACATACGTGACTTCATTCATTCGAATAACACTTATTTCAGACGAATAAATATTTAAAATATTAATAAAGTGGCAATTGCAAACTATTCTATACAACGACAATAATATAAAATAGTTAATTACTTAAGAATTCTTGCAAAAATATCCAAAAGTAATTAATATTCGCGATATATTAACGGCCGTCAATGTGTTAAGACTTGTGGACGATCGTGTATATACTATAATTATAATATTATTTATTAGCATTCTTGTATTCCCGGTTTTATAAGGGTCCCAAAAGCAATTGAAAAAAATATCCGTGTTCTGTGTTTCAGTATACACGAGTTCTTAATAGTGACAATCTGTTCTCTTACAAAAGACGTAATAATACATTGAATTTAGTAATGTAATCTGTCGAAGGTTTTAGACAGCATGGTACACTTATTACAAGCAAGACGAATAACATAGTAGTCCCACTAAATGATATTTGGGTGCAGGCAATTTCACTAAGCAATATTTGGAGAGAAGCATTGTCCCTTCCGGAGCACATCCGACCCAGGTATGTTTAACTGTTGACTGTTGACTCTAGACACACTATTTGTTTATCCTACTTATGTACCCTAACTTGTATACGTTTTAACATGACGTCTAGTTCACGGCACCCAGGGAAATTGCTATTTTCTACTGTTCTCCGCAGTTGGAAACGTTTTACATATTATTAGACTGCGGATGTTTATGCAAATATACATTTTTAGACTTCCATGTTTCCTATGTTAATTCAGATAAATAAATGAAGACAAGATTGCAGTTGCTCTTCGAAATGTTCAAACTATATAACTTTTCTTTCGCCAAGTTGTTAAATGTCCACCATTCACCAATTTGGATATACAGTTAGATCTCGATTATCCGAATCATAATTAATAACAGTATGACTAACGTTGTAAGTATGTTTCGTATGAAAATGATAATTTTATTTTAGAATGTAAAGTACATAGTGATATGAAGTTAAGTACATAGTGTAACCGTCGATAATTTTAGTTTGTAACTGTCACAGGATGACCATTTTCGAATGACCAGCGTCCATATAAACGAGGTCTACTGTATTAAATTACATAACCATCTGCAATGTACGTATTATAATAGCGTTGAAAGTGTATGGAATTTCTTCATTTTGTCAACCGCAGAGACTCAAATAATACAAACAGTTTGAATTTTACACGTATTTTAATTCTCATTTGGACATACCTTTCAGACTTCATCATCTAATTTATTTAAAAGTATGGATCACGTAACTTGATGACGCTCAGCAATTTGTACATTGAAATGCATAATTTCAATTTTAACTTTGTTGTGTACTTAATATGTTATATATTATTGAGTACTGAACAATTTACAGAATAATTAACACAAAATAAGTAACAAATTCACTACACTTGTCGATATTTAATTTTGTCAAAATCAGCATTTAAATAAATTCTTGCATGTAGCATCTATGAAATTTTGGGCAGATACTTACTGTCTGAAATTTTAAATTATGCAATTGAAATTAATATTGTTGCAGCATAAAGAAAGTGCATCACATATATATTAACAGAAAAAATATCTCCTTCACGAAAAAGTCTTACTGAATTATAAACAAAAATATTTGGTGGTTTTCATCGATTTTGTTATTCTGTTTGTCTATTTTAAAATCATCAAAAACAACTAAAATCAGCAATTGCGATTCGTAAATTTTTTACAATAATTTACATGGGTCCATAAAAAAATCGATAAAAGAATTAGAACACCTTGTAAATTTGATATAATCGTTTCAAAATGACATACACTTGTCATAAAAATGAAAATCATGTACCAACTACAACGTGTACGCTTCCCTGTATGGATGACGATGGGCGAGATATTCGAAAATTTTTTGCAAAGCAATTGAACTGAAAGTTTCGAACGACAGTACACGGGAATGAGCACATCGCTGGAATTTCACGTTCACCTCAAATATTCATACGTAATCCGATTCAAGGGTTTCCGTGCTGAAAATCGACCAAAGCGTCGACAATTTACTTCATAGAGGTGAATATAAACAGAAGTACGTTTGAATTAAAACGCGCTTTCCTCGTATATAGGTTAATCGGTCTCCGCGTAATAACACTCATACGTGAGTGCTCCTGTAGACGTTTAACGGTGACATTAACGAATGCTTAACGATTCGTATGAAAAACACGATCAAACTGAATTGCCACACTCAAGAACTCGCGACTTCCTTGGCGGTATACAGAATACAGAGCGGAGCAAGTAACTGGAGCCACTTCGATGACTGTAGAGGGAAAAAGTTGAATGGTATAAAAATATCTATGTTTGTATGACCTCATTTTCTTCTTAACCCATTCGATTCATTGGTTGAGATATTCCGCAGTCGATGTCGTTTATCTGGCACTTTGGGCGAGGTATCTCGCGTGTCTTTTCATTGTACTATTTACGATGCCATGCATAGAATCTTGCTATTATAATAAAGAGACAGAGTTTGTTTGTATGTTCGTGAAAATCTCAAAAGCTACTAAAACGATAGTTATGAAATTTTAACAGTAGCTTCTTTCTTCGAAAAATGTCCAAACCTGCCACGGTCATACAATATTATTACAATTCTTATAATTGTACAAGGAGCTCTTCATTATGTTTGAACAATTTGGTTCGAAATTTTTCCTTAAATGTGACTATGAAAATATGTATAAATAAGTAGATTTTATTTTTCATGTATCGCCATAAGGAAAAAATTAATGGAATGTAAATGGGCCATCGAGGTGGCTAAACGTGACTTTGAAGATTATAAATAATACAAAAAGATTGAATAGTGAATTACACAGGCCCTTTCGAACTAAGTAATGTTAATCCACATTTCCTGAACTCACCATCTATGAATGTATTTATTTATTTAATACTAAAGCTACCACGGCCGGTCAAGTGACCGTGCGACTAAACTGTACGACTACTATTTATTTATCATTTTCTGTTCGTGTTTATAACTAAAATGGAAAAATAAATTTTTTTTATTACTATTAAAAGGTTATTTTGTTTATTATTGCCCATACTAAATTAGCTATTACCTGCACTCAATTGCAAAATATATAACTTTTATTTAAAGACCGGTTCGGTAGAAATAGGTATATATAAATTGTCGGTAGGTTTAGTGTTAAATATACGGGAAAATACTCCCACTACATAGTAGTTATGAAAAATAGAAAAACAGGAACGTTCTAAAATTCTGAGTGGATTACAAATATAAAATACAAGATATAATATCATAGTGTATAGTTACAGTACACTAGAATGACTTAATTCTGTTGCGTCGAGAATGTTGCATGTAAGGCGGAAGTCATAAAAAGTTTCATTTTATCGAACTAATTTATTGAACTGTCTCCTGTTACGTGCCTCATCCTTTTTAGGATAATATTGAGAACATATTTTAAAATTTGTGTTTCTTTAAAAGTATAAGTGTAAACTGGATCCGTTTCGCGGGAAAGCAAAATTTTCGTAGCGCGCTCGCAGTTATCGATTTTCAAGAGAGGTTCTCGAAATGGTTCGTTTCGTGTCAATGGAAGAATACAAAAAAAAAATGTAGACGAACGAGCAACGTAGCGAGGCAATTTGGTGCCTGGTATGGAACGAAAGAGGCATCCGTATAATCTGAAAGCAAGCAAAAAAACGAGCGTTTAATTTGGCGCATACTTCGAGTTGGCGCCCGATGCGAGATTTGCCACGGATGCAGCTTTAAAGCTTGAAACAGTTCCTGTGTCAAACTACGGGGACCGAGACGCGTGGAAATTAGAAGTGTCAAGTCGATCGAGCTAATAAATTGGACCTCGGCCTTCGAGATCTTTCGAGCTCAATATTTTCGTCTATTGTTATTATTATTATTATTATTCTTTAGTCGGTATTTAATTCTTTGGTAAAGATGCTCACTCGAAAATAAACATAAAGACAAAATTTCCATAAATAAAATGAATAGTGATGTATTAATATACAAATTAACTCCAATAAACTTTACAATTTGTCTCGCAAGGGCATTCGATAATTTGTTTTGCCTCGGTTTAAAGAATTTAACACGTAGATGCTTTCTCAGTAGAAAGGCATCTGTTAATGTACAAGTGTTTTGAAAAAATTATGAAAACTTTTATAGGCCACTCGAACTCTATAAATGGAATTTAAAATGTTTGTTCAATATAAGCGAGAAGACAGAAGAAAATTATAGGGGGAGATATTGAAAATCGTATAAAAATATCTAATTTCCTGTGACTTCGTTTTTTCCTAAATATACATAAGTGTAGCAATGTAGCAAAAAATGTAATTAGTTGATAATGGTAAGAATGTCGATCTCTGTCTTATGTACCCAGATAGTGCATAAAAGTGAATTTGTTCTAAGAGTGTCGAACAATTGATTTTATTATGAATAATTTTGAATAAAAACGAAAGATTTGATATAGTCCTACGATTTTCCAGTGTTGTTAAATGAATATTTTCAAGTATAGGAGAATAATTGTGATCCAAATGTGTCATATCCTGACTGCCATTTTGTAAGTTGCAAATCTGAGAAATGTATGTTGGACGCGTTCTAGAAGAATTTTCTATGAATTTACGTAAATGAAAAGAGGGACGAAAAGATAATATGACGTATAATGTCATATTACGTATGACAATTTAAGGAACGTGTTGTCAGATATCGAAAGTATTAGCATGTTAAGAAGTTTCAACGAGAGATCACGGCCCTCTAAATCCCTCGGGGAAAGCATAATGAAACCCTGTTCTTTCAATTTGCTTAAACTGATGCCGAAGTTCAATTTCTGTGGCGCGAATTGATGTTGAGAAATCGGATTACGAAAGACAGTGGATAGAGGAAAATTTGAAGTCGCTGTGACTGCAAATGTATACAATTTTTTAAAACTGTCTGCATAGTTTTATGTAGCTTTGTAATAAAGTGGAGAAACGTTGACGATTTTATTGAAAAATGTAACCGCTGGTATACTGATAAAAATGTTCAGATCTTGTAACGTAAACAAATATTTTCATCCGCGCAAATAAAATATATTGCACTGTGACATTTTATTTTAGAAAAGGAATGAAATGGTAATTGATTTTTATCGCAGTTAGGAACGAATTTCTAAAATCTGATAATAGTTTTTTAAATCGTAGTAATATCAAGCATAATAATTTCAGTTATTCTACAATATTCTGTTTTTCTAAAAAATTACTTCCATATAAGTCTTAGTATTTTGTAAGCACCCTATGCATTATTAGTTAACACTTTTGCCACCGCTGACAGACAAATACGTTTTTCTTGTAAGCTATAGTTTGTTATCAATGACGCAATACGATATTTTTTAACAATTGTAAAGTACTGGTAACGCAAAACGTCTTTTCTACATGTATAACATCCGGCAATACGATGTCCGTTTCCATTCATTTTTGCTTTCACGAATTCAATTAAGGCATTGGCAGCCGCCGACGTAGTTCTACATCATTTTAAAGTCTATAGCTAGGTACCGCTGGCGTAGTCTAACGTCATTTTATATTTACAGCACGTTATGAGCATTTTATTAATTGTTTCAAATATAAACAAGTGCTTGTAAGCATGATTAAAACATAGATGCACAGTTTAAAACATATTGTCTATTTTTTTCCCTTGTTTTAGTGACACAGTCCTACGGCAACCAGGTTTCGATTTAAGTTATTGGTATTGGATCCAAAAGCGTTGATTCGGTTGCTCTTTCTGCTGCAGCATCTGTCATTTCGTTTCCAGATCATTTCGTGATTGGAACGTCAGAACAAAACGAATATTTTACTGAACGAAACCATCATACGGAGTTAAACTACGCTGGGCACAGTCAGCGTTAACACATCAGCGTTGAACCGCAGATAGGGGAAGAGTATGAACTCATACTACTTTTTGAGCAATTGCCAGCCATTTTGGAGACAAACGAATATGAATGAAATAAAAATTATTTAATATTAAACGGATGGATATCTGAAAGTAACAGGTATTATATTCATTTAATAATGTCCAGTAAAAAAGTTATATGAATAAATACACTACCTTAACCTGTGAACTGAGTCATTCTTTGTCTAGGAACATCTATTGATTGTAGTTAAAAATTAATAAAAATAAGGAAAGTCCATTGCAGAAACACTTTCAAATGATATGTTCAATCGTCTTCTTTGATTAACATGTTCAAATATTTGTGAACCAATACTGTGAGAGCAATTAACAGGCGCCTTGATTGAGACAGAGCAATTTTCACGGGACGAATTAACTCGTCTTCCCCAGTTAACAGGCAAACATACAAAAAGGTTCAATCTCAACTCGATCGAGTTTGAACTAACTTTTTCGTTAATCTCTACTCTATTATTGAATTATGCTTCAAGCCAAATAAGAATGTCAGATCTATCTGAAAATTCTGCTCGTTTTCTGACTCGAGCGATCAAAATGGGATTTCCAGATATCAAAAGCAAGTGGTAAACAATAGATAGTATTCTCTATCTCTTCTGCTACATATTATAGAAACACACAGATTTCACTAAGTAAACATTTAGTCTACTGGAACTGGTAACTGTCAACGGCTTTGTCACGTAGAAAACACCGGCTGTCGTGCGTTCGTCAGGTTTTTCATCTTTAAAGTACGTTTTCTTTTCCTGGTGCCACGATACTAATCAAATGGTGCAAGTTGCTATGATCCGTAACAATATGTGCAAAAACTTATGTAAAACATAGTACAAACTTTAACTTAGCAATAAGAGCATAACTTTGAAATGCCTGGCTATCAGGTCAGTAAGTTTAATATTTATCCCAGTGATGACCATCGGAGCTGCGGCCTTCCCCCATTCTAGGGTCATTCCCCTCGTTTCAATTACCTCCTCGTTCCCCCTCGGTCCATCGTCATCCCAGATCACAGTCTGTATCAGGGGAATGAACCTAGAGTGGAGGAAGGATGCAGCTACGGTGGCCATCACTATTTTATCCCGTATAACCTATTGTTTTGTTTATTCATGTAAACATTTTATACATATTCTTGTAAAGAAAAATGACAAACAAATTAAAACACAAGCTGTCGTCGTACATTAGGTTTTTTGTTTCTTTCCTGATGGAAGTAAAGATCTGAGCTAGTGTACAAACGTACTAATGCTATCAGCGAAGAATAACAGAAAGTGTATGTAATACATTATTATAAGGGTACAAATTACACCCGTCCCTCAATTTACACGGCACTTTTTTACGCGAGTATTTGTTTTACGCAGCAAATTTACCTCAATTTACGCGGAACTTTTTATACGCGGAATTGATTTACGCGACCTTATTTTACGCGGTCTGATATGTATATACATACATATTTTTCTATAAGTTTTAAAATTGACAGTTTTATACAGTCAGTATTGTGAGATCGGTTGGCGGAACGCGTGCCGCAGAAAGAAACTGTAAAAAATTACATTCAAAATGAAAATGAAGACGAACTTCAAAATATTTCAAGGGATGAATATGATGAGTTTATGCCAATTAAAAAGAAAAGGCTTATTGTTTTGAATTACAGTAGCGATAGTGACATCGAATAAAACTTACATACTTCTGTTTTCTGAAATGTCTTACTTATTTTTTTGTTAAGTTATGTGAAATAAATATGTACAAATGTATTTCTAAAACTTTTACTAGACTTTATTTCCAATATTTTTCCTTTTATATTGACAGATTCAATTTACACGATTTTTATTCGCGTAAATCAAATCCACGTGGAACGGATATTCGCGTAAATTGAGGGACGGGTGTAATACGTTGGCTGCCACAGTGGAAACAGCCATTCCTAATCAGACACGACATAAATTGCTGTTTCGATTGTAAGTCACAGAGAAGGAAAATGTGTAAGTACTCAATCATATACATGCCTTTCTATGTTAACACGTTCCATGCGACAGTGAAAAATTCCATAACTAGTCAGACGCGTGAAAATAAGTTTCTATAAATACATAACGTTAAAAACACACACATTGAATTGTCTTATGATATACCATTCATTTGGTACTGTTATCGTGGCGTTGGTTTGAATTGGAATGTAAAGAATATTACCATTTATTTAGAATAATCGAATTTGGTGCGTGGCGCGCATACGACCCACGCGACACGGAACGTGTTAATATTACAATGTAAAATTCGCTGAGAGTATTGTCAAAATCAAAAATTATTTAATGAACACGTTGATTACCCAATACGAGTTAACTCGTATCTAGCAGTCAACGTGTTAAGGTGTACAATTTACGATTAGAGAAGTCTGAACGCAGGCTAGTAAATTTAACAATATGTATTATTTTTTCAGAGCTTCGGTCCCGTTGCTAAATGACCGGAGCAGTCGACGCTGGCTTATGCAGAAAGACAAAGAAGAAACCATAATAGAATATCGCTTGAACAATTCGAATCTCATGGTGAACTCTCGCCGATGATTCGAGCTTAGAAAATTCAAACCGTGCAGCGACCGAAAAGACACGCGCTTCCAAGCTGCAGCGCGCTCGCACAAAGTTTTTCAATTATTACGGCAAGCAGAACTCGCTTGAAAAATATCGTCAGACCCCTCAGGAACACTCCCTGCGCAGGTATTCATCGCGTAACGTAAACCCATATTCCTGCCGTTTCTAAAACGTCAGTCACGTAATATTCGCTCGGGCGCCGTAGAAAACCGTTTTCCGAAAAAAAGAACGCCGAAGAAGAAGGGGGCGAAAGAAGGAGGAAAAAAGCGGGCAAACAAACAAAGTGTGTACATTTCCATGCACACGACGGCGCAGTTTAAATTTGATTACGTACAGGCCGGCTCTTTCGCGATTTACATAAGCAAATTGCCTTTTGCAACATCATCGCCGCTCCCTATTTCGTTACGCACTCGACGAAACGCAGGTCGTCCCCCTCTCTCTCACCCTCTATTTCTCTCTCTCTCTCTCTCATCGCTCCAAACATCATTATTACAAACGAGCTTCTTAAACGCGACGACGTTGCGCCGCCGGAAACGGGGAGGCAAAAAAACGAAGGAGAAAAAAGATCGAACATTGCCTCGGTGTCGATTAATGGCTTCCATTCGAGGCACGGGATTCGATTATTCCGCGACGTCCGCTGCCGGGCAGAAAATCGGATTACAGCCTGCTGACGGACGAAGCAGGGGTTTAGAAGAGTAGAACAACTAATTACGGCTAATTACGCGCCTTATCCCGGGAAAACGCGTCCGCCAAAGGGCTGTCCGTCGTCGGGGCGTCGCCGAAGTATCGAGTTTGTCGTCCGAGTTTTCGCCGACAGTTTCGGACAAGTAAACTGCTCGCGAGATTACTCGTGTGAGACACGTGGGAGTTACACGACCGATATATATACGTATCCGATAAGAAAGTTCGTGAGTTACGTTCGGGACGTATCATTTCTTTGACGTACGAGCGACACCGGGTCGAAGTGGATGACCAAACAGAAAAATTCAGTTCTCGATACAGTGGAACTTCGATTAGCCGTACTCGACTCTTCCAAAAATTGGTCATCTTATGCTACTAACGAGTTAAAATTATCAATAATTTTTTTAATATCAGTGGTTTATTAATAAAAGAAACGGAAGCGAAAAATTATAATGTATGTAAGTGTAAAGAGCATGTGGCAAGAAAAGCAAGTCGGAGACCAGTGTGAATACAAACGCGCGTAGAAGAAACAAAAACACACCTACGACAATGGAACTGAAAGACAGTCTATCTCGAATTATATAATTACGATATAAGACAAATAACGCTTAGAGCACTTTATATTATTTATTCTCAACACTAATAACAATATGCATTTAATTATGTACCGTTATATATTTAACATTCGTAAATAAACTTACGATTTTTGTGCGAAATCTAGTTACAGTGTGAGTCATTCTATTATTAATTACAGTTCGGATAATCGACGTCCTACTGTATTTCACTCTACATCTTTTTATTGTTCTAACAAGGGAGGTCCTCGAACCGGTACAAAAGTTTTAAGTCAGTTCATTCATAAATGTTCGGTTATGGAGATAGCGGGCGTCAAAGTCTGAAACTTTACTACAAGATATCTTTAAAATTGATTAATATTTTTTACTTCATTTTTTTTATTTGAAATTTGACTCTAAATAGAAACTATTTTGCAAGTAACTTTTTTCTCGTGAACCTGACGGTTCGCGCCATATAAGGGGTTGAAAAGTTAGGTATAATTAATATTCATTTTTGTTGAACTTTCTAGGATTAGTTTTTGATGCTTTAAACAATGGTCCTATTTTTTTTTGTTTTCAAATTCATTAGTTATGGAGATAGACGTATTTAAATTTTTAGCAATAGAGAATTGACGGTTCAAAATTTCAGAACTTTTACGCCTTCTATCTCCATAAGCAAATATTCTCGAATTAAATGATTAAAGACTTACGTCTTTCTAGAGTAAACCAAGAAAATCGTTTCATTATTTCGCCAAAATTTGTTTATCACTTCAGGACTCTCACTTAATATTTAACTGACGAGACACGTAGTTCTCTTGTTAGTTTAAATTAAAACTATTAAACACCCACAATATTAAATCGAACGATTATTTACTGAATACTTACATTGAATACAATTTCTAAATGTTAAAATATATTGAAAATTATGTATATAAGGTTTTAAATTTTCTCATTAATATACGGTTTCTGTTTCGCGAAGATAGCTCGGAATAACTTCGGGAGCCCCGGAGTGATATTTTTTAATGTTTGTTCTCGGATATCTGTTCAGAATCGATGCAAATGTGTCCACAGATCAGAAAGTCGAAACAAAAGATGCCTAAATTTATTGCATTGAAAAACTGGTCCTGAACCGTAATATAATTATATATATCTTTTTATATTATTTATAACAAAGTACCAACCATATCATTAACAATTATTGTGTAAACAGAACCGTTCACATTGAAGTAAGTAACCGAATCAGTATCGTAACCCAGATTTATTAAAAAATGGTAATGTGTCCCATGACTTAAGCACGGGGGTGTGGCAGAATGTTTTCTTGGATTACAGTACGTATAGCATATGAATTAGTCAAATTGGTCAAAGACCTTATGCGAAACAGTTTTTGATATCAGCACGCCATATAAATCTAGATAACAAACTTTTAATACAATGTCAAGGGAACAGAAACAAGCACATTGATATTAATTTCACTGCATTTCTTCGATGACAATAAAAGATAAAAAATAAATAAGAACGAGGCGGATCGAAAAAGACCCGAAGACCGTACTAGGGTGAATTAAAAAACTAGGGTCTTATAAAACTTGACTTACGCCACTATGGACTTCACCCCCTTAAACATACATCTTTCAAATATTTGTTGAGAGACATGACGATAAATAACGTGTTTAACTACGTCAAAAGTTTTTATTTCAATACCGTTCGTAGCTGAGTCCAATGAAGGTCTCGTTAATCCCTTACCGTATGGTGTGCCATATATGGCACAAACTAAATTTTCATTAATTTTTTATGTAAAGCATGCGTCATAACCCTGCTGCGTGTCGTGCCATATTTAATACACTAAAGTGCTATGATTTTCAAGCATAATCTGCCATCTGTGTTCGGAAAAGATAAATTTTTCCGATTTCTTCACATTATTGTATAGCATATGCATCAACCGCTTTATTGTCGAGAATGTATATCGCGAATTCCGAGACTTTACACGTTTTAAGAAGCCAAATAAAAATTATTAGAGTAATTTACAGTGGCTACAGATTAGTTGAAAAAAGTTAGTTTGAATTTTCATTCGGTAGTTTTACCGGTTTTTGTAATAAATAAACGATTTAATGTTCTTAAACACTTTCTTTCAATATTCTTCCCATGAAATATGCATCTTCTTACACTTAATAAATTTTTTTTCATACCAAAAAAAGAAATCATGCGATTAGAGGTTATTCCATTTGTAATATCACCTTACGTTTTCTATCAAACTCTTCCGGCTGTATCGTGCCAAGCGTATCAGCGCATGTTTTGTTTCCATTGCTCGAACAGAAAAAAACAGTTTTTACTGTATACTTGGACAGCGATGCATCACGTTGCGCTTCCTATTGTCACGAATACATTTCTGCTCTCCTTCGTTCAGACGTTTGAACCAGTCGACGGCTTTTGTGTGTCGCGAGCGAGTTAATCTTCCGGAATTCGTCGAGAGGAAATCAACGATAAAGTTGATTCGTTTCAATTCCGACCCGGCTGCATCTATTGGTTTGCATAGCAGCGAACGTGGGCGTGTTCTTGATCGATCTGCTTTTTCTCGCTGCGCTTTTCAGAAGCATTCGGCGCTGCTCCATCATTATCGAAGCAAAACACACACATCGAAGAGCAGATAAAAGGGAACGGAGAATTTTAATTAATAAATATTGAAAATTGGAACAGTTATTTTATATTTCTTCATTGCTTTGCACTGGGTTCATTAATATCGATAATTAAAAGGTATTTCAATAGCTGTGTCCCGAATTAATTGAATTCGGACTTTTTACGGGAAGAGCATCTGAAAACAAACTTCAACGAATATTTGTCGGGTCGAGTGTGTAGGCAATATATCGAATGAGAAAGCTCTATTTATGTATCCTTAATTTGTACTGTCGATCGATTCGATGAAACAACGAAGCGAATTAAATACCGCACGGACCTCATTTTTTCCAAGCCATTCAAGTTTTTCATTGTAGAAAATTCGAATGTATCAATTTTATTTATTGTTACTGGAGGAGATGAAAAGGGTAAATGAAATGCTATTTTTGTGATTTCGCATTCACACAATACACAGTGGTGAACGAAAGTATTCGTACACTGAAGACATTATAAAAGAGATAATTGTAACTTGTAAATGAATAACTTTATTTCAATGAATTTTGTACAGCATTCGAAGTAATACTCAACCTAAACATATATGAAAAAAATAAAGTTTATATTCCGTAATTTACTGACTAATTCGAATAGAAATTCATAAGTGTGTAATATTTGCGGTGGACAAAAATATTCGTACATTAATGAAAACTGTTATTAATTGGTAGGGAATCCTTTCTATTGAATAACCACTTGTAGTCTTTGAGGCATTGAATCCACTACATTTTTTGTAAATTCTGGAGGTGTATTATTCCATTCTTCTTGTGAAATTCGTTTTAAATGCTCTTTTGATGTGATATGGTGTTTTCGTACACGATTTTGTGGAGGAGTTGATAATGTATGGGGTGTGTTATATAAAATTCATTGACGAAATATTTTTGACGTATGATTAGGATCGTGATCCTGCTGAAAGTAATACGTGAGACCGATACCTAATTTACTTCCTATTTTTGCAAATTTTCTATTAAAATTTGAAGACAGACAAATTTATCCATAATTTTATCGATCACTACCAATTCTCCGACACCAGCTGCTGCTATAGAGCCCCATACCATGATACTTTCTCCTCCATGTTTAACAGTACACTGCATGTGTTTATGTTGAATATTACTTTAAATGTTGCACAAAACTGATTGAAATAAAGTTATTCATTTACAAGTTACAATTATCTCTTTTATAATTTCCTCACTGTACGAATACTCCCGTCCGCCACTGTGTATTCGAAATAAATAGAATACAGGAATTTTAAAGAAATTTATGAGTGAAAGTAAGATCAACTTTTTACCAGTGAAATTATTTTGCAATCATAAAATTGTCTCTGTATTTGACAGCTACTGGATTTGAGACAGTTTCCCTTCCGCCACGCGATACAGAAGATAGAAAAACCGCGGAGGCTTAATTGCATTTTTATTATCACCATTCAGTCCCGTTAAACGTTACGCGAGACAAAAGGCAGCTAACTAACAGCAGTTTATTACGATTCTATTTACGTGTCGGTGAAAAGCTCGCCAGTTAAACGAATATCCGTTTTCTTCCTGTCAACGGGCTATCGAAACCGGCGGCCAACTTCCGCTCGACCCTTCTCTCCATTTTCGGGGCACTGATTTCAATTGACTTCGGTGCGGCAAAATGAAAAACGTGAAACACGCTGGCGGTTCGTGAAACCGGCCATCGTAAGCAATAAAGGTAGCAAATCAATATTTACTTGAATTCAATCGCATCGAAGTTACAGCAATTCGGTTTCTATTCGGACAAGCGTGATCGTATAATTACTCCGCATGCAATTACTGCTCAGCTCGATGTCACTTTACACGCCGTTCCGTCTGAGCGGTCCCATGTTGATCGAAAAATCGCGCTTTTTCCTCGTCGAGGGATTTTTACGTCTTGACCTGTTTCTTCGCTTTTAGTTTCGCATTTTGTTCAAAAGAATTCGAAAAGCAGGTCATCACGCTTTTTCCGACAAATGCTTGAAATTTAAAAAGGTTCACTTTCGCTGAATTTCTTTAGAAACGTCACACGCGGATACTAATAAGATTGTTAACACTTTGACGACCATAAATATTATACGCAGACCAATTTCCTGAGGTCATTTCTGTAAACATTATTGAAACACTTTGACGGCTGCTGTCACGCACAGGTGATTTTATTCATTTTAATAACACGTATGTAAAATAAATGAATGCGGAAAGAAATATTCAAATACTAATAAAGTAAAAATTGTATAATATTCAATTTAAAGAAAGTATTGTAAAATTGTTCGTTATTTAAGGATTTTTGCATACATTGGCCAAAGACAATTAATGTCTGTACAATGTTTTGTGGCCGTCAAATTGTTAAGCAAAAAAACATTCCACGTTATTCTTTTATGTAGAATATTTTACAACTTCTATTTTATAAGTATTTGGATGTTTATTTTTTTATCAGGGATATGTTCATCTATTTGTTTTACACGCGTCTTATGTGAATGTATGAAATCAGGTATACTTGATAACGGCCATCAAAGTGTTAACATCGCCTACTTTGTTATTTTTCATATAACTCAAACGTACGGTTATTGGCCCAACAAAATCGAATAAAACCGCTTGGATGATGTTTCAATTTATTTTTATTTGATCCCTTAATTACATTTGTTTTTATTTAATAAAGAAGCATCAAGTTGCAGGAGAACCGACCTTACTCAAATATTTTGTACTGTTAAAACGAATAACAGAATAATATTTTTATGGAATTGTTCAAACTTTTCGTATAATATATTGTACCGTTTGATTTTTGGATATACTTGTTTTTAGTGATGTACGAGGTCATCCTATAAATAATGTCGTTCCCTATCTTATAAAACGTACATTAAATAAGTATATTGTTCCTGTTTTTTTGTGTTATATATATTTTTTTCAGTACTTTAATTTTAGAATTATTATAAGAATTATTGTCAAAGTACTATAAAGAAGTACATGTTAGTGTTAAATGTGAACGGCGAACGGAACTATGAATGCTTCTGGAACATTTATAATCATACTACTGTAAAACTGTGAAATATATACCATTCTTAACGGTACTAAGGTTCACTAAACAATTATTATTATTATTATTAAGTAAGTATGAATATATTTTTCAATTTTATCTAATAAAGGTTTGGTTGGACACCTGATCGAATGTCAGAAGTGTATATTAATTTAAATTTCACAATAAAAATTTGGACTATCACAGCAGAAACCTGTAGACAACAATTTTGTAAATCAGACACCATTTTGGTGAAACAATGTCACGCTGACATTTCAATAACTGAAAACGTGTTGTACCTATCAACTACTACCTGTTCAGGTGGCTCGACAAGTTTTTAATTAAAAAACAATTCAGTGACATTAATCTGTTGCAACAGACTTAACCCCCTACCGCATGGCTTGTTTTGTTATGGACAAAATATATTAAGTGTATGAAGGTATACCTTTTATGGGATGAACATTGAAAAAATTGTTTAATAATATTAAATGGTTTATTTTTTACAAAAACCGGGTTGTGCACAAAAATTTATTAGCAATTTATACTAAAACTAACGAATGAAAGTTCAAACTAACATTTTTTGTGTAATCTGCAGACACTGTAAATTACTTTAATAATTTTTATTTGGCTTTTTAAACCTTAGAAAGTCTCGAAGTTCGTTATACAACTTGGACAATAAATCGATTGACGCATAAGCTAATACAACCATGTAAAGAAATTGCAAAAATTTAACTTTTCCGAACAGAGATGGCAGATTATGCTTCAAAATCATAGTACTATAGTGTATTACATATGGTACAACATACAACATGGTGCATGTTTTACTTAAAACATAAATAAAAATTTGGTTAGTGCCATGTGTGCCACGCCATGCGACAAGGGGTTAAAACGAATTATTTTAAAACTACAGAAATTGGTTAAAAATCGAGTTGTAGAGCTGTTAAACTAGTAGAACAAGGATATCAGAATTAACACGTTGAGTGTCACAGTGAAAACAGCTAAACCTAACCAGACACGATATAAGTAACAATTTTCTATATAAATTGTAAATAAAAAAAAGATTGGAGTTCTCAATCGTGTTTTTTTGTTCCTACATTACTGTTTCAGTGTGAAGGTTGCTCAGAATTTTGTTACAATCAATAATTATTTAATTAATTTAAATTTGTGGTGTCGGTCACCGGTGACCCCCACAGCATTCAACGTGTTAATTGGAAAACAATTCAATGATATTAATCGGTTGCAATAGCTTAACATGCTCCCTACCATTTTAATTCGATTACATAACTACCAACCCGTATGAAATTTTCAGTAATTTTCACGTTAAAATGGTAGTAGAAATAGAAAGTGTAATATCAAGTAAATAAGTATTTGTATAATCAAACACGTATATTAATAAGTAGCCATTGTCGCGTGTCTGTCTAGTAACGGAATTCTCTACTGTGGCAGGGAACGTGTTGAAACAATTTTTTTAAAACTACAGAAATTTGTTGAATATCGAGTAGTAGAACTGTTGAACTGGTTGAACAAGGAATCAGAAATAATGTTCAATGTATCGATAATTAAAAAACTGCGTCACTTACAAGTTGACCTGATATTTCTCGTTATCTTTTATCGGAATTTTTGCAACGCGAAAACAACCAGCATTTGCATCTCAACGTGATCCATAATTTCTCGAACAACGAAAACGGAACGAGATCTCGAAGAGTACCGATCGACGGTTTGTTATACGCCGCCACTCGACAGAAGGCTCACCAATCGACCCGGTATCCGTGTCACGGTGCTGTTCAATTAACCGTTCAAGTTTTCCGAACGGAATTCAGTCAGCACGCAAAATACCGTCAATATAGGTTTGGTAAATATTTATCGAGCGTTCGATGTACTGGAATACACGTAACCGATTTACATTATCGATCCAATCAGTAAACTTAATGCGAGCCCGTCAAAAGCTGCACTATCATTCATAATTATTATTGTTTATAATTGTTTGCGTAGCGTGTGAACAAGTTATTAACCAGCGAACGCGGGACGATGCGAAAATGAAAAGTAATGTCTGGAATTTGACGTATACTTGCACACGTAAGTCGAGAATGCTACGTCTCAATACCTCCTGATTGAATTATTTTCGCGGTTAAAATTGGTAGTCGTATTAGTAGGTGCTTCTTGTAACTGTTACTTTAACACTTTGACTACAATGTCATCCATACATATACATTGGCGTGCAAAAGTTTCCGAACATTAAATTTGACAGTCTACCCTTGGAAAAGTATAATCGAACTAAATTTGAAACGAGACCAGATTGAAAAATAAGTCAGAGAGAAGACCGGGCTGCAATCTATAGCCCCCTGCCATTTTTAAGAATATTCATAAATTTGAATCTATTATGAATTGTTTATCACTACTAATCAGTATTAATCTGATCATGTGTAGCACTGATAAATATATCGAAGCAGAGCTAATGGAATCAACAGAATAATTATGGAAGTTACTAATGATATTGATTAAAAAAGTGTATTATTTTAGGGTATATTCAGTCTTTATAAAAATATATAACACTTGTAATTTTGAGATAATATAGCGTGGCAGTCACAGTGTTAAATAGAAGAATATAGAATGAAGAAATTCTTAGCGTCAAGATAAATCAGACATGTTCAGTAACCTGCACTTATAATGAAACCTTGAATAATGATACGAATTAGTTATCCTGCACAGCTCAGAGAAGTTAATCAATAGACGATTAACAGCCGTTAATTTATTGCTCATGCTTATGATAATGTTTTATAGTCAACAATTGAAATTATGCAGTTCGATGAGTTTGCTTTAAATTCTACTGTAACAGCACTCCGATAACAATATTTTGTATGAAAATTTATTGATGCATAATACAAGCATTTTATAATCTAATGAACGTGTAGTTTAGAATGAAAGAAAAGCCTCGCTAAAGTGCAACAACTTTTATTAACACTTACATGCATCATTTCTAATTTTATTTAATTTTATCTTAATTTTAACTTCACCTAATATCTATTGAATCACCTGAAATTTTAACACTCATGTTAGAATGATAAAATAAAAAGCGTGTCGTCAAATAGGTAAATATTTGTATTCTCAGCTGTAGATATTCATCGAAAGCTATTTTCTCGTGACTGACTAGTCACTGGATTTTCCACTGTGGCATGAAACGTTAAGGAGAATAGAATACAAATCTGATACAACAGACATCGAATTTTAAGTGTTTTTGAGTTTATGGACATAAAAAATACTTACAATGCACATTTTTAAAGTATTGATCACAAATATACTGTAAAATATCATATAATATAATATGATTTTTTATATTATAAGTTTACTAACATTAATTTAGCTGTTGTAAATACTGTTACGGGCTATTACATTTTTTATTACACCATTTTTGTTACGCTTCTAAAATATAATCAAATTCACTTGTAACCCTTATGTGGGTATCCAGGTACAAATGCACCTATGCATACATCCTCAGACAAAACATTTGAGCAGTACCTGTTCAAATTTTGTCAAATCCATTTAGATCCCCATTATTGGATCTAATTATCGTCTTACGTGGATTTATCTTTATTGTATGGAATTCGATTGACAATTTTTTAAATATAGACAGAGGAGGAAAAGTTGGGTGTCCATATAAGGGTTAAAATGACAATTCATTTTTTAAAAAATTGCTGATCTGCATCTTTCAATTGCACTAAAAAAAATATGCATATATTGCAGCTATAAGGGAAAAAAATGCAAGCACCGTGTTAATAACAACCATTTCTGTTCAATTTATCCGCAGGATGGTGCAAATAAATTCAAACGAGAATGAAGGGTAAGTTATGAAAATCTCTACAAAATACTTCAACGCACAGCTTTTATTTTTCACTGAGAAAAAAAGCAAGAAGTGGTAAGTGGGTAAGGAACATGGATCGCACAAAAGACTGCCTTTTATCAGTGAACAACGAATGGTGAAAAGACACGGATTTATAATCGTTGCTCCGGGACAATGTAAAACGATACTGTGTGATGTAATCCCGGAAACGACGGGGGATAAGGGAGCCTTCTATATCCTCGTATTTTCCCATTTACGGCTTTAAATTCGTCTCGTTCTGTCCTGGCTAAATCGGATTACAAACGGCGGCCGGGGATCAAGCGAGATTTCGTCGCGAGCACGATAAATAATAATTACAGATAATTATGCGTCCCATGTTATTCTTTTCTCTCGTGTGATACGCGTGGCTTTTACCTCGTATCTTTTCTGCGAAAAATTACAACCACGATTGTTTACGTTAATATTTTATCAATGTTCAAATTAGATTCACTCGTTGAATGCCGTGGGGGTCACCGATGACCGGCACCTCAAATTTAATTTAATTAACACGTTGAGCGCCACGTGCACCACCGGTGACCCACGTACCAATTTTAATTTCATCGAATAACTGATTACCCCAACGAAATTTTGAGTTACATGTACGTTACAATGATAGTACAAAATGGGAAGTATATTATCAAATAAATAAATATTTATGTAGTCAACGATACGTGTTAACACGTTCGCTGCCAGCGTCACATATGGTGACTCGCCGATTTTGCTTTGAGAGGTCGACGTTACACATGCGTGACAGAGATAATTGATAAAAATATTCTCGAATTCTCGAATCGACCATGATAGCGAACGAATTAATGAGAGTTCCGTCACTTTATTGACATGTTATAGCCTGTCTGACCAGGTATGGCAGTTTCCACTGTGGTAGTCAACGTGTGCATAAAAAGGCATTTGTGTGTGTCTGACTAGTTGCAGGATTTTCTACTGCGGCGCTCATCGTATTAACACGTTGAACGACGCAGTGAAAACGGCCATTCCTAATCAGACACGACCTAATTTACTATATTTTATATAAATCATAATGAAAAAAAAACATTTGAATACTTGATCGTATTCTTTTATTCCTACATTATTGTTTCAGTATGAAGTTTGCTCAAAATTTTGCGACAATCAACAATTATGTAATTCAATTAAATTTGAGGTGTCAGTCACTGGTGACTGACGTGGCGTTCAAAGTGTTACGTAATTATTGATTGTCACAAAATTCTGAGCAAACTTCATACTGAAACAATAATGCAGGAACAGAACACAATATAGTACTCAAATCATTTTTTTTACGATTTATAGAACAAATAGTAAATTATGTCGTGTCTAATCAGATATGGCTGCTTCCACTGTGACACTCAACGTGTTAAACTATTTACATGTTAGTGTTCTTTTTGTATTTTCTCCAATGTTTTAAATATTAAGATTATTATAACAATTATTGTCTAAATACCTTAAAAAAGTGTATGTTAGTGTTAAGCGTGAATGGGGAGCAGAACTAAGAAAGCCCTCATGGACCATCTATAATCATATTATTGTAAATCTGTGTATGTAGACCGCGAAGGTTAAATAAACAATCATCATTATGAGAATAAACTATTTACAACGCAACCGTACCCAACTGAACAAAGGCTACATTCCTTATTTCTCATATGTGACATATATTCTAAATATAACATACAATGTAAAACTTTTTCAAACCGAACTAATTGATCATATTATTATATGTTCATCGGTTTGATCTTACATTGTTGCTGCCTAAAGTGATTATTGTCTGCAGAAATTATTCAGTGCAATAAGAAGGAATAACAGAAACAACTATAAATAAAATGCGATTTCAGTGTTTTGTTTAAATTCTGTATTATTAATGTTCATTTTTACTTTTAACGATTTATGAGACTTTATTGGATATT
The DNA here is from genome assembly GCA_916610135.2 of Macropis europaea. Lineage (NCBI taxonomy): Eukaryota > Metazoa > Arthropoda > Insecta > Hymenoptera > Melittidae > Macropis > Macropis europaea. Next base: position 19,063,880 of record OU744349.1, read on the forward strand.
GTTTAATTATGAAAAATGTGACAAGCGTTCTGAATATAAATACATTTATACTTCTGTAACGTTTTTTAGGTACCGGAAAAAGTTATTGACACTGATACCAATCCTGTGCATTGGATTTTCGAATTACAGTGGAACCCCGATTATCCGAACACCGGTCGTCCAAAAATTCCTCTTCCAGGTTAATTACAAATTAAAATTATCATCAATGACACTGTGTACTTAATTTTATTCCACCGTGTACTTTTATGTTCTAAACCAAAATTATAATTTTTATGGGAAACATAGTTATAACGAGAGTCATGTTGTTACTAATTACAATTCGGATAATCGAGATTCTACTGTGCTACAAGAAATTCGACTTGAGTTTACCGCTGACAGAAAAACTGCACGAATTTTTCCGATATCCAATAATTATTTTGACGAAAACACGAAAGTTATTCAATTCAATTTGCTAAAAGGGTAGACAGGTAAAATCAATGCAGGTTTCCTGACATTTCATTAAATATTTTAAAGTACTAATCAATAAGATTTAATAACATAGTCATATCTGTTATTAAACTTCTGTGCGTCATAAGAAATATAACACTGCATTGCAGTTATAGTCGTTCTAATTAACACTGTGTACTAATTTTCGAATTTTAAATTCCCAAATGAATTGCATTCGGGGTTTTATGACGTCTACTCTATACAAATTTTTACTATTACTCGCTCCCGGCGTACAAGACGGCTTACAAATTATTTTTTTCCGCACAGTCACTATTCCTTCACATTTTTCAAGTCACCTCAATTAACGTACAGAACAAACACGAAGTACGCATAACAATCGCCACAAAAACGGTGGTTGTTACAGTACTTCCATCTGGTGATAATTACAGATTTTGTTCGCTTTTCAAAGATGCAGTCAAAAAATTCTAGATGGTGTTGTTAGTGGTTACTTGACGAGACACGAATATTTCAACGAAAGCGAGGAAAAAGGAAGAACCACTTTTCTAAAGTATTGGGTTGTGACGAGTGAAATTGCCGGTCGCAGGTAACGCAATGTTTCCTTGGCTTATGGTGGGTATAGAATATGAATTGTTCAAACTGGTACATATTGGCATCAACGAGCACGCATTCTTCAGTCTTTAACCTGTTAACTGCGTTTGAAGAGCATACTCGTCATGAAGAAATTGTAATTTTTTGTGTTATGACGAGTATACTCGTCATGCGAAAAAGGTAATTACCATTTGCTATTTAAATTAAAATTGTAGTGAAAACTCAAACATATTCGTAAATTTCAGACATTTTAGAATATTTTGAGGCAAGAATGAAATAAGAAAGAAATAAAAATTTTTTTCCATGTATTTGATTTTCCTCGTTTTATTTTAATATTGAATGTTTAACTTTTGTCAATAATATCAATGAATTTGAGAAATAAATTATTCATTTTTCAAAAAAAAAAAAGAAAAACAATTGCCATTTCGTTATAATTTAATTCACTTTTACACAGCTGCATATATTCTGTGTTTTACGAGTATACTTGTCATCTCTTCATTTTTGCAACACAATGCAGATACACACTTTTAAAATAGGGCTACTCAGCTAACAGGTTAAATCGGTTATTTATTACAAAAATCGGTCTGTGCGCAAAACTATATTAACAATTTATACTAAAACTAATGAATGAAAATTCAAACCAACCTTTTTTATGTAATGTGCGGACACTGTAAATTACTCTAATAATTTTTATTTGGCTTTTTAAAACGTATAAAGTCCCAGAATTCGTTACAGAAATCCCGGTAATAAAGCGGTTGAGGTGCATAAGCTATATAACAATGTAAAGAAATCGCAAAAATTTAACTTTTCCGAACACAGATGCCAGATTATTATTGAAAATCATATCACCATAGTGTATTACATATCGTACAACACGAAGCGGGGTTACGATGCATGTTTTACATAAAAAATTAATGAAATTTTGGTTTATGCCATACATGGCATACCATGCGGTAACGAGTTAAGACAAGCTCAGAAAGTTTCAAAGTAACTAAAGCGTTCTGGTAGTGTAGAGGAAAGTAGCCAAATATGAAATACCATTTTGTTTTTCGAATATTGGTCTTACAAAATCAATCTCAACAAATAAAAGATTTGTATGGGTATTCAGTCATACATATACGCTCAATTTAAGAGCAGTCTTATATTTCTAATGTTATGAACAATTTTCAATATTGAACTAACATTGAAAAAACATAAATTGTATCTAATATGGAACACTGGCCACTACTGAGCGTCCATATTTCGAATTTCACAAAGTTAAAGACACGATATTCAGCTCACAAATACTTATGAATATCACAGGCAGGTATGTCACCGACAACAAAAATAAAAAAAAAGTGAATAAGCATGGTGAAATAATAACAAATACGAAAAACACATCAAATTTATGCACCGTCAAAAGTTATCGAACAGCAGCAAAACAAAACGATCCTCCACGTCACTAACGTTCGCTCGACTGACAAGTCACAACGTGTGCGGTTTCAAAATGAGTGAGTGAGATAGCCTATAGCCGTCTGACCGATATTCATGTGTCAGATTTCTAAAAATAGCACTATTCCATATTTGGCCATTTTCCTCTATTTCTGGAAATATGGATCCGTGGCAGATCAGGGCAATTATGTTTCATGAGTAAAAAAGGGGAATTTTAGTGTAGCCGAAACGGCAAGGCGAATAAGTGATCGACTGGGAGAAGGAATCGTCTCTGAAACGACAGTCAGAAATTGGTTCGAAAAATTCCGTACAGGAAGGAACGGTGCACGAATATCGCATATACGCTGATCGCGTCGACGGAGGACCGGAATTTAGCATTTCGATCGATCAGGCCACGGCGGCTGGCACCCGGAAAATAAAAATCATTGGTAGCTACCGCTAGCATCGACGAGGAAAAGGGTTTCCCCGATTGAGCGGGCGACCAGTTTATGGAAGCGTCGTGGCCATAAAGCGACCCTGATAAATATTTACGAGACTTTCGAGGAATCGAACAACGGACGCAGCAGGGGTCGCAATATCGGTTTAATTAATTAATCTTCGCGCTGCGCCACGGCGTACCGTTCGATCAGCGACCGCGTTCCTTGAATCGTGTCGATTTAATTTATTTCGTTCTCCTTTCTGCGTCCCTTCCACATCTGACTGCGGCCTAGCACCCCCTTTTGTTCCCATTACAATCCGGCCAGTCCGTAGACGGCCCTATCCCGCGGCTTTCCCGGTTTCCTCCATTCAAATTACGGTATTACACCTCGAAATAGCGCCGCCGCGTCGAGCATGGTAATTATGCATCACGCGGTGTTGTTTACCACCGTCAGTCTACAGTCGAATGTTTCAGTTATGGAGAAGAACGGTCCCCTGCTAATGAATGACCGATCGCTGTGAACGTCAACCTCGTGAACCCGTTCGTCGGCTGTGCATCGATCCACGAACACTTGGAAAAACCCTTTCATACAGCGATCCATTCATCTGGTCGTCCGTACATACAGTTCGAGTTCTAAGGCTTTATACTGATCTTCGATATCAGATATTCATCCGAAATGTAGGCAGGGTGTTTCGTATGCAATGAGAATTTTATTGTATAATTTTAACTACTCTTGTGTAATGCACTAGCCTCCCGACTAGTGCTTTATCTAAAACCAACTGAATCATACACCAACATTTTTCCATATGGCAAACCTTCTTCATGCGACAGTCTGTGACTCATTTGTTTTGACCCTTTTCTGTATTTTTTGCCCTACTTCAAGAAACTCCGCATGGATCAGAAATCTCTTTAAAAACCTAGGTAACCACATTGTGGTTTCAGTGTGTTGCGTTAGCTCAGTATTGCAGTAGCTCTGCCAGAACGAACTTGTGTCAAGTTTACAATAAAATCTCTTTGTCAAAACTTAGTAGTCTGATAATTATTCTGTGTAATCGCCAGTCCATTGCACACGGATAATCCTACGATTTTTTAACGTATGGTCATTATACATTTATGCATTTATTCCCCTCGGAAATAAGCTTCTTAATTCCATTCTTAATGAACTGAGCAGGAGTTACGTTACCCTTCGAGCGGAATGCTTCATACCTATACGCTTTCTGTGGACGGAATCTTGTTATAGGTAGAGGAAAGTATCCCATTATCGCATGGGTTACTTAAATGGCACATTGGATTTCTACCAAAACTATAATACCTATAGAAGCAAGCCATAAAGTAATTGCATCTTAATGATTCAGACCGATGCCAACCCACCCTTCCACACACAATTGCATTCTAGAGTAGATTTCTATCTCAAAAGCAAACAACAATGCTTAGTCTGAATATTAGATTTACATATTTTTCAAGTTTTGTGCACGTGCTACCGAAAATCGTTTTTTGTCCAGAAGTAGGTATAAACCTTCGATTTTACCATATCACTCGCAATGCAAAGAGCCTAGATTATTGTTTGTACAAATAGCATTTCAATTTTTCAATGTTAAGAGTTGATGTATATTTTTATAACTTAAGAGTACAAAGTTCCCTAATATCGCATACTAACCGTACCCCAATTTCGTACTGTGCAACATTAGGGCATGCTCTTTACCTAATTCGGTAAACTATTTTTACTTATAGCAACAGCGGAAACAACGAATTCGTACATAATTTCGGATGTCTCTAAAATATTGTGATATTGTGTAAAAAAATGAAGTACTTGTATAATTTACGAAATTAGTAAGAAAAACAGAAAGTTCCAAAGATATTCATCTGAATCAATTTAGCTGGGGCACCTTGTATAAAGGGACACATCTTTTTCTTTACAAGCAAAACTGAATTTTTACAGGCGTTGAATGTTGTGGGCGTCACTGGTGACCGACGCTACTGGTGTAATTTAATTAAATAAATATTGTCTTATAAAATTATGGATAGCATTAACAGCGAGGCGGCAATATAAAATGCAAATAATGCAATCGAATAGCTACAAACTCGTTTGTTCCAGGATTTGTACTAAAAACAGAAAATTAGATGGTGTCTGACTAGATATGGCCGTTTTCACTGCGGCGTGTCAGCATAATTTGTGTTTTTCGTATTCTTTAGTGTGATGTTGCGCATCGAAGCAACGTAGGAAGCAGCAGTCGCTGTAAAGGAAGGGAACGCTATTGGCAATCTCCTTGAAGGAAATTCTGCCGATTAATGAATTTGCGGGCCGAGTCGGCGGCGGTGCTTTAGACACCGGACAAAGCATTTCAGAAAATAAGCCGGCGGATTTTTCTCGCTCAGCGGGTCGGAAGTTTTAAGTGGTTAAGCGAAAAAAAAAGAGCACGCGAGACTGAATACACGAACACGGTCTTTGACTTTCTCTGTTTGTAGACCAGCTTCGCCCGCACATGAAAACCTTTCATTAATTTCACAAAGCCCGCCACTTGACCTGTTACCGTTAACTACGATCTACGTTTTTCCTTCTGCAGCGGGCCAGAAGCCGCACAATCCGGCCACAAATTGCCGCGTGCCGTTCATTCGACTCATTAAACGCAAACGAGGTGCAAAAGAATAATGTATGCGAGACCAGCCGATTCGCCTCAATTCCTGATTTCAACGCTTCTCCGGCTTCTTTCCCCCTTGAAATCCCCCCGACGGTGCCGCTGTTACAATATTTTTCGGTAAACTGGCATTTGCGTTAACGCGGCCGGGTTAAGGATAGAATAATAACATAGATTTTTCCTTGCAAAATATCGCACGGAATGAACGAGATCCCGCGAGGGGAATGAGCAAACACGCGAGGTCAAACACACGGAGCGAGTCTCGAGAAATAGAACAGCTAAATATCTCTAGATTGCAAGATACAGAGGAACGTGTTAAACACGGACTAGGTAATTTCAAACGACGTCCGATGTGAACTCGGGGCAATTTTCGACAATTTTTCAGCCTTAACAGTATCTCTGTATGTGCTTTTTGGTACAATAATGCAGCTTTGTATTTTACACAGTATGCGCGATGTAAGCGTGAACAGTTCGTTATTTGTTAAATTATTGGAGATACAACGAACCGTTAATACATAAGTTGCTTCTTTCGAAGGCGAAAGATGATGGAAACGAATCTTTCCTGATTACTATTTTAAAAAGTGTGAAGGTCATGTTCACTTTCTTAACACTTTGACTGCCATGTCACTCATATCTGGGTAACACAGGTTCAGTCATCATTAATTTGATCATATATAGTATTAATAGATATACCAAACAATGTATCATAGAAGCATTAAAAACATTGTGAAAGTTACTAATATTATTCACTAAAAAGGGTATACTTATTGTTATATTCAGATTATATAAGAATTTAGAAAGCTTGCCTTTTTCAGCTAATTCAATGTGGCAGTCAACGCGTTAAATAAATCATGTACCTTTAAAGTAAACATTTTATCGTATGTTACAACATGAATTCAATGTCCTGAACAACATGTAATTTGTATGAACTACTTCTAAGATATGCGCTTCTAAGATATTCCACAAACATAATCAATACTTGGGTCTAGTTTGTCTGTGTGCACTCTCCTAAATGAACCCTGTATTTGTTTTAAAAGACTATATTAACACGCGAGACGACTGTCATGAAGAAGATGTCTTTCGATACTACATCTCCAGGGCTTTCTGTTCAGCGGCCTACCCACAGTGAACCATATTGTGATGCATGCGTTGATTCCTAGGTTTCATGATGCAGGTTGCCATGTGTATAGGTTTGTATCGGCGTATTCAAGACGGAAGTGGATAGTATCGATAGCTGGCGAGCAAAGCCCGATTCTGATGCAAGTTTCAACGCGTAGAACGTAGCATCTATGCCGATTATAGTTTGTTTCTGCCGACTGTGTGGAAGCGAGCTGAAACTGATGCAGTTTCATGAAACCTAGAAGTCGATGCTTGCATCACAACATGTATCACTGTGTGCCGGCCACTTTAGGAGTACTGTGCTCCTGAGAAAAATAAACAAATTTATTATTGAAATACAGTGGAACCTCGATTATCTGAACTCCGAACATTGAAAAATCGGTCATCGTATGTTGGTTACAAGGTAAAATTATTATTAATGAGACCATGTACTTAATTTCATAACACCATGCAAATTATATTCTAAAATCAAATTAACATTTCCATGCGAAACACAAGGACAATGTGAGTCACCTGTTACTACTTACAGTTCGGATAATCGAGGTCCTACTGTATTTCAGAATTGGATAAAACCGGCATATATCTCACTGAATTTGCCTCCTAATGTTATTACGATTTAAAAAGCGATCATGGCCTTCATATACAGGCTTCAGATACTAGGAACTGCCACCTGAGACAACTTCTGGCTGATTAATGTTAAACAAGAATTGTTGAACAAAATACGTTGTATTTGGAGGGTCTCATATAATAAAAAATGTAATTTTTCATGCAGAGAATATTTTGACAAATTTCCAGGTGATTCTGAAGTTTTCAAATTGCACTATGCACTTTGAATTACAGAATTCAGAGTACATCACAAATTGAATAAAAAATTTCTGATAATCATGTGTCGAAAAATTAATATTAACACGTTGAATGTCGTGGGAGTCAGGGGAGACCCGAACCTCAAATTTAGTTTAATTACATAATTTCTGATTGTCACAAAATTCTGAGCAAACTTCAGACTGAAACAATAATATAAGAATAGAAGAACAAAATTGAGTACTTAGTCTCATTTTTTCTGTACGATTTATATAAGAAATATTAAATTATACCGCGTCTGATTAGGCATGGCTGTTTCCACTGTGGCACTCGCCGTGTTAATCGAGTTACAACAATTTTATAACGAATTTTTTGAACAATAAATTATTTACAGCTTGCTTCATATTAGTCTTTCGATAAACCGTTTGCAATACCACAATCGCTACATCATTTGAACCCAAGAAATTTTAGATTCGAAATATTGTTTCGCATATTCAAGACACTGCGGTAATAATGGTATAATCGCGAATAGGGTGATTCCTCGAGTAAAAATGCATGGAAAACGTAGTACAAAATTGTTTTGCACTGAGTTTACATTTCGAAAAAATCTATTTGTAGCATAGTCTCTACAGATTGATATTTCTACTCCGCCTCATTTATTATATCGAAATCTTTATAAATGGCGTCCTCTAAATGTATACAAATATTTAAAGAAATACGAGACAACGTATTTCATTTTGTATGACAGTTGCGTAGCAATGCATCACACTCAAACATTATGCGACTATCACGTGCTGCTATAAATTGAAAAGAGTTTTAACAACAAACAAATGAAAATAAAGCTATGTGACGTACAAGAAGATTATGCATTAACTGATTTATTTGATGTGAACCTCTGCAGTAGTCGTTTCCTGGATGTTATGTCTCAAATATGGGTGTTTCCGAGGAGGTCAGCGTTTCGTGTGGTCGAGCAGTGTTTAAACCTATACTAAAGGAAACTGAGTGCGGTTTCTCCGTCAAAAGCAGCCCGTTGAATCTAACGCAACATCTTTATAACCGGTACACTCGGAAAACCAGTTTATTTATGAATTAACCCCACCTTCTATTTTATGCAAGGAAAACGATAAATAACTTTCTGTGCAGATTAAAAGGAGGCTGATTAATTTTAGAAATACAGAACAGCTCTGTTAATTTACAATAAAGAATTCATGACTTCAATGCTTTTTCCATTTAGAAATCTCTACAAATAAAATCGACGTGAATGTATTTTCCAAGAAGAACTTTTATAAAACAAATCAGTAATACAAATTTTATTTAATTAAATAACTGTTGAGTTTTTGTATACTCTAAGCAAATTCAATATTGTAACAATAATATAGGTATGCATGTACAGTACTGAATATTTAAACATTTTTTTCCTTTATGATTTATAGAGAACAGAGAAATTTATGTGGTGTCTGACTAGCAATGACTGTTTTCACTGTGGCAGTCAACGTGTTAATACACGTGGTTCATTGAATAAATATTTATCTATTTGATACTAGACTTTCTATTTCTACTATCATTTTAACGTGAATGTTATTCAAAATTTCGTAAGGGTTGGTAGTTATGTGATCAAATTAAAATTGATGCGTGTACCGAAAACGGTACACGTAGCAGGGAACGTATTAAATTATCTGCTCGTATTAGTAAACATAAATTTGAATTGAAGATTTTCGTTTAATTCTTGTTCTTCTATTATCGCGATAAGGACAATTTTAAATCATGTTCTTCAATAAAAACAAATTACAACTGGGAGAATCCTGTTTCCAAGTGAATTTAATATTTACTACGTTTACTATGAGTCCTCTTATTCATGCCTCGTATGTTACACGTTAGATTCTAGTTATATTTAAAATTTATTGTTTCACATTATGGCGTTCTCGATTTACTGCACTCATTACCATAAAATTATAATTACACCACTCGGTTGAAAATTTTAAACACCGTGCTCTGAATAATTTTTGAATAATCACTCACGTTTCTATTTAACAGTGCTTTATATGTTCGAAACATTTATTCGCATGGCCGACAGCTACAGTATCGTCCATAATTATTCGAACGATTATATTTGCTGTGAATTATACATATAGGGAGTCTCGTTTTAATTTTTCCATGCGAATGTCTTCGAACGTATTAGTGATTTCAAAACCATTTCAGAAATTATTCTCACCATATTATGTTCCCCTCGAAAGCACTAAACTTTTGTTTGTAATATTTTTCGATGCACTTAACAGTTTCGAAGGTATTCGCGTGGACAGATTAAAATGAGAAACCCTGCAGACGTTGCATTAAATAGCTTGTCGTTAATTATTAAGTGGTATTCATTTAGTTACCTAGAAAGTCCTATATTTGTGACTGTTACAAATTGAAAGCATTCGAATAATTAGAGACGTTACGGTATTTCATATTAAATGAAGAAAGGATATAAAGCGCCAGATACGTTTTCAAGTGAAGTCTTCCAGAATATTTCGTAACTAAAAATAGGATGAAAATATTAACATAAGTGCTTAAAATCGTTTTATTAACCCCGTTAAACTGTTTTTGAGTGATTGTCATTTTCAGGCCACGTGCACCGTTTTCGGTGTACGTTATATAGTCTGATAAACGTGTAAATATAATATTATCTATTTTATGTTTTTTATGAGGTCAAAATTGATGTATTAGTAGAATGAATATTCAAAGTATAAAATGAATATTATGTATAACAAAACAAATAAAGTACATTTCACTCATTAGTGAGAAAAACAATTGTTTTACTGTACTTCCATCTATTAACGCGTTGAATGCCGTAGTGAAAACAGCCATGTCTAGTCAGACGCGACATCATTTACTGTCTTTAATATAAATCGTAAAAGAAAAAAAATATTCGGGTATTTAGTCGCGTTTTCATGTTTCTAAATTAATGTTAAAATATGAAAATTGCTCAGAATTGTGTAATAATAAATAGTTATTTAATTACACTCAATTTGAAGTACAGATCACTAGTGACCCCCGCGGCATTCAACGTATTAATTGCAAGAATATCACTTGGCTTGACCGGAAAATTCATTGTGTGCTGGAAACGATATATGCATGTGGCACGAAGCGTGTTAAAATGCTATATTACATAGAAATGATAAGCTCTAAGTAATAAAAATTTATTTAAAGGTACTATGTATATGGTAATGTAATATATAGTGATATATTTGTATTACATACTATACAACAATCGATTAAAGTCAATATTTGTGAATGTATGCTTCTATTTATTCAATAAAATTGCTGGATACATTTAGATGACGACCCAGCAGATAGCAGGTGAATAAAACATCGTATAAATGAAAATTACCCTCACTGATGGGTTATTCGATGAAAACCAGCTGTATAATTTCTTAGATCGTCAAGTAATTACACTTTTAAATATTATACTAATTTATGCAATAAATTGACTTTTTGAAGGAAGAATTATTTTTACTATGAATTTTTATATTCTATTAATTTTGCGTGTGTACAGTATATTATTATTTAAATAACAATTAATAAGAATTATTTTTTATTGTGATTTAAATATACTAAATTATTTATGTAATAAATTGATTGTTTGAGAGGGGAGTTATTTTTATTATAAATTTCTATATTCTATTAATTTTGTGTATACGAACACTATAAAGAGATAAATTTACATAATTTCATCAAATAACTGTTGTTTCCCATAAAATTTTCAGTAACATCGATCTAATAGCGATCACGTAGAACAGAAAGTGTATGATTAATTGTAAGTAGGTAAATCATTATAGCCTTAGCAAATCGCATTTATAAAAAGCTCTCATACAGGTACGCATTAAATTCAGAAAATGCAAAATTAGGACAACGGTTTTGCATTTACATTTTTGGTACAACTTTCCAACGAAATATCATCTTTATGTCACTTTCAGACATAGAATAATTTAACGAAGTTCATACGGACACCTGTCAGACATTTACAATTGTCACTCTTCTACAGACGAAATTGGAAGAAGTTAAGAATAATACCACAGTAATTTGCCTTGTCCGAGCGAGCGAATTAATCCAAACAACAGGATTCTAGTTCTCTAAAAGACACTTTCGTCACGTTTTCATCAGCCAATAATTTCCCAATGAAAACGCCACGTGTCTCGTTTACACGCACGTACTATCAATTTCTGCTCCGCAGGCCAGACGTGCAGTTTCACTCAACCGGATTCACTAAATTTTCCATCGGAAGTCAATAATTACACAGACAGGTTTGAACTCAATGTAATTCGCCGACGAGTCGATTGATCGCTTTCATACAGCATTTTCGCTTTATCTTGCCATTACCATCGCGTTCCAAGGGGTCTCACGTCCAATCGATCAAAACTACCATTATGTAAACGTTGTACCAGCAAACACAAGTTTGTCATTGTGATTCCTGCTCGCGTGGCATGTATAATCCGTGCTTCGATTGCCCGTTGCCAGGGTGTACGTGGCACAGGCAAACCGCTATTAAAAAATGTATCAGTATTCCTTAGTTAGTAAATATAATACAATCGCACAGTCTGTAAAACAATAGTTATTTTACAGTCAAAAGTAATAATTCATACTGTTATATTAATTTACTAACACGATTTTATTTTTCTACCAGCCCAGTTCGTATCTATAGTTCAGCAACAGACTGTAGAATAGATTTGTTTAGCTCCTCACATGCATACTTTAACCCTTTCACTTCGAACGGCGCCCATTGACGCTTGATAAAGTCGTACACCGTGTGCTGTCGACGCCCTTAGGCGTTTGGTGCAATGGTTCATTATTAGACTGCGGATCTTTATGCAATTTAACATATTCAAGTGCGTGAATGGTGGACATTTTATAGAGTAAGTGAAACAAAGAATGTACTTTTAAACATTTAAATAACAAAATTCAATTCTGCCATAGTTGCATTTCATCACCTGCACGGAAATCAGAAATATTGAAGTCTAAAAATGTATGTTTCCATAAGAATCCGCAGTTTACTCATTATGTAAGGGGTTAAAGGCCACTTTACACATTTAAAATATTGCCATTGTTTCCAGAGTTTCAGAAAAATATCTGAGGAACAAACTGTTTCATTCAATTCAGCAAATATTTTGATCGGCAACAAATTTTTTTGAAAGTCATATTTTTGAAACGACATCATCGATATCTTCTTTAACAGGAATGTATATTTTTCTTAACACGAGCCGACATCAAAACGAATTCACTGATCTTTAACAAGGTGATTATCGAATCACCTTGAAAAAGATTATGTTGCAATTAATTTGAAAGTTTCCTTGCAGATATATTTCTGAATAGTCATACTTCAGAACTTTTTACCTTCCTCTTTAACACTTTAAGTGCCACTCTGCACTAGCTGAAAATGACGAACTTTCTACATTTTTATACAAAATTAATATAACTACAAATTGTACCTCTTTTAATCAATAATATCAATAACTTTCACAATTTTTTTACTGCTACTAATAAACTTTATTTAAATATATTCATTAATACTATACATGATCAAATAAATAATGATTGAATTTTTGTGCCATCCAAATATGGGTGACGTGGCACTCAAAATATTAACATGATAGTAGATTTAACCTTTAGAACTGTTTTTGAAACTCGACTGCATGGCTCAATTACACATTTTAGAAGAAATATTCATATATTCACAGTTATTGTTAGTGCTGTGTTCATTGTTAAAAATTAATGTAATTTTGAAACTCATTACCATAAAGTTCCTAATGTAACGATATGTGAAATAGATGAAATTTCTGATGTTGTAGTATTCTCCATACATTTGTTTTAGGAATACTCGAACATCTTTGAAATTATCGACGCGATGTTTGAGAATCTTTTGCTACTGTAGCTAACAAAGAAAAACTGTCAACCGGAACACTCCGAATTTGAAGAAATTTTAGTACGACATAGTACTCACAAAAATATATGACACGTATTTTTTATATATTTGCTGACATCCACTTTGAAGGGGCGAAAACAACCCCTGAGTTGAGCATGAAAGACATGTTTGGTCAAATATTCCGAAAACTATTCGTAGCAAAAAATTTCAAATGCACAGATTGTGTATTTTTGTATAGAGAATTCATATATATATAAATTCAAAAAAATTATTGATTTAAAAAATATATTAAAAAATAATGCATTTTTGCAAATTTTCCTTGCAAAATGTTGAGATATTTTTATAAACATTTGTATACGTAAACTATAGACTTCTAATTAAACTACGGATAAATTGGGAGTTTTAATTCGCCCTTGTAATAAATATAATTATATGCGAAGTGAACTCATATCGTACATTCGATAACTACGAGAAACAACTTGTTCCTGAGAAATTTTGTTGTATTTCCAAAATCAACTGAGGTATTCAAGATAATGGTGATAAAATGGGACATCCTATATAATACAGTTACAGTGACTCACGAAATTGATCACATGATTACGTTATTTGAATATTTTTCTATTTAATACATTTTTAAGCCAGTGTTATTTCTAGCAAGGACGTGGTAGCTCTAACAAATAACATTTTAAATACGTTTGAAAAGTTTGTGGTTGGTTTGTTTTCACTAGAATTAACAAAGAAAAGTAATTAGGAAAAAATTTGAACAATTTCGTGAGTTACTGTCAAAACGATAATGAAGACACGTCTTAAAACTGTTTATACACAGAGCATCAGCCCGTTGTTTTGAAAATAAACAATAATAAAAATGACACTATATCTGCACCTATTTTGGTTGTGAAAATGCAGTCGTTAGATTCTCTCGGCACAGTATCTCTCAATTAATTCAAATAATCAGTGTTTTACCGTATACATTTGAATCGCAGTTAATTAATCCTTAAGTGGATTATTGGGGCCGTAGCGGCCCTGTGCAACTTCAAACTAGTAATTGTTTAATATGTGTTGACATAATTATTTGAAGATTTACGTAATCCTCTATTATCTCATTATGCTTTTAATGCTGTAAGGAAAATTGATTTCTATTTTGTCTATTCGGTAAAAATTAAACAATTATTAGTTTGAAGTAGCACAGGGACGCTACGGCCCCAATAATCCACTTAGGTGCTGCACTAAAAATCTTGTCAATTGTCTCTAACTTCGAAGTAGCGCTAAATTAGCGCATCTTGGATGAAGTGACCCTCGAAACGTACAATAATAGTTCTAATGGCGTGAACGCAGTGTCCCGATTGTATATAATAAATCGAACAACGTCGTTAGTGAGTAACTATGTATTCAATTAGCGACCAAACGACGTCTTTTTAGAGTAGCCCATCGTTTGCGGACGTGACACGGCGAAAATGGGGGACAGAAGACCGCGGGAATTGTTCCCTTGAACCTCGAGGTCTTCGTTATCGAGGTCTTTCTTCGGGACGTACTGATATATGCTTCTGAAAAGTCTCGAAGTCGGTCAAGCAAGAAAAAAGGACGGTAAAAAGCCCCGGTTCATTTACTCGGTTCATCTCTGTCCGTAATTTTTCCAGCGCGAAAACCGACCGGCTTGCTTTCGCCGACGTTCATGTTACCGGACAGTTTCTCGAAAGTTCCAACCGTGATACCGTTTTTTTCCCTCCTCCATCCCCCGTTTTTTTCGAAAAAACCACCTCGAAATGTTTTTGAAACTATTCCGAGCTTTTACTCCGTTTTTCACAAACAATCTAACTTTCCACTTGCTTCTTTTTATTCCGGAATAGAAGTACAAACGAGCGGCTACGGTCTCACTAAATTTTACAGTTGATTTTCGAGAGGATGCCATGACGCTGACCTTTAGTTCACGCCCGTGTTTAAATAAATCGTTCTAAGAACGTGTAGGTTCATTGTGTAACCTGAATTACTTTTTCATTTATTTTAAACCGATCGTTTAAAAGAAAGAAGAATTTTAACCCTTTGACTGCTATCGTCGCCTATAGGTACTTGACAAAGTTGGTCACCGTGTACTGTCGACGCTCGTAGGCGTTAGGTGCAATTGCTCATTGCCTTCTACTGCAGCTCCAAGTAGTCCGCAGTCAAAAGGTTAAGCAAAACTGAATAATGTATTTGTATTTATTTAACGTACGTTATATAAGGTGGAGAACGACATTACTTACCGGAAAATGATATTACCGATGGTTAGATCGCGCAACGTACGTTCGAATTAAATTAATATTATTGAATATTGACAAAGAGATTGCGGTAATCTCGATGGAACTGTGTTATTTGCTGATTATCCGAAGTAAAGTTGATAACAAGATTACTCTAATGTTACATACGTTTCACGTAAATATGATAATTTTCTTTTAGAATATAAAATACGCTATAGTATAAAATTGAGTGCACAGTGTCACTAATGATAATTGTAGTTTGTGACTGACATAGGATGACGGATTGTTCGGATGACCGCTGTTTAGATAATCGAGGATAATCGTTCTCCTGTACTATAATGAAATATTCAGTTTAACGCGTGTTGTACTGCGGAAAATACCAGTACACGGTGCCCGTTTTCCCCAAAGGTTTCAGTGTTCAAAGGCCTAAACAAAATTGATTCTCATTTGATACCCGCTCAGAAGTATGTATATTTCTCGAGTATTTCGCTTTTCATACTTCTTCGATACCAATGATTGAATACAAAAGTATTGATATTTTTGAACACCCCCGATACCTATGGTATCAGTCCTACCACTGAATACAGGTACTGGCTACATGATTAAAGTTTGTAAATATGTTTGGTGAGCCCTAATAAAGTAAATAAGGAATTAGAAGGATGATGAATAAGATTAATGAATTATATTCATTTTGCAGTTGACGCGTGAAAGAAAATGGATACGAAAAGAAGATACATTACGAGAATATCTAAAAATTACATTGAGTTTTACCAGTTTGAGAATAAATAAAAACAATTAATGCACGCTTTCATAAATTTGTAATGAAAAACTAGCAACGTGTCTATGGATCTAGCTAACATCTTAAGAACTTCTATTGCATTGTTTCCACGAGAACAACAAACAATTCTTTAAACAAATTTATGCATCATTGCTGGAAATATGAAACTAACTGAGTCTTTTCTTTACGTGTAGAAATCGAGTTGGAGAATATAAAAATAAACCACAAAAAAATAAATGACTGTTTATTCGATTTTTATAATATCGGATTCGCACACCCTTTCTCCGTGCCGAATTGAATTCAACGAACCGTATGCAATGAAGTTTTTAAATGCAACGTCACGACATGTCTTGCGTCGTTAATATTACACAGATTCAACGGCTTCAACCGTATCATACTTTTAATTCAATACGTTTTAATTTCGTCGGTGCGCGGCACGAGCATCCCGAGCTGATTATACCTCGTCATTAAAATCGTATTACGTGAGACTTAAATCGCTAAATAACTGGCCCGATGTGTCGCGTCGCTTCATCATTCATAAACGGGTAAGATTAGCCTCGATAAAACGTGCTCGTAGCAGGTTTCAACAAGATCCTCGGATTAAGCTCGAGGCATCTCGCGCTACGGCAAACACGGAAGCGTGTTTCCGTGCCGTAAAACCGCATCGATTACGATCAACGCACGCGGACGAGCTGATAAAATTATCCGGAGGAATTTATTGTACCTTCCTGACCAACGACAAACCGTATAGTCGCCAAGATTAATTTCGCTGGACGATAGTAGGTTCATCGTACCTTCTACACACTGTAAAAAAGGGGGTTTAAGATTTCGGGTTCATACACTCCCGTCCATAAGTCACGGGACACCTTGCCATTTCTGATTAAACCTGGATTACGATACAGTAGAATTGGTTACTTATTTCGATATGAACGGTTTCTGTAAAAACATTTATGTTTACACAGCGTATTTGTAATGATATGGTTAGCATTCTGTTATAATTAACATTTTAATGGTCGCTCACACAACATGTGTGTGATAGCCGGAACAACTGTTAGTGGCCGATCACACAACATGTGTGTGATGCTACCGCCGACGGTTATTGGCCGGTAACACACTCTCTGTGTGATGATTTCTCTAATCGTTATAGACGGAAAACATAATACATATAATATAATTTTTAAGCCATAAATTTATATTGCCGGCCCCTGGCGAAGTTCAACTGCGTAGACGTGCGGCCATTAAAGTGTTAATATAAAAAACAACTGAAATAATTATAGTACGGTTCAAGACCAGTTTTTCACTGCGTTAAATTTGGGTGACATTTGTTTCGATTTAGTGATCTGTAGACACATTTACAGCGATACTGGACAGAAATCCAAGAAGAAACACAAAAAAAAATGACCGCAAGACTGCCGAGGCTATTTCGAGTTATCATCTCGAAACAGGGAGCATACATTAGTGAGCAAATTTTAAACTTGACTTATATTATTTTCAATATATTTTAACATTTAGAAATTGTATTCAGTATAAATAATCGTTTGATTCAATACAGTGGGTGTTTAATAATTTCAATTTAAACTTCAGTAAACCTCAGTAAAGCTGAAATTAGTAAGTGTCCCATGACTTATGGACGGGAGTGTACATACGGTGTATCATTTAACTTGAGCACCTTGTACGTACACTCCCGTCCATAAGTCACCGGACACTTCCAACTTACTTTATTAATAAAATTAGGAGGTGAACAATTTTACAGTATGAAATAAATTTAGCACTTGTTAATTGTTTATAATGTAGATAATATGTAAGTCAAATCATATGTTAAAGATCTTACGAGCAATAAGAATAATAATTAATCTTATATTTTCTTCTTATCGATGTATCCGCCAAGTGTGGATATGACCGTTTGAACTAATTTATTAAAATACCATTCACACACAGAATGACACCAGAAATCAATTTATGCAAAAAATCGTAGTATTCTATTAAAAAGAATATAAGTGCGTTGATGCACTTGCGGAGAAAGTCATACAGTCGGACTATAGAACTTGATAAATAGTGCAAGATTTTCCTCTATGATATATTTCTAATTTCATTTGGAACAGAGCTATAACCTAACCCAGTTGCCAGAATCACCCTGTACGTTAACCTAAAATGGATAAGTATAACAACATAAAATAATAAAGTCGAACCAAAAAGTTGTATTCACGTTCTAATAATAATTTTGCTCAAAATGACCAAGTTTTCGGTGACTTATGGACGAGGGTGTACATTTAAAATTTTATTAGTATGCACTTGTGTTGATAAAAATTTCTTTGTCCCTTCAATTAAATTTTGTGTGTATATTCTTTATTTCAGTATCACAGCCAAGAAATTTGGACTTGGTGTACACTTATCCTATATTTACAAAACTAGCTTATCCACCCATTCGCCCCAGTCACGATTTCCTTTCATTCCTTTATTCCCTTGTTCCCGTAATTTATGTCTCCTACTGCTCTACTTATTCTACTATTGCGTACTAGTTTACTCCTTATGAACCTATCGGACTTCCCCCCATTTTCTCTTTTCTTTTCTTTCCTTTCTCAACTGTCTGAGCCATTCTTCGGTCTTCTCATCCTTTCTTCCACTCAGTATCTCCTCAATCCTAACACCTCTGTCTGCTTACCTACAAGAGCACCTTGTATGTTCTTAAAGCTGTTGATGATACAAAGAAATGGGAAAAGTTGAACGTTTTGAAAAAGGACTAACAAGAAGACTTCCCGAACTCGTTTTCTCTGATTTTAGTAAGTTCTTGCATGTTGATGGATCATGTTATTATGTAACCTCTAATCTTTTATGTTATTATATAATCCCCCTATACATATGTATTAGGTTTTTCCAAAAGTTCGTATCGTTTTCTTACTAGATATTAAGTGTACAAAATTTCATAAACGGTACAATATTATTGAAGTATGTATGATCCGTTCTGTTCTATCACCTTCCACCATCTCTCCGGAAGCCTCATGATGTCATTTTTCCAAAATTCCTTTCACTTACTGGCAAAATATTGATCGAAGTGATTTGTCGAGCATGCAAGTTACGAGAAGAACTTTTGGGACAACCTAATATATGGATTTGGGTGTAGACGTTCAATAGTTCAAAAGATATTTAATATTGAAGTTTCGATTGAGTTTATCTACTCTACTGTAACACCTGCTTTCAAGTTCAAGTGCATTATTTGATAAAGTAGATATCTTACACAAAAATTGTATCTTGAAGTTTTCATTTAATTTCCTATGAATTTTCGTAACAACCCAATACAACGCCCTTCATGTATCGCTATTTTTATTGCATTTAAAGTCGATCCCCTAAAATCACGATAAAATGAAAAAAATACAGTAAAATGCCGCTCGCAAAGGTACAACTTCCCAGTATTGTTTCGCGTTATGTAAATTTCGGTGTCGACCAAAAATTTGCGAACACCCGTCGGACGGTTCAAAAATATGATATTATGCGAAAAAAGTAACAGAATAGAAAACTATGTTAAACTGTTGGTAAATATAAAAGCGACTTAACAAATAATACGCGTACCGGCATAAATAAAAATATATATAGAATAAAACATGTGTTGAAATGTTCATGATGCTGAAAAACGTTCCATAAACATGTGTGATTGATTATATCGCTTACTGAAACATTGCACAAGAAATGTTTATAATCCTTCGATCGCAATATTTCACAACAAAATAATTGTACGCATCTCTACTCCATGAATTATAACGTTTTCTGTGCAGTTTCAAACTCTCAGAATTGTATTTAACATTATATTATTTATATCGTTAATTTCATAATTTTTTGTTGTTTGCATTATAACTCGGTATATTCTTGTTGAGATATTAAACTACAACAAAAATGCAATTTGCATACCTTTGGGCTATAGTGTAATTATATAATTATGTATATGTTAATGGCATATCACCAGAATACGGTGTGGTTAAAAATAAATTATATACGATTGTTGAAAGACAAGATAATACTATAGGCTTTATATGGTAGCAAAACTATTATATTTCTGTCTGGAATATTCAAGCGTCTAGAGGCAAATAACTTAATACAGTGCCTGAAGAAAGTCAAGACCGAAAAGTAGTTCCAAATTGGATAAAAAATTCGAAGAATTGCAGTATCACCTGTAATATGAAAACAAGAACACTATTTTGAAAATATCTAATTCGTTTTAACAAAACTTTTTTTTATAATTATTGATGGAACAGAAATTTGTCGACAACACGTTTGTTCGAATGTTATGAATATTTTCGAACTTAAAATGTTCGATTGTTATGAATACTTTCCATTATAACAAAATCACATCCACAGAAGGGAAGACTGCTCAAAATAGGTTAATTGATGTTGATGCGCTAAATGAATTAGTTGGTATATCCACAATTAAAAGAAAAACCCATGAGAATGTTGACCATTTATCGCTTATACTCTTTACTGTAATTCATGTCTCAAGAGAGAATTCTTCTGTATTATGGACAAACAGGAAGAATGATTAAATAATTAAATAAATAGGCTGTTGTAACGAAACGTAATATAATACATTGTGGATAACAATTTTTATACAGCCAATGTGAGTGAAATATCACCCATAAAATTGTGGAATTATTTTCAGGCGCGTGTGAGGCATAAACAATATCTTTTTCAGGCGCGTTACACTCGTTGTTTAAAGCAACGAATTCGACGCAGCTTTGGCAATACCACGCGAGAACGAAAAATGATTCTCTGGTACAGCTGACAATTTTTGCTTTCGCGTGCACGTTCCAGAGTGAAAAAACATTTGAAAAAAAAATGTCGAGCGACACGCGGATGCTCGTATCGTGTAGCAAAAGATGAGCTGGGTGCGAAGTTCACAGGGAAAACCAGGCAGGTTTTTAGCAGTGCGGTTAAAGGTGCGCGCAATAATCACGGATACGCTCGTTCAAAGCTTTTCACAGCGTCGAAATCACGTGAATGAGCACAAAGGAAACGTGCCTCGACGACCGCGCCGATCAAAAGAGTGCAAAATCGATCGGTCGTTGCGAAAACCGGTACAAACAGACAACAGAGTCAACGTCCGTTTGCTTATTGCAAGAGTTGCTCGGTCGATTATTGAAAGGAGTTCATCCCCACTACTTCTCGAAATCGCTCACAGAGCCAGTGATCTTTCAAACACCTGTGTCCGGCGGCGACATGTATTATTGCACGTCACGCACTGATAAAAAGTTAAATTTTCATATTATTTTTTTAGTTGTAACGAATGTGCCCTTAACCCCTTGACGCCGAGGCCCGTACCTCGTACAAAGTCTAACGAAAATACCATGTACTTTCACCTTCAAAAGCCATAACGATTATTTTTACATTCTACTTAAGCATCGCTTATGAAAATATTCACTTGCTACTTTTCATATTGTCTTATGATTTATTGAAATTTTTAAATATTAAGTCTATAAGAACAGACGCATTACGCATACACTATACCAAGGCTGCACAAGTGATTGCTCACGAGCAATGGCGGCTCGCACTTCTCCCGAGTTATCCCCACTATGGGGCTCAGATTGACTCAGTTGATCCGTAGAGGGAAGGCGCTGGATACACCATAGCACAGTGTTTGTTTTTCTTTCTTTCTTTTTTCTCTCTCTCTCTCTCACTCTCTATCTATCTCGAGTAAGTAAACCTGAGCCACATAGTGGGGATAACTCGGAGGAGAAGTATGAGTCGCCGCCGTTGCTCGTGAGCAATCAATTATACAGCTCTGCACTATACAATTAGTTAAAAAGATTGTGTAATATCATGTAAGGTCATCTGCACAAGACCTAAATGTTGAACACGTTACTGAAAGCACTAAAAGTAAATGTCATTGTAATTGTTCTTTTTGTACTATATGTATTTTTTCCAGCATTTCAATTTTATAATTATTATAACAGTTAATCTCAAAATACTATAAGGAAGTACATGTTAGTGTTAAGAGTAAATAGGGAGCGAAGCTATATTGTAAAACTGTATAAACCTTAATAAAATTATTTATTATTATTATTATTAAATATTATGTCTATAGAAACGTAAAACATTCACTTGGAACGTTCTTTCAGAACTTCAAGAACGGTCAATAGTTTTTCGACGCACACAGGGTGGGGCATAAATCGTAGCGTAACCGGAAATGGAGAGATACAATGTGAAAGAATAAGTAAAAAATTTGGTATGAAATTTTTTCCTCAGAGGCTTCCTTTTCGAGACAATCGATTTAGAAAATTCATCAGGTACGGTATTATACCCCGTGACTCAATGATGGCCACGGGAGCCCCGGTCTTATTCCACTCTAGGTCCATCTCCATCGTTTCAGTTCCCCCTCGATCCATCGTCGTCATAGATCACAGCCTACATGAGGGGAATGGGTCTAGAGTGGGCGAAGGCTATCACAGCCTTGACTTTTACTTATGGAGGCATATCAAATAACATGTATATCAAGTGGGTCTTCAAAATATTACATATCTGAAACAAAAAATTGTGCAAGAATTTGAAAAATTATAAAGCGGAAACACTAAAGTCCAATAATTTTCTTCGTCGTGCAGTGTTATGTATGCGGCAACGGGGACGTCATTTTCAACCATACTTGTAACACAATAAAAAGAAAGAATAATCTGCAGAAACCTGCCGGGATTATTTTAACCATATCTCTGTCAATCTTTATAAACACTAACATAGACAGAAACGATCAGTATCGGAATGGCACGATAACTAACGCAAGTCATGTTCAGTCTTACGCGTATCTAGCAAATTTTCGAAATCAATTAATCTTTTCGCGTAGAATCACCCGCCCTTCGGTTGTACTACGATTTTCGTTCCACTCTGTACGAAACACATATTACTACTTTGGTAATTCAAAATTCAATTTGCCGCAAAAACGCAATGCGAATATTACTTGCAACTACTGTGAAACTCCATGAATATTTTTTATTTCCAAATATGTTTTTATAAACTGATTGTTTTGTTGTACCTCTCGAATAACAATTTAATAACTTTTGAACAATTCTTTTAACGATGTTCATCGAATTAAATATACATTTTCGACGCTACGTTGACAGGACATTTGTACTTCATTTTACCTCTACCAAATGACGAGTCTGGTTCGCCATAGTAAACTAATACCAAAATATACAACGAGGGGCTGCACTTGTCACAACGTTTGATGTACTAGACTTTATTTGCGGAGATTTTGTTATAATTATAAACAGGATTAGTTTCTATTGTGGTACGTAACTGAAAGCAGTATTTTTAGTGCACTCGTGAAATATAGTACCGCAGTGTCTGGCGTTTCGGGCAATTTTCTTTACGAATATAATAAAGATAGTGTTGATTGGAGTGAGCTAACAATGAAATAGATAATGACGAAAGTGACATATTACCAACTATGTACTAGAAAATGAGTAACATGTCTAACTAGCGACGATGACGAACCTTCTAGCACAAATAAGTTCTAAAAAGAATGGATTTCGAAGGACGAAGAAAATGTCTTGGAAGTAAAATCATTTATGCTGGTCTCCGGTATAAACGATTTTTTCTTTCCATTTCTTTTCAATTTTAATCTCCTATAATGCCTTGTAATAAACCAGAGCTATGTACAAACACATACTCTTCATTTTATTCAAATGTTTGACTTAAAACCTGAAGCATGTTCTTTTCCTTTCAACCATTGCCTATACCGTGAGGCGCAAAAATATTAACCCTAAATTACTGACATGGAATCTGACAGGCTCGAATACAGGTGTATTCAAAATTACAGAAAAAGAACACGTTTTCATTTCTTTATAATTATTAAAGTCTCCTTTGCGTAACTGTAAAACGTTTTCTAATCAAAATTTGTAATAAAGGGTTTTTCTATAAGGCAGGAATAATATTGCACTATTTGTATACGAGTCCATTACTATATTTGATAATATTTACTGATGAGAGATTTCAAAAACAAAACAACATTCAGTTTGACAATTGAAAGATATAACCAAACAGAAAGATCCCGCCTTAATGAAAGACCCTTTACATGTTATGTCTCATTTCTATTAGTTTTATAAATGTTTAATAACAATGTTTCAATCGGAGTCTGACAGACTCCGTGTCCGTATTAGTGTCTAAAAGCTGGGTGTCAGTAGTTAAGGGTTAAATCGTATCCATATGCAAAAATAATCTGAATTAAATTTTACAAGGGGTTAAGAGGAACGTCTTCTTCAAGGACACTCTGTACGTCCGGCACGAGCGCATGAATTTCTAGTCGTGCGCATGCAAATAAGTAAAATCGTGTGTACGGAAAGTAACAACTGGCCGTAATCGCGCCGTGGCTCTTGTAAAACGGTTTATCGATCGGGAAAAGGGGGAAAGTTCGATTCCGAGCGGACAATTCCCCGGTGGCGTTTCCAGACTTTACGATTATGATACACGTGTCCAATAAAGCTATAAGCATACGTGGTTATCGTCGCAGTTAGCAACCGGTTCTCGATTTCTACCCTTTTTTCTGACCAATGAAATCGAGACGAAGTTTCACGCAACACTAAGTCAATATTGTTTGTTTAACCCTCTGACAGCTAACAGCTCCTATACGCGCTTGACAAATCCGTTTATCGCGTACTGCCAACGCCCATATGCGTTTGGTGCAATGGGTCATCATGTATTACTGCAGCTCAGCCGCACGCAGCGTTCGACTCGTTTCCAAATAGCCTGCAGTTAAAGGGTTAAATGGAGAAAAGCTATAGGGGTTTGAATATTTCGACCAGCAACTAATTCCAACTCCACCCCTTTCACCCAAAATGATCCTATAGCAAAACTAACAAGTAAAATTTTAAAACCAGGTACTGTTGCTAATTATATAGTTATATCAGGTATATTACCATCAAGTTTGTATTGCCATTCAAAATTTGAAATAACTCCATGGAGAGACAGAAATGGACCCAAACGTAGAGACATATTTTTCTATCGAATTCTAATAATAAATTTCTAAAACTGTTAGTAACATGATCATTCTTTATGTATAATCGTGGCTGTTGTGTAACTAGCATTTTGCATAATGATGCTTGGTTAATGTGCAGGAGTGTTTATTTTGCGGCTGTGAATAATCAATCATAGAAATCTACATACATTCTATAAATTAGGTTAATGGTTTCCAAGTAGCCCGCAATCAAAGGGTTAATGAGTTTCGCAACTTCGTACATCTTCGTTAACACCTTACATGCGGGGTATTTTGCACATCTTAACCTACGTGCTATTTTTGGCGATTTCGTGAAGACTTTACATTAGACACGACTAAAAGACATAACAATTAAAGTTGTTGTCGGAATTTAATGAAATTTTTTTTATTCATACTCACCATTATCAGCAATTTCAACTTATTGGCATCATCATATAAAAAATAGTTGTAATTCAACTTAAGCGCATGAAATTGTCCTAACTCCCAGCAAATGCACAAACAAAGTAAAAACGGAACTTTCCGTTAGCCACAGATAGGCGTTGTAAAAGTAAACACGTAATTTTATGTCGCCCGCATATAAAGTATTAAGATATTTGTAAATCGTTTTCAGGACACTCATTTTCGCAGGAATTGAGTGGTGGCCAAAGCATTTGAATGTTTTCAAATTTAACCATCAACCTTTTCATTGGTGAATTTATTTTCCAACTCTTTAAGTTTCCAACTCAAATTGTAATTATACGATCTGCAACTTTGTGCATACAATTTTTTCTATACATTCTGCAACAACGATAACTTTTATTTGGCTTCATCTGATTCTTGCACAACGAATTGGTTCGTTTAATTAATTTCAATATTCAGATAAAACTCTGGGCAACGCTATTTATAATGCGACAATCCTGCAAGTGATACAAGGATCAAATTGGATTGCATTCTACATTCTAAAAGCGTTTTCATAAAATAAAATTATGGTTAACACGTTGACTGCCACAGTGGATGCAACCATTCCTAATCAGACACAATATACATTCCTGCTTTTGTCATAAATCACAGAGGAAGAAAGCGTTTAAATATTCAATCGTGTACATGCTTTTGGATGCTAGCGTTTCAATGTAAAGTTCGCTCAGAATATTATCAAAATCAATCATTATTTAATTAAATAGAATTTAACGTACCGGTGACCGGTGACCCCCACGGCGGTCAACGTGATAAGAGAAACAAAATTCAGTTCAGTTGCAATTCGAAATTCACACATAACCGATAGAGAGGTATTGTCTTTATTAGTGAAGTAGAAATAAACAATAAAATCCTAAAAACAGACATATCACTAAAGAACATAGTTATAAACAGAAGATATGGCGCGTTTGAGCCAATATAGTGGCTATTAGCAGTTTAGTACCGTTGGCATTACTCATATGTCGTACAGACTGAACATTCAAATAGTACTAATTAATACTAAATTCACCATGAATTTTAAAATATTTTCAGTATTCCACAAACATGTACGACTCAGGATTATCCACATTAAGTTTAAAGAATACGTAAAGATGCACACCGTGTTTGCGAAACATTTCTTCGGTGCTTTATCTGCACAAATGCCACAAGATATTTGGAGAACCTAAATTATAACAATAAATTTATAGTTTTAACCGTATATAATTGTAGGAATACTCAGATCAGGATACTTAAACTCATGTGTAGTATAACTTTCATTTTCTTTCATTTTAAAAATACTACAGAGAGTGACTGCAAGAGAAAAACGAATAAGGTACTACTGCTAATTAAATGTTTGTTAAAATTAAATTGTAGAAGTTTGCAGAAGGGATATGACCCTGAACTATCCAGTATAGACGTCTCTAAAATACTATATGACACACACCTACCCCGTATCGCAAACACAATTACTACAAATAAATATAAAGAAATTGCATAAACATTGTTTATATTCTTGCTTGTTTTACAAAATCGCTACGTGTAATTTTAAAAGTTACATGTCAGCGCAGTAACAAAAATATCTTCAAAATTATGTAACTTTATTCCTGTCCAGGATACACCATTTGATTGGGATGCTTTTGTATACTTTCGTTTGTTGTGCACATGTATCGTATCCATACTGAGTGAAGGAAAAAAGCGGATACGTCAACAGGAATGTTGACACTATAAACGAGAAACTGGAAACGACTAAATTTTTGAGCATACAAAAATGTTTTCACTCGAATAATATTTTTCTGTTCTCAATGAATTTTTATGCGCAAATGCAGTGCTATCTGGTCGATGGAGAACTCTTAAATGTTTCCAACGTCGGCACATTCCAACTTATCTTTGCACATTTATTAGATGTAATTTAGTCTTTCCAGCGCTAAGCACTTTCTAAAAATCGAATGTTCGAAAGATAAGAATACTTGTACGATTAAGAACTATTGTTGATGTACTGTATATACCATGTATAAATAAGCAGCAACTCAAAGCTCTCGAGTCGCACAATTCAAGCCTTAATTAGCAGAATTAGGATAAGCCACGTATCACTGATACATTCACACGTTTTAGCCAAACGTGAGCCACCCATATGTGAGCAATGCAAAGTACCAATTACCACCAGACACATTATATTAGAATGCAAGAATTGTGGTCGTGCTAAAATGGACACAGACCTTCCTAAAAACATGAACAACCTACTAAATTCCGAAAAACACTTAACAAAACTCATTCAATGTCTATTCATAAAAAAACTGAACCAAGAATGATAATCACTAAATGTGAGAAAACATCCATGGAGTAAATAAATAGTATGTAAGGATAAGGATTAGTATTAGTATTATGTATATATTATATAAACTATATGAATGTATATAGTATAAATGACTCCTTAGTACAGAGATGGCCATCCAGAGCAACGCCTGACTCCGCCCTACCCCCACTGTGCCTCCATTCCCCTCACGTAATAAGAAAGTTCAGATGTAATCTCTAGATGAAACTGGTGTTATATATAAGCAAATAATTATTCTTATTACGTCACTGTTTCTTGAGAAACCGTATTTACCGACAGCTACCGATATTTCGACGTCATATCCAGGCCACAACCTACGTGAGGGGAATGGACGCAGAGTGGGGGTAGGCTGGAGCCAAGCCTTGCTCCGGATGGCCATTTCTGCCTTAACATGTAAGTAAACAACTGTACCGTGTTGCTAATTACCTTAGACGTTAAAGCAACGTTAAAAATAGACATAAAAAAAATACACAGAAAATACAGTACTATTACTTTTATGTTCTCTAAGAAACTAGCTTATTCACCAAAGATAAGTGTGTACATATTAGTGTGTCTGTGTGACGAAAATGTTTACGTTTTGTAATCACAAACTGTATTGCCATTCTAGCTGAATATTTACTAGAATGCGTTCAGTCATATGATTATCATAAATATTGGGTTGGATGTCTTTACAATAGTGGTTCTTAACCTCTTATCTGTGGTGTCGCTTTTTAAAAGTGTGCATCTACGTTGTCAAACACAGAGTATGTGCAGTTGCTGCAAAATTAAATTAAATTATAAGGAAATAGCACTTGATTTCTTTTGAAAAATCAATAATTTCATTATTTAAATTTATTTATATTTAAATAACGAATGGTAATTACTTTTCTCACATGACGAGTATACTCGTCATTCACAGCTAAGAGGTTAAGCGGTGTTCCGCGAACTTGTTACAAGTGTTCTACGACATTATGAAAGCGAAGTGTTATGTGACCAGTCTCTTTTATTCTTTTAATAACAAATATGTTCATGCATATTTTGTTGTTAATTTTATGATCTTAGTGATTTTGCTGTTCCGCAAATTTTCCTTATAATCAAAAGTGTTCCGTGACTTCGAAAAGGTTAAGAACCACTGCTTTAGAATCAGTCAATTTCAGTCCATCGCAACAAGGAAATTAAGCTTTGCCGTCGGCATCGTCTTCACTTTTTTACACACAAAATCGATCGTATAATTATAACTGTTACTGTATGCTATTTTGCATAATTAAAAGAGCTCAAAGTGGTGCATACTTCTGTCTATTTACAGCCGCGTATGTACATTCAATTAACTTTTGCTGGTATGAACTGAACGAGCGTCCTTTTTATATTTGGTTTTTATAAAAGCTGGGGTATTTGGGCATAATAAGTCAAAATTACAGCAAACATTCAATTTAATTAACCACAAACTTTGAAGTTTATACGTAAAATAAACATTCAAAAATTCAAGTTGTATATACTACATTTAACATAAAATCGAGTAACACGATGTCATTAGATATTTATCAACTTGTTCGAAATTATCTTTTTCTTCTCATACTTAGCGCGAACATTATCAGGTATGTCCCCTATAGTGAGGAACGATACGAACAGAAGCAACAGAAAAAATTAGGAGAACGATTTAAATCAGACCTGTCACCCTCAGAAACCCCATTTTACTTCCGTTTCCATGGTAGAGGAACGCTGACTGACATCGTATTAAATAGACACGAGCACCCAATTTCAACACTTTTCCGCAAAAATTAAGCCACCATCTTTTTGTTCCACGGGCGTCGGTGAAAGCGGAAGCTTAGTTATAATTGCTGCTGCATCGTACGTATTTACATCTGCACGGTAATCTTCCGAAATAGCAGCTTAATATCGCTGAACTTAATTCTTCGTAGCCAGCATCATCATTATATTAATCCTTTAATGTGAGAGTAGATTTTCTGCAATTAAGATAGCGAAATGACGTAGACGGTACTAATTTAAGCGCAATCGATTTTTGAAATAATAATTCTCGTAATATGACGGCCGTCTGAAATTGAAGGTATTATTTTTCGCTACAGACGAGCGATAAATTATAAATCTTCTATACAGGATGTCTCAGAATAAGTGGGAAATATTTTAGGGGTGACTTCACCGCATCTAAACAATAAAAAAAGTTTATATAAACATATGTCCTATTTGATTTTGTTTTCGAGTTATAGCGAATTTGATTTTCAACAAACTGTATCTGTTTATTTTCATACGATATATTCGAAATGACCTCCTCGCATCTGAATATAAGCCTGCAGACGTCTTACCAATGACTATCTGTCACTATACTGGGCAAGCCCATACATTAGGTGCATATCAGCCATTTCTTGAGTAGAATAAGTTGGCATTTTCACTTCACACTGTTCACACATGACGTAGTTCAACCATCTTGACACAAAATGCTCTTGTGACTCGTACAATACTACTACTACTCATTAGATACTAAGAGGTAGTGTTTACAGAATTAGACTACAATGTTGTGTTGAGGATACCGAGTTCTGTTTGTAAAAAGTTGGGAGAAATTGAGTGACACTAAGTCCATCTAACGAAAGAATTATTGCGATACAAAATTCGCAAAAATCAAATATACAAATACGACATGTTTATATGAAATTTTTTTTATTGTTTTGGTATGCCGAATCCACCCCTAAAATATGTTCCACTACTTCTGGGACATCCTGTATACACATATAAAATTAAGTGTCCTGACTCACTGACGATCAACGCGAAACCCAAACCACTGAACCTGGGAAGCTGAAATTTGGCAGACACTTTCCTTTTATAGCGTAGGTAATCACTAAGAAAGGACTTTTCTCCCCTCTTCCTCCTTCGCTTGATATCAAGACTGCCCCCGCGAGAGGGTATTTCAGCTAGTTAATTATAAACGAAGAAGTAAGAAACTTCAGTTAAATCAGATAAGTAGTTTTTGAAATAGTTTAGATTCCGATTTTGAAAACGCTATTTCGACAAAAGCGCGTTTAAAGCTTTTAGTACGCTTCACCTAACTCTAACTACAGTTAACGTTGTTACAGTTTCACTATTATAAGGAATTTTAATGCGAAATTTCATAGGAACGTTCTACAAAATTCATACTTCGAATAACATGTCCGAAAAATCAATCTTTTCAACACTACTTATGTATATGCTACCCCTTAACAATTTTCCGACCCCATACGTTTATTTCTCTGTCGCGGGGGACTCCCAAGCCCATAAACAGGTCTGACTTAAATCGATATTACGCTGTGTCGACAGTGATGACAATTTGCATCTTTATGGTCACTGTGAAACTACTTCTCCCAAGATCACTTTCCCTGGGAAACTTTAACGAAGCAGGAGACTGTGGTCTCGGAGTGACACTTCCGCGTTAGTCTGTGCATCCTGCGGAACAAGCAAGAGAAACTCGAATATACGCGAGAAGGAACAAGTTCGTTGGGAAAGGAACTAGGGAACTTGAGAGAAGGGGAGAGAAATGAAGATTAGAGTGAGAAGAACTTAGTAACGTATATACAAAACCCAGAATTTTTCTACAAAAGACAGAAACTTTAAGTGATCTCTGTAATAAAAGATTTACGCTTGAAGACTATATCTTGCGTACACGTACTCTTGGAATAAGTTATCGAAGTTTCCACGGGTATTTCACACGCTGAATTAACCTTGGGTGAGTAGTTGAGATTGAGGTTCAGAGAGTTGTCAGTTGTTACATTTTTAAAAAATATATTGACCTTTTGACTGCATGGTACTTGAAAATGATGCGAAAGCTGCGTGCAGCAAAGCTACAGCAGGACATAGTGAGCTACTGCGTCTATAGACGTCGACTGTATATGGTGAGTGGCTTTGTCAGGCGCCTATAGGCGCTGATAGCAGTCAAAGAGTAAAAATGTGTGTGCATTGATGACTATTGCAGTATTGCGCCTCAATTTGGTTTGTAAATATACAAAAAAACTTGATCTTTGGAGAATTTTTGAATGAAACGCGCGAGTGAATGTGACCAATCTCTGCTCAGAATTATTTAGAAAAAACCTTGCATGTTTAGCTATTTGTTTATCCGGGACACGATGGTCTGGATTGGCAGGAATTGAGGAGTGCTGAGCCTACGGGGTTCCTCGTGTACTATCGTATCGCTTTACGAGTTTATTATATAACGACTGCTAGTGAATTAGAGAAATGAATAATGTTCAAGTTTCTCAGCGTTAATAAAGCGATTTCATTCATATAATTAGTTCTGGATAATAATTTGCTAAGCCTTCAGGATTATTTCCCCCACTTGGGTCGCAATACTATATTTAATACATACCTCAAACGCGCCTTAATCCTATGTATAAAACCCATATATTTTATTTTACTGGAACTCACCTGAAAAGAGAAGAAACATTACGTTAAATCAGATGATATTATAAATACAAGAATGTACTTAAGAATATTTACAAGTAACA
Source organism: Macropis europaea (assembly GCA_916610135.2). Classification (NCBI taxonomy): domain Eukaryota; kingdom Metazoa; phylum Arthropoda; class Insecta; order Hymenoptera; family Melittidae; genus Macropis; species Macropis europaea. Next base: position 19,096,429 of record OU744349.1, read on the forward strand.
TTAGCAACGTTTGCACTCCTTGATTCTTGTGCAATATCTATTGCAGTTTTCCGGACGTTTGTTGTAGACTTCTTTTTTGTAACATTACTACATAACACCTGTTGTATAGTTTTAGGTGGCCTTCCACATTTTGGAAGATCTTGTAGATCAAACAAAAGATTGAATTTCTTACTTATGTATATTATTTACTGTCATTTTACCTATGGCTAATAAGCTAGCAACGTGACGTGACGTTTATCTGCTTTTAGACAACCTGACCACTACCTCACACAATTGCATATTTGTATGATGAGGAATCTTGCTTCAAGACAGGTAGAAGCCTAACTGTTTAGCATATAAAACAAAAGGTTATCCATAGGTTGCTAAGAGAACCAAATGGTCCGATATTTTTGCACACATTCATGATCAATAGTAACAAATATCTGCTGTTCCATTGTTGTTAGAAACGTATTATTCTGAGACAATAGTGTGTTGATGTCAAACACTATTTATATGTTAAGAAATTTCTTGTACAATTTTTTAATTGAAATATATTATGGAAAAATGCCATCGCCCGATACTTTTGCACGCCACCATAGGTACACTGTCGACCATAAGTATTAGGACACTTGCTGTTTCTGTTAAACAATACGATATTTTATCTGTAGTATTGCAAAAATTAATAAAAAATATTTAAAACAGTGACAAGAGAGAAATAAAATAAAAATCATGTACTGGCCGTCCCAATTTCCCGATTTGAACCGAATTGAGAAAATCTAGAATGAACTGGATCGAAAAACGGGAGAAACCTGGTTAAAATTAAAATCTACCTTGTAAAACCACTTGCAAGTGAAATGGCACAAAATATAATATTACAACATATGAGACACTCACTTGTTGAGAAACTTATTGAGAAACTCACAACTACAATGCCAAAGTTGATGAAAACCGTAATGAAGGATCGAGAAGGCTGTATTAGTGTAACGGTTTGATTTTTAATTTCCATGGTGAAACTTGTGATATAGAATTGAATATATATTTCTTCTGCGATATAACCCTTTATGCCCTGACGGTACTTTGTAGTACCATTTGTATTAAAATGTTGCTATGAATCAAATATGCGTAAAACTCAGCTAGGACTTATAAATACTGTTTCTTCGAAGTCCTCTGAGATGCTATGAAATGATGCCAACACTCAGACACATCATATTTAGTTACACAGAAAAGAAATTTCATAGTATGCACGCATTAACGGTTCGATTATTTCTGGGCTGTTACATATTGTTGTGTTATTGAAGGCATTTAATATTATAATTAATTTGTGCAGGATGGCAATTTTTGTATACGCTCTATACAGGATATTTCACAACAGAGGGTAAATATTTTAGGGGATCATTCTACAAGCCAAAAGGAAATAAATGTCAAAAATATTTATACTTAGAATATATGTTATTTGAACAGTTTTCAAATATCTATAATAAAAATTACGGTAAAAAAATAACGATAACATAATTCAGTACTTAAAGGGTTATAGTATGGAATAGAGAATGTCTATTCGAATTCTCCAATGATTTCATAATCTTATTCAGATTTATTACAAATTTGATAAGTGTCTAAATACTTATGGACGGGGGTGTAGATACGTGACAATCGCAGGATCTCAGTCTCGACGAATTATACTTTTCGAGCTCATGCGGAAACCGCTATCCGCAATAATGATCAGAGTCAATGCACAAGCTTCGGCATATACGCGTCAATTTAGTTGCCCTGGGAGACCGGCGGCGAGGCCATCGCATAGGAGATAGAGAGTTCGGGTTGCGACGCCACGTTGGAACCGAGGACATCCTCTGTACCGTCACCAGCAGACTTTGAATTGTCGCGGAGACGCGGATGAGAAGTGTCTAGCGCAGGCATGACTCCGTTACCATAACCCCTCGGGAAGCTCGGCCACCGAGGGAATAACGCATTAAAGCTCTGGAGGAAGTCGAGTGAAAGTGCAACGAAAGTGCTGGGAAGAGACGGTGCGTTTGACTTCCCGGCAGTCGGTCGGCAAAGGGACGCTAAATCAGAAAACGGTTTCATGGTTTATCAAGTACATCGAGTTGTGTGTGTTGGTGACCCTTTAACAGTGCAGCAAATTGAAAAACGCTTCAAGAAATACAGGATCTCCCGTTACGTAACGCTATCAGCCTAACTACATATTTTATATGTAATTCAAAGCAATAAAGTCCTAGTAAATATGTATCCTCAGGTGAACTTTAAATTTTTCATGTTAACACGTTCCGTGCCGCGTGGGTCGTATACGCCCCACGCAACAAATTCGATTATTCTAAATAAATGGTAATATTCTTTATATTCCAATTAAAACAGACGACACGATAATAGTACCAAATGAATGGTATATCATAAAACAGTCCAATGTTTAACGTTATGTATTTATAGAAACTTATTTTCACGCGTCTGACTAGTTATGGATTTTTTCACTGTGGCATGGAACGTGTTAATACTCAAAGTATACTAGAGAAATTTTCAAAATGTTTGCAACGGTTAAAAATGCGGTAATGAGTTTAACAGCTCTTAACCCTTGGACAGCGGATGGCGTGATAGTCGCACGCACGGCAGTGGCCGGGTCAAACTTGACCCAATAGTACAATTTTTGTATACGTATCCTCAAGCACATGATTATATTAGCCTTTTATTTTGTTGAATATTTTAGAGCTTTCAATTAAAAGGAAAGCATATTTATAGATATTATTTTATGAATATTTTTACTAACATATATTTATTTTATAATTGTATACTAACATGTAAAAATCGTATTGAATGTACATTTACTCAACGTTTAGTACATTTTCGTAAATAATAACTGCTAATTGGTAAGTATAGCATTCCACGAATAACAGAATACGAAGATAGTAAATAATACGAACAATGAATAAATAATATATTAAAAACACAAATAATTCGCCCCCGGTGTTATTCGATTAAGCCTTATGCAACTGAAAACTTATTCGTTTGTGGCAAATAAAAGTGTACTCGTTATTGGTCACTAGAATAAAAATTGTGCGCAACTCTGATAACAACTAATCTAAGGATTTGTCTAATATACTTACAAAGATATTTCTGTATATTTTAACACGTTAAACGCCGTGGCGGTCACTGGTGACCGACACTTCAAATTTGGTTTAATTAATTAATTATTGATTGTCGCAAAATTCTCTGGAAACTTCATACTGAAACAATAATGTAAAAACAGAAGAATAGGACTGAGTACTCAAATCTTTCTTTATTCTTTACGATTTATATAAAAAATAGTAAATTATATCGTGTCTGATTAGGTATGACCGTTTTCACTTCGCCATCTATTAAACGAGGCTAGAATTTTAAAGTACAGTTTGTGAAAATCATTTATTAATCATACATAATTAAATAGTTGTACAGCTGCTCATCTATCAACTTCAAGATCCACAGACTATCTTCCGAAACAACTTCTGAATTATAGTGATAAACATACAATACGTTCTCCTGTAAATTTCCAATGAATTTAGTTTCACTTCCACTTCCAAATATTTTAATTATTTCATTCTCGGAGATCTTGATAAGACCTGAGAAACTTTAGAAAATTTATTAATTTAATATGCAGCCAAATTATTATTGTGTACATTTTTAATATTTGCAATTTGGATAAAATATTACCATCGTCTATGCTCTTAAATATTGTAAAACAGTAAGTGTTAATGATATAAACTGTTTCTCAATCAATTATACCATTATTACATATTATCAATAATAATAATAATATTTAAGAACACTATATTCGTTAAGCAATCAGCGTTTGAGAAGTATAATATACAGGTATCAGGGCTGACAATCAAATCTACTTCCTTCATTCATCCAATCAAGATCCTCTTACCCCTTATCGCAATAACATGCAATATCACGCAAGTTTCAATATCGATCTGAAGCGAATCGATTAACGACGTTCAACACGAGTAGTACAGGCACAGTTGAATTTTGATGACGGAGAAAGTAGTGGTCTGCTCGACGGGCTCGACTAAAAATATTCCTTCGATTGACATGGTAATGCGTTCCATTTTATAGTGGATCGGCATCGGATGGAAAAGAGTTGCAGCAATTCAAAAATCTATTGAAATAATAACTTCTCCTTTGAATGGCGGAGAACGCTGCTTATTATATGGAATGTATACAGGGAAGTGCAGGCTGTTCGAGGTCCGTGAGTTCCTTTAATCCTCTGAAACGTTATTCTAACTGCGGCGGCAGCAATTGTTCATCTCTGACGCAGAGAATCATGGACAGAGGGGAACAGCAATCGAAACAGCAAATAACAAGTACCGTGCTCGCAACGAGAGCCGTAGAATGTACGTTTCAATTTGAACTCCATCCGGTAACCTTCATTCGTTCCGAAGAAAATTAACTTTGTTAAAACACCGGCGCCCGGAGAAACAACGTTTCCAGAGCGGAGCGCAAGATTAATTGAGAATACAGCTTTGAGACTGCAAAATTGACTCGGTGATCCGCGCGAGCTGCAGGTAATACCGAAAGCAGACTGTAAGCAGACTTTGAAGGACCGCCAGGCTTATAGGATCCCGAGGGAAATAGAATCTCAAGGATACTACGGAAGTAACGTAACCCGGCTAAGTCGAGTATAAATACATGCACCACGTGCTGCGTCCGACAATGTCTTCGTGCCTGCTAACTGCAGCTGCGATATTAAAAAAGCAACGGAGCGCAACAATTTGAGACAGAAAGATGGCGCATACTAAAATATCATTAATTTTTGCAAATGTAATCAAAAGTAGCATTCCGAAGATAGGACACCATTGAAGGAAAATCGAAATCTGACGTTTCAAGCTTATTTGTTATTTAACCCTTTTGTTACGGCTGGCTTAGACGCAGAGCTCTATCACCGTACACATGGCTCTGCCGCAGAATTCAATAAAAAATAATAATATGAACTATATTGTTAAAACTAATGAAACAGCTCTGCTTCGTATGATAGAAATATTCTTTAAACGATATTTATAAAGTTCAACAGACTGTTAGTTAGCACAATCAGTTCACAATCTCTGAACGCAATTCATGAAACAAATGAGCCACTAGACTAGCGTTTTGGTCTAAACAATCGCTTAGGGGGAAGACGCTATAGTGGCGCGTAGTAGCCAAAGGGTGAACCTTACTCACAACGCACAGATAAAGCACACAAATTTAAAGGAGTAGTACATTCACATTCCTTTCAAATAGTACCATTCACTCTCTCGTTAATGAATAAAGGGTAAGGGGAAAATGGGAATGTCACAAAACAGTTTCATTGAGAAAATCAATTTTTAATACTTTAGTGCATCGGTAAAGAAACAAGGTCTAATGATTGTAACTATATTGTTCATAGCATGACGTTATAATCTAATTAAGCGACAAAAAAGAAATGAGCGAAAATATAATTGTTTTGCATTATTTTAAGTTTTCTTTCAAGTTGAACACTGCAGAGTAAACATGGACATACTCTATTCTTACCCCTTACCTTTCAAATGGTTTAATTCTTCATTTAATAATGATAGCAAATAGTACTTTTAATTGACATTATGAGTTGGATGTGATAAAGTTTTTAAAATACGAAAAGATATTTAAGTTATGACTTGAGATTAACCTATGTACAGATACATGTGTAGAGGATCTCATCAAATACTATATTTTTGATGTGAATATAACATGCATAACAATTTGAAGGTAATGAAATTGGACTGAATTATTGAATTTCTATTTTCATTAGTAGAGGAACATGTAAACTGTGTTTCTCAAGATGACTTGTTCTTCTTAAACTTGATAAGTGATCTTTACCTTATCATTTGGTGCCAATATGTTGAAAATAGGATTTTGCCTATAATACTTCAACACGTTTGAGCACAAATGTCTTTCATGGGCCTAGTATTATAGTTCATGCGATACACGAGTAACTTTGAGACTTATCAAAAATTAATATAAAAAATATCAAACGGTCGAACGTATTAAAAAAATAAGAACTAAAGCGAAAAAATTAACTCGTGAGTCATTATTAACTGGGAAACGTAAAGTGGTTCACTTTAAAAAAGGTGACCAAAAAAGAACGAATAATAAGCCGTAGGGAGATGGGTGGAGGACAAGTAATGATTTGGGCTGAAATTGGACAGCATGATAAAACAGTAATAACATTTATAAACGGTCAAACTACATAAAATTGGCAGTTGCACGAGTAAATACGCAACAAAAATTGCCGGCGAACAGTTAAATTTCCAATCTGATAGCAGAGCTACCAAGGAACCTGACCTAAACAAAATCGAAAACTGTTGGGCAGAACGAACCGGAGTTGTACATAAAAAAGGGAGATAACTTTAGTTAATTATAGCCTTAAAAACTATATAATACAGGAGTGGACAACAATAAGGCAAAGGTATACGAAAAAGCTCTTCGAAAGCGTTTCACAGATGTATCACAGGCTAATGAAGTTTAAGAGAACCTTAAAAATGGTATTAGTAATAAGTAAACTGCGGATTTTTATGGAACTACACATTTTTAGACTTCAGAATTTTTTATTTCCGTGTAGCTGATGAAACGCAACTATGGCAGAACTATATTTTACGGTTCAAATGTTTAAAATCACATTTTCTGTTCCACTTACTTTATAAAATATACATTCCTCATGAACTTGGATATGTTAAATTGCATAAAGATCTGCAGTCTACTAATAAGCATAACAATGTGTTATTATTTCGCCATACCAGTTTTTCGTTATTTTACAATATTGTCGAGTAAAATGTACTTCCCACGTAACAAATGTACCTAAATTTGAAAAATATTACAGTCATGAAACGTGCTACCCTTTTATCGCGGTGTGTACGTTTATTCAGGTATCGTTAAACCGAAACGGATCGAATTCAAAATTTTTATCGACAGCGATATAAATAGTGTCGGCTTCATATGAAAAGGTGATCGTTATTTCAGAGGGATTCGCTGGTAAATCCATTGCGGACCTTTTTCGCGGCAAATATCGTATTTAGCGAAGCATTTCGTAACTACGTATAGAGTGGAAATAATGACGTTGCGAAGGATCGCCGATGGTAGAGGAATCCGTGAGAAACTTTATATTTTCAACGGATATTCCGGTATGCGGTAACGAACGACAAACGAACCAGCGTTCAATCCCCCGGGAGATAACTCGCTTCTTAGATGGAATCGAATCGAAGTGATTAAAAAGCAAGTGGATGCTTTTTTTCCGGGTTTTAACGGAAACGAGAAAAGCGAAACGAGACGGCGCGACGCGATCCCCGTAATTCGCGACGCGCGTTCCCGATAATATGCGATTTTAATAAATTACCCGAAGGGGATACGTAGGAAATTACATCGGGCACCGTCGTCCCGGATTTACGAGGTGAATTTCATTTACAAATTTAATTTCAGGATGCGAGGGATACTTTAAAAACAGGGAAAACGTTGCCGGCAGACAAGATATCGCTGACGATGGAGTAGCATTCTAGCAATAAATCTACTGCCTCCGCCTAGTATGGAAATTAAAATCTCCACCAACGAAAGGCTGTTTCAATTATTTCGATTCTTAAAACGAGAACGGTAAAGTATAGTGACTCTTCAGTTAGAAATTCAATCTGAAGCATGTTTTCTATACAGGGTAATAAAGAAAAGGGTCCAAGTCTTTGGAGGCTTATAGGTACTCACCGGGAAGAGTAAAAAGGTCTAATCTTCTGATGCCAACCCACCCTTCTACACTGGTCTAATCAACATAAGTTCTAAAATCAATCCTTTAGATGAAAAGGACAAAAGTTTATTTTCACATTTGTTACAGACGTTCGATATGTCTTCCATCCATTTCAATACGGAACACATCTGTGGATCATAGGTGCACGTACATTTTCAAATATTCTTTCTAAGTTTCGCATTGTGCGACATGCATTTTCTATTCGCTATCATAAGTCCCTCACATTATTTATTTTTTGTTATTTTTTATCTTATTTTTTAGACTCACTTACGATGTTGAACGCTCTTAAATATAAAAGTTGATTTTACATCGAAAAGATTGATTTTAGGACCTATGTTGATTAGACATTCTTTACTCCTGTCGGGGAGTACCCTAAAGTCTTAGACCAGACGTGTCCAACCCACAGCCCTGGACAATTAGTAATGCAGCCCCACAAGATCGTAAACTTGTAACATTATATAAAAAAAATAATAATAAAACATAAATAAATAAAGGAAGTTTTGTTACTTATATACATTAACTATATTATATACTTTATATGCAGCCGAAGATAATTCCTCTTCACTCAATGCGGCCCAGGTAAGCCAAAAGGTTGGACACCCGTGTCTTAGACCCTTCTTTTGATCACCCTGTAAATATTATTGTTTTTCCATTTCGAAAAAGGTATAATGAATAATTTCTTCTTATGTCCACTAAAATCATAAGTTCCCTCTAATGAAAAGTTTGTTTTGGAGCCGATTGTGGAAGTTCACCTGCATTTAACCATGATCAAGGTCTTCATCAACTGTCGTATAGTGTTCTCTTTTCATCACGTGTTATCACACGATCCAGAAAAGGTTCGGTTTGATGCCGATGAAGAAAAGAAGACACTGTAGAGAACCTATTTTGACTGTTTGCAACTAACAATTTTTTCAAGTTGTTTAACTTCACCGACTTCTTGCAAACCTCGTACGACTGTTGCATGATTAGAACACTTTAGTCACTTCTATACTTTCAGAGTTTGTCCCAAAGACTGAAGAATACTTGGTCCCTTATCACAATATACAGAGTGGGCCGTCTAAAAGAAACCACCTGAATAACTCGCTTGTTCTCAACGATATCGAAAAATACATAAGGCCAATCATTACATGGTTTCGAGGAAGACATAATCTGATCTTAATAGTTCTTTAGAAGGTGGAGGCGTAGGGAAGGTATGAAGGTCAACTTTGTTTTTTTAAATGGAATGATATACATGTATCTTTTTACTTACCTTCTAATAGAGCATCTTAATGGTTCAAGGTAATTAAGGTCGTTGAAGGTCAACTACGATGGAAAATAATTTACTTCAAGTGACCGATTGAACACTATTGCGACTTCTCTGGTTGTTAGTATAGCGGGTTATGCAATAACGAATAGTTTTTATCAATAAAGAGAAATACTATCAGCCACTCCGCTGAGTTTCTCTTCCGTCTTCGTTACCATGGTATTACTTCCATGTAATTTTTTATGATTTTCTCATTCGCACTAAAGAAACATTGTTAATGTTTTTCAAACTTACATAGTGTATAAAAGTTAAACAAATCAATTTTGTATTATTTTTACACTTACGTGTTTCATTTTGTATTAAATTCTTCCTGCTTAAATTGTTGTATTGGGTGGAAACTTTGCTCTGAACTGTAAGACCAGAACGCATTACACCTAAATACACATGTTTCAATGTATGCTAGAACAAACAGATGTTATAACGAACGAGGTTGTAGAACCAATTACGTTCGTTCTAGCATACCCCACTGTATGTCGCTGTTGTAGTTGCTATATGGACCGTAGAATGTAAACAAAGATTCAATCACGTTGTACGCTTCATATTTATCTGTACCCATGAACACTACTATTAGTTTGCAGCATGCTATCGACCAAATGCGTTGACCTTAAACAACCTTAGAAGACATTGAACCAGAGGTCACTGTACGCGCCTTAAAACGCTCTGTTAGAAGCTACGTAAAAAAAACATATCGTTTCATTTAAAAAAACAAAGTTGACGTTCATACCTTCCCTACGCTTCCATCTACAAAAAAATTATTAACCCTTTGAACTCCTTTGTCGAGTGTGACCCGACATCGATTTTATTCACAGATACTCCTACGTCGAATCACGCTCGACATTTTTAACCCTTAAGTGGATTATTGGGGCCGTAGCGGCTCTGTGCAACTTCAAACTAATAATTGCTTAATTTTTACCGAATAGACAAAACAGAAATCAGTTTTCCTTGCAGCATTAGAAGCATAATGAGATAATAAAAAATGACATAAACATTCAAATAATTATATCAACACATGCTAAACAATTGTTAGTTTGAAGTTGCATAGGGCCGCTACAGTCACAATAATCCACTTAAGGGTTAAATTGCCAGTTTAGATATGTATTATATATCGTAATATTTTTTTTGCCTAGATAAGCAATATTACATGTATATGACCCTTTTTTGTAACAAAAAAGTGTTCAGGTACATGATTGTTTGTGTTATAAAATTGTTTAAATTGGGTCCTATCGGCCAACTGTCTTTTGAAATATATTTCAAATAAAACACTTAAAATAATAGGGAGTTATTGAAATGAAAAAGAAAAAAATTTAGGAGTTCAAGGGGTTAAGATCAGATTATGTCTTCTTCGAAACCGTGTAAGATTGGTCTTATGTATTTTTCGCTATCATCAAAAACAAGCTTGTTATTCAGGAGGACTGTTTTAAATGCCCCACCCTGTATACCAGTTTGAACGATTCATATTCTAAACCAAGCAATAAACCGAGAAAACATTGCACTACCTGCGACCGGAAATTTCATATGCACCGACCCAATAACTTCATAGTCGTACTCTTTGTTTTCAATTTTCTCTAACGATCACGGCACAAGGTTACGTTTCCATTTGTCATCCATAGTTGTCTCTCTCTGCGCGATACACGAGTTTATTCCGAAGTTTGAAAAATCGAAACAGCTAAAAAATTCGATTCGAAAGCACACGACTCTGACACGAAACACGATCGCGGCAATCGTGAATTTCGCTTTCCGACGTTCTCCTTGAAACTTTCCTCCGAGTTTCCCGAGTCTCGATTTCGAACGAAACGCGATAAAAAAGTAATTTAAAATCAGCCACGCAAAAGATTCGGAGTTTAACGTTCACGAAGCCAGAGACTTTTATACCGAAACGCGGAATGCCTCGGTATGAATTTCGGTTTTGATATTATTTTGATTTTCAACCTTTCCACTGATATGACTTTTGATAATAAACGTGTAAAATGTAAATTTGTTGCGGTAAATCATAAGCAAAACTGAATACTTTATTACTGTAGTCTACTGGTGTATAGATTGCGGATGTTCATGCAAATATACATTTTCAGAGTTCAATATTTTTTATGTTAATGCAGCTATAGTGATGAAACTACGATAAAAGTATACTTTCCGCTTTAAATGTTACAAAATTTATTTTTTATTTTACTTACTGTGTACAATGTGCATTTTCCACGTATTTAAATATGTTACATTGCATAAAGATCCGCAATCTACTAATGTACAAACTGAAACGTTACTTCTGTTTAGTATTTATTTATTTGTTTTATTTAGTTTTGCATGACTACGTGGGCTACGCATCACAGCGAGAATGCTTTAAGCGTTTGCAGAAGTAATTGAAATCAAATTATAATAGTAACAATGACTTGTGGCTTAGGTGTGTAAAATATTATTAAAGATCGTATTAGATTTAAATTCATTCTGTAAGAATATTTCCCCCTTCAAAGAATTTTTATTACTAAATTAATTCTAATCAAACAAGTAAGTTTAAATTAAGTATAATATAATCGAATAACTAAGCGAACAAATATTTAATTCTCATTAAATTTTGCATTAAAAGTGACTGTGCTGTTTTAGAAATTTTTATGTTGGTATCCGGAGTGACTGGTTTTATACAGGGTGGTGAGCCTAAAATGATAAGCTCGAATAACTTATAAATTTTCGATCGTATGATAGACTGTTCTGTAAAAAAAGTTTCTGATTTAGAGAGGGACTAACATTTTTTCTTTCAATTTCTGCACTCTGACAGAATCGTTACAATATACAAGAGTATAGTAAAGTAAGATTTGCTAAGTTTAAACATAATCAAATGCACGTATACCTAAAAAAATTTTAAAAGCATTTTTCCTGGAAACGAAGCCACGATTTAAACAGTTTTATTCTACATTTTTTATGTACTCTTTTTAATTGTTAAGAAAGACAACATTGATTTTCGTGTCTTTGTGACAGTTCCAGCAATGCAATTCACCGACAACTGCTGTATACAGCAATTAAATCGTTTATTATTGAAAGGTCGCACGTCTATTTTTTACAATTTCACACCAGACAATAAAAACTTCCTAAGTTTCTTCGAAATAATGTTTATTCGGTTTTTTCAATCAGAATGAATAGGAGATATCACAAGACACTTTTGATGTTTCTTTGGGTCCCATAAACGTAGTTTGGTTTACCTGCAACAGTTTAAACCAGTGATGGCCACCGGAGCTGCGGCCTTCCCCCACTCTAACTCAATTCCCCTCGTTTCACAGCCCACATGAGGGGAACGGACCTAGAGTGGGGGAAGGCTGCAGCTCCGGTGGCTACCATTGATTTAAACGCACATAACTTAATTTTCCCCAAAATATGGACATACGACCAATCAATAATAAACGATTCAATTTTCCACATAACTATTAGTTTGTAATTTGTTTAATTAGTAGGGCGTCGAAAGTGATGTCCATAATTGTTAATTGCTTATAGGTATGTCGGAAATCGGAGTCTCAGACTGTAAAACAGTAAATGACTTTTCAATTTCTTTTCACATGCACAATTACCACGTTTCAGTTTTATATGGAAATACATGTATACATTCATAGCTCTGAAAAGGTTAAGATTTAATAATTACGGACTCCCAAGTAATTTCTGTCTGAAGTTTTCGCTGAAAACCTTCATGGTTCCGCGTGCGCATTAATGACGGGCACCGAAGATGATTAATTAGGAATTGAAGAGTTTCGTGCGGTTTTCCAGTAGTCTGGAGGTACTATTGAATCATGGCAAGTAGTTTTTAAAGCACTTACAAGAGGATACATTCCCAAGAGGAATGAGCACCACGCCTCCGTCCTGGAGTAACTTTGGCCAGAATAAACAAGAGAGATCCTGCGTGGATTACAGAACACGCCTTAGCCATATATTGGAATACACGATAAAAATCCGGAAGAAATGCATGAGTTACAGTAGAAATTTGAAATTACATTACAATACAAAAACAACTTGCGATTGCATGATTCACACGAAATTAAGTAAATTATTTCAATGCACTGTACCTTCTGTGATAAATAAATATGAAAGTCAACAAATATTTCTAGAATCTTAAACATGGCAGTTTCAACAAAGAGACCATCGTTTTAGTTATTCCGTATTTCAAAAACGATACTAAATATAATAAAGACAATTCATAGCTGAAATATTTTAATACGATTAAAACAGAAATATTCTTTCGAAAGTATTGTAACACGTTCCGTGCCGCGTGGGTCGTATGCGCCCCATGCAACAAATTCGATTATTCTAAATAAATGGTAATATTCTTTGCATTCCAATTAAAACGAACGCTGCAATAATAGTACCAAATGAATGGTATATCATAGGACAATTCAATGTTTGTGTTTTTAACGTTATGTATTTATAGAAACTTATTTTCACGCGTCTGACTAGTTACGGATTTTCTCACTGTGGCATGGAACGTGTTAAGTATTTCTGTCTATTTCTGTATATTAAACGATTGGCTGTATCGGAAAGTTCTGTCCGTTTTATAATCGTTAGGATCTTCCAGCTTCTAGTATGCTACAAGCAGGTTATAATCAACTAGTCAGAGTATCTTTATTTTCTATAAGACATGTGATATATAAAATATCAATTTCAAAGATTTCATTAATTATTCTAGTATTATTAATAGCACAGCGTTTTATATTCACAGAAGACACCGTATCGGAACGTACACATACCGTACATCTCAATGTTATAACAAAGACATTATACTCTACCTGAAAAATAGCAAAGGGTCCCAGATAATAAGGGAAGTAGCATTACTTACTAGCTGAAATTAACTATTAATTTCACGATAATTTGTGGGCTTACCTTAAGAGCGGACAGAACTTTCCGATAAACTCAATATATAAAACTGTCATAGCGCTATAATACATATCAATATAATGTGGCCGCCAATGAATTTATAGATGATGTGTTCTGTATAAATAAATAATTAAATAAACAACACTGAAAATCTTCAGTTGTTTATTAAACTCACAGCTATCTAAGAAGTACTTAAATTGATTTTACATTTAAATGAAAAAAACACGATATGTTCTAGTAGAGACTTTTAAATTATTATTAATAAAGCACCTCAAGATGAAGTATTACTCGACACAATAAAAATGCATACACTTCTAAGCGAAATATGTGAAAGACAATTTTCTGGTAGATACCTTTACTTAAAACATGCTAAACTTTTAAAAGAACAGTTTCAGTGAAAAATTAAATTTGATATACAGGGCAATTTCGAAGATCAATGAAATTAAAATAATTGCCACATGATATGACGCAAAATCTTAACAGCACAAAAGATATACTGATTAACACATTGAACGTCGTAGCGTTACATTACATTACATTAAATGTAATTTAATAACTACTGATTTTCGCAAAATTCTGAGCACTGAAACAATAATGTAGGAACAGAAAAACAGGACTGAGTGCTCAAATCTTTTTTTTCTTTACGATTTATATAAAAGTAATAAATTATGTCTTGTCTGAGTAGGTATGGCCGTTTCCACTGTGGCGTTCAACACACTTTGACTGCTGCAGTGAAAACTGCCATACTTGGTCAGACGCACTGTAGTATCCCATTTCAATAAGAAATAACAAAGGAAATAATTATACAGTTATTCAATGACACAGCCTTGACCTTCTATTTCTATTACAATATAAGTTCTATTCAAAATTGTATTAAAATTAGTAATTATTTCATTAAATAAAACTTAATGTTTCTGTCACCGGTGACCCCCACGGCACTCAACATTTTAAACAGCTAAAACAACAGTTGAATTCTCCATACTGCATGGGAGAAACTGTTCAATATTAGTAACATAACACTAACATTCTAACGACTCGTTTTATTGATCCAAGCAGTGAGGGTCTTATAAAAGTTGAAGTTGAAACGATCTACGTATAGTCGAAGTTTTCTGGATCCGGTCAGACGAAATTTAGGTAGTAAATAATCTGTTAATGCCATCGCATCATCAAAAAGAACGCTGAAGGTAACGTTCATTGAGAAAGTTGGGAGGCCACGTCGCAAAGTTGAAATAGAATTAACTAAATTACAGTTTCGTTTACCTTAACCTCCATGAAATTAAAAAGATTAAAATACTTTCGAAAGGATATTTCTGTTTCGACCGTTCAATTAAACTTTAGCTGCCTAAACCAAATCGAAGTTAATTCAAGGCCTTTTTAACCGGGATTATCCTTAAACAATTCCTGAATATTTATGTTACTCAATTCTTATGCTTCTAAAAGGATATTAGACGGCTAAAATCGACTGTTTCTTTTGGATTAAATTAAAGAGTGACTGACATGTCAAATCAATTGAATTTTTTACAGTTCTTTACTGTGGATATAACACGTATTTTAAAATGGAAAAGCCTCAAAAATATTAAAAATTAAATAAACTACAAAGCGCCGAAGTGGGCGTTGCACGATGCGCAAGTTCATATGGTGAACAAGATTCCAGTTGAAAGATTCGTCAGAGAGCAAAGTCGTTGTAAACGAATATTCTCTGACGCAAAATCTAAAACGTGAAGCTTTGTGGAAGAATTTTAATAATAATTCGCGAAGTTGTACAACAAATATCGACTTTGTAAATTTTTTCTGTAATAATTATCTGAAGAAATGTTTAATAAAACTCTTCAGAGTTCTGAGATCTTATTAAGCGAGTCCCACTTTATGACGAAAAGTGTTATGCAGGTTCAGTTAAAATTTCAATTAAAAATATCGATCCCTTCTCGATTTATGAAGTTCACCGTCTTGAAAAACATGGATTCGAGAAAAACGGCTTTAAAGTTTACTTTACCGCGTTTTTCTGCATTGGGCCAGCCGTTACTTTTCGAGCTGTAACTTCCGTGACTGTGCGAATTTTTCAACGAATTTTTTTTTAAAAGACGTCCAAAGTGCGCGGCATTCATGAAAAATCGAAAAAAAAAATTTTGATTTTTTGAACTTGTAATACCCTTTTACCCTTTTTATTTACAAACCTGGGGTCGTGTAAAGTGGAGGATATTATGACTGGATCACTAGGAGTCGCGTACACTTTCGAGGATGTACAACCTATAATTCCCTAAGGCAATGGGTACTGCGAGAGTAACGTGTCGGAGAAGTCGAACCGAAATAAACGGGGGAGGTTCGACGTGGGTTACGAGAACAAGCTTTAGTTGCCGGATATCTACGGCGGAATGGTAAGGTACGGAACCGAGGATATTACAGTCTCTAGGAATTCCTAGAGACCTGTATTATCATGTAACTGTATTCTCCCCAACCACAGGGCTTCTATTTTCATGTATTCTATCTCATCACGCTAACAGATCAACCAAACAACCTTTATTCATCCCTGTTTACATTCTGAAACTGAAAACTTAACCCTCTCATGGCCAGAATTATTTTTCTTTAAGAATTTTTTGTTTGTTTACTGATCATTACATCTCTAATAGACGCTAACTCGAGGTCAATCTTTATTCTTTCTGAACTTGTATTTTTCCAAAGATTTTATATTTATCCTAGCCTCCAGGTGCAGTGAATACGGAAATCGATTTTGGAGGAAAAAAATTGTTACAACATATTTTTATTGAAACTAGTGCTAGTGTATTCGTATCAAGTATCTTTTATAAATGTGAAAAATTATTTTCTGTGAAAGTTTTCAAAGCATAGGAGCACTCATAAGGGTACTTTGCAATGGCTGCGCACCAATGATAGGGTGAACGGATTTTAGGAACAGAAACGCAAAATAACATGAAAGTGTCATTCAAATACGGTCAAATTTACACAAGATAAAGTTGACTTACATTAACTTTTACAAAAATAAATATAAATGTAAAAATATGCAATAACAGCGAGTCGAAAATACACCCCTGTACGTAAAAGGGGCCCATTACGGTGTTACGCGGAAAAATGAGGTTTGGCATGTCACACATAATTCAAGAACTAGTACAGAACATATGGGACACATGTGCCACTGGTAACGAAGAGATTAAGGAGCCTTTATCGTAAGAAATTATAAATTTTGTTATTTTTCGTTCTTTTTTTTTGCATTTTTGGGTAACTTGAACCTTTGAAAGTCTATTTTTGGAAGGATGTTACTGTATAATCCTGGAATTAGTAACTAGGATCTTAGCAAGATCGGAGTATAGATATTAAAAATAGTTCTGCAAACTTTAATCGCGTTTTTCTTGAAACCACTTTGGCAAATTTTGTTGACCTTAAAGGCTCGCTCAATTCCATTAGCCACCGATATTATGGACAACGAAAATGTCTCGTAATTTCTCTGGCTAAATTAATATCCTTGATGAAGCTTATAACCTACTGCTGAGGAATTTTTCCTCGATTATATCGAATATCGAAAATTACAAATCTACCAAAAATTACGATAGTGATTTAATTAGATTTAGTTTCTAAAGAATTCGCTATTAAATAGTTTATAAGTTATTATTATCGAGTATATTCCTCAGAAATATTTGAATATTCACTTATAAGTACAGTAGTGCTTCGATTATTGAAATTAATTAAACGAATCAGCTTGCAACTACACTTCATATGAAGAATTTTAGTGAAATTTATGACCTAACATTAGATACATACGTTTTATTTATTCTTTTTTTCCTTCGATTTACTCCACAATATTTCTGAGCTACCGAATTATGTGTTTTCTGTACAATTAGTGCCTCTGTGAAATTAATTTCACATTTTTCAAGTATTTTTTATTTGTTACACGATGTATATTTACATTTGTAATGTGTAATATGATATTTGTAATATGACCCTTTTTTGTAACAAAAGTCTTTTGAAGTACATTTCAAATAAAACACTTAAAATAATAGGGAGTTATTGAAAAGACAATTAAAAAAAAAATTCGAAGTTCAAAAGGTTAAGATCGATTCACACAGGATCATACCGTAATCATGCTGTACCGTAACCATCCCGTGCACGTAAAAAAACATGATTGAATGTATTTTAATGTGACTGTTCACATGTATCCGTAACCGTATCAGTGTTGATCCGTCCGTATCCGTGTCAGTGGTCTGACGTGCCTGACCGCAACGATCGACAACAATATTTTCACGTGTACGGACAGCACTGAACGGGATTGACTGTTACGCCTGAACGCATTTCCAGTATAAACACTATACGGATAGAAGTACACAGCACCAAAATTCAGTGTGACCGCATCATTCTCAGAGTACGGTTCATCCGTCATTTCCAAATAACAAGTTTATAAAATTTCCATCATGGATGATGAAAAGTTAATTGAAAATGTGAGGAAATATCCAGAAATATATGATTTATCTCATGCTCGATATATGAATGCAAACTATAGAGAAAAAATATAGCTCTTCCGTATCGAAATCCATTCTCTGTGACAACTTCAGATTTACTTACATCACTGAAGATCGATACGGACATATCTCTCATTTGCTGCAACAACGACACAACTCAAAAAGAAGGATTTTAGGGAAAACGAGTCACAATTTTTCGAAACACTGCAATTTTATAAGAACATCTTCCTCGACAACCGTCCCCTCGTGGTGAGTTTTAGAATATCAGTTATATCGTTCTACCAGTAGAAACTACAAAGAAAAACAGTTATTTCTATACCAATAACTTGAAAATGGGAAATTTTGATGGGCGATATGTGAGCAAGAGTCACTGATGGTTACGGTACCGACTATCAAAATGATCTGAATAAGAACACATGGTTCCATTTAAAAAATGAACTTGACCTTTGTATCTCTTAAAATAGTAATGTAAACAAAAAATTCGTCTTTACCAAAAAATGTGCCCCCTCGTACCATGCAACTTCCGTATAAAACATTTGTTGTATCTATAATAAGTTAGGAAATATTGACCTGTAACAGATAAGCTGGGACACCCTTTACATTGGGTTGGTGAATATGAAACTGCCGTTTTGAACAGGAAAGTTCAAAGATGTAATTTTTTTTTGGTCTTTGCTACTTTATCTAATCAAAATAGTGACCATTGGCTTGTAGAAATCCCAACGGTCAACTAAGTCATTTATACCGTTATGGTAGAAATTCGGGTCACTTAACGATATGACATGTATAAAAATTGTTGAGTACATGAAAATTAGCTGGGGAAAAGTCCAATGAGTATGGTGGATGGGATAGAACCTGATATTCTAACTCATGCAGTTCTTGCAACGTCATTCGTGCAATATGACCTGTTGTTATGCAGCAGCATCACTAATACCGACTACATTTTATAATTTCTCATGCACTGTTTGCAATTCCGCACATTATTTTTCAACTGTTATTGTTTCTTCAAGTCTCCAAAAGCTATAATAAACAATTCCTTTTTGTGTCTACCACACGTGGAGAAATACAGGAAGACTTGCATCTTGTTGTTTTATGGCCTCGAGTGCTGTTGTCATTGGCCGATACAGAAAGAACTTGTTTTAGAGCCTATTGTGCAGGATCACTGCATTCTACCACGATGAAGATCTTCGTCTGTTGTCGTACAGTATCCACTTATTGTCAGGATGTTATCACACGATCTAGAAATGCTCGATTTATCACTGATGAAGAAGAGAAGACGCCCTAGAGAACCTATTCTGCATGTCTGCCTCCAACAATTCCTGCGATACTCACTGGTCAAGTTTTTTAACGTTACCGATTTCCTGCAAACTTTGTACGACTGTGTATGACAGACTTCGAGTTTCTGAGTGAATTCTCGTATGATTTGTTGAGTATCAGATTTCTCCAATTGCCGCAAAATTTCATCCCGGTCGCCCACATGTATCATTTTCAAAATTTTGCACTAAATTCTGGCTGCCCTCTTGGAGACGGCTCTATTCTCCAATCTATCATTTATTCGCCTTGCCCTGCGCTAATTGTAGGTCCACCTTTGTACTCATTAAACATAATTGCCCCAATCTGCCGCAGACCCGTATTTCCAAACCTGCGCCACCAGAACACTTTAGTCACTTCTAAACTGTCTGAGTCTGCCTCAAAGACTGAACAATGCTTGCTCCATGATGCCAATATACACCAATTTGAAGAATTCATATTCTATACCTACCATGAACCAAGCAAACATTGCACGACCATCGACCGACAATTTCATATGTATCGACCCAATAGGTATTCATTGAATGAAGTCGTGAATCGTGTCACACAAAAAACGGGATGCCTTACAGCATAACTTTTACTGGGCCGAAATTTCATTCGCTCTAAAAGCTTTTCTGGTTTCGCCACGGGACTCGGCCGAGTATGTATTCATAATTCGCACGGAGAACGGCAATGATTAATTTTATTACAGGCGTCGATCAATAGTAGAGCCATAATTGAAAGCGTTAATGAGAAACGGAAAAACCGAATGATACGGTAACTCCGTTATCGCATCATCACGGTTTATCGCGATGTAATGAAGCGAATTTAAGGTGGCCCAAAATGTAATTATTGATTCCCATTAGCGACCGAGTAACATTAGACTCTGCGGTACGGTGCGCTTTCACTCTGCCACGTTATTGGAAAGATAATGGCAAGGAAATAAAAAAAAATTCCTGAACGAGCCGGGTAATTCTGTATTTTCATTGTGCGATAACCGAACGTCTCCGCTGCTCGGGAAGCATTATTGACTTGAGCGTTATCGTGCCGAAGCTGTAGCATGTTCGCGAAATATAATAACAACGTTCGTCGGGCGTAATGCAGAACTTCAGATGTCTGTTATGCGATGTCCGAAAAGTAGCAGAAACTGGAGTATGCCCGTGGATTAGCATAAACGGTGTTGTCTTTGGAGGATCAAGTAACAGCTACAGGCGGCGAAGGGCTCGATATGATTCGAAGGTGAACCGAAATAAGCTGGGAAAATTCGATGTACCTCTGTGGAAACAGAGTTAAGCGACGAACAAGGGTTGTACGGAACTGCGATAAAACAACAACAAAGGGATAGAGCAAGATATGACTGCCGTTTTCTAGCTCCTTGCCCTAGAACAGATTTATCCCTGCGCGACAAGTACAAGGATCAAGCTAACCCTTATATCTGCAGAAAGTTATTTAACGAAATTGTTCACAAATATCCGGATTTGTAGGTCAAATTTTTTACTGATGGCTCTAAATGTAAGTAGTAATTAGTGATATCGAAAACCGGTTCAGATTAACGTTGAATGACTTTGAGGGACGCATAGTACGGTGTCAATAGTCTGTTCTTATAGATTAAGATGTAATAGAAACATGAAAGTCAACTTCGTTTTCTTAAATCAGTGATGGCCACCGGAGCTGCAGTCTTCCCCCACTCTAGGTCCACTCCCCTTGTTTCAGGTCCCACCAGTTCGCTCTTCGTTCCCTTTCGGTCCATCACCGTGCCAGATCATAGCCTATATGAGGGGAATGGACCTAGAGTAGGGAAATGTCGAAGCGCCCGTGGCCATCACTGACTTATGTCGTACTCGTAACAGAGGTTGATCACTATTTAATAGATATTTAAGCAATATAGATGACAGAAATAATACAGCAAATAATTTTCAAAATAAAAGAAAACAAAATAGACTATGAGTTTGTAACATGAAATGCCTACTAAAAAATATATAAATGAGTGTATTACTTACTTTACATTGTATTTATCTCAGTATAAAACTATTTTTGTCGGAATCCTTTAGTTGTTTAATTGCAAACCCAGTATACGTATATACCCACTCCAAAATAAAAGCACGTTGACTATCTTGTGTATACCTCATCGTGAAGTTATTATAATTGGCCAGTTATAACGATTCCGAGAGTTTCAGCGAGCAGAAGAAGTTAAAGCTTCGTAAACGGAAGGATAAAAATAACTCGTAGAAACGATCTTTAATAAAACTGCAAAGTCTCGTGGAACACGGCTGCATCTACAGTGTTCATTTACAGAAGGATACACCGTCTGTTCTGACGTCCATACAGACATTGCTCGTTGTAATCCAATAGTTCGGATCCTGGATGGCATATAACGTACAGTAAAACGCATGATGCGGACAGAATATGCGCCGTATGTACATACTGAGATCTCTAGAAATTCAGAGATTTATATCATGTATACGCTGTTGCTCTGTTTACGTCGAAAATCGAATCAGGTCTTGCGGAATATTCTATGAAAAGCAGCATAGTAAGCTAAACTAATAAAATGACAATATTTACTGTATAAATTTAACTTGTGTCTTTCCTTAAAAAAATTTCTACAAATAAGGATTCTGATTGAGCTACCACAGGGATGCCGAAACTAAGCACCTGAAGGTCCCTTTTCTGAATTTTCAGAAGTGATTATTATTTTTCGTCATAACGTGAGGTGCTTGTTATTTTTCATTGTCAATACAACCCTCAAAATAACACGACAGTCAAAGCAAAGCAGGACATTCACTGTGTTTTACTTTAACATGTCTAAATAAACGAGAAGCGATTATTAACGTTCCATTACCAGAGTAGAGATTTTTCTAAATAACTTAGGTATGAATTACTGTTTGATGTCTTTCATAATACCTAAATTAGTTTACAAGCGATTGTTATTTATATTGTAGATAATATCTCAAACATTCCTCCAACAAACAACGGAAACTCTCTTGCAACCTCAAGTATCCAGCATAATCCATTTCTGGAACACTGTTATACCTATTCCGCTGATAAGCAATCGATTATATCAGAAAGTTCGCATAAATCTCATCCGCCAAGATGAGAAATGTAAAACATATTTCTCTAAGGTTAACATTATGTCAAAACCCACAACACTGAATCATTATGACTTTTGTACTTTATAGTGTTAGTGCCTAAAGAAACACTCTATGTATAATACAAAACCCAATTAATTTTCATCGACGTAATTCACCATTTCCACGCAGATTTAACATATTAATTTATGTTAGAGACAGTGCAATTGATTGGCAGCTTTGTATTACGAGAGCATCCGAGAATATGCGATTCATCTACGGTTAGGAGCTCAACAGCTTGGAGAGTCTATACAGTTTCGGTGTCTCTACATTAACCCTTTCATTGTGGGCGACTTGGAAACGAGGCGAACGTTGTGTGCGACCGAGCTGCAGTAGTATAAGTGAACCATTGCACCGACCGCCTATGGGCGTCAACAGTACACGGTGAGCGACCTATAAGCGCTGTTCGCAGTCAAAGGGTTAACAGACATATCCATCCACAGTGATAAAAGTTTTTAATAGAAAGCTTCGTTACTCACTATTTCTTAAACAACAGACGATGATTCACGAAAAGGTATAAGACCTTCCTTTGAAATTTACGCAAAAGTTTGAATATAGTCGAATTGTTTTAGTTTTTGAAAAATATCTGGCGGGATACTATTGCGTTCCAAATTTTGTTATTTTTCAAATAAAATGATTTTGTAATTGTGCACAGTAACAGTGTGTAGAAAGTCATTAGCAAGTCAGGAAACTATTTAGTTTAAGAATAAAGACAAAATTTTGAAATTACTGTGGATCCCAAGCTGCACAGGACTCACTGGTAACGAACTAGCAGATGTAGCCAAAACAGCCACTAAACAACCACTGGAGGATGATAATTAGAAAGTAAACTTAGAAGAATAAATGATTGAGTGGTACCCACAGCAATTTACACACAGTAAGACTTACCATGTAAAAAATTGAAAAGTAACAATAATCTGTAAAAAAGAACAAGTCATCCTAACTCGAATTCGGGTTGCTCACCGCGAAAGTAATTCATGATTTTCTAATTACGAAGAACAGACCACCCGAATGCAAAATTCGTAATAAAATACTGAGTGTCAAACACGTTTCATTATAACGCTTTAAATTTTGAATGGGAAAAGATAACTACTCCATTGAAAAAGATATAGAAGAGAATTTAAATGACACTAAAGAAATGAGTAATGTGTTATGCGTTAAAAACCATTCAGCTACTCAACTCTCTATAATGAAACTCGAAATTTGTTTAAATTTCCAGATTCCAGAAATCTGTTTTGTTTAACACTAATCCTACCGACAATTTATATGTACCTATTTCTACCGAACCCGTGAAATGACCGGTCTTTAAATAAAAGTTATACTCTTTGCAATTGAGTGTAGGTGATAGTCAATTTAGTACGGGTAAAAACTGATTATATGTATATTATAGGAAAAGTCGTGAAGTCAAGTGACGAAAGCGATACCAACGAATGCAGAATTTGTAATCAAAAGTTTAAAAACGGTTGTTTAGCCAGCCGTGGTAGCTTTAGTGTTAAGTAAATGGTCACAACGACTCCACTATCAATGTGACTATTTTAAAATAAATCTTTGCCAATAATAATAATAACTGTGTAGAAGTGAATCGGTAGAAAGAATATTTAAAGCCAGATACAAGTGGTCACCCCCTTTTGGCGAAGAAATGCTCCTGGATTGTCTTGTCGGAAAAAAGAAAATTATCGTAACACGTAATAGAAGGTTAGGATGATACAAACACACGCGGTCTTGAGGGACGAAAACACTGGAGGATCCTGCGCGCCTGAAGAAGTCGAACGAAAATAAACGAGCGAGTTTCGATGTAGGTTGAGGGAATGAGGTTAAGTTCTAGGATACCGGAATCCACGATAAAAGAACAGGCTGAATACAGACTTCGACGAAATTTATACCTCAGACTTCGGGTAAAATTTATGCGTTGGACCTCGATGAAATTTACCCTTCAAACGAAATAACGACCACGTAGAGGAAGAGACGATTGAAGAGCAACGGGGCTATCGAAAACCTTTAATCTTTCGCAACGCACTATTTGCTATGGAATACGATTTTCTTCGCAGTAGATTATTCAGGAAAAGTTGAATTTATTAACTTACCGGTTGATTCGAATTGCCGTATAATCGAGGGGTGGAAAAGGACTCGAAAATTACAGTGAATATTACATGAACGCGTGATGAAAGTACGAACGCGTACTGAAAGGATGAACAGTTTATTTTTTAAAAAAGGCACCATTAGCATATAAGGAAAATCTAACTGTGTAAAGCATTGGAATTTTATGCATTAATTTTTGAAAAAAGATAGTTTTCGTAAATTAAATAATAAACTCCTTTCCTTCTGAATTACTCTCGGTCTGTTCATAAAAGTGACAATGCTAATTCCGAATGAAAGTTTCTCAAAAAACGTAGTACAATATAAACAGATCTTACTGTAGAATAACGACGTTCAAAAGTATACATTGCATTTGGTTTACAAAAGTATACCCTTAAATTAACGTTCAGTGGTCTGGGAAACGATACACAAAAAAACAGCGTTCTCTCGCGAAATAAACAACGTCGAAATACTTAGCAACATGAATTTCGTAGAACTTTCCTACGAAAACAAATCAATAAGTAATTCGTGCACGAATTCCTCCACGCCCCTCGTTAAAAACTTCCGAGGAATTTTAACGAAGTTAAAGACTTACTTCCTCTCTTATGTACTTCTATTTTGATAAACAGATTTAGCTACTAGAACAAATAGAAATCGGTGTATAACGATAGCCTCGCCTCCGCCTCTCCTACGTTCCAGGAAGCCTAAGAGAAAGTGGAGCAATCACGGATTACCAGTTAATCCGAACTTTCGTGACGAGACTAAAAAGTTTCCGCGGAATCGGATTGAAAGTTCTGTGAAAATACACCGGCGATGGATGTATTCCTTCGAGTTCATAATTGGCCTGCTTCTGGCCCCCGAGCGGTCGTTTCGCCGGCAAAAAAATCTTCACCCTTTAATTGATACGTAACGGATTTCAGACGTAGAAAGTTTTTCGGGGCTGGCTTGTTTCTTTCGAATTTTCCTCCTCAGAGATGCTTTTTGGGGAGTTGATACGCGTTATCGGATTAGAGGGGCAAAGCGCATCGGCGACATGGACGTGTCACAGCGAATATATACGTATTATCTGGGAAAAGTGCAGCGGTGGAGTCGGCAGGGTGGAAACTGAACGAGAATAAACTGGAGAGCCGTGAAATGGATCGCGGCAACAGGGTTAAGTTTTCGGCTGTATCGGGATCTATGGCGAGATAGATGCGAAACGAAATTCCGCGTCCATACTGGGTAAGCAAAAATTTTAGAATGATCGAAAGCCATGCAGACAGAACAATAAATGATGCTGTGAAAAATGGAATATGAATTTTAATATTGTACACGTATTTTGAGAGAACGTTCCTGTTATTACTTCAGTCATAATTCATTTGCATTTATTGCTTGTCGATTTATTAATATTTCAGTGCATTCCCTTTATACCCTTCTACCGTGACGAGGTAAATAATAGAAAGCAAAAAAAAGGTATTTATTCTTTACTTTCTCAAGATAAAAATATTTTCTCTTCACATCGCAATCGAACGGCTAAAAATGTCAATCAAGATCGCCAGAGAGGAAAGACTTAAATTGGATTTTAATTAGAAAAACCAACAAGTACAATTCTGAGAGGTAAAATCGAAGGCATGTTTGTTAGAGTGGAAATAAAATTAGGAAACGGAAATAATAGAATAAAGCAAACAATTACATTTTAGATGTCGCCCTGAAGGACTTGTTTAATTATTTCTGCAGCAGCTATTTTAACGTATTTAGATTCCCACGGTAGTAAGCATGCTATTAATTGCAAGAATTCGTAAACGCTGGGATGTGTGTAATTAATGTTCAATATACTAAATTCTTTCCTGGTACTCTAAACTCGAAATGTTAACTAAGGTGAATACTTCTCGATAATATTCATAGCCACGTTTCACAAGTGAAATATGGATTTATTACGATTTACAATATGTATAAAACAACAAGTAACTCTTTCTGTAAGGTAGGACTATTTAATGTACCAGATGGGGCATATAACTTCATAAACATTCTTTTTAGTAAAAATTGATTTAGATACGTGTTACATAGTTCGAAGAGGACAATGTAATGTACGATTCAATGTTATTGTATTATTTATAATTTCCAATGATTTACGAGCACTATAAATAATACGAAAATAAATCATTGGATTTATTTTTTACTTATATAATATTTATATAGAAAGGTAATAGAGGTTTAAAAGTTAAAAGTTTAACAAAGGATATTATATACCGCGCTAGGTATTAAGTGAATAATTACCGAGTTATTCACAATAGAATATACACGGCTGCCTAGTATTGAATGTACAGGGTGAACCAATTAAAAATTGGCACTTCTAGTACGTTTGAACGTATAGCATTAGTGAAAAATTCGTTTAAAAAATTTATACGATTTAAAAAAAGGCAGTTGAATAATCAATTTTTTGTTATCTTACTTTTTTATTAATAGGTGGTCTCTTTGGGTTTTTTAAAGGGACACCTTGTATTTTATTCTAGAATTGGAAAAATTATCGAACGATACAGGACTAAGAGTCAATATCTTTTAAAACTTTAAATAATTATTATTATTACTTTAAATAATTTTCACTCCATGAAAGTGTGGACACAATTTGGAGCTTTATTTATATTAAAAGTTATTTTAAGAATGTCTTAGAGGTTATTGACTTTGGATCTTACACAATACCCTACAATTGGTTTACTAATCATTCGATAATCTTCCGAATTGGAGAGTGAAATATACCATATTTTATTTAAGAAACTCAAGGCGACCTCTATATCTTGATAAAATAACCAGATAGCAAAAAAACTGATTACACTACTTTATGTCCTCCTTCATATAATGCTACTTTTGTTCAACAAATTTTTCTCTAATTTTTATAGTCTCAATGATATACAAGATGGTAATTTTTAGTCGTTCACCCTGTATAGGGAGTAGCATTGAAGAAATTTTCTCATGCAAATATTTAGGTAAACATCCACTGTGTACATAGTATCGTCTAATAAATTTTTGTCTAGCATTTAGTGCTTTTTCAAGTTACTTACAATTATATACCTATATAAAAGGTGTTCCATTTAACCCAGTGATGGCCACGGGAGCTTCCCCCACTCTAGGTCCATTCCCTTCCTTTCGGATGCCTATTCGTACCCCCTGGGTCCATCGTCGTCCCAGATCACAGCTTATATGACGGGAATGGACCTAGAGTAGGCGAAAGCTCGAGCTCCCGCGGCCATCACTGATTTAACGCTTTGAGAATGATAATCGCATATATACGTTCCAAAAAATTGTTCACCGTATGCTACGAGTCACCGTACTGGTCCAGGGCCAGTTGTTTGTTGTACGCTATAAACCAGGGGTGGCCAAAGCATCGACCGCGTAACTATTCCTAGTCGCCCGCCTGTCTGATATATGTCCACATCTCTGGTTGATTAGTTTGTGAGAAGAAATCATTTTTTCTCTTATTTAAATAACTTGATATTGAATATAATTAGTAATATCTATGTTTTTCTCCTGCTATAAACAATATGTATGTATTCGGATGAACTATCACCTCAACTTATTTTATTAAAATATATATATTTCGTTACATATTTTAGAGTTCTAAAGCACAAAACAACTAAACAATCGACATCGTACGTATCATTACAATGAAATATTCAGTATAACACGTGTCCTACTCCGAAACATCTCAGTACATGATGCACGCTGTTTCTCAAAATTGTCAGGGCTTAAATGATTAAACAACCACAGATAACCTTGAAATCTTGGAAACTACAAGTAACAGCAAATGACTGAGCAATACATTACCCGATTCGAGCAATGGAGCATTTATTTAACCCATTTTTTCGTAAAATCAATATGAAGCTGCCCAAGTGATTCCAGTTACGTGCCCACCCCGTATACACACGCACATTGTTATGATAGACAACAATATATCACACACACGGTGCATCTGGATGACCTTTATATGTAGCACAATTCAAAGGATCAACCTATATTTCAGTACGAGAACATTACTCTCACCGACGTTACGAAGTTAACAATTGAATTAGCACGTGCTGTGATGGTTTCTGGAACAATAGGGAGGAAAGTGATTCCGCGGTGACAAACAATGGCAACGTGGACAGCGAAGCAGGGACGTATTCCAGCGGAAAAAGTAAAGGTAAAAGTCACGGGTGAAGTGAACGAGAACAAAGTAGAAAAAGGGGCGCGAGAGACAGAGAAAGGGAGCATTGAAATGGGGTTGCGAGTACAAGGTTAAGTGCTAACAAGGAAAGCTACCGAAGCGTATGTATGGTTTCTGGCGTAATCGGACAATAGTTGACAAGATATTTAATGTTAAATTTCCGATAGGGTTTGTCTACTCTTCTGTAATAGCGTCTTTCAAGTACAAGAACGTGGGGCAGTCGACTAGGCGCTATGTTCTTACGCAGAGTGTCTGTTTACATTAACACTTTGATGGCTGCTGTCGCACACACGTGATTTAATTATTTTGAATAGTATGCTTGTAAATTAAGTAAGTAACTGTACCTATCACTAGAAAAAAAATGAATAGTCAAATACTCAAAAAATTAAGATTGTAAACAAATCAATATAAAACAAGAAACACAGAATGTTTTATTAAACTTAACTAAAGTCTTGCAAACATGACCAAAGAAAGAAGTTTTCGCAAAATATTTGCAACCGTCAAAGTGTTAAGTATCTTTCAAACTATTAATCATGTATGCCCAAATCATATACAGGGTGAGTCACATAACTTGTCCACTCCGAAAAACTTCTAAAGTATGTGTTTTATAAAAAAGTATTTTACACAGAAATTGCTCGGTATCGAAGGGAACATATGTTGCTGAAACGATTTTTTTTTAAATATCCTACTTGTTTATGAGATATCGAGGTGACGTTGAATTTTTGTAATGAATCGCGTACATTTTTGTATACAAATTTAAAAGAGCAGTGAATTTTCTACAAGATAGTATTAAGCTTTATTTAGCCTAAACCAAATAATTAGTGAAATATTTACAAAAGCGATGTCATACTCTCACAATGTTTAAATCTTGTAACAAGCCTTACGATACTGCATACATTCCATTGTTGTACGAAGTATTGATTTATTGTCACGAGTCCAACAAATAATTAATCATGTATTCTATGATCGTACGTAAGTACATAATTCGATATATTAAATGGTAGATATAAACGAACGCTTGGACAGCAGGAAACGGTATATCCATCTTTCAAGTAATGGTTTGTTTTATTGACAGTTCACAAATAGACGTTACTTTTCGAATAGAATGTACAATAACCATTTCGAACGTGGAGGAAAAATTAAACTGTTAAAATTATGTTCCAACTTTTTATTACGACTCAGGAATATAACTATAAAATCATCCCATAAGTAATGTCGTTTTTAAAAGTGACTTCATCAAACGAAAACAAATTAACAACTGCAGTCATTTTTAATCATCAGGATACTGAATATTAATTTTAGTGTCCTTGTTCAACTACTTCAACAGTTCTTTGATTACATCTTCAACAAATTTCTATTGCTTTAAGATAATTCATTTCAGATTAATTTCAACAATTAGTATCATTGAATTGTTCGTCAGCTAAAAAGCTGTCGAATTACCGAAATAGGCAGTAGTTGGTAAGTACAACTAATTTTGAGTCGGAATCGCCACTATGATATTTTTACACTAAAATTCCGTCGTATTTACAAAGTTGTTAGCAACAGGTCTTTGCTATGGTTATCCAAATTTTCATAAAGAATTCTAAAGAAACTGAGGCCCCTACACTCCACCACATGCACAGTACAACTTTTTCAAAACAAAACCGGATAATATATTCATATTTATTTAATATATACTTTATAAGATAGAGATCGATGTTGCTTATGAGATGACCTGATAATATTAACAACTAAGATTACTGCACACGTGGAGGTCTACTCCCACGCCTAGAAGAGATGACTGGTCTGATGACTAGTTTCTAAGTTGTTTGATTATTAATATTTTTTGTTGTATAGTATCGAGTAATATTAATGTTTTCTTTTACATCTATCAGTCTTAATGAAGAGTCATAAAACACGCAGATTTTGATACATCCTAGTCAATAAATGTTACTTTTTATCGGAGGTCCATGAGCAACCCACATGGATACTTATGTTTCAGAAGTTCACGTGTGCACTGCCGGGTTAAACATTTTATGAGTCAGTAAAAATCAATTTATGAGATTCAATGCAAACCAATAACGAAACAATTTATACTGTGATTGCCATTTATGTTTTTAGCATTGTTCCGTGTATAGGATGCATGATTAAAAAATCTCGGCTTGCTAGTTAGCAGCAAATTCTGCGTTGCAATCTGCTTTTACGCTCTTCACGTACAATGTCACGTTTTTTTCACTATTACTCGCATGAACTACAATTCTTGTAAAAAAGCATATAGTTTACGGTACTCTTTGTTTGGTAATTTTTGTGCGTTCCTTTAATTTGATTATCGAAATAAAATTAGGAAAAGGGTTACTGGATATAAAACGTCGAATTGTACAAACGAAACCATCTGTGAGTTTAACAAATACATTGCACATTCATCATAATTTCCTTTTTTGCGAATTTCATGTATAAAAAACCTGTGGTACAATAAGCAATTGACAAGATTTCTTTCAATAAAGTAGGTAATTGGCTCCTGTGCTGAGTTCCAGTGCGCGAACTGTGATATTACAATTTTGGAGAGCATTCAAGAATGTGATTTGCACGATTGCGAGTGCTTCCTTTTCCACATTGTAAATACTGCAGTAAGAGAACCGTGTAACGCAGCGTGTCGTCGTAATAATGCAGCCTCTAGAATTAATGCCAACCAAATTGCTGTTTGGTATAGTTGAAAAGATACAACTGTAATTAACACGTACAAACACGTGGTAATATTGTATATTTTGACAATGTGGAAGATCTTCTAGCGGACACATTAGAAGTGTAATTAAAGAATTGCCTTTTTGATCGTTTCAGGTAAGATGCTAATAGCCGGTATACTAGGTGAGACATTCCATATAGCCTACTGTATAATAAGAACTGCATTAATGATAGCTTTTCTCAGGGTTTTGATGTTTGTTTCATTTTATTAATACGTGTGAATTTACACCGAACTTAACTTCCTTTGCCTAAAATGTAGTTTATTTCTTTACACTTTCATAAATAACTTCGAGCAATGTCTCATTAGAAAACTAAAATCAGTAAAATAAATAGGAAACAATAGTACTAAAAGCAGCTAGAAAATATGAAGTAGTATAGACAATAAAATATGCAAAGGCAAACTGAATTCAACCTGGAGAATTAACATTGCAATTGTGAAATTTACATAGAAATTGCCGTTGAGAACGTGCAACAAATTTAGCACAGGCGTACCTTTCGATCATGATAAATAAAACAGTGAAAGGGTTAACATCCACGTAAAACGACATTATTACGTATTATGTCATGTATGGACAACGTAAACTTTTATACTTTCGCTATGTTGCTATACATTATTGCCAAAACATTACAAAGACATTTCACAGTTCAATAGAATCGGTGAAAGTTGTATAGAAACGAGTTGCATATTGACTGTGAACATTACATACATTTTGTAGATCCATCTACAGTAATTGTTATTCTTGTACAAAAGAAATTTCTCCTATGTGGAAATTCCAACCACGGTTAGATTTACAAAGTGAAGACTAACTGGAATATTAAATGGGTAACACAAAATAATTTTTAAGTTTTTTATGCACAGAAAAATGAATATGAAAATGCTTCTGTTTTGTTCCAAACAACATTCGTTTTAAAAATTAACATATGCAAGGCAGTTTCACTAGCTTTATTATCGTGGTGTAATGATATTTATTTTATTTAGACATTACTATCATCACGGGGCGATGCATTACAGGTGTTACCTTTAATTTATTTGTCACTCTATCTTTAATTTATTTGTCACTCTATCTTTAATTTATTTTGTCATCACTAAGTGATAAAAGTATGTCGAATCTACTAGGAAAGCGTATCCGTACTTCAATTTGCATTTTTTCTGCTTCATCCCTTTTAATGTACACTACTTCCATACAGCTCTAAAACTCTTTATACAAACCCGTCGATATTGATTAATCCTTAGCTGCAGTATTAATTATGCACTTCGTTTTACGAGCTACATAAAATTGAATCAGCAAGAAAAAACTTGACAGTAATTGTTCATTAAAGAAGTGGTAAACTCTTCGACAAGTTTGTTTAACAGTTTGCATGTGGACAAAGACATCCGACGATGCTCTGCGATTCTATTGTCCTACCGAGAATCCGCAGCAGCCGGTGAAAACCATAAGACATCGAATAAACAAGGAAACAGATAGAGAGGTGGATCGATAGGAGGGCAACGATGTAAGGAATTCTCGTCGGGGATTTTTGGTTAAGTTCATGCTCGAAGCAAATACGTTTCCAAAGGATGGAGCGCTGCGGTCGCGAATATCGGAATTCACAATACACGTATAGCTGGGTGAACCAAAGTAACCGCGAGAGTGCTTTGAAATGGGTTGCGGGAACAAGGTTGAGTTCTAGGATATCAGAATATACGGCCGCGTAACGGTGCAAAGTACGTGGCACGATGAAATTTATGATACGAACGGTAAGAGCTCTCCTAAGGCCGGCACACTCGAACGCCGTGGAACACAATTTTTCGGTCTTCGTTGCTTTCTTGTCGCATAAAATCTAGGATCTTTACATGTCGCGATCGTAACTTCTTCGTCGAACTGCTCCTCCTGTCGACGGGAATGAATTCTTGTCGGTGAAAACGCGAAAAATCTCCGCTACCTTCCGATGTTTCGCGAGGATCTCGTGATCGCCGCGTGAATCATCGCGCATCGACCGTGTTCTGGGCTGGATTAACCATCAAGCAAAATAAGCACGTGCTTAGGACACCATTGAATACCAGAGATAAATTTCGTATCACCATCTTTTACACAATTGTTGATAAACTTGAAACTGAGCATAGAAGAAGTTATTAAAAGCTGATTGATGCTTACCCAGAGGACTTGAACACTAATTTCTCAGCTGAGCTTCAGCAGTTTCACTCATACACTACCGGCTAAGAGCATGGTACCACCTGGTTGGTCCTAAGTCACACTTCATGGCATAAGTCACAAAGGGTGATGGCAACGGATTTAATGTTCACCTGGGACTTTGAAGGATCTATTATGAATTCTTGTAAGATACTGAATAAAATATACTAAAAAGTAAAAAAATGAAATTATTTGTATACTCCTTTTAAGAAATATTAAAAAAATTAATCTTTTCTTCTTTGTGGCGAGGTAGTCCCATACTTTTGGCAGGTAGTGTATGTGTGCCATAAGTTCAGCGCAACCAAAAATGTAATAGCAAGATTCTGTCATGTTGAACTTTATAGAATAATTGTAGAATATAATATTAAGTGTGACTTTCCAAAAGTCGACATTTGCTTTCCTATATTTGTAACATTAATGGTCACAAATTGCTCAGCTAAGCGTTCATTTTCTCAGTTGAAGTATATTAAAAATCCCAACAGAACAACTTGCAACAAGGCAGGCTGGATATCGTATCTCTACTAATTGTAAGTATAAAAGCAGATGTGTTACGTAAGATTAGATTTGCGGATCTGATCAAAGACTTTGCAATTAGAAAAAGTAGGAGAAAGCTTTTCAAATATAAATGAAATGGACGTATAGAAAAATAAACATTATTTTCCATCTTACTCTAAATTTTGTTTCATTTCGAAAAATAAAATTTTATTTTACGGTTTATTATTGTTTATATTTTGAATTAGTTACGTATGACTTAACATGACATAACAAAGGTGCTGTAGTGCAAAGGGTTCGAGAATCAGTATTCAAGCGGGGCTCGTCGTGTTTGTAACGTATTTGTGCTACACGGCTGCTCCGTACAGGTCTTCCATGGCCCACGAGTTAATGATACCACTAGTGCTGATGTTCGCCTAAGCAACGTCACTCCGAGTCATTAATTTTATGACTGTCAAACTCATTTGCAAGCAAGTATTGCCCAGCTAGAGAGAATGTCGTTAATAATTCAAGAATTCCCTAACTTGGTGCCATCTGGAAAGGTACACCCCAGCAATATACAGGTTCCTCCCTTTCCGAATTCTGGCACATCCTCCGCCAGCAAATCACAATTTTGAAATAATTTTGTGACAACAAAATCCACCGAAGTAGAAATAAATTTATACCAACAGGTGAAGATCTAAACAGCGCGATAGTCCTACCTACGTTCTCCATAATTTTATCAGTTAACCCTGCTGTTCTCCTCGGGTCTATATAACCCGAAACAAAGACTAGGTTTTCATAGATATTATGTTTTTAAATATTTCTTTTTAATATTCAACGTATTTAAATAAATTTCGAAATAATTTAGTCTTAAGAAATGTGAAATACTAAAGAAATAAACGCAAAATTAAATACATTGAATATTAAAAAGATATGTTCAAAAACATAGTGCCTATGGTAACGTAATCTTCATTTCGGGCCATATAGACCCGAGGAGAACAGCAGGGTTGAATAGAATGAGTCTATAACAATACCAGTGATGTTTTTTCTCTACGTAACTCACAGTTTCAACATGGCCTTAACACATAAGTTTATGTTAGAGATAGTACAATTGTTCGATAACAATGGCAGCATCCGAAATACCCGGTTCCTCTGAAATGCGTCAATGCGTTGATGTCCGCGAGTATCATGCGAAACATAATTACCATTGATCATCATTGCAAGACCTTGATCAAATAATAATACATTCTACATGATTCTTGTTATATCAATTATGTAAAAGTCTTAATTTTATAAGCACTTGGTAATTTACTTTTTACCAGTAATAGGTGCGTCCTGTTGCGTACCGAGATCTTCGCTTTAATTCAAGGGTATCGCTGTGGTCTCACACAAATGTAATTCTATCCGAGAAATTGTTTGTAGATTGTACTAATTGAGATTGCCCCAAGAGTTGTTGTTCGTTTACGTTGCTTGAGAGCATTTGGGTGGTTTTGAACACCCTCAAAGCAGTTATATACCTATGGGACCGCTTCGGCACCTTACCTAGCGGTCCACTGTTTATTGAAGTTAGTCGAAGAGGAAGGTAGTGAAGTGGAAGCTATGAACGTAAATGTAGGACTGTTTAGTTGGTGGATGTTCAGACATAACTGAAATTTTCTAATATTGTATACCCTCTTAATTTGCAGGCAGTCATCACCCAAACGTTCTGCTATCCGGATATTCTATTATCTGAACACTACATTTCCTTTCAACTTTCAACACAGAGGAACACACTGTGCACGTATATTTTCTTTGCATCCAAATATGTACTAACGTTATGTTTACTTACTTTTATAATAAATAAAATGAATTCTGTTTACAGTACTTTAGTATTTCAGCTAATAAAAACGATTATAATCAGTGTACTATTCAACCTACACCAATACCCTATTACACTTTTGCGTTTCGAGGTTTTAATGTTTAAAGCCTCTTTTATAGCAATGGCTAAGCGTTAGTGGCTAAAACTATGGGATTTGTTCGTTCTCGTTGGCCCAATGCAGGGTATTAAAAAAGTATTCAAAACTCAGGACAGATAATTCATCAAACAGAATACAAAATGTTTAACCCTCAACTGGTGACTTTTGTTACATAACAGGTGAAGTTCGGTCAGTCAGACTCTGTAATTAAATTATCAATAATTGATGACGGGCTCAATATGACCGCGTAAAAACTTTGCATACAAGTAAATCGAAAACCACGAAACTATAAACACGTGGAAACTTTCAGGTCATTTAAAGCGTACTAATTTGAGAGTACTTGCAATGACAAATCAGTGCGAAATATAAGTGGAGTGACAGCAACTGAAACAAAATGAACACTACGTCACCCGTTAAAGGTTAATAAACATGAGCCTAAAAATTAATATTATCCGAGTTTTACAGAATTTTGTGCTAAATAAATTGCTCGAAAGGTTGCTTATAACTTGAACAATATTGAATTGTCAACCTATGTTCATTTAGACACTTATCGTTGAGTCTTTTCTGTTTTTTGAGTACTTTCTATGCTGTAAGTCAGTGATGGCCACGGGAGCTCCGGTCTTCCCCCACTCTAGGTCCATTCCCCTCATACAGACTGTGATCTGTGGCGACGATGGACCGAGAGGGAACAAGGAGGGAACTGAAATGAGGGGAATGGACCTAGAGTGGGGGAAGGTCGTAACTTCGGTGGGCATCACTGACCTAAACGATCATTAATGGAGAATTGTAAACAAAGATGTACGAATACATTAGCAACTAGAAAAAAGGCCTGCAGACGACTCGGTTGCAGGCTTGTCCTCATGTTGGATGCAATATACAGAGAAAATGGGTAACACGGTTTGAGTCGTTTTAGATTTCAAGGAAATCCAACTTTCCAAATAGATTTTTCTAAACATGTTTCGATAGGCTAACGCTCATGGAAGACCTTGTAGACCGTCTGGCGGAAAACAATGGGCCAAGTTACGGCAGACAGGCTTCCAGAAGTTCTCCAATAACGGCGAAGTATTCGGTATAAATATTTGACGAACGCCTCGTTCGTTATACCGAGCAAGTTCTATTTAAACTCGAACGCGACACGTTCAGCCGCGGAGTAGCACGGCGGGCCGAACGAAGACGACCTCACCCGCTACGGAAATTTCCATTTGAGAATATCATGGTTGTTACTACATATTTGAGTATTTGAGCAGACGGCGACTGCTCGAGACTTTCGGGTAATGTTTGATCCTCGCAGCGACGACGGAATATTTTCCGTGTGCTGTGAATTCAAGCAGAAAAAAGCATTTACGAACACGTTACGTTACACGGAGTTGAATGGCGCTGTGGAACGACTGTTAACAGTATACATAGCGGTGGTGGGTACATTTAAAAGAATTTCCGCTTTAAATCAGGTCGCGAAGAAACGTCCGAACACTTTTTATCCGAGGTAATAATGACAAATAAAAACAATAAGTAATTATGCAGATGGAAATATTGTAGCAGCTAACTGGTAATGAAAATAAATTTGAAAATATTATTTGACAAATACATAATTTCCGAACGAATTTTGATACATCATTTTAGAAACACTCTTTTACCTAGTGACTCATTTGCTAACTATTTTAGTGTTTCAAATAATAGCATGAAACAATAAGTGACGATTTTTTGGTTATGTTAACATGGAAATGTTAGAATACTCTATTATTTTATAGTAGACGGACAGTCACAATTAACATAAACATAAATTAAACAAACAATACTAGTAGACATAACAAGATAATGGAACACACGGCGTACGTCCATAACCTGAAGGCAGCTACTTTTAAACTAACTGTAGGGTTCTGAAACATAATTCATGTCCTGGACAATCAGATAACAATTATTCAACTAATCTAACTACCAAATACATTATTATCCAAATGATATCAATTGCAATATAATAAAAGAACAAATGGGAAATAAAATAAAAGTTGGAATTGAAGAAGAATTTAAATAGAACTTAGTTTGTTTACGGAAAGTGGAATACAGTAGAACCTCGATTATCCGAATTGTAACTAGTAATAAGATGACTCACATTTTAACTATATTTCGCATACAAATTTTAATTTTATGTTAGAATTTAAACTACATAGTGGAATAAAATGAAATCCACGGTATCACTGCTGCTAATTTTAAGATAAGATGATCAATTTTAAGATGATCGGTGTTCAGATAATCAAGCTTCTACTGCATATACTAATGCATAGAAATGGTAAAAGGTAAATGTGTAATTCCAACATTTTACAGTGTCACTCTTTATTTGATCACTGTGAGATCTGTTTTTATCGTCTCGGCAGAATTGATACCGACTGCTTAGCATGTGGCCGAGCATATTCTAAACAGCTGAGGAAAGCGGGGACTTTCTCTCGACGTTTTGCAAAAGAAATTCCACGGGAGAACAGCTGCCCATTCCATGGTAGAATTCATGTACGCAATGCTATGCTCTCGCTCGACAATATACACGTGCATATGCACACGCATTTGGAACACGCGGTTACAATTTTACAACAGAACCATTTTCCATCGTTTCAGAATTTCAACGTAATGCAAAATATAAATGCAATTATTAATTAAATGGAAAAACTTTATGGACAAGATGATTACTGCGTTATTTATAAGGATTACTTCAGTCAAACTGTTTTATGTGCGGTATAAAATATATGCTCTATGTTACAGCTTTTTAATACGTTATACTTCGTGACCATGGAAAAATCAAAGTAGTGTTTTTGTACAGAGTATCCCACCTAACATGGTCACCCTTAATTATTATGTTATTTGTAAAGATACAAAAAAATGCTTCGAGAGGAAGTTATTGTACACGAGGGGAGAAGTTAGACTACAGGAGTGAAGGTCATCCGAAGGTCAAGTTGTGATACATGGTTGAATGTGTTTCGATACCAGCTTTCTTATGGTAAACGAAAAAAGACGTCATTCCGTTTAAAAAAAATGTTACTATTGGTAAAATCTGAAAAGATATGACCATGGGATGACCTTCACCCCCATAGTCTAATTTACCCCCTGGAGTACAATAACTTTCTCTCGAAAAATATATTTGTACCTTTACAAATAACAATATAATTAAGGATGGCAGAGTTAGGTGAGATCCTGTATAAGTAAGAGCGTTCTTTTTTTTCATATTAGTTTTATTCTTCCCTTTAAGTAATGATATCAGATAGTGATACCGGAGAAAATGTCAAATGGATAATTCTAATAATTAAGAAAAGTATATAAAGATGCACTGCGAGCTGCGACAAAAGTATAAGACGGTGTACATCAATTAAGTCAGTAGAACGTTTTAAAGAAGTATTCACGCTAAATTTTGTTAATAATATTAATCTTAAGGTATTCTGAACATAGTTTCATCACGTTAAGAAATTAAACAACCTACATCGCATTTTCAAGAATTAAATGAAAGCAAAATTAAGGAGGGCATTCAGCTTTGCACATTTCACAAATAATTAGACGAAATCGGTGTGTTACTTATAATTACCTGTAAAATAAACGTCGTTAAGTAATTGTATAAAAAAGCAAGATTGGACTTTACTATCTAGCAAGCAAGTCAGCTGAAAAATATTTTAACTTAGCACAGATTATCTTCAGCATGATTACGCCTGGAAATCTTTAAGCCATAAAAGAAAAACATAAATTTACACAAATCGTTATTATTAGAAATCTCAAATAGCTACTTTAGTTTTTATTTTACTGTATCACTTTACTCTATTACTATACTGTATTAAAGAAAACATCTTCTTCTCTGAGATATGTTTCTATAGTGTCAAAACTAAGGCTAAGTTTTAGTGATTCATCCTATACAGTGTGTCCGCGCCAAAGTGATACAGGCCCGTAATTTCTAAAGTATTAAAGACACAAAAAAATTGTTTACATGAAAATTGCATGGTACAAGAGGGCACAGTTTTTAACGAAGACGAACTTTTTTTACATTATTAGTTTAAGAGATATGATGGACAAGTTCGTTTCTTTAAATGGAACTATGTACTTTTGTTCAGATCACTCGATAGTGCTTTTCAAGACGAATTCACTGACCTTTAATGTATAGACCCGATTTTTAGTGGTTTTCGAGATACTGCGCTTACAAATTTACTGATCTTCAACGGAAGAAACCCGGCCAAATAGGAAATACCGGTGGTAGTTCTGTCCGCGCCTGAAGTGCCACGTGTTAAACATTGCCCCTTGAAACAGATACGAAAGGTCTGCACCAGGAACGGCAGGCCCAAATCTGGACAATTCTTTTCCGGTCACAGATGTAGCATTTACAATGTCGAGAAAGGTATCGTTGATACTTTCCAATGGAAAACTATAGACCAGAGTTTGGGTCTGCCGTTCCTGGTGCAGACTCCTCGTATCTGTTTCAAGAGGCAATGTCTAACACGTGGAACTTAAAGCGCGAACAAGACCGCTACTGGTATTTCCTATTCGGCTGGGTTTCTTCCGTTGAAAATCGGTAAATTTGTAGGCGCAATATCTCGAAAATCACTAAAAATCGGGTGTATACATTAAAGGTCAGTGAATTCGTCTTGAAAAGCACTATCGAATGATCTGAACAAAAGTACATGGTTCCATTTAAAAAAACGAACTTGATCATCATATCTCTTAAACTAATAATGTAAAAA
Organism: Macropis europaea; assembly: GCA_916610135.2. Lineage (NCBI taxonomy): Eukaryota > Metazoa > Arthropoda > Insecta > Hymenoptera > Melittidae > Macropis > Macropis europaea. The sequence continues at coordinate 19,137,482 of OU744349.1, forward strand.
AGAGTTCGTCTTCGTTAAAAAATGTGCCCCCTTGTACCATGCAATTTTCACATAAACAATTTTTTTATGTCTTTAATACTTGAGAAATTACGGGCCTGTATCACTTTGGCGCGGACACACTGTATAATCAGCAAATAGTATCAACGGAGAGAATATATTTTAAATGAAGCCGATGAATAGTATATTCCACAGATGAGAACTTCAAGTAGGTCTCCATAACCTAATTTCATGGTAGTCAGCAACTATCCGAAAATATCGATTAACACGTTCACTACCACAGTGGAAACACCTATACCTGGTCAGACACACTATAATATGTCAATAAAATGTCAAAACTCTCATTAGCCTGTCCGCTACCATGGTCGATTCGAGAAAAACGTCCACCACAGACCACGATTTATTTTTGTCAATTATCTCTGTCAGTGTGTGACGTCGAGCTCACAAACAGAATCAACGCGTCACACCTATGTGACGCTGGCAGCGAACGTGTTAATATCTATCAATGGTACTCGAGTACCATTTTGCCAAACCAACCGACGGGGTACCCCAATTATTTAAATATGGACGAAGCTACTGAACGATTTGTGCTTAACACATTGAGTGCCACAGTGAAAACAGCCACGCCTAAGTAGACACGATGTAATTAAATTAAATTTGATGTATCTGTCACCGGTGATCGCCATGGCGTTCAACGTGTTAACGAATTATTCCAGGGTAGTCAAACTTCCTCCAAGTCATAGATTACAAGTATGTTTGATAGCATGTTGTAGCAGATTGAAATGTTCAGCGAATTGGAACGTTTCAGAAGTTTGTCACCGTCATTTCTCAATAATTCCATAAAGTACCCGGACGTTTCTCGAGGGACGTGGTACAGTTTGAGCATTTCTGATTCCGACATCGTGTAAGAGACTCTGAAAACATGGAAAATCGTTAAGACAACGTTTCGATCGTTTCGCGCGAAAGAGGCAAGGAATACGAAATTTCTCGTAAATTGCTGTAACGATCGTCGTTACGGCAGCTGGATGGCTCGCCGTTTCGAAGGAAGCACCGCGAATTGGCTCTGGTTCAAGTTGAAACTCGAAACCGACGCGGCGAAAAATGCACCTGAGAGCGCCGCCGAAATCGTTGGTAAACGCTTTGACCGCGTTCGGAAGACCGAGCAGGACTTTCAGATGGAATTTCGAGATTCTTTTTCTTCCATCTGGACGTACCTCGCCGAGAGGCGAATGATTACAGGAACGAGTTCCCCCTTGCGCTCATCCTACCAAATGAATAATTTTTTCTGCCTGGCAGTTATAATATTCAGAATACAACTTAATAAGAAGCTATTATTTATTTCATGTGTAATGTACTGTGCAGAGCTGGAAAGTTGACGTGAGGAAGGAATGCGGGTCTGATTCGTTACAGCAAAATAGGCCCACCTAGTTGGACAGAATCATAAAAATGGTGTACACGCATTTTCTTTATTGTCCGAAACGGTCACATCTACTAATCTACTGCCATACTAGCTACACACCGCGATCCAGAAATAGCAACCACAATGCTACAAGAACACTGTTTATGATTTTGAAAATATAAATTTTTCGACCCATGTTTATTAGGACTTTTCTTCTCCATTTAGCGAGCATTATTTACCCTTCAAGTTCTGAACCCCTTTCTCAATCACCCTGTATCAGGGTGGGTAATAAAACATTTGGGAGCAGCAGGTACATGCTGAAATTTCTTCATGACTCGAAAGAAACTGAGCACAGTCACGAACTTGGAAGGTGTGAAACATAGCTGCTAATTCAAATAATTCATAGTTGAATAAAAGAGAATTGAAGTTTGATAGAATTTTCGCATATAGATCGAAGAAACGGCAGTTCCATGGTAATCGATACATCAATGAGTCGCAAACATTGTTTGTGTGCACATCTGCGGAAAAGTTAAAGAAAACCAAAGACGCGGAAGTACAGCTGAATCGCGGGAAGAAAATACGGATAAGGACAAGTACGAAAAGCTGCCGTTAAATCAAAAAGTATTTGAAAGTATTCGACGAATTTATGAGGACTTATCGACAGATGAGTCATTGGAGAATTATTAACCATTTGACTGCTATTGGCGCCTATAGGCGCTTGACGACGTTCTCCTCATTTCCAAATAAGCCGCCGTCGATGGGCTAAATTCTATAATTTGAACATTCGACCCGAAATATTTTCACTGCGGTAAACAAACTGTCAAAATAGCCACATAATATAGCCGCTTCCATCTTCAACGGAGGATTCTTTTCAATTTTGAAGACGACGGAACTGATGAGCATCAAAATTACCCAACAAGCTAATTGCAGAATGCTGAATATCTATATGGATCCGAATATTGGACGTCGTAAAATTCCCAAAATATATCCTCAAAACTGGCCGAGAAGAGAGAATACCCCCTCCCTTAACTCAAGTTTCTGCAGTCTGTAATATGGCGATTAATGGTATACGATTCGAAAATCAAACTCATTGTTGTTTTTCTAAATGCAGTAAAGAAATTCATTCATTGAAATTTGTCATATTTGTGTTTATATGAGCCGTTTAATCTGAAAATGGTGTAAGTCAAAATAGTCGATTACTGGATAATGAGGGATGAAGTAAAAGTTCTGTAGAATGCAATAATATCAAAGAATGTAACATCTGTTTTATGCAAGCCACTGGAAAGTTAAACCTTAAAATAATAATGCATTTTCCCCCGAAAATCAAGATACATGGTCAAGTCGAATAGGCAAAAAATTGACCTCCACCACTTTTGCATTAAACGGCTCATATGGAAAGTGCAATGACAATGTAGTAACACATTACCTACCGGTTCATTTTGATGTTGATGGGTTGCTACAACTTATAAATAAAAATATGTACAACGTTACTTATTTCCTATATCACTGCAATCACTGCTATCACTCACTAAATAATTACTGAACTATTTAGGCCAGTACAGAAATAAATTAATTATTAACAATGAAATACAAAATTAATTTTTTCTGATCGGTGATCGTTAGTAGCCAAAAACCAATTAATAGACTTCCGGTAGGTAAAGTGTTAAATTCGTGCACACAGAATGCTTTTCCGTATTATACTATTTATGTCATATTTTTCAATATAAAATTAACATATTATTTGCCATGGTAATCGATAAAATAATTTACCATCCTAATGTGCTTTTAGTTTGATTTTAAGTCACTCCATGATTTGTGCGTCATCGGCTACCCATGCATTAATTTTAATTTCATCTAACTGCTAAATTCCCGTGAAATATTGAGTAACATTGATGATACAATGACAATATAAAATAACTGATGCATTGTCTTGTTTATAATCTCAACAATACGTGGTTATAAAAAGCTATTATCGCATGTCTGACTAGTTACAGGATTTTCCACTGTGGCATGAACCGCATTAAATTATGGACTCTATGATCTATTTAAGACTCTGTTATTATACAACGCTGAATGCATATTCATACCAGCCACGACATAGTAGGAAAACAAAAAACACCGATACTCTTGAATGCTTTCACAAAAAAATTTACAGGAAAATTCTTTCTAGCATATTTACATTTTAAAGTCGTTAAAATTACGTATAGTACATTTTTCATAACGTCGCTGCTGGAAAAAAAATTAAGTTGTCCATTTTAGGTAATACACCCTGCACATGTAATCGAACTAATTGTTCATCAGTTAGATGCAAAAGACTTGAAACAATTCACCTTTCTTTTCTGTCATCTGAAATGAAACATCAAAAATATCAATGTACGCATCCGAATGCGTCTAAAAATAGTCTAAAAGATGTTACTAAATAGTGTATTGCACACCAATTTTTATTTAATTTAATCTTTTCCTGTCTGGATTTTTAATTATATTAAAAAATTCTTACGTTCACATAATCTTTCCCAAATGTTTAATTGATTTTTTCTATAATTTCTACAGCGTTGTTTCTTCATTTACACCAAACAAAGAGCGCAATTAGTGCAAAATATTACGTACCTTTATTACGAGGTACTAACTATTGCATAATGCTCCCGAAGATGAGTATAAATCATATACATAAACCTAATGAAAGGGTTGAAACACTTTTCACCGAAAATTGTATATATTTCGCGGATGAAAATAATTTTCGGTAATCATAAATTTTTTCAGTTCGCATACAGATGGAAGAAAAAGGAGACTTCACTCATTCTCGTCTCATAACCGTCAACTTTAGTTCTTACGAAGAAAGTTTCCCATTATGGACGTATAATTTCAGCTTTATCGGTATTCGGAAGTAAAGCGCAACTTCAGGAAACTGCAACTCGGATCAAAACCCTAATTTTTCCCCGCAATAAGCTTTATCTTAACCGTGAACTTTCGTGAGGAATCAGAGAAACCACTTTACGATGTCGAACTTCGTGTTCGAGGAAATGAATATCCACGCGTAAGACGGTATAAAATGCTCTTAAGTAACTTACAGTGAATCATGAGTTCACTCAAACGCTTCAGTCAATATTACCAATCAATAATATTCATATATTCATATTATGAATCAAGTCAGTTCGTGAAAAAGGTAAAGTTACAATATTCTGTTAAAATGTTTTTATTGCGAAAGTTCACTCATAAGTTATACAATGGAATGTTGATTATCCGAACGCGGCTCATCCTAAAGATTCTTCTTTTATGTTAATTGTAAAGTGGAATAATCATTAGTGACACTGTGTACTTTATTTTGTACCACCGTATATTTTTGTATTCTAACCCAAAAGTATTATGTTTGTGAGAAACATGGGTACAATGTGAGACATCTTGTTACTGATTACAGTTCTGATAATCAAGGTTCTACTGTACATGACAACTTTCACGAATATCCAAGAATGTCAAAACAGTTTCTACAATTTTTTCTGGAAATAGTGGCATCACGAAAACCACGAAAGTATTCAGTATCAGCATATTAGTCTGCTTACGAATAGAAATTTAATGTAGATATAGTAAATGTACCCTATATAAGATAGTAAAAAGTTGTACCAAGGTAGCGAAGATCATATCGAATCACCTAACTTTGTTGTCTTTACAATAAAAAATGATTGGTACTGCAAGTGTGTTCTTATTGTGTGGACCTTCAAATATTTTTATTGCATTTAATACTTCCAAGGAAAGCTTTGCAAATGCTATTTGCATACTCGCATATTCTTCAAATTCAATGTAGATAATCCAGATTCCTGCAGGATTCTGAAGTAACAAAGATATTTTAAAATTCATTATACAGCTTCATTTTTTTTAAATTTATACGTATAGTTTGACAGTATGATTTAAAAAATTATCTGGTAACTAAATTTTCTTTGAGGTCATTTTTCGCAAGTGTTTCATTTTTTAATTCATTTCTGTTTGCAGGCACTTTATGTACCGTTAAAAAATTAACAGCAGTGCGATCACAGTTGGAAAATGTATTGCACGCAACAAAATGGTTGTTGTCATTAAAGTTAATGAAGAAGTAGAATGAAATAAAGAAATCTTCTTCGATCTAGTTAAGAAATTGTCTACCGCGAATCTACGGAATTAGCTCATCAATCATCCATCTCACAGCTACTATAATGGAAAGGCGAAATGAACAAAATTTCGGTTGCTGAGTGTCTATAGATTAGTTTGACTGTTCGTCCGATAGATCAATTAGCCAGAGTCCTTTTTTTTGCGCACGTATCCAATTTGAAACAGAAAATAAAGCATCCAGAGTTTTTAGCAGTCGAATTTTTTGCCAGCCACAAAAAACTAACTGACTGTGACGTGAAGAATTGGATTCGAAACACTAATTGATTGACAGAATTATGATATTCTTGACCCGATGAAAAATTAGATTCGTCCCGAAAAATGAGGTATGCAGCTACTGTGTTTTTCCTTTTTCCGAAATTACCAGTGTTACGAAAAATAGAATTACTCGACGTGCATCTTTCGTGAATGATTGATTCGTTCGATAGATAATGTCACCGTCGCGTCGGTACAACTATCTGCTTTGGAATTCAATTTCATTTTTCAAAAAATAGTATACTAGAATTATCCGGTAGACACTCAATTAAAAAAAAAATAGTTACTGTCTTCTAATGCAGATGTGGTTCAGCACAAATCTCACACTAATCTCGTGTGATAGTTTTTTTGCAATTTTCTGTTTTTAATTGATGTTAATGTGTTTATATTAATGCATGTATTTATACATATGATTATATATAAGGTCATTCTACGCAAAATCGGAGACTTTTTGGAGCTACATTTCCTCTGGACTATATCCTCATTTTTCTTCAAATTTTTCAATATTCCTCTGCTATTATAAAATTGCGTCTGTTAAAAACAATTACAAAATAAATGGTTAAAAAAAATTTTTTTTAACTGAAATAATTTTTATTAAGTACTCTTATGTCTCCACTGTAAGCACCCAAAACCTCATTTTTATTAGTTTGTTAGTTTAACAGTTATAATTTATTGAAAAAAGGTTAACACTATATTTCAAGCAGCTGCAAAATCAACAATTTTTGAAATTTTGAAAAATCCTTCCAGATACGTTTATATATCACTAAAGACTACAGCATATCCAAGTTTCAGCACCATCCGAAATGTGGCTCGAAAAAGTGTTGTATTTCGAGTGGAATGACTCATATAGATTTGCATATAATAAATGTCTCAAATACCGTAGAGATCTGTAACAAAATTTTTCTGAATTATACGTGTCTCAATGGACAGTGACCATGCTAACGTATATGTCTTAACATCTAACTAAGAAGTTAGCCCTTCTGAAATCTTATGTCTCGTACGGAGAGGCCATAAACGTGTTCATTAACCTGTTAGTTGTGTACAACTATTTTAAAAGTGTGTACCTACGTTGTGTGGCAAAAATGAAGACATGACGGGTATACTCGTCAAACACAGAGTATATGCAACTGCTGTAAAACTGAATTAAATTATAACGAAATGGCACCTGCTTATTTAGAAAAATGAATAATTTATTGATCAAATTCATTAATATTATCGACAAAACTTAAACATTCATTATTAAAAAAAACCAGGGGAAATTAAATACATGGAAATTCTTTTTTCTTATTTCGTTCTTCTCACAAAATATTCTAAAATATCTGAAATTTACGAATATGCTCGACGAGTATACTCGTCATAGCAGAAAAAATTGCCGTTCCTTCATGACGAATATACTCGTCATGTACAGCTAACAGGTTATACATTCACTGAACTCCTATGGGCGTTTTCCGCACAAAATATAGTATACCCAGTGCTTGTGAAAGTTCGTAACAAGTGAAGAGTGAATTTTAGAATGTCGAGTACGCATTCTTAGAAAAAGGGATCCATGGTCTCGGACTCTTTTCTAACATACTGTATAGTAACGTTATAATAACTCTGGACAAGGAAACAATTCTAGATAAAAATACAAACGTTTCTAACTGGTGGCGTGCAATTTGGAAGCAACGTATCGATTCAGTAAAGTAAAGGGATTCGCTGAATCTAAACGAGGAAAGATTAACTATATTCCTGAAGATTTTCGAAACGCTATGTGACTGCGCGTGATCCTGCAAATCAGCATCTAATTATCGGAGCAATATATTCTGTTTCACGAACCGCGCGAATTAGAATGGAAAAATATTCATAACACAACTATTGCGATTAATTGGAGACTGACCTACTTCATGGATACTTTTAATAATGTCTTATGGCATTGTTCGCTACGTTACAAGCAGCACATGCGTAAATAAACGGGAGCGTACAAATTTTCGTGACAAAGTGGTTCTCGTTCGGCTGAAAAATTTTCTGCAGATAAGGTAAGGCTCGCGTGACGAGTGTCCCGCACGGATACTGATGTAATCAATGACACATGTTCTACAAATATTACTTAGAAAAAAGAACAGTTTTAACTGATCCGAGGAATACCATACCACGAAGAGTGTAACACACGCATGACCCTTTTTATATCGCACAAAGGTGGGGTAAGGAAACCCAATTGACACTTACAGGAAATCCAAAAACACCAAGATAAAAAATGATGAATGATTTAAAATTCATTACAAATATCGAGTATAAATTTAAGAAACGATGTAAACAAATATTAAGTTAATCGGAAAATAGTATGTGCTTTTCCTGTTGATATTATCAGTTTTTATTATTTTTTTCACGCGTGCAAAATAAGTTATCTCACAGATGGAACAGAGTCATAGAAAAACCGGACGATGTATAGGGTGCTTCAGAAATAGGTAGCCAAACTTTGGTAATATATTGTACTCTCCCTAAGCATGAAAAAAGGTCATATAGGCATAGGTCTGAGAACTCTTCTTTTTCGAAATATAAACACTTTTTGTTCACCTCGAAATTTTATATGAATAGCTGTCACACGTAGAATTACGAGCACTGTCACCACTTTTTTCTGTTAGAAGTAAATATTGTAGCAGAGCAAAATCCTAATACTGAAGGCAGCTTATGTCGTAGTAAGTCAGTTTCTATCTGAACATTTGATAGTTAAGACAGTTATCAGGACGGCTTATTCTAATATCGAGTAGCTTATGGCATAAGCAATAGCATAAGCCTTATGCTATTGAAAGTGTGATAATATTAAAAAACCGGATTATTACTGCATGTGTTAAAATTCGGAATACACCTGAAATTTCTGAACGTCTTCGACAGTCTCTGAAATGTCGATGCGATGCATGTATTGTTGCAGAAGGAAACCATTTTCAGCATTTTCTTTAACACGTTAAGTGCCCAGCCCGATTTGCTTGCCGTTCCGTTCAGGCCCGGCCGGTCCGCAGGGACCGGCCGCAGACATTAGGTTCATATTACACGACCGCGCGTGTCGGTCCTTGCGCACTGATATATATATATATATAATCAAAATTCACAAATGTTAGGACCAAAGACAGCCAAAAATGTAACGCAAAAAGTTACAACCTTCTGTAATCAATGTACAAAGACACCTCGCCTTTATTTACCTTGTTTTAATAAATTACATTAATGTTTTTAAGTATTATATTCTTTTCCTTAAAGCATTGATCAAACAAAAACCGATGCCGCCTAAATTAAATGTTCAGTCTCACAAGTACGGAAGGACCGACACACGCGCGGCGATAACAAGAACGAAAAGTCTGCCGCCGGTCCGTGCGGACGGGCGAGGCCCGAATGGAAAGTCTAGCCCCGGTCCCTAGGGACCGGTGAGGCCCGAATGGAAAGTCTAGCCCCGGTCCCTAGGGACCGGCGTGGCGTTTAACGTGTTAAACAAGTTTTAAGGATTCCTAAAATACCTTGTCACAAACAAAACATATTTATACATATTTTGGAAAGGAAAAATTTTAGGACATATGTTTATATGACCTTTTCTGATCTTTAGGAAAAGTAGACTACGATATCGAAGTTTGGTCACCTATTTCAGAAGCACCCTGTATAGAAGATTAAGATATAAGTTAGCTGAAATAGTAATAAACTGTTATTTTACTAAAATATCCAACAAAATTTTTCGATCAATCTAATATATTTATAGAAACATATATTTTAAATCAAAACATGGTAATACCACATAAAAGTCGAAATACGTCGAGAAGAGGCATTAGTTAAATTAATTGGTAGCCTTTACCATGCTGATGCGCTCCGTTGCTTCACGGAAACGAATTTGAAGTTTATGCACAGTGTATACCAGCGGATTGGCTCACGATCAAGTCGAGGTAAACGATTAATAAGAAAACATGAACGCCAGATCATAGAAGTCTTCCAAAATACGATCTCGAAACGCGTGAAAGTTCATTTTCTGCCTATCATCGATCATGTTCTCGCACGTAAGCTGCGATTCAACGTACTATATTAAACGTACAATTACCACGCATAATTTTTTAGAATTTCTGTGCATTAATTAATTTTATACGATAAATGAACGATAAATTTCATTATGCTGCCTGTAGAAACGCGATTTGTTGTAAATTCCCTCGTTTTTTTCGACCTCCGCCCTTTCTGTGTAGTTAATTAATTTAAATGGACGACGTTAAAATCGAAATTTAATTCTCCACGGGCTGTATTGTTAATCGTACAAACCGGGCGACAACGTACGATGATTTATGACGTATTATGCCATAGCACGCGGCCCGAACGTATCGCTTTTTCTCGACGGCAATAGCGTAACTCCGACAGAATTATTACCGTTACAGTTCGCCGGAAAATTGGTTCGAAAAATTTGATTCGAATTCAATATTCCTATCGTATCGATTTATGTTAATGCGTCGAACGTTTCTCTCTCCACGGTGGCCGAACGAATAAACGTTCTTTATCTTTATTAGGTAAGTTAATTACGTCGTATCTATCGCGTCGCGTCGAATCGGTCGCTATCTATTACGCGCTGTTAATTAACTCGATTACGAAATAGGGGCTTGATTGTTGCCGAATATGTTGGCATTACGTCACTAGTAAATATAGTATTATTCCGGTCGCATCGACGTGGTTCATTTGCCACGTAAAAGTGAAACTGGTGGCTGACGTATAGTTGCATAGCGCGAATTGGCCCGCGTTCAAGTCGGAACTCAAAACGGTATGGCGGGAACCACGCAACGCTGGATCATCAAGCTACGTGATGAACATTCCAGAACGTTTCGCCGACTAATTCTAAGTAAACTAGAAAGGAGAATATTTTTCTTTGCCACCTTACGGGGGATTTCTGGTTTGGACGGTGATAAAAATTGACTTTTTTTACCTATTCCTAATCTTTGTTGTCCCTACAACATGCTCTCAAATTTTTTTGGGAAACCTTTAGTATTAACGGAGTTATTACAAGGACCAGCGTAACACTGCACAGCAATACAAAGGTACCTAACCGGTGAAAAATGCGTTTTTCTCGAAACGCAGTTTTCGAAACTGGTGTCCATAATTAGAGAAAAACTACATGGTCGATTTCATTGAAATTTTACAGGCATATTCAGTAGACAACCCTCTATAGCCGGACTTAGAATTATGTTGTTAGGTTCATTTTTTACATTTTTTAAGGCTAGAAAACAGTATAAAATTATGGTAAAAATTGAACAGTTTCGTTTAAATCGTTCCCATTCCATTTCTTTTAACGATAAATAAATAATTTTAGTTCCGGATATAGCCACAAATGTGTTAATGGAAATAATGTTTGATTTTCCAATTTCAAACCACTAAGACCCCCGGCAGGACGGACACCGTTTGGGTCTGTCGAATAATTCAAGCCGACTTTAACGACATCTGTCTTGAAAAATTTCCATACTTTTTACATCAACAAAATATTAAATTAAAGCCCGAGCCTTAAATAATGACAAACGAAAAACGGTATTTTAAAATATTTATTCCATTTACCCAGAAAAAATCCTAAACATGCGCTTAAAAATAGTGTCCTAGACCAGAAATCCCACTTAACGCGTTGACTACCGCAGTGGAAACGCCCACACATGGTCAGACGCACTATAATAGGTCAATAAAATTTAAAAACTCTCATTAACACGTTCGTTACCACGGTCAATTCGAGAAAGACGCACAGACCACGCTTTCCTTTTATCAATTATATCTGTCACACGTGAGTGACGTCGAGCTCTCAAAACAGAATCGACGCGTCACACGTATGTGACGCTGGTAGCGAACGTGTTAATCCTGGGGTTCTGCTAGTAACTCAAACACAGAAATACTACAAAGACTTCATTGTCAGTCAAAAACACTAACAATAAGAACTATCGTAAACGCACCATGGTACGTCACAAATGAGATACTTCATGGCCATTTAAAAATACAAATTGTGAAAGAGGAAATCGCGAGATGTAGCACAAAATACCTAAGCAGACTAGAAAGTCATCCGAATCTCCATGCTGCTAATCTTGTGGACAATAGCCTACAAATATGAAGACTCAAGAGGCACCACGTACTAGATCTTCCTCATCGTTTTACAAAATAGCTAAAACTAGCCAGGGGCTGAACACATGCACTTGTAGTTAGAAAGTATAGAGCAACACACTGCGTGTTGCAGCTAGAAAGTACAGAGCAACACACAATGTGTTGCTCTCGTCAAAAGCTTGTACCAATAACACATTTGCTTATAATCTCCTGTGAATAGACGATTGATTGCAAATAAACTTGGTTGATATAGTAAAAAAAAAATCTTAGCCCTGGAGCGGTTGCGTAGATGACAGTTGTCAACTAAAGTGTTGTCTATTTTCTTTCTAATAGAGGGGTAAGGTTGAAGAGCTAAGAGTCTGTTTTAGGGAGGGTGTACTTTTTATCTGGCAATGAGTTTGGTCATTAGTTCCGTACGTTTTGGTTCTGCGACTTTATAACTAATAAAAACCTGTCGGAGGACAATTGTCATCCATACGATCTTTCATGTAAATATTTCTGTTCGCAGTTTTTTTTAATGTTTTACGTTATTTTTTATTTTTACCCCACTGCTTAGTATTTTATTTTGTTCTAGATTTAATACTCGCTGGTTTTAGACTAAAAATACACCTTAAAGCATTAAGATCTACGTTTGCGAAGGAAAAAATCCATTTCACGCTCTTGTAAATATCATACATTTCTCTACATTTTTCTTTCCTTTTTTTTTTTCTTATTTTACTTTGTTCGTTCTGCATGTTATTCTAGAAGTACGACTGAGAATTGTATAAAGTGTGATAGCTGGGTGTGCTTGGATCATTCTGACGTAATGTGCAAACAATGTCTGCAGACACGAAAAATGATTTAAACGAGTAATAATGTAAATATGTAAATACTTTTTTAACCTGAAATCATTAATCATTAAGATACAAAAGTGACAAATGCTACAGTGAAATAGTAATATTTGAAACCCAAAAGTCGGAAACTGAAAATGTAATACCAAATACAAATATTAATATTATGAGACAAATTGAAAAAATTAAAATGGATGACGGCTATAACAATCACAATTATTGAAACTAGATTTTCGTGTCCGTAAACGTTGTTTAAATAGACAACAATTACTGGACTGAAGATTGGTTATACCAAACTGGTCTACTGTCATCTGATGAGCAGAAATAATTCGCCACTTTGTCACGTTTACAACAATATGCACATATGCATATCACGTTCAAATAAACCAGTAAGTTATTGATACTATCTGTGTACAGTGTGGGGTGATAACTTTGACCACCTGGAATATCTCCATTATTTTTAGAGATATGAAAAAACTGTACAGAAGCTGTATGGTACCGAGGAAGCCATAATATTTCAGGAGTAACTTTTTTTTGTAGGTGGAGGTCTTTGACAATTTCGAAGTCGTCTGTATTTTTTTTAAATGGCTTGCTACAATTTCTTATTCCTAGGAGACTAGCGTATGTTTGGACCAGTGATGGCCACCAGAGCTGCGACCTTCCCCCACTCTAGGTCCATTCCCCTCATATAGGCTATGATCTGGAACGGCGATGGACAGAAGGGAAACGAGGGAAATGGACTTAGAGTGGGGGAAGGCCGCAGTTCCAGTGGCCGTCATTGGTTTAGACGATTTCAACGACGTATAGTACAAGGTCAGTATAGCATGCGATGGAATCAATCTGGAAGTAATAAGATGTGTGCGGATTTCAGCAAGTTGATGATTGCAGTGTTACTTCGACACGGAGGCCACTTCGAGCACTTCTTGTGACGCCAAAATCGTTGATTTACTCCTTTATTTAACGTTGAATCATCAAATTGGAAAACTGGTTAAACTTCAGTCCTGTTATACCGTCTTTCTATCAAACTTATGTTACTTAATTGCATAAAACGCAGAAATACGTGCGAACAAAAATCTGCAAGTTTTTAGTGTCACATATAAAAATAAAATTATAATTAAAGTTGCGTTAAATACTTTCCAAATATGACAACGGAATGTGATGGTTATTTACAAATTCTTTTTAAATTTAATTTTATTTTCCAAATAATTAATTTAGAAATAATTAGTTTAGAACACTTTTTTATGATTGCTTGAAGAAATGCTATTATTTTCCTCCGGATGTTTCACTACAGAATAATGCACCGTTTCTGTCAAATTGGAACAGGCTAAATGATTTTGATGCTGTCCACCGAAATGATCAAAAATTTCCATAACGTGATTTCGCGAGGAACGTTGCAAATAAATGTGACAAATAATGACGTTGCGAATTATTTACGACAGGCAGTCGCGAATATAAATCGCATTTTGGAATGTTATGTATCGTTACAAAATTACAACGGGAGATTTATACCGAAACGCAAAATACTGATATTTTTCGGCTGCGAATGGGTAACAATTATGGAAACGGAAATCTAAAAGCATTGCTGTAACGTGCAAACGTTAGCATGTATTGTTAGAAAAATCACAAAGCAAGATGTTAAAACACCAAGCGCTAATGAAAATTCAGTTCTTTCGATAAATGGGTTTTAATTGTACACGGTATCCATGAAACGCTGTGTAAAAAGAACCGCGATTAATTCCGATTATGGAATCAGATTAAATTTCGGAACGAAGAAAAGGAAAAAGATCAACAAACGATCCATCAAATTAAAATCACGTTATAGTAAATTGCTCTCCGCTAATTGGCTCACTCTTGTGCCGATACTTTCAAGAGAATGCAATCGTTGTTGATTACCGGAAAGGGCGAGTTTCGAGGAAACGTTTCGCTACTTCTTTCGGGGCGAATCTTCGCGAGACTGAAAGAGGTCTCCTCGTTAATTAAACTCGACGAGGAAAATACAATTACCTACAAAACAGTCGAGGAAATTAATTAAGAGTCACTTGTCCGATAGAACATTATTTTCGTCAAAATTTTAACATCCTGCAACGTTAATTAAGCTAATTGGTCGAGCTGTGTCGCGTCATCTTTACTAATAACGGATCTACCCGACGACACGTAAATTAGATCGACTTTCGAAGGCACAACTTCGGCGCGAGCTTTTCTTAATTTCTAATTAAACCTGTCCTGCACCCATCGATGGAATAATTCGACGACAACAACCTCGACATTCATGCCGTGTAACCATAGCAGAGTCAAAGCAACCAAGCAAAACCGTCAACAACGCTCCGTCTTCTATCGTTCTTTGATCTGACTTTTCGTTTACAGAAACAGCGACGCTGCAGGATTTATTAAGGGGGATTTCTAGTTTAGGACACTGTTTTTAAGCGCATGTTCAGGATTCTTTCTGAGAAAATGGAATAAATATTTTAAAATGTCGTTTTTTGCTTTTCATTATTTAAGGCTTGAGCTTTAATTTAATATTTTATTGATGTGAAAAATGTGAAAATTTTTCAAAACAGATGTCGTTAAAGTGGGCTTGAATTATGCGACACACCCAAACGGTGTCCGTCCTGCCGGGGGTCCTAGTGGTTTGAAATTGGAAAATCAAACGTTATTTCCATTAACACATTTGTGGCTATAGCCGGAACTAGAATTATTTATGTATCGTTAAAAGAAACGGATTGGGAACGATTGAAGCAAAAGTGGTCAATTTTTACCATAATTTTGTACTATTTTCTAGCCTTAAAAAATGTAAAAAATGAACCTAGCAACATAATTCTAATTCCGGCTATAGAGGGATATCTACTGAATATGCCTATAAAATTTTAATGAAATCGACCATGTAGTTTTTCTATAATTACGGACACCAGTTTCGAAAACTGCGTTTCGAGAAAAACGCATTTCTCACCGGCTTGGTCCCATTGTATTGCTGTGCAGTGTTACGCTTGTCCTTGCTATAACTCCGTTAATACTGAAGCTTTTCACACAAAAATTTGAGAGCACATTGTGGGAACAACAAGGATTTGAATTAGTTAAAGAAAAAAAAAACATTTTTTTTCACCGTCCAAACTAGAAATCCCCCGTAAGTGCCAATAATTTCAAATTTATTTTAGTGATATGTATTTCTAGTGTGTTCTTCTGTTCGACTATATACTTAAGGTCTTTGAATAAAAAATGACCCGAGCGTATGAATAGGAAATAACCAATCACATGTATTATAATAGCTTTAATTATAGAAATACCATATAGTATGCCTAAATTATTTAGTTGTAACACGTTTCACATAATCGATAAAAGGTCCTACACTGGATATATAGAGTGAAACGAGGTTCTGTGTGATACCTTAAATTTGTATGCCAACGAGAACAATTTTCTTTTTGGTATTACTGAAAGTATGCTAACCAGTTTGCATTATTTACAACCCTCCTCTCCACAGAACTATTCCACATTATTTTATAGTGGACAATATTGAAAGGTTACTGGATAACCCACTTAGGTTTTAAATTTCGTTGGGGATAAAGACGGATTCAATAGCTTCTGGGGATTTTCATCCAGAAGTATAGACATGGTTGGGTTTTGCCAAACTTAACCCTTCGAGGCTTGGAAATTTCGAGAAAAAATGTACGCTATGTGCTGAAATTGTCCACGGTAGGAGACGTGTTAAACCGAATATTTCGTTATAATAATATAATTAATATCGATTATTCAATTGTTTTAACGCTCCAAAAGTGCGAAATATGTAACGGAACATTTAATAACATAAGCTGAAATGATAATTTATCCAAAGACATAGGTTCATAACGCACAATGAACAGGTGTGCCTGAACCAGTACGGCGACTCGTAGCACACGGTAAACGATTTTGTAGAACGCATATGTGCGTTCATCGTCCTGAAAGGGGACTTTGAGATGTTCCTTTCATTTTCCACAAAATCGTTTCTATTTATTACTATGGCTTATTTACCATACGATACTTCTAATGAACGTTACGAAATGGAAATTTGAAATTGTACTAGAAAAAGTTTCTAAATCGGGAATTCAAAAAAATATGAATCTTTAGTGATGTGGTAACAAAGTAACTTCGTTTATTATTTACGAATAGCCCAGTTTCACGAGGGATTGATTTTGGCTCTGCCCAATAAAATCTGGTTCAAAAAGTCTACTAATAAAAACTCTTTTTATGGCAAAAATGCCACATCTGTTGTGCGCTTCTGTAGTTAGTTAATTTGACCGTATTAACCGACTCGTAAATGCGATAAAAGGTCTTGAAACAGTCTTTGAAGGTATGATACAACATTCTGAGCTCGTCTTACCCTTTCTCGGCACGGTCGAAGAAATCCTTTCATCCCTGTTGTCTCGGTTCGACTCTCTGTGTTTATTCTGCAGGATGCGACCGCCTAGAAGAAAAAGAAAGGGAAACGTCAGTTTCTGTTCTACATAGGCGTATTGCGCAACGACAGGACAATAAACAACGCAATTCCTATCGTTTACTCGTTCGCAGGCGATGAGCAACAAAGACGGTGATATTCAAATTGTATGCTATATCTACCCTTACGCTCCCTAATCAGAAACAAATCTCTTTATCCTTATCGGTGATGTTCCACCGCTTTTACATTCATTCTCCAGAATATATCTACTGAAGAACAAAAGCGACATTAAAATGTATTTTATTCGAACTTTATGGGATTTTTGCTACTGAACGATTGTCAGGCTTTCCTTTTATCGTTATTTGATTCCCTCGCTGCCGACACATATAATAACCTTGCAATTCACCTTTTTCACTCGTCCATTGTTTGCTGTGTACACTTTAAACCTGCCCTGTACACGAAACACAAGATTCTATACTTCTTTTCTAACGATGGTACGAAACAATTTATCACAAGACGAACGAGATATTATTTTCGCAATTACAAGCGTTAGATCGAGACATCCTTGGAATTAGTTTTTAAAGTGATTAATTCCAGTAGACATTTCAACGTGCTTTTTATATCTCGAGAAAACCATATTGCAGTAGAAACATCTTAAGAAATACGATGGTTGGATTTAATCTAATTTCATGATACAATGTTTGATGGAGCACTATATAATTACACTGGTTAAAAACGTACCTACGTTTGAATTAAAACAATTATTAGCGCATTACAAAAAGAACTTTACTCATGATTTACTTTTCCTATAAAATTTTAAGCAAGACTGGCACACATTCTTAACACTTTGACTGTCATGTCACCCATACATGTGTGACACTTAAATTCAGTTCTTATTTATTTGAATACGAATACTATTAGCGTAGTGTTTAAGAAGATTTAACAGAAACAGCGGGAGGTATAAATTATTACTACCATTATTAATCAAAAGAAGTATAATTTTAGATTACTTTCGGAACGCATCGAAGTCCAGAAAATCGTTTCGCTTCTGTCTAGTGTATACAGTATAGCAATCAACATGTTAAAAGAAGATTTTCACGTGCCTGACCAGTTACAAGGTTTATCGGTGTGGCACGAGAAGTGTTAAAAAATAAATAATCCGTCTTTTACAATGGTTTAATGAAATCCATTTAATCCGAGCGTAGCGAGTTCAAAGAATGTGGAGGTGAAATATGACCTGAAAAATCAATGGCCAAAATTATCATACTGGAATTCATCGCGTCCCCAAAGCAAGTACTAAAAATCCAATTAATCGTAAATTAAACGAGAACACAGAGTATCTAGTGAAAAATCATTAGAGGAATTTCCGCGCAGAGTGAAGCGCGTTCGGTGAACTAGAGACACGTACTCCCAGGCAATATTTAGCCCGGCATCTAATGACTATTTATACAACGATTAAGGTACAAAGTATCCCCTAACCCAACCGCTATCACGACGTCCTCGACCCGGCAAACTCTTACGCGGCAACAACGACGATATTCAAATTTCATCCGGCTCCCTCCCTCGCCCCGTACTCCGGGAAGCTCCAAAACAAATCCTTTTATCCTCCGCGTTCCCTCGGTGCTGCGTCTAACCGTCCTGGAGGATGTGTTCGAGCAAAAGGAAGCGCTGCAGTTCCGTGCCGAGAGAACACTTCATCAACCGCTGGGAGGAAACGTATGTATGTTGCGCAACAACCTGGTGGATACATCCACGTTGCAGCGTGTTCGGTTCGCGAGGATGGTGTGGAGGGTGAGGAGAAACGGAACGCGAAGGTTACCATTCTCCGGTGTGGTGAATGGTGCATAAACTACTCGTCATTATTTCATCGAACCGTCGCCAGCCGGGTTCAACAGGTACGTTTCTCAAAACGATACGCGATTCCAAGGGAACGACCAGTGAAGGAGAGAGAGAGCGAGCGAGAGCGAGAGAGAGAGAGAGAGAGAGAGAGAGAGAAATCGGGGTAAGTTGCGAGGATTAGAAAAAAGAAAGGCGAACGAACGAGTCCTGTAGGGGTATACTTTATGCGGGGGTGCGCGCACACTCGCTGACTCGCTCGCCATCTTTTTCTTTGGCAGAGCTCAGACGAAACAGGAGGAAGAAGAGGGGATGAACATCGAGAGCCTTCAGCGAAACTGGCCCCAGGCCAAGGCATTATTTTCGAGAGAAGGAGGAGAGAGAGGGTCGTACGAGCGTGGCCGTATGACAGACCAAGAGAAAAGGAAGTAGGGGTGCACTCGGAGGAACAAGGAGGAGACTAGGGTTCGTAGCCCAAATGAATATTTAATTTCTGCATATCTCACTCCGGCTGAAGTTCAGCACGACGGAGCGGTCGCCTTTCCCAAGGGGGTGAAAGGAAGCTCCGTATCCCTTGTAGTAGTAACAACCCCTTGTGATGCAGGGTAGAGTCCTCGCGGAAGTCGTGTGCCCCATCGTTTCTGTTTAGAAAACCCGTGGATTGCCTATTTTTCTCTGTCTCTCTGTGTTTACTTCTTTTGTGTTCTTTACTCTTCGAATGGTCATCCTTGATATCTCCCTTTCTTTGCGGTTTTCAAAACATCCTTCGGTTCGTTTTATTCCCTTTTCGTGTAGTTTTTCTCCTGCCATTTCAAAGTATCCCCCCCCCCCCTGCCTGTGTTTCTTTCTTATTCTAACTGGCGCAGTTTTCTTTTTACGTTCTCTTCGGACTACTTTCTCCGTTCCTCTCTATTACACCTTTATAGACGCAGTTCCGAGTTTCTTTAATTCTTCATTCTTTTCACTGGTCACGTACTTTCTCCATATTTTACCTGTCTTTCCGTAGAGTTTTCCTTCGTTTTGCACATAATTTCTTTGCTACGATATTTCTCTCTTCACCTTCCCCCAGTTACCAATTTTTCCAGTCTTCCCTACCCTCCGACCTCACGCTCGCGTTTGCTCGTCTATTTTCCTATCCTTCGTACTCTAATATTCTGTTTTCTGTTTTTCATTCCTATATTTAAATCCCCCTTTGTTGTCCCTCCATTTTTCCTGCCAGCACGAACTCTTTTTGCATCCCTTTCCTTACTTGCTTTCATTTGTCTGCGCAACTTCCCCATTTTCGTGCTTCTGTTTTACCCTTTCTTTCGTCTAATTACAGTTTGTTGTCGTCCCATTTCTCCCATGCTCTCCCTCCAGCCATCATTTCCCATACCTCTAGTTCTACCCTCCGGTATTTTCTCCAACTTCTTTTCTATCAATACAGCCCTTCTATTTCACCACAATTCCCTTAGTTTTCCCTCGGTTCTTGTTCTCCCTTCCTTTTTTCTTTACCCTCGTCCTGGCTTCCACGATTCCTTACGTTTCATCGCAACCCTCACCCTTTGCTTTTTAGTTTCTTCTGCAGTCTGCCTAGTATTCATCGCTGCTCTCTCCACGACTTCTCCACAATTTCATTCTCCGCTTTCAGCCTGTCCTCATCCGATGTACTTTCTTCCCTGGCTCACTCACGACTCCCGCCGTTTCGTCGTCACTTTTTCGGCTCCCCCGCAGATCGGTCGCGACCGAAGGGCCAATTACGGGGTTTCTTACGATGAAACGTGGCGATGCCGAGGGCGGAACAGCGGGATAGAAACGAAGGAAAAAGGACAAAGAGGAGAACGGTTCAAAAGCTGAGGTGGCGAGGTCTGCGAAGACAGAAAGAGGTCTACGGGCAGAACGAGAAGCAGAATACGATTGGCAGAGGAGGGTAGTCTCGAGTATTGAAAGGTCGAACAGAAGTACGAGAGAATGTTGTTGCTACTGAAATCCGTATCTCGAGACGAGTAGTATTTCTTGGAAACAGGAATTGCGGCGATATACAGGATCTTCCATAATAAATGAGCAGAACTGCATGGACGGAAGTAGGCGGAAATAATTAACAGTTTCGAGACCGTATAGTATGAAAGTATTCCATAGGCTGGTAGCTGCATTTATTTTCGCGCACATACTATCAATTAAATAATTACTAACTGTTGTAAAATTTTGAGTAATAATAATACAAGATATTGTGTACATAATCATTTAATTCAATCGAATTTGAGCGCCACTTATCGGTGACAACTATACGATCGAATTTAACAGAGGATATTATAGTGTGTCTGACTAGCTATAGGAGTTTTCACTGCGGCAGCCAACTTGTTAACAATTTGAAGGCCACAAATATTTTGGGAAAACTTCTTTTTTTGGCCATTATTGTAAGGCTTTAGTTAATTTTAACAAAACATTCCATATTTCTTGTTTTATATCGATTAGTTGGCAATCTTAATTTTTTAAGTATTTGAATATTTATTTTTTTCTAGCGATAGATACAATTATTTATTTGTTTTACCAGCATACTATTCAAAATAATTATATTTTAATAAATATTAAGAAATCTGTGTGAAAATCGGACATGATTTATCTTAGTTTACAAAATAATAGAAAAATGTAAAATGTTATAAATATCATACCACAAAAAAGGAAAGATTACTGTGTGTTAAAGGCTACCAACACTAATTTCTGAAAAGGACATAACAATTTTCACGCTTGTCTTACAAAAGACGTAGGAGTACATCATCGGCCACGAAAGTGTTAAAAAAGGAAATACATCTCTTTTAAGTGGTGATATATTATTATTGGCATACTTTCGTAGTTGACGAAATGAAAAATTTATTTATGTATGATATATTAACCTTTAGATAATCTTATATAATTAAGGTAAAAATTGGACAATCTCATATTATCAAATATTATCTTAAGAGATGTTTCCAAAGCTTTTCCATAGATTTATGATGTCCACGTTTGTGTTTTAATAACGACTATGTATAAAAAGCAGGAGTATTGTTAGTGCCAATGTAACTGAATAATGAGAAAATTGATAGAACGTACGCACGATTTGTTCATAAAAATTTAAAGATTTCATATGCTTTCACACTTCTGACTGAATGTGGCTTTATGGCAATAAAAATACATAAAGCCTGTTTAAAAATTCGAAGACCTATAAATTTCAGGAAAAAAGATACATCGAACATATTTTCTCCCGCAATATAAATAATTTAGGCGACACAGTCTACATAAACATGTTTCTTATCAGGATGTTTATATGAACTCTTTTCTTTACTTTCATGCGCTGAATTCAGTTTATAAAGTTATACCCGCGCATTATGGACCACCGTGTATACGTGACTCGCATGAAAAGGCAGAGAAAAGATTAAGGCGGTCGCTGGCTGCGTAAAGTTTAAGTAGCCAATTTAAAACACGAAATATGCTTCATTTAATTTTCTTATATTCGTATGGAGATTGAACGAGGAGAAAAGGGAACCGTGAGATCGGACTGAATACCGAAAACGGGGAATTGCAAGGAACTCAAACGAACGATGTAGACCGGGGTCAGAATTAATAACTGGTGGTAACGAATCTAGCAGAGAAACGAAAAGATAAAAGCAGATGAATGGACACACGGGGAATGTTCTCGTGTCGCATGCAGGGAATAACAAGAGTCGCGGATGAAACGGAGAGAAATGATAACTGCGGTTGGTTATGCAAATGCGGAAGGGAGATACCGTGTGAGAAATAAATGGAAACGATGGTGATTTGAAAAACAAAACGAAGTCGTTGAATTTTCTGATTTAAGATCGAACCTCATTTCAATCTCTTCAGGGACATGCGTGTCCTTGCACGTTTAGTTTTTAAAAACACCAAATGCTGTTATCGTTACTGTTTTTTCTATATTACTGTACGTTCTTCCAGTATTGTAAATGTTAAGATTATTATAACAATTATTGTCAGAATACCTTAAAGAAGTATATGTTAGTGTTAAGCGTGAATGGCGAGCGGAGCTATGAAAGCTCCTGGAATACCTATAATCATGTTATTGTAAATCTGTGTATGTATACCGTTAAGGTTCAATAAACAATCATTATTATTATTAAATATTGTTATCATAGATAATTTTATTATACATATATATGTTATATAATGGTCACATACGTGTATATTGTTCTTCTCAGACATTTTCGAATTTTTTTTTCATTTTTCTGGTACCAGTACCAGTATTTATTTATTTATTTATTTGTAGATTGTACGGGTATAAATTCAATACATATACATAGGAAAGAATTAAAAACGAAATAGAAAAATAAAAAGAAAGAAACAGTTACAGGAACATAATATAAAGTAAAATAAAAATAAAAATTAAACATACACGCAATCACAAAGAATTTTTAACTAAGCATTATCTCAACAGTGTGTTGTGTCCCATGTAAAGATTTCTTAAAACAATGAATAGAACCAATGAAAAAATCGATTTCATCTGTAACTGCATTGGCTGATTTTAATATTCGATTGACTGGATCACTTGAACCGTATTTAGATTTTTACGGTAGTATAATGAAATACATGCCTTGTTCTAACATTTCTATGAACGCATATGTAATAAACAAAATTAAACAAAAAATTAAATCAATTTCTTCGAGCTTTAATAAATTTGTCGTCGAAGAGATTAATTATTTTTATATAATTAGAAAATCTGTGAAGTACTGCTGCTGTTGTGACATGCGTTTATCATGTAATATAATTCAGGAATCACGTACGGCAAATTGATGCTTATTTCAATTTCGTTTATATTTAATGTAAAGTAAGATGCTACAGTTAAAAAAATAAAAGTGGGTGTTAAATAGAAGATTATATTCTGCAAGAATGCAGTTTATAGTTACTGTAAAATCTTCATTTTGCAAAAGGAAGCATAGTATACAGCAAGTCCTATTAAAATAAATTGGAAATTCCTTGCTCTACTTCCTTTGTATTAAAAGTTATTCTCGCAATAAGTAGTCGATATAGTGTTACACCGAGGTCATGTTAATATCGTTTTACGTCAAAGGGAAAATGAGCCGAGGATTATCCGAAGAAATTAAAAGCACATATCTGAAAAGATGAGACCATACTTTGGGGTAAAAGAGGAAGAAGGCAAAGAGTAGGAGAAAGTAATCACCCAAGACACTGTATTAATCGTATTAGATTTAATACGACTTTCCATTGCATGTAACACAGTTTACGGTGTTACATTTTTGACGAAATTTTTTATATATTGTAGTAATCGAAGCATAAAATGGCTAGGAAAACGAAAACTTGTGAACTTTAATGGGAAAAGTTTCAAAATGATAATAGAGACACAGATGGTGCATAAAATGTTAACACAATATATTGCGACACGTAAAGCAAAAGCATAATATCCTTTGAATTTTTATTTAAAGCAATTAATATTATTTTCGGCGCGATGGATAAAATGTGCAATGATTAAAGAGCTTTCACGAACGATTGAAAGCTTAAGTAATGCATTATTTTTTTATATTCTTAATATGCATCATTTCATAATGATGTTCAAAGTATTTTCAATTAAAAAACGTGACGGATGACACAGTGAGTATAGCAAAAATTATATGTACAACTGCATATACTGACGCGCAACATGCTATCTATACATACAAGTTGTATTGAGATGAAATTTTAGAGAAGAGGTCCAATTTTTGACGTACTAGATTGCTTACATAAATAATTTCACTTTAACATTCAATAAAATTAAGTCATTAGATCATGAAATCAAATGATTATGCAGAAGATTGCACAATACAGCAATATTAGTATGAATACTAATGTAAATAGAGATATAGATCGAATATTTTACCAATTTGTAAAATTTCGAATGGACAGGTTGAAAAAATGCATTGAACGTGTCACGCAGTACTTGTTTGCATGTTGATATCAAGGACATGTAAACTAGAAAGGAGCACTATCAGTGTAAGCCAGAGCTGAAAATGGTTGAGAAAATTTCAGTCGGGAAAATACAGACTCGAAATTCAAGTCTAACTTGGGAACAATTAGTTTCAAAATTAAATTAAATTCACCTCATTCTACAACCCATCGTAACCTGTAGAACATAACAGAGCTTTTGGAATACAAAGAGAGAGTAGCACACGAATTCTCTGTTCTCAAGTTTCCTACGATAAAAGATAAACAACTTTTTAACTGAATTATTACAAGGGATCAAAAACTGATGTTCTGCATACAGGGATCTTAAGTATCAAAAAGAGTGGATTAATTATGCAAAGTGAAGATTAACAAGCTAGAAGAAACATGCACCAAAGGTATCACCATTCATTTGGAAGGATGTCACCAAGCAATTGCTAAGAATATTTATTGTCAGAGTTATTAGACTGTTTGAAGACGAGCGTTATAAAATAAAACTAGCTTTATTTACGAAGCGTAGAGTTTTAATCCATCAGAATACCAACAAGTGTGTTGTAAAAGCACGCTGTGATTACTATAGCTACAAAGACTGCCAAACGGACAAATGGACCATCCACTGTATTTACTAAACATTTCGTCAGATTTTTACCATTTCTGAAGCTTGTAATACTGCTTCGGGGAAACAAAAAATAAGTAGAATTTATAAAACTGTTATCGCACACTTAATTAAAAAATAAGAAGGGTCTACGCAATACAAATAATAATATCCTATTAAGTAATTATTAGACTGCGTATGTTTATGCAAATATACAATTTTAGATATCAATATTTTTTGTGTTAATGTATTGACGAAATGGAACTTCGAGAAAATTGTATTTTATGTTTTAAATGTTACAAAATGTACTTTTCATTTCACTTACTTTATAACATATACATCTTGCACATGTTCGAATAGGTTAAATTGCATAAAGATCCGCAGTCTAGTAATTATTAATATTAAATGATTATCTAGTAAATTTCGCTTATAAGATGATCTCATATAGATAAACAGATTTGCTGAAAACCATAATTATTAACCTTTTATATGCAATATACAGGGTGTTTATAAATTGTTGACAAAACCTGACCAATACACTATCACGCCTATTAATAAAGAAATGTTGCGTAAACATAAATCTACAAATACTTTGCTTCCGAGTTTCCGTCTTTTAAAACTGCTCACTAATTGTAAGATTTGGTTCTCTAACAGCAAAGTATATTGAACCTCACCTATTCACAATTCTTACTATTACTATTTTTTGCGCATTGTAAAAATGGAACAATCAAATCTATGTAACAAAAATAATAATTAGTGGAAAAACCCAAACTGTTGAGCGCGTATATTCGACATTGTTCTCCCACGGCAGCACTATGTAAGTCAGAGATGGCCATCCGGAGCAAGGCCTGGTTCCAGTGTGCCCCCACTCTGCGTCTATTCCCCTCACGTAAGTTGTAGTCTAGGTATGACGTCGGAAACATCGGTGATTGCCAGTAAATACGGCTTCTCAAGAGATAGTGACGTAATAAGAACAATTTTTTCTATACATGACATGTTTATCTATAGATTACGTCTCTACTTCCTTATTACCTGAGGGGAATGAACGCAGACTCGGGGTAGGGCAGAGCCAAACGTCGCTCCGGATGGCTACCTCTGAACTAAATAGTTTATTAATTATTACGGTATACGAAGTTGACACGAATATCGACAGAACAAACTTCGCTTATTTTTACCGAAAAATGTATACGGCCTAACTATCGTCGAGTTCGTAGGGCACAGCCTCTCGACCTGCGCCGCGTTGAATATGTTAAACGTATAAATACGTCACCGCGTGGAACGTATGAAAGTAAACGAGAGAAGGAAAGGTTGCTGAAGTGAAATTCAAATAAGAAGTAATAACGGCGAGGCGGAATTTTCAGATAGCACTCAAGAGAGGCAGAAAGTTAGACAAAGGAGATGGACCGGGGTGGTGAATGGAGGAGGAGGAGAGACAACGACGGAGACGAGGTCGGAGAAGGTAAAGAGAAGGCGAGTAAAAAAGAACGACAGGGTTCAGGGAAAAACGCGGCGGGAGGTAATGAAGAAGAGAAAATGGAGACCGGTAATATTGGCAAAGTCGGCCGCTTTATCTCAAGCTGCTCCTGGAATTTTACGTGGCCGTGCACACTGTTTTTAAAACCTGCGTACTAATTTGCGTAAGCAGAAGAAAATGACACGAATGTAATCTGAACGCCGGCGCGCGAGCACGCTCCATGCAGCCAGGAACTTTTGTACATGTCTTCCTCACAGCGTCTGTCTTTCACGAGCATACTTAAATCAGCCAGTGAATATTTTCAGAACACCTGCTCCTTCGGGACAAGGCGAAACAAATTTCAAATGCAGCAGGAATATGAACATATGGTACGGTATAAAAGGCGAAGTGGAATCTGGGTAACTGGAATTTTAGGGGTACGTAAGGAGTAAAATTATCCAACAGAAATACCAGAAGGGACAGGTCCATTCAATGGAAGTACACCGTAAAAAAATCGTACAATAAGACTTTCGTAAAATATAAAGAGGCGGTGAGAAAGAATTATAGACGTAATACGGCAAATTAAAAATAAAATTCTAGAAATATCAGTGGCGCGGTAGTGAGTAGAGCAAAGGGGGGTGGAATTCAGAGAGGCGCATAGATATGGTTCAAGGAAAAATCGAGAGAAAAATGAGAAAGCAGGAGAGGTAGAATGCGGAGCCTAGTAATTCGGACTGGAGCGACCGTCTACTTTGAATCCAAGGTACTGCCGAAACCGGGGTACTATCTACGGGGAACCATTCTTATGCTTCTTCGTCCTTTCATCACGATATGCCATGGGCACATCTACGTCCTCGTCGACATCGTCTTTCCAAGTGCCTCCACCTCCCCTGAGAAACCCCCGGAAATTGGAATCTTAAATCGATCTAAATCTTCTTTATCGCCGAAGGAATCAGCGGACGATCACAGACGAGTTTTCTACGCTCCTAGGATTGACTATATCGTCACCTGACGCTCCACGTGCAAATGTAACGACAACTGGTCCCCCTTAGTTTCTTTACAACAGTTTGAGAAATGTGTAACAATTTGTTTAATAAATTATTTCTCCAAGCTTATTTATACAAGCTTATTTCTCCTTGTAAGTTATATCAACGTCAATGCGGATCATTAGCAACCACACTGCAGGTGGGTTGGTTTGAATTAAATCAAGTAGAATACCTTTTAACTTTGTTCAGAAATGATGAAAGACTGTTGGGTAAAGTGTTGGTTAATATTTTCGTAAAGTCTGATGATAGTCTGTGTCGATCTGTTTTGCCTAATTAATTGGTGCGTTTGATTACGTAGTAGGTGTTTTATTCAATAATTTTTGTTTTTCTTTTAATTTTATTTCTTTTAGTTCGAGATGAAAGTGTAGAATCTTACGTTGTACATTTCTAGAAGTTACTTTAGTTTTCTTGTAAGTTTTTGTAGGTACATCATTAATTTCCTTGTCGTACGCTCGCATAAGCTTGTTCGAATCTAGGCTGACGGCTAGTTTAGCAACCTTGTCAATTCTTTTGTGTTTTTCCGCGTCGACATCTGATAAGACCCACGCAAACAAGGTTCTATTACTCTATTTCTATTTCTTTGTATTTCGCTATAATTTGTTTGGTAATAGGGTTGGTAAATTTGTGAATCAACAAACTTGTTTTGCTTTCTAATAACAATTTATTTTTACTAATTAGATACGTAATTCTTATAGATGCCAGCAAGCCTGAAAGAATTTATGTACAATTTTTGCAACCTAGCGTATTAATTGAATTAACATAAATTTTGTTTGCAATAATATGTCGCGAAAATGTTATGTCTTAACTTTTAATTGGTTTGAATTGTACATCAAGGAGCAGAATGGGACATTAGCGTATGGAATCCGAGTTATCTCAGTTAATTTACTTTAAGATTCACACGGTCGTCATTAGAAATTAATATCAATACTTCATTCTGCGCCGCCCATTTCCCTAAATTACTCGCAACACGCATATGTTTGCCTCTCCTTGCGGTTCTAGCAACGTCGGTGTCTTCCACGTTCTCACTCCCTGTACACACTCCACATTCCCTTAGCAAGTAAAATCATCATGGGACAATCTACACCACCGGTACATTGCATCACAATACGGAACTAGATTACGAGATTTGGGTTTACAGCCTCAACATCCACGCCCCCTGCTGAAATTACACCGATGCGTTGGATTGCGTCGCGAAACTAATCGAAATTTTCATACCAGAAGAAAAACGCTTGGCAAGGTTGGACCATGCGAGGCGTTACGCACCGACTGCAATGAATCTTTGCAAATGAATCTGGGAACGAAAAACATAAGTCTGTCCAGACAGATAAATACTGTATGTTGCGATAAAGGTCTGTAAATACTGTTAAATTCATGGTTTCTATACGTCAGTGAGTATCGTTGTCGATACACAAGATCAAATATCAGCAATGGAGATCAGTGCCCAGTAATTTTCAATAACTATACCTTTTGTTTTAATAAACCCAAGTACCATACAGAATTCTTTTAGCTACATTCGACGAGCCTTAAGAATTTTGTTAAGTCACTTTTCGCTTTATTAATTTTGGATCAGACACTTGTAAATAAGGTAAGATTTACATATTACGAAAAACCCTTGTATTTGATCTTTCTGCAACACCTTTCTCGTCTTACACTTTCTGATTTTACATGTAAGTCAAATTTAACTCTTCCAGCTATACGAACATGTGCAGTTGGTACATAACAAAAGTATTCAGGCACTTACCGCCATTGCAAAACTTTGTTTATTTAGTATTCTAAGTTATTCTTTACTGTATTTGCAATTGGAAGCACAACACATTACTTACTCATTCAATAACCAGCAAGAAGACCATTTATTTACATAATAAATGAAAATGGCATCCAAAAATACAAAATAAATTCAGTAGTAAATTAAAGGCTACAATAGAAGGTAATTGACACGCAAAGAAGCATTAATATTTATTCTTTTATATATAATTAGAAACATGTTAATAAGTAGCCAAATACTTTTATTAGTCTTATTTTGCTATGGGCTTGCAAGATATCTTTTTTCTATGTAAATGCTGATTTCTTTTCAAACTGTTGTGTAACATTCTAAAACGAATTAATAAGCATTTATTAAAAACGAATTTTTAATTACTTTAATTACTTTAATTACATTATTCTTTGAACTTTCAATTTCAGATAAAATTTACTTCATAGTCACGGTGGTCGAATACTTTTGTTCGGTTTATACCTGAACAATCTACAAATAAATAAGTAAAATAAAAAACTTGTGATATATGACGTAGTATGCTTGTTCGAGCTGAAAAGATTGAATTTTAATTCTGAATATAAACCGTAAATTTATGTATATTTCACGTGAGTGAAAGGATTGATAGGAGCTTTTCAAGGGCAAATACAGATAAGCACAAAGGTAGAAGCAATCGATGCGAGTAAATGTAACGTTAGGTCGCGTGTCTGATGTTGAGAACTCGAAATTTCGAGTTTCGCTATCGACACGTCGCGCACCTCGAAAGCCGATAATGTAATAGATTTGCTGATGCACGGGTGAATTGCGAGCGTATCGCAAACGTATCGAGATCCGTACAATGAGATCGATTACTCGTTCTTAAGGACACCGTCTCGTCGTCAGAATTGCTCGCTATTCAAGGGACGTTATCGCAGAAGCCTCGAATCGTTACACTGGGGGGCCTTCGAGAACGATTGACCTATCTCAACGTGTTGCCTTTCACCGGCGTAATTTCACTTTTCTTTTCCTTTTTGTCAGCGTCGCTATTTTGCACCTTGACTCGCTATCGAGTATCAGGGGAACATGAAAATTGCCACTGATGCGATTCCCTTTCAAACAATCACACTGATCGCCCTCTGATAAAAGCCGCCCTTCATGATAATTTATTGAGACATTTTTCAAAGTAATCTCCATTGATACAAATTTATTCCTTTCATTCGTTAACAAATATTCAATCTCCTATGGATTAACCCCTTGATTTACGGTTATTCGAACGATTCCGTGCGATGAAGTGTAACACGTTAACTGCCATTGGGTTACCGGTGACCGACACGTTAAGTTCTATTGAATTAAATAATGATTGATTTTGACAATACTCTGAGCAAATCTTACATTGGAACACTAGCATAGATGGGCATGTGCAAAATTGAATAATTAAAGATTTTCTTCCTCTGTCATTTATAATAAAAACAGTGATTTATATTTTGTCTGATTATGAATGGCTGTTTCCACTATGGCAGTCAACGTGTTAATAATGAAGTTCTCGAGTGACTTGATAAATGAAGAGCATCCACCACCACCACACAATTCGCGTTTAACGATCTTTTGAAAGTTTAAGGTGCTATAACGCAAAGATTTAATAAATACAAAAGAGGGACTCGTGTTGATAACTGTTAGTACATGTAGAGTAATCTACTCATCGGTTAACCATTGATCGTGTTTATCCTTAGTTTGTAAGACGCAATAAATTATTCTGTTCTGTTTTATACAGAGGTGTCCTAAAATCCTTCGATCTTTTCCTTCTTCTCAAAGTGGGCGTAAAGAACGCATGTACGATATGTAATCTACAGAAATATAACATAAAAAGCGGATAAAGTATCTCACTTGAAATTCAAGACGCTAATAGTAACGTGTGGATCATATTTTGCGTAATGATTGCTGCTGCTCATTCTAACACAAGGGGCTGAATTTACACTATTCTATTCGAAGTTGATTTGTTCGATCAGAGGACACGCTGTCGTTTGAAACAATTGATCGTATTTATATCTGTACAAGTGTCTTGTTTATCCTATTTCCACAAAAACACCTCCATCCGCTTTTCCTAAACTCGACATGAAATTTTTATTCGATCGGTTCGACGGTCAGCCGAAATCCTCCATTTCAGAAACAGCGTCAGCTATCAGCGAGTGATTCGGTAAAACATGTTGCAACTTTGCGACAGAAAGGTTAATCCTTGTGTGGACAACCGGGTACACATTTCTGTACTCTCTTTAAAACAATACTTGGTATATTATAGGAAGGGAAAGCTAAGAGTTTGAGGAAACTATGTACGTATAATTATCGCTGTACAGTGGAACCTCGAGTATCCGAAGGCGGTTCTTCGGAAAATTCCTCTTCTATGTTAACTATAAGGTGAAGTTACCATTAGTGACATTGTGTAGTTCATTTTGTACCACCGTGTATTTTTATATACTAAAGCAAAAATATCATTTTTGTGAGGAACATAGATACAATGTGAGGCTTCTTGTTACTGATTACTAGGATGTTTATACAAATTTTTACTTTTAGAGTTCAATATTTTGTCTGTTAATGTGGCTGATGAGATGAAACATTGACCAAACTGCATTATGTTCTTTAAACGTACAAAAAATATGCTCTTTATTTTCCTTGAGTTATTAAGTGTGCGTTTTTTTAGATGTTCCGATAAGTTAAATTGCATAAACATCCGCAGTCTATTGATTACAGTTCGGATAATCGAGGTTCTACTGTATAACTGATATACTGGAAAAGAACGCTTGAGGTACCCGAGTAGCCCGGATGCTAAAAAATCCTAAACATTTTGCTTGCTAACAAGTTAAACGAAAAAAGTCTCGATCGAAAAAAGATAAATAGAAATTAACTGTTAGCATCCAGCGACGGGGCGCGTGTAATAAATATTTCCGTAAGCAAAACGTAGGCGAAACTCTCGAATAACCGAGCGACTAAGTATTCTGTATATCAGGTGGCAGGATGTTCGGGTAACTGCATGATGGAATCAGGACAATCGAGCATGATGCAAGGTGTCGAAGTAAATGCCAGTCGAGTCTAACATCGCGTATCACGTTGTAAGCGTCGAGGATCATGATCGACACGTCAAGCATCTTGAAAGCTGACAACGCTATGAGAGCTACCGTGATACAGAGCAAACAATGCACACTGAGCTAGGCGAGGGGCGTTATCTTCTAATTTTCCGTACGCATTGACGGTTGCTTTGTGTTACTACGCTTTTTCAAAACTGAATGATTGCGAGCGCTCACGAAAGCATATAAAATACGATTACCGCGCAACAATAAGATCGATTTATCGTCGTGGCGGCAACGTGTTCCCAGGCGGAACGCATGTAAATTTTCTGCAACGGTTTTCCGCATTTGTCATGTTATTTTTGAAAATATAAAATGGTTAAATGGGAATTTATTCACGGTGACCGAATATGCAGCCGCGTGTCTACGTGTGTCCGAGTGCTATGAATTTGTTTCAAAGATATATTTTTATATATCTTCTATCTATATTGTTGGACAGCATCAACAAATGTGCGCTTTGAATTGTTCAACAAGATGCAAATTTTCTACGATCAACGCTTTGTTCACTATATTGCCCTACTTAGTTAAAATGTCCTAGCCACTATTTTTTGTTTTTTGACGATATTTTTAAATATTTGGAGTGCAATATGTTTTTTACCTTTTAAGCAAAGTTAGAATGTCCTACGTGCTTGGTAGGGGCTTAGAAACAGTTTAACTTATTTGTGCCAACTGCGTTTCGTATGGTTTTTAATGGAAAAGCCTCATTTTTCTCGGATGTTTCGAAATGTTAGGACAATTAGGCTAAGGAGAGCAGTATACTTGTGACATTGTTTTAAAATTGTTATCGTATTAGGCTGTCGGATAATAAATGTGGTTTTCAAATTGCAAACCTCTAGTGATTGTAACTTGTCTTTAAGCGAAAATTGGTAATTGAAACTCGAACTAGGGCATTCTATATTAATTTCGTACAAATCTGAATTTCTGGAAACAGGGAATCATCCTTCATGATTGTTTTCAGCAGTAGCTTAAACTCAGTTTTTCTTCCTCAGAAAATAATTTAAATGTTCAAAAAAAAATTTGCTAAGTAAAAACTAATATGGCGAATTTGACAAATTACAAAATAGAACAAGAAAGAAATATAGAGCGATGTTAATTATGCAACGACGTAACAGTACAAAGAAATACTACGAGACATCACTCGATAACGATGATCATTGCTGATAAGAAGAAAGTTTCAACTAGTGGCAGGTGTCAAATGTATTCGCTAAGTGGTCGATAGGCACTTTGAAATTTCGTTTATTTCGTCTGAAGGAATGCAGGGAGCTTAAGCGAGCAAAAAATCTTATTTGACGCAATGAAACGTTTAATTCGACGAAATGAGCAGCTCTGCTTGGGCTGCGCTTTTGAAGCTCAACGAAATCTCATTCCCGCTGCAAGAATGAATCTGCATGGCAATCTGCAATACAGTCGGGTTTATTGCGAATTGTGTCACGTACACATTTCCCTGTAGCGATTTATTTAATTGAATACCTTTTGCATCATAAGTAATTATACTGAATCAAACAATCATTATAATTGTTACCTTTATTATTTAAAATTATTTGAAACCTAGAGTCGTATCAGACCAATCGCGTTTGGAATATTCGATTCCTTATTTTGTAATCTAAATTAGCATCTTTACACTATAAATAACCCCCGAAAATAGAAATAACACGAATATATGTCACAGTTAATAGTGCATGCTGTTAAGAGTCTAAATTCAAACATGAATAGAACATATAATTGAAAGAACTTGAATTTTTTAAAAAAAGCTAAATGTAATAAACGATAAATTTACTGACTTATGTGTGTTAAGATTTGTTATCTGTTTTAATGAGTTCTATTAACCAGTGAATCCTTAATCAACAGTTCTGAAACATCCAGTATACATATAATCCAGTGTTGGCCACGGGGACTCCGGCCTTCCCCCACTTGAGGTCCATTCCCCTCGTTTCAGTTCCCTCTAGTTCGTTCCTCATTCTCCCTCGGCCAATCGTCGTCCCAAATAATGGCCTATATGAGGGGAATGGACCTAGAGTGGGAGAAGACCGGAGCTCTCGTGGCCATAATTACTGCAATAATTACTGCAATTTGGCATACTAGTTATATATCGTTGCGGATTCTAATATTTCCATAGAATTTAATTAGACTTTCCTGATACCCTGTTGACCTGAGTATATTAATCAAATTATTTTTGGTATTATATTTTTTATATTTTCTGCTTTCTTGGCTGGATTATTGACATTCAACAATTCCCTCGTTTATTCTTAAGCGTAACAAATATACAGGAAGTTGGGCGTAATTTCAAGTACAACCAAAAGAATGGTGATTCCTCATGCAAAAATAAAGAAAATGATGACAGTTTTTTTTTGTACGAGCTTACGGTTTCGTGTAAATCTATTTCGAAAATTCATTGAGTATACATACAAATATTACTTATGGTGACGATAAATATTTAGTTTTAATACAAATATGTACCGAGTACGTTACATATTTGTATTAAAAGTAAATATTTATCGTAACAGGTACGTTAACCCCCCTACATTCAATGACACGAGCGATCAACAAATTTTCAAGAATGATTTTTCCATAAACGAAGACTCATTTAAAAACAGTTTGTTTCACATTTTTTTATTTATTTTTCCACAAGGAATTCTTTTATTTCTAAATGTACAATGAATTTCACGTTCTACACTGTATATAAGTGAGTATAATCATGCTGAATATTATACATTATTCTTTAAGATTTAATTTTCTCTGAATTTTCGGTTAAGAGAAAACAAGTATTCGTTTGTAAAGTACAATTATTGTGTACTTCCTAACAAAGCAATGTGACAATTACAAACAAACAATTATTTTTACCTTGTATTCCATCTGTTCTATTTTGCCGCGTTTTTTTCTCTGTCGCACGGAACACATATTCAATATTTTTTTACTTTCCTTTTTTAAACGAAATCCAATATTTGTCTTTGGCTACGTGACAGATCTCGTTAAAATCAAATTTCATTTGTCGCGAACTGAAACGCGGTCGATATTAATTCGTGTTTCTCTGAACATTTATTATCGGACACTACACGTATTCAAGCGAGCAGCATATAAAATTATCGCGAATACCCTCCTGGGATGGTACTTTAGAGCAGTGGTTCTCAAACTTATTTTGTCGCAGAACTCTTATACGATTTTCCAAAAATCAAGGAACCCATAACTATATTTTACGGACAACCCTTGCCGCCCCAATTTTAATAAGACATTAAATGAAACAAACCTGTTTAAGACGGAGAATTTAATGATATAAAAAAACACATTAAATGAAACATTAACATAAAAAACTATCGTAAAAACTAAATATAGTTCAAGTGATCCAATGAATCGAATATTAAAATCAGCAAATTCAGTTACGGATAAAATTGATTCCTCCGGTGCTTCTATTCATTGTTTTAAAAAATCTTTACAGAGTGTACTACGCTTCGTTTAAATAATGCTTAATTATAAATTCTTTGTGTTTGCTGTTATGTTTAATTTTTATTTTCACTTTTTTACTTCATATTATGTTGCTGCGACTGTGTTTTATTTATTTTTCTATTTTGTTTTTAATTCTTACTCATGTATATGTTTACACCCGTACAACATCAAATAAATTAATAAATAAACTCTGCTTTTGATTGTTATAAATTTGTAACTGTTGTAAAAGAAAATTAATAAAAAGAAGATTAATATGGAAAATGTCGACTCTTTTTAAACTCCAGTCAATTTTATTAAAAGAAGACTAATCTGGCGGAACCCTAGAATTTTTGGCGGAACACATGTTGGGAAACACTGCTATAGAGAAGTTAGCCTGAATTTGTTTTTCTCTACAGATACCCGTGAATTCTATCGCTTTCCACATCGTGGATGCGTTCGCCGACGACGCGATCCACAGATTTCAGAGCCCGGTGATTAAAATTGCATTAGGCGAAAGTCGAGTAAGACGGGAGATAAGATGGCAATCCTCAAAAAATAATAGTCGTAGTTAAAACAATTGTCATGTAATGGCCTCATTTGATGCTCAACTCGGTCTCCTTGCAATAATATATAAGGTGTTACGAGATAAGTGTCGTCTGTAATAACGCCAAAACTATAGACTTTTTCGAATAACAATATGAGACAAGTTACATTTGTTTACTACGTAGAATCAGTTGGTATAAAAATAAAATTTTCAAATCGTTTTGTCAAGGTTATATCAACGTCGTCTTTTTTTTACTGGAACAGTAAATTTTTTATACATGCCACTTGTTCTTTGATTTAAGCTCACCCAAGTTTTTGTACGTGGTGTGCATATTGTTTTCTACCGAATGTTGTAGCTGACACGAATATGCATTTAGACATACGTAACAGTATGGTTTTGAAATGGACTTGTACTCTGAAGTTTTAAATCAAATATAAAAGTTTCTTTCATTCAACTCCCAGGTTTCAACGATACTGGAAATCATTTCGAGACTGTGTCGCTACATTATTAATATACGTTTTCTTA
The DNA here is from genome assembly GCA_916610135.2 of Macropis europaea. Classification (NCBI taxonomy): domain Eukaryota; kingdom Metazoa; phylum Arthropoda; class Insecta; order Hymenoptera; family Melittidae; genus Macropis; species Macropis europaea. The sequence goes on from OU744349.1 coordinate 19,174,766, forward strand.
TCCGCAAGCATCCATCATGAAGGGGTAAAAACAACCCACAAATTTAGGGTTGAAAATGCAATTTTTACGAATATGTCGGAAGCTATTAGGTGTCGACAAGAAATTCAAACTGTAAATTGTATATTTCTTAAATGACAAATTTCTCTGTCAGCAAATTTTCAAAAAATTTCTTTGTTTAAAAAATATATTACAAATTAACATATGTTTCCATGCTTTTTTTTTAAATAAAATGTCAAAGAATTCTCGTCAAATTTCTATACACAAACTACAGATCCTGAGAAAATATACGGATAATTAGAATGTCTAATTTCATCGTCACAGTGGTTATTATTACATTCCGAATTATACTCACGTTTCGTACTCCCCGATACTCTTTGGATGTAGGATTGTTTTCGATTTAAATTTGTATGTCCTGGCAACTAAATTATGTTGCACATTGTTAATGGTCCCTTGAATAGTGAAAATTAGCACAGTAAAGGATGGGGAGCAGTCAAAGGACCATTAACAATGTGCAAAGGAATGTAATTGCCAGAACAGCACACAAATTTACATGGGAACCAATCGTATACGGGTCATTCCACGCCACATCGATCACTTTTTGACGTCGTAGTCAGGGATTTTGTTCAAAATGAAATATGATGTAGTGCCCGTGAAATTAGGGGACGTTTAAAGTCATCATTTTGCTGGTTTCTAATTTGTTCAAAACATACGGACCTTTGAATGTTGCAATTTTTGCCTATTTCCACGAAAACGGACTGTCCTTACGAATTTTGATCTCGGAATCTATTTGATGAATTGAGTTCATTTTTTTTGTTTCAATCTTGAAAGTCTGACCTATTGTGGTAATACTTTTTTAATCGAAAAATTAATCTTGTAACACTGAAAATTATAAACAAATTCTTGTTTAGTAAGTTTCTCTTTTAAAGTCGGGTATTTTTGAATTAAAAAAAAATATGACCATAGTCCTTGAAATTCAATATACAAAATAAGGTCTTAATCAGAATGAAGTCTTTAAAATTAATGTCGCAATGTGCTGTTAAAGAAGCTGTGTGCACCGATTCTAGTAAGCGAGACGCGTGCTCCGTTTTATGGTCGGCTGTCAGTATCACTCGTACTCCATATTACCTCCAATGTGGTCCAAAAACAACATCGACAGATTTCAGTAACCACTGTTTCACTTAACCGCGGTTGACTACGGTCCAAAAAGAGGAATAGAAAATTTCAGAAATATAGTGAAGCATGCTCAAATTGTGCACCGTTTCGAGCAACGTAAAGAAGTCTCAATAATAACCTAACACCACATTACATGCCATTCAACTCACTTCGTCTCATCACGTAGGCGTTGTGTCACCATCACATCATTACGAGCCATTCCACGCCAAATCGATCACTTTTAGCAACATGTCTTCCGTTTTGATGAAACTGTAATATGTTGTAGTCTATGTGAAATAATGGTGAGCTTATGTCATTATTTTTCTGACTTCAAAATTATTAACAAATTATAGCATGTTAAATATCGCGAACAGGCGGGTTTTTAGCCAAACATGACTGTATAAACGAATTTTTATCTCGGAAAGTATTACACTTACAGAAAAATTGCCGTAAAGGCGAAATTTTATTACAAACCTGGAGTAATTATAAAAAGAGAAATATAAGGATGATTTATACTATCCATAATTCTGAGAAAACGATGTCGTGTATGTTACGCTAATAAGAAAAGGGGGAACACTAAATGTATGTGTAGCTTTTGTAGAGGCGCATTACATGTAGAAAATTGTTTTCAAGAGTATCATTCAAAACAAAATTATTAATTTTTCAATGTGAAATATGTATTACTATATGTATTACTTTTTATAAATACGTTATTTTGCTGTTAAATTTAACCGTTTGCACACATCTTTTGATACGATAGACCAGCAACTCCAACATAACTAATGTGATGATGCCAATATGGTTGCGAGCCACTGCAAGCAAATATTAATTTTCAATGACTCATATTCCACGAAAATTTCATTGAGATAAGATATTTACGCTTTACTTAGTTTCACGTATTAGGAAATATTTCATTTTTGACATGGTATACAAAAATTAGTAGATAATGCTGATAAACCAACGGAGTGCCTGAGAGGCATACTTGGAGTGCAAAGGGTTAATTACGTGCCATTTCATTATTATTTCTATTACATGTTTTGTACAAACGTATGTAAATAATTTTTGCATTTGCACATTTCCATGCATTTTTACTTCTCGTATTAGGTTGATATAATCAGCGCTATGTCCCTGCCGTTAAGGTATTAAAGACCCACATTCATAAAGACCCAAATAACCCACATTCCCCTATATCCCTTACTGTCTTTCTTGGAGCACCGTCGAAGATTTCTCTTTATCCTCCGCTCGCTGCTCGCGATTTATCTTATTTTTGCACAGAATTCATCAACGGGCGAGGAACAATTCTACGTCTTCGTATAGATGCGTTATCGTGCCGAGTAACGATGTAAGCGGATTTAATAAATTAGTCTGCTCCGCCTCCGCTCCTTCCTCGTATCGGCCCATCAATTCCAATGTCGAGTTTTATGCACCGGATATGTGCACACACGCCTCGGCAATACCTAATGACTGTCTACAACGCTACCGATGCAGGGATTAAAGCTATATCGGAAGCTCGTTTGCGAGAAGCGGCCGCATTGATGGAAAAAGCTGATACTCGATCTCCGAGTTCTCAGAATCGGATTTCCATGATACTCAATTTCCAATCGATTTCAATTTTGATTTGTCTTGAAACTGGAAACCCTCGCTGAATCAGCAGCAAGCTAGATGAAGTTTATTCATTCTTCGCACTGTCCAGTGTCGGGCGATCAGCATCGAATTCCTTTGAACGTAAACAACGGGACGCTTCATCCTCGGTTTTCCAACGACGATTCATTTTCGAAGCATGAACTTTCGACGCGCGTACGTACGCGTAATCAAAGGGTACTTAAATCGAGTTATTGCGTCTGCATAATTAATTTGTCGTGCATTTCATAACCTGAACGAGTGATTTAATGAGTTACAGCCGATGCCATCATTAATCTACAATTACAAGAATTCGTAATTGCAAATCCCGTGATTTTCATTAGGAATATTATTTGGAAAACTACAACGCGGCTGTAACGACGAGCAACGAACGTAACCACAGGGGTATAATACGTTTCCATTATTGTCAATCCCGGAGATTTTTGAAATCAGGACGAAACGACGAAGACCGTAATTGAGCAAACTGAATGCTTCATCCCTTTGAACTCCTAATTTTTTTTAATTTTCACTTCAAAGACTTTCTATTATTTTAAGTGTTTTCTTTAAAATGTACTTCAAAAGACAGTTGGTTGATAGGAACCAATTATGTGCAAACAATCATGTACCTGAACACTTCAAGGATCTTTTTTGTTACGAAAAAGGGTTATATACATGTAATATTGCTTATCTAGGTAAAAAGAAAAATATTGCGAAATATAATACATATTTAAAGTGGCAATTTAAAAATGTCGAGTGTGACTCGGCATAGTACCTGTGAATAAAATCGATGTCGAGTCACACTCGACAAAGGAGTTCAAAGGGTTAAATCATTGTACGGTTAGTTCCTTTATCTTTGGATCAAATCCATCAGAAATCCATTAACGATAAGTTAACAAACTAATCGTGCAAACTCGTACAATCTCTCGATTTATGTCACAAACAAGGTATGATCTACGAATAGCAGCAATTTTCGCGGACTGCACTTAATGGCGAACTTTTATTCTTCTGAAACGAATCGCGTGAAATGAAATGCGCGAAGTACTGAAGTCGCGTTCGGGAACCCTACAAACTATTTAACTAATTTCCATCGAAATTACCATTTAACGATCCTTTCCCGCACAACAACGAGATCTGACCGCCATACCAGCTCTACACGATTAAATAATAAATTTGTTCGCCCGCGTGACGAATTCTAGATTTGAACTGTGCACGTTAATCATGTGGGTTTTGCTTTGTGAAGGTTCAATCAGGTCTGTCAGTGAAGGATGTATCAAAAAATTAAGCACGGGCATGATACGAACAAAATAAGTGAGTGAATCAAAAAGGATATTTTACAAGCTTTACGTTTGTATATACAGAGTGTCCCAGTAGTAATGGTACAACCGGGAAGGGAGTGGTTCTGCGTGAAAAAATAAGTCGAAAATATACAATAAAATTGTACCTGATAGTATTCTGGGATGAAACGATCATGGCAGATACACCGAAGGCTAAGTTAAAGAACGCATACTAAAGAATTGCAAAATTAGAACATAATAGGGTGTTGGGGTTATATTAAGGAAATAGTAAAATACTCATATGTTTCTAAATTTTTAGTTCTGTTTCCAGTGGATTCCAGCAGATATGTTTATAGCATTACGGAGTACACATACTTGACACTAATAATATAAAATAAAAAGTTGCCCATTTTTGCCCTTTCTAGAGAAATTTTATTTTGTGTTGTACGATACCTTTAAGCTATTTCTTCACTCTTGAATTAATAAAGCATTTTTCACTGCCAATTGGTCAACTAACGATAAGTGAAGAAGCACAGGAGACAAGGAAGAAAGATTTGAAATTGCTTCACGTCGAAACACGAACGAAGATATTTTTAATAATTGGTTAGTATCTTCGTATCCCATAATTTCGGGGTTTCGACTGATATAAAAAAAAAATAAAGTCATTCCCTGCGGAGGTCATAGAGTTATTGAAATCGCCACAGGCTAAAACATTTCAGAGGGCAGCTGGCGTGATCTCTGAAGATAATTCCTCACCCGAAGAAGTAGCCTCTTCTGATGACGATTAACGACGCAGTTGATAGAGTAAGAAAACTTCTATTCTGCTAATTTTTCATTTTTTCAATCACTCTAAACTTCTTTGAATTAATCTTACGTAAATTTACTGAAAAAAACGGCATCTTTCAATTTATGCCATGTTTTCGGGATTCTGCACCACTGTGCGACGGTGGCGTAGTGGGTAAGGCGGTCGGCTACAAACTACTGTTTTAAGTCCCCACATAATTTCCTACACTACAGTTTTAAGTCCCCAGGGCGTGCGGCAATTTGAAAACGTATCATCGAGTTTCTGTGCAGAAAAGGGATCCTGTGGTTGCAGGATCTTTGACATCCGATGCGCGTTTTAAAATGCGCCCACGAAAGTGCCTCTGAGCGCGAATCAGCCTGAACACGGGCAATAACGGCACCGGCTACCAATCGTTGAGTATAACAGAGAGGCTAGTAAATACGGAGTTGGAATTTGGCGGCAACCGAGGCTTGATACAGGCACAGAGAGACCGTGTACATTCGCCACAGAGGATTTACTGCCAGATAGTCGATTACATGCTTCGCTTGCTTATTGCGCTTTGAACGGGCGAACCTTGCCGTCTGCACGTATAAATGCTGCCGTCTCCACCCCCTTCGTGTGAGGCAGAACTAAAAGATTCCGCGACTTTTGGGAAGGGGACGAAGAAGCGACTGTGCTCGGATTTCGACCGGCGCAACGATACACCTTTCCTCTGTGTCTATGTTCTCCATTATGCTCACGGGTTCTTTTCATTCTCTGCTTCTCTCTACAGGCGAAATTTCAATACTTTCCCTTCTCCGTTCTTGTTTTCCTGCTATTGATGTCTACCTTTTGCGACGAAACAGACACTGTATACAGAGGTGGAAACTTTTGTTGCTGTCTGGAGAAAACGAGCGATGTGCAGCTACAATAAATATTTAACTCCTTGCCGCACGATTTTTCCAACGACTTGCTATTCCAGTCTTAGAGCGCCATGATAAATGAGGAGCGTTTATCAGCACATGCAGTTCACTTTTAACAATCCTTTGAAGGTCAATTTGTGCTCTAGTGAAAAACTTTAACGAATTCGCACAAAAGTTGGACTCGTATTTGTAACGTATCAATTATATTCTGTGTCACGAGTGTGACGCGTTATTGTACAGCAAGGGGTTAATTAACCCTCGTCTGGCGGATGCCGGGTCCATTCGGACCCGGTCGCATGCCGTTTGTTTCAGACTTACGATCGTTCAACTGAAATAAATCAAACACTTGTTTGGAACAAAATACTTACGTATCCCCACCTTCTACCGCTACGAACGTCTGGAACATTTTATCTTCAATAACCCACATAACGGTGAGTGAGTGCTAAGCAAAAATAGACAAAAGTGCCATAAATGTCACAGACACGTATGTTCTATATATGCAATAGAAGAAAGTAATATTGTATGCGTATCTTGTTCTGAAACATATTAGATATTATTTACTAATACGGCTCTTATACAGTCTTGTCCTTGATAGCAATAATGAATTCACGATAATAATAGTTATCTTTAAGAAGAAACATGCACAAATGTCAAACCGCCCGCCATTCGAGGGTTAATCGGAGGTAATCAAGGAATTCCCTAGGTTACCGCCATGCTGATTTCTCAGTCAAATTCAATGCGCCATGCGTTAAAAATTGCCTCGCTTCGTTCACTTCCGTTCTTCTGGTGTTCGGTTAAAGTAAGAATTTCGTTTACTTTCAACGCGGTAATTTACTTCCAGCAGTTTGAACTAGTGCAATTTGTTTGAAATAGTGAGTTAAAAATAAGCTGCTGAGTTAATGCGGCGTGCGCAAACATTTTAAGTGGAAGAAATGGTTGCGCACATCCTGCATCGGACAGCTTTCGGATGGGATTGAAAAATGCCACGTTCAAAGTAAATTTTAATTGCACATTTCAAATTTCGGCGGATCCAGCTCGACTCACGTCTCTAAATATTGGATTTGTAAATAAGGTAACTGAAATAAATAAACTCGACAAATGACCTTTCTAGGTGGACAAAACCCTTTAAATGAACGAACTCAGAATTTTATCATTTTTACGAAATAAAGATATAAAGTAATAATAGATAAAGAAAAGGAATACAAATATTTAATTTCATAAATATAATCAAAGATATTGGCCTTCAAACTTGTATTGGCAAGACGCGTGTTAGTTTGATCCATTTCGCGTACAACCTACTTTTACGTGTATATTAATCAAAGACAAGAAGTGGAAATATATTATATTTTTATTCAAATCTATACCCAACAAGTAACCAGGGAAACAAGTTTCGCAGAGGTAATTCATTTATTTCCGTTGTAATTAAAAGTATTTCGAAGGTCATTTCTTTAAATCAAAATAATTTCTTTTTTAGAGCGAAAATTTTAAGATTCGATCGGATTCGAGTTAATTCTGAAAAAAAAACTACAGAAGTATGCTATGTTAGTAATCACTAAAAAAAGCCACGTGCCGCGAGCTGCCATAACAGTAAAAAATTTGTCTACGAAAACTTATAGACAGGAAAATAGAATTGACATTTTAAGGCAGATTTTCTATCAATTATTTAATCATGATGTTAAACAGATGTGTTTATTACTACTGGAAATCACTTATATACCTTCGACTTAACATTCCATTGCTGAAAAAAGATGGTACATATAATTGTGAAGTGTATTGAATGGAAGCACTGCAAGTTGCCGCGGAATGCAGTATGTACTAACAAGAGACCCTCTCAAGAAACGTACGTCTAGAATATCTTCTTAATTATACAAAATGTGAAAAAGTATTTAAGACAACGTTTATTTATTGTTAGCAAAGCTATTTTGAATGTTACAAAACATTCTATATTATTTCGTTAAAAAATAGGGGCTGCGCACCCCCTGCAACCCCTGAGTGCCTGAAGGAGTACACAGTGTGTCATAAAGAAGGCCTCATGGAACCATAACGTGCGCAAAAAGTATTTTGTTTTTACCTATAACAGTTTTTGAGAAATTAATTTTGTCCAGTTAAATGTAGCACTTGTTCCACTGTGCGACGTACGCATTCGTTCGAAAGAATAGTTCAGTCTTCTACAGACCGATCCAGAAAAATCTTCCGAGTTCGAATGCAGTAGCCCGAAAAAGAAGTATTCAAACCGATTTCACTTTGAAATATGGAACATTTAAAAAACTTTGCCGGTCGAAGTGAAAGCGGTGGCTCCGGAAGCCAAGAATTCACTTTGAAACTAGACCCTTTAGAATCTGGAAAAATGAAAAAATCGGTGTTCGTCTCTGTTCTTGGCTTAATTCAGTAACTTCGCAAGCGGCCACTGCGGTGCACCGTCATGCACTTATTGCGCTTATAAGGGACAGGAAGATGGCCGTACAGGAAGATATGCAAATTGCACTCAGCGGGGGCGGTTAAACGTTCGTGAATTTTAAACGTAATAGGATTTCATCGATTGCACTTGCCCAGCATGAACTCCTTCCATTCCTTCGTTTACTGTCCCTCAGACGGAAAAAAGACGAATGCTTCCAACGGCCGTGATTGTAATAAAGTTCGCGTGCGTCTGGCGGTCCTAATAATTTATATGCAAGTGTCTTGAATTTATGGCCCGCCTGGTGTCGCCGGGTCGCAGCATTTTTGAAATCGCGCTTTTAGAACTGTATATGGTGCTTCATCGTATCGGCTTATTTTCCCTTATCGAGATTTCGACGGGATACAAACGTTTTTCGAAAGTTAAATAGCAAATATTGATTATTAAAATACCGTGATGCGGTAGCGTTTTATACGCGCCACGGCCGATAAATTTCAATTGCAAACAAAAACCGTGTGAGAATTTATTGGACATGACAGTTGTCGCTTCGCTGCCGGAATAATAACCATATCGATATAATTTCTTAATCCAATACAGCTTTTCAATACGAACGTGATCTCCTCAAAATTGTACAATTACGTACGATTTGACGTACACAACACGCTTTCAAGTAACATTATGCAATTAATTATATCGTGTACAGGGTGTTCTGAAATAATAGTCCAAATAAAAGTTTGAATTGTCACACGAAAATTTGTAGACAGCAATTTTAATAGAGACATAATTAAAAACGATATGACTTATGGGGTAACCTGATACTTCAGAATACACCATTTTTAACCCTTAAGTGGATTATTGGGGCTGTAGCGACCCTGTGCAACTTCAAACTAATAATTGTTTAATTTTTACCGAACAGACAAAATAGAAATCAATTTTCCTTACAGCATTAGAAGCATAATGAGATAGTAGAGGATTACATACATCTTCAAATAATTATATCAACACATGTTAAACAATTATGAGTTTGACGTTGGACAGAGCAGCTTGGTCCCAATAATCCACTTAAGGGTTAATTGTATTTGGATCAGTTAAATGAGTATTCTCATTAAAATTTTTATTAACTGTAGCGCAAGCATTCTGAGCAAAATTCATTTTGATTATCATAAAAAGCATGTACAGTAGAACTTCGTTTATATGAACCTGTCGGGGGACAAGTAGGTTCATATAACCAGGTCGTTCACATAGTAGGCGTCCACCTAATTCTTCCCACCAGCTATGATTTTTCGTTCAGTTAATAGGAGTTCATGTTCATATAAGGAGATTCCACGAAACATTTGTTCTTAAATATATAATAGTGTTGAAAACCTTAGGAATTGGGAAATTAATTTGCGAGCATAATAATTTCATTATGCTCAATGAATTAATTCTTCATTTCTTCTAATTGTAAAAAAGATACAGTATCTTACAACTGAATTCGGACACTTGATGCAATATATTAACATGAAATTAATTGAATACACTCTAGGAGATGGAATGATAAATAATCTGTATTACAACATTTAATCAACTTTAAAGTAAATATACATCTGGACACAACATGGAAAAATGTGAATAATAAGAGTATCGAGGAAAATCATTTGTCTAAATATATCTGTCTGAAAATAAATGATGTTTAAGTAAATAATTTTAAGTACTGTAAATATGTATATGCTTTCCTAATCATGAACTTCTTAAACGTTCATATAAGTGGACTGTCGCTCGATGATAGTTCACATAAAGAAGCTCAGCTATAGTTCATTTCATCAGGCACTACTAAAATTTCGTTCATATAAATCGACTTCATACAAATAAACGGAGTTCCTCTGTATGTGCAATGTGAACGCAGTGAATGCCACAATAAAAACTATCAGACATAAACAGATTATAATAATCTGTGTTAAATACAAATCACAGAGAAATAAAATACTTCACTATTTAATAGTGGTTTATATTATCATCACAATATTAAACCTTTTCTAAACTTTACTGAAATTATTAACGATTAATTAAACTTTTGAGGCTTAACGTGTTAATATGTATTTGCATAAAAGGGGGAAAAATGCATGTCGCAGGATGGAATCGATATGCGATGGCATATCGATTACCAAATGTATCATTATACAGGATATAAGTTGGCCATGAACGTTTCAGATATTGATTTTTAATAAACAAACGTTATGAGTTATGTTACAGACGTCAAACTGTCAAGAGGTATAAATAAAGAATACCATTTTATTGAGAAAGTTGTGATTTTATTGTGCCCTATAATGTAAATGTATTACTGTGATACACAAGATAAAATACTAAATAGGACCTCGGTTATCCGAACTGTAATTATTTACAGGATGATTCACATTGTAACTACGTTTCTTATAAATGATAATTTTCACATAATATACAGTTAAGTAAGTACAGAGTGTCCACTACTGACAATCTTAACTGACATAGGCTTGACCAATTTTCAAATGACCGAAATTTGAATAATCGAGGTCCAATTATATTCAAATAATAGAATGTTTGGACAGCAAAACGTTAGCATAATAGGTGTTCAGATATTAGAAACTTCACTGTACCTGACAAACGATCTCTATATGTAATTTTTAAAAAGTCTAACAAATCGTTTATTGGAGAATATATTAAAATTTTTAAATACGCCCATCACAGAAGTCTAAAGGGCTTAACTCAGGAGATTTCAGTGACCACACAACTGCATCTCTGTGGCAAATTATTTCTCATCTCATAGTTATTCCTTCCGTTCGTATTGAAGTAAAGCTTCAAAGTGACACGCATGCTTCGTAGTCCAGGGAGAACTATCCAGACAACGGGCAAATAGTTTTCACGTTGCAGCGTCGGTAATCCTGTTTACAGTGGCTGATTGCAATAAAATTTATATGCACCCATCCACTTTGCCCTTCCATTCGTTACCCCCTCCCCGTACAGTATGCCTCTCAAAATTTACATACGAGCCAGTTAAATTCATGCGCGTCCAGTTCTCCGCGATTTACATTCGCCACACGCGGTTGCGAGTTTTACGCTACGCGTACTCTTCACACGTGCTTTATTTTCACGCATGGGCGGGGGTCACGCATTTTTTTTTGCCCGGAAAAAAAGGCTCTCGAATTGAGAGAAACAATTGACGACACCGATAGATAGGTAGCGAAACAACGTCAGGTTGACGCAGCAGCCCTGTCGACGATTCATTCATGTCCATCGACAATGACGTTTATTCCTTTTTTTAAGAGCGTGCGAATCGTTCGAACGATACACGCTTAATGGATCGCAATTAAATCGGCTCGTATCTCGTCCAGCTTCTACACCCACCGTGTGTATGTGTGTTCTTGTGCACATGTGCGCGAGTACGTGTTTTTTTTTTGTACATGTAATGGCCACGATGTGGGTATCGATTGGGTGAAATGTTAATTCCGTGAAAAAAACACGAGGTTTCAGCTTTTACAACGAGATTTCCGAAGAAATGGCCATGCAAAATGTTTGCCACGCGTTTTATTGAGTCAACATAAATGCGTTCAAATTTTGGGGCTGTAGTAAAAAAAATACCGCAGGTGTGGCGAATGAAAATTTCAAGCGCGGCTTTATAATTTTCTACCGTTGCGCGGCTATCAAGGAACAAAGGGAACAGGAACCGCTTGAAAGTTAAATGCACGAGTACATTGTGTTTGTTTATCATCGAATATTAGACGAACTCGCGTTGCAATTAAGTCTACTATTTATTCTGCCGGAAAACTGAATTCTGCAATGTTTCTCGTTCATTTTTACCAACAAACATTGAGAAACGTGTAGAATATGATTCGCATAACAAGAAACTTTGTTACGAATTTGTTATTTATGAAGGATAATTGTTATTGGTTTTCTTTTGTGTTATATGTCTTTTTTCCAGTATTTTAATTTTAGGATTATTATGACAATTACTGTCGAAATATCATAAGGAAGTACATGTTAGTGTCAAGCGTGAATGGTGAGCAGATCTTTGGATGCTCCTGGAACATCTGAAAAGTAAGGAGAAAGAACAGGGTATATCCATTTTTTTTCTGCAGTGTTCAACTTGAAAGAAAAATTAAATTAACATGTTGAACGCCACAGTGAAAACGGCCATACCTAATCAGACACAACATAATTTATTATTTTTCATATAAATCGTAAAGAAAAAGAAAAGATTGAGTATACTCAGTCGTGTTCTACCGTTCCTACATTATTGTTTCAGCATGCAGTTTGCTCAGAATTTTGCAATAATAAATCATTATTTAATTGAATTAAATTTGAGGTGTCGGTCTCCGGTGACCGCCACGGAATTCAATGTGTTAATGTAAAACAATTATATTTTCGCTGATTTTTTTTTCTGTCGTCTAATTAGAGTATAACTTCATGTCATGAACAAAACAGTCACATTCGTTGGACCTTGCTTCTTTACCGATGCACTAAAGTATTAAAAACTGATTTTCTAAATGAAACTGTTTTGTAACTTTCCTTGTTTTTTTCCCTTACCCTTCATCTATAGTCATACTATTGTGAAACTGTTAAACGCATGCCGTTAAGGTTCAATACAATAATAGTAATGATTATTCGCGAAAGATTTTGCATTCGAATATACAACACAATTAATTTTCTCTGACAGTAGGAAAATTGAAACAATTTTCGAATAAGTGATATGATATTTTGGTACGATTTAAGACAGTTTACCATCCAAATGACAAGTATCTCAACTAAGTATTTATTAGAAATTATTAAAGCGACATGCAGCTTTGTCAACTGGCAATGTATTGCATGGTTATCGACACATTCAAATTCTGTTACTCGTTCAAATTTAAATTCATATAAACGGATTTTTAACAATTTCATTCTATGACATAAGAAAACTACAGAGTCAATTAGCTGAAGTTCAGTTTTCCTGCTGTCACAAAAATTTTCTATGAACCTTGAGTGCTGATATTGTGCATGGTGTCTCACGTATGTGCAATGCTTTTAAACAATGTGAAAAAATGTTTAATAACATTGTCTGTTCTTAAGTTGAACGAAGTTTTTTCAGAAAGACCAAGACAAAGACAACAGCTTGTAATAACCTTTAAAGTACGTTGAAAATCACGCTTAGAGTACCTCTATTTGCTGTTTGAAGGAGATAAGAAGGCCGTCTCAGTATAAGTCGTTGTAGTCGTCTTGACTGTAATGTAATAGTCTACCGGTAATAACAAAATAGGCATTTTTCTTCAAAAAGAACATTGGTTTTACGATTTTGAGAAGTACCTTACAGGGAGTTTGGCAAATATCTACAAAATTTGACAACTCATAAAACATGACCCACATAAATAATTGCATTTTCCTGAATAACATGTTGTATAATTTATGTAGGGAATCATCTGATAAGTACTTTATTTTCATTTCTAAAAATATGTCTGCACACATTGAAAACTACCTCTCGTTGAAATAAAGCAAGTATGGAATTATTTATTTCGCTTAAAAGGCTGTGGTTGGCAGAAAAGCCAGGCTGTAGAATATTTTAGACATGCTTATTCCTTTGACTGTGGGCTACTTTTCAACAAGGCGAACGCAGCATGCGGTTGAGCTGCAGTAATATGTAACGAGCCATTGTTCTGAACGCCCATGGGCGTCGACAGTATACGGTGAGCAGCTTTGTCAAACGCCTGTAGGCGCTGATAGCAGACAAAGGGTTAACTTTTAATTCTGATTAAACCGCAAACAACGATCGGTGTACACGTAATTTACGCGCATTTTTCCTGATAATGTTCACACAATCCAAGGTATGCTAGTGTTTCGTTGCTCTTGCAGACAAGGGGGATGCATCATTGCTTTGAAAAATTTGAAAATTCGTGAAAGGAAATACAGTCATAAGCTACGGATAAAAACAAATAGTGCAATAAATTAAACTGAGGTAAAACCATGTTTCCGGAGCGCGGCGATATTTTTACGATGTGTATTGCGTTAAACTGTGCCAAACACAGATATTCAAACGAGTAATAATTGTTTCTCGTAACTGCGGCCATATACTGGATTGCGATACAATATCCTATCGAATTTTTCGGTAATAAATGCAAACGTTTCTTTTGTATTTAAAAATAACGGCTTCCAGACGCAGAGATGCTTTCAGTGACGCAGAACAGGGAACAGTTATAAGAATAAGTTGCAAGCATTCGAAATATAAAAGTATAAGCTGTGGAAGATATTGGTAAAACAGATTTACCAGTCATTTAAAATATTTGCACTCCGTTTGAATAACTCTACCCAACTCGTAAGAATATTGAAACATACTTAAAATCAAATGTAGAAATGTTTCTCTATAGTGAAAAGCGGATTTTAAATCATTTGAATAGAAAGAAGGGAGACCGAATGTAATGAATTTTAAAAGCATTTTATCTGAATGTTTGAACTTGTAATATGTATTTCCGAATTCATTATTGGTAATGTTAATAAAATGAAAAGACCCAGCATGTAGCAAAAATAATGTCAAATTCATGTATGTTTTTAAAGTTTTCATTGCTTTCAATTTATTACTTTCAATTCATTACTTCAATTTCAACTGATACTCGGACGACATTGGCTTTCTCTCATGGAAGTCTGTAAAAATGCATGGAAAAATTCTGTACCTCCAAATATTTTAAAATTAGAAGCCACCTTCATTAGAAGAACAAACTAGTTACACGATTAATACGGAAAATAAACAGTAATAAATAGACTTAGAAGAATTGGCGACTCCAAAATTAGACACTCCAACCCGATTTGCAAAATCAATCACCTGATGCGACCTAATTCCTTTAATTAAAAACAAAATGTTCCATTTCTCTCTTTCTTCCAAACAATTTCTTACTTTTATTCCCTTTCAGAGAAACGAGCTCAGATGAATAAAAACTTCCCAAAAGAAGAGGAGTAGTTAGAAACAGACTGCAGTACTCCATTTTATGAGACATAAAAGGCATCGTGATACGGTAACGTCTGAAGAGAGACCTTATGTCGATATCCTGAAGTCCCACGCGAGTCTTTAAGAACAACGAATACCTTTCAATCATGAAGCTGGAAGAACGACAGCGGTTACAGATTTATCGAGAGTGTATCAATCCCGACAGCGCATCAATCATGCGTCACCACCCCCGTCTATTGTGTTCCATCTGTCAAGCAGTAGCGTAGAACGAACGAGTCCCGTGTCGCGTAGCTATAAGTTTCAGGAAAGGAGTTAAACGCGTCACTTGATCGTTCAAAGGAGCAAAGCATGGAAGGAGGAGGCAGACAAGCAGGGACAAGGCGAAACAAAACGTGTAGCAGAGAAAATAGAAGTACTTCGGACGCTGCTACGGGATAGTTACGACTAACGAGTAACTTTCGAGCGCACGACAACAACAACCTCCCTATTACTCAGAGGATTAAAAGTAACTCGTGAAAGGAGAGCAAAGACATCGACAGCCGACTCCACTCCCCTTTCTCTCTCCCTCGGCTGACGTGGACGTGAACAGGTACAAGAACTGGTTGAAGAAGGGCACAGGGACAGAATGCAGGAGAATCCGTCGTGTTTTCGCGTAAGGTCACCGGTACAACGAAGGGGAGCGCGATACAGGATGTGAATCCTATATTACACACGCCAGGCTGTTACCTCTGGTTCTTGTGCAACGTGCATAGAAGCATAATGGGCGCATAGTGGTTGGCTGACTGTTACATTATTAAGTAGTTGAGTGCACGTTAGCTGCGAAGTGCTGTCAGCCTCCATTCAGACGCGAGCCAAGCAAAACCAGTAATTTCGCGTCGTTTGGGGACGCCGGTTTTTCGATGCGAAAAACTTACTCGCGTGCTCCATTGTCTCGAAGCTAGTTGCCAACCTTTTTATTCGCTGGCTTTTCTATTTCCAGACACGAACCACACATTTTAACATTATCGCGAATGCCCGGGAACTTCGGCTACGCGATAACGATGTTTGCATTGGAAAGGAAATGATGATTCCGTCGGAGCTTACGACTTCATTCGAGCAAACCCCGCAAACCACGTGTGCTATTAAATAGTTTTAAAACATTGTTTGCCTGTCTTCCTCGCAGATGAGAAACTTAGAACCGAAAGGTGAAGCTGTAGAGTGAAATATGGGTACGCGCAGCAGGGAAGATGGTATACAAAATGTGTCTTTACAAATAATAGTTTCAAGGGCAATCAAATTTGATGGAAAATATTTCAGGATTCGCTGATTTGCTTTGAATGAGAAGCTGAGTCAATTAAATTGAGAATTATAGAATCAAGCAATAAATTGTCACCATTTGGAACGAGAAGAAAGTGAAATCGAGTGTCAATGGATTCTAATTAAGAGAAGAATCTTTCATCGATCATTTGCATCTCTCTCGAATAAATACATTGAAGGGGTAGCAATTATTTTCCGTAACTCTTTCGCTCTGTTTGCTCGTTTCTCCGATGCACTGAAAGTATTTAAAATTGCGAAATTAAAAACAATCGATAACGTAAGAGGGTATGACAAAGAATCGTATCAAAGGACCATTTTAGCGTGCTAAATGTTTGCGATAAATAACTTTAAAAGCTTTTAATTATTTCCTCCAGTAAGTTACGGTCTTTTTTGCAACTTCCTCCGCTATAATAATGCCTCGAAAAAACCGGTCAGTTTAAAAGACGCATTAAAGTATCTTTTGTCCTTATTAAAAATTTAAAAAAGAACGCATCTTGTCGCTGCTGAAGGAGCCGCGCAGAAAAAACAAAACCTATACTTTTATCAAGTCCCTATCGGAGAATCTTTAATTATCTCTGTGTATGTAAGCGTTTACTAGAACGATGGACTTCGGAAGATATCGCTTTCCTAAAGCAGGCCCTACGCGATGAGATTTGCCTCGAGGCATGCCTCGAGACAAGGTCTCATGTGAGACGATGAGACCTAGTCTGGGTCTCGTGAGACCTACTCACAGTCAGTATCCGTACGACTTCGAAGTGAAATGGTGTTAGAAAATTTGTCTGTGAAGGAAAAGATTGAGTTTGGTATAGCAATCGATGTTTTCATTTTTTTCAGCTCTCTTCTGAAGCTGCACCTCATATCATGAATTTTCTTTGATACGAAATTTTGATTTGCCGAAGGGTTTACTTCTTTGCACTTTTGAAAGTGCATCCATTGCAGTATTTCTAGCAGTTTTGTTCATAAATGATTTGCATCTCATGTCCCATAAGCACTTGAAATTTTTGTATATTGCAATAAACTCTTCCCAAAATGCACGATTTGCTTCCAAACTCATGCTTGTTGTACACACAATATTGAAGATGTTCTTGTTGGAAAGCTAAACGAAAAACTGACTGCCACGACCAGGGCTGCAGAGTCAGCAGTCAAAATTCCCGGCTCCGACTCCAATTCCAGAGCCCTGGCCACGACGGCTACGAAGTCTATTCTCGCTCTATATCGATACAATGTTTAGTTTTTGCAATCCGACTCCAGGCCCAAACCCTAAAGTGAATGCAACAGAGCAAGACATTTATTTATATACATACTCCACACTCAGTTCAATGGATTGGTCTCAAGCTGCAGTCTCACCGAATCCGCCGGAGCCGGGAGACTAAATGATACCTCGAGGCAAGATAATGTTTCGCCTATGTGGACTTGTATATAAACATAATGAATTGGTATCGCGATAAAAATGCGTACAAATCGAAATGAGTTCCGTAGGAAATCGTACTTTTCAAGAATATTTTATTATATTGTATAGAAATTTCCTATGTTTTTGTGGGACATAAGAATCAAATCCTAAATGTATCTGTTATTCTGGTAATCAGCCAATTCTTTGAGACCATTTTCCTTTTTTACATGGTATTTTTTCCTTTTCAATACACACATCTACTGCTATATCTAAAATTGCAACTTTTCTCGCATAGAAATGAAAGAAATACGCTTAAAGAAGTATATTTCGTTCGAAAACTACGCTTTATTGCTACTACTTCGAGCACTCAGTTAATTTTCCGAAAATACAATTCAATGCCGTTCGTTTGCAGTCATTGAAGGGAATGATCCTACTACAAAAATACAAAAGCCTTCCTATGCTTTTGTACATGTATATGTAAGGTACTTCAGCGTGTCGTATCCTTTCCAGATGTCTTCGAAAAAGCATAAACATGCGAACAAATACGGAGAGTGTCAATCGTTGGCTCTGAGAAATATTCTATGCTTACAGAAATGATATTTCATTGCTTCGAAGCTGTCCATTGTCCATACTACTGATTATAAGTACATAGGTCTCATGAGACCCACCTCGTCTCACACGAGACCCAGCTCGCCTCACATGAGACCTCGTCTCGAGGCAAGTCTCATCGTGTAGGGCCTACTTAAGAGATTCTACATTAACAATACAAGAAAGCAAAAGATACAAGTAAGCAACCTCCTGACAAACCGATGGAACTAGATGTTTTAGATTCTAATACACTTCAGAAAGTGTTTATAGAATTTTACGTATAATCATATTATATTTTATCCTCAATTGTTACAATTTACAAGCGAAGCTTATAATTTCTATCTTTGTTATAAAATACGAAATGTGAAATAATTTCCCTATGTACACTCAATAGCTGGTTCAGTATTACAGCTGTAGCAATGGTACAAATGTAATTAGTTTGTTCAGTACAAAAGTATGCAGAAACTGTATTATCAGAGATATGAATATATTCAAATCATTGCATAGTAAACACAATTAAACGACCCAACATATATTTCAAATATGAAACATAAATCCATTGTGTAAAGATTATTGTGAGTACGGAACACTCGCAGGGCAGTCTGATTGGAAATCATGTCTTTTAAAATATTAAAATATCCATTAGTATAGCACATGCGTAGAGGATAGACTCACATTTAAATAGCACGGTAAAAGATTGGTATAGTACAGGACCAAGGAGGCTGAAAAGGAGAAGACATCCAGTGGACATATTCAACACAACAACAAACCATTAAAAACCACATAGCTCCGATGAGAAGGTAAATGGGATGAGTGATTTCTCGTATGAGTGAATAAATAAATGAGTGATCGTGTGAGCAACTGAGAATAATCATTACAACAAGTTTCTAATGTCAGTAAAGACAAAATGTAACTAATAAAGGAGATAAATAAAAAAGAATATCCATAATTCGATGACCATTAGAAATGAGATCGATGTCGATACCACGCGTTACATTTAAAATCAGTTCGAGAATCTACCGGTATTTGTATCTCCTCCCGGAGCAGCCTGTAGAATTCGTATTTATACTGTACCGTTTCTCTCGGTAGCTCAATATTTTATCACTTACGTTCAGCACGCGCAGAACAATTCCATCGTACCTAATTAAATCCTAATTAATCCTGCGAGCAGGCTCGTCGCTAAAAGGAAACGAGGAGACGTCGAATGAAAGGAAACATTGCCATCCCGGCAATTTTATTAAAGAATTCACGGCAACCATGGTAGAGATAATAGAAGATCGAGTGACGACGTCGTTCGAGACAATCGCGGAAAACAATTAATCCCGCCTACGAGTCAGGTAACCTGAATGTAGCTTCCGGCTCGTCACCTTCCTCATCGTCGATGTGTCTCTTTTTAGTGTGGAACCCGGTGATCCTCCTGTTTCTGAATGTGCGTGCGCGTGTGTGTGTGTGCAGCTTGTCGACGATGATGGTGCAACGGGGTTGGTTCGTTATCGATTTCGCGGCTGCTGACTTAACTCGTTCGTTGCATAGAATAGGCGTCGGAGTACGGTGAAGCTTATCTCTCGCTGTGTGTACCAACCAAGATATGTTTACGCGTCGCGGATTCCATTATGCTCCTTTTCTGGCCGCGAGTGCCTCGCATCAGAGTTCCTCCACTCGTTTTCCCGTGCAGGACTTCCGCCGGTTGTCGCCGAAAGCGTCCTCTTTGTTCCGCCAGCAGGTTACGCAGGTGGATACGAGTTCGGCAAACGCATTGTCGTGCGAACAGATCCAGCCCCGCCCCCTCGAGTAGAAACCTCGAGATTTTAATGCGTCGCTCTCGACGGCTATTTAAGTGGCCGACGTGATACGTTTCCAACGTGAAAGAAGATTCCACCGGCGTTCTACGCGAGGAAATACGTAAGCTTCAGGAGAAACCGCGCCAGCCGGGGTTTAAAATGGAAATTCAATCTTTCAGCGTCGTGACAGTCCTCGGGCAGGTTTTCAACCTTCCGCCGCGTGCTACCACTGCTATTCTTCGAGCAAGCTTCTCAAACAACGGTGTAAAAACGACAACGCATCCGCGCCGTAACGTTTCAGGGAAAGTTCTCGCGGATTGGAACGCGAAACACTGATATTTTTCGGTTGGGACTGGGTAATGCATGCGCGTTGAAGTTTATGGAAACCGAATTATGGGAAAATTCGAATCCGATCCGTACATTTTATGCATAATGAGGGGGTGAGATGAGGTCGGACACAATTGTTTCACGCGCAGTAAATTTATTAGTATGTAACAAAATAATTATCCCCATAATAATTGTAGCAATAACAAACATTCAACGAAATATATGTTTCATGCAAGTTTACGCTGCTCGACAAAATGATAAGGCACCCTGAAAATTACCGGGATAAGGGATTAATATTGTATTTACATTAAACAGCATTGTATGCTCAAATGATCTTAGTCTGAATTTTAATTGTATAGCAAATGAGAAGTATGAGTCTAACAAATAATTTTTTTATTCTTCAATAACGAATAAGAGTCTATACAGTTAAATTTTTTTAATAAACTTCAGATATTTGTATTATACAAATTCTACCCTTATCTTCTTTCATTTTATATAATATTAGAATAACCATAAGGTGTTCAAAAAATTCTGTCGACTTATTTATTCAAAATTGGTTATTAGCGAAACTAATTTATTTCTTAACCACAGTTTATTGTCCATTATTTATGACTGTCTTCAATCTGCCACACAGCTTAATTGTATTGCTCTCCGGTGAACCTAATGGTTATTCGTTCTTCTCCGCATGAATTATATGGCGTCGACAATTTTATTACAGTCGAAGTTTTTTTTTAATTCTTAGTTATTGTCAGTCAATGGGTACTAATATATATCATTAGATCATACTTTCATTGCACGTCTAAACGAAAACAGTCGTTTAAATATTTCTATCTCCTTTCCAAGGGAAACTTTCGTGGTCACAGTCGTTTCTATGTATATTGCGCTGAATCGTGCCGCGTGCTAAAATTAGATGCGGTTCACGCGGTTCAACCGCGGTTCGTGCGGTAGATGGAAAATATGCCTGACATGTATGAGCGGTTGACGCGGTTAAGGAGTTAATGCGATTGAATGGTGCAAAAATAAGATAACTTCATTTTTCCAAATAAATGAAATAATATTGTAAAACAGTGTTAATACGGTATTCAGGAAGAATTTGTCGTAAAAAAGGAATAATAGGCATATTTTTTATAAAGATATCAATAATTTCATCTTCGGCTTTTTTTGGTTAACACGTTGACTGCCGAGGAGGACACCAGTGACCGGCGCCACAAATTTACTTTCACTAAATAACTAATAATTCTTATAAAATTGTTGAATAATGTTAATGTTGCAATGACATTATTAGGCGATATCTCTACACGTTCAAAGAATAAAATATTCTTTTCCTTCAGGATTTACGTTTAACACGTTCCCTGCCACGTGTACCGTTTTTGGTACACAGATCAAGTTTAATTTAATCACGTAACTACCAACCCTTATGAAATTTTGAGTAAAATTCACATTAAAATGATAGTAGAAATAGAAAGTGCAATATCAAATAGATAAATAGTTGTACAATCAACCACATGTATTAATAGTCATTGTCGTGTGTCTGTCTAACCACGGAAATTTCTACTGCGGCAGGGAACGGGTTAAAATAAGACATTATATGATGTCTGACTATGTATGATAGTTTCCACTGTGACATTAAACGTGTTAACGTCGCCACTTGGAACTTGCATGTTTGTTACGGTTCTTATCGAACATTGATATCTTTGATGAGGGATACGATTATAGATAAAATAAATGAAAATATAAAATACATTCTGTTTGTTCAATGCTCCATTTAAAAAAAAAAATATAAGTTGCAAAATTCACCGAGTATTTAAATTGATTGTACACATTGTTGCCCCTACTAATTAATATTATATTATTAACAACACTGAATTGATTTTGTACGTAAGGTATTCTGAAGTTTTAATTGGTTGAAAACTTGAATTGAATCAATTCAATTCAGTCAATGATATAATATACATTAGTCAAAAAAATAAAAAATTAATAAACCTTGAGTACACACTAACTCGGAAAATTTCCAAACTTAATTTTCTAAAAAAGTGTCCCGTATAAAAAACTGTAATTCTATATTTTTGCTCCTATCATCTAGAAACAGGTTCCCTGGTATTAATTAAAATATAAATGAATAATTTGTATATACTGTTGGTTATTTCCATATTACTTCATTTAATACATTTTCGTTAAGACGCATAACGAAATTAGAATTGAAACTACAATTTTCTATAGTCCGCATTTTATTCCTTTCATTTCTTCACTCAAAGTTGCTGGCGCAAATAAAGTACACATGGGCCAAATCGACTGTAACTCCAATTATTGAGAAAGCAATTTATTAATAATGATACTCGAAGCTGAGGCAATAACAGATTTTAACTAGTATCAGCTTTAGTTAAAATCGATATCGATAAAATTGCCTGTGGAGCATCGCTTATCATCGATGGAGACTCAACAGTGGACAAAACGATAGGATGGAAAATGTTATTACCCTGCGATATTTTTATTGCATATTACTGCCACTCACAGTTATCCGAGCTACTTTAACTCCAAATTACTCCCATTTAAGTTTTCTATTATTCGAATCGTCTGATGTATTTCACATTTTGTCGCTCTCCTTTTAAAAAAAAATTCTATCACTAAATTATCTAACCCTGATTCTTTCCCTAGAAATAATTTTAACGACGACAAGAAAATTCATCAACCATTAAAATATCTTAATTTCAGAATAATGATGATCTTGTTGAATATATGTATATATTAACGCTAATGTTCGGAGGTTGTTAAACTTAACATTCCCTAGTTATTGTTAACATTAACTGGATCAAGCCGTTAATGTACGAATAAAGTATTATTTTTCAGTCTAACCAGGTAATGTTCTCATTAACGGATAGAGCCTAGTGAATGTTCGAAAACTCTGTTAAAATAAACCGCCTGCGGTTGGGTTAGGTTGGGAAAAGTGTTTTTCATAATAATAAATAAGATCTGACTGGTTGATAGCAAATTATATCCCAAAAATATATAACACAACATAAAAGGTATGTACTCCGTAGATAATTTTTATGTGTTTCAAATGAAACTCAAACTTTATCTAACAATTTTTAGTTAATGTGTACATTAACTAGTTTAGTTGGAACATTATCTAGTTAAAGTATTGAATGCATATTAATTTTTCAACTCTAACGGGAAGGTCCAGTTAATGTTGACAATAACTAGCGAATGCTAGCGTTAACGATAATTCGCACATTAGCGCTAACATGTACACGGTTCCATATTATCGTTAACAACATTTATACGTACTTGATGCAACGTTAAAAAATAAAAAGAAGTTCTTTTAATACAACAAAATGATGGAGTTCCCGAATCTTGCAAAAGAAAAAACACCAGCCGTTGTATCCACCGCGAGATTGCCTCTCTTCTTCTCGGGCAGACAGCGAAGAAATCTCTTTAAGGGCCTGAAACGAGACTTCGAAATTCCATTCCGATCGATTACCCACAATTACATGCCAGCCAAGCCCTCGAAGGTCCGGGTGAAATTTAAACGGCTATTTATCAAGAAGGACGTATCCCGCATTCGACGAACGAATAATGTCACGACCGGCAGAAAACGTTGGCCTGCCTCTGGACAGTCCCGTTGCATCAATTACGGATATCCATTAGCTTAATTAA
The DNA here is from genome assembly GCA_916610135.2 of Macropis europaea. NCBI lineage: Eukaryota > Metazoa > Arthropoda > Insecta > Hymenoptera > Melittidae > Macropis > Macropis europaea. The sequence goes on from OU744349.1 coordinate 19,198,854, forward strand.
GCTTCGTGACACCCGTGTAGAGTGGCCCGGTCAAAGCGAACAGAAGCGACGGTAAAAGGGATCGAAACGGCCACGGCGGGGAGGCGGGAATGAAAAGAGAAAAATGTGCTTCCGATTGCCGAATCGAGGAGGGCCAAGGTACGACTCCGGGCCACTTCAGGAGGTGCAACGATGCGGAAGGTCGAACGGAATGGAGGCAAGGACGAAAAGATACCCTTGAAAAACATTTGACAAAAGCAAAGTACAAGCTCTCCGTGGTCTTATGGGAAATTACACGATGAGCTTTGCGGATTACCGTAACCTCCTCGGGGTAACCTATCTCCGTTCCACGCCTCCTACTTTACCCTTCAGGATACGATCCCTTCTTTCCCGCCTTGCGAGTTACTCGCCTGTCGGGGTTTCCATCTTCTCTTAACGCCCGCCACGATTTTGCGCTAAGCGCATTCGAAAGGTATTGATGTGCCGTTTAAGGGAAAATGATAGCGAGAAGAAGAGAGGAAGAAGCGGAACGGAGGATGATAAATCTAGCGATCAAGCTGAGTCAATCGTCCCTAAGTAGCCGTAATGTGATCTAATTCGAGATTTACCTACGAGAATATCAGAATCGAATTTTAAGAAAAAGTTCATGATTTATGAAAATTGAAGTAAACTCTGTGAAGCTATGTATATATTTGTATATCGTGTAACGTTTGCTATAATTAACCCTTTTGGCTGATACCAGCCACTGTAGTGGCTGGCGTTGAGACATAGATAGCTCGTGTCAGTCAGCAGGTTCTTTAACATTCCTTAAATCGCTAAAAAAATATTTTCGTGATATGGACGTGAAATAGTTCATTATTTGAAACATAAAACTTTATATTGTTATTGTATATTGTGTTCTGAGATGGAGTCAGGTGCACAGCGGTAAAGCTCTGCGTCAAGGTCAACCGTAGTCAAAGGGTAATATTTGTATTTAGATTACATCCTATGTCAGTTACAAACTACAATTATCATTAGTGACACTGTGCACTTAATTTTGTACCACAGCGTATTTTATATTCTAAAAGAAAATTATCATATTTACATGAAACGTATGTAAAATGTAAGTAATCTTGTTACTAACTTCAGTTTAGATAATCGAGGTTCTACTGTAACTATAAATTTGTATGTGAATAAAGTTTATGGTATTTATGCAAGTAAATAGTGGTATGCAGCTGAAAGGGGTTTACATTAACCCACTGCTCGCCCAGCATAAATCGAGTATGTTTCTCGCGGGGCTCAAATCCGCGGTTTGAGGTGGGTCTTCGTCCTAGCACATAAACTACAAACAACAATTTGTTTGTCTTTGTAACACAGTTGGAGGTGTTTCAACTATTAGCCGTTGTTGAATATAATAAAGGAAAATGCGGCACAGATCGTAGAGACCAAATGGTTTTCTATGCTACGTCACTACGGAAAGGCATCAAATGGTATCGGAAGCGGACAATCAATCTAATGGTGGGCATTTCGGTTGTAAATGCACATATTGTGTACAAGCCAGAAATGAAAAAATAAAAATCACACGATTTGCAGAACTTTTAGATACGGAATTATTACTCCGTCAAAATAATATCGCTAGTAATATTTACCAGAATAAAACACACAATTTAATAGTGAGAAAAAACTCTGAAGGAAGAACAATTAGACACATGTGCGGTTCTTGCTATAAGAACAGTAGGCAGACTCAAGACCATCGAACAACCAGAAGAAATGTCCAAAAAAACAGAAATTCTTGTCCTACCTGCGTGGAAACGCCCAGCTTTGCTTAAATTGTTTCCAAAAATACCATGAAACACTACTGTGACATTATATAATTTTTTGATGTATCAATTAGTTATACACCCTTGTACATAACAGAATGCGTTGTCATTATTAAATAATCTTGCAATTTGTTTTCAAAGTCCTGTTATTAGCATGAATAAAACCTTCACTAAGATGTGGATGACGTGGCGATCAACGTGTTAATATAGCAGAAAAAAGAACACCAATTTCTGGAACGGATACTCATGAAATACTCTCATCGCCTATAGAAACTTAAGCTGAAGGCACTTAATTAAGCGCACAATGAACTTGGATATGATGCCGTTGGACCCAATAGTTTTACCATCTCCGATACTTAACCTCAGTTATTCCAAGCATCCTGTATCCTGTACTATTGTCCTGGTGAAGCATTGATCGTGGAACGAGATATGGTCTGCGTGGCACACATTTCCAGTTTGATATTTGCACGTATATAGGTCAAATCCACTATTTCCACGATGTCGAAATGAAAGGAGATATACGAGAGGGCATTCGTAGTTAATTATTACAGTTTTAAAAACCACGCGTCTGGGATTCAGGAAATTCAGATAAAAATATTTTTCTTCCTTATAAGACAGATTTAAATTTCCATGAGGGGATGCAATGAAACCTCCGCCGTAAGATTATCCGTCGGTATTCATTATTCTTGCACGTAACCTTTTACCCGATCTATTTGTAACGGTAAAACCCACTGTACTAAAATTGCACATAATACGCTTACAATTTTCAATTTGTCCAGCATCAATTAAGCCGCCGTTGAAGCACACTGATATATTCTTAATGTTATATTCTTAAGTGTACTATATGAAAAATTAAGTGTTTTCTCCTCAATTTTACTTCTGCCATTTTTAGTTTTTAACTCATTTTAACCCTCATCAATAAATAAATGTAATAAATGTAAAAAAAACAGTATGCCATCCACACCGTTTTATTATTTGTTATTACTGATAACTTTAGCTTGTTGCTAATACAAGATGACCAATTTTTGGCTGACTCTAGTTCGGATAATCGAGGTTCTGCTGTATTATAATTAAGAAAGGTAAACGATATCGCAGAACCCACTTTCAATATCCTCACAGTAATTCATATTTAATGTTTCTGTTGTAACTTTTAAACAACTTTTTTAAGACTATACGTTTATATACTGGTAGAGTATGATCGTTGAACGATCATGCGGTATAGGTTTCTGTATAGCAGTCGTATATCTTCGATCACTTGTGCCACACATGTGTCAAGATACAGCGAACTTGTTAATCCTTCAAATCATTCCACGAAGTATCGACTCGGCCGATCAAAACTTCAATTAGAAAACAGGAAGAGAAGGTGCAGCTTGCGAGAGTGTAATTGCAAGTTCGACGAAGGGCAGACACCTTCGTCGATGAAACTTACACGAAATCAGATGATGATCCTCCATTAAATCCCTTTTCGTCTTTGGCACGAAACTGGTCGAACAGTTCGACGATCTTCGATGCTGAACCTCACCTAGTCCAACCACCCTACATTCTCGGTACTTGCCTCTAGGGCGTTGGCGAACGAGGGAAACAGGGAGACGAGAAAAAGGGAGAGAGAGAGGGAGGAGAAGAAAGCAAGAAGTGGCAAGAAGAAGGAAGAAGTGAGATGCGCGAGTGTTAGATATAGGTAGTTCGAATTCGATCTGTGGTCTAAGCCCTTAATACCTGCTTATTCGCTCGCCTGGAAGAGGATCCCGAAGAGGTATCTAAACTTTCCGAATGTTCCTCCGAAGAGAGCTAAACGGCGAACGATTTTGTAGCTGCGAAGGCAGAGGGAATACTTCTTTTGATCCATTGACTAAGTCACGGCAATCGTTCAGGTTGACTGTACATTTTTCTCAGAGCTTCCCGGAACACTGTACATAGACTTGTCTGTTTAAAATGTACACCGAAGCAAAAACCTAAGTAAAGTGGATCCTTTTTTGGCCGAATTTCCAAGACCGAATAGTATTCTTTACAGTACCTTTATTCGTCTATGTCTTGCCGCTCGAGGGTACTAGCAATACGGATGTGACGAACGGAGCATAGGGGAAACTGGGCTAATTCCCCAGTACTATAAGGAAACATGTCAAGATTTATGTCAAAATTTGTATGGAAAAGAAATATTAAGGTATGCGGCGATAGACCCAACCTTCGTTCAGCAGATCAAATAAAAAAAAGTATTACAATACAAATGTTTGAAGATGTACACTCATTACAGTGGAAAAGGAATTTGGATAAAAATCATATGGGCACCACTGCGAAATTATTAAGCCTTTTAACTCCTAATTTTCTTTTAATTTCCTTTTCAATAACTCCCCATTATTTTAAGTGTTTTATTTGAAATGTACTTTAAAAGACAATTGGTTGATAGGAACCAATGTAAACCATTTTTTTTACAAACTATGTAGAACGTAGCATTTTTGTTACAAAAGAAGGGTCATATACATGTAATATTGCTTATCTAGGTAAAAAAAAATATTGCGAAATATAATACATATTTAAACTGGCAATTTAAAAATGTCGAGTGTGACTCGACACAGGAGTGCCTGTGAATAAAATCGATGTCGAGTCACACTCGCCAAAGGAGTTCAAAGAGTTAATGCCGTGGAATTAGCTGAGTTTCCTCTACATCTTTCCGACAAATTTGTACTATTTTGAAGAATTTCATGTTAAACTTCAAAGCAGTATTAATACAAATGAGAAGTACGATTTTCGGGTAGACAGCGGGTGTGTTGGCGACGTTATTCGACCATCGTAGCGCAGTAAATAAAATTTGCGGGGATAGTCTCGTATAAATGTCAAAGTAATGCGTAAATAAGCCGATTACGTTCAAAAGAAGATTACATACGTCTCTTTGTTGATCGTTTCTTTTCTCGAAAATGTGCTACTGCGCCAGCGTATATCTGCTTCAAATGGGTTACGTCCGCCACACATACGTACCGCAAACTCGCTTATTTTTCATTTCTACGAGAGCAAAAGGGGAAAACCGACAATTTAAAACGTTTACGGGGACATATTTATACCGAGTTTATCTACAGCCCCGATAATATGGCAACTTAAACGTTACACTACTACCAATTCTAAAATTTCCCGGCATTTCACACCGCATTTCCGGCCAATAAAACTCGGAATAGGGGTCATCTGAATTTTTAGGGCATCCTTCTGAAATTAGAAAAAGAACAGTACCGAGGTTTTCATTGGTGAAATATTTGTCCGCTCAATGTCTTTTAACTAAACACACGATTACAATGAAATCTAAAAAAATTTAGCAAGTATCATAGTCTTTTTGAGAGTATAGTACTGTACCTTTCCATTAGTCGATAGAATACGCAAAATATAAACTTTCCACTGTCTGGATGGTTGATAATTTTAAATCTGTTATAGAAGCCCTGCTCCAATCCTCCTTGTGGAACACTCAAACTTCCATCAAACCTTATCGCGCTAATCAAGAGGAAACAATCAACGTTCTCGAGGAACTTGGTTACTCTAATGGCTACACGCACCTGAACGGTTGCCCGAGATCACAATAACAAAAAAGCTACTGGTAAGCAAGAAAGATCCGAAAGTGGTCCTACAACGCCAGAACGACACGTCGATTGCCGTTCTTCCCTCCTTTTTTTATCGAAGATCGAAGGCACACCAGTGTCCACTCACACAACCGCGCTTTGACGTTCGACCGGACGCTTATCGATCGTGGAATTTATTTCTTTTCGTATCTCTCGAGTCTCTGCCACCATTGTCCACCTCTATCTCTCTCGGCTCTTTCCACCCTGCCTCTATCCCCGTTCCTCTATCACTGGCTTCCTCCCTTCGTCCTTCCCTGGTGCTCCGTTTCTCTCCGAAACGAGCTCTCATCCAGCCACTTTCACCGATCCCGCTCTTTATCCCGAATCACCGAGAGCCTGGTCTCTCATTCCCATTTTGTTTCCCTCCGGTTCGGTTGTACAGATAGGTGAGATTAAGCTCCGCAATGACGTCGCTGCGGTTATCAGGAGATTGCATTTTAGCATAATAGGTAGGAGGCTGCATTGTAGCCGTTTCGAGCGACATGCGTAGCGAGAGAGTGATGTGCGTCGGGCATTTATCATGGCCAGGTATCCCTCCCTGCCCTTTCCTCTCTTTCTTCCTTTCGGATAACCGCGACGCATACGCGAATGGATGCTGGGGGCCGGTGCATTCATCGTTGATGCATTCCTGCTCTCCGTACTCGATGCATTTTGAGAGCATAATACTTGATGGAACACCAGCTACGCCTTATTTACGCAAATCGGCCCCCACGACACGCAAATCTTGCGTTATCTTCCCTTATCTTTTCGATTCCTATCCTGCCAGCCGAATTGCGGACCACCCAACAGGATTCGAGGTTCTTTTTTGGCGGTTCAGTAACGACTTTCTGGTGGCAGCGGTGTTGTAACTCAGGTCTTACTGATTGTGAGAAACGAATGGACCGGTATGGAAAAGAATTGTTTATGAATTATAGATTATATTGTAGAATCTTTTCGATGTCTTATTGTGTAGTATTTGACCTGCTTTTTGTAGAATTCGGATTATTTAACGTTGTCGGTACACTAAACAATTTAATAATATAACCTACTGATAAAGGGGGTGATTGCTTATCCAAGAATAACTTGAAAATAAACAACAAAATTTTCCTCTACGGGGATTGATTTTCGAGAAAATTAACTGTAAGTTTCCATCAAGTACGCGTTTTAACTACATGCCTGTAAATATTGACAGTGTAATAGCTTGGTATAATTAAAAGTAACATAATAAATTCCGATAATGAAAATAGTTACCTGATTAATTTACAAATTTATGAAAATGTCGCGCGTTGTTGCATAGAAATATTGTACCTTGATGGCAGGCAATTTTAATTGTCTTTAGAATTAATTATTTCCTTAATGTAACCTTACAAGCCATAATTAATAGTTAAGTGCATGCATATTCGACGGATATTCAAAGTCTATTTCCTCAAAAACGAAACCCAATAGCGAACAATTTCATTTTTCACTCTTAATCCTTTGATCACTGGACACTTCCAATGAAATCCCTCCGCCGTATGCGGTATGACAGCAGCTGAAAAACAACGGTTGATTTCTTTTGTTCATTTATTTCTATTATGTTTCCTTCTTTTGTCTTCTTAAACGCATCATTTATTATTTATTTTTATTCTCTCATTCATTTGTTCGTTATTTATTTTGATGCTCTAATTCATTTTGACAACTTCATATATTATTTAGAAAGATCAACCAACTTTCGAAGTCATTATACTGACCGTTCGCACGCAGAAAGCTGCTTCTTCACGGCATGTAATACGCTTGCGGCTAAAGAGTTAATTTATTCATGGATAATGTATTTACCCCTGCATCAGTTTCACCACGACATCGGACACACCCTTTATAGCTCCACGTTTATAATTCACTCAGCACTCGTTTTCATTCAATAAACGAACATGATTACTTATTTTAATATTTACAAATTTCATAAAGCGTAATAAGAAATTTTGCTGTCCAGTAATTTTTAAAGCCGGTCCAACAAATTCGCCCGTACTTCGGTGTGCATCGCTGTCAGTCGTTGGTGTAAAAAAATTTCAGCTCTCTACCACCACGTTTCCACGCTGTATACCTAAGACTAATTAACCTGCATACACATGCATGTGCAGCACACGCTCGCATTTCGTTCTAAGGGCATAATAAATTTCCCCTTTCGTCTCGCACAAACACACATATACATAGAGGCAAGGCGAAACAGGAGTGGCCTCCGCGCGCTTGCCTTTGTCTAGTTAAAGTGCACTCTCCTTGCAGTCTCCATGAGAACTTCACTTCGGCGGTAGAAACAGTCGTGTTTCATCATTATGTAAGCTTAACTTGGATTAATATTTCTTCCTTTTAAAGACCCCTGTCGGAGGTCTGCGAATTCTCCGGGCCATCAAGGGACTACGTGACAACGACGTCTTTCCCTCATCGTGATTCTTGAAATGCACTCGCGTTCGCATCCATATCGCGATGACTCCCCCATTTAACTCAGTGCCTTTCAATTTCTTTCCACTGCTCTTTTTTTTTTGTTCGCGACACACCCTTATTAGCTAAAAAACTGATGTCGTTGCTGTGCAGTTCGTGACTCGACTTTTTTCGTAAGTCGTTACCGGTGAGTATCACGTCCTTTCATAACATGTCGTTGTCTCGTGTTACGGATTTCCTTTATTTTTAACACTAGATTTACGGAACCCGTCAAGTTGACGTTTTTCAAATCTCGAAAACAAAACAAGAAATAAACCATAGTATAATATTATTTCTTAGCCATTTATGCTGACAATTATTAATGTAATGAAATGAATGCATGCCCAAATCCATTGCCCCCACAACCCTCTAATTTCAAAGATCTGTAAATAGTATATCTATTTTTCCAAAGACCTGTCAAATTGACGGATTGCCTAATTTCATAGTTAATTGTAATAAGCAGGTTTTATTCATGAAATAATTACTCCAGAAAATTCACAATCACTACATAATCTACTGAGTCACGTTGTGAGGTCCTTAGAAAGCAGATACCAAGAATAATAATTCAGAGGAGATATCATTTCTGCTAAACACCCGTTATCTTCAAATACGTCGAAGCAATATAACTAAATATAAAACGGGTCTACCGCCTAAGTGTTTATGTTTTGTGCATGCACTGAATAAAAATAGGTATACAGACAATGTCCGTAAATCTAGTGTTAATAATAAGTTTCCTTGCACACACTGTTGGTAATATAATTACTAGATTGCGGATGTTTATGCAATTTAACAGACTCAGATGTCTGAAAATCGCACATTTAAAACCGTAAAAAAAATAAAGAGATCACTTTTAAACATTTACACAACAAAATACAATTCATTTCTGTAACTGCATTAACATGAAAAATATAGAATTTTAAAAATGTGTATTTGCATAACCATCCACAGTCTAATAATTACCAACGCTCGATTTCTGCAGTTATTGTTTCAGTTTTTCTTTAATTAATACAATCAGCGCGGTAATACACCTGGACCTACGATTAAGACTTCGTTTCATATAATAGAGAGGCTCTCGATATACCGGGTGTCCCACCTAACTCTATCACCCTTAATTATTTTGTTATTTGTAATGTTTCAAAAAAATGCTTCCAGAGGAAGTTATTGTACTTCGGGGGAAATTATACTGTGGGGATGAAAGTCATCCCAAGGAACATCAGAAAACAAAATCGTTGTAAATGAGTATTCTCTGACTTAAAATCTGTAAGGTAGAACTTCGTTGAAAAATTTTAAAAAATATTCCCGAAGTTGTACAACAAATATCGACATTGTAAATTTTTCCTATAATAATTATCTGAAAAAATGTTTAATAAAATTCTTCAGAGCTCTGAGATCTTATCGAGCGAGTTCCAACTTGTGGAGAAAAGTGTTACGTAGGTTCAGTTAAAAATTCAACTAAAAATATCGATCCTTTCTCGTGTTATGGTGTTCACCGTCTTGAAAATCATGGTTTCAAGGAAAACAGTTTTAAAGTTTACCTTACCGTGTTTACGTACATTGGACCCGCCGTTACTTTTCAAGCTGTAACTTCCGTAATTTTGCAAATTTTTCAACGAATATTTTTTTAAAATACTTCTAAGGAATGAGGTATTCATAAACAATCGAAAAAGAATTTAGATTTTTTAAACTTGTAATACCCTTTTACCTCCTTAATATATTGAAAGACTGGTCTTGAACCGTACTATAATTATTTCAAGCTTTAAAAATATATTGCGTAAAAATAAATGTATTTAAAACAACCGTTCGTATCGAAATAGGTAACCAAATCTGTATCGTAATCCAGATTCATTAAAAAATGGTAAGGTGACCCACGACTTATGGACGGCGGTGTACGTATTATTTGCTTCAATTAACAAGATTATCATTGTTCATTGAGGAATGTTAGCAGAGCCATTTGCCGGATCCCTTCTACACCAGAATGCTCGGTGACCGCATAACGATCGCAAGAACTTACTGAAATCTGTATCTGCAGTGCAAGCATCGTTCATCCGACATGGCCGCTGCCAAGTGTTTTTCGTGACGTCGCAATAATCTGCTTAATTACTGATAGCCGTTAATCATTTCGCTCGGACTTAACCCAGATTTCGAGGCGAGCTAACCGCATTTCGAACCTCGTGCATATCATTTCCACGCTTCGTTAGCGATAATGGTTAATAAATAATCCGAAACAGTGTTCTGATATCCCGTGGATCCTCTTGCAACACGTCCCGTTGGCGAGAAAAGGGAGAAAGGGAACGGTTGAGCGAGAAAAATATGATTTTCTAAATGCAATAAGAAAAACGTAACGCGATAAAGTCGCGGGTATAACTCGAAAATGCACGGGTCTGAAGTTCCGACAGCAACGCGAGCAAGCTGGCGTTTCTTTGCGCCAGCAGCACGCGTGCCGTGCTACGACTTTCAACCTCAAAGGACTTACAAAGTAGTCGCACTTCCTTCACCAGACGTAAAACAATTTCTATTTCCGAGGATTAAAATGCTCCGAGAGACAGTCGACTCTCTCGTGACTTCCTTACAATGCGCAATTTTAGACTCCCCGAACGCGCTGGAGGAAGAGAGAATAATCGCGAAAGAGAATCCCGAAGAACGTGCGAATTTATTCGCAGTGAATTTAGGTTTAAGGCATCGTCATGAAAAATAGTTCAGAGAAAATTGACTTTTCGGACAAATGGAAAATCCTTTGACAGGCATTAGTCTGGGAACAGGATCTTACACTGAAATGTGGGATACCGACATTTATTTATTCTGGCTCGATAAATGTTATACAGAATCTTTAAAAACAGTCTCAGGACTCACAAGGTAGATAGTATTCAACAAATTTAATAACAAATGTCTGGTAATGATAGGTCGTAAGATCAATGTTGTGGGAGTTTTAAACAATTCTTTTACACAAAATTATTTACAACTTGGATAATATTCATTTTTCGAACCACGTTTACTGGACATTTTCTTATCCATAGTTCGTGTGAAAAATAATATCTACTCCATATGTTCCAAATGTTTTGTGAATATATTATGATATAATTATTAATAACAATGTTAATTTAATAATAATAATATTATTATATAATTAATGTTACAAGGGTTATTAAAAAAGTGACCAGGATTTGAAGGGTAAATAGTATCTAATAAACTCAATAAAAAATGTTTAACACGTTTACTGACACAGTGGAAACATCCATCCCTGATCAGACAAAATATAAATTGCTGTTTTTGTTATAAATCACAGAGGAAGAAAATGATTAAGTATTCAATCATGCACGTTCCTCTCTATGTTAGTGTTGTCACGTAAAATTCGCTCAAAATATTGTCAAAATCAATAATTATTTAATTAAATAGAATTTAACGTGCAGGTCACCGGTGACCCCCATGGCAGTCAACGTGTTAATAAACACATATGTCTATTTTCAATTATTAATTTTTTTAGTACTGTATACCCCGTAAGTAGAGACCATGGTTTTGAACGTGTATTAAAGATACACGTGTATCAAAATATAAATATATAAATATGACGTATTCATATTTTATTTCGTGTGATTATTAGTGTATAACAAAATACCCGAACATTGACGTGTTTTCTAGGTTGCAAGTAACAATAAAAAACAACATAATCTCGGTTAACAAAGTTTAATCGTATATTTGTTTCACAAATGACTTGCGTAAATGTACTTCAATATTCGGATATTTTATTATACACAAATAATCACACGAAATAAAATATGAATATGTCAATACACGTGTACCCGTGTATTAAAAACTACACGGACTGAAACAGGGATGTATTAATTACACGTGAAGCGGGGAACTCTACTTGTAAGTCCGGAATACTTATTTTTAACACCCCGTAAAAACCACAATACGAGCATAGTTCACTCAAATAAATAAATAAGCAAACAATATTGTGTACACGAAAGTCAAAAAAATACCAATACGAATTTCAGCGGTGCAGATATCGGTATTAGTTAATTTTGGTATGATCCAAATGAAACAATTATTTCGGATGCCGAAATAATTTCGGATTTAATTTCTTAATTGGAGGTTCGAGTTAGACGTATAATGAGCATCAAAAACCGAAAATATCGATCGATGTAATGAGGTAGATTTAACCAACGCGATGCGCTCGATCCGTAAATTCAATTTATAATTATTTGAACGCTGTACCCGTTAACTGCGTGTTATAAGCTGCAAAATATGAAAATTATAAAATTCAATGAAAATAAATATTTAATAATTTCGTTCATCGACTCAAGAAAGGGGGGAACCGCATAAAACACGAAAATTGAGTGACAATAGAGCTTCACGGCGATTGCTTTATATCCTTAATCTTCGTACCTCATTACTACTTTCATTAAATCTCGGAAGTAATTTCCTCTCGAGACTTTTTCCTACAGATTTTTTGGAAATTCTTCGACGAACCAGCCGTGGAAGCTTGAAATTCATTTCCAATAGAAAATTAAATTTTCCGATAATTGCCGATAACGTGCAGATCCGAGCATATAAATTATATTTAATGTATAGCACGTGACTAACATAAATGTCGAACTTCATTAGTTTCATGATACGAAAAACAGAAGAGAAATATATTTAGAAGGGGACATAATAATATTTCATTTATTTCGAAGATTTACTGATTAACTGTTTAATTTACAAAAATGAGGAACAGAATATTTTTCAATATGAAGAACAATAATTGGGTCCATACAAACATTTTAATGGTTACAATTACATTCTTCATTTCTACTGGCTAATAATATTTTATAAAATTGTCGAACATATCTCATTTTGATTAATGCTTAAAAGATTATACAAGATTTCTCGTGTTTCAAAGTTCAGGCGCAAAAAGATCGATCAAGAGATTTCTCGTTTTTATTTCAAGATGCCAATATGACATCCACTATTCATAACGCGAAGATGACTGATCCTAAAAAGAAAAATAAATGTGGTGAAGCAATATACAGGGTGTGGCGGGACAGGTGGTATAACCGAACACAGGGTGATTCTACATGTAAAAAATAAACCGATACATTCAATAAAATGTCCACCCAGCCACACCTCGTATAAACCTAAATGTATTATTAACACGTTCGCTACCAGCGTCGCATATGTGCGACGCGACTATTCTGTTTTGAGAGCTAGACGTTACACATATGTAACAGAGATAATTGATAAAAATAACGAGTGGTCTGTGGTGGACGTTTTTCTTGAATCGACCATTATTACCATTTTATAGTGTGTCCGACCAGGTATGGGAGTTTCCACTGTGGCAGTCAACGTGTTAACTGCAATAAATATAGGTGTTGATAGAGCGGATCAGTACTTGCCATATTGTGGAATAACGAGAAATATTATAAAATGGGCAAAAATAGTAATATTAATTTTGATAAATTGTGCTCTTTTTACTGTTTTGATAGTGTATGGTCATCTCAAACCATGCAAAAAAATTATGTACAACTTATTTCTGGCTGAAGTATCGGTAGACTTGACCCCTTGGACTCAAATGACGAGCCTGGCTCGTCGTAGCAACCTAATGAACTTTAATCTTCTATAGTACTATGTAATAAACTAGAGATGTGTGCAAAAACATACTTTTCATTTTATTAAATATTTAATTTAAGAACTGAGACTTGTTGTTTTCTTCTCAATGTCTGTTTATATCGACAGCGGTAAGAAAATCATACGCAAAAATAACCCGAATTAAATTGTATGTCAATGGGTTAACATTTTATCTACCGCTTGCGAATTAAACGGATACATAGAACACACCAACTAATTCGAGTGCAGATTCTCCGGTAATACCGACTCGGTTTTTTTAAAACCGATTAATAGGCAACCGATGCAAAGCCGATTTATGTATATAGGCTGCTGACAGATAAACGATGGCGGAAAATAGCTTATTTATCGGCTCGCGGTAGGTAAACCGTCAATTACTTCTACGAATGTACGATTACTTCCACAAAAATTAATGTTCATCATTATATCAAACGTGCTCCAATAAAGAATCCACCTGGGCGGTTATCTGGTGAAATAAAGGCGCATGTGCGCGAAACAGTTCCTTGTCCCAGTAAAGCACAATTTCCAACACGGGCATGTCGAGTCGGCACAACCCATAAAAAAATGAGTGAGACGCGGTACATTTGTAAGTTCTGTGTTGCACTTCTGCATAAAGGAGCATGCTTTCAAAAGTATAATACCCTGCAGAATTACTAGACTTATTAAAAAAAATATTGCTACCATGATATAATTAAATATAAGAATTTTTAATTGCCTTCGTCTTTCATTTTCAAACGAGAAAATGACCGGTCATAAGACTAAACCTACCGATAATTTATATACAGGGTGTCCGACTTTTAATCTGTACATTCAAATTACTGATAAACTACCCGTTATATAAAAATGGTTCAGATAGGAAATGAATAATTTTGAGGATGTCATAATCTGGTGTAATTAGTTTTTCTGTGGATGGACGCGTAGGGGTTATATAAAGGTGACATACGTTTTCTTAAATGGAATCATATAACTTTTTAATGCATTAGTCGATGCAGCTCTTTATTTCCTATGAAAAAGTATTTAATTAGTACGGTCATTTGATCGGTCGTGGTAGTTTTAGTGTCAAGGTAAAGTTGCCGGAAATAATATGCGAAGAAAATCACCGGTGTTCGAGTAAAGCTGCGGGAAAATAAAATGCGGTCATTTGAGTATTAAGCTCCCTTTCGTGTACATAAAGAAAAGGCCGGCAATTTACAACGATTTTCGTTACAAAAATATTTGCTCCTCCAGAATTAATTTGCGTGTTAAACTTTTGAGCAATATCAAACATCCATTAATCCGGCGATCTCGATGAACGCTAAATATCTTATTCGCTGATCCCCAAAAGGGAAGCCATCGCGATGGCAAACACAATAAACTAATTACCACGGGGCCCCGTCGAATTCAGTATCGAAATTAATCCGAATGTCCCGGCCGGTAAAGTCAGATATCATCGATAATTACCGGACACGCATTATTCGTTGACATCCTAATTACAACAAACACAGAAGTGCTATAAGCGGCACGTTTCGTCGAATACACGCTGATTGGCCAAAACCAATTACCCTCCGCCGCTCGTGTGTTCGGTTAATCGTCGCAACGCGTACGCGACCATGCGTCCCGCTAAATAAATAATGCGAAATTTACGTAGACCCTGTCGCGAACGAAAACTTTCGAAATTGCTTCTGACAAGAAATGTCGCGACAATGAAACTGCTCTGTCCGCTGCCGCCGCCGGGCTACGGAGGAAGAAGCACTCGGCAGCTTGTAAATACGATTCGAGCTTTTCTCTGTTCAACGAACGAGTAAAGTGTTGCTTTCCGCTTGCTCTCTTTGCTCTCCAACCGTATATCGTATCATGGGAAGTTACGGTTGCGTGCCTCCCGACTCTCGATTATAATGAATTCGGGGATGGCCGGACGAGGGAGTCGAAAAAGAGGAAAGGGAGTGCAATAGAGAGAGCAAGAAAGGCAGAGTCGAAGTGTAGATTGAAACGGAGAAAGAGAGACAGAGAAGAGGGTGGAGAAGGACGATGATTCGAGGATATAATATGCCTCGACGGAGCTGAAAACGGCCGCGTACGATTCGCACGAGTGACGGAAGAACGGGAAACGGAAATTAATCGGCGGAAATCTCTTTCTTTTTCCCTAGCGACCCCCGCTGCTATTTTGTTCTCGGGGATGGCTCGAGGTTTGATGAGAAAGGGTATGATGCGCCATTTCGATATTTGAATTGCAAAAAAATCGAAAGAATACGATTGCCTCGGAAGATGTATTGACCTCCTATGTTCGTGTAACGCGAATAATTCATACGGCGAATCAGACGAAAGCGATTGCCAACCATAAAATCTGCTGCACATTGCTTGCTTTCTGAATGAAGATAATGTGATGCACATTCCAGACTGTGCTATCCGCCCGTCACTCCTACCGCTCATCTTTCAAGTCCTTAAGGAGGTATTTTCCTTTCTCATCCTGTTTTGCGGGTATAGTTGGGGAATGTTTCTTCGAAAAAATTAATAACATATCTTTATGAACTGTTGCAGATTTATTTATGTACATTTGTTCTACGTTCATGTATTTTTGTACGTTGTTATGATCTCAATTATAGTAATTACGCACCGGAGAAGTAGACAGGTGGAAAAGTTGGCTCGCACGATAACTGCCGCTGAAGTCATCTGAAATTAAAACCTCAAAAAAAGACTCTTAACCGATTGCCGCAAATGACGGCTATACACGTCAGATGTTTGTCGATGTGCTGGTAATTGATGCCTATAGCAGTCATCTTGTAGCAAGAAAGGAACATATGAAAAAAAGAAGTGTTTCTGAGGCCGATCTAGAAAAAACAAGCTTGCGTCTATGGGTTAATTAGTATGGGTATAGCTAACACCTGTACTACGGAAAACTAAATACATGACTATTTAGGATTTTTAACGGCGTTTGAAGGTCAAAATATTAATAAGAATCGATGATCAATCTTCAGACTTATGCCACTTTGTAAAAAATCTTTTTTTTTCATTTTCGGTAGTTCAGGCCACATTCATACTAATTCAGAAAGTTTTAGAATTTGTTTGTTTCAGATGAATTCAGCGGCAGTTATAGTGCGAACCAATCTTTTCAACCTGCTTATCATCCTGGTAAATAATTACTATAGTTTAAGTGACAGCAATATACAAAAATTCATGAATATAGCATAAATGTATATGAATAAATCAGCAAAGTTTCATAAAGATATGTTGTTTAGTTTTTTTTGCAAAAGATCCCAAAATGTACCCTCAAAACAATCTGAGAAAGAAGAATAACTCGTTCCGTGCCACAGTGGAAAATCCAGTAACTAGTCAGACACCGGAAAACTGTTCATTAATACAGAGTGTTTCGTAGCTGGTCGTATAACCGAAAAGGAGCTGATTTTATATGAAAAACTAGATCGAAAATGTATGTGCCATGCATACGAACAGATACAGAATGCTTTGTTTTCCAAAAAATTGATTGAGTACGCGTGTAATTGTCTATCGACATTTCATAATGCTAAGATGAACTTTCTGTCGCTACTTTTAATTTAGTATCGTGGCAAAGTATTTATCAATAAATAATAGAACAAAACGTTTAGTTTTTGAGATACTTATCTTGTTAATTTATAATTTATCGGGGCTCCTGTCCATATTGGTGCATGAAAAATTATACCTCTTGTATGAAGAAATTTAACCGTGTACATTTTTTCAACGTGATTTCAGTGATTTCGGTGTTAAGGCATGATGTGACCTTGTATACTAGATGCTCGTTAATCCTCTGAATAAATAAGAGATTTTTTTGCAATACCAGAAATTCAAATTAAAAAAACTTAAATCAGGCGATAGTCAAAGAATTATTATATCATAATTGATCAAACCATCACAAGGCTTTTTATTCACATTATAACAATAATTGTTAAATGACATTTCAAACAATTATCTACACACGTTTATTGATATACTTCAATTTCACTTAAATTACTCTAAAAACTTGCCTAAATGATTTAAATCAGAGATGGCCATCCGGAGCAAGACCTGGCTGCGATCTACCCCCACTCTGCGTCCATTCCCCTCACGTTGTGGTCCAGGTACGACGTCGATTCTATCCAAAGATCACATTTCTACTCTGATATACATCACTTGTCATGTACCAACTCAGTGAGCATCATATACAACATATTTATATATTTCATAATTCAAAAATGAATTATAATATTAATTACTTTTAAAAATATCCTGATAACTAATAAGCGCACTAGATTAAAAAATATCAACTTACCAAGTGCACTGTGCATTGCAACAACTGAATTTGAATTAAATATTCCGGATCTTTTAAAAATAAATAGTATTGTAATTACTTTTTTAATTATCAAACAGATTCGAATAAGTGAGTGTATATGATGCCCACTGAGTTTGTATGTACATGGCAAATGATGTATATCAAAATAGAGATGTAATCTCTGTATAAAACTTAAGTCATGTATAAAATATAATTATTCTAATTACGTGACTGTTTTTTGGAAAACCGTACGTATCGACAATTGCCGACGTTCTTGAAGTCGTACCTAGACCACAACCTAGGAGAGGGGAATGGACGCAGAGTGGGGGTAGGCGGAGCCAGGCCTTGCTTCGGATGACCATCTCTCATTTAAATAAACGATGACAATCCATACATTTCTCTATATTGCGAGTGTACATAAACAGTAATATAAATAATCTGTAATACAAAATATTTTAAGTATTGTATAAATATCCCATAGCCTATCTACACTGTTTGAATAAAAATTGATACTGATACACGAAAAAATCGCTGTTCTTATTCATCAACTGAATACAGTCACGATTATCAATGTTCTTAAGGGGGTACTACACCACCATGTAAGCTTAAAAAAAATGGTAAAATTTAAAATTCTTTTTCTCGGGTAATTATTAAGTAAAATAATGAAATCGTTTTAGGGATTGTTAAGCTGCATCTTAACTTTACTTTCATACATTTTGTATTTTTTAAAATTACAAAATGGCGGTGTTATACAATATTGTTTCCAATAATATCTAGCGGGACTCTGTTAGCTGGCACCCAACACCAAAAGTGAATGGAATGTAAAAAATAAAAAATTCTTGTGTTAACTTAAGCAAAAATAGATTTTACTCGATGTAGCGGTACGATTTTTTAATATTTGTGGAAAATTATGAAATGGCAGTTGTTTAAAGAAAAAATATCTGTTTTCCCTAAGAATAATCAACTTTGAACATTTATAAAAATCAATAAATTAAAATATAAGAAAATCGTACGCTGAATTGTAGATAGTTTTATAAGGAATAATGTATAAAAATTTGATATTAAACGGATGAATAATTCCGGAGATCTACTGGTTGCCAGATCAAAAAACATTGTTTCGAGAAAAACGCATTTAAAATTTTACGTATTCATTTAACCTGACCTGAAGTGTAATCCTATTCAGTGCTGTACCTTCGCCAATTATTCGAATTTCAAAAAATCCTTCTAACACAGTATTCTATACATATGAAACTTAAAAAAGAAGCAAAAAAAAATTTCTGATTTTTTAAAACCAACGGCGTACTCCCTCAAACTACTAAAAATAGTTTTTTAAATTCCGACTGTCGCATGGAAACGTTTTTAAATATCCGATCGGCGGGCTGCGCTAATAAAAAATCTCAAATGATTTAATATCAGAGCGGTAGGTCGAGACAAAACGTAATAGTGCGTCGGAGGTATAATACGCTTCAGCGGGCTCAAAAACAGCCGTGCGCGATTCGCACGAATGGCGGACGAAAGAGAAACGGAAATTAATCGGCGGGAACCTCTCTTTTTCCCTCAACAACCCCCTGCATTTGTCCGGAGAGATAGAGATCGTTTGAAGGATGACCGCGATGACTAGAAAATGTAGCCATACGGTGGGAAAATCGCACGAGAAATCCGTGATTTCGCTCCCACAGGGATAAACCGCGGCGACACACGATTTTCCGTCACGAGAAAATCCCAACGCGCCCCTTGAAATCGTGCTGGAAAAAATGACGACGTGGTCAATATTTATCACGCAACTCTGCTTAATTGCGCGAGTTATTAAGCTTTCCATGCATTTTTTCAGTTGAGATCGGTGAATGGTGCGGAAGAACGCGAATAGTGAATGGAAAATACGATGCTAAATCTTTTATTAAGATCGTTTTTAAAAATTGAAGTAAAATTACCTGATTCAAAATAGGACATACTTTTTTTTTTGTATATCTCCCATACACTTTGCAATTTGTCAATATAGACATTAGCTAAATTAGTATATTCGTAGAAGATGGCACGAGGACGGTATCTCCATTGAGACGTCTTTATTGATAAGATCTATCGATCTGACTTACGTACTTTGCGTTGTAAATTTATTTTACTAGGTCCACGGGGTGTGTTCTTTTGAGCCTTCACAGGGTGTATTGGTTGTATATATTGTTGGATAGCAGGTTAGTGTGTGTTTCAATCCTTCTTTTGTAGCTGCTGGTTGCCTTAATTATTTCTTCTTATATCGTAATGATGTTTAGGTCCTTCCTTATTTCTTCGTTTCGGACATATCAGGGAGCGTTCACGATTGTACATACATATATGGGACATACTAGATTCAGTCACAGCTGATAATCATAACTGTATACTCCGTCATTTTGTACAGTTAGTCATTTAAGGCTCAATTTAATGTTTACTTTATGTTATGTAATGTTTACTTTAAGGGTAATTCATATTTATATTTGTGTTATTCGCTTTCATATTTTTATACTTGTTACCTATAATGTAGGAAGATTTAAGGATGTATAAAACCAAAGCGCCTCAAGGTCCGAAAGGACAAATGAGGTATCAATAAATAATAAATGTCATAAGTATCAGCTTTATGACACCATATATGGTCCATTATCTGAATCCGGGCTTAACTTTTGATTGCACGCTATAAACATCTCTTATAAAATTGTAGGTATACGTCTTGTTAAATATTTTACAGCTTCACGATACTGAAATAAGTTAACAATTAACGCTATACATACTGAATGATAAAGTACTTGGTCTAAGCAGTGGAAAGATTAATATTCATAAAAAAAGACAATGCGAAGGAATAATTTAAAAAATGTAAGTAGATTGATTTTTATGCAAATGTACATTTTGAAATTTCAGTATGTTTTATGTCTGTGTAGCTGATGAACACAACTATGACAGGATTGCATTTTGGGATTGAAAAGTTTAATAGTACACTTACTTTTCACTTACTTTATAAAATGTGCGTTCTTCAGGAACTTGGATATGCTATACTTACAGCAGTATTATACACCTACTACTTTTTTTAAATCAACTAACAAGTTCAACAAGTTATCGTAAATATTAACTAAAATAGTAATATCGATCCGAATACTTTATTACAGTTGTCAATTGTTGATACGACTTTAGAATTAAATGAAAAATTAATAAACAGTATGTTGAGTAAGAGATTAATAAGGAGACAATATCATTATCAAATTAATCGGGAATCGAAAAATACTATCCACCCCCCACTGCTTGAGTACACAAACAAGATTTAAAAAAAATTATTTAACAATAAACATCGTCATACGCGATACAAGTCCTTAAATATTATTACCTTTACTTAGAATGTTCACAGACATGCTCAACGTCTATAGTTATAGGTTTGAATCTTTTGCTGATATTCACATATTCTCCGTATATTTCACATAAATATGTGCAGGATACATTTTATACTAAGTGAACTAATTTATTATTAACACTACAGGTTACAATGGTGAAAAAAACATATTGACATATTAATTTTTAAGACTCCTTATCGTAAGTACCCAATATCTTAGTAAATTACAAACATTAATTCATACTATACTTTCTCAGTAAGGCATGAAGCATTTTGTAATATTAATCAGATTATGCTAACCAATGATAATAAACGTCAGAAATACAGCAATTACGAAATTCTAACATTTATCAAGTTTTCCTGAAGTATAAATTTTTCTCACGCTTTAACAAGAAAAGAGTTAACTTAAATTAAAAAAACACATGTTCAATGTAATTACACCGAGACAATTACAAGTGTACGACCCCGATATAACCGCAAAATTCCAGAATTATTTTATTTTAATGAAAAAGACAATTTCCACGCGATCGTTACATTTGACGATAAACTGTACGTCAGGAAACCAATAAAGATCCACATTTCCACATTCAGTCAAACACAAACAAGCTAGAGAATCACGAGCTCGTCGTAGATACGCATTTCTAAACAGTCAACCGCAAACCCGAACGTGAAAGTAATCAAGAGACACTTGCTGGTAGAGGGAACAAAGAGAAAGGCAATAATGAATCCCGAGTACAGCCCGGTGGACTTGAAAATGGCCGTTTTACACGAACGATCCGAAGAAGGGAGAAACGGAAATAATGGGCGGATTCTCTTTTTATTTTTTACGGGCCCCTGTGCGTTTAGTAACGACGAGATAAAAATCATCGAAGAAACGATTTCGAGTGTATCGATAGCCGGATAACGAATCGACTTCGTGCATGCAGTTATGTACCTAAATACACGATGTTGAAACGATGGCTGTGGCGGTGGTGGTGATCGCTGCAGCAGCGGCTATGGTAGCGAGCATAAATTACATTTGCATCTTGTACCGTACTTTCTATCTGGGGATAGGTGAGCGCGAAGGGGTATGCAGATAAGGGTATGAATAATATATCATATTCTGAAATTAAGCGGATCGCCTAATATCGCGACTTTTGTAATTCAGATAGGAAGCGAGAGGGAACGTGGCTGAATCGGACGCAGAATGCGATGACAGGTCACGTTCAACTTGCGATAACGATTTATTGTACGAGCGGTCGGACGGTACGTTTCGTAATAAATTTTTCATCAAATTATTCCAGCAACGTGAAGATTACTCGATTAGCAGGTTGGATCGATGATGAATGATTCAATTCGAAAATTAAACGGATAATTCCCGAGCTATTCGTATTACAATCCGACAATAATTTCATTTGCCATTAGCATCGTTCAAGAGCCAGTTTCAACTATTTTATCCTACGATTATTGCCCTATTATAATAATAGAAAGATAATCGGTTGCTTTGAAACTGTCATTTCATATTATGTTTTTAAACAATTACTAAAGCATGCATGATTCTTGAAAAGGAATTTCAGGACTTGTAATATTTACTAAATTGAGTGAACAGTACTTGTACAAATTTTATAACGTTAAGCCAAATTTTTAAAATACTGCCCCATGCATGTATCATGTGTGAACCTTTCTATAACAATCTATTGTTTTCCCTTTCAACGCATCCGACTGTTTTTACTTGAAAGAAACTGTTGCAATAGAGCAGATAAACCCCATCGGAACTTTAATATTAAATACCTTTGAAACTATCGACCATCTACATCCAAAACTATATACAGTAGGTCTTCAATTATTCGAACTGTAATTAGTAACAGGATGGATCACATTATAACTATGTCTGGCACAATAATAATTATTTGATTTTAGAATGTAAAACGCACAGTGGTGCAGAATTGAAAACACAGTGTCATTAATGAGAATTTTGGCTTGCAGCTGACATAAGATGACCAACTTACGAGTGACCAATGTCCGGATAATCGAAGTTCTACTGTATAGGGAGATTCGTAATGGCATGATCTGTGAACATGCAACAGCTCATTAAAATTTGAAACGACGAGTTCAGGAGAGCTCTCCTTATGAAGGGTTGAAGAAGATTCACCATCTTTGCATACAAAACGAAAACATGTATCTGCGTGTATTGAAAGTGACCACATCCCAATAAACGAATATTTAATAAATATGAGTTCAAAGAAGAAATTTTGTAATCAGTAATCCTACAATTACGAACGTGGGAAGGTTCGTTGCAAACCCACTACATTTAATAAGTCCAAATTTTCAACCAAATCGATCCACAACTTAACAGACATAGTGGAACTCCGTTTATGTGAACGAAATTTGAGTAGTACTTGATTAACTGAACTCTAGCAGAGCTCCTATTACAGTCAGTCCCATAAGTATTCGTACCCTCACTGTCTATAAAAGAAATGTGTTCAGACTAAGTGATGCGTCTGAGGTTTTCCAATAAAGCTTTTACTATAAATTTACACAAGTATAAAGCTTATTCAGCCCAAATTTTAACAAAATTTAGCAAATAATAACGAAAATGTTTCGTTCATAGAATTATAAATTTCTTTTATAATCAGTAAGGGTACGAATACTTATGGAACTGACTGTATGTGAGCTACAACCAAGCATCAGTTCACTTATATGAACATCTAATACTACGTACTATGTCCTTTAAATGTTCAAAAAATATGTCTTTTATTTCCCTTGCGTCATTGACAGTGCATCTTTCACGTGTTTTGATATGTTAAATTGCATAAACATCCACAGTCTATTTATCATTTATCATCCTTAGAATATCGGATAAACGTAAATACATAAACTGTTGTTCAGCGATGCACGAACCTCGGATTACTGTAATAAGGAAGACAACCGAAATTCGTCCACGGACGATTGAAACACTAACGGCGATGTAACAATTTAAGATGCACAAAAGAGCAATCCAGTGCAATTACGTGCCAAGAGAATGCCGCGCTACGACGAACGCGAAAATGGAGGGGAATTTAACACGAAGAGGAGACGACAGCGAAGCGATAATTAATCCCAGAGAATCACCGTCCCATCGAGCTTCGACATTTTGCGTTGCCGGATAAAAATCAACCGGGAACAGATTAAGAGGAACTTTTAATGGAAACTATGTTGAATAAATTAGACAATCGCGACGTGTATAATTATCAACAATTAACGAGCGCTGTAGAAATACTGAACAATTTTTAATCGCTCTCTATATTCTCTGAGCAAATGGTTAAACTGGAGAACAATTTTTTAATTTGTTTGCTTCGCTTTATCAACTACATAGAATCAAATTTTAACAGAGTATGCGTAGGTTCAACATCTAAATATTACTTATATTTAGAAAATATAACGTGCTTAAGGCACAATAATGTGTTAAGAAATTTCTTGTACAATTTTTTTGATTGAAATATATTATGGAAAAATGCCATGGCCTTTATGCCATGGCGATATAACCCTTTACGGTACTTTGTCGTACCACTTGCATTAAAATGCTGCCATGAACCAAATATGCTTAGATACCCAGTTACGATTTAACAGTACTTTTTCTTCGAAGTCCTCTGAGATGCTGTGAAATGATGACAGCACTCAGAGACACCATATTTAACCCTCTATAGCCCAAATTATGTTCGTAGCTATAAAAAAAATTTATATAACGTGAAACCAACAAATATCAACCTCTAAATACAAATTAACAATGAATATATGAATTTTCTTTTTTTTTATATCTCAGTTTGGAGTTGATAATCGCTACAAGGAATCTTTTTGGTTTGAAAGGAGACGTTATAAAACAAGATGTATACGCCACATTGCGGCAAAAAATTGAGTTAGATCAACAAGATATCGATATATTGGTATGTGACTTCAAAGTCACCCCGGGCTATAGAGGGTTAATTACACAGAGAAGAAGTTTCATGATATGTACGCGGTAACGATTCGTTTGTTTCTAGGCTATTACATATTGTTCTGTTTTTGAAGGCATTTACTGTTATAATTAATTTTTGCAGGGTAGCAATTTTTGTATACGTTCTATACAGGATGTTTCACAGCAGGTGGTAAATATTTTAGGGGGTGATTCTACAAACCACAATAAGAAAAAAAATACTGTAAAAGATATTTACACTTAGAATATATGTTATTTGAACAGTTTTCAAATATCCAAAATAAAACTTACGGTAAAGAAGTAACGATAACATAATTCAGGACTTAAAGGGTTACGCTTTTACACGCAACAAAAGGGTACAATATTTTCAGACTAAATATCTTCAGGCAGAGTTCTGGTATAATGTAAATTTAAATATACGCACAATATAACGGTAATGCGGTTTTCCATTGTTACGTGCACTTGAAGATCATTATTCCGCGAATTACTTGTGGTCGCGGAATAAAAGTTTGCAAGGTAAAGGAGAAGATCAGGTAGACAGATAAATCATATTACGTCGCAAGACGCACGGAATAGAGAAGCTTCGCGTAGGTAGCGCACTTATAAATAATTAATAATTCATAATGCATAATATAAGAGACAAGGCGGAGAGCGACTCGTTCAAGGAGAGGGAAAATGATGCGAAGGGGGATATAATACGCCCCGGAGGATTCAAAAGGAAAAGCTTGCGAACAACAGGCAAAAGAAACGAAGATTAATCGACCAGAACCTTTTTTTCCTCTGTTGTTCGTTTTGAAGCGTGCTCGGTCGCCACGGAGTACATAGGAGCGCTCAAGGAACCAGCCATAAAATAGCAAACCTTTGCCAAGAAAATTCATCGAGATATCGGGGAAATCTGGCATCGCAGAAACGGTTGGTCGCTTCGAGTAAAAAGCTTCAGCGGGGGAAAGAAGTAACGCCAAGATCTCTTGCAGAAGGTGAGCTTGCGGAACAAAAAATTAATCGGCGGTATGGAAAGTGAAAATATGGTCGCTGAGCGTCACTCGTCGGAAAAATCGGACAGTCCGCCCCGCTTGACATCAAATTCATCATCTTTTTTTCCTCCTTCATCCTCCACTGTTTTACCTTGAACGATACCGAATTTGCTCCGCCGCGTTCGCACGTTGCTCGCCTTCATACTGGTATTTAAAATTATTAGAAGGCTACGTGTCCCTCGTGTCGGATGGCCAGAGTTAACTTTGACCATCAGGTTTTACGACATGAAATAAAGCTTGAAAGTTCGTAAAGAGCAAACTTCCCTCGAAGCGATTAGATACATTAGCAGAACCTCACGTCCTCGAGGTAAATTCTTTCGATGTTTGCATGCAACACGTATAGACACATATTTATCTTGGCATGTTTACAAATCGCTTTATTCTTAAAGTAAAATTAACTCCAGTTCGCTAAAGTGCGTTGAAGGGACGGCAAGGATTAAAAGTTACAGGTTTCAATATGTTTAATAAAAGCGACACTTCAAATTCCCCTGTTTGAAGTCTAGTAAAAAAGAAATAGCAACAAATGATCATCTCTACAAGAATCCATAAACAAACAAAATTGATAAGAAATAAATTGGGAGTAATTTCGATCTATTCTCAACATAGATCTTTGAAACATTTGCGAACCTGATAAGTTTCTTCTATTTCACCTAACTCTACGTTTAAATTGCTGTCTCAGTTACACTTTCAACATGCATCTAAAAAAATAATGTCATCTGTGATTATAATCTTTGTGCATGCAGTCTTCTTGTTATGAAATTTTAAGTGAACAGATGATTGTGTACAAAGCTGCGTATAAAGCATTGCTGGTTTCATTGAATCAATAAGGGGTATTATAAACATATAATTGTAAAAAGAGAAGAAAGGCTATCAGTAGATTCGTACATTAAACATTGGACACATGATTTGGTGCGTAGGATCTATTCTACAGATGATTTCAAACGCAAAGTTGCACAGTTTTATGGCTTGTATTACTCGCCAGAATGAACAATGTGAGACTTAACAAACATACGCGCTAAAACTGATACTTATTGTTTGTATTGATTAGTTCTATTAAGAACATGCTTTCTCAAATAATTTAGCCATTTGTAGAAGACCATGCCATTTCTTTACGATGAAGAATTGATATTGATATAAAAGATATTTAAATAAAAGAAAATTGTATATGACACCTGCTATTGTGACGTAGATCAAGCTCCAAAGTCGCTCCCCCAAGATCTTTCCACTGCCTTCTTCATACATTAATATCTGCAGGGCGAATTTGGGGACTTGATACATGATGTCACTTAATTTTTATACGTTAGTAGCTTGAATATATGTATATATTTACCAGATGTGTGGTATATTTATAACGAGTTCTACGAATTACGACGAGATATTATAATCTGCTATGCTGTGTTTTACTGGATTGTTTACTGAGTTCTGCATAATTTTATATCTGAGTATGCTTAACAATTTTACTTGTCTTCAAGGGAACTGTTCTGTTCCCTTTCATCTTTTCAGAAAAACTTTCCTTGGATGTCTGAAAATCAGCTGGTGGCAACCCAGGTAGTATGGCCAAGTTGGCCGTGCCCAGATTCGGGTATTGTCCGGCTATCCAAGAATCCTAAATTACAATTGGGCTTGACAATAAACCTTGCTCGGGACAAGGCCTTACTACCTGGGTCGTTATGTTCACGATGCGACACCTGCTGCAGAGGTAACAAATAAAATTGTCTGTATCCAAAAAAGTATTGATTTTAGGATGTACACTGCCGCCCGTAAATCTTAAAAAACTTGCCATGTCTGTTAAACATAATATTTTACATGGGTTACTGCGAAAGTCTGCAACAATTATTTAGATCAGCTGTGAAAGAATAATAAAATCAATGCATTTATTAGGCGCTTCGTTGCACTTATAAAAAAACTAAGCTTGCTGAAAAATAGACATTCTTATACCATTCATCTTTTTCTTCTACAACTTTTGTTTTATTTCGAACAAAACTCGAGTCATAAACCGCTCCAATCGTGTGACTCACCCTGTATTGTCGACATTCCAGCAACCAAAGCCAAATTTAAATTTTCTGTATTCGAGATGAAAAGAAACTTAGAACCGCTATGTCGTCGTACAGAATTATTGTGCAACTGTAAGAACAAAACAGTCTCCCGCAGTTTCAGAATTACGTGTCCCGTGCAAAAACGAAGGGGTGCTGAAAAATTAATGCATACTGGCGGACGTCTATTGCATTAAAAGCGTAGAACGCGTAATACCGAAGGACAAAGAAGTGTAGAGGGATAAGCAAAGGAATAAAACCTGCCCCTTTCGTGATAACAAATTAACACATTCATGCTACTGTTTTCGACGATTCATACAAGTTTTTATACGGTAATATTCTTAATGGCTAATTTAATAGAAGACTTTCAACAATTACTACTACTTGTCTTGTATATGTGCATCTGATCCAACAAATCCATGTCTAATATGGGCTAAATCGGAGTATTTAAAAAATGATGAAACGACAACTGAGTTGAATACGACATTTATGTTAAAAAATATAATAGGTTATATAAGCAAGTTTAGAAGATTCCATAAAGACGAATAACTTCTATCATTCGAACTTCGTGTTTTTGTTAAATGTCCTGAATTGTTTAAAACGTTACAGAGCATATATAAACAAATGAAGGCAAAATTTAATATGTGTATATTAGTTTAATATAATTTTATGTAGAAACATCTTTCAATAAATAAAATGTTTGATACATATCTGTTTAATCTAAATACTATTGCTTTTACAGTGATGTCTTAATGCTTCCTAAAGGAATTGATTGAGACAAAGAAGTTGGTTACAATATACCGGCATAATAACAACTATAATTGCATAAGTACTCAATATACAACTATAAAAATTTGCAGCAAGTTTGATAGGTACAAAATCTAATACATTTTTAAAACTTCATTGTTCCTCCTCAGTATAAATAATATAACCCATATCAAATAATAACAAGCACAAAACGTTCATGATATCGAGAAACATAATAGATAGTATATAACATTTTGCTCCAAATCAAATTTTGTTTATACGTTTAAAATTTGGCTGAAACAAAACTTTTCTTATAATTTTTACATATGTTTTGTCTTCAATAAACCATTGGCAATTTATTTCATTTCTTAGACTAATTACAAATGCCAAAAATAGTGTATCAGTAATACCCTCTATGCACTCTCAAAGCTTCATAACTTTTTTTAATTTGTCTTTTTTTGTAAACTGAAAAACACGCAATCCACTATATATTCAAAATATAAACATGTGCTTTACACATAACCCATGATATTGAAATAAATAATTACCGCATCGACGAGTAATATCATTAAATTTCATCACATTTAACTTGAAGTTACAACAAAATATCGTTGCAAACGCGTAATTCGTATTTCCACTTTCTTCCATATCCGTTATTTATTAACCGTGTAGACTGAATTCATATTTAACAAAAGCAATTAAAGTACGTGAATAATAATGCTGCGCTCCTGTAGTCTAATGCAAGCGCGTCATTATGATTTCACCGTTTCTGAATGAATATGATATACTTCAATCAAACATGAATCCGCTATGCGCAGGATCGCGCATTACTTTTAAACGCTAAAACTTTCATCTGATCCGAAATTCATTATCAGGCTGTGCATGCGGAATTGAGAATAATCGAGAATTACGTTGTCAGGAAATAGATTTCGGGAAACGGAGATGAAAGGCTATTGTTATCCATAAAAAGAGATCATACATAATAAAAGAACGCGTTGCGTTCACGGCGAGTTCTCGATAAAAAGTCAATAAATTCCGCGATACGCGAACGTAAAGTTACAAAGCGACATCTGTCAACGTTTGTGCAGTACACAGATCTACCCGTCTGGTTCGAATGGCAGGCAAAAGGCGAAGCGAAAACTACGACTGGAATAACCGTAGGCAAAATCCAATTCCAGCCTTGTTGATTATTCCTTTTCTCGTGTGTTTCCTTTTTTCGGTCTCACGCGCCCGGCCACTTTCCACCGATCAATTTCTAGGCAGACGCTACAAGGCCATGACATTCCGAAGATCACACTCGTAGGCATTCTATCATACATTTCTTATTCTCATTCACTATTCAACAGAGCCACGCGCGTAACGACGGAACATCACAGGCAACACAATTTCAACGAGACCTTTCGTCGATGTATCAGCCAGGCTTCATCTGGTTGGCTGTGAAAAATTTGCGAATCAAGTATCACTTCACAGGGAAATTACATTTTACGAAATCCGAGCCAGTCGCTCCCAGGGACGGTAAAAATCAGCGCTTGTCGAAAACGAGGTTTAACCATCACTGCAGCATGATTCTGAATAATTATCACCCTGCGCGTTTTTAACGATACAGCGACTGAAACATGAACATACCGTGTGGTCTGCGAGAGCCGACGAATATTATCAGCTGCGGAAAATTCAAGCTCGATAATGTCACTGCACTCATTATCCGTACACACTATGAATCAACGTCGAACAGAACGATCACAACGATCTTCGCACTGCGGGTCACGAGGACCGAATACCACTGTCATCGCTTTCGCGTCTGAGTTTGTATGTGCCTGAATCAAGGATCGAACAGGGTCGCGTACTTCGTGAAGTACACAAACAAGAAACCACGAACGACGATATTCGTGGATGTAGAACAGAAAATCAAGGGCGAAACTACGTGAACTGAAGCGAACGATTTGCTACAGGTAAACAAGCGTAGACTTCTGCAACCGCGTTCCAAGTAACGGTCCATGGCGGACCGCACCGATGCAACGCGATCGTTAGACGACAGAGCCATCTATCGATGCAACAGATCGACCACGATCGATGTATTCGAGTCCGCCTACGATGCAACAAAGAATCGGATGAAATCTGTCGGTACGTGCCGTCGTTATCATCCGATCATCTATTGTACTTCACGATTAAAATTCGATTCACACTGTACGTCACGTCACCATCACTTCACACTTTCTATTCTTATCTAATTGACGAAGAACTTTTTTAGTTTTTCTCTTGATGCTTATTATTTATGAGCGTTGGCGGATGTTATGTCCAGAAAATAAAATAATCGTTGTAAATTTTAAATACTGTGATATGCAGGGGTAGTTAAGGTGTACAACTTTGAGATTCCTGTACGTCGGGCTATAAGTTTAAAAACAAAACTGTAAAATCGGATCTTTGTTTTATTGTGTGAAAAATGTTAAAATGTACGAATTTTAATGACTTAATTATAATAAACAATTTATATAAAGGGAACTTCAGACATTGTGTGTTACAAGAAAAGCGCGAATTGCAGTAAATGCACACACTTTCTAGGGCATGCATATGTATGTACACTTAATTCATATAAACGCTAATTGATATTAATTCTATACA
Source organism: Macropis europaea (assembly GCA_916610135.2). Lineage (NCBI taxonomy): Eukaryota > Metazoa > Arthropoda > Insecta > Hymenoptera > Melittidae > Macropis > Macropis europaea. The sequence continues at coordinate 19,230,242 of OU744349.1, forward strand.
AATTGCGTAACATACAACACTATATAACAGTTAGTGAGGTTTGCTATTTAAAATAATATGTACATTTATTTGCTGGTAAAAATATACATTGACTTACCTTTTAACAAGGTTTTGTAACTAATCCAATAAAATACGCAATTCGCAAAGAATTTATATTAATTAGTATGCCTTTTCACAAGTGTTTATTAAGTGTATATGTTTGCTCGTAACAGTAACTTTTTTAATACCTTTTCCAAAACCGTAAGTAAACGCATACATTTACACAAGTTCATGCGTTTACTGTAACATATGTATTACATTCACATTTTCCGTTGAGTTTTGTTTCTGTCACGTAATTTAATATGCCCAAGTGGTCGATTGAAGAATTGGCTTTTATGGCTATATTATTTGATGAGAAAAAATGTTAACCGAAGTCTGAAAGATTTTAGGTGCATGAAATGTTACAAAATAGAAAATACTTTGGACAATTTCATACATAACTTAACGTCTTCACGGCGAATTTGTTGAAGAACTAATGATTTAAATATAATGGCTGTCAATTGTATAACGAGATTTCTCTTCTTCTTGTTAGGGATTTCATGACGAATATTTCTTTAGTATAATGTTCTTTGTGTCTTTGCCAATAGTATCTGACTTTAAAAAGAGAATTAAATGTAAAAATGTGTCAGTATCCCTAAAATGATTAAATTACTCGAGGATGTTGACATTTTGTCAATACTTTACAATATCAAGGTATTAATTATCTAATTTACTTAAAAAAATAAAACGACATTATATATTAAAAGACTTCTTTTGTTGAAGAAGTTCCTTACATGTAATACACAAAGCTAGTCTTCAACAGAAATATTTTTGTAAATATTTTGAGTTAATTCAGAACGATTAGGTATTTGTAATTATAAAAACCTATGAAAATTTTCATTTTGAAAGCCGTAAATTGTCCCCAGAATCAGATTTTCAATAAGACACTCCTCGAGTTCCTGATGTTACAAAGTCGTACACTGGTTCACATCAGTGATGTACAACTCAATGCCCACCGGGCACTTGTGTCGTTGCGTAAACAAATGCTCTTCGACGGGCGGTAAGCCACGCCTCCTGTGCATGGACAACGGTCGCATGGATGGGGCATCGAACGCACTGCATGTAAGTACTTACTCATAGAGGACGATGCAGTGATAAGACTTAACAAGAACCCACACTTTCGCCATCGCTATGCTAACCATACGACAGTTGCCCCTACACAAAAGGCATGGCTCACTGCTTGTCAGAAAGCGTTTTAAAGCGAGGAAACAAGTGCCCGGAGGATATCGGGTTGTACACGCCTGTTTTACCGTACGCGTTCAGCATCATCACAGACACGCTACCTCAAACATTCTTTCCAAGAAGTTTTATCTGGGCGTTATGTTAACATGTTCCCAGCGCCATAAACTACATTTGGATTATGCTAATTCTTACTAAAGCGTTCGTTGAATAAATAAACAATAAATGAACATAAACGATTAGTGTATCAGTCGTTTATATAGAAGAATATAATACCATAAAGCTTTTCATAATATTACAATAATCTAAAAAAAGCAGATTGTTTATTATTAAAAAGTTATGTTATTCATTTTCTGCATGGGTCAAATAGACAGTGAACTTATACAATTTTTCAACGATAAAATCGCTTACAGACTGGTACTTACAAGATTGAACGTGGAAGAAGATTCTGTGGTATTTGTCACTTACCTGAAACAGAAAGAAATAACACAATTAATAAATCATCGATGTATTTTGGATATTGAGGGAGCGTAAAACATGGAACGTTGATGTGTTAGCAAATGACGGATATAGCAGTCATGTATATTTTTGCTAAAAAAACAACAAATTTACCAGGCGAAATTCCTGTACATGTTACCGTCAGAATTTTTTTTTAAAAACTAATAGAAATCGCATTAATAACCCCTTGTAAGGATTCTCTTTTCATCTAATTTCTTGTTGCAACAAAAGAACATTTAAATAAAAAAAGTGTGTTTCTGAGGCCGATCTAGAAAAAATAAGTGTGCATCAATGGGTTAACGGTCTGGATACCATATCGGATAGTGTGAACCAAAGCATTGCCCAACCATGCATGTAAGAACATCAGAGCGCATTACTGTCGTGATGTGCGGTGACATCACGTATAGTGTGAATCGAACTTAAACGTTATCTAAATACTCAGAACGCGGGCCGTTCTGTGGATCTCGTTCGATCGTATCGAAGCAACCGTATCACAGATAACCATTGACGTCACTATTCAGAGATATTCAGCCCCGCGGATATCCGGGTACTCAAGGCCTCACCTAAGTACCGCTCGAGATGATCCGGTACCATTCGCTGGCTCGCGAATGGCGGACAAAAGTGAAGCGGAAGTTAATCGACGGCAATCCCTTTTTATCGGCCCCGAGCGTTCTGTTCAGGGAGATAAAATCATTTCAAGAACGACGCCGGATTCGCAGTTATCGATGGAATTTCGTTTTCTCCCGCTTCTCCAAAAACGTTTGAGGAATAGGCCAACCATTCGCAGAGATCGAATAAAATAGCCGCGGAATGAGCAAGAGGGTGGTCGAACAGAATCTGGAGGGGGGGGGGGGGGGGGGGGCTATACTTGGGCTGACGAAGGATTCAACTTGAGTGACCCATAATACGTTCTGCTACGGCGACACTTCCTCTACTCGGTGTGAGAGCTAGAGTTGTCAAAGCATAGGAAGAAACTAGAAAAGTATACAAAAATACATTACTAACAATATGAAAAATGTATATGACAACACGAAAAAATTACATCGTTTATTATCAGATACAAGTATTAGTTCAAATATATTCTTAACACGCCTCAAATGATTCAATCGAAACCTATAAAAGGTATCAAATTCAACGGATCAACCATCATGGCAGAAACGTATAATATTGTATATAGATTTCTAAGAAGTACGTTTTACAATAATAATACATGTATTGTATAATGAATACCTCAAAAGTAAAATCTCATAATTAGACAGTGGATTTTATGCAAATATACATCTTAAGACTTAAATATTATGTATTTTATTGTAATTACCAGGATGAAACCATGATAAAACTATTTTTTCTGCTTTAAATGTTACAAAATTTATTTTTTATTTTACTTACTGTGTAGAATATGCATTTTCACGTATTTGATATGTTAAATTGCATAAAGATCCGCAGTCTACTCATAATAAATAAAGATAATAATAATGGTATTAAATATTATTAATAAAAGCTGTAAACTGTTTCCAATTATCTTAAAGCGCTTCAGATGCTCAGAACCATAAGGATAAGGTAGCCACACTGGGGGCTCCAGTTCCTGGAAGTTCTCCCACCAAGTCGATTCTTTCTTCGACCAAAGTATAGGCTACATACGTCGACTTTAAAAGAGAAAAGCCTGGTGAATGGGAGGCCGGGTAGATCGATGGGTGCTAGAAAAATATGCACCTAAATTTATATAACGAGGAATTCCATTATGCCAGGCTTGATACCCTTGGAGCGAACGGTGATGGCGATGGTGCTGTACAGTATCGGAATATCGAACGGCGTGCTTCATCGACTGAGATAAGATCCGTTTACATTTCGAACCTCCTCCTCTACCACCAGCCACTTCCACTGTCGTCGTGCATGAATCACGATACTGTCGTAATTTAACTGGAAACCAATTTTTCGTTTCACCAGCGCTCTGTGATCGTTCTTAAAGCGGATCTTCGTAACTGTTGCCCCCTGCATAGATCCGATGTCTGCTTTTCCATCAAATAACGGAGGATCCTCGACGGTCAAGTTAGACCAATGAGTAATGCGAAAGTAGATTCGACGATTGTGGACTAATGTTTGGAAATCGATTTTAAATTCAGAAGAACGGAAGAATCGACGATCGTTGTTTTGTGCGCGATAAACAGGGGACAATGGTTCCGCTCCGGAAATGTACAGTTTACGCCGCAGTCTCTGCGGGATGCTAATGAAAAGCCCGACTAAATGGAAGAGGGAAAAGACGACCGAGGTACGGCACTGCGAAAAATATTGACCGAACAATTACCGGACTATTTGAATTAGTTCCGTGACACTTTTGGTTCTCGAAAGTTCTGATTATAGTACTCTTGGATACAGTGTTTTTATAGAATATTAGTTAGTTAGATTGTAATAATCATAACTACTGGAAAACGATTTTCACGATTTTTCAACGCTTACACCATATCTATTACACAGGACAGCATTGTTTTTAATTCATGTGTTTTCAAAGAATACTAATTGAAAATAAAAACTTTATTACTATACAAATATTAGAACACAGCTTTCTGCTTGCATTTATTTTACATAGATGAGTTTTTGTTTATTTTGTTTTCAACTGCGCATGCTTTACGCTTTTTCCTCCATTGATCACATTTTCAATAATTTTGAATAATGCGTGCTATACTTTTGATAGAAAGATTCTAGCTTTGCTTGTAATTTTTTTTCTTTCAATAATTTAGGAAAAAACTTTGCAGAATATACTTTAAAGAAAAGTGAATTTAAGACACATGAAAAATAATTTCTGCAGTTATTGAAAGAATAATGAGACATTAACGGATCGTGAAACATGAGTAAATTACGAGGTCGCCAAAACACGTATTTAGAACCGAACAGGCATGAATGCGTTAATCTAGAATTGAAACGCATTAGCCTCGACAGTTGAGAAATAATTGCCGAAAGAAAGGAGCAATTTAGATAAATGAATGTCATTGTAGAGATCTCGAGGCGTATTAACGAAACAATTAGAATTCCATTGAAACAGAAGTAGAAAGCCAGTACACGTCTGATCGCATTGGATTAAACGAGACGCGGTGAGAGGCGGATTGAATACACGTCCGGATTTGCTGAATTTTCAATGAGATACAGAACATTCGAAGATTCTTTCTAAATTTCGTTTCCGTGAGCCCGGCCAGGTTCGACAGATGCACCGAAAGCGTAGATAGCAACGGCGTCAGATTGGATTTTAACTCCAATCGTCCGCCTGTCGCGCACACTTCTCCTTCTCCCGTTGAAATCAGTTTTCCGCTCCGGAAACTACCAAATTTCAGTCACTTTTAATTAGAAACGATCATTCTGTCACGTTTTTGTTTGTTTTTTTCACGTGCCCTCGTTGTCCGTTTATTAGTATTACATATTTGCATTTTGCGTCACGGTAATAACTAGGGTTATTGGCAATTAAAATTAAACGTAATAAGTAGATTGCGGATTTTTATGCAATTTAACGTACCCAGACATCGGAAAAACGCACATTTAAAACTATGAAAAAATTAAGAGGTGGATTTTTTAAACATTCACAGAAAAGAATGCAGCTTCGTCGAAGTTTCATTTCTATAAATGCACTAATATAAAAAATATTTAATTCTAAAAATGTATAATTGTATAAACATCCGCAGTCTAGTAATAAGTATTCAATTCTCAGAAGGAAATCTTAGAAGGTCTAACATTTGAATTTTTTTTAGAAATTGTTTAACAAACAATACAAATTTTTAATAAATTCGAATGACAAAAATTTGTGAATCCGATTCTCAACCGAGTTAAAATAACAAATCGATGGAGTTTTTTCTGAAGACATGTAGTTTACTGCTTCCCTTCTTATGATTCTTCGTACCATTTCTCTTTAATTCATTTTTTAATATAATTGAACAAATCCTTCAAGTAGTTTTTAACTTTTTCATTGTAGTCTTTTTGCAGATTTGTAGGTGTTTTAACATTGCGGAATTCTTTGACGAATTATTTTAGTGTAAAATTCTTGCATTGCTCATTGAACTGAACTCAAAATTAATTCATACCTAGTAAGTTATGGCAAAAATGTAAGCAACATACATGAACGTACGTGTATATCCATGAAGAATGCAACGATGTATCAGTTAACCATCGAATTTATACGGACGGATCTATAAACGCTATAAGAACCCGCTTCGCCATACTTGATTCAACGGATATTTTCATGTAAACTCCTTGCAATCAAAAAAGCTCTAACATTTACTTGCTCAGCCGCAGAAAAGTCTTTGCAATGTGATCGGAATCAAACACTATTACACAGGATGAGTCACGCTATTAGACCTTTTACAACTCGAGTTTGTCTATGCCTATTTTTGTATGTAAGAATGTATATTTTTCTATAAGCTCAGTGTTTTTATAAAGGCAACAATCCGTCTAAAAAATGCGAATACATTATTTTTTTAAATGGAAGTGTATATTTTTTTTTTACGTGGATCGATTCTTCGGAGTTTTTGGAACACTCTCATACCATTCAACTTTTTCCTCTACACCTTCCCTTTACCTCGAACCAAATTCGAGTTGTAAACCGTTCCAATCGCGTAACTCACCCCCGTATACTGTATATTGAAGACCTTTCAACATGCGATTCTTTTTTCAGGTTTCGTCGATGAATTCTAAAAAAAAATCAATCAGTTTTACAAAACAAAGTTTTTTTCTCCGTAAAATCGGAGAATCAGCAAGAATATCGGCTAGCACGAAAAATTCAACGCTTTAAACGTTAAACAATTATTTGGACAATAAAGCAATGGAGCAGTGCTGATTTATTATTTCTTTTTTTTTGCCACCGACGTTTGCGACATAATTCCGCAGACTATCCAATTCGCCGGTCACGTTGGTCACCGTTTTATCTGCCGGTTAATCCGCCTTCTATAATTAACAACCCTTACGAACACAATGCCTAAGTCGTATTTAACTGGGACTGAATTTTCGATGAGCCGACTCGTTAATATTCGACGAGTTTAAATTCATATTACGATAATACCCTGTCGTATATAATTTTCGTTTGCGCGCATGACTCTACCCCGTCAGCTAATTTATTCGGTGGTAGCAGATTCAACCAATTTCAATCAAAAGAGGAATACTTAATCCAGTATTAGCCCCGTGAATTGTTACACTATTGTGGATCCATATTTTCTATCGACACGCACCCCCATCACATCGATTATCGCAGTCACATGTAATAACAGTAATGTTTGTCGATTTGTGAACAATTTTGCCGTATATCTGTGAAGGAACCCCTTGATGCCGTGAATTATATCATACAGTCATTTACAAAATAATGGTTTCGTGGATATGAAATGAATCGATGAGTTGAAGAACAGTACAAGTCCAAAATTAGCCATTTTCAAACGATCTGAAATGTAAATGTAAAATGCATAGAACTACATGTTGGGGCCAAAAACAGTGCAAGAAAGTATCCTATACTCGTGTTTCAGCACACTTTAATAAGTGTAAAAACAATACCTGTCATGGATTTGTACTGTTTCAACAATCTGTTTAACAATCACTTTTCATTAAATAATTTCTACTTTACTTACGTTTAAAGTAAGTCAATAAATGTTTTTTTACTACTGTATTATTTTGTACATTCCCTGACTAAAAAGTGGGTTGAGTTAAAAACTTAATGAACGAAGTTCCACCATAATTAGGCATATTACAACTCGTTTTATCTGCCGGTTGTATTGATATATGAACGTTCATCTAGGGTAGCATAACCATGTTTAAATTAGAATAGCAGTATAAAATCAATGGCAATGATGATACACGAAAAGTGACACTATTCTTTCAAATATCTCAAAACGTGGTTTTTGGACTTAGCCTGTTATTGCACTCACCGATTCAAATGATTTCTCTTAAAAACAAAATCGATACACTCATTTTTTAATTCAATATCGACAACACGATTAACGATTAAGAATAGATTTACCAAAATTCAAATGAGAAATATAAAAAGGCATTTAAAAGTTATAATTAGAGTAGTCTCATTAAACTTGCCATTGATGCAGGGTTCTCGATCTCAACAGTGCGATAAACTTTGATATTTTCTCTTACAAGAAGGTCAATTTTAGGCCCTCTGAGTGAAATTGAACAACTTGTTAAAGGGACGATCTTTGAGGGATCAAAATTTAGTCTTTCAGGAACAAAGGGATCTCGATAAAAAGGAATCCGGTTTTCGTTATGAAATTTTAAAACCCTGAAATCCCTGTTCGAGTGTCCTCAAACAGCTATCATCTCCTTTAATTGAAGTGAACCTCTTCGTCAATATTTTCCTATGGAAGTTTGACAACCGTGAAACTGTTGATTGTGTGCCGTGATTGATGGATACTTTTTTGTACGCGTATATTCCACGGAAACGTTAGAGCATACGATTCTTCGAGCGTTTCGCTCGTTCCCAATATATTTTCCAAACGTCGAACAATGAGATGGAATTTTCAGGTCTCCGGGCAACATCGAGCGAGCAGTTCAAATGCGATTCGTATTGAACGAAAAATGCGCAGTGACACGCTTTCAGAACTTGCATTAATATTAAATAGGCACGGGCAAAATTGATGCGTGGATAAGCAGCGAGCGTGTACAATGCACCCATCTGAACAATTTAAATAATTCGTATAATAGCGGACATCGCGCGAGAGTAAAAAGGACGAATGTCGTCCTGGTTTTTGGAAAATATTCATAACATTTAACGCGGATCTCGTATTTCTGTTTAATCGGCACATTAATCGTAACACCTCGCTGGAGCAGAGCAAATTAAAATGCCGCAATCTCTCGTTTCAGTTGGAATTTCAACGGAAATTTCGCTGTTCTTCTGCATTTCGTTGCGGAGCAGACATCCGTAGAGCTGGACGCAGGAATAGAGATGAACAGGACGGAAAGCAGCACTTATATAGTTGGATTCAATGTAGTTGGAACACCTAAAAAAGATCGCTCAAGGACACTTCGCTGCTAGCGTTTTTATACGTGTTAGTAATGAAACTCCACTTTGTCTGGCCGTCGTGGTCGCCATGTTTCGATTTCTTAATCTTCTGTACTTTTGCTTTCGTTTAAATGCTGTTAACAAAGGTGTAAGAAACATTTGGAAGTGTAATGACCGCAACATGTGTGCGTTATGTTTCTCAAAAATATCTGAATTTTTTAATAGATATTAGGATAACTGCGTCAGTAGTTGACACTTTTATTTTCAGTCACGAAAAGTAAGCTACCTACTAAACAAATGTTTTTGAACAGTGCGCTGTTTGAAAAGTTATTTACTCTAGTGTAAAAATATATAGCTACTTTCATTGCAATGCATCGTGGGTGTAATGCCAGAACAGTTGCTCTTGTTTGTATTCTGCGTACTGTTGGATGGTTGTTTTCCTTTATAGATTTGTTGAGGAATTTAGTCAAGTCAAAGACAAATACCTTCTTTTGTAGCTATTAAATGCAAGCATGCACATGTTAATTCTTGTCAAATCCTAGTTTTTTAGATTGATGAGTCAACTACTGATGCAGTTTGGAGGGTTCAATTCGTTTTTAAAAAAACTTTATTATAGGACTATTTGTCAATACTAATGAGTTCAATTCATTTAGAAACACCTGATAAATCAAGTCAACCACCTACAAAATTGCTTACTAAAAATAAAGAAACTGTGATAATAATTACAATGGGAAATGAGTTTTATAATGTCACCTACTGGGAAGTACATTTATCCGAATGTATATAAATAAATATAATTGAAACAATATGAAATTATAAACTGTAACCATTCCTTCAACTTTAGTAACGTCGCCCCTGAAAGGGTTAACATGCAATGTTCTAATCTTGTTGCATTTTAGCAAATCTCTGTTTGCCGGAAACACCTTTTTGAGGTTACAGTAAATAATTTTGTATAAAAAAGTATAATCGAAAATATATCATACAAATTTCGTTGACCTTCGGCTTTGAGAAAATAGATTTTGAAGGTATGTCAAATACGGGCGCACTTGATTAGGTTTCAGTATCGTAGATCGGACTCTGGTTCAAAGTTTTTTCATTTCTGAATTTATAAGTATACCCATGATCAGAATTATCCATTCGAAACCCTTTTGTTTATAAAATACTGTGGAAATCAGTTATAGCCATCGCTACAAATCTGTTATGTATTTAGAAATTGTGCCATATTGAATATGTAATATTTAAGGACAGCTAACATTTTAATTAACTCATTTGTTTATAAAATACTGTGGAAATCAGTTATAGCCATCGCTGCAAATCTGTTATGTATTTAGAAATTGTGCCATATTGAATATGTAATATTTAAGGACAGCTAACATTTTAATTAACATTTTCATACACGCCAAATGCATGTACACTTTACAAATTTCCAAAATTATATTTCTCGAACAACAAATTTTTACTGTACGTATTCAACTTATTTTTACACGCCGAATTACTTTCTACTCGATTATAATATTTATTCTAGGACATCCTGTGTCAACTTGCTATACAGTGTTCCACAGTTGGCTGTGAGAGATTTCGGGACCGAGAACTTCCAGCCAACCGATGTAGTCTTCTCGAGCATAATATTTACGAGCGTAGCTGGAGAAGGTGAAGACAACTTGTCCTACCTCGGTTGGCTGGAAGTTCTCTGTCTCGAATGCTCTTCCAGCCAAACGTGGAACATTGTAGTAGGTACACTCGAATTAGAACTTTGAATGTTATTTTCAAATCTACAGTACAGCTTCTCCATATTTATTTTAATACATTCCATGCGGGACTAATAATACGCTTTTAACATATCATCGGTTGAAATGCGGACTCATTATTTTTACTTTAACCTGCATAAAATAGTATTTTACAAAATGATGTCTTTTGATGGTAAGATATCATCGAAGGAACGGTTCATGGTGAGGAACAAGAAAAGGTCAAATCAAAATACACAGTATATTAGTAATTAGAGCAATTTTTTGAAATCCTTTTCCGATTCACCACAGTACGATCTATTGAGAGCTGAAGATCGCGTTAAAAAATGGTAAGTCAATTTGCGGGTGGAGTCATGACCCTGAACGGTGTAATTTAGATGTCTGCGCTATAGCAGAGAAACCATAGGACTAAAGCCATCGATTTGTATGTACTTTAACACGAATCAATATTTACCCAACGCGTATCGTCGTACTCAAACGACGCACGTGAGGCCAACGACTTTTCGGTTTTTCCGGTTTTTTCGGTACCACTCTGATCTAGATTTCCATCGTGCGTCGCGTACGAGCTAATCAGTCGTTGCATGCGCGCAAACATCACTGCAGTCGGCCCTTTCTTATTCCTGGTTTCGGTTGCCCTAAATGTAGGTTTTCGAACACACAGACTGTCCTGTATTCTCATTTCCGCGTCCGCGACGAGTGTCGATTTGAATTCGTTAGCGTGAAAAAAAAAAAGACGGCAAAAAGTCCGAATATTTCATTAAATTTAGTCGTGGAGCGGATATTATTTCGAATCGTATCCGAAATTAAATCGAACGAAATTTCCATGCCGTTGATTCCCCGAATTCTGTGATGAAATTCCGTAGTTTGATCGCACCGCTTCAAGAATTTGAATTTTAAAATATATGCATTGCTTCCTGTCCAACAAAAAATTATCAGACGCAAAAAAGGACAATACTGGCTCTACATTAGTTTCTAGAAAAATATATGCAATAGGATTGAATTATTCAGTGCATTTAGATTGGTAGGCAGATAATGTTTAAACGTATATTTTAAAGTATCTCAGTGTTTAATTATTACTTTTTTTCCAATTGATCATGAAAATTGTTTATTCAGTCAGTCTAGTAAGAATTTACAAGTTTATGTAGAATCTCTATTACATTAATTAGATTACATCGTTCGATGTCCTTTTTCCTGGTACAATTAGTGAAGAAAGTAATAGAAAATTACAAACTTCCTTGAGTACGTTACATGTTTCCAGTTATTTGACCCTTTACAAATGGTACAAAATAAGCAGTTAAATGCAGTATTTATTTCATAGATATTAAACACCATAGGCATACTCTTTATAGAGAAGGTAGCATTTTAGTGGCATCGCATAAAAACTAAGAAAAGTGTAGTCAGGTATATTCCACTTTTCCATAAAGTTTTTATTTTGAATCTCACAGTGAATCTCGGCACAAGGCAATAAATTCTGGAAATACCCTAAAAGAGATAAAGCAATTTCAGAAAGAAAATTCCGTTTCAGAGTAAATGTCAAACTGTTATCCGCAGATTAAGTTCTAACAGGACGAAACAAGTGTTCCCGCAGACCGTCTATCAATACAACTTCCGCGAAGTTTCCTGACCCTCGTAAAATTATCAAACTGCAGAGACGAATTTGAGAAGATATCTGCGAATATTCCAACTAGCTGAAAAGATTCTCGCAGAATGGCTAACGGAATTCGAGGAATGTTATGCGCAGAATTTAAAGCTTTATTATACGGAACGTTAATCAAAGAACCGGCGATATTTTGAAAATGAGTTCTACTAGCTGGCGTAATGGCAAAAAAGTGACTCACGCGAACGCAGCTGCAGAAATGCTTCCGTTCCAAGCCACAGTTCCCTTTATATTTCTAAAAAACCCGGCAAGAAAAAAAATACTTCTCAGCCAATTAGTAGGTGCACAAACGTGACTATGTCAACCACCTTCCTCGAGCAATTTTTTCATTTCGTTCGTTCAGTGCATCTACTAGTACACCGGCAACGGTTTTTGCTTTCTTTAATTTTCTTGAAAATTTGAAATTACTATGGGATGCATTAATTGGAATAGAAACATTCAAAGTACTGACGTGTGTTCTATAAATGTAAAAATATAAATACGTATTAGGGTGGTCCTTATTTTTTGATACACCCCCCCCCCCCCCCCCCCCCCCCCAATTGTGATGATTGGTGAGAAAATGATTTCTACAAAAGTTCAGAGTGATTGAACAAAGCGAACCCGTGCCGCATTTCAATTAAAGTTTTGAAATCTTAGTGATTTCACGTCAATTTCGGACAAGATTATAATTTTTATTAATAGTTGCTTACATAATGATTAGAAAATAAAATTTTTCTCACAATTTTGGATGGTGCGGCAAAAAAAACTCGACAAAAAATGTTGACCCCTGTAGCTAAAGACCACCTTAATACTCATGCAGGCTTTCATCGTATGACATGCACAATTTACAATTAGATGTTTAATTTTCCATTCATAGATCAGCTTTAAGTGTTGACAATAACGACCTGGACAAACGCGTTTCGGCTAAAATCTAGCTGAAAATGCAGGTATTGATCAGCCGGAACAAATCCTAGGATATTAGCCAGCAACGCAATAGGCATTAAACCTTCGAAACCGTCTAATCGACTTCGTTTTTTTTACTTATTATAAATCGTGACGAAGAAAACAGAAAAGTCTTAATAAAAAAAATTGGTTTTATTGATACAATATATGTATCTGTTCAACTACACGGAAGAATTTGCTCTTCCTACATATGATCTCTTAAAGTTGCTTTTCCGTATTACATTATTTACAATTTTTTTTATGGTCCGTTACATTCACTGGGTACCCACATTTTAATCCAGGTTTCATCCAGAAAGTCCCTGCCGGACTTAATAACATTAACTTCCATAATCAAGTTACAATGAAAGTAATAAAGGAAAAGATATTTCTGCCGGCCAGAAAATCCCACGGACCCACAGAATCCCTCGGAATCAAAACATATCATTCTCATCAACCGCTCCCCAATAACAGTTCCCAACAATGGCCGAAATGAATGTTTCCTCAACGAGCAGGCAAAAAACGCCCTGATCGTTGTCCCTTCGGGCGAAACCGGCACCCTAACCACTTGACGCATAGACACGGGGAAACGTGGACGTGGATCGCACGTGGATGTGTCGAGGACAGATACAGAGGATGGGCTGACGAAGACCCGTTGAATTGAGTACCGTGTCCATGGCGTGGTAGGTGCAAGCTCATGCAGCCAGCCAGGGTACTATGCGCGAACCGACAAGTCTGAGGGTCGCAACGGCACAGCATGGAAAGTGTAAGGCGATAATAATGCGCTTTAGCGCTCGATCAATCGGATTAACCGACATATACGCCATGGGCGACTATTATTACGGGCGCGCTTGTACCTCGAAATGCTGTCACGCTTCATTTTATGGAAAGCTATTTTCCATGGTAGTGGCCGTGCACGTGTACGGGAACCGCCTCGCGTCTACGTGCCGACTATTTCGACCCCGTCAATTTTATTGTCCGCCACGGAAAAGCGTATCGAGACCGTGCGATTATATCGATCAGGTAGAATACATGAAAAGAGGACCGGTACAATGAGGCTGTTGTCTTGAAATTCTTTTCAACCGGAAACACCTGCATTTCGTCATTCACGAGCGTACTGTTCTCGTGCGATCTATTATAATAAAAAATCGATCTTGTTTCCTGTCATACAATCATCAGTGTCCAATGGAAAACAAATAAAACGCTTGAGAGCTGGGGACTTTGCCGTGTCGCAAATAATAGTAATTGGGTTTTAGATTTAAACGTATACCGCAGACGGACATTTTCGGACCGCCTCTGCTCGTTTTTTAAAGATGGTTGCTGGGCTAGGAATTCATGTTAACCCTTTGAACTCCTAACTTTTTTTAATTTTCTTTTCAGTAACTCCCTATTATTTTAAGTGTTTTGTTTGAAATGTACTTCAAAAGACAGTTGGTTGACAGGAACCAATTAGATACAAACAATGATGTATCTGAACACTTCAAGGACTTTTTTTGTTACAAAAAAAGAGTCAAATACATGTAATATTGCTTTTCTAGGCAAAACAAAATATTGCGAAATATAATACATATTTGAACTGGCAATTTAAAAATGTCGAGTGTGACTCGTCATAGGAGTAGCTGTGAATAAAATAGATGTCTAGTCACACATGATAAAGGAGTTCGAAGGGTTAAAATAAAATAATGATCCGGAGGATTCATCAAACCTTTGTCATGTGTTTACATAACGAGAGAAAGAAGAAAAAAAAATTATTGAACATGGTGCGACCAGTTCAGTCACTGGATTTATAATTCTACCGATCAACTTTAAAATCATGTGTACAAAAATACTAGACAACACTGCCGAAAATAAAAAACAGGGCATGGAAAAATATTTCTCCACGTGTAATTCAAATGTTCATTGAAAACTGTCTCGTTTCTTAGCAAATTACGAGGACTTCTGATTATGGCAAAAACTCAGTTCAGTCGCATTTCCATGTTCTTATAATTAACAAACGGATTACCCGATTTTTTATATAATTCTTCTTAATGCAATACATTTATTAGTTATTAGTAGACTGCAGATTTTTATGCAAACATACATTGTAAGTCTTAAATATTATTTATTTTAATGTAGTTACCAAACTGAAACCATGATAAAACTATATTTTTAGCTTTAAATGGTACAAAATTTACTTTTTATTATACTTACAATTAGTGTGTAGAATGCGCATCTTTCACATACTTAAATATGTTAAATTTCATGAAGATCCGCAGTCTAGTTATTAAAAATTGAAATCCGTGAACACTGAATTAATTTAGATTAATTCATGTATACGTGTCAGAAGGTGTCGAAAACTTTTCGCTGGAAGTGCATATAAAGTTCTTGTTTTCTGTTATAGCCATTGTATGAATTCTAATGCATAAAAATTTAATCTTATAAGTACAATTTAATAATTGCAGAAATAATAAAAAAATAATAATTTTTCTACAAAATTTAATTGCTGAAGTACATTTCCAATTAACCTAAATATAAAAGCTTCACGCGACGAATATAATACAACGAACGTAACAGTTGATGCTTTGCAGCTGTTACGCTGAAGGAGAAGAAATAGCGGATCATCTCACCCGTAATGTTTGCCTACAAAACGTTGTGCCGCGTTAAGGAAAACCCTTTCAGTTATTTCATATAATACAAACGAGAACGTTTAAAAACATAGTTAACACAGGTATCGCTCGTGCGCGTACAAAACACGCGGAGGAAGAGTTATTGCGCGTGGATTTGTACGAGGTTAACACGGTTTCAATTTTCGGGACAACGGGAGATTCCCGCGAGAACAGAAAAATGTTATTTTCATACGCTTTCATATTTGCGCTCCTCTCGCGACGTAAAGGAGAAAGCACGCGTCGCGTGCTTTGAATATTACATTTTACCAAAGAACACGTGCATTGTGATGCATATAGAAAAATTCGTTGAAAAAAAATTGCAACCGCACATCTGGGTCAACAACGAGCAACTGTTGCGGCGGAAATTCCGTTCAGTTTATGACATAACGCAACTGTGTCCGCCTCTTGTCGCGTCTACATGCGCACGAAGAATTGAAATCGTTGATTTCACGAACAGTTTCAAGATTTTTTTCGACCGCAATAGAAGAGCAATTACGAGAATTCAGAATTTTATCGATCGGCCGTCGATTATGAACAAAACCGTTTTGATACGGTTATACAAGATTCATTTTTCACGTCGATATCCACATTTCTTTTATACGATTCATCAGGATCCAGCTATATAAAGCCTTGTTTATTAACACTTACATTAGACAGTTAGAGAAAGGTACTCCATTATTGTATACTTTTATATTTCATCTTGTAGTTTACTGGAAAATTGGGTTAAATATCTTTTTTTTATTTCCATTATTTAAAGTTGCATCAACCGTTTGTGTGGGTTATTAGCGACATGCATAAGAGGTAAGGTTCACATTTTGTTATACAGTTTGCTGTGTTTTAGATAGTGTAATAGTCCTTGTAATGATTTTTTGTCTTTTAAATTGTCTTTTAAGGTGAGCCTTCTGTTGAATTGCTGTCTATGAGAATAGTATTTCCTGCAGTGTAGTTCTATTATATCAAGTTACTCGGAAATATGTTGACTGATATTGTATTTATACAAAAAAAAAATAATGTTACATGAAAGTAGAAAAATTCTTATAATAGTTTCTTTGTTCTTTTAGGTAAATACAAAAACTGGTGCCTAATATTACCCACACGGTATTAGGGAATACGTACGGTAGTCGATATTAGGTCACTTAATATTATTCGTCTAAATTATCCTACCAAATGAAAATGACAAATATGAACCTTTGTTTTACCAGAATTAGCACATACTTCATGTTTCCACTTACAGCATATAGTAGACCTGATCCACTTCTCGCGCACTTGGACTTCTGAAAAAAGACCTACACAAAACATGGATTCTGCATCGTTATCGTCATCATAATCCATATTGGAATCATCATCTAGTTTCAAACTTTCATCCCCACTATTGCTAGTAGAACTATCATCTTTATTTCATTCCTGTTGCTACAAGAAAAATTAGTTAACCGAATTAATCAAACACTATGCCTCAATATCACACAGTATAAAATTAGGGTACGGTTGGTATGCGCTATTAGGGAACTTTGTACTCGTAGGTTATAAAAATATACATCAACTTTTAACATTGCAAAATTAAAATACTATTTGTACAAACAATAATCTAAGCCCTTTACATTGCGGGTGACATGGTAAAATCGAAAGTTTATACCTACTTCTGGGCGAAAAACGATTTCCGGTAGCACGTGCACAAAACTTGAAAAATATGTAAATTTCCTATTCAAACTAAACGCCATCCGGTGTTCAAAGAATGCATTGTTGTTTGCTTTTTGGATAGAAATCTACTCTGAGATGCAATTACTTTATGGGTTGCTCCTATAGATATTGTAGTTTTGCTTGAAGTCCAATGAGCCGTATTAAGAACCTATGCGATAATAGTGTACTTTCCTCTATACAAGTATTTTCGATTTTGCACTGTAAATTTGTTATTTCCTGACCGATATCATAACAAATAGTATGCTCTTTAAATAACGACGAGGTCAGTGTTCTTATTTTCTTTTATTATATTTTTCGCCTTTCACCTGTCGCTCTAAGTCAATATCTTACATTACAAGAAACAAGAAAATGCTCTCTGCTCAAATGGAGTTCGATCTACAGATTTAGGGTAATTACCTACTTTGTGTTTTTCTTTTGTGATTATTCCCTCTATCTAAATTGATAAGTTTCTTTTCTAAATACATTAATAAGTAATTATGCAATACTGACGCAATTTTTTTATTAAAAAAATATATTCTTATTAGTACAGTAGAACATCAATTATCCGAACACTGCTCATCCGGAAATTAGTCATTCTATGCCAGTTACAAACTGGAAATATTATTAATAACACTGTGCACTTAATTTTCCACTACTGTGTATTTTATATTCTAAAACAAACTTACCATTTTTATGCAGAATTTAGTTGCAATGTGAGTCATACTGTTAGGAATTCTAGTTCGGATAATCGAAGTCCTATTTCATTATGAAGTAATGCATGATAACAAGTAATTATTTTAACAATTTGAGTAATATCTTTTCTTTATTACTCTTTTTTTTTATTTAAGAGATCACTCTATATATGAACTTTTAAAAAATCGACTTTTTTGTATTTTTCATAAAGTGTGAACCTTCGAGAATGTACTCTTAAATTTTGGCAACGAAATTCGGATTATTTTAGCTGCTACAGCCGTTGGTAATGAGAGATTGGCGACATCGTTTCGTAGCACGTACGTAAATTGCGCTATGTTTGAGAACCGTCACTTATTGTTAGTATTCAGTAAATATTTTCTGTAAAGCTACAGAAAAATTTTGGAGCTCCTATATAGTTGTACAATTACGTTCGAAAATAGGAGTCTCGCTGGGAGCCAACAACATCGTTTAGATGTTAGTATATTTTATACACAAAAATTTCATACTCTAAACTTTAAACGCGTTTTTCTCGATATTGAAGTTCACAAAAATTGTTCTACAAGATTTGTTCTACATATCAGTGACTCTACCCTGAATTACAACCACATTTCTATATCAACAATTTCATATTCTTTTACCCCGCTGAACTGTTCAAAAATGATAAATTTTCTTTGAATGTCCACCATTTTGTGAATTTTTGACCTATATGTTTCTTTGTAGTTCCTGATAAAGCAAAACTCATACAAATTAAGAATCATTTTAGACTTTTAGTTTCAGACAACTCTTTCGGCTGAAGTCATACCCGCCAGTGAGGTATCTCATTCGAAGGGCACCATCTTCATGCTTCAATATATTCTTAAAAAAATGTACATAAACGTTTCGAAAAATATTTTTTATGTCCTGTCAGAGTGATATAACAAATTAAAAAAAGTTTGGAATCATTAATTTTCGTTTTTACTAAAAAAAAATATCCCAAAGGTTGTCTAACTTTTCAGCCATATAAATAGAATGACCACTTAAAAATAAAAACCTAAAATGGTAATTATCAGAAAACTTTACTAACTTAAAAGTCGTCTAAACGTCTTATCAAGATGCCTGTAATCAGTATGTTGCAAACTATTTAATGTAAGGTGGAGAACAAACTGTACCAGTCAATACTACGTATAATGCTTTCGTTTAATTACCTGCAAATCGTTAATTAACTCCAAAATACGGAACATTCGTAACATTAGCCACAGTTTCAAAGTCAGGGAATTCGACTAATAACGTTTATACCGCATAAATGCATTCATAACTTAACTTCCTATTGACTGTGCACTGCACTTTAATTAAAATCGTGAGTACATTACTTCATAAACGAAACAGTTTCCAATGACTTCAACTCAAGTTTCTAGCGACTGTATAACAGAATTTTATAAACATTTATAATCTGTAGAATGATCGGTTATTTAGAATTGTAATTAGTAAAACTTGTATACCATCTTTTCTGCTGTTTTCTGTATCAGTCACTGGCATACAGGGTGGATCAGTAAAAATTACCGTCCTGAATATCTTTTAAACTGTACGAGCTAGACACAAAATTGTCGAATAAAAGTTGGACGGTAAGAAGAGGGCCATCATATGGTGTTAACAATTTTTTCTAGGTCCAGTCGCTTCGGATATCTGAAGCTCATCTATTTGAAATGGAACGCTGAATTTCAGTCACAGTTCAATGGCAGCTGTTGAGAGGAGTACAATAACCTCAGGCACAAGGACATTAAAGGTCGTCCAATGTCAGTTACAAGAAAGTAATCTTTAATAGTCACAGCGACAGAAGGTGTACGAAGTGGTTCGTTATTTAAGATTGCTGTTAGTTTAAATAAATTGGAATGTTATACGTACACTCTCGTCCATAAGTCACCGGACACTTAGTAAACTTAGGGGTGGACGATTTCACAGTATGAAATGACGTACATTATGAAGTAAAATTGGCACTTATTAATTGTTTATAATGTAGAGAATATTTAATTGAAATCATACTTTAAAGACCTTACCAAAAATACGTAATTAATCTTACCCATTCTTCTCATCGATGTGTTCACCTCGTGCGGATATGACCGCATGAACTAATAGCAGCATTCTTTCGATTAAAGGTTTTAATATTTTGGGACTAATTTCTTTCCCAACCTTTTTTAATTTCTTCTATAAGTCTTTCTTTAACTTTAGGCAAAACTTCCAAAGCAAACAAATGGTGTGTATAAGCTATCGTCTAACAGAGTTGAAGATGTATTAGAAACATAATTACGCTTATAGTCTTGTCTTTTAAATATTTATTCAAATTATACGTGCACATTATTGACCCTTGCATTCCCAAGGCCACCTGTACTGCCCAGGCACTTACAATTAGAGGCGTTCTGTTCCTACGGCCAGGGTTACTGTCCACATTTTATCATCTATAGATAAAAGTGTTTATATGCGTTCATATACTTAGATCTAACTTCCAAGGAAAGGCCAGACTTTATCTTTTGTTCAGATCGTGGTGGCAGTGGTAGAAAAAGAACAATTTTTTATTGCGATATGTATGAATGTAAACCAGGTTTACACGTTAGCGGCTGCTTTGAACTTTATCGTACGAAACAAGTATATAAAAAATGAAGTGCAATAATTTAAACAAATTATAATTTTATAATAATATCCTATGTTTTGGATTTCGGTATTTAAATAGTTATCAGATCAATATTGTTGTAATAATAGCAACAGAAAATACGTTAGTTTTCCGTCATTTGCTTTAAACAAACTCATATAAATTATAAAATAAAACACAATATTTCCATTAAAGTATGTTAGTTTATGTATAATTGTGTTTAATTAATAAAAATTTAAAGTTTGAAAAAAAGTCGTATTATCTGACAAATTGCCAAGGCTTTTTCGTGGTCAATTTGGGTAACTAAGAAATTTAAGAAAAATCTCGTTGGTGCTGACTACCAACGTATAGCCTAATTGCTTGGAGTGCAAAGGGTTAATATCATATTCAGGTGTTACATTAACGTAAAACGCATAAATATAACAATATAAAATAATAAAATCAAGCCAAGAAACTGTATCCGCGTTCTAATAATCATTTTGCTTGAAATGAGCAAGTGTCCTTATGGATAGGAGTGTATATCTCCAAATAACACCACTGAGACTAATAGAAAAGGTTTTTCTAATGATTAACTGTTGAAACATCAGAATAAAACACAGACTGGTCAAAAACGAAGACATTAGGGTATATCGATATTACAATTACCTCGTTTCATTATCAAACGGAGCATGCAATTTATACGAATCATTTGGTTATTCCTATGCTTCGGATGATTCCCGTGCGGAACACGACTTTTGGGATAGAGCATTTCGAACTAATCCTGATCGTTTCCACGTGGTTCAATTCCCTGGCCGTAAACGGCACTCCGTTTACGGGATTAGCTTAACAATTCCTATCCGCGGCGTCATATTACGCGAGTAACGAGCCGGTATCCATCATGCGATCGCCGGTCAATAAGTGAATTGCGCATACAACACAACGATGCCCTCTTATTCGCGGGATCCACCGCGGAGGTCCGTTGATTTTCTGTAATTGCCGTGAACAGCAAAATAGTTTCTCCTTCTCTATCTTTCGCTGCCTCCCCTAGCGCGCATTTTACCTTCGATCCCTTTCCTCCCCTATCCGGTTAAAATCGAGTTACCTGGCGGCGTCGATCGAAGTGTACCACCTACCGACGATTGTGTGTCCCTGGCCTTATCTGGCCGTTTAATGCGGCCAATGAAATTCCAGAGACGTAATTGCCGCGGTAATTAGATAATTGTGCAGCAGACTTTACGATCGGCCGACGGTGAATTCGTAACGAAATAATCGCCCTATAAAAGCCGGTCGCTGTAAATGCATTTACGGAGTGCCGCCCGGGGGAGAAGAGTTTCCCCGTGTCGATCGGTTCCTTACATTGTCCCGCGCGACCAGCCCGCTCGAAACCGAGAACAAACAAGTTGTTGCACCGAGAGAATTGTTTAACCACCCGTTCAACTAAGAAAATTATCACTTTCGCCATAGCGGTTTTCTTACTTTTTCAGCCACCTCGAACCCTTGGCAATACAATAATGTTTAAAACGCCCTACACACGATGAGATTTGTCTTGAGGCGTGCCTCGAGGCCAGGTCTCATGTGAGGCGGCGTGAGTCTCATGGTGCCTACTCTCGCACATGATACTGTATCAGTAGCACGCACAGTTTTGAAGTAGTGAAATGGCGTCTCAATGTCTTTCTTTGCTAGAAGAAATTGCAATTGGTGCAGCAGTTAATCTATGTATTGATGAAACAGAAGAGAGACCACGTAAAAAAGGAAAATAGCCAAAAAAGTGGCTAATTGTCAGAGAAAATTTTTTTACGTGCAGTTATTAAAAAAATTGCGGCAAAACGAGCCGAAGGATTTTTTAAATTATTTATGCATGGACGAAGAAAAATTTTATTTTATTTTAATTTCTTTTAAAGTAGAGAAATATGAAGATTGAATAAATTCATGAATGAAAGAATTAATTTGTAAAGTATTTCAGTTACATTTCTTGAAGTTATTTTTATTTGCTTTTTGTCTGCGTATTTATAACGTCTTTTACTTAGAATTAAAAAACAACAAAACACAAGAAATATTCATAGATCAGAACTACTTGTGAAATTATAAATGAATTTATGTTATTCTACGAAACTAACTTAATTTAGTTAGATCTACAAAGGAATACAAATTTTAAGAAATCAGTTCCGAGCAATTTTGGTTGATTTTGAATACACTTCTCTCTTAAGTATATTAAAATTTCGTAATAAAAAGTTTACTCATAATTAAGCGATAAATACAGGATGTGTATTCCATTCGACGAAATAAATACGTTTTGTGCGGTGTAACATTCGCCAAGATTTGACGTGACATATTCTGAAAAAGAATTTCCTTGCAATTCACTACTTAAAGTGTTGCCACATGCAGATTTTATTATACATACACATACGTTCAGATGAAAATAACAAATAATAACGGAGTCCCGGGTAAATCGCGTCAATACTGCTTCGGAAATATTCACGCATGAATTTGCAATCCATTCGAGAGCTTTTCTGTCTGAAATCTAGCGGACTGCAAATTATTTGCTTGCAAAATATTTTTCAGCGTGTAATTATACAATTTCAACAGTTATTCATCTCTGCGTATCCTAACTCACATATATCAAATTTCTATGACCGTTCTATTAACATTTTCTTTTCTACTTTCAACAATTTGGTATATAGATTCGAGAAAATGATCAAAACGATGCATTCGATGAAAATATACCAGCAGAAGCATAAACTGTTTAGCATTATGCGTAAACGGTTATTTTTTTATTTTTTTTCGGAAAAGCGATTTGATCAGTGAATCGATGCATAATCGACAAGAATAAATGAGGGAACTTTGTTTTCTCAAGAAATTACTTTTGCATTAACCTAATTAACTGAGAATTAATAAAAACTGAGGTCTAATTATGCGGACGAAGAAGTTTGTGAAAAAGGAAATTATTCCCTACAATTTTATTCGGACTCTTTCCAATTCCTCTTTCTCTTCGAGTGCATCCTTCACCCCCACCTTCTTCATAGCTTTCCTTCTTCCTTCCAGATTCATTCGGAATAAAAGCTTCTTTTCATTAACTCGAACAAATTAAACGAGGCTCGTTCATAGAATTAAAATCGACACGATACCGAGATGTGTTCCTGATCGTTTCGATTTCGCGGATCAACGAAGACGCTTATTGAAGAGGAACCACTCCACTCTGAATTGCTCTATCCAGTTTCGATCCGTGCACCCGTAAGAGAGACAACAAATTTTAAATAGATTTAGTGAATCGACAATCAGGACTCTCGAAACGGATATTCGATTACACGAACGATTTATTTTGTCATTAGACTGATACAGAAGAACGTCCACACAGCGGGACAATTAATTTCTTTGTTGGGATACGCACTTCATAACTGAAGTCTTCGTCAAGAAGGAATAAAACTCTAGGAAAGAAAAGAAACTCTAGAATAACTCGAGTCTTCTTAACGAAGAGCTATTTCGAGTTATTAAGAGCCGAGTCATTCTAAAGTTATTTCGAGTTATTATGACTCGAGTTACTCTACAGTTATTTCAAGTTATTGAGACTCGAGTCTTCATAACTCGAATTCCCATTTCTTGTGATGACTGTTGCAAAAGTAATTGTATGAGGAATGTACTGACTGAATATTATTTAGTAACGAACGCACCCACTAAAATTGGAAACTAATGGAAATATTCATGTGATGCTTATTGTCTTGGAACAACTGATAATTTTAATTTATTGTTTACATGTATTATACCACTTCGTTTGTATCTAGAGAAGAGAATAACAAATATCTTAATACCTAAAATACAGATTAATACGTATAACCGTGAATGTATATTTTAAATACGATTGAAGAAAGACAATTAAATTTTATAAAATTTATGAAAGCTTGTGTTAAAAATTTAACAATCCCAACGACAAAAAATTATATATCATATACAATTTTATAAATATATTAGTTCTTTGAAATGACAGTATGTAGAATAAATTTTTTATTTTGTACAAAATGACTAATGAGATGGATCTATGTTTCAGTGAACTTCAAGTATTTATTCAGTCGGAATATGTACGTGTACAATTCTAACATTTAACTGAATGTTATAACCTTAGTTAATTATTGTTTACGATTTGTAGAAAATCTTGTGGATGAAATAAAATATCCATCAAAAGAAGCATAACACTTAATTGAATTGCATTAAAATTTAAATTAGACTTCTACGAATTAGAGCCAAGAATATTTAAAAAATAAAAAAACAGGTTCTATCATTTGGAGATCAGAACTATGCACTAATAAAGTGACACCTGAATTCGGCAACTGAATGTCATCGTGTTGGAAAATGATGTTGAGCAACCTCTCTAAAACATCTCTAAAATCGTTAAAATGTTACATGCAGCAACAAACCATCGTTCCCACTTAAAATTTTTATCACGATTCTTGAGAGTTTCATCAAATCAGTTACATAGTAACATTTAATCGATCGACTCTTGCAATTGCAGGCTTACCGGGAGACGTGAAATATTTTACATTCAGTCGATTCTCTGGCACCTAATCGCTTCCCCGATTGCATATGTCACCGATGACGCGTTAAGTCACGTCATCGATGATCCAATCGAGGCGAATCCTCCTCGGAATTCGATCACCTGACCTCCTTGCGAGGCGCTGATCAAAATTCTCCGTCGATTGTCCGTAATCTTCCTTGTCTTCGCTATTAATCACTTCGACAGGCTCGCGCTCACGGCCACGGCGTAAATACGAAGAGGTAATTAACGTGTCTAGACGCCCCCTCATAATATCGTGCTAACGAATTTTCGAAGATCATTCAGGAACGGGGTAGAGGGATTGTTCACAATGGGCGTGCTAGGAATAAAGCGCAAGCCCGTCGCGGCGCGCGCGCGATCCAAACCGTTCGAAGATCAATACTTAGAGGACCGGTGAACATTTTCGACCAACGAAACGCTAACGAATATGTTCCTCCTACGGTTGGTCCGGCCGATCCTTGTTGATGACCTTTCATCTGGATCTTGACGGTGAAAAATTACCGGCCCCGCACTCGTTCTATCTTCTATTGCTCCGCGCCCAGTTATATATGATTTATGTCGCGCAGCACGCGATCGTTGTAAAAATAACGACATCATTATTATTACCACGTGAACGGGAACTACGAGGGAATTAATGTAATTTTTTTAAGCAGAGACGGAGAAATTGAACAGAGTCGACCGACTATGTTCGATTCTGAAGGAACTTTCATAAGGAACTTTCTTCGGCTAGCATTTGAAATGAACTGTAACATTTTCCTTTAACTCCTTACGTTAATGTATATTATAGTTGTCGGCTGTATGGGACGTTGCGTTCATTTTAGTTGACGCTCAGAAAGAACGATAGGATACGGTGTAATTTAATTCTTTAGTACAAGAATGAAATAATGGTGGAAGTATTTTTATAATTGTACTAACGTGAAATTGAAATTAATAGAAAAAATATAGAGAATATAAAAAATACGGATAGTACAGAGTATACAAGGTGTTCACTCTAACGCACCGCAGGAGTTTTCAGCCATTTGCTACGATGCAATAAAGAAGAGTTTATTAACGAAAATTTATTTATTTTGTCCACACAACACAAATAAATTTTGGTTAATAACTCTTTTTATTATATTTCTACAAATGGCGGGAAAATTGTGCAGAGCGTCAGAGTGAACACCCTGTATACAAATGAGTACTACAAAACGTACAGATGTATTCTACGTTTCGAAACCAAGAAGATAACCCTCATAAAAATGGGTCCTAAAGCACTTGTTTTTAAAACACAGCCAATTTAAGTAATGGCTTGAAGTATGCCTGAGATAGTCTTTGAATTAATACGAAAAATAAAGTGAATATGAACATTCATTTCTGACCTTATGACATCAGTTTGATAGATCTATAGAACTGTTAACAGCTTTTTTATGTTTGTTCTAGTTCCTACCATAATTTAAAAATTCCTTCCCGTATAATTTGACTTTAATTTAAGTTGACTATATTTCAAGAACAAGTCACCTGTAGGCTCAAATGTATTAGCACCTTTTTCTTACTTTTAAAATGTTCAATATGTCTGTAAATTTTGAGGCGCCTATTCAGATACGCCCTTTGTAATACAAATACAGTAATACAGAATACATACAATACAAATCGTGAAATACGTGAAGTATAACGAGTATAAAAATTTAGAAAGATGGAAAATATCGTTGTCCTCATTATTGCTCCAAATATTTATAATGTCATCTACTGTTTGTTTTTGGCTCAGGAAAAATATAATTCCAACATAATGGGTTAATTTTCTATGTATATCGACAATTTTATAAATTCAAATTATGATAGGAAGTAGAAGTTCCAACCTGATCGAATACTTCATGGTAAATAAAGCTTCACCTTTTAAAATTAAAAACACATATAATTAAGTGATACAGTAGAAATTGAAGAATCTCTATCTTTTGTCAGCAGCAGCACATAACCTCATCGAAACGTACTACGTATTCGGAATACTAATACGAAATCGAAGCAAAATAATGGATGCAATGATAAATCATGATAATGTACGATTTACCGTAACATACTCGTATCACGTAAAGCGACTAACTGTTTCAGTACTATTCGAACAATCGTGTCATGATAAATCTATTCTGTGCAGAGCGACATTAATCTTTTCTAGTATTCGGTCAAAAAACTTTGCTCTGTAAGTTGGTACACATCGAATGGAATTCAATTATAATTCGAACGAACAAAGGACAGGCAAGAAGTAATCTTTATCGGCCGCATTAATGTTACAGTTTCTCAGAAGATCCTTCAATTTATTTCCACGATGCAAAAAAAACAGCAAAAGAACGAGAATGGTACAGGTGCGTTATCTGCGTCGGTAAACGATCTTATTTTCTTTTTCCACCTGCGCACGCGCAATTACACGCAAAAATATATCTTAGTCGCAAGGCAAGTGGTAGAAAAACAGCCCTTGATCTATTTCTTTCCTCCTGATCCACCCCCATTCACGCACACTCGCGCAAATCTCAAACGCCGTTCCTATTCATCCTATCATCACGCTTCTCCGTTTTCTCAAGAAATTTTACAACGTATTTCCCATAACAAATTGCAATCTGTAATAAAAAATGTGGGGCATTTAATGTTCGTTGCTTTTTCTAGAGCAAGTGAACCGCATGACGTATTGTTTTTTAATTATCGATAAGACAGATCTGGATCTACACAGAATATTTTATTATAAGCAGTTTTGTGAAGTATTTTAATCTTTTAAAAATATCAATGTGTCGGAAGCGCTTCTGACAAACTTGTAGTTGTCTCTTAAATTTGACACTATTTTGCAATTCTAAAGGCTGGTTGAAAAGGGGTAGTTGAGGAAGATGAGTTTTGTGGTGATGATATAATTGCAGAAAAGGTTCCTTCTTATCTAAAAAATAATAGTGTGCACGTTTGTTCACACGACTAACTTTTAACCTAGTTAAATAATTATTACTCGTATTTCCATTACGAATCCCTCAATAGCTACTTAATACAAGAAATTGTCTTCGCTATAAAATATGTGCCGGCTCCGTGTCGCTCTATTCATTATCCCAATTGTATTAACTTTATTTAAATAATAGGTAGAAAGCTACTCTTTCTATTACACACCGGGTTTAGCGTATAAGCCAGTAATGGCCACCGAAGCTGCAGCCTTCCCCCACTCTAGGTCCATTCCCCTCACATAGGCTGTGATTTGGCACGACGGTAAACTGAAGGAGAACGAGGAGGGAAGTGAAATGAGGGGAATCGACCCAGAGTGGGGGAAGGCCGCAGCTCTGGTGGCCATCACTGATATACGTATTCATTCCGGGTTTTGATTCTTACGTACATGCGGAATAGTATTGTCGAGGATGTATCGTACTATGTTGCTTTCGGTTGACTAACTACTGGTGAACATGTGGGGAGACGAAATTACACACAATACGATTTTAAGGCAAAAAGCTCTTGTCAGGTTTTTGATAGTCTGAAATACCATTGTAGGGAAAGGGAGCCGATGATGCGCCTTGACGGGCTGTAACCTTGATGACTGAAGATAGAGTTTGTAGAAAGTGTGCTGTTTAGAAGGACTTTCAAAACCATTTTGTTAGAGTAAACGCTGAGTTGGAACAGACGCTGATAAAAGGTTGAATAAAAAAAGTGACTGTTTCAATCTGCTTCACGATGTTGAGTAGCATTAATGGTACTTACACAATTTGTAAGTACTTTTACATTTTTCAATGCTCTACTGTGTACAACAATTTAGGTAAAGTGGTACATGTTCCAATATTGAGTAAGAAGTATCCAAGAAATTGTTTAGATGACACCCAAGGTTTTGTTTTAAAAACAAGTTTAACGTTCAAGAAGGAATACTATTCTGTATGGTTTAATGGAGAATTGATATAATAAGGAAAAATAAAGAGACTATGTGACGATTTTAAACAATTAAGTAACATTTCCTCGCCAATATCTTAACAATAAAAGAAACTGTCTACAGTAAAATTGGTAAAAAGTAAAAATAGGAAACCGTAGGAGTTAGAAATAGGCTAACATAGTATCTATCTATATAGTAACATACCTTTCACTGTCTTTCGTATTCGCGGGAATTCACGGATCAGGCTTCAAGAACAATTTATTTTTCGGCGATGTTGTAATTGCTTGTATCACTAATGTTTTATTCATCTAACAGAAAAGAAAGAACAAAATATTCCGACCATCCTCTTGTACGCACACCTCAATCCGTCGTCCGACTATTTTTTGCTTCTCTGCGCATTAACATTTTTTATTTTTGCCTCCACTCGTGAAGTTTTGTCCGTTCTTAGCGTTTTCCAGCACTTTAAGTCCTCTCCACTCCGCCTATCCTTTCTCACTCCCTTCTGTTCCCCTGAAATTGTTCCTCCACATTTATTTCACTGTTTTTCCATATCTACCCTCCGTATTATTTTAATCCACATTCAACTCTTTCAATCTTCCTCGTTCCTTTCTATTTGTTTATCGTTTTAGGCTTTCTGTTACCAGTCGTCCCCCCATAATTCTCTTGTTCCTACCGTCCCTTTCCAGGCTTTCTTCCCTCATTTCCTTCTTTTATTATTTTTTACACCATATTAAGCTCCGGGCACTTCCCTCGATCTCTTTCACCGTATCGTTCGTTCCTTGACTCTCCCCATGGCAAATCTCTCGTTCTCTCTGTCGCGCTCTACCCGCCCTTATCCGTTTCTCCTTTTTCCTTAATCCGCCAGCTTCGGTGTCTCTCCCGCGCATCCGCACCACTCTCTCTCTCTTTCTCCCTCTTTCCAAAGCCACCCCACGAAGTAGCACGCGAAAAAAAAGCGTGTTTCGCGTTGTCGCCGGGTGCTTTCACAATCTGCGGAACGGACTGTGGACGATGGAACAAGAGTTGCAGCGAGGGAACAGAAAACGAGAGAGCCGTGAGGGTGGTTTTAGGGAACGTCTCTTTCATCCTTTGCCCAGCCATTTGTATCTATCGAGGTATAAACAGAAACGTACGACCAACCCTCTATTTTGTGAATGTAGCACCAGTGAGAGCCGTCGAGTGTCGAACATTAACGTCGGATGCATCGCGTAGTGTGCAAAACAGGGGGGGGGGGGGGGGGGGGGGGGGGGGGGTTAAGAGAGAGGAAAGCAAGCGTGGCAAAAGGCCAGGGGAGGACAGATGCATCAGTAATGCACGCCAGTCGGCGGTTGCATTTATGTGTAGTTGATAACTCGCCGATGTGTGGAGAGACACAGGGGGGACGAAAAGCGTGTGCGTCGGTGTCTTTTTGTTTTCCGGTTGAACATGCTATGGGGGCGACGGACCACTCCCAGGACGGTGATAAATTGTCTAATTGTCGGCCGTCTTCTCGAGAAAACTACGAGCGAACGAGGATGCGTCAGATTTCCAGTGGTTCGTTTCGCAGTGAACAAACAACGGTGTTTCGTGAAGTCAATACCGTTACCACGTAGGAAACACCGGCTTTCGTGCCTGTACGACACCAAATATTCAAACATATCAGCAACAATATTTTGCTGTTTTAAATGAAAGTTTAGCAGAATAAACTGATTAGGCAGCATTTTCTCAAAGCAGTGTCCATCGAACACAATGATCTGATAGCTGGAGTTAGAATATTGCAATAATCTCACCTGAGGCCTTCCCCTGTTTAGATAAAAGCAGTTATATTTGACATAAATTAAACATTCCAATACAATTAGGTATGCCAAAAAGTTCTGTTCTTTAAGTAAAAGAAAATATTATACGAACCCAAGGTGTGGAATGTGATCTGAAACTGTTTGTCGGGCTACATTAAGTCTTTCCGCTATCTCTGACGCTGATAAACATGGCCTACTAGTAAATTAAATTATTCATTTATTAATAGAATAAATGCGCGCTAAACGAAAAGAACTTTTCGGCAGACCTAATATGTATATCACACCAAAAGGAAAAAAAAATTCAAGAACCTTACTCTATGGCTCATATCTATACTCAAACTCCGACAAACATCTAGTATTTAATACAGAGCTTCGAAACATTGATAAAGCAAAGATCCGTATTTCAGAAGAACAATTCCCATGGCTCAAATAAACTGTACATATCTTATGCGAATCTCACGATTCACTACAACCATAAGCTGTATGTATCTTTACTAATGTTGAAGCACGATGATGTTACCGCATTCTTACAGAGTATTTCAATCAAAGATATAACATTACACAGTGCAATTATAACTCACCTGTGATACCATGATATATAAACATGACACTCGCACATTAGTAAAAAGCGCAAATATGTAAATAGTAACTAAATTATTTAGGATAAGCATAATTAAAAGAGTTATAAACATCTTTTTAGTATTACATTTCAACCACAGATATAATTTAAGTATGTCAGGTTTTTATGTTCCTATTATTGCAAATGCCTTTTCATGATTAAATAACAAGACTCATTAAGCAATACACATCGTATGTGATCTATGCTGTATAAATAAGACCTATAATAAGAATTATAAGTGTCTAATTTTAGACATACTTGACTAGTAGGCCCATTAAGTCCTAAGATAGATTCTTATATTTTTATCTCTTGTTTATTGCGCATTAATACCAATATGGCAATCCGCGTACACAGATTTGTAATCAACAATTAAAAAAAGACTTCAGTTTTCGTTCGATCGCCAAAGTTAAGCTACGCTGGGCGCGGTTAGAGCTAAAGTTGGGTGACCGGTTTCAGTACTTCTGTGGTGCTGTTGACACATGGTGGTTCGAAACCAACCTAAAACTGTAGGTCCCCCACCTGTATGACCGTAGCAGCCGATGCAGGGTTACATGGAAACGAGAAGAAGAATTATTTCGTGAAACGAGAGTATGATGTATTGCAGCCTGCAGACCGTCAGGCAAGTCAAAGCAGATCATAGATTTCGAATACCGAAGTCGGGCTTGGCTATACGATCAGTTGATTTATACAATTTATTGTATATTTCACGCGTCACGTCTGGAGAAGATTGTAACAAAATCCGATTCTGAGAACGATGATCCTGGGAGCAATTGCGTTTATCGACCCTAGATGTACATACTTGACGGGCACCCTATTCAAGGAAGAGTGTGTTTGGACGTTACATAAACAGAAGATGATGACATTCTGTCGAAGAGATAGCCCTATGCCTTGCTGGGACAAGGAAACGCATTCAGGGCATTTGATTATCCTTCGAACGAACAGACCAAGTGACAGAAGGCGATTATTTTATTGTATTAAAAATAGAGAAGATTGTATTAATATGTATATCAATTTTATATTGTAACAGATATTTCTAACAAGATGGCACTAATCTTTGGGAAATATCAACATAGTGCGCGAAGGACTAGCATCCCTTTTACATATTTTGTATTGTTTACTACCCCAATGTTGGCAGGTTCCTCGAACCAATAATTATTATAAATATTAAACATATCAAGACTCCATTCACATTAATTTTCTATGCAAAACACAAAACTTATACGAAATAATAATACTTACTTAGAAAATTTATAATACAAACACGTCTCTTATACGTACATCAATAGCAACATTGTTAAGACTTCTCTTACCAGCAAGTATAGTTGAGGGGGTGAAAACCATAGTGGTATAAATCAAGTTTTTTAAAATATTGACATGCGTGCACAGACGCGATCTATACATGTCTGTTAATTGAAAGAAAAAATGGTTCCAATTACTTATGATAAGACCTCATAGCAATGTTCAATGCGTTACGATCATTAACCCCTCACCGACGACTTCCATATTTCGTTTGGACTACCGATTCTTCATACGCCGCTGGCCTTCATACATGGTATGGACTTATGTTAAATTTCTTTATGTTTATAAATTGTTAAACTAGGTCCTTGAAACTGATATAAATGAACAAGCAAGTGTCAAGAGCTATGGGTGGGAAATAAATGAATCTATTTCACGATAATTAAATCGATTTTTTTAGAAAATGAATCACATACTAGCTTTCTGGCTTGATATATTAGAATCGATCCTTAGTCGTCTTCAATGCACAAGACGTTACATAGAACAAATATGTACCTATCAATTTGTTTTGAATTTAAAATAAATAATTTTTACAATTTTAATGTTAACAAAGTTAGTGAAAAAACTACAAATATTTTTACTACATGGTGTATAGTGGACCAGATGTTCACAGAAAATTAATATTAACACTGGAACAGTAACAACAAATTAATATTAATCTTCCAGGGCTAAAACAGTGCAGCATATTTTTCGAAGTACGCGAATCTCTTTCATCCGCGGGAAGAGTATAGTGAGACGCATCTTCCGTCGCTGAGGGGTTAACATTTGCCCGTGGAATTTATTACAATCAGTCTAATAGAACTTTATGTTTCTCAAGATGTGGATTATGTGACCTACACCGCTATAATTTTGTACTCCCTCAGTTATACTTACATTATTATTATAATACATTGTTTCCTCACAAAATCTGCTGAAACGCTAACTTCATCGTTCTAAAAAGACGTGCTTTGAAGGTGTGAATTTACTGGTAATTGCGGCACGTAATTATACCAAAAAATAACTAATTATTCGCGACTCCGTGTTGCAACATAATGGTTGCATGGACAAAATCAAAGTTTACCAGCGTGTCCCTTTATCAGAGGACAGGCACAGATGACTCTCAGCATGCGATGATGCAAGCGATGCGTGATTTTGCTGGTAAACGGATTACGTCGATCGATTGGCCATTGAAAACCCGGTATAACCGTGCAGTCATAGTGGGACGCGTGTGATTCGATTAATAATGTACGCTCGTGGAAATTTAGACGAAAGTTCTGGATTAGGGAGGGGGGACGGATGGTTAATTGAAAGCAGACATAATTGAATCGCGTGAAATAATACGTTAAATGAAACGTGCGTGTACAGTAGGCCAAGTAAACGTTTGATTTTTGCCCATCTGTAATTTGCTTAGTTGTTTGACGACGTTAATAGGGGCATGATCGAATCAGCCACTACCTGGGCTACCTTCGTCTGGCCGATGTTTATTCTCAGTGGAGACACGATAATGGAACCACTTTAAGTATCGACTTTGCTTCACAGCGTTCATAAAATTACATCGAGCTTATACAAAGAAAGGACAGACGTTTCTAGCTGAGCAGCTTATTTCCAAAATTTCTTAAATCCATGTTTTTCGGAAATTGAGATAATCTCATATATAGGTGTATACAGTGGTTCTAAATACAATATGTACTTGTGTTTCCAATGTTAAAATTGTTTTTCTATGCAAAAAACGGTTCATAAATATTCGATTATTTCCAAGGAGTTCTAAATGCAAGAGTTTTGTTTCCCAAATGCCTTGTATCTGATTTGATAACGCATGCTGCTTTCCTAGGATGTATGGTCGAAGTTTAAGTGCTTTGCTTACGTTAGCGAATAAATTTAAACAATTTGCTGTTCTAAAAATATTAGGTAAAACAGTGAGTGAATTTAATATCTTGACAGACCTCATATTTACAATGTGTAGTATACAGTATACATAGTATTACATATAATTATTTACATGTTGATCGAATATTTGGAAGAGTAGAACAAATCTTACGGAAAAGTGAACAGATTGCTTTGCCAGAGAGTTATCATAAAATATTTGGAAATATTAGGAATGTAAAAGTACTAAGAATACATTGGCATTTGTATAACCAGAGGTAAGTTAGCAAAGGCTGCTTCAATTAAAAATGTATAAACTAGATTAAACTTATTAATTTTGAAGTAAACAATTTTTTTTTACAAGTTCGTGCTATTAATGTATAATATTTAAATACTATAAACTTTAGTCGCAAATAATTTGTTATCGATATATAAACTTACAATATTTATTAATATCTACATATAAAAGATATCTATCGAGACATTATTAAATCTTTCTTCCTTCTCTGTCAAAAGTAATTATTAAGTTGAATCATTTTCACCAAACGATTTTAAACACAATAGTACGGGCAAAGTACCATAAAATCACTCCGTGAAAAAGCGCGTACATCTGTAGAAGTTTTTATAGAAATGGGAATGTCCGGTTGTTACTTCAATTTAAAATTTCTCTACCATGTCATACGAAGTTTCATTGCTTCGTACGAAAATCACTGCATATGTTACGTGAAAGCTCATTCTACTCGACTTTACTACTGTGTAATGATTTCTTATAGCGCACAGAACTGTTCAAAGCAAAATCTATGAACTCATTTTATAATAATTCCAATTGAAAGATTTAACGGATGATTCTGTGAATATTTATTCCATGAATAAATTAAGTAATAATTTTCACTGAACGTATACGCACGAAGTTTCGACGCATAAATACGATAATGCACAAAATACACCAACATAACGAGTATACAATTTCCTGTCAAGCGCAGACACGAAATATCGGATAATATGAACATTTCGTATACCAACGCGAGCGTATGTGCGCAAACGTTAGACGACAGATCACAGGAGCCTGTAGTTACATTGTTATATACACTGTGAAATGAAGACCTGGAGCGAACGAGAAACCGGTCAACTTCTTAGATCGAGCTTAATTTCTCTGGACGGTCCGCTCGAACTATTAAACGTCAGTCTCACTCCACATGTTCCTTGATTTAAATAAAATACGTGCACGGAAACGGAAGTCTTCGAACGCCAATTATTCCAGGTATCCTGGAATAAAGGAACGGCTCGCGCGTCGGTCAATACATCGTGAGCAAAAAATACCGAGAACGCGCAAATAATCATTCACGAGAAGTATTTGCTCATTAAGTATGAAGGCATTTCTTCATTTCATATCTAATATTCATCTCCATTTCCGTTATTATTCGTTCCGATGAGGTCAGCTAACGAGGAATGTATTCGCGAGGAAACGAAGGGAACCGCTGACTACTCCGTGCAAATTATTCGCCATCTCGTAAGATATTTCGTAAGATATTATAATGATACAACGAATTAAGCGGGTGCAGTAGGTGGAAAAATTTCACATGAAACCGTGTTCGAAAATGTTTTATTAACACTTTGAATGCCATACTGTAGTAGCTGAAAAATGCAAATTTTCTACATTTTTATACACAATGAATATAGCCCAAAATAATATGCTTTTTAATCAATAGCATTAGTATAATTTTCTATTGGTTCCATTAGACCTGATTAGATATATCTATTAGTGCTACTAATGATCAAAGAAGCAATTACTGAATCAAAGTATCACCCATACGTGGGAGACATGGCAGGCAAAGTGTTAAAGAGTTGTACGTGTTCAAAAATTTACTATCAGAACTATTCATTTCGATTTCATAACTCCTTAACCTTTTCAGCGTTTTGAACACATGTATGCAATTCGAAAAAATCGTTCACCGTGTGTTGGGGACCATTGTGCAGGGTGTCACATAACTTGGCTATCCCGAATAACTTCTAAAATATGTGTTCTACGAAAAAGTGTCTTACATAGGAATTGCACGGTATCGAAGGGAACATATGATGCTGAAACAGTTTTTTTAAATAACCTATTTGTTTACGAGATATCAAGGTGATTATGCATTTTTCAAATCAAACGTGTACCTATTTTTATAAAATCAAACTATAGAAAGCTAAAACAGTGGAGCATCACTTTGTGCACCCATTGTAATTACGGTGAGTAGTGAGGCCATGCACAACATTTTTGCAAATATCTCGCTAATTATTAGGTTTAGGACAAATAAACCTTAGTATTTTCTTATAGAAAATCGTCGGCACTTTCAAATTTTTATACAAAATAGTACACGTTCAATTTAAAAAATTGAAGGCCACCTTTATTTAAAAAACCGTTTCAATATCATATGTTCCCTTCGATACCGTGAAATTTTTATACGAATCATTTTTTTTGTAGAACACATACTTTAGAAGTTATTCGGGGTGGACAAATTATGTGACTCACCCTGTATACATTATATTTATTATACTGTAAGCTATGAGCTTATGTACCCAAACAAATTATTATTTGAGTGAGTCTTATAAATTGAATCTTTGTTTTATTCAACATTCTGTAGCGTCTGGAATAACTTAACATTTGACATTTTACATATTGCCGTAACGAAGTAATTAATCTCGCACATGCTCTTCTGCAGAAAATTCCAGCATATGTTTTGCGTATATTATCGATAGTCTTAGTGCTGAAAAAGCAAAACCAAATTGCTAACTCACAATCAGAAACGAATGATTTTCAGTTACTGTTTGTACGTCTTTGTCTTTATATCACTTTAATTATCTGTTACAGTAATTTTGTATAAGGAGTTACGAAATGGAAATGAACAATTGAAGAGTAAGGGGAAAGAATAAAGTATGTCCATTTTTATTCTGCAGTGTTTAACTTGAAAGAAAAATTAAAATAATGTACAACAATTATATTTTCGCTCATTTTTTCTATCGCCTAATTAGAGTATAACTTCATGTCATGGATAATATAGTTACATTCATTGGACCTTGTTTCATTGCTGACGCATTAAAGTATTAAAACTTGATTTTCTCAATGAAGCTGTTTTGTGACATTCCTTGTTTCTCTCCCTTAGCCTTCCATTTTGATATAGTAGAGGCACGAATTACATGTTTGTCGTTCAGGGTCACATATTCAATTGTAAATTATAGTATACACGACCACTACATTTACAATTTATCATATATGTATTAATGTGATATTCATCTAAACAGATCCAAGAAATGGAACGATAATAAATTTAATTGAAGTCAGTGGTGGCTACTGGAGCTGCGGCCTTCCCCCACTCTAGGTCAATTTCCCTCACATAGGCAATGATCTGTGACGACGATGGATAAAGGGGGAACGAGGAACGAACTGAAAGGAACTGATACGAGGGGAATTGACCTAGAGTGGGGGAAAGCTGGAGCTTCCGTGGCCATTACTGATTTGATATAACAAAGAAAATATTCAGTGACTTTGAACGATCAGTATTACAATAGAACCTCGATTATCCGAACACCGAGTCTCCAGAAATCGATCGTCTTACGTCAGTTACAAGGTAAAATTATCATTAATGACACTGTGTATTTCATTTTATGACACTATATATATTATATTCTAAAATAAAATTATCATTTTCATACGAAACATAACAACAGTGTGAGTCAACTTGTTACTAATTGCAGTACGGATAATCGAGGTCCTACCGTACTTGTTTCTATCACAGTACATTTTTGAACGCTTTACTAAAATGTTTTTAAAAATGGATTCATATGAACTTTCTATACTTACACAACGCCTTCGATAAACTCAATAAATATGAATCCGTAGCATTGGGACAGTCTAAATTTGCAACGCATCGGATTGAATCGTTCTCGAGATGATCGGCGAATTTTGCCGAGTCCTGAGAACCGGACGAATTTAACGATAGGTTTTCGAGGGTTATCGGCTACTATCACCCATTAGACCGTATCTCTCCCTATGAAATACGTTTCGATACCTATCGCCTTATGTTACCCAGATTTAGGTGAATGCTCGCAAAGCCACACATGCACGCTCGTCGTCACAATCGTATACAATGTGTACGCACACACAAGCATCGAAGGGGCGCGTTTGGATGTAGGGTTCTTTGGCAGAATTCGTTGTTCGGTATCATTTTTTATTCGACCGTGGCACAATCGGTTCGCTCGTTGAATGGTATTGATCTCGGCTGCGTATAAATAAAGTTTTGACGTTGACAAATGATTAGTGTATTGCTGGCATATTTACATCTGCCTGCTTTTCATTGCATGAATTAATTTTATATTTGAATATATTGGACGTAGGTAATAATAATATGCAATGCAGTGATTATTTAAAATAGAATTATGTAGTAGTTGAATAATTGAAAGATAAATTATAGCTAACATACTATTCGAGTAATATAATTTTTCATTTATCTTCGATTTTTATTTACTGTTTTAATTTTTCATAAAATTCAACAGTCAATGTTTTTTAACCCTGCTATTCTCCTCGGGTCTATATGACCCGAAATGAATATGACGTTTCCATAGTTACTAGGCTTTTAAATATTTCTTTTTAATATTCAATATATTGAAATAAAGTTTGAAATAATTTATTCTTAAGAAATGTGAAATACTAAAGAAGTAAACACAAAATTTAAATACATTGAATAATAAAAAGGAATATTTAAAAATATAGTACCTATAGAAACGTACTCTATATTTCGAGTCATATAGACCCGAGGAGAACAGCAGAGTTAATGGAAATTAAATAAGTACTCCTTCTATATAATTCCAGATAAAATATGGGAGCAAATCGAATCGCGTAAACACATTTTTGGGGAATCGATGAAATAGAACAATAATAAGATATACCTGATAATATAAAATTCAGTAAACTGCGTAAATAAACGTTATAGATTCATCGTGTCGAAGGGTACAGTTTCATGAAAATTGGAGTTGTAATACGAAAATGATGTGTGCTTCTGCTGACTTATTTTGTATCTTGATGATGATCATGGTTTTCAAAATACCGTGTTTTCATAATACAAAGACTTATATCTTTTTACATGGAATATTATTCTTTATTGTTTATTGCATATTTTATTTGCTCCACTTTATAAAAAATGTTTGTTGTTGCAACATTTGTGACACACTAATATGAAACTCGAATATTCGGAGGATAAGTCAAATTTCTATTTAGAAAAAATGGGTCTCTCACTTTCTAACTAGTACATTCTGACGTAATCGATGTTTCAGTGCGTATACAAATTTTGATATCCGTTGATTGCGATAAGTTTTTTTAAGACATGGAAATATCAGATACGATTTTAGACAGCTTAATTCTACCATAAATCACTTTAATATTGGATAAAATTTTATTTCCAAAATTTGACATCAGATACATTACTACTGAACGCAGGCTAGTTTAGTTTAACCAACTAAATATTAACTCTATCAAATATTTAGTATAAATACATCTATGTTTATTTGAAGAATATTTCACCTGGAATTAAAATCAATCATATCATTTTTTGGAATCCTTTCTTGGTCCAAGAGATGACTATATTGTAAAATATACACTTCCTCAATTATCTACCTTTTTGTAATAATATACTTCTTTATTTATTAAAATTCCTTAAATTCCACATAAATCCAACGAAGCGATGCAGTCCCTCGATTCAATGAAATCCCGCACTATCATTTCCATTACCTCAACAATATCCAAGCTGCATCCCCATTCCTAGCACCTCGCATCGTTCTTCAGGGTTCTTAGAAATCTACAACAGCACGTTCAATTCTGTCCATGACGTGATGTATCCACATTTAATATGGGAACTCGTGCACGTGGGGTACGTTTGTTCTGATTTCAACGATACCGAACGACACCAGGGGGTCGGATTTTGATTAATGGTTCTTCGTTTACGTGGACTCGTACGTTTTCAGACGAGTACCGGTATCTCGAACCCGTTTCGTTCGCTCTCTCTATCTCTCTCTTTCTTCGTGTTTCGTCCTTTTTCGACATCGATGCTTTCACGTTTTTTTTTATTTCACAACGACAGCAGATTGCGTTATTGGTTGTAATATCAAGTGTGCAGTAGAGAATGTTCCAGAAATAATTGTGTATTTTAACGTAATCGGAAGAACTTTAACAAAATGGCTTAAGCACATCATCGCTGGTTCGTTTTTAATAAAAAAGAAATACATTTAACAAAAATTGGTAAAAGCTTTATGTTACAAATTTATTTAACACTTTGACTGCCATGTCACACACGTGGATGACGTTTAAATTCAGTTCTTATTTATCTGACTACGAGTAGTGTTCAGAAAAATATCTGAAAAGGTCTAACAGACCCAGTAACAAACTGTAAAGAGTTACGAACATCATGGATTAAAAAGTACATGATTTGAGATTACTCTCATGTTGCATCAAAGTCTACAGAGGTGTGCTGTTTTCAGCCTATATAATGTGGCAGTCAACGTGCTTACACTTTCAACATATCGCTCATTTGCTGCAACAATGACATAACACAAAAAGAGCGATTTTATGGAAAACCAGTTTGAATGTTTCGGTTCACTGCAAGCTTATTAGAATATCTGTCCTCAACAACCGTCTCGGCGAGGTGAGTTTTAGAAGTTCAGTTATATCGTTCTACCAGTAGAAACTACAAATAAAAACAGTTATTTTTATACCAATCTGGTATAATAGATGCGACTGGATGCAACTCAAAAATGGAAAATTTTGAGATGTGTCGTTGTTGCAGCAAATGAGCGACTCGCTTCGTGCGTATCTGTGCGGATTTCAAATTGATCACTCGCTTTGTAAAACAAATGGTGAAGGATTTCGGGAATTATGTCCTACATTGCCACCTGAGGGCGCTCTTTAAATTTAATTAAACTTTTAATCTTTTGGAGATACACCGTTGATTGGATAAAATCACATGTGGAAAAATTTAAGGGGGTCAAACTCGCACAACGTGCAGTCAAATGTCCAGAGCGTTCGCCTCCGATTCACCTGTTCGAAAAGCGTCTGCTGAGGTAATTTCGAACAATGAGGGCATAATGACATGGTGTCCCATCCTATTGAAACATTACACCGTTGAGAATGCCATCATTAAGAAGTTAATGTTCGAGAAACTGCTAAAGCATATCAAAGTACACTTCACCTGCGATTATTGCTTCAGCAAAAAAGAATAGACCATAAATCTTTGATTTCATCATCTCAAGCCACACGTTCACTTTTGGAGAGTCTTTTTGCTATTCTATGGACTCACAGTTTTTCATCAGATAGGATATCGATTTGAAATCCATAAGGGCGTGGTCGGAGCATATGTTCAAAGTGTTCAATAATTTTATAATGTAAAGTTTTCACCGATATTTGTTAAGTATATTTCTTTTGCATAAAAATGAACCTGTAATAATATATTTAACCCTAGAGCGTTCTTCCGTTCGATTATACACTTAAGGTCTCTGGGTCAGCAATGATCCGAATGTATGGAACTCATATTTTCAACTTTATCTATTATCTCATTATGCTTCTAATGGTGTAAGGAAAATTGATTCCTACTTATCTATTCGGTAAAAATTAAATAATTATTAGTTTGAAGTTGCACAGGGCTGTTGCGGCCCCAATAATCCACTTAAGGGTTAATATAATGTCAAAGGAGCAGAAACAAGCATATTCATACTAATTTCATTGCATTTCCTTGATAACAACGATAGTTTAAAAATAAATAAGAACGAGGTGGGTTGAAAAAGACCCGAAGATCGTACTAGGGTTAAGTCGCAGTACGTTTCGGGACACCCTGTGTTACACCCCGGTAACTGCGCCAAAGCCGAAAGGAAACAGGCGCAACCGCGTGTTTCCGGTCACGCTTATTGCGGAGGAAACGCGTACGAATGCCGCGTGTCTTTTCAGACTCTGTCATTCTACTTTTTCTGCGGTTTCCTCAGAGTTAGGATACCGAAATCTCGCTTGGCCCGAGGATAGTGTTTCATTCAATTCGATCAACGACGATGCCAGCCGCTCGGGGTCGAGGCATTAATTTCCGGTACTTTGTTCTCGCGGTCCAGCGATTTTTCAAAGCCTTCCACACATAATACTCGGTAAGAAAATGGCTGAGGAGCGTTTCTTTGTACGCCTCTGCGTCGTGCTCCTTGCTGCCTTCAGAGGCATCACGGCTTTCGTGCTGGAGCTATCGTCTTACGAGATTTTTACTTTGAGATTCTTTATTTGAACCTGCTGGGACAAAGAGCACCTCAATCGCCTTATAAATGGAAAATTGTTTTAATATTCGTGATAAGTGAAACATAAATAAAATATGTTGATTTTACGTGATGGTATGTAAATATACTTAGAGAAGCAAGGAAATATTACTATCCCCAGAAAGTATTATTTAGAAATTTGTTCGGTCCTTGCCTTTTATTATTTTGAAGCGTACGACGAGAATGCTGGCCATATTTAAAGGGTAAGAGGAAAGAACAGGGTATGTCCATTTTTACTCTGCAGTGTTCAAGTTGAAAAGAAATTAAAATAATGTATGACAATTATATTTCCGCTCATTTTTTCTCTGTCGCCTAATTAGAGCATAACTTCATGTCATGAACAATACAGTTACATTCATTGACTGATTTTCTCAATGAAGTTGTTTTGTGACTTTCCGTGTTTTTTCACCTAACCCTTCATTTCATGTTATTAATAGTAATGGCTAGGAATTCCAAGACAATTTTATATTTGATAATTTTATCTAAATAAGAGTTTAAGTAAACGAGAAGCGGTCTCGAGAGTCCTAGTATTGGTGTCTTTACAATAAATCAGTGACCATTTTGACTTTTTTAGAGATGAATTTACTGAAAGAAAAAAAGTAAAAAAATTTGAAACAGCAATTAAAGGTACATGTACATACATAGGTGTCAGTATCCTTGAAAAGATTACGAGCTTTCTTTGTGCTATTGATAATTCTTGACGGCCTACAACAAGCTTGAAACTCTGGGAATCTAAATAATGACTATAGTTATCAGATTAATTTGAAAAACAAACAATAATAATAACGTTAATGATTAATAGTAAGAAAATTAAGTACAATTATCGAACAAATTACTATTGTTTATTTAGAATTCAGTAAAAACGAATGTTTATTTTGTTTCTTATTTTCAATTAAAGGAGGGGCATCATTAACCCAGTTCTTCCCATCGTTCTCTTTCAACGTAAATTCACTACACAGAAAATGGTAGATTTAAGTAATATTCCAAAAATGATCAAACAAATAGCAACAATGAAAATATACCGAACAAAATTTTGGTGTATAGTACAATACATTCACTAATAATGCTGTGAGAATAATTTGTATTGGTGAATAAACTCGGTGGGAAAAAAATATTTTCTTAGATGTTGCGTATACGCAACGCTGGGAAGAAATGGGTTAACCCTCATCCATCCCTCATTTTCCAAACTTCATTTGCTCCTTGGAGTCATATTGATACAATGGTAAAAAATCAATATAGGCAATGAAAACTTAAATAGTTAAATTTGCAGATTTTTTAATTGAAAATAGAAAAATGAAATTTCTGTACATTCAGGCATAAGATTGCATCGTTCACAAATGGTAAACGTTTTAAAGTGATGTGCAAGGTACACCTACTGTTTCTTTTACATTTACCGCATTTTCGTAAGAAGAATGTGTCAAATTGACAGAAAGGGCGGATGAGGGTTAAGTTAAGAAAATCGGCCTC
This sequence comes from Macropis europaea, assembly GCA_916610135.2. Taxonomy (NCBI): domain Eukaryota; kingdom Metazoa; phylum Arthropoda; class Insecta; order Hymenoptera; family Melittidae; genus Macropis; species Macropis europaea. The sequence goes on from OU744349.1 coordinate 19,274,627, forward strand.
ATTTGAAAAAAAAAAATAATTTCTATTGATACCTACAGAGTCTGTATTAAAAAAATATACATATTTTCGTAACCTATTACCATTTTCTCCACCTTTCTTTCGGAGCGAATAATTTCCAATCTACATCACCACAAAAACTGACGGGTTTAAGTGTTTCAATTAAACCCTCCCAACATCATGAGTGTTCGTTCAGACTAATTTTCCTATCCGGGAGACGAATAAAGCCTGGAAAGAGCCGCTCTTTCGTTCTTCATTTTGCACTCCTACGCAGAGTTAACACGAAACGAAGCGTTCCCGAATGCATAGTTCGGTCCGTATCGACGTGATATACATTTAACCTCGTTCCCCGTCGCGATCAATGTTTGTCAGGGGCTATCGATGCTATTTCGTCACTCAAACAATCGAACGAATCCGTAATTTGCAGGCGACCGATCGTGCGCGACGCTGAAGCGTGCAACTTCGACCGATTGATAAAAAAAAGAAAATAGATGAGGGTGCAAAGAAAAAACGAACAAACGGAAAAATCTTCGACGAGCGTTTTCGGGTTGCGACGCGATGCTCCGGGCGAAAAGTTTGTTCGAAGCCCGTTCTGCAAATGAACGCCATTAACGAGTGAAACAAAAGCACACGCGCGCGCGAGCTCGCGATATATCTATGTGTGTTTGTCATCGTCGATAAGTGTCATCGTGCGACTCGCCTTTAAAATCAATAGCATTCGGCCGGTCGAATGACGAATTTATATCGGAATGTAAATATCGTTGATGAATTTACGATCGCGTGCTACGTCACATTTACGCCGCGTCTAAGCCAACGAGCGCTTGTTATCGGCTGCTTTTCAAAATTAACGCCCTTCATGCAACCGGACGTTCGAATTTCTGCCATGCAAGTGCACCGCGAAATAACGCGCATGTCCTCGATAAGCCGGTCACTGACACCTCGAATTCGTTTACACGTGGATAATCTTATCGGTTTCGAAAACAATGCTGTCTTGTCGTTCCTTCGACGAAGTTGTCGCGTTCGATAACATTGGTATCGATGACTAAACGGAGCGACACGCATTGGTGAATGTCCAAGCGAAAGCTACAAATTATCAGGACATCCCAGAAGTACTGCTGTTCCCTACCTTATAAATCATATGTTAAATAAATGTAAATATGTATATTATCCGGTTTTGTTTTGTAAGAAAATGCAACGCCCAGGACGTCTGGAGAGCGTCGCCTGTCGTCGTCATCGGGAATGTCGATCGTGGGTATCTTTTCAAAGGATGCGTCAGAATTTCTGTAACGAACCTCGTGCGTGACTCACGCATTCTAGGATGGATATATGCACATGTTATTAACAATAACAGTATTTGCGTATTTTTGTAGACGCTCATCCATATTTGTATCTTATAATTTTGTACACACTGTATTAGGCATGTGGTGGAATGTGAGGGCTCTATTTTGTTTAGAATTCTTCAATGCAAATTTGAATTTGCAGGCAAGGGGTTAATACTTCTTTACTCAGTGTTCAATATTCCTTCGAATTGCGGAGTCAGATGGTACACATTCCACTTAAAAACGCAAGCTGACCTTCATATCTCGATAGGAAAGCAAAATTACAAAACACTAATTACTACACTATATGTCCCCTTTGATATCATACAACTTTTCCTTGAAAAATTTTGTCATACAACAAACAGTTTAGGTGTAATTTGAGGTGATCGAGTCACGTGAATCATCCTGTATATTACCGTTGTACTTTTGCACCTAATTCACCCCGTTCCTGGTTACACCACCAGTTATAGGACCTCCCGCGTTTCACCCCCGTTTCCTCGAAGAATCATTATGACTTGAATTTCATTGCGATTTCCCTGCCGCCGGGTGCATCCGAACGAATTAACATTAAATGAATTCAGTCAAATTCACGGTGAAATCTGTCAAGAACGAAGCCGGCAAAAAATCGTTTATTTTTGTGCGGCTGACGTGCAGTGGTGAATTACATTATCATGAAACGGTGACGTTTCGAACAACTGTTATCAATCGCGTCATATGTCACGTGCATTACGGCCAGCGAATGAAATAATACGAGCGACGCAGCAGACAAACGCACTGCTTAATCGGATTCTGTGCAATCGCCACGTACGAAGGGACACATTTAATTATTATCGTGCTCTGTAACATGTATTACTGAGATTATCCTAGCCGCGTAGCGACATAATTCTTCGTCCAGCTTTCGAGTAAAAATTGCTCCCGCCAAGCAAAAGACTGTATATCAAACTCCACGGAGCTAGAAAATTGCGTGGGTGTAACGTTGCCATTAAAAATCCAATGTAACACTCATTAGCGTCCGGCCCGCTACGAGGGTATGCTTCTTCAACGAAAAATCACGGAAAATTTCCCTAAGCAGTAATATAATTTCCTCGATGCACCGGGGGCTTGTTGAAACAGAACTCTTATGAATTGTGGAAATTTAATCGGGAATAAATTGAACTCAAAACATAATGTTATCGCCGGTGGTACGTAGTAAATTAAGGTGTAACCAAGAGTAGGTGTATTGAACAGTATCGAATACAAGACCTTCGCATTCCATCCACCAAGTTTCATTAAAATGAAAATGGGAAATGACTGTTTGAAATACAATTTTAACCCGTTACAATCAGTAATATTATTTAGAAATATAGAAAATACTAATTTATTTTAAATAACAGGAATTTTAAATAATAGACTATTGTTTTATAAATGTATTATATTTTAATATTGAATGTTGATGTTCAGTAGATGCAGCGTTCAGAATGAAAAGGATTTATTGTATGTAGTTACAGTTATGATTGTATATGTATGTACATATGCATACATTATATTAACTATTCTCTTATTACAATATAATCTACAATAACTTTTTGTTTATGTGCGTGAAGAAACATCATGAATATGTACTTGTTTATATTCTTTTTTAAGCATACAATAACTTCAATTTTACATAATATTTTGCAAAACCTACACACTACTTAAATGTTTCAGTAAGAATCGATAAGAGGTTTTATTTCTTGGACCATCTAGTACACTAAATATTTTTTGGATCATTTATTGGAATAAAATAATAAAGTTGCATTTCAAATAAATGTGAAATAAAATGGAACGCTACTTGAACACGTACTTCAACTTTCATTATTTCGAAAACATTCAAATCCATAATGAATTAAAAAAAATAATGTTGAAACAAAATAGCATTGCTTGAATAATATTTCGAATAAGGTTATTTTAAAAGTGTCTAGGTCTATCGATTACGAATGTAGGAATTAAACATGACGATGTTATTATTTTAATTTTCATTGTATTTAAATTCAGTCATTTTTCCCTTATACATTTTTCAACGATAAAAACGCATACAGGTTGGTACTTACAAGAATTAACGTGGAAGAAGATTCTATGGTATTTGTCACTTACCTGAAACAGAAAGAAATAACACAATTAATAAATCATCGATGTATTTTGGATAACGAGGGGGCGTAAAACATAATGCGTGCACGGCGTCACTGCTAATGTTGATGTGCAGGCAAATGGCGGCTATAGCAGTCATGTATATTTTTGCTAAAAACGCAACAACAAACTTACCAGGCGATATTCCAGCACATGTTACCGTCATAATTTTTTTTTTAAAACTAATAGAAATCGTATTAATTAACCTTTGTAAGCATTGTCTTTTCATCTAATTTCTTGTAGCGACAAAGGAACATTTAAAAAAAAAGTGTGCATCAATGGATTAAATGTTGCACGTCACTGACTAAACAGTTAAATTAAACGGCTGGTATCACGTAAAGGGTGCATGAAAGTCTTTCTTAATTTCAATTAATATATGGGGAGTAAGTACACATGATCGTTCATGTTAAAACTGAAAGTAAACATCGTGACTAGAAATAAAAGCGGAAAATAATTTCTCCCGGTCAAACATGCAGAAAAAAATTTGTTCTCATCTACCGCAACAAGTTTTTTCATAAAGAATTCATTTACGCTCGGATCGTTCATTTAAATTCAATTAACCGGCCGAGTTACGTTTATTCGCGGGGAAGTACGTAATGCGAACGCGCGTAATATTTCCATTGTAAGTTTAAACATTTACCAACATGGAATCGACAAGCACACGTATGTAACATACATGTAAATTCCGTCGGTAACACGGGAAAATGTCATTCACCGTGTCTTACATTCGGTGCCAGGATTACAATAGTAATGCCACATAGAAAATAATTTCCAATATCCGTGTACATATGAAGCCAGAGATAAAACTGATTAATTTCCGTGTGACCATAGGTGTTTGATAAACCGATACGCTGTAAATTCAGTGTTTGGCATCGTCATGCCATCCACATTCTCTCGAATACGAACTATTTGTGTTACATGGAAAGTATGTCAATATTAAACACCCCAGAAATTACATTTCTCGTGAATCGATGAATGTAAAACGGATTAATTGTTTGAACCACGCAGTTCTGGATGATTCTGGCTTTAGCGAATAAGTAACTGTCTGCCAGGTGAATTTAAACTTTGTTTCTATATTGAACGTTATATTTATTTGGAAAGCTACCAAAGTGGTCGTTACAGATTTTAATTCTTTACACGTCGATAGGTCATGTTGTTACAAATCTACCTAAATATGGTTTTCGGTGTAGATGGTCAATAGTTTAAAATATATTCAATGTTATAGTTCCGGTTGAGCTTATCTACTCTACTGTAACAGTTGCTTTCAAGTATAAAGCATGAAGCAGACGGCAAGACTTTAGGTTGCTACACAGAGTTTCTTTTGCAATAAATATCTTTTCAACTATTGGTCGTCTACGCCCAAAACTATATAGATAGATTCGTAATAACATCATCTATCAACATACAAGAGTACAATAAAATCTGAGACGATCACTTGGGTAGCTCTCCTTGTTAGTTTAGTCTTCTAGGTAAAGAATATAGTTTAGGTGTTGTCGCTGTGATTGGTGTTTTTAACATTCATTCTGTTCTGTTTGTGTGTTAATATTTTCGCCTTGGCGTAGGTTTGGCCTTTATTAGCGTCTTGTGTTGCTGATTGGTGATTAGTTGGAGGGATGCACCAAGGTTCAGGCTGAGAGTTCCGAGTTCAACGCTAGAGGGGTAGCTGGTCGCCGAGTCATGTGGAGAATTCCCAAAATTGGAAAATCCCAGGCCCGACTGGTTTCCAGGAATCAAGCTTCCTCGAACCTTGATGACATCCGGCACATGTGGTGTGGAAAAGTAGTGAAACAATTAAGACCGTTCACAAATAATTAACTAGGACAGTTAATATCGCAAGCAGTTTTTGACCTGCCGGAGGGTATTTAGGCAGCGATATTAATTTAATTGGTTATTTCAATATTGAAAATCCATTAAGATTTATTCTAATCCGATTAATGTTGTTTCATTTCGCGTAATCGTTTAATTAATTCTCCGTTATCGAATCGAACAGCGTTTTCCATCATTTTCGATCAACGAATCACACATCTGTTAGCTAATTCGTATTGATCATTCCGCAAAAAAATTCAGCACACCTACAAGACGATCTTTAATTAAAAAAATTTGATCAAAGTTTTCGCACCACGCGTTGCTACTTTACACAATATTATAATCGTGACACTTAGAATTTTTGATCCTTGCCGCTGATGAAATTTATACATTCTTTTGTTAAGAAACATTTATTTTATTTTACAGCTGAGTCACTTTTATATTTTATTTTTTAGGTGCTGGATAAATATAGTGTTTCAGTTGCACCAAAATTATTATTTTTTTCTAACGTAGTAGAATCTAACGGTATAAAAATTAAATTTTTAAACTAATTTTAAATGTTATTTCAAGATTAATCTTTTCTTTCAATTTTTATTCCTTCAGATTTTACACTATACATAGAAAAAACATATCCTCTGCCATTATGCAAAGAAATTAATAGTTTAGGCACTATTTCAAACAGCATTGATCTTGGAAGACTGAATGTAGGTTGATTTTATGCTCTATACTTCTCAAAAGGATGAATCTAAAATATCGAATATACTGAAATTGCGACTATGTAGTGCGATGTATTCCTAAATTATCATCAACCTAATTAATAACAAACAAGGTATTTAACATAAGATAATTAATACTTTATCGTACAAGCTTCAAAATGCAAATAAACAATATCTTCATACTTCTTTTATTTTAACTAGGTGTTTAATGCACGGAACAAATCCATATTCACATGCTATACAATTTTCTTTTATTTATTGTCTAATTATGCTTAAGCTACCAAAATTGATACTGGCTGGAAATTTGTAAATTAATTTTTGTTTTAAAAATTTCAACAAATTATTAATAATATCTTGACCACTGAAGTTAACTTTTAAGTTCGTCGTGACGTGTTCTCGTGTTATACAATTTTATAAAAAAGCTTACTATCTTTTAAAAATATTAATATTTTTGTAGTGTTTCCTTGTGAAATACCTTTTGTCAACGTCTAGAATATTTGACATCTACGAGTTGCTAACACGATTTCACATATTTTTTAACTTTTAATGAAGTACGAAATATCATTTTCAATTTGTACTTCATATTTTAGAACTCCCGCGAATATACAAAATTAATTTTCTAAAGTAACATTAGTATTTATTGAGGCAAAAATATTACATGAGTATAAGTAGTATCTACAGTGTGTTCCAGTTCGAACAATACAAACGGACGAACGTGATTTCACGAAAAAAGAGTGGAAGTTATGAACAAATTCGTTCGTAGAAATTTCGAAATGAAGCATTGCTCGTGCTGGTAAAAGGAATTTCGTTTCAACGTTAGGAGAAATTTTATTTTTCGATATATCGGCACACCGTTTCACTGTACGTGCGATATACTCAATTTTTTTAACAAATGTACAACTGCTGCTTCTGGCGGAAAAGTAAATTGGTTACGATCGTGAGGTTTCATATCCTCCGATTTTATTTATTACCTGGTGTAAAAAGTACTGTGTAGTCTCTAGACTGCACAAGACTAGTAAATTTCAAATAAAAATTCTCTTTCAATCACGCTTCAAATAATGCAATGCACTTAACGCGTAGTAATTACTCAGACGCGTATCAAATCTCTTTCTTTTAGAATACCATTGTCGCCGTTAGTTACTGTACCTTGAATAAATTGATTTTGAAGCTTCCAGAAATAAAAGAACACTTTTATATGGCTGTGTATCAAACGAATGAAAAGACTGCACTGTGCATTCACTTCGTTCTATTCAATCTATTGACAAGACATTGTTTACAAACGCGCTCATTGCAACAAGAAAATATAGCGTGCTGCAACACACATCAATCACATATTGAAGTAGATCCGATTCCTGATCCGAAGATACTCTCCTCAATTGTGCACTGAAATCTATTGTCAAATAACGTCGCAAGCGATGACAATCGAATAAAATGCATTAAAGGATCCCCCAGATCGACGCAGAATATTATTCACATCAACGTGAAAAATGTACGCTAAACTCGCGACTTAAAACTAATGACAAACGTAGGAACGTTAACAGAAATTGTTAGAAATTATCCTGTTTTATGTGACTTATCATATGAAGATTACAAAAACTAAAGAAGAAAGACAAAATATGGATTGAAATTGGAAAAGAATAAAATGAAAGTGGTAAGTAAGTTTATGATATTGTGGTTACGTTTTTACGGTACGACTAATTATAATGACGAAAATACTAACTATCTAGTGATAAACAAATAATTACTTTAAAATTACACAAACAAATACTCGCTTTATTCGCAGCAACAGCGAAAATTTAATATTTCTCGGTGAACAAACATGCGAATTTCGCTGTCACTGCCCCTGCGAATATTTCGCGTCAGTCTGGGGCAGTAATGACCAACGGAGCTGCGGCCTTCCCCCACTTTAGGTCCATTCTCCTAATATAGGCTGGATGGACCGAAGCGAAGCCAGGAGTTAACTGGAAGGGACTGAAACGAGGGGAACGGACCTAGAGTGGGGGAAGGCCGCAGCTTCGCTGTTCATCGCTAGGTTCTTTAAAAGAGACAGGCAGGAAAGTTGTCATTTTCCAGTACACTAAAACCTCGATTATCCAAACACTGATCATCCGGAAATTGGTTATCTTATATCAGTTACAAGCTAGAAATATCGTTAATGACACTGTGCACTTAATTTTGCACTACTCTGTAATTTATATTCTAAAATAATGTTATCATTTTTATGTGAAATGTAGTTGCAATGTGAGTCATACTATTGCTAATTATGGTTCGGATAATCAAGCTCCTAATGTAACTTTTTTGAGCTGAATAATTTGAATTATTGCGTAATTTATTTTAGTGAATTGGTAAGTATAAGGTGCTTTATAGAGATCCGGGAAAACAGTCTTGAAAAGGCTTTTCATAATGTTTTACTTTAATAATCGTCTCAGTGTTTGTTGCAATTTAGTCAATATTAACTGTTACGATCATTAACACGCTCTGTGCTACAGTGGAAAATCCACTTAAAATTAGTAATCAGACATGGGAAAATAGCTTGTTTAGTAACCCTTTGGCTACGGCTTACCTGAACGCAAAGTTATAGCCTAATTCGCATACCTCCGCCGTAGAATACAATATACAATGTACAATATTAATATAAACCGTTTTATTAAAATTAATAAATCTTCTTCTATTCATATCATCAAAATATTCGTTCTAGAGAGCAAAGAAACTGCAAATTTTCACTTCAAAGATGTTTTGTGCTTTAATAGTAATAGCTATCCTGTTGCCTTTCCCACGAAATGATTCTATGGACTCCCCGAAGACAATGATGTCAATTATTGTAACATCATACAGACTCAAACATGTTTAAAGAGTGATCAAAGTGAAAAGGACACCCAAAACGCCGTAATTTCTGCAGATATTTTTCAATTTATTGTAAAATCTAAGGATCTAACAATAACGGTACATTTTTGGTACCGATATGTCTTCCCCATCGGCAGTGAATAACAATTTGTTCTTGACGTCACCCGAACGTTCGTGAAGGTAAATATACCTCGGAAATCCCTTGACAGTCGTAATCTTATTTTTCTTCCGCAACTGATCCTGCGTCATGGATCGTTGTTCTACTTTTAAACATTCTATTATAATACAGAAAAAAAAAACTGACGACCTTGTCGTGACCTTGATATTCGGCCATACAAAGAGAACAATTACACCGCAGAAATCAATCTTCCTTGTAACATTAGAAGCATAATGAGATAACAGAGGATTACATAAATCTTCAAATAATTATATCAACATATGTTAAACAAATATTAGTTTGAAGTTGCACAGGGCCGCTACGTTCCGAATAATCTACTTAAGGGTTAAATGCCTCACCCTTGCGAACCAAGGTGTATCAAATTCGATGCTGAGGAGGTTAAACCACGACAGGATAATTCGACGCAGTAGGCCGTATAACTGATCAAACCTGGACGAGCCGATCGGGCTCGTACACGAAACGTCAAAGTGCGAAGCGTTATTCATGCGCCTTGTTCGTCAGGATTCAGGTTGAAGCAACAAGTTCCGCGAACGACGAGCAGGAAATTCGAGGGCATCGCTATCAGGGCGAGAGTTCAGAAGATAATGTTGTGAAACACGCGACCACCCGCCACGTCCTGTTAACTATAACAATAAGAACAATGCGGTCAGCGCTCCGCGGGGAAAGACGCTAAGCTTTGCGACGGTTCCGCGTGGGGGGACGCTGGTTCGGTTGGCTTTCGAATAAGTTTGCTGCATGCCGCGATAATCTGCGGCTGGAATTCAGACGTTCGGTCGACAGCGCAAAACCAGCTTCACCGCGTCCCCGGAATATGACGGTATTAATTCATGTCCGCGGGGCCCCGAGCACGAAATGAACTTTCACCAAAGTGGCCCGGGGAGTCAACAAAACGTCCCGCGACATTAGTAACATTAATGTTGCTTGCGTCTGCCTCCGCGCGCCGGAACATCGTGTTCCTCGCCGAAAAACGTGTTGATGGATAGCGCCGGTTTGCGGTTGCCGCGCCAGCGGTGGAATCGGACGTCGCGTCGGTTGGAGACGAAACGAACGAGCCAAGTTCACCGGACGCTATCTTTCGAACAGCCGTCAGGTCTACCGTTATTAACGCGTTTTTCAAAGTCTTACCAGGCCAATTTTCAGACGTGTGAAGCTCGACAAGCATTGGTAGAGGAACATGAAGTACAATGGAGTCTTGAGTTCTTTATGTGTTATGGTTGCATATGTACACCCCCGTCCATAAGTATTACGAAACCTGCTGATCTCACACAAAAGATGTATTTGATCTAGATTATAGCACTTTCGCTAATTTTATTAAATCATATTAGCAAAACATGTAGTCAAGTATGCTACTGCCGGTGTAATTTAGTTAGGAGTGGAAGGCAGATAACTCGAGTTATTTGGCCTTCCTCCAATTTATGACAGAGCCAAAGGTTTCTTTTGGGAACTCGAGGTTCGGCGACTAGCACGTGGCTATCAGATGATGATGACTCAGTTTACCAAAAGAGTGGTGGGATAGTTTTGGGATGGCAAGCGACACGACGTCACTGTGCTTTTAAAAAAGGACATTGTTCCTAGAGGATCTTGCCATGGAGTGGGGAAGGCGAAGGTGCCTCCTGGTAAGAGGACTGTATTAGTCTGCTTACCCCAAAACTGTCAAGGAACGTGTCTCTTAATTTTATCCTGACTCCTTTGACAAATTTCTGACAGGTACATGTATTTACTATTTATATAATTAGTGTTCCCATTCATTGCATGTGACTTATTAAAAATGGAATGAATTAGATCGGAAAATCTGAGAGATCTGTTCAAAATCTGAATTTGAGTTGTGGAATCTTTTACAACAAGAATGAGACCAGATAACAACTGATACAATAGAAAATCTATTAAAACGAATGCCGAAATTGGTTAAGGCGAATGTATGTAAACAGGGCGAAGAAAGTTTAATTTTATTACAACTGGTGAGATCTGTGTTGTAATATTGAATGTACGAAGTTATTATAGTCTAAGACAGTGATGGCCACAGGAGCTCCGACCTTCCCCCACTCTAGGTTCATTCCCCTCGTTTCAGCTCCCTCCAGTTCGCTCCCCGTTCTCTCGCGGTCCATCGTCGTCTCAGATCACAGCCTATATGAAGGAAATGGACTTAGAGTGGGGGAAGCAGCTCCCGTGATCATCACTGGTCTAACGTATTAAACCATATAATAATTAATAAAGATTTTAGTTATAAACTAACAATATTTCAGGTTTATTTAATTTTTCGTAAGTGTCCTATTACGTATGGACGGGGATGTATGTCTTACATATTTCTTTGACTCATATTTTCGACACTTGGGAAAAAGGAGGGTTTAGGACTTTAAGGGGTGATAGTACGCTCGAAGTGGAGAAAAAAAGTTCCAACAAACATGGGTCAGACAGTTAATATTGTCGGAGTTATAAATTATTCTCCGTTTTGCTTAAAGCAAATGACTTGCTTGTTTCTGGTGCTCTCGCGTGGCGTGAAAACAATGGATTATTTTACTATTTCTTCTTCCAAAAGAAGGAAAAGTAAGAATTCCGTAACCTCGAAAGTTTGTAGTAGGTTTCTACATGTTCTCCTTTGTAAATTGCGCTTTAACCAAAACGAAGAACTGTTTATAACTCCAATATTAATTTTTTGACCCATGTTTACTTGAACTTTTTTTCACTTCACGAGTACTATATAACCTTAAAGGCCTGAACCTTTTTCTTTAATATCCTGTGTACAAGGTATTCGCATTATTATGAATATGCGTTTTTAACACTGAAAAAGTTTTACGGTGTTTTATGAGCAATGCAGTAGAATAACTAAATTTTTTATATTTACGATATTTTACGAAAAACAAAGGTGACCTTTAATTTTTTTAAATAAAATGCTGTATATTTTTTTATATAACATGAAAGTAACTGTCAAGACAAGTTCAACGATGTGGTATGCACTGACCATTATGCCCTATTTGCATCTAACTAAGCTCTAGGAGCTAACAATTTCGTTGGGATTTTCTGTTTTACAAAATAAGCAATGCTTTTTAAATTATTTTCACGGTTCTACGGGCAATAAATAGAATACGCGTATGCAAAAAACTGCTCGGTGTTGGATCTAGCAGTGTAGATGTTCAATTTCATTCATAAATCTCGCGTGCCACTTTATTTGTCAAACACTCGAAAAGTCAGATTGCGAATGAGGCAAATCTATTCTATAATTTTTCTGGCGGTGTTTCCTCCATCGAAGCACGAATCAAGCGTTTATACGTGCGAAATAACTGTCGCGCTAACAAGTTTTGTGCACGCCGAAATAAATACAAAATTACTCCTGCGTTGACCTAATTTATTACTTAATCACTCTTTTTTCATGTTTTCCAAATGAATTTAAGTGCGTTGAATTGCGTGCGTTTCGAAATTGCGAGTGCACAGAAGTGTTTTCAATTGCATCGTTCTGGCATTGATTTATCAATTGCATGTTTTAATTGCAGGTTTCGGCAATATTTTTTATTTATGCTTGAGCACAGACATACATATACGTGTGCTTTTGAATACTTCATGATTTCACGTTATATTGTACATAAAAAATTCGAATTCGATTTTAAGTGTTTGTCGTGCAATGGAATGAATATTTGCAAAATTATGAAGATGCCATAGTAAATATTCAAATCGAGACTGTTAAATTATGTGACTAAAATTGATGCACGTACATCAACGTTTATGCTTCGATTAATTTATTCTATCATATTTTAGAATTTTAACTGGTGAGCGGCTTTGCCTAGTGCCTATAAGCGCCGATAGCAGTCAAAGGGTTAAGCTGTCACACTGACATAACGTATACCTAGCATACTGGAAGAGAGTTTCTTCATATTTCCTTCTAGTTTTTGCAGTTTAGCTATTCTATAAGTTAATAATGGTCTTAAAGCTGGTATAACTTCGATATACATAGCATAATTGCTCTGATGATATATTCGTTTATTGCAAGGGGGGGGGGGGGGGGGGTACGACCTACACGAACGTTTTTGAAGGAAACCTAGCATAAAATGTAGCAATCGACGAATATAAAGAAATTCTAAAAAATGAAGGAATCGACGAGTATAATCAAATTCAAAAATATTAGCGATCAACTCTCGACCATTCTTATAAAAACTAGCTTTAAATATTCGAATTACGAAGTCATTGGATCGACTTCGTTAAATTTGTAAATTGCAGATCTTGATGAATCTAAGAAAAAACTTATTTTTCTTTATATAAGCTCTTCTATCTACATGAAATTTATTTAAGCCAAAACGAAATGAATAACGTACTTTGGCAAGCATTTGGGATGTTACAGAAGCGCAAGTTTACTGAAATATCTCTACTTCAATTCGCTGTAACTTTCTAAGTATACGTTACTGTTTAAAATCTTCCGAGTAAACGATGTTCAGATTAATAAGGGCTTCAATGGTAAATACAAATTTACCTGCTTCTTCGTTTAAAATTTTGGAACTGCCCGCTCCCCCATTCATATAACGAATTAAAAGTTTTTTTTACTACGTACTATAAAATGTCTTTTATTAAATAAAATTGAAATAAAAGTTCAAATCGATATCATGGTTCATATTAAATAATATCATATTATAATATTGTAAAACATATTCCGGAAAATTTGATATAATATGTAATACGATATAATTTAATGTTACATTCTATCTCCCCCCGATAATGTCATATCTATTATTGTTGTTGTTGTAATTACTTCTCCTATTATTACCACTATGACCACCACCGCAGCTTCTATTATTATCATTGTAACCATCACTACTGTCACTACTAATACTATAATTGGTATTTTAATCATTGTATAACTATATAATATACAATGAGTAACCTTATGTTATAAGGCAACGTTCAACCCTTGTCCTCCCCAAATGACCCTGAACCATACATCACTGTACGCGTCTGAAAGCGCTCTATTAGAAGGTAAGTGCAAAACATATTCTATTTAAAAAAATAAAGTTGACCTTCATATCTTCCCTGCGCATTCACCTACAAACAAAACTATTAAGGTCAGATTATGTGCCTTTCGAAACCGTATAAGATCAATCTTACAATTCCAATTGGTCTTATGTATTTTTCGTTAACCTGAACACAATTAGCATCAATTTATGCTGGAAAGAGTCTTTCCATGAAATTTTATTACTTTCGTAGCAACAATAGTGCAATTTCTGATATCAAAGCAGAAGTACTTGGCGTTCCAGCGTCTATCGAACGCAATCAGCGATACACAATAAGGACACGGTGAGTGCGTGCGACACGACGGAAATCGAGCAAGAGTCATACCGTTCCTCCGGTGATTTTCATTTCCTACGCGTAAGGACTCGTCATGAGAGCAATGGGATACAAATTCCTTCATTTAAGTTTCAAATTAGATTTTTCCTTGGCAATCTCGGCGGGGCACGCGGCTTACATTCAAAGCCCTCTCTTTGATCAGAATGGCTGATCGATTTGGCATGAAACGTCCCACTTACTTTCTGTCGTTCGTTCCTGCCGAAGCAAGGAGAGACCCTCATGCCCTGTGGCTCCGATGAATCTCAACGACGTTGCTCAATTTACGTCGCACCGGAACTATGACACTGTACGCGCTCGCTCGCATGCACCGCTGGAAAAAGGAGCGAGGAAAATAGAAACGAAGTGGAACGGCGAGTGGCTTTATTAGACTCGGCCGTAATGAATCTTCTGAGAATGGTCCCGTCCGTGGAGATCATAAAAAGCGAATTACAGCCAGGCCGACGTCAATACACTTACAGGTGCCGTTGCAGTTGCACGAGTCGAGCATTCGAATAAGGCGAATGCCGGCTGCACCCTCGGTGAGATGGGATTCGCTCGAGAAGAACGTTTCAGACTAATTAAACCATTGAAAGGAGCAGCATGAAATATTAGAGAAATCGTCTCCAGCCAAACTTCTTTTTGATGAACAGCAAACCGGCTTTAAGTTCGCGAAACTCGTGCACTTATCCTCTGCTTTTCAACTCGAAGCGCTGAGCGCTTGTAATTTGCACTCGCGATTCCGGAAGTCTGATCGATGGACGAAAAGAATGTTTCGCTTGATGACAAAATTGCAGATATCGTAATAACCTCAGAAATCGAAGTGATATAACGTTGAAAGCATGCTTATCATTTATACAGGTATTTTATGTTATTGTTCAAACTGGACTTATTAATTAAAATTTGGACAATAACTAATTATATAACAGAGAATTCATTTGCATTTTTTCAAACTATGACTCGTAATGGTAGGTATAAACAAGTTTTAACGGGGCGGTTAATAGGCTACTTTTTACAAAAATGTCTAACTAGGTGCACCGAATACAATATTCTCCAGTTTATGTACACCCCCATTCACAAGTATTAGGACACCTGCTGATTCCCATAGAAAAGGTGGCATTTGAACCAGATTATAGAACTTTTGCTAATTTTATAACATCATATTAGCAAAAACATATATTCAGGTATACATACTTACGATTTATATAATTAGTTTTTCCATTTATTGCATTTAACTTACTAAAAATGTATGCTGTGTCTATTTGTTGCTTTGCGTACGCTTCGGGACAGACAATTTCCGCAGGTCGATTCTTCAAACATATTAATTTCAAGATATTATTGTTTAGTGCGGTCCATTACTTTTGTCAGTGATGGCCACGAGAGCTCCGATCTTTCCCACTCTAGGCCCATTCCCCTCATATAGGTTGTGATTTAGGACGACGATGGACCGAGGAGGAAGGAGAAGCGAACTGAAGGGAACTGCAATGAGAGGAATGAAGCTAGAGTGGGGGAAAACTGGAGGTCCCATGACCATCAGTGGTTTATGTTATCCTTAACATCTACTTATGCTCTGTATACTTTCTTGCGTGTTGCAACGTTGAAAGCAGTGGAAATGAGTGTTTGGAGGAGCGTTTAAAAATCTACTGGAACGAATGCTAAAATTGATAAAAGCGATCGAAAGACCCGGCGGATATACAGCCGAGAAGAAAATTTAATTTTATTACACATAATTGATGAGATTTCTATTGTAATATTCAATCTACGAATTCTTTATAGTCCAATGTGTTCAGCTGGGTAATAATTCTTAAAGATTTTAACACTTTGACTGCCATGTCACCCACATTCGGGTGATACTTAAATTCAGTTGTTATTTATCTGACTACGAATGGTATTAGTAAAGATGTCTAAAAAGATCTAACAGGACCAATAAAAAACTATTAAAAATTACTAGTATCATTATTTAAAAATGGCATAATTTGAGATTACTTTCATGCTGTATTAAAGACTAGAAAGATGTGTCGTTTTCAGCCTATATAGTGTGTCAGTCAGCCTGTTAATAATTTCCTAATAATATTTTAGATTTACTTAATTTTCTGTTAGTGTCCTGATATTTATGAGCGGGGGTGTATATACATCAAACGATTCTCGTAAAGGCGTATAAAAAAATTACTTCTCATTATCTCCCTTTCGTAAAACGCACTGGTAAAAACGAGGAGCCGCATTCGCTATATTTAGATGGCCGCAATTCTGTAAGTATTGCTTTTCCAATTAGCAACATTTGAGCAGCACTGAAAACAGTTTCTATTAATTGCTTTTGAAATCGATTCCTAAATATTTCTGAAACATACCGTCTGGTCTAAAGTTAGATCTCCTAGAACGATAACAAATTTTATGAAAGGATAATGGAAACGAATTCCGAGATCGATACACATAGATGGTTCTAAAGTTTTTCGGAGTGTTCTATTAATTTTCGACATTATTTGAACTACGCAAACTAGTTTACGAACGATCGTTGCTCATCCAGAGAGGATGGTGTCAGTGTTTGAGAATAGTTGTAGACAATAACCCGACCATTCTGCAACTGGCAAGTGATATCATCCTGCAACCCAAGGAAGTCCGTCCATAGAAAGATCTCTGGGTGTTCCACCTCTCGAATAGTAGTACAGCATTCTACTTAGTAGAGTTGCACAAGTTAGGCCTCTCGAGGTTATTTCACTGTCCACGGTACAGCTTCTGCTATTTCTTATTTTAAGAATGCTAAACTTAACACATGAGTGGAAGAGTAAAACAAATACGGCATAGTACGATGTAAGGAAAATTGAAAATTCTGTTAAAAAAGTGGAAAGTCAGTTTGTAGACGGAGTTATGGCCTTGAACGGCTCAATTTGAATGTCTGTACTACAGCCACCCAAGAATTCAATAATTTTGAAAATTCACAAAAACGTGAATTTTACGTCCAAATTTCGACCGAATATTTACACAACTACGTCCGAATTTCCTACAATTAAATATTGTAACACCTACATTTATAGTTTTTATAGTTTCAGTACTCCAATAAATATCAATTAGCACAATTTAAATCATTCTTATATTTTTTATTTATAATTCCAAGGTGGCTCTAACCTAATAACTTGTTTACTAGGGAAGGTGAGGTAACTCGACCCGGGGAAACGCCTCAGTAATGAGTAAAATGAGTTAACTCGTCGCGAAAAATGAAAAATTATACTCATACGAGAAACGTGGATATAGAATTTAATTTTTATTTCCCATACGGGCATTGTATCTTTCGCTGTTTTGTTACTTTTCTTTTTCCACGTTTTTTTTTCGATTACAATAAAACGATGGGATTAAGTCGGTTATATGAGAAATAGATTAAAAAGGTATTATCGAAAAATGTTCTTACGTATTTTAGATATACTTTATTCCAATTTAGACAAGTTGTATGAAAGAGATAAAGCATAGTTAGGGCGGCACAGTTTTTGTTGGCGTGTATCAAAAAATTATATTTATTTTATACATTAAGATTTGCAGCCTTACCTTTAATTAGTGAACCATTTTTAAAGTCATAATGAATTATAGAGAGGCAATTTTCCAGATTATGTACCGAGTACACCAATAAAAGCGAATGTTACGCGAAACTGCAAGTTATTTTCGGCGGCAAAGTTTAATAAGAAATTCTTATTATATTTTGTCTTCTTAATATACAACCTTCAGTAATAAACCACGAATTTTTTAGACGCTATAATAATCAACAATTCTACCTTCGAATTTCTATTTTGTTCCTACCACTTTTGTCACATGTAGTTAGAAAAGCAAATAAAAAGTAATTTATTTAAGCACTACATCAATTCCGTCAATTACATATTTATTTGTCTAACTGTCTGTAAAGGCAATTGTATCAATTCAATTGTATCACTTTAATTGTATCACCATATTTGACTTCAGAAGAAATTAAGTCATGTTCGCACTTTTTGAGGATAAGACACAAAACGAGTTTCTGATCAAGCAATTAACCAGTTCAACAGATTAACAGTGTGAGAGATATTACAATTGAAAGGTAAGGGGAAAGAACAGGGTATGTCCATTTTTATTCTGTAGTGTTCAACTTGAAAGAAAAATTAAAATAATGTAAAGCAATTATACTTTCACTCATTTTTTTTCCGTCGCGTAATTAGAGTATAACTTCATGTCATGAACAACACAGTTACATTGATTGTTCCTTGTTTCTTTACTGGTGCACTGAAGTATTAAAAATTGATTTTCACAATGAAGCTGTTTCGTGACATTCCTTGTTTCTTTCCCTTACCCGTTAATTGATAGGTAACAGCAGTTTCACAAAAGCAACCGAAAAATCAGAGCTTCTGTCAAGAGTGACGGTCAACAGACTCCTTTTTTATTGAAGGACTTTGAATCTCCATACGGAGATTATTTTGCAGTACAACGTTCAATATACAATATAAAATACACATAACGCACGACGACTTGCAGATAAATTATTTTCTTCCATTGTTAGGTTATATTTTTTCATAAATGAATACATGAGTTTACATCTCGCTAAAGTAGGTTCAGAGAGTAATACGTTACATGACGGCGGGTGATAAAGATTTAGTTTTCGTAACTTTTTTATAAACACTAATCTCTGCCCTTTCAATATAAGACATTGCCATAGCACGTAGTCAATACTTTGATACTGTAGATCATTTAGTAACAGACATTTTTAATTTAGCGAAGTGCAAAGTTCTCGTTTCAGAAGCACGCATCCTTCGAAAGACAGCGTCCGTTTAGTGATGCAAAGTTATGAAGCAGAGGCGTGTGCGAGCGTGAAATATCGTTATTACGTAGTTTCTTGTAGTCATTTAGGAGACTCCGGGGCTATCATCTTTATGCGCTGAAAGTTTCCCAAGATAAAAACTTCTCGCCTCGGCAATGAAAGAACGGAAGGCCTGTAATTATTTGTTGATGATGCATAAGCTGCGATATTTCCTACACTGGACTGCACAATGTTGAAAATGTGGAGGGGCAGAGGGGCCCAGAAGGACAAAACTTCCCACGACGTACTGTAGATTGGTAAGAAACCACCGGAGCGTATGGCGCCAAGTTTGCGTGACAGATGGCGACCAAAGTCTGGAATTTACAGCAAACGTCAGCTGATGTAGCAATTATTTCTACCATCTAGTTTTGCTCGAACTTGGAAACTGGCCTAATTGTGAATCGCGTTGCAATTGATAATGTCATTTCGATTACATAATTCGCATTTCATGCGTTCCGGTCGACCGCACGGACGCCGATGTTAGTCCAACCGATCTAATACGAATTCACTTTCCATCGAGTTTATAAAAGAGTTGTCTAGGAAAGAATCTATTTTAACACGACTTAGAGTTACAGATACAAATGTTTTTTATTCCTATTTATTTAACCCCAGTGCGGTCTTCGAGTCTTTTTCGACCCACCCCGTTCTTATTCATTTTTAGATTTTTGTTGTTATCGAAGAAATGCAATGAAATTAGTATCAATATGTTTGTTTCTGTTCCTTTAACATTATAGTTGAAATTTATTGTCTGGGTTCATATGGCGTGCTGATAATAAAAATTATTTCACATAAGGTCTTTGGGTGCTTTTGACACAACGTAGACGGGGCGCAATAAAAAAACAAGTGGATGATAGTATAATCGAAAGAAAATATATAAATAGCATAAAATAACCAGAATGACAGTACTGCTACCAAGTATGTAAAACCTGTTATAAATAAACACTTCGGACAAAATATGTTGTTTTTCTATAATTAACGTAATATGATAGATGTGGCTGGGTGGTCCTACGCTTCTTTAATCCTCAAATTGTATTATGAAGCTGAAAATATGAGTTCCATAGATTCGGGTTATTTTTTATCCAAAGACCTTAAGTGTATAGTCGAACAGAAGAACGCTTTAAGGTTAAAAACGAAGATTCACCATTTTGTAAGCTCTGTCATTACTTCCTCACGGTCGAATATGCCCCTTATAGAGTATTTCTGAATAACAAGGAGAATGTTTAAAACATACTAAAATTTCTAAGAAATATCAAAAGGTTTCAGCTGATATGATTTTCCAATACTACTGAGAGCTTTATTCTTACGACATATTTTATCCTTAAATGCCCCTAGCAGTTAACGTGCCTTAAAACTCAAATAATAATAATAATGATACGTATTCGAAGTTTCTCTTATATTTATACATATTATTATAAGCAAATGAAGAAAAACGTTCTCTTTGAAATTGTAGTTTAGTTTTGATTATACTGAAATTTTATACAAATTTCCACAAACGATTGATTTTTATTCCTGTAAGGCATCTAATTTTTAATTTAACATGTTTAATTTGAAAGAAACGCAAGATTCTATCATAACAATTTTTGTATGAATATATAGGTAAATTTATTAAAACTGTATCTTAACAATCCAGAAAACAAAGCATCTATGGATGCTTACTCTGAATTGAATATTATTGCTCTGTTCCTTCCCGTTAACATAAAAATGTTTTACTGTTATTTTTGATAACAGATTATACTTTAACAGTGTATGACATTAATAGGAAAAAAAAATATTTTAACATTACAGCCTTCTGTGGTCATTTGCATAACAGAACATAAATCAAACCTCTAAAAAACATGGTTTTGACGTTTATGTTTCATAGCAAGAAACAATTTCCAGTATTCAAGATATGTAGTCTACGCTCGCTGCTAGCAAGATGTCACTAATCCTATACTTGACCCAAGCAAAAATATATCCATTTAACTCAATCAGTTAGTACGGTTCCAAACCAGTTTTTTAAACGATCCATGCGGGCCCAGCTGCATCCTCCAATCCAATACCGAGGTTTACCACACGAAGGAAACAATAAAATAGCCTTTTCTATACGTAACACATAAGTTTTGATTTATTCTCTGCACCGGCAGCCAATAAAGTTTTATGTACCGTGTCTAAAAATACCACTCTGAATGTTATTCCCAAAATTTTACAGTGGTTCGGTAACCGCAAGTATAATCATTCAAAGCAATACATGCCGTAAGATTAATATTCAGATGGGATGATATTTGAAAAATGTTTACTTCGTACATATATACAATGTATTATGATGTTATTAAATTCAAAGTTCTTTAATAATAAAAAGAAATATGTGACAAAAGCAAGATTCAATGAAAAAAGTGCTACAAGTATGGAACTTCACAGTGGGTACAGAAATCTGTAAGACAGTATGTGTATTGTATTAAATTATTTAAAAGAGTTCTTTATTAATGTGTTTTAGTTGTTAAAGAGCTACGTTTAACAAGAAAATTATTCAAGGAAATATTTATATTACTATTTACGTAAAGGGGCTTTGTTCATACCACGGTTTATTGTCGAACTCAATTGTAAAGTCATGACTGTATGTCTTTTGAAATTTAGAACAACGTTTTATAATGAGAACTAAAACAATGTGTTCTGTATTTTCGACACGAGAACATTAAATCAAACCAACAGGAAAACAATAAAAATTTTTAATTTTTTTAGTTTAGCGACCATAGTTGGTGGTTATTCTATACTTTATGATACAAGTTTATTGTACGGATAAATACGACGGCTTTCTTGAGGTTTCTTTCTGTTTTAAATATTTCTTCTATACTGTTAGGTATTTGGAGCTGGTTTCTGGTGCCTTCTGTGTTCTTGCAGTCCAATAAAATGTGTTTGGTGGTTAACTGTTGTTGGCAGGTTTCAAAATATGGGGGGTTGCTTTGTTTAGAATGTACCCATGTGTAGCTTTAGTGGGTCAAATTATAAGTCTATTCAGTATTATTTGTTCTTTTTTGTTAAATTTGACAGTGGAGTGGTTTGTGTAGAAGTCGTCGATGAGATCACACATCTTGGAGTGTATACCCTGTTTCCATCTTTCTTTCCATTTGTGTTTAATGCGATTATTTAGGAGGTTCAAAAAGTCTGGGTATGCAGCTGGGATTGTTTCGGTGGGTTGTAGAAGTAATGCTTCTTTGGCAGCAACATCTGCTTTTTCATTACCCAATATTTCTCGATGGGAAGGTACCCACATAACTGATACCGATATTCCTTTACGTAGTAGGTCGTTGCGTAGCTCTTGTATGTTTCTCATTATTCCATTAGTGGTTGGTATATTTTGTATCGCTAAGTAAAAATTTGTATTAATGCATTCGCATAGAAATAGAACTGATTGAGTGCGTATGTTACTTTATACAAGCCACATCTGGAACTTTCGCAACAAGTCAGAATCCGTAAAACTAATTTAAGCGAGTACGTGTACAGTAGGGCTCAGATCAATATTGATATCTGCTGTCGATTTTACTGTTAACACAACGTCAATAACACCTACCGTAACATCCAATCATATGTTGATAAACTAATTTATCGTATGAGTAATGGTGCATTGTAAACGAGCTACCGGGATGTCTCTTTCGTCCTTATATCGCACCAATAGACAGGGTGTCCCAAAGTAGACAGTACAACTCAGAAAGGATGATTCTACTTATAAAATAAGTTCATATTGTGCAGGACATTTTTTCCCTAGGACCTTTCGTTGCCAAGAAATTCAAATTTCAAACTTTCATTTGTCTTTTCAACGAAAATACCTTGGAATAATTGTGTTTCATCAATATAGGAAGTACTAAAAATTGTATATCGTGGATAAATATACTTTCTTTGCAGTCTGATATATTCTTTACGTGAAGCTGACATGTCTTCAAAAACTGATTGTCATACGAAAAGAAACCTTACTCTATTGGGTTGGCCAATAAGTAATGTCGGATTTGTCCGTAATAGATCGTTTCTGCTGTTTCTGAAACAAAACACTATTCGTAATCTATGAAACGCAGATATAGCTTAAAAGCAGAGATTTAAACGAATAGTTTAAAAAAAGGTTCATTATAGTCGGTGAAATTGTTTTAGTGTTTATTTTGATTTGACGATGAACGACGAGAAGTATTTTCATGCAATTATGCTTTTTTATTTTCGCAAAGGTAAAAATGCGGTACAGACAGCAAAACAGATTACTGATGTGCATGGTGATGGTGCTGTGAATGAAAGAATGGTCTAAAGAGTGTTCAAAAAGTTTCGTCATGGAGATTTTAGTTTTACCGATGAAAAACGTTCTGGCAGACTCATCGAGATTGATAACGATCAAATCTCAAGCCTAATTGAAAATAATCGACGTTGTACCACGCGAAAGATTGCTGAAATGATAGGAATATCGAAATCGCACAAAAAAATTGTTTCTATTTCTTACTGAAAAATCCGACATTACTTATTGGCCAACCCAATACAATTTCGACCTACTTTTTCATGTTCTTCAGTTTGACATATCCAGTGTAATATTACATGTTAAAGCATAACATTTTGTAAAGTGTCCAAACTAATTGTATGGTGTTTAAGAAAATTTTGTTTCATACATACTGCATAAACAAATAACTAAATTTTCAATTAGATTAATGACCGAATATTAATATCCAATAGATTTCAGAATTCTTCTCGTAATCGTTCGATTCGCGACCCTTTTAACATTCCATCGCGAAACAAACTGTTCAATCTTCTCCGTTCAGCTGATTATACAGTGCAAGTAGCTCGTAGTAATTACACGGAATGATTTATGCGCTTCTGGTGTTATCAACCACTTATTAAGGAATCCTATGCGTGCATAACTGTCTATCGGTCGCCATAACTCATGCCGACCTCATATTATACAATACGATATCAACGTCGTCCGACTTCTATTAATTTTATCGCATATCGGACGGAACGAATTCCTACGGCGCCGCGACGGGGACAATTATTAAGCGGGGCAGCGTCATTAAGCCCTGATTTATAGGCGCCCCATCATAAAATATCTTTCGCGTCGCTGAACGCGTACGCTTAAAAAGAGGATGCGGGTATCCGAATATCAGTAAACGACACGGATCAACCGTTGGCAGCTGGGATTACACTTGGAGCAACGGAAGAATCGACGTGAGAGACCCCCGCCATTCATCCTGCAAAGAGGAACTCTTCCCCCACCCGATAACAGAATCAGTGTAGAATTGTACAAGTATGACAGAAGACTAAAAAAATATATTTCATTAACAATATTAAAGAAATGTCTAGAAATAATAAAATGTAAATGTCCCATCCTGGATTTTCACGCGTACGTTTTATTACTTTAAATGTTGCAATTTTCTAATTTATGTTTTGTTGTAGTGTTGGTCCAACTTATGCCTAAGGAACACTTGAGAATCGAAGGCTACTCGATTTAACCAACTGATTTTCCCGCATAGCATCTGGAGTTGGGCTAAACTGTAGTAACAGGTCTGGAAGTAATAGAACGTAAAAATTTCGTGGTTTACAATTAAACACAAATATTACAGAAAATATATTTCCAATACCCCTCAAAGGACTCAATCGAAACGCATAAGAGACATAAAAATTCAATAAATCAAGAGAACTCATTAACAGATGCAAAAAGTATATTGGAACCGTACAATATTGCACACAGATCTCTAAAATGTAATTTTATAATACTTCGGTAATGTTTATTTTATACAATGCTCCGATGATACTGATGGTACATAATTGCTATCGCAAAATAATATAAATACAGCAACATTTCCATAATAATAAAGGCAGTAATAATAATAAATAGTATGTATTAATAAAATTCACATAATATTTCTAATTGTCTCGAAATCGCTTGAGATATTTAGGATCGTTCGGATAAGACAAATTGACTGATGGTTCCAATTCCTGGGAGTTCTCTCACCTTCCGTCGGTCCAAATGTAGCTAAACTGTTCAGATCTTAAAAGGGTAAAACGTCTAATAGAAATCATGAATGACAATTTCCGTAATCTATTTCTATTTCCCCACGTTTCTTTCAGAGCCAATAATTTCTGATCTACATCACGACGAAGTTTGACGGGTTTATATGTCTCGACGAAATGCTTCAAATATTATGAGTATTCATTCAGACTAATTTTTATATTCGAGGAACGAATGAAGCCGACACGGATCAACCGTTGGCAGTCGGGATTACACTTGGACCGGCGAAAGAATCGACGTGAGGGTCCTCCCCATTCATCCTGCACAGAGGAACTCTCCCCTCATTGGATGATAGAAAGTGCGTAGAGCTGTCAGAGTTCTTGGAGGAAATGAGCAGGAAGTTCGATTAATAATTAATAAGTAATTATGTACATGTGTATACTTGGATGTTTCTAAAATGTGCCGTCATACACTGGGTTAATATACTTCTTGTAAATTAATCTTTGCTTGTCAATTAATGTATAGAATATTGGAATAAATATACTCACAGTTAATGAATGAATTTATTGGCATATTAGTCTTTCCACGCAAATATCTTCAAAATTGCTAGTGATACCGGAAAACAGTCCAGATAAAAGTGGAATGATTTCGAGCCAGAAGTTTCTGTAATAAGCTAATCGATGCAGTTCTTTCTCATTTATAAAAAGAAAGTATTAGGGTGTTTTTATCAAAACGCTGTTAATTTAATAGATATTTTGATTTTAATGTTGCGAAGTAGTGCTTACTCGTAGTTTCCAACACAGAGAAAGTTTTTTTAGTACTACCGTTTTTATAATGCCCTTGTGGTTGCAGTTCTTCATTCTAAATAAAGAAGTACTAGCGTATTTCTGCCGAAGAACTGTTAGTTTAGGACACACTTTTATTTAAATGTTGCTGCGTCTAAAGCCACAACTAGTGGTCTACAAAACTGAAATTAAAATACTTACTAAACTAGTGGTTTTTCGATACAAATGACCTAGCACTTTTTTATACAGTATGAAGAGCTGCATCGATTAACCTATAAAAAAATATAATTCCATTTAAAAAATAAAGGAGACTCTCTCGTCTCTGCTGTGCCTCTACACATAAAAAAGGAACTGACGCCACATTATGTCCCCCTTGAAACCATTTAACTGTTGTTTGACGTATTTTTCACTATCACTAACAGTTTCAAAATGGAATACCCAGTATACACGTGTATATACAGAGTGTTTTCAAAATTTAACTTAAGTTTCAGGAACATAACTGAAACAGATGTTAGTCTATGCATCATTTACTAGTTATAGCGTTTCAAACTTTTTCATTAAAGGAAATATTACTATTATAATAAAGAGACAGAGTTTGTTTGTATGCTCGCAAAAATCACAAAAACTACTAAACTGATTGTTTTGAAATTTTCATAACAGCTTCTTTACATTTTCCGGAGTGCCCTATACTATATTTTATCGCAAAATAAATAGTATATCGAGAAAAAGACATGGAATTATTTTTGGTCAACGTGTCGGTGAGCCGTACACGGGGGCATAGTTCACGGATAATCGCTAGGTGACAAAGCTTGGCGCCCGCTTGCTCGAAAGAGAATTCACCCGGCTACTAGCAGAGTTGGGCATTATTCGAATTGTTTCGAATAAATATTTATCTCAAATAATTATCCGAATATTTTATTCGGACAATAATTATTCGTTATGCGTAACAAATTATTCTCTCTATTTACTCGAATAATTCATCATTATTTATTCGAATAATTTATTCAGATAACGATTGCAAAATTATTCGAATAATTTATTCGAATAACAATTGCTAAATTATTCGAATAATAATACGAATAATTGTTGATTGTTTTCGCGTCCACTTCTTCTGCTAGTAATATTGTACCTACGTTTACTTCTTGACTATGTCCTTCTGTATTATAACAAAAAAGAAGAAGAAATAACTAAATTTTTATCCGAATAAGTTCTTATTCGAATAAATTATTATTCGTTAGTATCGAATAAAATTTTATTCGTTAGTCTCATCTATTATCAGTTATCCGAATAACTTTTGCCCAACACTGGCTATAAGATAAGGAAAAAAAACATAATATTTCGAATTCTATACGCAGAAAAATCGCAGGCCAAGCCGCAACCAGGGCACACTAGTGCTTGCATAAAATGTGAAACACGGCTACATAAATCTAATTTATTCAGACACGATAAGAGAATATAAAATGATTTGAAATAACTCGGACATTTTCAAACGGGTTCAGCGATCCACAAAGCGATACTGTAAAGCTTATATTCTTGCTAAAGGAGGCCACTCCAAACATACTCTTTAATGTGTAAGTTTCTAATGCGGCAACTTGTGAAACAAGCCTTTGCACGTCGACGTTTATATGACAATTTTCCAACATTGCGACGAATAGAATGCGCCCCCAAAGTTTAATGACAAATTTTAGTGGTGTCAAACAAAGTTTGGATACTGGATTAAAAAGTATAATGGGAACAGTTACTGAGGTATTTGCAATAGAATACACGCGAGTTGCTCTCTACTAAACGTATAAAGAGTAGCGTTGAAGAAATTTCCTTCCGAAAATATCTCGAAAAATATTTACTCTGTACATAGTATCGCATAATATATTTTTATCCAGTCTCCAGCGCTCTTTCGATTTTCATACAGATATATAGGGTATCCGGTTTAATAAACTGAACGTGGCCTTGCAATCTTGGATATTATAAGTGACATAAAATAACTGAACGGTGCATTATACGAGTTCTTTTGAATTATTTAACATTCATCTAAACCAATTTTTCCTAATATCAGTATTTGTGAAGTTATTGAAACTGTTACAGTTACATCTCCGCCCGCATGTATACATTGTGTAAGTTTATTAATTAATTATTACTGTATTTATTCAAATATTGTATATATTAGAAGTCTATAAGAAGTATCTACCAATTACAGTATGTGCGTATTCATAATTAAAGATTTCAGCTTGCGCAGCAATAATATTACCTAACAGATCAAATGTCAATATTAACAGAAAACAATAAAAATAGTCGAGAAAATTAATTTTATAAAGTTGAATAGTGTTTATTTTTGTATGATGTAACTTACGTCTAATCTGCATCCTTCTCTTGTGAGTGAATTATAACTCGACTGCGGATTTTTATGCAATTTAACATATTGAAATATGTACATGTTATAAAATAAGTGAAATATAAAATATATTTTGTAGCATTTACAGCATAAAATAGAATTTTGTCCCAGTTCTACTGCTTCAACTGCATTAGAACAAAAAATATTAATTTAAAAAATTGTGTATTTGCGTAAATATCCGTAGTCTAATTATAACGTAATAATAATAGAGATAGGAATAATCACAATAAATAACATGAATGAAAATCGTAAAATACATCTAATTATCTTAAAACGCTTCCTAAAGGTCATAAGCATAGGGCGCACAAAGAGTTCAATCCCTACGAGTTTCCCCACCAGCCAAGTGGATTCTTTCTTCGGCTCAGGTATAAATGAAACATCGTGGTCGATTTACAACGGCAGGAACTCCACCGAAAATGATCATCTCTCTGATTAGGTTCGTCCCATAATGCCAGGTGAGAAAAAAAATACATAGGGCTCCCCGAACTGGTTCGTGAGCGACAATGGGCCAGCTCTGCGGAGGTTAGGGTTAAACGAAAGCCATAAAGTCTAGTAGGGATAATTTGCAGTGAGGGAATCGCAGGCTGACTCCCTTTCGCAGCGTGGGGTGCGAGAATTTAGGGTGACACTGGTCATTTTATTCATTGAAATTTCGACCGACACGCGCACCACTGCTCGCCGGTTCGACCGTCGCGCGTGTAAATATCGATTACAGCCCTTGTGCGATTGAACGACCTGGCAAACGCATCGAGTCGCCTGTTCCCGAGATTCCTGTTAATTGATTTTTCCCGAATAATAGAATAGTTCCAAACGAAAAGCTCCTGCTCCCACGAACAATTTCGATAATTTCGTCACGTTTCTATTAGATAAAGATAGCAACGTGGTTTTATTGGTTACCTGTTTAATAGTCACACACCTGTCGAGAAGACTGAGAATTATGTTGGAGTGCGGATTCAGTACCAACTCGGATAACACGTTGACTGCCACGCTTTATTAGCTGGAAATAGCAAACGTTCTAAATTTTTATACAAAATGATATATAACTTCTAATTCTACTCGCTTTCTTTAATCATATTAGTCAATTCCGTCATTCTTTACTGATTCTGTTAGATTTTATTAGATATATTTATTATGATATACATGATCAAATAATTAATGATTCAATCTAATTGTAAGTGTCATTTACATATGGGTGACATGGCAGTTAAAAGAACCTTAATTTATTTCTATAACCAGGACTGCGGAGTCGGCATTTCAAATTCCCGACTCCGTCTCCCCTCTTTTTTGACCTCCGACTCCGACTCCGACCCCGACTCCTGCATTTATAATAAATTGTCAACATAAGTATATGTACGTTTGTAACGAAATTCCTAATATACAATATACAATTTGATACAAATGTAGTATTTTTAGTATTTATTTAATTTTATTACAACTTTCAATTATTTTTAGTACATTTTCGATTTTTATAAAATTTACCAACATGGAGTCGGAGTCGGCATATTTTTTTCCGACTCCAGTAATCAGAAATCCCTCCCGAACTCGAACTCCGACTCCGACTCCACAGCCCTGTCTATAACTGCAGTAGGACCTCGATTATCCGAACTGTAATTAGTAATATTTTAACTCACGCTGCAACTACGTTTCGCATAGAAATGGTTATTTGATTTCAGAATTTAAAACACACAGCGGTACAGAATGAAGTACACACTGTTACTAACAATAATTTTAGCTTACAACTGATATAGCATCACTAATTTTTGGATGCCCTGTGTTTAAATAATCGAGGTTCTACTGTATATAGAAGTTTAACCCTTATTCTAAACTTCTTGCTAGGTTAACGAATGGAAGAAGAAGTTTGCTTGATGGAGTCAAGACTAATTCTGACTTCGGCGAAGGAAAACGCTTTTCTCGTTGTCTTTTAACGAAGTTTCTATTGGTCCGTTCCAAGGTGGGGGAGGTCCCCTTTGTAGGAAATGGAAATATGCGTTTACAAGCTCTGCGTTGCAGAGTGAGGTCCTGGCAATAATTTATGAGGGGCAAGGCCCATAAAGACACTCTGTGGAAGGTCTAAACTAGTCTAAAGTATCGGAGTGCTGCATGTCACCGTGACTCATTCCGGATATGTTGGGACCTCCAACAATTATAAAGGACCATATTTTGTATTGCAACGTTTATGAAATGATTTTAATTTTGGTCCTAAATAATTTTAGATACACTTTGAAGCACGGTGAATATTTCATGTAGATATTCTTATTTTTGTACTAAATTTTTAATTTATATTTCCAAAAAACAGTTTTTATGAATCGTATGACCAATTTCTAAATTGCAAGTGCTCTCGTGTAAAATGTCCCAAAATAAGTGTAGTTTGAAATAACACTTACTATGCTGGCCTTGTGAATTTACGGTTGGGGTGCATTTTTTCTATCTTGTACGTAGAATTGAGTGTTATAAAGACGATGTTATTATTATTTATTTTAAAGGTTATTTCAAGCTCAACTTGTTTTCTTAGATGGATCGGTACATTTTATACTACAGTATTGGGAACATAGGGCAAATAAAGATCAAATGATCGAAGTTTGAAATGAGTGAAGATTACTGAATTCGACTACTTTAATATGAATGAATATTAACTGCAAAACAACATACCCTTCATTCAAAAAGGGAAGTTGACCTTGGCCTGACCTTCAAGAAATCATAAAAATTTAATTTTTAGGCCCATAAAGAATCGGAAATATTTTCTTCCGTCATTATGAAATACAGTCAATGATTTCACGCAGTTAGTCATTTCCGCGGAATTGTACAAATAATCCTATAAATTACGTACAATATTTTAAATACAAGTGTAGGTTGATTTATTCTCATCTTTTTCATTGCCAGAATTTTCAAACAAAAAATTACTAGGAAGGAACATACAAATATTTTTATCATGAATAGAACAGACAGTTTTCCTGGGCAGATTTTGGCTTTTGCACAGAGCAAACACTTCAGGCGAGCTACCGGACTGAATATCAAAAAATTCATAGGAAAGTGATTCTAATCCTCAATAAACTGCAGTCAGTATAAGAGAACGACTTGAAATTCAAAAGACAACTGCTCTGAAAAATATTCATAGTCTTGGATGGTCTCAAAGTTATGCGTATAGCTTCCGCATAAATTTCAGACTGAAAAACATACTGGATGGAATTACGGCATATATTTATCTCCATTCTCAGAATAGCGTATAGCAACGTGGAGAAGATATGAACGGTATATTGAAAAGAAGATACTGTCCATAATAATAGTATTTTATCGTTGAAAAATGATTTAATTTTCGTCACAGGAGTATAAAGAATATTATTCGAAATAAATAATTATCATCTACTGGAAACATTAATATTAATATTTTCATGGACACAGTAAATAATGCAGTCCAAAAATTAATACAAATATTATAATTCAATTCTTATACTTTAATCAGTTCCACTTTACATTAAAGTACATGGTGATCTAGAAATGCTATTTCATTAACACTGGGAGCAGTGTAATCTAAAATAAGAACAATTTTTTAATATGAAACTGCAACATTACTGTAATATCGAGATTGAATACATCATTCTTATCCAAGATTATCACAAATTGTCTGATCCATATTTTTAGACTTTTCTTTTGATAATTGGTACATGTCCGTCACGTTTGGTCCTACTTTTTTTCACGTCCCATACTTACAAGAGCGTCCCATAATTAAATGAGCGAACAGGACTATTCCATGAGTGGAAAAAGAACAATAGTATGTAAACATGGTCTAGAAACGCAGTTATAACAGAATATAAATTTATTTTGTAGCCCTTTTCAAGATTAATAAATGAAAATATCCGCTTTATTATTGTTCTATGTGTTAATAATTTAGTATGAATACAGGTTACATCATATCTTTAAACTATTGTATAAACACATTTGTGAGAAGTACCTTATTTCGATTCTGTTGTTATTTCTTAATGTCCCAATATCGAGTTTGCAGCAAAGTACTATGTTTGGACCTATATTTACATAACATTTTTTTCTTATTTCCGAGCACAAAACATATTGGCACATTTTAACTTTCGGACACTTTGTACAAATATGTTTTTAAGTTTTCACAAAATACATTCTTTAACCCTCGGACGGCGGAGGCCGGGTCGTTTTAGACCCAGCATTACAATGTTTTTCGTCCAGTTAAGAGTGTATTAATTGAGTCATAGCAATTATACGTTTCCTAATCGTTGCCTTAGCAATAACAAAACATCTGAGCATCGAGAAAATGCGTTTTCAAAACATTACTTTGCGGGGCATCGAGTAAAACAGACGTGTTTTTGTTTTCATGCCGATTTGAGTGCAGAAAATTCATTATGTCGAAACAAGAGTATCAATTCAACGAGCTTGAGGAGGATGAAAATAATTAACAATAACCAAATTTTATTGGACGGGCAAGCTACGTTCTGTAGTGATAACTGTTTAGGGCAATGATGGCCAGCGGAGCCGCGGCTTTCCCCCACTCCAGCTTCATTCCCCTCATACAGGCTGTGATTTGGGACGACGATGGACCAAGGGGGCACGAGGAACGAACTGGGGGGAACTGAAACGAGGGAAATGGACCTAGAGTGGGGGAAGACCGCTGCTCCGGTGGCCGTCACTGGTTTAGGGCACATTTGTAATGGCCACGTGATAATTCGAAAAGAAAATTTATCTAGGCATTGTATAGAAACAGAATAAAGCTTGAACAATTATAAAATAAATATACGTTAGTAAAAGTATTCATGAAACAACATCTGTAAATATGTTTTCCTTTCAATTATTATATACGAGTACAATTTAAAAAGGTAAAATATTCAATAAAATAAAAGGCTAACGAAAATTTGCTTACGGGTATGTACAAAACAAATTTAACTATTGCAGGGTTAATATATCATAATCAAACCACAACATCAGCATTAGAAATCACTATCTAGTAAACACGGCAGCTTCGTACGACAAAGGAAATGAATGCACGCATTGTGCCATTACCTAGCTTTGACTGCCATTGAGACAGTTTCTCCTGGCGCGAATGACCGGTTCTAAACGTAATTCTATAATCACAGTGTCTTTATCGATTACCCGCAGTCCGTTGAATCGATTAAACAAACACTCGTTCCGCTATTTGTCCGTAAGGCAAAGGCCGAAAGCAAGCATGCTTCTATGAGTGGCGGAGCGTTGTTCCGCAATCGAACGGTCGGACAAACGTGTTCCAGTTCAAAGCGACGACGATCAAGATCGCATTATCCGACCGCGTTCCAAGGGTATAACGATATTCCCGGGGCAATAACGAGACCGACTCCGGACCGAACAATTTCCACGTCATTCAGCGGCCAGAAAATGATCAATTAAATGTCTGGGTTAGCTTGGTAACGACTGATGCCCTGTTGTCCCTTTGTTCCG
This sequence comes from Macropis europaea, assembly GCA_916610135.2. Taxonomy (NCBI): domain Eukaryota; kingdom Metazoa; phylum Arthropoda; class Insecta; order Hymenoptera; family Melittidae; genus Macropis; species Macropis europaea. The sequence continues at coordinate 19,308,309 of OU744349.1, forward strand.
CCAGGCAAAAACTTCCGGGAGAATTTCCGTGAACAACGTGTCCGGAGCGCGACGAATTCGTCAAGCGAGAGAATTCAATTTCCGTATACGCGGAAGCAAGTCGTCGTTACCCGGAATCTGCTTGTCGAACCGCATCGAACATCAATAATTCCGACGATCAAATGGCATAATTGGTCTGCCCTACGAACACGATTTATCGTTTGCCCAGCTGTCCTGTGCTTGTCTTTCATATCTTCTGCTGCAGTTCCCCTGAACGTATTATTTCACTGGTTCCTTTTCTTCTTCGTTATTGGATTGGTGTTTATGATATCCCCGGTCGCAGTTAGTGCAACATTTCCTTGGTTTGTGGTGGGTACAGAATATAAATTGTTCAAATTGGTATGTATTGGGATCAAAGAGCAAGCATTCTTCGGTCTTTAAGAAAACTCGGAAAGTTTAGAAGTGATAAAAGTGTTTTGGTGGTGTCTTTTTGGAAATATAAAACCGCAACAGATTGGCGCAATCATGTTCTACGAAGACAAATGTAGGCTTGGGGCAATTGAAACGGAAAGGCGTATAAATGATCGATTGGGGGAAGCAACCGTTTCTGAAAGGACAGCCAGAAATTGCGTCGACAGATTTCGTTCTGGTGTGCAACATTTTGAAAATGAGACACGTGGACGTCCGGATCGTTTGTTACATCGTGAAGTAGTGCGGTAATTGATGGAATCTTATGTTTACCAAAACACAGCCAGTAACTGGTACAAGTAGCTAGTCTGGGTAGTCCACTTACGAGTTACTGGTACAAGTTACTTATCAATGTAAACACCTATTTGGCCTGGGGTTGGGGCCTGACCAGACCACTTATGAGTTACTGGTACAAGTTATCTGCTAATGCAAACATCTACTTGCCCCGAGGTTGGGGTCTGGTTAGCTACTTGTATCAGTTTCTTGTACAAGAAATATTATTGCAAATGTAAACGTAGCCTTACTGAAAAACTCAAAGTCTATCATACAACAGTCGTAGAGGGTTTGCGGGAAATCAATAAAGTTAAAAGACTTGACCAGTGTCAAATAGGTAAAATCGGCAGAATAGCTTCCCTACAGCGCCATTTGTTTTCCATCGTCAACAAACTAAACCCTTTCTGGATTGTGTGATAACATGAGATGGAAAATGGACACTATACGACAGCAGACAAAGATCTTCATCATGCTTGAATGCAGGTGAACCCCCACAATCAGCTTTAAAACAAGCTCTTCGTTCGAGGAAACTTATGTTTACTGTGTGATGAACATAAAAAGGAATTATTCATTATAGCTTGTTAAGAACTGGAGAAGCGATAAAAGCTGAGAGGTACTGTGTTGAATTGCAAAAAATGTATGAGCAATTAAAAAGAATGCAGTCGGTATTAGCAAATCGGAAAGGTGCGATCTTTCTGCATGACAACGCTAAACCACACATTGTACGAATAACGTTGCGAACATTGCATAAGTTACAAGATCAATTTTCATCGATTTGCTGATTGAGCCATACTCAACGAAATTTCCCCCAACCGATTTTCATTTATTCAGTAGTTTTGATATATTTTTGAAAAATCAACGATTTACCAATGAAGAGCCTTTAAAAAATGTTTTCGAAACATTCTTGTCGTCAAGGAACTAATTTCTACCATAAAAGTATGAAGGCTTTAGTTAACCGTTGGGGAACATGTATACCAGACGATGGAGACTAATGTGATTAGATATTAGACTGACAACTAAATTCGCAACCTTAGAAACCTGTTACGTAGAAACGTCTATGGAAACTCTTAAAACAACAACTTTCAATTAAAGTGTATTCTATTCCAATTAATGACCTTTTGGCATAGTTTTCGCAAGTTTTCGGTTCTATGAGTACAGAATGGCCTGAAGTTTGAAGCGAAGAAGTTCAAATGATCTCGAATTTAGTAGCGAACTTAATAAAATAGCAGAAGACAAGAAAATTATTTATTTGAACTTCCCTATTCAAAACGGAAATGTCACATGGACCAACCAATACCTCATTAGACAGTACATACCACTGTAGTGGATCATCTGTTCTGTGTCTTGCATTGGGAAACTGTGGATGTCTCATACATTCTAACAGTTTCTGTACATTTTTTTTTATATCCATACTTAAAAGAATATTTTGGCGTCATGACTGAGAAATGCTTTATCATTTTTATTTAACCACTTGGGTTGGAATAATGTCTCTCGCATGTGATAGCGACTTCGGGTTAAGAGTGAATTACATGTGTTCCACTTATGGTCTGACCTTTTCACTTTGATAACGGTTTTACGTATTAAATAGACGCCTATGGTCCACGTAGTCGTTGATTAAATTCCAACCCAAGTGGTTAAATGATCAGCATTATTACTGAATGCAGAACTCTGAAACTACTACAGTCATAGGCTGAAGAAGTTAACTGTTTGCGAAACCGTGCCATCTTTGAATTAGATGAGTATGCATCAAATAGGCGGCTTATTTGCGATTAACTCGCGAGAATTTTCACGAAAACGGCTTTTCTTCCGGAATCTCCTCCGGAATTTCGTTCCAGGTCGTGGAACATCGATTTTCCCAGATGGGGGGACAGAGAAAGGCATACATAAGGCAGGACTCAAACGCGACCGTTTGAGGAAACTCCTGCTCTCACTCCTTCGCTTTTCCTTTTCTTTTTCCCTTGCCTTCCTCCATGTCTCTTAATTGTTTCTTCGAATTTCCTTTGCTGTCCCTCCTGTTCACGCTTTCATCCTTCCGACGCTTTGTTTCCCAGTTTCCACCTTTTACTTAATATCGTTCTTCGTTAACGTTTGTCTGTTCTCTGTTCTCCTTTCATGTTCATTTTCAATACTCTTTGTTGCTCCATGCTTTATCCACACATACCATTCTGTTAGTATATCGTATCCGTTGCTTCCTTATTGTTTTTTTTTATATCGTTTGTGCACAGTATTACGATATTTGTGACATGCCTTGGAACGCACTATGATCACTATGAGCAGAAAAATTCTTTTTCGGATTAAAAAGTAACTTTACTCGTTATGGAATTGTTGTATTATATTCTGTGACGTTGTTTTTATGAAAGCTAATCTATGTCTTACTCTTACATTCCAATATAGTTTTAACAATTACGAATCATGAAATTTCATCCGCTTTCAAAAATTTATAGCTCAATTTGTATCCTGAATTTGTACGCGCTATTATAAACCTATTAAATTATTCATCGCAAATACCGTTATTAGTATTATTACTATTAATAATATTTAACGGTTTGATAGTAGTTAAATGTATAATGTTGTTAACATTAGTATTGATTATAAACTAATTTCAAGGATAAGTTCGAAGTATGTTAATGGATTATTGAATTCTGAACAATAGCGATTAATTCAGTTTCTTGCAGTAAATTTAAACATATATTTTATTAAGGGATTTTTTAAAAGGGATAACCTTTCAGTATACGAAGTGTATTCTAAAAATTGCATTTTAAATATTAAATGTACGATCGTAGCCGACATACACAGTAACCAATGTAAATCTTTCAAATGCACTTTGCTTACGTTCATAATTTTTAAGAGAGGTTCACAGTTGTCATAAGTACTTTCAGTGAAACTAGGACTGTACTAAAGACGATTTCTTAATGATCTGCAAAGATTACTGAAGGTTCCTAAGTTTACACCTTCTCGTAGACAGCGCTCAATGTGTGCGAAAGGCCACTATATTCACCTAGCGAATGATTATCGCAAGCGATAAAAGAATTAAAAATGCCGTTTACATTGTTACTTCAGACGTTACTTTAACTTAGAAAGTAAAGTAGCTTTGGTTTGCAGTTTGGCTCTGTCGGCGAAGTTACTTCTACTTTCTTCGGTATATACTCTAGATCGTGTTAATTTAAACTTGAAATACTTTCTAAATGAACAATTTCTAGGTACAACATTGCTAATACTTACTTACAAAGAGTGAAAAATTGTATTAACCAGTGTAAACAAAAATATGCTAACATTGCAACTGCAACCAGAAACAAAAGTGCATAAAAGTAACACGGGAATTCGGAGCGTTTGAAACCATTTAACCCCAGTGCGGTCTTCGGGCCTTTTTTGATCCACCGCGTCTTCATTTATTTAAAAACACTTCCGCAATGAGGACATTATAATGCACGCGACTGGCTATTTCTGGATTTCCCGAAACCTCTCGTTGTATTAAAAACTTGAAAATATGAGTTCCATACATTTAATACCTTGAACGCCACAGTGAAAACGGTCATACCTAATCAGATACGATATAATTTACTATTTTTGTCGTGTTCTTCTGTTCCTACATTATTGTTCTAGTATGAAGTGTGCACAGAATTTTGCAACAATCAATAATTATTTAATTAAATGAAATTTGAGCAGTCGGTCACCGGTGACCGCCATGGTGTTCAACGTGTTAAGATATATATACAATTTTGTAACTAAAACAACAAGTACCAAAAACATCTTGCTACGCACAGCCAGAGACCAATTTAAATCCTACAAAACTTTACGATAAGTGAACAATACATAAGAACTCCTACAGTGCATTGCAGTCGTCTGTAACAGTAACAGCCATTGGAGCTGCAGTCTTTCCCGACTCTAGGTCCGTTCCCTTCATATAGGCTGTGATATGTGACGACGATGGACCGAGGGGGAACGAGGAGCGAACTGGAGGGAACTGAAACGAGGGGAATGGTCCTAGAGTGGGGGAAGGCTAGAGCTCCTTTGGCCATCACTGCCGTAGCATTATGCCGAGTAATTATGGGGGTCCATAAGACTGAAAGAGTTTATCTTAGCATCTACTCTGATTACACATTTTTTGTTCTTCTTTGCAGGTACCTCTATGATCTTAAAGTTTGGATGTTTCTCTTAGGAGTAGTCTGTATACGACAAAAAAATGTTATAATTAAATATTTAGAATGAAAATTAAAATATTAACGACATTACGATTAGTTCCTATATTCATATTTTAAACAGACCCAGGCACTTTTGAAATAATACTATCTGAAATATTGTTCTAAGCAACATGTTATTTTATTCTATAGCTCCAGTGGCCAATACTGGTCTGTAATTATGATCATCTATTGCCAATGGATAGGCTGGGATAAATGCCAGAGATTTTCAAAATTTCTGTTGGACACGTACAAGCATTGTACGCTTGATATGAAAGCTGTAATAAAAAAGAGTGACACATACAATAATGAACGAAACAGTAATTAACTCAAATAATGTGAAATCTGTTACATCGATTTTCAAAGATATACACTACTATGCGTAATTATTCGAATGAACCGCATTATTTTTCGACGAACACTATTTTATATACATACATGTACTGATTCCTACGATAATGGATATTAAACTGCATTTATTATGTATAAAAACAATTATGAATATGAGTAATTTCAAACTTATCTAGTTTTTATAATCATCGTAAATATATTTTCTCAAAACATTTGAATGCTGACAGTTTTTCATAAAAAATAAAGTATTTCTACTTGGACTACTATTGATATACATATGTGGTTTCCAACATACATTTTTCTAAATTTATGTACTACTTATGAATAAATATTTTTCATATAAAAAACATAGTACATATTTATTCTTATAAAAGTGACAGGGTCTGTTCACTATTTATAAACGGTACTGTATGTACCACTTTCTTTAACAGCTATTTATTTATTTGTAGATTGTACGAGTATAAACACAATATATACACATAAGTAAGAATTGAAAACAAAATAGAAAAATTAATTAAAAAAAACAGTTGCAGCAACATAATATAAAGAAAAGAAGTAAAAATAGAAATTAAACACAAATGCAATCACAAAGAATTTGTAATTAAGCATCATTTAATCAGTGCGTAGAGCCCTGTGTACAAATTTCTGAAAACAATGAATAGTACCACTGAAAAAATTGTATCTGTGACTGTATTGGTTGAGTTTAATATTCAATTCAGTGGATCATTTGGACCATATTTAGTTTTTACGATAGTACATATCACTGCAACACATGTCCTTTTCTAATATTTCTTGAGGGAGCATAAAAAAGAATAAGTTGTAATAACTGAGGACAGGAGATCTGACCGTTTACAAGTTTGAATAAAAATGATCGATCATTGACAACTCTGCGCTCAGCTAAAGGAGCCTTTTCAACATGGCTCTGTTTCATCCAAAAGCAATGTGTTTGATAAATTTATACTGCGCTCCCTCTAACATTAGCTTATACTTTGAGAAGACTAAATGAAGACTAAATGATCGGCGTATATTCTATTCGAGGCCTGACTAATTGAATATAGAGCAACTTAATGATGGGAATGTTTTTAAAATCATTAGAGAAACGCTTGATAAGACCTAATGAACTGAGAGCAGTGCTCAGAATGCTATTGTACGTTCATAAAGACTGAAATATTTTTCTGCGCTATATTATTTTCTAATTATCTCTCGTCTTCTCCTCCGTGAGTGTGTCACCTCTTTTGATACGCTTCAAACCTTCACACCGCCCCTGTCGTCCCTCTCAGTCTCATAGAGTATCAAGCGTCTCTCTGTTTCAGTCGGTCGACGTCGTGCGGTGAAATAATTTAAACTTTCGATAAACCGCTTCTGTAACTGGTGAGAGCAGAGCGAGGCCTCTCGGCAAGGGAATCCAATAAGAGTCGCGGTCGCTCCGCTGCACTAAGAGAGAGAAGACTGGAAATGAATTTCCGTCTGGTGCAGTCCCATCGTCGCATGTTTAAGCGAAATACAAAATTAATAGCCGACTAAAACGTTGCCCGTGTGTCAGTGTCATTGCTCCTTTCTATACCCTCTGTTTGCATTCTCTCGCTCTTTCTCTCATTCCTACACCCACCCGACCCCACATCCTCTTTCTCTCGTCGTCTCTCACATCCAGTCTTTTGCCGTTTCTGCCGGGTGCACAAAAGGTCTCCCGTAACACGTATGAAAGATCTATATGACAACGGTCTCGTTAGAAAGTGCAGCAAGTGTCAAATCTTCTTTCTACGTGAGTCACGGGAAATGGAAGGCACGTTGGAAACAGCTAATAACGATGTATCGTTGTGCTGTACGAGCAAGATTAAAGGGCAATTTCTATCGACGCGAGTCGACGTGGACGCGGCGCCACGGAAGCCTCTGTTCACGTCCATGCGATTTATAATTTTCTACTCGAGTTTCGAGGAAAATCTACTGCGATACGTTCTTGTGTTCGTGTATTCCAGTGATGGTCACAAGAGCTCCGGCCTTGTCCCATTTTAGGTCCATTCCCCTCATATAGATCGTGACCTGGGACGACGATGGACCGAGTGAGAACGTGGAGCGAACTGGAGGGAATTGAAACTAGGGGAATGACCTAGAGTAGGGGAAGGCCGGAGCTCCCGTGGCTATCACTGGTGTATTCTTTGAAGAAAACTTCGCGAAATAGGAGACAGGCTATTAGTACCCTGTATGTTTTTATTAAGTGACGAATATATAACAAAAGTAAAGGAGAAAATATCTTATTGTTTTTTAATGAATGCTATGTTTCTTTCAATATTATATACAATATTTGTTCAACGATACAACAATATGATACCATAATGTTCAAGGTTGTACCAAGTCAAAAATTCAGGTAAAAATTTGAAAATAACACAGTACTATTTATCCCATGTATATCTCCGCTAGTTAAAAATTTTACAATAGGCAAGACACAGAGGTCTATTGATTGAGCCAGACTTCTTTTGATCCACACATGTGTTTACAAGAAATCTTCTTTGGAAGACAACTTAAAAGGGTTTTTTGCGGAAATGATTCAAGGATGATATGTACCGACCTGGTCCCCCTGAACGCCAATGAAAATTATCTTGCACATTCCAATAGGAGCCATAAGTGTGTAGTTCGTCACGTTCAAACTATTTCTTTCATTTTTCACCTCTCATAATGTTAAATACCATTATGCTTTATATCGTTCAATGTGCGAGGACAATTGTTTTCATTCGATATCGCTTTGTTATAAACTATTAAAGAGAATGAATATAACCTCAAATAATACTGTTTTTAATAAGTATTATCGACGACTTTCATAATTTTTCTATTCGTTACGTGATCGAATACATATTAATTGAATCTAACAATAAATGTTATCCATACACGAATGACATGGCCCTCAAAGTAATATTAAAAAATATGACATTCTACTATTACAAATTTCGAAAATCGGTTTATGTTTCCTTATTTCACATAGAAAACAGTGAAATATTTTCTTTATTTATGTTCCCACGTAGTTGCCAAATATGGAAACGAGATTGGCCACTATAGTAAAATCTTCTAATCCACGGTACACCCCATCCTTTTTTTATTCTGAAAATGATATGGTGAATATATGATCGAAAGGAGAAAAACGAAAAGGGCATCAAAGTCGTAATAAATTGAAAATGACGTTAAAAAGTAGGAGGTAAATTTGTAGACAGAATTATGGCGTTGAAAAGCGTAATTTAAATGTCTCTACTATAATATCGCGGATATCCACAAATAAAATAGAAATCACAATTTGAAAAGCATTTAACAAGTAATAAAATATCGAAGCGGAGCACTGGTTTCAACGTCCGCGTTATTTCCCTCGGAAATGTGAAATTAATAATCCAAAAAGGCACTCCCCAGAAGTGCTTTCACCCTTTCCAACCGAATTAGCTTCGATAAAAAGCTCCCTTCATCTTTGTCGAAATTAAAGGCGGGAGAGCCATTCCCTTTCGTTCGCCTCCCTGCAGCCCCGTCGAACTTCATAAAGGTATTACGATCCATCGTGACAAGATTACCGAAAATTTCTGCGGACGAGTGGCTGATTTTTAATCAGCGGTCTAAAGATACCGAAAGTCAAACACCGTTCTCTTTCCGGTCGTTCGGTATTAAATACCGTTTAACTTGCTCTCGTCCCGTAGCCGAACGCGTCTAATTAAGCGCAAAGAAGCGGCGAACGCGGGAGCACGGTACACAACAATTAACTCGATTAATTCGCGCGGCGTTCCAGTCGAAGACGTTAGCTGAAATTCGACGGGGTGCTCGCGCCCTTCTCCTTGTCTCACACGCTTCACGGAAAATCAGACGTTCGCGCTCACACGGACGCGAGCGAGACGCTCCAACCCAGTTAAGGGAGACCCAGTTTCCAGTTTCGCAACTAAGAACGACGTGGAGTTCGTTGCGACGACAAGAAGCAACGAGTACAATTAGCTTTTACGGGTAAGAGACAGCGTCAGAATTCGTGGAACGGAGTAGTATCGCGAGGGAGGAGAGTGGCTCGGGGAAACAAGAGTAAAAACAGGGACGGGGTGAGAAAAAAGGGGACAAATAGAGTGAAACGGGCAGAGAAGGGGTCGCGAGAGTGGCAATAAAGACGAAGCGAGCGAACGAGGAGGAGAAGAGGAAGAAGCGAAAACAGGGAGAACAAAAGGAGGGGTTGTCGGTCGCCTTGGAAAAAAAAGGCTGAGAGAAAGAGATGAGAACAGGAAATGCGGGTCGGGGAACACGGAAGTGCACGGAGGTCGAGGGTGCAAAAGAGGAAACGGCAGGCAGGAGATTTTCCGAGAAAGTCGATAAATAAAAAAGTTGCCCAGGTTCGAGCATTATACAGCCAAGAGGCGTGGAAGAAAAGACGAGGGGATGATAGTGACGACAACGACCTGGAGGACAGGACGACGTCGACCATCGGGAGGACGAGGATGTATCCAAGTTCTTCGACTTATGGTATCGATAACTCGCATGTCGCGCGAGGGACCGGACTATATATTCCTTTCGCACAACCTCGTCATCGTTTGTTCGAACACGTCCCTTTTCTTTGCTCCGTCTCGCTTTCCACGCAATTCTCTCGCTCTGGCCCCCGACGTCTCGACGCAGACGGGGCCGAAGGTATGGCTGTTGCCATATTTACAAAAGCACGCGTTCCCTCGAACTCGGGAAGTGCCGCGAGCAAGTCTTTTTCGCGTTTGGCCTTTCTTTTACCCCTGGGCGCTTTACCTCCCGCCTCCTTCGCTTCTCCATTCGTCTTCAGCCTTGAATAGCGAAGTACATTACATTATGCCGAATAACTCGAGCGCTTTTTCCACGCGTACACTTTTTATACAGGGTGAGTCACGCAATTGGTCGAGTGGTAGCTCCTGTCTCGTTGAAGTTAGAAAAGCGGTGGATGGAAAAATTGAATGATGTCGGAACGCTGTTTCTATGCATCTGGGAAGTGTAATTACTGATAGACTGCGGATGTTTATGCAACTATATTTTTAGACTTCAATATTTTTTATGTTAATGCAGTTACAGAAATTAAATTTCGACAAGTCTGTATTTTGTTCTGTATGTATTGAAAAATGTATGTTTTACTTTATCACGACTTTAAATGCGCGTATTTTAGATATTTGGATATGTTAAATTGCATAAACAGCCACAGTATGATATTTACACTTTGTTCTAAATGCTGTCAGGTATTTTTGTTTTACATATTTTAATTTTTTTGACTATTCGGGACTGTGAATCTTAAAACTGCTCAATGCACAATGAGGTACTATAAGTATGCTTCATTAAATAAGGGATATTTAAGCAACATTTATAATATATTATCAGCATTGAGATCCATGAATATTCATGATCGTTGGCAGGATTTGTAACCGTATGTTTAGTGGGATTCTTTTGTTTAAACGTGCATTTTTTGTCAGACTTTAGGCTACAGTAGTGACAAGTGATGTTGGCCGTTTAAGATGATTAAACAGCTTCCTTGTCATACCATTTGACTACTTCAATTTAATTTTACTATACAGTAGAACCTCGATTATCCGCACTGTAATCGGTAACAAGATGACATATTACAGCTATGTTCTGCAAAAAAATGATAATTTTGATTTAGAACATAAGAGTACACGGTGGAATAAAATTAAGTACACAATGTCATTGGTGATAATTTTAATTTGTAATTCACCTGGAAGAGGAATTTTTGTGTTCCTATACTCGAGGTTCTATTGTAATTCCATTTCTTGAAATTAGTTAAATGATTTACCACAGTAATAAGCACATGAACAATGGTTAATGCGGTGATTGCATCTGCTATAACCTACAATCGAAGAAGTGATTTGATCGCCTAATACTTCGTGTCTCTGCGATAGTTACTTCTAGTACACCCTGTGCATGTATCCCCTGCGTAGAAATGCGTACACAGGGCCATTATATATTCACGAGCATGAATGCCTTTATTGAATGAGGGCACGAACCATTCCACGTCAACTCATACAAGATTTACCAGAACAGTCATGGAGTTTTTTCAAATTTGCAACATTTATGGATGTTTTGAAAAAGAAACTTTTATACAATTTTAATTTCCCAGCTTCCTTTTTATAACATTAAATATTAAAATGTATCACGATTCCATTTCGGTTTCAGTACTTACATTCTATTATACTTTAATCCATTTGCATCATTAGCGCATATATGCGCTAATTTAATAAATTTGCAGTATTTATGGATGTTTTGAGAAAGTAATTTTTATACAATTTTAATTTCCTAGCTTCGTTTTTATAACATTAAATATTAAAATGTATCGCGTTTCCATTTCGGTTTCAGTATTTATATTCTATTATACTTTAACCCATTTGCATCATTAGCGCATATATGCGCGCAATTTTCCTGACCATTATCACCAGAACGCATATGTGCGCGCAGTACTTAAAACTGTTAGATGCAATAAAAAAAAAAAGTTGGTGATAAGGGCATATTTTTCATTCTTTCGTATGATGCAAATGGGTTAAGATGCCATACTGTGCTTATAACTTATAACTATATTATAATTGGAAAAATGCTCTTCTTATCCGTATATGGAAAATTATAATCTCCACTGCATTTCGCTCAAGTTTAGACAATTCTGATATTTAATGATTTCAAAACCGTTCAGTAAAAACCGAAAGTAAAAATTCTTACACCAATTAGTTGCACAAGGATATTAGTACATGTTGAAAATTTGTAATAACACTCTAAGTGTGATGGCCAATTTTGGGTTATTTAACGTTGAATGATTTGAATGCTGAAGTCGCAGCCCAAGTAATGGCAACACATGGTAGTGAATTTTTTGAAAAGGTTAAACATGTACATTCGTCACAGTTTTTGTTCCTTTTTATTTAACCCTGGAAAAGTTTTTTTAGTTAAGCTGTTCTCTGCCATTGTAGGTATTTATTCGGTAAATTAAGTAGAGTAATGTTGATCTGTGGATGATACAATGTCATGGCTTCTTCACTACCAGTTGAAATTTATAGTGAAGTGCACTGTATTTATATTTTCTTACATTTTAACATTTTAATACACGTGCAATTGTTTGATTACGAATGTTATTTTTTCTTCGTAGTAAAACTTTATACATAAAATGTATTGTATAATTTACATAGTTTACTAATTTATACCTGTATAATTTAAACATACTTTAAGGCATTGAATAAACTTGTTCTTGATTGTATAATTATCTCAATCATTTGAAATTATAATATCGATAATTTGTGATGTCGAAAACATTGTAACAGAAATCAAACCATTTTTTTTACGTACGCAGTTATTTTAATACTATGCACATGAATATGAAAAATTCCATGTTCAAAAGGTAATGTTCAGGTGCATGAATCAACGGGAGACCCGCAGTTACACACATTTATACTTCTATATTTTCCAGTGCAGAAGATTTGGAAATAAAAAGTGTACGGAGCAAACACCAATATACATATAAATAAAAGTGATACATAGAATCCCTTTTATAAAAGCTGAAGTTAAACAAAATCGCGATCAAATTTATGGTGCAATAAATTTAGCTTTGCGTCAATGTTAGTTTTACACTGCTACAAGTTGCGGGAATTTTAAAATATAAAATTGCATGGACTATACATATGAAAGAACCTCTCACAATCGAACAAGTTCGCGCGATATTTTTTAAAATTTCCATTCATGATATAACTCAGTTGACCTACATAAATTTACATTTTGCGCTTTCGTTTATATGTTACAACAAAGGCAGGAAATCAGTAATTCTATTTACATACTTGACGAGTAAAAATATAAAATATGTGTGCATTTACTATTTTAGATTAGCAAAAATGTTCACGTAACTTCAAAGTTCCAAAGAATACCAACTTTTTGTAATGTAGTCAAGCATATAGTAATAAGCATTCAGTACAAGATAGTTTATGAAATAAAAAAGTATCACCTTGCATGCAGTTGAATTAATAAATCATTTGTTACCTAGGTATGCACTACCTCGTTCAATCTATACTTTCGTTACTTTATTTTAAAGAAATAAACAAATACGAAACTGCATGCAGTTCGATCGATACACCATTTGTTAACCAGATATGGACTTCACAAAGAATTTATATGAATTTTATCAAATGTATAATCTAGCTGTTAAGTGTGTACATTTACCATTTAAGGGAACATTCCACCAAGTACGGCGTCGCATGACGGACCGACGTATAAACGTACAATAAAATAATAAAATTAAAAACAATAAAATACTACAATGAAACAATAAAAAGGAAAAAATTAATATTATTATAGGTCTAATGAAATAAAACAAAATATTAATATTAGTAACAAAAACTATTACCTACCAAGATAAGAAACTAATTATTTATTATATGTATAAAAATTATGTCAAATACTAAGTCCTTTCGTACAAAAATATTTTAATTTATTATAGATAGAAACCGATCTCGTTTACGCCGATCTGAACTCAAATCAAGTAAGATTTTAAAAGTCAAACAGACTTAATTTCTTTTTCGTTATTGTGTGCACGAGAAACAAATGTACCACATCAACGTACGAAATTTCACTGCGTTCAGCGGAAACGTGTTCAATGAAACAAATTTGTTTGCAAACTTTTAAGATCAATAAAAATGTTCAATTACGCAGCTGTATATTAACCCGCATAAAATGCCCGCCCTTATTTGTTAGCGCGATCAGTTTGATACGATATTTAATTTCTATTGGCAGCAAGTTTCACACAAGCTCATCATAAATTAATGTCCTTCCTCGGGGCTAACAGGCGCCCGCCTAACTATTCCTTCGGTTTAAACTAATTCCAGGAGATAATAACGAAGACGATGAGCTTTGAAAATGAGCGATGGCGGATAATCGATACGGAGCGGCAGAATGTTATTTAGTTAGTCGACGATTTCCTGACCGTGCAGCGTACATTTAATAACGTAAGCATCGAAATCACGAATTTCGCCGCTTTCCAGAGTAATGGCCGCTGCTCTGCTCAGCTCAGAAACTCCGTCAGGACATTGCCTTAGTATTGAAGCGTTATTTTCCTGCTGCGACACTTGAAGCTCGCTCTCGTTCAAAACTAATTTCTACAAAACGATACGCCTCTTTCTAGTCGCCCGACTTCGCAATTGGTTTGGAACACTCGCAAACGAAACGCGTATCGCTCTCGGCTCTTCTCGCACCGACGACGAACGCTTCGCAGGTTCCAGCGCGTTTCACGAATCCCCTCCGATATTGAGATCTTGAAGGAAGGCACCAGGAAGGAGATGGCGAAGAAGAGAAATGAGAATGGAACGCGCACGGTGACGTTTTCAAAGAAGAAAGACGAAGGAGGAGATTAAGTATTTCCGGTAGGTGTTTTAGTTTGAATTAAATGCGGGGCATAGACTTGGATCCTCAATGGAGTATCGCTCGCGGAAATCTAACAAGAGGCTGTACAGTAAGTGTGGGGTAATCATTTGAATAGCGCACCACCTACAAAGCGGTAATTACGTAATTATTTGCAAGCAGAAATAATTGCCCCTATTTTTAATTGTCGATACATTGAATATTAACCCTTTGCACTCCAAGAATTTTTTTATATAATCGACCAGCAACTCCAGTACACTTTTGTAGCATAAACTTTTGAAAACAAAAGGTTTAAGTTTTGATTGGAAAAGAAAAAATCATAAATGTTTATGAATTTATTTTCTTTGATTTTGATGGAATTCTAAAGTACCTTTAGAAGCAATTTCCAATGTGCGGTCTTGACATGCTGGGCTGTGATGCAAATTACGAATGTCCTCATAGCGGAGCCAATTGAGTACAAAGGGTTAAGTTTGGCACCCTTGTTCGACTACTTTAACAGTTTTTAACAAATTTCTATACTTTTAACATGACTTATTGTATCTATTGTGACCGATTAGTATCATAGAATTGTTTGTCATGTAAAAATTGTCGACGCATGTGAGTAGGTAGTAGCTGTCACATATAACAAGCTTTGAGGGTGATAATGTTATTGAAACGCCAACGTGTCATTCTTTCACCAATAATTGCATCTTATTTACAAAATTATGGGCTATAAAAATCTTTCCTGTGATAGTCCATATTTTTATCGAAAAATTCAAAATAATATGCATCTCTGACAGTTCACCACGTGCACAGTCAAATCTTTATTACATGAAATCGAATAATATATTTATCAAACTTATTTGAAGTATGGTCCTTTATGGTATACCTCAAAATAAAGTAGGGTAATGTAATTGCCTAAAACGCCATAAAAACGTACTGGAACCTCGATCATAAGAAACCTTTCATCGCGAAAAAGTGTGCTTATATTGTGCATACAATAATACTTTTTGCAAGGTGAAAACTAAAAACTTCAATTTACCCGTATTTTTTGTATACATCCAAAGTTTACATGTACAAATTTTGATAAAAATCCATCAATATTTTGCGAAAAAAGTTTGCAAAGATATGTCAATTTTCAATATATGTTTTAAACAAATTAATTTTCTGAAAAATTGTTTACATAGGTTGTAACATTAAAAAATAGACAAACTCTACCTTTAAACTTTCTTTCTATCTCCAATAGTTTTCGAGATGTACTGCTAAATAGTTTTCTCATCCGTAGGTTATATCGTGGACCGATATAAAAAAAATACGTGTCTAATATTTTTTTGAGATCTATATCATATCAAAGTTTCATCAAAATAGGCGTTTGTCAACTCCGTAACATTCCTTGTTAGTTTTACGATAGATATTAATATTTCGTTTGTTGAATGACTCGCCTACACCATACAGTTAAATATTTGAACTATGTGTTTGTTTTCAATTGAAATTTGATTGTGCGCATAACGGTAAAGTGACGAAGTAATTGCAGAATAACAGCTTCCAAATTATGAAATACATTTATATGTTTGACGCGTCCACATGAATTCTACCATGAACGGGCTACGGGAACCACATCACAATTTATTTTATAAGCTATAAATACGACAAAGTATCTAAATTCACTGCTTCATGATGAAGAGTACTAAAATAAATAGAGTGCCATAAGTCGCAAGCAATTTTCTCTTTGAACTTCCTCTGACCATACATCGTATCGTCGTCGTTCCTTTTCGTTCTCCTATTTCCTTCTCCCCTATTTGTTACTTTATTTATCAGCACATCTATTAGCCTCGTTCTACCTCAATTCTGTGGTTCTGAGCTCTATGCTCACTCCCTCCATATTTTAGCGCTGACATATGAAGGGAGAATAATATTTCAAGTAATTTTTACAGTTATATTCTATAAAGGGTTGTATTATATGGCCACACATGATATGAAATTTTAAATTCTTTTTCGTATCTCGTTGAACTCTTTACAGACTTCTTATTTGAAACGTGTTAACATCAAACGAGAACGTGTGGGTATGTATTATTGAAAAAAAATGTTTCAGTAGGAATCAACAAGAAGTTTTTGTTTTGGATTATTTAAAATAGCCAATATTTTCTAAATCACTTCTGTGAATGAAATAATATCTAATTGTATTTCAAATCACCTTAAAATAAAATGATACGTTACTTGCAAGAGTATTTCTAATATCATTATTTCATTACTTTACAAATATTCAAACCTGTACCATACTTTAAAACCGAAATGACCATAGAATAAAATAACGTGTTATTTAAAATAATATTTCAGATAGTATTATTTCAAAGGTGCCTGGGTCTGTTTAAATTATGAATATAGAAACTAAACATAATGACGTTAATTTTTTAATTTTCATTTTAATATTTAATTATAATATTTTTTACCGTATACAGACTACTCCTAAGAGAAGCATTCAAACCTTAAGATCACAGAGGTACTTACAAAGAAGAACAAACTTTTAATCAGAATAGGTGTTAAAATAAACCCTTTCAGTGTTGTGGACCCTTATAATTACTCGGCGTAATGTTACGGCAGTGATAACGACAGGAGCTCTGGCCTTCCCCCCACTTTAGGTTCATTCCCCTCGTTATAGTTCCCCCCAGTTCGCTCCTCGACCCTCTCAGACCATGTCGTCGCAGATCACAGTCTATATGAGGGGAATGGACCTTATTAGAGTGGGGGAAGGCTGGAGAGCTCCCATGACCATCACTGTGCTACGGTCTGTGCGAAAAATATCAGGTAGTATATTAATTGGGCAAGTTTAGCGATCCTCCGTATATAACGAATGTTTATTATACATCTATACGCTGCTGTAATGAACAAGTTATGTACATACTTCGTTTAAACCTTACCAAAGCGCCCAATAAGCGCCCTTATAAGTGCGCTCAATATTTAAAGGGTTAATCTTAGAATAGATCTTAAGATCATCGACATAAGTAGATGTTGATGAGGAATTCTGTGTGCCACTTTGTAATTATTATGTTCCAGGTATTTTGAACCCATTTTCAACATCCTGTACAAACTTGAATATGCTATGTGCTGAACTTGTGCAATTCAGCAACTACAGAAATGTAAAATATTTTTACATAAAATGCATTTTTTCTTAAAAGGTAGAATAATAAACAGGAAGAAAGTGAACGTTTCATTATCTAAATTATCTGTATTCGAACAATTATGTCTCCTTATTACTTCGGTTATTGGAGGATCTACCGCAATACAAAGTAAACCAGGCATTTTTGAAAGATTATGAAATTGGATGATACCAACATGTGAAATGTGTATGTGCTCCTAAACCTTGGTCCCCTTTTTCGAAACACTTCGTATATTTAATTATAATAAAAGCATGAACAACCTAATACTTACAAGAATTAATGTGGGAAAATATTCCATGGTGTTTATCACTTACCTGAAACAGAAAGAAATAACACGATTAATAAACTATCGATGCATTTTGGATAACGATAGAGACTACAATATAAAACATACAATTAAGACAAATTAAACGGCTACCGCGAAGAGGGCGCATATAAATATTTAGATAACCATCGAAACACTCAGTTCACAAATTCATTCGCTTCTACGATCAGCTTTACGTGAAATTCGGACGCTTTCACAATAACAGTGCACAAAAGATTTCCCGGAATTCACGATTGACTTTACAGGGCGCCGTTCTCCAGGAGAACTCGGTGTGTCATGACCAAATAGATTTGAGGACGATGGAGGCCACAAACGCGGCGCAGTCAAAGCTAAAAAACAAAGAAAGGGAAAGCAATAAGGGAAAGCGGGCAAATGGGGCAAACGAGGGAGACAAAATAGAGGAGAGACGGGCAAGAGAAAACTCGTGGAACTGTGAGAGATTAAGGGCGGAGGAAAATCAGATAGATAAAGAGAAAGAGATACATACACACGTGCATAGTATCGGAGATAGAATGTCTGCAGCTCGTCTGTAGCGGCGCCGTCGTGGCCTTCGGGCTTTTAATCGCTCTTTGCTCAAGCATGCGGCTATTTCATGCTTTGCAAAATGGCACCGATGTTCATGCCCAGAAATTTCCTTCGCTGTGTTCGAATATGCTTAACGTACGGTACAGTTGCACATGTCGTTGACTAACAAGGGACATCACCCGGTTGATGCACGCCGTTTCTTATGCAACTCTGACACAATACAGATCTCGTCAAAAATATTCGATACGTGTTTTTTTTATAGTCAAACATCCATGTTGAAGGGGCGAGAATAGACCTCAAAGCTGGAGTTGAGAACGCTATTTTATCGAATATCTCGGAAACTATTAGGTGTAGATAAAAAATAAAAATTAATTTTCACTATTCAAGGGACCATTAATAATGTGTAATGTAATTTAATTGCCAAAATATAGTTGCACATGTCGTTTACTAAAACGGGATATCACTCAGATGATATACGCCGTTTATGCAATTCTGATACAATACAGAACTCGAATCAAATATTTGATTTGTATTCTTTATGGTCAAATATGTATCTATGTTCAAAGGGTGAAAAAAGGCTTCAATGTTGGGGTTGAGAAGGCTATTTCATCGAATATCTCGGAAACTATATTAGGCGTAGACAAAAAGTAAAATTTAATTTTCACCATTCAAGGGACCATTCACAATGCGCAGTGTAATTTAATTGCCAAAACATCATACAAATTTATATCGAAACCAATCGCATATCCACACACGATGAACGAGTACGAAAGATGCATATATTTCGCACCGTAATATCTACTGTGAATGTGAAACTAAAAATTCTAATTTATCCCACTCTTTCATCTGAATCTGTAATGTGTGTATACAAATTTTTACGAAAATAATTCAACATGTTATAAAACAAATTGCAAAACTAAGTTCATTTGAATATATTTTGTAAACAAATACATTTTTCAGAAATCAGCTTCCATACTGAAATTTGTCATTTAAAAGGACACAATTTATGTGCATTTCGAATTTCTTTTCTACGCATAATTTCCGACATGTTCGATAATCCAGCTTTTACAATCCCAACTTCGAGTGCTGTTATTCCCCTTCAACATGGATGTTCGTCGATACAAAAAAGCCTGTCGAATATTTTTTCGAATTCTATATCAAAATTGCATAAAATTCGGTGTGTGCGAATTGCGTGATGTCTCTCGTAAGTTTAAACGTCCCCAGCAAGCGTTTTCGTCGCTTTTCGTCCGTGTACACGTCATTAACGAACATTCGTTGGCGTTCGAACGGGTTGTTTGGCGCGCGATGCGCGCGCATCCGCATAATTAATGACGTTTCCGGGCGGATTAAGTTCGTCGATTAAACGTTGGCCACTCGTACACACCGAGCACCGTCGTTTTATTCAGCGAGGGGAACGTTTCCGCGACAAAGCGCTTCGAGAAACGATTAATTCCGACGGGTTCGATGGAAATGAGAAATATCGAATGCAGCGGCGTCGACGTTCGGTAAACTTCCGAACTTCCCTTATACGTTCGAGAGTCGCGAAATCCTACCGTGGAACACACTCGATAGTTCGAGAAACTAATCGGAATCGATGAATTTTTTCTGTCTGAGCACACAACTCGCAGCGGTTTGAATTTTTCCAGCGGACGAAGGTGCAGCTGCTTAACGAGGTGTTCTCTTTTCTCGGCCTGTTTTCACGATATATGTATTTTACGATTTTTAAAAAAAAAGTAAACTGCATATCTTTATGAAATTTCGCGGATTTATTACAGGGTGTTAAAAAAAATGGTTCAATGCTTTAGGTGCTTATAACACTCATCAATTGGAGTAAAACATGTTTAATTAACATGGGTCCCGAAATCAATCGTTTCGATGTAAAATCAATTTTTATATTTACGAGTGTTTGATATCGTAAATGAGCCTACAAAAATTCAATATAAAGAACAATAAATAATATGTTAGACTTACGATAACGAATAGAAAATTCATGTCGTACAGTACCAGACACAGAAGGAATATTTCAAAATTTACGTCGATCTATGATCCGCAGATGTGAGTTTTGTATTGAAGTGGAAGGAAGGCATATCGAACATTTGTAGCAAATGTAAAAATAATCTTCCGTATTTTTCATCGAAAGGATTGATTTTAGGATCTATGTTGATTAGACATTTTTTACTCCACTCGGTGAGTACTATAAGCATCTAAAATCTTAAACCCCTTCTTGTAACAGTATTTATAGAGTTATATTATATTTATGAATTTTTGTACATTGTTATGATCTACGCCAGTGATGGCCACCGGAGCTCCGACCTTCCCCTACTCTAGGTCCACTCACCTCATAAAGTCTGTGATTTAGGACTACGATGGACCGAGGGGGGACGAGGAGTGAACTGAAGGGAACTGAAACAAGGGGAATGTACGTAGAGTGGGGGAAGACTGCAGCTTCGGTAGCCATCACTGATCTGTACTATAGTAATTATTCACCGGGGAAGTAGTAAGTTGAAAAAATTCACTCGCACAATAATTGCCGCCGGTCATGTGAAAACAAAAACTAAAAAAAAAAAACTCTTAATTAGTACAAGAGTGGTCAGCGCTTGAAAAAGTTTACGTTTGTGTACCATGAAGTTCAATATTTCCAAAAATGATATTTCACACGAACAATCGTACTGTAGAGACATTGAAAGTAGGTTTTTCGACGTTGCTTTTCTGTTATAAATCATGTTACCCACACAATTAACACGTTGAATGCCGCGGGGGTCACTGGTGACCAGCATTTCAAATTTATTTTAATTAAATAACTATTTATTATTGTACAATTCTAAACAATTTTCACGTTGTCACATTAATGTAGGAACATAAAAACACAACTGCATGCCCGAATATTTTTTTCCTGTAAGATTTACATTAGAAATAGTATATTATGTCGTGTCTGACCAGGTATGGATATTTTCACTGTGGTATACGCTGAAGCATTACACAAAGTTTTAATTCAAATGTTTTGTGATTTTAAGAATTGGAATGACAGTGACAAATAATGTCAATTCTGCGATAAGATTTAAAATAAAGATGAATTAGTAAAATTAAGAAAAAGAAGTGAACCTAACTCAACTTAATTTTACTGTCCATACTATTGTTCTATTGTATTGTTGTTTACATTCATTAAGAAATAATCTACTTAACAGTTAAATGATTTGTAGATTATTCTTCTGTCATGTTATGGATTTAACCTAAAATCCACAGATTTCCGACAATATTTATCGTTGTCAGTCCTTGCTATTACTGTAAACAATTTACACTTTTATATGAAAGTCTATTTTTTCATATTGCGCAACCAAATAACTATTCTTTGTTACTTATAGGTAACAAATAGGTGATTTCAAAACAATTAATCCCTAAACTAAAGTATCTAGACTCATTCACAAATGATTTTTCCGTTAAATAGGAAGTTCAAATTTGTTTTCATAGAGTTTCATTCGCGATAAATTTATTTGCTATTTTTATTTGAGTAGTTACTCAATAAATACTAATAAATGGTTATTTATTGTCATTATCTGTTATTATTATTTTAAATAAACTGTGTTCATTCCGACCTACCGTAATAATATTAAATTAAAGTCTGTCTAGACCACGCATGTTAAATCAATTTTTCTGAACTACAGAACGTGTCTGTATAGAATGGTTTTACAAGTGTGATGAATTTAAAAAATAGGGCGCGAGAATCGACTCCTTGAACCCTCGAGCGCTTTCACAATTTTTCTTCATAATCGTGCCAAGAGCTTCCGAGTAAGCAGTAAAACAGTCGACCGGCTAGAAGACGAATGCCGACAGGTATATTTACGAATCCCGCGCTTTTATATCGGGTCCATGCAAGTATTGGGAGGTAACATTCATCCGAAATCCTTAATTGCACGAGAACACAACTGTGAAGTGAAATTACGATTCAACTTGAGTCCATGTGCAATGCAAAAAGTATTTACAGGCAATGGTGAAACGCATCCGGCCTTGGATACCGTGGAAAACTTTCACGGGACAAGGTTCGTCTTCCGCAAGTTTTCTTTGCTGACGGGTGTTCGTAGAATGAATATGACACGTTCTACGGAACGCAGTAAGAAATAGCTTGTAAACTCTTGCATAAAGGAAGCTTTAGTAAACATAAAGATCGCGTATAACTGTTCGGCAGGCTTTAGATCAGAGATGGTCGGAGCGAGGCCTAGCTCTGTCCTACCCCCAAGGTGCGTTCATTCCCCTTATGTAATGAGAAAGTAGAGATGTAATCTCTAGATGAAATTGATGTCATACATAAAGAAATAATTATTCATAATACGTCACTGTTTCTTGAGAAACCGACAGTTACCGATGTTTTCGACGTCATACCCAGACCACAAGCTACGTGAAGGGAATGGACGTAGAGTGGGGGTAGGCTGGAGCTGGGCCCTGCCCCGGATGATCACCTCTGCTTTAGATGCTTAACAAGTACACAGGTTGTTTTAGAAGTACAAGTCAAGATTTAACTGATCAGCTTCATAAAAGCAGAGAACAAGTAATTATTAAGTAGAAAAAGTATTGCATAAATGGGACTATTTGAAGTGTGTAACGATTCTACGGAATATGAAAACGAATCTAATGCACGCCAAAATTATTATAAGTTGTTCATACCTTCAGTCAATAAAAAATTCAATTATGCTTCTGAAACATCTTTATATTACATATTTTTATATGCAGCATAGGTATATTAAGCTGATCTATATGTATGTATAGTTATATAAATCATTATGTATGATATTAAGCACTAATTTTACCGGATAAATATTTTCAGTGTAACAGAATAATGCCAATTAACATTTTTCAATTCTCTTAGCTACGTTCTAAAATACATTATAGTAGGAATCATTTATGTATGTTAGTTGTTTTCGAATAATACTTTACAAATTCTGTTTCATTTTACATTCTTGTAACATTCAAGATACATGAGATAACTAATCGAAAACTTTGTAGTGCATAACATATAACATAATTTCACAAATACTGAAAACTTATCCATGATAGCATTCTGATATCTTAAAATCAATAATAATTTTTGCGCAGAATTCTTTCTTGCCGCTAATCTTTACTGATTGTAAAATTTTGAACCGAGTAATCAGAGTTATTTGCATGGAGACACTAGAAAA
Source organism: Macropis europaea (assembly GCA_916610135.2). NCBI lineage: Eukaryota > Metazoa > Arthropoda > Insecta > Hymenoptera > Melittidae > Macropis > Macropis europaea. Next base: position 19,332,076 of record OU744349.1, read on the forward strand.
TTTGGTGAACTCATAATTAATACAACGTATGCCGCTATGATGCACGTATAATACCCTCTATATTTTAATAAACATTGACCCCAAAGTATCCTGAAACTTCTTTTTTAATTAAAATATCTGTTCAGGTTTATTAAAACTTTTTTCCTTGTTTCAATCAACATCTTATATGTACTCTGTGAAAGTTTGCAAACCTTTTTTTTCTTGAACGTTCTGTGTACCGTAAGGTGCATTAATCACCCGTGAATAAAAATATGAACCCGTAGTCGTTAACGAGTATGAGCAAATGCGCAGGTATTTTCACCTAATCATCGAGTACGTTTCGAACAAGATTTATCCTTCGCTACCAGACGGATACGGGTTCTACCAAGTAAGTACGTGCGCCATTGATTTTTACGTCTTCTCCGTAAAGCGTTAGGCAGTTTCTACCGTTTCTGAAATTTCCTGTTAACGCCATACCAACACAACCCGGTTACTACTGAACAAAAAGTCTCTGGATAAGAAATTCTTCTGGCATAAGTAACGTTATAAGATTTTTCAACTACCCCTGGAAGTCGGTGAATTGTCCTCATTAAAAAAGTCGCAGATTTGTTCAAGTTTTGTTATTCCAAGGAATAAATAAAGTATACTGTGACTTCTTCTACATGATTTCTGGGACAAAAAAAACTGTTGATGCTTCACGAGAGATTAAAAGTTTTTAATGTACAATAAAATTTAACTAAAAGCTTGTACAAAATAAAAAGTTAAGGTATCACCTTTCGTATAATAACATTGTACCTTTCTAGCTATATAAAAATTTTCAATGATATTGATGATGGTAATGTAACGTGTTTTTATTATTTTAATACGTTCCCTACCGCGTGGGTCGCATGCGCCCCACGACGGACATTCCGTTCAGGCGGTTATTTCCGCTATTCAATTCTTGTAAAATATTTCCGACATATTAAAATAATAATACTTGCTGTGTTTTGTAGCATTTTTCTTGATGATAATGACTCTCACAGCTTCATAAATATTATAAGACATAATATATATTATAAGTAGACCGCGGATGTTTATGCAAATATATATTTTAAGATTTAAATATTATTTAGTTTAATATAGTTAGCGGAAGGAAACTATAATAAAATTATCTTTCCCCTTTAAATCTTGCAAAATTTATTTGTTATTTCACTAAATATGCAGAATGTGTATTTTCCAGGTATTTAAAATTGTTAAATTGCATAAACAGCCTCAGTCTAATTATAAGTAACGTAATAATCTATTAAATTCGACATCGTGGGTTGCTGCACTGTGTTATGATATAATATTGCATACGTTAGCATTAGAGTTTAAATGAGTATTTACTCTGTCATAGATATTTGACACTTTAAAAAAGCCGAAGCCTCATATAAAGGTATTTCTAATCATTTAGAAAAAACTACGTATTCCATAACAATTAAAGAATTGCTATGTACATAATGTAATTACCAGAGCGTAAAAGTATTCAGTGTTTTAAAAGCGGTTCGTCTCCTTAAATATTTGTCAAATGCATTTAATTAAACATTGTTCAGTATAATGTAATTGCAAGGTATACGGAAAGGATAATAGATACATTTTCATCGCATACTGTAGAGTAAATGCAAATGAAAAGGTTTTGTTGTAACAATTTATTTAAGTGATTTGAACAAACACATAATAAAATAAATATATCTCATTATTAAGTGACTTTTAATTCTTCTATAATTATCATGCTCATGCTTCTGCAACATTCTTGTCAAGCGAATGTTGTAAAGTAGGTCAAACTATGTTTTCCTATTGCTTAACATTCTTGTAATATGTTAATCTATGTATTTCAATCTTAGTCCTTCATTTACACAAAACGAATGTAAAGTGGCGTTGTGCAGTTTCAGTTAATTATATTTTTTAAAGAAACAGCATTTCCAGTTTTTGTGCATCTGAGCACAGTTTCACTCGTTTAATTTTGTTGAAAATGAAGTTTATCTTAGTAACACGACTCCTTTCTGCATAATACATTTAGCAGTTCCCATTTCTTTGTTATATTAAAATTAAATTCGCTAAGTCACGTTCCTTAATACCATGCAAGTTCTTGCGGCGACTCCATTCGCCATAAGCGCTGCATGCCAGTTTCGTAAAATTATACTGGCTGTTGCTTTCTACTTGCGAGGGGATCTTATTCCTTAAATTCGCGTAGCTTATTTCTAACCGCGTTATTTATCGTCGCTGCTTGCTCGTATCTCGATGACGATATGTTTCCTGCCAACGCGGCTACAAAACGACATAACAAAGATTGTTACGGGTGCGCTGGTGCATACGCGTCACGGTTACCGTGAAAAATTTTCCCCAGAGCAATTAAACGTTCTGCGGCGGGCCAGAATAATATTTTCCAGCGCTCCCTTCGCGAAAAACCGTGCCGAGGCGACGCTTAAACGCGCGTACGTATCTGCGAGCGTGCACAAACGACTAACGTTGGATGCGCAGCTATTTCACCCCGGAAGCAGCTACGTTAAACAGGGGTGGTTGTAGCCACCGACACGAGGCAAATGCTCGCTTTGAGAGACGCTCGCAACGATTCGATATTCGAAATATTCGGAGGCGACGGAACGTTGCATCGAAACGCCTCGTTACTTCGATCGCGATAATGCTCCTCGCTTAGCCCTTGTGTCAATGCCCAACTTGTTCAACGTTGTTCAAAGGACGATCAGGTATCGCATACCACCGATCTAGGCAAATTGGATAATCAGCGATCATTTTTCGACCTTAATTTGATTAAACTACTTGCCTTTCGATTTAAGACATATTTATTATTATTAAAAATTCATAAACTGATCATAAAACCTATATGGGCATACGGAATACCACTATAGGGAATGTCGGCAATGAGCTACATAGCTAAATTAGAGAGAATTCAATCACAAATATTCAGAACAGTTGTTAATGCCCCATGGCACATAAGAAATGGGGATCTACGTAAAAACCTAAAAATCACAACGGTTAAGAAAGAAAATAACAGGTATGCAAAAAAATATACAGGAAAACTTACAAGGCACTTAAACCACCTAGATGCAGAAGCGTACGAAACCCACATAAAAAGAAGACTAAAAAGGAAACATCCCATTGACTTAACCATATCACAATAACAAGATAGTAAGATGACATGTCGCTGGGGATAGTCATCCGTGTGATATTTAAGATAAACGCAACAAAAATTTAAATAATGTCCAGCTGGACAAATTGTAAAGTTTAAAATGAAATATACATATACTGCAGATGTTTGTGGAATTTAAAACCATGAAAAGATAGAAAGTATATTTCTTTAGCAATTATAGAACAAAATACAGTTTCATTCTTTTAATTGTTGAATAGCGCACTTTTTATTTCACAATGTTCTCTAGTTATTTACATTGTTCAATATTTTTTAATCGATGATATTCATTTTATTGTAATCATTCTAAAAAATGTAGTACGTAATGCCGGTCACGAATGACCACCAGGACCCCACTGAGAAGACAAAGTCCGGTAACGGGTGACCACTGTGGCAGTCAACGTGTTAAGGGAAAAATGAATTATAGGTTCCTCGTCGTATAAAAATAAAATAACAGAACAAATCTGGAAAGAGTGCACAACAGGCAACAAAGTGAGATGAAGATGTGCGAGAACATCGAAAAACAGAACAAAAATATTGAAACAGAAGATATGACATGTCTTTACAGTGTGATTTTAATTTCGAGTCGATCGAAGCTTAAATATCATGCCAAAATTATCAATATTCGAACAACCGCGTACATGTGTTCAACACCTCCGTAATAAAGAAATTATCACAAACTTCTATTGAAAAAAGTTATAGCAATGTAAAAGTTTTTGCCGAACGGCGCCAGTGGATAATCGACTATTGACACAGGCTAATATTAAGCTTTCGCTCGTTGCAGCGAGAAATTTCAATTCGACGCGGTGAAAGACGTCTCGATAGTTGAATCTTCTGGAGACGGTGGCGACTAATTTTCCATGGATGCTTGTCTACGTTGGAAACAGTATCCTCTGAACCGTTCCGACTAAATGGACAGATATTTCAACCGCAAGCGGATACGTTCCGGGGCAGTTTCATTCCCGCGGCAGCGAAAATTCAGGCTGCGGGGCACGTAGGCTATCGATTGGCGAACGACGAGCTCGTATTTCGCATGTGTGCACCGGAGAAGACTGCGAAGCGGAGGGAGATACAAAAACAGGGCTAACACGGGGGAGAAATCGGTGGAGGGAGGTCTCGATTTGACCCTCGTATGATAATACGACGGCAGGTAATTTCCGGATTCTGATACAGGGGGAGAGTAATGGGAAAAACGGTAACCCTTCTGTCATATCCGTTATGGATTCATTCGATTCGTCCTGCCCACGGACGCGCGACTGTTTGTATTTATACGCATTACACCCTGCACACCCTTCTTGCGTACACAGACGAACGTGCAATCAGCCTTTGTCGTTGTATGCGTCGGTAGGTGATAATTGGTCGTTTGTGGGCTGAAAAAATACGGACTCTTTAGCGAGCTGAAAATGGTTATCCTTTGTCGTGCGTGAGTGGAATAGCGAATTCGTATTCTGCAGGGTGGTTCGCCAACGATTTTAAATGAAGAGATGTATGAAGGAATGTATTACAATAACGCTATTACAGATTTGGGAGGGATATGTAGTGTGCTACAGGTTTTCGTACATGGTTTGCCAAATTATTATGCAGGGTGTTTTTTTCTTTCCCAACAGACTGCAGTACTGAAAGTAAGAAAAAAATGTGTTTTTTTATATTTCATTTTAATCTTTACAATTTGTCTAGCTGAACATTTGGTAAATTTTTGTAGCGTTTATCTTAACCCTTTGAACTCCTTTTTGAATGTGATTCGATATCGATTTTATTCGCAGGTACTTCTATGTCGAGTCACACTCGACACTTTTAAATTGCCAGTTTAATACTTAAACTGTAAACGTTTTTACGCTACTCTTAAACTGTAAACGTGGGTCTTTCATATCTGATGCAGTTCTCAATGGTTAACAGTTTTTAAAAAAATCTACAAAAATTCATATAACATCTTTAAACATTCGAAATTAAGGTTATCATAGAAGTTAACTCTTTTTTAGGCGGGCGAAAAAAAGGTTTTCTACCTACTAACTTGCGAGAAAACCAAACCGTTCGAACTAGCCCGGACAGGAAATAACCACATTTACAGTTTAAGGGTTAAATATGTATTATATTTCGCAATATTTTTTTTTACCTAGATAAGCAATATTACATGTATCTGACCCCTTTTTGTAATAAAAACACTTTTGAAGTACATTTCAAATGAAACACTTAAAATAATAGGGAGTTATTGAAAAAAAATTGAAAAAAAGTAGAAGTTCAAAGGGTTAATTATCACACGGATGACTATCCCCAGCGAGATGCGATCTGACGATCTTGTTAGTGTGATATGGTTAAGTCGATGGAATGTTTCGTCTTTAATCTTCTTTTTATGTGGGTTTCGTACGCTTGTGCAGCTAGCTGGTTTGAGTGTGTTGTAAGTTTTCTTCTATATTTTTTTTGCATGTCTGTCAAGCAAGAAAATAAGAGAAAAATGTTGTATGAAGTTTTGTTGTAAACGCTTTATTACAATGTTATAAGCAAATATTGTACGCAGCCTGAAATATGTATGCAGCAGCGGATTCTGTATTGCAGAATACGAAAGGTCGATGGTGTTCACTGTATCGGTACTTACATGATGTTTCTTGTCGACCTTGAGATTTTTGTTGTCGTTCGCTTAAAATACTTAAATTCTTATTTCAGAATGTCCTCATTGTGCGTTGATACAGGTTTGAGATCGATATAGTATGGAATTTATTGCATTCCGAATTTCTTATAACTTTGTAATAAAGCGTTTACATCAAAAGTTCATATAACATCTTTTTTCTTACTTTCACTTGTAGATTATGCTCCTGCAGTTTGACGGGAAAAGTAGGAAAAACCCTGTATGTATTAAAATAAGAAGAAAATGAGGGAATAATGTGTTTTGACAGATGCTTCCTTATAGCCTTATTCAAATTTTGAGAAAAAATAAAAAAGCTGTGATATAAAATTGAATGGTTTTATATTAAATTTTATTACGAATTTATAAAATCTTACTCACTCCAATACAATTTTTTTCTATTCATTTTGTATATTTTCACACTATAATTTAACTTACTTTAACTTATAATAATTATGTTCACGGATAAAGCCTAAAGATGAACAATTCTGGCGATGTAGGGAGTAATGGAACTGCATTTCTCAACTAATCAATTTTTCACTCAGTTTGTAGAATGAAGAACCATTATTAACCATTCGTTAAATGCATTAAAAAAGTTAGTTTTTACCAACAGGTAATACAAACATCATCGACCTTTTCGTACTCTTAAAGCGCTTTTGAAGTATATTAAAGTAACATTTTCATCTTGTTGTTAGCAATCGAATATTTCGGGAAACTTTGTACGGAAACTTGTTAGACATCCGATTTACTCCTCAAACTTCACTTCCCCGTCACTGTATTTCTTTACTAAATATTTAAAATCATCCGCATTCTTTTAAAGACCCGTCATACCCTAAGACTTGAAGTCATATTATATTGATCTTAAAAGTCGGTATAAAATACTAAGAAGAGCGAAATATTGAATTTTACATAAAATTTATTTTGAACAAAACTTAATGTGACAATTGTTCGAGGCAATCGTTATAAGAAGATTAGCTTATAAAGCGCCTATTAACGCCGGTGCGACAGTGAAAACAGCTATATCTAATCAGACACGCTATAATTTACTATTTTTTATATAAATCGTAAAGAAAAAACAGATTTGAATACTCAATTGCGTTCTTCTGTTCCCACATTATTGTTTCAGTATGAAGCTTGCTCGCAATTCTGTGACAATCAATAATTATTTAATTAAATTAAATTTGAGGAGCTGGTCACCAGGACCCCGCGGTATTCGACGTGTTAAAAATTAATAGGAATAAAATACGTGTATATTATAAACATAAAAGTAATAATATTGTCACAATTTAGAAATTCGTTATGAGACGTTACGGACCTTTTGTGAAGTAACAGTAAAGCTTATTAGCAAAGAAACATCTTTAATTTTGTTAATCTTGTAACATCATTTCATAATGTTCTCAGTTTGCCTTTTGTAAACTAGTATTTAAGTACACGTGATGTTTAATTAATAGAAGTAAAATTAGCTTTGTGAATACAACGGATTAAAAGTTCTGTTCAGTAAGCACGCACATCATATCTGAAAGTTCATTTGATAAATTACGTGAGAGAAAGTTATATTCGTATGGAATTTGTACGCTGTTCTGAATGATAAGATCCCGAAAAACATAATTAACGTTGAGAAACTAATTATAACAAACTCACTTCATTAAATAAATTGTATGCAACATGACTCACCAAACTAACAATAAGTTTCTTTATAAAAAGTAACCCTGGTCGACTATTCACAGGGTATCACTTTCCTCCCTTAAGTCATTAAACAACATTATACAACCGTTCAATAACACTTTGGAAACACGAAAACATTTTTAATCATTCTTCTACACTAATCACGCATCCCCACTTATCAAATGGTAAAAAGTTCCGAGCAACTACTAATCCACGAAGGATTACGTGCGTTATTTAGAAGGTGTGCGTTTAAAGAGTTACAAAACTGTGATGAAACGAGTAACTGCGTTTCAAGAGCTACGGAAGCTCGTTTGAAACGATTGCTGACATTCCAGCCAAAATACCCAGTTCATCGATAATCGATGTTTCATTAAACAGACGAGACGCAAATTACGTATCACCGCCAATAAGCTGCGTTTCGTGGAAACGAAATAACAGACGAACTGATACGAATACTAAATATACGAACGCTACCGTCCATAAGGACCCGGACACTTAGCAAATTCAGAGAAGTAGCGTATTAGTGCTATAATAATATAAATAGTAATATTTCGGTTTTAGTTACTATTTATCTAATGGAATAGCCTTCTTTGGCCAACACTATAACAGCAACACGTTTTCCTGTCGATAATTCATTTCCTGAACTCATGGTTGTGATCGTTAGCACTGTTAAACTCAAACTAAAATCAACCGAACGCCTGCATCGTCCTCGTCTCAGTTTTGCCAATCTTAAGTGGCTGAGACTTGTTCAGATTTATAGAAATATCCAACTCCGGTCAGAAATAAACATATTAAATACACTGTGATCTGAAGAAGAAACAAAAAGGAGATAAAGTCGTTTAAAATTGCATCCCTTCATACACTTCTATATGTATGTACGTTTTTGTTTAACTTTAGTTATAACAATTTTGTGAGCATTATATGTTAAATATTTGTTAATAAATATTGCTTATATGATTCAATAATAGCATAATAATTATAAAATAACGTAACAAACCAACAAAAGAGCAATATTTGTAAAATATTTCAGTGATATCCGCAAACATGTAAGTGTCGGGATACTTTTGGACGGTAGTGTAATAAACAGAAGCTATAATGTATTCCCTGTAACTTCAAATTACTGCATATGCGTCTTATCTTTGTTCTTTCGGAGAGACGATCTACTCGGCGTCAAATTTGTCTGTTAAAACGGCCAGCAGCCGCAGCGGCCACCAACAAAAAATCATTCGGACCGGTTGCATGTTTAACCACGACAGCGACAACAGCGACAACAGCGACGACCGCGACTAATTTTTCAGTGCCCGTTCCTGGTGAAATGAAACCTGCAGCATGTACGCAGACATTTCAAAAGCATCCAACACAACCCACCCTGCCACCCCCTCGACCCCGTGTATTTGCAAACACCGGCAACCAGTTTTCTGCGCGCGCACGTACACGCCGAACCGCACGGCACGCGGCGTTTGTTGCGGTCCAATGAAAATCACGTTGCACGGTAAATTCGAATTCCCTCGTTTCCTCGTGGCATTATCGGAATAAAGCGAAGGCAACGAAAGCCACTGACACAGGTGCAACGGAAGAATTTGTGCAGGACGACAAGAGAGGACGTGAGGCGAAAAGTCGTGAAAAGATACAGGACATGTACACATCCGTCCATAAATCATGGGACATTTACTAATTTCTGCTTTACGTTTAAATTAAAATTATTAAACACCCACTATATTGAATCTAACGAGTATTTACAGATTATTTACACTGAATACAATTTCTAAATGTTAAAATATATTGAACATTATATATATCAAGTTTAACATTTGCTCACTAATGCATGCTCCCCGTTTTGAGATGATAACTCAAAATAACCTTAGCAGTCTTGTGGTCATTTTTTTTTGTTTCTTCTTGGATTTCTGTTCGAATCACTTCAAATGTGTCTATAGATCACAATATCGAAACAAGTGTCGCCCAATTTGAACGCATTGGAAAACTGGTCTTGAACCGTACTAGAATTATTTCAGGTTCTTTTATATTAATTATAACAGAGACTAACTATATTAAAAATATGTTGTGTGAACATAAATGTTTTTAAAAGAACCGTTCATATCGAAATAAGTAACCAAGTCTACCATATCGTAATCCAGGTTTATTCAGAAATGGCAAGGCGTCCCAAGACTTATGGACGGGGGTGTAGGAGAAAACTTAAAATACGAGGGGAGGTTCAAAAGTCGTTTCATTTTCACTTTTCGTTTTGGGTATGCGATTGTGATTTTGGTGGTGTGTGTAATGGACCGGAGATGACACAGGATAATATTCAGACTATCAAGTTTTGACCAAGAGGTTTTATTGTAAACTTGACGCAAGTTCGTTCTGATAGATCTACTGCAATACTGTGTTAACGCAACACACTGAACTCGTACAACGTGTTTACCTAGGTTTTTAACACGTTAAACGAGGAGCTAATTTGGTTTACTTTCCATTTGAGTGGCGCGTAAATACAGAAAATGTGTCTGCAAAACCAATTCAAAAAAATTTGGAAGAAAAATAGCTAGAAATTGTACCTAGAAAATCGTCCTTTTTGTAGTATTTGTTAAGGAAAACCTCATTTTTGTTTAAAATGTTTCAATAAAATCCATTAAAAAAGTGGAAACATATTTTGTAATATTATATGAATTATAAAGTATTATTTTTTAAATTTGATACTGTCGGTCTCCAGGAACCGACGCCGCCTAATCGAAAAGGTTAGTGTCGGTACCCAGGGACCGCCATAACATTTAACGTGTTAAAGGGATTTCTGGTTCATGCGGAGTTTCTTGTAGTAGGAGAACATGCAAAAAAGGGCGAAAATCAATTAGTCATAGGCTGACCTGCGGAGAAAGTATGCGATGTGGAAAAATGTTGGTGTATGATTCAGTTAGTTTTAAGTAAAGTATTAGTCAGGTGCTAGTACTTGCATTACAGTGCGAAACAAAAATTAAAGCGTCTTTTGACCTTCCCTAGTATTTGCAAGACCATGGAAGAGTTTATTTAGAAACAGGTTTTATTTTGTTTCACGCATATAGACGGTCATACTAATAACTGTCCATCACCCGCGTACGCATTGATTTCTGTTTAACCCATTTCTTTTCAAAATTGCGTATACGCAACATCTAAGAAAATATTTTTTTCTCATCAAGTTTCTTCACCAATAGAAATTATTCTCACACCCTGACTAGAGGAGATATTGAACTATACGTCAATATTTTTTTTCGCTATATTTCCATTCTTGCTATTTGTTTTATCACTTTTTGAATATTATTCAAATATTTTCTTAAATGCTGCGTATACGCAACGTTCGAAAGAAATGGGTTATCAAGTGGACAATTGTGAGGGTGATCCATGACCGACTCCACCTCAATATTTATTTTTGTATACCTTACGCTCCGAATCTTTCGGGAAAAACCGCGTTAAATGAAATATTTCATTATAGTAATATGCACGATGTCAACTGTACAGTTTCTTCGGTGTTTTAAAATTGTAAAAGTGTAGTGGACCGTGTGCATTATAACCCCAGGCATATAAATTTTGTTAAAAATTTGATATTACAGGACCCTTGAGTTTCAAAGAATTATTTAAAGCAAATTGTACGTGCTCCCAATATTCTTCCTGTATCTCCCCTTAGAGAATTTGAATAATAAACTTCTGCGCAGATAGCCTTTGAAAAAGTCATAAGGCAAAGCGTTAATAAGATACGCTGAGGTGATAATTCGCTCGAGTAATATGCTTTAACAGCAGTACCTGGTCTAGTACAGTGACTCGTAGCACACGAAGAACGATTTCTTTGAAACGCATATGTGGGTTCATTGCTTTCAAAGGGTCAAGTAACTACAGTAAACTCTCGTATAACGCGAGCTTCTACAACGCGAATTCCTACAACGCGCTAAAGATATTGCGACGCCTTTTTTCATATAACGCGATTCTCGTACAACGCGCTATATAATAAAATGCGGGAATTCCCCGTTTATTTTAGTCGAGCATAGCATAGCTTGTTATCTCCATGGTTACATGGTAATTTCCTATAACGCGATTTCATGCAACGTGTTACGTATTAACCGCGTTGTACGGGAGTCTACTGTATTACATTTTGTAAAATTTTGAGTGTTAGAAAAATTGTAATAGAAATATAAGGCAACAACTATCAGGACATCTCATAATTACTGTCGTGTTTGTAGTTAATCTTCCATGTAAAAAAATAGACTCTTACTTTGAATCATCGACATACAGACCATTTCTTTTTATAACAATGTTCCATGTTTTGGATAACTTCTTTATTCCTTCATCGACATGTTCTTCTCTTTGTGAATTAAAAAATTCAATTACAGTTGATTTTAAATGAATTCTAAGAAATAAAAATATTCAGTAATGTTCGAAATACATGGTATTCTGTTGGTGCAACGTCAAGATATTATTGAGATTGAATATTTGAACCTTGAATCTTGAATGTTTCTAACAGCATTTGCAGTTGTATTGCTTTTTTTAAACTCGTACAGCATACAGAGCCGCAAATAAATTTCGCATATAAACTACAATAATACCAAAATAACACAAAAATTGATCATTTTCAATCAACACGATTTTCGCCCGTGTCATCGGTACGCATACAAAAATCACGATCGCTAACAGTAAGCAATATTGTCACAGTACACAGGAGAAAAGCAAAGGGGTGAGTGAAGCGACGAGGAAGAGGAAACGAAGGATGCATTGGAAAAGCAGCAGACGGTCGTTGGCGAGGAAAACCGATGGGTGAGGGTGGCTAAAAGTGCCACCTTTTACTCCTCGAGTGTCGGGGTGCAAAGGACGAAGGGATCGAAGGAAGCAAGGGGCAAGAAGGAGGGGCCGGTGTATACGTACGCATGCAAGAGGGTGAAAGAAAAGAGGGTAAAGAAGAAAACGGAGGGAGGCATGAAGGAGGGAGGCGAAATGGAGGAAGAGAAGACCGCCGGCTTCAAAGGAGATAACGATCTTTGCTTACGTTAATTACCGTCTGACAAGGATGAACGACCGGCCACGGTACTTTCGGCCACAGTTGATCGCGATCAAAATTGATTGTCTGGAGAAGAGGCCGTGACTGGCCACGATCAAAATGTCCCTCTGCCGACCCGATAAATCATCGCCGATAAAGTGTACGTATTAATCCGGTTGCCGGGAAAAGTGTAATTGCGAGCTGCGTATCGGGTCAATAGTAAAATAAGCGTGTAAATTATGCCGATTGTACGAGAGCCAGAGGCGATTGTGTTGCCCGAGCCTGTTGATAAATTGTTTCCGATAAGGCAACCGTGGTTGGACCGAAAGTGTAAGTGGAATATTCGTTTGCTTCGCCGAACGGCTGACACAGAACGATTAAACTATTGATATTACGTATTTACATAATAAATCCGTGATTCTGCACCAGCAGGATCAAGTGTGGTGACTCACATTCGTGTTCCGATATAATTATATCCGAAAAATTAGTGTTCGTCTGGCGAGGCGCGTAATTGGCTCAGGTATATCTGCTGTGCAGTAACCTAGTGTTTCTTTAAGAGGTGCCATACGAGCAGGTGGCTGAAAAAGTAGGGCGACTTTTTAATTTTTTTTAAGATGCTATAATTGATAATGAGGCAACTTTCTTGAAGTCTGTACTGTAAATTATTGAAAATATAAATTTCATTGAAATATATTAAGTCATCGCATAAGTAAGGCGATTCTTTTTGATATGTATGTTAAATGAAAATAAACAACTACCTGTTGATAAGTAATTAGAATGAGTCGAAATCAACTTTCGGGCTAATTCTTGAACAGTTACAGCTGGATTTTGTTCAACGGTAACTTGTAAAATGTTTTCATCGAACTTTTCACACCGCCCGACACGAGGTTCATCTGTAACACTAGTCCCTAATACGATATTTCTTAAACCAAATTTGACACTGGCTTACACTAATAATTTGTCCATGCACCTCAGACATGTTTTTCACCGCTCCGGTTGCATTATTTCATTTATTAAACTAATACAGTATAATATGCCAAAATATGTTCTTTCGTCCCGTTCATTTTAAACGTTTGCAATAACAGCAATATTCGATCCACAGTTGTCAACTATCGACACAATATTGTCTGAAGGTTCCTATTTACAGTAGTATGTACAATGTACATGTACCAAATAGATAAGTGACGATCGTGACGAAATTCATTGTTTGAAACTCAGCCCTCAGAAAAACCGCACTACTTAAGGAATGACCTTAGTAATATTAACACGTTGACTGCCACAGTGGAAACAACCATCCCTGATCAGACAAATCATAAATTGCTTTTTTATTATAAATAACATAGAAAGAAACTGTTTAAGTATTCAATCGTGTACACACCTCTCTATATTAGTGTTGCCATGTAAGATTCACTCAGAATATTGTTAAAATCAATAATTATTTAATTAAATAGAATTTAACGTGCTGGTCACTGGTGACCTCGATGTCAGTCAACGTGTTAATATGTTCCATATCACAGTGAATAATGCCGTGTCTGGTCAGACGCATTAAAGTAGACTTTTATAAAATATATAATTAAACTCGCAAATGTTTAGTTAATTTATGGAATGCTTCCTGTGCCATATTGTCATTGTGATATTAATTTTATAAAAAGTTTAATAACTGTTAGAAATTATTTTAATTAATTAAATTCGTTCTATGGGGTATGTGCGACCCTCGGAGCGCGGAATGTGTTAAAGAATAAAATAAAATAATGGCTGTTATGAAGGTGCAAACGTTTGTTGAAGGAAAGGGTTTGAGGTGTGCAGTACGTTAATCCGAATAAAAGAAATGAAATACGTTTTTATATTATATTTGAACAAGTAAAGTTAACATTGATCTAGAATTTACTTTTATTTTAATAGTAACACGGCAGCTTATTGAAGTTGAAAGTTAATATTTTCCGAGAAATTTTCAGCTGTGTTTGTGATAAAAAAAGCTGTTGAAAAAATATATTAAAGATAGACAATTTAGAGTTTATTGAATTCAATCGAAACGTTATCGAAAAATGGAGTCTATCAACTTTAAAATACTGTTTTAAGAAAATTGAATTAAATGCAACACTTCATTTGTGGTGTTCCACCCTCAATTTTCTGACTGCTGCAACTTCCGTATTCTTCCGAATTTTAAGGTAAAATTTTAAACACCTATTCTAAATCTTGTATATTTCGAGCACATTGAAAAATAGAATGTCAATTTGTTTAAAAATAATCCGCGTACGACAAAGTAACAGGAAAGTACAACGACGCTTTTTTTAACAAATCTGTACGCTTTGTTTAACAAGACGATACTTTCGTGTTTTCTGCTTGTAAAATTACTAGCCAAAAGATTTATAGCTCCATGTTAATTTTCTTCTTTTTTAAATATTTTAGACATACAGTGAGCCATGAAAGTATTCGAACGTTTTCAAATGAAATGTTTAATGCTTAAAAAAATGAAGTCACATTACGAATTCCACAATGCTTTTATTCCAGTAATAAGATATAAGTGTCGCGACTATTCATGTAAAATTTGAAGAGCATCCGGTAATGTGAACAATATTTATAAAGTATTTCTTGGAAATATCAACGATATGAATGTCACAAAAGTATTCGAACGACCATACATGTATAGCTTACTTGTATTATGTATGCAAATATACTAACAAGTTGTAATACTTTGTTGGTCCACCACGTGCGTTTATCACATTTTGCAACAGCCGTTGCATACTGTTCACCAAATTTTCAGTAGTACTTCTCTATATTATTCTAAACTTCAATAATTTTTTCTTTGAATGCTTCTTTTGAATTTACAGTACATTTACATAGTCCTATGTATGTATAGTATGTAATTTTTTACAAGTTTGTATGTACGTATCACATTACATTGTTATTATATGCATGAAACGCGACTAATTCAAGGATATCTGAAAATTGACTTCTTTCCAAGGAATAATGGACTAGATCAGTGTTTCCCAAGCTTTTTTGGATCAGCCCTACCTCAATGCCTCAAAGATTTTTATGCCCCTTTAGCATAATAGTCAACCAAGTTCTGAAAAAGTATAATACAAATAGGTACGTTAAATAAAAAAGAAACGCCCGCTAGCATAAAAAACAATGGTGATTTTTTTACTATATCGGTGATGAAGGTGACGAATGCAACATAATTTTCTAATTGTCCGAAAAATATCCTAAATTGCCCCACTGTGGGGCGTACGCCCACGTTGGAAAACACTGAACTAGATAGAGTATAGGATACAGACTAGAAATGAATCAACAATGTGTCACGTTTGTTATATTCAATTAAGGATTACCGCGAAGGTGCGAGCGAGTGAGTCATTTATCAGTTTGTTGATAGCGAAACCTTAAAAATAAGAGAGGCATTTCTGAAGTTATCAAAATTGTAACGGCAAGAACGTTGCCGATCCATCGTATCGATAAAGAGCCATTCGCCACGGATGGCCGTCATTGAAGGGGAAGAAAAATAGCGCTCGAACCCGGCTGCAAAACAGCGACGAAACACTTTCGACAAGGATCGTTAATATTTCTGGAGCGGAGCGAAATTCGCGAAACGTTTAAATAATTACTGTACTCTGCACCTGCAAGGGTGTGCCGAGTGCCAAGTTTCGAACAAAAGTAACTCGTATAATTACTTAAACGTTCCCCGTGAACTCTAAATACAAATTAAAATGAAAGTTGATGCTGACCCGACGAAACGAGTTGGAGTCACGACATAAATGGATTTGCGTGTATGTATATTGATGTAGCGGGTGTTCCGTTTATACTGAGTACCTTAACGTCCTTGTTACTTTCGATGAACATTCTTGTCAGTTGCTTTTGTCCACAAGTTATTTCTTTTCGATTTGTAAAGATCATCGACCACGTTTTTATAATAATGACGTATTTTGATTGTCACAAATTGTTGTGTTGTGTCTAGAAATTCCTTCAAATGGAGAAGTTAGAAATTTTTGTACTTTTGTACGAAATGTTCATTTTAAAAGACGCCCAAATAAGTTTTATTGACTTCGAAACATTATTGAGTAAAGCAATTAAAAGATTGTTTTTGTATTTTTTATTATAATTGAGGGAATGGGAATACATGTCGTATAACTCTTCTTCACATATTTTCTGGTATAATGGAAACCTCATCGTCTACTTGATTTTCTTATACCGGGTAACCCACCTAACTCTGCCACCCTTAATTACTTTGTTATTTATAGATACAAAAAAATGCTTCCAGAAGAAGTTATTAATATCTCGACAGATGTTACCTTGATGATTTTAACCCCATTCGTTTAATTTCCCCTTTGGAGTACAATAACTTTCTTTCACAGCATCTTTTTCTATCTTTAGAAACAGCAAAGTAATTAAGAGTTAGGACACAAAGTAATTAAGGTGGGACACTCTGTATATTCCCATAGAAAATTATTCTGACTTTTTTATTGAAGACAATTTTATAGCGAACATATCATACGTACCCGATTACGATTCTGTGTCAATTACAATGAAATGGCAACCGAAGTATGGCATTACAATAACAAAATTGCAATCCTGAAAACTCGAAAAAAATTACTTTTAGGAAAACAGCTTCAAATTATTATATTTCTTGCACTAAACGAAACAACCCTTTCCTGTTGACATATTTTCTTAAAACAGTAAAAACAAATATAATACTCTGTAGATATTATGTCTCAACTCAAAAAGATATTCGAATACAGTTGGAAATACAAGTAAATCAGAATATTTCATCCTATAGTTACTACGCGCTACTATAGTGGCTTCCTGCTATGCGATCATCTAAAACGAAACGCCAGTCTAGTGGCTCATTTGTTTCATAGATTGCATTGAGACCTTGTAGACAGTTTGTGCCAACCAACAGTTTGTTTAACTTTTTTAATATCATTTAAAGAATATTTCTGTGATATGGAGTAGAACTGTTTCATTAGTTTTAACAAAAATAGTTTATATTATTAGTTTTTTATTAGATTCTGTGGTAGAGCTGTGTGTACGACGGCAGAGACTCTAAGTCGACTGTACTCAAAGGGTTAAAAATTATATGCTAAAAAATGACTTTTCAGCGCATTTTTGCGAAAACATTTTACCCACTATCCGTTAAATAGTCGCAGTTAACAAATACAAAACAAAAAATCGAAACATGATCTGAACAAATATTACAGTGTGTTATTACTACCCTTATAGAGCATTCAAATTGATAGATAAAAAATTATACACTCACTATTATATTTATTATTAATGTACGACGGTCTATACAGGGTGCGATGTGAGTTTGGCAACTTTTGTGTATAAAGTATTTCTCATATAAATGAATGTTTTCTAAAAGTACCTATTCTTGATCTTTGGATTCGCTATTGAATTGTCTATTTCATGGTGTATAGATGTTGTGCATTTGTTTTATCTCAAAATGTCGAACAAACATGAAGAAATTCGTGCCTCTATAATTTCCTTGCATATGCAAGGAAAATGTCCGGTTGACATAGTTCATTTGCTCAATGTTGAAAAATCCGTGGTTACAAAAGCTATTAAACGTTTCAGGGAGCAAGGCCTGTGCTAAGCTTCACAAGTCTGTGGAGTTGTTAAAGCAAGATTCGGTGAAAGTGTGGAACGAAATTGTAAATGAAAATACGCTGCGCGCATCAGTCAACCAATTCCAAAAGCGTCTCAGAACCTGTATCAAAGCAAATAGTGGTTTCTTGCCAAACGACCTTGTCTAAATAAAATTGTATGCTCTTTCCAATGTTGTTATTGTTTTTTAGTTGTTATTAACACTTTAATGGCCGCTCACACAACATGTGTGTGATAGCCGGAACAACTGTTAGTGGCCGATCACACAGCATGTGTGTGATGCTACCGCCGACGGTTATTGGCCGGTAACACACTCTCTGTGTGATGATTTCTCTAATCGTTATAGACGGATAACAGAATACATATAATATAATTTTTAAGCTATAGATTTATATTGCCGGCACCTGGCGAAGTTTAACTGCGTAGACGTGCGGCCATTAAAATATTAATACAAATCTTATTAGAAGACAGTTGCTTAAAAAGTTGCCAAGTTTTCATCGCACCCTGTAAAAGTGTTTGTCTAAAAAAAACATCGATAGCGACGTTGAATCTTTTTATCAAGATTATTTCCACTTTTTCAGTAAAATCGCTGTACGGTGCAAGCGAATTGCACTCAACTGCCTATAAAATGGCCGTCGGAATTAACCTCTATAAAGGATTTCCCTCGCGAATGAAACAACATTCTTCAGCGTTCAATGCGAAATAATTGAGATTTTACGTGTAAATAAGATTGACGGTGTAGAGGTAATAGGCCGTACGCGATACGCGGTATCGCAGACACTCGCGGAACCCATTAAAAACCTGTTCAAATGTGCTACCTCGAACTGATTACCGTTCTCCTCAAACAAATTACATCGATAAGCTACGCTAATCCGTGAATAGAGAGATGCTCTTACGTGGATAAAAGCGTGGAGGCAAAGCAAATCTCGCAGCCACGGAAAAACAGGAATTGGGTCGATCGAACAACTCTTTCCCTTCGGTGAATAATGCCGCCGCTCGAGGGGCCTCTTCATTCCCCGTTTAATGGAAGAACCAGCTTCTAAACCCGTGGAGGATCGTCACTTAACGTACCCCGGGACGATAATCAAATAGTAACGACGCGTAATTGTTGAGAGTCGCTAATACGAGTTCCGGGCTTTCCACGCAGACTCCGATAAATGTTTAACGACACGACAGTATCGTAAACGTTCGCCAACCGGTTACTCCTAAGAACTCGGTCGACCATCGCAACGCGCAGTTCTTCCACCAACCGCCATCCACTTGAATATTTGCTGCATCAAAGTGCTTCACTACGCCTTACGAATAACAATGAGTAAAAAATGTTACACAGGGTGTCCCCAGGTAAGTGCCGTTTGAAATAGAACATAAAATATTAATTTATAATGAAATTCAGGTGGGGCAATTCAGGTAGAAATGGACCGAGTATGTAGTTTTCAAACTATCCGGCAGATTTGCAATGCGCCAGTGTTCTGTTGTTATAGTGAAAGAAATCGAACGTGTCTATGACTTTTAAATCATAATTCTATAAAAGTTTGGCGAAAATAAACATTTTAGTTTTTGGTGAGGATAAAATTTTGTTACTGTTAATTATGTTGTGCGAATAGATACTTAGGCATCTTGCTTATCGTCAATTCGTATTCCGCGATTGGTGTCTGGTTTATATGTACCACAGTGGCCAACCTGCTGGATACATGTGTCCGACAATTGTAGACTGGTTTATTTGTATCTTAATTCTCGCACTACCAAGGGGAGGATACTTAACTTGCATGGGTCATTTTTCGTCATAAGTGCAGGACACAAGTCACCGGATACAAATCGGTGTATTCATAAAGCTGTTGGTAATAACTCGCTGGATGTATGTTTTTGGAGATTGTTGCCCGATTTATACGTACCTTTACAGTCAATGCAATCGCGTAAACGGATAATGAGCGCACAAAAAATTTTTTAAAGCGTTCTCTTTGAAAATGTAAACTAAGAGAGCCTCTCAGAAATAGCATTTCCAACGACTCAGCAAAAATTCGAGCTTAACGTTACCTTAAAAAGCCTCTTGTATCCCTCAAGATGAACGTTTCAACTGCTACGGTGATTCAGGGTTGCGACGCAATAGCATCTACCTCATGTACAGTTTTTACTGCTTGTAGCGGGTGTCTGATATATACACGTATATAATGTCTAATATCTAACAAAAACTATGTGTACAAACATGACCTGCATTCGTAAACACAGTTGTTCTTCACATCATATTAATGTCGACTAACAATAATCGTGATTCCAAATACAAAATGATTTCTTTGCAAATATCTCAGTAACTGTCAACTTTAGACCTTATTGTTAGTTGGTATAATACTTTCGTACACAGTGTTTGATACATTATTGAAATTCGGGAAGAACTATTGTGCATCCCATGTAAAAAAATGAAGGCGGCCTTCATATATCGATAAGAATGTAAGGCACATAGTAAGAAACGAACTATCGCCTTATAGGGTAAGTGCACCTAATATCACCTACCAAATTTCAAATCGTTCTCAAGTAATGAGTAAGAGACATTTTTATATCAAATTAGTCTCAAACAAAAGAGACATTATTTGTAACGCTGTCAATAAAATATGTCTCTTTATACATGTTTGGCTACAACTTCAGTCCGTTGCGGATTTCTATCAGCGTTTGAAACATTTCTTCATGCAACAAGTAATTTGAAGTCATCAAGTTAAGTGCCTCGCCCTGTGTATTTGTCGGAGGCATCAAAGAAATTTCACATTTGTACTGTTGGATGCAAGAAGGTCCTCAGTGTGGCAAGAAGGGCCTTAGTGTGACAAATCATTACGAAGTTAGATATTTTTCATAGGTAGTGAAGTTGTTATAAAACTGTCTATAATGTTTAAAAATTTGATATTCCTCTTTTGTAGTTTCATTATTGCAATCGGAATTATGTAATAAATTAATCAGGAAAATTAATTTTAATTATAGCCTTCGCAGGCCCTTGTTGCATAAAATGGAGATATATAGAAAACAATGTTATTTTTTAACATTACGTTTATTATTATATTTTAGTATTTATATTTGAAGAAAATATATAATATCGAGAAAACATAGTCATAAAAAAAACAAAAAAGAAAAAATAATAATCTCAAGTAGAAAATTGAGCCCTGTCTACTGTGTTACTTGAAGATTCCATTCTTGTGTTTATTATGACAAATCCACGTTTACAATCACAAACCTAAGAAGATGGTTAATTTGTAGTATTCATTCAATAACAAAGTAGGAGGAAAACAGCTGAATAACTGTACAGATCGTGTCATATTCAGGTGGATTTACATTTGACTTACAATTACATACGAGTTAGGATCAGTTGGTCAACGTCGATTCACAAAACTTGTCATAGCTCCCTCCCTTTTAAAGATACGATAATGTAACTTAGAGGGCATATGTACAAAAGAATGGTAAATCTAATTATATGTTTTATGCAAGAAGGGCCTGAGTGTCCTGAGACAATCGTTGCATCCATCAGTACATTTGCTCTGTACTTTTTGGTCCTCATTCTTGCTCATCGTCAAACCGACGAACTGAATTGATCGAAGGACCGATATTCGTATCGAATGCCGTATAAGTATTCCCGTGGTAAATATAATCGAGGCGAATCAGTCGAACGTCCCACCGTCGATTTTTCATCCCTGCGGAATATGGACTCTGCTTCTTTCGTCGTGCGCGTTTATCGACGTGCAACGTTATCAGAATCCAGATGTTTTATTGCCGAAAGCGGGAAACGAAACTGTTACGAGGAACAGTATCTGAAACGAAGATCGCATAAAAACTTCTATAGGGAATAATCGACGCAAACTACGCCAATTTATGCGACCCCATCGACAATTTTTCACCCGTCCCCGTTCAATACGGATCCTTCTTTCACCGGTCGGACTCGTTCCTCGTGTTATTCAAATCCAAATGTTTTGCCACGAAAAATGAGAAACTTTCTTGACATCGGTGTTTCGTGCCCGTATCGAGCACGAATATAAAACTGCTACGGTTCCGCGCTAACCACGCGAAATGCGTTTTACCGCATTCTTTTATTACCCGGATAGAACGTATTGCTGCACGTATTTCCTGAACATTGTGGGAACACTCGAATCGCTCGAAACGTGTGCATCGGAAGGGAATAAACGGAAACGATGTTCGAACGTTTAGAAACTCTCGATTTAATCGCCGTTAAGACGTATTTCTCGTTGCAATACACGTTTCTGTCGGGAATGGGAACGCTCATGCGTTCATACACATTCACCGAATTTGAATGTTAAAATAAATCCCTCCATGGACGCGGTCACGTACGGTACCGATCAGAAGTTTGAGACCAAGTGACATTTCGAAATTCAAACTAATATTCAATTAACACTAGAACTACCAAGGCAGTCAAAATGACTGGTTTGTAATTTTACTGTGTACGATTTATTATTGACGACTGTTACTTGTGTTTACTTTGATTGGCGCTGAATAAAGCTAAAGAAAGATATAAATAAACATTGTTCCATTGAATTACGTATTTTTTCTACAACGTGTTAGTTTGACCACCTCGATGAAATAGGTGCACGTTAATCGTCGATAGATCTAGTGTTCAGTCTTATCCACCCCTTGTGTCAGTTTACCATATTTTTCTGACGAAAATACGATAAATGTAAAAAAGCAGTATGCCTTGTACATCGCTTTATTATTAACACATTACCACCCGGAGACACAGAAATATGGTTTGTTGTTGACTGCTCGTGAAATGCCAGAGATATATGTATAAATAGGGTTTTACACACTGTGCATTTAAATGCCGGCGGCCTATAAATATGTGTTACAATATACACATATGCTAAAGCTGCAACATATCTCATACATTAATTGTAAAAAAATTACTACATAAAAAGTCTTCACTTCAAATTTCATAAAAAAATATTTGATATTTTAAAAGTTATAACTATTTTTGTAAAGGGATGCAACATAGTCGAAAGCCTCAAAATATGCCGGTTACACACATCAGTCTTCGCGCAAACAGCCCGGACCATATTATGTTAATGAACGATGCAATCAATCTTAATTCTGAATGCACCGTATCTGTAGAAATTTCTTTTTTATTTTTAATAAAAGAATTTGTAATATTTATCTTTTCATTATACTGATTTTTTACCATTGTGTCAATTTGACACGAAGGGACAAATTAAGTTGTGAAAATGAGGGACAGATCAGGGTTAACATTATGAGGTAAAACGACGTTACTTTGATGTGCATTATTATGTATCTTCAAACATAACTTAGTATTGAATAATATGCTACAATATTAGCATGTAATTTTAATTCATTAAGGTACCCCCTTAATTTGGTTTACCCAACCACCGTGTCGGTTTCAAAAAATTGAAAAAATAGAAAAACAATTTCATATGTATAGAATATTGTGGTAGAAAGGTTTTTTGAAATTCGAATAATTGGCGAAACTACAGTACTGAAAAGGACTACACGCGAGGTCAGGTTAAATGGACGCATTAAACTTTGAACGCGTTTTCCTGGAAACTATGTTTTTTGACTTGGCACGCAGCACTTCTCCGAAACTATTCATCCAATTAACTTCAATTTTGACATATTATTCCTCATAAAATTCTGTACAATGTAGCGAACAATTTTTTTGATATTGTAATTTTTATAAATTTTCAAAGTTGTTTTGGTTATATTTTAATGCAAAATAAGGCACAATGATTTAAAAGAAAAAAATATTTGTTTTGTCATTTTCAGATAAATTGTCGCAGCAATTAGATAAAAAAATATTTATTACCAAATACACTGAATTTTTTAAACGAGTTTACACAAAAATGTTTTGTATAAATCGTAAAACGTTATAAGGATACAATTTACTTCGCAAACATTGCAAAATATCACGAAATTAAAAAAAGGTTAAAAATAAACATAAGGGTCGAGGTTTTTAGTGATTTATTTGCTTTCAAAATAAAAATGGGACTGTGTAGGTCATGAAGAAATTTTCTGTGTAAACTCGTACGCAAAATATTTGCGTCACAGATTACAGAAAATTCTATGATTGAAATATATATTCATTTGTTTATATTAATTATATTTTTGTTTGTATTCAATTTCAATGACAAAATATGTGCAATATTTTTTCGCGCATGCACAATATTTATTTCTCTTTCAGTACTGTAAACATCAGTTTTGGTTTCCAATTCGTTGGAATTATTAATTTCAATAAATCGATTGTAAGAAGTCGAATGTGGCCCTTTCATTTTATGCTTCCAATAAGTTGCGTAAAGAAGACGAGATTTACTTTTACGATGCATCGTGATAGCTTCTTTTAAAGTAACCGCTTGATTCCCTTAACCTTTAAACCGCGAAACTGAGCAATTGTCATTTACTGGACAAACCACGGTACACTTCAAATAACCATTTTACTCGGAACCGCAAAAGCTGCCTTTTCGGATCGTATATTTTTTTGAAACGTACCACCTAGACATAAACCTCGACATTTGTTATTCTTTACTACTTTTTTGAGGACCACTTCAAGAGCTCGTATAAAACCTGTTTCCGAATTTTACGAGTTAATTCGATACCGTGTAGATGTGTATGTAATCGATTGCACGAATCGTTGCAGTAAAAATATAGGAAAACGGTTCATCACAAAATACGTATTCTACATTTCCACATGAAAAACGGTAATTTACATCCCCATATCGAACATGCTTAACACTAAACCTACCGATAATTTACGTATACCTACACCTACCGAACCGGTCAAATGACCGGTATTTAAATAAAAGTGCAGATAATAGTCAATTTAGTATGATCAAAAATTGATTATACGTATATTACAGGAAAAGTCGTGAAGTCGAGTACCGAAAGTGATAATAATGAATACAGAATTTTTAATTAAAAGTTGAAAAACGGTCGTTTGACCGGCCGTGGTAGCTTTAGTGTTAAATCTTCGAACCATGTGTACATAAAATTTCCAAATCTCAATATTTTATAGACTTGCTTGTGAAATGTTACACAAATACAACTGACAGTATCAAAGGTAGCAATTAATTTCGCCGCAACTAAAACACTGCTCACCGCTTACTGCAAATTCAATTAATCATCCTTGTGCCAACAATCTTCCTTAATGTTACCTTTGAATAACTTCCAAACGGCATTTAAATAACTCTGGATTTATTTCGAGTAGAATTTGTCCGTCTCCACTCGAACATCTTTGTAACTTAGCCCAAACTTTGCACTTCTCGATTACGATCTAAACACGAACAATTCTATTGTGCTCGTTCCGCGGGGGCGCCGTAAAACTCGGTCATAGAGAAGCCCATAAAAAGAAGTGTGTTAATCCGGGGCTAATAAAAACGGACATGCAGTACCGCGTGAAATAAAGTGAAAAGAAACCGGGGGCCGTCAAAAACTCGAAACGACCGTGCTTCATTTTTGCGAATGAAATTTCGTTACCCATGACTCGAGGAGGCGCGACGAACAGATCAGAATGTCAGTCGTGAAATTTTTCTAACGTGCTCCACACACACCTTTCTGTCTCCGTCTTTGTTCGCATCCTCCGCCGGGGCAACGTTTGCGGCCTTAAGAATGGCAAACAAAGGCGAACCGTAAAACTCCATGCACGAACAGCTCGTTCTCGTTCCCCAATCTATGTCAGATCTTGAAAGAGGGAACCACCGGGAGCAGCGGAAGTGACGTCAGGGATCAGCCGCGGTGCCTGAGCTCAGAAAACGGGCGTGGAACATGGCCACGCACACAATCACCTCGGCCACGCACTTTGTCCCTCGGGGGAAAGTGGTTGAAGCCTTTGCTTAACGATATACGGGGTGTTTACCAGCCTCGATGTATTTACGGTAGGATGCTGAACGCCAGCGGCACCGGGAGAAACGTCTTTTTCTTCCCTCTGTTCTTCCTGAATACATTGATCCTTGAATATACACAGCACCGTGAAACTTTTCGCTCGCCTTGAAAGTATTTTCCCTTTTCATTCGATGCATTTCTCCAAAGAACGAGGAAGAAGTGCTTCTTATTTGGAATTAATTGCAGTCTGCGTTATACAGACTGACCCGGGAGAAAATACGAATACTTTATCAGCGGATTTAGGATGTAATTTTGAGTGTAATCTGTCGTGTTAGATCTGATACTTAATTGTGGTATATACAGGGGCTGGGTAAAATAATGGATACACCTTGTACATTATGAAAATTCTGCATACTTAAGGTCAAATTACGTGGGAGGTCCGGTACTACAATATATATGAAGATTAAAAAATCGATGACGATCTTACAGTAAAGTCCCCTTGTTAGATGTAATTGGTAAAGGGTATTAAATAAATAAAAGCTGAAGCGATTTGATCAATTTCGTAAATCAGTGTACACGAGAAATTTTTTACTGATTAAAAATTTCGCGTCTTCCGTTGTAATCCTTAATCATTAGCTGAGAAAATATTAGACGATACAAAAAAAACTAACGATAAGAAATTCGTTTTCTTCTCACCTATTCTGATAAATACACGCAAATAGGCTTGTATATGTTACTAATAATCAAAAGACAATTCTATCTCTAACACAATCATTTTTTTATCTTTCCTAATGCAAGATCATTTTGTCAATACTGTAATCCGATAAGTCCTCAGCCCTATTTTTTTAAAAACCCTAAAAAAATGGGGGCTATGAACATCATATTTTATAAAATGTAACGTAACGCATCTTTATTTCGCAAGGACGATCCACTACGAGCTACTGTAATTTTGACATGAACAGAATTTCTGAGATGTCATTTGGTTCTTTTAGCAAGAAGAACCAATGCAAGAACCCTCTACAATATAGCATCTCTTATTGTTTTTTGGAAAAAAGCTAAATATTACATCGAAGAAAACAAGCTTCCTCGGCAATAATATGACGGAGAGGAAATACCAATTAAAATTTTATTAGTGGCATTAAAGAACTTGCCGGAATGCAAGAAGCAGAAGAAGAAACTACTTGCAATTATACGAGTATATAAAATAATGAGGATACAGTTCTTAAATCTTCGTATAACATTATATAAAAAAATGTCCCGTATTCCTATAAAAATATAGAACAATATACTCACTCTTTTGATGATGTTTTTTATAAATACATAATATAGAATAACATCAAATTTTAAATATTTATACCGCCTATATATTTCTTCACAGTTTAATAGTGTGATTCATAATTTTATAAATTGTCATATAGAAATTAGACCAAGTAACAGCCAATTAATAGACAGCATTAAATCATTTTTCATATAACAGAGTGTGATTAACACTATCAGTGCCACGCTGCATTAGCTGAAAATGACAAAATTTCTAAATTTTTATACAAAATGAATATAACCATAAATTCTACTTTTTTAAACAGTAATATCTGTAACCCTTGTCATTTTTCTACTGCTTTTATTAGATTTTATTATGTACGTTTATCAATACTATATGCAGTCAAATAAGTAATGTTTGAATCTATGTGTCATCCAGATATGGGTGGCGTGGCACTCAAAGTGTTAAGGCTTTCTGAAAGTGGAATTATTTACCCGGAAACGTGTATCATTAAGTGTATAATTTTACACAGTAATTATAAGGATCACTTTATGCACAACAAAATTTCAGACACTTCCTTCGAGGAAACCAATTTTTCTTCGAAAAGGAAAAGATTTATATGATTTATATTAAACTGTCAATGAACAGTTACAAATAAACGAGTGTACGAATCCGAGCGATTTGTTAGCAACGGCACCATATAAATCTTCGTAAGCACTTTTTCCCTTTCGACTTTCTGCGAATTTATCACGAAACTAATTCCGAAATGCAATTCGACCGCTCGTAAAGCTTTCGCATCCATCTGTGAAAAAAATCCTCGTTTACACGCACGCTGAAAATGGGCCATTTGCACCACGGGGTTATTTTAACGGAAAATCTTGGAACAAGTATTTATTTCACGCATGATCATCGTTGTCAGCGGACCTTCCGGAGTCGATTCTTTGTCCAGACGCTGTTGAGACAATTCGTGTCCCCAAAGTTAGCGCGGTGGCTGTCACAGGTGGGAATATCGAAATTGGGGACAATCTCGGTCAACTAGGGACATTTGGCAACCATGATTACTATCCTGATGAGCCAGATATTAGGAGGCTATAATTACAAATACGCAATAACCCTCGCTCCTGTAGAGGTAATGATCGACTGTGACCCCATGATTAATGGACACCGAGGACACGATAAAGGCAAATATGAACTGCATGGTATTTTCCACTCTCCGGAATGCCCCTAAGCTGTAATTACGTTTTTTATATTTACTGAAACATTACCGTAATTGGATTCTAACTTCGGCCTTATTTAACGCTCTGAAACATTTCACGATGAATTACCCCGCACATGATTACATACACCGATAGCTGAAAGTAGCATAAAATCGATTGGCCGTCTGCTCCCAATAATTTTCGATTTTATTAATAGAAACAATATGCATCATGTAGGTCATTAAATCAACATGCACAGGTTGTTGCAATATTGGCTGGGATGCTCGTGTTTAGAGTAATTTTAGCAGGCTGCTGATGGTAAATTGTTAATTAACCAATTATTTATTTATATGTCATGCATTGTCAGCAATGTTTAATAACATTCCCTACCGAAAAATTGCACAAGTTGTGAACAACAATTATACCTGTTTTTTTAAAAACGTTAGAGATGAACTTTGTTCACAAATGTTACATTTATTTTTCAACACCGTGAATTCTTCCTTGTTAAAAATAAATGTTCTATGTACGAGATAAAGTTATGTAAATTGTTCCGAAAAAAGGTGGTTAATTTTATGTTGAATAAAGCTTAATGAAATGAAGGAAAGTTTAAGTATTCGCTTTAAGCCAACTTTAATCGCGAACAAATTTTGCTATTAATAATTTTTAGTCGCAATTAATTTTTAGTTAGTAATATGAATTTCTATTCAAAGTATAAATTGTTTATCTGTATTATTTAGGGAGCACTCTTTGATAACAAATCTATTGTGTAAGTTTAACTACATTGATTATTCATGAATGATACAACGTTCTTAAATTTATTAACTATAATTTAATTTAAAGCGAATACATAAATCTGCTGTATTTTTATTTTAATTATTTACCATGTAACATTAACTTGATAACGCCTTCAACGCGTTGTCTACCATTCCAGACAAATCTTCCCGTGGCAATCCCCTCTGATTCATAGAAGGATGTAATAAATCACTTCAACGTACACGCACACACACACACACTTCCTAAATTAGAGGATCTAAAATCCTCTCAAATAATCGAGCAGACTATCCGCAAAAAATACTCATAATTCAATGTCACGAAATGATTTGACACGAAAATTCTTAAAATTAATATCTTTAATTATAATACTCGTATGTCGTATTAAACATTAGACAAATATAATTCGTGCACACATTCTTGAATCACT
Source organism: Macropis europaea (assembly GCA_916610135.2). Lineage (NCBI taxonomy): Eukaryota > Metazoa > Arthropoda > Insecta > Hymenoptera > Melittidae > Macropis > Macropis europaea. The sequence goes on from OU744349.1 coordinate 19,361,561, forward strand.
TGCTTGTGATAGCATAAAATATTCGAAGATAAAGGAAAACAATATTTTTATAAGTTAATTAACAGACTTATTCAAAGTTTCTTTTTTGTTAAACTGTTATATGAAAAAATATAATTTTTGTATATTATGATATATAAGCATTATTATTTTACAATAAGAACGTCAACGAAAATGCGGAATTCAGAACAACTCTGTATGTTATTCCAGAAGGTAGTTTAATACGTACATTGTAAAATGTAATTGTCCAAAATTCGTCTACTACAGTGAACAATATTTATTTCATCCTGCATGTTAAAACCGATTATCAGTATGTACCTGTTCGACAAAGAAAATATTTTATTCCCTATTTTCAATCACTTTTATATCGCAGCACCGTTTCACACAGCTGTTGAGTGATGTAGTGTTACGTTGTAAAGTTGTTTCCTTGTGCGTCCTCATAGATCAACTCTACCTATATAATTACTCTCAAGAAACTCCTATACTACGGTTTAATAGAAAACAGATGTTCCGCCAGCTATGAAAGAGTAATAGCGCTCACGACACCGAGATATGCTGAAACTTACAAGTTAGTAACATGTTTCGGAACATCGTTTCTTCATTCAACGTACGCATGCTGTATCTTGTCAGATATGTTTTCTTCGCCGTCGGTGACGACATCTCGTTGATAAAGAAACATCCTTTCATTAAAAAGGAAAGACGTTGACCTTGTGTAGGCGGCGGCTATTGAACATTAGGGAGAAGGAATTTGACGACGGACAGGGTAAGTCAATTGATGACTCCAGCACATACCACAACTGCAGACTTATTTACGTACTTTAGCACAGGACCTCTACACTTTTTTTTTACTTAATATATATTGATATTTACAATTAGCCCCATTGAGCCAACCAGCAAATTTGATACATGAGAATATGCATGTGCATGTTTTGCTCTCTTTTGTCTTCTGTTTTTTGGAGTTTGTCTTAAGCTTGTTACCAGTTCGTTAGGGTGTTCCTCTAATCTGTTTTCGTGCGTTGTCGCGAATCTTTGGAGTTGATCTTTAACATATTTTACTCCTAGCTCTTTATGGAGAGAGTCTCCACTGACATACCATGTAGCTGCAGATATTTTCCTTAAGGCTTTATTTTGGAATCTCTGGGTAATATTTAAGCTGCTTTTCTTGACACGGCCCCAAAGTTGGACACCGTATGTCCAAATTGGAATAATTACGGCTTTGTATAAAAGTATTTTGTTTTCTAGCGTTAGAGAGGATTTATATCCCAGAATAAGGTACATTTTTCTCATTTTTAGGTCTAATGTTAGGTCTAAAATGAAGAGAAAACAGCTAGACCTGAAAAAGGACTTCTACATGAAATTACCATTATATGAAAATAAGTTAATTAACAAGATAACACATCAGATAAAGCAATAGACCAATCACTTGGAAACACAAGCTTCCTTATCAAAATTTGCCAATATTCGAAACTTAATTAGCATAAGTGTTGTAATTGTTACTAGTATAGTTAATTGTTCGTTGTCAGGTGCAGAGTATTAAAACCCAACGAAATTCAGTATTAGCTGAAAAATAGAGTAATGATTTGCAAATATTGTCCACTGAATTTATATATAAGCAGGTGTAATATTTAACGCATATATTATTATATAAATAGATTAAGATAATTTATAAGAAAAGCCCGATTTGAGGCTGGAACTTTTAAAATACAAACATAGTAATTAAGCCATGTACACTAATGTAAATATTTACATTTTTGTACTATGTATTATTAATGATTGTTAAATAAACTATTTAAATTGGAATTGGATTACTCCAGCAAACGAGAGATATGAGTTTAGGTTACAACTGCTCCGTTATTTTCTACATCTAAAATTTTGTAAAATCCTTAAAATGTTTCTGAAACAATTTTTTTTATCCTGCACACTGAGTATTAAATCCAACTCGTAGTACTATGTATTCTACGATTACGACTTCTCTTAATTCACAGACACATGAAATTTTTCCTTTCTTTTGCAAAAAATCATTCAATTGAGTAAGACGAGACATACAGTGGAAATCGTTTAGAAAACTCCGTAAGTATTAACTTCAACTGAAGATTGATTCAAATGAATGTTGCACAGGTTGTAAGGAATTGAAAGTACACTATTTTATTCTGTTTAGTATTTACTGTTTTAAACATTTCGAGGTTGGCATTAGTTCTGTAATGCAACATCCTACATGCTTTTGGGAAAATCGATAGAGCAGCAGATGCTGAATACAAAAAGAAGTATTACTCCGTATTACAAGCATAAAGTCAATAGTTGCGATATAGGCACTGTAAAACAGATGTTCTGCTTACTATTACAGAGCGTCTTTACATAAGGATAGCATAAAATAGCTGTTTGATCATACGAAATCCAAGTTTAAACAAAGCTTGTTTCTCTTATTTTTATGCTATTTAGTATTTAGGGGTAATCTGTTCTAGGCCCACAGTTTAGTGAAATGTTACTACCCAATACAACAATTTAATACAAAATGGAACACACAAGTGTAAAAATAATATAAAATTCATTTGTTTAATTTTTATACACTATGCAAATTCGAAAAATATAAATAATGTTTCCTTAGTAAGAATCACAAAATCATACAAAATCACATACAAGTGGTACTACGGGAACAAAGACGATGTGGGAGAATCGGCGGAGCAACCGATGGTATTTTTTTACGTTCGTTATCGCACTCTAAATTTATTGATAAAAACTGGTCGTTATAGCATAACTCACTGTACATTTCTCTGATTGGTGCTGAACGGATACGTTCCGTGTATATCTAGATAACATAAATCTACCTTAACACGTTGACTGCCACAGTGAAAATAACAATCCCTGATTAGACGAAATATAAATTGCATTTTTTATTATGAATCGCAGAGGAAGAAAATGTTTAAGTATTTAATCATGGACACGCCTCTCTGCGTCAATGTTGCCATGTAAGATTCGCTCAGAATATTGTCAAAATCAGCAATTGTTTAATTAAATAGAATTTCACGTGGTGGCCACTGGTGACCTCCATGGGAGTCAACGTGTTAAATCGTGTAAATATTCGTAAAAATCAATGTTTCGTTCCCTCGTATCACCAATATCATGAAGGATAGAGATCTTCGGAGTAGTCAATGGTAAATGGAACACCCAGTATATTGTACAGGTGCGTATACTGATCGGTGGCGTACATTTCCGTCACGTGCGCGCACGTTTCAGCCACGGGCGTGCAAGCTAAGGTACCGCGATGATTATCAGTCGGGGTGAGCTTGGGTGGACAATAAAATCTACCACCTAATGGCACGGCGCGCCGGTTATCAACGCCGTGGAATTACCAACTAGCACGCATTGACAGTGACACTGGCGTGAGCGTGTTTTGCCCTTAATAATGGCCACTCTTCACAATGACTGCCGTTCCTGCCTTCGTTCACATTAATTATAATTACTAGCATGAAAGCGTCACGTAATATACCGATAAAGTAATAAGCTCGAGAGCAATTCATACGACTTTTCGTGTTCCTGTATTCGAAAGGGGATTATTATCCTTATCAGTTTGACGCGTATCAAGACAATGCTAATGGTAATTAAATGATTATTTCTAAAATCCTTGACATTCAGGCTGAGATGACTCATTTCGGGTACTGTAAGATTATGGTGGAGGCTACTATGTTCAATTATTAGATCAGAGTACACGAAACGTCGGATTTTCATATCGTGTAATTAATCGGATTCATTTTTCAGCGTTTTGATAGATTGTCAGCTTTGTTACTCCATTTTGATAAAAATTGGGGAATTAACGTAATTGAATCGTTTATTATTAAAAGAGCGTATGCTCACATTTTAGGGAAAATTAATTTATGCGTTTTTGTAACTGTAGATGCCTAGCCCTGTTTGGAGTTATGGAGCCCAAAGAAACATCAAAAGTATCTTTTGATATCTCCTATCGATTCCGATTCAAAAAATCAATTAAACATTATTTTCAAGAAAATTAGGAAGCTTTTATTGGCTGGTGTAAACTTTTAACAAATGGACATGCACCCTTTCAATGATAGACGATTCAATTTATGAGTTTTTTTTATAGGGAATCGTTAAATGATAATTAAGAATAATATGACAAGTATTGTTAAATCAATTGTCAAATTTTATATGCCGCTAGTACAAAAGATATTGCGTGATTTTCTTGTAAGAAACACAACTTATTTATAGAACCTGCGTAGAAAAACAAACTATTTATAAATTGTATTAATACTTTTGTGTATTGAGAAAATATTGTGCTTTTATCATGATGCTTGTTTGCGAAAGAAATATAGCCTCGCTCAAAAGCCTTAGGATGGTTGTCATATTTCCATTCAAGTCTGGAAGAAGCGAAGCAATCGTTGAAAAATGCGAAGGAATGTTTTCTCATTTGAAACTTTGTACGTTAAAGCAAGTATTCTGTGCTAAATTATATAAAAAAACTTACCAAAGAGTAAGAAATTATTTATATTTTTCTTTTCATCGGAGTATCCGCCACGTTTCCTTATTGTTTAAAACCGCATGTGTCATGAGATTATTTATAATATTTTCTTATTTGTTGACATTTGGTTAATAATAATTTCATAAAGAATTCATGTTGTTGAAGAACTATTCGACAACGATATTATTGTAATTAAAACGTTACGAATGTAATGAGCGTAGCTGATCTATCTACAGCGTATTTCACATTTGCAATTAAAAATTTATTCGACAGAGTTAGTTTACGTTCCATGAATAGAGAAATAAAAATTCAAACTCAGTGCAAAAATACTAAATATGATTTACAAGAACTAACATTATTTTGACACGCTCCAGAAATATGAAGTCCAATTTCTCAAAAGTACATTTCGAAAATCAAACATTAATTACGATACTCTGAAAAAATAGATTTGTTAGATTTGGTAACCTTGTTTAATGGAAACGCGTGGAAAATAAAGCCAATACAGGAAACCTCGATTTTCCGAGCTGTAATCAGGAACAAGATGCCTCACAGTGTACCTATGTTTCTCACAAAATTGATACTTTTGATTTAGAATGTAAAAATACGGGGTGGTTCAAAATAAAGTACATAATGCCACAAATGATAATTCAACTTTATAATTAACACTGAAGAAGAATTTACGGATGAGTCGCGTTCGAATAATCGAGGTTCCACTGTATTTGAGTTACAAAATAGAACGTCCAAGTGACAATGACTATCATTAGCGAAATGGCTTCCGTGTAAAATTGAGTTTTCTTCGTGTATTTCCTTAATTCGAAAACAGCTTAAAGATTAAGTCGCGAAAGTTTGACCGCGTCAGCTTTTAATAGGGGGGCAATCCACAAGAAGCACAATGACCCACAAACTTTTGTTACCGCTCTGGATTTACGCCGCGTGAGATTTCAAATTAAAAAATTCCCTTTACATAAATTAATGTTCGTTCTCGAAGGGCGCTCGGCTTTCTTTCCGGAAAATAATTTACGGCCCGAGAACACGGCTAGTTCTTGTTGCAATATATAATCCAAGCCGGGTAACGATCCGTAGAGATCGTCGTGCCTATCACTTCGCGCGTCGTGAAAAATGCATGCTGTATTCCACGCCAGGCGATTTTTCCAATTTTACACAAAGGCTGTGAAATTATTAAAACGTGTCTCACGTGTTCGAAGGCTACCGTTGATTACGTACACTCATATCGAACAGTTGATTCAGGTAAATAACCTGGCGATACCCCCGAAGAGAGGCTCGATCATCGCGGGTCATACACCTCTGCCTTTTTCTCGGACTGATGGAACGGCGAAAGCAAAGCAGATACGTTAATCGTATTACTTTGAGATCTCATCCTCGACGAGTGTCACGCAGACACATCAAACGTTTTATCTCTCTTCTTTCCATTTGTTTCGTTCTACAACGGTGAATTTCAGCATATCTTCGTCGAAGAGCAAAGCGAAAGCAAGAGTCAACGGCGTCGCTGATACGCCGCAAAGGCTGGCCTGTTCGCCGGGAAAATCACATTAGTGATGTTTCGATAATCACTTTTATATTCACCAGTCGTGATTGACAGCACTGACACAATCACTTTTTGTGTCGTGTTGTAGCACGGGGGATACGGATCCCAGTTTGCGGGGGAATATCGGCTCCCGTCGCAAAATCGACTTTTCTGCATGCGATTGAACTCGGACTTCGATTCGTATTTTGGTAGATCGCAACGGTGTGTCCGCCATTCGCTCACTGTACACAGCATTTCCCTAACTCCATCGCAACTGATTTTTCACGAATCTCTCGGACGCGTTTCTAGTACTTCATGTTTACGTTTAATAAATTCGAGAGGGATTTTATACTATTTCGAAGTCAGATTCGTTTCTTCAGAAAAGCAGTTGGGTATGAAAAAATTAGCAACTTCAGTGGAACTAATATGAAATTCGTAAATACACGTACAAGGGAACACTACGAACCCTTACTCACCGATTGGAATGAAAATTTGTGCGTTTATAAAGTGATTTAACCGTTTGAAATCCTAATTTTTTTTTAATTTTCTTGTCAATAACTCCGTATTATTTCAAGTGTTTTATTTGAAATGTACTTCAAAAGGCAGTTGGTTGACCGGAACCAATTAAATACAAACAATCATGTACCTGAACACTTCGAGGACTTTTTTTGTTACAAAAAAGGGTCATATACATGTAATATTGCTTATCTTGGTAAAAATGAATATTGTGAAGTATAATACATATTTAAACTCTTAATTTAAAAATGTTGAGTCACACTCGACAAAGGAGTTCAAACGGTTAAGACAGGAATAACGGTATGTCTCATTCTTGCCCAATCGCCCTTTAAGGGTGTGAAAACCTACCACAAAACCAAATAGACACTCCCACTTTTTTGCGTATAACTCTTAAAGTACTACAGATACAAAAAAATGTTTCAATCAAAAGTTTAATGGCACAATAAACGCTACAAACTTGCGTTAACAAAATTTTGAAAATAGTTTTTTTTCGTAAAGTAAAATTTTTAACACATTCTTACACGAGTCACATAGGTTATACAAATATGAATTTTCTGGCTTTGTCATGTTTTATTCCTCTGATATCCGCTCTGTTTACTTTGTTCGAATCCGTGTTAGACGAACCTGTGTTATACGGGGGTCTACCGTAAATAATTGTTTCATTTTTAAACAGATCTGAATAAGTGAATGTATACGATGTCCTCTGAATTTGTGTATGACGAATGATGTATAGCAGAGTAGATATATAATCTCTGCATACCCAACCACAACCTACGTGAGGAGAATGACGCAGAGTGGGGGCAGGCCGGAACCAGGCCTCGCTCCGGATGGCTATCTCTGATCTAGAACCTTCTTCTGTTCAATTGCACAACTCGTCCCGATACACCCTGTGTAATTCAGGCTGTACACTATAGCAAACGTGTCTAATCATAATTTATAGGTAGTTAATTTTCAGAGACTTCCAAAAATTTAAAAACCTTTTCCGTGACTAAAAACTTCTAAAAGGTTGAACAATCGGTTGTTTCGTAGCTACAGTAGAACGTCGATTATCCGAACTGTAATTAATAACAGAATGACCCACACTGTGACTAGATTTCGCATAAAATTGATAATTTTATTTTAGAATGTTAAACATATAATGGTACATAATTAAATGCATATTGTTATTAGTGATAGTTTTAGCTCGACAGTCTTAACATTTTGACGAAGGTAGAAAGGTCCTAATAGCTGTTATACTTGTTCAGACATCCCATGTAGCTTATTTTATAATAAGAACCACATTAATGACAGGGTTTCTCAGGTTTTTGCAGCTTGCTTCATTTTATTAATACATGTGAATTTAAAATTTCACTGAGTCTAATTTCCTTTGCCTAAAATGTACTTTACTTCATTACTCTCTTATAAATAACTTCGATCAATAGTTCATTAGAAAACTAAAGTCAGTAAAATAAATAAGAAACAATAGTACTAAAAGTAGCTAGAAAATATGAAGTATTATAGACAATGAAATTTTCAAAGGCAAACTGAAGTCAACCTGAAGACTGAACATTACAATTGTGAATTTCACACAGAAACTGTCGTTGAGAACGTGAAATAAATTCAGCACAGGCGTACCTCTCGGTCATATTAAATAAAACAGTGAAAGGGTTAATTAAAAAGATTAAACTTGAATCTCTATTCAATTTCTGCTGGTTGCGACAAAAAATTACAATCTCGCAAATTCGCAAAAGATTTTCCAGAGGAATACACCGTGCATCGTTGCTTTCTATTCGATCGAGAAAAGAGAAATCGGTAGTTCGCGAATTAATTCCGTTCCTGTTCTCTCATTTCATAGATAATTTGCACGCGAAAGTATTTTAAAGCATCGCACTATTTCGAGGAGCAGAACATTATCCCAGAGCACGGTCTATCTTGGTAAGCGAACGGAAATTATTAGCGTAGAGGGGTTAACTCGTTCCTCTGCCTATCAATTTCGCGCGAAACTATTTGCTAGCCTATTTCCGAAAACGGAACAACTCCGTTTAATGAAGAGGCATCAGTAAAATTGAATTACGTTTCACGTGCGATTGGTGGCTTGTTAAAGCGAGAGATTAGTGGTTAAAAATACAATTTCTTCCTGAACCTTTTGGAACTCAAGGCAGTAAAAGTATTCGGTTTTAGATTTCAAATAGAATCAACATTCGCATCGATTGTCCACTCGGTCCTATGATAACCCCACATCGAACATGACGTTTATACTCCACTTCCTTATACCTATTCGACGGATGTCCAATGATTAGAAAAGCCAACTGCGCCTCATGAAAAAGTAATAACGTAATAGGGCTGCTCAAGATCAATTTCCCCGATGGGAACACGGTGTGTACTTTAGCGCTTCTATGCGGGGAAACAATATGTTTAATTCAACGTCGAACTTTTTGCCGCCTCAAAGCTGGTAAGCAACACATGAATATGTATATTTAATACAGGCTATATCCCCCGCGTATCTTTCCGTTTTCCACGTACTTACGCGAAACTTGGTGTACAGGGATAAAGCCATGGATTTCGTCCGCGCGCGAGCAATCCTCTCATGAGAAAGAGTCCGCTGTTATCTTCTTTTATAGCGGGCCCCTCATTGACTCGTAATTGAAGCGCAGTTGACGGCCAACAAGAGGCATCACCGCGGCGAAAATTTCGTTAGCAAACTTTCAGCAGTCGCATTTTTATCCGAGCCGTGTGATTGACATCGTCGATGCAATCGGATATCCGCGCTGATCCGCGTCGACCAAGATATCGCGTTCCCGCCACAGAAATTACACCGCGAACAACAAATCGATCGAACGATCGCGATTCCGCGGGCACTTTGGTTTCCGGATACATACATATGCCACGATCAATTTGACGGACAGCGAAGCTTTCATTGCAACGTGTTTCTAATTCTTTACGAAATATGAACGAAACGAAAATCGAATAATGATTGGTTACTGGCGAGTTTTTTAATTGAAACGATCATATCATACGCTTTTTAATCTCTTCAGGGATGAATTTATTAGAGGTGGAAACAAGTGATTTGGTGTTTTTTGAATTTAGTTTGTTTAATGCAAATTTATAGCTATTATCCAAGTAGCTGCGAAAGACGTATGCAGGGTGAATCTAGTAAATGGGGCGGACTACAACTCTGTTCCAGATCTGGGCACGTTTGAAATAAGATTATCTGAAATATTATTTCAAATAACCTGTTATTTTATTTGATAATTATTTCGTTTTCGAAATACGGTTGCGTTATTTTATTTCAAGAAATAATTTTGAAAATAATCATCTTGTATCTAAGATAATAAAATAATGAAATACTCATTTAATAGTTCAACTGATGTACTTCAATCGTATTGCGTTTATTTTTCTGACATTATGGTTTTATGATTGGTGTATTCATATTCAATTCACACTCTTCTGTTTATATGATATAATGTTACAATTCTTGTTTGAGGAACATCAACTACTTACACTCTTGGAAAGACGTTTTCTTGAAGAATAACAGCCCCCTTCCGTTTTCCGCACCAGTAGAACGATTATTTTCTTTCGCAACTATATTAGATGGTCCCAGACAAAAATCTCTTACTGAAGAACTTTTTGCAGAGAGAATTTTGCTCAGAGCAAACTGTTGTAAAAATTTGTTGAAATAAAGTCTGCCAGTTAAATTATTTTGATTAGTATTTCTTTTGCCAAATTTCAAATGAAATCATGTATTAACTGAAATTGCTATTATTTCAAATAAATCGACATTCTCTGTATTTCGAATTAACAGTATTGGAAACAACAGACTGAAATATTATTTCAAATAGTTATTTCTTATTTTTATTTCAAGTAAAATTTTCCCAGGTCTGCTGTGTTCCTATTGAAGATAAAAAAAATTGTATTGTTTAACAAGCTCTATCGTCGTGTAGTGCGATTCTTTACAGAGGTTCGTCGGTGCAGTTGCAAAGTGCAATTGCATTTTTTGTTTAATTGGAACTCTAGAATTGTTTTTGCATAAATTGATTCCTCGTGTCATTCGGTGTATAAAAGGTATAATGTAAGGTCATTGAAAACACAATACTTTACATTAATGTTATGAAGTTGCCGGCACGATCGCCGGATTTAAATCCAATTGAAATGCTGTGGAATGATGTGAAAAAGGTAGTTTCTGATCAAAGGCCATTTAATTTGACCGATTTATTCGATGTCATCCATAAAACATGGAGTGACATTGACATTAATCGGTACGTATGATTTATAGTGTCCCTGTCGCGAAGATGTGCGAAAGTTATTAAAAAAAGGCAAAGCGACAAAGTACTAACTTTATTTTATAGTAAATACTTGTAAACCATAATAATAACATCTACTATCGTGTAAATAAAAGGTATATATTAATATTAAGTTGTGTTCCTATTTATTTGCTAGCATCAAATGCGTACTATTTATTTCTTAACTAATATTATTATGTTGTGGTAAGGAATATTCGCAAAACTGTAATAGGTATTCAATGAATACGTTGCGTTTAATTATACAGAGTGTACAAAAAGGGACGGGGCCAAACTTATACTACGTGTTAATGAGGCCAAGTAGATGAAAAAAGTTCCTATAAACTTATGTCCGAAAATGCTTTATTGAAAAGTTACCAGCGTTCAAAGATTTGCTATCAAAAGTTTATGAAAATATGATAGAAATAGAAGACCAGCTTTGGGAATGTATTCAAAATGCATTTACTACTATTTCTAATGCAGTAGAAATATTCGAAAGAGTCCGACAATTATTAGTTCGACGAATGGTGCATTCTTGCAGAAGGAAGAAATTTCAAACATTTATTACATGTAACTGCCATAACAATTAATAAAAATTTTTGAACGCTTATAACTTTTCAATAAAGCATTTTCGGACATAAGTTTATATGAACTTTTTTTATCTACTCGACCTCATTAACATGTCGTATAAGTTTGGTCCCGACCTTTTTGGACTCCCCGTATAACGTTATGCAAAAGTACATCTAAAATTTACAAACAAAAAATAATTTCAGTTAAATTTTCGGAAGTACTTGTACCTATTTATATGCTCGCCACTATAGATCCAAGAGAGAAAGAATCAGAAACGGAATTTTCGAATGCATTTCTGCCACAAATTGAAACTGAGAACGAGTTCTAGCGAATTAGCGAAGAAGATCAACGTTGCATTGTTCAGAGATCAGTTACAAACGGCGCTATTCAATGCTGATTCGACGAGCATTGTAGTAGAGACGAGAATCTCGAAGATCGGGAATGTCGAATTGGGTCTCTTGATAACCATGTTCTGAAGACACTGCCGGAAATCGATCGCTGTATAACGGCACGAGAACTTGTACCACATTAAGTGTAGACAATCGTCATCTGAATGCCATTGAAAAGGCGAAGAACATAGGCAAGTGGATGCCGCACGATCTGCCCGTTGGTTATCGTACCTGTCAATACGGGGCAAGTGTAATCTTTTTCCGCTTCGAATCGTAGTATGTGATGAAAAATGGACTTTATGGAGAAAACTGACATTCCTGCACATTCTCCAGAACCAAAAACTCACCTGAAGAAAGTTTTAGTTAGTGCTGTGTTGCAATACGATAAGTGTTAACACGAATTAAAAATTGTTTACTAACTACGATATTGTTACAGTCGAAGTAGAATAAAAATGTAAGGAGTTGCATTGAAGTTTGTACTATACTATTATTTAAAATCTTAATACTTTGTCAGTCGCTAATATTTTGCAAACAATAATTATTTTTGGACATTTTTGCAAGAATTTTTAAGTAGCTAAGCGTTTTATATTATTACTTTTGTGTTGAATAGTCTACAATTTACACTTTATTAGTACTTGAAATATTTATTTTCTTTACATTAGTGTTACTCGAATGAATAAAATTATGTACTATGTGACAGCGGTCGTTAAAGCGTTGACTGTAATTGGAGTATGAAATTTTGCCTCATCCGCCATATTCTCCTGACATTATGCCAACTGACAGTGATTTCTGTACGATGATTAGATTGGGAGAGATTCGCGTCAAAACCATCTACCAGTACCTTTTGAAAATTTATACTTATATACATGTGATTTTCTACGCTGAATTGGATCATGTAAAAATTAATTAAAAAATTTTGTTAACAATTCCGCAAAAAATAATCAGTTCGAAAAATCTATACCCCTATTTGTTCAATATTCCCAAAGAAATATGTACACAAAAAATTCAGCCCAATAACTTTATTTTTGTTGAAGCTACTAACAATATGTCGTTTTTGAAACATGAATTCTGGCTCGTTTCAAAATCTTTATAATGTTACCTTAACTTATGACATTGATAAGAAGAGTTTGATAAGAAATATTAAGCTAATACAAAAAAAAAATCAACTCTTTTTTAACTATTTATACTATTTTCGTAAGAATAATCAGTAAATAAAATAGCTTAATTGCTGAATACTGGTTATAATATGCTTTAATGTTTATTATCAAAGTCTCAACAACCACGCAAGCATATGAATTTTTCAGTTTGATATGTTTTGCAAATTTTTATTGTAGAATTCTTAAACAGAATGTTCGTAATTTTAAAACGTATCCAAATTGTTACGTAGTATGGAACTCTTTTAAAGTACTAACAACAAACGACGATTAGAATTCTGGACATGAAAAAGAAAGGATTTTACTGTACGATTTTACTCTACCGCCGCTTCTATATTTTTCAGAAAAAAATTTAATTAACTTTAATAAGTTCTACGAAAATGAAGTTACCGAGCTGCATTCTTGTGTACATATTTTCTGCGGGATACTGAATAAATGAGCATAATTTTTCGATTCGATTATTTTTTTGCAAAACCTTTTTTCGTTAGAATATTAAAAAACTCTAAAATTTATTTTTACACCATTCAATTCATTGTGAAATGACGTGAAACACTAGTACATATATATGCAAATTTTCCGAATTTTGCTGTCAGAAACTACTGGTAGTTGATTTTGCCGCGAATGCTCCCACACTCATATAAATAAAATATGTATCACCATATTCTGCAGACAAGGAGCTTTTATATGATGTATTAATGTGTACACTTTAGTTTAGAAATTTTAAAACACTTGTTATTTCTGTCGAAAATACGATATTTTTCCAGGATTTTTGTAAATGTCTGCAGAAATAATTGAGGACAAAGGCAGGAGAATATTAAAGTACTAGACCTTTCAATTATTCTGTTTGAACCAAATGTGGAAAATATGTGTCGGAATGGACCTAAAAATATAACGAAGCCCAAAATCAAAATCTGGCTTCTGGAATCACTTGCAACAGGAATGGGAGAAAATATTATCAGAATCTATTTAGAAACTCACAGGTAGAACGCCAAACTTTATAGAAATTGTAACTCAGAAGCAGATGGGCTGTATCAATGAAAACAAAATTTGATTTTTAATTTATTTCCGTGGTGAGATTTGTGATAGAATACTGAATGTACATTTTCTTGTGTAGTGTGAAGTATACAATAGGACAATGTATCTGCCAATCCTTGAATGATTTCATATCCTTTTTCAGATTTATTTCAAATTTCATAAGTGTCTTAACACTTTTCGACAGGGTGTGCATACACAATGCATTACAATACATAAACAAAAACAGCAACTCCAAACTAACGAAAAAACGATATTTTTTGGGGAGCATCCCAATATTTGTTCATATGCTGCTACTGTCATGCTGGTTTGATGTATGATGTAATATATTTTTTTTTCAAAGTTTAAATAACTTATTAAAGGAGAAACTCTCTTAAGATAGAAAAGGTACTAAAAATTGTGCATACAAATAATTCGCTGTTTCGAGAAGCCTGTATTTCGATGTAATTGAAACCAAAAGAGTATCAATGCGGACTGCGTTCATTTTTAATAAAAATTCAACATTTATTATGGAGCAACCAGATACGAGTTGTCCTATAACAGGCGCAAAAGATATTATCTGCAAATTCAGAGAATATTTATTTCATATGAATTATAACGAATAAGCTTCGCTACGAATAATTACTTTGTGCGATGAATTATTTACTCCTCGGAGTATTTGCATTGCACGCTGCCTGGACTTTTTATTATTCTTAGAGTGCAACTTGTTTAACACGAGACTGATATCAATTATTCATTAAGATGTTTATACATGTGTTTGTTTTCCTTTGAAAATGACAACATAAATGAACGTGTAAAATAATTCTCAGAGTTATGTAAATAAATAGTCGAACAATGGTCAGAGTAATTGATTAAATATTTATTCGAAAACAACTTTCTTATGATATTAATTTCAATACAAATGTATCTCTGAAGTTCTTCAATTAATATCGAACTTTAACATGGATAGCGGGTGAACGTAAACGTTGTGCGTCTATAACATACTTGTCTCCTCCTAACAAGACACCATAGTTACTATAGTATAGCACGTAATAAGAACATCGAGAGGGTAACTTCAGAACAAGCGTGTAAATTCAATAGAGAGTGAGAGTGTGTTCGAATAAAGAGAAAGGGTAAGCGCATAAGCAGTTACCGTATGATTACATTATCATGTTTATACATGTATAAAAGCTGTAACATATACTTGTCTTGTTTTCACTGTTGTAATACAAAAGCTGATAAATTACACTCTACTAGCGTATCTTAATCCTTCACTTCCTTTTATGATGTCCGTGATTTTGATTAAAATATTAAAATTTATTTAAATTGGCATGATCGACATTTTTATCTCAGATGAAAAACGAGTGCATGAATGTGTACTTGGTAATGTAATATATCAAGTCATATAATGTGTAAGCACTGAATCATTCTAATCATATATGAAATAGGTAAACTATTCCGTAAAGGATTGCAAGTTAAATATTATGGTCACATTTATTATAAATATTTAGAAAATAAATTATCATGCAAATTAACGGTGTAGGAACTTGTCTGTTAATATAAACAATACAAACGTTCCTAGTTTAAAAGATTTATAAGAAAGAGCCCGTTCACAGTACTTGTACAGTATATCAACTGTGTGAATTGTTATATTTAATTCTCCTAACTTTTTGTTTATTTTAATTATTCCTAAATTAAAACGTTGAATGTCACAGTGGAAAGTACCATACATAGTCAGACGCGGCAAAATGTCCTATTTTAAACAGAAATCCTGAAGGAAAAGAATATTTTACTTTTCGAACGCATAGGTATCACCTTGTACTATTACTATAATATTAATATTATTCCAAAATTTTATAAACATTAGTAGTTATTTAATAAAAGAAAATTTGAGGTGCCAGTCACCGGCAACCCCCACGGCACTCAACTTGTTAAATATCGACAAAGAATATTGTGAATTAATAAGGTTCAAAAATGTGGAAAAATGGTGTCTTATCTAATAATTGTAATGTATGGATGGAGTGCTGATAATTGCATTTATATCCAACAACTATGATTTACAGATTACGGTTTAACACTTTTACTGTCATGTTGTACTAACACTTTTTGGAATGTAATACACAATCAATATAACTCCAAATTTACCAATTTCAATTAACAATAATAGTAATATTCACGATTTCTTTCTGTTTCAATCAGATGTTGCAAGAAATATTAACTTATGTATACTATTTGTGATCAAATAAATAGTGATTCAATTTACTTGGCATAAATAGCAGCCAAAAGGATTATCTTACTAATCTATGGACGAAATTTGTTTCAATGAATGTTACTGAAGACGAAAACAGTTGATGCATTAGGTGCCGTGATTGATCGCATCTTTATTTAGATAAAATTTAAATAGTTCCCATTGTTTCTGTGTTAATTAATTATAGTCATAACTGAAGCGTTATAAATCTCGTTACTTACATTCCATCAGTTTCATTAAAGGACATTTTTTGTCTTAATACAAAATGAAACTCGTGGACTTTCTCTTGATTACTATCTTAATACCCATGCTGTTTCAAATATTTGGCAATGATCCTACAATGTGCAACTCGTTACGAACTCCCATGCAAATTATTAAATCGGATGAAGGTCGTTAAGACCCGATACTTTCATATAAATAAATAAAGATTAATGATAATCTATACTGAGCTTTTTTCTTATTTTCAACATCTTTCAATTGCATATTATATTAGAGTAATGAGTAGAATGCGGATGTTTATGCACATATACATTTTTAGAATTTAAATCTTGCTTTTGCACAACAAAAGAAAGAAAAAGAAATATTATTTAACATGTTGTGACCATTTCAGTTACTGAATGTATAGTTCCATTAATCTATTGTAAAATTATCTACAGAACAAAGCTATACATTCAAAAGCAACGTTCAAAAGTGTTTGACAAGAATCTTGCAGGAATATTTCTCCAAGCGCAATATACAATTTAATTGAAACAATATCCCGTTTGGAAGAACAAGGTAAAACAAATTAGGAGCTCTTTTCTTCGAGAATTCAAACTACTCGCCTTACGATATTATAATAATCAATAACCGCGTAAAATAATATTTTTAATAATTTTTCTTACTGAGATACATTTGCTCATCGTTAGAAATTAAAAACCATGACAATTTAATTCCTGATTCTGATGAATTCGCGGATTTATACGTGTTGAAAGGTAACGAAATAGTCGACAATTTCTTGCCGGCAGGGTATGTCGTAATCATTCACATTCATTATTAAAATCAAACCAATTAACATTCATAATATTATTTTTGGATACGGGGAAGGGGTTTCGTTTTAAATGAAACGTATCAGTCAAACGCCTTGCGAGCTTGATACTTTTCGTAAATAAATTCAGTCTCGTGCTCGACAGCTATTTTTCACGCGAGAACACCCTGCGGAACGTCCATTATATTTTTCCACGAGCTTTCATAGAGTGTGGAGGAGTTTTTAAAAAATCGACTCCCCGTCGGGGCGCGCGATCGATGGAATCGATTTTATGGAACGGCTCGATACAATAACCGAAAACGATAACGTCCGAGAACTTCTAACAGCCGTGTTTGCCACGATGTCCCTCTCTGTCGAACCCGCAGCTTTTCGAGAAACAGCGTGGCTAAATCGTTAGTGACGCGCGTGATCGCGATCACGTCGGATCGATCAGCCACTTCTGACCGACTTTTCCTTCTCGGCAAAGGCTGCACCCTTCCGGGACGAAGAAGTGTGAAAGCTGATTCCGCCTTGCCACCGTAAATCACCACTGCTGGATATATAAAAGCGATTATCGAAAGTTCGCTAATGCGATTTTCCTGCCGTCTGCTCCAGTACACCGTGCATTAGTCAGTCTCGCTAGGCGAATGGAATGGAGTGACAACGAAACCCGTTGATTGTACGGACATTATTATTTACATGCGTTCAAGTGAGACGGTTGCAGCGAGCAAGAGCTCTTTCACACGGAGATACGTACAGGGTGTCCCAGCTTATCTGTTACAAACCTATATTTCTTAACTTATTGAAGATAGAGGAAATGTTTTATATGGAAGTTGCATGGTATAAGGGGGCACATCTTTTGGCGAAGGCGAATTTTTTTTATATATTTGTACGGTACACTATACCCTCCCAAAGTCTTGATCCCCTTTCTTTAACCCCTTTATAGGTTTTGAAAGTGTTAGATTATTATTTATTTTATAATAAATGGTCAGTCAAACACAAATATGTATGTATATACAGAATAGCTGACAGGATTATGAGATATAAATACGAAAAAATGTACGCATGGTATATGACAATTATGTCACTTTACCTACCGGAAGCCTATCAATAGGCTTTTCGCGACCAGCACTTATCGATCATAAATCGATTGATGTTTATGTTTCGTCGTCAGTAATTCATTCGTTTTTATTCTGGAAACAGTTAAGCAATTATTTAAAAAGTTGTAGCAGTGATTCTAATAATATGGTTAATCACAAAGATCGTGTTTTCATTTAAAAGTAGTAGCAACTCATCAGTAAGACAGTGAACCGTTAGGTAATATGATATGATGGTAATCGCGCACACAACAGAAAACGGAAAAAGTTGGAACCACGTATCTGCGATAATAGTGCTACTTTGTAATCCATTTTAGGATACAATTAGTACAAGTCGATTTATAAAACACGCTAATATTTAACATAAATATATAAAATATAATTGTTGATATAAATTTGGTTCAATTATAAAGGGTTCTAAAGTACAGTAGGACGTCGATTATCCGAACCGTAATTAATAACAAAATGACTCACACCGTAACTAGACTTCGCATAAAAATGATGATTTTATTTTAGAATGTTAAATATGCAATGGTTCATAATTAAATGCATATTGTTATTAGTGATAATTTTAGCTCGTTAGCGGCATAAGATGACCAGTTTTTGGATGACTCGAGTTCGGATAATCGAGGTTCCACAGTACTAAAATTACCTTTAGTAATTATTTAGTATTTAGTAATTACCTTTAGTAATGCCACATTAAATTTTATTTCTATGAGCAGAGAGAATATGTTATAATGAACATAATGTAATGTATTTGTGATTGAACTGTACTATAAAATTCATCACAACGTAAAAAATGACATACCTTAATTACAAAACTGTTTAACAGTTTTTAATTAAAATGAGTACGTACACTAGACATAAAAATATGCAAATAATGTCCGCGTATGACTTTTTAAACTTTATGTAATTAATTTTTATAATATCTTTAAACCAGGTCATTTTGCTTGTAGCTATAACTGCTTTCCAAAGAATCACGTAAAATGAAAGAAAGTTGTAAATTTGTTTCATCGCTGTTGTGCCAAATATATATTATCATGTGCTTGGTCAGTGAAAATCATTTTACATTCATTTAATATATTTTTGCTTAAACCTCTGAAGACACAGACAGGGCTGTTAAAGTCATAACTCTATATTTACAATAATTTTTCAATTCTTTTACGGTTTTAAATTTCCGTTCTATTGCACTATGTCTCGTTTGTTCTTCTCTTTCATTAATGTATTCGATCTTGTAGTTTTGAAATAGAAAGAGGAGAAGCTGTACTACGGTCGAAGAAATCACCTTGAGCGTCCTAATTTGAGAGTTGTAATAAAAGTCTTCAATCTTGTCGAAAACAAAGTGCCTAAGACTTTAGGTGCTTATAGTACTGAACAAGTGGAGTACAAAATGGCTAATCAACATAGGTCTTAAAACCAATTACGATGCCAAACGCTCGCAAGTATAACTATATTGATTAGACGTTTTTACTCCGCCTCTTTTTGAACATCCTGTATATTTATACGAATATGTATTTTTTCCATTCCATTATATTCTAGATATTCATATAAATCAAGACCTGAAACCAAGTCAATAATTCATTTCGTTTACCAAATATTATTAAAATATGTTTAATTATATAGGGATATGTGAAATTGCATAAATATTCGCAGTCTAGTTCTTTCTGCAACGTTACTAAATCATGTACATTTTTCTGACATTTACATCGACAATTGTAACTAACATGATCAGTACCACCTACGTCCTTTCCATATCGGTTCGACGTTTCCTTTGGCAAAGAAAATCGTGTATCGAAAGGAGCCAGATTCTTCTGTCGATACGTGTGATTAATTGGTAATGTGGGTATAATCGATTTCACTATCTAATCGGTTCGTATATTTAGTTTTAAGCTATGCAACTTCGCACGTATGCGATATCGTTATGCTGCTGGAATTATATAGATATGTACGTCGACAGCAATATCATCATAATTCATGATGTTTAAACGACTCAGTGTTAACATCAACATGCATACGATTAGATTATTTTTAACCCCTTACCGCATGATTTTTTTGTTATGAAAAAAATATATTAAGTGCAAGAAGGCGCATCTTATACGGGGAAAATATAGAAAAAATTTCTTAGCAATTTTAAATCGGTTATTTATTACAAAAACCGATCCGTGCACAAAACTATATTAGCAATTTATACTAAAACTAATGAATGAAAATTCAAACGAACCTTTCTTATGTAATCTGCAGACATTGTAAATTACTAGAATAATTTTTATTTGCCTACTTAAAATGCATAAAGTCTCGGAATTCGTATTAGGAATCTTTGACAATAAAGCAGTTGATGCATAAGCTATACAACAATGTAAAGAAATCGCAAAAATTAAACTTTTCCGAACACATACGGCAGATTATCGAAAATCATAGCACCATACTGTATTAAATATGATACAACATGCAGCAGAGTTATGATACATGTTTTACATAAAAAATGAACGAAAATTTGGTTATGGCACACCAGACGGTAAGGGGTTAACACGTTGAATGCCATGGGGGTCACCGGTGACCGACATTTCAAATTTAATTTAATTAAACAACTATTTATTATTACACAATCCTGAGGAATTTTCACGTTGTGACATTAATGTAGGTACATGAAAATACGACTGAATATACGATTATTTTTTTTCCTTTACGATTTATGTATAGTAAAAATCGCATATTATGTTGTGTCTGACCAGGTATGGCTGTTTTCACTGTGACATTCAACGCGTTAAGAATGTTTTATTTTCTGAATCAAAAAAACTGTTTACAATTCTTGTAACAACATTGCTCAACTATATTACGTCAAAAAATGAGATGAAAATAATGTACAAACTCACTCCATTAATAAGTTATAATAAAAATATGATGTATGAAGGAAAAGATCTTGTAATTTTTTAATAGTCCTTTCCTTTCCACAAAATTTGTAAAATTGAATAAGAGAGATTCAACAAACGATATAGGATATAGGATTATTATAAGATTATTTGTCAATACTAATTAATTCAATTAATTTAAAAGCAGCTGACGAATCAAGTTATCCGCCTACAAAATTGGTTACTAAAAATAAAACTCTGTGATAATAATTACAATGGGAAATGAGTCTCATAGTGTCAACTACAGGTACATTTAGCCTACATGTTTTTGAAAAATTCGTTTGAAAAGAAGGATTAATCTTTTTAAATGGTCTTTTAAGATTCTGATGGTTTAAACCGTGAATACTTATAAACCAGTCGATGATCTAACTGTAAATCAATTTTACAAACGAACCTGTGTTATTTTTCACTAGATAAAGCAATTAGTTGCCAAATAAAGGTGCTCTTCCAAAATCACTCTGACCCTTGAAGATTAAATAATAAACGCGAAATTCACTGCACCATGCGGTATCGTATCAATCCATCCATCAGCTGATCGTAAAAAATGTACTGTTTAACGGGAACGATGAATCGCTGATTCCCTGCCAACGTGTCTCTGCAGTTTATTCATGCGCAATCTATTGTTTGTCGTGCGCATTAACATTTATCACTCAGGTCGCAATCTGGTTGTCCGATTTTTCCGATGATGACCTCGGAAATATCTCGCTTTCACAAGGTGCACCGCATAAAGTTTTTATTTTTGATAGAAAATCTGCAAATAGCTGTTGTGATCGAATGTCAATAACGATACCCAGCTAGTGATACGTATACGTACTCGATATCTCGTTCGGTAAAGTGAGCACAGCGGTGCAGCATGATATCCAGTGCATTTAATAAGGTCGTGAACCGCATTGCCTCTTGGTCCACGCTGTATACGCCTAGACGTCGACGTACAATCAAAGCGTGGATAATAAAATGAAAGATGAGGGAAATCTGGGCCACGCGGAAAATTGCGCTAAAAATCCCACGTTCGCCGGGTATCATCTAGTCAGCCACGAAATAGTATTGATCCTTTCAAAGCCGGCGACTTAAGTTTTTCATTCAATTTTTCACGAACGCTGAAAGACGTACATCTACATTTTTC
Organism: Macropis europaea; assembly: GCA_916610135.2. Classification (NCBI taxonomy): domain Eukaryota; kingdom Metazoa; phylum Arthropoda; class Insecta; order Hymenoptera; family Melittidae; genus Macropis; species Macropis europaea. The sequence goes on from OU744349.1 coordinate 19,383,830, forward strand.
ATAAGGATCTCACGATCGTACAGGAGATTTAAACTGAACTGCTTTCGATGAACTTCGCATTCTTATTGCTTGTTTTCTCCTCTATTTTTCTTCTACAAGAAACGCGGTGATTATTCAGCAAGCTGAATGCCCTGCTTTATGATAGAGATTCGAGGATTATTAATTTTATTATCTTCGTTGTCTCAGAGAATGTTCTGGCAACGATTACCAAGAAATCATACTACTACCCCGTTCAGTATATTGGGAAAACTATTATGGTGTTTAATGGGAAGAGAAAAATGATTAATCTAATGTCGACACAGAGCCACGTAGGACTCACTGGTAATGCATTATATAATAGCAGACAAAGCTGCTACCAAATTATTCTTGGAGAAAGAAAATTTTAAGATAAATGTACAAGACGCAAAGACATTCTCTAAGATAATCATTTCTACGTTTTAGAGCTATAAATAGCTTAGTGGCCTGAAAAGTAAACTGTACAAAGTACTGAACAAAGTACTCAGGACTTGCAGAGTAGATAGCTCTCAACAAACTGAACCCCAAATGTTTAGTACACATAGGTTGGAAAATCAATACAGTTCAAGTTACAAACTTCTAATGCTGTCTTCTACAAATATAACAATTTACGTATATTGTCAAATATATGGGAGATATACAAAAGAAGATACAAACAATTTCTTTAGCATAGCACTGTTTATAGCATGGAAAATATACATTTTTCGATTCATGCTTATTAGACATCTTTTATTCAATTTTATGAGTACCGTTTACTGCGTAAGTCCTGAATGACTGATGATTTCCTAATTACGAAGAAGGCACTACCTAAATATAAATGTAATCAGCGCTAATCACTGAACACATTGTATTAGAATGTTTTAAGTCTTCAATGGAAATGATATAGACGAAATGAAGATTGTTATATTTAATATTTTATAATTTGTTTCTAATGTACCTAAATTGAAGAGTATAGAAAGTATCGTTTAGTTGAATGATCGTTAAAATTATGATTAAAATAAACTTGTACATGATAAACAGTAAATGAATATTTAAATAAATTCTGTTCTCCAAATGACTGCGACAGCAGTTTACGATACAACCTGTACTAATTTACAATTTGTATTACCACACGCCGTTCCATAATTAGACCCGGTAACGAAACCAGCTTTGCGCAGGTTTCTAATGAACTCGGTGGCAGAAGTAAACATTTTGCGATATTTATTTACGTGATTTCCGCGGCAGGTCCCAATTACTTTGACAAAGAATGAGACGTGTGTGCATCAACCCAATTGAACAACGGCGCCGATGCTATCCATTAGGATTGTTTACGGGGGAACGTAATTCGGCAATTGTTTCGGGCGCAACTCGGAACTACCAACACCAGCAAAGGAACGTTCGTATAGGAGTGGTATAAATCAAGGAAAGAAAAATCGTATCACAGGAGCACAAAAAGGGGGGCTGTGCCGTGAGCAAAAGTTCTCAACAAGGCATCGCGACGTAAATAGCCAGAATTTTACGACGTCGACCACTTCTTTGTTGCCCGTTCGCTATGTACACTATTGTTCAAAAGTTTGGACAGACCAGATTTTTGTGTATCGATTAACCTATGAATGAATGGTTTCACAGCGTATGGTGGTCAGGGTTGATTATGGAGGCGACTATTTTCACCTGGGAATGTTTTTCTCTGCATGAATAGGAGATAAACGACGTTTCAGAATAACTAATATTTATTTTAACCCTTTCGTTACTAGAGTGACTATAGATATCCACCGCAGGGCGCTTGTATCATCAAAGTGACTATGGTCACCCGTTAAAATTTCTCGTTGGTTAACAACTCTGTTTGAGCATAGCATAGCTCGATACCCCCAGGCTTAGCAACATGGTTTTGTTCAATTGGCTTGACAACTACGTACTGTATGTTCGTTCAAAAAACGATATACAATGATAATCCCATCACGGTGTCAAATTTGTAATGTAGGTCTGTGCGTGTTGTTTCCAAATTTTTCTCACAAAACTATGTTATTCGACACTTTCTTTAAATTTGATTACCCTGACATGCATTTGTTTATGATTCGTTACATATTAATTTAACGTAACTTGAATAAAAGAAAAATACAAAAATTTGAATAACACGAAAAAGTAGCAGACGTTTCTATCTGTTTGCGGCAAAGTGTAGACTCACGCCATAGTAAAAGGGTGATTCTTTAATACATACCAGCCTCATATTCTTTACTAACATGCACTGGATGAGGCTTCAACCATGATTTTTCTGCGTAAAGAATTCGAAATATTACGTTTTTTCCCTTATTTCTTGTATCCGGGAGAATTCTCTTTCGAGCGCGCGGGCGCCGAGCTTTGCCACCTAGCGGATGTACGTGAACTATGCCCCTGTAGACGGCTCGCCGACAAAAAATAATCTCATGTTTTTTTCTCGATATATTATTTATTTCGCGACAAAATATAGCCTATGGCCCTCCGGAAAATGTAAAGAAGCTATTGTGAAAATTTCATAACAATCGATTTAGTAGTTTTTGAGATTTTTGTGAGCAAATAAACAAACTCTGTCTCTGTATTATAATAGGAAGATGTCTATAGATAAGTATGAATACAAAAAGATATAAAATATACAGTAAAACGTCGATTATCCAAACTAATAGGGAGACAAACCCATCCCGATAAGCGGTTTTTCGGATAATCAGACTAGAAGAACCAAATTAGTGAATATGTCATAAAACGACTGGAAACAACACAGTTTTCAAATATGGATGTTCCTACGTGAAAAAGTACACGATAAACGAAATGTAGGAAGTAAATCCAATCGTTTTCCGATATAACCGAATGTCGGATTTCTTCTAAACTAAATATTTGTACTGCATATACGTATTTTTGTACTTTTGCCCATCTTAATATAATATCCAATGCATGTTAAGCTTCATAGTGTAGTGGGATAGTACATGAGCCCACCATGTGTCCATCTATGTCCTCATTTTTTTCAACAAGGATGGCTCAAACAATATCGTCATCGTTCATAATTTTATATTCTGGATTATTTTGATCTATTTGCAATCATTCCTGAATATTCTCGTAATTACAGTTTTAAAATCCAGGCACAGTAGTGCCGTGTAAAATGTATCTCATTCGCACTCAATGGAGAACAAAAAAATACGAAATTTCCTAGTACTCTACCTCCCTTCATAGATGGCCAGATATGGTCCCGAGCTACGGTCATCTAACGCGGCACTACTGTACACACATTGCGTGCTAAATTTTCAATTTCATTATGATCGGTTTCAAAGGAAATGTATATGCAGTGAACTCAAATAAGGCACTACAATCGGGCATTTCAAGCAAGAGGGGCATATTTTTCAAAATGTAAACAGTATTACATAATTTAGATACGTGACTCATTCTGTGTCCCGATAATCGGTCCTTCGGGTAACTGATATTCGGATAATCGACGTTTCCGTTAAGCGACGTTCGGATAATCGACGTTCTATGTAGTAAGAACGATTTTATTGATACAGAGCTGTTTGAGAAGCCCTCTTCCTACGGGGTGTACCCAAACTTTTGAGTGGTAGTATACCTGTGCACTGCTACCGTGAATGCACGGTGGAACCTGCAGGTGACGTGTCTCGCAAACCACCGCACAGCAACCTGCGAGTTGGCCGCAACCACACACAATTACACACCTGCGCGGACGGTGCCTGTAATTCGAATCATTATCTCCGTCTTTGAGGAAGACCCCGCGTCAGAAGCGGTAAATTTCCGACCGTACACGATTCTGTCACGCCCAATCGAAACGGAGATAAGATAAAGGAAGGGTCGGGTACGCTCGTATCCCGTGAAAATTAGCCGATTTTCCGTTAATGTCGTGTTTCGATTCGAAAGTTCGACCTTAACCTCGATCGTAGCCCCAATTTCGCTCCCTTAAGATTAACGACACCTTCTCCCTTTGAACTCGGTATCCTCGCCGAGATAAGACAGATAATACAGTCAAGTAGCAAAAAAAGCTATTTAACTTTCTTTCGAGGGTGGCATCCGTCGAACTATCGGCCGTTGACACGATGACAAACGACGGATCGTTCACGATAAGAACCCTCGAAACGGGCTCGCAACTAGATTAAAAACGGAATACAGAATAATTCGCGAGAATGTTGCAAAAGTTACAATTAAATTGTTATTTGAAGATTCTTTTTTATTCTGTGAAGATGTCTAACATGTGCAACCGCTATGTTGGCAAAATTTGGGCATTTAATTCTGGGAATATTTAATTTTATATAAAACAGTTCTTTAGATGTAAATCCAATCTGTTTTTCGTCACATCAGTTATTTTTTTCTCTTTAACTCTCTTATTAAATTATTATGAGACAGAGGTTTATTATATCGTGCTCATTATATTGCACGTTTTATAGATAAATTAGCGACTTCGTTGGATTCAAATCTGATATGTGGCAGAACACAGATGAATATGATTTTCTTATTTTGGATAGAGATATGCTATCAAATTGAACATGACTTGGTTTATAGATTCACTGTCTTCAAAATTTGGCAGACATGAAATAACACTCTTAGAATGAAAAAATACAACAAATTTGGTATCCCTGAAGCTTCTAATTTCATTCAAGGTTATTGGAATTGCAAAGGCTTCACAAAATAATATAAAACAGATATTATTTAGTTTGAATAGTTTCCAGTCATATGTAGTATGACGGGCATCCGGATTTATCATTTGATTTGAATCAGTCGGTGAAAATCTGTGCGTAATTTGGGTATTTGACAATTATTTAATTAAAAAGACTTTTATAAGCACGTAGGCTGACTTTATATTTGTGATGTTCAATCATAACTCAATTTTTGGACATGATAACAGATTTAGACATTCTTTGAATACATCTATTTTAAAATGGTAATTCAAATAGTAAATTATCGTAGTTTGTTAGAAGTTAATTTGAAACACTTACACCTTAGTTTATTTTAACAAGCAAATAATTTTTCTTTAAATTCTTTCATCGCATGATTTTTATTTGATTTTGTACATGAATACATATGTTGTGAAATAGTTCTGAAAACAGTTTTATAAATAATTGTAAGTGTTGTTCATTCCAACTTATTACGGATAATTATATGCATAATTATGAAAGAGTCCAGTCGCTTTTTTAAATTATATTGACAAGGTAAACCATTCTCCTGCCCTATTACCTTACCAGAAGCTTGCAAATAAAATCTTCTACAAATATATCGAAATGAAAGTCAAGATGAGCACGTACACCGATGACAGACTATATATCGCTTCTTCATCAAGCGTTACACCGCAACAAACGATTATTAGATAATTGAGCCCGTCACGATTTCTATAAAACGACTCGACCGAAGAGGCAGTGCGAGAGGCAGAGGGTGCAAGCGGAACGGGCTTACTTGCTGGAGAAACATCTCTGAGATAGAAATACACAAGGGGCACGATGTTAGCGAGCAATACATCCCCACGGAATCGATGAAGGGACGAAGCAGACTCGAAAGCTACTGTTGGCGAAGAGAAAGGAAAGCAGGCGAGATAAATCTGTTTCCAGGCGAAGATCATCGAAATTCCGGAGACGTAGACTGCGAGGGTAGCGCACATAGGGGAGGCGAAACCAAAAGCAGATGGGGATTGATTGGCTCGTGTCTCCGGTGCTAGTGTAAAGGCAGCTTCGCCGAATTCCGAGTACAAAGGGTCTTATGCACGTGCGCACGCAATCACGCACACGTCGAATAGCGCAACTTCGTGCTGGCCCTGCCGTCGGATCGGTAAACACGCGCGCCGATGCATCGCGCGTGTACGCCTAGTTTCGTAATATACATAATACGTATGTGCGTGCAGTGTACGCGCCAACTCACTTATATAACGTGTAAGTACAGCTACTGCGCGCGTGCAAAACTACACAGTGTGCATCTACACGCGCTGGCAGAGGTCACCACAGAGCTACCAGATGACGCATAAACGTCGCGTACTAATTCACGCACAACGGTGCGTACGTTCTCGCACGCACACGTAAACGCGGCCAAGTGGGAGCGCATAGATCATAAAGACACATGCGCATACCCCTGCACGCACACGATGCCGTATGTCATACGTATGAAGGCAAACGCGATAAACCGGTCATACGTACACGTACCGCGCGTATTAAGCGTACGGCCACCCTACGAACACAGACACAGAACATAAGTGCGATGAACAAGGTGTATCGAGCAGCGGCTATTCTAACGGGTATTATTTGCCACTAATCAGAACGGCCAGCCGTACGTGACGGGAAGGAGGAGAAGGAGGGAAAGTATGGATGCATTTGATGACTGCCGGCATAGTTGATTGACTACGCTACTGATCAAATGCTCGGGTACACCCGGAAGAAAGCGGAATTTCTCTTAGTTTCGTTGTGGGGATACCATTTTGATTTTATTTTGAATCTACTTTTGTATTCATACGTACGCTATCGCTCGAAAATATTACGATACTTGTTAGTTTTAAGAACTATTGGTTTTAATTAATTCGCAATTACCTTAAATATATAATAAAAATATATAGTGAACTTGCCAGCTCGATCTCACAGTTTCAACCTGGTGAGAACATCGTGGAATAAAGTAAGCAGGTTAACAGCAAAACGGTCTCGAAGAAAATAAATTCGCCTATGAATGCGATAGATGTCATTGCAAAATTAACTTTTGGAATAACAAAATTAGTACAGTCTGTTATAGAGAAACCAGCGGAGTGGTAGAATATACTGATGATTAGACTGTGGATGTTTATGCAGATATACATTTTTAAAGATCAATATTTTTTATACTATGGCTGTTATAGAAGCGAAATTTGAATAAAGCTGTATCTTGTTCTCTAAATGTTTAAAAAATATACTTTTTATTTTTTCATCGGTTTTAAATGTGCGTTTTTCAGATATTTGGGTATGTTAAATTGCATAAAGATCCACAGTCCACTGATGATAGAAAGATTTCAATAATTTACGATTTGTTTCATGAGATTCTTGATGTCTCATTGACTGCATATTTTCCGTATTATACAAAAAATTACACGATGTAATAGTTTTGTATATTTATCAACAATTTCATGAATTTATTTAAATATAATAAGTACGTGAAATTTAGAAATGCCAAGTGAGGCCCCCCCGGGGGGGGGGGGGGGGGGGGGGGTGCGTCTAACGATGTAAAAAATATGAGTATAGGATGTATTGAGTGTTGAATTAAAATAAATACTATTTCATATGAAACGTCTTTTTGATTGAAATATCCACGTTTCAACTTGTTTCGTCCATAAGTAATGTTTACAGAGGATTGATGCATGGGTGAGGGTATTGTTCTGTTACAGATTGAAGGGTATCATGTACTCCTCTAGCATTTCTCCAGATCCTGCTTAATTCAATATTTCATAAATTTTTATAAAATCTCAGGTTGCATCCACAGAAAATATTCCAGAAAAAGAGCGTCTCATCTCCATAATTAATCATTTACTCTTGAATTCGTCGCTGAGAACTGGTACGTTAATACTGAATTTATTCAACATTTCTGCTGACGAATTCTCCTATACACTTTACAATCATAATTTTAAGTGTTCCGTGCCCCTTATTAATCCAATCTATGAAACAGTAAATGTAAAATCTTTTTTTAACCCTTTCGCTACGGCAGCGTCCAGCCGAAAACCGACCATACGGTACGGTCGCACGGGTCATATATTTTTCCAGTACAAAGAACAAAGTGAAATTTAAGTGCAAAATTTTATGTAAAAATCCATGACGATTAGAAATATATAGATTGTAGCATCTATAAGTTATTTCACGGAGGGCAACTACAGTCGCCCGTAGTAGCGAAAGAGTTAAACTTTACTAATTGAACATTTCTTACTACTTTTCCGTATTGTTCATTTAAGTGACAATTTTAAAATATGAGTTCAATTAAATTCTAAAGTCTAAACTTATTCGCATGTGATCGATAAGTGTGTCTCGAGTTGATTAGTAAAATGAAAATAAGCAAGAAGATTTTAAAATAGCTTTATCACTAAGGTAATCCTTGTTAATAGGCGACACGGCTCATCTGATTGTGAGCCAATATAGTGGATATTAGCACTATGGTAGGTCCTGTCTTGTCTGTACGCCAGACGGACTAAACAGCGAAGGGATTAATCGTGGCCACCACACACTGTGGGGCCATTCGTTCATAAGCTAATCCGTGCAGAAAGATCTGATGGTTGTACCCTAACTTTTGAGCGGTAGTGTAGTAGCATGGCAGCCTGATTGCGGACCGAGTTGCCACCACGCCCTGACCCACGAGATTTTCAAGATATCCGACACACGAGGGTCGCTAGGCGTGGGGTCAACCAACTCGACCCCTCGTTGCCGTCGCCAACCCCTCATCCAGTTGTTTCGATACGCGCCGAAACTTACTTCGAGGCCTAACGTGTACTTAAATAGCCGAGATCGGAATAGAAACTTACCCGTGTCGGTGGTACTCGCGAATTGGCCGGCGAATGCTGTTGCGATGAGTCGCAGTGATTCATCTGAAACAAAACCACGGGCGCATGTTAGATTGATCTGATGCCTGGGGGATTTCGAGGAAACGTAGCGGGCAAAGTGGGGCATTGAAACAGACTGCACAGAGCACTCCACGAAATTGTAATTTCAAGTAAATTCGTATCGAAATATTGAGAGTATATTGCCGTCCAAGGGAGTTAGTGTTCTTTCCAAAGCGTACATTAATTGAACTGTGGATTTCATTTCCTGATCACTGATACAATAGCGTGAATAAAGATGATTATATTCAGGAAATAATTGTTTCAGCGGCATTGTTCTGTCAACGTCATATACACCATTTGAACGTTCCACTGAATTTGAACGTTAATTAGTTCGTTATTAAAGCCATGTTCCATTAAATAAAGATTATGAATCGGAATAACAGAGTGGTCGCTACAGACAGAATAGTAGCAACTGTTAACGTTAGTTTCATTATGACGGTAGTTGGATCACTGTAAGTTGTCGAATTTGAAATTCTAACACATGGCTTTCTCAAAATTCCGTTTATGACGTTCCTATCATAAAATCAGGCTGCTCTTTAGAATAGTTAAAGGGGAGTTGCTGTTAGAATTTCTTAGGCGTACAGGAACATTCGTTCTTCGATATATTGCTTAGTCCATTCTCTGAATCTCTGCACATACTCATCTTAAACAGAAAGTAGATCAAATGTATTATACAAACAGCAAATTTTGGCATGTTCAGTGTTAAGGGGCTAGTGTTCGAGCTAACATCTCGAATAGTCAACATCTATGGGCTGTAACGATATTAAATAGAAAATATATGGAGTCATTTGAAAAACATCACTGATCTTTACATGACCTTCACAGTGTCATTGGGAAATAATTTTTTTCTATACTATCATATTTGATTCCTTGGATACTGCAATTTTTCTAGCACACATTTTTTTCTATTTTAAAATCTAAGGAAGACATTTAGGTGTCTCCTTTCTCGTGGCTCATCCTCTATACTCAAACATGATTCCTGCCGCGTTATTATTATTTTTAAACAATTCAATTTGCAAGCCCGTTTATAGACCATGTATCCATAAACATATAGACAGTTTCTTACGCAACAAAAAATTTAATTCGTGCTGCAGATATAAGAGCTTGCACTAATTTTATTGTTTATCATTGTTACAAATGCGTATATTAACAGATAAAGGTATATTAAATAAAATGATTTTGGACATAATTTATTTGTGAAATGGATTAGAATTACGCTGTAGCTTCTTCAACTACAGAATCAATATCGAAAACTTATGGGATAAGATGGTCAAAAAGGTGTGAAAATCTTAAATTTCCAAAGTCAGAAAAAAAAATCTTTGGAAGTGCTTATAAGAATCTTGATGAATTAATTACAAAATTGACAGATGGACTATTAGGATTATTTCAAGCAGTAATATCTGAATGCGGCGAATACATCGACGAATCGAATATTTAATATTTTCAATACCCCATTGGAAAGTTAAGGAATTTTTAATAAACAAGTTGATTTATAAATTTATTAATTCCATAAGAAGTAAGAGACAATAGATTACAATTAGTAATTTTCTCTGTTTAGTGACATTTATGAACTGTTCGTTAAATGCATCAAATGGGCGGATATTCATGAGCGGCACTGTACGCATCTGTTATAAAGGGAATTTGCAATATCATAAAAAGAATGTAATATAAATAGAAACGTATATGAAAACACATGTTACGTATATTTTAAGCAACGCGTGCACGTGTGCCATAAAATGTATTAATATGCATGTCTATGCATGCGTAATAAAATTTCGAGCACTACGTATCGTTTCACGTAATTTTATTGTCATAAATTAACCCTTTGACTGCTATCGGCGCCTATAGGTGCTTAACAAAAGCGGACACCGTGTACTGTCGATGCCCACAGTCAGAATTAAAATTGACTTTGAGAAGCCTAATCTACGTGTTTCTACCACAGTTCATACAATCTACATGTGCCTTAACACATTGAATTGGCCGTATAACGGAATAATATGATTGTAGTAAAGACACATGGTTCCATTCGTAAAAGTGAACTCCACCTTCATATTTTTAATAATGATAATCAGAAAAAAAATTTTATTTCCTCCATCGGACCAAGCAGTTTTAAGCAAACCATATTTTTGTATCTATAATACTTGAACAAATAAGCTCGGCCGCACGCTGCGGTTGCCTCGTTCCCAAATAGCCCGCAGTTAAAGTGTTAATTTATATGAACCTTTTCTACTCGTAATTTTTTTTTAATTTTCTTTTCAATAATTCCCTATTATTTTAAGTGTTTTATTTGAAATGTACTTCAAAAGACAGTTGGTTGATAGGAATCAATTTAAACAATTCTGTTTACTAATTATATGAAAATAGCATTGGAATTTTGCTAAGATCTGACATTTGTGAAAAAAAGAAAGTATTGCGATACATAATACATATTTAAACTGACAAATTAAAAATGTCGAGTTTGACTTTACATAGGAGTACCTGTAAATAAAATCGATGTCGAGTCACACTCGTCAAATGAGTTCAAAGGGTCAAAAATATGAGCACTATCCTTTCTTCCTATGAGAAACATAATCGGTCTGCATATCATTAAGACCACGCAAAGGAAAGGTAGCAATGGATTCATTCTGAATGAATAAATAACCTGAAGATTCGCTCGATATGTGAATGGAGAAACTTAGCATTTGATTGGTGCGTGAAAATAGTAGCCTGCGTAAAAACAAATTGTACCGTGATCGTAACAGACTTTATCGGGGAAGAAAAGCTCCAGTAAAAGGAATTGCGCCGTTAAAGACTTAAGGCTGCCGCTACAAGAAAGTTTAGCAAACGCGACTGCCTTGAGGGGCTGAATGCGAAATCACCACGATGCATAAAACATCACTGACAATTATTCTTATTACATGGTATCCCGTCAACGATATTGTCGCTTCTTGTTCGTCAGCTTCCTGTTCCGAACTTCGAATCTCCGTGCAAAGAAACATCATCGGGCTACAGTCGTCCGACTTCTACGGTTCGTCTAATTGAAGAAAGTCGTTCTCCATCGGTAGATGTAGAATAATTTGCACGGTACTCAAGAGCGAAGCTGTACAAAACCGAAAACAAAAAGGAGAACGCATAGGTGATAACTACAACCAACTTTATTTTTGCTCTCATTTATTATTTTAAACTACACAGAGGGAAGAAAGTTGCTGCCTAGGGCTATTTGGAATGCCTGCAATACAGAAGCATGGCATTTCAGTAATTGAACACAAGGAATTGTTATTTTGGTTGAGGAAGAAAATGCCTCAATGGAAAGCAATCATTAAACCTGTTTTCTTGTTTAGGAAAAAACGTGAAGCTAATGAGAAACAATTGTTAAGAGGCTATATACTCTTTGGTAAGTCAAAAATATTGATTCCCAAAAAGTATTTTAATTCGATGGTACTATCTTTAAACTATATTCCCTAAAAATTTAATTTAAAAATTCATACAATTAATGAAGTTGCAGCCTGCAATAGACTGTTGTGCTTTGAGTAATTTATATAAAAATAAATAAATAAACAAGAATGCAACCTTTTAGATGCCTCAACATTTACAGAAGGAGAACTGTATGGTCCAGGAATGGATGGTTCGATGTAAGTATGAAAAAACTAAATTAGTGAAAACTGTGTTAAAACCTTAAAAGCTTTTTTCTCAAAATGGTATTTTCAAAAACGTGAACGAATATTTCTGGAGAACTAATGGACCCGTTCAGCTGAGGTTTGGCACAGATGTTCTTGATAGAATTATCTAGTTTTTGTCATAGGTTTTTTTTTAACGTCATAGTTCATTTTTTGTAAATTTCAAAAGGACGATTTCTTAACGAAAAATCATACATTTGTATTCAAATGGCCAGTTTTTGCGAAAAATTAATATTTCTAAAATCGGCTACAACAAAAACTAGTTTTTCTCATCTATTTTAAGATAAAATTTGTATTTTTCGGTTTAAATAAAATGTTTTAGAAATATTTTGGTTACCGCGGAAGCTGATCTAAAAAACTGCCTAAAGGAAGTCACTGTTACATGTTCAATCTTCTTAGTTTTTGAATGAAATTTGCCCAATCGTTACATTAAATTATGTATTTTAAGACGTATATAAAGACTTTTTAATTGAAAAATATTTTCAATAAAAAAGATAATCAAAATTCACACTAGATTTTCTTGTCCTAGGCGTACGTAGCCCCCTAATTCAAACAAACTGTTTTATTATGCGACTTAATATTGGAAATAATACGTGTAGCTGATACAGAACCAAAAATAATTTTTAACACAATTCTGCACACCAGAGTAATGTCAATGTTCAAAGTTGAAATGCATAACATTATAATTTATCTGATTAGAACAATTTATACATTCAATTATCAAAAATCTTTAGGTGATGTAAGCTATGATGTAAGGCATTATGCCAGACTCTCAGGCAATATTTAGATCGTGTTATTATAATGCAAAGCTCCAGCTTTCCAGGGACGACGATTGATATGTACCAACCTAATACACCTGAAAGAAACTGGTGACCCAGAAAAAATCGACTGCACGTTCAACACCGTTTGCCAAGCTACATACATGGCCTGTGCAATTGTTTTCGCCAAAAGGAGTGGCGTGTAGCATTAAATAGGAAATTGGAATCCTTCCAAATACCTTAGGTGGAGTATTAAGCTTAAAAAGTTCCAAGAGCTCAAGACAAACAATTTGATTGTTTCGAACTCTTCATGCAAACATTATATGAGGCATAAATCTACATAATTCTCACACACCGAAATCAAGTGACATTATAATGATAAATGGAAAAGAATAAATTTCTCCTAAAAAGGTTGTAGTACTTTAGATATTACGCCATTTCAGAAGTAATGCAGCTATTTCGAAAATCATGATATAAAACAATAAAACCACAACCGATATTGCTTTAATATAAGATCAATGCCTGATAAGTCCAAATCGAGAATTTCTCGTGATTTAAATATTTACAAAATAACGTCAGAGTAGTGACGAGAAATATTATGTAAGGTATGTAGGAAGAATACTGCCTGTTTAAGTTGTCAAAGTTGGTTCAAAAATTTCGATCAGAGATTTATAGTCTCGAAGATGAATCACGTGCTGAAAGACTTGTACAAATGCATAGTAGCATTTTACTAAATATTGTTGAACAAAATCCAGTTGTACCCTTTGAGAAACTACACCTATTATATTTTTTTTCATTACAAGAAAAAAAATCATGTGGTAAGGGGTTAAAGATTATTTATTTTATTGTACTTATTAATGCTAATATGCTAATTATCGTTAATGCTAGTATTCGCTAGCTATTGTCAACATTATCAGAATCAAGCCGTTAAAATACGAATAAAGTATTATTTTCACACCAATCCAACTTAACCCAACCATGTATTCTCTCTTTTTTAAGGTAAAAGTATTTCTTATAGTAATAAATATGATCTGCCTTGTTGATAGCAAATTATATCCTTAGAATACATATTAACTAAGAATTGTTAGCAAAAGTTTGAGTTTTACTTGAAACACATAAACATTATCTACGGAGTACATACCTTTTATGTTGCCTTACACACGTTTTAGGGATATAATTTGCCATCAACAAGTTAGAACTTATTTATTATTATAAAAAAGACAGTATACATGGTTGTGTTGGGTTGGGTTGGAGTGAAAATAATACTTTATTCGTACTTTAACGGCTTGATTCAGGTAATGTTAACAATAACTAGGGAATGTTAAGCTTAACGACTTTCGACCATTAGCGTTAACATAGTTATCAAAATGAAACTATGGTAAAACTATATTTTCCGCTTTAAATGTTACAAAATTTATTTTTTAGTTTACTCATTGCAGATAACGTGCATTTGTAACGTAGTCAAATATGTTAAAGTTCATAAAGATAGGGGAGAGGAGATTTTTCCCTCCCTTGAAATGCCCAGTGACATATGAGACGATTTAACACACAGGCGTGGAGAATCGACACCGCGTTAATAATTCAGTATTTAACGCGTCGTATCAACGAGCATTTACTACAAAATTAAACTGCTGTGATCATGCCATTTACTATAGCGCCGCATTATTGAGATATTACCATTTACTATTGCATTATACCGATCTCAGTAGCGGCATATAGTCAATATACTGCCTCGACAATAGTATGTGTTGGTATTGTTGCGCATATATTGGCTGTTGCCGTCACGCATTTGCCAAGCTGCCGCTACGGAATCACAAATCCCCGTTCGCTGAAGTCATTGCTCATTGTACGGCAAGATTCCGTGTCGACGATGGAATTCCCTTGCAAAGAAAGCACGACGACATCGCCAGGCAGCTCTGTGCAGCCGGTCTAATCGACGGAAGTCGTTCTCAGCCGGAGAGTTCGGAATAGTTGGCGAAGAAACCTGCAAAACTGACACTACCGCAGGTATGTAGGAGCGAACTGCTGCAGAGAAGCCGACAACTACGACGAGCGGAAGGGAGGAACCACCGTTTCAACCGAGCTTGTACACACCGTTAATTCGATAGCTCCGTCACGGACGTCAAGAATGTTCTGGAATTCTGTTCCAAGTATTCGGTATATAGGATCGACGTGGCGACCTGAGGATTTTTGGTGCGGCCATTTCCGCCGGCTGGCATACGATCGATTCCGTTTCCCTTGAATTTGCGGAAGCTCTTCGACAATTAGTGTCTATTCGTTGCCAGCGAATTGCACCGAAAGTCTGAGCGGGGAACGTCGTCGATACTTGTCCCGAAAGCGTATTATACGGGATCTGAAAACGTTTTGATGGCTAAACTCTTCTGATTGTCAGTGGCAGAGTCCTTGAACGCACTGGGTCAAGTTTCTGAGACATGTTGAAAGTCTCCTTCGATCGTGATGCTTGCTGTGATGTAATGGAAATGTTCATTTCTGTATCAGTCATCAGGACAGTGATTATTGTTTTTCAAAGCAGCAGATTTTTAAATCGTGGATCTTTAAACGAATTCCGTCTAGCTCAACCTCCATTCTGGGTCTACATCTTTTCAGTTACAAATTGTGACTGTAATATTTTTTTCGAGAAGTTATTGTACAACACTTCGTTATTTGTAATAAAGTACTTTCTATTAAAATTCTATGTTACTGGCTTTTTGTGTTATTGTATTTTTTTCAGTATTTTAAATGTTAAGATTAATATAACAATTATTGGTAGAATACCTTGAAGAAATATATGTTAGTGTTAAGCGTGAATGGCGAGCGGAGCTATTAAAGCTCCTGGAACATCTATAATCATATTATTGTAAACCTGTGTATGTATACCGTTAAGGTTCAATAAGTAATCATTATTATTATTATATTAAAATTGTACATTCTCGAATGTCCCAATAAACAACTGAGAGAATTAATGTTTTAAATGTATTCGACTAAAGTCAATGTTTCTGAAATTCACTAATTGTAAGCACCACATCTTAAGATGTATCTGCTGCAGTATACAAATTTATTTCGATTCCATTTTTTTGGTCCAGCCATATTCAATTATTGTTAAGGAACATATTATTGCTCCAAAAATCCTTGGTTTTGTTTTTGAAACCTGGTCTCCATACAAAGTAAAAGTACTGTTAATATTAAAAATATTGTTTGATATAGGCTTGATTCTAATTATGAATTTATTGTGGGCACTCTTCATATTATATCCCTTAACACGTTGACTACCACACTATAGGCTGAAAGCGACACACCTTTCTAGACTCTGATACAACATGAGAGATACTTCAAATTAAGCTCTTTTTAATCAATGATGTTAATAATTCTTTACAGTTTTATTTACTGATTTTACTATACTTTTTACATATTTTGACTAGTACAATTCGTAGTCAGATAAATAATAACTGAATTTAAGTGTCATCCACACATGAGTGACGTGGTAGTCGAAGTGTTAAAACTAGGAAAGTGGTTCCAGATCTCACTTAGTTGCATAACATCATTACCTGGATTGTTAGAAATCTTAATATTTTAGGCTTAGTTAATTTTAATGCTTTCATTCTCTCAGCTCGACGATCTCATCTCCTTAAATTTCACACACTCGGTGACTAAACAGAATGGTTAAGTTAGCAAATCGTCTGTCATTTAAAAATGTAATATAATGTCAGACAGTATTTATTTACCTGTTTCTCTCTGCCTTCTACTAGATGAATGGTTGTAGCTTGTTCATCGCAATAAATAAAAATAAATTGAAATATTATATTTCTCTTACTTCTTAAGAGAGATGTAGCTATCTTAATACATGAATATGCAAATAATTTCCATGTCGGCTAATTGCAAAATTTGTATTGCATACATTTATGCAAATTTATTTACAGAGTCTCGAAATGCTAAATTCGTTTCATTCAATCATTAAACCGTGGCAGACACATGCACAGATTGCAATATCGCAAAATTATTCTCCGTATTGTCATGGATACATACGTCTGTGATATTCTTTTTATAATCTGAGTAATCTGAGCAATCAATATTAGAATTGAAAAAAAATTCAAATCGAGATTTAATATTTTTAACTCGTTATCGAACTTGTGTAACATCAGTAGATTCAGAAAATTATAATCGACAAGTAACCCTAGTTACTTTTAAATTATTTAAATTCGATTTCAAAATACATACATGTCGGTTACTTAATACATTATTTTAATTTATTTTTAAATCTTTCTTACAATATTTACATTATAATCTTAAATTAAAATAATGTATTAAGTAATCGGAATGTATGTGTCTTCAAAACGAATTTAAATAATTTCTTATTCCTTATAAGTATTGTAAATCGAACAAGCGTTCTAATGGTAAGTACAGATGTTTCGTAGTATAATTGAAGGACTGTTCAAGGAATGGTAAGTATCGAATGATACATTGGGACAACCGTGATAGAAATCGAGAAACGGGAATGAAAACACACAAGTTCAGGAGATTTCGTCAGTCGTATGTTTTCCGGCAGTAATTCGAGTAACAGAGTAGACAGTAACAAGAATCTTTTACGTATCGTTGCAACTAAGGCTTCTGGAATGATCTATTGTTCCAAGATTGCATGGTAGGGTAATTGCTGTTTATTTTCACTATCCGAATAATTGCTCATCGCGTGAACAATTAGAATAACTGCGATACTTATTACATGCTTAAGTAAATATTCCATTTAGAATGCAATTATTTCAATTAGATTTGACAGTGAATTTCTTATCGCCGATTCGCAAGATTTCTCCTTCGTAATCAATAGCTTTCTATCCCAACTAGCTTGTTAAGTTACAGGAAATTACGAAAACGAATATACACCAGCAGATCAGTGTTTATAAGAAAATCAACAGCCACAGGGTAGAACCTCGAGACTCGTTGCATCAGGCTATATCACGGTGCATCAGGCTTCGTAAATGAGCTTATTTACGAGCGAATTAAATGTTTATTTCCGTTAAAGTATATCGTTCGTGTTGAAGATGTTTACTTACTGAAGTTTGAAATAACTTGTCGAAACAAGGATCTTACATTTCAAGCCTTCGAATCGAAATTAAAAAAGATTACCTTTTTAAAGAGTCTCTCTAATTAATACGGTTACTCCTTGAATTTTGAATGTGCCTCCACTAAAGGAGCGTGAATTGGACATTAATAATTATTTCGAGATAAATTAAAAATTTTTCTGAGAATACTTGCTCATTCTTTTTCTTTATGCTCGCTTCACGCTGGAAGTATGAAATTCGAGAGAAGTGGGAAATATAAAATAATTCGATGTTATGATTTCATTTTACAGATGGGTTTATCGCATTAAATCATATTAAAATGTGAGTAGTGAATAATTAATTTTACTTTCGAACTTGAATGTGTGTATCAAAATAAAGCAATATTCCTTTAGCTATAACAAATTCAGAAAATTCATCTTTATTTTTGAAAAATAAAATTCAAGACATAGAAAAGAAGATTTGGTCTTTATCGTGGAAAAACCACCTGAAGTTTTAAACGATACGCTTTGCCAAATGCGAGTAAACATACTTAAACTAGAAATAAATTCGTCTTGTCAGTATTCTCAGTCTTTTAATTTTATTCATATTTAAAATATTGTATGTTTCAGAATATTCAAATAAAAATGTTTTATTTTCTCAGGTCTTTTTACTATTTAAGATAATGAAAACTGCCATAGTAAACCATATTATATTTTGTGTTAAATATAAATCAAGAAGAAAAGAAATGTTTAACTGTTGAATCATACTAGTTATTTTGCATTATTACTACAGTATTAGTGCCACTCAAAGTTGTATAAGTAGTAATTATTTAATTGAATGAAATTTAAGTCAACATAACGACACAATTTACTAAAATTTAGGTCAAAGTAAATTGCAACTCCTGCTACAATTATCAGTACGGTTTATCTTGAAATTTCGATCTACGGATGTATCATTTAATCGGCGCTCCTCTTACGTGTACGTTAAACTCAGTTTAACCAAATTTAACCCAGTTTGTCGCTGTAAATTTCAAGACATCCACCTACTTCTCTAAAGCTCAACGAAGTACCTACTAAACAAGGAAGATCGAAAGAACGCAATAGCAACCCTCCACAGAAATTCCATGAGTCGTAGATCCTGCTGCTGTAACTCGAGTCCGAAACGAGAGGATATAACGGTGGCTCGATCCCCCTTTTGTTACCATGTATTTCGATATGTTTCGAGGAGAAGCTATAGTTAAGGAGCCGCGTCGACAGACAATTACTTTGTTTTCCAGCTAGTGTCTATTGCCAGCAAACTAAGGTAATCGTAATAAGATTATATTCGCCGGAAGTTCCTATTCTCCACAGAATTCAACCGCCTGTCTGACCGGTTCGTTCTAAATCCGCTTCGGCACCACGTCAGCCTCAGTTACACATGAAACTTTATACCTTACTGATCAACAATTTCTGCAGTCTGATTCTGCAATATGAAAATGCACAAACTGAAACCAACATTTAAGAAAACAGAGTTAGAAATTACAATCACATTTTGCAGACAAATATAATTTGTACAACATCAAAATAGAATTAGAAGACCGAATGTATTAAAAATTATATTAGGCACCATATACTGAGATATAGAAGACATTGGCCTTTTTGATGGCAATACATCATTTTCACACGAATTTGAAAACATAGAGCATACTGAAGAAGAAGAAGGTACGAGCAGAGCATGAAGCTACGGCTACGGAGAAACTGGAAGTCACGCTATATCCAATGGAGATGTTCTAAACGAAATGAATTTTGTTATAGCTTCATTAGGAGGAAAGAAGAGAGAATTTCAGCGTGTATGCAAAATAGTAGAAGTTTCTGATGACGGTTTAGCTGTAGTAGTGAAATTAAATCCTTACAACAGACTGAAAACTGTATTTGTAATGAGTGATAATCATAGAATCAACGTTAATATATCCAAAATAATTTCCAAACTTTCAAATCCTGTTATATTTAGTGGTTTAATAGACACAAAATACCGATTTTCTGAGTCCCTTAATGTAAACTAATAAAAGTATTGTCAATTCATAATGTAATTCAAAACCTTTTTCATTCTATATATCTATATGTATATATTTTTTGTATTAAAGAACATTTTTGTATGTTATAGTATTTTTTAATAAACATTGTATTTTATTTTGTCTGGTGTCAATTACTGATTTACGAACCTATCAACTACTGGTGCCTTTAGAAATTTGATGTGTTAACTACCGATGCAGTTTGGAAGGTTCAATCTTTTTTTAATAAAACTTTATTACAGGATTATTTATCGATACTAATGAATTCAATTCATTTAAAAACAGTTGATGAATCAAGTTATCCACCTACAAAATTACTTACTAAAAATAAAACTCTGTGATAATAATTACAATGGGAAATGAATCTTATAGTGTCAACTACTGGTATATTTACCCTATTTAGTTCTAGTAACATTGGACACAATATGGTTTCGTTGCTCTCCGCACGCTACAAAAAGAACATTTTTTTTCGCTACGTTCCTGTATCAGAAACTCGCTCCTCTTTTTTTTTTATTTATGACAGAACCCTTTCCGATGTTCAATATATCATCGGGCAGACTTTCTCCGCAACAAATCTACCGTCATAAATCCAGCGAAAACAACTGTTTTGCACTTTCCCATAAATTCCACCAAGAAAACAGGCGGATAAATCTGCTGGCAGGTCGAAGAGTCTCGGAACCCAGCGGGCGGGTGAGCGGGAGCATTTTTTCCCCGCTATAATTGCGGATGCATCTATCCGAACGGTAAAGAAGAAACGTTAAGAGGAAACCGGTGGCGTGGCTCGTAAAGAGGGGGAGATCAAGGAAAAGATCACGAGAATTCCGGGTCCGCGGGAATTCCGAAGGGCCGTAGATTCTGACGGTGTAACGCGAGCTTGGAGAAAGTAGAGGGTAACGCCGGGCCGAGCGTTTCTGCCGCATGTATTTCGATACGTTACCGTTTCCAGAAGAACCTATAGCCATGGGGTCGAGCTGGGAGACGATTGCTTTGCACTTCTGTGCACGCCCCCAGGGCAATCGTAAGTTGAGATACCTACTGAGAGAGCCGCCCCTCTCCTTTTTCCTCCTCTCTCTCTTTCCATCTAGTTCTCCAACCCCCTTGCTCACCCTCTCTTTCTTTCACCCCCTTTCTATCACTCCCTCTCTCTCTTTCTCTCTCTCTCTCTACCCGTGCTTCTCTTATCCTCTCGCAGAAGCAAGTCGTGCTTCTCTTCTGGCGACGTTGAAGTCTGGAACCCCGAATGCAACCGGCACCGCGAACCGAAGGAGCTCGTGTTGGTGTAAGACTCGCTAAGAGGGAGGGCTAGACCCAGAGATCGATCGCTCGAACGTGCTTTCGGCATCCTCGAATATTACCCTCCACCTATAACCAACCTATATCAGTCGTGGGTGTATGTAATACCGTTGCCTGCGTGCGTATAGGTACGTATTTACGTAGGCTTGAATATTGGACATATTGATGCTTATATGCATAGACCACGAGGTTATGTATACGTACATTATGTATGTATAATTTGATACATATATATGCATATACATATAATAGGTATATACATATAAGTGGGTTAGTATGTTAATGCGTGTGTATATACATATAAATGGATTTTGGGCACGAAGATGCATAACCGGGTGTGGTAATGAGCATCGCCGTCAAGATGACAGCGGACTACAATTGAAACTATTTGAAATTATTGAAGCAGTAGTTCCGAATAAGCTATATATGCATTCCTAAATTTATTACATGTCTCGTGTAACTAATACTGGAATATATTCATGAAATTACCGTGGAAGTAAATGTATTATACCTGGTAAGTACAGTTATAGGTGTTAAGGAACGTATAACGGGTGTTCTCGGTATAGGAGAACGTCTACTAGAAAAAAGACTGTTTCCGAAATGAATTTCCCTTACCGGCGGGAAAATATATTTACATACTTGACGTCCCAAAGAGATCAAACTGGTAGATTGCATTCAGTGAGCCAACACTGGCAAAAAAGTGGCTTTCTTTTATTTTTGAGAGCACAAAGGAAAATGTGATGTGTAGGAAATTCTACCGTGGGATATATAGAACCTTCATTGTAGCACGTTTTTTGAATTTAGCTGCGCAGTAACTCGTATTGTACAGCCTTGAAAATGCATGCCAGTATCGAGCCAATGAAAACTTATCGTTTTTTCTCGCGCAATATTAGCCTTATTCATAATTAGTGCACAGGTCTTCTTGATTTATTGTGTGTACACAAGACGATAAAAAAGTAATGAATCTTGAAGAAATGGAACAGTTTTGGTTGTGAAATATATGCAGAAGCGAAAAGAAAGAGAAAAAGAAGGTTTGAATTGAGTTTCGCTATGGGCCTGCTAAGGGATTTTATCGTAAGGATAACTATCCTGAAGATACTAAAACTATACACTTCAAAGTACCAACATTTTCTTAATTTAACAAGTAATCTTTGTTTTTCGTCTTACAGTGCAATAAGCATTATTTCTTAAATTCCATTTTAATTCTCCAAATGACAAGATATTGGAAATCAGATTTTGCCCCTGTTTCAGTATGCCTAAATAAAAGAAAATTAACCTTACAAAGCCTGGTCTCTCAGTTACAGTACATTTCAGTGTTTGATAATTCTCAGAATTTCTGTTTTGTTGATCTCATAGTAAATCCTTTCATCCTGCTTAAAACAGTAACAGGAGCCTCATCTTAAATTTTTTTATAAAATCAATTACAAGAATTATCAAATAATAATAACAGTAAAATCATTTAGAATGATTGCCTTAGTAGACGAAAATCTATGAAAACCTGAAGCAGGTTCTCGTAACTTAGAAACAAGGTCATATTGAACACATTTTCATATTAACACGTTTCCTCACTTTTGAGTTCTGAATTTACCATTGCAATATTTCTCACGTGCAAAGCAGCACTCTGTATATTGGAATGAATGGTAATCTCAATACTTGCGGGAAAAGAAGACGCGAGAAGTCCTCTGGTTGCGAAATATGGAAGCAACCGCTACACATTGTATTATGGAATATCGAGCTGTAAAGTACCGATATCGTGCACTTGCGGCAGTATATACTTCATGAGCATCAAATGGACTGTAACGCGACAATAGATGCCTAAAGTTTGGGTCAAGTTTTCAGGGAAGATGTTATAATCTCGCAGAATCGTTAAGAATTTCGTAACCTTACAGAAAAAAGGCCAATTACAAGACCATATGTCACAAACATGATTAAAAAAAATCTTATGACGTGAGTTGGAAAAGTAATGAATACATTGCGGATGTTTATGCAATTTCATATATCCAAATTGGTGAACAAAACAAAAAAGTACATATTTGAAACATTTCAAGCAGCAAATTCAGTCTTGTTCAAATTTCATTTATTTAACTGCATTAACGTAGGAAATATGGAAGCTTAAACATGTATATTTGCATAAACATCCGTAGCCTAGTGATAAATCATCTACCATACTTTCCTACCCTTCCACCATTGCGTTATCTGTCCATGTCATTGTAGAATTTTGTAAGTAGGTAATAGAACATCTAGTGGTTTTAAGGAAATAAAAATAATTCCCGCAGAATATATTCAACATAAACAGAAAAATTGCTGTGCAAAAGGAACGTGAAAAATGACGAATCATTGTTGTTAATTAATCATTTCACAATTGCTGCACTTGGTTCTTATATAGCAACATCTGTTAATATTCGTATTAGAGCATTTTTATGTAGAGTACAGTATGTTTTTTCTTTATCAAAGCATTAGAAGAGCAACTTGAATTTTTTGTTTAAATTTCTATTTGAAAATTTCTTATATTCACTTTTTCAATTGAGTCTATTTTTATAGTGAAATAGTAAATGAAAGTGTTTATAATGACGTTCAGTTGTAAGCGACAAAGAAATCGAGTGCAGTTAAATTGTAAATGCTAACATTATTCTAATCAAGTAAAACTACAATTAACCGAAATAATTCAATTCAGTTCTATTCTAAATTCAAGCGTGACCACGAGTACACGTACTTAGTAGCAAAACGAAAATGAGCAGAAAAATTGCTTCATTATTAAAATAGTTCCTGTTAGCACAGGCGACACGCCCAAACCAATACAGTGGCTATTAGCGATATAGTAGCTTCCACTTTTCTCGAGTGTCAGATTAAACTCCGGGAGAGTTAAAACAGAATATTATAATAAATCTGACTAAGTATGCAGTTTTCATTGCAGCGGTGAACGCGTCAAGGCTGATACAAATTATTCGCATCATATGTTTACACTACATTGTAAACTGTTCAGCAATAAAGCGAAAGGACTTTTGCATAGAGCTGATAGATCGGCAGGTTGCGGAGGACGTGTACATGGGGACATAATTTTCATTATTAGATCCGCGCATCTACATACGTATGTAATCACTGTGAACAGGGGTAAGTGTGTGCACGTGCAGATAAAATATTTACAATGGCTCCTGTAGAGCGATCGCATAATATGCAACGTATAACCGTGGAGCCGCGGGGAAAAAGCCGTAAAGAGAAGACGAGAGAAGCGAACCGGTATTGTTGAGCGACAATAGATACGAGTCGCGGGCCATCTGTCCGCTCGTGGTACGAAAATTGTGTGGAAAATCGAAAGCGGCTTCGAGGGGGGTGGCATCTGGTGCATTACTTCCCCGGCGCTATCGCAAGTGCAGCCCTCCGATATCGTGCACTCCAACTTAGGGAAAAGAATTTTCGTTTCGCATAGAAGAAAAAGTCTTCCGGTAGATTCGAGCGGAAAATTGGAAAATGGTTTATCGCGAGTTTCGCGCGCGAGATTCAATGCATTTTCGCCGCCGACAAATTTTCCTCGACGCGAGCTACGTTTTAACGGGCTTTAATCAAATTCCTCTGTTCGTTTTAATTATTAGCCGTCTGGCGAGCTATAGCTGGGATGTACTAAAAGTTTCATAGAGATACCCGCGATTTATACAATTCGTCAGAGGTGGCCGTGAGTTTTTATTGTCAATCAATATGTTACGCAAAAGAAACTATAGGCGCCGGCTTTTCCAACACTTCCTTCAAGTGACATCTATGCAAATACATGTTGAAGTGATTTAAAACAGAGTTACTTCGCTTACCTCTTAATGCACTGCAAATATTGAAAGAGGATATCAAAAGTTTTGAAGATGCTTAAAAAGTTCGTGGTCAATTAATTGGTAAAAGAGGTTACAAAATTATGTGTAGATGTTGTAGTATATTATGAAGTAAAGATATGGTATCTTACATCTGGGTATAAAAAAATTGAATGCTTAAAGAATAGTAAATATTTATAAAAACAAACTTTTATTACTAACTGGCAAACATTAGAGTTTTTATACAAAAGAACAGAAAAATATTGAAACTATAATCTAAAGATATCAGCCAACTATAAACCATAGGGACTTTTACACCGTGCTTGAACAAGGTATGGTAGTATACGGTTGTTTTTAAATAGTTCAATCCATTTAGTTGTGAATTGATCAAAAACTAAAAGTGGCACTCACAAGGGAAACTCAATAACTCGGAAGTTCTGATTTTTTTAAAAATTGTGCTCGTTTTTGTAGAAGAGTGTGGTCTATCAGAGGTTATTGTTTATAGTTTATTGGAGGTTTATTGGAAGTGAGCCACCTCTCAGTAAATAACAAACATTTTTCTACTTCCATTGATGTCCTAAAAATTGCAAGCACCAGCAAAAATGCTCAAATAAAAATTTAAAGGTTTATGTTCATCATAATATAAAGTTTACTAATTATTCACAGTTAAAACACTGCCACGATTCTTACGCTTATACACTGTTGTCAGTTCTTTAGATTTTTATTATTTGTAATTTGTATTTTTCTTCTAGTAACATTCTCTCGTAAATTAGCCGGATTCTGACCACACCGAGAATCAAGTAATAATGCATCATGATGTTCGATATTCAGTAAATAAATATTACGTAGCAAAAACAGCGAAATTAACACATTGTTGACCGGGGGATTTTTGCAGAAACTAACGCCTGTGGTCGGCTATTTTTCATACGGTAATTTTACCGAAAATTTTATAGTAACAAAATTGAGTGTATAATATACAAAAGGTCAGCAAAAAACTAACGGGGCAAAATGTGAATGATAAGCACAATAAATTGTATAATGAACACTTTACCAATTTTAAATTGTAACAACTTCGCACGGTGATTTTAATTGAATCGATAAGTTGAAGAACAGTAGAAGTCCAACATTAGCCATTTTTAAACAATCTCAAAACTAAATGTAAAATGTATAGAAGTATATGTTGGGACCAAACACAGTGTAAAAAAGTACTTTATACTCGTGTTTCAGTAGTAGTCCCTTCAGTTTAATGAATGTAAAAACCGTATCTGTCATGGACTTGTACTGTTTCAACAATCTGTTTAACAATCACTTTTCATGGAATAATTTGTACTTCAATTATGTTTAAAGCGAGTTAGTAAATGTTCTTTTTAGTAATGTGTTATTTTTCCAATTACCTGGCTAAACAGTGACTTGAGTTGAAAAACAGCATAAGCCCAATGATTTCTTTTTAGTTATTAAAAATTAATGAACAAAGTTTCACCATAGTTTGACACATATGAACTTTCATTTGCGTTCGCATAATCGTGTTTAAATTGGAACAGCACTATAAAATCAGTGGTGTTGATAATACACGAAAAGTGACACTATTTTCTCAAATACATATCTCAGAATGTTGTTTTTGGACTTGTACTGTTCTACAATTCACCGGTTCAATTGTATCACTCTCTGAAAGACATATTAATACGCCTCCGCTCAATAATGTATTAATTATTTTACACTAAATCCCAAAAGCATGGTTAAAATAGTCTAAAAAGTACAATTAGTTGCTCGAGGCTGATATATTACAGTCGCTTACGATTCTCGTGATTTCACGTGGAATTCGTAATGAATCGCGATTTCGAAGAAAAGCAGGCGCGTATAAAGTTCGACGCGTGTCGAACTAGTTGTGAAATTCAAAAGGTTTTCAACGGAGAGAACTCTGGCGTCTCACCGGTTTCGTAGAGAGCTTCGGCGCCCTGGGGCACGGGAGTAAATTATAGATAAGACGAGAGGGTGGTACTTAATTTTCATGGAGATTCGTAACGCTCCGCGGCCGGATATACCCGGAAAGAGTAAGCGGTCCTTTTTTCCGCGGCTAACCCACTTACTTTTGGCGAAATGATTTCACGTTCAGCTCTGTGTGCAAGCGGCTCTGTGTAGCGCGCAGTCGCTCGAGCTAAGCTCGCAAGCTTCTACGAGCTGAAGGAGCAGTAACTCGGATTGCCACGATAATTGACTTTTTCAACTCGTCCCGATTTTTTGTCATTTCTCTTCTCGCCAACTGAGAACGGTAACCGTCGACTACTTCTTCCACTTCTTCTGCTTCTTCTTACCGCGTCTCCCGCCACCCGGTCAGAACTTTATTTTCCTTTCTCGCATTGGCTCAAGGATTTCTGGCGCCGCGTTTTTAAAGTAAATAAAACTTTCCGCCGACTCGTTTCTCTTTCTATTTGAATCCCTGAGTACCGATGACAGACACCCCTGAATACGAAGAAACCTTGCGAACATTCCGTGTGAGCAAACATTCGACGCCCGTGTGAGAACGGGAACATCGAAACTAACGTTGGAATCCGAGAAACCGCAGTTACCTATCTCCCTTCAGTTTTTTATGCGATTACGACAAAATTTAGCAGACATCTTTGTTATTGCATTCTTTGAACATTACACAAATTAGTGACAAATTTTTCGCGAAAATCGGCATTTTCTCTTCAACACTCTGGTATTCGATGGATTTTCAAGCAATTAAAAAACGGCTACGATCATGCTCAGCTATTACAATATAATTAATGGAAAAATTTCGTCTTTTTGTTTCAAATAATCCAAAATTGAGTTAGGAGGTACACCGTTTTACCCTCCGCAAAAAAGGACCTTCAGCTCGGCGCCGTCTTATGACGTATATATGTATCTCTTTTTGAACTTGCATAATTGTTTTTAACACTTCATAACATGCCAAAATAAAATGCCAAACCGGAATTTAATAGGATGCTTCGTTTTTTTAAAATTCGCGTCGGAAGATCTACTAACCTACTATTTCGGGCCGTCACAGTAGTCTAACCCCTTAATAACAGAAAGAGCAATTTTCATAAATCAGGAATGTGTACTATAAAGGCACAAAGCATGATGCAATATTTACAATTAAACACATTATTAGCAGCCTAGAATATGTACAGTACACAATACATACAAAAGACTAATTTATCATTAATTCAACAAGAATATAACAACGATCACTTTAAGAACGGATCCTTTTACCGCGCCAAATCATTCACATTCAACATTGTGTATAACGCACGTTCTTTCGTGGTGTCAGCGTAAACTTTCCCAAAAAGTGTCGTGATATGCAAGGGGTTAAAGTATTTTGTGAAGAATACAAAGGAAACGTCAGTTCAATGGTTCTTTGTCGATTTGCTGCAGAAATATATCGAGCGATCAATGTCGTGACTAACGGAAACGATAAGGCTATCGTTCTCTATTCTCTCAGTTTATAATTAATTAATACTCTTTAAGTACAGGCTGTTTCGTATTTTAATCACCTGAAATATCTGTGTTATTTTTAATGATGAGAACAAATTGCATCATCCCTTGTGGTTCATACGATGGTAGAATTTTCTTTCTTCAAAGTCACTTTTTAGAGATTTATATTGCCTACACAAACTCTTCGAAGTATTCCGAATTCACCTGATGTGAGTAGTTGAAATTGAGGTTGAGTTATTTACATTTTAAAAAAAATATTATATACAATATAAATCATGTTTCGCTTGGTCTGATTGACCATACAAAAGTCATTGATTTATATACACTTTTTGGATGTTAAGTGCAATTGAACGTAACCTAATCGCCGTTCAGAGATACTTGGAAGAACTCTACGCACGTAGCTCCTTGCCTAGCCTGGCTATGGTGATCTATGTCTGCGGGAGTTGGGGATGCTGGGCTCAAGGGTTCCTCATCTGCTACCGTATCGTTTAACGAGCTTAAGATACGTCAGTTGCTATTGACTAGGAGAAATTAACGATGTTCAAGTTTCTCAGTATCAATACAACAGTCTCATCCGTATCCCAAACTCTGCTATAATAGTTTGTTAAATACTCGAGAATTATTTCTCCTATTTGTGTTGGACAACTTCAATAATAGATTGTAGCAGTAATAGTAAATCATTTGATAAAGAAACCCGTACAATGTTATCTATTTAATGTGTCCTCAATAAAAAGTGATCAAATAACATGAACGTTTAGTGTTACTTTGTATACAATACCTAAATTACGCAAATGTTAGACTTTTGTGTTTTCTACAAAATATGTTGTCATTTGTCGCTAAACTGTTCTCGATATTTTTACTTACGTAAACCAGAACGTATAGTTCCATTTAAAAAAATAACACTGACGTTTTTGAAATCTTTAAAAAAAATAGGCCTTGAGGGGAAACTGTTTCTCTATCATTGTAAGTGCCTCTACGAATAGAATACTTTTCCCTATAATAAAAATAATAAAGTTTCCAGAGAGTCAAAATGTACGAAACATCCTACATAGAGTCGATGGTATCTTAACGTGTATCGTTTTTTTAAGACTGTAATTTCTATCGGTTATAACGTGCAATCAGAGAATACAGTCCCTTCGATACCGTGAATGTTGATAATACGTTTGAACAATCATGATCAGTGAATTGACGCTATCGCATGCAGTGAACGCGTGTAGCCGTGTACAGTACAAGCTGTTGCGGTTGTAACTGGCGCACGCAGCAAAAGCTGAATGTTAAAGGTCTTAACACCAAACGGGTTAACGACTCTACGTTCATTCCAATCCGCCGTTATTCCACGTCATTAGATATTTCCCGAGTAACTGTAAATTGCAATTAAGAAGAATTAAACGCTGGCTAGTCGCATTCGTTTCAAGCATCATCTAATCATTGTTAGAACAGAGCATACTTGCAGCAACTACATGCAAAATACTAAACACGGGTTTCCACTTCACAATTGCATTTTCCTTATAAACGAGGGACGAAGTACAGAATAAAAGAAAAGAAGAAGAGGGAAGAATGTAACGTCGAGTAAGAATCAATCATCTGGCGAAACAATGGAGAAACCCTTCACCTACGGGATTCATAAAAATTAAAAGCTCCCTAAGGGGATCACAGTAATCCGACAGAAATACCTCCATAAGCGTTAGGTAATACGCTTACAGTCAGCAAAACAGGATCTGTATGAGTGGCGCTTCACTAAAAAGCTGATGCCGATTGAAAATATCGCGAAAAACGAGCACGCGCTTGTCGTTTTCATACAACGTGGCCAAGGATCATTCAGGTATTAAAGCTGATCCGTATTCGTCGACACGGGCCCGCTTATTCGCCTCTTTCGGTGTACTCGGTAGTCGTACGTCTGAACTTCATCCATTCTCGAACCCTTGCCTCCCTCGAAGGATAACTATCGATTCAGGCAGAATTGTACGTTAATTCGTGTACACGTAGACCCGCGAACAGCGTGGATCCTGGCAATTTCCATGTTTGCCCGAACGATCCTCGGACATTCTTGCGTGTATTAAGTGCCGGACGCTATTAACTCAATACGCGTTCCGCACTGAATGCATGCTGTAACGAAAACAATAGGTACAGCGATTCCATTTGTAACGCAGGAATCTGTGGACCATATGTGATATAGGAATTTTGTATCTGTATCAGATCTTTGAAGTTTAAATTAAGCAGAATCGAACTGACTTGTGTGATTCGATTTTCATGAGCTGCTTATTGCACGAGGTGGGTCTATACCAGTACAATATGGGAAAATGTAATATTATTGCTTAAGAAATCTCTGTTATTTTTTGAAAACAAAGAGGCTGCAAATCCATGTGCCATGCTTAAATTTTTTAAGGTTACAATGTTTCGGAATTTGTGATATATTTCAATTACAATGATGCGGCGAGTAGAAAAACATATTTATCTATGTAACTGTTATTGAACGTATATCAGAAACTTAATGTTTTTGAAAAAATGTTGGCAACTTTGACATCTTTAAAACTATGGTTTTGAGATAGAAATACAGTTTGTTGATAGCAAAAGCGAAATTCCTTATCCAAGTAAAGTTAGAGATCATAGTTTGGTGAATAAATATGTTCTTTTATTTAAAGAGAAATTCAATAATTGTTAAGTTTGTAGATGTATGGCTTTGAAAAGCTTTGTAGGTGTTTTATCCTGCGTTCAACTAATTTTCTGTAACAAATAGTTCATCACGAATGCACTAATGACACCAATACAATTTTATGTTACAACTTCCTAAAATACGAATAATAAAATAAAAAGTATTTTGTATCCTCCAGGAAATATTTTATACTTCTTTTACTAGATTGAAGAAACTGAAGCGGAATTATAAATATGACATCTGGCAATGTGTCTGACAGTGATGTTGTTTTGAATAACCTTCATTTGAAGCAATTGTATAGAATGTATAATATATCAGTTGCAAAATGAGCCTGGCCATAGATGCTACGCCCTCCTCTGCATTACGTCTCCCTCTCATTAACATTCTAATTTTCTATTACGATGGAAGGTACAAACATGAACAACGCCTCGCTGTGACGCTTGATGTATATACATCAAATGTGTAGAATTATCAGGAAAAATTGCCAACTTTAAAAACACATTCAAGTATACAAGTAATTCAATGTAAGATTCCTAAAATATACATACTCCCCTGATAGGACTAATTTTCATTACCAAGCATTCACACAATGCTGCTCATTTTAGCCCAAAGAATTTTCCCTTTAACTTTTCACTCCTGCACACAGCACGCTGCAGCGGTTCGAAGCGCCGTTTTAGAAGTTCAACAGTTTAATTTGTTTACAAAACCGTGAAGTTAGGAGACGATTTTTAACACACGGACAATGTTTATTTATATTAAAAAAAAGAAACAGAAAATCA
This sequence comes from Macropis europaea, assembly GCA_916610135.2. Taxonomy (NCBI): domain Eukaryota; kingdom Metazoa; phylum Arthropoda; class Insecta; order Hymenoptera; family Melittidae; genus Macropis; species Macropis europaea. The sequence continues at coordinate 19,415,850 of OU744349.1, forward strand.
ATTTCACTTGAAATTGTTTTAGTCTGCATATTTCATTGTATAAACAACTTCACGTTGAATCACCGTTGCTAACAACCTTACCAAACATTACCAAAAGAGTCAGTTTTTGAAGATGATATAAAAAAGTTACTGATAACTAATAAAAACTCAAAAGATGAAAATTGATTTTCAATTTCTCTGGTACAAATAAACATTGCCTATGTATTAACATGTTGACTACCACAGTGGAAACTACCATACCTGGTCAGACACGCCATAATATGTCAATAAAATGTCAAAACTCCCATTAACTCGTTCGCTACGATGGTCGATTCGACAAAAACGTCCACCACAGACCACGCATTATTTTTATCAATTATCTCTGTCACACGTGTGTGACGTCGAACTCTCAAAACAGAATCGACGAGTCACACATATGTGACGCTGGTAGCGAACGTGTTAACACGTTGAACGCCGTGGCAGACACCGGTGACCAACACCTCAAATTCAATTTAATTTCATAATTATTGATAGTCGCAAAATTCTGAGCAAACTTCATACTGAAACAATAACGTAGAAACAGAAGAACACGGCTGAGTGCTCAAATCTTTATTTTCTTTACGATTTATATTGAAAATAATATTACATCGTGTCTAATTAGGTATGGCCGTTTTCACTGTGACGTGCAACGTGTTAAAAATCGTTTTCTTTTAAATTCACGGTTTTGTATGCAAGTTAAACTGTTGAACTCCTAAAGCGACGTTCTGGACCACTGTGCTGCAGTAGTAAATTACAATTCTTTATACTCGTTTAATAAAATTTGTAATATTCCTCGTGTTGATAGAAAATAGTAGTTTCATCGCAAAATAAAATGTTACAAAAACTGCGTTTTACGAAATATTTGAAGCATTTCGTTCAAAGATTTATCACGCCTTTCACTCCGGTATTAGATCGTCCGGTGCACCTGTGTGTTCGGTCTTTCGACGAATTCGTTTCAGCGGGGAATCTTAAATGACCCTTGAAATAAACTCAGTGTGCAGCGAGATCTAAATTACGATCGCCGTGCACCTCGAAATCACGGTCGGTGTTTTCAAGGGTCTTGAAAGTGTTAATTTAATTTGGGCGAACGGATGCACTCATCCTGGAAGCAGAAACATTGGCCACGCGGAACACATGGAAGTGAAACTTTACCAGAATATCGGGCGCTGCTTTGCTCGATTTAAATGCGAGTAAACGACCACGGTAACCATCGTTCCAGCTACTTCGACCATCTCTACCGAGAGCTATTTCGTGGATTGCTCCTTGGGGAGCATAATCGAAGACTAACTCGTAAGAGCTGCCGGCACAGATACCAAGAGGTTGTTTTCAAACTGCATCAAACGTGTAACCCGATGCGATATAATTTGCTGCTCGATGCAACGATACGCTTATGCTGCTCGTATAACCACTGTGCAAATGAGGTTCGTGGAAGATATACTACTAATCAAGAACATAACAATACTCGCGTTACGACGTCACAAAAGAGTGATACCGATGGTGTATGATTCCTTGTTATCTAAATTATGCAAATTCATTGTATTGTAAAAAATTTCACTGAGCTTCACGAACTGACTCTAAACACAAACGTAATTAATGACATGGGGGAGAGTCTCCAGTGTCAGGCAGCAGAGGACTTTTTCTGACAAGCTGGTTTTTAGGCTGACGACGAGCATTCTTTTTACGAATAAGCTAGCAGACAGGCGTATTATTGAGCATGTAGGATTTATGAGAATATTGTATAGATAGGTCTAAATCGGTACTAACAAAATTTTAAGACTTTTTTCAACAATATCATGAATATTCCGACAGATTTACAATAGGCCTTCAATGTCAGGCATGTACGCACATAAGTAGAAAATATGACTGGTTACCCACATATATCAAGAATAGCAATTAATTATTAATTCGCAAGTATAGAGTTAATTGCGTTTCGCGTGTCATGCTGAAGATTTTTGAAAATATAATTGCACGAAATCTTTTTGTAATCTGTAGCAGCATAATTATAGAAGAACAGTATGGCTGTACTACTGATTATTCAACTACCAGTAACCTTGCTACGTGCCATTGAACCATCAGTACTTGTGTAATTATATTGAAAGGCGACTACAAGTTTTCTTTCTATGCTATAATGCTATTTACACCAAGTTTTGTAAAACCACTGGCTCCAAAAGTTACTGTTTTCAGGCTTTTAGAATTACCGATATCACAGAAACAAAACATAGTTAAATATAATAATAATTCCAGAGCCTGAACCTTGAACCTCTTTAACATTTATTTACTTCATAATTTTATTTCACTGTACTACATTTTCATTCGCTTAAATTTGCCTACTTTATTGTATACATTATATTTTTATATTTAAGGAAAATTGTCATTAATGGCATGTAAATATTTTGTGTGCAGGTCCCTTACAATCTTACAGTTGCACTTTTGGTCTTGATGTTATCAAAGAGTTGCCCCATTAAATAGATAAATAAAAGACTTATATCAACATAATATTATCAAAACACAATTGACTTATTGAACATGTAACGTTCCATTTTAAACGCATCAAACGATCCGTACCGTAACCTTCAGTTTTAACACACTTTTAACATCAACAGATTAACACTTTGACCGCCACGTCACCCATACATGGGTGACACTTAATTCGATCATTACTTATTTGATCCTGTCTAACATTAGAAAATATATATCTAAGTAGGTTAATTGAAACCAATAGAAAAATTATGAAATTTACGAATATTATTGATTAAAAAGTGTATTATTTTGGGGTATATTCATTCTGTATGAAAATGTAAAAAGTTTGTACTTTTCAGCTGATACAGCGTGGCAGTCAAAGTGTTAAGGGGAAATTTTTTGTGACAAGATTAATAAATCAAGTTACAGAACTGGCGAACAATACGAAGCGGTGTAGGATATTTATATTAATAATGAATTACTAACACGAGTTTAGACTCTGATGAAACTAATTATAACGCTGAAAAAATAGTGAAAGGCAACTTTTGAAAGGACACAACTTGCACTCAGCAGTTTCAAAGAGGAACGACTTTGAGAGAAACAGGGACGTGAAAGCTTTAAAACTCTAAATACTCGTATCTTCTGATAACCAAGTATATTCCGGACAATGTATAGCACTGTAAACGCCGTGAGCGTTCTAAGCGAAGTAATTAAAACGATTAAAACTCGGAAAAGCACCGAGGACAAGTACGCGTGCCGGGCTAAAAATAAAGGTGCATTCGAATAAGCGGTTTTGACACAAGCAAAGACAGAAAAAAAACACGCGCAGCCGTACGAGTGGAGTTCTGAAATTTGTTCCACCAATTGGACCGCGACCTAAAAGTGAAGCGTGAGGAATTACCTACCATTCACGACATATCCTCCAAATAATAGCAAACCATGCGGTTGACCCGTGGATAACAACTGTATAGAACGTCGAAATAGAAGTTGGATGTTCCAAAAATTCAAACGGACGAAATTGACGGCTGCAGATCCAGATTTGATATTAGAGAGGAAAGAATAGAACGGAGGAAAGGAAACACGTTTTATCCAGGACCTATTAGTTAATTTGCATTACAATCCATTATACTTAGGACGATAGTAAGCGCATCATGGTATGTGCGAAATGACGAACTCCGCAAAGACCTAAAAATCAGAACAGTAGCGGAAGAAATAATACGCTTAAGTGGCAAATATAAAACTAGATGAGTTAATCATCCTAATGATTCAGCTAAGGAACTGTACACAGTCAACCTAACCAGAAGACTGCATAGAAGGCACCCCAACGACCTTCTTTCTCAACAGTAAAACGCTATACTTAACAATTTTTTTTTATTTCCACAGATACTTTCTACTGAGAAAGCATCTACGTGCTATACCTACAAAACCCCGTTATATCGATTTACCGAATGTCCCTTTAGGATAAATTGTAAAAATGATTGGAGTTAATAAAAAAAAAAATGTTAACTAGATAGTAAAGCTATGTGTCTAATGAAAGGTACGATCACTTATCAACAGCACGATAAGCGTTCTTTTGGAAATATTTATATGTGTACGTATGAGTGTATTAAGTACTGAAATACGTTTCTAACGCTAGAAACATTGGATACAGTTTGAATATAGATTATTTCAAGTTTTGAATTTGTAACGGGAAACCTCACAAATGGAAGTAAAAATGATTTATGGAAAGTTAACGCAGTGTATGTATGAATGGATTATTTGCTATGGTTGTAGTACTTGCGAGAAGGATATTGTACCAGACGCCCTCTAGTGTCAAACTCAGGATTCACCATCACAGACTACATACAAGTTAATTAGTTATTAAAGTACAATACAAATAAGTCGCCAATGTAAAATCTGTGGTACAACATTTCATGCAAAACGGCAAAAATGCTTATTATCCTTGCAAAATTATTTCAGAAATTCGAATTTAGTTACAAACTGTAGCGACTACTATATTCTGGCATAAACAAAGCAAATTAACAGTTAAAAACTTCCGTATTTCTAGTGTCCAAATTCTATTTATTATTCCATCCAATGTTAAATACGTACGTAGCGTTAGTTCTCTTTTGATGTAAATGAACTTCTGTGGTCAGTACTCGACCTTACATGAGATTATAAAACGACGAATCTTGTTATACATTTTAGAATGGATGATGAATGCCAAACTTCAATGAGGGGACTGTCTACAGTCTACAGGGCGAAAAATGGGATTGATTACCACATTGCAAGAAACTGACACGTCGACGGAGTGAATTAATCAAACACTTTCGCACAAAATGTGCCAGAAATTGAATAAACGGATGCCAGAAACATTGCTCAAAGTATGAACATCAGTCATTACCAAAAAAACGTTGAAGCTCGTAGGTTGGGAAATATCATTTCTAGGACGGGCATTGAAACTTTCCGAACGAGAAAACATATTGTTGCCAGTGACATGTGTATTGAACATAAAGCATTCAGCCAAGTACAAGTATGAAAAATCTGATCGAATTATGGAGTGAACTCAATAGTATAAGAAATTTTTTAGGAACTAGAGAAAACACTTGAATTTGTTACCTGTGATGTATAGATTAGATAATAAAGTTATTGATACGGAGAGAATAAAGGCGTATGTTTATCCTACCCAGGACTAGCATCAAGTTATTTGACTGAGAAGTGAAGAAAGACAGCATATTTTGTCCTATACCTGCTAGTGAATTCATTTGTAAAATGGTCTACGTAAAGGTAAGGCATTTATGAATTTCCTAAATATTTAACGGTATAATAAACGTTTCTTGCGAAATACATACATAAATATAGTAAGTACTTAAATACATATGCAGACGTAGCAATTTAGGATACCTCAATGTAAACAGTAATTAAGTAATAATTATACTACTTGCGAGAAAGATACTGGGCAAGAAGAATCAGAAGCCCTCTAATGGTGAACCGCGGGAGTTGCTACTACGGAGGGAAGTCATTTTAATTGCTTCTATGCAGCTTAAATAGTTATTAAAATGCAATCTAGTATAGAGTATACCAAATTAAAGATGTTAAAGACTCATATCTTTCAATACCAAAGAATAGCAGAAGAACAGCAATTTCGCGTCTCGTTAAATGTCAGAGATGTTGGTCGGTAAATAACGCCAAGCATGAGCACTTTTGAAATAACATTATTTGAAATATTATTTCAAATAACCTGTTATTTTATTTGATAATTATTTCGTTTTCGAAATATAGTTGCGTTAGTTTATTTCAAATAATCATCTTGTATCTAAGATAATAAAATAATAAAATACTCATTCAATAATTCAACTGATGTACTTCAATCGTATCGCGTTTACTTTTCTGACATTATGGTTTTATGCTTGGTGTATTCATATTTAATTTACATTTTTCTGTTTATACGATACAATGTTACAACTATTGTTTGAGGAAAATCAACCACTTACAGTCTTGGAAAGACGTTTTCCTGAAGAATAACAGCCCCATTCCGTCTTCCGCGCCAGTAGAACGATTATTTTCTTTCGCAACTATATCAGGTGGTCCCGGACAAAAATTTCTTACTGATGAACTTCTTGAAGAGAGAGTTCTGTTCAAAGAAAATTGTAAAAATTTGTTGAAATAAAATTTTTCAGTTAAATAATTTTGATGATTATTTCTTTTGCCAAATTTCAAATAACGAAATAATTAAATCTTTTATTATTCGAAATTGCTATTATTTCATATAAATCGATATTCTCTGTAATATTCAAATAACAGTATTGCAAATAACGGACTGAAATATTATTTCAAATAGTTATTTCTTATTTTCATTTCAAATAAAAGTTGTCCAGGTCTGGTGTCGCCATTAATTTTATACTCCGTATGTTATGAAACTCATTTTGGAGCAGCATTTAGACTTCACAAACTGCTGCGTTCTTCCAAAATGCGTTTTCTCCAAACACGCGGTCGAAGTTATTGTATCGACATGGTCGATGCGTTGACCGTAGGACGTTTATAAATCGGCGGCATGAAATTATCTGAATTCGGAACGGTGTGTCGGTATGGCCGGAACGCGAAAGGAATAACGCGACACCATGGCGTAAAATGTATTGCGGGACGGAAATCACGCGAATATAAAATTAAATGGCACCGAGTCACCGCTGAAAGCCCAACTGGCCGGCACGTATCACCGCAAACGTTGTACCGGACTTTGTTAAATCCGTTTGGCGGGCGTTGAATGATTGACTTGTCGCGCTGGTGGAATCCTGGCCAAAAGCGCAGGAAGAGACGTGCCGGACGTCGCGCACGTAACCACGATAAACAATAATTAAAGGCTGAAAAAGAACGAGCCAGCGTGGCTAGCGTATAATAAAAAAAGACGCATTGCTGACGGCGCGGCGTGCAATACGCGCGTATAAATTCCACCGGAATATGTGTATTATTACGGGCCGCGGCGCTGAAGTTTGTTAAAATCGCGGTGATTAATCGCCGCACGGAGGATAAAACACATTCGACGATGTACCGCAACGAGTTCTCTCTGCGTGTGCCAGATATTACGCTCGCAACGGGGCTGGATTAGCTAATAACGCATTTTTTCCATTTTTGTGCCGGCTAATTTCAGTCGCATACCTTCCGGCGCATGAGTCGTCAACCGGACTCCGCGTGAATCAGCACCGCACGATCATTGTTGAGAGTTCTTGGCACTGATTCACCTTCTCTCAAGTAACACGCTGTGGGTTGCCCGAGGCTACAGACACTTTAAGCTCTGTTTCGAGTGGACACCGAAGTGATGCTTAGTGTCGGGAATGCGGTACCGATGACGCTGTCCGTTGGCTCGCTTTGTCGTCACCGTTCATCTCACCGTTATAGGTAAACAAGAAGGATTCATTGAGAACCGCACCGCGTCCACGTACACTTTCATTGAGCTACAGTCGCTGATTTTAGAGGATCACCACACCGAACTCGCAGGAAACAGAAGATAATTGTATTAAAATGGCATTGTCTTGGTTGGACTCGCGGTTAGTTCACCTGTGAAACGGTTGATCGATCAGGATGTAACTGGAAGACACCGTCATATGATTCTTGGGCTGGTATCAGCGTGTCGGGTGAAGTGTCGCGGAGCAATCGCGATCCAACCGCGGTCGATCGTTACGTTCTGAGGCACAATCGAGGGACCAGGTAGATGTCATTTGCTTATTCACTGTGAAAGGACCTTTATTCGTAGCCGACATTCCGACGAATCCCGTGGTACGCACGCGCGCGTTCGCTCGCTTCCATCTGAGCGGGTCAGCCGACAACAGGGGCAGCAGGCAGAACAGGTTTCAGAATTTCGGGAAAGAGAGAAGGTGCTCCGACGTGAGCGCTGGCTGGATGTCGTGGCTCGATGCGATAAGCAAGAACGGCTCAGCAGAGTATGTATGCGTTCTAGGTGGAACTATACGTGCAAGGTTATATAGTGATTCGGGCGTTACCCAGCTCGCAGAAATCTCACGTGCGAGCACAATGCCTCTTTTGTCACTCTGAACTGGCGCACGCCAGTTACTCAGGGGTGGTATGCCAGCCATCCACCGGCAGACGCCTTTTCTTAGCCCTTTAAAGAATTTTTTTTATCGTTCAGCTCCGATATTCGTTGCTCTTTGTCGGCGATACAATAGCGCAGACGTTCGCCAGTGCTTTTTGAGTACTTAAGGCGAAAAACTGACACCATCTTCAAATTGACGATTCTAGTACCCGAGACTCCTGAAAGCTGTTAATTGAGGAGGCGTGCTGCGGAAAACATGTCACTTTGCGACAATTTTACAAGAGCAGCAAAGATCTTTTATAGTACACACTTCCAGTCATGTTTACTGCCTTTTTTATTTTTCAACCTCGTTATATAAATAAGTGCTCTAAATTAACAAACACTACAGCGTTTCTATTTTAATGAATAACAGTCATTTGTACATGTGGTTTACATGTGTTTGCTTGAAGTAGTAAAAAGAACCTGCAAATTAAGAAATTGGTTCTTCATCATGTCTAAAAATTGATTTAGGAGAATACACTTTCTTATTACCTTTATTAATTGATGTGAAATTTATATCCATCTGCGTGTTCGAGGCACTTACAAAATTCTTGCTAGCCTTCTTCGTGATCTTCCGTCGTTAAAACTGTTCTGTGAATCTATGTTTTAAACCATTCATTTCAATTAGACTTAACCCTATTTCGCCAATGGTGGCTTTTTACTTTCGTCTGAAACTCTATGCACAATTTCAATAAATGTGTCTGGCTCAATTTTAAACTTTTAAGAACTTCATGCCCACTACAATTTATCAACTTAATCAAATTTTTCTTTCTGTTCTATTTCCCTGTTGCTTTTGTTACACCACAGGCAGTAAAACTTTTAACTGCGTGTGATTTTGAAACGAGGCGAAAGTTGCGTGCGGTCGAAATGCAGTAGTATGTAGCAACCCATTGCACCAACCGCCAATGGGCGTCAACAGCACGCGGTGAGCGGATTCGTCAAGCGCCTATGGCAGCCGTTCGCAGTCAAGGGGTTAAATAAAACTAAAGACAACGTAAAATTTAGCTTGCTCTGAAAACTTGGTTAATACCCGATAGTCATTCAAAGGGACGCGTAACGACGTTAATGGTAAACTGCGATAAGTTCTTCATGCGACAAAGGATTATAAATTGAAACGTAGGTTAAGGGACGCAGCCCTTTAGTCGTAATTGAAGAACAAAGGGAATCATAGTTTCGTTAACGTACAGGCTAGTAATTAAAATCGTGGACATGAATTTAAGCTCCTGTTCGGAACGGCAAAACGATGAAAAAAGTTTTCATAAATTCGTGCCTGCAAACGGTTTGCTCTCATATTGCGACCAATTTTTATTTCCGAAGTAAACGTGAAAAACATGCATATGAAAGCCTTGTGTTATATTCGCGATCCACCGACAATCTATAAACAAAATAATATTGAAAACAAGATAACTGTTCTATAAAGTACAATACCCTTGTACGCACGTAAACTAGCTTTGGTGAATCTCTGAAACATAGTTTTTCTTCTATTTCTAAAATATAAAAATTGTCGAAAATTCATGTTATTATTTTTACGCCGTTTCTCAGTTGCTGCGCGTTAAATAATTTTATCTATTCTCACGCACAAACAACAGGATAAAACCACTGACAATTTCATTGCTTCAAAATTCGACGGCGCATGCAGTTTCTTTATAATTTATCGCGAACATTAAATACTCTTCCGCAGACGTTTAACACCTTCACGTTTTCCAGCGTTTTACGACCATCTCATGCGGGCCGGTTCCCGCGGAACGTTAAAAATATAACGCGGCTGTTTATATCATTTTAATCCCGCAATAATCCCAATTTCGTACGCGCACTTTTCTCAAGCTTAACGCCACGGAAATAAAAACGAGTAGCCCGTTATCGAAACAACCTGCTTGTCGGGGAATCCAGATGTTTCGCCTCGCTTTAAATACAATTCCACCCGATGCGTTCGCAAAGCGTAATTTTATCCGCGTTAGAATGCAATTCTGCATCATCCTTCCATCGCCTTTAAGGGCAATATTCTTCCGCAGGACGACCGACCGATAAAAGAGTTAAAGGTGCTATCGCGTGGCGAGGTATAATTTAGATTGATCAACCAGAGCATTGACGTTAACGGGGAAACCCAAGGGAAAATTATGATGGCTCGGATAATTCACGTTTGCCGCGCACGATCTCTTCTCGCTGCTCCACACGTCGGACAAGAAAAATCTATGTAAGTGTAAGGGAAATATATATATACACGTACGTGTGCATGTGTATGTACACCACCGTCCAAAAGTTCAACATCGTTGCGTGAGCTCGTTCTTTTTTTATGAATTTTGTATATTTATATTAAGGAGGATATTAGAACTCCTGTTATAAAATTATAGTGTCTTTTAAGCATTTTTGAAAAATTATATTTCTAATTGTGATAGACAGTACTCAGTAAATTAAATAAGAGGTGTATAGTGCTGAACAATTATTTTCCATACAAAATTGTTTGCAGCTTCAATCATATCGAGTTTTCGACCTACACGTGTGTACTATATATGTATTTTTCGTTCAGTTTGGCAGGTACTATTTATTATTATTGTTTTATTTATTTATTGATACTTTACTTGTTCTTTCAGACCTTGAGGGGCTTTGGTCTTGCATATTCTTAAATCTACTTACATTGCAGGTAACAAATTTAAAAATAAATAACATCAATGTAAATATAAATTACACTTAAATTAAACATTACATAACATAAAATAAACATTAAATTGAGCCTTAAATGACTAAGTGATCATCGTATGGAGTATTTCTTTTAACTTAGCAAGTTAGAATTATCGATGTTGTAATTATATATATATATATACCCTCTCGGTATTATTAAAATTTTATCTGAAATATTTTTCGAAACCTCTAATTAGTTTCGTAGATCTTCATATCGATCGATTTAAACGGAACATCCTAAATAATATTTGGTTTTTAATCACTGTGTTTTGTATGTGAGGCAGTTTATTTATACTTCTCAAAGAAATAATAAAAGGTAATTGATAATACACGGCAGAATGCTCTGACAGGATTTTTACTAGAACTAAAAACAAATTTTTTTTTTTATATATGAGTGTAATGTCGCATCAAGTGCACATAGTTATTAGCGACAACTATTGGGGATTGGTTGAAATTTAAATTCAGATGCTGTTATGATATAGTCCGATATCTTTTATAAATTGCAAGGTCTGAAGTATTTCTTGGTAATCGTTAAGGTTATCCTTTAAGGAGGGACGTAAATAATGCTTTGTTCTATGGTTTGAGAATTTAGGGCAAGGTAGTAGACCTGTTTAAAAGCAAATTTTCTCGTACATTCTTCAATAATAACATAGCTCTGTAAAATTATATACGATTGAAAAGCAAGTGATGGCGTTTTCACTTAATAATGTTAGTTAAATATTAGGCAACAGTCCAAAATAATACAAGACACTAAACTTTTGGATGGCAGTGTATATCGCCTTCGGCTATATACTTACACACGCGCGGATATATCCGAGGGTGAGACCATTCTCTCCCTCGAATTCCATGGTGGTCAGCAAGATCGCTAGTAGATACTTATTCCGCATTGAGACTTATGAGCGTACGTGTTCCAGCTTCAGAATTGGCGACTACGACATTCTGACCGAATTTCACTCACTTTTCTCGACTATGTCTGATACACGTACACACGCTCGTCGGCCGTGTGTGAGAGCGCCGGGAGCAAATGTCATAGAAGTTCGAAAAGGATATCGACAAGTATTTTTCGAGGAAACCGTGATCGGTAACGAGTGGATTTTTCGAGTGTCCCGGTCATACATTTTTATCATGGATAGCTACGACGCGATTACCATTGTCATTCTCTGACAAATGTCATCGAATATTTTTCATTTGGCGACAGAACGCGGTTCCAAAAATTGTAGAACAGAATTTCCAAGTGCTTATGGACAGTTGTTACATTTCGAATGTGAAGCGGAATTTCACGGGGAGATCTATTTTATTGCTCGATTTTTAAGTCTAATAAACTAAAGGTTTACGTTTATGCCCGTGTCAAAAGTTTCTTATTGTAAAATATGAATACGTTATTTCTAAAATATGTATTTGACCGTACATGTAATATTTTATGTGTATACTCTTTTACTATAGATTTTTACTTTTATTTCAATGAAGCAATTTTTGTCCTTTGGAAAAGAAAAAACTCAAACTACTTATTCTTATAAAACGCAGCTTACATACAAATTGTTTAGAGTTGACACGTCTTTGAAAATATTTATTGTCGCCCTCGTGACACATTTCTCGACACAATTCTCTAATAGATAAATCAATTGATTCTTTATAACAAAAATATTGGAAATAATATTGCCTAAAACTAATATCATTAATGAAAATATATTGAGAAATTAAAATAATTTCTTTCTCTAAAATATTAGATCAAAAGAGTAACTAAATAAGAATTTAGGAGCGACGAAACAAAAAATGTAATACATAATAAACTCTACATAGATCATTCATAATACTCTTTTATTAAATAATCTGTATCTAATGCATTAAAAAACTTAGGAATCCAAAATGAATGTTATATTTATGATAACTTTCTCCTTCTGAATATTGTAAGACACCTATTGTAAGACCGTCCAGAATATGCGGTTCAAGATCATGTACTCGGCTGCAAAACGACTTGCCATTTTCAACAAAATCCTTCATTTTCCCCCTGCTGGAATATGCCCTATTCGACTTTTTTTGTCTTCGTATAAAACATGTATTCGCTCTGTTCTAGAAATAAAATAATCTGTGCGCCTCTGCAGTAGCATAGAATATTAAGGGTGCAGGGGATTTGTTAAACGATTGTAAAGGAAAACATTACACGAAAAATTGCGTAATCAACACAAAGGGAATAGTCCTAATTACCGTGGGGGAGTTAGTTCAAATTGTCTCCGAACGGCAACCCAAACTTCCCTGTGTGTACTTTCATACGAGTCTCAATATATCCTTTGTGCAAACGTATGACATAACTATGTGGGACGTGCCCGAGTAGTTAAGTACCCATACGTGTTTCTCGTCTAGCGTGTGGTTTATTTGCACGCAACTATTTCCAATCCAAGAGCCGTATAGAATTAGAAACAGGGACGTGCAAATTCCCAGAGTCCCTGAGATAATCCTCGAGTTTGTTTACTTACAGCAATGGGACCGAGGCACGAAGTTACCGTTAGGGGTGTACGAAGAAGAACTACGCGATACCTCAACGAAAGGCTGTTTTGCATTCAAGAAGCACTGAAACACGAACGAACGAACGAACGAACGGAAAAAAGTTTCATTAATGAAGTTCCTCTATTTACGTGTAAACGTATTTGAATTCCCTACCGTGTTGAATTTACAACTCGGGCCTGGATTTAGTTACAACTGTTGCGGTGCAAATCAGGGAACGCTGCTTCTATCCTTGATCTACCTGTTATTTTTACGATAAATTAACGAGTCTAACGGATCAACTAAACTCTGTGCATCAAAAAACAGAAATCACGTATTTGCGGCAGTTGCAACACGAACATCGCCATAGAACAAATACGAAGCATAAGAAACAAAATTTAACCCTTTAAACTCCAAGTATACCTGCCAGGCACAGCCAATATTAAGCGTTCCACTCCAAGTATTCCTCTAAGGCACTCCATTGGTTTATTAATTTTACCTACTAATTTTTGTATGCCATGTAAAATATGAAATATTTCTTAACACGGAAAACTAAGTAAAGCGTAAAACAAAATCAAAATCAAAGTAAATAAATTCATAAACATTTATCATTTTTTCTTTTCAAATCAAAACTTATGGTTTTCAAAAATTCACGCTACAAAAGCGTGATGGAGTTGCTGGTCGATTGTATCAAACAATACTTGGAGTGCAAAGGGTTGAAACATTTAACAGTGTAAAATAACCTTAAATTTTTTAAAAGAAATAGGTCTTTTACGTCGAGTATAGAAACATAATAAAACCATGTTAACACATATGTATATAACATAGAAATGCTACTACCCACAACATCGCTATACACATGTAACAAATAGTATTATTCTTATAGTCATGTAAAGTATACGTAAGCTGTAGTCACTAATGTCTTAACAGGGGATGTGATATTAAAGAAATAAATAAAAAAAATAATTTCTGTGCAATTTTAAAATTTAAGATTTTTAACAATTTTGATAGCAAAAGTAGTGTTACAATGTACTTCAAGGAATATTGTATTTTTCGCTGTAGCAATGAGCATGTTAATAATCTGACAAAAGTTAATACGCTGTATAGTTTAGACTAAGAATATGTTTGCAAACTGCTCATTTTCGCTTATACGCCAGTCATGGAATATAATTGCGTAACCATACCCTCTTAGAAATTTAAAAAAATACTTAACCAAGGAACCATCCATACTTTCCCGAATATGAAAGGTATCTTTGGATACCTCTGTACTCCATGCAAATTCATATTAATTTTCATGAATACTTTAATGTTAGAAAACAAAAATACATTAATGCATTATAATACAAATATAAGCTTTAAAAAAATAAGAAGAAATTAAGAAAATATTTAATTAATACAATTAAAGCAGAAAATAGAAAAAAAATTAGAAAATAGAAGAGAGGAATTAAACTTTTTTGCTTTGGTGAGATATAGTTGTACCCCAGGTACCTTTATATGGTTAATTGGCACATGTATACCTATTTGCAATCCTATATCGAGTTTTCCGCGTTGATACATATTATTTTAATACTGCGATTGTATACATGTTCATGAACTGTCCTTTCACGAATGTGCTATAACATAATCAGTTACATCACATGTAAATCAAACAGACGTTGAAGAGGCACACCATCTGCTTAGACGTAAACGCAACAATCTCCAAAAAGGTTTCTTTCTGTATGCAGACTGTATGCAGAATTACATGATAATAAATTATAATATAAACATGGAAAGAAAAGTTTGTTTTCTCATATAATATGAATTCATATATTTTATATTAATTATAGGCATGTGGTCAAAAGCTTTTAACCAAATGAATCGAAGATTTCACTTGCACAATAGGACATGGATAACCCACTTACTGTTAGTATAATAAACAACTACGTTCAGACAGAACATTATATACATATTAGAACGGAAATATGAATATGTGAAATATACAAAAGAAGGTCTATACTGCGTACTAAATAATGTTTTAAAGGATGCACCATGATTAATTATAGACTGTAAACAAAAGTAAAACACATTCGTAAATACTAATTATTTAGTATAAATATATTACTACAAATGCGGAGCTAGATACTAGAATTTGAGAATCGGAATAAACTATAAAATATCGGTAAAAGCGGCTAAACGCTCGAGGCCCAGCAGGAACATAGCGTCGACCGCAAAAAAGTGAAAGATTCAATAATTACAGAAGCCAGCAAGAATAACAATTTCCGAATTTTTAGTGCCACGAACCTGGTAGTTAACGGTGAATTGATCGAACGCAGGAAGAAATAGAAAGCACAGACATTAAACCGTACACGGTATCCTCTTCTTTCCGCTAAAGTTGCCCGGTGCTTCGCTGGACCCTCTAATTAATCGATACGATCTCGCAGGAAGCCGTCGGTATTCACCGGGGCAGAGGATGGCGAGAGAAAAAGAAGCCGCTGGCAAGGATAAACTAACGACAAGTTGGTCCTGTATGCACGCGTCACTGATGTGACCGAGCCAAATACCTTTTTCCCTCATAGAGCCGGCTAGACCGGTAATTCCAGCGAAAAGAAGAGATCGTAATTAGGTAGCTGTCGCTCGTCGTGAGGAGGGACAAAGACGGTGGTGTGTTGTATTAAACTTGAGAAGAGACACCGCTCTCGAAAGAGAATAGGAGGGTCGGGGAACCCTCTATTGCCGTTCGCGTGGTGCTCCAATTAGCCGATAAGATCTTTTAGTGGAGTGGCCAAACCCTCCATGCCAGCCTGGAAGGCGGAATCGTTGCTTTTTGAACGAGAATCGGTGGTCGCTTTCTTACGACAACGCGCAACTATCCCACGTATACACGTACGTGTTCCAAGGAGTACTCGATCGACGGGGAAATGGGTTAAGATCGCCTTGTTCGATCGTAGATACACGTTCGGCTGATTATCTAACGTCTGCTTCCGCAGCACAACAATGTCCTCGAAGGAAATGGGTATTTTCGACGCCCTATGAATTTCGTCGTTTAAGCGAATCACAGGAAACGCGGTCGCCCATGCGAACGGTATGGGTTACGTTTACTCTACACCGAGCCAAGTGTTTTCTGTCTGAATTATAAAAGTTGACGGATCCGCGAGGATTTAAAATGCAATGGACCTTTTCAACGAAAATAGGCTGCACGCTGGCGAATACGCTGCAGCAACATCGCAACCGGGAAATAGGTTAAGATCAGTATAAATATTTAAACGGGCTCATGAAAGCGCGGCCGGCGATTATCTCTTAAAAGGAAAAACGTTACGCGTACCCTGTGTAATGCATTTGTTAGTGTTTCCCGAAATTGCTCCGCTGCTTTCAATTACTTGTAACCCCTCTCTCTGTGGTTTATTGACACTGCAATTTCAACCTTTAGGGATGAATAGTAAACTTCATTCTGTAATAATTCAAGCTCGCTATTTAGATGGAAGAAAAAAATTAAGAAAGTACAAACATCAGTGAAGAATTACATATTCTATACATGTGTTTGTAATATTAAAAGTATAATGTTTGTTACAGATAACAAATACTGTTGATCTTTGTATATATTACCGGTTGTATTTGTAGAAAGTAAGCAACTAATATTTACTAATATTCAATCATTATTTTCGTATAATATAAGACTATTTGCTTTTAACACATTTGGCATTACAGTACAAAACTATAAAAATATACAGGATATATTAAATACGTATATAGGAAAGACTTAATTGACTTGTAAAAATAGACAAAAGAGCTTCAATGAACATACGCTCGAAAATTAATCGTTTTTGTGATATTCGTAGTTTGTCCACACGAAGCGCAAAATAAATGAAGGCTGAATGGGTTAAGAATGAACTTCTTGATTCGTAGTACAGTAGAGCGTCAATTATCCGAACCAATTGGGACCGAGGTGGTTCGGAAAATCGAAATCTTCAGATAATCGAACAGTTCGGATAATGAAACATGCATGTACTTACCCAGTTTATAACTATAGGAATTAAACCTAAATTTACCTATTAATTACAAGAGTACTGCTGCTGTAATTTGAAATGTAGTGTATACTACGCAAAATATTAATTCATTTTTGAAGAAATGCGGCTACATCAATCGGTACCTCTACACCGGTTCCATGAACTGGTGGGGATAGCGAAGATGCAACACTGGTTCGAATAACCAAGGTTCGGATAATTGACGCTCTACTGTATAAGCATGCGGCCATAGAGTCAGAATTCGCCATCTTTTGAATAATAACGAGCTGTGCCGTACGTAAACACGTCAGTTCCAACGTTTCAACTTTCGTCGCGGTATCGCATCAGCATCGTAATTGCGTGTAGAAACTCGCACGAACTGGTGGATTAAAACGCGACCGCGCAAACGTACTCATGAACGCAGTAAATAACCGAGCTTCAGCCGAAAATCTAATATACGCAGTGGGGAACAAGATAACTCGGCGGAGCAGGACAACTTGCATGCAAATGAACGGGCATCTCGTAGGAGCGCGGACGCGAAAGTGTTCCCGGAATGCTGTAATATCATCGTTTTGACATGCGGTGGATTGTCGAAAAAAGTTACAGCCGGCCGCCGAGAGTGACGCCGACTAGCCGGTGCATATTGCGCTTCGAATTACATATTGGGAGCATAACATGCTACCCGACTTACATCGCCGCTCAAACGTCTACAGGACACTTGCTATAGGGGAGGCTTGCTTATAAAGTCCTGGTCTCCTAAATCGTACCTCAGTGATTTCTTTGTTATTAACCCTTCAAGCTCTGAGAATTTTGGAAAAAAGTGTGTACCAGGTGCTGAAATTTTCCTTATAATACGTGTTAAACTGAATATATCATTATAATAAACGTATAATGTCGATTGTTCCTTTGTTTTAGTGCTCTGAAACTGCAAAATGTATAAGATACGGGGTTTATATGCTCTGTACTGCAATGAACGTGTTAATGAATATAAACGATATCTGGTGGTCAAAATATGAATTAAATGTGCCAAGTGGAATATAGACAAAAGATTTCCAGATTACGTCCTATTTTGTACGAGCTATAGATATTTAAAGAAATCAGGTACACTTGACGTAACTTGTGACCAATTTATTTTAGCTGATGATAAACTAACAATGCAGTTTTATTTTGTGTCATTGGGTTTTGCTAAAAAGAAGAATATTCTGCATTCATTTTATGTATATATTATATATATTATACAGATTAAATTAGTATTTATGTATAAATTCATCGTATTTCTTAAAACGTACCAACACAAAGTATCTTTTGGTGATGTTTATATACGTCATATAGGTTAAAAAGAAACAAAAATGTATTATTGTCCCAACTGTTATTTATAAAAATGTGATTTAATACTCATCGCTTTACGTTGAATATTTTCTTCCTTATTTGTCATTGATAAAATATGAATTAGGTAATATTAATGTAAATGTGTTATTTTTAAATATTCTATTTTGGATGTTTCTATATTTGTTCCTAATGTACGTAAGTGTGCATTAATAAACGATTCCATTACTCATCCATATTTTTATTATTATTTCGGTTGGCAGTTCTTTTGGAGAAGGTACGATTTAGAAAAGCGGTTGCTGAAAACATACTTATTACATGATGTTATAAAACGGCATATAACAAACTAATTTGTTCTTGAATAAAGGTTAACTATGTAATAGTAGGCGTATTGAACATCAAGCTGTAATATCTATTATTAACTTGTGAACAAATTAGTACCAAATGGGAAATATAACGTAAAATATCTTAAGTGGTACAATTTAGGCAATTCTCCCTTACTTTAAATAATCCCAATCAAATTATGGGATCGATAAAATGTATTAAGAAATACTATCTCTACTATTTTATTCATGGTGAATTCAAAATTATGTTACAAAGTTGGTAAGCGCATTCTAGAGATCAAAATTGGCGAGACAATTTTAATACAGAGGGGCGTTATAACCATTTGTTCATGAAACACAGTTACTTTTAATTAAATCGTCCAATTTCATAACAAATACTTTGATACGAGAACAACGTATCTGTTTCCATCATATAACATCAAGTCAGTATAGTTATTAATTAAAAGTTCATTGCACACCATTTCTGTCCTATATTAATAAACTTCACGTATAATTCAAATGAACTTAAATACATTCTAGTTTGAACTTTTTTTGCCCCTTCTGTCCTACAGAAAACGTTTACAAATTTTGTA
This sequence comes from Macropis europaea, assembly GCA_916610135.2. NCBI lineage: Eukaryota > Metazoa > Arthropoda > Insecta > Hymenoptera > Melittidae > Macropis > Macropis europaea. Next base: position 19,435,276 of record OU744349.1, read on the forward strand.
ACAAGACTTCGGAAACATTCTCTATAATAAGGAACCATGTACTCAAAAATACATTAGAAACTCCGGGAAAAATTAAAGTATTTAAATCTTTCTTTCATCGCTACAGATTCCCCCACTATATTTTGCTACAAGTGTTTTATTTCAATTTAAAAATGAGACACTCAACTTGGAAAACCCTATACGTTTTTACTGTGTACTGAAGATCACTCTTGTGATAAGAAATTTTGTTTTAACTCGTAACTACTACTACCCAAAATTTGTAACTTAAGTACTACCAGGGGGTCCCTGGGACCCACTCCTGAAATTTGCAATAAAAATCACATTTTGCTTAAACAGAAGTTTATTTCTTCTTGATGAAACCAACTGACCAGAGAATACTCCGAAGCACGATTTTCCTCCACCAAAATTTATATGGTATTTTCCAGAATTTTTGAAGCACTGGGACCCCATAGTATTAGTTATGGGTTAAAAGAAAGAACTGTCCTAATACTACCTAGTACACGCTTTGCCAGGCGGCGAAGACTTCGAGTGGAACGTTCCACGGCGATCGGGTCACCATCTGCTATAAACGTGCATAAGAAGCTGCACGGAAGACTCGTGCACGTGCCTACACGCGAGCTTTTGCACCAGCTGTAGGCCAGGCCGAAACGAAGGCACAGCTGTTGCTGAACCTGCGACGATCGATCTTGTGCATATTTATTACAGGACATTGGACAGAGGAACGTACTCAGAAATGATTATCCGCGTTGTTACGCGCATAATGGCTCTACGGGTCATATGATTTCAGCTGTAAATGGAGTCGACAAACGCGCGCAGCTACCGAGGAATTGCGGTAAATCGGCCGGCCGTGACGTTTAGTCGATTCTAAAACGTCGGTCATTTTTGTCATCGCCCTAGGTCCGGAAAAATCGAATCACTGGCCGTTGTCCAATATACTAAAATCTCGATTATCCGACCGTTCGTTCGTCCGGACACTGTCACTGATAATAAAGTGGCTTGGAAACGCTGAAACGAACGGAATCAGTGATGAAGAGAACATCGAGGGGATTAAACGGACCTTTATTGTCAACGAAATGAGCCATCAAGGGGATGACATTTCTGCGAACAATATTCCTACGCACTCTTAGGCATTTGTAGTTTCAGAAAATATTGAATCGTTTTTTATTGAAAGGGCGCATGTCCATATTTTGGGGAGAACTAAATTATGCGTTTAAATTGTTGTAGGTAATCCAAACAAACATAAAAAATGTCTTTTGATATCTTCTACCGATTTCGATTGAAGAAACCGAATAAACATTATCTCGAAGAAAATTAGGTAAAGTTTCCATTGCCAGGTGTCATATTTTAAAGAATGGACATACGGCCTTCAATAATCAGATGGTGTGAAGTACAAGGAGAAAGAAATCACAGAAAATTACTAAATTTAATGGAATAATTTAATTGTATGTGTGTAACCTCACGGACTAAAATATGATTCTTTATGTGGAACGTAGTTATAATGTGAGTCGTTCGATTATTTGAAAACTTCGATTATCGTGTCAGCCTTTAATAGTTCGAACAATCCAGGTCCCATCGCAGCAAAGTGTTCCAAGGGAAGAATCCGTCTACTGAATAATGTATGTTGGTTAAATTTATAAAACGGATTTCTGAAAATGTAACTCAATTATTTTGTTTCCTAACAACTTATTTAGCAGTGAATTTATTAATGCGTTTGTAGCCTCCGCTAATCATATGTCATGTAGTCATAATCATATTATAATAATACGTGGTAAGCAGTAATGTTTTAACAAAGCTGGAAATTAATTTGAATACGTACGAAATTTTAAAGTTAAACGATACTCGTACATATAATTATAGTTTTGTAACAACCATTCGATCTGATTAATATCATTAAATGATTACTTTTTTATTAAACTTCGTAACAAGTAAGTTAAAAAACTTTCACAAAATTTCAAAAACATTGGAAAATCAACTCACACAGACCGAAGAATTCAATGAATATATTAGGTTATTAATATAATAATTAAAAACTTTCTTTGTTTCCGCGAATGCTGTCTAACATTCGTATCAAAACGCATGTAAAATACATTATAAAATCAAACGACGTGAACAGGAGGCACTTACTCAAAATTAATCGCGTACATTATCGTGTTACAACGTGATATACGTATTTAAGTTTAGACGTAAGTTTTCATCCAGCTGTTAGCCTGGATGCAGGCGCAGCTGTTCCTAAACTTGCAACGACCGATCTTTGGCATTTCCTTCGATGCTCGGACCAGCTCACAGAATGACATCGAGGTGTGGTGTATTGAATTATCGACTAACGCGTGTTGACCACTCCCCACAAATCATACAGCCGTCTCGAGTCATTTATTATCGTTTTAAGTGATTACTTAGCTCGCCCGCCCACTAAAAAAAGAATTAAAATAGTGATTGATCGTTTTCGATAGGTACATTTAAATTAACACGCAGGCTGCTATGGCCGGTCAAAGGACTATTTTTAAACTTTTCATTCGAAATTCTGCATTCATTGTTATCGTTATCGTCACTTGACTTCACGATGTTTCGTATAATATACATATAATCAATATTTGCCCGTACTAAATTGAATATCCCCTACATTCAATATTGCAAAAAACATAATTTCTATTTAAAGGCTGGTCATTTAACCGGTTCGGTAGAAATAGGTATATGTAAATTGTCGGTAGGATTAGTGTCAAACAAAATTCTTAACTAACACCTACAGGATTTCATAGAAGTTGGACCAAGTAGAGAAGCAGTTGCAATTCCGTCTACGACGATCGATCTTCCGCGCTATCATCGAAATCCAAAGGAGAACGAACAGGACTGTTGCTCGCGTGTACGACATTGTTCAGTGCATGTCGTCCTACTTGGCACGCGCACAATGTTTTAATCTTTACTCTTGATCGTAAACACTGGGCAGATTTACACGAGTGAAGAGACACGCCGGGAAGCGCCTCGAAAACAATTCCACGGTTAAGCAAATGAATAGGTCTGAAGAAACATGGCACAGATATGTCGACCTTTCACGTAAATTTTAATCAGGAACATGCCGGTTCATTTTTAACGAGGGTGGCGTTTCAAAGGCGATTAAAACTGCTCGTGTCTCTAAACTGTATTCAACGTACAATTTCAAAGACGTAAAGGACGCGACGTATTAATTAAACTGCATGGGATTCGAATTGTTCGTATTAGACGGGCGGGGTGCATTGAACCCAATTAAACGCAGGAAGGCAACCGAATATTTTGCGTCGCGCGACCGTCAATTAACAGTTTAATCGAAAACACCATGCGCAGGGAAACATTTAAAACATTTGGTCGTGACAACTGAAATTCGGAGTTGTTTACTGGTTCAGAGCACTGTCGTTCCGCCCCATTCTCAAACGCTCGGGAATAAGTCCGTGAGCGTGGCCACCGCACGAAAAATTAATTCACTCGAAATTTTCTGCGCACCCTCTGCTCTCATTTCGTTCCTCTCGGAACTCGAGGGAAAAACTAGGCGGAAAAAGAAGAGGCAAGAAGAAAAGCGCTCTCCTCCGACGCGCATATTATATTAGCATCGGCCGCAAGATTTCGCGTGCGGCTGATTTTGCTTACCATTCGGGAAAAAGGTTTAGCCTCGAGATTCAAAGAGGACAACGACACCGGGGAACAAGGGAAGAACCGTGCGAGGAAGACGAAGAACAGAGGAAAGAAGAACGAGGAGCAGCGGGGGGTGAACGACGACGCCGGAGGTGGAAGTGAAAATTATTCTCAGAGAATTTCACTCGAGCACCCGTCGCCGCGGCGTGGAGCCTAGAAAAGAAGAAGAAGAAGAAGAAGAAGACGAAGCAGCAGTCCACCAGCCTCTCCTCTCTTTTTTTCTACCTACCCCTTCTGAACCTCGACCGGTTCTCTTTTTGTTTTCACGCTAGGCGTCCCGAGGGGGATGCGTTAAAGCCCGCCTGTAATCCGGGCGATGCAATCAAGTAGATGAGACAGGACTGTAACCTCTTCTATCCTTCCTCTCCTTCGCCTTTCGCTTCTCGCTCTTACCCTCTTTCTATCCTTTTTTCGCCCCGACGTCCCTTCTTCTTCTCTCTTTCGATCGCTCTTCCTCGCTCTCTGGTTTAAAACCGTCAGATCTCCCTTTTATTGCACACACTCGTTGCTTTTCCCTTTCTCTGTCTAGCCTTGCCGCACAGACGACAGTCTCCATCTTGCTTCTTCGAGAGCGCACAGCATAGTCATCGATCTCCTTTCTCGCTCTCTCACCCTCTTTTTAAAGCAACCTCCTCCTTCTCCCAGCATGCCTCCATTTGCCTCTCCGCGCAGAAGAGCCGCGGCGGTAACGAAGCTTAAGCCACCCTCACAAATCATTCGTTTTACTCGCTAGTAGGGGCATTAGTACGTGCCACGTTTGCCCCCCGATGGTGTGCAGGCAGACAGGACTGGAGGGCGATATCATTGGCAGCACCCTTCGAGGAAGCCGTGTACACACGCATAGTGAAAGAAGACGCGCTACGGTTGCCTGGAGTGCAGCCATGATAAGGCGTACCGTCGTCAAACTCACGCCGGGAGATATTCCACGAGAGATTCTTCTTCTTTTTGATTCTCTCCTCGCTCATGAGACAGAAGACAGGGAGACTGTGCAGGCTCCTGGGTGGAGAAACGAGTCCGGTGAATTGCCTCTCGTTCTTTGAGTGCTCATTGGCGCATAACCAATGAGCCCGCGTTTAAAGAAATTTTTTGCGAGACTCCATCACTCAGAGAGCAAGGGAGAACTATACAAGAGACAGGACGCGGATAATGCTGGCCCGTTAGCAGGGGTTTGTAATTGTGTCGGCGGAGAAATGTCGGCCCAGGAACGGTGGTTTATGAAACACTCGCGTTGTAAAAAGAACACTGCTTCGGGGTACTCTTAATTAGGGAGTACATTCGTTAATTGCTTCATTTACATCGTATTTATTTTACGAGCATGTTTAGGGGGTAGTATCTCATCAAATGTTTCCGAGAATCAAGGAAACCGGAGGAAATTCTATGAATCCGTTTTTGTAATTTTCGTGTGCGAGTCACGCAAGTAGACGTGTAATTGTAGCTTTTACCCCACGTTTGTGACGACATTAGCCTGAGAACGTGACTCTATTAGTCAAACAGTTACTGTTATAACTAGGAGAGAACAGCTGAGACGGACTTTTGAACATACAATGCGCGGAAATCTAGAATCAGAAAAGCACAATCTCCGACAAAATGTTCTCGATGCGCGTCGGAGCATACAATTCATTAAGAGACAGTTGGGAGTACTACAATAATTAATTACAAACTTCCCGACTAACAATGCCACGGATCACACAATTGGAACTACTTCATAATAAAAACATTTGTCACATAGCGAATGTCGACAATACGAAGCATAAATTATGACAGGGAGCGTCGTGCTGAAAACCGTACAGGAAACCATAACACGCGTTACCTAAATGGGGCAAAAAATGCTGATTTTAAATACGATGCATGAAATATAAAGAGTTTCATTGTGCAAGCGTTTATTATTCTCTCGTTTCGGCCTTCCTCCCGTGTTCGGACACGTGCATTATTAATAGACGAGAATCACGGGCGCGCCATTTCGAATAATCGCAAACGTATCTCCAGGTAATTGAATTAGATCGTTATCAAACGGCGACGTCCCCTATTTGTACGGCGGGTGGCCGGATATTTGGAACAAAATAGACTTGAACGATCGGGACGAATCGGGAGGTCGGAAACGTGGCGGGATTACAACGATTCGTTGACCGAATGCGGCCGAATCGTACGAATTGCCGAACGAAAAGAAGAATAACGAGATGACTCGACAGAATAATACCGTAGTATCGCATGGCATGGCGTATGCAGCTGACGATGGAGCGCCGAATGCGGTTTTGGAAAACGGGGCAACGCAACTATGCCGCAAATAATTATTGGCTGGCCCGACAGGAGCCCACGTTTAATCGTCCGTACGACTGCATATTAATAATAGAGAGACATTCAACGTGGGCCCATACAGGCGTCGACTGCAGTTACCCGCAACGGATGCATATTTTTGCATCGGTTCGATCGATATACACGGCGATTTTACGACCGCTGTTCGATCCTGACGTCCCGCCTTCTCGATAACCACAAACTGTGTTGGCTGACGGTTCTACAACGAAATCTTCATGCCAGAAAATATGCATTACGTTATTATTATGCTGTGGTCGCTTGTGCAACCCACAAGTGTCATTATTCGATCGATACACGCCGTTTTTTTTTATACAATTTTAACACTGGAATTACTAAGGCAGTCAAAATCACTGGTTTGCGATTTGAGTATGTACGATTTATTTTGGACGCCTATTATGTTTACTTTGAATTGACGCTGAATGTACAGTATAAGCTATAATTTAAAAGAGAATTTTTCCAACCAGAAAAATATATGTCAATTGCTCCAATTCCTGAATGAAACAGAACTATTCACAATTGTACTGTAACTAAATATTGTCGTCGCTAATAACCATTATAGTTGATGCGACGTTAAGAGAAAAGAAAAAAAAAGTTAAGGAAAAATATAAATAAACATTGTTTCCTTGAATTACGTATTTTTTTTAAAACGTGTCATTTTGAGCGCTTCGATAAAATAGGTGAAAATTAATCGTTGGTAGATCCAGTGTTAATATGATATAGAACTAGGAAAAATATTTGATATGCGTATTTTTTTATGAAAGTTACAGTTGCAACAGATATTTTTACGTTGTAAGAATAAAAGAAGAATCATTAAAATAGTCTTATTGAAATAACAACATTTAAATGATTATATTTAATTCACTGAGAGTAGGAAAGATTCTTCAGTTTCATTTCGTTTTATTTCGTCGGCATCCAACATTGTTAAATAAAGTCTTCATCTCGTTAATTACAATAACGTTCACGTGAATTGTGTATGTACATGCTTACTAAAACATGTCGACATTTAATTTACCATTATGTTGGTAATACAAGTAAAGTAGATCCTATTAACATTTCGTGCGAGTAATTAACTGTCCTTTATCCACGCTGAACCAAACATTCAAAAAGTACTTTTTGTTCAGAAATGATTTAATCAGCAGACTTAAAATATACAAGATATAATTAAATTGAATTTTTACGTATATTACATATTTTATTAATGAATAATGATTAGCAAATTACCTTTGTGTATAGTACATTTGGTTTATTATGTATTTAATAAGTTTTTGTTGCACTGAAAAAAGGCAATGTGCTTAGTTTTTAAACATTTAGAACTGAAGATTTGAATTTCAAAGGTCCACTGGGGAGAATGATTACCAGCAACAAACATTTCGTCCATTTTCAACCACATTCTTTGCACTTCTTTATTTTTCGTTTTTTTAATTACACAGTATAAGAGGTCTGAAATTAAATGTAGCGTAACAAATAATTTGCAGCAATAGTCCGATTTTCTTGTTAAAAAATGTATTCTTCTAATAGCAGTAAATTATGAAGGAGAAATAGTTTATAATAGTTAAATGACGAAAGAAGTACAAATACATTTCTTAAGGAAAATTTAACTAATAATTATTACACTAAATAAATCTATCATCTTTATTGTTATACTATCAGAATCATCACGACCATGAAAAATGTTTAATTTTTGGGAATTTTGTAATTTTCGAGAATTGATTCAACAGTTCTAAACGATATTATTTTCATTAGAATACAAACTGATGCAGAGTAATTGAGAAACTTGAATTTTTCTATTTTCAATTGTCATTTACTAAATACTATTTATTTATATTACTTCCAGGCGTTTTTGAACTTTAAAACACCTCCTAGAGGAAAAAGTTTCCAAAACTGTCTTCTACTGTATAACTATAGTTACGTAAGACTATATTTTCCCTTCTTTAGTACAATTTCTCTCTTTCTTCCTCCAGGGGTGCGAGTATGAATCTATGAATGAAAGAGGCAGAGGAATAAGGTGTACTTTATTACGACCAAAGTTAAATATCGTGTAATTGGTGGAAAGTTATTTTATGGGCGGAATATGACCTTGCACGATCTAGTCTATATAATAATACTGAAAGTACTGTACAACATGTCAATAATGATTTACTTACAATATGCTTTCTTCATATTTTAAGGGGGGATTCTCGTGTAATAAGTTCAAAAAATTAATTTATTTTCTCTTGCATAAATTAAAAGTACATTTCATAAAGAAACTCTTAAACATTTGAGGTCGAATTCACAAAAATTACGAAGTAACAGCCCATTTAGTAGAACGCGACAAAATTCGAAGCAGCAAGCGGTTGGCGACAAGTTTAACTTATTAATTGTAATAAGTACATAAACCAAAGGAATAATATTCGAGTGACTGTGACAGGTGTTACACTGCACGCCAATAACGACTACATCGCCGAAAAGTGTTGACAAGGTTGTACACTGTCTCAATAAATAATAAAAAGTATTCAAATAAACAAATTTTTTTCATAATTTGAGAATATCTATATCCCAAGGTAGTTTATTTCTACATTATCAATAGTTTTCTAAATAAAATTTCATAAAAATCACTTGCTTTTAAAACTGTTACTCTAGAACTCCCCCAACATTGACAATGAGTGCCACGCTGCATTAACTGAAAATGACAACATTTCTAAATTTTTATATAAAATTAATATAACCATAAATTCTACTTTTTTTAATCAATAACATCAGTAATTCTTATAATGTTTTTACTGCTTCTATTAGAATTTATTATGTACCTTTATTAATAACATACGCAGTAAAGTAAATAATGATTGACTTTATGTGTCACCCAGATACGGGTGGTATGGCACTCAAAGTGTTAAACCAGGCAACTATCTCACAGACTCAATACTTTTAAACCAACACTGATTGGTTACAGATTGCTGTTATTTAATACGATACACATCGGCTGTGCATAACCAAACGTAATAGAAAGCTGAGCAGTCGGTACAATTTGTACGAAAACGTGTTGTAGAAGATAACAGAATTTGTAGAAAAATGCATAACCAGGCTCGTGGAACAGACCTCCTATCCTGTGCAAATTAAAAAGCAGCCAAAGCGATAACGTCGGAGGGGCGGCGGAACGCGATGCGATAAAACGGTAAATTAAAAACGAGCGCGATCTCGCGAGACTCGCGCGAGCATATTCATACACCGGTCCCGTGTTCCCGTTTTCCAGTAAATACGAGCAAAAGAGTCGCGGAACGAAGCTGTCCGACGAAAATCCGGCTAGATAAACCGACGAACCAGCACCGTACGTCAACCGTCCGTGCTCGTTACGCTACGGGAGATCCTCGTAAAAGAGAATAAAAGATCTACACGTGGACGCCTAACATTTTCGGAACAAAAGCCAGTAGCATAGGTATGCGCCGTGGCGGATATGAGCGCTATCAAGAAACAAAGGATTTCTAGGCACGGATGCACGACTGTCGTCGCGTGCAAACGCGGAATGGAAACGCGGTCGTTTAAGGGCACTGCGGCGACATTTTCCAGCGGTATCGGCGGCGCTGTCATTAAATAAGTGCTCGTACACGCGACTAACCTCGGCGACGATTCGCGAATGTCGTTCGCCGCGTTAATACGAATCCTGCTGGCCAGGAATCGAGGAAACCGAGCGACAAAATGCGAAAGCCGGACGTAATCGGCTTATACGGACGGTTTGGATGCGAGGCTTGATATCAGAATCCATATAAAGATGAGTTCCACTTTTCGTTTTTTTATATTTCCACTTGCCTCGGTTAAAGGCCGCCATAAAGGAGGGTAAATGCGAGCTGAATGTCGCGGAATCGTTCCTTTCGCGCAAAAGATTCCTTTCGTTCCTTCGCGTTCCACGTTCCACGCAGGAATTAGTGGGAATGTGGTTCTCATGGACGGTGAATTCAAGCGACTCAGATAGGAGTAAAATCGTCCTGGGATTGGATTTAATTTTATCGGAACGCCCGAGCGTAAAGGGTAGGAGTGTGACCTCGATGGAAATTCGTATTTCGCCACTCAACGTTTTCCGATCATTAAAGCTTCTTCCGATGAACCAAAGATTAATGTGAGTTCGATACATAGATAAGGGATTCGCCAGTTTCTACTCGTCCACTTTGCGCTGGATAATTTGATTTTAACCCATTGTCGCAAATGACGGCTATAGTAGGCATATATATGTTTGCTAAAAAACAACACACTTACCAGGCGAAATTCCTGTACATGTTACCGTCATCATTTTTTTTAAAAAAAAAAACTAATAGAAATCGTATTAATTAACCCTTATAAGCATTGTCTTTTCATCTAATTTCTTGTAGCAACAGAGGAACATTTAAAAAAAATGTGTTTCTGAGGCTGATCTAGAAAAAAAAAGTGTACATCAAGGGGTTAACAATACTAAATTAGACGCAAGTAAGAAACTGCTAAATGAAGAGGATTCCATTCAGCCTCGGATAAAAGTCATGAAGAAAATAACGCTTGGTCGTCGATTCGAGGAAAGCCAAATTAAATGGGATCAGAGATTTCTTGTACGACGTGAAAGCAACGCGAACCTTGTTGCTCCTCGGTCGAGGAGCTGCGTCTAATCCTCGCAAACGATACTCCACGCGTCTGCCGTTAAAGCTCAATTCGCGGACAGGAATTGTCTGGACTATTTCCAAGGTTTCATTTTACAAGATCCCGAACTTTTATCCGCCACTCATCGCCATTCACAGCGTCCTCGACTTCGTCCCGTCGGTTTTGCTCCCTCGCAAAAGTAGCAATGGCAATAGAGGTATCCCAACTCCTCGAGCTTTACAGCTTTTGGGGGGCTTTATGTTTTTTTCGACGCGTTGTATTCACCGCGGCTCGTTTAATGCAAACCCAACAGTGCCGGGGATAATACCCGTGATATCCCTTCACCCCTCATTTAATCCCATAGCTGGCACAACAGCGAAACTTAAAGCTTTACATTAAAATTTAAGGACTTTTCAGACGGCTACAGGACGAACGGCCTTTCATCTACCCACGTGTACTAACACGTGCGAGAAATCTACGCGGGTATTTGGTCCGACATGTGTGTCCCGGGCTTCCGGAGCGTTCCGACAGGAAACGCACTGAGTGCTCCCGCTTTATATCCATTCTGTGCGTTGTGTGAGCGTGCCCATCGTCGGCGATCCCTTTTACTCCCGTCGCCTGGTCGGCTAGTCATCTGAAAGCCGCCATCATATGATGTTTTAGGGTAACTAGGGACGGATCCAGTTCTCGCGGTTTCAGGCACGCCCCAATGGATTCACCAACGCATTGGCTTTCCTTCTTCGCTTCACGACTGGCTTTTGTAACGCTGGAGCCGCTTGCGGCTAAACTGGCTCTTTACAAGGGACTTTTTCCGACAGAACGTCTTTCGGGAGGAAAAGTAATTACTCGAATCCATTAAGCCAAATCTGGTTGCGCACACATTCCTACCCACAACTGATAGGACCTTTATGAAGTTGGAAATAAATGTGAAATAAGTTGTGTAATCATTGCAAGATTCGACAACATGTTGCTCTATGCCGTAGTTTAGATTGCAACGAAAATGTACGTATTATAAACCACTGTGTATATCACAAATCTCACCATGGAAATTAATTAACAATCAAATCTTTTTGCTAATATGGCCAAATGCTTCTTGAATACAGTTTTTACCAATCTTAGTAGCTGTTGCACGGTACATTCATACACGAAATGTACCGTTGCAAACAAATCATAAAACAGGGAAAAAGGGTCCCGCGAGCCCGCATATCTGCGTTGCACCCGCGTCCGAAGGCCTGGGCCGTTCTTCGGCACCGAAGGAGCAGGTAGCCACAAAACAATGGCCGAGCCGAAGCACGTCCAAAGTCAGGAGCGCGAACCTGGTGACTTCTTGAAAATTAGGCAAGGGGTCACAGGTCTACGCGCCTCCACGTGCAACGCAGATACCTACTTTCCCCGTTCGGGAAAAACCCACCGTGCTCAGGGCTGTACTTCTAGTCAGAGTTGCCCCGAACCATCGGACAACTCTGATTGGTTGTGCAGCCCTCCTACTACATAGCATTTTAACACTCAGAGTCTTCGTTAAACCAACACAAAGCATCAATCACGAGTCGGTCACAACATTTTCAACCAGTCGAGTCTTGCACGACATTTTACACTGTCATACACTCGCAAACATTCACAAACACTCACAATCTCTGACTAATATCTGTTTCAAATATACATTCTCACTGTTATCCTTATATCCATTTTCAAATTACCATCCCCAGCACGATAATTCGTCCTAGGGAATCTCATGCGATTCGTGGCGTCGATATAAATCGAGACGGAGATTTACAACCTCCGTTGACTTGGCACACCGCGGCCCTGTCTCCCCGCGATCGCGAGAAACAGTAGCTGTGAATTCCTCAATAGTTTCTGGTAATACTTTGTCCTATTCCTGTTGTGAGTGTTTCCACAAGTTATTTTGATTTTGTTCAGGTATTTTTCGGATCAACTGACTAGGCATTCTCTCAAATTGATTCAAATCGAACAATCAGGAGGTTTAGTTCATGATTTGTATTTCATAACAATCTTGCAATTTTATTGTTTTACATAATTTTTATAAACTTCCGCAGTACTCCATGTAAAAAGACATTTTCAACAGAAATGCCAAGACTTATAAACGGCTGTTTAAGTTCAGGAAAGGTCTCTCAATGATTCTTAGCTGCGAGAATCGACGCAAACGAAATTCTTCCGATCACCCACTTATGCTTAAAGTGTCCGCGGATCCTCTCTTCGAAGAATAAACCGACAAGAACTGTCCGAAGTGCTTTTAGTTTAACTAAGGACCGATCTACATCTAGGCAACCATGCTTTTCTTTCCTTCCATCCGCCCTTCGCCTCAATTTTGCGGGAATACTTTTCGTGAGCCTTCATTGTTATTATTTTCTTTTAATTGGACAATGTTTCATGGAGCTACGTTCTTCCTAGAACGTAGAAACATCTGCTCCCGAAAAAAGAAACGGAACTCTCACGTAAATGAAGTTTTTGTCCGAGCTCGCATCTGTTCCCTTGCGAAAAAAAAACATAGAAAAAAGGAGTCAAGAGTTTCCACTCTAGTCATAAGGTAAAGAACTGCTGCCATATGACTTAATCAAGAAGCAACGTTCAGTTTAATTCATGCGGTAAAATCTGTCACGCCTTCTGTGTGCTAGAATGTATGGAAAGTACGAGCGGTCTTCGAGTATGCAAAGAAAAAGTGTGTCTTAACGTCACACAATTAACTGTTTTGTTTACATAATAAAGAGATTTGGTATCCTGTACAATCTAAAAACTTATTCCGGCAGATTCATTTCTATCCTTCCTGTGGAGTTGAATGGAAAAACCAAAAACTGCATTTTCGTTATTAGATAGTTTTAATTTCCAAATAGGTAAGAATGACATCTAAACGAGAAAAGGGCTGTCTATGGAAAAGGTGTGTTAGGTGAAGGAATGGTTCAATATTGTTTTGCTTAATTTAAAACTGGAAATTACTAGCCTGAAAAATAAAGTACGTTTAGGCCAACCTTCTACTGCTAATAACGATCAAATTATGGTTGTGATCAATGAAAGTCCGCGACACACTGTTAGAGAGTTAGCTAGTATTTCAAATTTTGCCAAAAAATATAGCCCACGGACATTTGCTAAAACTGCTGCGTTGATTGGATTCCAGATAATTTGATATAACAAAACTTAATGGATAGGGTGTCTATCTGTGATGCACTGTCCCGGCGTACCGTTTTTTAAACAAACTGTCATGGGTGATGAAAAACGGGTCATATACAACATCGTTCGGAACAGGTTATAAAGTAAGCGATGCAGAACATCATTTGCCCAACCCGAAATAATTGTTCGTCCGAAAAAGATGATCGATATCTGATTGGATAGAAAAGTTCAAAATACCGTATTATGAGCTTTTACGATAGAACCATTCGCTAAATTCTGAAAAATGTTCTTCACAATTGGATCAACTGATGTTTATCATGCAGGAAAAATATCTGGAATTAAATAACACAAAAGGTGTCATGTTCCATTAGGACACTGTTAGACCCCAAGCTTCTTTTACATCTAGACTAAAATTATTCTTGCCTTAAAGTTGCCATTTCTTTCGTCCTCCTGAAAACTCCCTTAATAAAAGAATTCCATTCCTTGGAGGACACCAAGAACCACCTCAATTGGCTTTTTCTGTAAAACTCAGAGCAATTCGGGGCGGATGGTATATTGAATTTACCAGAAAGATTAACCCTCATCCGTTCCTTGTGTCGCAGTTGTCTCACAAAAATGCGATAAATATAACAGAGCAGTATGCCTTGCATATCACTTTATTATTCGTGAGTAATGCGAACAATCTGAATAATCTTATGCCTGACTGTACAGAGATTTCATTTTGTTATTTTCCATAAAAGAATTTACAAATTTAACCACAGTAGAACCTCGATTATCTGAACACCTGCCATCTGAAAATAGATCATTCTACGTCTGCTACAAGCTAAAGTAATCATTAGTGACACTTTGTACCTAATTTCACAGTACTAAATATTTTACATTCTAAAATAAAATTATCATTTTTATGTGAAACATAGTTATAACGCGAGTCATCCTGTTACCAATTGTAGGCTGGATAATCGAGGTCCTACTGTACATACCTTTTCAGTATATTGATTCTGTACCATTGTTTCAATTTGACAAAGACATACATTAAGTTAGGGAAATTAGGGACGGCTGAGGGTTAAGGAAGGTCATTGAATAAATCTGTGCATGTACAGGATGAGCCAGGATGGGTGGTACAAGCGGACAAAAGATGATTATTCTACATGCAAAAATAAATTGAAAATGTAAAAGAAAATTTACCTGCTACGCAGGCACCTGACTGTATAACTCCGACTTAACGGAATTCATTGGACGCGACAATGTTAATAGTGAATAGTGTTATGAATAATACCAATTTGTAATACATTTTAGCAATTTTAATAACATTTATTAATCTTATACACAAGAACAACCGGGATTAGTTATGTATAGCCACATCAGTCGCCAGGAGTTAGCCAAGTGCAGGCATGCGGATAAATTTTCAAATTCGATTATCTCGGAAACGAAGCAATTTACGAAAAAATTTTATTCTACATTTTCAATTTATCTTCGCATGTAGAATTATCTCTTGTTCGGTTGTACAACCCGCTCTGGCACACACTGTATAATCGAATCAAGATTTATCAGGTTTAAAATACATTCTTGTAAATATTTCTGATAAATCCGCACGATTTTTACAGAAAGCCAAATATTTTGATTGATCTAAATTGCGCACGATTCCCTTACGGATATCGTCGGGGGAAAATGTACCGCTCTTATCGAAGCCCCGTGCACGCGTTATCTCATGCGGGTGCTTCACCAATATTTCAACACCCTATTACGAAATCCTGTCTGGAAGCTCGTCAGGACCCCAACCTTATTTTATTCCGAAACTGCTCCGCGACGATAACTCGCGACGAGGTACCGCGTGGGATCGTAACAACCAGGGAAACTCGGTCCTGGTGTGGTTAACTTTTTTACTGCGGAATCCCGACCATCGCCACCCCGAAAATGATTATTCCTCGCTTTACAGCTTTCTTGCGCGGGTAGGAGGTAGCTCTCTCTATATCCGCGGTTGAACGCGCCCGCACGCGCACACGCACGTACACGCGTGCACACGGATTCAGACACAGGCAAGGGGGCTACATTTCCCACAGGCGCACTAGTCTTTACGTGAATTGCATTAGGAATTCGGAATATCCGGCGAACTTCCTACGCGCTGATCACTTCAGAATTTCAGCAAAGTGCACGTCGATTCGAAGGAGCTTACACCATAAATTTTGTCGTACGTGTGTAACGCCCACTTCGGAAGTAACATCGCATTACAGATGCACAAGACGAACGTAGCCTGCTTCCCGTAACCCTCTTAAAGAGACCTTGAATGACGCTATAATTGTGATATGTGACATTGAGATTTTCAATGGGAACATAAACATGCCCGAACCTTCTACACGACGATGTCATGAAGATAACGTCGATGAATTGTTTTGTAAATTATAGGGCATTGCACAGAATCACCGGGGAAGACATTATGATGTGTCACTTACAAGGAACTACTGGCATCTTAGAGGAGGACTATCTCTTTAACCGTTGGACTCCTGGGGTTTCGACAAACCGTGGGCATACCTACATCACTCTTATCTTCTTTGACTTTTTTCGAATATTAGTTGTCTTGTTATATTATGTTAGGAAACAGATAAAATGTTGAAACCTTGGGAGGAGGAAACGTACTTTCGAATTTATTTCATAGCATTTAAATTACAACCCACTTATTTTTAAAGAACTATTTTTAGAATTAAATAAATGTAAAAAAATTAAACTGATTGTTTAACATAATTAACTCTTCCGTTATGGGGCGCAATAAGAGAAATCTTCTGAGAACATAAAAATAAATGATAAATAATAGTTCTTTTGAACTGTGGTTCGATATTAATACGTCTTTAAATTTTCATATATAATTTGCAACTAACGAACGGTTTTAGGGGCCACTGTACTGGCCTTTCGCGTACGAGAAGTTATATTTTCAGATCGTATACAAACAGGCTTCGTAGCGAAAGGTTTATGAGATCATATGAGTAAGTAATTTACTTGTTAATAAGATATGCAGTGCTAAAAAATCTCCACGGAATGAAAATGTAATATAAAATACAGAGTATTTCTTTCATTATTGATATTTAATAGATTGTCTAAAATTCTTAACAATTTTGGGTCTCTCACAGTTCTGAGCAGTATATTTCTCTTTATTGAATTTTCATAATATTAATTTATTCGCTCCTCCAGAATTTAACTTAAAATTGTATGTAACTTCTTGATTGATTGTACAGTTTGAACCAGCGGCTACTTAATTGTTTAGAACAGTGTATAATTTGGAATCTATGGGAGGAAGTTGTTAATCAGGCCTTTACAAGTTACTTCGGTATTATACACATCTGCGTGTGATGTAGAAAGTCCTCGTGCCTGCATGCAAAAGATGAAGATAACAAAGTTCCGAAATTACTTTTTTTTCTTTCAAACACACTCGACGAAACGAATACAATTATTCGGTTTTCCGTGACAAAAAACAGTTTCGCAACTGGCATTGTGAGAGTGCTTCGACTCACGCATTATTATATAAGTAATCCTTGCAACATGTTATTCCGAGAACTCCATTTTTGTGTAACAAGATACAAAAATTGCAGATACCTTTTTATAACACGGTTCCAACATAACCGTGGACAGCATGCATATTTTTTTTAACAATAAAAATCCTTGAAATAAAAGTTATTTTTCTTATCCTTTTTAGAACGAAATATAAATGTCTATACAATTTTATAGTGGCATATAACATGAGCATAGAGTAATTGTATATTAACTTTTTCCGACGGACATTCAAATCTTTGACATAATGGACTGAAATAATAAAATAACGGAATAATTTCACTCTTTCGAAAAGAGTTTATTTTCGGATCGATATTTCTTATTCGCTACAGTAAGTACTTCAATCGCTTATGAGAAAATCCTGTATTTTAGAAAAGGTCCCATTTAATGTCTATGAGTTATATCATTGTATCGCACGCTTAGTTTAAACTTTAAACACACTTATCGACTTACTGATGCAAGGAACATTTATACCGTGGGGCGATTCCCCCGTTCGATCATTCGGCGATACAGTAAGAAACAGGGAGATCTCCACGACTCGTTGACAAGCTGTTAAGAAGGAGAAACGACTCTAAAGGGCGCGGTTCCGGAGACTCAACGGTAATAAATCCCCGCGACGGCGTGCCATTATGCGATACGAATGATTCCGAACAACAGGGGATAAAGGGCAGCGGTGAATCGGTGCGGTTATCAAATCGGAAGGCGGAGCATGAAAAAAGAGCGCTGATGGTGTAAATTGTAGCTTCTAGACTGGCGCTAATAGAGACGCGAGCGCGTTGCGGAATAACTCGGCGGAACGTGCGGTCCGCAGCCACTGTATCGAATGCGTTGCTGTGTGGTGCGAGTTAATGATTCCGCGCGGTACTCCACGTACTGTCGCAGCCGTCCGACACGCATCTCTAGAAAATTCTCATTTGAATTGCAGAAGTTGCAGTTGTGCGCGCGAGCGCGCCCGCTCGCACGCTCGGGACTGCAGTCGACTGATTGATTCATCAAAGCGGCACGAACAATTACGTCAGCGAGGCAGGTGCGAGGAACGAAAAGATTTCCCCACCGCTGCGTGCCACACCTTCCCTCGCGCTGAACCAGCCACCAACTGCACTGCTCCTTGCAATGCTTCACCGAGAGCCTGTAGACAACACCACGAAACTTTGTCGTACAACAGTTCCCGTTGTGCTAGCCCGTGCGTGGAACGGCACACACGGAGAAGGGTTTAAGTACACGTCTGCGCGACATCAAGTACAGGGTGTCCTATTTTAACCCTTTGACTGCGAACGGCGCCTATAGGCGCTTGACAAAGCCGCTCACCGTATACTGTCGACGCCGAAAGGCGTTCGGCGCAATGGCTTACTACGTACCACTGCAGCTCGGCCGCCTGCAGCGTTCTCCTCGCTTCCAAGTAGTCCGCAGTCAAAGGGTTAATCTATGAATACAGTAGAACCTCGATTATCTGACCTCGGGTCATCCAAAAATTGGTCATACTATGTCAATAACGAGGTAAAATTATCACTAATAACAATATGTACTTAATTTTGTACCAATATATGTTTTATATTCGAAAATAGAATTATCATTTTTATGTGAAATCCGGTTACAGTGTGAGTCATTCTGTTATTAAGTAGAGTTCGGATAATCGAGGTTCTACTGTATGTATATTTCGGAAAGTACGTCCAATAGAAAAAGTAGGATTTCAGGTGTTCGAAGAGTTTGATGGGGACATCAGAATATGTGGACAGAAGTGAT
The DNA here is from genome assembly GCA_916610135.2 of Macropis europaea. Lineage (NCBI taxonomy): Eukaryota > Metazoa > Arthropoda > Insecta > Hymenoptera > Melittidae > Macropis > Macropis europaea. The sequence goes on from OU744349.1 coordinate 19,454,236, forward strand.
GGCATTCAAATTATATTGCAGACACTTTTGAATGGAGCGTGGTACATTCTCTTCTAATGAATGATGCAGCGTTACGAGATAAGTTTAACTATACCATATTTTGTATGACTTTCTTGAGAAATTTGCAATATACGCAACAAAATTGATAGTCAAAAGAACAAAAATGTTTAAATATCTAATGTCTAATAGATAAGATTATTTAAGATCAAACAAGATAGAGAGAGCTGTTTTGACGGTCTTGTCAATTTTTACGCTCGTTCAACTTATATAACTGTTTATACGCAAGAAGCAGGGTAAAGTCTACATGTGCCGTTTTTTTTGATGTGGTATAAGTGCGCTTTTTTTTTCCTCATGATATTTAAGATATTCAATAATATACTAACTATAAAACTATATACTACTGTTGGGTTTACAAATTTGTGTTTGTAAAATTTTGGATAATGCAAGATTCCTATACGTTTGAAATGTGCCTCTACAATTGATCTGAAATGTTTTTAATAATATTTCGTTTACTTTTATTGTTAATATAGTCCATTGAATGTTATTAAGAAGAAATAAATGTTTGTTTATGCAAAATGTGATTTTTATTGCAAATTTCACGAATTGGTCCCAGGGATGAGCTAGTAGTACTTAAGTTACAAATTTTGGATAGCAGTAGTTACGGGTTAAAAATATTGTTAGACACTAATACGCTTGTTTCACGTTTTTAAGATCTTAGATACATATAATTTTATGATGTAACCATTTTTATAAGCATTACCTAAGTAAACGGATGTTTTTTGTTGACTGCAAGTGGCTTTATAGCGCTTTCAAAAATAAGGAATTGTTGAAACATAACTGATGCCAGAAGTATGTTTGGGTGTGAATCGAAGTAAATTATTCGGATATTAAAACTTTAAATAATATTCCTGATGGACAGTGGGTATACAGGGTGTCCTAGCAAAAGAAGAACACTTAAATATCTTCTTCTTTTTTAATGATATGAAAAATATTCAAAACACAATTTGAGTGGTTTTAAAAGAGGAATATCCTGGAACGAAAATAATTTTTGCGGTAACTTTTTCAACTTTTTGTACGGTCACCGGTATTTTTTTGCAGGAAAGCATACATTGTTTTTTATTGCATCTCGTAGCGGACTTTAAAATGCATTGAAGCACGTCTGACCGTGAGATAATCTTGAATATAAAACAAGTGATCAAATTCCAAGGCAATGTTAGGATGGTATGAACTTACTGTGAATGCAATAAAATGCTCAACGTGATGTCTACCGGCAACCATACGCTTTTTAAAATGAGCACTCACGGATTGTGTTGCTCTTTCAGTTGTTTCTAACGTAATATGAGCACAAGCTCTAATTATGCGATTCATCATGTCTTGCGGAGTTGCTATCAATAAACTGTATTGTATGGGGTACCACGACGATGGTTGCCCAGCTCACTATTCTACGCTGCTCAAGTACTGAACCAAAAATTCCCACGTACGTAATGGGCGTACAGCTTGGTCAGCACAATCACTGGATCTGACCCCATTAAATTTCATTGGGGTAAGTTAAAAGAAGAACAATAATTTCACATACCGTTCTAACACTTTTGGAATTTGATCACATTGTTTATATTCAAGACCATGTTAATTATTTCGTAAAGTTTTCACCGAAGCCGCGTAGAATATGATACGGTCGACATTGAAATAATCTTCTTTCCTCTATCTCTCCAAAAACTATTTATATCTGATTAACAAGCTTTGCAAGACGTGCGCACTTGTAGATTAAAATGGGACACCCTGTGTGTACGATGTAACAGCGCTTGCATTCTGACTCACACGGTTGGTCAGAATTATGAGTTACGACACTTCTTGGTGAACTAACGGCTATTCCTACCTGAAGTTCAAGTCGAAGCACATAAATTATCGAAAACGCGGCAACTGTGTTCGATAAGCTACGAGTTGCACGTAACCCCCGGAATTATTCCATCCTCGTCGACACCTTGGGAACGGAAGAAAACAATGATCCCCGCTGTGAGTCGTTCTTTTCGCTCCAACTTGTTCATGACACGTTCCTGCGGCCAAACTCGATTCGAATAACCCTTTAAAATCGAATTTATCGCGATTCCGGCGCAACCTCCTTTACTGGCAATTAGTATTTGTTACACAATTTCATACGGTTCATTCAGTTTTGAACTTTAAACGAGTGGAACTCGATCGATCAAAACTGATGGTTTAATCGACGCGCCACGCTCAGCTGCCACTTTACATTAACCGCCGTGAGGTTAAACCATTAAACGTATTGTATCACATGTACACTTAAGTTCAACTTTATCCGATGCGAAATTTTGTATCGCGTGCATGCGCCCTTAATGTTTATGGAGAAACAGTATTCTTATGTTTGTAACATTAATGATCCATTGAGCAGAGGTACGAGGGAAAATATGGAAATCTGTATTAGCTTTAAATCGAAACAGAAAATTTTGGTGTGGGGTGCATTAAAAATTAGAGTAGGCATGCATAAAAGTTGATTATTCGTCGTACAGAAATAAGTTGAAAATGTAGAATAACATTTGTTTGTATAAAGTTATATTAATAAACATTTTCAAATAATAAAAAAGTAGACAACACGGTTTTCAAATAATAATAACAAACCGGAATAATATTTAAATTTATTTAACCGAATAACACCTAAACTGAATTTTGTTAAAATGAATGCGTCATACGAAAAAATATTATTGTATATGTTTACTTAATTTTACCCGAGAAATCCTCTCCTTTTCGGTTGCAATACGCTTCCAATATGTCTTGCAAATTAATTTTGTTTAACTATTATTTAGCTTATTATATTATTTATAGAATACTTAACCTGTGAAAAATTAGAAAAAAGGATGAAACGTTCAGAATTTCGTTACTGCAAAAACTTTGATTTCGACACATGTAGCAGTTTTGCAACATGTATGGCAAGGGTCGTATCATCGACAGTAGATTGTTAAAGCGCAGGCTTTGGACAATTCACGTTTGACGTATTTCACAAAAATTTCAGAGACAAATACAACGTAGGTATTCAATGAAACACTCTTAATCGTGATGACGTCATCGAAATTTTTTCCATTTGATATAGGTCAAATATACTTTTCACTTAGAAATAGTAACATTCTTACGTGAAAATGTTTTTCGTATGATGTTAAGATTTTTTATTCTGTTTGTCACGAACTGCAAGAATATTATGAATAGTGTGATCATGTAAAGGGTGTAAATAATTTCCACGTTTTTTACAGATGAATCTTTACATCATGTCCAGTAGAGGTTTTTCTTGATTTTCCTTTATATTGCAATGGACGTATGAATTTTTTTTCTCGGTATGTATTTTGAATTTCAAAATCAAGATGAATTTCACTTCAAGATTTTTAACTCTGTTACTACTATAAACTCACATGCGTGCTTCAAAAACTCGTTTACATACACTTAGCATTATACGTGTCCGGGATTAACTGTTTATTGTACACTATGAACCGATGTATTTAGACGAATAATTACATCAGCATACTTTACAGAAATGTTCATGTCTCATAAAATATTTTACGGTTCAAAATAACTCAACAGCTGAGATCATATACATTACAGCACTGAAGTATTCAATCTAGCACGGGCTCCACCGCAATAACTTCCCCATACATTTATTACCAAGCGTCCTATTGTTAGGGTTAAAGATCTCCATCAAACCCGGCGATTCATCTGTAAAAACCGTCATCAATCATTTCTTTACACCCTGAGTTCCGAAAAATCAATTCACGTACGTAGGACATGTCAGCAGATCGTATGTTACAGAACAACGGAATTCTCCGCAGAAGCTATTAGACGCGAAATAGAAAAGTTGTCGCAGTAACCCGGAAACTTTTCAGCTGCTCTCTGCCGTCCAGCGATTATACACAAATCCCCAAGTCCCATTTAACCCTTTCAAATCGTATATCTTCAATTGAAGAAACAGTTACTCTGATACATTACTTTCCAATGGGCTGGGCAGAGATGCCGAGGGGCTTCCGGGGCTGGGTCGTCACCGGCAATAATTCTAAGAAACGGCTGCGCATTGAAAGGTCTAAGAGTCATTACCAGAAAACTCGGCGCACGCCATCCCGACGGAATATACGCGGACAGACGAACGAGCCAGTTTATCTTGACCGTGCTGAGAGGGAAGATGCATTTAATGTATGATCCTTGTCGAAGGACCGAACATTTTACCCTCTTAAACATTTTCCTTCTAATATATTCCGACTACGCCCTCTACCATTGAATAGAGTAATAACGTCATGTTACCTTATTATGATTAAGGTTTAATCGACGAAATTGCATCTGTGGACTTGAGACCAAAATTATTATTACTATTTATTGTATGGGTAAACATCCTCTGATAACAATGTACTTCAGTTAATTCGGAGATAGAGATATACAGTTGGAGATTTAACACTGCTGAAGTATTTAGTATTTTGCGTGAGTAAATTTTAGATCGCGTGTACATTGGTAAGTTACTTGTACCAGTAACTGGTACAATAGCTAGCCAGGCCCCAGCCTCGCGGCAAGTAGGTGTTTACAATGGTAAGTTACTTGCACCAGTAGCTTGTAAGTGGACTAGCCAGGCTAGCAATTTGTACCAATTACTGGTACAAGTAACTTAACAATGTAAACGCAGCCTTACATAAGTACACGCGTCTCATGCTAAACTAACATTGTTTGACTAGTGAAATAATTGATCGAAAACAGAACTATGGAATAGAACTTCAAGTGTGGTCAGGACATCCTGAATAGTCGCTTGCCATCCGTCGAGTCAAAGCAGCTGTGGCTTCAAACTGCGTTGTCTGTTGTTTGCAGAACTCAACGAAGCTACGTTTTTGGCTATAATAGGGACTATGTTGCGTTTGGTGGCCAAAAGAAATTAGCATTTCCGATTGATCACCCTGAAAGTACGAAAACGGACATCATCCACGTGGTGATACATTTTTTTAATACGTTTTATGATCTGCAGAGACCTCATAAGAATGTTGTCGAGTATCATAAATGATAGTATGCGGAGGTTTTTGCACTTACGTCAGATGCTCCGTTTATAAGCTTACAAGTCCTGTTGTGACGTAACACAGTATATAAATTTTAAATACAAAAATCAGGTTATAGAGACAAACTAGGTACTAATTTTCTTAAAGTTTATCTAATGACAGATATGTGCATATAATTCTGCTTTATAAACTTCTGTCATTCGACTATTTGTTTATTCAATTTGCGTAAGACATTTTGTTATGGCTACTAAAAAATTAAAACACACTATTCATAATGTTTTCAAAACTTTCGAAAAATAATTCCTACGTGATGCTTGAAAAATTTAACATATGAAAAAAATCTGATAGATCAACGTTTAGAAACATAAAAGAATTAATAAATATGAATTAAAGTGCAGTAATATTTATCGCAGCGAGAAAAAACTTCCCTATTATTAACACGTTAATTGCCACAGTGAAAATTATCTTATCTTGACTGATACATTACAAATGGCATACTTAAATATGGATTCTTAAGAACATAAACATTGAACTATACGATTGTACATTTATCATTTAATGTTACTATATTAACATTAACATCGGTTGTAATTAGTAATTATGTAATTTGAAAAACCAGTATGGCAGTCAACATGTAACAGTATATTTTATTCTGCATGCTAAAATATCCTGCAATGTTCGCCCGAAATTCATTAACAACGTAAATTATATAGCATTCTACATGGTAAAAATTATATGGATTTATATTCAAATAACAGTAGCAATTTTCAATTGTTCGTAAATGACGAAGGGGAACAATATTCATGCGGAATATTTAAATTTCGTTGCGAATCACGCAATTTTCCCACGTTCGTCCGTCAATGAGTCAGCGATCGATAGCTAGAAGAATTTTTCTTCATATGATCATACGAACTTTTTTCATTATTTCCATGTGCTAAATTCATGAGTGCTGGTACGCTTCATATTACGAAACGCTCTGCATCATATTTCTTAACTTCCATGCAAAATGAATATAATTTCGAAATATAGAGTTTTTATTCAAGTTTATTTATAGCCTTTATATTTTTTACTACATTTAAAAGATATTCATTCATATAATACATAATTCAAGTAAACAATAACAGAATATACTGTTAATGCACTAAAATATAATAAGGTTGATGCATTAAAAGTTTTAACCTAAAACATATTATTCATTTGCTTTATCAGTTTCTAATTTAATTATGGTTAGAAATTTTACAATTATACCGTATTTATATTTCTAAAACGACCCACAATGTTTACCCAAATTTATTAACAACATGAATTGGGTAAACTCTGCTTATTGTTAGTCTGTGATACTAGTTACTCCATGATTATTTTTCATTCGTCTTTACCACGAAGTTTGGCAAACCCAATTTAGTTAAAAAAAAAAACTAACAGACAGTGTTGGTGTTCCAGTATATGTGGCGGTAGAAAAGTCAGTCAATTGAAGTTAGAAATGATTAAATGATGAATTATGATCGGGTGAGAAAGTATTTTTGTTCCAGGAGAGTATTATTTGTGTAATTTTTCAAACTAATTGAGGACGTCTGCTTGTTTATACAGGATGTCCCAGTTTTTTCCGACCAAACTTTGTAAGTATATTCTATGAGTATAAATAAGAAAAAATGTTATATAAATATAGGCCGTTTGAAGCTTTATTAAAAAGTTATAATAAGCATACGAAATACGATGGAAACGGTAACGGGCTTGCGGTTATTATGATACAAAGTAGAGTATTAGTTGCTTCTAAGTCTGCTAGGAATATTATAATACTTTCAACGACCTCAGATAACAGATGCAGCTCGCATAAACAGAGTAGAGGTGAATGTCACTGATCTATTCCTACTTTGTACTTACGTATAAAGCAATCGCAAACCCGATACCGTTCCCTTCGTATTTCGTGTTTTTGTTATAATTTTTTAATAAAGCTTCAAACGACTTATCTTAGAATACCTATAGAATACACTGAGAATATTTGGCCGGGAAAGACTGGGACACCCTGTATATTATATGTGCGTTAGGAGATAAATAGAAAATTAAAACTGCAGGTAAGCGGTGGTGAAATGACACTAAACGATAATAAACAAATAACTGGTCACCATATCACGGACTAACCAGAGTATGTATTTCGTGCATAATCAGTTTTGTATTTTTGTAATGACACATATACATATACTTACTAAAATTCTGTTAATCTATTGTTTGTTTATACGACGATTGACCTATCATTATATCTTTGACTCACTTTACGAACATACAAATATTAACAGTAAAGACGTTGACTCCCGCGAGGGTCACCGGTGACCAGCGTATTAAAATTTATTTAATTGAATATTTACAACTTTGAACAGCATTAATGTTGTAAAAAATAGAAGGTTAAGCTGTGCAGCTGAGTAGTTAAATATTTTTTTCTTCGTGATTTTTGGCTGCAATGGAATATTATAATGTGTCTGGCCAGGTATGGGAGTTTTCACTGTGGCAGTCAACGTGTTAACACTGCCACAGTGAAAACTGATACACCTAGTCTGACACAACATAACGTCCTATTTGAAGTATAAATCCTCGAAGGAAAGAATAGTTTACTCTATTAATGCATAGGTATCGCCTTATGCTATTATTACAATATTAATATTATCCTAAAATTTAAAAGAAGTATTAGTTATTTAATGAAACAAAAAATGGCAGTCAACGTGTTAATAGGAAAATTCTCAAACTATCACGCGCTTACCAGAGTTTACTCTGCATGCCATTCTACGTAACACAAACTATGTGGCCCTTTTTCTAGTGATCGTTGAGAAACGCTATTCACGCACAATATCTAAATTTTTAACGCGCGATTATTCGCGAATCACGCAATTTTCTCACGCTCGTCCGCCAATGAATCAGCGATCGATAACCAAAAAAAGAATTCCGTCAACGTAACGCGTGCGGTTCGAGGGCACAAAAGGCCGCTATTTCAATACGACCATAGAATGATCGCTTTATTTCTCGCACAATATTCGAACGTGGAATTTTCACGGACGCAGGTAATATCTGTTCTCGCCTCAGTTTAATCCTTTCTCTTCGGTTGAACTTCGCCGGGCGGGAAGCTTTGAAAAGCCCAGCATTAGACAACAGCCGGCCAACGTTCGGCTTAATATTTGCGGCTCGTTTTTCTTCGTCAGAGAAACGACGTCGGCGTCGGTGTCGACGCCGACGTCGAGCTACCCGGAACGCCGAGCACTCGATGTAATCGTCGGCACGCGTAATTTACGGCGGGAGTTTTCAAAGTCTTTAAAGCTTAACGCGCTCTTCGTTTAATTACTCCCGGCGCAGGCCTGCTTCTCGATCTCTCGACATATTTTCATCGAGATACATGACGCAGACCGAAAGCTCCCCCACGACCAGTGCAAGAGACAGCGAAATTATTCCTGTCGGTGTGTTGATAATTATTCCGGTGTAAAGCTTCGATGAAAACAAACTATGCAATATTGAAAGTAAAAGGAGTGCGGTTAAAGCGTTCCCTCGTATAGATGGACTATGGATGTTTATGCAAACATATATTTTTTACTCTTAAGCCCTCTATAACTGAAACATCTTTTGCGTATGACGAAAATAATACATGAGGTAAAAGATGAAGATAAATGATGGAGTTCGCATCGAGGGATATAAACATAATAATAAATGAACAGAATCCTTGGTAACACTATAGTGGTAGAATATAATTATACACTGTGATAAATAAACGAAATAGGATTTAAAAAATATAGGTATATAGATATGTAGGTGCTGTAACTTCCAAGTCACATAACATTATAGAGGATTAAGTATATTTGTAGAGAATCGCAACAGTGTTTGCTTACCGAATATACTGGTAAAAATGAAATGATTTTGTTAACTTCATGATGCAATAACAAATTTAAGCAAAATTATCACAAAGCTTCGGTTATATTTTCTACTGTATCTATTATTATCTATTTTTAAGCAGTAAAATATAGAAACTGCGTCGTCTAAAGTTTAAAAAGAAATAATTTTAGTGTACGATGTGTCATACAGGATGAGTCACGCACTTAGAACGGTTTATAACTCGAGTTTGGTTCGAGATGAAAAAAAGTTTTAGAGAAAGAAGTTTAATGGTATACGAATGTGTATTTTTGTGAAAGCTCAGTTTTTTTTAAGTGAAACATTGCGCTTAAAGATGCAAATGCATTGCTTTTGCAAATGCAAGTACATATTTTTTTAACGTGAATGGATTCTTCGAAACATTCTGTATAAAATGTATTAAAGTATAATGTTAACAAACTCAATATTTCGAGAAATATTTCAAGTTTTTTAATGTAAATTATGCCCGTTTGTACAATAAGAACAAAAATTAAGTATAAAATGTAAATTAATTTTTCGTTGAATATCCCGAGGTTTAACAATGGCTTTAAGTCGATTTGTGATTGGTTTATTTAATTTTTTGGTAGAAATCAGAACCTGTATATTTTAATGTAAACAAAATGTAAAACTTTGCAAGGTTAGTATGTGTTACACATAGTATATAAATGTAATTTAGTCACATGATAGTTAATCCTTGTAACGTTCTAACTTTAAGGGGGATTTCTAGTTCGGACGGTGAACAAAAATTGACTTTTTTTACTTATTTTTAATCCTTGTTGTCCCTACAATATGCTCTCAAATTTTGTTGCGAAAATCTTCAGTATTAACGAAGTTCTGACAAGGACAAGCGTAACACTGCACAGTAATACAAAGGGATCAAGCCGGTGAAAAACGCGTTTTTCTCGAAACGCAATTTGTCCGTAATTAGAGAAAAACTACATGGTCAATTTCATTGTAATTTTACAGGCATATTTAGTAAACATCCCTCTATAGCCGGAACTAGAATTATGTTGGTAGGTTAATTTTTTATATTTTTGAAGGCTAGAAAGTGTAAAAAATTATGGTAAAAATTGAACACTTTTGTTTAAACCGTTCCCATTCCGTTTCTTTTAACGATAAATAAATAATTCTAGTTCTGGCTATGGCCACAAATGTGTTAATAGAAATAACGTTTGATTTTCCAATTTCAAACCATTAGGACCCCCGGCTGCACGGACACCGTTTGGATTTGTCGAATAATTCAAGCCGACTTTAACGACATCTGTCTTGAAAAATTTCCATATTTTTTACATCAACAAAATATTAAATTAAAATCCGAACCTTAAATAATGAAAAGCGAAAAACGACATTTTAAAATATTTATTCCATTTTTCCACAAAAAAATCCTAAACATGCGCTTAAAAACAGTGTCCTAAACTAAGAATTCCCCTTTAACGTTGCAATTCCAAGTTAGTATGTTAAATGTGTGATTGGATAATTGTATACTATTTTCTTAAGGATTTCAGAATAACATATTTTAATGTGTTGTTCTAGGTACGGTACTATTCACAGTGATACTTAATGTATTAAATGAGGAAAAACCAGTTTATCCACATCGACATAATTTAGCATGACCTTTTCTGAAAAAATTCAGTTACATCACAACGAGTGATCTGCTTCGACGTGTACACACATTACACATGTATTTATGTATACAATTTTTTATCATTCAAATTTCAATTCGTAACTGCGTAAGAAAACAGTGCATTTTTAAAAATTTATGCAGAACTACACTTATAATAAAATGCTCAATACTATTTGCACTTATAGACATTTTAAAATTTTTTAAAAATAAACATACATGTGCTCAACAGATTTTCTTTTCAACAGAACATTCTTTTCAAATACAAGGACCAAATTAAAAATCACTGCTCCTTTAGAAGCAAACAAGGAATCCTATCAGACAAGATGTAGAAACTCAGCGCGATCGGAATAGAAAAAAGTTTACGTTCTCATGGATTTATATTCGTTTTATTTTCAAGATATAGGGACGAGTCTAAAGATAGTAGAGTTAAACGATTTCACCGATCGGTGGGCGGAACTTATTCGCGATTTTACTTCCTCCATGCCCTTTGATCATATTCGAGAACCTAGACACAGTAAAATCAAATTATTATGCGCTTCAATTTTACTTTAGAAATGGTTTCTGAAAGGACGGTCCGAATTTATTTAAGGGGTCATTCTACTTATAATTTTTAAACAATCGTTTTTTTTTGCATTTTTCATAAAGTATGTACCTTCGGAAATGTACTGTTAAATTTTAGCAACGGAAGTCGGATTATTTTAGCAACTACAGTCGTTGGTAGCGAGAGAGCGGATTAGGTATTAGTATGCATTATATGTATAAAAATATGATACTCTAAACTTTAAACGCGTTTCTCGAATTGCCTATTCGGCAAATCGGTCTGAAATTTTAATATGTTGTTCTACGCATCACTGGCTCTATTCTGAACTACACCCACATTTCTATGTAAACAGTTCCATATTTTTTGACATTGCTGAACTGTTCAAGAATGATAAATTTTCTTTTTCCACCATTTTGTAAATTTCTGACCTACATGTATGGCTTTATAATTCCAGATAGAGGGAAACTCACACAAACAAAAAATCATTTTAAGTTTTTGGTTTCAGACAACTTCGCATCGGAAACAAGTCATTTGCAATAATCATGTCCCATTCGAAAGCAAATAAATGTATAATTCTCATTTTTCTTACATTCCGTAATTACCTAGCAATAACTAAGATGCTAATGTGGATACTATATTAAATACTAGCATGCTCTGGACACGGCTTCGCCCGCGACTTTTCTGCACAGAGAATTCAGAATATTGTTTTGTTTTTCCTTATACAATCTTGTAGCCCGTTGAATTCTCTTTCGAGCGCGCGGGCACCGAGGTTTGCCACCTAGCGGCTGTGCGTGAACTATGCCCCGGTGGACGGATCGCCAGCATGCTGACAAAATATAATTACTTATTTCACGACAAAATATAGCCTATTGCCTATGACAATCCGAAAAATATAAAGAAGCTATTGTGAAAATTTCATAACAATCTGTGTAGTAGTTTTTGAGATTTTTGTGAATATATAAATAAACTCTCTCTATATTATAATAGTAAAATAAGATAATAAGTCACACGACATTACAGGAAAACAAAAATGCAGTTTCAGTTTTTTCGTCGTCGAACTCTGAATACTATAAACGGTCCTTTGAAGTATCATAGATAGTGGCAAAATGGGTCTACATTTCGAAGAACTACAGTAAAATGGGAACTTGTTAAAATGTATTACGGTCAGGATTAGAGCCACCGTGTATGACAATAAGGGATAAGATTAGAAGTTACGAGAATGGCTTGTGCCGCAGGATTAGAAATGTGGAATACGACGATAAGGGTTCTTACAATGGCTAACAAAAGCCTGTTAGAATATTATTAGCAGTTCAATGTGGGCGAAGAAACGAAGAACGGAGGCTTACTCGAAAATGATAAGTTACTGAGCTACTTCCGCGAGGAAAATTTATGGTCGTGAAATTAAGATTCTATTGGGTCGTTCGTACATCAGGGGATGTAGAATAGATTTCAATGGGAAGATAAAAAGATCATTGATAATCGAACGAAAAAAGATTAACGGTTCGTAAGAAATTGAATTCCTCATTATGCAGGGTGTTCGAAAAGGAATAATATAATTTGAAGAAGTTAAAGTTGCAGAATAAATTTTTTTCCCGGAAAGCTTTAAAAAAGAAGACTTCAATAGTCTGCAGAGTGCACGTAAAAAATACAGGACATCGCAGAAAACATAGCCTAACCATAAAGGGGATGATTCTGTAATGCGTATAAAAATAAGTGAAAACTATAGAGGATTTTCTTAAGAAGCTTCACTTTCAGTCAAGTTTGAAACTTTCTTTCTCGATTTTTGTATCAAGAATAATTTTAAATAATACAGTTACGATAAACTGAATACCATCGAATAATGTTCTTTTATTAACTTAGAAAGAATTAAAAGTTTTGAAACATAAATATGTAATTCTTTTGACGTGGGCTGTACTTTTTTACATGTAGCTGCCAGATTTTCAAAATTGTTTTTTCACAACGAAGCAATCTTATCAAAGACATTTATTCTATAATTGTAACTTTCGTTTTCCTGTAGAATCATCTCACTTCACGCTGTCATAATCATTTTGGTACAATCTGTATGCATGTTACTTTATTTTACTACTATTATACTTTAGCAAATAAGTTGAATATGAACGTTTTGTATATTTATTTTTAAAAAATGTAATTGATTTATATGAGAATCCGCAAAAAATAAAGACATGTGACATTTATGCAATAAAAGTTTATACCTTTCGATCAAAGTGATTTCTTTACGAAAGCACGCGTACACATAGCATACTACAAGCTTCAGAAGTGCTCTGTGTCAAGTGGATAACTAGGTTTACAGTGGATAAAATTATGTACTGGAAAAATGAGTTCAATGAGGCTTCCAGGATTGAAACAAAAATTACGATGTCTGAATTCACCGTGTTTTTGGCCCAAAATGTGAAGTTACGTTAAGGCTGCTAAACGTTGAATATTTAACACAAAACTCGCACTTGAAAAAGAAAGGGGGACATCGTACAGTTTTCTGTGAAAAATAGCAATCTTGAGGACATTCAACAGAAATCAGAAAATAAAAAATGGGAGCATGATCATGAAACAGCGTAGTCTCAGTCAGTAAAAATAGTTGTTCTATGTCAAGAGAAAGAAATATCTGATCGCGAGTTATTATTAAAAAGGGAAGAGGAAGTACGTCGGGACACGCAAAGAAACGATTTTGTTTCTGGAAGGATATGAAAAACTATGGAAAATTGAAACACTGTAAAGAATGTGGTTGGAAACAGACTTGGGAAAAAATTATTTGAAATAAAAAGTAATATTAAATTAAGAATCATTTCAAATACTTTACAAAATAATTTAAAAAGGCTGATGTTATTTTATGTCAAAACCAAATTAATTATTTTGAATTAATTTTTTATTTTAGATAACTGTGTGAAGTACGATAAAAGTTTCAAGTATTTATTTAAGAAACATTTTCACATTTGCAAAATTACTTCACTAGATTATATTCATTCAAATACATAATAAGATAAAAAATAATTAAAAAACAAATGACGAAATAACGTAGAGAAAAAGTGTTTGTTAAAATAAACTGACACGTTAGTATTTCAAAATAATTTTATTCAAATAATACCCAAGTTTGCTTACAAAATGAAGTAAACACGGTTGTGAGTTTTCTTTATGTGAAAAACAATTTCGGTTGTCTGTTTATTCTGATGAAATTTCTTCTCTACAACTCTGAGAGTGTTAAATAATATTATATTTATCGCCAAATAAAAAAAGTCGTTGTACCTCTGACGAAAGGCCAGCGAACGTAAAAGCGGGTACACGTAAATTTTACAGTGTAAAATCATACGTGAAGAGCGCAAAACGATCGCGGTGAATTAAAATAAATTATAGGGTGTAATCACGAGGCACATCCATTATAATTTTATCGATGAAACCGTTCACAGAATTTCTACAAGCGATCAAATGAAATTCATATGAGCACAAATGACTACGATCTATCAATGTCGGCGCACATACTGCGATATTTTCCGCGCTACCCGTACTAGCGGGAATAATTGCGTACTAAACAGGCGTTTAGTGTTAAACGATCCGTACTGAAGCTTTTTAATGAGCGCCATTCAATGAGACTGAAAATGGAATAGAAAATTCGAGGACCGACTAATTCTTTCTGTTTGCCCGCTAAACCTACAGTAGTGTTTAAAGATTTAGAATCATTTGCAAATTTGATCTGGAGTTGATGTTCCAAATTGCAAACATCAGTTTACTATGTTTTAATCCTCATATAACATCATGTAACTTGATAGTTCGCATGTACCTACATTTTTCGAGTTTTATTTTGTTTGTTTACCACTATGCACCATTCTGTTCCACGAACGTGCCATTATACAGGGTGGACCAGTAAAAATTACCACTTTGAGTATCTTTCAAACTATAGGAGCTGGAGAAATAAGAAAATAATTTTTAATACTCACAGTCACATAAGTGTTAAATAATTTATCGCGTACCATTTCTACTCGTTCTGGCGTTTATAAATATACTACAAACCTATTGATTTTTTAAGGGATTTTTCTGAATCAGAAGTTTAATTGAAAAACAACTGAAACGTTCAAGAATTAAGAGCGAATGTTGTTTCAGGGAAAAAGTAAAGACGTATCAGACAGTGCTAAGAACATGTAACAATTTAGTTCATTGAGTGGCCTGAATACAGTAACAGGAATAGCATTTTGAACGATATCTGCATGAATAAGACAAATCTCGAATGCTAATTGGCTTATCTTTCTTTACGAATGCATACGTATCCGACGAAGTCGTTCTTCTCGGAAACGAAGTCTCATATAAAAAAATGTTATCCCACACTTTCAATCCATTTTTCATGTACAGTCAACTTCTGTCCGGTTTTACCATAATTTCTAGGACACCGGATAAAGCCCCTCTTATTCCAGGTTTCAGAACTAATGCAATTTGCTAAATGTCGGAAATTTGCTGATTCCTCCGCGGATTGCGATACCAGGGAACTTCTACGAGTAATTTCCGGAAGAAAAAACACGACATTATCAAAATAACGGAAAGTAGGGTCAAAGAACCGAGCTGCAGCACGGCCAGATAGTCCACGAAACTTTTCCGATCAAAGGGAAGGAGAAGCGTCGCGTCGAGTCTTTGAAGCTCGGGCATAAATTTTAATTCGATCGTGACCTTTCCCGATTCGCTCTTATGAAAGATTCAAACGGTCGTTACGCAAGCACGCGGCGGGATGCAAACACATTCGATTAGAACGCAACACGTCGCTCGTGAATATCGTTCAGTTATCGCGGAACTGCCGTTTCGTTCTCCGTGCTCGCGGATCGCGGAGCTCGTTAACGTATTCGCGAATGATTCGTTTCGCAAGAAAAGAGTGGAATATGGCGCGTCATGGTCCCCCCCTCGCCCCATTCCTCGTCTCGAATCGTGCATAGAGAAGCTTTAATTGATCGGTTCCTCGAGAGACAGTGATGGATTTGCGGCGTCTAGATTTCGCGGAAACGATCGGTCCGTCCTTTAACCGCGTTAATGATTCGCATGCCAATTCCCTTGCCCAAGCTCGCTTTACGCCCGGTTAATACTCACGAGTAATTGTAATTACTTCCTCTCGCGGTAATGATATGCTTCTAGACCCGTTTGGATCCAACAGAAGCGATCGACGCTTAGGCGTGTCATAATTAGTGGTACAGTTAACAATAATTCTCGCAGGCAACGGGATTCTGAAATATTTGCGTCTACTCTTTATGGAAAATTATCTTAGAGTCTCTACAAAATATACAGGATGGTTTACGCAGCTGTTACAAGTATACAGCAACATGCATATAGCTGTTTCCTCAGTGCAATTAAAAAAAAATATTAGAGGAAAAATATGAACGATTTAAAAAGTATGTAGTATGTTTGTAGGACTATGTATTTTCTGCAACGATGCATGTGCATGTAACAATTTAATTATTCTTTTAAATGGAAATGTACATTTTTATTTTGCACAGATTGAATCCTCTTATCATTCTACGTAAAGAAGTATTGGGCTCAAGTTGTGAAAAAATGAATAGTTCACGAGATATTTTAAATAAATGTCTTCATTAAAGAGGATCAAACGTTTCACCATTGGATTCTAAACACTTCATACATTGCTGTTTCATTGTTTTCATAACCAAATCGAGATGATCTCTGGTTATCGTTATACAATAAAAATAAAATGTTGATTTTTTTCTTTTTTTTCGAAATCTTGACGTTTCCATGACACTTTAGAGCAGTAATGGCCATTGGAGCTGCAGCCTTCCTCCACTCTAGGTCCATTCCCCTCGTTTCAGTTCCCTCAGCCTACATGATCACCCCGACTCTAGGTCAATTCTCCCCGTTTCAGTTCCCGCAGCCTATATGAGGGGAATGGACCTAGAATGGGGGAAAGTGGCAGCTCCGGTGGCCACCACTGCTTTAGAGCTTCTTTAACACTTTGACTGCCATGTCACCCACATGTGGGTGAGAGTCAAATTCAATCACTATTTATTAGATCATACAAAATGTTAACAAATATATTTAATAAAGACTAATAGAATCAGTACAAAATTATAAAAGTTACTAATATCATTAATTAATAACGCTATCATTTGAAGTTACATTTATTTTCTATAAGAATTTAGAGAGTTTATCATTTTCAGCTGATACAGTGTGGCATTCAAAATGTTAATGAAAACATTTACTTTTACATTGAATTGCATCTTGCTCGATTATACTAATTGAGGCACATACTACCAAATACCTAATATAAGTTTTCGAAATATAGTAAAACCTCGATTATCCGAACTGCAATTAATAACAACGTGATTTACATTGTTACTATGTTTTGCATAAAAATGATAATTTTATTTCAGAATGTAATATATACAGTGTCTTAAATTAAGTACACAGTGTTATAAATAATAATTTTACCTTATAACTGACGTAACATGATCGATTTCTGGATACTCGGTGTTTGGATAAACAAGGTTCTACTGTACTTGCATTTAAAATTAGTCATTTTCACTTGAAAAATATTCCCTTTCCGTGTTAAGCCTCCGATATTTTGCTCTTTCATCCGTAAATTCAGAATATCGCACTACCCCCGAACATTATTCATCATTCGTTCCTTTAAAACAGTAGGTACTCCGAACGAGAGACGGAATCGCACGTTATTTATCAAATGCTAACCCCGTGACGTATGTTCGTTCATTCGAAATGAACGCGGACGTATCGCGTCGTCCTCGGACTGCAAGAGAAGTCTTCAGAGAAGAACGCGAAGTTCCGATGACTCGTCTCGTAACGCTGTCAATAACAGGAACGATAAAGGCTGCTGTCCAATAAAATTCCTCGGGACTGAAGCTTCCCTCGTAATATCGTATCTGCGGATCCATTCACGACCTAACGAGTTGCGAAACGTAATTCCTCGAGACGTGTACCTTTGAAAGAGCAAAATACTCGCATGCAGTTGTGCCGTTTGCATAACGTGGTCGCGTTCGCCACGAAATTCGCGGAGATACGCGGACGATAAGGGAGCAGCGAAAGTCGCGTGCACAAAAGCAGAAGTTCGTGCAGAGGGTGCGACACGAAAATTAATACTCTCCGCGGCCGCAGAGGAAGAGAAAAAAATCCGCTAGCCGGCCGAAAGATTGCGGTGGAAAAGGATCCCCATGAAAATTGCGCGCATGGAAGCGTCGCGTCGGCGCAACAACGGCCTCGTCAAAAGCGTCGTTCCGTCGACGCGGACTAATATTATTCGCATGTATTATGTATACCGTGTGCACAATGACGAAGCAGTCTCGTGGGCTGTTTCGATTCGACGATTTTTTTCACCCTACCCTCCTGCCCCTTCATCGCCACAGTCTCTTTACCCGCGAAACGAATGGCGGAATGCGTTAGCATACTGACGAGAGAGCGAAAGTCGTGAGAGGGGTGGATAAAGGTGCACGCAAACCGATGTAACGAATGCACAAACAAGCACCGCTGCCACCCGCGACACGGTATAATGAAGTTAGGAAAAGTACACCGTCGGGCCTGCCTTTCATTGCGATTCGAAAACTCGAAAGGATCGCTGTGCGCGTGTTCACGCGTTCGTGGCCATTTTGGCGTGCATGTACATATGTATATGTATACAGTGTGATGTTTCGATATTGAGATTAGTCATATTTTTTATCATAGTTTAATAACCTCGCCTTATCTCGAAGGTTATTAACGATGGAACAAAAGAAGTGTACTGATTTTTATTAATTGAGTACACGTAATATGTCATAATAATTTATTAGATAACTTAACACGTTTACTGCCACAGTGAAAACAGCCATCACTGGTCCGACACAATATAAAATTTTCTTTTCTGTATAAGTCATAAAGGAAAAAATGATTTAAATATTTAACGTGGTGCACGCGTTCCTATATTACCGTTGCAATGTTAAATTTCCTCAGAATATAATAAAAATCAATAATTGTTTAATTAAATAAAATTTGAGGTGCCGGTCACCGGTAAACCCTGTGGCAGTCAACGTGGTAATCTCCTTTAGAGATAGCAAGGGTTTGTCCATCCTGTTACTATCGATATTGTCTTGTAGGGGGAATCTCAAATCAAAAAATGTTCCAAAATGTAGTTTGCTGTAATTATAGTATCACACTCCTCGCACATTGGTATGAGATTCCTTATTATGTAATAGGAATAAGTGATATCTGAATGACCCAGCCTTAATACTGAACATTAGAGCTTGCTCTCTCTCTCTTTGTTAGAACTGTATATTCTGTACAATCTTTCAAAAATTTGTCCTCTAAGTTTTAGATGAGAGGAAATGCTGCGCTAATTCAGCCTTCCTCCGAACTTATCTTTAATTTAATTTTAATGTACTTTAAAAATCTTGTAAAGAGAATTCATAATGTACATCCGCTTATGTGGGGGTAATATCTTCTTTTGCTATCATATCGGCTATTATACTCGAATACAGTAAATATGAAATACTGAAGGATGATGATTCACGTGAAAAAGGAACATGAGAGTATAAACTATCAAGTGTGTATGATACATATTTTTGAATGTGCAGTTACCTTATTCGACTTCGTTCAACTAATTAACGTTATACAATATTGATAGTTAATACAGACGAAACGTCCTTTTCATTGATAGAAATCTTTTGCAGTTGAGAAATTCAAATAATTTCAGGGCTGAAAAGAATACTCAGTCAAATATAAATAAAATATTGATTCAACTATTTAGTAGATTGTGTAGCCGAATGCGATGAAACATTCACTACAGATATATGTTGTAAAAAAAATTAAATACTTTCATCAGATCATGGAATAGACAAGGAATAATCGTGTGCTAATCTAAATGTAGAATTTCTCCTGAGGGGTATGGACCTAGAGTAGGGGAAGGCCGGAGTACCCGTGGCCATTACTGACTTAAACGAAAAGTAAAACTGTAAGAATAGTAGTACAAGAGCACAATAATAGGAAGACGGAATACCTAATTAGAACAATGCAATGAAGTTAGGAAACGTAGACCTCAAAGAGGAATAGAGTCTGAAGACGGATTTCTAGTATATCTGAAACTCCGTTACACTATATTCGTATACACGACGATACATATTTGCACAGATATATCTGCATTTCAACGGTAAATACAGCGAAGATTTGACGTTATGCCGAGTATCGTTACCGAATCTTGCCTTAAAACTTTCTGCAGAGTTCTTTACTGCATGCATTTAACTAGTTTATTTACAACGATAACTCTATGTACAGCTAAATGCAATTAAATGTAAGTAATTACAATGACTAGGTTGGTGCGTATGAAGTGTCGGATTCCTATCAATCTTCAAGTACTGTCAGGAATATGTCAACTATACTGTTTTTTATTTATTTATTTATTTATTTAATGTGTTAGTCACCACAGCGTACATATAATTTACATGACTAGAATGATGGTACTGTTTGTTACATAATTATAGCGATGTGTCGGTAGAAGCATTCATATGTTATATATGTGTCAAAATAGTTTTATTATGCTTTTACAGTTCATGTAAGAGATCTATTTCTTTTAAAAGACTCAAGGTTTTTTACACTGTGTTTTATTATTTAGAAGTGACTGAATACTGTTGGATGTTTTAATTTTCTTTCTTATGTCTTCGTATTTGGGGCAGTTGCAAAGTATGTATTCTATGGTAATGTTGGTGATGCAACGGTCGCAGATATCTGGTTCCTGATACTTTTTTTGATGAGGTGAGAATGCGTGATATTTGCATGTCCTATCCTGAGCCTGGTTCAACTATATTGTTATGACAGTTAAATATCAGAAATTTTAAAGAAATCTAATTTATCACCGTGTGGTCATTGACAAAATAAATGAGTTTTCCTATAATACATACCCGACAAATTATTACCTTACGAACCCGACATTCCATACGCTCCATCCTAATAACTTTATCATTTAAAATAGACATTGTAAATAAATACATAGTTACTTAATACGTAATTCTTTTTACGGCAAATAAACTTCGTTTTCGAAAGTAGTTACAGTACTACTTTGGTGCGAAAAATCAATAAAAGACATCAACATGTTGAATGCCGCGGGGGTCCCCAGTGACCGGCAATTCAAATTTAATTTAAATAAATAACTATTTATTATTACACAATCCTGATCAATTTTCACGATGTAACATTAATGTAGGAACGTAAAAACACGACTGAATACCCGAATATTTTTTTTCTTTCGGATTTATATTAAAAATAGTATGTTATGCAGTGTCTGACCAGGCGTGGCTGTTTTCACTGTGGCATTCAACCTGCTCACAGACAAGCGTTACGACCATGTAACTGTTAAGACAATGTTACTTTGTTATTTCATAAACAAACTGATTCAGCCATGCTACATTCAATGTTTGTAAAATACAGGATGACTGGTGATCGTTTAATGATAAAAAACAATTAATTATATGTTATATATACTTTTCTAGCAATGCAAATGGTTGTTTAAATCTAAAGGTCACTGAAATTTTTATTAAACAACATGTGCAATTTCTTTTGCATAGTTACGTAGTAAATCCACTTATGACTATGATGAAAGGTTTACAGATTCAGATCTGTCATCACCATTGTAAGTCGATTGTCATATTAAAACGAATTCTTGCGGTCAATGATACAGGTTAAGATTATTTAAAAGTTACACTTTGGTATTCAGTTTTGACACTTATATACAATTCTCCAAAAGAACATACATCGTTTAATTTAAAAAACTCAAGGAGGTTTAAGATCTAAAAAATTAACATCATTTTTAAAAAATATATGTAACAAATGATGCCTGCTTTCTTACTAATCATCGGGAATTTTTGGCAATATTTTTCCTGATTATTGAGATATTGTCTTGTAATAGGTTACATGACTCGTTTTGCATGAATCACTGTTATTTGAAATAAAGTGTTATTAACCCTTTGTCTATTCCGCGCCAGTATGATGGCTTCCCGCTAACTGACCCCTTAGGACGACACTCCACTATTAGTGACTTAACTATAGCACGGTTTGCGTTAAAAGATTAGTAGTTCGTGATACCCAGTACCTTCTTCAACATTTTTTTATAATATAAAGAACATTTTAACGATGTAAATGACAAAGGCTTTATTATTTTTAGTAATTGCTTTATCTTAGTATTTTATATTGAGTTCTGCGATGAAGCTGTGTGTACAGTGATAGAACAATGCGTCTAGGTCAGACGCGGTGGAAGAGTTAATTACCCTCAAAGCCGAAAAATAATATTTTGATAAATAAATACAATTACTTAGATGATTTAAAAAAGGTACTGTATTTGAATAATTAATTCTTTTTACGGGAAGGAAACTTCGTTTACGAGGGTACGTAATGAAGGGGAACGAAGGTGTAGGTACACATGAAAAAGCTTCGGGTCACGTAATCAGTAGGAATGAGAACGGGGTAACGAAGTTAGGAAAACTACACCATGAGGGCTAGTCACCAACCCAGTAATTCGAAGTCTCCTGCATGTGTGTCTCCGCTTGTTTACAGATTCTGCGTGTTTGCATACGGGTATCTGCATCTCGGCGGTAAATACTCCGAGAACCCAATGCGATGCAGTACGTTGCTTCCCAAGCACCTTACGTGTCTCTTTAAATTGATCCTCCACCAATATCGATCTATTGTGAAATAAAACGAGGTACCTTTAAAACAAGTACAGACATGCATCAAATAACTCTCAAGTTGCCTCTCGAATAGCTTCGTACGATGTTCGTTGAAATATAAACACTATATTCGCGTGTACACAATCTTCGAAGAAATGTGTGTATCAATGTTTCAGGGATTTACATTGGCAAAGAAAAACGCGAATGAAAGATTGAGAAACGGGAATTCAAGTAAAAGAATGATCATGTTACAAAAAATGCGCCGTAGGAATAAACTTGCACCGTGTTTCGAAGACCCACCTGTGTGTACTTTCTATGTATACATTCTCCTCTGTGGAGCCATGTGCATGCCGGAATACCTATATCTCCGCGGTAACTGCGGTAACTCGTGTCTTACACGATTCTCAACTCACGTCTTCGGAGCATATTTTTTCTCCAGATGCAGGCACAGATATTGCATCGTTCCTCGACATTTTGACCGAACACTACTTCCAAGATGATGAACGTTCGTCTGTCTTCGCGCTTATCTCGTGAAACTTCGCATACTTCGCTTGTTGGTTCAGTTTCTAACCCGCATTGAACTCCGTACTCCGCTGATGTACAGGATGAATCTGTATAATTCAGCGCCTTAAATAACTGCTTTAGTTCTGCTAAACTTCCTGTAATTTTTATACTTTTATATTCGATGTTGTACAAAATTCGTGCGTAAATTCTTGACGATTTACCTGTTCACAATTACATTGAGAAACTTGGGAAACCCTACACTTTCGGTTTAAATATGCCACTGAAAACAATCAGGGTGATCTAGAAATCGTAAAAAATATGAGAGAAGAAATTCACATCGATTAGTCAATGTGTCCCACTGAATACACCATACAGTGAAATCCCCGTATCCGCGGATCTAGTAACCGCGCTTTCAATTATCCGCGGTTACCCACAGTCCGAAAAATTTGCATAGAAAATTCCAAAATACGGTATACATTCATAATTAACATGTATACTGCACCATTTATAATGCATAATTTATAGTTAAACAAAAATTGTGCGTAGTTCTGAGTAACATGCTGTCACACTCGGGACATTCACATATTTTTTATTATTATAATTATTTCATTTTATGGTTAGTTATTATTGTTAATGTCTTATTGTGCCAGTTTATATATTAAATTTTATCGTAGGTATGTACAGCGTGTACAATATATATAAATACAGTGTTCGTTATTATCCGCGGTTTCGGGTAGCCACGGTACGGCTTGGAAACTAACCTCGTCGGATACGGGAGTCCTACTGTACTTTCCCTAAGATATTTTACTCCTACTTCAAACCTGAAGATGTTAAGTTACAGTAATCCGTTCCATATACTTTTCCCGTAGTTCTCAATGCAGGACAAACAAAAATGATGGGTATCTTCTTTTACGTTTAATTCGTGGGGAATACGAAATACGGAGAATTTCGATGAAACGACCGGGTCGCTAAGAATACGCCGATGGGTACCGATTTTCAGTGAGCACCGGCGATTCCCGTACATATTTGTATGTACACAAGTCCGTGTACTCCGGTGTATGCGCGACTGATGTATGTTTACTCGTGAATATCTGCATCTCTACGGTAAATACGACGAGTTATGCCGCACACGATTTTCGACTCACGTCTTGCCTGCACCTCTTGCCCCGACTTGTTTCCAGATATGTATCGTTCCGAGGCGGTTTGCCGCACCGTGGCGCATCCACGACGACAACCACCACGAAAAAGATTTGTTGCTACCTAGATAACAACCGTGGTAACTACTTGGGCGATAACAATTCGCGTTCAACTAGCAGTGATTCGTGTCGCGGCCATCGTGATGGTATGTAGTTTCTGCCACCGCCAATTCCTGTCCCGCTGATACAAACTGTTATCGCTGAAACAGTCATGGTGCAGGGAAACAGCCGATTTTTCGCACCTGATGCTCGATCCGTTTCTTAGCTCCTCGTAGATACCAGAGAATAGTGTGCGTCAGCTTACGGAGACGAAAGAATTGCAACTTTATTGGTGATTCTACTCTAATAGCTTAACACGCTCGCTATCAGCGTCACATATGTGTGACGCGTCGATACTGTTTTAAGAGCTCAACGTCACACATGTGTGACAGAGATAATTGATAAAAATAAAGCGTGGTCTGTGATTGAAGTCTTTCTCGTATCGACCATGGTAGCAAACGCATTAATGAGAGTTTTGACACTTTATTCACATATTATAGTGTGTTTGACCAGCTGTGGGAGTTTCCACTGTGGTAGTCAACGTGTTAACATGTTGGACGCCATAGTGAAAACGGCCATACCTAATCAGACACGATATAATTTACTATTTGTTATGTAAATCGTAAAGAAAAAAGATTTGAGTACTCAGTCGTGGTTTCCTGTTCTTCTCTATTACTTAGTATATATTAGGAAAAATGTCACTAATTTCATTGATTAAGGTTGGTGTCAAATTTTAGAATTTTCGCGTTATTCAAAAAGTGTATTATGTGCTTGTGAAACATCCTTCTGTTTAAAGAATTATCAGATCGGCAAAGATACACATTCAGATATGGGTTTATATACACTCTTAGATACGAAATGATCTACCAGAAACATTGTATCTTAACATTATCCATACATACGTTAAAAAGATAGTTCTGATGGACAAGTACAATGTAGCAAAATATTTTGTTCCAACATTATTTTTCTTGAAGTTAACAAAATTATTAATATATTTTTAAATGTTCTGACATATACTTTCTTGATTCAATGGTTAGTGATGATAAGACCAATACAATAAAGTTAAGTGAATTGAATTTTTTATCAATATATGTATATCAACTTAAATTGTAGATATTAATTATTTTATATTTTTTATTTAGTAGTATCTAATTAAAACGCTTCAAATATCAACATTAAATAATTTACGTATATAACTTGTTCATTGTTCTTTACCTTAACAGTAATTTCAGAATTGTTCATAAATATATTCTCTAAGGTGATGACTAATAAAGCTGTGACTCTTTCATCTCAACACAATGAACTATGGTCAAATAAACAATACGAAGTAATTTATACCAAATGTTTAGGCTCCATTCCAGATGATCAGAGAAGAAAATATGAATATATCTAATGTCACTGTATTTGTCTTTCTACTACCTATGAATGTATGGAAAATAAAATAAAATATATATCCTCTGCTAACATATATTTTTGATAGCATCAATCCAATAAAAGAAACCTATTCATGCATGTGCATATGTGTACGCTTAATATTTTTGAATTCAAATACTATTTCCAAAGACAGCGCCTAATGACTAAATATGTGAACTTTATTTTTCTCGAAGATTTCTAAATCTTATTAAAATTTTTATTCAATACTTAAAAATTCATATTGAAAAATTATAATCGAAACAAAATTAAATCACTTTTTCCGACACCAATAAACTTGTCCCCGAACAACTGGTTGCTAGACCAAGCAGTACACAGAAATAATACCATAACTTGCGTTTATATACTCATTTCTCACCTTTTTATTTTCTTGATACTTACATTTTTCGTATTGTTATTCGACCGTGAAAAATCCTTGACCTCTGAAACTCATATTTTGTATTTGACACTATTGAAACGATAAAGCGCGGCGAAACGGGAGTTTATTCGAGACCCCGGAATTGTCGGGATCAAAGCATCACCTCCGGTCCGCGGAAGCCTGAATTTCTCCCACAGACAGTTTTCGATTTCGGTCTCGCGGTGTAGTTTCACCTTTGTTGTAATTTTGGCACGAGTTTATCGTTCCCGACTGATTCAGCGCACGCCTGTGGGCCCTCTCTCTCTCTGACAGTTCCTCGGAACCGTACTTGTTAGCATTGAAGAGACTGAATTAATTAACGGCGCATCGTTAAATCGAACAAACGAAGTACCACTGTCGATCTTCTGTCCTTTGATCAGACACAAGCTCCACGTATGTTGGGATGTATCGTTCTGTACATTTGACTGTTTGCCCCCTACATGAAAGCCGTGTGATTCGAGAGGCAATAAGCTGATCACGCTACCAGGGATTTGTCTGAATTAGCATTGGTTTAACTCCCTTAACTGTATTCATGCATACCATTCGCAAAATCTTATGAAGGTGCTCATTCGATTAAATAAACGAACGACCAACTTCATTCTGCATTACCACGATATAATTAATTTCAACAAACGACTATGTATATCCAAAATCGATTTCATATTCTGTGAATTTCGCTAACTCGGAGCAACACAAAAATGTAGCTCTGTTTTGTATATGTATTTTTTTACATTGATTGCATTTTGATATCTTGTGATGATCATAAACTATAGATTCTGAAATGTTTCATAAAATCGGCACTTTAATCCCTTACACCTTCCCTTCGTGCAGTCTAATAAAAAATTTAACACCAGAAACTGATGATCCTTATATGAATCTACAAATGAGTAAATTAAAAAAAAATACGCAATTGGGGATAATTTCCAAAAATAACTGAAAATACCTTATAATGTAGGTTTATTCTAAATTACTGCAAATCATCACTTTAAACATTACAGTACTCCAATCTGAACAGCGTGATACAAAATACCAACAGAAATTCTTGACCATTAACCCGTCAGTTGTGTGTGACGAGTATACTCATCATGAAGAAACGGCAATTTTTTGTGTTATGACGTGTATACTCATCAAGCGAAAAAAAAATTACCATTCGCTGTTTAAATTAAAATTTCAGTGAAAACTAAAACATATTCGTAATTTTCAGACACTTTAGAGTGTTTTGAAACAAGAACGAAATAAGAAAAAAAAATTTGTTCCACGTATTTGATGTTTCTTGTTTCTTTTAATAATGAATGTTTAAGTTTTGTCAATAATATCAATGAATTTGAGCAATAAATTATTCGTTTTTGAAAAAAATCAGCTGCCATTTCATTATAATTTAATTCAATTTTGCAATAGCCACACATGCTCTGTGTTTGACATGTCTACTCGTCGTCTCTTCATTTTTGCGACACAACGTAGGTGCACACTTTCAAAACAGGGCTACACAGGTAACAGGTTAAATGATCGAAACATGGAGATACAGAAAGTTATGAGATTAAAAATTTACACTGCTCGAACCCATTGAAACAACGCCTCGTTTCTTAAACCCTTGATAAATAGTCTCCCCCTCAGCGGAATTAAAATGGTCAACACTCGTAATGGTGCTTTCGGCATGCGTGTGGACCGCGTTCCTCTTTCTTCGAGCGTCGTTGTTTTCGCCAACGCTACCAGCAGAATAGAATTAGCAAAAGTAGAGCCCGAAGGCTAGTCTCTCCAGTTTGAATTACGTATTTGGATGCCCGTATTTGTGTATTGTGCGAATGCGAAACTCGACGTCGCGCCTCGTCGCCGTTGTCGTCGTCGTAACTGTGCAAAGGCAGGCAGACAGAGGCAGGCAGCTGCGACTATTTCCAGGCCTGATGAAAATACGGTTGCACCCTGAAACTTTGCATTTGCCTGTCCTGCGGAAACGTGTAAATGTTACGAAGCGAGATTCTGCCGCTAATGAATTAGGAATGAAGCGCATTTCATTCAACGAGAAGATGGATATGACAATAGCGAGCGTCGCGCCACGTGTTACTGTGTTTTGCTTAATGAGGAAGCGCATCGGGTTCAGATGCACCTCGACGATGAATTCATTTTTTTTTATGTTTCAACCAACCGCAACGTCTGTTCACACAAATTTTTATCGATCTTCGCTTCGTTTTGTTTTATTAGAACGCTTTCAGCTTGATTAGCCATCGGCTAGCGGTCGTCGGGTCACGTATAACCCATAGCTTATTGTTAGCTGTGTTTACAGTGTCAAGTTATACTCTTGACTCCTCGTCGAAAAAATTTATTCTACTTCAGTTTTATACCAGTGCTTGCACAGTCAACACGGATCTATCACAGTTTTTACAATCTCATAGAGAAAAATACAAGTTTACGATGATAGTAATTGTACAATCTTGTAAACGTACTAGATGTTATATTTGTGTCGGAAACGATAACAAATACAGCTCAAAATGTAGTGAACGTTTGCAACACATCTGTAATATTCATGGAAAAATTGGGAAATATATTTTATGTATTCGATGTGCAGATTCAAAGTCAATATCGTTTGTTTGCCTTGTATTATTATATGTAGGCTCATACTTTTTAAAACAGAATATTTCTTGAAAATCATTTTAGCATTGATTTTTTGGGGAAAAAATTGAGAAATGTAATCATTTACATAGCATCAATGAAAAATACAACTTGAAATTTTCTTCCGAAATAAGTATAACATTAATATTATCCTGAGTCACCATTGTGGTGATTTTCAAAATCATTTCTTCGAAATCAAAACGTCCTATTAAAGAAATATGTTCAACAATTTCGATTTATGTTTTCATGCAGAATTATCTCCTCTAGAGCTGAACTGCCTGTGTTGGAACACCTTGTCCAGTTTATAATTAATTTTCTTCCTTCTAAACGAACTATAATAAAAAGTTGCCTCTTTTCAAATTTTATTTTTGAATCTCGGGTGAATTTTAGAGATCGCTATCTCTCATGCTATTATAGTTATTATAATTTGATAGGTGCACGTGCAGTATTTCAGGGGTACACGCACATAACAGATTCTCTATTGGATTTCATGTTTCAAACATGCGCGGCAAGTATAATAGCATTAACTACCGCCAATACTTTGCTCTTAATGATCGACAAGCGACACGTGCTCACATGACATAGTCGACGGATCACAGAACGTCTCTATATTTGGGAGATAAGTAATGCAATAGCTTTCTTATTACGGGCCGCGCGTAAAAATACTTATGATATATTGGGTCATCCCCTAAGTAATGCGGTTTTCCTGAGAGCTGAGTTGAAAACAATGGTACTCATCACGATCGTCACTTATCTGTTTGGTATACATACTACTGTAGAGAGGATCCTTCAGGCAATCTTGTTCCGAAAGTATACAAGTGTAGATCGAATATTGCTTGTATTATAAACGTTTAAAATAAACAGGACGAAAGACCATATTATGCATGTTATATTATATGAGTTTATTGATGGCAATAATGCAACTGTAGCAGTGAAAAACACATCTGAGGTGTATGGACAAAGTATTAGTGTAATCCAGTGGCAAAGATTTTCGAGTTAAGAAGTATAGTATTAAAGATGAACCTCGTGCCGGGCAGCGTAAAAAGTTCGATGTAGACGTTTCATGGGTCACTGTTGAACAAAATCCAATCATACCTGTTCAAGAATCAGCCTAAAATTCGACTCATTGTATCATTCACCGTCACCCGAACCGTATTAAAAAGGTTTGCAAAGTTATGCTCACCGAAAAGAATCGCATTACTCATGGGATGACCCAATACTTGAAACCAACTACGTGTGCCACGGAATAATTCTTGCTATCGAAACGAAACTTACAAGTCCACGGAATTTTCAGATTGCGCAACGATCACGTGCAGAAAAGGATTAGTATGCTTCACATGCAAACAAGTCCGCATAGTCAAAGTTCTAGGCTAATTTCAATTTCACATAATCATTTGCCTGCGATAACACGCGAGTACATCGACCGCTACAAATGTCACAACAGGCAAACCATGCTTTTAAGCTCTGATTGATCATTTCAATTGCTTGTCTACTGATGAAATACGTGGCTACTCAAGCCTATAATGATAACTCAAGAAAGTAATAATCACATTATAATATTGTTAACTATACTTAGATTTATATATCAATTTCAAAATGCAGTTATAATTAACCCTAGGACGCTTAAGGGAGGGTTAAAAAAAATTTACAGAATTCGAAACGTTAGTTTTTTTAAAGAGGAATTTGTGTAAGAGGCCAATAGTCTGGTTTTGTGCAAAAAAGATATTGTATTAATGATTGTAAACAAACATTTTTGATATTTTATTTTTTTTCAATAGGAAGTACTTAGATGTTTTATATTACTTTATTATATAAATAAACATACTTCGAACAGAAAAAATAAAATTTTTAGCACTTTGGCTTGTGTGGACACACAATGACCCTCCCTTAAGCTGACATTAAACCTTCTAAAACCTTAAGCGTCCTAGGGTTAATTTTGATTTCCCATATTGTCATAGTTATTCTTTCTAATCTATTCTGACCGACGCATGGTCTTATTTTATATTACCATATACTTATAGTGTTCCTCGTGTTATAAAGAATTTATTGTACTATAGAGGGTGAGTCACGCCATTGAAACAGTTTATAACTCGAGTTTGCTTCGAGAGGAAGAAAAGTTGTAGAGGGAAAAGTTGAATGGTATAAGAATGTCTATGTTTCTATATGCTCAGTTTTTTTTTATAAGTGCGACGACGCGCTTAAAAAATGCGAATGCATTGTTTTTTTAAATGAAAATGCATACTTTTTTTACGTGGATCGATTCTTCGAAACATTCTACATAAAGAAGTATTACGCTACAATGTTAAAAAAATCAATATTTCAAGAGATATCTTAAGATTAGTTTAATTTAACCAAAAATACGGGTCGTGATAATAAATATAAAATATACCAACAGCAGCTTTAAGACAAGTCGATAGTAACAAAATTAAGCGACAGTTTCAGCGATTCCAACCTGGGTCTCTCAAGGTTACATGTATTTCAAGCTGCATTACTTCGCCACGCCACTTGTATCAGCTATTGTGTTCACAATCGATTTCCGTTTTTCGTTTCCTTTTTCATGTTTGTGCAACCCTTTTTAGCAGGAGAATTTTAAACGTTGTTAATTGAAAATGCAGAATGCAATTTCTTCATAGTTACATACGCTATAGTTCGTCTAATGGGATTTTTATTGTGTTTCTTTGCAAGTTATACATACGGAGTCTTGTAAATACCAACATTCAACGAAACATAAGATATATTTGAAGTGAGAAACTGCCGCAAAAGGTCCCCCGTTCGTGTTCGCACTCATCTACTTTTCTTAAAAATGAACGCTCATATGAACAATTCTTTTTTTCTTCTTCGTATACTTTACAATTTGTCCAACTTTATTATTATTAACACGAGTATGATTATCTCCTGTAGGGTGCCATTTGACAATACGTAATTATTTGATTGCTTTGCACTGGTTAGTTAGGTCAATGGGGTGTTTCCTTTTAAGTCTTCTCTTTGTGGTGCTTTCATATATTTTTGCTACTAGTTGGTTGGGGTGAGCTCTATATTCTTTCTTGATGTTTTATCGAGTATCTGCTTAGTTCGTCTTTGATAGTTGGTATGTTTAGGTCTTCACGTAGATCTTCATTTCTTATATACCATAGGACATTAACAACTGCTCTCAGAACTTTTGATTGGAGTGTTTCCATTTTGGTTATGTGGCTCATTGCTACTGTTCCCCATAATTCTATTCCGTAAGTCCATATAGGTCTAACATATTCCATGTTGCATTTTGAATTTAATTTTAAACGAGGAACTACCCCCTTCTCACGCCCCATACAGACAGAACTGAATGAATTCTCAAAAATTATCTTCCTGTGTGTACAAAAATATTTACAGCAATAATATCAAATAATAATCATCAAGAGCGTTAATATCCTTTATTGCAAATACTGCGAACTTTCCGAATAACATAATAATCGTGACATTATCTTTTTACAAAGCTTTCCGCCTTAAAGCGTAAATAGTGTTTACAAATAGGACTTCCTGCTCGTTCCCGGTTAAAAACAACTAACATCCATTTTACTAAACCATGAACGTAGCTGCAACTTCCATGACGAGTAGTACTAAACTGACAAACTTCGAGGCCCGTGAAATCGTCCCAATAACGAAGAAACTGTCCAGATACATTTGTTCCAGGTTGATGCCGCTCGTTCGTTTCATATCTTCCATGTAGAATTCTACTTCCGCTTTTAATTGTCCTCAAGAAGTCTGTCCATTATAGTCTAAAAAGCATGCCGGCACGACTATTGTAAAAGAGAATCGCGAGCTTAAGCAGTGACGTATAATTTATCTGAAACTCCCACCGGATGGAAACGTAAAAACCCGCGGAGATCGGTCGTACAATAGAACGCACACCTTCGTCCCGGCTGAGCACCAAAAAGGTGGTGCGTCGCGATGGAAAGGAACCAAAACAAACAAACAAACCATCCTCTTGGTTGCCGTTGTCGTCGTCGTCGTCGTCGCGATGGCACGACGCGATACAATGCGATAAAAACGCAACCGTGGAAACTCACGGAAATGCCCGGCAAGGGAGTAGTCAAGGCAACGGCGGTTTATTTCGTGCTACGGGTAAATTACTAGCGCAAAAGGGGTGAGAAGGGGGTAGTCAGGCTTGTACGGGAATCGGAGACGCCAGGAACGTGAAAAGAAAAAGTAACGAGGATAAAAAGCATGTTTCGGGGAGGAAAGGTATGCATCGACCACCCTTGCAATAACCCCTTCTTCCACGCGTTACACCCGGCCCTCCACCTTTACTAAAACGATCCACTGTAAATGTTTTTAATCGGCCGAGTAGAAAGCGCAAACTTCTCAGTGCGCCGTACCGTGTGCATCGCGTCGCGACGGCTTTCCTCTATCGAGTAATTAATGTTATGTCGTTCGAACAACCGGCGCACAGTGGTCCACGAAGCGGTATTTCACAGCCAGAATTCAAAACTTCTCAATGTTGATTATTGTTAACAAAACTCTATTTTTCTCTGATGAAATTCGAATATTTACAGTAACTTATTTAAAAAACGGTACAATTATTCTGCAAAAAAGAAAGAAATAGAAGAAGAGGGTTGAATGCTTAAGTATAAGTAAATTCTCTTCACGTTCTTCGTTATCTTTATCAGAAGCACCTTCATCGTCAGTTGCTTCCCCCATAGTAGATGCGGATGTCGGTGGTTGTGGTTCAAGAATTGCAGAACATAATTTAATTTAATTTATTGCAGTATACGGGAAAATCCTTTTTTATGTACAATGATTGAAAAGTGTAAAGACAGCTAGTATACAGAATATATGAAAAAGACTGTGACAGTATAGACTAACAACTAATTTTAAACATATTAGAGTAATAGTGAAACGCTAAATTAACACGGTTTGAATGTTAATAAACTGACCTAGCGATCTATAAACACTGTTTTTGAAACTATCAGAAGAGCCGAAAAAAAAGTCCAATTAACCCCTATCTACTATAGAACGTCTGTGAGGCCGCTCCAAATTTTCATTCGTCCCTATTTCTCTTCCTGCATGACTTATCATCTTCTCACGCCATGTACCTTTCAATTAGAGTTTAATGTTTAATTTGGCTTGGGTCTTTTTATTATTAATGTGCAATGCAAGAACAATTGGATTTGATCTTTATTCGGCACTTGTATGTACGTAATACCGCAATAAACATTAGCGGTCTGTGAGACCTCCTATAGTAGTTGCGTAAGTTTCAACGTCTGTAGTAGTTAAGGGTTACACGCTGAAACTACTGGCTAAATTACAAATTCTATACAATGGATCTGAACGCCCAAAACTGGAGGATAATGAAGATAAGACCTCGGAAGGCAGTTTAATTTTTGTAGTATTCGGTTAGAATTTTTCCATTTCGTATATAAGGTATTGCAGAAAAGACAAACTTTCTTCTCAACTGATCTGTAGTATTTTTCAGAAATATCAGCTTCCTTCAATGTATTGAGATGCCGCTCAACGTGAACACTGCTATCTAGAATTTTCATGCGTAACGATAACAGCAGTAGAATGATTTAAAAAAATTCGAACACAGTTAGATCTGTGCGCAGTGTGGATTACTGACGATTTAAAAATGCAATGTATTTAACGGGACAGTACATTAACGTTCACCCCTATAACTCTGACTGCAAACATTTTCAAAGTAAACATTTGACCGAGGAAAATATTTGGTTTTAAACTAATTTCGTTTCAAACGAAGGGTATAAAATGTACTACACGCAACGTTAAGCGCAAACAGAGTCGATGTACGTGATATCGCGGCGATTGTGAATCTCCCGTATTTAAACAAGAAAATATTATTATTGCATTTGAAGAGCACGGCGAACGGAAAATTTTATCAATAATTTCGAAAAAAATACGACTCGGGAAAACGTAACTGTACGCAACGGGCCCGTATGAATATAAAATACAGCTCGCGCTTGTGACAGTAGCGAAAACCAAGTCTGTTCTAAATTCTTCCTTTCGCCTCCTTTAAAATCTCCTCTCAAGTATGAAATCTATGGAAACGTCTCATCGAATAAAAAGTAAGCTTGCGAATGGATCTTACTACTACAGTTGAAAACACCTGGTAAGCCTTCGGTTCTTCGAGTTTCCTGCTTCTTATTGATTTCGTGCTATCATCAAATTACCGAAGTGCAGTGTACCGAGAACCGTACCAGGAAACTTTAAGAACGAACAGAAACAGTCTGCGTCGAAGATTTTCTTCTCTTATCAGTCGCTTTTCCCAATACCTCCTCGTATTGCAAGCCACGACATAGATTTTAATCGTTAAAAAAATAAGCAATTAATATACATCGCGTTCACGAGTGAATTAATGCGACACGCGATCGATCTTCTAAACAGCGGGTCCTGTTTGTTCTCTAATAATCGTAGTTCACAGTCCCTTGCTATTTATCAAGCGGCTGCGCGTTATTATACGTTGCCACCGAAAATGCACGGCCATTTCTGCATACATTCTAACAGTGTTTCGTGCTTTCGTAGTAATTTATATTCATACGTAGAAGAGCCGTGGAAAGCTAGTCTTTTAAGCTATTCGCTGATTTACTGCAACCTTTGGAGCAACGTAGATATTTGTTCTTACATAATTTTAGAGAGCGTTAACTATTTACTTCGCGTTGTTACTTCGCAGCTACGTGGTCTCGACGACTAACTAATTCCAGCTTTTAATGTTAGAATGTTTCCAGCTACTGCTCACCCTTTTCCATTTCCCGCCGGAGATTCCGATTCTTACGTAACTCATGAATATTCATACGGACTAATAACTTTCTGTTTTCTTCCAACGTGATGCATAAGAAGTTTGTTCCCCGTGAGTATTGTTGTGCAGAACAGCATGCATCTGCAAACAAGGCTGATTATATGCGCAGTCCACGACTTCGGTTATTAAAGTTTTGCAACGCTACTTTTCCTGCTTTCGTGTATCATGTACAGGGTGAGTAATAAATCCTGTCACGAAATTTGTAAGCGTAGTCTGCAGATCAGAATTAACAAGAATGTTGTAAGAAGAACGAGTCAAAAAGTAATTTGTATGGAGATAGGTTTCTACTTGTAGCGTGAATCAGACAGAAATTCATATAGAAAGTAAAATGAATCTCCGCTTCTTCTTTTTCATTTTTGACAAATGATCTCTGTCTTTCGACCTACTGCTGAATATCCCTTATTTTTCAATTTCCTTCAAATATTCAAACTGATAAGGCATTCAATGATTAGTCTGTATTATATTTTAGCATTGAATGACTTTGAAAGGCTTAGTTTCGGTGACAGTATACATACATGTGTCAGAATCAATGATAAGGAAATACTTTAATCAAAAGTAATTATATCTCAAATAGAAGTATACGATGTGTTTATTAAATCTTTTATTACTTTTAAGGTATGAAAAACTCCTTTAAATTTTATGACTTGACCTTGGACTCTGCCTGTATAGTGAATTAAATTTTTATATACGGGTGCAGAGTAAATTTGTGGTGTGGTTTCGTTCACTGTTCCCTGAAACACACATGGCTTACAACACTTTGATGTCAAATCCTGTGTGATTGAATATTGAATCCTATATATAATAATTTAAAGACATTAGTACGGATCGGGAACTAAAAAGAGACAAAGAAGATCATACAGAATTAATGTAAAAATTATGCTGAACCACATGGTAGTCAGAGGATGATGGATGTGTACTTCGTAATAGGATATAAGCAGGGGTACAAGATTCCGAATACTTTACCCCTTCTTTATACCATAAAAATCTAGATACTTCTCAAGAACTGCTATGCAAAAGTATTTTTAAATAAATAAATAATTTCTAAAGAATTCTAGAGAATACACCTCAGCTACGGTATTCTGATCAATTGCAAAGGGAATCGCCGAGTACACCAATCTTTCTTTGCTCGGTTAAACTTGGAATGCTGCATCACTTTCTATGCGAAAATAAACTTCTCCCGGGCATCTCAGAGGAAATTACCGACGCAGAGCAGATTCTACGCTTGCCAAGTACCAACCCCGTAATACATATCGTTCTACAAGAACCGGGTTGCTCGCGACTTATACAGAATACTTAAAAATTCTCTACGCCGTACGACCTTCTGTCACAATAAAAACCACCTAATTCCGTATACAAAAGAATAGCGTTAACGTTAAGTACACAGGGATTCTAACAGATGCTACGAAGAATTGTAATTCTACGGAAGGAGAAGAAGGTAGATACAAGGTACGCGTGCAAATGCAAAGAGGCATGTCCGTTTTTATTGCACCTACCGGGGGAGCGGAAAGTATGCAGTGACGTTTTTCGTTTCTACGCAGTTACTCGTTCACGCAGTCGGTCATAACACTAGAAGTTTAAGAATCCGAGACCGTTCTCGGAATTCCACTTTTCGTTACTTCGAGACTTCGCGTTCCATTCGACGGAACAGTCAAAGAGGCGACAGTTTATACCCCGGTACGAGCAAATTACGGGAATGCAGTCGCGCAAAAAGAGAGGAGAGAAACGAGTAATACGAGGAAAGTGCATTTCGGGAGGGGAAACAGACGACGCGGTTCTCGTTTTTCGCGCTTTCTACCCTTATGAACGCTGGACTCCGCGGCCGCTGACTTTACGGCTAGGCTTTCCTGACGTGTTCAAAAGAACGCCGACTCGTGTTTTCCAGCAAACGACAATCTGCGAATGACAAAAACCGAAACTTCAAGTACACGTGTTCTGTCGTTACGGGAAGTACAGCCCTGTCTCGATGATATTAAAGTAGCAGCGTTCTGGTTCCTTCACCCCCTTAACACGTTAATTGCCGCGGGAGTTACCCGTGACTAGCTCCTCAAATAATAATTCTTTTAAACTTTAGGATAATATTAATACAGTAGACTTTCCATTAACCAGGTACTTATTATCCAGTTTGCGGATTAACCGTACACCCTGCCGACACTCTTGCTCTTACGGATGTAGAGGGTGTACTTGATTATTTGGAGAAGCAAATACATTTGCTATCTACGAAACAAGCTTTACGCAATGTTCGTAGTGTTCTTCGCCGATGAGTAAATGATTCTCACAAGGAAGGGTATTGGACCGTCCCCTCCCGATTTTGATGGAATTTTGCAGGTTTTTAGAATAGCCAAAAATAAGAGACACGTATTCGTTTTAGCTGCAGATACTCAAGATTCAAGGCTCAAATCACCCCCTGAATATTGGAACTCCCAACGCTATCTCGAAATCTATTAACTATTTCTGAAAATCTACTTTAACAAATTATTGTACATAAAAAACCATACAACTTTGAAATTTGAAGTATATTTTTATCTTAAATAGTTTCCGAGATAGCCTTAAGGGTGTCAATTTTCAGAGGGTGATTTCACCCATTAAGCTTGAGTATCCGAAGCTAAAAAAGTGTGCCTCTTATTTTCGGCTATTCTACAAACCTGCAAAATTTCATAAAAATCGGGAGGGGACGGCCCAATACCCTTCCTTGTCAGAAACAGATATCGATTACAGATTATTTTAAATAAGAATAAATAATGTGATACGTATTTAATTGCTTTTCATATTGCTTTCTAGTCAGAAATAAAGTTTATTTACGTTTATTATTGTCTCTTTGGGTAAAAATAAATTATTTGTTTATTATTATTTTATTTTGAAAGAAAATAAAGCTTATTTAATTTTTCACCCTTTTTTGTTTTATTTTTTCAACTATTTCATTAAATTTGCATTATCCGTGATTTTCAATTATCCGGGCACCCATTCCCGGTCATTACCCCATATAATTGAGAGTCCACTGTATTGTATGAATAATATAAGGCTATACCTATGCATGCATAGAGTAAAATATTATTTTCTTGCAGGATTTATACTTAACGCGTTCCCTGCCACGTGTACCATTTTCGGTACACGCATCAATTTTCATTTGACCACATAATTACCAACCCTTATGAAATTTTGAGTAACATTCACGGTAAAATGATAGTAGAAATAGAAAGTGTAACATCAAATAGATAAATATTTGTACAATCAACCACGCGTATTAATATGTAGCCTTTTTCGCTTGTCTGCCTAGGCATGGAAATGTCTACTGTGGCAGGGAACGTGTGAAAATAGGACATTATACCGTGTCTGACTAAGCATGTCAGTTTTCACTGTGACGTTCAACGCGTTAACTGTTAGAGATAGAATTTTGAAAAGTTTACGATTGCTCCTGGCATATCTTTTGTATGTACTAAAGCATTAATTAGGACTTTAAATAATTTGACTGTCACTTGTCAAGTTTTGAAGAATATGTTAATCTTTGGGGAAAAAATTTAAGTACACGAACATCCAAATTTTAAAATACGCAATGCTGTGCTACGAATATGCTTCATATACAGTGGTGTATGTATTGAAATTCTACTGAACATCTTTAAAATTGTCAATAGCTACCTCTACTATAGTAGAAGTGTCACTTTTCAGAAAACAAATATATAATTAGAAATAGCTCGAACTGTTATTTCCAAAGCATACTTTCATAAATTATGACCTACAAACATACGCATGAAATATCATCCAGCGATCACTGCAATTCATAGCCCTCTAAACTGAAACGTTCCGAGTATTCAATTCTGAAGGGAGATATTTTACAAAAACTCAAGTGTAGCAGAATTTTGTCATAAAAACCTTCCTTAAAGTCCTGTACTCTGTTTCGCTCCGCCATTTCCGGGGAATAAATATTTCATTAATTTAAACGAGACGCTTAAGCCTCGTTTAACTGCAGTTACAAGGATACTTTTCATAGACGACGACCAAGACACCTCTCGTCACGTCCCATTGTCCTTTCTTCCCAACAAAGAAGCACTCAAAGAGACTGTCGGTCGTTTTGTTTCGCGTCGTCAAATTATTACGGCGCAGCGAAGCGAGAAGGGAAAAGAAAAATGTAAACGAGCATGAGCATCGTATTTCGGAAAAAACCATGGGAGTTACACTTGCCGCTGCTCTGCCTCGCGTTCGTGCGCCGGCCTTTACCGTTTCTACATTCGCCTACGGCAAATCTACGTGCATACGTATCGTTAATTGCTGCCACAAAAAGTACAAACTTTTGGATACACGCCGGGCGCAACGTGACGGACTTTCCGCGTGTCTGCGACTCTGCACAGCTGTAATTAATGCCGCTTTTTCACAAAGAGTACGAGCGAGAGAGACAGAGGAGCAGGGGCGGGAGGGTGCGGAAAGTCAGAGAAAGTTAAAGGCAAAGGATGAAGAAATGGTGGGGAGACGGAATGGTCGAGAAAATGAAAAATGCAAAGAGGAACACGCCGACATAGAAGACGAAACAGCGCAAGGAAAGGGGAAACACGAGACAAAGAGAGTAGCAGTAGGTAATAAGAGAGACCGACGGGACGAGAGAATGCACGTCGGCGAAAAAAAAGAAGGAAATGCGTAGTGTGGAACAGTCGGAAGTTTCAATACACAACTTGTCGACGATCTGTGGAACTCGCGGAGATATAAAGCTTGCAACGAGAAGTTGACAGAGGTGCAACGGCATACGTAAATGGAATGCAATGCGCGCCGGTATTACTTTTGCCAGCGTGCGTTGCTACAACGCTTGCTAACAATGTTAGCCGCTTCTGACTCCTTTCTCACGTATCCTTTTTGCAGTTGAAAATGAAATATAAAAACGTCGCGGCGCTGCTGCACGGCGAGAAGCTCGCCACGGTAGGCGTGGTTGGTCCGTCACAACGTTCTCCACCCGTTTTCATACCTCCATAAAATTTCGTTCCCATCGCGATTAATTCTCGGGAATGTCTTTCAGAGTGCAGAATCGTTCCGCTCGCCGATTGCACCGAGTTATTAAAGCGAAAAGCCTTCACAAGAATTCGTTAAAGTAGTTTGTCGTAAAGTGCTGAATTAGTCCAAGAAAGAGCTACTAAACACTGCATTATGCGGAAGTTAGACAGTACATATTAATTTAAAATAAAAGCGTGCAATTCCCATTTCATTATTTCCGTTATTTTATTCGTACATGTAGGGTATTAGTTAACACGTTGACTGTCACAATGGAAACAG
Organism: Macropis europaea; assembly: GCA_916610135.2. NCBI lineage: Eukaryota > Metazoa > Arthropoda > Insecta > Hymenoptera > Melittidae > Macropis > Macropis europaea. The sequence goes on from OU744349.1 coordinate 19,495,166, forward strand.
CCATTCCTAATCAGACACAATATAAGTTGCGTTTTCATTACAAATCAAATAGGAAAAAAATATTTAAGTATTCAATTGTTCGTATACCTCTGTATGGGAGTGTTGCACTGTAAAATTCGCTTAAAATATCATCAAAATCGATAATTCTTTAATTAAGGCGAATTGACCGTATCGGTCTCCGGTGACCCCCATGGCAGTCAACGTGTTAATAGATGTACCAAAAGTAAAGAATATATCAGTGTAATCCAAAATATACAGTAAATCGAAACATTTCAAGTTGAACAATGTTTTAAACATAATTATTTAAAACATCATTACATTGTAATGCAAGACCTTTTTATACCATTTGTGGCCACAGGAGTACTATTTTTGGCCAGCCAGCTTTCCATTTGTGGCCACGTGAGTAATTAGTAATACGAAAGACTCACAGTAAGAATTATGCCTTTCAATTAATTACAAATGCTTATGGCTGAACAAATAATACAATACTTGCTGTATAAAAGCAGCATTAATTATCAATATCGGAATTAATAAGACAGTGGCTACAAACGATACATCTACCCTAGTGCATTCGAGACGATTATATTATACATTGTCATATTATAGGAGTAACTGCTAAAGCAAGCACTAACGCAGATATGTAACGATAAGCAAACAAAAACCATGCTTTTTGCAACTGACTTTTATGTTCGATAGGCAACTAGAGGAGAAAGAGTGGGAAAAATAAATGCTGCTCGCGATACATGATGTCAAAAAATGTCGGCTTTGGGATTATGTCAGCATAGCATATGCCCTCATGACAGTCGACATCAGTTACCGGTATAAAGTGGCTTATAACAATCTGGCTTATCGTTCTGCAAAATATCATCAGTCGCTGTTTGCGCATGGAACTATTGACTGGTACACATTTGCGACATGTTTAATGCACTATATGATTCTATACCGCGTGTGCTATATAATGTATAATTACAAAATGACGTAATATGCTACATTACTTTATTTAGGTTGTTGAAACAATCACTTTCACAAGTTTCTACATCTACACATAATATTTTTAAATCATTTTTTTAAATGACAGAAAATTAGAATTTCCTATTTCCTCGAATGTTTTTGCATTATGTAACTGAATATGTATTTTTAAATAATAACGTAAATGCATTCTTGATTACACATGACGCAAATGTTAATGATCAGATGGAAATGTTAAAGATCATACGCAAGTAAGGCAATATACATTGCATATACACTTTCAAATTAAGACTCGTTGCAATAAATTATTAGAAGTCTACTATGTTATAGCACATTTCGAAATGCCACGTGTAGGGAACTGTAATTACCTTACCTTGTAATTTTCTTTAATATTTAATTTATCACTTAACGTTTAAGTCATCATTCTACATTCATAGAGTTAGGTTACGTAACAGCAAAATGTGTTATAATCAACAATAAGATAGAAATAGTGATACTAATATTTTTAATTACTGGAAATTCGACATTTCATACGCATCAACCTCGTGTCTATTAGTAAAACACTGGAACAGATGGAGCAACAAAATCAGAACGATAATAATACAGTAGAACCACGATTATCCGAACTTTGATCATCCTAAACTTATTGTTAGTCACCTTATGTTCATTACAAATTAAGATTATCATTAACGATACTGTGTTCTTATTTTAATACCACTATATATTTTACATTTCAACATAAAATTGAAATTTGTATGCGAAATGTAGTTAGAATATGAGTCACCTTTTTACTAATTACAGTTCGGATAATCGAGATCCTACTGTAATCCCAAAATGCTTATAGTCATCCACATTGATACTATACAGAGTGAACCAGGACGAGCGAAACAGGCAGATGATTCCACATGCAAAGATAAGTTGAAAACGTAGAATAAATTGTTTCGTTTATTTCTTCATTTCCAAAATAATCGAACTTGAAAATTTGTCAGGTACGCGTGGACTTTGCTGTACGTATAATTCTGACTTAATGAACTTTATTGGGCCCGACAATGTTAATAGTGAACAATGTTATGAATAATACTAATTTATAACACATTTCAGTAATTTTAATGATATTTATTAATCTATTACACAAGAAGAACCGGGATTAGTCATATATAGGATAATCAGATGTCAGGAGTTAGCCAAGTGCAAGGGTACCCGGCAAATTTCCAAATTCGGTTATCTCGGAAACGGGGCAATATACAAAAAAAATGGTATTCTACATCTTCAACTTATCTTTGCATGTAGAATCATCTCTTGCCCGGTTGTATCGCCCGTCCTGGCTCAACCTCTGTACAAGTCGATTCATAAAATTATAAAAAAAGACAAGCAAATCTTTGCCAGGTATTTTTTTGTCGAATAAAATTTTCTACGGCAAAAAATTGATAAAACAGTCGTCGAGATACTGTCGCCTCGTTACGAGTAATGTCGCTAATATTTTCTTGCGCCGCGCAGCCGAACGATGAAGTCGTTACGCTGGAACAATGCCAATATCTAATTTCGCGTAGTTTCGAGGGAGGTTAGCGACACGGTTACGCCAAGTACCATTCGCAGAAAACAACAGGCACTGACCTACTGTATGTCTCTGAGCAATGTTTGTGTATATCATAGGTAAACCCAAGAGTACGAGGGAGGATCGGAAGATAACCGAGAATCAGTTGCATCGGGTCACGCAGCAACTTTATATCGTCCAGAGGATTAACGACGTTGCTATACGCTCTCTCGGTATCAGGCTATGGGAGAGGAGACTTTTGTGTTCAGTTCTTTTTAACACTTTGACTGGCATGTCACCCATATTTGGGTGGCACATCAATTCATTCATCATTAATTTTATTATGTATAGTATTAACGAACATATAGAGCAATGTATCATAGAAGCATTGTAAAAATTATGAGAGCTACTAATATTATTCACGAAAAAGGGTATACTTTGTGGTGTATTCATATTGTATAAGGATTTAGAAACTTTGATATTTTCAGCTAATATAATGTGACAGTCAACGTGTTAATCAAATGCCAAACGACCAGAAAGAAATTTCACCGTGAAGCGACTTATAGTTTGAAGCTGAACGTCCAATCCATCATGGGCGAGGCCGTTCGATGTTTCTCCGTCTGAAATTACGCAAATATCTGTTAAAAGTCACGATGCGGAAGCGACGTCGATAAAACGTGCAATTCGAAAAAGTTTCTACGAACTCGTTTGTTCGTTCAGTTAGACGCCATTACCGAGAAGTCGATCATAATGCACTTTCTTGCACAAGAGGAACGTAATTTTCTTAATTTTCATCTTATAATACCGTTTTGATCGATCGAATTTAAGACAATTACAAATACGCGGGTACCATTCTCTAAGACTGGGCCTTACTGAAGCGAAGAGCAATTTCTCTTACTTTTTTTCGCAATTGTAGAGAGAATCCAAAGTCATGTCACGAAATTTGAAGGTTATTCTACAGGCGAAAAGTTCTATCAAACATGGGTGACAATACCATTTAGTTGTGAAATACAATAGCTTCACAGTCGAACCTTGTTTTTAGGGTTTCTGTAATGCATATTAGAAATGCGATTGTTCTTGTGTATTGTAAAGACACCTGCTTTTTAATTTTCACAAATGATCTCTACTTTTCGTCCTATTGCATAGTGATCGTTACTTTTTACTGCCATTTAAGTTGCAGCTCAGTGTACAAGGTGGACCAATAACTTTGATCACCTTATTTATCTCCATTATTTTTAGAGATATGAAGAAAGTTTATTCACGGAAGTTATACGGTATCGTTCCAAACGGATACTATTTCCACCACCTCTTATGACGTAAGAATTGTCGCTTTACCCCTTTATTTAACATCGAATGACCTTTTAGTATAGGTCGCTGAAATCGTCCAAATTATTGCTAATTTAAAAGAATAGAGTTGACTTTGAAATCTTTGAAGACCCTCCGCCTAGAAAAAAATTATTACTGCTATGTTATGGCCCTTCGATATTGTATAACCTTTGTGAATAAACTTTTTTCATATCTCCAAAAATGACGGAGATAGTTCAGGTGATCAATGTTATTGGGCCACCTTGTATAGTATATGTATATTCGATTATTTCATAGATCGATGCGTAATTTTTTTATAAACTTTATTAAAAAGTCAATTGTAACAGTGTAGGCGGCAGCCATTTAGTGTCCTGCCTTTAGGAAGAGGAAAATCGGTAGAAGGTTAGATAGCTTAAAAGAGCACCCGTTTCCCTATTCCCATCTTTTTGTACAACCCTTTCCTCATTGCTTAACCAAGTTGTTTACGTCTTTTTCAAAAACTTATTCGATTTTTAATTAAAAAAATATAACTTCTGCAAGGACTTATGAAATAATCTGATATTCCAGCGTGTTTATTCAAACGAAAGGAGACCATGACAGGCATAGTTTCAGGGCCCATACAATAAGATTCTTCACATTTTGCATTATACAATTATATCATATATTAATTTCAGAGCTTTATGTATAACTCTTGCTGTAACTAATAGTGGTTATAATTCGAAAATAAGTGCTTTTAGGACATATATTAAGTAAACCTTGCTTGTTTTGCGGGGTAAAGAATACACATGGGTTTCATAACAAGACATCGGACGCATCCTGGTCAAGTTTTCAAAAGAAATGTTTCATTCGACCTTTGGCCATCGGAACGAGGACGGAATACACATCGAAATTATAGATGGACTCTAACTCTAGCGAAGGATCGTTAAACAAAATTACTCCTGGGTGAAATTCTCCACGAGAGAATCGAGAACATACGACTTATTCGGTGTCGTGGTCGTCGGCAAACGCCCACTAACGTCTCAAAGTTTTAACTAAATTCAACTCCGGATGGAGAGTAAAAAGTTCTCGACGAGTATTCGCAAACCTCATGGAAAATAAGTCGACCCAGGAGCATCAACGTGCGAGAATGCACGGACGTGACGATTTCGAGTCACATTATCTGTGCGATCACGGTATGAATCACTCTAAACTTCAGTTTGCAGAAAGTTGCAGCCAAAGCCATCTACGTCGACTATTTAATTTTGCGTTACATCGATCCTCGAAATCACGTTAGAACGCATTGACACTGTTAAAACGGTCCCTGCCACACACATCGTTTTCGGTACACGCATCAATTTTAATTTATTCATATAACTACCAACCCTTATGAAATTTTGAGTAACATTCATGATAAAATGATAGAAAAGGAAAGTGTAATATCAAATAGATAAAAGTTTGGACAATCAACCATGTGTATTAATAAATAGCCATTTTCGCGTGTCTGTCTAGTTACGGAATTTTCTACTGTGGCAGGGAACGTGTTAAAAAAGGCCTGGCCTATTGGGAACGCGGTTCATTGTTACGCTACGTACAACAACGTCCATAAGTCTTAATCCTTTCTCTCTGGCACGCTTGTGACAAAAAGTACTCGTTGTGGACGGAACTCGTCGCTGACGTACGGAGTGCTTACGAGCATGATTGCGTGTTACTGTCGAAACATGCAGATACGTCTTGTCGAAGATTAATTCTTTCATGTTAGTCAACTATCTGACGGATCCAGTATTGTCTAATACTCAGTTGACAACGATATTTACTGTCCAAAGTGCGACAAAAATGTAATCTTACTATTATAATAAAGAGACAGAGTTTGCTTGTATGTTTGCACAAATCTCGATAACTACTAAACCGATTGTTATGAAATTTTCACAATAGCTTTTGTACATTTTGCGAAGTGTCATAGGCTATATTTTATCGCGAAATAAATAATATATCGAGAAAAAAACATGAGACTATTTTTTGTTGTGTCGGTGAGCCATCCACGGGGGCATAGTTCACGCACAGCCGCTAGGTGGCAAAGCTCGGCGCCCGCGCGCTCGAAAGAGAAGTCGCACTGGATACTCCATAATCTGGAATCAACAGGATCCAAAATCCGAATCTGACCAGTTGAACTTCTTGTAACTGAAACGGAACGAAATATTACTAGGAACTATTGACAGACGCACAGCTGGAATGCCAAAATTAGTGCAAACCGTAATAAAGAAGCAAAGTGACTGCATTAGTAAAGAGAAATTTAATTTTTTATTAATTTGAACGGTAAGACTTATGATATAATATACATATTTCTTTTATGAATATACGTTTCCTTTATCATATAAAATATGGAACAGAATAAGGTGCGTTCTTATGGACGGAAGTGCACTTTGTAATGACATTATATGTTTTAACGTTATATTGAATTTCGATAGGCTAGAAACACAATACCAGGGACAGGTTTTGAAGCAGAGATATTGCAGACATGCTCCAATTATCTTATCGGCTTACATTTGCTATGGTTCTGACTAATTAAACCGTAAACTATATTCGCGCCGATATGAATAACCAATGTTTACGGTTATGCACTCGGCCGTCAAGCTTCCGAAACAACCTGCGATTTCTAAGAGAATGGAAACGTATCGAAGGTGAATTACAGTTGAAAAACATGTTCCAAAGCACCACTTTAATTGCAAATACCAATTTTTGGATTTCAAAAACGCTAATTACTCATTCGTTGCCCAAGGACGTTCGCGTATACGCGTTAATTAAAGAAAATTGTTCCACAAAAATATTTCTAGAGGCAGCGGCAAGATATGCAAACTCTCCCGAAACCTCCGAAAACAATGGCGCAACCGCAAACGCAGCCGCGAAAGCGTTAATAACCTCCCTGAAACATTTTCCTCACGTACCGTCCGATATCGTTCAGACACAACACATGAAATTACTCGAAGCATCGGCGGCCACCTCGCAAACACCGGAAATATATATCAAACATTTTTATTGCCGGCCAAACGAGAAACTTGGGTAGCTATACAGGCGTCGGGCTGCAACAGTAGGTGAACGAAACGAAACGAAACGAAACGAAGGAGGGAGCCGCTGGTGGACACGAGAGCCGCCTCCAGGGAGTTGTGCCAAAATTGTTAACAGCCGAGACAGCCGTGTTATAGGTGGCATGTGCTTCCAATCAGTCGTCGAATGAGCGAGAGAAAAAGAGACGCAGAGGTGGAGACAGGTGGTCGGCGTTTCTAAGATACCAGTCACGGAGCCGAAGCCGTTTTATTGAACTCGCACCCGATAGAAGTGCACGGACGACGCCCAATGCTCGCTCGGCCATTCGAAGCTATCGCGACGCCGTTTCGCAATATTTTCTATCTGAACCTGCGGAAATTATCCACCTTCTTAATATCCGCTTGTTTTCGAATCCGGATATTCGTATCCGCCGCGGCTACCGTGTTTGGATGGCTGAATTCGAAGTAGTTGTATCTAAACATTCGGTACGCTTCGCGAATGCGCGACCGGTATCACCCGAAACTGAACGGCGCGGAGCTTGCGTACGCCGAATACTACGCGGAAAGTTATGCCAACAGTTTCAAACTACACATTCGATTAGAATCCACGAATCGGCGTATCGACGTAGCTGCCGTTTGAACATTCAAAGAGCCGTTACTAATTACACCCTAGAGTATTAAATATTAAGTTCCCATACACACCAGATTGCGATGATTAACGAAACGGAGGTTTCGTTGCATTGGAATCGCGGGAACGTCTTTAAGCGAAAAATCGATATGGTAACGTGGTCGTTCGAAACCACTCGAATAACAGGATTATGCGAGTATTGTTATTTCTGTATAGGAATATCCGGAGCAACGTTTCCAGCGCTTTTATTTCGTGTATCGAAGGAAACCGGAGCGGCGATTCTTTTCAGACGTTCTGCGGTTCGGCGTTTGCAAGCACGGGCATGAAAGGTGCGGGGGGAAGACGGAATAATGACGCTGCGGGACATCTGCGGTCGTTGGAGATCGAAATACGAGATACCTCTCGCCAGTTTCGTTGCATAAAGCGGAGTTACAAAACGAGACATCGAGACACAACAAGCTGACATCGGTGACGAGATATTCGAGAATTCGTTTGTGAGACCAAGCAAACGCGTCTGTTTGCTACCTGAAAGGTACAATTGGAGCGAAACAGTCGAGGTTACGAAGATTTTCCATCCGCTGTCGATCAACTTTAATATCCCGGGTGCAAGCCTCGGGAAAATATGTTTCCCCGGAAGTCCTGTCGCATTTCAATAGCGTGTTACGTGTGCCGAGCAGCAGGTCGCATTACAAATGACGCGGAAAACGCGTGAATTGCTTTTCGATCGTAAACCTCCGTTTCAATTACCGAAAGTACGTGCCCGTCGTTCCGCGAGCATGGCTACAACATGAGCTTAACGTATGCGCACGAAATCGTACGGCTGAATTTGTCAGCGGAAAATGTCCGACGGTAACGAGACACACCTTAATTAAGGAAGCAGCATCGGTCATTAGTATTTTCAGAAGCCAAACTCTTTCATTGCGTGAGCACCAGGGTCAAAGTACAGCGCGTGTAGTGTGCTTCAGGGATTTCAGACGTACTTTTACTTTCCTCCCCGGGCACCACTTGCTCGCGCTTTGCTTTTTCGTCTGTATAGTCGTTTCCAGAAAGGTCAAAGGGGCCAGGTCCCCATCTTGAAAACATTAATGAGCTCTCAGAACGACGTGCACGCACTGTACATACGTACGTGCACTTGCATACACAACGCTCAGAAAAGGGTGGAATGGAAGAGGGCGAGAAAAAGAAGGTAAGGCCAAAGAGAAGCTATAGTCGTGAACGTGTCGTCCGGGCGACGGGACGCATCACAGTAACCCGACTTACCGGTTTCCCCCGAAAACTCATCAACACGATCTTTTTTCTCTTTATACAGTGACTTCCAACTGTTTGCCGGCTTAATCCACGTATCATGAAGCTCCTGAACTTCTGCGATTCGCTGTAAATCCGTCGCGTTCACGAGACCACCGTATTCCGTACTGACGGGAACTCGTTTATCAAAATGCAGTTTATCCGAGATTACAATGATCCGTATAGATACACCCGTAGCAGCAGTTGGCTTCCTCCGACGCTTTCCCTCTCGTACCAGGATTATTCGAAAGAGCTATAAATATGAAGCGTTTAAACCGGCGGTAGGATAGAGAATTGGCGTAAATAGGGAAATATACGCTGGAGAATCTACGTATACACGTCCGAAGTGAATACTCTTCATGATGTGAATGGGATTGTCGAGAGGGGTTGAGGCTTGAAATTTATGTCTTCGCGCGGCGTTTATACCGGCGTGTTATCGAATATTGCAGGAAATCTATAACAACTGTTCGGGATATATAGTCGGAAATTTATTTCGAACGGATAGCAGTGGCAAGACCCGATAGACGGGATTCGAAAAATTATTAATCGAGTTATACGTCGTTCGGTATCAATGGAATAAGCCATTAAACTTTTCAATGGAACGTCAGAGTATGAGGATGGTTGTAATTAAAACGTCGCGGAGTTAGGAACCGATCGCGCACCGTTAAACAAACGAAAGTTTGGCATTCAAGACCTCGCGTCTGCTCGGCCAACGAAACCATACTTAAGCCAGTGAAGCGCGAAGGAAAAGGTGAACCGATAAAAGGGAAGGAAAGAAAGGAATTCCTTTATCGTGGAATTGTTCCAGATTTATGAGCTCCAAGAGTTCAGCCATTCAAATTTTTCAACTGCTCTTTCTTGCCTACCCGCTATAAGACCGCAGGACCGACTTCGACGGGGCACAGAGGGAAACCAATATAGAAATGGAAAGAAGCAAAGTCTTTACACAGACGAACGGATTCGATATTGATGAACTCTAATAACTTCCATCTGAAAATTTCGAATTCTCGTTTTTTCAACCTCGACCGATGTCTCAAGCCACTCCCCGTATATACGACCGCTCGTATTTGCCGACAATAAATCTTCATTCGGTATTGGTTTCCCCATTAGTCAAGTTTATCAAAACCGGCGGAAAATATAAGAAACATAAATTCTTCTAAAGTTCCTTAGAAACCTGTTTATACTGTCTTGCGAAGTCAAGCATTAAGCAATCTACCGTGCACGCCGAACAAGTTGTATCCTATTTTTGAAACATTTCACGTAGAAGGTGAAATCTACTTTTATTCACTCACGTTAATGTGATAAATATTTCATAAAGGAAGTTTTAGTTACGTAGGCTGAAGAATACATAAATAATAATAAATGTAATTACACTTTAAACTTAATTACCACTTTATCTTATTTTCATTTAAATGATTCTGTAAAAAACTATTCTGTCACATTTTTCGGATGAGCTTTCGCAGGTAAATATTAATACGTCTGACTTTCTGTAGTACTTGCCGAATTTGGTTTGATAACGTGTGTAATATAATTGAGAAAAGTATTATGATTCTACGTGAAAAGTTCTGGTAATCTTGTAAATTTTTGCGGTTTATCTGTAACATTTTTCATACCTAATGTTAAAAAGAATTTCACGAAAAATTCAACAACTACTCGATGTTCAGTGCCAAAGCATATGAATATGGAAATTGTTTCCACAGAGTTTCAACTAAACACGTAAACAGTGACTGAAAATAATTTTTATCGATTTTGAGCCAATTGAATTCAAATAGAAAGGACCACGTCCGTCCACGAATTGAACAAAAATTTAATGAAAAGTGTAGAAATCAATAATTTGAAGGAAATGGTGGCTTTGTTCAGTATATTGATTATTAAATCGTACCAAATTTCGTCGCGAAATGAACGAATTTATTTGTACAGTTGCTCGCCAAAGATGTGTATTACTTTCAGATATAAATTTTTAGATAAATATGTTAAAGAACAAATACAAAAATTTGCGACAATGCACAAAAACAGATTAGATGGACGCCCTAACGACCTGGCACGAAGCTTGAGACAAATCCCAGAAATCAGAAGCCTGAAGAGAGTAAAACCGTCCGACCTACAGAAATAACAAATAATAAAATGTAGTGGAAACATTATTGAGTGTGACGCACACGCACACGATATTCTCATGTATCAAATTTGCTGGTTGGCTCAATAGAGCCAGTTGTAAGTATAAATATAATAAATAAAGAAAAATTGAGGGCACAATATTTTTTTATTTGTAAGCTTGCTACTATATCTTTTATTTTCTACGTTATGCAAACACATAAAAAATTTATAGAACGGTACAGTGAACACCTTACACAGTCTTTTTTGTCAAATGAATACTTATATTGTCAAAAGCGTTCTTTTAAGGGGATATTCTATTTTTCGGGAACAAAAAATCGATTCTTTTTTGCATTTTTTCACCCCTTATAACCTCGAAAATATGCCTGCCGAACAATTTTCTGAAATTGGATGAATTACCAGAGCCACAAGGGTTTGAATGACTTAAGACCATGCTCGGCGCAGAGGTGTCTCGCGATTTTTTCGAAATCAAATTTTCCAACACTGTCCCACGGTTTTCACGGAAACTATTGGACCGATTGCATTCCCCCTCATATTGCATACTCAGAGCATCTGTCGCTATCGTCCCTACCAAAATCAGGTCAACATTTTCAAAACTTCGAATTTTTTGGCTCCGAAAAGTTACAAAAACCGCAGGAAAAAACGTATTTTTTATTTAAACCGACTACCACTTTGTAGAAAAATTGGGACAAGTCAACAACGATATTCAGATGACATCGTACGCCACGACTTATAACTCTGAATACTGTAAAGATTTTAAGCCATTATTATGAATTTCAGTAGTCAAAAGATGAATAAAGGTATATACAAAGTACCACTATTGTAGTTTCTTTGTCGCCTAGAAAAGAAATCACAAAATCGGCAGAAAAATTGGCCGCCTAAACCACAGTACCCCGTTAACCTGTTAGCTGTGTATGACGAGTACACTCGTCATGAAGAAATTGCACCTTTTTTGTATTATGGCGAGTATACTCGTCATGCGAAAAAAGTAATTACCATTTGGTATTTAAATTAAAATTTTAGTGAAAACTAAAATATATTTGTAAATGTCAGACATTTTAAAATATTTTGAGACAAGAACGAAATAAGAAAAAAAATTTTCCATGTATTTAATTTCTTTTTTTTTAATAATGAATGTTTAAGTTTTGTCAATAATATCAATGAATTTGGGCAATAAATTATTCATTTTTCAAAAAGAAAAACAACTCATTTCGTTATAATTTAATTCAATTTTACAGCAGCTACATATACTCTGTGTTTGATAAGTATACTCGTCATCTCTTTATTTTTGCAACATAAAGTAGGTGCACTCTTTTAAAATAGAGCTACACAGCTAACAGGTTAAACCTTGAAAGATGTTTGGCTGTGCAATTTGAAAAAAGATGATGTAGCATTGCATATAATGCAACGATATTGCATCGCTATTTTAAGACGAATGGAATCGCAAACGTCGCTTAACAATGGCGCAGTAATTCAAGGTACAGATTATAGTTACCTGATCTGTTGTTGCTAATCGTGTAAAAAGGAAAACGTGTTCCAAGAGATGCTTCAATAGCTGCAATCTCGATATCGAACCCATTCAAGATCGTATACATTACAATTGGTTTATCGAACTCGTTTACCAACTGGATACGCACGTAACGCGTTTCATCGCCTCGCGCCTTATCTCTCATCATTATCGCCCGTGAATACAATAGTTACACCGATATTCCAATTTTAAACTCGATTGTTTCGTAATTTAATGCCGGCATACGTCCTACGCTGTTTGTACATTAATATTCAAATTAAAGGTCTGGAATTCATTTAGAGATAAAAAAATAATTGTACTTATACTACCGTTCATGATTTTCCAGACGACTGAAAACTCTATCCCAATTTTATAGTTATACTCTGAATTAACGTTCTTAACACTTTGACGGCCGCTATCACGTACATGTGACTTCTCTCATTTGTATAACATTCACGTAAAACAAGTAAATGAGCACACCTATGCTTGATAAAAAATAAACACTCAAGTATTTGCAACATGGCACAAATATTCTGTTTAAACAGAATAACGTGAAATGCTTGTTATTTAAAAAGTCTCGCAAAAAATTGCCAATAGCAACTAGTTTTTTCCAAATATTTGCGGCCATCAAAGTGTTACGTTCCCTGCCACAGTGGAAAATTCCGTAACTAGGCAGACAAGAGAAAATGGCTATTTATTAATACACGTGGTTGATTGTACAAATATTTATCTATCTGCTATTACACTTTCTATTTCTACTATCATTTTAACGCGAATATTACTTAAAATTTTATAAGGGTTGGTAGTCATATGATTAAATTAAAATTGTTGCGTGTACACATGGCAGGGAACGTGTCAAATGAACGCATTCTTTTAATACTTTTCCACCGTGGAAATGCACATTGAAGTAGAATTTATTTAAAATTGCATTTTATGATTCTTAATTAGAGTACACGTATCGATTTCTATTATCATTGTTATTCGAACATACCTATTATTATGTAATTAGAAGTGATAACTATGAGTAATTGTGGTAAATGCACAGACGAGCGCGCGTGCCGAATCAATGGATGTTTGTTTAAAATACGTACATTAGCTCGTTTATAAAAAAAATTTTAATTTTCAATTCTACAATATCAGAAAGGCGATTTTTAGTTTCAATCAGGCCACTCATGGTACGAATTTTAAAAAGTAATTATCTGCACTGTCAAAATACTATTGTAGGTAGAAATGAAAACTGTCAACAATTATTTGTATTATTATTCGAATAAGTTTTAGATAGTTATTAGAATAAATTATTGAAATAAATAGACAGAATAATTTATTATGAATAACGTATCATTATTACCCGAATGAAATATTGGGCTTTATTAATAAAAAGAATTTATTCGGATGATTATCTTGGATAAATATTTCTTTAGAACAATCCGAATAATGTTGAATATGAAAGCACCTAATTCTTGTTGCCTGTTGCTTTTGAAGTAACATAAATGGCCAACAGATAATTTGCATAATTTAGAGGAGTAAATAGATTTATGGTAAGAATGAATTTCTTTTTTAAGGTCATGTTTAGAGGTTTCAAAGTAGATGTCTTTTTAATGGAATAGTATATCTATCGTTGCTACAGTATTATAACTGGTACAAAGGCAAAGCCCACCATGTACAGTATGTTCCCGGCCTTGACTTTCCACATTTCCTTCCTCGTTTAACTTCTTTAAAGGTGCAAATTATCATAGAAATACGCATTTATTTATCCCATCAACCGAGCTATCGATCAAATGAAAATGAAACAATTCTGAAGAGAAAAGTCTGCACTCAAAGGAAAATTACAATAATATAAAGTAATAGTCACCATACCTTAATCTCGCTGACACTATGGAGCCCTGTGTATCCGTAACATTGTACTTCAAATACGGGTCACGGATGATACGTTCCATGTTGATAAGACGAACTTTAAGCATACGAGCGAGAGCTCATGCTCTTGATGTTCTCCTCGAGAACAAGGATATTGGTTGCTCGTTCAGCCAAGTGCATCCAAGACATTGAAGTCATAACTGAATCGTCATACCGCGATAATTATTACGCCCTCGAGTTGCAGGAAGGCAGAAAAGCAGCGCAAGCGTCTGCACACTGCTCGAGCATAGGGCGCTTTGAAAAAAAGAGACCAGGTAGGTGAAGAAAAAATGAACGAGCGTTGTTTCGGTGTGTGTGCGATTAAGTGCATCTGTGCACGAGAAAGAGGGAGAGAGGGAAAATAGGAGGACAGAAGAAGAGAAAAAGCGGTAGTACCGGTCTAGCTTGTCCTCGCCGCGTACTTCAGCACGTAGGTTGGTAGGTTGTCTTACGCCATACTTATGTTAGTACCGTAGATACTAAAAGTATTCCCTGCTTGGCTGTTTCCACCTAATTTACGGGGAGTAAAAGTGCAACTTTTCGTTCGGCTACTGCGAGACATTCTGCGAACCATATAATTTTCCGCTCCCTCGCGCTGAGACCTGCGGGCGCGAAAATTATAAATTCATTCGGCAACCAATGTTCTTTACACAATGCCCCAGAAAATAATCTGCGTATAACGGATAGCTGATTATATTTCACCGTTAGAAAAAGCTATAGCTTAAACCTGTAATTCAGACTATTGAATTTGGTTAACTTTATATTATAATGAGTGAATTTATGAATTTAAATAGAAGGATAGGGGGCGGCTAACCTACTCTAAAACGAATTTATTAAAGTTGGTAGAGAGTGATATATAATCTTTTCTGATATATTTATTCATAATATGAAGGGTAAGGAGGAAAAAACTAAAATAATGTAGAACAATTATTTCTATGCTTATTTTTCTCCTGCTGCTTAATTAGAGTATAACCTCATGTTATAAACAATACAGTTCAATTACTTGAACCTTGCCTCTTTACTAGTGGACTAAATAAAGTATCAAAAATTGATTTTCTCAATAAATCTGCTTTGTAACATTCCTTGTTTTTTCCCCTTACCCTTCATATGATATCTGTGAATTCATTATAATGTTCGTCGCACCTTTGTCAATAGCATTTCAATTGTAAAACGATAAACGTATACACATGCACGTAAGTACATACACTCCGGTCCATAAGTCATGGGACACTTACTAATTTCACCTTTACGTTTAAATTAACATTATTAAACACTCACTATATTGAATCACACAATTATTTACAGATTATTTACACTGAATACAATTTCTAAATGTTAAAATATATTCAAAATTATATACATCAAGTTTAAAATTTGCTCACTAATGTATGCTCCCCGTTTCGAGATGATAACTCGAAATAGCCATGGCAGTCTTGCAGTCATTTTTTTTTTGGTGTTTGTTCTTGGACTTCTGTCCAGAATCGCTTCAAATGTGTCTACAGATCACAAAATCGAAACAAATGTCGCCCAAATTTAACGCATTAAAGAACTGGTCTTGAATCGTACTATAATTATTTCAGGTTTTTTTTTAAATTAATTATAACAGAATACTAATCATATCATTAAAAATATGTTGTGTAAACATAAATGTTTTTATAAATCCAGGTTTATTCAGAAATGGCAAGGCGTCCCATGATGTATAAACGGGGGTGTAGATATGTATTAGTATATCTAGAAAGGCTAACATGTTCCAAGCATTCTTACTGATCTTGCCCATAAAATGTAAGAAATCATTAATTCTTCAATTATTTCGGGATTATTTTAAAACGCGAAATTTTGTTATTCTCTACAGGAAAATATTTAGAAGCGGCCAATGAAACAAAATGGGGATTTGCTGATCAGCGTGTTGAGTCTGTATAAAATGTTTGTTACATGATTGAACATATAGATTGCGAATGCGTATTAAATGATAATTAAATAAACTGAATTTGCTCCTTGGCCAATTGACACCAACTGTGACTAAACGTAACGGTAATGCTAATGTTTTGCATACAGGTACTGGATGCCAAACACCAGCGGAGCTATCGAATATCAACATTTGCATGTTATTAACGTTTTCATATTACTATCACAAGCTGTCAAAAGAGGGTAATCACTCTGATAACATATTCGAGTCTAAATATCGAGTCCTTTTGCATTAAACATCCCATAGTTAGACTGATGTCTCGTTCGTGGCGCAAAATAATCGATCCCTCGAACCTTAATACTTTCAGATACTTTTAACAAATGGGTGTAAAGGTGTCAACCGACGGTTATTAATTACGCGTTATTAACGCCGGGATCCTGCCTTCAGAAAAGCCCAGCAAGGGACAATCACAAGAGAGCCATGTGCGGTCTTAAATATGGAACCTCCTGTACGGAAAGCTTATAAGTGACATATGCGCGCGGCATACGCGTTCCCCTGACCTCATGGGGTGCTATTGGATGCGTTAATGCAAGATAATGCTCCATCATTTCGTTCCATTTCATTTCTATTTACCCCTAAGCTTCAGGTGTAACCTTCCCTCGGGAGCCGGAGTAAAAAAAACGAGCCTGACGCAGTTCCCTTGCGTGTTAATTCAATTATCATCGGGTTAGCATAAAGGAACAGAAATTAGTTCCAAGTTAACCTAATTCACGGTAAAGTGCGAGCGTCTACCGCTCCAGCCGCCGATAAGAAAGAGTCTGAAAACCTAATAAGCCTGGGTCGCGTTATCTCGTCCCGTGAAATCGTATTAGAAACGGGAATACGACACATCTCTGCTGGTCGTTATCTGTCCACCACGTACACACCAACACACCCATCCGTCCGTGTTTATCACTGAAGTAACCGTAAAACGTATACTGGTTCACTTTTACCGTACAAATGGCACTAGTGGCAACGAGGGAGATACGCCATCATGGATTTGCACTTGGCAATATTTGCCTTCGACGGTTTGGTTTTTATATGTCATTCGATGGTACAGTCTTTATATCGTCTACGAGAGTTCACGGTCATTTTGCTCCAACTCGCCAAATATTTGCAGATTAATTAGCATGCAAAGATGGGGTGCACAGACAGAGTTGTTCATTTCTTCGTATGTACTCGTGGAAAACGTGTATTTCCTGCCTGCGTACGTAGTCAGCAGAAAAAATGGTCGCGAAAAATGAGCGGTCCGAGGATCACGATGAAACACTCGACGTGTATTAATTGTCCTGATAATTACTATTCTTCATCCAAGGTACGACGAGGTATGGGTCTTTGGATAAACTCTCGAAGATGCCGATAACACGGTGATGAGGCAATTAATATTGATGTGGCGCGGAGCAAATCTCGTGCTATTGTTACCCGAATACCGAACATCGTCTAAATTAATATTTAATCTGCACGATCACCGAGTTTCCGAGGGCCCGGGGAATGTTGTTTGCGCTTGTCGAATTTTTGACGACCACGTCGCGGAATTCTCAATGCGAGCTAATCGAATATTCAACGAGCTACACCGAGTACCAGTAATTTGAAAATGCAATCGTAAGCCTCGAATAACTCGGGCTGTTTGAGATACTTTGCATGCTTTCTAGCAATCTCGGATCGCTCGGTGGAAATTATTACGTCCTTTTTTTTTATACTCCCAGCGCTTATCGTTTTTAACCCCGGTGTCATGAATGCTGTTACGCGTCGCAGAAGACCTCAATCCAGTCCAAGAAGTCCGTTGTATAATTGACGACGTGACGTGATTAGCTAGAATGCACACATCAGATGAATATGATATCCGTTCAGGGAAGTACAAGGTACAAGGTTTCATTTTCAACTTCATCAACGCACCGATTGAATGGAATTTAGGACAAAAACTTTGTACGTTTCATTTAGGGATACCGTATACTATCTAATGCAACAACTAATCAGGACTGTGCACTTGTTATTTGAAATAAAAGTAATTGGATAAGTAAAAATAAATTTATCGTAAAGACAGAACCATGAAAGTAAATATGAAAATTTTATTGAATAGGTAAATCATTTTTGAGTGAATTTGGACATATTTTAGATGTAATTTATTTTCAAAGCACTTATTTTATAGATATTTTTTCATTTCAAATAATAGTACAAAATAACAAACAATGAATTTATTGGTAAGCACTGCCGGCGATAAACATTGTCAAAAATCCGTGGTTTTGGAGCAGCACCCATAACATTATAGAAAAATATATTTCTTATTTTCTGGAAGGTTCAATATCAAAGTTTAAACAACCTAACTATCAAATAAATTATTTATGTTTGATATAATTTTGTACTGTCTTTATTCAAATGATACAGAAAGGGACAAATAATAAGTAAGATAAAAATATTAATTGAATAATTATTCAAATAACAGTTTATTTCGATAATGTCCACTCCTACAGTTAATACACAATTCCAAACACTCATTTTTTATTCAATTTATAAAAGTAAATGGAGTGCAAATGTATATTTAATTCACTGGAATTAATAATAAAAAATTTATATTACACATCACTGATTCTTATATTTAATGCTTGGATTCTTGCATTTTTCTACATTTTCAATTTTTTATAGAAAAACATAAATATAAATGAAACTCAAAAATGTATGTACGCAAATTTCTGACAGCAAGGAAAAAATTGCACGTATTTGAAATTAATGCATTATTGTCTAACAATTCGTGCTTACAGTTTAGTAATATTATATTATGTTATACGACCTTCAGTGAACTTTCATTGTGTAATATACTTGTATGTAGAACTTCGAACCGTAAAAATGATAAAAATAAATACTTTGGGGATTTATTAATTTTGTTATAATAGGTAAATTGCTAACATTTAACATTATATTTAATATTTAATATCCCATGTATTATTACTTAGTGATAATCTCAATGTATAATATTTAAGATATTTTTCTGTTAAATTCTTAATGAGAAAAATTTCGCATGCAAATACATTAGAAACGTATCAAATTGTTTAAAGCTGAAGCACAAAATTGCAGTCATTTCAAAGATTGAACAATCCTTTCCTTGCGTAATAATACAAACTTTGAACTTAACATTTAACGCATATACAACAAAAACACAACTTAACGATTAACTCCTAAAATTTGTATTCACAAAATCATATATAGACAATTTCGAAATTAAATGGAAATTAGCGTGCATTTCGTTAAATCATAAATTGAACAAAATTAATAATAATCAATTTGTGTTTAACGTTCGATAATATTATACAGTACCGCTTAATCCCGAATGCAATTAAGTAATAATCGATTTAACAAATGTTAAACGCATCACATGTGTACGCTGCATCTTTAATAGGGAAAGTTTTCGCACGTAAATCGCCTGGAAACGCATTAAATTTCCTGGGTCAAAGGAACAAAGGTACGCGATGCACTTCGATGACCGACGAATTGTATCGGATTTCCCGAACACGTTCTCCTCAACAGCTGAGTTCGACACTTTCGATCTGTCTTTATCCGAGATTCCGTTCTCTGTTGCTGGTGACAGTTCGATCCTGCCAAAAGAACGATCCTTCTTCGTTTCGAAACGGCGAGCGAGCACGCGGCTTTAATCTCTATATTCGCGTACGTGATTTAATGGGAACGGAACGCGGCTTCTCGACGACCGTAATAATCTAAACGCGCCAGGCGTGCACATTTCGATTCGTCGAAGTTCCAGCCGTCACCTTGCCACGGCCCAAGAAAAACGAGAAACACGAGAGTTCTCGAGAGAAGAGCGAAACGGAGCAAGATCGCAACACAGACGGAGAGAAAGCGCGCGCATGGATTAGACAGAGACAGGGATAACGCGCGCGACAGAGACGGTCGAAGGGATCCAAAGGAAAAGAAAAGAAACGGGAGACCACAAAAGCATTCCTCTCTGTCTCTCTTGTTCTCCTTCTTGTCCTCAGCGTTGGCCTTTTTCTTTTGCCTCCGGCCGTGACAGCATCCTTAACCTTCCAAGATCGAGACCGGCTGCACGGTAAAGGGTAAACGGAGGAATGACAAACGCAGAGTATCGCGGGAGAAACTAAGGAGAGGATAACTCAAGAGACTTACCCTGGCGAGTGGCGTGGTCAGGTCGATTTTTCTTCCCTTAGCGGGTGTATCCTCCACGAGCGGTTCACTAACTAGCCTGTACACATCACCCATGACTCTCGCGCGACGAGCACGACCAAACAAACAAAACAACTCTTTCGCTACTCGCTCTTTCTTACTCTCAGACACTTGACTTCACACCGAACACACTACTAATCGGTGGCGGGCATAGAACAAGAAGAATTCACGCGAAACGTAGTCAACGCGTACGTAACAAACACCTCGAGGATCATCGCGTCATATCGGGACTCATCAAAGCGCCTTGCGAACGTAAACGATCATCCGTGCTCATTCCGCGCCTCGTCACCGGTTCGAATGTTGTTATCTTCTTTCTCCACTTTGCACCGACAACTTTTCTCCTCATGTGTCAAGTTTGCTCGCGTAGATGTGATAATCAGCGACGTTACAGTCACCTTTTTTTTTCACGCGATCACGGCTTCGAAAACGTGAAACGACTGCACGACGATCCAAAACACACCCGCCCCGTCGTGGCACAGAGGGCAAACTGTCGTCTGACCGCCGCTCTACAAGCCGCAGCGACGTACCGAGAACAACCAGAAGCGAAACTCGATGGCGCCACGGCTGTACAGAGTCTGTGCCGTGAGTGTGCTTGAAGCTGAACGTGGCGCCGCCACTGGCCGATCCCTCAAACACACTCCCGCGAATACATTCGAAGCCCCCCCACCAACACACTCACCACCACTTATTCACTGACGTGCACGTACATGTGTACCTACACAGCTGAAATTCGTGGCAATGCATGCACGTACACCAGCTCCCGTTGGACAAGTGGGAGCAAGGGGGGTGGGACTTGGTAGTTACCCCCCACACGAAGAATGTCCCAGGGCCGACGCAACCGCAATTCGTCGATTGCAACGACTGATTGTGAGTGCGATTTAACGAAAGTCGAGCGAGCTGTCTACTTTGAAAACGCGCCCGATACGACAGATATGCACAGCTTCCGACCAAAGTGCTCCGTCCGAGCGATTTACATTTTTCCCATGTAAAACAGCTCACGCGTACACCCGCACTTGTTGCAATATGTTACTCGCTGCACTTTGTTTTTTTTTTCTTCTTTTCGTTAGTATGGCTATACATGGATGATATTAATTGAATGTAATGGATGAACGAGGAGCCCGGATGTTTCGAGGAAGAGAAACGAGTCTTGCACGACTTAAGACGGCCCTGACGTTAAGAGCATGTCGAGGAGCGTCAGCCGCCCTTTTCTCCTTGCTACTCGGAGCAGCATGTGCAGCGAGTTAATTAATAGTGACACGTAAGCGACGACGGCAGTCGGGACAAAAGGAAAAAAGCGGTTCGGCGGATAAGATGATAGAAATTAACGCGACGGTTGTTTCAGTTTTCGTTGATAGCAGGAGGGAGAGGTCGGAAACCCGCCCGGGTCCGTATCTCATCAAAATTCAAAGCCGCCTCGTTACAAGTTTCGAAATTACGAATGCACCTTTGTCCTACAAAAGTTGCGAAATCACCCCTGGGTAAAGCACTCGGGGTGAGAGCAGACCCGCGCATTCTCCGCTGTGACTGTCATTGCGATTGGTAACTAACAACACTCTCGTTTCTGCATTAATAGCACGTACACGGAAAGAAAAAGAAGGGAAGGGGGCGGGTCAGAGGTAAAAGTAAAAGAACGAAACAACGGTCGCGAGTATTTCGAGCTAACTAACGATCTCTAGTACGGATTTTTAAATCCGAGTTTACACCGCGATATCCAACACGGAGGGGAGAAATACGGGCTGCGATTTATGATACCGTGTGACCCAGGCAGTTATGGCTGAAGCAGAGAGGAACTGTAAAATACTATGGTTATTTGTGGAAGCGTGCACTTCCGCACGATTTTTGCCTCGAGCCCCCTGTATACGATTCTTTTTCACGAAGCCCTCAAAGGCGAAGAGGCTATGTGGCTGCCGACGATAGTATGGGATCGGTTCTGCAGGCAACTCTCGGTCATCCCTCCGCCCTCCAGCGCATCTCGGCTCCTTTCCTCTTTCGTCTTAACCCTCCGGCCACCATCACCGCCTCCTGGAACCCCTAGCCATACAACACCGCCAGCGCTATCCAAGGGCAGCCAGGGGTTGCCTAGCTAAGTCTCCAAAAGCTTCGACTCCCCGTGGAATTCAGCTTCCGTCATGCCGGAGACCGGCGTATTGCGTGGCATCCCCTAGTGTCGGCGATGCACTTCGATCCGTTGGGATCGAGCCTTGTAAAATTGGATTTGCGCAGACAGTACGGTACTTCACAGTAACGTGTGGTCTTTAGAAAAGAAACTAGCCGACACCCCCTGTCATTATGAAATCATTGTATCGTTCTTAACCTACAATGATGTGCACGCGATCCTTTTGAATATCGAGCACGTTTAAATAATGGTCCGCAGCTGTCTATCGATCGTGAATTATGCGGTGGAATCTTCCAATGTATTACTTTCTAAAAAAGTATCCGGTCATTCCATAAGTAACGCGACTGCTTCGTACTTTTCAGAATTATGTGTACAAGGTTTAATTGTTTATACGTTTTCTGTCATTTTTTGTAGTAGTTTGATATATCTATTAATTTTTTGGATATCTATTTTGTAAGAGACAATTATCTCTATATGCAGATTTTAATGAGAACATTTCTAACGACATTAATGTAATGTAAACCTTTCCTGTCTAGTTTTATTCAAGATCAGTCTTTTTCCATCTAAATTCACCTGGAAACAAACACAGGAGAGTCCCCCTTTTCTTTGAATACAATTTTTCTCAGGCAATTCATACAGCGCTTATTTTCCAAAGTTTTTACTAATTTCTTTGAGTGTCAATGTATACTCCAATGAACCGAACCGAATTTTCTGTATAATGCTTGAATCGTTACGTTCCAGACGTTGTCCAGTTATGGTACTTCTGATATCGCCATTGAACTAAATATTACACTAAAACTCGTCTGCAAAACTCAAATTTCTCGTTCAAATTTTTTAAAACCATCGATACACCCGACTCACCTAATAAACTGCACTAAGGTACCCGATATAGTTTTTAACAGCTTCAAGTATTAACTGCGCTAATGTTATTTATACTTGCTCCGATTTAATCTTTGTAAAATTTCAAAATACTACTGGTAAATAATTACAATTTATAGCAGTATACGTAACAAAATAGTGTTTGAACTCTAGAAGTATATTACAGTAGAACCGCGATTATCTGCACACCGATCATCCAGAAATTAGTTATCCTATGTCAGTTACAAACTGGAGATATCATTAATGACACTGTGTACTTAATTTTACACAACTCTGCATTTTGGTGAAATTGAATTGCAATTGTAAGTCATACTGTTACGAATTATAGTTCGAATAATCAAAGTCGTACTGTATTTGGGGTTATTTATAACTGTTTGCAATACTCATATTACACTGTCTAAGAAATTTTACCTTTTTTTTTGAGTATGTTAAAAGTCAATAGGCATTTTTTATAGATTTTTGTACCCGGAATTTCTAGACTGTTTGTTTCCATCGACTTCAGTTTTCAAGAAAATTAATTTTGGAACAAAAAGCAAATTTTCAACTTGAAAGATGTTTTGTGCTGTAACAGTAATATTTATTCAGTTGTTTTTTCCGCGAAAGAATTCTATGTACTCTTCTGATAAAATGATATAAATTATTATATCATTATCAAGACATAAACATGTTCAACAATGATCAGAGTGAACAGGTCACCCAAAACGCACCAACTTTTGCAGATATGTTTCAATTTATTTAAAAAACAAAAGGTCTAGGAGGAAATCTAATTACGCCATGCGATACAGCAGACCTTTTTCCTACGGGATCAAGAAAAGGTACAACTCCTGTTTTATTTTTAATACAGAAACGAAATAGTTTGACAAAACTTACGGCGCCGGCAGTGGTACTCAATACCGGCGGTCATCTTCCCTGCGCCCTCACCGTGACATAATCGTGCGCGTTTGGCAGCTTTATTTGTGAGTAGCAAAGGAGACGACCACCGATCTTCAGTTACATTGAAAAAACAAGAAAATACTGTTTCTTTAAGTTAGCTCCAGAGAAAAAAATCAGTAGCAATCATATTAACCCCATGACATACAAAGATGTCTGGGATACATCATTTGTTTATTATATCATTGTAAAGCTTACATAACTGTCTAGTTGAGATGTATTAAATAATATTTTTTGAACGCATCGAATTTCATTTTATGTGTTTGCAAAGTACATAAAAGAGGTTAGTTCGTATTTTCATTCGTCAGTTTTAGCATAAATTGCTGATATAATTTTGTGCACAAACCGGTTTTCGTAATAAATAAACGATTTATTATTGTTAACAAATTTTTTCAATGTTTTTGCCTCAAAATATGTACCTTCTTACAGTTTATATATTTTGTTCATAACAAAAACAATATCATGTGGTAAGGGGTTAAAATTGCTTACCAAGCAAGGCACATCACTCTATCGCATAATTAATCGATTTTTTAATACTGTACGCAAAATTGTTTTGCTCCGCGATACAGAAAATTGGTCTATCCTATAGCAATCATAAATTTAGCAATTTCTTATGTTAAATTATGTAATATTCAAACATCGTATTTTACATATTTCATTATAAGGGTGAGTCACGCAATGGGGCCGGCCTGTAGCTCTTTTTTAGTTCATGATTGAAAAAAATGATACGGGAAAAAGTTGTGTGGTGTAACAAATTGTATACTTTTGTGAACTTATCTTTTTCGTAAGTGCAATAATGCATCAGAAGAGTGCAGCTGAACTTTTTTTTTAACGGAACTACATTTTTTTTACATAAACTAATTCTTCCGAATGCTCTGCGTACAAAAGTATTAATGTTAGGTATTCGAAAAATCAATACATTACTAGATATGTCAATTTTTTAAATGAATAGTAAATAACACCATGGACCAAAGATGGAATATATACTATCAAGATACATAGATTCTATAGATATACATATATTTTTAATCACAATCATAATTTCCTGGAATAATTCTACTCCATCGGATCATGTATGAAGGGTGAGGAGAAAAACACAGGAAACGTCTATTTTTATACTACAGTGTTCAACTTGAATAAAGAATAAAATAATGTAAAACAATTATTTCTATGCTTATTTTTCGCCTGCTGCTTAATTAGAGTACTACCTCATGTTATAAACAATACAGTTCAATAACTTAAACCTTGTCTTTTTACTGGTGGACTAAAGTATTAAAAATTGATTTTCTCGATAAATCGGTTTGGAACATTCCTTGTTTGTTCCCCTCACCCTTCATTTGTAACCTCAGTGATCAAGATTATAAAAGCTTCTATTTCTCTCCCGCATTAGTAGAATAATAGTATATTCGAATTTACGTTGCTGCAGATATACTCTTTTCTGTGAAAGTGAACTACGAATTATGTAGTGTGTAGGTAACTTGTTACTCAATTCAATATACTTAGCTATCCCGTTATATCGGCAATTTTTCAATTTCTTTTCATTTTTCACTGTTACAACGTATCACGAATAGGATATGCTAGTCGCGTGACGACTACTTTTTTCCTCGCATAAAACACCCCTATGTGTCACGTGTACGTCGGCACTTTAATGAAAACGCACGGCATGCTTTAATTAAAATTGCGTTCGCTTTTGAAAATAGCACATAGAGATGGGATAGGTCTGATTAGCGATTTAAAGCAAATAAGATAGTGCAACACATTTTCTTCGTTCTTGCTTTTCATTTAATCCTTTCGCGGTCAACAGTGAAATTATACTGCATGAAATTTTAATAAATCTAGTTTTATATTTATATTTTTATATGAATCCGCTTTAAAATATTTTTTGCGACGATTTGACACTTACTGAGTTTATGACTGAGCATATAATTTTATGTTAATACATATCAATTACTCCAAACTTGATATTTGATTCAAATAAGTCAAATAGTCTTTATTAAATGATTTTACTTAATAAACCTAAAAAGGTTTGAATGTTTGTTAACAACATAATGGAAGATTTATATTATTATCCCAGTGTTTGTTGTAAATTATTCAGTTGTTATATTATACATGAACTGTCCGTTTAAACAATACTGTAATACATAATTTCTTTTCATAAATGAAAATACAGCGTGTCATGTAGCCATTTACAAATCAATATCTCAATAACAAGAGAAACTATTGTACGAATTTTTGGTGTATATTCAGTCGTGAAAAAAGGCGTTTTGAAAAAATCCCAAACCAAAAAACTATAAGAAATGCAGTCGAGGAATTTATTAAATCTAGAACCCCAGAGTTTTATGATAATCGAATAAAACCTTTTGTAACACTTTGGCGAAAGTGTCTTGATTCAAATGAAGGACACTTCAGATAATGAAATAATTTGGCCAAGAAGTTAAAACTTACGTATGCTTGGTCTTAAGAAATTTGATATGCGTTTCACACTAATACCTTTTATCCTGTAATAATTGTTTAAAAAAGGAATTTTTCTGTAATGTTATGCGTTATCTTTAGAAGAAAATCTTACAGCCTGTAGGAAGTAATCATATTGCACATGTACTGTTTTACTATTTTGTACAAAAGACAAAAATTGTTAATATTTTCCAACTAAAATTTGTTAATGTTTTCTACCTCTGTAAAACTGGAAATTCGAAATATTAAGTCATTCAATAAGTAATGTTTTTAAATATGACTTCATTAACCCTAGTACGATCTTCGGATCTTTCTTTACCCATCGCGTCTTCATTTATTTAAAAATACATTTGCAATGGTGAGATTATAATACATGCGACTGGTTATTTCTAGGTTTCTTTAATCTTCTCATTATATTATAAAGTTGAAAATATGAATCCCATACATTCAGAGCATTTTTTGTCCAAAAACCTTTAGTCGAACGGAAGAACGCACTAGGATTAAATGTAAACAAATTAACAACTGCAGTCATTTTTAATTATCAAGATACTGGATATTAATTTTAATGTCCCTGTTCAACTACACTTAGAGTCCTTTGATTGTATCTTCAACCAATTTCTATTGTTTTGGGAAAATTCATTTCAGGTTGATTCCAACCAATTACTATAACTTAATTGTTTTTCCCGCTATGGGGCTGTCGAGCTACCAAAATAGGTACCAGTTGGTAAGTACATACAATTAATTTCGAGTGTGACGTACGCCATCATCATATTTTTCTACTAAAATTGTACCTTATTTGCAAAAGAGTTAACAACAGATCTTTCCTATGGTAACCCAAACTTTCATCGGATAAATCAAAACAAAATAGATCCCTCACATTCCATCTCTTTACACTACAATTTTTACAAAACAATATTAGATTCTATATTTATATTTACTTAAAATATGTTTTATAAGATAAGGAACGATATTACTTATGAGATGACCACCTATTTTTGAATTTCTACTTCTATATTTGATACGACATTTCTCGCTAACAAATTCGTCTATCGACTGTACTGTCAAATAACGGTCAGAAGTCATCATTATTATCAACGTCTTTCAGGGATTTATTACACTAAGTATTTTGCACAGTCAATATCTTTTAAAATTTTTATTATTTACCCCATTTAGAATGTAAATAATACAATAGGTAACAATTGCTAGCACACGATTGAAATAGAATTTTTTTATATCTTAATGAAAACCAGTAATTGTACTGTACCGATACTACGAGAAATCTCAACAAATTCATCTTACTAATCTAATGACAGATTAGTTATTACCTATTTGGTAGCATAACATGGTGCCCAAAAATTGATACTTATCGTTATTAATGAGGATGTCATTAGATTGGCCCCATTACTAGGTACATACACCCCTGTCCATAAATCACCCGATATTTGTTCATTTTCAGCAAAATGATTATTACAACGTGGGTACAATATTTTGCCTTGGTTTTAATATTTTATGTTGTTATATTTTTATCTATTTTACGTTAGTATAGAACCTGAATATGATATTAATAATATTCGCGTATAACTTAAATAAATATTTGAAAAACAACACTGTACGTTTAAGTATATTTCTAATTCATCTCTAACTCGATCAGACGATAGTCTCTACACACTTCACATTTATTTTGGAAGTTTTGGGCCAAAGTCAAAGACATACTTATGGAAGAAATTGGAAGAATGTTTGAAAGAAATTAGTTCCGAGATATTAAAACCTTTGAGCGAAAGAATGCCGTTATTAGTTCAAGCGGTTATATAAGATTAATTACTTATATTTGGTAAGATTTTTAACATATGATTCGAATTTTATAAATCCCAGTATAAACACTTAATAAGTGCTACCTTTATTTTATAATATAGGTCATTTCATACTATAAAATCGTTCACCTCCTAATTCTATTAATTGTAAGTGTTCGGTGAATTATTGGTGGGAGTGTACATGCATTTCGAAAAACTAATGAATACCACAATTCGAAGACATCACAATTCTGTCTGACAAGATAAAAAAATTTGTCTGTGAGATAAACGATAATTTTTCTCATGTTGAGGTTACTCCTTGGATATCTTATTGTTAGCTATCCACCATAGTAAGGATTCTACACCTTCTATCCAATCGGTGGTAACAGAAATTTATCCGCGGTGAGGTTGATCGAATGAGATTTATCACGTGTATCGAATGAAATTCGCAAGAAGCACTTTAATCAACGACAATTTGCTTTTTCGTTTTCCCGGAATGAAACCGGAGAAGGAAAATCCTGGCCAGGAAAGAGAAATCGAAAAACAATTACACTATCAACGATTGAATGGCGATTTCAGTACCCAGTCAATACCGCGGAAGCTTCAGACAATAAGCAATGTAGATAATAGCTCAGCGGTGCCTTATCTATCCGGGTTTCTCTTAGGGTTGCAAGCCCGAAATGTTTGTTGGGATGATAGAAAGTGTTTCGCGTGGTGGGGCGAATAGAAAACTTCGAGAGGAGAGAAGTTTTTGCGATACCGCGAGAACCGTATCAGATTTCCTGAAGCTAGGCGAGAGAGGTTCCCATCGCAACTCTAGTTCAATCCCCCGCTTTTAAAGCTCGCTTATACTTCGTACTTAGTTTTCGTGGCAAGCGAAACTTACCTAACAGATACGAGTCGTTGGGCACGATATGGAATCTAAGCGAGGAAGTCGTCGTTCCACCCTTTACCGGTGATGGACAAATCGTCTCGAGGACAGAAATTGAATGTCGAACTAGTTTCTAACTACTTCGAAGCCGAATAGTTTTGCTAAGTCGACTTTCGCGGGGTCGTAAAAGGGCCCCCGCCTGACGGATATATTTTTTCCTTGCCCCGACGAATGGCTGGAATTCGTTTCTCAAATCGCCCCCGGGGAAACTTTGTAAATGATATTAATTTGGAGCAAGAATAATGGGGATTCCTTGAAACGGTTACGTACTTTAACCGACGTAATACCATGGCTGATTCCAATAAGGTTCAGGCAAATAGGATTGCATTCGAGCACCGTTAAACTTAACATGGTATGTTTAAATTCTAAAGTAAATCCCTCCGTATCTCCGGCATCGTATAATCTTTTTATCGTTCTTCTGTTTCGGATTTATATTTTTACTCACTTATTTTATTTTGATTATTTAAAACGTTATAGAAATTCTGTATGGTGTAATCGCTACGTGTATGTACGAATAAATTGCATTTTTTTTTAAATATCTTTATTAATGTAATTTACATTTACGCGACATGGTAGTAAGCTGTCTCACGCGGGCCAATCTGATGTAATTTTCAGAAAGACTAATAGGTGGTGAATAAGAAAGTGCCAGTATCCAGGTTTTATTTCAGCAATTAGTTTTGCGATAACAAATACAATTCATCGAATTGATATAATCAGTTAAATACTATTTCGTTCAGTTTTATTTACTCTAAAACTAAGAGAACGTTAGTCAGTGAAATTGTAGGTTTCGTTTAATTTGAAGTGAAAAATAAATACGGTTCGACGATTCACTTTTCAAAACAGACAACATCTCCGTAATGTTTCCATTGATCCAATATTTGTTACATTTATTTGATTCCATAACAATGTCCCATAAAGTTATTACCTTTTGCCTGAACGGAACTCGGAACATTTATTTAACGATTGGCTGTGGCGCTGTGAATTTCCCTCTGATGACTTATGTTCACGAACGTACTTTAATTTTAATGTTTATGATAGGGTTTATGACGCAATTTCTGTTCTATGCGAGTTTCATGTTAATAAGGTCGACTATGTTCGCCAACCTTACTACCACACATGCGGGAATAAAGTACACATCTTTCAGGTGTAAAGCATCCATACACATACAAATTTACCATAGCACAGTCAGTGCAAAAAGTTGGATGCCATTCAACAAGGAGAACAAGAAAAAAGACCAATAATAGTGCGCTCCATAGAACATTCTGGAGTAATCGTTGATACTGATTCCTACAGAATGAATTAGAAGAAGCTGGGCAATTAAATATCATTGTTAATTTCTAAGATAAA
The DNA here is from genome assembly GCA_916610135.2 of Macropis europaea. Lineage (NCBI taxonomy): Eukaryota > Metazoa > Arthropoda > Insecta > Hymenoptera > Melittidae > Macropis > Macropis europaea. Next base: position 19,525,998 of record OU744349.1, read on the forward strand.
AAATGTCTAGGAGAGAAGTTAGATTGTTCAATGGCAAATATGATAGAATAAAAAAGTGCCTTCATTAAAATCAGGATGAAGGTTACCTCAAACTCATCGGTGATTCTTTAAGAGTCATCATACCATTTTTGCTTAATATCGTTGCAACCGGCGTTAAGGCGTGGGCAGTGACCTAAATATCATAGCCTTCAAATGTCTTTGGAGTTAGAAACTCCGGAATAAATAATAGAAACTTCGTCGTGCAAAATAACTTATTTGAATTAACTTAAATGTTTAAAATAATGTTCTTGAAGAGCGATACATTTATTTAAACATTCAATGATAAATTGAAGTATTTTCTTAATCCACTTTCTGGACCCGTTGATAAATACCATCTATTGATGCTTGCCTAAACGATGTCAACAGCAGTCATAAAGTTTATAGCCAGCCTAAAACCCAAAATTCATTTGTAAGCGACTTTCGGTGCATCTGGTGAGCATATCGCCAATATTCGAGAATATTACTTCCAACAATAGCTTGGACAGTCGTATGAGGAACAGAAGACACCCTCTTGCACCTCAAGGAGGTTCGCTCAAGAAGCATCGCAGATATAGCGTCGCGATGCCACCTTCCCCGCAGCGTCGTGTACCCTCTCCATGAATATTGGTACATCTCATCAGCCAATTACGAATAAACAAATTGTTTGTACAAACGCTATCCTACCACAACAAAACATGTGTATATACGTATGTCGCCACATGGATCTTAGAAGACACTCACACTCACACACAGTGTATTCACATCTTTACTCATGTATATTCCAACATCTGTAGATTTACACTCACATACTATCATAATACGTATTTATATTGTCAACTTACACCAGTGATGGTGTAACAACATACCCCTCATTTCAGTTCCCACCAGTTCGCTCCTCGTCCCCCCTCACTTCCTCGTCGTCCTAGGTCACAGCCTACATGAGGGGAATGGATCTAGAGTGGGGGAAGGCCGCAACTCCGGTGGCCATCACTGGTCTAGACTTTGCACAATTATAGGGGATCCCCAAAGAAATAATTTTACACACATCGAAATTATCTCACGTACGTCATTCGGTCAGTTTTGTATCAAGTTTAAATAAACCACTAGTCACCAACAGTTCAACGTGAGTTATTTTCAAAGCGGTTCCAACACATTAATTTATCTTGGCGATAGTATAACGCTTACAAACGTATCAGAACGCTCAGTGAAGACACACTCTTTACGCACCAAACGGCGCTCCGTATCATCCCTTCGTCTTTTTCCAGAGAAAGGAATCCAGTAGAGTCAGATCTGACGAACAAGCTGTCCTATCCAACGATTCAGAAATATTTGATTCTTTTTACTGAATGAATGAAATTAAAGCAACATATATACGTAGAAATTCTTCTAATCTCAAAACTGGCAAAAAGTCTCGTCCATATCGTAAGATAAGAACTAACTCAGACCCTCTTTCCACGTGTCTTACGTTATTACACTGTTAAGAGTGTAATTTAAAAAGCTCGTGAACAGATGTTACACCTTAAAATTTCAGTAACATGTTTTCGCAATATTTTCTCAGCGGCAGAAAGACACTTAGCGATTAATACTCTTTGTATTTACTGGAATATATGATATATTGATTCCACTGTGTCAAATCGATGTGTCCAATTACTAACACCTTTATTATTTACTCTTAACACATTGTCTGTCTTATGAAATTCTATCGTAAAAAGAAGTGCTTGTGTCTCGAAAGGGAAGAGTTTCAGGGCTCGTGATTATATGAACTTCCTTGACCCTTAAGTTGAGTAGAATACACTTCCAAGGATTAGTCACACAATTCTAATACACCACGTGTACGGTATTTCGAGCCGCAGCATTTCATATCACCGTAGAACAATGAATACATTACCCGAGATGTATCTCTCTTCCGGATCTTTGTTTTTCCCGCTCGGTACTAGCGCGCACGACATATTAATTTGCAGGCCGGTTATTATAGAAACGGCGGTTGCATGGCCAGTTCGCGCAATTTGGCGTATCGTTACAAGCCACACGAGATGTTCCCGCACTTCGCACCGGCCGCTTTTACGTATGCCATCGCGAAACAATCGTATTCCCCCTACGGCCATAACCGGTCCGCAGTAAGGCAAGTACGTCTTCTGCTTCCGCGGTGAGTTTCGGAGGGTTTGTCCTCCCAGGAGAAATGTTCCTCCTAATTTATGAAACGCAACGGACGTTACGCCGTTTACGGAGGCGCCTTCGAAGCGACTACGAAGCCAGAGTTGGCACGTGAAGGGAAAACTTTCCAGGTAAGCTACCGGCGGCTCTGATGCTGGCTACCCTGAAGGTTACCACGGGCAGGATTTTCTTGCTACGTCATTAGTATTCCGGGCTATATACGGAACCATTGAGACAAAGAAGGACAGAACGAAAGAGGAGAACGAACGGAGAGGAGAGTTCCTGCTAAATAAGTATCCCACGCACAGAGACACGTTTCTGTACTCGCCCTACTTGCTGCTTCATCCACCACCCTTACACCACGCTCGCAGAGACTCTCATTCTTCTTCTTCTTCTTCTTCTCCGCCACTTCCTTCTCCTTCGCAGCGAGCTCGTTCCGCAAAGCAGTAAGAAAGAAACGCGAACTCTCTTAACGAATGCTTTTCTTCGTCCCTTGCCATCGCGCGCCGGGGATATGGCCGGTCCTACAGTCTCGAGAAATATGGACTGTCTTTGCCTACCGTGCTTCTTGCAGTCAGCGAAATTAATGAAGCATTTATGTTGCTCGAAATATATTCAGCTCGATTTAATTAGAACCAGCGAACTGGAATGCACTGAAACGCATGGTAAGAAAACATTATGTGTAATTACAAAGTGATTTCGGAAAGGTCGTTAAGGTGAGCGCTGGGTTGAATGTGGGCGGGTAAGATCGGTGAGTCGGTTGAGATTTGTAAAGCGAATCAACGAAGAGAGTAATAACCCTTTGGTGAAACTTTACGGGCGCTGCGATATGAAAAAAAGATTTTCATTGTCGGAAGGTGTTAAATTGAGGATTGGGTTCTATAAGAGTAACTTTCGTTTACACTCGCCCATTCTTTATTTTGGCTGCCATTCTGTTTGATGTGCATCGTTGTATGAACTGTTAATATGAAAGACGGTGTACTAGGTTGTCCGGCAATTCATTGCGGTTTTCAGTAGCCTAACATTTGGCTTCATATACTACAAGTTCTCAATTCATGTTTATTATGGGGTACACTATTTTACAGCATGGATGTCGCACATCGTATTGCCACGAACTGGAAGAAATGCACAAAAAATTACGTGTAAACAACCAGCTTTAGTGAATCGAAAAAGTCCAATACTGTTACAGGATAACGCCCACCCACACGTATCACAGTTAACACTTCGGAAGCACAACGGATTGGGATGTGAGACACTGTCTCGCCCTCCTTACTCACCTGAGCTGTTGCCAACAGACTACCATTTTTTTAAACATTTGGACAACTTACAACAAAAAATCTTTCACAACACGGACAACGCTAAAAACGGCTTTAAAGAATTTATCAATTCTAGGACATCGGATTTTTATAATAATGGGATAAAAAAAGCTTGTATCTCGTTGGGAAAAGTGTATACATTGTAATGGATTTTATTGTGATTACATAAGTTTGTTTTAAACAAAGTTACACAAGCTTAAACATCTTGCCTAAAAACCGCAATTTATTTCCGGATAACCTAATAATAAAGTCGATGTAATTAACACATACGAAAGATCGATTCCTTATGCGAAGGTAAATTCAAAATGGAGATAATAATTTCAGAAAATTATGCAGCTAGAAATAATAACTTAAACCGCTTGGTTCGCTTAAATTAATTTCTTCCCGCCTGGAAGATTAATCCTTCTGTATTTCATCCGCTAAAATGAATGTGTTCGTTTGCAAATTAAGACGTTCCCTTACGTTCTATACCCAATGGTGGCTTTCGTTTTAATTGTGTTCTTTCAGAACCTTGCTTCGAAATATGCCTACTGTTGGAGTACCGAGACCAGACCCCTCAAGGTCATTCTCCTTGTTCACTGTTTTCCTGACATTAACATACAATCACGTCGAAACGATATTAGCCATTTTCCTGTTGCAAATGGCGCAACCAATTAAATTAATTTTATTCAACAAAATTGCCATACAGGATAAATATAAAAGCAGAAGATGTTTAAACATTCTAACTGAACTTCATTGAGAAAATGATAAACAGCTTGAGAAAAGATTGGAACGAAATTTTGACATACACTAGCGCTCAAAAATATTAGGGCACTTCTTATATTTAAGTAAACGTTATTTTCACTCCAAATATACCGTAAACATGTGAAATATTTTTTTTAAACCACATAGTGATCCATGAAGCACAGGTTGACGACCTCAGTCTTCTGATCTCAACCTCACAGAAAATTTGTGAGATGAAGGAGACAAATAATAAAAATGTGCCTGAAGATAGAAGTGTACCTGTAGACACCTGTTCGAAGAGTGTAATAATATTACAGTAGAAACAATTAAGAAACGATCTACCAGAATACCAAAACTAATGTGGCAACAAAATAAATTAATGGGTAAAAAGAATGAAAGATTGAAGTATTGTTTCTATGTAACACAACATCGACTGACTTACCATTGTTATTGTTTCTTTTGTGAGATGTCTAGTATATTATTGTTTGCCCCTTATTATACAAAATTTTGCATAAGGTAATATTTGTGTGCATCTTTTAACGATTTCATCATATTTTGTCTAAATATAACTCAACAAATTGAATAGAAAATGTATAGAAAACATACAGTGGCGGACGAAAGTATTCGTACAGTCAGGTAATTATAAAAGAGATAATTGTTACTTGTTAAAATTAGTTAGTAAATTACGGAATATAAACTTTATTTTTTTTATATATGTTTATGTTGAATTTACTTTAAATGTTGTAGAAAATTCATTGAAATACAGTTACTCATTTATAAGTTGCAATTATCTCCTTTATAATATCCTCACTGTACGAATACTTTCGTCCGCCACTGTAAGTGGGAAGCTCAATATTGTAAGAGTTATAAACAATTTTCTAAAAGTCTCTGTCCATGTAAAATTGCCTGCAACTTATAAGGGGAGCGTACGACTTGTGGAATACTGATTTAATCTGGACCAGTAATGGCCACTGGAGCTCCGACCTTCCCCCACTCTAGGTCCATTCCCCTCGTTTATTCCCTCAAGGTCGCTCCTCGTCCCCCTTCGGTCCATTATCGTACCAGATTACAGCCTATGTGAAGGGAATGGACCTAGAGTGGGGGAAGGCCGGAGTTTTCGTGGCCATCACTGGTCTAGACTTCGCGCAATTATAGGGGATCCCAAATAAATAATTTTGCAAAGTCATAACGCGCACATTTTCGAAATAAGGGAGAAATTCACATTTGTTAAATAATATTCATTCTGCAATGTGTTCACTCGATGTTTTTTATTCAGTATGATGGGAATGTTTACCACGCACGTCCTGAATACCGTTTTTTTTTTTAAATGGCAGCTACTTTGTTGCTTACCAAAGATTACCAATGGCGGAACAATCATACTCTCCAAATGAAATAGAAGTGAGGTACAGTTATGAGGGGATTGCGTATATTTATGTAAATACACGTTTCTGCATATTTCACATACATGCATGCACATTTTGTATCATATACCGACTGTTTAATTAATAATACGACAGTCTCTGTCATAACTATGTTTATTTGTTTTTTATGTATGTAGCCATGTTCAGGCCGTTCATAATACGTCCATTGATTAATTAATGATACAATAACCTTCCTCAGAATTTTGTTTATTTGTTCCTTCATTATTTTATAAAATTGTCATACACTTTTTAGCGTTTTTTTTAAAAACTGTGCTTTAATTTGATTGAAAAGTACAATGTATTGGAAGATAAACTAAAATAGACGTTACGGGAGTTCAGTTAATATTCCCAGAAGTAAATGAATGTACTCGACTGCTATTTTGGTAATTAAATGTTACCGTGAGACTGTTTGGAGAATAGAACACCTGATCAATCGTTGTTGAAATAATCAAGGGTTTACTTATTGTTGAGCGCCGATCCTGATCGCAGGATATATGCCTGGGCACTCCCGTAGTACACGCGTTTGTAAGACGGTCGTACTATCTCTAACACAACTTAATGTGTTAGAGCCGCTTTGAAATGAGTCACGTAGGCAAAGGAGTTGTGTTTAGAATACGGAAAAACTGATTTATTGGAAACTGTGGTGACTGATTAGTTGTATAATGCTATTGGAATGTTGCTGTTTGATGGTTCGGACGTAACTGCCCTTCGTCGGTGTATACAAATTAGTCGTTACCTTCGTAGGTGGCGAAAAGTCTAAGATTCAAATATAAATGTATTTTGATTGGCTGGTGGCATGCGCCGGTATTCGAGGAAGAGGGTGCACAGGGCCCTAGGAGGGGGGCGTCGCGGCGCTGATACCTGCGTTGCCTCCTGGCCGGTGAGACGGTCTCCTTTGTCCATCGTAGGACTGTCCAGGCTATTGTTGGAGGGCCAATTCGTAAATATCCTCGAATACTAGCGGCATGCTCACCAGATGTGTCGCGTAGGGTTTTGACTAATAATTAAAGATTTAAACTTTAGGGTGCAGGCCATTGACGCGGCTTTAGCGGGCGTCAACACTTATTATGTTTTAGCGCGTTTAATTAAATGAGAAGTGAACGTGAAAGGACTATTTTCGCTGTTCCCACAGTAGTTGTAATACAAATGTCGGAGGCTTTCCTTAAAATCGCTCAGTTTTGGCAATTCGTGGACAACTGTGAATGGCCTTATTCTCTTAATCACTTTGTAGACATCTATTTAATAATGAATTATCTCTTTAATTCCATACACAGTATTTTGGGAATGTTTGTTATCAAATAATGTTCTTGCCTTAAACAGAGAATTATCTCAATTTCACGTTCATTTAATTTCGTTTCACGATTCGTCGATTCCAATAATTAATTTCGCACATGATAATTATAATTAGTATGCATGGAAACAGAAACGAACCATGTTCGGTGCGTTGGCGTCGATTGAAAATGGAAAATATTCAGTACGATATTATTTGTTCGCCATGCGAATTCGAATTGCTTTTTTTTTACGTTTCGTGGAGAAGACCATTTGTTATACGATCTATCACTGTGTATACCCAAATAAGATACATTCCCGTCCATAAGTATTAGGACACTTGTCAAACTTCTAATAAATGTGAATAACGTTATGAAATCACTGAAGAATTCGAACAGACATTCTTTATTCCATACATTATATCGCAAAGGAAATGTAGTATATTCAAGTCTATATCATAAATTTCACCATGGAAATTAATTAAAAATCAAACCATTACACTAGTATAAATCCCCCCACCCCCCAATCTTTTAGCATTGTACGTAGTTGAGAGTTTCTCAATAAGTTTCTCAACAAGTTTGTCATTTCTACTAATATCATATTTTGTATCATTCACTTACAAATGGTTTCACAAGTCAGATTTTGTATTTGAGCATAATTACTAAAATATCTGAAAATGCATGCTCTTAGTAAAACTAACCTGTGTTGATATGTTTATTTGACACATTGATATCAATTCTATTATGATGTATTCCATTTCCGTCATTGCATATATTTCAGTGAGCATTAGCTTCAGAAGGTGTTTGTCGAGATATTCTTGTTTATTCTGACATACCATTTGCTTGATGCAAAATTTCGTCCCAGTTTTTAATCAAAATTTACATATAACACTTCTTTATTTGAAACATACAACTACTCAATTAAGTAATTACTGTTTTGTGCGATAACCTTTTACCATCTATCTGGCAGATGGACGATCCAGCGCACATAGAAGATCTGGGATTTCCGGACAAAAAAAATGATTTTGGCTTTTGCAAACCTTCAATTAAGTAATGTTCATACCGTTTAAACTGTTCTGCAGAGATCTGAATAAATAGTAATCAGAAGTGCAAAGCCTGTGAATAGGGCGGGAGAAAACATCCACAAACAGCACCCGGCCCGTACACATCGTATCCTTTTCTTGTCTTTCTGGAAATAAAAAAGTATAATATGACGCAAATGCTACTTCTTTGGCCCATTTTCGACTGAAAAAAAATTTCTTTAATTTCTGTAAAGTGTTATCTTTGAAATGGTATGTAAGTATAATATTTTCGAAATATAATAGTCGAATTTGCGACACAACACCGCAACCGACAGAAACTTTTGCATCAATCCGATACATGTTCTAAAAGTTCACTCTTTCTTTGAAACAATCTCTAAGCTTTTTCGTTGGCGAGAAATTTTATTTTGACTTGCATTCTGTTTGTTAAACAAACACTATTGCGAATGTAACTTTAGAATTTACAGACATACTCGAAATTAGCTCTATTAGTGTCACTGTTAAAAAATATTACCAAATTTGGCACATTGAAGTTGTCGAATGTTGAAAATGTTAAACCACTGTCCAAGGTTATGACAAAAATGAAAACCACAATTCTACAAAAATTCGTACAAACCGAATTCTATAACGAAATACCAGTTTGCATGTACTTGAAGTATTACATTCAACCCTTTATTTCATTAGTATGATAGCCACTCACTGTAAATAGATCCCCGTGGTTACTTGCTTCTTGTTTTGTATAATACAGTTCATTCTATATGTAAATAAATAAACAATGAAAGTTTGAAATGAATGTTTTTTGTTAAAAAATGAATCAGTTCATACAGTAAAAACTAAAATAATAGTAAACTAATACCTTTGATTTTTCGAATGGTTTAAATTAAAAAGGGATTGATAAAAAAATTGGCCAGTGGAAGCAGTGTGATATAAAGACAAAAGGTACGCCCATTCAATATTCGATATCTCCATTTCCGTCAAGAGGCTTCCATCAATTTTCTAGCAGTTTAATGGAACAAAACTTCCTTCCGCCTTTCCATTTTAAAACATCGCCAGTAGCAACGCAGGTGTTCCCGGAAATGATTTTAATTAGCGTCCAAATGAATGTGAAGTTGTTTTTATTTCGACCTGTGGAACGTAAAGTGGAAATTTAATTTTGAAAACACAGAAAAGACGCGAGCCAACCGAAAGCTTCTCGAAAGGCAGTATATTCAAAGAAAAATCATGTCTTCATTTGATCACATCTCTACTTTACTGATAGGGGGAGGTCGCGACTTGACCCCCAGCTTTTTGGATGAGATTAGGTTCAAATTGTTGGGGCTGATAAATATAAACTACTGTAGAATACTAGCCGCAACTGGCCAGGTATTTTTTATAAAAATAGTTTCAAATGTTAAAATTTCAAATTCATTTCAGTTAAAGATTATAGTAAAAGAAACAAAAAATTAGCATGGAATATTGTTCTACAGTAAACAGTTTTGCAAAAAAATGATGTTTCTGTCATCTCGTGGTGTCCTCGTATACTATGTATAAGTTAAAGTATGTAGTTGGTCATAAGTGCTATTTTAAGTGATACCTCAACTGGTCATTCCATTTAAAAACTCAAGGTGACCGTCATATCTCGATAAAAAAGCAAAATTACAAAAAATCACTACACTGTATATCCCCCTTCATATCGTACAACTTTTGTTTAAGAACTTTTTTCATATAATAAATAGTTTACGAGTAATTTGAGGTGGTCGACTTAGGTTAATCATCTTGTATACTCCGTTTAAAACAATTAGAGGCTCAGGATATTCAATAATTTTACATGATCCATCAAATATAATAATATGTTTATTGAATGTGCACTGTGCACAGTATTTGGAGCTTTTATACCACTAGATACTTTAATGAACAATAAATTATTCAAGAGTGCGATCTCCTAATTCTTTCGAGCAGTATAAAAATGATCTTCACTTTCAAATTGTCGTTGAATTAAAACAATGCATTGCACACGAGTGGGAACAATTAAAGCAAAAAGACATTTAAAAATTGTATAAATCTTTGCCAAAAGGATGATTGACGTCGTAAAAAATAAAGAAGGCACTACAAAATATTGTTGCGCTGGGGTGGGCTATCAGAACGACAACGACTTGACGTTGTACACGGTGCTCGCAACAATATTAAGCATTAAATAAAACTAGTAAGTTTGTTTCCATTTTTAATATTTTTAGCAATTGAGGGGTTCATAACGAAAACAACCCTTGTCAAAATGTACGGTGACAACGCAACTTCATGATTTAATTGGATACAGTTCTTCTGCGATATAATTACAGAACACCCACAGCAATTATACAATATGATGAATATTTTGTTAAAGAAAAATTGAAATCTATATAACGAAAATAAAAAATGCTACAGTATTTTTTCGCTCTCCTGAAAAAAGACAAAAATTGACACGGGTCGTTTTTGTTATGAACCCTTCAATTGTGCTATCATTTTGTCCCCTTGCTTTTCTTCGATATTTACATTTTTCCACATACAACTAAATCTGATGCAAACATTTCAATTTAACCTATTGAAATTTATTAACGACGATAGTGTAAAAACTGTTCGCGTAAATTATTGGATTTGCATTCCAGATTTATTGAAGGTAAAGATATTAATATAGTGTGCTATCTTCATGTCTCCGACTGTAAGATCCTCTAGAAAGTGGCCCAATCCCAACTTCCGAAGCGACAGTGTACAGAGCATGTAAACAGAAATCGGTCGGTGCTTCTGAAACGCGTCAGTTGTCGGGGAAACTTTTAAAGTGATCAGTTCGCGAGTTGGGTGACCCAAATAGACATTTCCACTGTCCAATATTTGACCGGGGATTTCCGATCAATCGAATCGACGCGATTTCACGTGGTCCCCTCGAGCACCGAAACTTTGTAGCGGCGTGCGCGCTTAACCATGCGATACCATTACGTTTCTACCTCGTAAATAAGCCTCTGAAAGGATCGATCACGAGCGTTTCGGCTCGCTGGCTGCCGTGACACCTGGTGCCTCGTGCAATCAGCATTAAACTACAATGAGAGTGAAAAGGGGCTGGAAGTCAAGCCATCGTTGGCAACGCGCCGATTCCAAAGCGTAAAAACTTTCGAACACAATGAGCGGTGAACTTGAAATACCTGAGAGAGGCCACAATGGAGCGAGACGGACAGCGAGGTACACTGATTTCCCCACAATTTCTGTCCCTTCGGAGGATCAAGCTCGATCCTCAAACGGAGCGAGCCGGCTGTAAGAAATGGACCATGGATGGGCCGAGTTGTGCAGAGGAGTCTGCGAGGCGTGAGCTTAGGATCGTCAGGGATACCAGGTGCAATCTCCTTTCCTACCTACTCGTCTACCTGCGCTCGACAAAACCTCGTCTATTCTTTGAAAACGTTTCTGACGATGGTCATAACCTTGGCGATTTCAAGGATATTGCAACGCTTCGCTGCTACCTGCCATAATGCTTGTGGCGACTATGTACGCGTCGATAAAGTTTTAATAATTCGTTTGCTCGTGAAATGAGAAAATATACTGCTATGATCACGGATAAATAATGATAATTTTTTACGAAATAGGTTGTTTTTCTTATAAATAATTTGCTCGTGAGTTTCTTTTTATAACTCTCATATTTGTGAAAAATATTATAATACCTACAGTCTGTTGTTTAATTTACGTTCATTTAATTTCGCGGCTTCAAGATTGATAAATATTGGCGTGTTTTATAAACTGATTAGTATCAGTCGTGTCTTGAAATCGATTAGAAATTGAAGTTAATGTCGTTGCATATGGTTCTACTGTTTTTGGTACAACGATTTTATGTGTTCTCTTAATTACTTTGTTATTTTATTTACATTTTTAAGTTAATTACGTCTGTTCGTTTACTTTTAAACTAAAGAATATTCTGTGAACGATTAACATTAGTTACTGTCAAATTAAATGTGTAAGAAGAAAAGTATTAAAACATTGAGATATTGATGTTAAGGGAATGACGCATGCATACAATTTTGACGATCATTGTTACGTAACAGTGATTTCATTCGATTGCATAACGTTAGTGTAAAACAAATAAATGAACACACCTGCCACTGGTAACAAGTGAACACTGAAATACGTACCCAGTATAAAATATAAAATATTCAATATACGGAGAATAATGTAGAATGTTTTGTTACTTAAGCATTCTTGGAAAAATGACCAACGATAGTTGTTTTTAGAAAACGGTCACCTATTAAACTGATTTTACATTAAGTGACATGTCAATTTTTAAGGGATTTGAGGGAAATCGTGAAGATAGATATAACGATAAAGAATCATTTCTACATAAAATAAAGAAAGTGTAATATGCTTTAAAATTTTACTTTAAATTTCATTTATCCACTAATCATAAGTTCTTGGATTCAAATCCCACGCATCAATAAAGTTTTAATAATTCGTTTACTCATATAAATCTGACTATAATAATAAAGAGACGTAATATCTGACTATTATAATAATGAGACAGAGTTCGTATGTTCGTAAAAATCTCAAAAACTATTAAACCGATTGTCATGAAATTCTCACAATAGTTTCTGTATATTTTCCGGAGTGTCATAGGCTATACTTTATCGCGAAACAAATAATATATCGACTAAAAAGATTGTGTAATGAAAAAAACATAATATTCGGATCTCTATAAACAGAAAAATCACGGGCGAAACCGCGTCCTAGGCATACTAGTTTTATGGTATAGTTTTTATCATTTATTTTTCATACTGATTGAAACAGTCTAGGGTTCCATTCATGATAAATGTATTAAATAATAGGGATAAAGATACGGTGAGTTAGAAACGAATATTTTTTATGCGCAAAGTGACTAGTGAAATTTTCAAAACTTCAGGTAATTAAACATCATTCTGACTGTAAAATCGTGTCACTGAAAGCAATTGAATGTTTAACGAATTTTTAGAAACTAAATGATAAAAGAATCGTAATTTCGAGTTAGCTGCAAAGAGCCTTCAAGTTTGCATGTATGTCCAATTATGTTTGTATACATGCATTGCAATGTATTCTTTGCGAATAAGTGGGTATCTGTCTTTAGTGTTTCTGTGATACTGTTGGCAATGTGGTGGTATGAGATCCACATAACATTGTAGGGCCCCCGATTAAAGAACCATAGCAGTTGATGATGAGTTACATAGAAAAAGAAAAAATAAGGGTGCGTTGTGCCATCGTGCAGTCGGAAGCAAAAGTAAAACGATATAGTAGTACCTCGTCGGTATATCAGATGGCGCAACACGTACCTTTACTTAGAATACACTTATCGTTTTACTCCTGCTTTCCTCGGTAAGATGGCGGAGCATGTATCTTTATTAGTAAAACCATCGACGACTGATAAAGCGCCTATCCACTAATGCGAGATAACGAATAGACGACTCACTCAATGTTTTTTTATGTCACACCACAGCGAGGTATAAAATAGATAATTCATCCAATGTATTATTGTGTCACACGGATTTAGGGTGCAAAGACCCTCTTATCATTTTCGTGTCACATCCTACTGTATCAAGTGAAACTGGCTGTACATGGCAGCGCTATTAGTGATAGGAATTAAAATCAGAAAACGTAGACATTTTTTATTTTAAGCAATGATTCTTTATTCAATTTTCGAATTCTTTTAAATCCGTTACGCGTGTTACACGAATATGACATAGACAGTAGAAATTTCTATGCGCGAAACCTTGTTATCTATATATAAATATATATGTTTAATAAACTTTATTTTATTTTATAATTAATTAAAAACTAATGCGCAGAAGAATAAACCAACCTCGGAATTAACTACCGGCATCGATGAAGTATAAGATAGGCATATCATTCAATGTAATTTTCGTGTCATACCCAACGTTATCAGTCTAAAATAATATCACAGGTTTGTGATTAACGCTCTCACGAAGTTTCCTGATAAGTCACAATAAAGTGCATAACATATAGGATCAAATCCAAGAAATAGACATAAAAGAAAATTTGTCACAAGTTATTAAAAATCACAGACTTGTCAGTGAAGCACTATCGAGCACCCACTCCAATATCCACCGGGTGTACCCACACTTTTGGTCACTGACGTGCACTGGTGATGTCCGCGGAGATGGTTAAAAAATCGTTGGATCGATAAATTACAATTAAACGCACGCACGGGAGACGTTCAATTTTCAACTGATAAGACAATATGCTTAGTAGCTGCTAGCTGCCAGGTGTAGTCAAGTGTGACACCGAAGTGCGCAGCGTGTTGCGCGTCAGGTGAGCGCTGCGCGGGGCCTCACTTCACTTCGGACCGCGCGACCGCTGACATCGTTTGACAGCTCGCTCTTAACATATTACGTTGTCGCATGTAATCGTCTTCTAAACCATTTGTAATCAATATTCATCGCGTTTAATATTCACTGCTGCTCTTGGTTAACATTAATTCACTATTGTTTATTATTAGATAACACTGTTTTATTGTTAATTAATTCATGTTTTCGTGATTTAACCCAACGGCTTTCGTGACCTTACTCGGTATACATACTCGACTTCTTCGTTTACATACGTGGCCATCAATACATTTAAACAATTTTGGGATTTATTTACATCATTATTTTACTTTTTAATAACTTTTCGGTTTTAATTATTTTCCATTAATTTAATATATCGAAATGTGACCCAGTACTAAGATTGAACAGGAATAGTTGAATTTGAATTTCATTTTTGATATTTTAAATCGTTTAATGCATTGTTTACATTAAAGAATAATTGGTACAATTTACACTTTGATGCAACGCGTTGGCGATTGATAACATTCCAATTCTATTTAAATAACATACTGCCCTTACGGAGCTATCGCAGTTCCAATCATAATATTTTTTTCGTGCAAGTTTTTATAAAATAATATATCCGTTGTTAGACTATTTAATAAACACTATTACTCGATTAACTCTGATTATTGCAAGAAGATTTGAAAATGTATAGATCGGTTCATACTTCGAGGATCAATAAAACGAATGTAATTATACTGGCTCCTCTAACGACGAAAATCATCATTATAATATTTTTCAATATTTTTTATCCGAACCAGTTATAATATTTCAATGTCTTTAATGATGATTTCATTGCTTAACAATGCAATATTTGTTTCTTCAAAGAGAAGCAGTATTTCTTTAACAGACACTCGGTAAAAAAAAGAATAATAAGAAAACAATGTGTGTTTTTATTTTACCCTTCCCCTCTGTTTCATCATTTCGTTCAGAAAATTTGTGATCGCGCGCAATGCGGTCATAGAGTCAGTGTTTGCGTCGTAAAAGGTGTTAGTCTTCTTATTGTGAGCGAACTGGCTCCAATTTTCATTATATTCAATTCACGCGGAATTAGAGTCACTTTGTTCGCCGTTCATCAATTTCGGTCGCGATTATCTTTTATTTATCTTTTTTATTACTTATAAGGGACGTTTCCCAAGTGGTACCCTCCGATATTTATGAAACTTTAGGATAACGTAGATCTCGAAAAAGTATTTGACACTTATTTTTTTTTTGTCGACAATCATCCATAATGGAAGGGTGAAAACAGCCCTCAAATTTGGGGTTGCAAAACCTGTTTTGCCATTTATATTGGAAACTATTCGTTGTAGAGAAACTATTTAAATGTACGATTTGTGTATTCTTAAATGCTAAATCCAACCATGTAAGCAGAATTCTAAGAAAATCATTTGTTTAAAAAATATATTAAAAATTAACATTCTTTTGCACTTTTTTTGGGTAAAATGTTGATACAAAAATTGGTATACATGACCTATGGACCAATGCCAAAAATACGGATAAATTGTAATTTTTAATTTCACTTTTATAATAAATATTATTCCATACGCTACATACTTATGTTTTATACTCGACAACTGCCTGTAGGTTTGCAAAACCGAAGGAGGTGAAAATTGTTATGTTTTAAGTCATTTACATTACTTTACGTGTAAATGTTCTGTTTGGAAATGTGAAAATTACAAAAGCAGATTAAAATACCCGTTGCAGCAAACCTCGCCTTAGAGAATACCGTAGGCTTGAGCAGCTCGAATCATACTCGAAGAGAGATTATAAGTAAAAATATAATTCAGTAAGATTCGTTGTTTGCCCTTAACGGGTTCAGCTCAAGTGTACTTAATTTAGTCCGGAAAACTTAGTACACAAACATTTCTTGCTACATACTTACAAATCATTCCATAATCGGACTGTTGGTAAATCTGTGCCAACAGGCTGGTATGTTAAAAAAAGATAAATGAAATTTCTCGAAAATGGAGGGTGGATAGGTCGTGGATAGAGTGGGTCTTCGATCGTAGCAACCTCCTCGTGGTGAGACTCGGGCAATCGATATTATTTATAGTATGAATGTAAGATACGGGACCTTTGGAAAGAATACGTCTAGTATCGTTTCACAAAAGATTTAATAAAATGAAGTATAATATATAAAAAGTATTAAATAGGTTGTAATGCAACGTTCGCGAAGAGATGCGCACATCATTGTTCTTTGCAATCTCTCTTTTTTCCAGATCATTAACAAATGACAATCGCGGTCGGATATCGATCGGCGCGCCCGTTCAAAACACATTATGTCTTAAACTCTAAATATTACTATTCCTACATCAATTAGTCAATATTTATATTTTCTAGCAAATTAAAGTGTTCGAATAGTTTATTCACAATTTATGTCATAAATACTGTCAAGCTAATGGCTACGAAACTTAACAAAATTCCATGCACTATTAGATAACTGCAAAAAATTCCACAAGTTCATTTTGATGTCAATAACCTATCTTATGCAGAATTTCACGCCGAACACGCTGGTTTTTGATAGAATGGCGTATATCTTTTCATTTCGCCAAAAACTCAAGACATTTGAAGGGCTGCGTCAGAGCAGTCTGGTCGGCCGATCGAGATATATCGATTAAGAATTTCTAGCTCGGAGTCCAGTGATTCGAAATTGATGGGGGTAACCTATCTTAAGCAAAATTTCATGTCGAACACGCTGGTTTTTGTTAGAATGGCGTATCTCTTTTTCTTTCGTCAGAAACTCATGAATTGTGGAGGACAGCTTCGAACCGTCCAGCCACGCCGCTGGTAACAGTAATATGTAAGATATTCTTCTAAGTGTTCGTTGCGCTTGAAAATTGAGTATTCGTCTACATCTATTTGTTACATGTGATGCTCATTTCCCGCATTTACTACCTAACCAACCTCTGTCGTTTTGCCCACTGTAATTCCTAAAGTCCCCGTTCTAAATCGCAAAGTGCGCTAAAAAACCACTGATATCGGGCACTCGGTATTTCAGATCGTATTTTCTTAAAAGAAATGTGTATGACCATTCATTAGAGATTAAGAAAGACACTGTGGCTGATAAAAAGAAGCCCAGACAGGCGACTATGGAAGCAGCATTGTCAACCAGGAACATAAAGTTTTACCCAATCTCACATAAAGGAGCGGTGCAAGTGGTCATTAAACAGCCACAACACAATCCGAATTTACCCAGCGTGCAATTTCACCTGACTACAGCCAAAGTAGTTAATGAAATTGAATATAAGGCTGAAGAATTGATTTCATGCGGAAGAAACACGACAGGAGCCAAATTCAAAACGGTGGAAATGACAAATGGACTTCTACTAGAAGACAATCAACAAAGAGGGATCCTTGCATATATCCCAAATTATAGTCTAGAACCGAAATGAGCCACCAAAAGGTGTATGACGTAGAGTACCCTATTGAAGATATAATAAATTGTGCAGAATCTCCCTGTAAAATAAAATACGCTAGAAGGCTAAACCAGAAAGTTAGAAACCCATAAATTGGCTGAAAAGAGTGGGCACCTAGCAAAACTGTTTTGCTAACTTTTGAAGGGACTATTCTTCCAGAATCAATCAAAATGTGTAGTTTCTTTCACATGAATGTGGAAGTATCAAACAATATAAGGGTAAAAGCGAAAGTAAATAATATGGACAGCACTTTAAAAATAGTGTTCAGAATTGCAGAAGCATAAAGAACAAAACCTCTTTCTCATTTGGCAGGTATAATTATCGGCACAGAAACCTCGCTCAAACTAGGTCTGTCACTTAATATCAGAGGAATCACTACAGTCAGAGATGTTAGAAGAGACACAAGAAGAGGAGGCAGAGACTTTTTAATAATAGAAAAATGTAAAGTTAATATATTGAGCAATTTTTTACACGAACCTGAAACCAATACTCTAGTTACAGATATAACTAATCTTCAATAACCACTTATTGTTGCAGGGTGCTATAGACCCCTAGATAAAACCCTCAAATTATAAAAGTGGGGTAACTTTGTTCAACATCTACACAATAAAGAGAACTTTATATTAACAGGAGACTTTAATGCAAATTACATAGCCTGGAATTGCAATAAAATAGATTCCTGTGGTGCCAACCTGCACAAAATTATTGAGCAGAGTGACCGTTTCATTCATAATGTTGACAACATGTCCAGAATTAGACCCCCAGGACACTCCAGCCATAACCTGGTCCTGATAATATCACCATCGAATATAGCTCACCTTGTTGACTCCAAACAGCATACAGATCCCCTAGGTTCAGATCACTATCCACTTGGTATTTCTATCCAATGCAATAAGATTGTTCACAGTTTCAAGTCCAACAGAATATCCATAAATAAATGCGGTTGAGACTTACCTATGTTGGGACTACTTTCTTTCCAAAGAGTTCTCAAATCTAACACTGCAGAACCCATATAATATTCGTACAAAAAATCGAAGATTGTATAAGGAGGTTTACGCCCCAAAACCCAACATATAAACATTCCAGTACATTCCTGCTCCGAGGTGGGACCCTGAATGCTCTAATGCAGTTAGACTCCAAAATGCAGCTCTCCTATAATGGAGAAAATACATTACACACCAGAGAACGGATGCAGTATAAAAAACAATGTGTACTAATATAAATAACACTCACGAAAAAAAAGAGAGAAGACTTTCGGAAACTGGCAAGCAGTCTAAATACCCGAACAAATATCAGCCACTTCTGGAAAAGTGTCAAAGTGTATAAGAATAGATGGAGTCACATAAATTTACTTGAACACTGTAACAGTAATAGAAAGGACATACTAGATCAGGCTTTGAATAAAATATGCCCACCGCGCGTGGCAGAGGAGGAACCTAAAATAATCAAACAAATGCACAACCCATTCTTGGTTGAACTATTTTCCTTCCTGGACCTTAATTATGCAATAGAAAACACCAGTATACACTCTGCTCCGCGACCGGATGGAGTAGATTACACATTGTTGAAACATGTGCCAGCGAGAATTAGGTTACTCCTTTTGGACATCTTCAACAACCTATGTACACACCGATTCCCAAAAGAATGGACTGAAGTACAAATATTCTTAATATCAAAACAAGAAGAAGACAAATTTATACCTATCACACTAACTTTGTGTCTATGCAAGATATTTGAAAGACTGATCAAAACCAGGCTAAGGCGATGGTGCGTGCACAACAATCTTATTGACTCCACACGATCAGGCTTCCGTAAAGGAAGATCTTTGCGCAGGCAATACAGATACCATTATCCTAAAAGCAGAAAAGGGCATACACAAAAATGAGGTCACTATAGATAGCTACCTTTTTAGATGTGAGAAGTGCATTTGACAAAAGTAGAAGAGTGCATATACAAAAAGGAGGTCACCATAGCTGCCTTCTTAGATGTGAGAAGTGCATTTGACAACGTTCACTGCTGCATGGTTATCGATAAATTAGGCGAGATGGGTGTGTACACGAATATGTTAATGTTCATCTTACAATGGATGCACAATGGGACGATACAGATACTAGAAGACTTAATATCAGACAATAACCACATACACTACAAAATACACAAAGGTGTCCCACAATAGGGTGTTCTCAGCCTTTGCTCTACGACATAAACAGGGTGTCCCCGTTACATGTGGGAAGTCCAGTAGAGGTGGATTCGCACACTAAAATGAGAGAAAAGGTCATACAAACCTATGCTTGACATGACCTTGTTTTCGAGTTACAGCTTGTTTTGTATTGCAACAATCTTTTTCGTGTATTAGATTCATGCAACGTAACTGAATATTGGCTCACTGTTTTACTGCAAGATCTGAGGGTCATGAGGTCAGACGAATTTGTAAACAGTGTCAGGTATTGTATTATGAATGAAGAAATTAGTGTACAGACTATGTTAAGTGAAGGAAGATATTACTGATTGTAAATTACGGGTAATCGTAAATTTGGGTAGAAAATAATGTTTTATTCAAATAATGAAATGGCCGGTATGCACCCTATGTATGGACTTGCAGAGTGTAATGCTGTAAGAGCTAGACTTCTTTATGGGAAACGGTTTCCAAATCGCCATTTGCCCGAAAGGAAAATGTTTCGAAGAATACATGAACGTCTTCCAAATACTGGTTCCTTTAAGAAGGATATGGTAATGTTTAATATATGTACCAGTACCAGAAGTCTTAGGTGGGAAGAACAAGTGTTAAACAGTGTTGGAATGAAACCTACTCGTAGTTTAACAGAAGTTGGAAGAGAAGTAGGCATGGCACGTTCTACGGTTTGGAGAATTTTACAGGAAATCCAGCTTTATCATTATCATGTACAAAGGATGCAAGACTTGTCTGAAGCTGATCATCCGCCACGAGAAGCTTTCTGGAGGTGGCTCAGTCTAATGTGTCTGAATGATCAGTATTTTCTTCATGTACTATTATTTATAGACGAAGCCAGTTTTACAAGAAATTGTGTATTTAATTTTCATAATACTTATTATTGGGCAGACGAAAATCCACGTGCTACTTTTCATTCAAAACATCAGCAGGAATTTAGCATTAGTATATGGGCAGGTATCCTTGGCGACAACTTGATAGGGCCCTTCCTTCTGCCTCCAAGATTAACAGGAGATACTTACTGCAGCTTCCTGCATAATTAATTAAAAACACTACTGAATGAAGACCCTCTAGATATCATACGGCGTATGCGGTTTATACGCGATGGAGCTCCACCACACTTCAGTCGAGAAGCTAGACGCTACTTGTTAGATCAACGATTTCGTGGCAAATGGATAGGTGGTGCAGGCTCCATTTCCTGGCCACCTCTCTCTCCGGACCTGAATCCACTTGACTATTACTTATGGGGACATTTAAAATCGTCAGTTCACAAAACTCCAGTTGATAGTGTTGAAATACTTCGTCAACGTGTCGATCAAAGCTGTTTACAAATCCGTACAACACCCGGCATGTTCGCACGCATTCGACAATCGATGGTAAGACGTATTCACGCCTGTAGTGAAGCTGGAAGTGCACATTTCGAGCAATTTTGACTGAAGATAGATAAGCAGCTATTCCAACACAAAACAAGCTGTAACTCGAAAACAAGGTCATATGAGGCATTTGTTTAAATGACCTTTTTTTTTCTTATTGTACTATGTGGAATCCAGCCCTATTGTACTTTCCACATGGAATGGGACACCCCGTATACCAACGGTGTCCTCAATGGCATAGCAGAATATATGCAAATTACATAATACGCAGACGGCATACCGTCAACAGTTACATTAATAACAGTTAACAGCGTGAACATCAAAATAGAAGATGCCATTGAAAAAGTTCGAAACAATTTATGGAAAATAGGATTAGACCAGCTTCTACTAAAACAGAAAATAACTTTGCAGTGCTCCGGACACTTTCGAGTAAAATAATTGTGGTGTGTGTGTCGTCATGTAGGTGCTTTTTGAGCATAAAATCATGTATTGAAAGTTGCATTCATCCTCTTACTTAAGAATCCTGTGGGGCGGGTTTTGTTGTGCCCTTGTGGATTTTTACGAGTAGACAGGTTTAACACGTTTGCTGCCACAGTGGAGACAGCCATTCCTGTTCAGACACGACATAAATTGCTGTGTTGACTGTAAATCACAGAGAAAGAAAATGTTTAAGTATTCAATCGTATAATGCCTTTCTATGTTATTTTGCAATGTAAAATTCCCTGAGAATATTGTCAAAATCAATAATTATTTAATTAACACGTTGACTGCCCAATATGAGTTAACTCTTAGTCGGAAGTGAACGTATTAATGCCGTACAACGTGACGTGTGGGCTTTTTCATAATTTATTGCAAGAACGTAGTGTCGTATCGCACTGTATCGTAGGTCATAGTTTCTGTTACGCCGGTAAGTTTGCGTTCTACATGGTAAATCTGCCGTAAGTTGACCACCACTGAATGTACCGTGACTGATGTACCTCACGCATGCAGCTGAACACGGAATTGCCGTGCTACAGGCGCTCGAGAGCCGAATTTTTAATCATCCATAACTAAAAAATGAAATCTTTACCGCAATTTTGTCATTCTTGATTCTGGACTTATTACGGCTTGTAGAATCACCCCTTAAAATATTTGACACCTGTTGTAAAACATCTTGTATATTCGTGTCACATGATTTTGGGGTTTTAGAGCCCTATTCATATATTTTCACTCAGAATATGATATCTTTCGATACGTACATAAAAGATATGATACTCCATTTAATATCCTTTTGAACAATTTTACTGTAGAATAATTTTTCATAGAACGAATAATTTAAAAGTTATGCAATGTGAGCATGTTAGGTGCCTCACTCTGAATGCGTCTTTCGGGGTGAAAAGGTTAAACGGACACGAAATTTTGTTAGAAGACAAAATGAAGACTCATTGTTTAAAGTAACAAATGCCTATCAGTGTCTTTGACTTTAATTCCTACCACTAACAGCGCTGTGATGTAAAGCCAATTGCAATCGATACAGTAGGATGTGACACGAAAATGGTAATAGAGCTCTAGAGCCCAAAACCGTGTGATACAGAAATACATCGCATGAGTAGTCTATCCTGTACCTCATCTGTGCAAATACATTGTATGAGTAGTCTATCCTGTACCTCGTCTATGATGATATTCATTATCGTCTATGGGTAAAAAGGTACCGGAAGGTCAATGTTTTACAACACTCAAAAGAGATTAATCAAGTATCAACATAGTTGACTTAAATGAATTTATCAATTAAGCATTGTAGTTTCAACATCGATTACATGAGTTAGATCATAATTACTGTGTTGTTATTACTATTATGATTAATTAAAACGGAGATGTTGAGTTCAACTCACCAGCTTAAGGTACAATTTAAATATTCTGACCGACGCGCCATTACGTCGTTTCACATAATCTTTTTCAACTTCGGTCGTTGATAATGAAGGCAGCTCCGATGCCGATGCAAAAATATTTCGTATAAATAAAAATTACGTTTACTTGCTGTTTGCACACGTATTTGATCAATAGTTCCACATATAATGACATTCCATTATGATACCTAATTTCGTTTACTACTCTAAATTCCGTTGATAACCGAACCTGTCGTATGCAACAAGTATCGGAACGTATACATACATGTACCCCCATATCCTACCGTTTGTAACACTCGGAATAATTATTGAGAAATACTCTCGCGGGTCTACATGCCGAATCATCGAATCAATTCTCGTTCAGGATCGTTTCGGATGAGTTTTGGATGCCGATAGTAAGCAGCGATTAGTGATTCGTTAGTGCTATCATCGCCAACAGCGAATGCACACAGGTGCGAAATCGATCGATGAGTTCATCAGCCGTGTCATTTCAGTATGTTTCACTTCTGGCGTACGGGTTAGCGAGTACGGTGCACAGGTTCTACATCGGGCCAGGATCCCTGGCATCGTAGTTAATCCCCTTTGGTGGACTTGGACCATGCTTGAGCATCGTTCGCGACTGTCGCTACGAAATCAACATGCGTGCCTACACGCACACGCACCCGCACACACATTTATCTTGCACACGTACGAGAGAGCGTACATATGTAAAAGTACTTGGGAGGGCACGCATGAATCCATACACCTCGCGTACAGAAGGGGATGCACGCACACCCTGAAAGTCACACGGTAACGGTCTCGTGAGCTATGGGGGTTCGCGAGGTGGTCGAGAGGGAGAAGCGAGGATCCAGCTAGCTGGAGAACGAGAAGGAGAAGAACAGAGTTCTCTGGTACACGGTGGTGGGCAGAATATTGATCTGTGGGGTGGGCTTCGGGGATGGTGTCCTCGAGCCCTCCAACCCAGGCCACCCACTCTCCTGATCCTTCTTCTCTGTCTCACCAAAGCACCCGGCTGGTAGCCGAACTCGGGGTGGGGAGGACGCTAGTTGCGTGGTGGTCCAGTCCGCAGCTTCCCGCGAAATCGTGGTGGGACTGAATGTGAACGGTAGGGGTGGCGTGAAGGAAGGGATGGAGAATGGATAGGGTGGTGGAGGGAAGGCTGTACCTATCGCGGAGAGCCTTTCTCGCATCTATATCGCGGCGGTAGCTGCGAGTCGCGAGAGCTCGACCGGCAGCTCGTACACGACCCCGACCGCCTCCTATTTCAGGGTACTTTCAGTTCCGTTTGGATACCCGATCACAGAACGAGGCGGTTTTCTCCCCCTCTCCTCTATCTTCGTCTATTACTCTCTTGCTCGCTTTTTCACTCATCCTTCCTTGCTCTCTCATCCTCACCCTCATCACCCCCCTTTCTCTCTTTCTCTTACAATCACTTTCTGTCTTTCTCCTTTCTTCTCTCTCTCTCTCTCTCACCCTCCCTCTTCCTCACTCTATCTACCTAACTGTTTCCCCTTTGGCTCTATCCGCGCACACGCCTCGCTTCTGCCTGCTTCACCTTTTTCTCGACCGCTGTCTCAGTCTACCGCGAGTCGCTCACGTCTGCTCGTAGACCTCGTAACGTGGTCGCGTGTGATAGTGTTCCAAGGAACGTAGTCCAGTTCGTTCGTATCGTCGTCCGATCAGCGAGCAACACCGGCTTGACTTTGTTTCATAGCGGCCGGTGCATGCGACGCCGAACGTTCGCGGTTTGTGGTACGCGGAAACGTGACTAACAGTGATCGAGGAGCGGTAAGGAGAGCGTGCTTCAGCAACAGGGTAACGCAAACGGTACGGCGTCGACCGATAAAAAAGCATGACAGGGCGGCGTGGATCAGGGGAATCGTTCTAACCCGTTCGAGGAGCGAAGATGTGATCGACGAGGCAGCTGAGCAACGAGAGTAGAAACAAGAATGCTTTTCCGCAACGGCAGGCGTGCCGGCTGTCTAATGAACGAGCCAGGGAAAACGAAGTGCTGTGAGAGGATTTGATGTGAGAGGATTTGATGTGAGAGGATTTGATGTCAGAGGATTTGATGTAACAGGAAGCCCAGCAGAAGTGGGAGCAGCACGTTTGGCCAAGTTGCCTGGATACGGGCAGCACCGTGTTGCGCTTCGGTGAAGTAGGAGGATGCGAAGGAGATGAAAGGTGGTGCTAATACACCAAAGGATAGAGGGTGCAGTGGACAGTAATGGGACGAAGAAGACGGTACACGAGGCGGACTGGGCTACGAACGCAGGCTCGTGCTGCGTCCAACAATCCCGATAGCTCACTCGTTTCCTTCGGATGCGATTTCGTATGATAATCATACCAGCAGGGTTGCTCCTCGAGAGAAGAACGCGGTTAAGCTCGGGGCTACCGACGCGGAAACTCGTTGATACTTTCAGCAGAAATGTTTGATCGCTCCTCTGGGAGACACGAGAGAACATTTAAGCCATGAACTTATAGGCTGATGAACCTCATTCACGATTCTCCTTGATTCTCGCGATACGTCCACGAGGATTCCTGATGAGAAATTCGGATAAGACCGAACGTGGAGAAACGAAAGTGTGCGGAATAATTCTTTCGGCCGTACTTTTGAAAGGAAAAGTGTGTCCGTGACAGTGAATGCTCCTACGTAGCTAAATACAAAGGATAAAAGAAGAGAAACTACGTTGAATATACGTCAGTAATACGAACACCTGTGAACCGAGCGCATCTGAAAGAGTCGCGAAACTTTTCTACGTATGCACATCGGGATACAACGAGCCTTTTCTAGACAACACACTCGTTCAACGTGTATCGAAACGCGAGCCTAGTAACGTAGGCGTGTAATTGATAAATGATACCAGGCGACTGATGTCGAACGCAATTGTAGGTACGTTTGTATTGACAAGTTACAAATCGGATTTTCCCAGATATACGCTCCTCGTCAAAACGAATTCAATTTATAGTAGGCAAAGAGCGTGATTTCCGTGTTCCATAATTTTCTTACTTTTGTTGTTTGTTTGATGACTGGAGAAAATCAAACAGATTAAAAGAATAGTCGAATTTTACAAATAAAAACAATTCCATTTAATTCCTATTCGGAAAAGTCAATTTTTTTAGGTATCTGCTTATCACGACCCTGCAACGTGCATCATTCTTTAAAGTAATATATGTTTTGTGACAATAACTTCCGGTGAAACAGTCTTTTCAGAGTCGAAGCACGTATTACTGATGGAGGCATGCGAATTCCCTTTTACTTACTGGAAAAGAGTAAACCAAGAATCACTGAAGTCAAGGAAACCTTCTATTTACAAGACAATCGTAAACTATATAATTTCTGCATAATTTACTGACGAAGCATCTTGTTCAATTCTAGTAATACTTCGGATGGAATTTTGAATATCCAATGATTAAAGACTGTCATAAATGCAACTGTGAACACGGAAACACGTGACATTTTGTTGCAATCATATAAACATAAAGTATCACCCAGGGATACTAAGAAAAATATATAATCCTTATTAATAACATGTAAGATAGAGTTTGGGAGTTTCAACAGGTAGACGAGTCAGAATATAGGTTCATCGATTTTCAAGTGACATTTTTTAATCGCGTATATTTTCGATCAGCTATTACAGTAAATAATGAGTTAATACTACGTACCGCATAAATAACCGATTAACGATTGTTAATTAACTACTTAGTAAATTTGTCTTACAAAATGTCATATCCGGGATTAACACTTTTGATAACGCCACAATAAAGTCCAGAATGAGTGAACATACGTACAAAAAATTGCAATAGCATGTCCATTTGAACATACACTGAATCACGAGATCTAACAAGCGATCGAGCTCTTGTTTCAGTGACATGTTCAAACCATCCTGTAATCGACCAGATTCGCAGTAACTCGGTATATCAAAATCATTCCAACAGTTTCATCGAAATTTGTAGGATCAGAACAGATAGTAAAACAGGTCTCTATTCGCGTTGCAATTAAGTCGAGAAGAAAAAAAAACTAGTCGAAGCACGCGTAAGTTTGAAAGCTAAGAGACGGGAGCGGGTCGCGTGATTCGCTCGGCGAGGCTGTCGCTAAGGAACAATTATTTTCAGGAGTTTAACGGGAGAATGCTCGAAGCGTGGGAAAATTCGACCTAGAAATTCCAGCGTCGATAAGGTGCAAGACCCGACGAAGAAGTTTCGGCGCAAACAGTACGTGTTGTCGTTGACGGAAAGTGACGGGGAAACGATTGGTTATGACGGCAAAGTCGGGTGGCCCGTTGGCAAGTGCATTGTGTGACTAGCGGACTAATATCACGAGACTGCACTCGCACGATGATTGTAATCAGTGAAATAGCGCGCGACGAAGAGTACTCGGGCGACGTTCGAGACGGTGATCGTAAGCAGAAGTGACGCGAAATTGTGCGGTGCGCTAGGTGAACAGACAAGAACAGCCGGAATACGAGACGAGGAAACGGCAAATTCGTGTAGCCGACCCTTGCGAATACGAGATGTCGATCTGGACGAGCCTGCAAAATTCATTCGCCATGGCGAACCAGACGAGAGGTCTGCCACAGATGCGAATAAAGCTTTGTACAGTCAGCGCCGGTCTTCAAATAGTCCTCTTGCTCACCGTCCTACCACAAGGTAAGTCTCCTTGCTATTCCCTTTTCCCTGTCGCGGATTTTTCATGGTCGACAATGGTACGCCCGATAATTAACCTCTTCAGGGACGAGTGTGTGTACACTGAAAGGAAATGATTGAATTGTTGTTCAAGGGTGAACTCTTTGCGATTAAGGAAATGTAATCAAAATTGTACAACATTCGCAAATAGGTGAGAAAGGTATACTGTTCTTCGTAGTTAAAATGTCCTGTCTACCAGATTTCATTTTTTAAGATATACTGGAATATTTGCAGTTCGATATGTTTGTTACCTTTTAAGCAAAGTTAGAATGTCCTACATGCTTTTTAGGGGTTTAGAAACAGTTTAATTCATTTGTTCTAACTGCTCTTCGTACGGTTTTTAATGATAAAATCTCGTTTTTCTCGGATGTTTCGAAATGTCAGTTAGGACAATTGAGCTAAGGAGGGCAGTATATTATACGAAATATGATAATTGTATGTTAAAGTCTTTGTCAATAATATTTGAACGAAAGGAAAGAATTAAATATATCCATTTGTGTCAGTATCCCTGATTCTATTGACTGCTATGGTAGTCACCAGTTACTGGTTATTAAACTAATTGAATTACTCTGAAGTTTTACACAATTCTGAAATTCTACTTAAATTTTTATATCACAGTAGTGCCATAAAATATTAAACGTACCGTTGAATAATGGAAAGTTTGAGATTTTTAACGATTTATTTACAAAGAAAGTTATTACAATGTGCTTTAATAGATACTGAATTGTTTTGTAGCAGTCAACGTGTTAACTTCTTCAGGGATACTATGTAACATATATGTTTACGTTTAATTTTATTTATTCAAACATTCTTGTCAAAAAATCTTAAAGTCCAATGTCTACAAATGTGTATCTTACTTTTCTTAGAGATATGTATTTTTTAGAATTTATTGATCTTTTTTGCACAGTAGCAATCAGTTCATATTTCAATAAACATTTCGATTTTTCCTTCGTCTCAGATAAACTCGTCCCTGAAGTATTTAAAGTTCACTTTGAGCTATATTACATCAATATATAACTCTTAGAATGAATCTGAAGTCGTCAGTTAAGTACTTATTGTTAGTTGACAAGTTACGTTAGTCCAAAATGGTTAAAAATGAGTTCAGTTGAAAGATAAAAAGTATTAAGGATAATTCTTTATTTCCTACACTTAGTATTCTATTTTTATCAACGGATAAAAACAGAAATGAAGTTTCCATCTTACAATTACTTGAAATATACAACTGCAGAATTACTTAAATTTTTAGCATAAATTGAATCATCAGGAGAAAGACATTGCACATGTATTTCAAAACTGCCACAAGTCAAATAGTACGTTTTTCAGGAAAAGCGAGAAACTATTTATGAACTTACAAACAAATTATTTACTAAACAAATAATATTGGCAAAAAGAGTAGACTGTAGGAAACAATAAACAAATGTGATTTTCGTAATTCTCGATTCATAGCCCTTGAAAATCCGCTCTTTTTGAGTTGTGACGATTTTGATGTTCTCCTAATTTACACAGAAAAATAGAAAAAATTGTTATTATTCTTATTTTTGTTAGTATAATTTTTACGATGAGTAGGCGTGTGCTTACTCAACTGCTTCATGGTTCTAACTCAAAAATCACATTTTTTTAGTTGTATCATTCTTGAAATACATGTGCGTTATGCTAGGTTTACTTAAATCCATTCTCACGACACACTAGATATTTTTCGAATGTCTAGAATAAGTAAAAGTATACGAAAACAATAAAAGTATATTTGTCACAAAACAAAGAAAAGGATTTTACTTCACTTATCAACTAAGAAGTTAAAATTAACTACGGATTTTCGAAACGTTTTAAAATGTTTCAACAAATTTGAAATTCTCTTTCGAGTATTTAAAATTGATCTCGAGCAATATATTTATTTATTATTATGCATAACCTAGGTATTTTAATTGACTGGTTCAGCTAATTTTTAGATCACTGCTTTCATATGAGTCATCACATAAGCAGGAGATCGGGATTTCTTCTACATAGATGTATATTCTAACTTGAAAAATCCGAAACTTTAATTAGGTTATACTTAACACTCGTTCTGCCGCGTCTGGGATACGTCTCGGAGATTTGATCTCTAAATCTATAGTATGCTATATTTTCAGATGATGTAGATCAACAGTTAGTAGAAATTAGAAGAATAAAGGTGCGTGACCACAATATCGAATACGAGTATACCAAATCTTCCTAAATTCAAGTATAAAAATATACCGTTTTTTAAGGGCCCTTGCAGTAACTGTTAATATTAAACAGTTATGTGCAAAAAATATTAGAGGAATGCATCTGAAATTGACTGTCTTGCTTTATTGAATTCCGACGTGTAACAATATCCGAGAGTAAATCATTAAAGTATCTCTATCGAAGGTAGTTAAGTGTAATTTTTAGTGTTTGGATGATTACTAGAACGCGTGGGTTGCGTTTCGATTTAGTTAAAACGAGTAATTGCGGGAATATTCGAATATTTCACCGTGCTAGCAGTTCATTCTCATTTGCATTCTACATTGGAATTTCTATATAAAGGTATTTAGCATGCCCGAACGTTTCCAAATGTTTGTAGTGGACGAATGATCTGTTTGCGTTCGTTAGAACGAGGTTCTGATATATTAGATGGTAGAGAAAGTTTCATTACTACATTAAGTGGGGTACGAATTTCATAATCAAAACGATTTCAATCTTATCGTTGAACGTTTAACCACTTCTCAGGTAATTTACAAATACCACCGGGAAAGAGAGATACAGATACTAGGACTAAAAATTCATCGACGAATTTTGGTACATCTTCAGAATTGGTGAAGTACTTTTTCCGTAATGAATACAACTTTGACTTAAAAAAATTAGTCATATATATATATTGACTGAGCTTACTTAATTTCGAATTCTGTATTTAAAAGATTCCAAATTCATTAAAAGTTCCAATAGCTTTTTTTCGTTTTATATGTAAAAACATTTTAAGCATAATTAACACGTTGACTGCCACAGTGGAAACTGCCATACCTAGTCAGACACAATAATCTACTGTTTTAAGTGTAAATCGCAAAAGAAGCAAATATTTTATTATATGAACGTATAGTACTTACTTTATATTGCAATTATGATAATAATGATGTTGAAAATTGTATAAGAATTACTAGCTATTTAATTGAATAAAATTTGAAGCGCCAGTCACCAGAGACCCCCCACGGCAGTCAGCGTGTTAATTATTACAAATTTAAAAATTCAAGTATAATTAAATTTTACTGCTATAATAATTATACTTATATTTTGTTATAACAATTGAATAAATTACTGAGATTTGTGGCAGATTCTATCATTCCTCCCGTATATTATAATTTTTTAAAAATAAATTAGATAATCTCATCGCCAAAAGAAGTACAAACTAATTTTCACACTTATGACATGTTTTTTTCATGTTGAAATTTGGTTGCCATTTTGGATTAATGTGTTCTCTGAGTTCTGAGAAATATTTGTACAATGTCGTTCACAAATTTCAGTAGAAAGTACTTACTTACTATTATAAAGCAGAACGTGTTTCGCGGCTAAAATGAACTCTAGAGGGCTAAGAAGGAACTTTTCCTAGTATTTAATCTTAGGACGCTTAAGGGAGAGCCAAAAAATGTCCACAGAATTCGAAACGTTAGTTTTTTTAATGAGGAATTTGTTTACGATGCCAATAGTCTGGTTTTGTGTCAGTAAAATATTGTATTTAATGATTGTAAACAAACACTTTTTATATTTCATTCTTTCAATAAGTAGTGCCTAGAGGTTTTATATTATTTTACTGTATAAATGAACATGCTTCGAACAGAAAAAATAAGATTCTTAGTACTCTCGTTCGTGTAAACATAGAAAGGCCTTCCCTTAAGCTGACCTTAAACCTTGTAAAACCTTCAGCGTCCTAGGGTCAATAGTGTTTACTGGAGGATCTCCGACCTAATATTATAAGTTACATTAACAATTATAGTGTTACCATATGTAGGTATAGTACACTGGATTATATTTATTTAAATACATACTACGTGTTTAATAAAGGATATTTTTAATTGCTCCTTCAGATTTTAAGATCTTTCATGAAGGATAATTAATTACGAAGCTTCAGAAGCTTATCTTTCAATCCCCTGCAATTCCCATAGGGTTTCCCTCTTTAAAGAGTCAAAGGAATATACCTTGGTTAGTTGTACCGATTCTGAAATGTAAAATGTTGGTCTGCACTCGAAACGATCCGTTGTTTCATCGTTGTAACTTTGTAATATAATATGCAGTGTTTTTCCTTCTAATTTTTCAAAGCGCGGGTTATAGTGAAATTTAGTAACTAGAAGTGCAATCAAAACTCTCCGGAAAGCACTCTGATGTTAGCCGTGTGACATGAATGAGTAAAGCTGATTTTAATGCTAACAGTAACTTCAACGAGTACTTAGACACTCCATGTTTTACAATGCATATTAAGTTTACGCTCTCAAGCAGCACCCCATAATGCAATCCTATACTTACAAACTTTGCACCCAGAAAGTTACGATACTGTATATTTTATATAATGCGTATGGATTGGAACTGCGAAGTCGTAGTTCCTCTTACAGAGCTTAAAATTGTTGCAGCATAGTCACACAGTCGTTCACATTAAAAATCGTCTACCAATCGTTTATGCACAAGCTTCTGTTTAATTTCTCATTAACACTTTAACGGCCGCAACAATTTTGCAAATATTAATTATCTTTGACCATTTTTGCAAGAATCCTTAAGTAATAAAACATTTTACTTGATTCTCTTTATATTGAGAATTCTACACCTTCCACTTCATTAGTACCTGAATATTCATTTGTCATCAGTGATGGATGTCTTTATGTTTTTAATTTGTAAGTGTTTCAATATATTCAAAGTAATAAAATTACGTGTACATGACAGCGACCGTCAGAGTGTTAAGTATTCTGTATACTGTGACTCTTTCGCCTGAACTAAATTTGCTGAATGTTTTAATTCGAAAACAGTACATTTTTCCAAAAGGTAAAATTCTTGTCCACATATTACTTAGTAAATTTCAATCTTTTAGTTTTATAATATTTAATTATATATAGTTTCATGACGACCATTATACTTTCCATAACCATCTTCTAAGATTTTCCAGATGACTTGTAATTTATAAACACTTTGTGATTTAGGTATTCCTTTGCATTACTTGCAACCCTCAGAAGCTTGTCTTTAGACTTATTTTAATTTCTTTGACGTAAGAGTATATCTTTCAACGTGATCGTTTATAATGTTTCTCGCTGCTTCACCTTATTTTGTTTAAAATATGATAACGATTATTGTATCTTCCACGAATATATTTCTCTATATCGCGATTTCTGTTTATAATCTTTGCAATGTTACGTTCAGTTAATCCTGGATAAAAATAATTTACGTTCTTCTGTCATAGTTTGCTTTCTTAGGTTTTTCATATTACTAAAAACGTTACACACTAAAAACATTAGATCTACTGATGATTAACGTGCACCTATTTCATCGAAGCGATCAAAATGACACGTTTTAGAAAAAATACGTAATTCAAGGAAACGATGTTTATTTATATTTTTCTTTAGCTTTATTCAGCGTCAGTTCAAAGTAAACGTAGTAGTCGTCAAAAGTAAATCGTGTATAGCAAAATTGCAAACCAGTAATTTTGATTGCCTTAGTAGTTCTAGCCTTAAATATGTAAAGGTAACCTGCCGGACCACCTAGTATATGTATACTTGTATTTCACATTCATCAATCTGATGCTGAACGATCATATAATATTGAAAGACAATTGACTATATAATATGTTTTAATTTGAAGATTTGCTATGCTTCAGGATTAGACACCTTTAATGTGTTTATTGGCCTGGTATTATTGTACATGTCAATGTTTAACTAATATTTTACAGAATCTTCAGTTATTTTTTCCATACAGACAGTAGCATAGATGCAAGAGTTTTACATTGACTGCAAAAATATTCTGTGCATATATTTCAGTTTGTGAGTATGACCAGGTAGACAAAAATACTTATCGATCTTCAGCGTGAGCGACTGTACTATATGGAATGATGAAACAGTGATTTCCACCGAATTCAGTGCTTTTTTCTATGCTCACTTGTCAAATGATCCATTGAAATTTCCAAATCAAGAGATCATGATCTTCGAAATTATAGAGTAAAATACACGACAATATTCGGAGCCTAAATAATTATATTCCAGGCGATGGTTAGTTATACTTTTTTAATTAATTGATTAATAACCTGTTTGCATAATTACTTCGTTTAATGAAATTCTGTTAAAACAGTAATGATATATAACTTGTATACAAACGTAGGAAAAGTCTCTGGCGCGTGTAAAATCTCTGAAACCTAATTTTCAGTCGTGTCGTGTCGTCCATGTCAATTAACGAAATTGAAATCCGTGAATGCCTCTGACAGCTGTCGACTTTTATAACTGCTCTGTTCATTATTATTCCTAATGGAAATTATGAGAGGATAATGAACAAGACTAAAATTAAAATGGACTTTACCACATTTATACTGCGCTAAAATATTGACTAGCATTTCGAATCATGTATACACACGTATTTAGTATTAGAAGAGTATCGACAATGTTACTTTGATTCAACCACATCTAGTTTAATACAGGACATGTACTAAAAAATACGTATTACTTTATTCTGTATTAAGTTCATTTTTCGCTTGCTCTCTGTTGTATATGTATACAATAAAACCTTGATTATCCAAACACTGGTCATCCGGAAATTAGTGATTCTATGTCAGTTACAAACTGGAAATATTATTAATAACACTGTGCACTTAATTTTGCACTACTCTGTATTTTATATTCTAAAATAAACTTACCATTTTTATGCAGAATTTAATTGCAATGTGAGGTATACTGTAACAAATTCTAGTTTGGATAATCGAGGTCCTACTGTATAAGTTAAGTTTTAATGATATTTTGTTCATAACTGTACAAATAATTATAATTTTTGTTAATAGATGCTTACATAATTATCACAAACTCAAATTTTTGTACATAAAAAGAGTTGTAATCTGTGACTCCCGTGGCCGCGAACAGTGGCTTAAACACTGTGTTACATGCTAAGTTTAATGGTAAATTTCGAAGACTGAGTATATTCTTGTACAAAAGACAAAAAGAAATATTAC
Organism: Macropis europaea; assembly: GCA_916610135.2. NCBI lineage: Eukaryota > Metazoa > Arthropoda > Insecta > Hymenoptera > Melittidae > Macropis > Macropis europaea. The sequence continues at coordinate 19,561,011 of OU744349.1, forward strand.
TATTACATATCTAAGAAATTGTACTTGTATTAAAAAATATTCACTAATGCTTCTAAAATACCGGAACACAATTATATTCGAAGTTGACGTGAAATCACTAAATTTTCAAAACTTTAACTCAAATGTGGTACAGGTACCCTTTGTTCAATTACTGTGAAATTTTGTAGAATCCATTTTCTCAACCAAGTGTCATAATTTCGGGGGGTGCTTCAATAGAAAACTCTACTAAAAATTTTGACCCCCATAGCTAAGGACCACCCTAAAGATCATACATTGCATCGATACTTGAAGGCAGTACAACACGCATCCTAGAGTTCAACGAACTATTTTAAAAGCATTAGAAATCTCAGCGATTCTCATCGTCTGAGAGTTTAATCAGAAAAATACATTTTCTGTCGTTGGTTGGTTCATTTCATCGCAAGTTGATCGTCTTGATATCTTCACTCGAAACTCCTCCCCCAACGTTACAAAAGTTTCGATACGAAAAGAGGCAGAAATTTGTACGACCTCGTTTTCAGTTCCATCGTAGTGGCTCGGTTACCACCTTGTAAAGTGGAAATCCAAAGTGAACCTTAATTAGAGGTGGTACGCCGAGCTTATCGAGACTCGCTTTCAGAGCTATTTCCTCCATTTCCAATTCCACCCCCTTCTTCAGGTCTGCCCTCATATACATGTATTTATTTACATGAACGCGTACAGGCATATGCACTCAACCATGCGTTATACGTAAATACGTAACACGTAAATAAATTATATTCTCTCGCACATGTGCTGAAAGATGGATTTCAAATTCCACATGCATGTGATACATACAGATGATTCCAGCTGAGATGGCGTTAGGCTGATGATGAAAGGCATGCGCGAATATTGCGTTTATTACATTTAATCTCGTTGTTAGATGGATTATATCAAGTTGGTTTAACTGTACGCCTTCAAGGTTTGAAACGAACGTTTAGTTTGGATGATTTATTCTTGCACAGGGTGTTTTGCCTACCTTGCACATTTAAAACATCTCTGTCACAGTGACACAACAGATGTGAAAGGAAAAAAAATTATATTAAGGTGACAAAGGTATTATGATGAAGAAATTTTTAATCAGGGACATTTTTTTCGAAATTTTAAATTGCACTGTTCGACACATGCCTGGATTTTTCAAATTGACTATGCATTTCTTATAGATTTTTTTTGCGCTGAATAGGAGTCGCAAGGCGATTGTTTCCATCACCCTTAGTTTTAGAAAAAATCAATTTTGAAAGAAATTGCAAATTTTGAACTTCAAAGATGTTTTGTGCTTTAATGGTAATAGATATTCTATTGCTCTTAGCGCGAAATGATTATTTGGATTCACTCGAATAAAATGATATCATTATACTGCGGATGTTCATGCAAATTAACATATCCAAGTATTTGAAAGACGCATATATAACATCGTAAAAAAGTAAAGAGTACATTTTTTAAACGTATACAGAACAAAATACAGTTTTGTCAAAGTTTTATTTTCGTACCTGCAGTAACATAAAAAATGTTGAACTCTGAAAATGTTTATTTGCATAAAGATCCGCAGTCTAGATGTCATACATTATAAAATTATAAATACTTAAACGTGTTTAAACAATGATTAAAGTGAAAAGGACACCGAAAACACACCAATTTTTCCAGACATTTAATATCTATGTTTAAAATCTATAATAATAGTTGAACAACAACGATGGATACTTCATATTCATTTCTTTTATTATGCTCTGTCCTTTATCCTAGTGAACATATCATTTAATATTTATTTGTAATACTGTTAACCACGTGAGTTGGAAGAACGTCTCTCACACGTGATAGCTACTTCGGGTTAAAAGTGAATTGCACGTGTCCCACTTGTTGTCTGACCTTTTCACTTTTATACCGATTTTACGTATGAAATAAACGCTTATGGCCCACTTAGTCGTTGATTAATTTCCAACCCAAGTGGCTAATCATTATTTATTATTTGCTTCTATTTTTTAACGCGACTCTGGGCTTTCATACATTATTCGAAACGGCAACTAGTTCTCGAAGCGAGTATAGTGGTCATAAGCACATAAAAGGTTACTTTTCCAGGACGCATATAATCGCCTATCGTAGTCAAAGGGTTAAATGAGCCTTAAATTCCGTTTATTCATGTCTGCGGGTGCGGAAATTATAGAAAGATCGGTTTCGTTTCCACTCTGACGTTAATCAAAAGACCCTGCATGCTTCACGTTTCTCAATATTCTGTACTTTCATTTAGTCCAACACGTATCGTATTAACTAACGGTTGATTACGAACGGGAGCATGGTATACGCAGGTTTTAATACTTCAATTCCAATTTTCTCCACTTTCGCTCGTTATCGACTAAGTGGGGCATTTAAAATGTATTGTTACACGAAATTTAGTATTAATTTTGAATTCCCGACACCGCGGGTATTACGACAATATAATGATTATTATAATTTCGGTGCAGCTCGTTACACGGATAGTGGCGAGCAAACGTGTACAGTACCCCGCCTCGTCAATCATGATTAGGACTAGCACGCTTGGTGACAGTGTAGCGTATAATGAACTTAGTATCACTTTATTTCATTATAGTCTACGCATCGAATCGATGTTCCGTTACGACGAAATCGCATTCCACATTTACGTGGTTGGTGAACGCATGAGTTTTATGGGATTTTTTCTTTTCACGAAAGGTGACCTTTGGGGTGGTTCTTCTTTCAAAAATATGCAATAAGTAGACTGCGGATGTTTATGCAATTAAACAGGTTCGCTACCACGGTCCAAGGGGGAGAAACGTCCTCCGCAGACCATGTTTTGTTTTTTGCATTTTTGCACAATACAGTGCAGATTTTCAGAGCACACTCCGTCTGTTCATGTGGCTATATATGAAAAATTATTCCTGTCACGTATGTGTGACGTCGGGCCTCAGAAGAGTATTGTATTAATATATCCAGATTGGTGAATGATGGACATTGAATGACTTAGCAAAAGAAAAATTGTACAGGGTGTCCCAGAATAAGTGGGAAATATTTTAGGGCTGACTTCAGCACATCAAAACAATAAAAAAAGTTCATACAAACATATGTCCTATTTAACTTTGTTTTTGGGCTATAGTGAATTTTGTATCGCTATAATTCTTTCATTAGATGGACGTAGTGTCACTCAATTCTTCCGAACTGTTTACAAACAAAAATTTCCAGCAAATCCGAGCAACATCTGGATATTGGGGAGAGTCAGACAGTCATTGATAAGACGTCTGCAGGCTTGTATTCAGATGCGAGGAGGTCATTTCGAACACATCTTATGAAAGTAAGCAGATACAGTTTGCTGAAAATTAAATTTGCTGTAACTTGAAAATAAAATCAAATAGGGTATATGTTTGTATGAATTTTTTTTATTGTTTAGATGTGCTGAAGTCTTTCCTAAAACATTTCCCAATTATTCTGGGATACCCTGGGATAGTTTGAACATTTCGAAGAGCAAATGCAGTCTTGTAGTTTCATTTATTTATCTGCATTAACATGGGAAATATGGAAGTCTAAAAATGTATATTTGCACAAACATTCATATAAAAATGTATATTTGCACAAACATTCAAAATATCGCGACGCGGCCAACGGTACTCCGAATACACTGCAGTCAACTTAGTATAGTACAGCTGATACAATCAACTAGAATGGGCGAAAAGCAAGGAGTAAAGTCTGGATATACGTTTTAAGGATTTAATACTTAACAACTGATTCGCAAGTAGAAGTAACAAATAGTAGAAAATGATTAATAAATTATAGATTTTAACAAGTAGTAAGTGCGTCAGTTTATATTGGCGTAGAGGTTCTTCCAAAACTGACTATGCGCTACTCAGGAGTTAAGTATGAAAATAGCCTTGTCGCTGGAACACGCGGATTGGTAGATTTAGGACATTTTCATGGTTCGGAAAGGGACAGTCACTTTTTCTAATTGGCTAATAAACATCGTTAGTAAATTATGTGACTGCCCTCACCGATGCACCAGAGTTAGGGGTTTCCTGAACCCCTGGATAATTAGTTCCAGGGAGTGCGAAATATTGCAGGTAGTAAACTCATTGAGCAGCCAGATCTGGAGGATAAATTCGAGAAGGTTTGCCGAAAAGTAATAAAGAAATTTCTCGATTCTTAGAAAACGCATGTTGAAACTGCTACATCCATTAACTTAATGAGTTTCCGCCTGCATTGCAGTATGGTTATTGCCTTTTGTTTAGCGGAACTGAACACGTTTTTTTCTTAATCGAGCTACTGTGCACAGTGCGTACCCAATTGTATGCTTTCATCGTGTGCAGTACTGCAGTACATGCTTGTAGATACGTCAAATGCCGAAATTACAGAGTACCATGGGAAGCTTGAATCTAATGTCGTTAGAAATGTTTAAAAATAAAGAGTGGAACGTCATTCTCAAAAGGACTCACGCATTTTGCTGAAATTTTCTATGTTTATGAAGGTCTGAAGGATATTAATTAACACATTTTTTATTATTCTCCGGTTAACTATCCCATGAATAGTATATTCTTTCGCGATATTATAATTTAGTGTTTATTGATTGATTACTTTATAAGGTATTTTGCGCACCGTTTTAAGAAACATGAATCTAAGGAAAATGTATTTAAAATGGGACAGTACAAGTTACAGACCCATACGCCGTTCAGTTTGACGACATTATCTCTGTTATTTTTAAGAATTTCAAAATATCACTTTAACACAATATATTTTAAGCTTTACATTTGAAAAATACAAAAATCGATTTCTTTGACTTCCCAAAGGAGAGAATTCCCTTGATTCATCTTTACTTCTTTGATTTTAAAAAGTTACGTTTATACACCAAATGAATTGTACATTCAATGTTATTTCACAAATTTCACTATGAACATTAATTAAAAATCAAATTGTCTTGTCTTCGATATAGCTCCATTGGCTTTTAATTACAATTTCTACTAATTTTCGCATACTAACTGTAAGGTCCTCAATATTTTACCTCAGCCCTGTTGCAAGGAAAGTGTAAATTGCTTCTGTATTTCAGAAATATCTGTCCACGTAACAGAAACGTTGGCTCATTAAATAGGTAATTAAGAATGCGCCTATGATTGTGTAGCAATATTTGAATAACGCATTTGATATCATAACAAATCAACATAAAACTATTTTTAATCCTGTACTTTTAATAGACATCGATTTTATTTAAATTGAATTAATTTTTTTACTTAGAAATATTTAAATAAAATTTGTCATAAGTAATATGAGTTATTATTTCAAGTAAGTGGCTGTCTGCGTCAACAAGTTTTGTTAAATATTTAGATTAGAAAAAATAACCGCGATATTTTGCTTCTTGATGCCATGTAGTAGTACCAAAAAGTGTTTACGATTGATTATTTAATATTTATTAATGCCTTAATGAAGTACTAACAAGTAATCAAGCTTGCTGTAATGCAGGAAGATCATTTCGCAGTCGTAAGGTGAAGTCTATTGACATCATTAAACCTGTCTAAAGTCACTTAAGCGTCCTTTTCCGTTGATTGATATGCGTCAACTATACCTCAAGTGATTCTCGAACTAAATTCACGAGATTAAACTCATTATGACATCCGTGAGATCAATGACTGTCGATAAAATCCGGTATATGTACAACGTGATCCGGTGATATTCTCCAGGGATATACTTTCAGCGTTTAAGGACATGAAAATATCTTTTGTTAATAACTAATATAAACATAGGCCTATGAAATGATACGCCAAAAAATTCTTTACGTTCCACTGAAATTTAACTATAGTAACGGCACAAAGAATTGTCTGTTCAAAGTTATTTGTAGATTATATTAAACACAGACGTCATATGTATACTTTTATGTGTTTGTTAATGTAATAAATCATCTAAATAGTTTCGAGAAGTTGTATGACAAGAAAATTTAATTTAAGTAATTAAATCATATTGAAAAGAAACTGTTCAGAGGCCTTGCACGGCCAAAAACTTACCTTTACTATGGTCAGTTTTGCTTTTTATTATTATCAATCCAAAGTATGGAATATTACAGTAACACCTTCTAGGAAAAAAGACGAATGAATTAAAAACACTTAGAAGTAAGTAAAATAACCGGTAAATGTTATTTAAATTTTTTTTATCATAGTAAATAATTATGGTTTCATAAAAGATAAAAAAGATATAATAATATAATAAGTCAATATTTTCTTTTGTTTAATAAATTTGGTTGAATTGAATCGTCTCTCATTAAATTTTGAATATCAAATAATTAAGTACATGGATCCTTAACAACATATATTATTAACAATCCATTTCGATGCGTCTGACTAGATACAGAATTTTTCACTGAGGAACGCAGCGTGTTAACACGTTGAATGCCACAGTGGAAGCTATTGTACCTAGTCAGACACGATATAATGTCCTATTTTAAACAGAAATCGTGTAGGAAAAGCACATTTTACTTTTTTCAACGCATAGATTTCATCTTGTATTATTATTACAATATTAATGTCATCTCAAAATTGTATGAACATTATTAGTTATTTAATAAAAGAAAATTTGAGACGTCGGTCACCGGTGACCCCCACGGCGCTCAACGTGTTAAATAAATGTCATACTCTTATGCAGTGTGTCTTAATGTATATAAATAGTTCATACTGGAAAAGAATCGTTTTATATGAAAAATGAGTCAAAATTGTAGGAAAAATTTATTTTATCGGATGCTTCGTGTTCGAAAGGAATGACTTTGCAGGTCTCTTAGCTGCATGTGAAAAATGGAACAAACTATAAACAAATACATACATCTACGTTTCAAAACTTTCAGTTATTCGTAAAGTATTACAATAACTCTATCATAACTATTAAATTAGGCGTCATGGCAATAGAATGAATCATAGTTTCAAATTCGGCATTAACAAAAACAAAGCGTCGTAGAAAAGAAATTTATTTTACAATTTTAACACACTTTTTCACATAAAATCACCTTGTTTTATTTTTTATTTATATGTGTCGTATCAACTGCTAATGGTTATTATCCACATAAAATATAGTATACACAAATTTTACAATTGTTTATATATAATACATTGATAATGATATAAAAAGACATACTGTTAGCTACGTCAGACTTTAGAGTATCAAACGGATTAATAATTTCTGCATGTGTGCAGGTTTTATTAACATTTCCTTCAAATCAGTTGCAGCTGTAGATGTAAGGTTTTCAAGTTTCATACAATTGTATAATAAGTGCCTAACTGTAATTTTATAATACCTTTCCTGCTTAAAATGGGTTCTTGTATTACATAGCTGAAGTTGTGAATTAGTTCGTGTATTTTTAAAGCCTTGGTTTTCCCTATAGTGTTCGATTCTTTATAATCTTCGTATAAAAATGGTAATTTTATATCAGTGGATTGAACTAAGTTTGATATTTCATGTGTTTCTTTACTTTCATCGGTGAGTAGTTCAACACGATAGATTTTTTATTTTTACCTGCATCATGGATCAAGTTTTGGATTTATTTTGTAATTTGATTCGATGTTGATTTATTTTTTATGGCTTTTAGTGCATTTAAGGAATTGCTGAATATTACAGTACTTGTATGATTATTTTTTGTTGTTTGTTCTATTGACATGAGAATAGCGTATAATTTTCCTGTGAAAAATCATCTTTTTATTACCCATATTGGACTTTATAAATTCTTATTGGCAAGTAGGAATAAATTAACAAGTTTTAGTGGCTTGAAGTTTCAAGTACAAAATCGTCAATTTTTTAATCATACACGATTCTAGGCGCCTCCAATCATCAATCATTCCCTCGGCTGACGGTGAAAATGTTGGATACGAAAGAAGAGGCAGAAAGTTATTCGATTGATCCCTGAAGCATTGCTCTCCCTTTTACATCGTCTTTGAACCCTACAGCGAGTCAATCTGATAACTTAATAAAACAGTCAGAGTCTCACAAGCTTTTCTTCTTCGACGTGTCTTATTTTACGTGTGTAATAAAAAATAAATATTGTGTATCATCCGTACACAGAACGGTTGATTCGTTTCCGAAATATATTATATAATACTTACATAGCGTAGGATTTATTTAAAATAAACCCAGTGGTAGTGGGATGTGCAATGTGATAATTAATGTACAGTAGGGCTTCGATTATCCAAACTACAATTAGTGACAAGTTGACTCACATTGTTATTATGTTTGGCATAAAAATGATAATTTTATTTCCGAATATAATATATATAATTTCATAAAATGAAGTACACAGTGTCATTAATGATAATTTTATCTTGTAAGTGACACACGACGATCGATTTCTTGATAAAATAATAACCTGAAATAGCTCTGTAATACACTCTGCCTCTGACTCTTAACTTTGAACCCTGTATTTTTACAAATCTCGAATAACTGACACGCTTTCCATTCGCTCTGATATTATATGTCACATCCTCAATCGCTCTTTGTCTTTCTCACTCTGAACTATACATCCATTCCTTAAATTTACCCGGTCACGTTCGCCTTACGATCTTTTCCCTCAGTAATACGATCCTTAACGCTCAGTTTCAAACACTCTTCATTCACACCTCAGCCTCTCGAACTTCGTCGCGTTCCACATTCACACTTGTTTATAGAAATCCAGATCCGTCCCGCCAATTCGACTCAAACATACCCTGATACCAAATGAAAAACTCGCATACTTTACAATAGTAATATAATTTTACAAACTAGAATATGAATTGCAGCTGTGCATAAAACATGGTACAGGAAGATGTTTTAACGATGAATGCTATTCTGTTGAAATTGCTGAAATTAGATACACGTTGTTCTCGTTATATTTCGCGCTGAGAATACAATTTTAACGTAACAAGGATTTTTTAGTCTTGTAATGGAGGGGTCACGCGAAATTAACGACACGGAGAGACGTTTTGAGAACTTCAAATTTATTATGACGCTGGTTCACACAATTAACAAAGCGGTCGACAACGAATGAATTTTGCAGAGTTCTTAAATGATTTGAAGGAAGGAGTAAGGGTGGTATGGAATGTCGTTGCTTAGGATGATTTGACGGAGGACGCGTTGGTTAGGGTGACGCATGGTTCGTAGAGCAAGGATGACGGTGTTAAGGCAACGAATGAATCAGTGTTTTGGTGCAGCAAGGCGAAAAATATTGACTGTGTACAGTCATTCAGGGGTGATACATTACACTTTCATCAATTTTGATGATTTTGATATCCCTTCTGTTATAATAACACATTTACTGTAGTTGGTATATTCATTTTCGTAAATAGTACAGAGAATTTGACTAGACGGCAATGCGAACGGTGTTAAGGAATGTTGAAAATTGTTTGTGATTTAAAACGTTGAATACCACAGTGGAAAATGCCATACCTAGTCAAATACATTATAATCTGCTGTTTTAAATATAAATCACTAAGGAAAAAAATATTTTATATATTTAAATATTTTAATAACAGTATAACAAAATAAACACCATTGGATAATGAAATATTTGTCATCCTTCATTATGCATATCAAAAATCTAATTATGGTACGCTACATTGAATGTATTATTAAATGTAATTAAAAGCATTTTATGCGGTAGCAGAAAACATGTTGCATCGTTAAAATAGAACACAGTAAAAAAGGTAAACTGTGCCAGAATTTCCGACTCATTTCAGTGTACCGCGTGCTTCCAAATTCATACAACGTTCGTTTCAATATTTTATAAACGTTCATCATCCGATAGATAGAAAAAGGAGTCATGAGAAAGTATTAATACGGTTGTATCGTTTTTTTCCATTGACGAAGAATGTAGTTTCGAAGGCCGAATCTCGCACATTTCTTCCTTCAGTTAGGAGATTACACTCGATAATAAGTCATCCGATTTATCGCCATGCTCCGGTTGAAATATCCCCTCGGAGGGGCCAGATTTCAGGAGTATCCACCCCCAGCGGCGTCCGCGATCGTGAGTTATTTCCGGTCGGCGCAGAGAGAGCTTCCTGCAAAACTGGCCGAGACACTGCGTATTTTTCCATTTTAAGGTTTACGGCGACGGATAGCTGTTTCTCAATTTACTCGCTCGAAAGGATTCATCGCACGTTTCCGGCGATTTTTATCCGAAAACAGATAAAGCCTGTTCGACGAGAAACGTATGCCTTCCTTCTCCCGTATCTTTTTTCTTTCGATCTTTCAAGCTATAACCGTGCAACGCTAAACTGTTATATATGATTTTAATCTGAGAAAAAAGCAGCTTCTAGATTCCTTAATACAGCACAGAGAAATCTTAGCGTCTACGTGGATCCTGAGGAGAAGATAGTGCATTCCTTAACCATAAACGACCGATCTGATAAAATAATGGAGGAAATTGCTCTATGAAATTGTGAATTTTAAACGGCTCGATCTTGTAGATGTTAACCACCTTACGCTGCTGTGGTTAATATTTTTAATTATTTTCGGAGTAACAATTTTAAAGTTACATCTAATCAGAGTCTTACAAATACATACATTTCGAGACAGAGTTATTTAATTGTTTGATGATATGCTTCTTATTCTACATTATAATTGTGGTATTACTGCTACTCAGAATATTATAAAGGTGTGTAGTTACTTGATTGAATTGAATTTAACGTGTGGGTCATCGCTGGCCCACGGGGCACGGGATTTTAAATTTAAATGAAAAAATTAAAAGGAGAATGTAATGAAAATTATTATACTAACAAGTAAGTAAAATGAAAATCATTATCGGTTATTTATGTATACCAATTTATTGCTCTTTGTTTTAAGTATATTATATAACTATTTTTATTGTTTAATACATAAGGTTAATAAGTTTAATAATTTTTTCTGGGATACCTCAATTAATACGTTCAGTGCCGTGGGGTCACCGGTGACCGGCATCTCAAATTTTCTTTTATTAAATAACTAATAATTTTCATAAAATTTTGAGATAATATTAATATTGTAATAATAGTATAAGGTGATATATATGCGTTAAAAAAGTATCATATTCTTTTCCTTCAGGATTTTTGTTTAAAATAGAACATTAAATAGTGTCTGACTAGGTATGGCGGTTTCCACTGTAGCGTTCCAAGTTTTACGAAAGCGTTTTCATATTTTCTTTTTGAACTTGCGGCTATCCATGGTTTTTGCCTGAGGTATACGTTGCACCGTGTACTGTTTTTTTTATTTACTATGTCAAGTGTCTTATCATTTTTATTATTGAAACAATGTCACTGTTTGAAATACAATAGGAAGGGACAATTCATTTTAACAAAACGTTTACGCTTTATTAGATTTCCACTTCCCATTGTAGTATACATGTATGTACTTACGTATCCTCGTTGAAGCTTTCACCGTGTAAACTTAATAGCGTTTAATATCTGAAGTACACAGTGGTGTGTGGTACATTATACTCATATTAGAGGGATATTAATTCCATATCTTGTAATAGAGAAGAACAGGCAGAAGTAGGATAATGACATGTTGCTTCCAGTTTTTGGTTCATGAATTGATATGCATAATAATTTACGTTTTTGAACATTATAATGACAACATAGTTTAGTGGAAATTGTATATATTAATATACACAATAATTCTAATATTTATACGCATAATTAAGGAATGAAAAGTTCTGATATTTCAATTCCTTCAATGCCCAACTTAGAATTTCAAATTAGTAATAATAAATTCGAATTGCTAAAATATTGTTCGATGTTCTGCAGTTTATTTAACCTTTTAGTAGTTTAGTTTTGCACATAAATTCACGTGTCCAGTGGTGTTATTATCCACCATCTTCAAGTACCTGTCTCGAAATGACTTGTACTTCCACACTTCAGTACTCAATTTTCTATAGTTATCTTTTAAAACAGATATTAGAAGTACGATATGAACATAGAAGTAAATATTAAATTCACAGAATATTATTATATTTGAATATAATTATAAATTCACAGAATGAATAGGGGATAGGATTTTTTCCACAATTTCTTCTTCATTGGCTCTAGACATCTTCGGTGGAAAATTATGAACAGAAAGCGGTGTTTGTAATGAAGCTTTGTCTTGCAAAACTTGCAAAGAAAAGAATTGTTTATGTGTAAAAATGCACTCATATGTACAATTTTTTCTACTTCTAATATGATTAATTTGAATAAATTGTTTTTTAATTGAAGCATTTACTAAAACATAGTTTCAATGCACATTGTATCGTATTCATTCGTGGCTGACCATGTGCAAACTGTTTTTACTTGTGCGTAGTCACTGTGGTAGCTATCGTAAAAGCTATTTAATATTCTATTTACTTGAATAAGTATCGTTTCAAAATATGTACAATTTTTTGTATCCCGCATCAGTTGAGCAAGCCAAGATATTTATTTACAATTGTTTATTTCAAACACCTCTTTTCCCAGTCATACCAGGTAGCAAATTAAGTTTTGCACGGTTCTGAAATTCCCTGTGCAATATTCTACACATACGCGTGAAAATTCGTAATAGACTTAAATCTGATACGTGTTATTTTTCTTTGATCTGTACACGAGTTTAAAAAACGCTGAAAGATACGTGCATAGTCAATTAACATATCGCGGTGGCTGTGCGCAGAATTCAATCTTCTGCTAGTGAAAGCACGTTTTTGTCCAACCGTGAATGCAGTACGGATTCACTTTAGCCGCAACTAAATCGAATTGTTATCGTCTCTTTGATCGCAGTTTTGAAGCGAACGCGTTCGACCGTGCAGAATCGAAAGTCGAGTTCGGTTTTTTCCTGATGTAGAATTGTTACGTTGTCCGGCATGCACCTGCATTTAAGTGGTCAGGTTTTTTTTATATCGTATTAGACAAATAGTTGGGAACAGCAACCGTAACCACCGATATCGAGTTTCAGAAACGAGCGCTCCACCCCTTCACTTAAGCATGTACACTTTCGGCATGTAAGAGCACGTACGAGCATTAACTGAAAGCAGTAATGTTTGAGGGGCTTACGAACGAGCTTCCGCTGAAAGGAAAATGTTTTTCTGTTCAGCGTCAGTAAGCCTTCTTTGTCACAACCTATCGCTTGTCTCGTTTTCTTTTTCTGTTAGCTTGCATTTCTGAATGTAGAATGCATTTATGGTATGGCGTTAAATTTCGCAACTTGTAGCTTGTATAACAAGATGATAAAGAAATGCTATTAGAATTTATAGAGCAGTACTTATCAAACCGAATGAAAAATATCTAGTAAATATAGGTTGAATAATCAATATTATAAGAGTTATCAATTTGAAGAAGAACTTTTTCCACGCCAAATTATTTATAGCTTGTATAATATTTATTTCTCTGACCATATTTGCTAGACATTTTTTATTCAATTTTGTGAGTACTGTCTACCCTGTAAGTCTTGCATACTTTTTTTTAACATCTTGTGAAGCAAATGAAAAATAATTTTTCTTGAGCTAAAATCTTCTGCATAGTGATTAAACATATAACATTTAAAACAATGAAATTTCTTATAATAACCTGCGATCATATGTCAGCTCTCCATAATGTAAATTTGTATTAGTTTTCAAAGCATCTATATTCTCATATCTATTCGTCTTTTTAATATTTCATATAATAATTATTGAATCAGACATTTTTGTTGATATTTTAAATGCAATATGCATGTCCGTATGACTAAACAACCAAATTGAATTTTTATAAAATAACGTAAATATACAGGTGTGTAACTATTTAATATGCAAGTAATTGCGTAGTAATACATATGTGTCATATGTTTTTTATGTATTACATTTCGTCTAATAAACTAATGTGAAAAAATGAACTAGAGTATATGGGGAATTTCTTGGTTTTGCTTGCAATTAGATTTCCATATGAAGTTAAATAATTGAATATACATTTACATAAGCGATCTCGTTGGTAGCAGGCAGACTTAATGCGAATATAAGAATACTTGTTAGAAAACTTGTTGGTATAAGAAGGAGTCTGAAGAATACTTGGGGTGAGAGAATTGAAGAGCACTATTGTTACAAGCAGTAGGAGAATACTGACTCTTAGCTTTAGTTTTCAATTTTCTCTTAAGATAATTCGTGCACGCTTAATACGCTACACACAAGTGAACAGCTAATTTCGTTAGCTTATACAGACGTTAATAAGAAACACAAATTATAGTCAAGTGTCAAATCTAGATAATCGGACGTTTTAAAACTGTTACATTATTGTTTCTGTATAAGTGTTCTACGAACAAGACGATTTTAAAAGTAAACGTGTCATAAAAATCACTGTGTTATTAGTATAGAAATGTGTGTGAGTGTTTTTGTAACTCGTTCGTATGAGTTACTTTACAATTGCGCCGATAGACTTCGGTACATTTGCACGTTTGTATAAGTTTTTCTGTTTGAATGTGGATTTATACGAATAGCCGTCGTGTTTGACACGGGTGACAATATGTAGCACGTACGGTAGATTTGTTTCTAGTTTCTGTGTGCGCTCGTGTGAGCGGTTGTTCCATTTGATTGAGAAAAGGGCTTGCACTGCTAAATCAGCCGCTGAATCAATGACAGGCCGGGGACGGTTCGAAGCGAAATTCAATTCGTATTTTCTACTGCATCAGACTGGCTGCATATCTGGTAATTAAAATTGGGCCCAGTGTTTTACGATGAGTTATAATTTCTACTTTCGCGAAGCAATTGGGAGCAGTAATTGGAAAACTCTTCATTAGACATCAGCAAATGGATCGTGGTTTTAATAGGAAAGAGCTGTATGAAGATTACTCTGCAACAATAATCGAACCTTTCGTTTTTAACATAGTTTCTAGTCGATAATCATTGATTTTTATACGAAAATTAAGTTTGAGCTACTCTAAACAGAATGGTTAAATGAATTTTCAAATTCTTTTGTGCAGTGAGAATAGTTTGCATTTTAAATGCGAAAGCATGCTTTTATATGTGCAGGAAGTATTGTAGTTTAAATTAGATATACTTCTCACTTGTATTTCAATGAAACATTGGAAACTTTTTTTACACTGGAAAGAATACATACACAATGGCTCACGAAAGTATTCGAGCGTTTACATTTGCAACGTTTAATAAGCGAAATGTGTATGTCAAACTAAAGTGTTTACAACAATATGGTATCTGTAGCGATGGGAAGTCTCAAGATTATCTCTGTAAAATTAGAAAAGAATTCAACGTCATATGCAGCAGTTACAGTACGTTTAGTACATGCAAATGTAGTCTTAATATCAATTGAGTTTGTAAATCATAACATTTGTTGCGGAACTTCATTGTAAATACCGTTTACCTCTAGGCGTTCGAATACTTTTGTGCCCCACTGATGGTACGTGCTTTTACAAAACGTACTGCAACTACTGTATATGTCCTTGAATTATTTTCTAATTTTACTGAGATAATCTTGAGACTTCCCCATGCTACAAATAACATATTATTTTAAACGCTTTAGTTTAACATACATATTTCGCTTATTAAACGTTAAAAATGTAAGCGTTCGAATACTTTCGTGAACCACTGCATATTGTTCGCGGTAGTCAAACGATGGAACGAACATGTCGATCAGTAAGTAAATATCAACTTTTCGTTTGATGGGCACATACTGAAGTAGAATTTACAGCATGTTTTGTATTCTTGTTTAAATCACTATGGATGTCCACTTGTTTAAGCCTTCGTATGTAACATGGACGATTTTTTTTTCAGAGTATTCACAGTTTACAATAAAGGTAACTATTAGATTGTTCATGCATTTCTGTGGTCGTTGCATTGGAAACATACACGAGTTTTAATTATCTCCATATGTTGCAATATCGGAAGAATGCGGCACTGAATCGTTTTTACTTATTTTTTCGCTAATAATTGCCTGCAGGACTCTATTGATACCTTACCATACGATTCCACGAAACTTTTTCTGTTCAGAGGCCAGAAATTTTATAATTAACATTTCTTTCTTTTAGAACTATGTAGTTGTACAAATGTAGTTAGGATTAATAAACAAATACACAGTTTTAATTTTTAAAAATGCTCGGTCTTATTTTA
The DNA here is from genome assembly GCA_916610135.2 of Macropis europaea. Taxonomy (NCBI): domain Eukaryota; kingdom Metazoa; phylum Arthropoda; class Insecta; order Hymenoptera; family Melittidae; genus Macropis; species Macropis europaea. Next base: position 19,577,038 of record OU744349.1, read on the forward strand.
GACAAATATCGTACAAACAATAAATCAATTGAATTTTGCAATATTATCGTATTTCCCGTATTCATCGAATCGTTCCCTGAGGCAGTAGTGATCTTCAAACATTCAGACAGTTTCACATTAAAAAAACAACGTAGCACGAAGAAGCCACCAAACTGACTTATTGAAATTTATCGACTTCGAAATTCTTTAAAAATTTCTTCCAAATTGTTCTATACAACTCATAGTATGCCGGAATCTAATAAAACGTGAATTCTGTGAGATGAAATACCTACTTAAATTAAAAGTCTGATTGTCACTGAATGATTTCAAAAATCTGCATTCACTTTCCGCACAGTCTAATGTAGTAGAAATATATAACACAAGTGAGGTGAAAATAAACAGGTGTCAAGTACCGGAGTAACGTCTAAGTAAGCAGTGGAATTGAATCAGTGAGTTGAAGAACAGTATAAGTTCAAAAAGCACATTCTCGGATATTTGAAAAAATATAGTGTCACTTTTGGTGTATCATCAACACCATTGACTTTATAGTGCTGTTCCAATTTAAACACGGTTATGTTAACGCAAATGAACGTTCATACATGTCTAACTGTGGTTAAATTTTGTTCATTAACTGTCAATAATTAAAATGACACCATTGGACATGTACTGTTTTTCAACTAAAGTCACTGTTTAGTCAGGAAATTTAAAAAATAATGCAGTACTAAAGAAAACATTTATTAACTTGCTTTAAACATAATTGAAGTAGAAATTACTCCATGAAAAGTGATTGTTAAACAGATTGTTTAAACAGTACAAATCCATTATAGATACTGTTTTTACACGCATTAAACTGAAGGGACTACTGAAACACGAGTATGAGGTACTTTTTTGCACTGTTTTTGGTCCCAACATATAGTTCCATATATTTTACATTTAGTTTTGAGATTGTTTAAAAATGACTAATGTTGAACTTGTGCTGTTCTTCAACTCACCGATTCGATTAATGAACTTGTAATTGGGAAAGGTGATATCATGGCGTGTTCTTATAGTTCGTATATTCTAGATACTGCTTTCGTCAGGGGGTCTTGTTAAACCTGCGTCTCACAGGTGCACAATATGAACGCGAAACTTTTGTCATTCCCGCATCCTGATGAAAATCACGATTCGAATTAACTCGCTCCCTATACGTTATTCTAGACGACAGTATAAATTTCATTCATGAAAGTTCTAAATGTGTTCCTCTGGGTGTTGGCCTCTAGCAGCATCGAAATGATTAATAATCTGTCGTGAACGTAGAAATCCCCACAGGACTTGGTTAGAGAACGCCACGGCATCTTCATCATCTCGTTCTCCGGTTGAACTTCCCCAAATTTGCACCGCTGGGAAATGCAAAAGGATGAAGATCGGCCGGCAGTTTTCAAGCTTCATTTACACGGGGAACAAGGAGAGCTCGTATGCCAATCCGTTTTATTTAAATCACGGCCATTCATAACATCCAAGTACGTCTCGTGCCTTTTAGTGGTGATTTATGCCCGTTGACTTCGGCTATTCCAATTTTCGGCATTTGGACGGTCGAGATGTTTCGAAATCGTTTAACCGACGGATTCATCCGTAACAGCTAGTGCTTGTTAGCGTAGTAGTTTGATCGCGAGGATTGAAATGAGACTGATAAATAGAACGGGAAACGTAGTTTGAAATTGTACAATTACGTCGAAATTTTATTACTATGCTTTTTTATTGGGTTGGTCAATAAATAATGTCGTATTTTTCCGTAAGAGATCGTTCCTGTTGTTTTCAAAACGAAAGACTATTCGTAACCTATAAAACGCATGTATAGTCTAAAGGCTGAGATTTTAACACTGAGGAGGTTCAAATTTGAATCTTGAGTTGTAGTACTTCCCCTTGTTGTAGGGACACATAAAATAAGATGGAAATGAACATAACTTAAGCTTCGCATACCAAAACACGACACACGGAAGCACCTGAATCTGACTCATGTTCGAGCTCCTGTTTCTTTGATAAATGATATCGTACTTACGCTCGGTTGGAGAGTTTATCTCCAAAATACTTTAAATCCAAAAAATACAAACCTGAGATAATCTCCATTTTTACTATAACTATTTAAAACATACCTTTAGCGATGAAACATGTTAATATGACTGATTGTAAGGAATGATTCTTGTGAATTTAATTAATGACAAATGTCTCAGATATGTTAGAGCGGTGCAATAAATAATTTGAATATGCGATGTTTTGATTATTAAAAGAGGATATAAGTTGATGATAGCGAAATTTATAATATTAATCTTATTTTCGTTTTAAGTTTATAGACAATTCTTAAACATAGTGGATAACATAAACAGTATTACAAAAGAAATATGTGTACTTACTTGGAATTTTTGTGATTTCTTTAAGTATTTGTTTCTCCCTTTCTTTGTTAATATGTTTGTATAGTTTCGATAAACTATAAAGCAGAATGATTGTAACAAGACTATGATAAAATCCCTTCGAGATACCGTTGTGCTGACTACGATAAATTGATAATTTCAGTTGGTCATGAATACAACAAAATTAATATCAAGAAGAACAAATTATACTCTAATCACATTTTACACTCATCAGTTTGTATAATACCGGAATTCTTTTTTGTATGACATATTTTTTTCTGGTCCAAGCAGGCACAAATGCATTGTTTGCGTACTTTTGTACTAATCAAAACGAATAATGCTTATAATGATTCAGTATAAAATGTATTGTTTACAGAGAATCTCGTCGAAAGAAAACACGTACTTGATAATTGAAGCTAAATGCGAAGTAATTAAAACTTGATAATGATAAAAGCGTGACAAGTTTAGCATAAGATTGTCGTATCTGATAATTGATGGTCACTTATAAACGAAAAAAGTAGAAACGTGCTAGTCTAGATCGTTTGCACTAATTTAAATTAACTAATATCACAAGTGGCCGCTGAAGGTTAATGTTCTCGAAAAACCTAAACAAAACCGGAATCAGTGACAGTAATGATGAAGATGTGCCGCCGATTCTGAGAAAAGGTAATGCAACACGACAAGACTAAAACTGTGAACAAAATTACTAATTTAAATGCCAAGAAAACATTGGATTCATAAGCTCAATTGAATCGCTTATTATTGAAAGGGAGTATGTCCATATTTTTGGGGAAAATTAAGTTATGCGTTTTCTAACTGTAGATGCCGAGTCCTGTTTAGAGTTGAAAGGGCTCATTTCTAACGTCACTCTGTACAAGGTTTCGGGCAGTTGAAAATATCATTATTTTGGTGAAAGGGTTCATGTCCAGCACGTTAGAAAGTTTTTATTGTCTAGTGTAAAATTTTAAAAAATAGACATACGCCCCTTCAACAATAAACGATTCAATTTTGCTTAAGTTCATACAATATATGGTAAAATTGGTGAATATGTATATTGAGTTCGTTCAATTTTCCTTTTTTTTCTTTCTATCACGCAATAATATTGAGCACAGAGTATGATAATTAAACTGCGGATGTTTATGCAAATATACATATTAAAATTTAAATATTATTTATTTCAATGTAATTACTGAAATGAAACTATGATAAAACTATATTTTAAACTAAAATTTAATTCGTATTTCACTTACTGTGTAAAATGTACACCTTCCACATATTGAAATACGTTAACGTGCATAAAGATCTGCAGTCTCATGATAACCTTATAGTGGCCTGACTGTGAATACACCTGATTGTGTATCACAATGATATTATTTAGCTTGTATCGCTAAACCGGAATGGTAGGAGCAGAAAATGATATTTCTTTAGCCTTTCGCGCTCTTCGGAGGTGTCCAGTAAATTTGTGGCCATGTTGCTAGGATGGTTCTTCAGCCGCAATTTTCCTTTAAGTGTATAAAATGGAACGTCAGAAACTTGGTGTTCTATTATTTAAAATTTCAGTCATCCGAACACTTTCGTCTGTCTATCAGCATGGTTAATAGAGGTTCTACCATATTTGAGAGTGTATCAGCTTCTATTTCACCAGGAGTGAAGCTGAAGCGATCGAATGTATTCGCGCTGTTGAATTTCGTTTGCCAGAGGCTCCCGAAAGTTTTTGGCAATGATTCTCGAGTAGTTTGGCTTATTTACAGACCGCTAAGTGTGAGAAGTAAACACACAGGAGGGAAGGTCGGAGGCCAGAGACGCTCACCAGGAAATATTGCCATGTCGTCAGAATAAATATACGAGTTGCACGCAAGCGCGGCACGATCGGTGCGCTGAACTTCCACTTTCCAGTGTAGAGCTTGAACTTTAAGGTCGTTTCACACATAAACGCGCCTTGTCAATTCCCGCCGTGCCCTAGAATCGAATTGGTTACGTGCTGGACGATGACAGACACGGCACGGTGATGTATGAGCTATTACATGTAAAAATGCGGTGACCAATTCGGGTCCAGGGTACGACTTAGCCACGGAACAGTCGTTTCTGAATCGACCCTTCAAGCTTTTTCACACGGAAATACGTGTGTGCGATACACGTCCGGGAATAAAATATTGAAAAATAATCGTGTGATACAGTATCTGTCTAATTGTGTAGCTGGAAAGACAAAAAAACGAAAGACAGGATCGCAAACGGATGAGGTACCCAGGATACACAAAATCAGTATCGCAATACTGTATGTTGTAGCGTCACAGCGTCGACGGCTATGTTTCGCGACGATGGAATGACGCTGACTTCGAACTGAGTTTAGGTCCAGTGAAGCCTTTCGAAATTGCGATAGAGTGGACATGTAGGTTGAATGTATCCACGCAACGTGTCGGGAAAGAATGTGTTACTGATAACCGTATTTCAAATATACAGTGACTCTTATTAATATTCGGACGCTATAGTACTTTATCCATTATTGCTCTGTATGTTTGACCATAATTAAATTAACATATTTGTTGTTTTTTGTTATGTTAAAGCATGTATTCCACTTAACAAAACTGCAAATTTTATTTGTTTAAACTATTTAATTTGTAGTATAACGATCAATATATTGAAAAATGTATAAAACTATATATAAATGAGGCAAATCGCAAAAAAAGATTAATTATCGCCTAAGAATTTGTCCATAAAGAACAAACCTGGTGGAATGATGTTGTTTTCGCCGATGAAAGTAAATTCAACCTATTTGGGTCTGATGGACGAAACATAGTGTGGCGTAAGCGGAATGAAGAGCTCAATTCTAGAAATTTAAATCCAACAATAAAGCACGGTGGTTGAAGTATCATGGTTTGGGGTTATATTTCGTCGAAAGCAGTTGGAGAGTTGGTTTTTATAGATGGAATTTTAGATAAAAATAGGTATTTAGATATTTTAAAACAAAATCTAGAAAAAAGTGTAACTGCAATGGACATTGAAAACACATTCAAATATTATCAAGACAATGACCCCAAACATAAAGCCAGGATAGTTCAAGAATTCCTACTATATAATTGCCCCCAAGTGTTACATCCACCACCACAATCGCCAGATTTAAATCCGATAGAAAATTTATGGGATTATTTAGACAGGAAGATTCGAACAACACCAATCACATCGAAGAAAGAGTTAAAGCAACGATTAATCGAAGAATGGAAGCGTATCACGCAAAATTATTTACAAAAAATTGTTACTAACATGCCCAATCGAGTGCAACACGTAATTAAACAAAAGGGTTATCCGACAAAATATTAACATGTTAATAATTTCATCTAACACACATGTATTTGATATGTACGAACATTATAGATCGTTGAGTGTCCGAATATTTTTGCGACGTAAGAATAATACATTTTTCAGTATATTGTTCGTTATACTACAAATTAAATAGTTTAAATAAATAAAATTTGCATTTTTGTTAAGTGGAATACATGCTTTAATGTAACAAGAAACAAAAAATTTGTTAATGTAATTATGGTCAAATATACAAAGCAATAATGTATACAGTACTATATTGTCCGAATATTAATAAGAGTCACTGTAAGTGTATCCAACGTGTAATAACAACGAACGAATGCTCTCGTGTAATAGTAATGTACGAATGTCTTCCTATGGTTTCAGGTATGCTTAATTTGTACGGTTTTTGGTTGCTGGTATGTGACCAATCAGCGTTCGGGAAATTGTGCAGCGTCGAAGCGCTGCTTTGTGGGATTTTCCCACCTTGGCCCTACGACCTGGCTCGGTCGCTGCAAGTCGGAGCGTACGCTGGTATGCTCACAAATTCACACACGGTATTACAAAATAAATGTTGGGATATTGTGCAATAGAGACGCAATACTCTATCTCACGAGAATCGCCGTGTGAACGCTGCTATTGGCGTCCACATACATTCAGTATCCATCATATGCGTATCGCGATGCACGAATCCCCGTGTGAAAGAGCTCTTATACGCGACAATGCGATCCTCTACGAATCCGCCTGACGCCAGAGGAAAGTTCATGTGGAAACACAGCATAGGGGTTGTACATATTCGAGTTAACGGACTGCGAAATGACTTTGAACGTACCCTTGTATAGCCTGAAAAATGTGACTAAACTGTAAGAGTGTGGTGTAAGTGGTTCGAGAAATTCTAATGTACCTGAAAGTGGAAAAGTATAGGGTATTTCGCGAGATGTTCAACACACTTTTTTCACAGGTTCAGTAGGTCGACCTGTATGAACAATGTTTTACACATTATGGGTTTATTTTATTTTGTTATCGAGATAAACGTTGAATTTTATAACAAGTACGATGATAAGTATTATAGTAATAGGCAAGTAGTATTGGCAATTCAAGGCCACTGATCAGTTGTCCTGCTATATCATCTGATTGTTTAAGTTTAATCTCACTATCATTAAATTTTTCTAAATTAGTTGAATAACTTATTGCATTCACAAGCATGTGAGAATTATGAGTGTGGTGGTGTATCATTTCTAGTTTACAATCAAAGAAGTGGCCTTAAACGGACAATACTTTGTGCTTCTACTATAGCCAATAATGAACGTAGGAGATTGTCCATGATGTTGAATCTATGTTTGAGATTTAGTTGTTATTTCTGATCAGTGTGCACGATGCTAAGTACTTTTTCAAATACACAATATGTCGATAAGATATTGAAATATGGTCTTTGCTACTAGACCTGTAGAGCCACAGCGACTGTGAGTATTATATGATGAAGAAGTAAATTGAAACGATGATTAGTATTACATCTACAAGTGGAAGGTCATTAATTCTAACAACGTTGAATCTTACGAAATTTCAAAATGATAGAATAATAATATATACATGGATTACTGTTTCACTGTGATCATATCTGGAAAGTTTGATGCAATTTTATTTTATTTATATTTATTTTGTTTGTAAAATACATTACAGGCTTGAATATGCTTGAAATAATAGAATAATAATACTTGAAATACTCTGTCAAATAAAGCTTTATATTATTCTACGGTTATTTTAGGGCCAATTTTATTATTTCCTTCGAAAACGGAATTTTGAAAATATTCACTCTATTGGATGATACAAAACAAGAATCTCTTATTCTTTCTCACTAAAATATTTTTTAAGTAAGGTGTTCAAACCACAATAAAATATTATATAGCCCGAAGTTAAATTATGGTACAGTAAAAAAGAATGAAAGCGCATACAAACAAAAGATTATTTTATATTATACCAGCTGCGTGTGCCCGGCGTTGCTCGGGCTTTTGAGGGGGTGGGCTTTAGGTAAATAAAAAAAGTTTTGAGGATTCCTCAAATCCTCACTTGTTGAAATTTCACTCTATACATTCACTTCCCGTTTTTTTTTAACTGATACTTCTACAATAAATTTTTAAACCACCCAGAAATTTTTTATTTCTTTAATAGGTCATAGTTATTTATTTTTTATTTTATTTTTAAGGAGGAATATGTGAAGAATCAATTTTCCTCATTTCCCCTTAAAATTTTTGAAAATTATTGAGCTACTACACAAAAATTACTCGGGCGTAAGTTAAGAGGAGGTGGGCTTTAGGCGTGATTGGGGGGTGCGGATCCCCACAGTATTTTTTCTAGGGTGTCGAAGAATATTCTTGCCAAATTTGGTGCGGATATGTTGAACGGTATAAAAGCCTTTGCGGTACATACATACAAGTTATGACTTATATATATGTTGAGATTGTAATTGTGGAATAGTTAATACTATTTATAGATAAAACTTTGCTCAGGTGTGACTATTAAGTATAGTACTATGTAGAAGTCTTAGACTGACTGGGACAAGAGAAGATTTTGTCACTTTTAAATAACTTTTTAGTGAAACCCTTAAACTCATTAGCACTATCAATGTTTTCGTGATTTTCTCTAAATAATCCCAAATGTGTACAATATAATTGAAATCTTTACTTTATGGTGGCCACGTTATAATTTAAAGAACATTATTTTGTTTCAAATCATAGCCTTTAACCCTTAATTACTCGCCCCAGATCAATGTAACCTGAACTAGTGAAAAATTATAGTCAGGCACATCATAATTTGCTATTTTTAATATAAATCATGAAGTAAAAACATATTGAACTGTTCTATCATAAAATTACTGTTTTATATTACTATTAGAATGTTAATATTTCTCAGAATTTCTTAAGGCTTAATAATGGTTTAATTGAGTTAGAATAACAGTGTCGGTAATACAGAAAATGGCTTCATTAAAACTACAAAGTCAGCGACATCAGTGATTTAAGACTTTCACACAGCTCTGTGTGTCTAGTATATTATCTGTAATACAATTCGATTACGAAATTAAATAGAACCGTGGTGTACGTAACATTTTTTATCCAGAATTGTCTGCTGAAAACGTGGGGAAAGTTGGTTTACCCCACGGGATATCCTGTATACAATGATGAAGCATTTCTTTTTTTGCGCCTCCGCCTTAAGGTACGAGAATCCCATCGACTTTGTGACATGTTATTCATGCTGGTGACTTCTAAATATTGTGTTCACGAAGACGTTCGAAAAAAGTAAAATTACATTTGAATGGAACGCTGTTTATTTAACGCTTTGAGCGTCACGTGTACCATCAGTGACCCACGTACCAATTTTAATTTCGTCAATATTTAATATTTAATTTTGAGTTATACCTACTTTACAATGATAGTACAAAATAAGAAGTATATTATTAAATAGATAAATATTTATACAGAGTGTTCGAATGAACTGGGAAATTTTCAAAACGCAATTATTAAATGAATTTCTATTTTAACATCAATTTGTTTATATATTTTTGTCAGATATAATATACCATTTTATTTATTTTTAAAAATAACACTTGACAGGTGAGCACCATTTTGATCCACGTATTCATCTAACCTTAATCGAAAATTTTAAGAGTGCTCTTTTCAAATCATATCATTTCCAAAAATGGCGATGTTGTTTTGGCCGGCAAGATTGCTCGATTTATCAGCATGTGATTATTTCCTTTGGAGATATCTTAAAAGCAAGGTGTATACTGATCGTCCACACACCATCCTTGAACTTAAATTAGAATTCCAAAAAGAAGTCGTGAGGATTCCACCAGGTATGTTAACATGTTGACTGTCATGGAGCTCATCGGTGACCGACATATCAAGTTTTATTTAATTAAATGATTACTATTTTAATACAATTTTGAATAGAACTGACATTGTAATAAGAATAGAGGAATGAAGCTGTACAATTGAATAATTATATAATTATTTTTGTTGTTATTTGTTCCTGAAATGGGACATTACAGTGCGGCTGACCAAGTATGGGAGTTGTCACTGTGGAAGTTAACGTGTTAAGTTGGGCAATGGTGCTCATCTTTCAAGCGTTATTTTAAAAAAATGAAGTGGCATATTATATCCAACAAAGATACATAAACAAATTTATGTTAAAATAAAAATTCATTTAATAATTGCGTTTTGAAAGTGTCCAACTTCACTGGAACACCCTGCATATTCGACACGTGTTAATTAAAAGGTATTTTCGCGGGTCTGGCTAGTTGCAGCACTTTCTACTGCAACGCACAACGTGTTAAAAACTTGGAGGTAGTAAGCGTAGGAGAAGGTTGTTAAAAATGTTATCGTTCACCTTGGAACGGAGAATACTTTTTGACCTGAAAGAATTGGCATCCTTGTCTTACGCGCGCCGCTTGATGAATGAAACATTTCTCTCAAGAAACTGGATCTTGGGAGGAAGATTCACGAGGTATTAGAATTTGAATTTCTTATCGCTTGAAATTGAGTTCCGAACGTGACGTTGCCGACGCGGAGTTCCCTTTACATCAAATACACCGCGTATATTTTTAAATTCAATACATACATACATTTCTATGTAACCTTATCTTAATTTCAATTTCGTTTCGTAGCCGGTAAAGCTACAGAAAGACGTCCAATACGTTTCGTAGACGGCTGAATTGAAAATCGTTCTTACGATTTCGCGACGCACGGAATGGGATTGTCCGTTTGCACCGTTTCAATTGACTCAGCCTTTGCTCGAGTTTCAATCTGCCGCTGACAATCTTGATGAGACTTGTAGTGTCACCGGCGAGTCAAATAGCCCACTTGGGTCCTCGCTGTACGTTTCCATCTATCCTTACGATCCCATTAAATACGAGCTTCCCGAACGTGCATCCTAGTCTTTGGACTCACGGTGATCAAAGCAATTCAGGCAATTTCATGCAAATGCTAAAGCCGCTTAAATCGAAACGATAACGCGACGCGATAACAGAGTAGTGAAATATGTAATTATATCGTGAACGAAACTGTCTGAAGGTTTAGCAGTTCTCTCAGTTCATCCGATGTAATAAAACCAGTATTCTTGTAGACTCCTTTTGTGTTACGGAATAGTAAAGACAGTATACAACACGATTGTATTTAGTTTCCAACTGTATTTCAATTTCTCTTCGAACACTTATGAACGAGTACTGTAATAATTATAGTAGGATACGATAGATAAATCTGAATAGAAGAAACGATCAGGACATATTAAAGTAATCTGCAAGATTACATGCAAGATTTATAAAAGTTGTGAGTAACTGCTGGAATATATCCAATGTATCGTAATATTTACTCGGCACACAGCATGTTCTATTGATAGTACAATAGAACCTTCATTATACAAATCTTTTTTATTTACTATATTTATATTTACAGCTGGCTCTATTGAGCCAACCAGCGAAATTGATATATGAGAATACCGTGTGCGTGTGGGTAACACTCAATAGTATTTCTACTACATTTTATTATTTGTTATTTCTGTAGGTCGGACGCTTTTGCTTTCTTCAGTTTCTGGAATTTGTCTTAAGCTTCTTGCCAGTTCGTTAGGGTGTCCCTTTAATCTGTTCTTGTGCGTTGTCGCAAATTTTTGTATTTGATCTTTAACCCTCTATAACCATAGTTTATTTGCGTATCATGAAAATGGTGCATCAGATAAATAATAAAAATAAGTAATAAAGTTTGTATGGCAGGTTATAAACATAATAATAACCGAAGAAACTCCTTGGTGACTGTATAGACCTAGAATATAATTGTACACAGTAATGAATAAACAAAAAAAGACTTAAACAATATAGATATATATGTAACTATGTAACTTCCAAGTCACATGGCGTTATAGAGGATTAACGTATTTTCTAGATCTTTATGGAGAGAGTCTCCACTACCATGGATCAGCAGATATTGTCCTTAAGACCTAAATATTACCCGGAGATTCCAAAGCAAAGCCTTAAGGACAATATCTGCTGCTCCAACATACAAATAAATACGAGTTTTTCAAATAGTGAAATGTTTACACATGTCAAGTTGGTCTTCCTATATTTGAATGAAAACAATGCAACTATCGATAATAAAAATAGAAACGCAATACAAAGACCATATTTTTCTGTAACTTACGATTTCCACATTTTGTTTTAGTTGCTAAATTGCACAAGTTTATCAACGTATATTGTATCGAATGCTGCTCTCTTGTATTTCAACACGTTGAGTATCGCAGTGAAGACTGACATACCTAGTCAAACAAAATATATTTTACTGCTTTTAATATAAATCCTGGAACAAAAAAGTTTTTAATTGTTCGATTTCATTATTTGTATTATGTATTGTTATCTCCCTGTTAACGCTGTCTTGAATGAATTTTATAAGACATAATAGTTGTTTAATAAAATTATATCAGTGGCATGGTCACCGGTGATCCGCACGGTATTCGTGTTAAACTACCTAATGAAATTGTAATATGTAGGAGGCAACAAATAAACATAACATTAATTCATATTTCCATGAGTAAAGAAATATGTATGTATAATGTTACATATTACTATAATTCAAAGCACGTTTACTATTCCCATGATAGGATATTTAGATAATCGGTGATCGGATTTTAAAGGTTCTATCTTACTGTATTTTGCTTAAGATATGCGGCAAAAATGAAAGAACGAAATGTTATGTAACCATATTCAGAAAGGACATGTTTTTCAAATTTAATATATCCGAGCAGACAATAATGTAATTTAAAATTCGATAAACAACTAATAGGGCCGCGATAATTCTACGATTCTCGAAAACTAGTGAGCCCAATCATTCTTGTATTTACCCAAAATTATGTTGAATGTATGCAACTGCCATTTTCAAAAAGCATGATGTAAACTGCGGAAATCTATTTGTGTATTTTAAATTTTAAGTCATATAATTATTACAGGTTGAATAAAATAAGTAACCTTGAAAAGATAGTTTAAACGTAGTTTTGTTTCTCATTGTCGTTTATATTCTCCACTAATTTATTATCACAGAAAAAAGTCAATCCAAGTTCTTGGTTTACTTTAAAGGTTTATCACTAACTTTAAAATATCTAATTCTTTGAAAAGCAATATATTTTGGTCATTTTTGCCTCTAATTACTTATGAGACCGAGTATTTTCAGAACGAACGCAAGGTAAATGTCTCCTTCAAAGTAGGTCAGCGGTTTTTAACGATATAATTGTAAGCAATTTATGGGACGGTCAGACACGAATAATTCTAGAAGAAAGAAGAACATAGTTTGTCTTAACACGTTGAACGTCGTAGCGGTCACTGGTGACCGACACCAAAACTTGAATTTAATTGAATAACTGTTGATTGTAACACAATCCGAGCAAACTTCGTATTGTAACAATAATGTAGGGACACAAGAACATTATTGAATAATCAAATACATTTTTCCTGTGCGATTTAAATTTAACAAAGTAAAGTGTGTCGTGTCTGACTAGGTATGGTTATTTTCACTGTGGCACTGCATCTGTTAATACAGTGTGTTTCGAAAACATGCATCAAGAGTTCAATGTCTAATAAAACTTGCACAAACAGACAAAAAATTCTTTACAAACATTTTATCTTGTAAATTAAGTTTTTCGTACAATTATACGTACATCTCGTCAAATCATTGATATCTAAAGAGATTAGTACATTAATAACAGTAAGTACGACGTATGTTTTTATGATGATTTTTTTACTTTTGTTTGTATTTTCTGTAGAATTACAATTCTCTTCAAATAATTGTATTTCAAGAATATGGTATAAACAACTTAAGTTACAGAATAAGAAACTCAATACACCAAAAATTATTAACTTGCAGTCACATGTTCATTAACGTATTTTATTTACGAAGTCTGTCAGTTCAATAAGTCTGCAGGTATAGTTCTGAAGCATCCCGTATTTTTGTTTAGAATCATTAACAGGAACACTTCGAGTTTGACAATTGTGTAACTTATTGATAGCCCAAGACAGAAGGTTTACAAGCATTCATTTATTAACGTTTAACTTCTACGTCATTCGATTTAATTACGCTGCTCTCATCACTAGAATTCTAAATTTTACTACTAAGAGCTACCGTAAATATTTAACCGCTGCAGCACTCGTTAAATATGAAACTGTACTGTAACCTGCATATAAAGGGTTTACTCCGTGCAGGTAAATAATGGTATGTCCATAAAACACGCTATACGGCGTACACCTCGAAATTTTTCAAAAAATATCCGCGCTATTGCTATACCGCTGTATATTCGACACAGAGGCAGGATATTGGAAAATTGACTAACACCAGTGTCACGTCTCTAATGCCAGTCGATATTCTGATCGTCAATTCTTACACAGACGCGATTCACTGGCACACCACGTCATTTACCCAATCTCTGGCCAATGCACACGAACATAGCCACCAATATTAGCTCCATTTTCATGCAAAGGCGCGGGTATTAACGTCGAACGGTAGACTGGATCAATGTTGCCCGTGCGATATCGATACATCATAATCGGTCAGGACCACTAGACGGCTGCGTTTGCACCTGCCTGCTCGAGTTCCCACCATGGGGACTCGTTCCTTGCCTTTTTCCCCCTTATTCTCTTCATGCATAGCCGTCGAAGTTGCGAAGGGGAAGCAGGAGAGTGACAGAAATAGGCTGATGAAGAGAGAAGCGGGAAGATCCCTTTTATAATTAGGCCCACGGGCGACGCGTTGCTCCTCTAATTACCTGTCCAACAATCCGGACCGAATGAGTAAGTGGTTCCCGCCTCGAGACTAGCCGCCTTGTTGTTACGAAGCTTATTCAGTTATACAGAGCGGACCCGTGGTACGCTGTCAACGTCCTTGTACACTGCTTTTTTTTGGTTTTTGTTGTAACGCACTCCTGGAAACTCACCTTAATCTCTGAACTAGTAATACGGGTAGGACAAATTTTAGCGAAAGATAGATCGTGGGTGGTGGACGTTAGCTGCTGTGAATATTTGTGTGTGACATTTAATAAACATGGAAAACTGGAATGTTAATAAAGATAGCAATTATAGTAAAGACATAAATTAGGCATCTCAGGGTAATTTCCTTGCCTATACTACAGTTTTTCTGCAGGCGATGTATGATTGAAAAGCAAAAACAAATAAATTTGTACAAACATAATGTAATGTTATAATGAAATTTGAAATTCTTGTTTAAAAATGGGAGTCGCTTTGTAAGGAGAGTTATGATCTTCAACGGCCTAAGTAGATGTCTAATACTGTAGTAATGCATGTAAGGTACCGTTTTAAAGTTTGAGTTGGTCCGTCAGATTTTTATGCATCGATTAACAAATGACTACAGGGTATCGTAGCCACGATTAATTATGGAGAAGCATAAGACGACGAAAGTTTGAATCAGGAAGGACGTAGTAAATGCTAGAGGAATATATGATACAGTCCACTCGGCTGATTAACAATGACTTTATCCTGCAACATGATAACATCCCTAATGATGCATCGAATTTCTGTAAATATTATGGAATGAACAAAGAAAACAAATTTGCGTTGGAAGCAATGGCATGTTCACTGTAATTGTCAAAAGTGGACCGCATCGAGTTACTTGATGAAAGATGTATATTTCAATGAAAACCACATTTTATAATAGATAATTTTTATTTTAAATAAATTACAATACATCCCATTCTCATATTTTTATACGTATATTTAGGTGCGTGAATAGAAAAATGAATACAATATAAAATTATGCGACAGTGTATAAAATTGTGCTACAAGTCCCTGTGTATTGTTCTTACTTTGAAACGTCAATGAGTCTGAAGTTTCTTACTGTGATCAAATAAGATAGCACGAATTAAACGTTATAACCTTGTAATAATAAATTACCATCTGATGTACTCTACCGCTGAAAAGTTTGAGTGTAACCAGTAGAAAGCACGGTTCTCTTAAATTTTGTACCGATTGTTATGATTTTATTTTGCATCTATTTTGTGTTTATATGTACGAGATGTAATGATAGGATTCCAGCGACTCATTTAAAAAAGCTACTATTTATCATGAAACACTCCTTTCATTAACATATCGACTTTTTATTCAGCTACTACCGACTTCTACATTGCATTCAAATACTACCGACTCATTTAAAATACATACTATTTATTATGAAACGCTTTTTTCATTAACATATCGATTTTTCATCCAGCAATTTGATGAAGTTGACATTCTGTAATCGGGTTGGTTATGTCATTGTTTTCTAAAAACCTTTGTCTTCTTTCGCCTTTAACACCTTGACTGCCATGTCACCCATATGTGGGTGACAATTAAATTCAGTCATAATTTATTAGATCATACAAAGTGTTAATAAATATATGTAATAAAGTCTAATAGAACCAGTACAAAAGTTATGAAAGTTACTATTATTAATAATTATAGACGCTGTAAATTGAAGTTATATTTATTTTCTGTAAAAATTTAGAAAGTCATTTTCAGCTAATACAGTGCGGCGTTCAAAGTGTTAAATGAAGTTTGCAGAGCTTTGATGCATATTTGGACTTCTAGTTCGGTTGCATCTGTACACTAATGGATCTGTAAAACCCTCGTGATCATACACAAACTTCTGAACGATAGTGTGTGTCATCTGACTGTTTATAAATTCTCAACTGTGCATCTTGTTTCAATTGCCTTAAATTAGTCCGATTTTAATACTGGCACCATTCGTCTGTTATTTTTATAATTGTAAACAGTCACCTGAATGAACAGTGACAAATATTTGTTACAGTTTACTCATTGCGTGTTATATGGATTTTATAAAGAGGGCAAAGTTGTAATTGCTGTTGAACATAGATAAAGAAGATTGGGCATGTGTTTGAAACGCTAGAAATGATTGATGCTAGTTTTTAGAGTTCCTTAAAATCGTATTCATTCTCTCAAATGGGGCAGATGAACTTACATAATAGGATACTGAAGACATTACTTAAAGTTATATCGCGTTTAACACTAGAACGAGTTACAGAAAGATTAGTTTTATCTGCTAGTACAGTTTTCGTTCGCTTACAAGAAATTGGGAACGTATCCAAATGTAAACGAGTTTCATGTGAATTACTAGTGGTAAACTGTAGTTAACTTATAAACGCTTCTGTTTCAAGAAGAATTGGAACTAATTATCCATTTTTAAGCTAACAATAAATTGTAATTGAAGATGGAAGCTAGACAATATGTGATAATTTACGAAAAAAGTAATGACTTTCGTTTAAAGAAAAATCGTTGCTGTATTTAATGTCTAATTAAACATTTATCTGAAGATTTGACAATGTATTTAGTATATAGGAGGAAATCAATATGTGGTGGTGTATCGATTATCAAATGTATAACCGTATACATACAGAGCTTCTCGCTAACTATATAACTATCATGTCCCATCTAATTATAAAAGAAGCTGACTTTAAATTTGGCAGTCAAGGCGTTTAAGTTCCTTTTTATAAAGATCAACATTTTCATGTAAAATTTGACCAAACTAAACCCTTTCAATATGTAAAGGCTAGCTGTTCAGCGTTGTCCATTCACAAGGGTCGAATGGAAAGTTTGTGTAATTTAATAAGCGAGTAGTTATCTGAATAAGTACTGCATTCACGAGAAATTCGAGAGCGCATGTTTTTCCGTTATATAAAATATATTTTTTATTATAATTTTATTTCACGAAAAATAAATAATTTTTAAATAAATTAATTTAATATTCTTTCGTTAATATGAATTACGCTCCGAAAGTACGCAAGTAATGTGTTTAACTGAGATGAATATGTATAACCAGTACCATGCCTTTAATTAAACATTAAGCAGGGACTAAAATCTTATTTCGTAAACTTATTACACTTTTCTTACTATAAGGTTCCGTATGCTTGTTAATAACCAATGTTTTGGAATTTCTTTCGAAGTTTCTTCAACGATAATAAAAAGTATGATAGGACTTTTTCTTGTTGTTGTTCAATATGACTTTCAATCTCGGTGGGTTGGACCCAGAGTGTCCTGGCTTCGAGTAGACAACGTGTATGCAGGGCAAATTGCCTCCTCCATAATAGGAGCATTATGGGTAGCAACATCTGTTGTCTGTTACCTTCAGAGTTTCGTCCTGTTCGTCATGACTTTGCAACCTATACATACACACAACTGTGGCGTAGCTAAGACGAGACTGTTAATTATAGTTTATCATGAAATCTAGACGTAAATCAATTAATTACATATATAATAGTGCTAAAATTTCTAGCTTCTATGTAGAAACAATATAAAAATTACTACTATCATACAGAGTGTCCTATTTTGATATTTCCACACGAATATCGACGGAACTTTTAGTGATGTCGAAATATAAACAACTTCCGATTTGATTTCTTATATTTATTGATGATTTGTTAAAGGATGATTGTTGTTGCTTTTGCTGAATGTTTACATTTTAAGAATTCTTACCTTCTATATACGGAAGTATTTTAATTTAAATATTGCTATGTGTGAAGCCACGAGTAGTGTTTTAAAAAACTAAAATGTAAAATATTTATTAAACTAATGATTTTCTGGCACGATCATCCTACTATGTTTTATCGAGAATGGAGAGTTGCATCGATTAATGTATAAGAAAATATATGATTCCATTTAAGGAATAAAGGTGATCTTCATTTTTCTGCTACGCCTCTATCCATAAAAAAACTATTGACACCACGTTATGTCTTTCTCAAAATCATCCAACTTTTACCTGAAATGTTTTTCACAGTCACTAGTAATTGCAAAAATAATCGCATAGAGAGATTAAAATGGAACACACCGTGTAATATAGTATAGTTGGCATGTAATACAAGGAACAATAAGCAAGAAGCAATTGTTATAAAACAAAATACAGTAGGAGGAATAATTAACAACAATAAAATTATCATAAAGAATAAAAATTGAATGAAAACGTTTGCAGTAATCGTCTGGCTGTTAGCCCTCCTTATTGTTAGTTCAAATGTCCTGTTTACCACCGTTTCATTTGTTAAGATTTTGAAATATTTAGAGTTCGATATGCTTTTTACCCTTTAAGCAAAGTTAGAATGATCTACGTGCTTTTTGTAGGGGTTTAGAAACAGTTTAATTTATTTGTACTAACTGCTTTTCGTATGGTTTTTAATAATAAAACCCCATTTTTCTCGGACGTTTCGAAATAATAGTTAGGATAATTGTGCTAAGGAGGGATGCAAGTTATAGAAGTCGTCTTTTCCTTGGTTTTCGATATCTGCCGATCACAGTGATAGGAACAAGACGGTAGGATCGATGCAGGAGCACACTGAAAAGCGGCGGCCAAGTGTTTATCCAAGAGCTCTAAGCCTCTGTGATTTGAGTAGCCAAGACTGCCTCGATATCCACTGTCTCTTAAACGTCGATGTGCATATACCGGTTGACCCAATAAGGATAGAACCGTTACTCCAGCCTCTAGCCTTTTCCCTCCGTTAGTCTACTTTAGACATGTACTGTATAGGGAGATCGAAATCCTGGAAGAGGCTCTAGCGCTCGTAAAAGCACTCGACTCGTGCCAGGCTTAATCCTTGTCAAGTAGTAAAATTACTTGGATGCTAAAACTATTTCGCTTCAACTATGCTTGTTCTCGTTCGGCTCGTGCTAATAGGGCTCGACGTTTATGTATTGGTTTCCGAACGTTGCCAGGGTTGCCGAACATTAAAATCTCGTACAGATGAGAAAATGTTTGATCGGAACTTTAATCAATAAAGACAATATTCACGATGGTCTATGTACAGATTAATTTCAATTTTCATGATGAGCATGGGATTAGACCCGGAGACGCTCTTTTTTAACGAATCGTGGATGTATTCATTTGTATAGACTGTAAAATCAATAGTATCTAAGGAACTTCAACGCAAATCGCTATGTTTATTCTTTATTGTTTCTTAAACTGTAAAGTGAGTTTCATATTTTTGGATCCACTCACTACATATGAAGTTTTGTTGAAATTGATCTCTACTAACTCATGTGACGTTCTTAATATTTATCAGACTAAACGTCAATAAACATTCGATAACACCTAAACCAGGAATTGAATAAAACTGTTAACTTTTGCAAATGAAAATTATTGGTAAATTTTTACTTTTAAATTATTTCATTTCTAGTTTAACTCAATTTGATACATTATTAGTTCAAGTTTATTATACAATAAAATTAACATTAACCTTTTATTCGATCAAAAAGAGTTCTAAATATTTTTTGGTATTTATTTTAATGGCCGTGAGTCATTCGTGTCAAACTGACCCGAAACGAAAATTCGACATTTAATAAGTGTTTAATAAAATATGTAATTCACATGAAATTTACTAACGTTTGCAAAATTACTTGGAAAGTGTGTTCCTTTTCCTCGACAGGATTCGAAAACAGTAATTTTCAGTTACTATAACTGTACCAACGGTACGGTTGAGACTTATAATTAGATTCATTAGTCACAATACACAATTGTCGTTGACGTACAAATCGTTGACTTAATGTATTACTTGATTAGGTGATTGATATTTGCGTTCTTAAAATATGAATCTTAATACAGGCCACAAAAAAAGCAATGCTTATTCTAGAAAATCGAGAAAACAATATAAAAAATGGTACACCACCGAAGCCATCTAAATCACATGAACTAAATAATAGAAAATACAATTATACAATTAATGTACTACCAGTAGAAAAATTAACACACTTTGTTGTATGTACAAAGACTAAATATATTAAGACCATTGTTATTTTTTGCCATAAATATATAAATTAATTATAATCTACATTTATTGAACTGTGTTAGTCTTAACTACATAATGTAAATAATAATTTAAACTACGTTAATTTCGAGACAATTTGATCTGTCCGACTCCAGTGTAAGTAACAATTATTAGAACGGTGCACGAGAATTAAAGTAAAAATTAGAACTTAAAACTTAAATATATACTTTAAATATAATTAGAACCCTAGAACTAGAAAACAGTTAATTACATGTACACTTGAAGTTTAGTTTTTAGAGTGAGATATTTTCCAAATTACTTTCATTAATGCTTGTTGTAATATTACTGGTAGCATATTTCAGTGCACTAAATGGGCGTACCACCATAATTTGTGTAGCGGAAACATTGTAAACTGTCATTTATTGTCAATTTTGTGAATTGACTTCGAAACAGTCTTCTGAATTTGTATGTTTAGTTTCAGGCCAACTCGTTTTTGACTGTATATTTCAATTTCTAATCAATTGAATCAAACGAAGAACTAGAGAAATCGATTTCGAACATACAATGATATGTATACAACCGTTGTATGAATCTTATCTGAAAGATCACGGTTTAACTGAAACTTTTTTCTATTTCCAACGAAGCAAATATTCCTGATTTATTAAAAATTTCCTGAATAAAAGTTTCATTGAATATCCGTTTATATCTGCAACTCGAAACAGCAGCTAACAGTAAAACATTTACTGTTGTTTCATAGCTAATTATAACTATAACAACACAGGTACCCTGGTGTGCGCGTTATTTCATAATTTTCAGTGCTGGAAAACATTAGAAACTTTCAAAAAAAGCCGACGCACGAGACACAAATAAGCCGGCGGGATTAGGGTGAGAAACAGAGTGGGAGATCGGAAAATGAACTGCACGATCGTAACCTTCGTCGTACGTGGCATTGTTTGGCCGCAGTCAGCCTTTCCCACCCTAAAGAGCCCGATACAAGCGCCCTTGTGAGCAGCGTTGTGCCACGCCACCACTTTTATCGCTGGCTACTCACACATCGATGATCGCCGGCTGAATCGTAGTAGTACGGGGATGAAGGCAAAGAAGGGAAAAAAGAGGAGGCACGTGGGGAGGCAGAGCACGGTAGGCTTGTTGCTGGCGTGGCGGCGGAATGTGGAGCAGTGTGTCAGAACGACACCCCTCTGAACCGTTCCATCGTCAGTCGGTCGTTTGGTTCTCCGCACTTTCCACCCCCTTTCACAAAGACTAGTCTCCCCTCGACAGCACACAAGGCTACTACCGCGGATCTATCCCTTCCTTAGGCTTCTCGATCCCTTTCCCTCGCCAACACCCGATCCATCTTCCCCCCTTTCCCTGCAATACACACCACACAGACACCGACTTTCTTACTTCTCTCCCGCGTACCCAACTAGCCCCTTTCGATTGGTTTTGCTTCTCTGCTCCATCCTCTAACGTGCTTCCCTTCCTGCTCTCCTTTAGTATCGCCATCTGATGCAAGTTTTGTCTTTTCAGCAAGCCTTCCGGTTAACTCGTGATCATGCCTCTTCAAAGAGTTTTGTCTGACGCAGATATTGTTTCTGCTTGGATATTCGTAACTTTGACTGCCGCCGCCGTTGTCTTGTCGACGATCCTCCGCCTTATTTGCGATACAGACACCTCCGTTTGACCTCGAGGTTGTCGCTCCCTGGGATGTTCTTACACAACGATATTCCGTTCCGTTCGTGTTTAATCTCGCGTCTTTTGACTAATTTGCCATTGCAACTTGTCCTCCAGTACTATGTGCTTTGCATCATGTTGTCTATTCTGAGTCGTGCACATCTTTCCTTTACAATTGCGTTTTGGCCTTGTTTCCTTTTGGACTACTTTGTCTTGTACCATTACGTCTGGCTTTGCCACCGTATGTGTGCGAGTTTTCCGTTCGTTTGTTCCACCGGTACATAGGTAAATAAATATACGTGGAAACAAGGGAAGGAGCTTCAAAAATTGTATTGTAAGTTAAATTAGAAGTTATATATTTGTCAGTATTGCGCTTGTTATAACGGTGTTTTGGACTATGTGGAATTTAATTTATAAAAAAACTGGGAAACCGAATGAAGGAAGTATTCTATTACTTGTCAGTTGAAAGGAATTTCTTCGAATGTTTTCAATTCACCATAATTTAACGATGGATTACATTGCTTTAGTAAATATAAAAAATACCGTATTATTTGGCGCATATTGTCTATTATAGAATTTATTGTTGTATATATAAATAGAAAATTGACTGAAATGTTTAAGAAGCCGGATATAAACAGTTTATAACAAGTGGAGCTTTTAACGAATGCTTCATGCTTGTCGAATATGCAATTGCGGGTTGAGAATAATATGACTACATCTGAATATTCAATGGTTTTAGAATAACTTCAAAGCTATGTGCTTTAGTAAAATGATATAATTATCTGGGAAACATAATATCACTGTGGAACAAAATAATATGTTTAACTAATGAAAGAATAGAGGGATGAACGCGATTATGATTGTTTCATCTAATTGTAAGTGTAGATAATGCTAGGTGGTGTAGAATACGTCGAAATTATGTTCGAAATATTTTAAAAAATTTCTTAATAATGCTTTGAAAAATCCACACAGGGGAACGCAATTACACTACGCTTTTGATTTGACGTAAAATAAAAATTATTTTCAGAATGGCAAGTTTATTTTTGAAACCTTATAAAATAATTCAATATTTGGAAATTATTGATTTCAGTGTGCATGATTTAATTTTGTCAGGGATACAGACTGAGGCCAGAATGCTACAGTGTAACTAAATTTCAAACTTATGAAATGAATTATTGAACCGTGAACATGATACATGGTAAAGCTGTTTGTAAGTAGTATATCGGTACAATAGTAATACTAGAATTATTAGAAGTAATACTAGTAATAGTAGAATTTCAAAAAGTCTGAGATAGAATCGGTGTTACATGTGTCCATATTAGAGTAAATTAACTAACTAGAATATAGAGTTTCTTTAGTCTGGTTGTTAATAAAAAATATAGAATTTATGCTATCGAAAGAGTATTAATGATACTAACTGTTCTTGAAACGATAATTGTTTATGAAGATTTCAGTTTGGATTCTACCGTTTAGTAGAGCTATAGTTTTTATAATATTAATATGAGAGCTAGAAATGTACGAAAGTATTGAAATGAGTAAGTTAGAATGCTAAAGTAATCTGTTTCAGCTTCACTGATGAGATTCATGAGTGATTAATTAATTTAGTTATATATGATACATGTAATTTGATATTTGCTCAGAGTTTCACGACTATTAATATGCTAGACATCACATGATAAATAGCGTACGAAATGATTAATTTACATTTAGAGAATATGCGAACTTGTAATAATAATCGTATCCTTTATACGTTATACGATATGAAAAGTAACAAATGTATGAAACAAAAATTGTTTAAGAATATGATATTAAGATTGCATTTTCAGTAAATAACAATTCATTAGGTTTTGAATGTAAGAATGTTCATTAAGTGGAATAATGTGTCTATATTTTTTAGCGTTATGATCATGATAAATTGTTATTTAGAAACTACGACAATGCATCCAGAGCACTCATAACAATGCCGAAAATTCATCGTTTCCCTGTTAGTACGGAAATATGTACTGGAAGCATGCCCAATATTTTTGTCGACAAACAACTATATTTTTTCCGTGACATGTAGACAGAAAAATATCGTTTGTTCTATGAATACCGTTATGGACGTGAACACTGTACTAGTTGTAAACAAATATATAATAATGAAAATTTCTGAACGTCGATTGCAAGTGGAGGCTTTATTACATTACAGAAACATTTAAGAATCTAATTGTTGTAGGTTATATCACCTCTAGAAATTGTATGTTAATTAACAACACATTCATGAATTTCATCTACATAAACTGTGTTTTTAGAATTTTTTACAGAAATCTGTTATAATTTAATATTATCTTACATTTGGTAAAAACTATGGAAAAATAATGTTGTACTGAATCATATTGAAACAAAATCTTGTGAGGAAATTTATAATTAGAATCAAAGATGGTATGAAAGTATGATATGAGAAAGAAATGTGTCTCTGGTCGTTCCAATAATAGCAAAAATGGGACAATTTTGTTTTGCGTATAAGTGTAAAGCACAATAAAGAAGAATTGTCTGAAGCAGAAGGCCAATAGCATCTCAGGTTTGGACAAAATCTGGTTCTATCAATCTGCTTTTCACTTTAACGTAAAAGTATGTTTCACTTCTCATATTTTAAAAGATCAATAATCGTTGAAACGACCGTAACAAAAAAGTTTGGGGGCGTGTAAAAAATATTCATCGTCGTTTTACTACTTTTAAGTATTTTCATTCAAATTGCACGTGAAAATTTTTTCGTGGAATGTTCAAAATTCTACAATATGAGAAAATATATAGTAGCTTGATTGGAAAATAGTAAGAAAAGCATCTGTGAACGGGCAGAGAATAGAAAGAAAATAATGATCGGAAAACCGAATGGACGGCGACGTTTCCTATTACTTAAAAACATGTGTTTTTTCCGTAAATCTACACAGGTTGTCGATATTAAAACGAGAATGAATGAAAAAGAATGTGCAGTGGTCATAATTTTATCGTTCTCTGCATGCAAATAATTTTTCAACATGCATATAATGTTTGTACATTATCCATATCATTTATGTTCTATAGAAATACATGGCTTGACGCAATTCGCGATACAACTGAAAATAGGATGATTGATAACAAAAATAAAATATGTCACAGCCGAATAGATTGTTTTATTATATTTATTGTTATATTTACAATTGACCTATGTTATGCCAACCATAAAATTCGATACGTGAAAGTATAACGAGCATGCAGTTAACACTTCTTAATGTCTCTACGGTTATCAGGTAGATTTGAGAGAAGTTTTATTTTCGATGAAGTTTACTCTAAAAATTTATCATATACGAGTGTGCTGCATAAAAAATTGTTATAATAGATTTTAAGGTACCGTTTACTTTTATACTATTTTCTAATTGAGTGAAAATGTTGTTTTCGTTGTAGAATACGAACTTGTATACATTCGTTCTTTGATGTGAATTAATTTTTTTTCATTTAAACAAAAGTTCCATCATATTTATTGTTACTATTTTGTAACGTAATTCTATTATCAACCAAGTGGTGTAGTGCCTAGTGATTTTTATGGGTTGTACCTATTTATTACAAGTATTGATAGTTTAGGAAATTATTCATTTCCTTGATGAAATGTGGCGACAGAATCATTGTTCAAATGATAAAAATTGTTAGTTACATAAATAAGTTAACACATTCGATGCTGTCCCATGAGTCACCAACGATTCACGTATCATGTTCAGCATAATCAAATAACTGCTGAACCTTATAATATTTTGAATAACGTTGATTCTACTATAACAGTACATAAGAAGGAAAATATGAAGTAACTGAACATTTCTCTCTTTAATTATATATAGGGTGATTTCGCCACAGTTGGCTAAACATTAGACGAGTATTCTGTTCAGTCTGAGGATGCAAGAATATCATGTCATCATTTGTTTGAAGACATTTCCATTTCGAATTATCAACACGTTTCCTATGCGGCACAATTTTGTCATAAGCGCTGTTATATTTATTACGAACAGAGAACATGATAATAATAGTTGTATCTCATATGCTACCGAACATTCTTGCAAAATTGTGCGATAACAAAAAGCAGTTATAATTCGAAACAGAAGCGTTTCTGGTTAAACGTTTATATGAGACTTTTTACCTTGAAGAGAACGAAGTCCTAAAGCTTTGTCACCTATTTCGAAAACACCTTATATGTTAATAGAAAACTTGTTTCGTCTGTCTGGCCAGTGGCAGGATTTTCTACTGCGACAAACATGTTAAATTATATCATAAAGAAACGAACTCAATGGGATAAATAGTTTCCCAGATAAAAATTTGTAAGTACAGCCCGTTTTCATGAAAATAGGCAGAAATTGCAAAACTCAAAGGTCCTTATTTTTTAAACAAATTCGAAACCAGTAAAATGATGACTTAAACTCCTTCTAATTTCACATGCACTACATCGCATTCCATTCTGTGCAGAATTCCTGACATCGGCGTCAAAAAGTGATCCATTTGGTGTGGAATGATCACTGCTTACAGAGTCTGGCGGCAATAGAATTATATAGGTACTAATCAGACACGCTTGCATAATAATCTTGAATGATACGCGTACTTACTGAAATATCACATTCTACTTTGACGACAACGATACTTTTATCGCATTTTCGACTTGGTTTTACTATTGAGTTAATTGCTCTTCGGGCTTGTACTACAAATCGCGATACACGAATGTGCAATAACAGAAGAATAACAATATGAAAGAATCTGGTTTTTGACCCAAGTCGCGTTAGCAGAAGTTATCAAATGTGTGTGCTTTTCTCTTCGGTGAACGCGGTGGCTTGTTCAAAACATCCCTTTTACTTAGATTTATTGCAGAACGGGACACGGTCGTATTTCGGTAAATGGATTTCCGGACAGTATAGCCAGAGCTACGCACTGTTCAGAGTGGAAAAGTAGCAAAGCAAAAGGACTGACACGAGAAAAAAATGGACGCTCGAAGGACGGTCAGCGTTAAGAAAAAAATAAGTGGAACGATTTCTTTTCCTGCCCCACGACTACGCGAACTCGTAAATTCTTCTCGAACGTCATTACGTTGATAGACGCATTTTCAGTATTTACGGGGTAAGGAAACATCAATTGTCTACGAAAACGAGGAAACATAAGAAAAATTGCCAGCCATTCACTTTACCAAACACGTATTCCCGTTTATCTTTGTACATACTTCATACATTTCTATAAAGAAGCTGGAGAAAACGAAATAAAATCGATAACAACGTTGACATAAATGCTATGTTACGAAATTCTGTAAATTTTAATTAATTGATGACATTTTTTAGAGTCTTTTAGATGTAAGCTCAAAGTGTTAGGAGACATGTTATTCTTATAGTAATCTTGTTTCGTGCGTGGGGATAACATGAAACACGCACTAAAAGTATGTGAAACTTATTTATAAATAGCATGACGAGAAGTAAATTAAGAATCATAGATCGATCATCTCGTTTCTTGATTTCAACCCCACAAAAAAATTGTCGGGTGAACTAGGCAACCAAATAAGAGAAAGGTGTTCAACATCAGAAGTACACCAGCGAGCACTTATGTTCAAAGAATGTGGTAATACTACGTTAACACGTTGAACGCCGCAATGAAAACGGCCATACCTAATCAAACACGGTATCATTTACTATTTCTTATATAAATCGGAAAGAAAAAAAAGATTTGAGTACTCAGTTATGTTCTACTGTTCCCACATCATTGTTTCGGTATGAAGTTCGCTCAGAATTTTGCGACAATCAATAATTATTTAATTAAATTAAATTTGAGGTGTCAGACACCGGTGACCGCCACGGCATCCAACCTGTTAAAAACAATAAAAAAATGAGTTGTTGAAATGCCAAAATCAGTACAGACCATACAGGCAATTAAGCAACGCAGAGATAATTTTGACGCAAGAGAGATTTAAATATTTTATTATTTATGGTAAATATATCTCAGATAGTCTAAAATTGTACAAAATTTACAGTGATACTCTACATCTAAAAAAAAATCCAAACACATATCCGGTTACGAACTGTTTGTTCTTGAAACAATCAGTTGCGCACGTTCGGTACTACAGTGAAAAATTCTCTACCTAATCAAATGTATTAAAATGGGTTTCCATAAATATGTAACGTTGAGAATGCAAATTATTTCATTATTTCATGGTACACATTTTATTTCATACTACCATTATAGCACTAATTTTATTCAAAATATAAAGTGGACTTTAGTGCATAGGATGTAATGCTTCAACCAAAAGTGAGATATAGAACACGCCCATATGTTTTGTAACACGCCTTTAGATATACTTTCTACAATACATCGTACGATATAATATTTCTTGATATTTCTTAACGATTTAACACTTTGACTGCAATATCACTTATATATGGGTGACGCTTAAATTCAGTTGTCAGTCATCTGAACAGAAATACCATTAGTAAAATATTTTAGAAGATCTAACAGAACCAGCATAAATTATGAATAATTATCAACATTATTAATGAAAAAGAGCATCATAGTTTATTACTTTCATTTTGTATCGAAGTCCAGAAAGTCGTGTCGTTTTCAGCTTGCACAGTATGACAGTCAACGTGTTAATAGTTATGAGGGGAGTTTATCCGATGTTTAGTAAATGTCCCAAGATTTTTGAGGGGAAGTGTTCACGTAGTCGAAACGACGTTACAGAACTACCAAAAAAAGTTTAACATCCTGTCTAGAAACTAACTGCTCGAGATGTGCAAGTCGGATGATCCAGAAATATACGGGTTCGCCGGTTGTAGCAATTTCTCAGCCGTTCGGATCTGACAGAAGCGATATGAAAATATTGAGCCGGGGAAGGAGTATTCCACGTACAATATTCTGCGTGCAAGGAAAGAGCAAATGATGCTTTAACGGACGCATCGAAGCTGGAAAGGAGAGAACCGTTGGAAAAAGGTGGTGGTGTGGCGCAGGGGGTGGGGAGGCAAGAAGGAGAGAAAAAAAATATTTCACCGACACTGGCTGCGACGGAAAAGCAATCGAGGCAATTTCGTTCTCCCTGCAACTGCAGCTGCTCCGTGTATTTCCCGTTGCGCGCGCCTCCAAAGAAAATGCTTTACCCACCTCTGGAGGGTAATTGCTATCTACGGACGGTGAACCTTGTCGCCTAATTGCTCGCCGTTTAATCTCGCGTCGCTTTTTTTTTCCATCATTACTGATACTTCTCGTTCAGGTGTCTCGCTCCGCGTACAAAGCGTCAACGGGAACATCGGTTTTTCGTACATTCGGTACGTTCGTTTCCATTTGTCACTCGCGACTACCACGGCGCGTGTAAAATATCGTTGAAGGTTTAAACTTCTTTCAACCGTTAATGGATAGCTCTGTTATAATCTGTTAGCTACGGGGAGATGTCGTCGTTTAAAAATGCCCCCGCAGTGGGTGAGCCGAGTTAACTCGTCACGGAAGATTAATGTTTATGCCTGAACGAGAAGAATAAATATATCATTTATTTTTGCTTGGAACAACGGGAACCAGGTATTGTCTGTTTTTACAGTCTTTATGTAATTATACAGACTGTGTTGAATGTAATGGAATTATTTCCAGATCTTTTATACGCGGAATTATATTTTCATACATCGTCTGGAATATATGTTTGTAAAAGAATCATTATTAACACTAACCGTACCGGCACTTCACATATACCTATTCTTACCGTAACCGGTCATAAACAAGCCAGACGATGAATCTTCCTCAGTAAAAAAAGTAGCAAACAAAACAAAAATTGAGAAATTGATTAATGAGATAATATAAGAATTTACATAAAGTTAGATGAACAAAAGAAATAACAATGAATGTACAGTTTTAAATTAAATTTTGAACCCGGTCATTTGACCGGGCCTGGTACGGTTAGTGTTAAAGTAAAGCAGGGAGTGATTATTCCAACAATTATTTGTTATTTATCAAGACAGGAAAATGTTCTTCAGGTTTCTCTATTATTATTTATTCGTGAGGCCAATACGGTTTCATTTTCTAATGCCAATATCATTCCAGTAAATTGTTTATTTATTTGCTAATTATAGTAAATCGTCTTTTCACCGTCTGTACTGTAGAGCAATTGAATAAATGTGGAAAAATGGAGAAGCCACATTTACAAAGATTGCATTGCGCATATTTTCATTTAACCCTAGAGCGTTCTTCCGTTCAACACTTAAGGTCTTCGGGTCAAAAATGACCAGAACGAATGGAACTCATATTACCTACTTTATAATACAATTTGAGTATTAAGGAAACATATGGTAATTCAATCGCATCTATTGCACTAGCTTTAATTAAAGAAAAACAACATATTTTGTACAAATTGTTTATTCATAACGTGTTTTACATACTTGGTAACAGTGCTGTTTCTATATGAATTTCCCTCCATTCGGATCCCACTATACAATAATTAATTTTATTTGGCATTAATAAAACTATTCTGGTCATTTTATGTTATTTATACCTTTTCTTTCAATTATACTATCACCCACTTGTTTGTACGACTTGGCCATGTTTGATTTCTCTTATTACATTGCATTTCTTCGATAACAAGAAAAGTTAACATAACAATAAAAACAAGGTGTGTCGAAAGAGACCCAAAGACTGCACTCGGATTAATTTTATTTGCTGATTTGATGAACAATTTGTCTAGATGTGGCAAATTATTTCAGTTACTTGTTATGTGAATATCTTGTTTTGAATAAACGACAGTACATTAACCATAATGTTTCAAGTTTTATGCACTCAATTCTGAACTTGTTAGATTACATACTTAAACTTGATATAATCTTTCGTCGGATGCGAAATTGCGTGATGTTATCAAAGATAATTTATACAAGTGCGTCAGCTTCCCTGGGTGTGCAAGAAAATTTGATTACTTGTAGAAGTTTCGTAATAATTACTCACGCATAAAATTGTGAAACTTCGAGCAGCAGATGTTCAGAACATTCACGCGTATATACCTTCGTACGTAGGTACATATATATGCACGTTCGAGTATATATTTTTGTTATATATGTAGATTTATTATATACAGCTTATAGTTTCTCTTATCGATCTTCTCTCGTCGAGGGGCTAGCAGAAAGATAGGCGCGGGAATGGGAAAGGGAAGGAATTTTATTATGTGCTCATCAGAGTGTTCTTTAACGGTAATAAGATAAGGAAGAAGCGTTTTTTTTTGTGAAAAATATACCGCTTGAGCTAATAATAAAGTTCTTACCAATAGTATACGTGAACGTCAATCATATTCTTAAATATTATAGAAGTTATGTTGAAGGGAACTGAACATTTATTCTGTGGCACGTACAAAAAAAAATAAAGTTTCATGAAAATCTAGTAATAAATTTTAACCATGTATAAGCTCCTACTTATAATAGAAAAAATTAATGTTAGATATTCGTGAATTAGAACATTTAATAACAGTGCGAGAAATAGGAGCAATAATGTTTGATAAAGAATATTTTCCTTCTATTCTCGAAATTTCGCAATGCTTGAAATTGCAAAATCCTTAAAATCATAAAAACATATGGCAGAAATTAATGTTTTGCTTAAACTACCGTTTTTAAACATACTTTTTTTTTAATTACTATTATTTAAAATTCTTTAAAATACTGAATCATTTTTTAAATTAGTATAATTCATATTTAAGATTGAGAAAAATCACAGACGAATTTTTAACTAACGAAAATATCGAGCTATCGCGAGGTGGGAAAAGAGTTTGTAAAATAACGGTTTGATAAAAAAGCTCACCGTATTTCCGTCCAAGAAAAAATCTCAGTCTGCGTTTTGTATGAAGAGAAGGCACTTAAAAAGCGAAGTAGCGTTTCTAAAAATGTTTCAGAGAATGAAGTAAGAGTGTGCACATGCATTTCTGTTACATGACAGGTACATGCATAGTTTGTAAGTTCCCTCATAACTAACTTTCGTTACAGATCCTGAATTATGGAATACCAAGAACTTTAGAGCTTAATTTTTATCTTATGTCTGCTTATAACGCGCAAACTTTACTTATGTAGTAAAAATTGTTAGCATGTTGAATGCCGTGGGGTCACCGGTGACCGACCCCTCAAATTTAATTTAATTAAATAATTGTTGATTGACTCATAATTCTAAGCAAACTTCATACTGAAACAGTAATGTAGGGGTAGAAGAACACGATTGAGTACTCCAATTTTTTTTCTTTATGATTTATATAAAAATAATAAATTATATCGTGTCTGATTAGGTATGATCGTTTTCACTGTGACACTCAACGCGTTAATGAAGTTCTTTTAGGAACGAGAAACATTTAATTTGCACAATGTTACTCCTTCTTTCCAATCGTAATGACAATGAATAATATAGAGAAGGTGAACATACATTTGTAATTTATATTATCATTTCTGTGTCAAAGTAGTAAGTATATTACTATTTTACCTTGCAAATTTGGTGATAATGCGAGCAAGCATCGATTTCTGTATTTACGCGACCAGATACGTAATGAAGCACGAGAAGGCCTCAAGGGAAATTAAGAATCAACGGCTGCGAACATTAGATTATTTGCTGCTAAATATCAGGATTTTCATCATCTTGCTCTTCAGTTAGTCTTCAGCGTCATAACGTGACTCACGATGACATAAATATCACTCCAGAATTATTACAAGAATAAAAATTTCAAAATTTGTGAACGTATCGTAACATTATCAAAGCTTCTCGATCCAGTAAATTACTGAATAAAAACCAATAATAATAAGAGGTTATTTTGCATATTTTCTTGGGAAATATTCTTTAATATTTTACAAGGTTAATAATTGTTATCATAATATATAGTTTAAACAGATATTAGGTAAAATCTGTTACCTTCGTTGTCCCTAAAATGAAAACGAGTTAGGAATATAGGATCAAGAATAAATAATACAGAAATAAAAGGAATATCACGTACAGTCTCGGAAATGGCAAAGAAGATATTCTAATGGGGAAAACGTTTCCTGCAGGTTGGAAAAAGATTCTTCGTATCGTTTACGCACCCCTAGTAGTAAGAGTACAGGAAAAATATGCTGGGATCGAATATACGATGGCGTAACCTATCTATCCTGTCGAGTGAATAATGCGCATCCATGGTACACGTGACGACCTCTCCACCAACGATACGTGTATGTTGGCGTTTTAACGATACAGTATTTCGAAGGCAGCTATATTGCATTAAGTATGAACAGATGAATTCCTTCACTTTATGTTCATTTACATTCATAATTGAGCTCCTCAGGTGGCAAGTGACGTCAGTTCAAAAATTTCTGTTTTATCTGTACATTGTTTGTGTTAGCCGTTTTCATATTTCTAAAAGCACGAATAATATGTAATTATACAAAATCACTAATTACCCCGTATAGCTGTCCGTCAGAGACCAAATTTTATCAATGCAAGTGTATAGCCTCTGCAAAAATATAAAATTTACCAGTGTGCGTTGAAATTCATAAAATGAGACAGAAGGGATAATTAAAGTCTTTTTAAATTTATGTACAGCAGTAGTATAATTTCAAAGTATTTAACAATATTCGCTAGGTTATGATAAAGAACTCAATGCGAGAAGAATTATTGCTTATTGAAAACGTAGGTCCACAATGATAGTAAATTGTATGAGCGAACAATGTGTTCCTTCAGAATTCAGCCTTATTCCACGCGCCTCCACCTCGTTTATACATTATTTTTACAGTAAGTGTTTTGTTAACACACCACGTTTTCGCCGTTTGCTACGTTTCCATCGTTTGCTACGTTTCCATGTGGCAGTGAACTCAAAATGCATGGACCAGCTGAATAAGAAAAAGAGAGAGACATAGCAGTAAACAAAGAGCATGCCAAAACGTAAAATTTAAAATATTCATCGCACGTGTGGACGCGTGGGTGGAAGGTTTGCATGAAATTTATAGTTCTGAATTATCGTCGCGACCTTTGAAATTGTCGTGTTCTGTAAGTGCCTGCGTGTGTCATAGAAGTGCTCCGTTGTACAGTAGAAAGCGAACTTTATTGCAGTACTGCACGTACTAAAAAGTCTTAATTGGCATTATTTCTATGTGGATAAGAATTTTTCTGTCCTTCTCACTAACGAACCTTAAAGTTTAACCCTTTGACTTGCATTTGGTAATGAGGCTAAGCCTACCTGCGGCCGGGCTGCAATAGCACGTAGTGAGTTATTGAGACGAACGCCTATGAGCGTCGGCAGTATACGGTAAGCGGCTTTGTAAAGCGCCTATAGGCGCTGGTAGCAATCAGAGGGTTAATCAGGTGACCAAGTACCTATTCAATATTCTTAAGTGAATTCCATGCAACTAGAAAACACTTATATTTCATACGCCATTATCAGAAATATAAATCCACTATCTAACGAATCTTTAAACTGTATGAAATGTTAAATGAACTGTAATAAGAGAGGTAAGGTATTAACATGTTGAACGCCACAGTGAAAACAGCCATACATAATCAGACACGATATAATTTACTATTTCTTATATAAGTCGTAAAGAAAAAAAGATTTAAGTACTCAGTCGTGTTCTCTTGTTCTTACACTATTGTTTTAGTATGAAGTTTGTTCAGAATTTTGCGACAATCAATAATTATTTAATTAAATTAAATTTGAGGTGTCGGTCACCGGCGACCACCACGGCGTTCAACGTGTTAACCATTGTATATATTTCAAGCAGTATCGACATTCATGGACACGAAACAGCAACTAAATCTACTTCAAGATTACTATGAAACAACTGCTATACAAAAAAATTATTTACCTGCCAAATCTTCGTTTAAAAAATTATTAAGAAATATTTGAATCACAGATGAAATAACAGTTCCCACCTCAATTTAAATTTAACAGCACAAAATGTGTATGAAAGTATAAAAATTGAAAAGTTAAGTATAGGTAAACAGGTTACGCCTGTAATTAATATCGGTCACATTAAATTCACGTATGAATATTTAATTATACAAATGAACTATCTCTGTATCGCCATTATTAATTCAGTACTAAACATATTTTAATAGATTATTAGCAATATAAAATCATAATGTTTAAAAAGATTTCAAGAGCAACTTAATAATACAATGCGTTTAAATAATTAAAATAGTAGCTTCTTTCAAAGGCATCAAGTTGTTTAACAGTTTATAGACGTAATAACATTTTGTTCTAATCAGCAATACCATTATATACAAAATAGAAGTAATGGTAATAACTAGACTGCGGATGTTTATGCAAATTTACACTTTTCGAAGTCATTATTATTTTTGTGAATGTAGCTGATGAAACAAAACATAGACCAAATTGCAATATGTCCTCTAATGTTCAGAAAATGTACTTCTTATTTTACTTGCGTTATTGTGTATTTTCTACGTGTTTCGATGTATTAAATTGCATAAACATTCGCAGTCTAATAATAATGGTAATGCTGGTAACCTAGAAGTTAATACAATCGCTTTGAAGTAAGCTTCTAATCGATGCTAATAATAAACAAAATTTTTCTGTTGAAGTAGAAACTTTATTCCCCTCTAATGCGTCCAGTAAAACATGTTCTGAGTTGTTTAAGCTATGAAGGCTTCGATAGATGGGAAAACTTTTCATCGGACGCGATGTTCTTCCGAAAAGAGTTCGGGGATATTAAGAATGTCCTAATTACGTGTAGGACAGAGGTTAATTGGTCCAGGTCATCGTGTCAACGTCGTTTCAGTGAAACTTCGTTGAACGTGAAAATAAAGTGGACGTCTGCTTTCAAGCGTATTACATTATTCCGCTAAAGAACCGTTCAACTTGCGTTACTTGTAATCACGTTCCCTTCGTTCTTTGTAATTTCTCGAACTTTCAAAAAGTTCGACCTCTCAAAGCCTACACCTTATTAAAGTCAGGAAAGTTTCTCCCCTAAGTCGGGAATTGGCAGGTGTGTATCGACAAATATTTCTCCTAAAAACGAATTACCGTTCGCCTCTGTGGGCAAAATGAATCACGACGACCGATCGCTGGTATTTTAATTTCAGCCTCGACAATTCCAAAGGACTTGTATGCATGAATTGGCAGGTAGTAAAATGGGATTGCCGTGGACACGACGTGTTTCCCGTGAGGAAAAAAAGCAAATTGGTTAAAAGATTAAAGCGTCGTTCTACGACTGCATTCTGTAGAATTAAATGCTCGTGTCAGCTCAATTTTTTCCTTCTTCTTCCTTTTTTTGTACGAGAGCATCGGTAGAGAAACTAATTGATATGTCAGTAAAAAAAAACACAGCAATCTTTTTACCTTCCTATATTAAGACGCATTGTGTTTCATCGGTTCATCCGTACATCACTTCGTGTCATACATAATATGCTCCGATATTTTATTCTAACTTCTGACGCAATGCAGTAAACGTTTATTTGCGTCAGCTTCGTTATAACATAACTCATGCACTGGTATTACAAAAAATATTTTATAACTGTTATAACATCATAAACAGAACTGTAACTTTCAAAAACATTTTCGACCCTTACGAACTGATTGCAACATGTTCACGAATTTTCAAAAAATTGTATTTCCTGTCTAATGTATAACTGGAATCATCTAATGATTTGTCTAATTAGGGACTTTGCTCATTTTTTATTACGTATTACCTTCGCATTAAACCCTGCATGATTTAATTATATGATCCGGAGATCTTTTTACTTTTTCGACTGACATGTACGGTTGCTGACGTCGCGAGTAATTTCATCGCACGACGGCCGATCAAGTGCCACTTTCGTTTCCAAGAGAATAACTCTGTTACTCCAGTTCGATACCACGTAGGCGGCAAAGTACCATGGCAAACAGTCTCGGAGATCGAGTTTCTGGAAATGCAGCTACAAAGACGACCAGATGAACAAGGAAAACATATCCTGCTGGACGGCATTGCTTTTCAAGTCTTTCCAACGACGGGTGTCGTGGCCCTCGTTGTTGCTATGACGACGATATCGAGGGAGGATGAAGGACTAACGTTTCCCCGGAGTCCAAGTAGAAAGATTCTCAAAAATATTTCGTATCGGCGAAGATAAACGGTTTCACTTCGATCGATTCTACGACTCACACTGCGAACTACAAATTTCCGCAAAGATATTAGCTGTTAATGGTTTCGAGACTGATGCGACTCTTTTATGCGTTTTTTGTATGTATACAGGACAGTAAAAAGGTGGAGCCAATCTTTAGGAACACGTACTACTTATCAAGACAAAAGAAATAGTCTTAATGTACAGGGTGTCCCAGATTTTTGCCGACAAATTGCGGTGGTTTATTTTCTACCTAAAAATAAGAAAAAGACGTTATATAAAGTTCTGCAATCAATGTTTTATTACAACGTTATAAGCAAATAGATATTGTATGCATGAAATATAGGTAGTTACGGATTTTCCATCGAAGCATACGGAAAGTCGACTGTGTTTATCTTGTCTGCAGATGACATATTGAAATGAGGAATTAACAGTATTAAATAATTGTTCTTAATGATGTAAACTACCAATGACACGGTATCATTACCCAATAATACACACTATATGACTACGTAGACAAGATATAAACACAGTAGAGTTAATTTTTCGAGTTAAATTTATGGACATACTAATGATCGCTATTTGTTGACCAAGTATTTCATTAATAATTTTTGTTACATATTTCGTTCGTCTGAACGATTACGAGCGTTAAACGAGCGATAAACGTAGTTCGTATCGGCAGAAAGTCAATATAATTAATGAGGACTGAAAGTAATGCACGGGAAATTAATTTGCGTTCCACGGTGTCCCTGTAATTATTTTCCTTCGAAGGGAAACGTTTTGTTTGTCCGAGCGACGTTTCTCCAGGAGAATTTTAATCGGTACATTTATTTCGCGGGAAACGAAACCGCGGACGAGCTTTTAAAAATCCGTGAAAGTGTTCCTGAGTCGGTATCGGTAATCAATATCTCGAGGCGGAGAGTAATTACGGGAGGGAAAATAATTTTCGGACGGGTCTAATTTTAATCTTTACTTTGAAATTTTCACAAGGATCCACCGACGCGAACGAACTGAAGTTGATTACTTATTTAAAAGGGATTCCAGATAGTTTATATTCTAGAAGCGGTTTTACAAAGTTTCCGCGAGACACGAGACGACGCTCGAAATGATACTTCTGAAGGGAATTGATGAATTAATTAACCGCGAACAGCTTCACGAGTTCCGCATACCTTGGAATAAACAAAGAGCTGGCGAGTAAAGATGAAGCGCGGCTGTTCGTTGGTTTTAAAAAAACTATTTCCCTCGAGGGTCGTAATTCGTAATGAATTTTCAAATGAAATTCTAGTTCCAACGAACCTACGTTTCAATTGTCTTTCAGCGAGACTTTCCATTTTACTTTTCTGAAACAAAAAGTAATGCTGAGCTATTAAAAGTAAAACTAAATGCAAGTAGTCCAATATTTACAAATGTTCTAAAATTTTACATGCTTTGAATTTTATGTGAAATACTCTATATATATTATATATTATAGGCAGAATGATTGCATAAATAAAATAAAGAGAGCATATGTTGTTAAAAATACAAAGTTTGAAGTGTTAGATTGTACCTGACTTCCAGTGAACGATTTTTTGCTGAATAGTCTTTATTCTGATGAATATGATTGCACTTATAAACCCAAACCTACGTTCATTCTTAAGAAGGAAGTTTCGAAAGCGCATGTACAGCTTTGTAGCAAACTGTATATATTACATCTGTCAAAGAAAACTCAACAAAAACTATGTACTTTCGAATATTATCTGACACATCAAGGTACTTCAATGACTATTATTATTATGTTTAAAACGGTTTTAGTA
This sequence comes from Macropis europaea, assembly GCA_916610135.2. NCBI lineage: Eukaryota > Metazoa > Arthropoda > Insecta > Hymenoptera > Melittidae > Macropis > Macropis europaea. Next base: position 19,616,006 of record OU744349.1, read on the forward strand.
CAGAAATCTTGATCTAGTATCCTTGTCGTAGTCCTTCCTTTTACGGAGTCATAAACCAGCAAATGCTTGCAAGTTGAACCAGTTTTCAAGAAGTTCGTATCCCGCTCTCGACGGCCAGGAAACACGGTTATAATAATAATTCGAAGGGTTCTTTCTTTCCGAGGTTTATCCGTTGATTGGCCCATCGTTCACGGTACTTTCACGATTTCGCAAAATCATCCAGGCGATCTACAGTGGGTTCTAAACCGTCTTCCTGTTCGAAGCTGCAACTGGACGAGGTCGGGTTTGATGGTAAAGATCGAAGAACAAGATTGAAGCTAAATGAGCTCGAGTGTGTCTGTCGGAGAAAGCACGGAGCGGATAAGAGGCAGTAGGAGGAAAAAGAAGTGAGATCGTAGAGAACGGAGGATGAAGATGGAATCGTAGGATCGCGGAAGATAGGGAGAGAGGAATCGAAAGGGAGAGCAAGAAACGAATAGTAGTAATACACAGAACTTGGTTCCTTGTGGATCGAGTAGAATGGGAATTGAAGTTTCTCCTTACTGGTTGATCCCCCCCCCCCCCCCCCCCTTCAGACCAAAGGATCCTTTCTTCCCGTCTCTCGACGTTTCACTCTTTCCCTCTTAACTCATCATCCTTTGTCTTTTCTGATGTGCCTCCTTCGCTCCTCCTGTCCTCGATTCGACTTTAACAAACTCGCTGGAAAGCCAGGCGAAGCAGTGCAGACAGATGGCCAAACACTGGGAACGGGAGTCAAGCTAACGTTAAAGTGTGTTTGTGCGGGAGCTAAAGGAGGAGAGAAATTGCGGCGCACTGACAGCGAGAAATGTTAACACTGCAGGCAAGAATGCATGCGAGGACGAGGCGGCGATGGAGATGAAGAAATTGGGAGAGTTCGAGAGGGAGAAACAGCGACACTGATGTAGGGTAGTCGTGCTAGCGGAATCTGAGGGGCAAGGACGAGGATCGTGAGAGATTACGAAAGAGAAGCCAACTGTGTGTATGCGGGGTGAAACGGAGTCAGAGAAAGATGGTGTTGGGGGATCGAGATAAAGGGCAGTAGAAAGAGACGAGGAGAATTTTGGGGAATGCCTGTTGCTATGACGACCGTCCAGGTCTAAAAGGCTGACGATAAAGGCATCCAGCCCTACTTCGTGCAGTATCGTTAACCACGTGTAAAATGTACGTCGGGGGAAATCATACTCGATTTCGCGCCATTTCTTTTCGTGCCCGTCACATCGATCTTGGCTTCGGTTTACGATTTTTTTCTCGTCCGCGATTCCGCTGTACCTAACCCCTCCGAATTATGGCGCGTTTCCAAGCATTCTTTTCCGCGCAGAATTTCATGTTTTGCGTTCCTATTTGCACGGTCGGTGCTTCGTCGAAACTGGCACACGTGGTATAACGTTCAAGCGTAGATTAGAGCGTGCATAACTCTGGAGTGTCGAGGATCATGATATATAGCACTAGACCATCCAAATTTACCATCAGGAGTCATCTTTTACGATTAATTTCTCTCTTACACAATAAATTCATTTGCTGATTAGTCACTTCTTATTTTCTTTCACTGGAAGTTTTTGTTTAGACGTCAAGCAGACCAGGGAAATTATTATTATTGCGTCTTTATTCAAATAGGAGGAAAAATAAATATGCAGTAACAATTGTTACTTAGGTAGTACCAATTAAACATTACTATTATCATTTACTGATACTACCCTCATATTTTTTAAGAAATATAAAGCCATAAATTATGTATAAATCAAGTTTTTTGGGCTAATGTTTATTAATGTTCAACTAAACTGTTATGCCATAATTATTGCTATATGCTCCTGCAGTAGACTTAATAAGTTTATCCTAACTTATAATTTCTCTAATTATTGTCTAATGTTCTGTTTTTATGAACACTATCAGAAGTGTCTAATATCACAAAATTGAATAACAATGAGGACACCAGTCTTCTTAATATGTTCCTTGCAGTGTGATTAAATATCTACTCGCCTTTATAATACTTTCAGTAGCATATATGCTATAACAATAACATGCAATAAGAATTGTATGATTAAACAATTGAATACTTCTATCTGCAGCGATGTACATTTGTAAAAAGCTGTTTCCGCGTGTCTGACTAGTTATAGGATCTTCCACTGTGAGACGATACGTGAATTTCTGTATACGAGCAAGAATACTTTTAGTTATATTTTACAATTGTTTTATCCATATCTTATTGTAGCTCTATATAATTAATTTTTATTATTAAGCGAGTACATTTTAGAAATTGTCCAGCATTCATTTAAAAACTAGCAGCGAGGAAATATAATTAATTTAGTTTTCTGTTCCATTTCACGTATACTATAGGAAAGAGAAGATCATGAGGCAGTCATATGCGTACAATTAATATTTAAATTGCTTTTTACTGGTACGTGAAATGTTGTGAGTGTTTAGTGCTCTTTCGGCTCTTAGCTACGATTTGCACCCTCGTTGAAACTATGGCTTGTTTCTAAGTGCTTTCATTAATGCTAAACGTTGACCACTGTACTTCCTGTAAGTATAGGTTGGTGTTATGTTATCGACTGTACGCTTGCACCACAGTTAGTCCTTAGGGAAATATATGGTAAGCAGCAACGTTTGCATCAGAGAGCCTTAATTAGCACGATGCAGATGACTATTAAAAACTATATTATTCTAATGTCTTGAGAACTAATTGTGACGAAAACTTTTCCTTACACGTATAACCAATTTATGCTACATACATCTATTGTCTTCTGGAAATACCGTACAGAATATTATTGGCATTTTTTGCAGGATACTTAGTTATAGAAGAATGTGCAGATACGTTGCATGTATGGGCTTGTATGACATTCTGAAAAATATGCAAGTATGAAGGACTATGAAGACCGTAGCAGAACTTTAATTCAAGAGAAAAGATCGTCCTAAATATAGAACTTTCTTTGTTTTCTTACATATAACGCTTGCTTCCTTAAAAGTGCATTTTCAGCCTGTATAATAAATCGTTACAACATTTTCGGTTGAATTGGTGTTCAAATAAAGGATATAAAAATCATAAAAACGTATATAGTGAAAAGTACGCTCGGAAAAATGTATTTACTTTAAGGTATCAAATCTTTACTGAAATTTTGTTAATACGATTGAGGGATGAGTTTCATGAATTATCACACTTAATTGCAAAAATTTGTGATGCATCTTTGACTTTGTTTCTTGACTGTGATACTAGTCATCATACAAATTATATCACTTTTTTCTCATATAAGCATATAAGGAGTCCCTTGACGAAACATTTTGATTTCGTAAAGTTTACACACTTTGTTTCATTAATTTTAACATTTACTTTTTGTTTGAAATGGCTCCTGTTAATTTTCTCTCAACTGTACATACAACTGAAAATCTTTTATCAAGGCTATAATATACGTATGTACAGCGAAATGATTACACATGCTTAATCAATTTTTGTATGCATTCATGTTAGAAACAAAGACACACGTCCGATAACCCCGTGGAAAGATTTGTGGCAAACAATTTGTGTTTGAAAATCTTGTGTGAAGACAGTTTAGAATCAGTTTGCTAAGGACAGTGACTCTTTTTATATTTTAATACTCTTCAATATGGAATAGGTGGAGAGACACTACGTCTTTTTGTTTATTGATCGATAGTCTAATGTTATCCACGGCGAGGCCCATCGCCTTCCAACGGCCTAATTATATTTTGATTTTAAACTTTTGAGGACGATTAACGCATGCATGCGTTCCAAAAAATCGTTCACCGTGTGCTACGGGTCACGTTACTGGTCCAGGCACAACTGTTTATTCTATACTACATATAAACCTATGTATTCGGATGAATTACCACTGCAGCTCATTTGATTAAAACACATGTTTCGTTACATACTTCGCAATTTTAGAGCACTAAAATGATTAAACAGTCGACATCATAGACATTATTATAATAGAATGAAATATTCAGTTTAACACATTGTTCTACACGTACGACTGTCACACGAAATATTGTTCAGACATATCAATTGTAGTACTAGTAAAGATTCTTTGGGATTGCAAATTTTTGGAATTTTCTAAATATTCACTCTCCACATACATGGGAGCCACCAAAGATCTTTAACCCTTTGAATTCTTAAGTTTCTTTTAATTTACTTTTTAATAACTACCTGTTATTTTAAGTGTTTTATTTGAAATGTACTTCAACAGACAGTTGGTTGATAGGAACCAATTTAAACAATTTTTTTTACTGGTTATATTGAAAATAGCATTTTTTGCTACAAAACAGGGTCATATACATGTAATATTGCTTATCTAGGTAAAACCAAATATTGCGAACTATAATACATACATATTTAAACTGGCAATTTAAAGATGTCGAGTGTGACTCGACACAAGAGTACCTGTGAATAAAATCGATGTCGAGTCACACTCGACAAAGGAGTTCAAAGGGTTAATTGACAGTTTATTCTGGCTAGTATAAACGACCATTTGACATGATTTGTGTGAATCAATATTAGTGTCACGTAACGTGTCCTATTCGTCGTTTATAATATCCCGCTGAAATTTGTTTTCAAGGTTGCTGCTCATTATAACGTCTCGTGCAGCGTAATTTTACAAGTCATAATGCGATGCACTCTAAATCCGCGAGGGGAACATTAAGGAGGCACTACCTGAGTTCACCTTGCTTTTACGAAAACAACAGAGTCGCTTATCTCGCCGTTCCTCACCCGTTTCGGCCGTGTCTACGAAATCATGGCTCGCTTCCAAATACCACCCCTCGTATTCTCGCCGCCACCCCACGGTCGTGGTGCAATGTCGTCGATGACACTTGTGGCACGATTTAATCTACCGGCGGTAGCATCGTTCAAGTAATCGCCGCGAAAAAAGCGGAATGGAGTAAAACTAAAATAAAAGAACAGAGGACAGACATTTTCCCAAGTGTTTTCATTTAAAATGCAGATTTCCGTTTAAGATATTACGCCCGGCTATAGCGTAAAGTGCACGTTAACCGAGTAATCGTTCGAAGTAGCGATATTCCATTTTTTTTGCAATATCTTTCACAAATTTTTAACGTGCCTGGGTATTTCATAAATAATACTGCCTTTTTTCGTATTTAATACGCATTAAATAAACAGGAATATGTTACTTAATTTTATTCTATAAAGTTTTTACCGTGCTTATAGTGGAACGTAAGAAGAGTACTTTATGAATTCTTCGATGAAAATTTTGTCAATACTATGTAGGTTAACCGAAGAGCATCATAAATACGCATGGGTAACGTAATCAGCGCATATGTATTTCGAAAGTTATTACCCCTACCTAGTTAGTATTTATTCAGATAGTTTAAAATTAATTGTACCGGTCAAAAGAGTAGAAATTTTTTGCTGGCGGGGATTAAGGACTATTCAAATGATGGAATGAGGTTATTAAAAATAATGGTAAATATCTCGATAATTAAAAGCATTACTTATAAGATGATCTAATATTTCGTTCTATATTATGTACCCAATCATTTAATGGTATTACTGGTAAAATGTATCACTTCCTTACTTCATTATTTGTTTGCTTTTAAATATTTTGAAATATTTTGGTATGACATGTAGTTATTCAATAACTTAGCCGAAAGAGTGCCGTTTCTGTTCGACGGTTCGTATTAATTGAGTACGTTAAATGTTAACAAGAAATGTACAAGCAAATATACCATGTCCTTTTTAATAAACGCAAATGACCTTGAAACGACGTCGAGGCCTAAACATTCTGTATTATTTTCACGTTTTTAAGTTTGAAAAGTAATTAAAGTCATTACTCAATCAGTCTACAAAACGCAAAGCGTCGAAAAAAATGTATTCCGCCCTTTCCACTTATTTCATAATAAATTTCTTAATATTCTATGTGCCTAGAGTTATTTCCATTACTTTATTTTATTATTTATACTTCACTATTGCAAGAGAAAAAATTGACAGGACTATGACCATCAAATCCCGTTGAAGTAAAGTACCCATTAGATGATCCATTAGACCGTACTATTTTTTACAAAAACGGCGTTTCATTACCACAGAGTTCGTAAGAACGTTAAGGCTGTTAAATAAACAAACAGCTTCCTTCTGCAAGTGTGTATTATACTGAACTATGGAACAAGATAAACGTTTGGGGGGAAGAATAAGAGGTTCCCTCAGTCGTGACGTATGGAGCACGGCTGAAAAAAAATCAATAAAAATTCGATTTGCCCGGAGACGGTGAATAAAATTAACGGGGGAAGACATAAGGGATTTCTTTTTCGGTATTCCTCGGGGCTGTACACTTAGGAGAACAGAGATCGATTTTCATTAATGAAGTGGGACGAGGGTTCCATCGACTCAGTGAGTGGCTGAAATATTTCCTTACCCTGCCTTGACCCGTTTAAGCGGCTCTTCCAAGTTTCTGTTTGCTAGGCTTGATGAGCTGCCTCCGCTTCTAGATAAGTGTGTATTTCCTTGCATTATTTTAATCTCCTTTAAACAAAACACCTCTCCTTAATTGAAAGCGTTGTAACGGCGAAGTTGCAACGTAAGTCGTGTCAATTTTTCTGGCAAATAAGCGAGAAAATGTATCGACGAACTCTGACAAAGAATCGCACAGAAATAAACGAAGGATAACATTGCGTAGAGCACTCACGCTGGTTCAATTATAAGGAATTTTGTAAGTGGAATATTTGAAATTCTTCGCAGCGATGAAAGCAAAATCAGTATAAAAGAAATTATACTCGAATATTATACAATATACTTAAAATAAAGTGCTAAAAATAATGATATTTTGGAACCCTATTTGTTCGGATTATCATGAGATATAAATCACACAAAGCGTATGTATGGAAAGAGTAAACATCATATTATTTCGAATAAAAGTGACTTGTAAAATGTATTAGCCCAGAAATCGTTGGAAACCGGTAACAGTCAATTTAACCGACAGTACCTATATAATTATATGCTCCCATGAATGTCAATAAACACTCCACAAAGTGTTAGGGCGTCACAGAAAAAATATCGTTTTCTTCGATAGTTGTATTATCTCATTTTCATGTTGTGATTAGTACCAAATTTAATAAAATAACAAAACAACTGTCGAGAAAGATGACATCTTGTCTGTTTTATTGATTTGTAATCAATTGTAATAAAATAACAGAACTAATGAGAAAGACGACATTTTGTCTGTTTTATTGATTCGTAACCGAATGTAGTAACATAACAAAACAAACTAATGAGAAACACATTTTAACTGTGATACAATAATTGAAAGGTACCTGAATAATGAAAACCAATATAAATAAAATGTGCATCATTATATTCTGCAAAAAGGAGATTTAGAACATTTTATTGTAAATTGCAACACAGGGGTGATGCAACAGGACTAATGAGTTAAACATATTTTTTAAGATATCATAACACAGTGATGGGCACTGGAGCACCGGTCACCCCCACTCTAAGTCCATTCCTCTAGTTTTAGTTCCCTCCAGTTCGCTTCTCGTTCCCCTTCGGTTCATCGTCGTCACTGATCACAGCCTATATGAGGGGAATGGACCTAGAGTGGAGGAAGACCACAGCTCCCAGTGTCCATCGCTGCCTTAAGACACTGATTGTGAGTGTCACAGTAAAAACAGTCATACCTAACCAGTCACAATATAATATACTATTTTTTATATGAATCATAAAGAAAAAAGAGATTTGAGTACTCACTCGTGTTCTTTTGTTCCTGCATTATTGTTTTAGTGTGAAGTTTGCTCAGAATTTTGTGAAAATCAATACTTATTTAGTTAAATTAAATTTGAGGTGCCGGTCCCCAATGACCCCCACGGCATTCAGTGTGTTAATATGTATTATTCGTGATAATTTATTGATGAAAATCTGTCGGTATCCCTACTACTTTAAATAGTTCCCTTGCATTGCACCATGAATGGTTAATATCCAATAAACCTATCTGGGCAAATTCAGAAAAGGAATACATTAGATGCTGTTTTAATTAAGATGTGACAACAAACAATACAGATGCAGCAATGAATATAAAAAGCTTCTTATAGCAGAAATACTATTTTCTTTTCATACTCGTGTTCAAGTTTAGAAGTGATATAAGCCATTCATTATTTATATTATTATGGTTTTACACAATCCTGCGAATGAATGGGGTCACTGGTGACTGGCAACTAAAATTTAATGTAATTAAATAATTATTGATTGCCAAAAAAATGTGAGCAAACTTCGTACTTAAAAAATAATGTAGGAACAGAAGAATACGAGTGAGTACTCAAAGCTTTTTTTTTCTTTACGATTTGTATAAAAAATAATAAATTATATCGTGTCTGATTAGGAATAGCTGTTTTCACTGTGACACACAACGTGTTAAAACATTTTAAAGTTCGCGACGTATGGATATTCCTGCTTCATCGCTATATGTTTTCGTCTACAACATAGTAGCAATCAAAAGTCACCATATTGACAGAATGGCGAAGTTTAACGTCTGTGGGAAGGTATGAGGCATACGTCGATCGATAGAAACGTCCAGCGTTTTGTATCTGAATCGGTTGTCCGTATCAGCGAACTTCCCGCCTACCGGATTAAGTCCGAGCTGAATCGATATCACCACAATTCCGAAATTTCACGAACATTGACACGCAGCGAGAATCTCGCCGAACTCTTTTCTAAAATATTGTTAGTAACTCACGATTGAGTAATAAAAGAAGTCGTTGTATGAATATTATAGCAAAGTTACCGAAATTAGGCGTTTCAAGGTAAACTCTCAATCAATTATAGCAGAAATAGAAATTATTGTCCATTCTAAGTTGCTTTATTGATTCTAAATTGTAGCAAACATAACTACCACATTTATAACTTTTTATGTATTTGGTAATATAAAAAGTACCTAAACAGTTTCGAGAGATGAAATAATACTACAGTTAGATCTGTTTCGTGGCCTACAACGGTATGTATTACTTGCCCTTAGTATAGGCATTTTGAAATATAATCCCATTCATTTTTGTTATTAGTTATAATTATTTTGAGTATCGAATTGAAAGTGAAGAACAATGAGTACCGTACAATAGACTGAAAAGTGGCCACACAAAACTGAAATGAATTAATTTTGAGGGGTCTAATTTCAGTGTTTGTACAATAGCTGAGTATGTAATAATGTTCATTGACGACAGATAAATAATATATTCTAACATAATGTTCTTGAAGTTGCTTTCTCGTTTCAAGTATTGCTTTTGAAGACTTTGTAATTCTACTCACAAACATTAATGTTTTGCTAGATCTGTAGCAATAGAGTGAACACTCGTAATCTCAACCTTCTTTATATGTAGCGTGTATCGTTTAAAAGACGAGAATTTTTCACAAAAATTTATTAGTGTAGATGTATGAACAGTGTTTGTAAGTTATTTCTGTTCATAAAATAAAAAAAGAATATAAGTAGTATACTATAAAAAGTGACGCAGCAGTCAAAAATTATCATTCGTGTCAAAGTTATCTTACCATTAGGAAAGAATGAAATGTTACGTCGATAGCTAGACGAAGTAATATTTATTCAACACTAAAATGTTACTGTTAATTTTATACAAGTTTATTGAACTTTTATGGCGTGATACGTCAGCATGTTATTATATTTCATTTTCTTTGCTGATTGAAAATCTGTTAACTTTTCTCTTTCCTATTGCCTGTCTGTCTTTTTATTCTACATTCTACAATATAGAACGCACATACTCATTTCTTTCTAAAACAAACAGACGTTCCATTTTCAATCTTTCCTTTTTATTTTCAGTTGTTCTTGTTGCACGTGTTACGGCGTATGTTTCTGTTTACCTTTCTCTCATCGTATATACCTCTCTTTGTCTCTTTTCACATGCGCATACGTATGTATGTACTTACACACGCATAGCTGCTATATCACTTTGTGACTATCTCACAGCTTATCGGCAATTCCGATTGATCGAACATTGATAGCCTACAATTGCAATTTCAATCGCCGATCGTAGAGATCAACGTTAATGTGACAAACTTTCAAGCTAGCAGTTTCCTTTGTCCCTGGGTTTTCAAAGAATCACTGAACCGTTTGTACCCATTGAACGCTCCGAGCAGTTTGTAATTTTAAATTTTGTTTACGCAAACTTCTCGAATACTTTGCGCGATTGAAACGCGGCACTGTTGCTGGAGGTACACCCCCATCCATAAGTATTAGGACACTTGTCAAATTTTTAATAAATCTGAATAAGGTTATGAAAACACTAGTGAATTCGAACAGACATTCTTTATTCCACACTTTATATCGCAAAGAAAATGTATATTTAAGTCTATATCACAAATTTCACCATGGAAATTAATTAAAAATCAAATCATTACACTAATACAACCCCCTCCATCCTTCGTTACGGTTTTCACCAACTTTGACATTGTAGTTGTGAGTTTCTCAATAAGTTTCTCATTTCCGATGATATTATATTTTGCCATCAGGCACATTTTGATTTTGAATTGGTTACTCGTACTTTTTGATCCGGTTCATTCCAGCCTTTCTCAATTGGGTTCAAATCGAGAAATTGGGAAGGCCAGTATATGATTTTTATTTTATTTCTCTCTTGTAACTGTTTTAAATATTTTTTACTAATTTATGCAATAATACAGACAAAATATCGTATTTCGTTGACAGCAATAGCAAGTGTCCTAATAATAATGAGCGGTAGTGTACATAGCTATGATCCTGATTCATGAATTTCGTTTCTTTTCTAAATCATGATCCAAACATAAAATCTAACTTATTTAAAAAATACATGTTTATTGTTCTCAAATGATGGATAAGGGAAAAAACAGGCTATGTCCATTTTTATTCTGCAGTGTTCAACTTGAAAGAAAAATTATATTTTCGCTTATTTTTTTCTGTTGCCTAATTAGAGTATAATTTGATGTCATAAACAATACAGTTACAATCATTAGACCTTGTTCCTTTACTGTTGCACTAAAGTATTGAAAATTGATTTTCTCGATGAACCTGTTTTGTGACATTCCTTGTTTTTTCCCCTAACTCTCCAAATGTTTAAGGATTATCGTTGTATATTTATTTCAGGCATTTAAACACTTTTTAATTTTTGTGTAACTTCGTTCGTCATTAAACTTCCTGAAGCAACTTTCGTAGAAGATTTAAACTATACCTTCTTCCAACTTTCCTGTTAGCTTCTTCAGGGTTTCCTTACTGTTTATCTTCCCGCAATATCTGCTACTATTAGAAGCTCATTTGATAAACACGAGGAGAATGGTTTGCATTGATTAATTCAATTCACCAAAGAATATGATGGTAGAGTATAATGAATCAACTTCATGCATATGATAATACTGTTTTGAATTTGCTGTTATGAAGAATTGCAAGCGATTTAAAAATCAGAAAACGGGATAATACTGGAGGAAATACAAATATTTTACCAGTAGACTCAAGAGCTCATTTTAAGTGCAAAATGTCGTGTAAACGTGTACTATTTCTGAAAAGTTCCGGGGCATTTACTAAATTTCACATCAATCTGAAATAAATTATGTGATCATCAAAAGATGTAAACTAATATTACTTTTTATGATATATGATGCAATTATAGGAACGGGCAATATTAAATTAGAAATTTTTGTAAAAAGAAAAATGACAAAAATGTTCTTTTATCAATATACATGCTGTACCCTGTAAGTACACTAATTTTAGTATTCTAGCAATTAATTGTTTTAATCGTTTTTATCGTTATATTGTTCTATCATCGGAGTACGTCCGCACGCCTGCTTCTGATAGTGAACACATTTTTTAATTTATTTGTCTAAATAATTCATTTTAGAGTTTTCGTATCGGGTTATAAATTTTTAAAAAATATCTGAGAATATCAACTGAGGTTTGAAAAAATCAAAATGTCGGTCTTACAATAAGCATTGGCATTGAACAAAATATTGATACAACTTTTTGTTCTACAAATTGCCTATAAAATCTATCGATAAAGTAGTTGTATTTCTTCCAGTATCAGCCTGTATATCATTGTTAAAATAGACACGTGCATGATTTTGTTTATATTTCACAGAAGAATATAACATTATAACTATACGAATGATTGTATGGGACACTATGGTAATTCTTAGGTATTAACACATTCTTGAAATTTTACAAGATAATTGATTAAAAGAATTGTTAAATAATCATAATGGCATAGAAAAGGCATTAATTTCGTATACTGACATATGATTTTAGGTATATAATTTTTTGCTTTTTCCCTTACCGCGATAACTAAACTAAATTAACTGACTAGTATAAATTCATGTTTTACAGGAATAATTGAGAAACTAAACTAATAAATAGTTAATCTCGTTCTACCGCATGAGCTAAACAAGTCAGCTATTATGGTATGCTAGAATTCTCTAGGAAAAATATGTAACTATATTTTAACTGTACGATTTAGATATAGTTTCTTTTAAAGAATATTGGTTTAATATAATCTTATTTCAAAATCAAATCGATTCTAGTAATATAAATCATTATAAAAGGCCAACTGCAATACTTATATTCTGAAACTTTTTTACAAAAATTCTTTTCAGTATTTTATAATACCTATTTTAAAACAGTGTATCGACGGTCGCTTTTTTGAATTTTAATTAAGTTATAAAAGTAACGATTTTAGTAAAAGAAAATAGCATATTTGCCACTTTAGTCATACACCTTTGCACAGCAACAAAGAATAACAAACTGCATAAAATTTGTCTGAAAATTGTGTGCAACAAATGCTTGTAATCTTGAAGCCAGTGTGTTTCGGTGTACCTTTACACCGTCTCCGTTTCACTTATACGAAAAAACAGTGGTGCAGTTCCGACAATTAACTTTACTTAAATTGTCACGGAGTTAATCCAATTTCCTCTACACTTCTTTACGTTTGGTTTCCTAATATTGCTCGTATGATCATAAACTGCGTTGCCTTCTCACGAATCAAAAACTCGTCGAGTTGGTTCTGTGTCTCGTATTTTGTAGAATTCAGCGTTAAAATATAACTGTTGCACGTTAAAAAGCACTAGAGACGTGCCAATAACGAGTCTTCCGTGCAGCCGTCTCTGAATAAAAATGGTCAAGAATAATTTCACGCCCGAGCAATTTAGCGTAAACGGTGTAATGAGGCTTCCATGAAGAATATTCCGCAAGCTCTGCGAAGCTAGTGTCTCTTTTCAATTCATGCGAACGTACTCGTCGCGTTTCCGAATTCGTTGGATAAGAGTTGGATTTTTAGTGACTGTTCCTCATGTGAACTTATGTTCCTTTATGAAAATTGAAGTAGTTGTTACCAAAAAAAAGAGAAAGTGAAAACAATACTTTAATAATATTCTGTGTTAATCTCATTTTGGTTTATTCTAATGAACAACTTCGTTTATAATCTTGTTTTAAATCAAGGTTCAATGTAAGCAATCTGCTGTTAGATCAACTCATACTTTTTTATTGAAATATTGTTATACACAAAAAGCTATGATCTATACGTACTATTGACAATACTTGATATTATTAGTACTACTACAATATTTATTGCACTCAACAATTTTGCAATATTACTTCTGTTATTGCTTGGTTATAAGAATACAACTAGTTTGTTGTTTTTAGTACGAACAGAAGCAGAAACGTGCTTACTACTTTTTATATAAAACTGTTGTAATTTACGTTGAAGTAGAAAAAACTTCAGAAAGGAACTATTTACATCTAAATTCGTACTGATAGTTGTAATATACTGTGTTGTAGAAAACATTGTTCAATAATTGACCAATCTGAATTTGCAAACTACTATTAAATGTGTAGCGTAACTCAAGTCATGTTACTTCCTCAAAAATGTTCATTTCGAAGATACATTCGAAGTACTTGTAAGAAGTTGTTTCATTTGCCCTGATAAAGAACTTGAAGATTTAATTTGAAATGCAGATTAGAAAACTAATTCTTTTTAGTGTCACTTGTTTTAAGTTTTCAAGGTTATCAATATGTTTCAAATTGGAAATAGTATATTTTTAAATTTAAATAAATATTTAATATTATTTATTAATTTTTAATGTTATTATAAATACTTAATAATATTTAAATAAATAGTATATTTTTTTAGTACCTATATATTTAATCCTTTGCACTCCGTTGGCTCCGCTACGGGGACATTCATAATATATTTCATAATTCCGTTGGCTCCGCTACGGGTACATTCATAATATATTTCATAACTCCGTTGGGTCCGGTAGGAGGACACGAACAGTGTGTATCTGTACTTAACCTGTTACTTCGGTAATCTCGAGTGCAAATTATTATTTATTTTTTTTTAATGTAAAATTCAGGTTTTATTTACATTACAATAAAGGTGATTCATCATAGGAGTAAAAATAAATAAATTCATAAGCACTTGTAGTTTTTTCTTTTCCAATGAGCTTCACTGCAAAAGTGTGCCAGAGTTGCTGGTAGGTAGTATCAAAAAATGTTCGGAGTGCAGAAGGTTAAACATGCATATAGTACGTACATATGCTCAGATTTGTTTCTTAAATTATTGAATGCTCGTTACATTCAAACTTCTGTTATTTCCAGAAAAAAACAAAATGAGACAACGTAATTTTCATGGTAACAGTTCCACATTACAGCTATAAGCACTAGCTGAGGAGATATTTTCATTTAATGTGCTGATAAAAATAATGCCAATCTCAGCCCTTGTTTTTGCATAAAATATCTAACTGAAAGTTCCACTGGCATGTTCGATCACGATTAATGTTTTAAAAATTCAAGTATTGTTGAAATAAATATAACAAAGATCATGTCGCCTAATGATCACATAGGTGCACAGATTTTTTCTCAGAGATTTCCAATTTTTTCCACGTTTTCGATAATAGCTATGAATTCGTATTAAATAAATATAAATAAAAATACTTGAATTACTTTCTCCATAAATTTATCCGCGATGAGGCTAAAAAAATCAGGCATTAAATTAAAATTTTCCAAATACTTTCAGAGAACAAAATTTCTCCAATCTGTCCATAACAAACAGCAATAATAAAAATCGATGTTTCAAAATTGCGTCGTCCTGTCTGACCAGAACGGAACAAAGAACCGTATTTCCAGGAAAACCTGGCCGTTCCAGAACAGTATCTCAATTACTTACCTTCAAGTGGGACGTATCAAGTACCCATCGTTCAATTAATTCATAATTTCTGGCGCGTGTGCAGGATGTCCCTGGAGCCTGTCAGACGGGTCCATAAAGGGGACACAGGTCGCCAAATATTTTATTATCCTCTCGTTAGCACATCGTCGTTAGGGAGAGAAACGTAACGTGAAATATGCAAGAGGACAGGGACGGTAGCCTGCGGATAACGCGCTGACAACGTCAAGCATAAACAATACATGGTGTCCCTTGACCTCTCTCTCTCCGCTTCTCGACGATTCTGCTTGCATGTGCTTGACTCTGACGAGCTTTAGTCACCGCCGCTTTTATCGTGGCCCGGTTACCGCGAACACCGAATCGAACACGTGACCCGACCAAACACGTAACTCGCGAACCGGAACCACGTTAAACGTAGTTACCCTCCAAACTTCAACCCCCGTGCCACCCCTATTTCACCCGAAACCGTCCTTAGTTCGCGCCCTGTCGGAGAATAATGGAGGGCCGTGTACCGAGTTTCATTGTCACCGATTGCACGGAGCCTCTGATGAAAGCATAATTACTTTCCGAGGCTTCCGGAAATTAGGATACACCGATACTACGCGCGCAGACATTACGAGTCGGTGTGCGTGTCCTGGTAAGCTGAAGTGCTTTGCCTCCGGTGATACTTAGAACGAGATTTCGCGCGCCCTACCCAATGACACTCGTTCCCGTTTAAATCGTGGATGTTGCTGTTTCCGCGCGGCCGCCGTCTTCCGCTTTCTAATTACCGCCGTTTTGCCGCCCGTCGAAAAAGAGTTACGCCCGGTGTGTCGGATGACGGGCCGCGATCAAAGGAATTAGTAATTAATTTTCAGAATTTCGCGGTTGCCGGGAAACGATGGAATTTACCGACATCCCCGGTGAATGAGAGATCTGCCGGAGAAGCCGGCTCGCCCCGGGCGATAAGAGAACGAGAGTTTCGCGCGAGATCTTGCCCTCCTTAATTACTTCCACTTTTGTTTCGCGGGGAAATTCGTTAGATGGGCTTCTATCTTTAATCGTTGTTATGAGGATTAACGGTCGGCTATGGGCGGGTGTGAAAAGTATTCGTACGAGAACTAATTTCAACAAGAATATTATACAATTCCAAAAAAATTTGCAAAACAAAGGATTCGTATAGAGTTGGTGAAAAAAGTATTGGGCCACCATATGAAACCAATTTTTACGTTAAATTTTAATTTTGAAAGGTAAATAATAATCGTAGATTCGTTTTTATCAAATATTTATTAATTCACGCTAGAATGTTTTATAACATTTTGGAAATAAATCAGGACTTATAACGAATAGAAATATTTTCTGATTCCATTGCAACGTAAGGCTCATAAAAGTATTCGGCCACTTACTATCCTACAATTAGATTAATTCGAAAAAATAGCTGTTAATACTTTCTTGCATGTCCCAGAGCTTTTGATGCAGCTTTTAATCTGTTTGATATAGATTTTATAAGATTGGTCATAATTTTGGAGAGCATTATGTAAATTAGTGTCTATTTTAAAGAAATAAATAATTCGTGGATAAATAAATAAGTGAAGGGAAAGGGGAACAAACAAGGAATGTTACAAAATAAATTTATTGAGAAAATCAATTTTTAATACTTTAGTCCACCAATGACAAGACAAGGTTCAAGTAATTGAATTGTATTGTTTATAACATGAGGTTATACTCTAGCAGTAGGAGAAAAATAAACATAGAAATAATTCTTTTTCATTATTTTAATTTTTTTTCAAGTTGGACACTGTAGAATAAAAATGGACGTTCACTGTTTTTTCTTCTTATTCTTCAAGTACGAAAAAGTTTTGCTTTAAATTAAAGAATACTATGACTAATACGCTCAAAGGCTTCATGTACTGCTATGCTCAGTAATGACCTTATGAAGCTCGCTAGGTTTTGGAAAACATGCTGAAACCGTAAAAACTTCATGTGCAAACTATTGACTGTCTGGCACACAATTGAAAGCAGCTGTTGACCAGTCGAACCTTTCCTAAAAATTTTATGAGTCTATTATTGCGTCGCAGCAGTCGATGACTACTTTCTAATGTAGATTGTGGTCTATTAATAATGACAGAAATTTCACTCAGTGTTTTACACCAACTATGTAAGTTGGTAATAATTCTTTCTACTATCCTTATACTTTTTCGATCAATGTGACAATGGTATCTGTAAATAACAACTTCTGTTCGGCACTACTGATCTCAGCAATGCTTCCAGATAAACTGACTTGCTTTGTCTTTACATTTCGTGTGACGTTTTATGTTTATATTCTACAGAACCATGTGAACTTTGAACTGTACGAATGTTTATTACACATTTAATTTATGTAAATTTGAGGATTTTCATTAACACCTTATATGCGGGGTATTTTGTACATCTTAACCTATGCGCCGCTGGCTATTTTTGGCGATTTCGTGAAGACTAGACACGACTAAAAGTCACATAACATTTCAAGTTGTCGTCGGAATTTAATGAAATTTTTTTATTTATACTCACTATTATCAGCAACTTCAATTTATTGACATTATCGCATAAAAAGTAGTTTTAATTCAACTTAAGTGCATGGAATTATCCTGACTTCTAGAAAACGCACAGACGTGGTAAAAATGGAATTTTTAGTTGGCCGCAGACAGATATTGTAAAAGTAAACACGTAATTTTACCTCGCCTGCATATAAAGTGTTAAATTGGGTTGTTGCACAGTTCCGTCCGTTAATTTCTTAGTATCGTGTCTATTAACGGGCATCATTTGCATAAAAACTGTAATTATTTTAGCATAGTTCATATGAAGTTCATTCATCAGATATCTGGTAACGTGTGCGAAGTGTTTATTTTTTGAAACTTGATTAGTACGTGGAATTATAGGAAATTCTTGTTGAAATTAGTCACTGAACGAATACTTCTTTCACTCATTGCAGGTAGATTTTCAAATTTTTTTGAGATTGTGTTTGGTACTCTAATCCCTGGGACAGTGTGAGAAACGTGGACCGTGATTCCAAATGCATATTTTTTACAGCTTTTTTATTTTCATGCCGAGGAAATGATAAAAACGGCGCCATACTTCGTCGTTTCATCAATAATCGTTTAACGAGTTCTTCGATTTCATGGTTTTGCATCCGCGGTGGAATTCTTGGAGCTACAGCTTGAAAATCAGCAGGTGTTCGTTTGATGTTATTTTCTTTTACGGGTTCGGATAACGATAGATGCGTTTTCGCGGATTGAAAACTCAAATGGACCATTGAAAAACAATCCCCCGAAGCAATCAGACGATTTGATTACGGGAAAAAGCAGAATAAACCGTTCCATTGATTTTCGCTTAACGTGCTGTCAATTATTAATACGCGGAAGATAAGCAGAATATCATCAGTGAATTCATATTTCTTTAAATCGCTTTCATTCGGAGTGTAGCGTGTTGCTCCTGCATTTTATTACTGTATATAAAGTATTATACGTTTCCCCATTTCCTGGTTTGATGAAGTAATGTGGGCTTAATAATTCATGAAAATGCAAGTCTTTTGCATTAAATTGAAGTCTCTTCGAACTTGTAGATTTTGTATGTGATATATATTTCATTTCCGCGTCTTTATACATATAATATTATAGTTACTTAAACATCATGACAATTCCATTATATTAATTACAGAATGGCTTCTCCGTATTTCATTCTCAACCACTTGAAAGTTTCGCGTACCTAGCAGGTTTCCTGTCACAGTGAAAAGTTCTGTAACCAGTCAGATTCACGAAAGCAGCTTTTTAAAAATATGTATCGCTAGGGGCAGAAATACGTATTTATTTATTTTGTTCTACCACCGTAACGTGAGTGTTTTTCAAAATCTCTTGGGGGTTAGTATTTATTTGATAAAATTGAAATTGATACGTGGGTTACTGTTGATCCACGAAGCACGAGATGTGTTAAATAAACTACAAAAGAGAATGCTATATACAGAAAAATATAATGATTATTTTGTAATATAATTGTTTTCAGGAATTGGTCTGTAATAGTAATTTATTAAATCTGTTACAAAATAATAGAAAAATGGATCGAATAAACATAATTAAGTAAAAACTTTCCTTACGTGTTAACACGTTGAATGCTGAAGTGAAAACTCCATGCTTAGTCAGACACGCTATAATTTGCTATTTTTAATATAAAGTACAGGAGAAATAAGTATTTAAGTGCCTAATCATATACATATGCTTCTTCACTACTCGTGTAATGTTGTTTCCTTAGAATTATATCAAAATCCATAATTAATTAATTAAATTAAGTGTGAGATGCCGGTCACTGGTGACCTCCACGGCAGTCGTGTTAAGAGGAGTTGGCAATTGCTGGTCGAAAGTGAGGGTAGTGTGATTTTATAGTAAGTGTTCGCTTACTTGACTGCAAAAATGTTACATGAAGGAAAGTTTTCCTAATAAGAAACTATACTCTGCAAAATTGATCTCAAAACTAATTTTTATGCCGACACATTTCAAAGTATCGTTTACTGTAATCAATCAGCACTTGTCAATATTGGTTGGAAAAGCGGTTAATTTTTGATAGGAGCAAAATGAAGTGTACGCAATTAAAATCTTTTTTAAGCTGAAATACGTTTTTTATATTAAACGAAACCGGATTTTTTAAAATGTTGACTACCACAGTGGAAAGTATTCTGTACAATACAGTGCTATATTATAGTTATTTTATACAAATCATTGAAGATATAAGCTATGATATATTTGTTACATTGTAATCGTTGCATACACTGGACCATGAAAGCATTCAACACGTCACAACCAAATAAACAATGTGTGAAAGACAGTATTGTTAAAATACTGTTTTTCATATACTTTCATTATAATAGTATTGCTTTAGAATTATTCAGTGTAAAAATATTCAGTGACAGCATATGCAATAAATGTACATACTAATAAACTCTATAAATGAATTTTTATTATTTAGATCTTGATATATATTTTCAACCTTATTGGTTGAAGCAGAAATCAAGGAGCTAAGGAGCTATACCAACGAAATGAGGATTTAATTTTTAAACAATTTCGTCTCACTTCATCGTGAGATTTGCGATGTAGTATGCAATGTACATATATTTTCTTTGTAGTATAAAGTATAGAATAGAAGAATATGTTGTCGAACCCTTTAATAATTTTATGTACTTTTTCCGGTTTATTTCAAATTTTATAATACTTATGGATGTAAGTGTGAAGACTGACCGTTAAAAGACTGTTCAATACTCTATCTCGCTCCCTCTTAGAATATCGCTACTCAAGTTACACCCATAAATATTGTGCTTGAGCAGGTGATGACAACTTCCCTTGCCTCGGTTCAGTGTACTGTCTCATTGTCAATTCTGAACGCTGTTACACTGATCCGGGTATCACTGTACAAATCTTCTCTCGTGCAGATTATCAATGAGGGACGCGTGCGATCGCCAAGTTGGCATAGTGAAAGGTCAATGGCGACTTCCTTTTAAAACAAGAGTTGCCCCATCGACTCGGGTCTCGATCGAAGCAGCGAGCAACCCTTTCATTGGTTTTCTGCCAGCGCACACTGACTTGTTGATACTTGGAGCTAGTGGCTGGGGTGAGGAGCCAGGGTCGACAGAGGCCGAGCAGGTTTTCCACGAGCTTCACCCAGGCCCGTGATCGAATATCGACGTTTCAATAGATCACCTTAAGTCGACTCTGGACGCGCATTGAATATTTATGACTTCTGTTATTGATAGTTGGCCCTTACGTGTACGCTCGAGTCGTGGCGGCGCGGCGAGCCGGTCGAAACATTCCCGGCAATTTCACTTCGGGAAACTTGCCACGATTCGTGAAACATTCAGACCGTATAATTCATTAAATTTTTTCCCGTGTTGCTTCTTACCACGTTTTAAATTGCGACGGATCGTCGATTATTCGAAATAACGGCTAGCCAACGGGTTTCCAGTAAATGAATTTTCCGATAATCGATCAATCAGAAACGAAATAAGAAATACTCGGTACAAATATACAGGATTGAATGGACTGAATAATATACGTTTATTAGGTAACAAAATATGCTTTTCATGGAGATTTGTGGAGTAATGGAGGACGTAATTGTTATTGTTAAATTTACAGTAATGTAAAAACATTTTTAGAAGCTGTTAAATCAGACACTTCTTTAACCGAATATTTGAGCATCTACTTTTTGTTACACTTTTACTCATTATTATGCAGTATCTACTGATGACCGTAATTTACAACTCAGATAATATTGATTATTTAAGGCATGTCTATTAGACGTTTTTTATTCAGTTCATCAAGTACTATCTACACCATCAATTCTGAGTACTTTTTTGAACAACCTGCACATTTGAAATTATTATTATTATTATTATTATTATTATTATTATTATTATTATTATGTAGGGTGTTAAAGAAAGTATTAAAAACTTATAGGGTACATCATACTCGTAAAATTGAACGACAAATGTCTAATAAGTATGGGTAGACAATTTAAATATTATTCAAGTTATAAACTATTATCTAAATAATTTTTTCAACACTTAATTATTTACAGCTCGGTTAATATTGATTTTTCGATTAATGTTTGTCAGGCATTTTTTATTCTGTTTGTCGAGTACTTTTTATCCTGTAATTCATACGCATATATTTCGAAAATTTCAAAGACATCTTGAAACTTTCCAAAATATGAACGGTATAAAAAATTGAATATTTGTATCATATGAAGCCCTCCAAGTACAATGTATGTACGTCACTCAACAACTTTTGTTAACATCAAATCAGAAATGATTTTAGATGATAGTTTATAGTGACTCATCCTACATATTTGTTCAAAACCTCCAAAAATTATCAAAGAACGAGCTTTTCTTTCGAAGAAGAGACAAAATGTTAATCTGGAAAACATCCTTCAAAGTGCTAATAGCTAAATTATCCACTTTATCGCATAAACTCTCGCCGTACGTTAGTTTACGCTGTCGCACAAGATTAATTTGCCGGGTGACAAGTGGCTTACCGTAACCTATTTAGCACAATAAGTCAATTAAACGTCTATATTCACGCGAAAAGGGAACTAATAAAAGATACAGTTTGAAATTGAAAATTCAATATCGTATAACAACAGATAATCGATGTCTGTTCATATACCTGTATGTCCACCATTGAATAATATTGTGGCAAATTAACAGCAATTTATATTGTAGAAGTGTCGCCAAACGATGTCTTCTGCGCAAACTTCCAAATGACGGCGCAGAAACATTCGTTATTATTTTGATTGAAAGCACCGAAACATAGCTCAAGGAGATCGTCTCGACTGTTTTCATACATTGATTTTATGGCTCCAATAACGATTTCAGGCAGTTCTTTCTTTGCTTGTATTCTGCCAACGTCCTTTCGCTTTTGCTTGCTGCCACGAGCACCAAGAGTCTTCGCTTTCCGGGCAATTTTGATGCTGAGAAACTTCACATTCTCCTGTACAAACTTTTTTCCACAACGTGTATGCCTTGCAGTATGCTGATTTTAACCATTTGCACTCCAAGCAACTAGACTATACGTTGGTAGTCAACTCCAAGGAGTTTTTTCTTAGATTTCTGAGTTACACAAAATGACCACGAAAAAGTCTTGGTAATTTCTTAGATTATACGACTTTTTTCAAACTTTCAATTTTTAATTTTTCCAACTTTAATGTTTATATACTACGGATTAGGATTAGAGTAGAATAAACATAGAGAAGTGTAAACACTCGATGACATTGATGAACGAATGCATATAAACAGTTTTATCTATAAATGATAAAATGTGGGCAGTAACACTGGCCGTAGAAGTAGAACGCCTCTAACAAGGGAAGGATCCCGATTGTCCGACTTCAATTGTGACGAGCTTTTGTTAGATGGTGGCATACAGATTCCTAATGATATATGTGAAATATTACGCGTAGACACTCGATAATTTTAATGTTATAAACAATTAAAGATACGTACTTTCAAAGCGTACTATGAATAAAAAAGTAAAATGATTTTTGGCTGATAATACGGAGGTCTTGGGATCGGAGTCTTGTTCATCCACAATATTTCTTCTTTAAAATGTTATTGCGGCAACAGCGTACATAATGCTGGATGACAATTGTCATAGACACAGTAAAAACGCAAAAAGTCTGGCCGCACGCACACATAATAAATGCTTGTTTGTCGCATTGACACTTTTTATTTTTCGTTTCATCTGGAAAAGCAACTTGATTTACGTTGCAAACTATTTCTCGCGAGGAAGTTAACTTGGAGGAACCCCATGCATATTTTAGCATTCTTGAATAAATCGGTGAAACTTTAAAATTATCGAGTGTCCACGCCTAATATTTCACATATGTACATCATTAGGAGTTTGTATGCCATCATCTTACAAAAGCTTGTCAAAACTGGAGTCGGACAATTAGGGCCCTTCTCTTCTAAGTCCCCGGGCAGTACAGCTGGTCTTAGGAGTGCAAACGGTTAACATAAATATCAAGGACTTTTTTGGAGTAGTACCCAATGATACTTATTACACCATGTAAAGAGCTAAAGCCGCGTTTACCCAAAAGCCATCGCTGAAAACGGATAATTCATCACTTTCTCCTCATTTTTTGGTAGTAAATTTTTTTTCTTCTTCACTAGCGTTTATCAATGATAAATTTTGGATGCATTCTGTAGCTTGGCAAATTTGCCATATATATTATACCATACATAATCTGTGTACCTGCCGCTTAGAGCAGTCGACCTTCGCTTCGAGTGCTAGGCATCGCTTCACGGGAAAGGATATAACTAGGTCAGTTTTACAGATTTATTTCTGAAACTTTCAGAGAATATTTTCGAAATGTGTATTCTTCGAAATAAGTGGTAACTGAAAATTGACATTGTTGAAAATTTTACAGTGGTGCCCCCTCTTTATAGCATTTGTGATTTTTACGCGATTGCGACTATTGTACATGATGGGTGTAGTGGATCAGGAATCACGGCACGGGCAAAGACAAGGACACAAGTGTAACGCAGAGAGAAGTTTGATAAAGTAAATTCCCCGTCACTTAATATACGCGTTCATGTCGTGCCAAGTACGCTACGTGATACCACCCGCCCTCAAGACTCTACGAAAGTTCTCGTACGAAATTCCTTGCCGCTTTGGAGTCTGCAGTTAACACTCTTAACACGTTGAGAAAAGACGCGAGCAATAAATAAGGGTATACTGTAACAGCCCCAGTGTTCTCATAAATTTGACACGTTCCCGTCTCGTAGGTCACTGATGACTGATTCGTCAATTTGAATCTCGTGAAATAATTGCAAATTTCCATGAAGTTTAGATTAACAATAATGATACAATGATAGTATAAAATAAGTAAATATTAAAATAAATAGATTATTATTGATACAGTAGAACTGCGACTATGCGAAAACCGGTCATTTTGTGTCAGTTATAAACTAAAATGATCGTTAGTGATAATATACGGGGTGTTTCGGAAATCGTAGTACAACCGAAAAGGAGGCGATTCCTGAAGTAAAAATGAGCAAATAAAAGGGATCAGCATTGCACATGATATTAATGCCATTTGTGAGCGAGACATGGTCTGTATCCAGATTCGTCTTGCTATGACATAGTTAAGTGAACGCATACCCGCCGAATATTCACAGTCAATTTTCTCGAAAACAAAGCCTCACATGAAAAAATTTTATTCTATATTTTCGACTTATTTTTATCTGAAAAATCAACTCTTCGTTTTTACCACGATTTTCGAAATACCCTGCATAGCTAATTTCATATCACTATGTATTTTACATACTAAAATCAAAATTATTATTTTTATTCGAAACATAGTTATAACACGAGTCATTGTGTTACTAATTATAATTCGGATAATCGAGATTCTAATGTATACTGAACGAGGAAGAAGAAATGGCATTTGAGCTCTAGAGTAGAAGTGTGAAATTTAGGACAGTTCTTCAGATTCACCCAGTATTGCCTGTCGAAAGAAGAGATGTATTTCTTGCGGACGAAGATTTTTGCGAAAAAAATCTGACATCTCATTATTTAAAAAAAGGTTCCAGGAAGGTGGTGTTAGTAACATCACTTCCCATATTCCACGGAATTTGCTCGGAAATTCGACCTTTTCCTTATTTGCAGCCTGGAGGCTTTTTCGGGGGCGTTTGGAGATTTAATACCAACCGGATATTCGGCAGCCTTGACTGACCCGGACTGCGCATACGCTAGTAAAATACGGCGTGTTTATATCTCTGGCCTAGGGAAATCCAGAGAATGATTACCCACGAGGTTTAAATTGCAAATAGACGTACGGTGAAACGGTGTCTACGCGGTACACAGACACACCGGTGAAAATCCGTACAGCGTCCCCCGTAAATCATGTTCCGGGATTAATAACTTTCTCTACGAGCTAGCAAATTTCATTTCGCAATAATGATATTCGAAATGGTGCGCGTTACGGTTATCAGTGCCTCTGATAGGACAGCTCATTAATCACTGCGCTTTATCTACTGGAGTTTTGTTTGAACGAGCGTTTCAACGAGTTTTAGTATAAAAGAAAATTAATTAATTACTAACTGTGGTTCACGTTGGTCAGAATATCTTCAATGCACTGTTCGATAATTCCTCGAAATGCGAGTGTAGAATAAAGAATTGTTGCGTACACTATTACGTAATTAAGGTTACCTTGTATTCTTTATAAAAAGTTTCCTCGACGTATAGTGGGGAAGCATTTAAACACATTAATTGTGCAACTGTTTTTATTCTATCTGCATAGACACTAATGTGGGCAGTATATTATAATTCTAAAAAGCTGTTTATAATTGAATCGGTGAGTTGACGAATAGTACAAGTCTAAAAATCACATTTTAACATGTTTGAAAAAATAGTGTCACTTTTCGTGTATCATCAATGCCATTGATTTTGTAGCGCTGTTCCAATATAAACACAGTTATGCTAACTCAGATGAACGTTCATATAGGTCTAACTATGGTCAAAGTTTCTTCATTAATTTTCAATAATTAAAACAAAACCATTGGCCTTGTACCGTTTTTCAACTCAAGCCACTTTTTACTCAGGAAATATAAAAAATAACATGATAGTAAAAAAAGATATTTATTAACTTGCTTTAAACATAATTGAAGCAGAAATTATTCCATGAAAAGTGATTGTTAAGCAAATTGTTGAACCAGTACAAATCCATGACAGATACTGTTTTTACACTCATTAAACTGAAGGGACTTCTATACATTTTGCATTTAGTTTTGAGATTGTTTGAAAATGGCTAATTTTGGATTTGTACTGTTCAATTCACCGATTCAATTAAATGTTTGTATTTTAAGGGACGTTGATTGTAAAGACCACAGCAACACTGAGTGTCGCGAGTTAAGGGAGGTTAAATCGGCGGGAATTGGTAATTGGCCGTGTCTCAGTGGTTATAACGCTTGCTTGCAAGCGGAGAGACCCGGGTTGTTTGATTCCTGATTCTCCAGTCTGATTTTTCCAATTTTTTACAATATATGTAGAATATTAAATTACTTGAAAATGTCTTAGAAGAAATGCAGGCTGTCGTCTGTAGAAGACACGAAACTGCATTATAATATAAAACCTACGTACGGAAAACATCAATTAATCCTGCTGTTCTCTTCGGGTCTATATGACCCGAAATGAAGATTACGTTTCCGTAGGTACTATGTTTTTAAATATTTCTTTCTAATATTCAATGTATTTAAATACATTTTTAAATAATTTATACTTAAAAAAAATATATATATATATTGGTGAACTGTCTTCGGACAAACAGTTAGACATACCTTAGAACTTAGAATATCTATAGTACACCGCTGTCCGATTTCGTCTAGCAAAAGTTCCGTTTAAACCTTGTATTATAATTTAGTATTAAATATAATAAAATCCAGGTCAGGGGAATACAACAAACGCAATAAGCATTCATTTTAGAATATACAGTGGAACCTTTTTAATTTGAATACCACGGAAAATTTAAAAAAGTTCCAATTATTCAAAATTCGAATTAATGAAAACTTAGTACAACTGCATAATGTATGTATACATATAAAATATAGCAAGATCAAAGAAGACATAAAAAGTGTTATATTTTATGTACACATAACATAAAATAAATAAAAATGTGATTGAGTACAAAATGAAACAAGGTAGTTAAGAACATCGGGTCATGCTAAAAATAAGAACAGTTCACATGTATCATTTAAAGAAATTTGTGATTTTTGTTTGATTTTGTTTGCTTACTTTTGCACTATGAACAAAGTCTTCCAATTCATTTAGACTATGAAAAATGATGTCCTTAACGTTGGGCTCAGCTTCAATAAATCTTCTTAGGTTTTCCAGCATTATGGCATCTTCAAAAGTAGACGGTACAGGTTCTTCTGCTACGTTATGTCGGTTCTGTTCTTCTTCATCGGAAAATTCAGGATTATGCTTCTTCAATACATCTTCGATAATCTCTCTCTGTCAGCTCTCCACAAATGGCAACACCATCATCAACATTTATATAGACTTCATAACTGTTGGGCGCAATAGACCATCCCTCATTAAAACTGATGCACGCAGTAATTTGTTTCACTTGATTCCCGGAAACAATTGAGTAAACAACAAAACGGTTCTGTACAGAATAGAGTAGAACCTCTCGTAAAATACGCTGTGGTATAAAGTTATGTGCATATTGTCACTAATGATAATTGTAGTTTGTAACTGACATAGGATGATCAATCGTCGGATGACCGCTCTTCGGATGATCGAGGTTCTACTGTACTCAGGAATTTTTCGAAATGAAGCACGATTCACGTGTGATATCCAAGCTTTGAATTATGCAAACTTGTGCTTCGAAAATTCGAATTAAATAACTTGTTATCATTGACTGAAATAAGAATTTCAAGGGGAATTTTTTATTTATTTATTTGCTTACATACGGGACAAGCCCTTTAGTATAATGACTTAACATTAAAATAAACTTAAACATAAGCATCACACATGTATAAGTACTTGAGACTAAATTCTGCTATGGTTGCTCAACAAGAGCCGAAGTAAGCGTGCGCTGAAATGACGATAACGGGGTCGAAAAAAGATTAATAGAATCTGATAAACTATTAAACTAGATTATATCAGGTTTGAATTACCCGACATTTCGAATTAACCAACGTCGAATTAACCAGGATCTACTGTAGTTCAATAAGTCTGTCATACTTATTTTGATAAGTACTGCATATGCTAAACGTTTGCAATCCCTTTCGTAAAATAGTCAGAATATTGGTCCTAATCACTCAACGATATCATGATTTATGTAAAAGCGGAAGTGCATGTTAGTAGCGACGGTAAAATTATTCATCCAGCCGGCGAAGGATTTCCACATGTCCGTTGTAGTTACTATTAAAAGTCAAACGTCCAGTGCGAGTATCAAGAAAGCCGGAGAGTGGTTCGTATCGACGACAAGCCACTCGAGGAACTATTCGGAAGTTGGACGATTCCGAGTTGATCGTCGCCGATCGACGAAGAGGCGTATCTCTTCAATTTATTCCGGAGCAACCGGCTTTTGTTGTAAGCGGATTCGAGAGTCCGTCCATTTGCCGGCGGAAGAGTCTGCTACGGATAGAATTCATTCTGCTGTGCATACTATCGATTATTCTCGAGTCCCATTCACCGCTCTTACGTGTCGTTTTGACTTTGAAAGCCTACTGCCTCCTACTCTCTGTGTCCCGTTCCGTTTGCTTGTTGATCGCTCTGTGTACATGTACGTGTACGAGACTCACTACACTTGACCAATTGGAAATCGCTTTCATCGTTGTCCACTGCGATCATTATTATTATGCATGATACCGCTGGTCCTCGTAAAACGATCGTTTTCGCCGAAACTTTCCAGCGTTTTCATCGTCCGCTTCGCGAGTACATTTGTGACGCGTATGAAGAATATTAAAATGTATATAGAGTCAAATTAGGAAAAATTTCTTTGTTCTAGCAACCCGCCATTGTGTAGAACAATACAACGGAAGTTGAATACAGATCTAGAGGTAATACTGACAGAGGTTTCTGGGTTTTACCCGTGTCTGATCGACGGATTATTCTGACGTTTCGTTAACGTTGTCGGCTTCATCGGGGTCTGAACATGCACTGATGACGTTGTGCGTTCGATGGTTTACGTTTACGTAAGATCCACGTGTTTACGTTCCACCTCAATGATCAACAACAATCACCACGATCGTCAATAGTCATCGTCACGATTGCCAGCTGATCAATTAAAGCATGTGAAGGGTGTCTCAGATGAGGTACAAGCGGTGACCTGTATCTCTGCTGATGTTGTTTGGGTGTTTCATTATTTCTATGTTTAAAGGAAATATCCTTTAGGTTCTGTTATTACTTTAGTTATTTGTTTAAAGTATGCCGTGTAAAAGTCTCAAAAATCTTGTGAGTGATACTAACATTTGATTGTACATTGGAAAAAGTGTACCTTGTTTTACATAGTTGCATTGTAATTTAGAATTAAATAGGGAAGGAATACAAAATATTCTACTTGTTTTGTGTATTCTTATAAATCAAAATATAATTTTCTTCTATTAGTCTCTAGAATGTAAATAATGGTACATAGTTTCTGCGAAATGCGTTTGTTAGGTTTTTCTTCTTAAATGTACGTGTTTTTCCTTGATACCACAAAACTAATGAAATGTGTAACCACTGTGATCCGTAACAAAAGTGCTAAAAATTATCTGGAACAAAGTACGCAGTATAAATAAGTGCATAACTTACAGATGCCTGTCTATCTGGCCTTTATGTTTAATGTATACTCTGTACAAATAATTGCTACTTTCTTTGAGTAAACCATTTATTATATTTTTATAAAGAAAAATTGCAATAAACAAATTCTAAAAAAGCACTGGCTCTCGTCCGATCGCCGAAGTTAAACTATTCTGAGCACAGTCAGTGCTAAGATGGGTGACCATTTTTGGAATCCATCCAAACTATACGTCCTCCGGCTAAATGACCATAACAGTCTTTGCACTTGCATAGATAACAGAAGAATTTCCACTACTATGCCTAGCTCAATTTAAAAATTTACTCATATAATGCTTTTGCAGCACACTCTAGAAAATGTAGAATTCTGGAATTAACCCATTCACTGCCATGAGCCAATGATATTTAAAATTATTAAATCCATTGAAAGGCAAGAAAAATCTATAGAATTACATGACAATTTTCGGAAAAGAAGCGTTGGTACTTAATGAGTTAGTAGATGTTTAAAAGATTGTGATTTCTTGTGAGACTTCGGTGTGTATGGAACCCTATGAGCCACTTTTCGGGACAGCGCATGCAATGGGAGTAGCAGCGCGCGAATTGATCGGATCGATGTTAACCCTTCCGGCAAAAGATGTCTCGTTACATCTAGCTAACAGCGCGTGGCTGCATCGCCATGTTGCACTTTCAATCACCATCACCGTTACCACGAAACGAGGTCGATGATTCTCCCGCATTTTCTACCCCTTGGATCTCTCGCACCGACTTTACGGGACGACTACTCAACCTTACAATTAGCCAAGCGGAAGTGGAAATAACAGAACGCCTTGCAGTTTGTTTACAGTATAAATGTAATTTCTGCAAGAAATACAAAGAATCCCTTTCTGCAGCATTTAGGTGGTCTCTCAGCTTACATAAGCACCATGGAGCTGAAATGTGTGTGTATTTCCAAGAAGAACAATGTTTAACGAAAATAGCTATATGTGGACGTAAACTTTACGTGGAAATCTTGAGTAATAATTATGAATTGCGGGAAACATGAGAAAGTTAAGAGATAGATGGTAATCTTACATGTTAAAGACTTTTTATGTATTTATTGTAGAGGGCTGGTCACTTGAACAGCTTCACTAAATTGTTTATTATACTACAGGTAATATAATAAAGGAAGATAAGTTTTGAACAAAATAGGGTAACAATGTACCCTTGTAGTATAATTCATATGAATATTCATAGTACTATAAAATATGGAATTATGTATATTTTCTTTATATACATTTTGAATGAATAGTAATCTTTTCTTTGTTCCTTATAATTTAAAATACTCAATGAAGAATCGATTAATACAGCTAATGCAAGTATTTTTAAGTTAAAAATAAATTAGTTTACTAACTTTAAATTAGTTTCATTCATTTTCTTAACACGTCGACTGCCATTGGGGTCACCGGTGACCGGCACCTCAAATTTTCTTTCATTAAATAACTGATAATTCTTATAAAACTTTGGGGTAATATTAATATTGTAATAATAGTGTAAGGTGATACTTATGCACTCAAAAAGTAAAGTATTCCTTTCTTTGACGATTTGTGTTTGAAATAGGAAAATACATCATGTTTGTCTAGGTATGGCAGTTTTCACTGTGGCATTCAACGTGTTAATATCTGTTCTAATTCTCCCTTTATGTTTCTTTTCCATAATGTTTAACGTCTTAAAATAGATTATTTATTAATTACCTTATCAGTTGTATTATTTTATTTTGCAATTTCTTGTTTCTGATAGCCTTCATCCTTCAATGATTTTTGCTTCACCAATTTTTTCAAAAATCAACGAGACACAACGTTCCATATTGTTGCTAACAATAATTATTATAATTACTGATTACAACAATATCTTCTGAACCACACTATTTTCTCATAACAAGTATCGTTGAGTTTCTTTGAGTGCCTGGCAATAACTAACGCAATTACGTAAGTAAGGCTATTCACGTTGCGAAATTGAAATTGAAATTAATTGCGAGATTCTAAAAATATTCGTAATTATACACAAGAATACAAACGGTTGCTACCTGTTGGTGCATACAAAAAATGTTTCCACCTTATAATATAAAAATTTCTCACAAAATATTCTTCTGCTTGTTTAAAGCAATATATTTGTAACTGAGACTATTCAGGTACTATACCAAATTTAAATTATAATTAAATTACGTTATAATGTGGGTTTTACAAATTGATGTCAGTTTGTTCAAAGGAATTTAACAAGAAACTTAAAAAGGGAAGGAACAGAAAGTATTAGATTTAGTTACTGGGTTGAAGATTGCCCATACAAAACTAACTAATTATAAAAGGATAAAAAATAATCTGCCATTTTATGACATTTGTAATATTACTGTAATAGTAAAACACTTCGACTTTTCTCATCTTGTTACACAGTTTAAATTTCATTGGTACTATTTTCATTATTAATTTCGTTCTTGAATAAAATATTTCTGATTCTAATTTTTAACACCTTCTATGTATTCATTTGTCGCGTAAAATATCAAATTGTTGATACTACATTCTTCAATAGGTAACACAAATATTAACTTACAAAATTGTTAATAATTTGACACTTACAAATGTTACTAGTAGCATCGGTAAACACAAACCTCAGTGTTCTCTGGTATCGACAGAATGTAACGCAAAAATATGCAATGTTGCAATAAAATTAGGAAATATAATAATAATAAAGATACGATAACATAATAAAAACAACATAAACTATAATATATGATGTTTCACAAAGCTTAGCGCTTTTACTTGCATTCTGTTATTTAGGTTTTCATTACAATTTCCGTTTTCATAACTGGAATTTAAACTCATATTCTAAAATTCTATTACCATATGAATAATTCAATTATTTCACAATCCTTCACACGTGCTTGATTAATTGTTTAAATATTTCTATGCAGGAAAGGTTCACTGCCAATATATGCAAATGATGTAAATTTTGGAATTCGGCTCGTTTGAAAACTATTATTAGTTTGCTGTATTCATTCGCCGAGATTCAAAGGGAATCCCTTATATTAATTGTGGTACGCCTATCGTTAATTGTTGAACGTGTAATTGGGCAGATATGGCTCTCTTATTCATTGGAACTCGTTTAATTATTGTACAAATGTTGTTCAACGCAGTACACAGCAAAAATAAGCTTATATTCCGTTTCAGCTACTTATATGTTCTTTTTTAATTTTTACAAATTGCATTCAACTTTGTTAACTTGCACAATTATTCGTATTTTCAATATCCGTTGCCACAACAAATTGGTTAATGCATTTTCATAAGTCCACTAAACTTAATGTTATAATGATTTAATAATTTATGGTTTTTATATACTGCAGAATAGGAAAAGTGTTTTTAAATAAATCTAATTACATCTTTTACGTTTCATGAAGCTACATCAACTTGTAATTCACCTCAAGGGTATATATTAATTTAATTACACCAGCGCCGTGGTCTTTAATTTAGCTCATTGTCAGTCTCAAACATGCTTTTTTAAATATAATTTAATATAAAAGATTTAAGTTTTAATCCGAGTGGCATTCCAAACATGTCTGTTACAATTAGATGCATCCAAGCTTGTAGTAGTGGTACAATACAATAATGTCGATAACAAATTTAAAGTTCGTTACTGTTTACACGCAAATCAAACATATGCATAATATCTCAGTGAAGCTTTTGTTTGATTGCCTGGGCTATATGAGAACTGTTGCTTAAAAAATAATGTTTTAAAATAACTGTAGTTTCTGAAGTGTAGACATAGCCATCTGCATGCATAGCAAATGTTAAAACTCGAGTTTTTTTAAAGTATTTTTAAATAAAAAATTGTTTCAGATTTTTAATTTGTTTTTTTTTTCAAATTCCCCTGATAGGAGAAAATTATTGTTTTTTTACGGATGGTTTCATGTTTTCAGTTCAATCATTTCAATAGGAAACTCACGTGTCACAAATATTAGAGTTTGGAAAAGACAAAATAAAAACTTGAGTTTAATGATTCTAGGGAACAGAGGCGGCAATATTAGAATTTTTTGACAAAGAAGCGTATTTAGATTTTCACATTATACGTCGTGACTGGGATAGACTGCTTCCTAAAACGGTATAGTGCGATTCAAAATTAGGAAACCTCCATAGTGCGCTTCCAAACAACAGGTTTCGAATGCAAGTTCGAACTTTCGAAACAAAGGTCTTCGAAAAGTGGTTTTCGGTGATAGACGCAATTTGAAACAAACGGCTTCAAACTATAATCTCGTTAGTCGTATTCAAGAACCTCAGGCTTCGGACAACTATTCAACTGTAGTAAAGGGCACAATGCATCGTTCTTCTCGTCATTGTTAGTCAGTAAAAGAGTTTGTTGTTAACCGAAATCGGCAACAGCGTTTCACGTGCAATCATTGCTATAGTAAGTGGTCAATATCTTGCAGTTCGTGGCCGCATTGATATTGTGGATCATTTGTTAAACCTATTGCAAATGAGAAGGCAAGATTGTAGTGCCGTGATCTGCATCTGTTGATCGTTATTATGATTTCGCGTTGAAGATTTTTGTTTGCATATCACGGTTTTGCTTTTCGATTGTGATAGTTTCTCAAATAGTTGACTCCTTTGGTTAAACCTCCTTTTTCGATGACATCATAGGTGTTTTTGATTGCTATTAATTTACACCCCTGCCCATAAGTATTAAGACACTTACGAAAAGTGAAATAAACCTGAAATATTACTATTTAATTACTAAAATCTTTAAGAATTACTATGAACTTTGATACCTTCGACCAGCAATTTTCAAACGGTGTGCCACGAGAAGTCCACAGGTGTGTCTAAGATTTTTTAAAACAAGTTAATGTAATGTGGCAGCAATGATTAGAAATAACCATCGTGTACCAACGACGAAAAAACTTATAGTTTCGTTGCCATACTAAAACAACGCCAAGGTCAGGTATCTCATTAAATGTATGTAAAGCAGAGGAAAATAATAAATAACTGTTGTTCTAAATAATTTTGGGTAGTATTTTTTTTATTATAAAGTATCATAAATAAATGAGGTTTTAAAAAGAATTTTCAGAAAGGAAGTTGGTCGAAATTCTTTTCACATATCTTTAAATGTCATTTAATGCACAGTGCGAGAAGTAGTTACTTTATTGCCACTTTGGAGCAAAAGCAGATAAAAATAGTTTTGTATAAATCAGTCAGAAATGTATACTTTTTTCGTCAGATCGGCGAAAAAAAGTAATATATTTTTTGGTGTACTGTAGAATTCCAGTAATTAGTTTATGTGTGTCGTGAGATGAAGAAAGGTTAAAAAACCTTAGACCAGAAAGAATTAAAATTTTTAACAATTATTATGTAGTTTGATACCTTACACTATAAAGAATTCGTACATTAAATATTACATCAGAGATCCACCAGTCATATGTAATAAAATTAAACTTTCTTTTAGCCCATACATGTATCCTCTGCGTCTTTCGATCACTGCCTTAACCAATTTTGTCATTCGTTTTAATAGTTTTTCTATTGTATCAGTCGTTCTCTGGTCTCACGCATATTTTAAATGATTCCACAAATCAGATTCAGATTTCGAGCACACCTCTCGGATTCTCCGATCTATTTCATCCCATTTTTAACACTTTGAGAGCCACGCCACCCATATCTAAGTGACACATAGGTTCAATCATTATTTATTTGACTGCATATAGTATTAATGAACGTACATAATAAAGTCTAATAGAACCAGTAAAAGAATGACAAGAGTTACTGATATTATTGATTAAAAATAGTAGAATTTATGGTTATATTCATTTTGTACAAAAAGTTAGAAATTTTGTCATTTTCAGGTAATGCAGCGTAGCACTTAAAGTGTTAATAATTCAATTACAATAAATAGAAGACCTAAATATATAAATAGTAAATATATGTACCTGAATATATGTTTTTGCAATGTATGATCTTATAAAACTAGCGTAAGTTCTATAATCTGGATCAAATACACCTTTCGTGTGAGATCAGGAGGTGACCTAATACTTATGGACGGTGGTGTAGCCGATTTAAATCTGTGGTTGTGTCCATATGTTGCGAAACAACATGTATTGATGTCGTCAATACCATTTGGAAAATTACTATGAGCTTATTGGAAATGCTGATTTCATCGTGAAAATTCCTGTAGCGGAGGATAATAATTTTCATATTCGAATATTCTAAAATTTGTAAAATCGAAATTGGCAATGCGATATAGGAATTGGAAAATCGTGAAATTCTGATCGACACGCCCGACAGAAAATAATGATAACTCGTACGTAATTACGGGTCACGGTCGCATAGGGAGGCAATTTCACGCGTATCATCGTGCGTGTCCTAAATTCCCGACAGCAGTGGAAACCAATCCAATCACACAGAATTCCAGCGGTGACCGATTTGGTAATACCAAGGCAGCTCTTCGAGTATAGATGCTCATTATTCCTTCCTCCTTCTGCTTGACGCCACCTGCATATCTCTCTTGACCGATAAACCTGAAATTCCACGACTGACCACTGGGCACAGAAATCGTTTCTATTATGATTCAAAAAATCCGTTTCTTACTAATAACACTTTAGCTGCGAAAGACGTGCACAGCGTATCTGTTGTCAGCGTGTACAATTTGTTATTTCTTACACTATTAACCCTTTCACTGCGAAAGGCACATACGCCTTGGAAAAGAGGAGTCTTATGTGCTAACAGTCATTATAGTGGCTTGGAGAATTAGTTGTACGTTCCGGATAATGTATAAAAATCCAGAGTCCTGTTAGAAGATAAAAATAGATAATAAATAATAAATAATAATATGGAGAATATAGAAATAAATATTAAACCACGTTTAATGGGACAAAAAATAGAACGCAATAAGAAAAATGAATAAAAGGAATCGACCCTTGTTGTTCAACTATTGTTATTCCGCATACAGCGACTGATTTCTATGGGAAATGTGCCACAGTCAAAGGGTTAAAGAAACTATAGTTTACATAAAAGATGTTTGATTCAAAGGAGCACATACAACGATACAAATTTCTATTTAAATTATTCTTTTATGACATTTGATGATCATGTTTACCTCTTTAGACGGAACTATGTTGGTTTATTACAGATAAACTCATATAATGTTTAGCAATGACTTGAGTATTTTATTTAAAGAAATCTACGGGACTGTTTACGTTAAATGAAACTTTCTTGTTAAAGAGTTTGTTGGTAAAAAATTTATCTTTCAGTTTTTCATACAGTCAATTTATTATTTATTTTTAATAGGGAATAACATTATTCTTCTTCTAATAGTTGTAAAATAAACATTCTTATTTTGTTAGTTAGACAATTATCGGTTCTGGAATGTATTTCAGAAATTAGTTATCATGAAATAAAGGAGTGTGTTATTTAAAATAAGATTTTGAACAACATTGTGTCAAATATACCTGTAAATGTTCGAACATATTATATTTCTATACATTTTGTTGGAATACCATCTTCGATCTTAGGTTTGATCTCATTGCCAGTAATTAAAGAGATTCTATACATAATTATCAGAAGATATACGAAAACTGATACTGAAGTTAAGAAAAGAGAAAAAAATTTTTTCGATAAATAAAAATGTATTAAGTAAGTAATATCAGACATGTTCATGAGCAAGTCCAAAATTGAACAGTCAAGTGCCCACTATACTGATGGAAATACAAAATATACTTTTAAAACCACTTCATTATGAATTTCTGTCCTTGGCTAATTAAAATTGCATTAAACATGACTATTATCCTTTAAAGTAATGAATTTAAGTGTCCCTAACATTTTCATTTAGAGAAAAATTTACATCATCATTTTTAAACCATTATTAAATATACTCAGTATGAATTCTTTGGCTGAATGTAGAGTGGTCAACTATCTATTTTTTTTCTTCAAACTTATAAATGGTCAATTATTACAACTGATTTATTTTTATGATCCCTCAAGAAAAGTTAGAAAACGACATGTATTATATTTCATTATACTACCGTAAAAACTAAACATGGTACAAGCGATCCAATGAATCGAATATTAAAGTCAGCCAATACAGTTACGAATAAAAATGACTTTTTCAGTGGTTGTATCCATTGTTTTCAAAAATCTTTACTCAGAACATTTCGCACTGTTTATATAATCCTAAATTATAAATTCTTTGTGATTGCATTTATGTTTAATTTTTATTTTTACTTTCTTACTTTATATTATGTTGCTGCGATTGTTTTTTACTTATTTTTCTCATTTGTTTTTAATTCTTACTTATGTATATATACTGGGTTTATACCCGTACAATCTACAAATAAATAATTTCATTCTATCTCCTTCAATATCAAACAATCCATAGAAAAGAAATATGTATTTAATACCTCACTCAGTTTTAGAGATATTAGCATCTTAGGTTATTAGCGTGTTAGATAGTCTACTCCCAAATTTAGGAAAACAAATATATTCTGTTTTGTTACGTAAACTTTTTATTTGCTTTATCTGTGTGTGGTTGTAGCTTGAAAAATTCGAACATTCACAATTCAAGTATTCCGCATTAATTAATTCCATTGTGGTGTGAACGTTATTGTATCTGCAGCTACGAAGCTCTTTAAATTACAGGCACAGAAGATAATCGAATGATTTCAGAACGTAATTGCACACGTTTGTTTCGGTGATCCGCAGATTGCGTTCACAAATTAAACGTCAACAGAAAGTGTAAAAAAATCAAGCAACGTTTCATTAGGAGTAACGATAGCCGTTTGGTAATTACGAATCGCGGCCCCAAGCTGATCCAGTTTCGCGTATTTTGCTGCGTGCATGCGAAATTCCCAAAAGCACTCCTGTCCAATCCAATCCGATAGGATTCTATCGACAACCGATACGATAAGGCCGACAGACTTTTCGACGTTCCGGAAGACTTTCCGTCCGGTTCCGACTGCTCCGAGTGTTTCTCTGCTAGCTGAACCCACTATCGATTTCGTCCTCTTAATTCCGATTTCACCCTTGTTTCTCTCACGGAATTCTCGAAAACTTTGTGCACGGAGCGTAATAAATTGCGACCGTAATACTATAAGTTACGCGAGGGATTTATGCGACAAATTGCCAACTATGTAACATGTGATCGCAACCGTGAAAAGGATTTTGAATACAGACGAAAAACACGAGTTGTAGCAATAATGTTAAGCAATCGGAAAATTTTCTCGGATTTTTTAATCAAATGTTTATATCTTATTATTGTAGATTGTGTAATTAATTACAGGGCGTGGGGCTAGGTAAAAATGACCTGAATAAGAATTACAGTTTATTAAGACGCGATAATATCAGAATATTATAAACAGCTCTGACAAAGGATTTCGTCGAAAATTACAGACTTAATTTGCAGCTGAATTAACACGTTCCATCACCTTTTACAAAGACAAAAGGAGAGTGAACAGAGGACGACAGATGTGCTAATTACGTCAATGATCGCTTAGCAAACTAAACGACTCAATCGATCAGTAAGTTTATTGCAGAGAACGTGTAATATTCAATAGTTATTAATAAGTTTCATTTATTTCTTAATTTTCTGTGTGTTGATCGTTTATTATGCCTGTTTTCCATCCGCCAACTTATTTGTACCTCTCGAAAAGAATAGTGAAAACTAACTGATAATTTTCGACAGTATTTTACAATCAACTTATTCTAATGTAACGCCTCAAAGAAACCGTGGATAGGATATTATAGTTTATATGAAAATTTTTAACCGAAATCGCACCTAATTTCAAAGTAATTAAAGAATTGTTTAAGATAATTTTGTTGAATTGGTAACATTTATAAGTGATACAATAGTACTTTATATACTTTACAAAAATTGCTATTACTAGAAGAAACAATGTTTGTTAGTGTTGACTTGAGCACAACAACACACTTAGCGTAGTCTTACGGCACACCAGTGTAGCAACAGGACATTTAATAGACTGCTTACACATTACAAATATTTGTCATTTACGATACGTAAAAACGTTTGATAAAGGACTGTAACGTTCTTGGGCGTAAATACAGGATGTTTCAGAGTTATAAGTCGAAAA
This sequence comes from Macropis europaea, assembly GCA_916610135.2. NCBI lineage: Eukaryota > Metazoa > Arthropoda > Insecta > Hymenoptera > Melittidae > Macropis > Macropis europaea. Next base: position 19,656,029 of record OU744349.1, read on the forward strand.
GATAGACGAAATAAGTTTATTAAATATGTGTCCGCAAATTATAAACTGTCGAAACGTTTCTCATGTTGTACCTTAAGTTCTGTATACTGCAATCTACAAGTACAACTTTCTCGATTGACGTATTAGCACTATACTTGTAAAATTTTTAATGCATAAATGCAAAACATTTTCTTTAAATATTTCTTTTATATCACAAGGCATACATAGATAATAGAGATGCTTCAGGTTGGGTTAGGTTGGGTTGGGTTATGAAACAAGAAATAAAACTACGAAACGGCCTGTATATTATAAACAATGTGTAATATAAATCTTCAGGTAAAATTATTTAATAAATGTATGACTCTCTGAAGATAAAAGGAAAGAAATAACAAAAAATTTAACTAACACTTTGATGGCTGCTGTCATGTACACGTGATATTATTAATTTAAAAAGAATACTTGTAAAATAAATAAATAATCAGATCTAGCATTCATGAGAAATAAATATTCATGTACGAATTAAGCGAGAATTGTAGAATATTCAATATAAAGAGAATCACGTAGGTTGTGTTACTTAAAAATTCTTGCAGAAATAGTCGAAGGTAATAATTATTAGCAAAATTTTTGCGACCGTTAGAGTGTTAACAATCCAATAGTCAGAAATATAATTTAAATATGTTTGTTAAGATATAAACTTTTCTTGGTAGAAAAGTACTTGCCAAATATGTTGTTGTTTGTGAAAGTATGCTTAAATCAAGTAGTCATCTGGCTATATAGGGGCCTAATCTACTCGTTCTGCGTCTGAGCATAGAGTGATTTGATCTACTTGCTCCGAGTCTGGCTATTGGCACGACTTGACTTTCTCAAGAATTTCTTTGTACTGAGCAAACCACTTCTAAGTAAATATAGAATAGTTGTCATAAAACCATGTTCACTATTAACTTTTCCAAAATCTTCCTTATTATTATAGCAAAAGAATATTATTTTGTTAATACAGTAGATATAATAATATCGTTTTGAATGCTTTCATTACGATTGCCACTTCTGCATTCATACTTGCCACCACTAGTCTTGGTTCATCCATTTTGAAGTTCCCTTAAAATTTACAAATAAATTTAATTCTTAACCAAATTTGAAGACAAAGTATATTTCGAAAAGTATTTAAAATTCAGTCTGTACATTAAGTGGACTGGATGTAGAATTTTTTAAAGTATTAGCCTGAAAAATGAACCCTAAAGAATCGTTTGGACAATTTTCATGAATTTTTAATACTTTGACTGCCATGTCACGTATATGTGGGTGACACTTACACTGAATCATTACTTATTTGATGATGTATAGCATAATAGGTATATTTAATAAAATCGCACTGAAGCAGCGAAATCTGATGAAAATTACGAATATTATTGATGAAAGCGTGTAGAATTTTAAGTTATATTCATTTTGTATACAAATTTATAAAGTTAGCTAATCAAGCGCGGCAGTCAAAGTGTTTATGATATATAATAATAATCTAGTGTACTCTACAGGCCCTATTTAATATGTGGAAAATAGTTAATACTGGTTTCAGTACTTAAGTAATAAAATAATTATACATAAACATTTTTCCGATTTGACTTTGATTCTGAGGTATACAGTTTTGTATTTCAGTGCTTTGTTTAATATACTAATATTGTATAATTGATTGAAATTGACTATCGATGCAATTAATACTTGAACACATTGGAACCATACAAAGGACGATGGTAGATGCTTATAAAACTGCATCGGGGTATAAATAATAATTTTAAACGTCTTCCTGAATGCAGCCACAGATTGTTAAAAAAAAATACCTCATTATCACTCGAAAACAGGATAAAACTAGACAAATGTTTATGTCAATGTACATCGTTGCTTTCAAGCATTGAACACACCCTTAAAGCTTTCCTCGTATACTAAATTACACCCTCTATGAAACATGTACAATGTATTGCTATAGGTATATACATTTCAAACACTACTATATTCTGCTAAACTTTAACGTTAAAAATTGAAACTAAAAATCATTAGTCAGTTGCTTATTAAACTCATGCCACATAGTTGCTGTTTGCTGAAATCCATATCTATCATATGTAAAGAAGTATCCTACGTATATAACATAATATGCATATATCCAAGTATTTACTTATCAGCATATAGATAACATGTGGATGTATTTCTGACTCCGAAAGGTACTCCTATTCTGCTTCCGGGCTTCAGAACTACCGCCTGACACAAGGATTTCTCTTCTGCATAGCACTTATCTATCATGTGTCAGGAAGGTGATAGAGCATTGTCCTTTCAAGGTTGACAGGAACTCAATGACTCGTTAACAATCGGGATACACGAAAGTGTCTTGGGATTTCTTTTTTCCAAACAAGGAGTTCTATCATCCTGGGAAATGTAAATCATGTGCGCCGGTTGCTCCCTCGAATTTAAAAATCATATTATCTTGGCGCTCTCACTGTATTTTCTCTGTTGTTCAAACATAAAGCTGTCCTCTTGTATTAACATACTAATTGTACTCTAATCGATTTTTAGATTGTATATTTTATATCTCTGTGGATAATATTAAGTTTAATCAGTTAAATTATAAAGAAACATTTATTTGTATTCATATTGTAGTTTCTGTCTTCAACATAAAGATGTAGGAAGGTTTTTGAGGCAAATCTGCAAATTTGAACTTCAGAAATGAAAAAGAATTTCATTCACGTCGCTAAGTTAATTTAATGAAACATCCAGTGTCATTAATTACGTAGGATTTGAGTGCCCACAATGTCCAAGTGTAAATGGACTTTTAATTGAATTTTTTTGCAAACAATCCTGAGTCCTTTTATGTACAAGCTAAGCTTTTCGTATTAGCTTAAGCCTACTACGATTTAATTCGAACGAAGTTATTGTTTAATTCTGTGTGTACTACGTTTATCGGCAGTTTATGTGCTTGCACCCGTCGCATGTTTATATGCGCGCTGAAATTTCAGCACGCGTCCAACCGAATAACTTTGTTTTAAATTTCGTTCACGCACGCTTAAATATAATATGGAAGGGAGTTTGTTATTTGAGAATGATAAGAATTTCATTTTTTTTAAACAAACTGCTGAAAAGTGGTTAAATGCAGAGATGCGTGACATGTAACTACAACTGTGAATTATATTTCGAGCTTAAAGAGGGTACATGAAGGAATACTTCAGGAATAGATTTATACGCAAACATACATAGTACAAAGTTGTTATTTATTTCTAACTTTGCTTCGCCTTGAAGCTGTAGCGAATGTTCTCTTTCAGTAATTGCGTTAACATACTATCGCGCTAGAAAGTTTCTAAGAAATCAGCACAATACCTAAGTTTGTCCAGAAAATAAGTAAATTAATGGCTGAAACCGAGTATTGAATCTAAATTACAGGAAGACGGAACTCGTTCTGACTAGGAAGCAAGGTCAAATTTATATATTTTTACAATGTTGTGTTATTAAGTTGTAAGTACGTAAAAAATTACAGCATTCTATTTAAAAAAGTAGAGATAAAGGATAAGGAGAAAAAACAGGGAACGTCCACTTTTATTCTACAGTGTTCAATTTGAAAAAAAAATTAAGGTAATGTAAAACAATTATTTCGATGCATATTTTTCTCCTTCTGCTTAATTAGAGTATAACCTCACATTATAAACAATACAATTCAATTACTTGAACCTTGTCTCTTTATTGACAGGGTAAAGTATTAAAAATTGATTTTCTCAATAAATAAATCAAAATTTGGTGAACATGCTAATATTCAAGAATATTATTTTTAACAAGAAGGTTAGTCCAGGAGGTATCGCAGATACAGTGTAGCGATGCCCCATTTCTTGGGGCCATGTGTACCCCTTTCTTCGAATGTTGGCACAACCCTCCATCCAATGAAAAGTGTACCAATTTTGAATTTTGTACGTAAGCGCCACCTACGAAGACAAAGATTATTACGTATGTATCGAAAAACCCTTTGTTACCTCCGAAGCACCAACGAATAAACATCTAAACAGCATTACACTCCTGCCTATCATCTACATAGTTTTAGCAATTAACACGTTGATAGCCGTAGAAGTCACCGGTGACTGGCATCTCGCATTTAATTTAATTAATTAATTATGGATTCTGATGTATTTCTAAGGAAACTTAACATTCCACGAATAGTAAAGAAGATACGTATACCATTAGGCACTTAAATACACACTTCTTCTGTAATTTATGTTAAAAGTATCAAATTATATCGCGTCTGACTAGACATGGCTCTTTTCACTGTGGTATTCAATGTGTTCAAACCAGTCTCCCACAATTCAAATGAGACTTTTGCCTACGTAACTCACAATTCTAACGTGGCCGTAACACATTGATTTATGTTAGAGACAAAGCTTGTCGTTCGACAGAATACTATCCTTTATTTGAAGGGTAAGAAAAAAAAATAGGAAACGTCCATTTTTATTTTACGGTGTTCAACTTGAAAAACAATTATTTTGCTTATTTTTCTCCTGCTGCTTAATTAGAGTATAACCTCGTGTTATAAACAATACAGTTTAGTTACTTGAACCTTGTCTCTTTACTGGTGGACTAAGGTATTAAAAATTAATTTTCTCAATAAATCTGTTTTGTAACATTCCTTGTTAGTTCCCCTTACCCTTCATTTTATATCTGAAATAGTGTTCGCTCAAAAGTATCCTACTATTTTTTATTTATATTCTAAATCTCAATATAACCAGCTAATCAGAGGCTTTGCCTGTATTACACTTTAGCGTGTCTAACTAAGCGAAAGACGATCTTGAAGCACCTAGTTTTGGTGTCCCAACAGTATTACAAAGCGTTTCTAACAGACCAATAGCTCCGTAGCAAAGATCAAGTACCGTGAGATCTTACTTCGTCCAAACTATACGCGTCTGATATTGCTCGCTATTGTTCGAAAACGCAGAAGTAGACGAAGCAGTTACCGTTTGTTTACGACAACGGTGGCCCCAACAAACGGAACAGAAGCACGTTTCGCGGCTCGTGGTCGATGCACTGGTACAATCTCATTTGCCATGGCGCTTGGTCTCATCTTCACCTCTCAGCTCAATTCGTTAGTGTCTGGTCAATTAAAGTGTAGACAATGCTGCGCGAGACAGCGGCACCCTCCTTATACGTAAACTTGCTAACAAAGCGCAAAGTGCAGCCACAGATGCCGCGCGTAACTTCTTCGGCAACAAGCGACGGATAACATCGTAATCCTTTGTTGCATAATGCTTGTCGGAAGTAGGAAAAGACGGAGAGGACAGCGTGCGGTTCAAACACAAACGTAACTCGAGATTGATAAGGAGCAACAACGTTTCCAGTTCCTCAGTGAATTAACGAGCGGCGACAATGGAGATCGAGTTGTCGCTGGAGTTCGCGATCGAAACTTAGAATTTAGTTTCCATCGACGATCGAGGGAAAGTAGATAACGTGAGCAGAGCATTGATTTGAAATGGACGGGATGGGGGTTCTGTTTTCTTCTTCTTCTTTGTACGTAACCCCGCATCGACTGCTACAGGGTGCGATGAAAGTTTGGCAACTTTTGAGGCCACTGTCATCTAACAAAATTTGTATTAACAAAAACTAGAAAACAATAACAACATTGGAAAAAGCATAAAATTTTGTTTAGAGAAGGTTGTTGTCGAAGAAATCGCCATTTACTTTGATACAGGATTTAAGACGTTTCTGGAATTGGTTGACCGATGTACGCAGCTTATTCTCTTCCATTTCGTTCCACGCTTTCACTAAATCTTGTTTTAATGACTCCATAAAATACGCCATAAATCACAGGACAAGCATACAACAACACCTCAATGAGGAAGCAGCACAATTAATACAGAAGACGGACCTCCGTAGATTGAAAAGAAGAAGACCTCAATACAAACGACATACATATAAGATTCTAATGAGGAGCTTCCAGTGGGAAGCGACCTCACCGTCGTCAACCACACACAATAAAGCTGCTGATTAATCTCGAAAGAAGATTAGATTGCAGTTAATAGTATATACAGAAAAAAGAACGACGCCATAGACTTATGGGGTTTAGCACAGGCCTTGCTCCTTGAAACGTTTAACACTTTTAAAAGCACAGATTTTTCGTCGTTGAGCAAACGAACTATCCCAACCGGACATTTTCCTCGCACGTGCCAGGAAATTATAGAGGCACGAATTTTTTCACGTTTCTTCGACATCTTGAAATAAAAGAAGCGCACAACATCTACACATCATTAAATAGACAATTGAATAGCGAATCCAACGATAACGAATACTTTTAGAAAACATTCACTTATGTGAGAAATATTATATTACACAAAAGTTACCAAACTGTCATCGCACCTTGTATGATCATTTAGCCGGGGGACCTACAGTTTTAGGTAGGTTACAAACCACCATGATTCTGCTTTCCATTTGCGAGATCTTCGGGGAGAGGAAAGAAGAAACCGGGGTGGGGTGAGAAGCGGCAGTGAGATATTAGATATCATGAAACGATGGGTTTTCTCTTGCGTCCTGACAATTTAATCTTGCATGTGATGTATTACGGCGTCGCGAGAAATATGAAAAGACGTAACTTATTTATATTGCATTGTCAGTTTACATTGCTATCTAATATTGACCACTTCAAGGATAGACCAAGCAAAGTGAATGTTACATATTGACAAACCATAGGCCATCCACTCAATGAACTTTATTTTCTAACAAATTATTCTGTTTATGAAAGTGTAAATTTTTATTAGCAGCTAAAATCTTGGTTTATTAATAATCATGTAATCCAACGACTGGAGTATTAATTTCGATTCAAACACTTTTCCAGAGATTTTACCACTTAGACGACCGCAAATATTTCACCAAAAATTACACCCTTAGCCATTTTTTCAAGGCTTTAGTTAAATAATAACTTATTCTTCTGTACTCCTTTTACATTGACTAGTTTACAGTTTTAATTTTATAAGTAGTCGATTATTAATTTTTTGTGAGCGATAGCTGCGCTCATTTATTTGTATCACAAGTGTGTTATTCAAATGAATTAAATCACACATATGTGACAGCAGCTATCAAAGCGTTATGATTTCAATGTCAGTTACAGTAAAACCTCGATTATCCGAACTGTAAGTAGCAACAGAATGACTCACTGTGTAACTATGTTTTGCATAAAGATAATAATTTTATTTCAGAATATAGAATATTTTGTGATGTACAGTTTAATATAAAGTGTCACCAGTGATAATGTTAGCCTGGAACTGAAATAGGATGATCCGTTCTATTGTATGTATTTCTAGAGAAAAAATAATGTTCAGCACTTTATTTACTAGAGTATGTTTATAATACTATTATAAAGAAAACGTATTTGTATCGTGAAAAAGCAACATTTATGTACAAACATTTATATGACTTTTTTCGTTCGTAAGACGAGTAGAACACTTCCAAAGTTTTGTCATCTGTTTCTGAAACATTTTCGTGTTCATATTTTCGTCTCACTCTTAGATATAGAATAATTCGTCGGTCATGCTGCATAGAAAAGGCGACATTTCGCGTGTAACAGCCTAACAAATTTATTCGTTTGTAAGCGCGTGTTCAACAACCTCATAACTAAAAACCACATTAACTAGCCGGCATTCTGTACAGTCACTCATTTTCTGCTTTAACGCACCGCTCCTCTGCAGGGAAATAAAGACAATGAAGACGACATAGTAAGGTGTAGCCCCACATCTTACACCCAAAGTCACTGAGAGAGCAATAAGCAGCCGCAGACCCAGTGTATACCGAATATGAGTTTCTTGGTTACAAGCACCAAGCAGTTCCATATTCTAGGGAACGTAATATCAGTGGAGAGTAACAGAAGTAATAGAAGTAGCAATACTGGCGGTACGTAACGCACACACGGAGGGAAGATATAGTCGTGCAAACTTTAATAAAACCAATTGTTCGATTTTTGAGGAGGAGCCGCGATAGCGGCGATAGAAAATATTTCGGCGTGAAATACCCCAGGATCTAAAATTTTAGAATGTCGCTTGTATCGCTATTCCTCTGTCGATTTTGTTTCTCTTTTTTATTCGTTATAACGTCACTCTCTCTGTAAACGAGTCATATCGCCGTGAAATTTGATAAACGTATCGTTTGACACACACGGAAGGTATTAGATAAACCGGAGAATTAAATTTCGGAATAAAATACGTCCCGATCAGTAAATACTGACACGATGCGATATCAATGAAAACACACGATAAATTGTTTTCAGCTCTTTTTTCGGTCGTAGAAATAGAAGATAGTTTTCAATGATTCGCAGCATTGATTTTTGCCATAAATATGAATCTCTGCGATGTCTTTTCCAGACATGGCGACAGGAATGTAAAACGAGAGATAGTGTCAATTGAGTTATAATGATTTAAATCGCATTATGTATTTTATATTGGATTGTGCAGGCGGGCAAACTGAGCGCATACAAATTTAATAAGCCAAACACCCATTTATGATGTGTTTTTCCTTTTTTGTAACACTCGTTATAAAAAATTGTTGCTGGAGGCAAATTACGACCATGTGTCTGCTACACAAAACACCATGTTAGAAATAATATTATGAACTTTATAGAACAATTTAACATTGATATCATAAATTCTATGGTTACAACGTGGAAATCTTACTTATAATTAGTGTTTAAGATATACAGGATGAGGCACATAAAGCGTGACAATTGAATAATATCGAAAATATTGGGGATGTAAAAAAACGTTGTCAGGAAAAATTGAAGCATTTTAGGAGGCACATTTTTCAGCGTAATTTAATGTTTAGTATGTGAAGATGTCAGGGACATTTCAAGGTCACCGCCTTTTTTTGTAAATGAAATTGCATAATTTTTAATATACGTAAGTATAACTCACACCAAGATGAGTTCAATAGTCATAGTCACACAAGATCAACCAAGGTCACAGATAAAGAAAAAGCGAAATGGACTCCTACAATTGTTAGTAAAAATGCCTTATTAAGCGTAACTATAGTCTTTCAAAAAGTATTCGTGCAACATCTGCATTGCACCGAAGGTAGCGGAACATTTTTTTTAAAATTCTTTTAAGTTTAAAAGTTTCTTAGGTACTTTTATACTAATATTGTTAAAATATTATAGAAAATAATAATTCCGTTATTATAACAATAAAAAGAATATAATTTTGTTCCTCCCATTTAAAAACTATGGGAGAAAAGTGACTGCAATTGAAGGGTAAGGGAAAAGAATAGGGTATGCCCACTTTTATTCTGCAGTGTTCAACTTAAAAACTTAAAGTAATGTAAAACAGTTATATTTTTGCTCACTTTTCCTCCGTCGCCTAATTAGAGTATAACTTGATGTCATGAAGAATACAGTTACATTCATTGGACCTTGTTTATTTACTGATGCACTAAAGTATTAAAAATGATGTTCTCAATGAAGCTGTTTCGTGACATTCCTTGCTTTTTCCCTTACCTTTCAATTATTCCAACGGTGGGGAATCCTGATCAAAGCTCAATCTTCCGTTTTTCTAATATTGTTCTCAAGGGGTTATCATTATACATTTCATATTTTGACGTGAAGAAAGAAACACATGCTGCATGTTGAAAAAATTGACATACATCTGACAACACAGGTTTGTTTTCATACAGTTTTTCTTAAGTGACCGCCATTCCTCCATTCTCTCATAATGAGAGCCAACAATTCGCTAGTATTTCATTCGGAACTATACAGTTAATGTCGTACCTAAATCTATTTGAACTTAACTATAAACTTTCGACATCGGAGTATCTGATGCATGTTATCGGAGGTAGTACCATATTTCCCTAAAACTTGCTGCATTTTAAAGAGTTTTGTGTGTGTGTTACTATAGGAATCCGCTGCGTGTGTGTGAATGCGTGTGAGATGCCCGAGCGTATGCGTATGTGTTCTATGTGTGAAAGCGCGACAATTGAGAAACGATGGTGTGATCGAGAAACGACTGCAAGAGGACAGTGTGATGTAATACTGCGAGCGAATAGGACGCGATTTTGATTGTTCTACCGTTATATATTTTTAGTCATTTTGTTGTTAATAATTTCATTAATATTTAAACGTTTAAATATTAAACTTACAACATACTCAAACCAGCTAACTGCAGAAACGTACGAAACCCACATAAAAAGAAGACTAAAAAGTAAACATCTCATTGATTTAACCATATCACAATAACAAGATTGTAAGGTGACATCTCGCTGGGGATACTCAGCCGCGTGATATTTAAAATAAACGCTACAAAAATTTACCAACTGTCCAGCTCGACAAGTTGTAAAGTTTAAAATAAAATAAAAAAAAATTTGTAACGTTTTTCCTCGAGCAGTCGCCTGCTTTGAGGAGCCTAGCCAATTGCAACGATCCCGTAACAATATTCCTCGATTACTGAAAGCTTAAAGTAACCAACAGTGTGCTACACTTTTGTTCGTGAGTATACGAGTATTATCCCGCAGAATCCGTTTAGACTTAACTACAGCCATTCGAAAAGCATCCTAGTTCCTGTTGCATAATGTCGGGAGTAACAGAGGCGACAAGAGTATCGCCAGCAACGATGGCACGTAATACGTGCGATACAGGATACCACCATCCACGATATGTAGATACAAAGGGAAAAGGCGTCTATAGGTTATTCAGATATTCCATCCCCTATGGAATTCCCCGTACGCGTTCCTAACCTATACCTCGTTGCATGTGTACACACGTGTACAACCCTCTAAGCGTAACGGGTCGCGAGTCTAACTCAAATACTACCACGAGTTTCCGGGGATATTTGACTTAGCCGCGTATATTCGATTGTGCCCGAATACTTGAGCCACGTTCAATTTGGCATAACGAGCTTGTGTCGCATGGTACGCGCCCTTTATTAACAGACTCAAATGTCTTTGTGCCTCGAGCCATTTGAACGTATCGCACTTTCCTTTCTGTTTCATGGATCAAGGTAATAGTGTCGCCGTATCAGCGGTGTTAAACGCAAAGTGACAGTGTTCGTATAATCCTCCGGATGCGGTAGTCCTGCTACGACGTACATAAGTCTGGTATAATTCGGGAAGGGGAGATATAATGATGTTAATACAACTGAAATTGTTTAATATTATTGATCGTTATTTGCTTACAGTCTGTAAGGTTTTGGCCTCTATGAAGGATGACAATTACTGAGAAAACGACGATTGGTTTATTTTATTTATTTGTTTTGCTGCGTAGCTCCTTTGATTCGGCAAGTAATTTGTTTAATATTCACTTTTATGCTGTCAAACAACTATTACCTGATCCATGTATGTATAACCGAATACTGATTTGGTCCTAAATTTTCATACATTGTTTAGTAGTAACGTTCTGTTCTTGAGACCATTATAGTGGCCGATCGCAATTCGGATGCTACTTTTTCAAGGCATTTAAGTACATCTTCTATAATTATAAGATTAAAGATGCACACAATTTACACATGCATTTTCCACCTAAAAGTAACAAACAGTTCTAATAAACATGGTAGCTGAAATATTCGAAATGGAGTCACCGGTAACTGGCGACTCAAATTTTATTTAAGTAAATAACTATTGATGTTTTCGAAATTTTAAGTAAATGTAACGTTTCAACAGTAATACAAAAACACAACTATATAAGCGAATACTCAATTATTTTTGTCCTGTATTGTTTATATTGAAAATAAGAAATTATGTTTTGTCTGACTAGGTATGGTTGTTATCACTGTGGTACTCATCGTGTTAATATTCCCAACAAAATATTTTAATTTTATAAGAAGAGATCAAACAAAGTTTCAAGGAGATTCCTTCAGATTAATATTCGTCTTTAAATCTACTCTAAAACATTGCGTATAATTCACGTTATTGACCATTCTATATGCAATTATGCAGTTTTTGAGATAACTTCAAATTTCGACGAAAATAGATATATTCAAGTTTAACCTAAAATATAAGGACTCTATGTACTGATTTAAACTCCCCTGCAGATGTCTCTATTTTCTTATATTTAAGAATACTTTGGATTCTATTATCAGTATGTGTGCACAAATTTATTAAAAGATTGATATAACTATGGCTGTATCACAAAAACAATATACTTCTATTATTGTAATGAAAATATTCATAATATTAGGGTTCCCCAAGAAAATATGACGTTTTTTTCGTTAAATCTGTTTTGTCGATTTTATGTTGTACTTCGCAATAGAATGTATACACGTATCATTTTAAAGTTCTAAAGTTTCTTTTGTGTAAAATACAGTGATTCTATTCCTCTACACAGCAGCACAGAAAAACTAACGAGAAACAACACATTTTCTCGCTACCTAATAATGGAAAAATATATCGGAAAATGAAGACTGAGGCAAAATAAATATAATATCATTATGTTTACAAGAAAGGAACTTTAAATATATTTTATCATATCAATCAAAGTATAAAACAGGGGGAACTATCGAAAAGGCGATACTTCTTTTGGGAGACCGTAAATGTAAAGAGGGTTGAAAGAGTAATTTAAATATTGCAAAAATACTCAATAGTATCTTTTCTCAACGATATCAAATTATGTCACGGTTTTTCTATATGATTTTCGTTATTCTAATTCAGAATAAGCGTTAAATTATGAATAATAGTAATAACAAAATAGTTATATGACCCATGTTAATTATCATATTATCTGTAATTTAACTTGAAACATTTTATTTATATTTAACAAGTAATACTTGAACGTAGAAGTGTAAAAACCATGCGCGACACAATGAAAATAATACATGCCATTACATCGATGTTTATCAATACTTATTATGTACTTAAAACTATAATTACATACGTTTTTAGTAAAATGGAACTGAAAGTCCGGTCTTCTCGTTAATTTCTTCAATGACTGATTAGCGCAAGTTTAGTTTAAGCAACTTCGACGGTATTGCTGGTTCAAGCATATCTTTAGAGCCGCCAGTTAATAACTCTATGAACGTTACTGCAGTTATAACGATCTTACTGCGAGAAATTCCGGGAATAATTATTAAAGTAAGGACCTGCAGTAAATCGGTATGGACTTTGCTTAAGGCGGTTCTGTTAACTTCGTATTAGGGCTCACTAAAACTTTTTCCGATTCGTCGAGGTTCTCTAGCGAAATTGAAGTGGAAACGGGCAGCAAGCATTACATCCACGGTCTGCGGGCATTATCAACCCCCCTGGAAAAGCGATGGTACAGAAATAATTCAATGAATTGAACGAACTGAAAGGCGGAGTAATCCGCGATTCAATTTTGAAGTGTTTGCGAGTTAACCTGTACGGTATGTGTTTCGGCTGTACCATTCATGAGTACACTGGCATTCGTGGATAAATGGAGGGTAGTAAGAAGATTTCAGCGCATACGAGACAGCCGAACGAAATAGGGAAGAGTATTACAACGAGCGGATCGATATCCAAATGTTGGAGACTTCAGCATCTCCACGGATTTACAAGTGTACGTGTAAAACAATAGGAACGTATTGTACATACAGCACCGCCGCTGCAGAGCCTACGAATTTTACAAGACGAGCAGTTGTCGTAAAGTTTTTTATTATGTCGGTCATGAAACTCTGTAAGATAAAGGCAGTTACAAACACAAAAAAAGAGGTTTCAGTGTTATTGGATTTTGCAATGTGAAGGAACATCCTTCTTTTATTTTGGCAATTTCATTTCGATGCCACGCACCTGTAAAATATTGGGCAAACACTTTGCAACATGACATTATTGTAAAATGTGAAGTAAAACGTTTAAATTAGGATCTGTGATTGTTCACTTTCGACGTGAAGTGTGCTGTTGTATTATTTCTGTTTATGTTGATCAACGTACCGTTGTGAGAGTTTAATTCTGAACAAACGATAAGAATATTGACATCATCAGTTCTACTAATTATTAGACTGCGGATGTTTATGCAAATATGTATTTTTAGACCTTCATATTTCCTATGTTAATGAAAGTAAAACTTCAACAAGACTGCACTTACTCCTTGAAACGTTTAAAATATGTAATTTTTATTTCGCTAAATTATTCAATGTCCATTATTCATCAATTTGGATATATTAAATTGTATAAACATTCGCAGTGTACTAATTATATTTTAAATAGTGAATATAACGATTTACAGAATTTTTTAGATTTTAATAGTTAAAAAAAATCAATGTCATTCGTATTATTTACACGATACAAATAAAACAATTTTTATTAATGTGTCTTGGAACTAAAACTGATTTTTCAAATATATTATTATAAAGAATATTTGCCACTGTGTCTTGTGGAACAGGTAGACAATGAAACGAAATTTTGAAAATGTAACGTTTCTTACGCTTTTTGCTAATCTTGTCGAATAAAATTGATTTTACATAAGTATACATCAATATTCTTTATACTTTATAACTCGTTATATTTATGTTGAAGTACCGATAAGAAGTACAGGAGAAACACCATGTCATTTTTCATGACAATGTAATGTGTCATCTTCGACAGACGATATGATAAATGTGATATTATGTTCACGTATGCATTTACGAATTCATACACATGTTAAGAGTTAAAACAATATTGTAATATTATTAATTGTTATGAATTTACTAGATAAAATAATAGCAACTCCAGAAAACATAAGGGTTTTATCATTTTCATGATAAACTGCATTTCAACAACAAACAACAAAGAATAAAGCTAAAAAATCAATGAAATTTAAATTAAAAAATTAATAGGATCAAATCAGGATAATTATGCACGATATTGAATATAACGTTTCGTACTGATTCTTAGGATCGTTTGGATACAGCATGAGTAAAAGGATTAAAATCCATACCTGATCAGACATGATTTAATTTACTATTTTTTATATAAATTGTAAAGAAAAAAAGGATTTCATTACTCAGTCGTGTTCTTCTGTTTCTATATGATTGTTTCAGTATGAAGTTTACTCAGAATTTGGTGAAAATCAAAATTATTTAATTAAATTAAATTAAGGTGCCGGACACCGATGACCCCCACGGCATTCAACGTGTTAAAGTCACAAATTATTTTTGTTACTCATGTTATAAGAATTCCATCACCAATTTGTAATAATGAAAGCTACGTTGTTATATTCCTCAATATCCGCAAACACCATGAGGAAATATAAAAAACTCTGATTGCATCTCCTGATTAAATGTGTAGTTCGGGGCATTTCTCATAACGAAATTTCGATTCTTCCGGAAGTATCGAAGAAAAAGGGCTCGACTTTGTCGGAGAACGCCACCTGTAAAAAGAATTCGATTTGATCCCTGATGTTTTCCTCGAATCGAATGACGAAGATGAATCTTTGTCTTAGTTGCGCTTGCGCCCTACTTTTCCGGCTTTGAAAAATTTCCGACGAAATTGGTTTCATTTCTTTGAGATGTTTCGGAAATCCATGGGGTTGTGCTGGAATACCTCCGATTTATTTTTTCAGAGGGAGCTTCGGAGTACGTGGCGCAATACAGAGGATGGTTAGCAGAAGAAATATATGAAACGTGTAAAATAAGATTGTATATGAATACCATTGTTTTCAAGACGGATTTCGAAGAAGCATTATGTACGTTTTTGTTTTATTAGAATTCGTTTTTAACCCTTTGTGAACGATGAATGCACATATGCGTTCCAAAAAATCGTTCACCGTGTGCTACGGGTTAACGTACTGGTCAAGGCCCAGCTAATTATTATAAGCTATAAACTTATGGATCTGGATAAATTATCACCCCAGTTTGTTTTATTAAAATATGTATGTATCGTTTCATATTTTGCAGTTTTAGAGCACTGAACAACTGAACAATCAACATCATGCACATTATTACATTAAACTATTGGGTTGATCAAAAAGTCTTCTTGTTTTTTTAAAGGAAATTCAAACACAAATTTTATCTTTATGACTAAAGCTATATTATACAATGTATTGGCCGTTATTTTCAATTATCTTCTGCTATCTTTCAGGCAACTTCATAATACCATCCTCAAAACATTTCCTACTTTTATTTTCGAAAAACTCCTCTTGATGCATTTTACAGGCTCCTAAATTTTTTAATTTTTTCCCTTTAAGGGAATTTCGTAAGGATCGGAATAAGTGATAATTGTCTGCCGGGTGATGTAAAATATCCTACCGAAGCTCTAACAATTTTTTACGTGTTGTGAAATAGAGGTGAGGTGTTGTTTTGGTGAAACACAATACTCTTCCTGTTGGTCAATTCTGGGCGCTGCAACTTTATAGAAAATGAGAAGCTCTATTAATCTTGATACTTTTGTTATAAGACGTGTCAATATGTAAGCTTTTAGGAGATGTATGCATTTGCTACAGCAACAGAAAGTGTTTACACTTAGAGCGACGTTAATGTCACCTACTCACAAAAACGAGAAAACTTTTTGGTCAACCCAATATTTAGTTTAACACGTGTTCCACCGGGAAAAATTTGAGCACATGCTGCAAACTTTTTCCCCGACTTTTCAAGGCTCAAAGGGTTAAGAATCTCATTATAGACATTCATAATATTTTACATTGCACAATGTAGGAGAACCATTTATCGTTAGAGGCGTGGGCTATTGAAACTTTCGATGAATGAAAAAATCGAAATACTACTAACAATAGTAATTGTAACGTAAGAATACTCCATAATCACTAGAAAATGTGTATTTGATTTTCACGATCGTTGAAAAATAAAGTAGAAAAAATTAGGGATGAAATGTTTTAGTTTCTTTAGCCACAGTAAGTTGTAAATTTGTAGTCATTTTCAGAAATTTACCTACACACAATGAGTTTGTTATATTACAGAAAATGCGAAAATTATTACAATTTTTCTAAATATTTCACTAAATGTGACAAATATTTTGAAAATAGCAGAACATTTATTAGATTTGCTTCGAAGGAAGCTAAAATAGACGAAAATTATTATTATTATACATTATTATTGACAGAAAATTTATATTATATCCATATTTTGTTGTACATGTATCATAAAATATAGTTTTATGTGATATTGGTGGTGTTTTCTGTCCACACGTTTTGAAATGCATTTTTACAATTTCTACCTGTAATACGATAGATAACAATTCATCGCATGTGATGTAGAACTTTAACACGTTGATTGCCGTTTGCTTCACATCGAACTTTACTTAATTAAGTAATTACTGCTATTATTAAAATTTTTAATAGAGAATATTATAATAAGAATAGAAGGTCAAGATTGTGCAATTGAATAGTTATATATTTCTTTCTTTCGTGATTTGTGTTTATAATGGGATTTTGTAGTGTGTCTGACCAGGTATGGGAGTTTTCACTGTGACATTCAATGTGTTTATGTACGATCACAATATAGTATCACAGCACAATATAGGAGACTTCTTGTTTTAAATAAATTTATTTCTTCTTTGAGAATTACTCTTTTTTAGGCAGATTGAGTGTCTAACACCGTCATGGCCATCCGGACCGCAGCTCCACTCCGGCCTACCCCCACTCTGCGTCCATTCTCCTCATACAGACTATGACCTGGGACGAAGATGGACCAAGGTGGACCTGGAGGGAACTGAAACAAAGAGAACAGACCGAGAGTGGGGGGAAGACCGGAGTAGTGCTGCGCTCCGGATGGCCATGACGGGTCAAACACAATCTAACTCAGCCTTTCGACATACTACAACTAATATAGCTGTTTACTACAATGTAGTAATCTTAAGAACAGAATGTTACGAAAATAGTTGAAACGTTACACGTACAGGAAGAACTTCTTTAAAATTGATATTAGAGTTGTGAAAATTAATGAAACTGGTATTATAAAATTTGTGTACTGAATAAACAAGTATTACAGACTACATGTGCTCAAGTACTTTTATAGTTTTATTGAAATGAGATTATATGCTATATAGTTGTTCCCCGCCTTACTCACTTGTAAAACACTGTGAACCATTAAAAAAAACATGCCTAACCCAATTATGAATTTTTTGTGATTTCGTGCCTTTTGTAGCTAACTTTCTCAATGATGCCATTTTATTAATTATCGATTTCACTAATGGAAATCTATACCTCAGCGTCGATAGCTTATCACTTTCGGCACCTTGAGTTACAACACAGGTGGAACTGAAGCAATTTCCCTTGTGAAACGATAGTTCGGTCGACTGATCAGCGAAAGGGGCTAAATGTTCAGCGAAGACTCGACAACCTTATCGATATTTACGTTTACCAAGCATCCATTCGTCGTTTCAGCCACGTGATAGGTACTCGATTCGGTTTGCAGGAGGTACGAAGGTGCTTCGTTGCGTTTCGTTTCCTCGATTTATCGTTTGAAATGTCAAGAGTGACAAACGATATCGATAGTTGCTTCTTGTGACGTATTGGCGAAGAGACGATCTCGATTTCAAGAGCCCTCCCGTTCTTCTTCTAAGCTGTTCACGCGTATCTACTATGACTATTTTCTACGAACACTTCGCGTAGACTTATCACAAAACTGCGGATTAATGTACTCACCGAAATGAAAGTATGATGAAAGTATATTTTCCGTGATCGTCGAATGTTCACAATTTCTGTTAGCAAATATTTATCTCTTTTTTTTCTGTTACAAATGAAGGGTAAAAAGCAAAAACAGGGAACGTCCATTTTTATACCCACCAGTAAATATCATTGATATGTCCTCCTACATTAGCAGACAATAATCCTTTGGAGTTTTTTTGCATGAAGTAACCCCAAAATGGTGAATGTACTTAACCCTTTGAGGCCTGAAAGTTTCGGGAAACATCCTGCACCATGTGCTGAAATTTTCCGTGGTAGAACACGTGTTTAATTTAATAATTAATTATAATTATATATTTGATATCGATTGCTCAGTTATTTCAGTCCTTTAAAATTGCAAAATATGTAACGAGACATATATATTTTAATGAAATAAGCAAAGATGATAATTCTTCTAAATACATAGGTTTAAAGCGTACAGTAACCGCGTGTGCCTAGGCCACTGCGGTGATCCATAGCACACGGTGAACCATCTTTTTGAACGCATATATGCGTCTGTTGTCTACAAAGGGTTAAGTATCACTTATAATGTTCACGAATTCCACCCATGTTCTGAAAACGTTTTCAAAAAATATAATAAATTGCAATAAACGTTTGAATCTGTACAATATTCACTGAAAAATATGTGTATACAGGTAAATGTACTATCGTTTTTAACACTTATTATAAGAATTGGCTTGCATTCTAAAAAATTGAATGTCTTTGAACCTGTTCATTTTCGGACACGCGTTCATCAAGACTTTTATTTCCTTATAGTGAGTTCTACTATTTGTTACACTTTTTACTTGCGGTTCAGTGACACTGGGTATATTTTATAATTCAATTCCATACGACAACCGTGACTAAAACTTAATATTCTTCGTGAGAATTTTGAATTGACATTTCGATAAATTTTAATCTTTCCTTCAGTCGACGTGATTTCTAGTGTACAGCAGCTTCGGACATTGTAACATTTCAGTGTTCCATAGATCTCCAATTTCGATTTTCTACTCTTTCTGTTTGGAATTCATTTTCCTCTGGAGGTTTTATGATTCCACCGGCTCGAAGTTTTCGCGAAATGTACGATAGGTTTTGCAATTCCTATTTTTGTAGAACATTCGTTTCAATTTATCGATTCTCTACCGATATTTTCATATCAAACATGTGACGTGTCTACTTCGAAATTCGTATTGTTTCACCATCGATGGAAGGAAAAGAGTGGTGTTCGTTCATCTGTATCGCCAGTGTTAAGTAAAATGAACAAAAATTGCATTTATAATGTAAATATCATTCGTATGATTTTGCATATAATATAAATCGCACCGGTGTAAGGGTGAAACTCTGTATGAAATATTTATCTTTCTACGATATTTTTAATGGTCTGTTTTTTCCATGAGATTGACCTAATTTTAGGTTCCTAAACATCCTCGCAAGTAAGTGGGTCATCCGTAAAAATATCGACGTTCAACATTACGCGCACGTCTCGAATTGCAAGAAAAAAGTGGGCAAATAAACGTATTACCGTTTACACAATCGATGAACCGTGAATTATTGCTACATTGATGCTTCGATACAGATTGGATTGCGGATTATGTTTGTGATTCAATCACGTGTATAGAATGGATTTAAAACAGTCTATTTGAACGTGTCCGTTATGTTTCCGGTGCAGGCGAGATATTGCAAGTGGAAGGATCAGTTGCTTCAGGTGATCGTACAAGGGATCCGAATATTTACTCTTTTTAAGCTAAAGTAAGGCTGTAAACAAAGTGAATGATACATCAGAAGAATTTATTTATGAGTATGAAAAATGAATACTTGGGATGAAAATAATTCCAATATGATGAAATATTTGAAATTTTGGTTTTCTTTAAAGCTTTATGTTATTTATAATCGCGTAGTGGTAATTTTCAGTATATGGGACTCACTATTAACCTCTTCAGGGATACTGACACATACATACACGTACACTTCCTCTATAAGTATTAGGACACTTGCCATTCCTGTCGATAGTATGATGTTTTATTTAGGTTACTGAAAAATTTTGGAAAAACTATTTAGAAGAGTTTTAAGAGCACAATGAATAAAAAATCGTATACTAACTCTGCCACCTATCTAATTTGAACCCAATTGAGATAATATGGGATGAACTGAACTAAAAATCAATAAATCTGTCCAAAATCAAAATCTGATTTGTGGAACCACTTGTAACTTGGAGTGGAACAAAATATTACTAGAAATTATTGAAAAATGTACAGCTAAAATGCCAAGAATTGTTAAAACTGTAATTAAGGAGCGAAGGGGGCTATATCAGCTAAAGGCGTATTTAATTTTTAAGTAATTTCTGTTGTGAGATTTGCGGTGTAATATAGAATGTGCATTTTCTTTGTAACTTAAAGCTTGGAATTGGGCACTATATTATCGAATCTACTAATGATTTCATATCCTCTTTCTGATTACTTTTTAAACTTGATAAGTGTTCTAATATTATACTTATGGACGGGAGTGTACGTGTACCTCTCTATTTGATTTCAAATATTGTTGAAAACGATATAACAGACATTCTAGTGAATGTATATTCATCATGAAATTTGCTAACAAGGTAAAGAGAAATTTCAACACATATTTGAGAGCTATCATAGTATATAAATATTCTTGAGGCAACAATATAATGTTTCTTTAGGTACGTATCTGTTAAAAATGCGGTGTCAAAAGATGCTTCATATATTATTTGAATGGTCTCAAAGAGTTAATGATGTTGCAAAGAAATATTTTATCAGACTTGTCAACATCATCGACGTCTATTTATATAGTTTTATTGGGCATAATTACTTTTCCCATAGCTTTCTTACCACAGTTATTTTACACAATTTGAATGTTACAATAATGGCAGAATTGGGCGGAAACCTTTACTGTGAAATCAGGTGGAGGATACAGAGTTAAATAAACGTTAGAAGTAATTACACAACTTGCTTAACCCTTTAATTACGAACGTGTTCATGTACGTACTTTTGATTTTTAAAACACGTTTCCAGTTGGCTAATTTCTACAATTCATCCTATAACTTTTCTACATGGTTTAGGTCGTGAGAACGAGCAGGCAATGATTTTTAATTCAGTATTTAAACTTGTCGGTTCCGTATAAGCTTTAAATATGTATGTTTACTGTATATCGAAGAAATTGGCAAGCATGAAAAGCGAATTTCCTTGAAAATAACAAACGCCCCAATATATTTGCTCTTTAGTGTATACCTTTAGGCTCATATTTTCCCTGTTGTTATCAAACATTTTACTAGAAGCAATATAGGAAGCCTGTACAGAATAATTAGACAGTAATAAAGTAAATTTATAGGATAACTTGACTTCAATGGAAATGGTAATGCTTGGGATTTCTCGACTGATGATAACATTCCTGAAATTAAAACTACAATTCAAGCCTATACTCAAGAAACAATGGTCTTAGAGTTACAATTTTGAATTGCCTAGAGCAAAGAATTTATATTACCCAAAAATCTTCACATCAGAGTGGATATCATTCAATTTTATCTAAAATGTATCAGTAAACATTTAAACTTTTCGTCCTGTTGTCTAAAAATTTCAATTTACGTCCACGGAGTCATGCTTCATGTTTCTCTATTATTTCGGATAATGGAGGTTCTGCTGTACAAACAGATTTAGTTCTCCGTGGAAAAGCAACGAGCCGATGAACGTGAGTGGATGTACAATAGAGGACATCGTACATCTAAAGTCATAAAGTGCAAAGCAATTCACATGTAATGTTTACGGTGGACTCGAGATTCTCTGTGCGCTGAAAATCAGCCATTGCGTTGCCTTTGATGGGTAAAATCGGCTATGGGTAATGGAAGTCAACCGCTGCAGAAACAATATACATGAAGCACAGGCCATAATGCGATGCTACTTCGTGTATGCTGCGTGAAAATTGTAATTGAATCGACCGCTTCGTGGTACCTTGTGAATCTGTACAGCCACTGGAGACAGATTATGGGATTTTGACGTTACAATGTATCTTTGAGACACGAAACAGTTGACAAGGCGGTCAAAGTATTTTGAAGAACTA
The DNA here is from genome assembly GCA_916610135.2 of Macropis europaea. NCBI lineage: Eukaryota > Metazoa > Arthropoda > Insecta > Hymenoptera > Melittidae > Macropis > Macropis europaea. The sequence goes on from OU744349.1 coordinate 19,678,611, forward strand.
ATTCCTGGGTCTTTTTTAATATTTCTGATAATGCTACGTCCATCACGGGCACTAAGAACACGAGGACGCCTGGTTTGTGGGATAAAGTCAGTCCGATCTTCATTTTTATACCGTTTCACAATGTCTGACACTTTACTTTCACTAATTTTTAACAAATTTACTATTTCGCGAAATGATTTTCCTTTTTTACGATGGAAAATCAATAATTGCTGAATACTAAAGGACATGTTTTTATTTTACGGCCCATTTCGCATGAAATTCACATAAGACTGATGAATGCTGTACTCCGGCATTCTCTGTACATGTCCTGAGCTGGTTATAAACATTGTTCCTTTGACTTTCTGACAATCGGAAATTTGTGAAATATAGCTAGTGGTACACAGGCTATCTCGACAGAAATACCAACTCAAATAGTGTTTAAAAGAATATGTGCTTTATGTATTTTTAATCTACAATCTGATGATATAAAAATTAAATTTGTAATGGAGTGGTACATCTTTTTGTTCATGCCTTGTTAGATAGAAACAGTTAAGTTCAGCAACCACCAGTTATGTGACCATATGAAAATTAAAGGTCAAACTATTGGACTTTGAATTTACACGCATGAGGGTGGCACGAGGCAAGCACCGTTTGATATAGCACCTAAACCCCATTGATTTTATTCGAATAAATGTATACGATAAGTTTTTCTATTTTTGATATAATGTAGGAGGACCCATTATGGCCCTCTAAGATTTGACTGTCTTTTTAACAACTACAAAGTCTTTTTCTAACAAATGCATACGCTATCGGATAGAGAGGTTAATTTGGCAACTAAACAAAATACCTGGCCCTTGCGATTATCATGTAAAAAATGTAATCAGCTTAAATTTAAAAAGCTAGTCAAATTTAAATGTGAGCCATATTGGAATCAGGGTGCTCTGACTTATGGAAAAGTTGCGAAGAATCTCCTGGAAGTAACAAACAATTACAAAACACCTTTTTTGCTCAAACTATGGCACACATAAGTTGGAAAATCAGATTAATAGTAATGTCTGAAAAATGTTTAATTCAAAATAATACACACAAACATAACTTTTTAAGATTTTTATAAAGACATTTATTATTTTAAAACTATAATAGGACAAGAAGCTCAAAGTTAAAAAAATTTAATTAATCACTTGTGTTTATTTTTTAAATTAACATTGTTTTAATTTATTTATTTGTGTCGCATCAACTGCTAAAGGTTATTAGCGACATAGAATACATTATACACATATTTTTCAATTATTTACATATAATACATTCATAATAATAAAAAAAAAACAAGACATACTGATGGTTACGTCAGATTTTAGAGTATAATGATTTTTCTCTGAAAAAATTTAATAATTTCTGCATGTGCGCTTCATTAACATTTCCTTCAAATCAGTAGCAGCTGTAGATCTAAGGTAATTAACGTTTTTGTACTTTTGAATGAAATCTTTCTCAATGTTCCCAATGAAACTTTCTTCAAAGCAATCTGCAGGTTTTAAGCTTCCCACCTGCTTCTTTTATCTTCGTTCGGAGTAACAGGCATCATCTAGCCATATTGCGCATTTCCGACTTTTTCTGTTCCTACCCACGCAGACGGCTAAAGTAATCAGATATGGTAAAAACACTCATTATATTCTAAAATAGATTCACAGAGGAACACTATCCAGTTTTACATCAAATTAGATATTAACAGAAAATAGTGATAGGGAATATTAGTTACCTTGAAAAAATAATAAAACATCTTTCTTTTTACGAAAATCTCATTACAACTGCTTATAGCATCGCTTAGCCAACTCGAAATTAACTTTCCTGTACCCGCTCGCTCACTATCGACATGAGGGTCTAATTTATGGTGCTATCTGACAGGTTCCACGGAAAATGCTGCAGATACGACGACTGTTAAAGCAATTAAACATTTTAATTGCTTTCTAACAAGTTGAGTGCTGCGTGCGCCACCGATGGCTCACGTATCAGCTTTAATTTAGGAAAATAACTGATTACCTCTGTGAAATTTTGAGTAACATTTATGTTATAATGATAATAAAAAATCAGAAGTATATTACCAAATGGATAAATATTTATATTAGGTCGATGGGAAATAAATGGCCGATTATGCAATTGTTTTACTTTCCCCATGGTCTTCAAGTGGTCAAGAATAGTTATATAATCTACACCAAGTTCTAGCACATGCTCACGAGATGATTTTCTTGGATTTTCGTCAATTGTAGTTTTTAAAACATTCCTATCTACTGTTGGTTTGTGTTCTCGGTCTTCTTGATGTGAGAGGTACGTGTCACCTGAACAAAATTTCTCAAAACAACTACGTGTCGTGCGTTCACCAGCTGCACCGACGCTCCAAGCTTTCTATGTATTTCGGGTAGCTTCTGCAGAGTTATGCTTCAGTTTGAACTCAGGAAGCAACACAATTCGTAAATCACGGTTGCTCATACTCGAAAAAAATCTGCGAATTAAAGTTTCCATAAATAATGTAACAAAGTAACGCAGGTACTCTACACTGGGAAGGCTGAACTTTGTTGCTATATAATAACAAGTGTAGGAAGGTAACAACTGTTGATATAGTAACACGGTGAAATCAGGCATCTTTAAATTGACCATTTGTTTTCTAACAACTTAATGTATTCACCAGTATGTGTTAATACGATGAATGCCGTGAGGGTCACGGGTGACCGGCACTTCAAATTTCATGTGATTAAATAATTATTGATTGCCACAAAATTTTGAGCAAATTTAATATTGAAACAATAATGTAGGAGCAGGAGAACACGATTGAGTAATCAAATCCTTTTTTTAAACGATTTATAGAAAAAAATAGTAAATGATATCGTGTTAATAAGCAGGTAGTTTCACGCGTCTGATTAGTTGTAGGATTTTCTACTGCGTGTTAACACGTTGAACGTCACAGTGTAGACGGCCATAACTAATCAGACACGATATACATCACTATTTTTTATATAAATCGTAAAGAAAAAAAAGATTTGAGTACTCAGCCGCGTTCTTCTGTTCCTACATTATTGTGTCAGTATGAAGTTTGCTCAGAATTTTGCGAGAATCAATAATTATTTAATTAGATTAAATTTGAGGTGTCGGTCACCGGTGACCGCCACGGCGTTCAGCGTGTTAAGGACAACTTCAAGGTTCATCTGTTCTGTTTTTAAAGAATGGTACATTCTTTGTTAATATCCAGTTAAGCAAAAAACGAGTTCAAGCACCGCCTATAATGTCACCTTGTCTGCATGAAGTTGACTACAGTGTTTCTTCTGACAATGAGTATAGTTTGCCACGTCACCATATTATAACGAAACACATACTACAAGGATTTCGACATTCCGCTGCGTTCAAGATTCATTCACTTTCATTTTTATTAGTATTCCAGGTTGTTAATTGTTATTATGAGTATATTATTCTCATTCAGCAAACCACATTTCTCGTAATAATGGCTTTTCTGTATTCCTCTATGACAGGTTTCCTATTTTAGCTCCTTTGGATCGATTATCTAAAAATCCGTTTATTGAAAACATTTTTTCTCTTTATTATCTCGGATAATCGACATTCTGCTGCATTTAAATTTTAAATTACATCGCATTTTCCAACCCAGGCCGTAGTGAAAGTACGTTTAGTCTCTGGACGTTAGAAAGACAGCTGGACTTTGACACAAAGGATTTTCATAGTTGTCAGAATTTGCCAGAAGTTTCAGATGTCACACTTTACACAAAAGTAAAGGGTTTAGACATATGGAAAACTATTTCAAGAATAGTGTAAAGTACAGAAATAGTTGAAAGCTGCCAAGTCAACGATTTTATACCATCATTTTCGAAAAGAGCAAATGCATATTAGTGATAGAACGATCGAACATAACGACTACCGTACGTACCGAAACGTGGGTAACGCATACTAATCATTTTGTAATTGGTTACGCATGTTATGCGAGTTATAGCAATGAACGATGATATAGCAGATTTGAAGATCGATTTTCGGTAAGTTTTCGGCATGCTCACGTGTATTCGCAAGCCTAAGAGAGAGGTACCTGAATGAGTACCTAGGAAGTGACCTGGATATCTGAAGCGGCGTTTGATTGGATTGAATAATGTAGGACAGAAGGCATTGATTCTCAGAGATTACATGTATTATAATTCAATTTCCTATGCCCTTTAGTTTAGTCTCTTTCGGAGAGTATCATCCATTCGAAATCTTCTTTTACGGACAAGTATAGGAAAATAAAGAAAGCTCGAAACAGCTTTAACACGCTCAATTTTCTAGAAGAAATTAATATATCTAATTAGGCAGACTATAATATTCAGGGTATTGTTCAATCATAGGCGGAAACTGTACAAGCTGATAGAATATATTCAAAATAAACAGAAGTTTTAGTGAAAGTATATCTGGAAATTAAACGTTTTCGAACTATTGAATTTTATGTTTTAGGACTTATAATTAGTAAGTGTAAACAAAGTGCTTTATTTAGTTTTATTATTATGATATGGTGATATCTATGATAGGTGACATCTGTCATTAGATTCCACTAGTAGGTTCCCGCCTACATCATCTGACTTCAATCTATTGGATTTTTTTTCTGTGAAATAATCCTGAAATGATCAGAGTATTCGAGTGTTATTAACAGTGTCTAGTAACGCCAGATATATTCCCAAGATGCAATCAAAGTATAATACAATTGTCATAAATTTACGAATTTGTATAAAGTTTGCTGAGTAAACGATATATTTCTACGGACAACCATCGTTTTAGAAATTTGTTATGAAACGAGTATTCCATTGTCTGTGACAGTGATGGCCACCAGAGCTGCGGCCTTCCCCCACTCTAGGTACACCCCCCTCGTTCCAGTTCCCTCCAGTTCGCTTAAAATTCTCCCTTGATCCACCGTCGTCCCGGATCACAGCCTATATGAGGGGAATGGATCTAGAGTGGGGGAAGACCGCAGCTCCGGTGGCCATCACTGGTCTATGACATGCGTGGTTCTGTAAAGATTAGCGTACAAAATAGAAAACTGTTAATCGTTAATGTCTGAACGTGTGTTTATTAAGTCTTAATTTTGTTTTCTTTTAGTGTCTTTTTCTATGCTATGCAATTTGTATCCATAATTCAGTAAAATTACCTACTGTTTTAAATACAAACATCGTGCTGCAGTCGGAAAAAGAATGATGTCTCATACAAAAATAAACAGAATTTGTAGAATAATATTTATTCATGCAAGTGTTCCTTTTCGAGAAAATGAATTTTGAATGCTTGCCAGTACGCCATACATTCAGCATGTATTTTTCATTTGAGAAATGGTATCAGCAAGTATCCATGTTATTCTTCTGTGTCAATGTTTCAAACCGTTAAACAGTTTCTAAATTAATATAATAAAATTATTAAGAAATACTTACCTTGTTTTCCATACTTTTCTTCAGCAGACACAGTGTGAAATGTTTTTTAAACATACATTTTTAAAATTGCAATTCACGCAGAAGTGGCGAATAAAATTTTCAAATCCTATTTTCCAGAAGATGAACCTTCCCAGGAAAGAAACTTTCTTTTATAGCTTCAACTTATTCTTTTATATAGAATCATCCTCCTTCGAGTTATGCTACTTACTGTAGGATCTCCTGTATTTTTTTTACGTGTATCGTGTAAATTTTCAATGTGGTTTTTGTCTAGATAGGAACTTCGTATCAAAAATATTTAATTTACAATTTAAACTTTCGTTTTCATTTAATGTTACATCTTTCTACTACTTTGGTAGAAAGTTATAGGAATAATAAAATGTATGAAACAAACGCTATCCTAATTCTTCACTTAGGGATATTACCTATTCCCTTCGATTCAAATTTAACACTGAGATACTATTGAATTTATTTCGTATCAAATTTCGATGCAACTTTATATTTAATTAAATGCAGCAGTAATTTTCTGAATTTGTTCAGTCTATTTCTATACTGTATACCTTATCATTTTACAATACTTGCAGATAAAATCTTGTGATCAGTTTGGGGGTTCGTAGAACTAGTTATTCTCAAGTACTCCACCCTTGGAGATAATATCCCTTTAAACTATTTTTATGTGTCATCTTTTATGTGCTGAACAGCTACTTACATGACCTTAGTCTGAATACCATTTTATTAGAGAAACAAAAGAGCAATTTTCAACACTGTCGACAAAGTAGTTGTTAAGATCATGTAAAAAATTACTTAGTCCAACAAACATATCGTACACATATGATTTTTTTCACATTTTGTTATAACTTTAACGAAATGTTTTTAAAATTACATTTATCTTTCAAAATATTACGCTTACAAAAACAATCTCACATTTGCAACCTTTAATGCGCATTAATGAAAGGGATTATTGGATTTTGTAGGAAAACATGTATTAATATAATCAATTAGATCGTTGTATGAATAATTGATATAACAAATGTATTGAACAAACCGAATGAATAATCAATGGAATAAAAAAATTACAACGTTGCGCTTGATATTTTATTTATTGATAAAACAGTACGTCAGTGTGTTTCGTTGTATATTTAACACGTTAAGTGCCACAGTGACAACGGCCACACCTAATCAGACACGATATAATTGACTATTTTTTATATATATCGTACAGAAAAAGAAGATTTGAGTACTTAATCGTGTTCTTCTGTCCCTACATTATTGTTTCAGTGTAAAGTTTGCTCAGAATATTGTGACAATCAATAATTAATTAATTAAATTAAATTTGAGGTGTCGGTATTTGGTGTCTTCAGGGCATTCAACGTGTTAAAAGGTTTACATTATATCTTTATAAAATATAGCTAATAATATATATTGTAAATGGTGGGAAGTTATTCCCAGAAGAGTCAATAACGCCGTAACAAGTTTTAAATTAAATGCTGTATACAATTATTTAAATTAATTGTGTTTAAATGAAATATTATATTTAATTTAAGTCTGCATAATTATGTGTGACGTGCATACTCGATGATCCATGGAAGTAAATAACAGGTGCAGATCAATATAATCACGGACTGAATTTGCCTTCAGTCATATCCTATTGATTGGATTTCCATATCTGTATTTGAGCCTACATAATATATAGTTCCACATACATAATAACGATACGGAAAAGTGGTGAAGCTTTAATACGTCGCTAGGGGATATTAAATTTAATTACTTCCAAAATTTGTGAACATTTTACGAGTCCATTAATTATTTCAGAAGGAACGATAAAACGGTAACGCAATGCTAGTGTTGTACTTCTATGTTCTCCATGATCACATAATAAACTTTTGTACCAAGTCGGAGAAAATGTTGACGGTTCTAATGACATTGCAAAAACTAAGGTTTTGACGTTCATAGTACTTAAACTTCAGTATGTTCTAATAAATGCGAGAAAAGATCCAATTTCAAATTTAATGTAACACATTTCAGGCCATTTCATAAAATACAGTTCAATGTATGGTTTCTGTATCCACAAATTTAATTGAAATTTTCAGTCCTGTTTTCAACAATATTCTTCTTGTATTACACGTCGTTTGTTTCATATTAGTCTCTTATAATCTGTGGCAGATTTTATTTCTGACAACAGTAGCGATTCGTATCATCAATTCATATCAGTTACATAAACGTACACAAACGTTCAAAAATATTACAACATTTGTTATTATTAGGAAGACTTTGTTTTTATCAAGACTTGACAGTGACCTTAAACATATTGTAAAAGTATGGAAAGCATTTCTGAAACAAGCAGGATAAGTACTGAATTAAAAATTATGGACAAGAGAAAATTGTCCAAAATTAAGAGTACATTTCGTACATGTACTTCAAAAGCAAGACAACTCGAAGATGTGATTTTTGAGATATGCCCATGAAGCATTTGGGTAAAAACCTCTCTTCATCGGAAAAATTTTTCTAACAAAAATAATAATCATAATTTTTTATGATTTTCTAGTATGAATTAGAAGAACATCAAAATCGTCACAATTATAAAAGGGGACATTTTCAAGGGGTAAGAATCGAAAATTACAGAAATAAGATTGGTTCATTATTTCCTGGAGTCTACACATTTTGCCAATATTATTTGTTCAATAAATAATTCTTTGTAAGCTCACAAACAGTTTTTCGCTTTTCTTGAAAAACATACTTTCTAGAGTTGTGTCGCTTTTGAAATGCATATGCGAGTTGTGAACATTTTCTAGTAAAGAGTGTCAGAAAAGTATTACAGCTGAAACAATTAAAAAATTAGTTACTGAAGTGCCAAAAATCAGTACAAGCTGTTATCAAGTAACAACGGTACACATACATCTTCATTGAACGACAGACTAAATGGTACATATTTTTCATCTAATGTTTAAGGTACCATTCGCTATACGTTTCCCTTTTTAGACAAAATATCATACACGTGTAAGAAATATTTCTTCAATCTACCATCGTGTACCGCAAAACTTTTGAGGAGGTGTATATTACTGCTTTGCTAATTATAATATCTAGAGGATGAAGTATGATAATAAATAAATATCACTAATCAATTCTGATAACCTAGCAATGAATCTTATTTATTTTATTCACTGTTTCTTCCATTTCAATTAATAATTTTTCTTCTTCTAAGTTCTCATTGGAATTGTAAGCAGGTAGTTATAAAATCACTGCAAAATTGTTAGTATAGTAATATTTTTAAATCGTTTAGAAAGTATAAGGTCGTTATCCTACTTACAGTGGTCTATCATGGAATAAGCATTACGTTATAAATTCTATTTATATTATAATTGATACTCCTTTGGAAATAAACTATGCCTGGCGACTTGCAGTCGACGGTGTAATTTTCATGTTACTTTGCTCTTCCTCCCCTCATCTTTGTTCAAGAACTATTGTTAGATAGAACACATCAATCAACGTCATGCACCGATGAGTATTAAACTTCTCGTAACGCACATTTAATTGCTGATTTGTCTATCGTAAGAGACATATTGAAATATAACTTTGAGGCGTAACACGTTTCGTATTTCAACATTACCTGAAGTTCCCGTCACGTTTTAGTGTTTAACAAATTTAACATGCAAGACGGCACGAAGTCGCGTAGCGACGAAGTTACGACAGCATAAAATAAAATGCGCACATCTTATTACAAGTTGAGCAAACAGCAGAGTATGCAAAATAAGGCAAATCACGACACCACCGTTAAATCTTCTCGTTACTATCGTCATTGCTTATACTCCAAATAGCAACGCCAAACAAATTTGCTTCGGGCAATACTCTAGTCAAAATTTTCTTCAAGTACGGTGGATAATCTCTTACAATTTATCACATATTCTTTTTTTTTTTATAAGGAAATGCACTGTCCCCAATTTTTGTAAGTTATTACAGGTACTTATTATATTAAGAGATAGTTACTATAGGTAGTTGTTATATAAGTATATATATATAAATATATTTTATGTATATACCTATATAAAATTAACATAAATTTTGTACCAATAAAAGTTGATTAAAATGACATGAAATTATGATAATACATTGCAGCAAATTATATATATTATAGAAAAATCATTAAGAAGGTATTTTATAAACAATGTATTATAGAAATTTGTTGTATTATTTAAATATACTAAAACATGTATTCTATAGGTGTGTAAAACAATGAATTTTCTTTGCTAATTTTCAATTACCTTGCAGTAGAACGTCGATTATCTGACCATCGGTCATCCAAAAATCAGTTATTTTATGTCAATTACAATGCATAATTATTATTAATGACACTGTGCATATCATTTTATAATATCATATATTTGATGTTCTAAAATATAATTATCATTTTTATGCAAAACATAGTAACAATTTGGGTCACCAGGACTTATAATAAAATAACTAAGTAGTAAAATAACTATACAGTGTGACTGAACAATTTCAAGTTCGTCATAAAATTGTTGAACATGCAAGATTTATAAAAATACAATGTTTTCATCAAACTACCCCTTTCGAGGACAACAAACTTTATTCTACACATTTTTTTTTCTAATATTAATGAATCGAAAATTAAATCGTTTATTCTTGAAACGGCGTATGTTCATTTTCGTTTTTAAATTTTACATCAGGCAATAAATACTTCCTGATTCATGTCCGGGACATGATTCTTTTCATCAACAAATGTTATTTTCAATTGCCCGAAACCTTGTACAACGTGAAATTGGGAATAATCTCTTTCGACTCTAAACAGGGCTACGCATCTACAGTTAGAAAAACGCATAACTTAATTTTCCCCAAAACATGGTCACACGTCCTTTCAAAGCAAACGATTCAATTGAATGGGTGAGTTGAATAACAGTACAAATCCAAAAACCACATTTTGAGATATTTGGAAAAATAGCATCAGTTTTCGTACATTACCAAAGGCTTTAATTTTATGGTGCTGTTCCAATTTTAACATGGTTATGCTAACCCAGATGAACGTTCATATGTGTCTAACTATGGTTAAACTATATTCATGAATTTTAAATAATTAACATAAAACCATTGGACTTGTACTGTTTTTCAACTCAAGTTACTTTTTAGTTAGGAAATTTAAAAAATAACACAGTAGTAAAATAGAAACATTTATTAACTTGATTTAAATATAACTGAAGTAGAAATTATTTAATACAAAGTGATTGTTAAACAGCTTGTTGAAACAGTACAAATCCATGACAGATACTGCTTTTACACTTATTAAACTGAAGAGACTACTGAAATACGAGTATAGGGTACTTTTCTGCACTGCTTTTGGTCCCAACATGCAGTTCTATGCATTTTACATTTGCTTTTTAGATTGTTTGAACAATAGTAAACAACAGCGTCAAAAAGAATAAACTGTACAGTTTTAATTGACCAGAGAGTGGATACAGTGGCATTAATACTGAAATTGACGATGTTGCTGAATTATCGCTATAATGCGTTTCACGTAACATCGGCACCAACTTGTAAGAAGATCGAGAAATCGTTTAACATACATATTCGAAAGATATTCAGGTTAATGGCAGAAGTCGTAATATCTTCGACGCATTACGCTTTCGAACTTCGACTTCAAAGTTCTTGATGAAACTTGCTCTGTTCGCGCGTTCGTACGAATGCTCTGCATGCAAACGTGCTTTTCTCTCGATATCACAAAAACTACTCGTGTGGTAATGGCTGAATTAATATCGTACGTGGATACGAAATCACATGATTTTCCAGTCGACCCATTTTCATGGAGATTATTTTCATAAGGCGAAGCGGTAACGATAAAGATGATTCATGCGTTTCAGAAATCCTTTCTCATTGAATCTTGTTTCACAACTGCTGCTTTCTGGCCTTTTCTCAACTCTAAAAGGATGTTGATAAATTCTGTTGTATGCCGTAATACGTAAATTATTTTTGTAAATAATATATGATTTTTCTTTTGCAAATTCGGGCTTATTTGTTATACGTTTTTTATTATCTAATTGGATTAAAAATTCTTATTTCTATTCTCTTTGGTGTAATGTACTTACAAATTATAGTTACATTGTGTACAATGGAAAATATGAACTGTGATATTTGTCATTGCCATTTAGTATTTGTTACTGAGGAAAATACACGCAACAAGTAAAGTTCATCCTATTTAATTTTACATAACGGGCCATCCACTAAGAACAACAAATAAAATGCTGATCAAGAAAGAGCTTTGAAAAATTATTTAAATTTTACATATCAAGAAAGAGTCTTTCATATCTGATTTTGTTACATGCTTCAGAAACAGAAGAAAATGAGAATAGAATCGAATTTCCTAATTCTAATTTTTTTTGTTTCTAAGTTATTAAAAATTCATCGTGGACCAATTTTGATATATTAAGGTGCATAAACATCCGTAGTCTACTCATTAGAGTTACGCAACAATAAACGTTTCGCGCTTGAATGTATAAAAAACATATCTGTTATTCGAGCATGAAGTATTTTCAGTTATTCGAAATTGATATCTTCATTTCGTCTTTACTTCGCCTTGGGACTATTCAGAAGTTAAGAATCGAGGTTATAAAGATTTTTCAATCGCACACGATAAATCATTTCGTAACAATGGACTTTCAAAAGCCACAATGTCGTATTGTTAGTAGAAAAGTAATTACGAGAACTTAAGTTTCCCAAGCGCGGAAAACGGGGTAAGAAATGACTGAAAAGGATTTACTGTTGTTTACTCCGTATTTTATGCTATAGAACGTGCTGCCATTTACTACAAAGGCTTTCCGCGTACTGTATGAAATATAAATTCACGTCATTAGTATAGGATTTAAGTAAACTAAAATTTGTCCTCCTAATTATGCTTTACTATTGCCGTCTTAATTGTATTGTCAGGTAGAACCAACCACGTATATGGAACAACATCGTTCGTGCATAAATGAGGAACCTTAAGCCGGGAACAAACTTTGCTTATAATCATGAAACAAATAATTTAGTTTAATAAAGCAATATGGGAAGTGCACCATAGTGGCGTTTAAAGGGCGAATGGAATTAACGTACAAAATAAATTAACGAAATATTTCTTCTTTTTAATATACAAAATTAACGTACAAAATAAATTAACGAAATATTTAGTTTTTGATATTAAATGTTACTAATTTTTTAACATAAATTTTGTTACATCAACCGATAAAGTATACAATTTGTTTTGTAATATCTCGTAATATTGTACAGGCAAGCACATTAGACCGTTCAAGGACATATTCCCGCCTGCAAAACGACTTTCGTTTTTAACACGTTAACTGACGTGGAGGTCACCGGTGACCAACGCATCAAATTGTATCTAAATAAATCGTTACTAATTTTAGTGCAATTTTGAATGGAATTAATGTCATAATAACAATACAAGGACAAGGCTATGCAACTATTTTTTTTCTTCATGATTTGTGGTTGAAGTACGATATTATAAGGTGTCTGAGCAGGTATTGGAGTTTTCACTGTGGCAGTCAACGTGTAGAACAACTAAACGTTTGAATTTTGGGTCAGCAAGTCAGATTCTTTCGCACAGTAGAAAATCCCGCAACTAATCAAACACAAGAAAACGCCTTTTTAGAAATACATATCATTGATGGTAGGAACATTCACTTGTTTGATGATAGACTTTTTATTCTATACTATTACTATCAAATTGAATTTTATACGTATACTACTGTACCCCCTTAGTCATTATTTCTTACTTTCAATAGTAGCGGAAATAATTTAGATGTTCGATTTACGTCAAACACCCTGTATATCATTCTGTCTAACATATAAGGAGCTTTCGAATGATGCATTAATACATACTCTAACATGCAGAGAACGTAATAACTTTGATAACCTTAATTGAATTCTTTATTGTTGAAAGGGCGTAAGTTCAATTTTTTTAAATTTTCACCAGGCAATAAAAACTTTTTAATTTTCTTCGAAATAATGTTCGTGGAATCAGGACCTCTAGATTCATGAAGAGAAATCATGGAAGTAAGGATGTCAGCGGACTGACGGTGGCGTAGTGGGATAGGTCCAGGTTCGAATCCCGGTGCTGCAGTCCCTATTTTTCACGATTTCCTACACGTTTATTCGGTTTTTCAGTCGGAATCGATAGAAGATGTCAAAAGATACTTTTTCTTTTTGGCTAGACATTTACAGTTAGAAAAACGGATGACTCAATTTTCCTCAAAATGTGAACACACTCCCTTTCAATAATAAACGATTCAATTATCTCCGCTATTTTAATCAAACGATGGAAATATAAGGTTATTCAATGTTAAATGAAGGAGTAAAACGAAAACTCCTACGTCATAAGAGATGCTCGAAATTGTGTTCGTTTACATTCACGCAACGCTACAATCGTTGAACTGCTATACACTTCTTATCACATCTGGATTGATTCCACCACAGGCTGCAATGATTCTTTGCTTCACATCTTCTGGCTTTGTCGGCTTTCCTTGGTGTACAGCACGTTTTAATGTTCTCCAAAAAGAAACGGACGAAGTCAAGCGGTATTAAGTTGGACAAACGAGCTAGTCACGAAGCAAGTTTCACTAATCATTATACTGCGGAAATTTATGCCTTTTAACATACAGTAAGACCCCGTTTAATGCTACCCCAATTAACGCTGATTCGATATAACGCGGCTTCTTTCCGAATCCTAAAAAAGCTCTAAATATGTATTCCATGACTCGATATAACGCGGTTCTTGTCATCGAAAACTGGCGATTCGTCAAAGACGAGGCGCTTTGGATGCGATCACTTGCTACCAACAGTTGCTCAATGAAAACAAATAACACTACACGACTTCGTCAGCAAAACATAAAAAATTTCAGAAGAGCCACTATATTCATTATAGTATATTCATTATATATGTTTTATAAATTAATATAAAAGTAATTTAAAATTAAAGTAAAACTTCTTTATTCTTAGTCGCATGTTTCCTTATCCCTATTTACTATGTGCTAAAATGACCTCATTTAATGCTGTTTCATTTAGCGCTTTGTCTTTTAAGAACATATCTTGAGCGTTAATCGGAACATTACTGTATTCATGTACTTGAAATAAGTAGATTCAATAACGGAAGAGCAATATTAATTTCTTCGACTGTATTAAGATACATATTTCTGTACTCTAAAAGTGTGTATTTGCATAAACGCCCGTAGTCTATTAATTATGGGCAAATAAATTTGCATAACATGCATTGCTGGTCGGCCGAAAATCCATACTAATTAAGGGAAGTTGAACATCAACGACAATGGTCAATAAACGTGTGGTGCGGACCACTTACTGGCTCAAAATATGAAAACTAGACGGAACGATCTCGGCATTTTATCACAAAATGTACCATTGAATGTTCGCTGAATAGTGTGGTACCAACATGATGAATGCCCTGCGCATAATGCATGGACAGTAAGAGCTACACATAATAGGATCTTCCCGAATCGATGGATAGGACGTGGTGGGCTAATTTCGTGGCCTGCTCGTTGTATAGTATGCGCCCCGTTATGAAATGCTATTAGCTTAACCACGTATTCTATATGTAATTCTAAGCTAAGCAGTTCTAATAAACACACCCTCAGCTGAACTAGTTTCGATTTATGCGTATTTGAAAATACTCGCGGAGCTGCTACTTTGAAATGAATCCAACGAATACAACTGGAAATTTTTAATGTTGATACTCGCAGCATGTTCCACAGGATTTTCATACTGTCGACCACGGTTAAGAGTACATAATTCTGCTCGTCGTGTAACGGACTTAACAGCTCTTAACACTGCCGTCGTTGATATTCTTCAACGGCTCCACAACTGTTACCGATGCAATAACCATAATATTCTTCATGTGTATATAAACTCATTGTGGATTCACTATGAATGCACTACACTGAGCTGTTACAAAACTGTGTTTTGCACAAAAAAGGAGTGCTTTTTTAACTTGTTAGCAGAAACTTTGCCTTTCATCCAGAATTTTGAAGCATAGAACCTTCGCCTGTCATCCTTAGGGATTCCTACTTTCTCAACAATATGTCACATGACACCAGATAGCTGCATAACTTCGAGTTGCCAGCCGTCGTCTGGCGCACACCCATTGAGACGCATGTACTCCAAACTGACACCATTCATCCCTTGACCCTCTCATAAATGCTTCAAACGCAAGAGCGCGACAGGCTGCCTTCAATTTTCTTTGAATAATATATTGTGTACTGCCGTTTGCATGTACACTTTTTGAAACTCTCAATTCACACATTTTCAGTTTGTATTTGCAAGTCGGATCAGCGCACAGTGTCTCGTAAGATAGGGACTAGCTGGCCAAAAATACCGCTTGATTCTTTTCGGCTATGAATTGATTTCAGAAAACTGAATGTAGTTCTTTTTAAATGTTTTCAATTTGTATTATATGTAGAAATAAAACTGCAAAGAAAATGCGATTTTTGAAATTTATTTACATTAGTTAAACATATGAAAAGCTGGTCCATATCAGAGAATTTTTTCTTTCTTCGGATCGACCTCAAATGTAATAGAACGAATAATAAACGCATGATTCTTGCAATTCGATTGATTTTTAGTAAGAAATGACAATTTGAAGTATCCTTTTGTATACTAAAATATTGCTGTACGTAATATGTGCAATGATGTATACAATTTTCGTCGTATATCTATTGAATCAGCATAAACATGATTAAAATAAGAAGGTATTTGGTTTACGATTAGCCATTTAACTACTCATTTATTCCGTAATTTATGTTAAGAATAATAAATATTGACGCGTCTGATTAAGCAAGGCTGTTTTCACTGTAGCATTCAACGTGTTAATAAACAGAATCAGAAACCAGTGATGTTCTACGATTTGTTTATACCCATTGTCCTCTACATTTTAAGCTCTACTTCGTCTAAAAAACGGTCATATGACTCATGACCTCCCCTTAAGAAATTCACAAATTAAATTTCCCTAAAGTGCTAAGATTTACTGTCGTCAAAAATTCTTTCAAATCTCAATTCCCCGAGCGGAATAAGAATTAGAATTCTTTAAAATTTAGAAAATTAACATATCGATTCAATTTTACAATTCATTATTCAACCAATAACGAACAAGCGCCATTAGAAATCGACATAAAAACTATTATAACATTCTGAAACATTATTTTTATGCACACAGACGCTGACTACTTTTGACAGGTAACGTGAAATAAATTCATCCGTTAAGATGTTAAACGCTCGGTCTCACGGGGAAACAAATCTTTCAGAAGGAACGGCGGCACAGAACATGCCGGCACGAAGTATCGACAATGCATATCGAGAAAGCGCGACACATTCCTTGCGCTTGCCCTGCATGCAAATGTTGACGGCGCCATTCGTCCTACGGGAATCATTGGAGCGGTAATGGCGGAATTGATATCCACGGATAGGTGTGGGCATGAAACTGCTTGGTCACCGTCGTCGTACTGTATCAGAATACAAGGGTTTATGATCCTCGAGTGATGGCACGATGCCCGTAAATCGGTCTGACCTCGCCACCGATCCGATGGTTTCCGCACGTGCTTCCAGACACCTGTAATCTGACCCGTACGAAACGTGCGCATCCCTTCCTGCAAAACTTTCTTCGACTTCCTCGCCTTCCTTCAAAGCTGGCTAAAATGTAAACGAGTAATTCCTACATTTTATGAAGTATTAACCGCCTCAGAGACGAATTTATTAACCCTTCGAACTTCTAATTTTTGTTTAATTTCCTTTTCAATAACTCCCTATTATTTTAAGGTTTTTATTTAAAATGTACTGCAAACGACAGTTGGTTGATAGAAACCAGTTAGGTATAAACAATCATGTACCTGAACACTTCAATGACTTTTTTTTGTTACGAAAAGGGGTCATATACATGTAATATTGCTTATCTAGGTAAAAAAAGTATTGCGAAATATAATATACATTTAAACTGGCAAATTAAAAATGTCGAGCGTGACTCGATATATGTAGAAGTACCTGTGAATAAAATCAATGTCGGGTCACAATCGACAAAGGAATTCAAAGGGTTAAAGCTAGAAAATAATTATACTTGTTCAGTATCATTTCATATGTGTTAACACGTTAACTGTCACACTGCATAGGCTAAAAACAATACAACTTTTTAGACTATGATACAACATGAAACTATTTCGAAATCATGCCCTTTTTGATTAATGGTGTTAGTAATTTTTTATAGTGTTTTACAGGTTCTGTTAGACGGTTTTAGATATGTTCACTAATACTGTTCATTGTCAGATAAATAACAACTGAATTTAAGCGTTACCCATATATGGGTAATATGGCAGTCACTGTTAAATAGCAATCAAAGATTAAAAAGGAATTAAAAATTTCTGGGGGAAATAATGTACACACTGGTGGGCATTAAACGTTAGAGTTTTTCATTAATCTTTGTATTGAATATATAAACGTTGATATGTGTGAGAATATCTCTGAAGAGGTGACATAGAGCACTAGATCTCAAGAAATAAAGTAGTTTTACTTTAACTCTTGGAGGACGATGAACGCGTATATGCGTTCTAAAAAATCGTTCACCGTGTGCTACGGGTCACCGTACTGGTACAGGCAAAGTTGTTTACCCTACGCTATAAACCTATATATTCAGATGAATTATTACTTCATCTCATTTTATTAAAATATATATGTTTTGTTACATGTTTTGCAATTTTAGAGCACTAAGGGAACTAAACAATTGGCACCATACACATTATTACAATGAAATATTCCGTTTAACACATTATTCCACTGCGGATTTCTTAGTACATGTTGCACGGTTTGTCCCGAAATTTTCAGGGCTTAAATGGTTAATGGTTTAAAGCAGAAAGTAAATATATTTTAATTCTTATTTTACGAGTCTTGATAACAAGACATCGCCACTATGTTTATTTAAAATAGTAATTAAAATAGTTCACATAAAACCAAATTTCTACTTCTATTATCAACTAAGTAAAATACTGACTCTGAAACTTGCAGTTAAAACAGAAATTTTACTTCCGAACTCTTACTGAGGTTTAAAAATGAAACAAGCTATTTACTATTTATTATTTGGTATGTGTATTTCATACCTCTGCTGGCCTTTCAAGGAAAAGACCATGGAACACTGTATAATCAAGATATTTTCAAAATCTGATCATGCTGTTTTATTATTATTATTCCTAAGTTTATTTTAAAATGGCCGAATTAACTTCAATGTCTATGTTGTGGCACTTTTAATTAAAACTAAGTGTGGTTAGATGTACATAGTGTTAAATAATGTAATAGGTTTGAAAAAAGAGAGTAAATACTTGAATTATACTTTCTGTACTATTTGACTTACTTTATAGATGTTCTTAATTATTCTAATTTTTTCATTCACTTTGGAGTTTTTCGCAATGCATTAGAATATGTTTAATGACGAACATTTTATTATACGGTTGGCCTGGAAAGAAGTCTGCTTCAGAATTAAATTTAATTCGTTACTTTAGTATGACTTATTCTAGTTCTTGTTCTTGCAAACGTTTCCTCATATAAAGTGTATTATGTCACATAAACTTGTTGCGGGAACCGCATTGCCATTTTTGGTTTCAATAGGTTTTAATAATTTTTAAAAATTAAATTATAGCGAATAGCGTTGAAATTTGTTGCGATCCTAAAATTCTACATAAAGTTCTATACAATACTAACAATATAAAATATTTATTATAGTTAGAATGAACGTGTAAGTTATTGATATTTGCAATACATAATTTAATTAGGCTACTTTAATAATATCTCTTGTTACTATGAATAATTACTGACGTATACTCGACGCAGCAGCAAGTTACATACAAACCGGACAGTTACGTTGAAACTAACACGATTTAATTTAAAATTCTAGGAACCATAGCGAAATTAGTATGTTATGTACATACATAGATTTGCAAAACATGATTATAACTTCATTACAACTGTAATTGATGCCAGTTTCAGGTGAATATTGTATTTTCAACAACATCGAAGAAACATGTTTTAGTAACTAGAAACGTTATTATACAGGGTGTCCCAGTTTATATGCTACTAGCTCATATTTCCTAACTTATTGAAAATACAAAAACTGTTTTACATGGAAGTTGCATGGTACAAGGGGGCATTTTTAATGTGGACCAATTTTGTTTACATTATTATTTTCAGAAATATGAAGATCAAGTTCGTTTTCTTAAACTGAACTGTGTATTCTTGTTCGAATCATTTTATAGTCCTTTTCAAGGCGAATTCACTTGTTTGTAATGTATACATCCGATTTTAACTGCTTTTCGAAATACTGCGCTTACAAATTTACTAATTTTCAGCGGAAGAAATCCGGCCGAATCGGAAATACCAGTAGTGGTCTTGTTCGCGCCTTAAGCGCCCCGCCTTACACATAGTCTCTTGAATCAGATACGAAGAGAATTATATGTATACAGCGTGTTTTAACAATAATCACAAAATTAATTTAAATAATTAAGAATACAAGAAATGAAATGTCAAAACTATACAAAATAAATGCAAGAACGAAATAAAAGTGAAATAAAATATCGAGGAATATAATACAACTTACGGGCTAAGGGAAATGCGCTTCATGGAGCACAGGAGAGATTTTTATGTATCAGCTGCGAAGTATACAGGATGATCGAGCGATCAAGCGAGGATCAAGCGACCTCAGATACAATTTTGAACTGCCGTGTAAGGCAGTTATCGCGGCGGTAGAAAAATAAAAGTTTCGCAACAAAGATTCTCGCGAGGCTCGAACGGAGAAAAAAAACAAAAGAAGAATGCTTTGTGCCGCGCGAGAGCCTTTATTCTCGCGCTGCTTCATGTAATAACTCATCACAGAAATTTTCCTCTCGTCGTGAAAACATTATCACGCGCACGTTCGCAACGTGTGCTCGCCCTATTTATAACATATCGTTTTCCTCGACACGGATGCCTATCCGTGTTTCTGCGTATCTCTTTAGCGATTTAATCCTCTCGACAGGGGAAATACGCACCTCGAGCGAAAGGATCGTCACGGATCAACTAAGGCAGTGATGGCCACCGGAGCTGCCGCTTCCTCCCACCCTAGGTCCATTCCCCTCCTCGTTATCTCTCAGTCCATCGTCGTGACAGATCACGGCTTATATGAGGGGAATGGACCTAGAGTGAAGGTAGACCGCAGTTCCGGTGGTCATCACTGGTTTACATACTGAACTATAGCCTTTTCATTTTTCCTCGTGAATGCATGTGTATGTGACGTCCCCTAGCGTCTTGGGTCTGGAACGAGCGCTACCTACATCATCTGGTTTGGGCTTAGGTCACCAGATGTCCCATCGTCTCAATTTTCCTTAATTATTATCGCAAGCGCTCGATCCCAACGTCTTTTCTATACATATATATTTAAGTTCCAAGACCTCAGTCCGAACCAGATGATGTAGGAGGCGCTCCTCCCGGACCCAAGACGCCAGGGGACGTCACATGTATATCAATCGCTATAATAACAATCATAATAAGCAATTCGAAGTAATAAACACACTTCACATTAAGTCTAATCATAATTTCTGTTATTAAGGCGTTCGAATAATCATGAACAGTACTATACATAAACAAATATTTGCAACAAACACAATAAATATTTAATAAAAATAAATTATTCTACGAAGCAAATCACCAATATGCCTGCCCATTTGTATGGTTCAAAACCAACGTAAAGAAGGGAAAACTTTGAATATAAAATTCACTATTATCATTAACGCGGGTAAATTAATTTTTTGCTTGAACGTTCCGAAGCAACATTCCAAATGAAAAGAAAATATTTATGCGGGGAACTCGCGCGTCTGTAAAGATTGGAAAGTTTCACTTTATATTTACCTCGATTTCGCTTATAACGAAATCACGTAACTCATTGTCAGTGATGGCCACCGGAGCAGCGGCTTTCTCCCACTCTAGGTAGATTCTCCTCGTTCCCCCTTGGACTATCATGGTTTCAGATCACGGTCTATATGAAGGGAATGTACATAGAGTGGGGGAAGGCCGCAGCTCTGGTGGCCATCACTGCACTACTTGTAAGTACTGTGCAGAGATGACAAGTTGGCTGGCGGGACGGCACAGGGGCAAGAGGGGTACTCCGCTCGTTCTGCCTTTCATGTTTCCGAAACGCGGTGCTATATAATTAGTGATGGGATTGATACGATACATATTGATGATATTGAAACAATTCGATACCTAAGTACTCAGTGGGAAGTACCGATAGGTATCGAAATCTCGAGTACTTGATATCAATTTTCAATACCGATTCCTTTTAGAATGACACCTACCAATATCAATCCTATGGCAACCAAGTAGGTATCGATACCATGAACAAAGGAATCGACATCGTCGGATCGTTCAAAAGTCGGAGTCTGCAAAGCAATCTGTCAAGATTGCGGAGTGGCTCAAATTACACTTTGCGAAAGTAAATATCAGTCTCGAAAAGAAGTATCATATCGGTACCAATATTTTCGTAGAAGTATCAAACACATATCGATACATTCTTATAAGTATCGAAGTGGTACTGATTCTTTTAGGTACCTACATGTTTGATACTACTCGATACCAGATCGAAATTCGTAGACTGGTATCGATAGTATCGATGCGGTATCAGTCCCAACACTATATATGATCTCTTTTAGTAGATGTGACCGTTTCGGCCAGTAAAGAAAATCCGTGAGCTCTGTTTTCATGATTGTGTCGGAATAGGTGAGCCTATTCCACTGTTAACCAATTAGACTCGCATTCCTTAGGCTACTCAACTTGTCATGTCTGCACAGTATGGGCAGCTTGAACGTTGGTGCATTCGCAGTTCACTCGCATCGCGGTTTCGTTAAAGCAACATCGACTAATTAATTTTTTTTCTCCTCGGAGAACAATGTGTCACTCCAAGTAATAACAAAAAAAAGTTATTGCAATACGTTTCTTCTTCATGCAGCTTTTTTTCAGGCACCGCTGCGAGAAAAGATTTTCGTTGGTTTGTCAGAAATATTTCTGATGTAAGGAAGGATCTGTCATTTCCGGGAAACCGTTGCGGATGACGCGCGCTGTAAAATTTCCTGGGTATAGAATTGCCGCCGTCGCAGAAATAAAATGTCTCCGTTCCAGGAATCTTCCGTGGTTCGTCACTCAACAGTACTAACTACACTGAAGAACGAAGTGATAGCATATACAGTGAGAGTCAAAAGCGAGTATACACCTTACAAAAATGAGGCTCGTATAATATTTGGATATCTTAAAATCGAATTTAACTGCGCGTGTTGCAGAAGTTCATTTGCCAGATTCAATGGTCTTTCAACAAGATCGAGATCCAAAGCATACCGTGCAGGTGGTTAACGACTGGTTGCTACAAAACACTACAAATCAATTAAATCCTCTACCACAGTCTTCAGATCTTGATGTAATAGAAAATTTGTAGGAAATATTAGCCTCGAAGTTACGAAAAATAAACATTACGAGTAAGGAGAACGTTAAAACGGAATTAGTAAAAGCATGGAATGATATTTCTGTTCAAGCAACACGTAACTTGGTTGCATCAATGCCAAGGCGATTAGTTGCTGTAATTAAAGCTAATGGTGAACCGACAAAGTACTATATGTACATAATTTAATTAATTAATAATGTGAAATCATTCTTAATTACTCATGCGTACTCACTTTTAACTCGCTTTCTAACAATTAATTTGTGCTCCTACATACTTTATATCTTTTCAATCAATTTTCAATTTATGCAACATGAGATTTTGAAGAAATTTCGTGCCTTTAGGTTGTATATTCACTTCTGACTCCCACTGTATGTGTTATTATTAAATTGTTCAATGAATGTTCAATAGATCCTTAATAGAGTTACTAGCATATAGACTTTATATTATAGTATTATGATACGAACTTTTGAATTGAATTTTCTGATTAATATTTTAAGCGCCACGTGTTTCACCGGTGACACACGTACTTCTTTTAATTTTGTTAAATAACTGATTACTCTAACGAAATTTTAAGTTACATCTATGTTACAATGATAGTACCAGATGAGAAGTATATTATCAAATAAATAAATATTTATACATATATTCAACGATACATGTCATTAAAGAGGTATTCTCGCATGTCTGACTACTTGCGGGACTTTCCACTGCGGTGACCAATGTGTTAATCTTTGTTTTATACAGAAAAATTGGTAAATGGGCTACACGAATAGACAGCGTCCTTATCAAATCTATCTGTATATTATACAAAAATTAAATAAAAACAATATACATGCAGTGATGGTTAAGAAGGAAATCGATTTGCCGTCTAAGCTCAGCATCGCGGCGCGTGAGAAAAAACCAAACAGAGCGAGTAACAGTTAAAATTCAGAAGGGCGAAGCGGCAAAAGTGCTATCGTGTGAAGTAATTTTTGTTAATATCTTTCACTATCCGGTTGAATTCATTTATTAATCTGTTAATTATCCTACATACACTTTAATGGTAATGTCGTGTTGATCTACCTTTCCACTCCACTACTTGTATATTTTTTGATGCCACAGTTATTGACATGTTTTGATAAAGTATGAAAGTGAAGAAAATTACAGTAGGACCTCGACTATCCGAACTACAAATAGTAAGGGATAACTCATGTTATAGCTATGTTTCGCACAAGAATGATAATTTTATTGTAGAATGTAAAATACATAGTGGTATGAAATTAAGTACACAACGTCGCTAGCGACAATTTTAGCTTGTAACTGACGAAAGAAGACCAATTTTGGAATGTCCGGTGTTCGAATAATCGAAGTTCTAGTGTAAACAATTTCATTTGATGGTTTTTATAACAATAACTATTCGTTGTAGCATAAGTATTCTTATTTTAAGATTGCCCTATATTAAATGTGGTTGCATCTCAAGGACACGTACTTCCAGGACCGACGTTTACTCAAACACTTTTATTAATTTTGCAATGTACAATAGACTTGTAAACTTAGCGAGAAGACTTCAGACTCTCCCTGCAGTTTGCAACTATTCAGCATATCGGAATACGCATTATGTAAATTGAAATTGATCAAACTTTCAACGTATTGTTCGTGCTTTTCGAGGGAGAAACAAGGCGAAACTTAAGACGTTGCTAACCCACTCATCTATTCGCTGCTCGTTTCATAAGTTCATTAACGCGCAGCAGTCTAATTAACTTTTCCATTCGGCTCCCCAGCTCGGCTCGTTGCTACGCGAAATGTACGAAAAAAAGGTAGAAAATCGCGAAGTGAGTAGCGCCTAGTGAGATTTTTGGGAAAATCCGGGAAGACGGACGGAAGCACGAAAGAGAAAGAGCCGAGTATTGTTAACTTATAATAATTTGTCGAATAGAAACTTTCCAAGGACTTAACTTGAAAGGTGTGCTATTTATGCCGAGAATTGGTAGCCGAGAAATGTCCTGAAATTTTAAAGAGAAAGTTCGTAGAATTACTTTTACAATGGCGTTAGAACAAATTTGAAATCCTTTGTGCGCTGAAAGTTTCCGCTCTGAAACTTCTGAAACTATATTAAATATTTTCATTGGCGAGTGTGTTATGTACGCAATGCAACTTTTACACGAATAGTAAAAATACATCTTCGTGCAAAAAAGAATTATAAAAAATCTTTTATCGAGCGTATGTGTGAGAAACTCCGTCATTTATGTTCAAATTAATTATATCCATTACCTACAGAATAAACGAACGGTGTTTTACTTTTCGCCGACATATTATATACTTATTTAACTATCGAGGATTTTCAAAATTCATCCAAAAACAATTTTATATTGAAGCATAACAACAAAGGAAAGAAAAATTTCATTGTTTTATTTCACAGTACCTTTTAGAAATAATCGATGTTGGAACTGTTTCAAGTACACGTGCACTCGACACAGCTTCAAAATCGATATTCTCAAAGCAAAAAAATTTATTCCACATTCTCGATATGTCTTTTGATGTAGGAGTAATTTCTAGCAGGCTGTACTGCTCATTGCAGGTATATCTGAATCGGTCGAGGTACTGCTTACATTATTTTTGATTGACAATGAATTAA
The DNA here is from genome assembly GCA_916610135.2 of Macropis europaea. Classification (NCBI taxonomy): domain Eukaryota; kingdom Metazoa; phylum Arthropoda; class Insecta; order Hymenoptera; family Melittidae; genus Macropis; species Macropis europaea. Next base: position 19,704,148 of record OU744349.1, read on the forward strand.
AATTCCGCATCGAAAACATGCAAAATGTATTCCTTGCCAATACCGTTGATGAAATGCATCCATCTTCGATGAAGGTAGATGCAATCGTGCATCTCGTTTACGCAACGTGAACTCAATGTTCAGACGATATAAATGGCAGAAAGCCGTATCTGCAATATAGCCGCGTTAATATTTATGAGATGCTACGAAGAAATAAGCTTAAAGTGGATGATGCGAGTCGTTTGTAATTCGTCCTTGACGTTGCCTTTAATCCTTTAAGATGCAGGGAATTATTTGCGCGGCATGAAGGAACGCCGGAATGAGCTTTCTTCCGTAATGAAAAAGTGGAGTGTTTCATGAATTTTGTCGCTTCCTTGAAATCCCTTTTTAAAGAAAATTCAGTGTAAAATGGTGTACCAAGGAGACTAGCATTTTTTCACTTACAAGATATATTATTTCTTGTAGTGTTTATTCAACTTTTTCGATTTCGTGTATGTCGGGGCAGAAGAAACGATAATTTTCCATTATAACATTGAATTCGGATTCATTAGAACTGGCGACATGACTAATTAAAATATATTAAGTTTCATTCGTGACGAGTGAAACGTATACGTTGTTGAGTGAAACAAATTTTGACGAACATATCCAAAAATACACTACTTCTAGAATTTACGAAGTAGTGACAATCAATGGTAGGTCAGGCACAAACGGTATATCAATACGTTGACTGCCACAGTTTTTATTGTAAATCACAGAGAAAGAAAATATTTAAGTACTCAGTCATGTACATGCCTCTCCATGTTAGTGTTGCAATGTAAAATTCGTTCAGAATATTATGAAAGCAATAATTATTGAATGAAATTGAATTTGACATGTCGGTCACCGGTGCCCCCCAAGGCAGGCAACGTGTTAAATGATCAGTTTCAACGTTAAAACCTTTGCGACACGGGTAAGTAGAGTATGCAAAAACAAGTATATACAAATGTATTACTAAAAATAGTGTTAAATGTCCATTGAATAAATGTAAAAATCGATTTTATACATAGGAACAGATGTATCCATAAGTAAAAACTTTAATATTAATCTGAAGGTATCAGGCCGTTAATTCATTGCTGAATCTACAGGATGGACCACGAAGTGTGATCAGCTTAGATTATTCTGCTGTTAAAGGTTCGATCGGAAGTTTTTTTAGCTAAAATAACATGGTTCAAGGAGAGCTTTAAGATGATTGTACCACATTTTTTGTCAACCCTTTTTTTCCAGAGTTATCAAGGTCACCTTCAGTTTTTTTATAGGTAAACCTACAATTTTTTTACACCCATCTTTTAGGAGATACTGAAACGAATTCGACAAGTACTATAAAAAGTATTTCTTCTTCATCTAAACCAAAGAAACGTTAAAAAAATATCATTTACCTTAATTGAATCGATGCTCAAAATGGCGTCCACTAGCAGCAATACACTCGCGTAAACGGTTAAGAAATGACTGCTTAGTTCTTTCTATGACGTCTGCATTGATGGTTAAGCATGCATCTACAATTGAAATGTATTCCAAGGTACAGAACGAAATGTTTATAAAAAGTACGCGAGAGATCAGGTCAATAATGATTAATACTAATCTATCAACAGCTCTGGAAAGTGTACAACAGTGTGGCCTGCAAAATTCTTCTAACTAGGAGTTTTCTTCAGTCCTTTTAGATTCAAAAAAAAATATTTGTTATGATACCTGCCGAATTCGTTTCAGTATCTCCTAAAAGATGGGTGTAAAAAATTTGTAGGTTTACCTATAAAAAACTGAAGGTGACCTTGATAACGCTGGAAAAAAAGGGTTGACAAAAAATTTGGTACAATCATCTTAAAGCTCTCCTTGAACCATGTTATTTTAGCTAAAAAAAGTTCCGATCGAACCGTTAACAGCAGAATAATCTAAGCTGATCACGCTTCGTGGTCCACTCTGTATATAACATTAATTTATCAATTTCAAAAGATGCAATCTTAATTCGCGCACATGAAATACTTTCGAAATTTTTTATTCAAGGTGTACAGAAATAAATCATGAATATAATGACACAATAACGTCAATAAATATTATTTAACATGAATGTGTAAACAAATAATGTGTTATGAAGGTATGAATGTTGAGGCCGACGAATTCTGAGCGTTGGCATGTCTGATATAGCACTGACTCTTGTCACTTACCGAAGTATAGCACCACACTACAAATATTTCAACATAGTGGAAGAACTGTGAACAAAATTTTACTTTACAGCGCATGAAATTTCGTGTAAAAAGGTTCTAAACTTCTGCATAAAGATTTCTTTTTTTACAATAGAATTTAATTGAAGTGTTATAAAATGCAGGACATTTGATCTGAGTTAAAGGAGTTATGTTGTTTGGTTTCTACATAATTGTAATATTATTCTTGTTGTTAATTAACTCGCTTGTTTTTGACGATAGCGAAAAATACATACGACCAATCTTACATGGTTTGGCGGGGACATAATCTAATATTAATAGTTATTTTGTAACTGGATGCACAGAGGAGATATGAAGGTCAACTGAATGATATGGCTTTTTACTTACCTTCTAATAAAGCATTTTAAGATGCGTACAATCACATATGGTTCAAGGTCATTCGAGGTTGTTGAAGGTCGAGTACGACGAAAAACATTTTATATCAGGAAATCAATCGAACATTTTCGTGTCTTCTCTAGTTGTTGGTATATTGCTCTTGTAATCGCTTTAAGTAAGGATCGCAGAATGTAAACAGACATTTAGTCACGTTGTACGCTAATATACAGAAGATGGCCACACATGATCTACGTTTTCCACTCAAACCCATGACAATTTAGATAAATCTTATATAGTGATAATATTAACTTTTCTAAGTGAAATACTAGCTGTTTCATAGAATAACGAAGGTTCTTCTGTGGCAGAGGTTTCTTTACGTGAGTCTCCCAAACAGAAGCCAACCATAAATCAGCCTGTAAAAGGTTAAGAATAGTCCTTTGTATCACAGTGCTTTTGTATCAAAGATCGTTTTTTTTTCTTTTTGACGCCATAGACGTAGAACGTTTCAGTACGCCCTTTGTTCTACTTGTGAGTTGTGTACGTATTAAGAACGATTAATAAATTTTATAAAAATGCATATTTAGTTGGAAGTTGCCTATCCATTACCATTACCAACGAAATAATCTTGTTTAATAATTTGAATAAAGCTAGCATGCAGCGAGGAATAAAGAAAGACGTTTCCAGGGATTGCTGCGAATACTTCAAAGATTCATTCACCCTGAATTGTAAATACTTTCCAAAGATATCGCCAAGTACTGAAAATTTCAAGAACCTGGTGGTAAGAAAGTCTACAAAATAGATAAGGCTTCAACGTGCATAAGAAACTTTTCATCGCGTTCGTACGCGACTCATCAAAAATTCCTTTTTCCCTTACCGTATAATGCATCAGAAAGGGAGGAAAATAAATGCATTTTTCACCCTGCTACATATGCAACGAGTATTTTATCATAAAATCAGATTACTTTTAATAATAGGCAATTAATGTATCTTTTTCTTTGCTAATGTTAATTTTTGAACAATCTCTGAGAAATGACACATTGAATAATGTACAGGGCGAGTCATTTGATAGTGTCATCTAAAATATCTTTTGAATTGTTGGCATTGGAAAAAGTGTGTATTATGAAATATTTTACGCTTGGAAGCGTACATTGTACTAAATGTGTTTGTTTTATGAGTTTTATATTTCCGAAGGTATCAAGATGCCATAATTTGTTTCGTAATGCTATTATAAATTTATGTTACTAGAATATCGTATCACGTAAAACGTATATTTAAATATATGTACAGGATGGGCCACGTAAAACAGGCTACCTATCTTTCCCAGCTATGACCGTACGAAAAAATTTTCATACGCAATTTAAATGGTTTGAAAGGGTGAATAAGATACAAAACAAATTTTTTTATAAATACTATTTTTTCTGTTTCTTCGAGGACGCCTATTTTTGTTTACATTAATCGTATATACTTCCAATATTTTATAAAAAATATTGATGTCAATTTGTATCAACCGATACTGTGCATTATGTGTAACGTGTAATATAATAAGTACTATTTTATATCAATTTCTACTAATTCGAAGCATAAAAATCACACACCTTTTTGTACCATACTTTGTCAGATTTAATGAACTGATAACACGTTCCATGCAACAATAAAAAATCCATGCGTTGTCAGGCACATGAAAATGTGTTTTTATAAATGTCTGGTAGGGTGAGGCATTCACTCGGGACGAGTTACAGCTCCGGTTTTATTGGAGCAATCAAAAGATAATAAGGAGAAAAGGTTTTTTATGTAGTTTATTCAAGCACAATGTTCCAAAAAATTGGTTTATGCAAAAAGATATATGACACTATTCAAAAGGGAAGTACAAATACTATTATTTCGTGCAGTGTTCTACTTACAGAAAAACAGGAGTACAAACAAACACAACTTGTTATATCACTCAAATGCGTATTGTACATTTTTTCTACCTTCGACAAAACGTTCTTTACAACATGCCCCAATTTCATGACTCACCTTCTACAACATTTAGGGTATACTTAACCCTACTTGGGTCTTCTGGTCTCTTTTGATCCATCGCGCCTTCATTTATTTAAGAAAGCTTGGCAATGATAACATTATAATACATGCGGCTGGCTATTTCTAGGTTTCCTTAGTCCTCGCATTATATTATAAAGTTGAAAATATGAGCTCCATATATTCCAGGCATTTTGCTACAAAAACCTTGAGTGTATAGTCGAACGGATGAACACACTAAGGTTAATTATTTCATGATGTATTTTTTATTGTACACTATAACTATTCATGAAATAAAATGAAACGAAAATTAGTAGGTACTTGATTAAGTTAAATTCAATGAGTGCAGCACATTTGACACACGCAGCACGAAACATATTAACCCGTTAAACTCAAATGACAAGCCTGGCTCGACATAATAACCTAATGCCAAAGTACACGACGAGCTGCACTCGTTGTAACGTTTGAGGTATCAGATTACCCTGGCGTAAATTTTGTAATAATTACAGACAGAGTCAGTTTCTGTTGCGAAACATAAGTGGAAGCAGTATTTTTAGTGTATTTTATTGTGAAATATAGTACTCTAATTTGTATTAAGTTATATGGTAAGGAGTTAACACATTGAATGCTGTGAAGGTCACCCGTAACCGCCAACACTAATTTAATTTGACTAAATAACTGTTATTTTTTATAAAATTTCAAATAGAATTAATATCAATACGATAATATAAAATACAAATTACACATTCGAATGATTGATAACTGTTTTGCTTCAGAGTTAATACTCAAAGCAAAAAATTATAAAGTGTCTGAACAAGTATGACAGTTTTCACTGTAGCACTCAACGTGGTAATGAACTCAATAGGCATAGTACGATGATATTTCTGAATAAATGTTTTTTAATGCCAAAACTGTAGCAACTAATCAAATCAGGCAAGCAGCGAGAATAATTTTGGAACAAAGTAACGGATATAGAAAAAGTCTGGCGCAACTGTCGAGTGGTTTAAAATCCGCGGTTCGCTGTGACGTTAACTGGGACAAAGAAAGCGCGGAACAATCCGATGTTCTTCCGGGCCTGCTTTGATTTCTTTGAAACTAATGAATATTCAATTTCATTGCGATATTCGCGGGAACTCACTTCCCCGCTGGCTTTCGTCGCGTTTCTTTATTCCCTTCTCCCTTTCCCCCTTCCCCTTTTCTCTGTTTCCGCTCTGTTAGTAGCTTCCGCGAAGGAAATCTAATTTAAGTTCCTGGCGCGTGGTCTCGCGCCACTTTCGATTTTCTACTCGTCAGAAAACTCGAACAATGGCACCGCGTCATCGGTAATCTATTCGGGGCCGCTCAAACGAATTCCGCGGATCTTTAAACTTTTCTGGAGCGTAACAAATTTTTTCAATTCCGCCGCCGCTTCCGCGACTGTCGAATCGTATTAATCGGCGCGGACGCGCATAGAACCGGGGAACAGAATTAAATTTCCCGTACATATAATTCGTCCGCCATGTAATACAGCCTATTTTACAATTTATGAACGCACGGAGCCCGCAGTTACCATGGAAGTATTGAAGTAGTATTGAGTTATGTGTTTGCGTGTAGAATGTCGACGCCCATTACCTTATAACGGTCTGCGCCAGGGTGGATCGCCAGCGACCCACTTATCGATCCTAATTTCCTTAAATAACTGTTTATCCCCTCGAATTTTCGAGCGATATTGACATTAAAATTATATTATGAGATATGAAGTGCATCATTAAGTGAATAAATATTTGTATCGTCGACGAATGATATTTGCCAATTTTTTTAATAGAGTTTCATATTGTGTTATTACTGACAGTCGAAGTCCTGGAATGAGTTTGAAGGTCACTGTATACCACATAATTGAACTCGTCTTGACAGTCGCTTTCAAATTACGTAAAAAGATATATAGCATACTATTAAAAAAATTGAAGGTTACCTTCGTTTTGCGAAGAATATTGTAAATATAAAAAATTGACGTATTCTATTGCGTCGGTCATGAAACACTGTAAAGTTTTGCCTCTTCCATTCTTTTCATATACTTACCACTTACGTGAAAAACGCTGATTCGAAAATGAAGTAGATATGTGCAATATATTTTCTTCATACAGATTCTGACAGTATTAGCGAAGACAACGATAAATGTTCCAAACTTTACAAAATATTTCACTAATAGTGTTGTAAAATGGTTGCAATAACCTCCGTAGAGATATTAACACACACATGCATATCTGTACATTTAGTTAACAAAGTTATAGTTAAAATATAGTTAACGTATAACAGAAGAAAAGTTAATAAAGTTATGACTCTTAATGGTTATATACGTGTATATTACATATTTTTCTCAGTTCTTTCTAAATCTTTTTCATTTTCTTGAATCGTATTTTAATGACTAAGTATAATTAAAGCAGAACTTAATTATTTTTCTGCAGCTTAAATATATGTACATATCTGCCTCTGAAGAGGTTAAACGTATTCGTATGATCAGTATGATTTTCTTTAAATGCCGCCATGTGAACGATATTACATAATCTGAATAAATATATTACGGTTATTATTTGCGTCTGGTCATAGATAGTTCACTACTACTCACACGCTGACCATAATTTATTATTTTAATACAGTGATGGCCACGGGAGCTCCGACCTTCCCCCACTCTATGTCCATTCCCCTCGTTTGAGTTACCTTCAGGTAATTCTTCGTTCCCCCTCGGTCCATCATCATGCCAAATCACAGCCTATATGAGGGGAATGGACCTAGAGTGGGGGAAGGACGGTGCTCCCGTGACCATCACTGTTTTAATACATGTTTATGTTTCTATAATTACTAACAAGAATTTTCCAGAATCAATTGTTCTGATTAAAAACTGTTTAAATTAATACCTTTTGGAACTATACGTACTTATACATGCACAGATACACGAAAGTATTCAAACAGCAGTATGTTTACAGCTGCAATAGATATAAATTGTACAGTATAATTAGTATCTCTGCACAGCATCATACATTATGTAGGGGATACATTCAAGGATAAAACGTGTAAATCTAATCGAAATTGAACTACACGTATTTAAGTTACATGTTCTATTATAATGAAATGTACTACAAGTCGTAACAAGTATTTCTATACTGGCCTATAGTATATTCCGCAAAAATTTGTCATTATATAAAATGGATGGTTTTTTGGGTATACCCCTACGCAATACACGGTACTTTGTAAAAATATTTACTATACTAAGTAGTTTATATCTATTTTAGGTGATCAACATACCGCTGTTGTTACACTTATTTGTTAATTAATTTTATTCAAGACAGCACAGTTTAAAAACATGAGCATGAGGTTAAGTACTGCAGCACAGCACATAATTATTCAAACGATTATAACTGCTATGAAATATCTTTATTAGTTTAAATGGCTTGGCACAAAGTGTCAAGTACAATTTTTTTATTTCAATGCACAGTTATAATTCGTAACTTCCACAGTTAAACTTTTTTAGGTCTATTAACGCACGTATGTTTTTTCAATTTTTTATTTTGCATTGAATAGCTGTGTATTCAGAGTGGATAAATATAACTTTTTACAATTTTCATCAACTCGTCCCTGAACAGGTTCACTCTACTACATTATTAAAAGCTCATAATTGTTGAAAATGGTTTGACACCGCTCAAGTACTTACACATCGTCCAAGCGTACATTATACATCGTAGTTATGTGTAAAATTTAGAGTTAAAGAGTGTGATCGCTTTAAAAAATTATCATAAAATTTTGATGAGAATATGAAGCGGTCTGATAATAGAGTGCAACACATAGGCATACGGTAATGAGTACATAGGAGTTGCACCTGTACCGTGGAAAATCGGTACGCCAGGAAGTGGTGTGGGATGTATAAAGCAGAAACTCAATTAAGGCTTTTGATTAGTCCAAGCTCTAACTTGAACCTATGCTCGGTGGCTCTCTTCCGGTTTTGTAGTTATGCTGCCACCAAGCATTATGCGCATGTTGCAAATTATAATAACAATCGTGGACATCAGTATAAACAGCTGTGTGAACGGATTCAGGAGTTGATTTACTCGAATATCAAACACGTTTATGCACATGTACTAACTCTGAAATACATACAGTATCTAACAAAAGTAAGTAAACACTACGGTGCGTAACGGCAAAATTCATTTTATTCAATTATACATTTAACGCCACCTACGATAAAAATAGAATACATAGCATTGACACCCTTCTGTTGTTTGCAACAGTCATTACACTCGTTATAAACGTATTGTGTGCGATTCTATTCAGTTTATTCATATAAACATTTTAAAGAGGTTACAAAAGTAAGTGAACACTTTCAATTTTTCATTACATTTTCAATTTGCAGCATATATTCGTGAAATGTTTTATTTACATATAATAGTTGAATGGTCTTTTTATTATTTTGTGAAGAGGTTGTGTGCATTTTCATTAATAAGTGTAAATTTCAAATAAGTTTTCTATCGTATTCTGTTTTTTCAAGATCCTTATTGAAAAATGGCTAAAGTCAAACATTTGACAAACGAAGAAAGGAGAATTATTATTAAAATGAAAGACGAGGGAAGCTCATATAGACAAATCGCTAAATTTTTTAATAAATCTGTAGCAGCCATTTTTAAAATAGTTAAGGCTATCGAAAAAAATGGAAGAGTATTGGCTGCACCCAAATCAGGACGGCCTCGAAATACGGATAATCGAATGGATCAAAGAATAGTAAACATTTCATTAACAGTTCCATTCATGTCAGCACCTAAAATACGTGTGCAACTTCAAAACGAAGACCGGAACCCACCGTCAACGCAAACAATAAGGCGGCGATTACACGCAGTCGAAAAACATGGCCGTACTGCAAAGAAAGTACCTTACTTTAATAAACAGAATATTAAAAAAAGGATGAATTTTTACTATGCACACGCACTGAAACCTTTAACATTCTGGTCAAAAATAGTATGGACCGATGAATCGATGATTCGACTAAAATATAGTCATGGAAGAATATTCGTGTGGAGGCGAAAAGATGAAGTCCTTTCATATCAGTGCACTCAACCGACACTAAAATCAATGGATCGAGGTGTTATGGTGTGGGGGTGTGTTTCATATTTCGGGGTAGGAAGAATTGTAATATTAAGTGAGAAAGTTAACGCCTCTGTATACTTAAAATTATTACAAGAAGTAATAATTCCTGAGGGCAAACGGCTGATAGAGGATAATTTCATCCTGCAACAGGACAATGCTCCAATACATTAAACAAAAATTGTAACAAATTATGTAAAAGAAAACTGTATTAATATCTTAGAGTGGCCACCGCAAACCCTGATTATCTCCCATTGAGAATATGTGGTCAATTCTTAAATTAAAGATAGCAGAAAGTAGGCCAAAAAATATAAATGACTTAAAATGTTTAATAGAAGAAAAGTGGCAATCATTTTCGGTTGATGAATGTAACAAATACACACACTCTCTGCCTGATCGTTTGGCAAAAATGTCACTACAGAATGGCCATCATTGTGGTTATTAACTAATTAAATCAAAAGATGTTTACTTACTTTTGTAACATATGTTTCTCTAGTAATAATCGTTTTCATATTTTTGTGTAAGTATGTTACTAATTAATAAAAATTTTATCACTTATTCTATTTAAGCATGCCCTGTTCTATAACTGACTATACATTATTTCATGTAACATTAAGTTTTTACTTCATAAACATTATTAGTTCATTCAGAAATTGACTGTTTGCTTACGCGTGTTACTCACTGTATGATATACATTGAAATATTGAAATAACAAATATACTGTTTCTGAGAGGACACTATGAACTTCTACGTACATTTTTACAATCTTTTGCTTGATAGGAAGTATCACATTATCATAGTTAATAATAATTATCAATGCCTCATTCTAGTAGTTATCCAAAGTTGCAACATATAGTCTTTTATCATTTAAAATTCTTTTAATTTTGATTTAAATTCCGTTATTTTTATTTTTCAAGTTACATTTAGCGAAATTTTTGGAATTATCTTTTAACACTGATCGTGGCTAATAATATTCTTTTCTCAGAATAATTGTATTTGTTTATTGCTACATTTTTAATACTTTTTTTTCTTAATTTTTTTAATCTAATATTCTGAATCTATCTTTGTAACATGCACATTGTTAATTCTTTAAATGATCGAAATACTTGATATTTATTAAATAATTATATACATGGTACTAAATACAATTACATTCATCCTTACAGAATACTTACACTGATTATAACACCTATTACATATAACATCCAGTTTTATTCAATTTCTGTATAATTCCTCAAAAAAGTGCACTTCTAGTAGAATAATATAACTTTGTAAAAATTGTGAAATATTTGGAACAGATTTAAGAACTACAGTATTCTAGAAGTGCTTAAATTTTGATTCGATATATAAAGCCAATCAACTACAAAATGCAACAATTATTACTTAATACATAAGATCAAAATTAATAAAAAAAAGTTTCGCAAAGAAAGTCAACTGTTTTATTTTCAACTACAATAATATTCTTCATTTACAATAACAAACCATTATTTCTCAATCATATGGTTTTAAACGCTTTCTGGACAAAGTTCGCAGCTATTGCTGTAAAGTCAGAAAGTAAGGAAACAGAAATCAGAAACAAGGACTGTGAAATGTTTATAAAAACCCTACTCACTTTACTCAAACCATATTTCAGTTAATTCCTTTATGATGTCATGATGTAAATTCATTATTAATTTTGTGTTATACTCTTTTTTTGTCATTACAAGAATAAAGAAAAAATATTTGTTTGATTCTGATTTTAAGAATGATTTATTTTTTACATATTCATGATGTGGTTTTCTAAAAAATACTAATATGAAATTAATCTGATTCTATTAATACAGCGTAAGCAACCATTTATTATTAACAGCAATTTTTCCGTAAAACAAATTAAGATATTTTAAATATAGTTGCAACGACAATGAGTACCGTCTATGAATATATTATCTTTTTTAAACACTTTAAATAATTTAGTTAAATATATTATTATTGCAAGTGTATAAAGTCACTCAACCTAACCTTTGGAACCAAGCCGGTTAAAGTCGACTAACGTTTACAGAGTAAGTGCTCTTTTACACGGATATATGTGTATCGATACACGTCCGGGAATAAAATATTGAAAGATACTCGTGTAATACAATATCCGCCTAATCGTGTAGTTGGAAAGAAATAAAACAAAAGAAAGATAGAAATGAAAGAAAAAATCGCTGGCGACTGAGATACCCAGGACACACAAAATCAGAATCGCGATACTGTATCTCACGAGAATCGTCGTGAGAGCGCTTCTATTGGCGTCCATGTACGAGGGTGAGTCAATAATTATCATCAATGTAGTTATAAAGTTTATTACAATTACAATAAAGTAATTACAATAATATCATTTTTCGACATAGTTCCCCTGCTTTTCAACGCACTTGGTCCATCTTTGTACAAGCTTCTTTATGCCCCTAGAAAAAAATGTTTTCTGCCGAGAAACAAGCCACGCATGCACCGCTTCTTTCAATTTTTGGCTAGTGGAGAATCGACGGTCCTCAAGGTCTCTTTGAGTGGGACAAAGAGGTGATAGTCTGACGTGGTCAAATCAGAACTGCACGGAGGATGATCCAATATTTTGAATTTCAGTTTCTGTAGTGTTGCAATAGTATGGGTAGCAGTATAACACTGTTCTCAAACTGCGCTGAAAGTCTTCGGTGGCTGTCGGTCCCTGATACACCTTTAGACCACAAGAAACAGATAACTGCACGCTGTTATCCAAAATGGAACATACCCAACGAGTTCAAACCTGCACAGCTGCGTTTGGAAGAAAACCAGAAATACTGATGCATGGTCACTTGACAGTACAGCCAACACAAACAAAAATACGACAACATTGCGGATAATTATTGACTCACGCTCGTACATTCAGTATCTATCATACGCGTGTCGCGATACACGTATCTCCATGTAAAAGAGCTCTAACAATAAGCGTTGAAAAGCGATGTAGAAGAAGGAGCATTCTCACCACTTGCCTAATTCGCTCTTGTTTCTTACGTGTTAAGACAAGAAGGCAGCCTTCTGCTGCCGCGCGAACAAATGCGAGTGTAGCGAGTGGGAGGGCTACTTTTCTTACAACACTTTTTAACCGCGACGCCATCGTTGTTCGCCAGTATATGTATCAGTTACTACCTGTTCAGGTGACTCGACAATTTTTTGGTTGATGTACAATTCAATGATACTGATCGGTTGCAATAGACTTAAACTGAATTGTTTTAACCCTTTGCACTCCTAATAGTTTGAACCCAGTATATCAGTCAGTTCGTGATCAATTTTTTCGATTTGCACTTTGTCCAGAACATGAGAAAGAAATAGACATAACTTTTAGGTTTTGCGAGATTTTGTTATGATTTAGTTCAATTTTTATTCTAGCGTAATGCTACTCCGTGTTAACTGAAACATACAAGTGAAAGAGACTTTTAACTTCGGCCACTGAGGGTGGACATAGCAGTGCAAAGAGTCAAAACTGTAGTTTGTTCAAAATCAACTTGAAGAACTGTTAAGGAAGTGGAACAAGGATACCAAAATTAATCTTCAATGTATTGTTAATTAAAAATGACTGCAACTGTTGATTTATTTACGTTTGAAATCGGATTTAAAAACGACGTTACTTATGGGATGTCCTGATACTGATTTCATGTCTTCACTGTAACATATACAAAAAAAAACATAAAGTTCTGTAACGTTCAAAATGACGAGGACAGTTGGATATACAAGCAGCAGAAGGAATAAGTAGAAAGAAATGTTACGCGAAAGGTTTTGCGTGGGAGAGGAATAATAATGATGCGGTCTCTATTGAGTCAGAATAATCGAATTTCCGATGAAATCGCAGGAACGCTGCAGAAAATCCGTACAAGGACAAATGGAGCCGCCGTGTTAGATCTCCGTTGGCAGAAACCCAATTAAGGCTTTTGATTAGTTTCAGCCGAAACCTGAACTCCCTTTTCGTCGGATACCTTCCGGTGGCGTAGTTCCGTTTCGCGACCACACAACTACTGTACGCGGTCAGTAAGTACACGCTGCTAGTAGATTTACGTTTCGTCGCGTTTAGTTTCACCGAATTTCTCGACTAGCAAGTTTCGTGGTCTCCACTTTTCCCTGTGTTCTGCGTATTTACAATTCAACGATACCTTCTGTCACGGCTGTACGCTTCAAGAACTGAGCGATTTGCTTCCATCGATGTTTCATTCCTTTACGCGTTCTACCAACTGACATGGGTCCAAGCATCATTAACACCTTGAACGCCTCAGTAAAAACGGCCATACCTACACAGACATGATATAATTTACTAAATAATATTAGCATATTATTAATAATAGAAGATCAGGATTTACAGCAGTATAGCATTTCTTCTTTTCACATGGATCTTGTTCATTTCCTTGTTTGTGTACTGTAGAAATTCTGAAGCATTAATTTCTTTAAGATCCACTCATTGTAATGTTAAAATTCCTTCCAGAAACATTTTTGTGCTATTAGTCAACCCTAATGAGACACGACACGATTTACTATTTTTTATATAAATCGTAAAGAAAAGACGATTTCAGTACTCAGTTCTGTTCTCCCGTTCTTGCATTATCGTCTCAGTATGAGGTTTGTTCAGAATTTTATGACAATCAATAATTGTTTAATTAAATTAAAATTGAGATGTCGGTCACCGGTGATTCCGCGGCGTTCAACATGTTAGTGAACTGCGGATATGCCTGCAAATATACATTTTCAAACATCCATATTTCCCGTGCTAATGCAGTTAAATAAATGAAACTTCAACAAGAGTGCATTTGCTCCGTAACCATCCTACCAGTAAAGTGTTCAGTAGTATAGATCAACGTATTTTATAACTAATGAACACAGCTTGTAACTCCGTAACTAATGATATTTGGATCCCAGTTCATTAGGTAAGACTTTTTTGTTTGTTTTGGTGAGTGCTACATATCCCTGAAGTTTGACCCTAACTTTTTTGCAGACCTGTATAACTATTTTCTTCTTGCGAATACGATTATTTGTGATTTTTTAAACTACTCCCACAAGGTTACTTGGGTGCTTGAGGTACACATAGAGACTTAGATAACTTATTTCGAAGAGTACATGTATATGAAATAAAAATCGATTAAAGAAAATGTATAACACATGACCTTCGCTGAATCAGTTCAAATAGATCATCGAAAAGATCGCGGTTAAAATCGTTGAAACCTGATTTACGACGCAATAAAATTAAAAAAATTATCTGGGGTGTTCAGTTACGCTGACACACCTTGTATATTTTATTTCTGGGTGAAACTGCATGCAATTACTACGTTGATGAGCGAACAGGGAAGCCGGTCGATCATCGAAAATCAGGGAATCACGTGGCCCGTTTTCGACGACGCACACTATTCAATACGGAGACACCAATACATAGCATATTATTGCACGGCCACATGTATAATCCAATCGGTAATGCCTTCATATTATTGATTTATACAGTCGCCATTACCCCGCGGAAAGAGGAATCACGCGGTTTATAGATAATACCGTAGCACAATGAAACATATCACCAAATTCCTCTAGCGACAAATCACGCATATCCTCTTATGGTTCTCCGCAAGGATTTTACGACGTAAGGTCAACGCTATATTCGTTGACTGTGCGACGATGTCTCCCTCGATAACGTTCGTCGTTAGAGTTTATTCCGAAATCAAATGTGTGATACTCCCATTTCACTATCCATTGAAAGTACCGTGCAATAGAATTTATATTTTTGATCGTTCCGTGAAACTATCAGGTCATCCCATAAGCAATATCGTTCCCTATCTTATGAAGCATATGTTAAATATAAAGGGTGACCAGAAAAAAGGATCCTTAGGTGCTTATAGTACTCATCGAGTGGAATAAAAAATGTCTAATCAATATAGGTCCTGAAATCAATCCATTATTATTATTATCATTATTACTTCATATTATTATTTTCAATTTGACCTACAAGATACAAGAGAAAAAACATATACTATTGTGTGAAAAATATGTGACTTTGAAACAAATTTTTCTGTTGTATCACTCTCGTTTTTCGAGACCACTTAAATTCTGTATGAAACATTTCATCGTGTTTTTAAAAATTACGTAGATAATTTGGTGTTTGGTTTCTGCTGAGACATTTTGTATATCGTACAGTTATGCAATATTCAGTTAGAATAACTATGTATTACAGTAGTGAAATACGGACAATAATTTAAACTACTGAACGATGGCACGAGATGGTAAAAGTGCATAAATCATATAATTTATTGTAATGTTCAAACTTATCCATATACTTTCGTGATTGTCTATACATGCATCACATTCAATTTAACCAAATAACTACTAACTCTTATAAAATTCTGAATGACATTAAAAGTCCAATAATAATATAAAATAACAAATGTACAATAAAATTATTAAATATTTTGTTTCTTAGTGGTTCGTATTGATAATACTACACTGTGATGTACCGATGTCAGTTCCCATTGTGGCCCTGGACATGTTACAACGTAAATAGTTGCAGTGGTAAACATTCTGAGATCGACATTACTACTTTACACGGTAAACTATCTTTTTATCACTGTGCCGCTCGAAAATACAATAAAATGCTTATTATATGTATGCCTATAGCAACATATTTCGTGCTTGATTGATTAAAAGCTACGCTTTTCGCGTACTTTACTAAACCTTTGAAGATGATAAATGCGTTCGGAAAAATCCGTCACCGTATGCTATGGGCCACCGTACTGACCCAGGCACAGCTGTTTATTGTGCGTTATAAACCTTTGTATTCGGATGAATTATCACTTCAGTTCATTTTATTAAAATATACATGTTTCGTTATGTACTTTTCAATTTTAGAGCACAAAAACAACTGAACAATCGAGATCATACACATTATTATAATTAAATATTCAGTTTAAAACACGTTATTTCGCTGCGAAAAATTTCAGCACATGGTGCACACTTTTTCCCGAAGCTTTCAGGGCTCACAGGGTTAAAAACTGGGGAAAAGGATTAAAACCAAGGAAAGGAATAACAACCAACAGAGTATATTGTTTACATCACGATCAAAGATACAGAGTAGATGGTGTAATATTGTTAGTAACTTAACGGAGCCCGAAACTTTTTGCACGATATAGCAAACAAACGATTCATCGATCTTTACTTCCCTTGCACGATATTTTTTTCATAGCGGAAATACATGCATTGCATAAATGTTTGTGACATTCTGAACTGGTCTCTGCATGCATACTGGGCATTATGTAAACATCAAAACATAAAAGATATTGTCGTATACGCCTGGTCTCAGATTACGAAAATAATAAAATGAAAATAATCATCTATATTTCATACGATATTTTTACAAGAGTAGCTGGTATAAAACATTTTATTAGTTATTTTTCAGATTATATTTCACATCTTTAACGTTGTTATTCTGTAGATACAGCGTTCAAAATGAGGAAAATTAAAAAATTACAATTACAAAGAATTTAATGCATTCACATGCACGTGTGCGTACGTGCAATGTATTAACCCTTTCACAGTTTAGTCTGAACGACATGCAAAAAGGGCAGAAAGCTCCACACTGCTAAGTGCAACAGTATTGGTTCGGACGTGCTACTTGTGTAAACAAAAACTGCTATAATGATAAAGATATTTTTCTGCTCATTTTCACTTTACTTTCAAGCACACATCGTACTTATCTGTTAGCGTGTATTTAGAATTTAACTGAATTGAATTTTTTCTCTCAATTATAGTTCTGTTTTATTAGTATAATTTGATAAGGTACAAAACCGTTATAATCTCTATTCAACTTCTTTATCACTTACAATTTAATTGTATTATAAATAGTTTCGTTTCATGTTTCATTCTATTAGTAAAATCAATATAACAAACGAATAATCAATAATAAAGTCAAGGACAGTGATAAGAAATATTTAAACAGTCAAAAGTAAAAAAGATTTGAAAGTTACTATTTTAAATTTAAGTGAAATAAAGCTATGTAACTTAAGGATATACTGACGGAACGTTTAAGAAATGTGGGAAGACATATGAAATAAATTTAACAATGAAAGGATTAATTATTCTCTTATTACAACGTAATATACAATAATTGTTTGCTTATGAGCGTAAATCAGTCTAATCGATATTTCCTTAAATACTTCTTTAACTAAATAATAATTTAACTGCAAACATATTTAACACGTTGAATGCCACAGTGGAAAATTGCATACCTATACAGACAGTTTATAATCCACTGTTGTATGTATAAATCGGGAAGGAAGAAAATATTTTATGTATTTCAAGGGTTCCTTTCACTGAAGAATATCTCAGTAATTACTGATTTTTTAACCCATGTACCTTAATAGCATTTTACTCAGTGTTCAATACTCTTTCGAACTGCGGAGTCAAATGCTACACAATCCCTTTAGAAAACACAGAGTGACCTCCATATCTCGAGAAAAAAGCAGAATTACCGAAAATTAATTACTACACTGTATGTTCTCATTGACATCATACTACTTTTGTTTGAACACTTTTTTCACATAACAAATAGATTACGAGTAATTTGAGGTGGTCGAGTTAGATGAATCATCCTATATAATATTCTGCAAAGCTGCGACTATCATCGATACGAGTAAAAGTTTGGCGAAATGAAAGGATAACGATCGATGAGACATTCTGTTAACAGGACGATCAAAGTTACGATGTAGGCGGTGTATATTCTTCATGGATCAATGGAGCTTCCACTCTCATCGTCTCTCTTTCTCTCTCTCTCTCTGTCTCTCCTTCTTTGCTCATCCCTTGTCGTATTATCTGTTCTTTCGTACAAATAACCTCCATTTCTCTGCTGGCTCTCGGATGTTCCAGGTTCCAGCGCGACAACTTATGCGTGTCATTAGCATCCCGTGTACAAACAAACATGTATTCAGAGTGGTAAATTGAACAAGTTACATTGAAAAATTTTTCATTTTCAGCAGTCGTTGAAACAACGAGCGTTTCGCTCTCTGGCAATAGCGTTAAAAGCGGAGGACACAAAGAATTCTAAAATACACACTTGCGTTGCTTTTCTGTGAAATCGTCTGATTTATTGACGCAGTTTTTACATTTTCTTTACTTTTTGGCTGGAGCAACGTATTATATCGATAGAAGCGAAAAATTTGATGAGCCTTTTGAAGGATGAATTTGTTAACACGTTGGGTGCCGTGTTACTCAAACTTTCTTTGTTTAAATAACGAATAACTTTCATAAAATTTTGGTATAATATTAATATTGTAATAATAGTATAGGGTGATACCTATGCGTTCAAAAAGTAAAATATTTTTTTCCTTCACGATTTCTGTTTAAAATGGGACATTGTGTCGTGTCTGGCTAGGTATGGCAGTTTTCACTGTGGCATTCAATGTGATAAAGTTAAATACACGCGAAAAAAGAATGGAAATCCTCTGATCCACCGTATATATTATTTCAAGAAAAGGCTACACTATTGTAAGATTATCCATACTTACATATTAAACAAAAATCGTCCGCGTATTATCACAGATGTAATTCTTAACAGTTACGCATTAAATTTTGTATTGTCCCAAATTGTCAGTCTACAAACATTAATTTAACCTTGATTCTTCTCTCAAAAATGACCTCAGTAATAATGACAAAATTCATCAACTTTTGACGTTTCTCAAAGTTTAAAGATATTAAAATATTTTCAACTTGATAATGATGCTTAATAATGTGTAAATAATTCCATTCCACCAATAATAACTGTTACACTGCGTTAAAGAACTACTAAAATAATGTATTTATTCCATATCAACTGGTAGAAAGTGATTATTAAGCGGAGAACAAAAACTGGAAAAAGTTCAGAAATTTCTGAGACAAACGGACACACATAAGGACATTATGCATTATATCAGCTATACTTAAATTTTAAAAATCTGAATCTATTAAATACATACAATACTCTTTACTTCAATAGCCTCACTTACAGATATATTATTTTATATAAGCAGAGTGTTGTTTTGTACGACATTCTTATGTTGTAAGGTATGAATTTATTGATACGGACTAACAGATAATAATTATTTACATTCTACTGCTTAATATCGAATATTTTTAGAATTTCGCTTTGTGGAAACAAAACAAACGTCGCATGAATAGCCTTACTTGTGTAATTGCATTAATTACTATCAAGCAATCGAGGAATCTTGATGAAACTTGTTTCATGAAAATAGTGCTGTTCAATTCACATTTTTATAATCAGTGATTGTAACATCTTCATTATTGCAGACAGTATAATGGGACGCGGAATCTGGTTGACTGATGAAGAGATTGGTCACGTAAAAAGATTGAAAGATGAAAGGTATTCAAACTGAGAAATTGCAAAGAAAACGGGCAGACCTGTTAAAGTAATTAACAATTTATTGTAGCATGAAAAGTACATAAAAGACGAACTACAGAAGCCAATAACAAATTTACTGAAGCGTCCTTGTATTTACTGTGCCATTCGATTCCCCATCGAATATTTGAAATTATAAAGAACAAAGGAAAAAGTACAGTTCATTAATTTATAAAATAGATACAGAAAGTATGCATACTTTCCAATGTTATAATAGCGAAGTCAACCATATAAATTACATTGCGAAGGTACATGGTTAAATGTAATTTATTATAGAGCTTGTTAAATGTAAATATTCATTAATTTTGTGTCGAATTTAGAATGTGCACTAGCAGAAATACGAACTACTAGATAAAACAAAAAAATTGTTATGCAGGAGAGACAAAGTATTTTTAAAAAATTATGAAATTTAAATTTCATTTACATTTACAAGTTATACAATCTGGTTTATGAGCTATGCTACCTGTTTGAGATTGTTGACGACCTAAACCAGTGATGACCACCAGGGCTGCGGCCTTTCCCCACTCTAGGTCCATTCCCCTCATATAGGTTGTTTTCTGTAACAAAAATGGACCGAGGGGGAACAAGAAGCGAACTGGAGGGAACTGAAATGAGGGGGATGGACCTAGAGTGGGGGAAGCTCGCAGCTCTGGTGGCCATCACTGATCTAAACAAAGAATTAATGATACATTTATTGAAGTCGAACCGATTGACATAAAAATTTGAATACTAATAAATTCAGTTTTTCAACAATCTTGTGTGGACAATAATGATTAACATTTTACAATGGATTCGTAATAGTAAATGATTAGTAGAAGTTACATTGAATACCTTTATACTTTCATAAACAGACATGATAAACTGTGCCATACGAATTTACATTTCATCTTCTTGTAATAACTATTATGCTGGTCCAATTTGGCCAGAGAAGCATATAATATCCTATACATATTTAAAATACGTGATAGAACGCTGAACTGTATTTCAGAAAATGTTTGTAAACATAAAACTTTATTATAAACTACAAACAAGAAATGATAATAAACCATTATTTATACATCAGTGTGAATAGTAACTACACTGTAAATATGATTACTTTAGAATGTAATTTGTATTATAGATACTATAGATATTCTAGTGTGGACTTCTACAATTGAAAATGATAGTAGATACAATCACCGCATTTATAATTTTCCATGAGTCTATTACCATGGCACGTAAATAGTTTCGTGGAACGGAATGATAATAATGTTCAACATAAATACTCAAATTTTGTAGCAGGAAACCTGTTCAGTAGCTCAGAACAACTAATATTAGTTGCTGCTACTATAGTCATATGCTGAAAAATTGAAATGAACACAATACGGACCGGATGTATTCCGATTCATGCTAAAAACCTGAACAAAAACACGAAAAATAATTTCAGCCGTGAAGGGCTAAACCTTGCAACGTGAAAAATATTTACGAAACATTTTCTATAAACGTATTGCAACACAGTTAAAGTGTGAACTGATCGGACGACGGGCAACCTGTAATTCCACGTCATACGACGTACTCTTGTATGAATGTATTGGTTGGTATGCAAGTTTCGCACATTTCCTGGCTATAATTGTTCATCTTTGTTTAGACACCTAGGGTCTATACCTCGAAATATTCTCAGTATTTAGTTGCTGTAATCCTCGGGATCCTCTGATACCGACATGGTCCACGTTCCCAGACTAGAGTTTGCGTTTCGTCGACTACAGGACTGTTGCGTTTCTGCAATAATAATTTTCGACGATGCTTCGCGCCTCGGTTGAAATGCAAACTATGGCGGAGATATAGGATGATTTTAGTCAATAGGCAGAATTCGCGAACGGTTTGCTTTAGTCTATTACGAGAACGAACGTGTTATGTTGCAAGTTTCCCAGCGTTGGAATTATTTTAAGATTTAAGTTGGACAGTAAAATTTGTATGTCACTGTGCGCTGATTATCTGAAATGAGAAAAAAGAATGGAGTACTTGATAATATAGACTCAATTACACATTTGTTTTGTACTCTATGGAAATGGAACATTACTGTGGCTACTAAATTTTATAATTTCCAGAACAGGCATATTTGCTCCTCTGTTATACTTCTAGTAATTACAATGGAAGGATTGCTCCTTACCTCTTCTGAAAAGATCAAGAAACACTTTCCCTATATTTTAATGAATTTGAAAAATATTAGTTTTGAACCTATTGAGACCATTTTTGCTCTAATCGGTGGAACATGCTTAGCTTAACATTTTTTCACCGTCCTATACGAGTTAGGCTACAATAGCTTTTCCAAGAATTTTCGAGATATCCCTAAAGGTTAATAATGCAATCAGAATAGAAATTTGTCTTGCTTTCAAAAGTAACATCTATTAATGTAGCACTTACATGGCACCGTAACTCTGATAATAATACGCAACGGTACTAACACATGCGCGAAACTTTAAACCGAATTTTGAGGCCCATCTTGTTCAGACTGAAGCTCAAAAGCGGAGCACTCAAAATTAGATCTCACGACAGTCGTTTTAGTAGAGCGTGTAATACGCAGCAACTATACCTGTACGATATGAAAGATACCAGGAATAGTATGTTCGAGTTAAGCTATTGAAACCGCGTGATTCGTGGATCATTAGTTTATGAATGCGACTCATGGTTGCCAACCTACGCATGTCTGCGTCAATGCAAACCGGTAGACCAATTAACGTTTCTATTTACGAAGAACGTCATTTATAATGAAGATCTCCCTCTTAACTTTCCGTATCAACAGAGTTGTATCCAGAAGTACTTTATTTTCCTTGTCACCCTCCTGGATTGATGAATTCAAGCAACACTTTCTACGAAATCCGAGAAAATTCTCCTTGATCCATGTTGATTAAAACTGACGAGAAAATTGTTTACGAATTCGCTGACCTTATAATGAAACTACAGTTGATTATGTAATTGGTTATGAATTTATTTTGCACTGCAGCAACGGCTTGAAATATACTGCGAAAATAATTAATCCGCATTATTTTAATTTAATTAAATGATTATTAATTCTTATACAATTTTCAAAGAAATTAACACAGTAGTGTTAAATAATAGAATAGGTAAACATTATTTTAGTTCATGATTTAGATTAAAAATAGCAAATCATAATGTGCCTGACGATTTAGGTATGCCAGGTTTCAGGCCATATTGAATGATTGAGGGTTAAAGGCTACTTGAATGATTTGTAACAAGATAATATCTTGTCATTTATAATCTGGTCATCAGGAGGTTCAGATTTCTTTAATATTGAATACATTTAGGACAGCAAATTAATAATGTTGATCAGATGTATGAGGTACTCCATAAAGAATGTTAAAAAAATCCTCCGGATTTACATTAAGACGTTATTTGAAAATGACAAAATCAACTCTTATCTCAAGTGGTCTGACACTTTTGCACAGTACTGGACATTTAGTGTACATCTGATGAACGTTATGTAATATTCTTGTATAAGCGTTGGAATGGCTCAAGATGTGCTCGAGATACACTTCAAGATAAAATATATTAATTAGAGGTTATGTGCTTCTAACTGTATTGTTCACGTACCTTCATCCACATGTTGTTTTCTACCAACAATATGGCTTTCGAAGTACATGTACAAACCTGTACCACAACGTTCTAATTTCATGTCAGTATACATAGATGAAGAAGACAATTCTACATTTCTGTATTTCCTATTTATTATAAATTACTCCTCGGAGTACAATCCTCAAAACAGGATATTATTTGCACGTAATACTAACAAAGAATTAAAAACTAGTTGGTAAATAAATCTTAATAAATTTATATTCTGAAAAGGATTTTTGTTCTAAAAAACTTCCAATATTATGAACTTCGCAAGAATATAGTTTCAATGCTTGTAATAGCTATATTTATACTGGAATGCTATCAGGTAAATGTCTGAATGGGCATCTTTAATACTTACAAGTATCATAACACGTTAATTGCCACAGTGGAAACAGCCATACCTGGCCAGACACGTTATAATTTGCCGTCCCTCATATACAGGAATCATAAAGGAACAAAATTTTGTTGCCATGGCTTTGCATCGAATTTCGTACGAACCGACAGTTATTTAATTAAATTAATATAACAGGGCCGGTGACCTGTCGGCTACATTGCCGGAAAAGTTTTAAAATTACAATCTTTCATAAACAATGAACACGTTTATCATGCCGTAAAAATAGAAACTGACGCAAGTGCATGAGTTATCATAATAATCATCGAAAAGAGCTTTGAAAATCTATTTTATTATACACGGTGTTAAAGTTGAATAAAAAAATATCAGTTGACCTTGCATCGAAAAATCAATATTTTCGGAGTTATAAACAATTTTCTAAACAATTTCTTCAGCACTTTGTTTATAGCTAGGGCAATATTCATTTTTCAAAATATATTTACTAGAGATTTTTTATTCGGTTCGGTGAATATTATCTACCTCCTTAATCCTGAATACTTTTTTTCTAATAGCCTGTACGTTTCCATGCCAGTAAAGTGTTAATTGCTTGAACGACGAATAAATTCATACGATGTACATTTTCCCAAGATTGGTGCTCTTTTTTTTTAACTAGAGACTTATAAGAAAATTTATTAATATTCCAATGGTTTTAAGTTATCTGTATATTGATCTTACATTACTTAATTGCATTAAATGTAGAAACACGTATGAAGAGTAAAATACAAATTTTTTATCTCCTAAAAATATTCTGAGCAGAATAAAGATGTAAAATTTTCATTCAGTTCCTTGGAAACATGCAACGACGGAATTATGATATTCATTTATAAATTGTTGTTTAAGTAGCTGTAGCCACTGCAGGAAAAAGATTTCCGACCTTTTCAATATATTTCCACATATCTACATAAAGTAATCAATATTCGAAATGAAATCTTAACGCGTTTTAATTTCGTACAAAGCATAAGTGTATTCTAGCCAAAAAAATGATTAAAAATATTGTTTCACGCGTTTATTAATTATAAGAGTATGAAAATTTGACTAAACTGTATTCTCGAAAGAAAAAGAGCTCCTAACCTGTTACATTTTTTGTCGACCGAGACAATCTTTCGATTAGTTTTTGTATTGCACTGGGATGAATATTTTTTTAATCATATTGTTAAATAATTCTAATCCTTTGACTTTGATTTTAAACAGTAATTCTAGCATTTCTGTTCAGATGATCATTTAAAGCAGATCAGTAAGATAACAACTCCGTTGACTGAACAGGCCACGTCATGTTACATAATATTTCTTCTCCTAACTTTTGTCATATGAAACCATAATATTCTTGATAAAGTTTCGATGAATCTCTCAAATCGTTGCTTTGCTGCAGTATGAATCCTCAACCGATTAAGCGTATTGGAAACAAGAAGAGGTCATTAATTTTTAATAAAATTAATTAATCGTATAAATATTTAACCACATTACATTGAATGTCCTCGATGTAGCTGTCTATGATTATTTGACGCAGCAAAAATATTATAATCGAAATTAACACCGCCACAAAAGAGGAATTAACGCCTGATACGTGATCATACTATTCAAAGAGTTAAGAAATACGTATACTTACTATAGAATGAAGTTTTTCATTTAAGGTAGAGTTGTACTTTCTTATTCGCATAAGATAGGTTTCAAGCGTCCCAGCGGATACTTGAAACTGCGGATAGCAACGAACAGTGTACATTATGTATGTTGTGCATAACTATAATTAAATGCACTTTGTAATTTAGGTACAATAAGACATTAACAACAATAACTGGTAATAAAATATACGTAATAATTATAATAATAAAATTTCTGTGAATGTAGTTTCTCTAAAATATTTATTGCATTGTATTCAAACTTCTTTTTGTAAAGGTGTGATGATGATACAATGCCTAAATGATGAGATGAAGTGAGGTGAATGAGGTGACGCTGTGATATGGCGTATATACATACATTGTTCATTATGGTACTCAAAACGGTACACAGTTTAACACGTTGAGCGTCACGTGTCCCACCGGTGATCCACGTACCAATTTTAATCTCTTCAAATCTAAATAACTGACTACCCCAACGAAATTTCGCGTTACATCTATGTGACAATGATAGTGCAAAATAAGAAGTATATGATCACATGAATAAATATTTATATATTCAACGATACATGTTAATAAAAAAGTAGTTTCGAGTGTCTGACTAGTTGCAGGATTTTGTACTGCAGCGTTCAACGTGTAAAATATGAATATTGTACTATACTTCTGCAATTTTCAATTTCATTTTCACAGGCTGTAATTAACCGCGGTTAAATGGGTTAACCCCCCCTACGGCAATTTTGCCGTATATCCAAACGACTGGAGTCTAGTTACAACGTGCTCTCATTTGAATAATCATGAACAGTACTCTATCTTTTTCTACTATAATACCTTAATAAAAACCAATAACTTCTTCGATGATACTATCTTGATGTATCTTATCTCGGAGGTTTATGATTAAGCGAACAATGAATAGCGCGGTATCTCGGGGTATTTTTTAAAGAGCCGCGTATTATTAGTCTTCGTCCATACACGATGGCGAACAGGAACTAAACGTAGGTTTACGACGCGCTTAACCACAACAACTACATGCACGTGATCCGTTTCATTGTACGCTTGCCCGAGCATGTGCATGCGTGCAAGCGTGTGTGTAATGCCCACGCGTGAAACTGAACGTGGGCGAGCTTACGTTCTCGCGCTTGCAGAAGCACCGGACGTTCATGGCGTCGCTTTTCTCTCTTGGGTCGGAACACTTCGATGCCGGGAAACACGTACAGCGACTCGTCCGTTGTATGTAAAATATTTATTGTTAGGGCTTGCAGTGAGAAAAGTTTATGATACGGTCACGAAACTCCAGCTACTTTTCAACTGAACACACATTACTCGCCGGTAGAATTGGGCGCATGTACGTTGTTATAACTTTTAAATAAAAATATGTAGGTTCCTATTCACCGTGGTATTACAATTATTACGTCTTTTTCTTTCTATGTAACTCAGTATGGAATGCTATGGTCATTTAAACGGGGGATCTGCAGTTTTAGGTGGGTTGAACCACCATGTGTCAATACCAACATCAATACCAGATCACTGAAAACGGTCACCCATCTGAGCGCTGACCACACCAGCGTAACTTAACATCGGTAATCTTTTCAACGTGTTTATTATAGTAATGTAAACAGAGTACAGGTATAAATTAATCTACAGTAAAACTATACAACGGTTGTCAGATGCATGGGAAGAAAATCCCTGCCTTTCTTTGTAGCTCCCCTTTCATTCCGATTTACCCAGCTTGTCGCCTCCATGCGTTCAATTATTTATTCGACGTTTACTTATCCGTTTTACTTTGATATATGCTAATAATTTTACAGGAAAAGTTTTAATAAAAACCTGTTTTAGAAACTTGTACTGTTGTCTTATATGATAGTAACAGTATTAACAATTTTAACAATTATGATGACCTTAAATAATCATACCTATATACATACGCATTCATACCTTCAAATTACATCCGCACAACAACTATCACTCTTACGTGTAAATATCTGTTATATATTATATTATTTTATATAATATATCCAACCAGGCTTTTGTTCGTTTCATGAGTTATCGTCATAGAATGTAGATAGTCTTTGGTAAGGTCTCCTTCGATCTAAATGGAGCATTGTTAAACTTAATATTGTCTATATTTACAAGTAATTTATTTTCATTTTTTAACTTTTTTGTATAAAATGTTTGTGCAGTTTTTTTTATGTAATTCAATGATTACCACCGGAGCTGCGGCCTTCTCCCACTCTAGGTCAATTCCGCTCATACAGGCTGTGATCTGGAACGATGATGAACCGAGGGGCAACGAGGAGCGAACTGGAGGGAACTGAACGAGGAGAATGAACCTAGAGTGGGGGAAGGCCGCAGCTCCGGTGGCCATCACTGATGTAATTAGTGATTAATGGTAGCTTAGCATCTTTATGCACAGTTACTATTTTTGCAGTTGTCGTTGACAAGACCTTTATCGCTCTGGGATATAAACCTGGCATATCTGTTTATCGGGTTTGAAATAGTCTCCATGATGAATCATTCTGCGCATCCCTTTGTTTTGTTAGGTATGGAAAGCTATCATTTCTACACAATCGTTCTGAGTGTTAAGGTTTTACTACAAACGATCTTTTGTAGCTAAAAGTTTCTAGCAGTGGACGTAATGAGTATAATAAATCTTTTACGGTATTTCGAAAGGTAAAATAAGTGAAATATTGGAGTTGTAGCGGCACTTCCCGACCTCGCCAGCAGAGGGATCAGCGGCGCACAGACTTTCCCGCAAGTCCACGACCATCCTGCGCTCTGTATATATACACCTACGACCTGACCCTCACTATCCCGCGTCTAAGGCACGGGCCTGCTAGGTAGCCTTACTGACGAGTCCACTAGCAGGCCCCGGATGAAACGCTCTATCCTCTTTCCTCCTTCCTTTCTTCTGAAATCCCTGCTCAGCACCACCGCTTCAGAGTTATTTTATTTCCCATCACAGATCGTAACAACACATGCACACACGAATTTTTAAAATTTTGTATTTAACGGAAGTGGCAGGTTGAAATGTAAATTGAGATCTTTCTCAAAAATTATGCTTGGTTTTTCATAATAACAAAGGAAGAAAACATTTTTGTAAATAATCCATCAAGTCATGTAGAATATCTCCTCAAAATTTGGAATAAATCAATTTTATATTTAGCGATGAGTCTTGACAATCGATTTACAAGAATCCGGTTTGAGTAAGTTTTATATAAGTATTATAAGTCACTCACGGACTGAATGTTGAGAATTATATGGTATGACTTCGAGAGAATATTCTGGAAGGATCATAGATTTCTACAATGCAAAAAGAAAAAGTCTCTTAAATTGCGTTCTACTCACTGTTCTGTCTACTTGACTTCTTTATTCTGCATTAACATCGCACGTGTGAATATTTGGGCGACTTTGATCATACATTCGCAGACGGTGCCATTCAGAGCGACGCTTCCCGCAGGCAGGGTGGCTGCACGAATGGCACGAAGAATGTTGACACCGAGCCGCGAAAAAGGCACCAACCAGCCATTCATACTGACACCCGTTATCACACATATTTTGTCGAGGTATATAGTGGCTCGTAACCAGTTCGTAAGCGATGACATACCCACCTCCTTCCCTCTCACACCCGCTCATCCTCTTTATTTCTGGTCCCCCCGTTGCATCCTTCCAGCGACTTTTTCAACCCCTCGCAAAGTCATTCTCATTAATCTAAATCGACGCTGACAACGTGCGTCTGAATGAAGCCGGCGCGATCCTTTTCCAGTCGGCCTTTGTGGCTAACTATTAAAAGGCTCATCCGCTGTCTGGTTAGTGGGGTTCGTGGGATGTTCTACGGATCGTGGCGCAAGGGAAAAATGCCAACGGGGATTTGTAAATCTGACTGTGACAGAATCGTTCCGTTACGACGGAGAATTATTTATGTTTCAATAGGTGGTTCAGATATCGAGTAATGACATGCTGCTTCTATTCATTG
Source organism: Macropis europaea (assembly GCA_916610135.2). NCBI lineage: Eukaryota > Metazoa > Arthropoda > Insecta > Hymenoptera > Melittidae > Macropis > Macropis europaea. The sequence goes on from OU744349.1 coordinate 19,733,813, forward strand.
AATATTTGCAGTTCTTCGGTTTCAATTGATTATGAGCTTGGGTATGCTCCACGAGGCAGTGAATTCATCACACCATACCCTTAATGTGCTCTAAAAAGAATTAAGTTGAGAGTAAATGTATTGCAGAGCCAATTTTCAAAAGTTCAGAAATACAGTAAATACAAAACTGTGAAAATTAAAATTCTTTTATAATTACTTAAGGCACGCTTTTAGAGTTGATGTATGTTAATATTATTAGGGTATGAGTCCTGTGAGTTATTACGTTTAATTCCAAAAATTTTAGGTGTACCGTAGCAGCATATTAAATTAAATAGTTATGAAGATAAGTCATTTTGATCATTATAGGAGAACAGAAGACGCACTGAAAATATGTTAATCTTACTTTAGTCTTTAGTTCGTAAATAATTCTTGTAAATAATAATCAACGAAATACATGTACTGAGTATTTTTCTGATTTCACCATTTAAATCGGGGGTTACGAATATAGCTTTGAGCGTACATTTTTATAAAATTATTCTTCGATATTAAACCTGTTAATAACAACTGTCTTGACTCTCAACCATTGTCAGTACTTTAATTCTTTTATTCGTACAAAAAAGCTATAACATGTTTTACATAGGTTTCTTCCATTTAATTTAATACAATTAAACAGAAATATACTGTATTGTCTAATAATCCCTATAACCGTTGATGCAACCTTAAAAATAACAGAAAAACAACAACTTCGAAAAAAATATGTAGGAATCTCCAATTAAAGTGATGTGCACACACACAGCAACTGAACATTATATTGTTGTCAATAATCATTAACTTTAAAAAGCAGTTAAATGTACACCTATGTGAGAGTATGCCTCAAAAAGTGAACAACACACCTATTTATGTAGTTTCCTTTTAAAGTAATTCAAAATACGTGTCATTTCTTTATGAATCATTTCACAGTTACCTACATTAAGGATAAAGATTACATACATTTTTGCGAACTTTCTGAGTACAGAGTTAAACGAACCAGGCTTTGTATAAGTAATTGAAAATTCATAGTAGACTAAAGTGATTCAATTTCTTCTGGTTCACAAATGGTCCTGAGATTTTTAGATAGAAAGGACAGAAGCTTTCGGCAAACTCAGCAGCTCCATTGAAAGCAACTGCTGATTGAGACACATAGAATGTCATTTGGGATTTCAAATACAAAGTACTATTCAAATGTTTCTGTGAAGGACGCTTTTTCTAATCAAGGTAGATTAAACGACCGCTCACGGAAAGTCATTTACAAATGAATCCAAACACTCAAGTTGATTGTGTTAATGCTATTTAGTAAGTATAATTTCCTGTTCCGTTTCTTCAGACATGTAGCTAATATACTCCGGTGTACACATAAAAAAGTTGTATGAGAAAGCTTGAAGAAAATCTTATGACCGCCAAAATTTACGTAGAGAAACTGCGTCCTTTAAAAATTGGTGTGTAACGACACTGAAAGCATATCAATTATCCACTAGTATTTTGTAATTAACGTATCGAATATCCCTGAAACAGTTAATAATTTCTGGCAATTATATAAATTACGAAAATTGAAAGCTTTTCGATAACTACACATACGTACTTTGTAAACTACGACAAATAGAAAGAAAAGTACTCAGTAGGATTACAGAAATTTGAAGAGGACATCAGAATGTGCAAGTGTAAGTTCGTTGTGTGAAGAATTAGGGGCATTTAACGTCACTTACAATGTTTTAGCACGTTGAGCAGCGCAGTGGAAAATCCCGCAACTAGTCAGACACGCGAAAATACATTTTATTAACATATATCGTTGAATATATAAATATTTATTTACTTCATAATATATGTACTTGTTATTTTGTACTATCAATGTAACATAGACGTAACTCAAAACTTCGTTGAGGCACTCAGTTATTTGACGAAATTAAATTTGGTACGTGGGTCACCGGTGGTACACGTGGCGTTTAACGTATTAAATGGCACATGGTGTACTTTTCCTGTAGGTGATAAGGAAAAGGTAACAAGAGAAAATCAAATGTAATATGTTGGGTCTGATTCCCTCGAGAAATTTGTAAAATAACTCTCGTTAATATTGCGCAAAAATAACTACGTATTTAAAATTACCAAATAAAATGTTAGTGTAATCTATATTTTTATGTCTGTGAATATATGTATATTACGTTGTTCTATAAGTTCGTTTCGTTTTCGTACTAGATATTAAGTGTACAAAATTTCATGAATGGTACAATATTATTGAAGTATGTACGATCCATTCTGTTCTATCGCCTTCGTCCATCTCTCCGGAAGCCTCATGATACAATTTTTCCGAAATTCCTTTGACTTACTGGCAAAATACTGACCGAGGTGATTTGCTGAGCATGCAAATTACGAGAAGAACTTTTGGGATAACTCAACATAGGTATTAGTTCCTTTTGTTCCGTCTGATAGATGGAATATTCCTTTCAAATACAAATTTCTTCTGATAGCACCTCATTGTCTAAGGTTTCCGTTTAAACCAATTCGACTAACATTCATCCGAATTTCTAAATCGTAACAAAGTAGTTCATTGACGGTTAAAACTCATTATGAGTTTCGTCAATTCGCATGCGGACCAATTTCCCAGCAAAATTAATTAGTAACACGTATACACAATACAGCATCGCGCTCTCTATTTGCATTAATGACAGCAAGCGCATTTCGGAAATATTTTTAGGTTCGTTGTTCTTCCGGTACCTATTGCGATTTCTCCCTTCCATCTTTAACCGTTTTGGTGTTGACATTATCAGAATTCACCAGCACGTCTGTGCTGAACAGAGCAGGCGACATAGCATGTAGAAGCCAGTACAGTGGCCATTAGCACTTCAGTGTATTCCGCCTTGCCAGTACGTCGTACAAACTAAACACCCAAAGGGTTAGCTTCCCCTACGCGAGTCACTTACTCTTCTATTTTCCTCCACATGAGTGTCTTCAACCCCCCACGACTTACTACGTAACCAATTACAGTTCAACTTTAGCACGGTGGGGAGTATAAAAGATAAACCATTATTCGAAAAACATTAGTAGCAAAACATTATTAGAAAAACACCAGTGTTAAAACTATAAGCCTACACAGCTCTCATCATGTCACTCACAATAATGCTTTGAGTTCGACGAAGGTTCAACCCTCACGCCGGTCTTTGCCACCACCTTTTGGAAACGTCAACTGTTCAACGATTCAACATTCAAATTAAACCAGCTGGACCCTATTAATTTGAAGTCCAGCGTATCGTTCGACCCGACTGATTCGTTTAGAATCTAGGTATTACGATACACCTTTCAGTAGTCCTTGAACACTTTTAAAATGTGAAAATGTTTCCATGAATCGCTAAAATATGTCTGTACCTTAGTAGGAAAAGGGCCACTGTACCGTTTGCAATTTTTTGGAAAAACGTGCACTCCTTTGAAAATTGACCCCTTTTATTGTAATACACATAACTAAACTATGGATGTTTACGCAAATATACATTTTAGAACTTTATATAATTTATTTTAATGTAGCTACCGAAATAGAACTGTGATAAAACCATATTTGGTTTATAATTGCATAAAGATCCGCAGTCTACACGTAATACATTGACCATTTGAGAATATATTTTGCAATAATGTAACTTTGGTTGGAATAGTGGGACGCCAGTGGCCCTTTTTTCTATGATAACGTTTATGATTATTATGTGAATGGCGCATAAAACTCAAACGCAATAATTTTGGACATTGCGCCTTTTTTTACGAAGGTACAAATGTACAAATACTTTGTTGTATCTGTTAAATAATATGAGAGTTGAATGGTCAAATAAGAATTAATTCAAATATAACCATTATTTTCTGACGATCCTCATCTTATCTCCAGACGTCTCATCCTCTCTGCCTCCTACTTTGAAGTCTCTTTGAAGCTGGCAACTATTACCCTCAGTGAAAGAAATGTTTGATTTCCAAGACATTGTGAAGTGAAGCGCAATTACATTGTAAACATGAAACATTACGGAGCTACAATTTTTCTCAAACAATTATCATATGGCCTGGTCGTCTTTCTTATTAGAAAACATTGGAATTAATAAAAAAAAACGTTTGTTTTCTGCTCAATAACTTTTCCATTTTTATATTCCGCGTACGTTATGGACAGAGACACGTGCTTCGTCCCGTAACTTTCGTGTCGTTCTTCACTATTCAGTCATGCGATGCACGTAAAGCAAAGAGTTGGACGGAGAAGAGTTTGTTCAACTTCCACGATATTCGCAGCTCATCAATTATAGGCGTCGTTTTTCGGTGGAAATAGTTGTTACACAACTTCCTACTTCTTATCGGACCATTCAGGCTTTCCGGCAAACTTCGAATCGAACTAATCTCGAGACAAGGATCGGTTAGAGTGACCTAGAATCAATCGATCGTTTCGCTTTTATTTATAGGTTCACTTTTACCTTGATAGAAAATAAGACTACATAGCTTGTCATCGTGAATGTACTCAAAGAGTACTGGACTTGTAAAACGCATCAACCGTAATTAATTCACACAATCTCCTTAGGAATGAGTATTCATCTTCATTTCTCGATAGCTTTCGAACGACTTAATCGCATGAATTTCTTGGTACATCAAATACGCTTGAAACCTTCAGACATTTCTTAGTGGTTTAAGTTTTGGAAAATATGAACAAATTTTCGGAATTTCATTGAAGATTCGAATGTCTGTAAACACCAAAAGTTTGTTTGAAAAATTTCTTTTCTTAAGAAAGAGTGACACAATAAGAATTATTTTTTTTATATGACATTAGATCTAGAAATTACATCTCCACTTTGTTATTAAGAGAGAGGAATGTCTGACTTCAGTAATCAAATGATATAACAGGGATCTGTACACTAGCCTTAAATAGTCAATATTACTTCTCTGTATTATAATAACAAACATAAAGGGTGTCCGGTGAGATATTCAACAAACTTCGCCCACGTGTTCAGCAGGCCACCCTAAGCAAAAACTGTCATACAGGGTGTCCCACCTTATCTGTTACAAGCTCATATTTCCTAACTTATTGATGATACAAAAAATGTTTTACATGGAATTTGCATAGTACGAGGGGGCACATCGTTTGGCGAAGACAAATTTCTTTTTACATTATTATTTTCAGAGATATGAAGGTCAAGTTCGTTTTCTTAAATGGAACTATATATTTTTCTACAGGTTATTTAATAGTGCTTCTCAAGACGAATTCACTGACCCTTAATGTATACACCCGATTTTTAGTGATATTCAAGATATTGCGCTTAGAAATTTACTGATTTTCAACGAAAGAAATCCGCCCGAATAGGAAATACCGGTGGTAGTTTTGTCCGCGCCTGAAGTGCCACGTGTTAGACATTGCCTCTTGAAACAGATACGAGGGGTCGGCACCAAAAACGGCAGGCCCAAATCTGGACAATTGTTTTCCGTCACAGTTGTAGCATTTGCAGTGTTGAGAAAGGTATCGTCGATACTTTGCAATGGAAAACTATTGTTCAGAGTTTGGGTCTGCCGTTCCTGATGCAGACCCTTCGTATCTGTTTCAAGAGGCAATGTCTAACACGTGGAACTTAAAGCGCGAACAAGACCACTACTGGTATTTTCTGTTCGACCGAATTACTTCCGTTGAAAATCAGTAAATATGTAGGCGCAATATCTCGGAAACCACTAAACATCGGGTGTATAGATTAAGGGTCAGCGAATTCGTCTTGAGAAGCACTATTAAATGACCTGAAGAAAAATATGCAGTTCCATTTAAAAAAACGAACTTGACCTTCGTATCTCTTAAAATAATAATGTAAAAAGTAATTTGTCTTCTCCAAAAGATGTGCCCCCTCGCACCATGAAAATTCCATATAAAACATTTTTTTGTATCTTCAATAAATTGGGAAATATGAGCTTGTAACAGATAAGGTGGGACACCCTGTATATGCTATAGGCCTGTTTCGTTTCGTTACCGAGATAAGCATTGTTAATGTTGGTTTCAAAAGCTGGAGTAAGTGGTTTCATTGGAAAATGATGAAAGCAAAACTCATGCATGTTATTCAGTCTACGTTTCCGACTTGGCTTGGTTAATTATACGGTGTGTGCGATGCCTCGTACTTTTTCAAATGCAGAATGTGCTGATGGTATTCATATACGGTTTCTGCAACGAGAATGGTAGAGCCATGGTAGCTGAGTATCAGCAACGGTACCCTGACTGTAAAGTTCCTTACCACTCTACTTTCCAAAATGTCTTTAAATCTTGAGATAAACGACTAACGTTATGTCAACAAATGGAAGTCTACAATTTAAACATTGCCCGTGAATTTGATGTAAAATCAAAAGTAGATTAAAGTAAATGCGTTTGAATTATTGTTTCACTGTAAGTATGATTAATATATAATTTTAGATGTAATTGACGAACGAAACGAGACAGACCTATAGTGTATATAACGTTTTGTGTTCAGAATGACTTGCTGAATATGTGGGCCAAGTTATTCGAACACCTCACTGGACACCCTATATAAGAAGTCGAAACCTGTATTCACGATTGAAAACGCATCATGCTACAGAATAAAATCCACGATTGCTCTACAGTGTTTCTAAGTACAGAAATAAATATTCCGTCTTATTATATTTGTATAACTCCTCATACAACTTTATTTACGAACTAGCAATAAGAATTTGTTACGCGTATCATGAACACGTATCTCGCGTGAACAACACGATCGCTCCATTATTGCCTGGCGAAATCGGAAAACGGTGGATTGAGATTCGAATAGTTACCGTTGTTTACTAACGAGAGGTATCAGATCGTAGTACGTGTTCTGTGCACAGTATTACAAAGGTGATTAATGGGAGCAATGCAATATGTCGCTACTATATAAACTGCAGTTCAACACTGGATCAATAGTACGTAATACGTTTGCCTAATCTGATTAACGATGACATTGATTTCGTTCGACGACGGGGATCCACATCAACATACGTGCATCGATATAATGATTTACAGCAGTCATAAGTAGCCATAAGTAATCAGAGAAGCTCGTTCGCCCAAATTCTTCCTTACTGTGGGCCAACATTTGGTGTACACGAGCCAATCCACGTGAAACTGAAATTTCTCAATTTCCCGTCATTTATTGATAGATCCGAGAAAGCAATTTGTCTAGAGCATCTTCAAATACTCGTGTTTATGACACGGAATATCTTCATACCACTGCGGTCGAAGAGTAAGATCAAGAGAAATCGATATATTAGCTCCGAATGGTGGACAGGAGAAAATAAAATCATGAAAAAAGGTAAAAGGCGAAGGAAGTAAAGTGGAGTAAGGAACTAACGTCACGTAACGAAGTTGTAAATTTTGCAAGAATTTCAAGCAAAAGAGGAGGAAATAACGTCGAAGTATTGATAGCTTATGGATAAATTTCAAAGCCTTATCACTTTTAGGAAAAATGAAAGCTTCAGTTGATTTCTTTTCGGTAACATTTAACAGATACCAAGGAATTTTGTTATAATTTGACTGCAGATCTTTATGCAATTTAACATATCCTTGTTTGTGAAGAATGTACATTTTATATAGTAAGTGAAACAAAAAATGTACTGTTACACATTTAATCCGCAAAATGCAGTTCTGCTATAGTTACGTTTCATCAGTCAGTTTCGAAGTATAAAAAGGGATATTTGCATAAAAATCCGCAGTCTAGTTATAATTCTCAAGCAAATTTATGTTTTTTATAATTAATGCTACTGAAATTATAGTACTTACATACACTACCGCTCATGGAAGTATGTACACTTGAGAATTATAAAAAAAATAAACACATAAATTGCTTAACACAAAATAATTTTCTTTCCAGTCGGGTTTACATTGTATAAACCGAAAGTTAACGAATTATGCAAAAAATAATGAAATAATATTCAAACAAAAATAATTAGGAACTTTTAAATCTAAATTCTTAAACTTTTTAGTGGTGTCTTCATACTTTCGTGAGCGGTAGTGTACCTCTCAAGCTTTTTGAGAGGTCACGTCTCCCAAATGTTGGACAGATGCGATAACGCTAAGTAAAGGTACGATTGTGTGAGGAAAACATCAAACGCATATTTACAATACATATTTAACGTTTAGGGTATAATTTTTCAACAATGCTTGACAAGTGGGCCCTATAATTATACAATACAATAATCTTTATGTGGAGTTTCCATATCGCGTAAAATTTAATCGAAATGGGTGGCCTCGAGGACTTGTACTCTACAAATAATGTGGACCTATTTCATCAAGGCGATCAAAATGACACGTTTTAAAAAAGATATGTAATTCAAGGAAATAATGTATATTTATGTTTTTCTTTAGCTTTATTCAGCGTCAATTCAAAGTAAACATAACAGTCATAAAAAATAAATAGAGCATAGTAAAATTTCAAGACGGACATTTTGACTGCCTTGGTAGTTCTAGTGATAAAGACTGCAAAATAGTTTGAAAGCGGAGAAAGCAGAATTTCCTGAACATACAATTTTATGTTGAAAGTTCCCCTGCAATTTCAATTAAAAACAAAGCAAAAGTCGATGTTCAATCACATCTTCAAAGGTCTAATAAACATCGAAGACCTACCTGTTCAATTTCAAACAGACAGAATATACCGTGAAGACGATTAGATTTTTCAAATAGTCGGATACGTCTTCAGTAAAATCCAGTAGTTCGTAATAAAATATTTTACACAGAAGCGCAAAGGAAAAGGAGCAGTTTTTACGTGAATCGTTGCGTTGAATGCACGATCATCTGTGTACGTCAGGAGAGCAAAGGAAGGTTCTGAATGTGCCGAGAGGGACAAAAAAGGAATCGCTAGACAAAGAGGGAAGGGAGTAGAAAAGAAAGGCAGCGAGAACAAAAAGTGCAAGGAATATTGAATCCCCCGTGCTATGGGACGTAGTAAAGGGTGATTCGCGAGCAAGTGCATTTGTCGTAACCGCACAATATTTCGGTTGTCTTCAATGGGCGCACGTGCACCGAATTCAGCCTTGGCTACGGCTATTATTCTCTCCGTAGACACAATCCTGTTGCATTTCGCATTCGGCCGTGGAACCGTACCGGATTCTGAAGTCGGCTCGGGTAGATTGAACGTACATGCGACAAGTTTTTTAAAGAAATCGCACTATATTTGTCTATAACTTTCGATCGAGTAGCAACTGAGCCTTTCCTTTTACAATTCATAAAAACAGGCAACATGAAGGACTAGCGAAGATTTTATTGTTGTTACTATTGCCGCTATGAGGGCTACTCTTCAGTTTCTGGTCAACTATAAAAATAGACGTTTCATGGCACTAACAGATAATTGAATCGCTTATTCTTGAAAGGGCGCATGTCCAGTTTTGAAAATTTTACATTAGATAATAAAAACTTCCTAATTTATGTCCTCAACATGAACCCTTTCATCAACAAATGATTTCTTCAACTGCCCGAAACCTTGTACAGAGTAATGTTAGAAATGGTCCTTTCAAATATAGATACGCCCTTTCAGTAATAAACCATTCAATTATTACCCTACCCCATGCATAAAACCAGCCACTTCATTACTTTCTCAACTACTGCAGCATAAATGTTCAAAGTTTCAATTTATTAGTAACTTTAGCAATTTTATTATTAAGTTATTGCTTTAAACAGTTTCAGTGTTATCGATTTTCTTTAAGTGGATGTGCAGTGCTTGTTACTTGATTAGCCTCAATCACAAATGTATTATTTTTATGCGCATACGCATATTTTGTGCGACATTTTTGTACTATAAGGTGAACAAATTTTCATATAGACTAATAGACAGCAAGTAGTTATATTCTTCTACATAATTTCCAAATATATTTTGAATTCCGCTTTGTGGAAATAAAGCAAGCGCCGGATGAATGGCCTCACTTGCTTAACTATGTTAATCGTTTCCAGGCAAGTGAAGAAACTCGATGAAACTTTTTTGTGAAAATAGCGTAGCTCATTCACGTGTCACAATAGTGTTGGTATTTTTATCATCAATAATTGTAACAATATCATTATTATTGACATTAGTATACGTCGTGGTACCTCGTTGACTATCGAAGAAATTAGAAAAACAACAGCATTAAAAGACGAAGGCTATTAAACCCGAGGAATTGCAAGGAAAATTAACAGAAGTGCAAAGGCAGTGAACCCTATGAACCTGCGTATTCATATAACTTTATTACATCAAGGTGTCTTGTTAACATCTATATGTTTTGTTAAGCATATTACACTTTCACAACACTGGAATAAGTTAACAATAGACATGATGACACCTCACAGTAATGAAATATTCAATCTAACGCGTGTTGTTCCTTACAAAATTTCAGCACACGACGGACGTTTATTTTTAAAGTCTCATGGTTGAAAGAGTTTATGTGTATAATATGCACTTAAAAGTACCCCAATAATGAGGTATGAATATTATCATACTCGTGTGATGAAGCAATTTTGGATTTACGTTCATGCGACACTGCATTCTTACGTCTACTCGAACATTTACTGGAACACTTTGGCAAAGTTTGATGGTGCAATTCTGAAACACCCTTATGTATGAAAGGACTTTGGACAATTAACTCATAATTATATAAGTTCTACATTTACACACTAACTAGCTGATGTGCCCGCTCTCACGCGGGCAGTCTTGATATCAGGGGAAGGGGGAGGAGGATAGGAAAATCCTTTCATAGCGGTCATCCACGCTATAAAAAGAAAGTGTCTGCCAAATTTCAGCCTTCCGGATTCAGTTGTTTTGTCTCTGCGTTGATCGTCAGTGAGTCAGGACACTTCGTATCATATTATCAATATATAGATGAGAGGGCAGAGTAATCCTACGATTAATTGTAACGTGCAATTGGGGTGAAAAATTAAAGGTGTAAATATGAACACGGAGATGAATTTCGAACACAGATTCGAACGATTAAAAATGAGCGCAGTTTCAATTTGGCTCGGACGAGTGTGTACAAGCTTACCAGGTTTGCTAAGGGATTACAGTGGCTTACTCGCTATCGTTGCCTGTAATATATCGAATCTGCACTCGCAACACGATCTACGATGTTCACCAAAGTGGAAGGAATTCCCGAACAAACTTCCGATGAAAGGAGGATTTCACGCAAGAACGAAAGTTAATATTAAAGCTATGTACGTTTAATACTGCAACTGCCGCCAGGAATATCTAAAGAATGTCTGTTCTTGAAGAAATTTTCACTGCCTTAAGAAGTTTGCAACGTCTACAGCATAGGAGTCTCGAAAATTGGTAGATAATATAATTGAGAATATGCAACCACTTCGATTTTACGATCTTTTGTAGGGTGATAGAATACATACTTCCAATGATATGTGCGAAATATTAGTCATAGTTACTTGATAGTTTTATAGATATAATTAATTGAAGTTCCATACCTTGTTATGTACTATGAATATAGACATGCGGTTGTCAAAGACACCACGGCGAAGTGGCACGTTGCGTGGCTTGTAATTCGGAGATTGAGTTGAAATATGGGTTCCATGCATTCGGGGCATTTGTGATCCAAAAACCTTGAGTGTATACTCGAACGAAAGAACGCACTAGGGTCAGACTTCATTGCAATTATAATTAATTTGTTTCTTCTCTCACACACGCAGAAACTTTGTTTTACCACTTTCCTCGATCAACCAGTTCACTTGTTGTTTCAGGATTAGTTTCTGTAGAAATATAATAATGCATTAACCAGGCAGGACGTATTAATTCGTCACTTACAAATGCTTCTGTGAAGACAGAGGCATGTTACCTCATTCCCGTGTATTCATTTTTAATCGATGGGATAGGACAGGCGATTACGATACTGCAGGTGTAATTTTTTCTATTGTACATTTATAATAAACATTCAAATTAAATGTAAGGCCTACTACAGTAGAATAGTCGTGATTTTAATACTGATTATCTGAAGGTTTTAGTACCCTACTATAATATAATATCCTACTATACTAGAAGAGTATATGTTACTTGAAATTAAACTGTTTGAAAGATTATTGAACGATGCCACATATCGCTCATTTGTTGCAGCGACGACGCAACTCAAAAAGTTGGGCCTTAGGGAAAACGAGTTTAAATATTTCGAATCACTGCAATTTTATAAGAACATCTGTCCTCGACAACCGTCCTCTCATGTGAGTTTTAAAAGATCAGTTATATCGTTACAAACAAAAAGAGTTATTTCTATACCAATAACTTAGAAATGGTAAATTTTTAGTTGTGTCGCTGTTGCAGCAAATGAGCGATATATTTTATATTAATTTAAATTGCAAACACTTTCAATTGAAACTAGAATACACGAATATTTTGCCCTTAAATACAAAATATGTTAAGGGTAAAGAATCCTGTGATATTACCCATACAACGCTACGCATAAGAAAAATTCCACAAAATTTCTTCTGTATTATTGCACGATTTATGAAATACGCAGTCGTGTATTTGCATTCAGTAACAGAAAAATATTCTGTCACCGAAATAAGAATGCAAACTCCACCAACGCATGTGGAAATCTGAGACGTGCATAGCAAGAATTTGTAGAAGTAACATGGTGCAAACCATGTTTATCGCCTGCACATGCCGTATACTTTTCAAAAGAATATTCTAAGAAAATTTTGTTGCGAATTGAGACACGTACAATACGCTTCACAGTTGCACCATTCGTTTCTATTACATAACATTCTTCGAATCATTATATCCTACCATGCTGACCAGTTTTCACATTACTCGTGCTCTAACTTAAAAATATTACAATTTCGTTAAAAATTAAAACTGTAACTCGGTTGACACGTTGAGTACCGCAGTGGAAACTGCCATACCTAATCAGACACCTTATAATTTGCTTTTTTAATATAAATTCTGAAACAAAAAAGTTTGTAGATACAATAGGACCTCGATTATTCGAACTACAATTGGTCTTTTGCATGAAAATAATAATATTATTTTAGAATGTAAAATATCCAGTACTGCGAACATAGGTATACAGTGTCACCTGTGCTCGAGGTTCTGCTGCATTCGATCGTGTAATCTGTATTTTATATTATTATTTCAATGTTAATGCTATTAAAAATGTTATAAGATGTAATATTTATTCAATTAAATTAAAACGGCGGCGCTGGTCAGCGGTGACCCCCACGGCATTCAACGTGTTAAAGATCGTACAGCGTTGAAACGAAATATTGCTCAAGCATTTTCATCTGTAGCAACTGTTTGAACATTTTCAGTCACGTTCGAATGATTTGCTCGTGTTGCAGAAAGCCTGTGCGGACCTCACGAGAAGCGTTTATTGAATGAGCTGCTGTCAACTTACAACACTCTGGAGCGGCCGGTCGCCAACGAGAGCGAACCTCTCGAGGTCAGATTCGGCATCACGCTGCAGCAGATCATAGACGTGGTAAGTTACTTTCTTCCTGTCTATATTCTCAATGACGTATGGCAGAGGCCATGAAACAATGAACCAACCAATTTGCAAACTCGATGTTTTCTGTGACTTCATGCGAGAAAACTCTTCTACTTTTCCGCTCGGTACTTTTCCCAATTTTCATTGCACACATCACTCCGGCGCGTTAACGAATGCGACCGAAAAACATGAACATTCAAATTCGAATTTTCGACCTGAACAAAATAGTCGTGTGCCTTGTACGGGAGAGATGCAGCGGCTCCAGTTATTGGCTGGCAAACGCTATTCAATTGTTGAAGTTTAGAAACGAATTTGTATCATTCCGTAAAGCGCGTCAAGTCATTGTAATCTGCATCTTTATTGCGTTATTTATATTCATATTCACAAAGAATAATTTCACAGTACAGTGGAAAAAATAGAAATGCGACAAAATTTCTGTAGCGATTATACTCCGTTCGAGTATACTCTAATCTCGCACGGAGAGTGTTACAATATTAGCACGTTGAGCGCCGCAGTGGAAAATCCCGCAACTAGTCAGACACGTGAAAATACCATTTTATTAACACGTATCGTTGAATATATAAATATTTCTTTATTTGATAATAAACTTCTTATTTGGTACTATGATTGTAACATAGATGTAACTCAAAATTTCGTGGGAGTAATCAGTTATTTGACGAAATTACAATTGCTACGTGGGTCACCAGTGGTACACGTGGCGTTTAACGTGTTACAAGACTGTGAACATTAACGTCGCTTTAAGTGTAAACACTTTCTTTTTATTTTAGCAAATGCATACATAATCTAAAAGCTTACATATCAACGCATCTCATAAAAAGAAAGTATCAAGATTAACAGAGTTTATCACTTGTTATTAAAGGTTAAAAATGGAAGATAGAAAGACGCATTTTCGCCATATTATGTTATATTATTATCGTAAAGGTAAAAACGCTGTGCAAACCCGAAAAGAGATATGTGCGCCATCCGATTATCATTTATTCTGATCCCTACGAAATTCCCACCAAGGGAAAAAATTTGAAAATTTAGAAGCCTGTAAATTGCATCTGGAGGAGTTTTTCGAAAATAAAAGTGGGAAATTTTTCGACGATGGTATTATGAAGTTGTCTGAAAAATGGCCGGAGATAGTAAAAAATAGCGGCCAATACATTGCAGAATATAGTTTTAGTTACAAATATAAAATTTGTGTTTGAATTTCCTTTAAAAAAGCGAAAAGACTGTTTGGCCAACCCAATATTATAGTAAGAACTGTCCGTCCGCTACTCTAGACACGTGAGCAAGTCTCGTGATACACTCGTAAACTATTCATAGTGACTTTGATTTCAATCGCAGTAGTTTTGCTACCGTTTCATTATTCTGTTTTCATTGTTATTATATTACTAAATTTACTGTTGTGTTTATTCCTGTGGCATTCTCGTGTCATTCGTTCCCATGCTCTCATCTCATTGTCAGTCTCATAAAGTCGTCGGGTTTAATTAGAATTTCAGAAATGGTTCGTGTGGTCAACAGCTGCCTTCTGCAACTGCGTACGAGACGGGCAAGAAGCCCTACATAAATTTCTACAGTATTTTCTCACGTTTCCCAAAACTCAGCGAACTTTATGCCCTTATTACTTGCGACCCACGTTTGCTGTACCTGAGGACGACCGCTGGACAGGGGGATAGTTCTTTCCATTTCCACAAATTTATCATAAATAATGAAATATTTTTCTGCCACCCTTCCAAATCCATTAAATTGTTAAAGTAACCAATCCATGTACCTACACCTGACATCTTTAAAACACTGCGAGTTCTGGCGAAAATTTTTTTTACGAAGAGTCGACAGCTATTAAAGTATCTAGTGCGAGAAACAACAAATTGTGTGACCAGGCAACTCTTCAGCAGAGATAAGTAGCAAACATAATTTGGGGAAATAGATAGTATCCGTTTAATTATTCTAAATCAATACAATCGCCCTGGAACAGTCATGTCTTGTGCGCGAACAGTCAATATAACGACTACACTGCAGATGTTTATGCAAGTTAATATAACTAAATGGATGAATAACAGACATTTAATGACTGAGCAAAGTAGAAATTATATATTTTGAACATTTCGAGGAGCAAATACAGTTTTGTTGAAGTTTCATTAGATTAACTGCATTAACATAGAAAATATGGAAGTCTAGAAAAGAATATTTGCACGAATATCCGCAATCTAATAATGACGTTGTGAAACAACTTGTAACCTTTGGGATGTTTAAAAAACATCGCTCTCGATTGCTGCAAACTGAATTAGTAGAAACTTAAATTATTTGTAACGTGTGCAGCAGGAACATGTGGTTCTGTAACAAGCCGCCATAAACCGTAGCATGTTGGCAACGGAAACCCCGTGAAACATTGATATCCTTTAGCCAGGCAAGAATAGCGAGTAATAGTTCAATCAATAGTATCGAATCAATAGTATTCGAGGAAAATGGAAAACTCTAGTTTGTTGCCTCGAGGCTGACATCATGAAGTACTATAAATACCCACAACTCATACAGCAAGAATAGAATTCAGCAAAGCTGCTTCTGGGCCGTACTAATCCATATAGTGCTGTTTTACTTAGCCCCGGCTGGCCTCATGGCTGTGCCACCGGCAAAATTTAACTACACACCTATGGACATTCTCTTGTACTTAGGTTATGACCGTGGATCCTCTGTCCCGCTTCCACCCTCCCCACCCTTTGAGATTTCACTATGGAACTTGATAAGCTCCAACTGCTTACGGATTTCAGGTTTTTGAAAATTTTCCTCTGCATGTTCGTGCTTGCTGTGACTTCTAATTTGACTATCATCATGTTACATAAAGTTTACTCTATTTGTTCTAGAGTATAAAGAGGTATTTACTCCAGGTGGCTCTGCAAGATTTTTAGGATAAACCCAGGCTCTGCCTGCTCAAAAAAGGAGTAAGGATAGAATTCAGCGGATAATTCTCCCAGACACAACCCTCTATTTATCTCTAACTTGGTTCAATAAAACAGACACTTCAATATTTGGTCTCCTATTTAGGAGACGCTCACGTCACAGCCACAAGAACTATTCATTGGGTGCCAATAGTATGTATAAAAAAATTCAGAATTGATTTAGTACCGAACTGTGGCTCAAGGGTGATTTTTATGAGAGTATAATAATAAATGTCGATTAAAGTGTTTTCTACGACCAAAGAATAAAATATAAACGAGTCAAAGAAATCAGTTGTCCCAGCGATTGCAGTCTGTACACAGAAATTATTTGAACGCTTTCAAATTATATTATTCAAGTGTGAAACAACTGATGTTACAATATTACTTGTAATGTCCCACCCATTTGTGATAGTTGCAAATCAACAGTCACTAATATAATCTTGTTTCGTTCAAAATGTTCAGTCTACAGAAATTAATTTAACCTGGGTTCTCCTCTCCAAAATAATCTGGATAATTAGATAAAAATTCTTCAGCTTCTAACTTTTAAAGGTTATCAAAATATTTTAAACTATATAATTATGTTTAATAATATGTAAACAATTCCATACTGTCGCTAATAACTCTTGTACGTACTTGACACGACGTTAAAGTACTAATTTAAAAACATTATTTTTGGAGTGCTTTTATGAACAAAGTAACCAGACCCGGGCAAATTTGACTAGAAATAAGATTGAAAAATAATGTTTTGAAATACTGTTTTAATCCATCATTTTTAAAGTTATTTGAAAGTATAGGTAATATTTATATATTAATTTTACTGCTTTAATAATTATTTTCTGTAACCTCAATCATTCTTTTTGGTAATGGTTTTTATAACTTTGTAATAGCTTCTTAACTTAAAGATTTCCTGTCTTCGTTATCTAATTGTAAGCTCATACATTTTTCATCAGAAAAGATGAATTTCCCTATTTTTTTGTTTGTGCAATGGTTGTTCGGAAAAGTCCAGCTTTGCTTGTTTGTAATGATTTTATCAGAAATAACACGCCGACTTCTTCCAATTATTTGTCAAATATTTGAAATTGAATTCCGCTTATGCTTTAAATCATTAATTATTTTAATTTCACTTTTATCTGACATTTTATGTTAACAATATTGTAAGATTTAAGACAATAACAAAATTTCTCCTGAATATTTATTTAAAACTTTCTAAAAGTCGAACTGATTCAGCCTACATTATCCTGGTAATTGAATCGCTCAACTAGTGACGCTCTGTTTAGGCTATTAAGTATTTAAAACAGTATGTTAGTTACTCTGCTGGGCACTCTATTGGGCACTCCTTTAATAAGCACTCTGACAATCAAATCTCCTACTTGCCAATCGTAATTTTAATAATCTTAAACCAGTGATGGACATGGAGGTATGGGCTTCCCCCACTCTTGGTCCATTCCCCTCATATAGGCTATGGATCTAGGACGATGATGGACCGATTAAATGAACACAAACTATTGAGGGCACCTTTCTGCAAAATTATCAAACGTCAACCCAGCAATAAAGAACAAATTTCGTATTCGTTAGGAAGTGTGTCAACATATTCTAGTACGTAATTAAACTGATAGAATATTGTCGAACAATTTATCTATCATCCCTAAGTTCATTCTGTTGTCGCCGACCCCGTTTTTACTCCATCATTGCTCTTACGGTCACTATGTATTTGGTTGGACATTAGCGTGAATTGCATTTTCATTCTTCCATATTATTCTGCACAATATTGACATTGCAATGTCAGACTTCACGTAAACAGTTACTACTGAAACCCCGTTAAGTGTTTGCGAAAGCAGTAACAGAGTATCATTCCAGGCTTTTTCAACATTTGATTGATTACTTACGTTCTGTACGAGAATGCATTTCGAAAGTTAAATTGATGCAGGTTCGCTACCACCGGAATAATTTGATATTCCGCGTTCTCGTAATTTGATCCTTGTGTAATCGCATTTACATGAAGGGAATTACGAGTCGGGCACATTTAACCAGGTTTTCTTCCGTTCTTAAGAAAATCGCATTAAGGAGGATTTAAGTCGGAAGCATTTTCGCTTCCATTGGCGGCAAACTGCACAATGCGACCAGCTTGCGTATAACGTATATATTACCATCGATGGAACTTCGGCATGAAAGACTTCTATTATGACCCTCTTCTTTCTTTCGCCATATATGAAGAGTTACCTGAATCGCATATGAATACTGTCTGTTACCATACGATCGGAGTTCTTTTCTAGCGCATTCATTGATCGTTTATTCTCGGTTTTCCACACACGTGGAATCTGGACTGCCAACGGAAGGAAAAAACTACAATGAAATGACACCGATATAGAAAGGCATAATGGCTGGAGAGTATGATAAAACTATTACTTTTCGACACTAACGGTATGAAGTAAACATATGAAAGAAAAATGAAAATAATATAATACTACCTCCGTCTTAAATTAGTTGCTACATTTGTATATTTTTCTTTTGATTATTGGCAGCATTTATTAAAGTGAATTTTTATTTATCTTAGCGCCAACTTTATGTAATTGGGCGTAAGCTTGACAAATAATTTTATTTAAGTAACGCGAGTTGTTTTAAAGAGAAGTGTTTAAAAGTAAGTAAAATTGAACATTTTCAAAATTGCACCTGCTGTGTTTATATGTTTTGGCAGATAATGTCAGTAATGGATGCAAATTTAAGAGGAAGGTAGACAAAACCCGAAATGCCAAATGATCCGCGAAATGCTGTGTTACAGTACTTATTGTAGCATTCGAAAAGTGGAAAATTGATACGAGGCACCATAAGTAATGCTTCAACAAAATCTAGTGTACATCGTATCACAATTTCTCGATTGTGGAAGACTGTATAGTTTTTGTTAATGATTACATTATATGTGATTTAAATCTGTATCAAATAGAGTAGTAACTTATTAAACTATTTTATTTTTATTGAATTTATCTTTCATTTCGTTGTTATTTACAAATGTAACAACTATTTCGGGACAAGTTTTATACCCTAAATGTAACAACTAATTTGGGACGGAGGTAGTATTATTTAACGCGTTAAATGCCGTAAGGGTCACCGGTGACCAGCAGTTCAAATTTAATTAAATTAAATAGTTATTGATTGTCAGAAAATTCTGAGCAAAATTCGTACTGAAACAATAATGTAGGAGCAGAATAACACGATGGAGTACACAAATCCTTTTTTTCCTGACGATTTATATAAAAAATAGTAAATTATATCGTGTCTCATTAGGTATGGCTGTTTTCACTGTGACACTGAACCTGTTAACTAATAATGTCTATAAATCAACGTATACTGTGATTGCACTCCAGTAGCATAAGAATGTTTCTGGAAGGAATTTGTATCAGAATATTTTTTTTATTGTCCTTATTATACAGAACAAAAGCAAGCAAATGACCAAGATACATGTGAAAAGAAGAAATGTGATACTGTATAAAGACGAGATTGAGCGATAGGCGCTGCTGTAAATCCTGATCTTCAATTATGAATAATATATTATTTATCAGTGTAAAAGTAATACAAATAAATATGGTCCAAAACTTCTTCAATGCGTCACCATCTTTCGTGAATTATATGTTTATGAAAGTATGTACAATTTTCGAAGCTACGTTGCTTTTTATTGCAATTAATGTTACAATTAATTTTCCATCCCTTCTACGTATGCATAATAATGCCTTCTATATCTAAAATTCAATTATTTTTGGATACTGCCGCGTTAATTAATATGATAGAAAGCTTTTTGTCAAGGGTTGTATTGTCTGTTAAATAGACATCAACATTTTGGCAGTCACACTCACTATGTTACAGTTATACATTCAATCACGTAGTCACAGAAAGTTTAAACGATTACGTGTTTAAATCTTACTGTTCATGATTTTAGAAGAACACTACTGATGGATTTACTCCGGTATTGCATTTATATCAGTCGATATTTCAATCCTTGCCAATAGAAAGCTCTCTAAGTAAAATAAGAAGCACTTTTCGCCCGGAAAACTAAGATGTATTGGCGAGCCAGTTCAATACGTTACACCTTAAACATTGCCATGTCATGAAGATAGATTCCCTTAAAGTTTTCAAGTACAGAACAAGTTACGGCTTGCAACTATTCGCTAAAAAAAAGTAAATCAGTAAGAATACGCGACACGACGTGGGTTTCTCGAATTATTTTTATACTTATTTACATACTTTGCTAGCAAAGAGCATTTTTTTTATGAAGTGAGATACTGACCGAAAATTGTTATCCCTTTGTAGTGAACTTTTGGTACGTATTTTCTTTCAGAATCTGTTCCTAAATAACAGTTTCTCGAACAATATACATACTTTAATCTGTTATTTACAACAATGAACACCTTCTTATACATAGGACCAAAGAAGTTTTTAGTACAGTGAAACCTCGATTTTCTGAACACTAGTTATTCATACATTCGGTTACTTGAACAGTTTGAAGACGAAGCGGAATAAAAAAGTATGCCGAACATGCAATTTCCAAAACAACCGTTGATCATGTAAATGGAAGGTTAGCAATATAAGTAATTAAAGAAAAACAATAAACTGAAGTTATCGATTTCTGTGAAAATTCACTAACTTGTACATACTTCGAGAAGCATGAAATTTGCCTATAATAAAATTTCATACATGGAAGACCTAATGGTTTTGTAAACAGAGAAATAAATTACAACCTACTGTAAAATAAATATCATTTTTGTGAACATGTGGTTTTTAGATTATTGGATCCCCAATTACTTCGTATGATCGAAATACTACCACATAACATACAATTTTTCAAGATTCTAACATAGATATGCAGACTAACAATTAAAATGTCAAATGAGCGACAAATGTGCATCTGTTTACGTTGTGTGAGAGAAGAAATAACATTTTCCAAAAGATTTTTTGTATTCATTCTACTTCTTAAGCCAATTTCAAATCCATCCATATAATTCATGCTATAATTAACAGTGGTCATATCTCAGAAACTAATTACTTTGAGATTCATGTATGTTAGCACTTACTTGATAATTTGGATTGTACTAATTTTTCTCTATGACACGAGACATGTTAACACTTTGACTGCCGTGGCAGTCACCAGTGACCGACACTACAAATTTTATTTAACTAAATAATTATAAATTTTAATATGATTTTGTATAGAATTGATATTTCGATAACAATGGAAGGTGGAAGCTGTAAAGTTGAATAGTTATATAATTATTTCCTTCGTTATTTTCGTTTGAAATGGGATATTATAATATGTCTGACCAGGTGTGGACGTTTTCACTGTGGCAGTTAACGTGTTAAAGTACACATTTCAAAAACAGAGACATGCCTTCGATAACTGTTAATCATTTGTCTCTGAGTTTGCGATTTCTACAACACGTTTTTAAACCGTTAAATTTTGCTACAGAAATATTAATTTTTCTTAATCCTGTAATAAAATATTGTAGGGATTCTAAACGATTAGAGACAGTTTTACTTTTCAAAACAATATACTTTAATAATAAATGTCAATTGACTGTTTATATACTACACTCTCTCTCAATGCATGTTTCTCTCAGAATGTCTCACGGGAAACTCACACTCTGTCATCCACTCGACATCCGAAACTGTCTCTTGACACACATACACACACTCACACAGATAACACGCATGCACTCATTAGAGCTTAGGAACAGTTCGAAGAATTCGTCCGCAGCAACACGCATTCGCTTAGGATAAAGACCTACAACATCTCCGAACAGGATATCATACAGATATTTGTAACCTACTCGGTACCCTTAACATATTATATAATTCTAGGCTCAAAATTCTTAAGCAACCTGTATAATATTGTGGAATGTCAGGAAATGTCCAATTACGATTTACTGAACTGTATCGGTTAATAATTATTTGAATGATGAATATGAAATGGCCGTTTTGGATGAAGAAGTTCAAATAAGTAATTGTTTTGTTTCACCATTTTATCTCATCAAAATAGTTGCCATCTGCTTGTGCACACCTTTCCTAACTGTTAAATAAAGCATTTATGGCTTTGTGGTAGAAATTAGTGTCTCTTGACGACATGAATGTTTCGAAAACACTTTTTACAACCCTTTCACTTATAAATCGTTTATTTTTTCAAACAGTTATCAAATCCTCCGAATAAATGAAAACCGGTTGGGGAAAGATCTGGCGAGTATGGTGAATGGGATAGAACTTGATATTATAACTCATGCAGTTTTTCGCTTCACTAATACCGGCTGCATTTTTTTTTAATTTCTCATGCATTGTTTGCCACTCTGCACAGCATTCTTCAGCTGTTATTGTTTCGCTAGTCCCTGAAAAGCTGTATCGAATAATTCCTTTTTGTATACATTATACGGTAAAGATAAGTTTCCTCGAATGAAGAGCTTTTTTGGAGGTGACTGTGGAGGTTTACCTGCCTTTAACCATGATAAAGATACTCATCTGTTGTTGTATAGTACCCACTCTTCATCACATCTTACCACACGATCCAGAAAAAGTTTACTTCGTTGCTGACGAAGAAGAGGACATATTCCACCTATTTGCCTCCGACAATTCGTACGGTACACACTAGTCAAGTTTTCTAACTTCACCGATTCCCCGCCATATTTAGCATAAATGTCACGAGTATTGTTTGTCACGTGTACTTGTGCTAGCCGTCCATGAAAACCACAACTCTAATTTTTCAAATTCATGAGAATTTGACACAAATCCCCGAAATACAAGTTCTGCATAGATAAACATGGCTACTTCTTGTCTGCACATCCGGCCAAACATTGCTGTTCTGAATGAAACGGATTTTTAAGATTGCGAAGAAGTACGAAATCAGGTTGATTGTAGAAATTTTCTAAATTGTGGAGTCTTTTCGGATCTGATTAGCTGAAAGGCAAACTCCAGTTCAAAGGTAAAAAGACAAGAAATTCGAGTAGCATGGTGGTTCTAGAAATTGAAGATTATTTAAAAATTTGGGAGTTTCAAGGGATTGGGAAATTCCCACACTGACTTATGGCTGTAGAAGTAAGAACGTTCGGCTCATCCTGGCGGCGAGGTAGATTTTATGAGGACTGTAGAATACTTGATCCTTCTTAATCCCCTTTTTCTATCCTACCTCAGACTCTGCATATTGTGGGTTCAAAGTACGATTTTTCCGTACGGAACAACGAGCTTAAACGTAAATTCCTATTTCGATTTCCCCGTATCTTCAGAAACGCGTGGAGGATCACATTCAATTTTTAGGACGGCTTCTCTATGGTAATATCATCGTATAGTCGATTCACGAGTCGAAATAAGGTATAAAAAGGGCCGACAACGACGACATTAAATATTCAGTGTCAATAGCCACGTAATATTTCCGGGGATTACTTTCACAGAAGATTGCGAAAGTCGCGGCAGTGTGGTGCAATTTCCGCGGCTGGATGCACCCTACAAAGCGGCCGCTCTCTGCAATCTTTGCGTGAACTGCAAAGATAAGGAGGTTCGAGATTAGCTGCGAGAGTTTTTGCACGTCAAAATATCGGCCTTATCTAAATGAGAGCGTGGTTAACGGGACAAGGGTTGAAGGAGGGCGGGGGGAGGGCGAAATGAATGGAGGAAGGAGGCGGTGAACGAGGCAGATTGCATTACGTTCTCCATCTTCGCTACCCTTACTTCGGCCATTTACTTTATATACCCTACCCTTTTGCATGCCGACCCGCCATCACGCGAAATACCTTCCTATGATGTAAATATCGTGGATGATGCTGCTTCAAAACATTTACATAGGCTACGGGGAAATTTCTGATTACGGATCAGCGTGTAATTAGAGCGCGTTCTTGTCTCTTACAACATCATTTTGACATGGCCAGTGTCCGCTGACATACATGTGCTTCAAAACACTTGGCTCGGAACCCTGAATGATTTAAAATGCGGTTATTACATACGGACCTACGAAGGATGTTAAAGAAAGTACATATACAGTATATGCAGAGTAGATAGTACTGAAAAGGATGAATAAAAGGTACTACCTCCGTCTCAAATTAGTTGCTACATTTAGGGTATAAAATTTCTCCCGAAATAGTTAAATAACGTCGAATTAAAAGATAAACTCAATGAAAATGAAATACAGTAGAGCCTTCCGTATCCGAACTAATAGGGAGACAAATGTGGCCAGATAACACAATTTTCGGATAACAGAACAATCACTTTTTTTTACATTAAACTACATTTATTCGAATAGAAATCAACAAAATTAACAGTTTGTTTCAATAATTAAGGATCTCATATTTTTTTGGTTGCTAAATCACATAAGTTTTCACGAAACGGCTGTTTGGATAACAGAACATTCGGATATTAGGATATTCGGATAATGGGGTTTCGGATACGGGAGGCTCTACTGTAGTTTAATAACTTACAATTAGTACTCTGTTTGAGACGCATTTAAAGCACATATAATATAATTGAAGGGTAAAGGGAACAAACAAGGACTGTTACAAAACAGATTTATTGAGAAAATCAATTTTCAATACTTTAATCCACAAGTAAAGAGACCAGGTTCAAATAATTGAACTGTATTGTTTATACCGTGAGGTTATCCTCTAATTCAGCGGTAACAGAACAATAAGCATAGCAATAATTGTTTTACATTATTTTAATTTTTTCTCAAATTGAATACGGTGGAATAAAAATGGAGGTTCCCTGTTTTTTCTCTTTACCCTTCAATTATAAACACAAAAGTATGTGCTCTCTTCTACAATCGAGAAATCGTGATACGATGTACATTAAATTTTGTTGGAGCAGTACTTATGGCGCCCCATATCGGTTTTTCACTTTTCGAATGCTGCAATAAATACTGTAACACAGCATATTGCGCATCATCTATCATTTTGGTGTTTGTTTTCCTTCCTCTTAAATTTGCACCCATTACTGACATTATCTGCTAAAATATATAAACACAGCAGGTGCAATTTTGAGAAAGTTAATTTTTACTTACTTTTGAACACTTCTCTCTAAAGCAACTCACGTCATTTAAATAAAATGATCTGTAAATTGCCTAGTTTACGACTAATTACATGAAGTTGTCGCTGAGATAAATAAAAATGCATTTTAATATGTGCTGCTAAATAATCAAAAGAAAAATATACAAATGTAACCACTAATTTGGTACGAAGGTAGTATGTAATATGCGGTCGAAAAATCAATATTGTTTAGGTTATATAAAATTTTTGTCAACATAAAATAATTTACAGCTTGGATAACATTAATTTTTCGTCCCATATTTATTAGACATTTTTTATTCAGTTTGATAAGTATTATCTACCCCCTGAATCATGAATACTTTTTTGAACACAATCAAGGAAAGCTATCGAAATGGTCGTCTCAAATTTTAATGAACTCTTGCATGTCGATAGATCATGTTACTACGAATCTCCCTGTTGTGCATAGATGGTCAATATTTTAAAAAATATTTATTGTTGCAGTTCCGACGGGGTTTATCTATTCTATTGTAACAGCTGCTTTCAAGTAGAAGAGCGTGGAACAATCGGCTAGGCTCTAGATTTCTACGCAGCCATTCTTTTTGCATTAAATATCTTTTCAACTATTGACTGTCTACACCCAAAATCATACATAGGGTGATTCATAATAACATGATCAATCAACATGCAAGAGCTCATTAAAATCTGACAACCACTTTGGTAGCTTTCCTTGTATGTATAGAAGCTGGACCACTATCTTTCATCGCCATCTTGATTATAGCCCAAACATAAAGGAAGTAAAGAAGAATTTTCTTACCGAAGTTTATATCGTTAGGAAAGGGACCATGACATGTTGTTTGGTGTACAAGAAACGAGATTGAACTCTACAAAACACACATTGTAAGACTACTGTGGATTTTATTCGGTAGTACGATTCTTCTCCGACCTGGAGCACGAGTTTCAATTTGTTACTGTGTACACTTCTGCTTCTAACGTTGCAATAATAACAGTGAGATGCCTGGGTCGATTGCATTCAATTAGAGTGTAAAAATGTTCATCACCGTAATGTACCTTCTTATTTTCCTTGCCGACTCGCAAATTTTTAGGAAAAAATGTGATCACAGTAGGTGAAAATATGATCACTAAGTACACTCTTCACCTCCTTGTTCACTAGATCTTCCACTGCACGACTTCTTATTCCCAAAGGTGAAATCCGAGATGAGAATTTATGACTTCCAAGCGGCGAAGGACATGAAAATATCTCATAGAAGATGATTAGCAAAGAGGAATTTTAACTCAATTTTACTATACATATTATTTTAATGAATTTAGTCTCCGTTGTGTTTATGTGAGACCACGAATCGAGATGTGAAAATCACGTCGTTTCATTAGCTTTTTCAGAAGTACCTTTTCACAGCTGTATTGATATTTCAATAACAGCTGGCGTATATAGCACATGAGAGTTGTGATTCGTCTGAACTTAATTACTATAATTACGTTTTCAGTAACATATTTATATTTATGTATCAAATTGCAGTATAAGCAATACCAATCTATTTCGTCAAGATAAATGAAAACAATGATGAAAAAGGACATTAGTGGTTTCAAGTGTTACTCTTGTAGTAAATATGTGGTGATTAATACAGTAGTAACGTAGATTAATATATATTTAAGAAAGTATAGTCACCTGAAATTAGTAGAGAAAACCGATTAGTTACGACAATTTTTTAAGATAAATCAGTTTTTCTAAAAACTTGCACGATGTCACTTTAGGTCTGAATTGTTGTATGCAAGGTTACTGAAGTGGAAAGGTAAAGATGTAATTTAAGAAATTTAAATGCAACTACTGTCGTATTGTACATGCTTTTAAAGTTTCCATTACATGATTTAAATAAGTTTTACTTGCAACTGTTCTGAAAATAATGTATGTACGATAAATTCAGGGGGGTGAATTTCCGCTATGCAGTTTACAAAACGTGTCTGACAACAGTTGCTCTGTTTTCTCTGGCGCTTTATACTATTCAATTAATGATTTTTATAAATAGACATCCTTGAAAATAAAAATATTCAATTGTCTGATTGAAAACTTTTTCTTATATACTATTATTGTAGTACAAATGTTATTATAAGAATTAATAGCTGTTTAATTAAATTGCCGGACGAAACCTGTTAAATATTGTAGCGTTATTTAAATACATAATACAGTCGATTAATTATTTAATTACAGAACTCTTTCATTTATACACGTATTATAATTACCACGCTTCACATTAAAAATTTTGTTATTTGAACCCCTTTCATTGTTGTAATTAATTTAGGTTTCGAGACAGATTTACTCGAATTATATTCGTCACTAGTTTCATATTAATTCATTATTTTAGGAATAAGCTGGTCTATGAAATATAAGTAAAGTTACCAATATTATTCCCGAAATTTACAGAAGCTAGACAATATTCTGCTAGAGATTATCTTCGTCTTCTCGGTCGTTCCAACATCTCTATGCTCTGTGCAAACATATGAAGCGTAATTACAACCGGCAAGTAAATATTTACTGGTCCATGCAACTTTAAACAGAACAAAGCTGCGGGGTTGGGGAATTCCGATACAAGAGTTCGTCGCAATGCAAATACGTGAAACGTAATTGTTGCGCATGACTAGCTGTCTCTTTATATCTCTATTTCACTTTATATTCATACTATATGCATGACGAGCTGAAGTTCGTAACACAAGCGAGGAAAGAAACAACTTATGTCGAAGATTATGTTCTCCGAAATAAGTGAAAATAATACATTGTTTCGAATGTTGCTATATTTCTGAGAACAAGTTTGAATATTAACAGAAGGGGGAGATATACACTTGATTGAAATACGGGGTGATAAAAAAAGGGTCTAAGGCTTTAGGGACTTTCATAGTACTCAGCGAGTGTAGTAAAAAATGTCTAATCAACATAGATCCTAAAATCAATCATTTCGATGTAAGAATTTAATGACGTAGAATGCTATGACTTTCAGGACTTAGAAATTTTATTGTTTTCTCTGATTTTTTAAACCTTTTTCGGTGAAAACAACGCTTCATACAAAAAAATTTAGTTTACAATTTCAACTTATTGTTAGTGTTAAACACAGAATTAATTTCCCCTCAGTTGTACCATGAATTTTGACCTAGCCTATATTTTATTAGGCGTGGTTGAACTTGTAGTGTAACATGAAGACAATATCTGTATACGTGATTTAGTATTCGAAAATATCTATCTTGAAGAACAATACAAGAGCTTGGTTTATCATTTATTTTATTTTTCATAATTTTGACTTGATTATATTTCAACTATATCGGACATCGTCAAAAATCTCAGCCCTAGATTAGAATTAATGTACAATACATTTGAAGAATTAAAAATTGAAGTAATATTAGATTACTTTCATGCACCCAGCAAGTGCTATAATTTTGTAAATTGCGTAATCAATAAAAAGAAAAAGCAATTTCAATAACTCCTTCGTTTTAATCTTTCCAGTCTAGTTACTTCAGGAATAGGGTAAAGTGAGTATTCATACACGGTAATCCTTGAAAATGTCATACGGTTATTTTCATTTTGTGTATAGTGTGCACGTATTTACCGAATATTCAATATCTATTTTTACGAAACGAAATCGAGTGCGAAAAACGATCATTTCACACTTTTGACGTTTGTTATATAGATATATATGTGTGCAGCGCACTTGCAGAAAGCATGAACGTTCAGTTGTGAAACTTGCAAAGCGGCGTGTAGTAATTGAATTGAAAAACACGGTAGCTATTAAAGCACGGAAATGGAATTCAACCTTGCCAAAGGAAATGCTTTTATTTTTCAGGGAAAATATCTTTCGCACAGGAATATGTTGATTAAATCCTACTGAAATATTTTCGCTGTGTTTCTCTTTCACCGTGTTAATGATGTCATATTTCTAACGCTCGTTATTTCATCAATTTTTCGACTCCAATCACTTTCGACGTACAGTGGTTTTACAATGTAAGTATAATTCGTAGCATATTACTCTGAATGTATATTTTACATTAAAATGTAAACTCGTTTCTTGAAGGAAGTACTTCAATTACAATCATGTGTAACAACGTGTATATAGAAATATTTTTATTTTTATAACTTTTCAATGTTGATATAAAACATATGAGAATGATGGCGAGGATCTTTAGTCTGAACGTAACAGATGCACTATACGTCATAAAGTAGAATGCAGAGGAAAGCAGTACAAAAGAAACAGTCAGAATTTTTCATAAAATCGTCATCCTGAAACAAATCATTCTCAGCTGTTCTAAATGTATAGTTACCTGTCAAAATAGCCAAATGGAACCAAATTTAACACGTCGAGCGGCACGTGTACCACCGGTGACCCATGTACCATTTTTAATTTCGTCAAATAACTGATTACCCCTATGAAATTTAAGTAACATTAATTATAATTAATAATTATAAAAACAATAACTTGTGTAACGTTTATGTTACAATGACAGTATAAAATCAGAAATGTATTATCAAAGAGACAAATATTTATATATTCAATGATTTATGAAAAGCCATTTTCACGTGTCAAACTAGTTGCTGGATTATCCACTGCGGCGCTCAATGTGTTAAGAGACAATTTTGAAGACATGCGAAACGTTTCTGTTATATTAATCTTGTTTAAAAACACGAGTCGCTTATAAAATTGTATTAAATGAAAGTTTACTGCAAGTCCAATTTTGTTGTGTCGCTAATAACCAATGCAGCATTTGATGAAAGGTGGTACACTAAATATTAAAAAAGTAATTGAAAGAGGAAAAATAAAATAAAGGAAGCAGTCGATTCGGATGTTCCGAAATAAGATATTTAAAATATAATTGGTAGTTGTCATTATAGAGAATTTGTATTTAACTCTCGTAGAGAGTAATGTAGAAGAGTTTTAACAAATAATTGTTAGGATAAATAACAAATAACGGTTCTGGAACATTTTTAAGGTTCCATACGAAAATTTAACTACAGAGCAGTTGTTGAAATCGAAAACCGACCACATCGCCACAGTGACAAAATCCGTAACTGGTCAGACACGCGATACAGTAGAACGCCCAATATCGTTAACGTTTTTATTTATGCAAAGGCTGAAGCATCGTGTATGGAAGTCATGTTAATTGTCATAAAAGCGTGTAAATACAATGTGAACAAGTTCAATGCCATAATAAAAACTGTCAAATCTAGTCAGGCACTTTATAATATTATGTTCTCCATGATTATGAATCACCGAGAAAAAATATATACATAACTATTTAATCGTATAGGCATAACTTTATATTATCGTTAAAATATTAATACTTTTCAAAATTGTACAAATATTAGTAATTATTAGCTGCATTATTAGAATGAGAAAGGAAATGTCCGCATACAATGCACAATAATACGATGATTTATAACGTAATATGCTATTCGGATAGTAGAATATTCGAGTAATTGATGTTCAAATATTGATAATTCTACGTTAACAGTTATTTTAGAAATCTGTATCTTTATTGTTAGATATCTGTATTCTTTGTTAAGAAATGTTTTTTATTCAATTATAAATCATGCTATCAGGAATAGTAAATATATGAAACAGCAAAAATTAACTATTCTTGATAATACACCTAACTGACTATTCCACAAGTTTTGCCTTGTCATGATATGTAGAATCAGATTATTGAATTTAATTACTTAATTTTCAGATATTTTGTAAACGTAACTTTTATAGGTATTTTCTACGACGAAAAAAGTTTAATTTGGATGGTCCCGACAGAGGCCATTCATAGTGGACAGACGTCCGCTGAGAATCTCAATATTCTTTCAAAAGAAATGTCGGAGATGGTAGTCTAATGGTTTGTGGAGCCCTCTGCGTTGACATGCTACTTCTGGACTTTCCAACATCAAAAATAAATAACGAAGAGTACATAAACTTATTACGAGAACATTTCCGGAAACATTTCGTAGAATGGAAGTTAAAATAAGAAAATAAACGATTTGGAATGGTCTTCGGACCGAAATCCAATAAAGAATACGCGGAGCATCTTATCCAAGAAGTTTATGCTGACAACAAATAGTAGTTTAGTATGTCAGAACTGAAAACTATCATTCTGGAAGAATGGAATCAGATGAAGAATTTATATTGTAATCACGTCAACTCGAATTCGAGCTTATTGAAAATAAAGGTGGTGTTACAGATTATTAACATTGTAATATAATTATTTGTTTGTTCCCTTTGTTTAATGTTTAAAGAGTTTTGCTTAAAGTTGCGTCGACTGACAATTGTTATTAGCGATACTACTGAATATGTTACATAAATTTGTAAAATTAAACAGTCGATTAAAACAAAATAAATTTCTAGTATTTTTAACTCTTTTAAAATTGCTTCCTAAGTCAGATTCCAGTTTATAAATGTAAATCGAATACTTAGGGCAATTAAGAATGATGTGTTTAGCGGTTGTTGATCAATTACACGTCTCACAAAGTGTCTGCTCAGTTTCAACTGTTAGGTAATTGTGGTTGTTCTTTTAAATATACTTCTTGCCTTCAATTTTGAAAATAAGAAATGGCTTCATATTTTTCCGTTCGTGGTAACAGGCGGTTTGAAATCTTTTTCATAGTGCTCTGTCTGCTTATCTGTTGCAGTAATATAATATTTTTAATTCATTATGTAATGCCGCATCAACTATTAAAACTAGTTACTGCGCCTTAAAATGTAAGTACAGGAGGACCTCGATTATCCGAACTACAATTTGTAACAGTATAACTCACATTGCAACTAAATTCTGCATAAAAATGGTAAATTTATTTTAGAACAAGCTGCGCGTGCCCGGCTTTGCTCGGTCTTTTGAGGGGGTGGGCTTCAGGTGAATAAAAAAAAGTTTTGAGGATTCTTCAAATCTTCACTTGTTCAAATTTCACTTTACACATTCACTTTCCGTTTTTTTTAACTACTAATTCCACAATAAATTTTAAAACCATTCAGATATTTTTTATTTCTTTAAGAGGTCATAGTTATTTATTCATTATTTTATTTTTAATGGGGAATTTGTGAAGAATCAATTTTCCTCACATGTTCCCCATTAAAATTATTACTACTACACTAAAAATTACTCGGGCTAAAGTTAAGAGGGGTTGGCCTATGGGGATGGTTGGAGGGTTGGGACACCAACAGTATTTTTTCGAGGGAGTCGAAGAATATTTATGCCACATTTGTTGCGGATATGTTGAACGGTATAGAACCCTTTACAGAACATACATATAAATCTTGACTTATATATATGCAGAGAAGAGATATAAAATACAGGGTAGTGCAAACTTAAGTGCACAGTATTATTAATAATATTTCCAGTTTGTAACTGACATAGAATGACTATTTTCCGGATGACCAGTGTTCGGATAATCGAGGATATATTGTATTAATTTTGATTCCTTCGAAAAGGCTAATAGATTATTAATGCACACTATTATTTTTATTACTGAAGTTGTCTTTCCGATTTGTCGTCATCCATGAGTCTGGCGGCTGGCAGTAAACTTAAGATAACGAAGAATAAAGTTTCCTTTAGTAATGATAACGTTGCAAATGTTACAAAGTTTCCGATTATTTTTAATCGTCGGATAATAATAGTCCAGTTTTACGTGGCCAATCATCAACTTAGCAACTGTCATGTGTTCCTTTATTGTGTTCTTCTTGAAAAGTTTGCCATGTCTATAATACATGTGTGCGAGCGTCAAACTTCACAACTCCTTCTTCCAATTGACATTTAATTGATTCCGCGAATATTCACAAATGCAAGGAATTAAATTTCCAACAGATTGCGAACTATTAGTCAATTCAGTTACTTCTTTGCCGCACTATCTGCCGTTTAATTTCTAGATATCCAAATTATGTTATGTATTGTCTCTATAATACAATAATTTTTTAATGTTAGTTCTACAGGGTGTTAACCCTTTCACTGTTTTATTTATAATGATCGAGAGATACGCTTGTGCTGAATTTGTTTCACGTTCTCAACGACAATGTCTGTGTGAAATTCACAATTACTATGCTACTTCTTCAGGTTGAATTCAGTTTGCCTTTGCAAATATTATTGTCTACAATACTTCATATTTTCTAGCTGCTTTTAGTACTATTGTTTCTTATTTATTTTACTGTTTTTAGATGTCTAATGAGATATTGCTCGAAGTTATTTATGACAGAGTAATGAAATAAACTACATTTTAGGCAAAGCAAATTAAGTTCGGTGAAATTTTAAATTCACGTGTATTAATACAACGAAACAAACAGCAAGAACCTGAGAAAAACTATCACTAATGCGGTTCTTATTATAAAATAGCTACACGAAATGTCTGGGCCGCTATAGTGACTATTAGCACCTCACTACCTTCCACCTTGCCTGTAGGTCGTACGGACTAAACAGCGAAAGTGTTAAAGAAAGGACTTTAAGACCAGATAGTACTCGTGAAATGGAGGAAAAATGTCTTATTAAACGTGCGTCCAAAAATGAATGTTAACGTCGTTATAAAAAAGTCTTCGTATTGGTTAAAGCAGTAATGACAACGAGAGCAACGGCCTTCCCCCACTCTAGATCCATTCCCCTCGTTTCAGTTGCCATCAGTTCGCTCCTCCTTCGCTTTCGATCAATCGTCGTCACAAATCATAGCCTACATGAGGGGAATGAACCTAGAGTGGGGGGATGCCGGAGCTCCTATGCGGCAATAACACAACGGATTATTTTGCCATTTCTTCTTCCATCCAGGAGAAACAAGAAGAATTCTATATACTCCAAAGTTTACAGAGGGTTTTCTATATGTCCTTCTCCCACGTCCACACACGGTTAACATCTTATTACTACAGAATTACAAACACTTTAAAAAATTCCAAACTTCTTTCTAACTATATGACAGGCATCTTGTATTCTTTGATATAATTCGTGAATGTCATTTATCGGTGAAGAATACAGATACGATATTCGATATCATTCATACTGTTACGTCCAAATAAATATAGTAGCCTAAAAATATAATAGATGAAGGTCTAAACCAAGAGTGCGTCGTTACCAATATAATAGAAAACCTAACCATCACATAGGGTTGGAGCCCCTTGACCCCTCTACAGTAGAAAAGATAGCGAGGTCACGTAACGAGACACGCTTGGAGCTGATTTTCCTTTTTCCTGTAAGGCAGTGTGGAGTTGATCGCACACGTGCTAATTTGTATTTTTTTTTTATATTTTGAATTCGTTTGTTCAGTTCATTCTGTAATAAACAGTGGTGGTTGTTTAATTCGGGCGTGTTCAGTTTTTTCCGTAGACCTTTTCCCAATATTCTCGACCTTCCCGTCACCAGTAAAGGAGGACTGCGACAAAGGACCAAGAAGGTAAATCCATTTATTTCCACCCATCATTAATCGAGATGCACTCGGTCCAATCCCTCGCAAAGGGTTAATACCCTGACCAAAAACAGGACCAAGGATCAAACGTTGGGCCACGGTAAAGAACATTCATTTTGACCGTGAACCCCGACGATTAAGGTCGATCGAGACACGCACAGGGAATTACGGTTCAGTCATTTCCCATTTTTGTAAATTCATTCTTGGCTGGACGTAACATGACCGTACTCTGGAAATTTTGCGATAGCTCTAAAATACGATATCTTTCTCAATGCGCCGTGAAAACTGTGTGATAACTCTCTGTAATTGTTCACTGATCACGAGGATATGTAACTATCAATTGTCTGGTGAAGCGTGGCGATAATCCTGTGTCATGAAGCGTGTGTATAAATGGGAGGAGGACAGATAATCAGTTGTTTTCATATCGTGTGAGAGCACCAGAAGCGAGCAAGTCACTCACTACAACCGAAATGGAAATGGTTTATAACTTTGACAATATTAATTTTTCGACCCATGTTTATCAGAAACTTTGTTCCATCATTTAGTGAGTACTATCTGGTCTTAACCTTCAGAACCTTTTTTTTAAACACCCTGTACAGTTACGAAATAGGGCAAACTTTCTACACGAAATCTACTGTTATCGTTTCATTCTGATAATTTCTCAGCATGCTCCAATGGTTGCTGCACTTTAATCCAGTTTAAAATGTAGCATTTGAAAGTCGATAATTTGATGGTGCCTCTATAGTCAGGGCGCACAGTAAACTTCTTCTCAGTCAATTCTAGACACACTGAAACAGTTTCCTGAGCTAGATTTATTTGTTCCTTTCTTTCGTATTCCATCGTGTTCATGTTATCGCGATGAAGAGCTGGTCCATGCATCACGCACCAGATACGAATTGTACAATAGTGATACGTCGCGAGCGTCGAGAAACGAATTCACAAAAACAGAGGTTCTGTTTATATTTCCGCTATATCGGTAGTCCGGAACCGTTTTAATTGGATATTTCGAGGCACAGCGACTGGACTCAGTGGGCCAAACTGTACGTGCTGGCAGGAAACCCAGCCGAATTCGTGACCAAACAGATGGCACGTGATCGCGAGCACGTCGGTGTAACTCATACACAGAATTTCCATTCGTGCCCGGTTAATACACGAAGGTTTGTATGTATGTCTCGTTGCACGAGGCACAGACGGACCGGTTAAGTTCCGGGTCAGTTTCGTGCAAGGTGACGACCTGTCCAGTATCATAGTATCCGCCAGGAACGATATTCTACGCATAATCAGTCACGAAAACAACCAGACGCATCTGAAACAAATGGTCTATGCGTGACTAAACATAAAATTACAGTATTTTCATCTCCGCAGTCTTTGCTCCTCCTCCATATTCTATGGTGCAGACCCGACTGCTGTCTTCAGATTTAATAGTTTCTGTATTTGATTACGTCGACCCTGATGACCGTGCCTGCTTAAAGAAATAGTTCTCCATTCCCACACAAGTACAAAATGTCTGCCTTCGATATTTTCATAGAGGATGTAAATTTTATTATACTTCACCATTACTGAAATGATTAGGTTTGTCAAATATGAGTTTTGAACGCTGGAGATGGTCGCCGCTGCGTGCTGAACTTTGCTGCGTCACCAACTTCCTCGTTGATTAATTAAAATCGCGAAGGATGATTTGTATAGGTGTTGAACTGATCAGTGATTCACTAGCGTTGACTCTAATTTAATATTGTGACGGAGTAATGTTACATTTGTAGATGGTGATGAAAAATGGCAGAAAGTTGGGTGGAGTTAAGAAGTGATTGGACTCTGAAATTTTGGTGGTGGTAGAGAAGGTAGAAAAGCTGATGGAACAGTGGAGAGGAATCTTGAGATGGTCAGGAACTATGTTTTATGACTTGGACTGAGGTTCCTGGAAGTCGACCTTCAACAAGATTAAGGGATGTTT
Source organism: Macropis europaea (assembly GCA_916610135.2). Lineage (NCBI taxonomy): Eukaryota > Metazoa > Arthropoda > Insecta > Hymenoptera > Melittidae > Macropis > Macropis europaea. The sequence goes on from OU744349.1 coordinate 19,770,551, forward strand.
TAGGGACTTTACTCGATTGCGATACACGTGCGTCGCAGCCATGTAAGAACCCCAGGTTTATGGTGGAAACTGTTCATAAAGGGCCCACGGGTTGAGTGACTAATTGCCTTGCACCGTATGGTCTGCAGGGCTACAATGAGGCAAATGTGGATTCTCTGTCTTGATTGAGAAATGTACTAATATATTCTAACTGTGCTTCTCCTCAAAGCATGATGATCTATTCATCCCATCATATCACATGTCCATACTTCACGATTTTATATCCTGTTGCTCCGCTAGCTACCATAACAAACTTCCTCCTATAATCTGCTTTATAACATCCTTTTATTTATTTAAAATATAAACAGGCTGCCTCAAAGTTTATTTCTCAGTAGTAATTATAATATTCCTCATCTACTTTTTTCTGAGGTCCATGTATTACAATATTGACTCGTAGTACTACTGTTATCGTATAAACATTGATAATCAGTGTACACAAAGGGTTGAAATGCCAAGGATACAAAATTAAGACAAGGTGTTTACTTTTAAAGAACTTGGTATTTTAACGTACAATTTGTCGGAAATGTTAATCATTGTGTTGTATACAGAACAGTGAAATTTTCAGACTACATTTCTGTGAACGTTTTCTAACTTGTTATACGTTTTCATTTTTATAAACGCTTAACTAATTTTTTCATTAATTTCCTTCGTACAGACGTAACCAGAGATTATCTATGGTGAGATCTATTGCATATGGATATAATCTAGTACGCGTGTACATACTGACTTTTCAAACTCATTTTTCTCAAAGACAGAGCGTCATACGAAATAATGTTATTCTACATTTTTTATGTATTTATCATCGTTGTACCACCTCTTTCTCATTTTCAGTTGTACTTCCAATTACGGGACATACTGTATAATTGTTTCTAATTACGCCAAATAGTGCAAGAAATGCTTTAACATGATCAGCACTACGTGTACCACCGGTGACCCACGTACCAATTTTAATTTCGGCAAATAACATACCCCAACGAAATTTTTAGTTATGTCTATATTACAACGGTAGTACAAAACAAGAAGTATATTATCAAATAAATAAATATTTATATATTCAACGATACATGTCAATAAAAAGTTATTTTCGCATGTCTGACTAGTTGCGACATTTTCCACTGCGGCGCTCAACGTGTTAACACGTTCCTTATCACAGTAGAAAATTCCGTAACTAGTCAGACGCGCTAAAATCGCTATTTATTAATACACGTGGATGATTGTACAAATATCTATCTATTTCACATTACACTTTCTACTTTTACTATCATTTTAACGTAAATGTTACTCTAAATTTCTTAAGGGTTGGTAGTTATGTGATCAAAGTAAAATTGATGCGTGTACCGAAAACGGTACACGTGGCAGGGAACGTGTTAACAATAATAGTAATGATAATTGTATAATAATATTGTTTTTAGAATATAGTAGCATACATGGTGGCCATTATAATCTATAAATATATTTTTTCGGAATGTATTGGAAATAAATATTTAATGAATGTTAATAAAAGTACAGTTACGCGTTAGAAATATAATAATTAATACTTCATTTTTATGTCCCTGCATACCTATACTTGCGACATTCTTATTTAAGGTTTATATGCGGAAAAGTATTTTGCTTATGGCTACAAATTGCTGTGACCATCGAAAAGGAAAGTTCGAGTTCAAAAGCATTCACTAGAGTTGCCCGTGATGTCGTCGAAAATTCAATTAATTTTGAAATCACACCGAAAGTAAACTAGGCAGAACTTATTAGCAAACTTCCGAAAACGTTTAGTCATTTTGTTACTGGAACGACCCTGCAGATACGTTCAAACCCACTCACTCAGCGAAGCTAAGAATCTCTTCAAGGAGAAGGGACTATCATAATCGTTGGGGCCTTAATGAAACGCCGAGATCTTTTGTAACAAAAATAAAAAGTAACAAAGAACATAATGTACTAGATGAAGGGTCCAGTAACTAGTATGCCTTGTCCATTTATCTAAAATTACAAGAAAAACAGAAACATTATTTTAAACAAGTTGAATACCGCAGTGAAAAATTCCGCGATTAGTCAAACACGTGAAAACTGCTTCTCATCAACATATATCGTTGAATATATAAATATTTGTCCGTTTCATAATATAATTCTTATTTTATAGTATCATTGTGACATAAATGTTGCTCAACATTTCATAGAGTTAATTAGTTATTTTCTCAAATTAAAATTGATACGTGGACCACCGGTGGGCACGTGGAGGCCAACGCGTAAACAAGTTGACCGTTTTCACAGAAGTCTTGTAAAAATGTTTGTTAAAAATTGTACTTTCTTAGTATTACAATTTTTTTTTTTGTAAGTATCACCTTAAAGAACTCATCCCCCACCTCTTCTCAAGAATTTTATTTATGAAATTGATTACTTGAGATATAAACTTACTTGACAAAAGAAACATTTTAAAAGAGTGAAAGAACGGTATTTTCGGCACCAAATACTCTTCGTCTGCATATGGCAGACTGCTTTACTTCCCGATGTGACAGTGTCGCATATTTATTTACCCAGTTTACCCTATGCGTTCCCTACCATCCCAGACACGTTCAGTCATGTGAAACGAAGAATTTTCGTGTGGACATAACGTTGACAATACAGAACGGTGATAGATAGTGTGAATTAAAAATACTTCATTGGTTATTTTGATGGAACGTTGACACGACTTGATGTGGGGATGATCCAACCTAACTCAACTTTGCTTGGTCTCGCGTAATGCGACGGAGAGAAACACAAAAGCAGGAGATGTATTTCAGTTCATTTTGGGACGAATTTATTTAAGTTGAGAAAAATGATTTAAATACTTTAAATTATGTTTACTTAACATCCCTAGCTATGAACAACAAAGAAAAAGAAAATTCAGAAATGTCGGCTTTCATAGGGTCAATTATTATTTTCCCAACTATAATCACTTTAGCGTTCCACATTCGGATACCAGAGTTCTTTTAGTTTGAGTCCTGTTTCATGCGGAACCAGCGAAATTAATCAGGAACTTAAAAGACGAAATAAGAAAAAGAGAGTGAGGAGACAAAGGGGCAAAAATAAGGTCATGCTGAGGCGAAATTTCGCTGATCAGTCTCTTTATTCCGCCCACAAAATGGTGAAGGCCGAGTAATATGATGAGCTCGCTTTACCATTTTATAATTGTGATGCTGATGAAAAAGCTTCGTGGCACTCTGCGCTCCTGTCGACGCGAGCCTTTGAACATAAACCCGTGCACGCGTTTCGAAACAAGAACACGGACGCAAAGTGAAAATCGGCAGGAGGTCCCGATAGATTACGAAGAGCTGACATCGGCGAGAATGAAAAGAGAAGCACGGCCCGCGCAAGTTCCATTATGTCGACCATAAATACGTAGTTCACGGTCAAACAACGGCATCGTCGAAACGAGATTTACTGCTTTCATTTATCGACCGCGACGTACCGAGGCCGGAAATAATTTACAGTTCGTTGTCGATCCACTCGTTTCACTCCGATATTTGCGATTCTGCTCGCTGGTAATTGTCAACGATTCGTATTCCCTCGATTTAGTAGGTGTCCGGTTTCGTGGCCATTTTTTGCCGTTCAGTCCGTTCGAAATTCCAGTCGTTGCTTCTCCGGTTACGCTCGTGAGTCGGTTCGCTGTTTCCGCTTGTTGCGAATTCCTTCTGTCTAATTGAATCGGTGAGTTGAAAAACAGTACAAGTCCAAAAGCCACATTTTGAAATATTTGGAAAACTAGTTTATTTGTCGTCTATCATCAAAGCCATTAATTTTATAGCATTGTTTCGATTTAACACGTTCCATGCCACAGTGAAAAATTTCATAACTAGTCAGACGCGTGGAAATAAATTTCTATAAATACATAACGTTAAAAACACAAACATTGAATTGTCTTATGATATACCATTCATTTGGTACTATTATTGTGGCGTTCGTTTTAATTGTAATATAAAGAATATTACCATTTATTTAGAATAATCGAATTTGGTGTGTGGGGCGCGTCTGACCCACGCGGCACGGAACGTATTAAACACGCTGAGTCAGATGAACGTACATACATGCCTAACTATGGTTAAACATTTCTCATGCATTTTCAGTAATTAAAATAAGACCATTGGACTTGTACTGTTTCTCAACTCAAGCCACTTTTTGTCAGGAAATTTATAAAATAACACAGTAGTAAAAAAACATTTATTAACTTGCTTTAAACGTAATTGAAGTGGTAATTATTTAATGAAAAGTGATTATTAGGTAAACCAAATTCAGCATGGTATTAAAAAAATTAGTCATCGCCTTGTTGGTCAGTAATAGTCTTCCAAGAACAAATTTCTTGATACGATGAATTTGAATTTGTTAAAACAGTACAAATCTATGACAGATGCTGTTTGTATACTCATTAAATTAAAGGGGCTAATTAAACACAGGTATAGGGAACGTATTTTGCATTGTTCTTGGCCCCAACGTGCAATTCTATGTATTGTACACTCAGTTTCGATATTGTTTGAAAATAACTAATTTTGGACTTGTACTGTTTTTCAACTCACCGATTCAATTGTAATCGTTTATAGGAAGATTTAGGTGGTTGATTATTGCACTTTCACTATCTAACATGCATTAATTTTGACTGTTATGTTGCTAATGTTTACTATAGTCTTATATACTATAATTGTGCGTCTTTTCTGTCCTAAACATACGTAATACTGCTCGAAAGTTAGGGTACGTCCTATAGGGACTGGTGTTCTCTGAAATTTTATAGCAATTATACTATTAGGATCTTACTTCATATCTGTTACATTTTACCGATCACATAACCAAACGTAAGCGCAATGACCATGCTGTCTTGCAGAAGATAACTCAACAAGTTAATGACGTTGTGGCGGTTGCGATGCGGAGGAAACGGCGAAAAGAAAGGAAAGAGGAAAAAGCGTTTTGTCCGGGGCCTGCTAGTGGAATGAAACTGTTGTTACTATACATTGGCCTCCACAAAACTGTGCATCTTTTGTAGGAAACATTTTTACGAAATTTTAATTACAACGGAAATATTTCAGATGATAAGGTTAAATGGTACGTCCTGTATAAAAGAGTCGTAGGACGGTCGAGGACTTGCGGGAATGTCGTGCACTGATGGTCCCTCTGCTGGCGAGTGAGGGAAGTGCCGCCATAATGTAACGATTGTCAACATTTTTTTCTAATAATCGAGAAATTTCTTTATTACCTCTCGGTAAATTTTTTAACACGTTCGCTGCCATCAGTCAGGCAATAATAACTATTCATTATTACACAATTCTAAACAATTTTCATATTGGGTCATTAATTTGGGAACATAACGCGACTGAATACCCGAATATTTTTTTCTTTTACGATTTATATTAAAAACAGTAAACAATGTCATATCTGACTAGGTATCGCTGTTTTTACTGCGGCATTCAACGTGTTAAAATATGTGGCTTTCATATTCAATTGCGCCATGAGTTTATTGCCTGCAACAGACAACTCTACCTGGAACACGCAGATACTCACGCACGTATCCAAGAGGCAGAGAAATTTCCAACTTTGAGACCTTGGCGAGAGAGATTACTTAATTTTCTAATAAAACTGCATAATCAATTAGAGGAAGTGACTGTCTATCTCCGAATTATGAAAATTCTAAAAATCCATCAAGCCGCGTGTTCCAGAAACAAGACAGAAGTTTCATCCTCAGCTCATAATCCATACACATTATTTTCTCAGTAACTAAGCTATTGATAGAATCTCTCATTTATTAACTCGCTTTTTATTAACTCATTTATTAACTGTTAATTATTTGTTAATAACTCTCGCTAGGTACTTATTTGTTAAATATAAAACCATCAAAACGCACTTCCGAACTTCTATCCTTTGCCTTTTCATTTTTTCAGTGGCCATTGCCATTTCTTTCGACACACATACGTTTACAGAAGTTTGATGCCTATTTGGGGTTATGACGTACACTGCGAAACCCTGAGAGCTGGTGTACAGATCCTCTGGTCGTTATTCGCCAAGATCTGGCTCGAAGGACCAATTCGTAGAAGCTCTTGAGCTTGTGTTTGTTTAACACAACACGTGGATTAATACGTTACTGTATTTAACTAATCCCAAAAGGAATCGTCTTCTGTGGTAGATAATGTCCACTACGTTCAATGGTTGACCGGAGAGTGCTCTTACGTTTTAGTAATCAGGATCTGTGTTCAGACCTTCTGTGCTAGCGACTTGGTGAACGACTGTGATGATGTGCAAGTACTTTCGTCCTAGCAATCAGGGTCTGAGTACAGACCATCTGCGCTAGCAGCGTCCTTGAAAGGTGCGTTACGAATGCCCCTGACTCAGAGGTGCAGGGTTGTTTTATACCCGAAATGGGAAGCTAGAGCGAAGCAATCAGAAAATTAGCAATTACCATCGGATACGCGTAGCCGTTCAGTATGACCTGATGTCTCGTTTATCTGCAGCTTGTAGCCAAGGGTTGCACATGAAGCGAGGTTGCGATACGACACTCGCTATTGAACCAAAGCAGGTTTAGGAACTTTACGTGTGTAGATAACTGAACACTGTCCCAAACAATTAAAATTTATTAAATAATGGAAACACTTAATAATAACTATAATCTTTAACAAAGAAAGCTGGTGAACTGCGGATTAGTGAACTCTTCGAACCGATCGCTATGTAGGCATGTAACCGTCTGCCTTTTCTACGCGTCGGAAAGACGGTCTACGAGAAGGACCCGTAAAAATTAAAACTCCCACGATACCTCGGAGGGAAAGGGAAAACCTTCCGTCGCACGTGCATAAGCACGCGACATCATGGCAACGCATAACCGCATAGCTAGGGTCTGCAACCGCAATTTATTGCCCCTTTTGTCAGCGGCCTCCAATGGGTTGGGCCCCAGGCTTTCGATGGCAAAGTTTCTGTTTGAAATGAAGCTACCACCATCGACTCTCTCCGCTACACAGGTAATACTAAGCATCAAAGTTCTAGTATTTCCTATTTTCGTCCATGAATAATGAAAAGCTGTCTCTCAAAAATAGCTGAACTTCTATCCGTATCACAATCTGTATTTTCCGACGTTAACGTGCAGGAAAAAATGATTGGCAACCAACAGATTGAACGATGTCATGCACACCTACAATTCCTATGGTTCTTTTTAATTACAAATTCACCCAGGTTTTCTAAAATGTTCAATGTCACCCAAAAACGCCTTAACACATTCACTGTCAAAAAGATCACCGGTGAATGTCGCATGAAATTTCGTTCAATTAAAATTCTGTTAAAAAATATCTATATTTGAACAAGATACAGCAATTCTCGTAAAACGAGTCTTTCCGTGCATGGACGGATGGTATACACGACTTCGCCATTTCGGTTTTCGTAAAACAGAAAAACGATTTTTGGTACAAACTATTGTGTACTCCATCCTTTCTGACGGAAGTTGATTTTGTTTCTTTGAAAACTGATGATAAATAAATGTCGAAAATTTGTCACTGCTTTTCACTGAAAAATTTCTATTACATTTTTATATATTTTTGGAATGAAGAATGTTATCAACAAAATCGTCTGTCAAAAGAAAATTATTGTGTTTCTGAACGCATGTTTTAAATTTCAAGGCAATCCGTTAATTATACTCTGAGATAACCTCTATACCGTTTTGGAAAACAGTTTCGAGAAGTACACGTATAAAGATTAGCAACCTCTATCTACGCGCAGATATGTATATGTTGAAAAATGTTTTGAATATCCACATGAGACCTTTTGCACATTAATTTTCTTTGCACATTATACTTCAAAATATTTTTTTCAACAATAGAAAAATATTAATCTTTTTCAAAATTTCTTCTATACTTGAAAATATTCATGTAGCGACACTGAAAACCCGCAGGACTGTATTAGATAATTTGTTTTCATTACAAATTTATTAATAATAAAATTAGCTGCCCAGCTCTGCTAGTACAACTTAACTTTTATGTACCATCTAGATACATAAAAATGGGGCCGACATTCTTACCATTACCAAACAATGCACGTTATGCTTCCCAATATCCATTGAATAGTATTACAACATTAGCAAATATGTATGTAGATAATGTTGATTTTTACTCTGGACATTTATCTTCAGTCAGAAATAATCTCTGTAACTCCTTGTGTAATCAAAACAGAAACACATGCTAATAAATTTTGTAATCATTATTGTATCTTATTGGGTACTTATTCATGAAATCATAAATAATAAGAAGAATAAATAATTCTTCACAGAGGAATGAAGTAAGACACTTTAATAAGAATAAAGTGGGCAATAAGGAAATCAAACTTTCGCAGTAGGATAACCCATTAAGAAGAAGAAGAGACCTTGAGTGATTTGATTTCAGTGTCTATACAAGACTTTAACGCTTTGACGGCCACGTCACCCGTATTTGGGTGACACAAAAAGTTAATCATTATTTATTTGATCATGTATAGTATTAATGTATATATTTAGTAAGGTTTAATAGTTGCAGTAAAAAAATTATGAAAGTTATTGATATTATTGGTTAAAAAAGGTGCAATTTATAGTTATATTAATTTTGTACAAAAATTTAGAGAGTCTGACATTTTTGGCTAGTGCAGCCTGGCGCTCTAAGTTTTAAAGGCGTTTAGCACTCGTATAGAAAAGTAAAAAAATCTGCTAAACGAGTATATGCAAAACGAAGTTGCGTACTTTCGTCAGTGTGCAATTGTTTATCTTTCGAAAAGAAGTCGAGACTGTTTCCAATAAAGTGAAATCAAATAAACCGATAACAATTATAATATTCACAGAAATTGATACTTCATGTACCGGAAGAAGATTAATTAACATAGAAAACTCTTATATACACAGCGTAAATATTAAAAGAGTATTATAATAATCGATATTCATCTTGCGCATCTGTGAAACCAACACGAATAAAATGTTCATGCAGAACGTTCCAGAGCCGCAATAATTATTCATAATTTTCTATTATATAATTTTTTATTATTTATTTTCATAATTACGTCCTGTCATTAAGCTTCCATCGTGACGTATTTCATTCACTGTTTTATTAACATACTTACATTATTTCTGTTAAAGTGTGTTCATGAGATAAGCATTATCCGTTATTAATAACGTTTATCCATCATTTGATATGATGTAAGCCGTCGAGGGTGAAAAACAATAATAGCTGGTATTAAAGGGTCGATATCCGTTTATTTGGCATCGCACAAAAACATCGATAATAATAGTTAAAGAACAATACGGTCAATTAATCTCATTTCCGCGTTATGCCGTGTTTTTCGTACGAACGTGTTGCATTAACTTCTTCGTTATTTAACGCTTCGCGTCAACTTTTTGCGCGCTTATTCAATCCGACGTTTTGTCGGGGCAAAACATGTTTCATTACTTAACTCGCTTCCCCACCCTCTGCTGGCAACGTTTCCTTAAGTCGTATTACTCAAGCTGGTTTCCTTTTTTGCTTTATCGTTTGCTGAACGACTGTCGTTTCCAGAATTTCGAAACACTGATATTCTACACACTTTTATTCTGACTGTTAAATTGGCTCTCTTACTGTTTGTAGTTTTGTATTGTTCGCTTGTCGATTATCCTTAACCCATGGAAGCACATTTTCTTCTTCCAGATCGACCTCAGAAATACAATTTCCTCTTTTTTATGTCCCTTTGTTGCTACAAGATGACTCCTATAGCCGTCATTTGCCAGCACATCAACAAAAATCTGACGGCTATAGCCGTGAGTTGCGGTAATTTGCGGTTTATTCTGATTGCTGTAAAGCCTTTTTATATTTCTGAATTCCATAATGGAACAATTGTTAATTTTCACCGACTCAATAAATTCAATTTGCAAAATCAACAGTAGAACATCTGCTGATGATAGGATACTCGACATTCTGGAAACCCATTTCGAAGCAAGCAGGAAGGAATAAACATAATCCTCGTATGGGTCGCGTCACATACTGGTTCAACTGTCAATACAATAGCAGATATAGCAGCAAAAGAGGCTACCAACATACTACAAAATTTAGCCCAATCACAAATTCTCCCATGGTTGACTGACCTACGAGAGTATATATTTAAGAAAATAAAAATAACCTGGAAAACGGACTGGAAAAACGTAGCACCTCCACATGTCTAGACAATCAACAGCAACTTCACAACTGAGGAGAATATACCACCAGAACTAACAAGAAGAGAGAACAAATTGCGATTTCCGGAATTAAAATTGGACGTACAAAAATAACTCATTCATATTTACTTTTAGAAAATAGTCCTCCAATTTGTGACAAATGCAACGTATAAATAACTGTCAACCACTTAATTATACACTGCAGCAAATATTCGACATTACGCCAAAAGTACAACATAAGCTACCACTTAAAAGAGAACTTTTCCAACCAGAAAAAAGTATATCAATTGTTCCAATTCCTGAAAGAAACAAAACTATTTACAACTGTACTGTAACTAAATGTTTTCGTCGCTAATAACCATTGTAGGTGATGCGACGTTAAGAGAGAAGGAAAAAAATTGTCTGGTTATACTTTTAAGTTAGAGACAACAGCAACGATATGTTTAAAATTTTATACTCCTTTTTATGAGTTTTTTAACATCGGATAAGCCATATATGTATAAGATTATTAGCCACAACGTGGAACTATGTACTTATACCGCTCACGGAAGTATGGACACGCCATTAAAAAGTTTTATAATTTACATTTCAAAGTTCCTAATTTGTTTTTGTTTGAATATGATTTAATTATTTTGTGTATAGTTCGTTAACTTTACGTTTGTAAAATGTAAAACTGTCTGGAAATAAAGCTTTTTGTGTTAAGCAATTTATGTGTATATTTTTTCTGTAATTCTCAAGTGTCCATACTTCCATGAGCGGTAGTGTGTGTACTAATCATTTCATGTACTTACTAATCATCATGTTTGAAGAACGATAAAAACTACTAAATCTTCGTTTTATTGTTACGATTTTTTCTGAGAGCAGAATCGAGGTTAAATTATTTTTTGTTGGCTTCAGTTTTGAATAGTACAAAATTAAATATCTAACTGTTAATTTTGATTTACAAGATATTTTGCACTTTTAATCCAAGCATTAAGTAAGCTTTTTCCTTTTCTGTACTTTCGCATTTGTTAGTTAAACAATTCTCGAGTTATACAACTTAAGAGATCGTTAATAACCTAGTAGCCGATGCAACTTTAAATTTTTAAGGAAAAAGATACTTCAAATTATAGGAATGAGTACGTGGAGCACTCAATAAGTAAAGAGAATTTTATTATACAATTGCTGTTGTCCCTTATCAATTATCTGCCTACAAATCAGTATCGAAACTCCATTCTCATGCAAATGAGCAGGAATGTTTCTAATTCATTTTCATATAGCTCGTTTACATCATCCAACAACTTCTAAGTGTTTAGTGTGCTCTTTATAGAATCTTCTACAATTCAGAAAATGTATGTATACGTCTTACAGATTATTCATTACACAGCTAAACAATAAATACTGTGTGCATTTTAAGTAGGAAAGATGAAGTTGTTATGATCTAACTCAGAATTGGCAACACAAAATTAACACATGGACACCTTATGGATAAATCACCTCCGAAAATGTGCAAGGAATGTAATGTTGAGATTACAGTCTGGCATTTATTATACAATTGCAAGAAACTTGAAACTTTTAGATCTACAGCTGCCACCGATTTGAAGGAAATATTAATAAAACCAGCGTACATGCAGAAATTATTGAACTGTGTGAAAGAAAAATCATTATACAGTAGAACCTCGATTATCCGAACACCTATCATCTGAAAATAGATCATCCTACATCTGCTACAAACTGAAGTAATCATTAGTGACACTGTGTACCTAATTTCACCGTACTGGATATTTTGCATTCTCAAATAAAATTGTCATTTTTATGTGAAACATAGTTGAAGGGTAAGGGAAAAGAACAGGGTATGTCCATTTTTATTCTGCAGTGTTCAACTTGAAAGAAAAATTAAAATAATGTAAACAGATATATTTTCGCTTATTCTCTTTCTGTCGCCTAGTTAGTGTATAACTTCATGTCATGAACAGTACAGTTACATTCATTGGATCTTATTTCTTTACTGATGCACTAAAGTATTAAAAATTGATTTTCTCAATGAATCTGTTTTGTGACATTCCTTGATTTCCCCTAACGCTTCAGTTATAATATGAGTCATCCTATTACGAATTGTGGGCTGGAGAATAGAGGTCCTACTGGACTCTAAAATCTGACGTAATCATCAGTATGCCTTGTTTTTTTATTATTATTATAAATGTATTATATGTAGATTATTGTAAAATATGTGTATACTGTATTTTTTATTGTTAATAATCTTTAGCAATTCATGCAACACAAACAAATAAATAAAGAAGATAAATGTGGTGTACTGCTCGGCACTTGTAAAAAGCCTATTGAAACCAACTTTCTGCCATAAATCTTCAGGCAGATTGTAGTGAAAACACGTTTGCAACAATCAGTTGAATTAAATGTTAACCCTTTTAGGACGGTGAACCCATATATGCGTTCCAAAAAATCGTTCTCCGTGTGCTATGGTCCGCTATACTAATCCAGACGCATGTGCGTTTGTATACTATAGGCCCATGTTTTCGGATGACCTATCAGTTCAGCATGTTTTATTGAAATATATATTTCTCATTACATATTTCGTAGTTTTAGAACGCTGAAACAACACACTGAGTGCCGCGGTGAAAACTGCCACACCTAGTCAGACACTATAAATTTTACTATTTTTAATATAAATCCTGGAACAAAAGTATTTGTAACTGTTCAATTTAGCGCTATCCAAAATTTTATAAGATATAATAATTATTAATAAAACTATATTTTATTATTTATGTATACCTTAAAATTTGTCGTCTCAACTTTTTGCAGTTTGGCTGTACGTGATTTACAATCGGTGTTTGTGAAGTTGTTTGCAATGAATGTTGCATGTTATGTAACAATTATTAATAAATTAAATACAATTTATGTTTATAGAATCGTTGTTTTATTGAAAATATTATAGTAGCGATACAAAAATACTTACTTTTTATTACTTTTTTAGAAATTTACTTTGAAAATGCTGAAATACAGATCTTCATGAAATATGTTATGTGTTACTTTTGTTTCTTTTAGATTAAAAAAAAGAGACTTTTTGCCTCTAATTCAAACTAATTTACAATTTTCTAAAGGCACTGCCAATATAGGATCATTTCTTTCCTTACTACTTCTATGTAGTATTTCATGGGCATATTTTTCAATGCTGCATATTTTATTTATTAACTTAATTAAATGAAAAGTCAGTACTATAATATTATGTTTTACTTTTGTAATGATATTATGCCGCTGACTACAAGTAAGAATCGTCTCAAAGATTCTGAACAATAAAGATATCGGAGGAGCGAAGCGGAAAATTAAATCAGGATATGCTTTCCAACGAAAGAAATTCTTCACAATGACTGAAATATGTAATGCTATTTCATGTCATTTGTATCGATTTATACCACGTATTTTACGACGACAAAATTGTATTACTCGTTTACTTTATCTACAGTATCATACTTGTAAAGCATATTAAGATAATTACATACATACTGTCTGGAAATATCTTTATCATGTTGCTATGCTATTTTCATTACACAATTTATCATCAAACATAAAAGTAACTATTAACAGGTATCCTACAATATATCATACTACCGTCCATGATTATCTGGACACCTAGCTAATTCAGATAAATGGCGTATTAACGCTATAATAATATAACTATTTTGTAATAAAATTAATGTCGGCTGAACATTATTTGTTAATAAATATTACTTATGTTGTTCACTAATAGCATGATATTTGTAAAATAACATAATAAACCAATAAAAAAAAACTATATTTTCAAGATATTTCAGTGAAATCTGCAAACATGTAAGTGTCCAGATACTTTTGAACGGTAGTGTATATACATTAACTTTTCGAACAATTCAAATCGCAACTGTACTACGTCGCAGTATACTTAATTTATTAGCGTATTTTATAGGACTTTTAAACAATATAGTATAAATATAATATAGAAAGATAACTGTAATATTGATTTAATTCACCGATCTTGATCTAACCTGATCTGCACGATCAATGGGTATTTATACCGCAATGCATTTATTATTTGTTACATTTTGAAACTACTACATATTGTATTACCTTGAAGGTATTTCGGCTACCGTGGCGCAACCTATAACTTTGCTCACATTTCTCTTACGTCATATTACTCCTCATAAGAATTTAAGTAATTTTAGTCTGTAACATTTTTTTCTATGTTTGTTAGTTCTTAAGTTATTCGACTCAGAAGGTTCTGAACTCCCAACTTTGAAGGGAAGTTTCATCCCCTAGACATGAATATCCGTTGATAAAACAAATAGGTGACAAATATTTGCGAATGCTTTACCTATATACCAAGTTTCATAAAAATTGGCGTGTGTTGATTGGATGATTTTCCTTGTTAGTTTTATAATTATGATCCCAGTGTATATTGAAACGTTATCTTCTTAAGGTCACATTGGTACTTTTCAGAGCTAAAATTTTCGAGATAATAATTTGTAAAGCTGTGTCCCAGGCAGGTTGGTACACAGAAAAATAATTTAAAATAAATTTTAAAAAAGGTACTTAGCAATTAACATTGAATACCTACTTTATTATAACTCCTTACTTAACATCACGAGACGAACCATTAAGTATAATAAATACCGGATGTTCCGGTATAAAATGACAGTAATTGATCCGCATACCATTGTAGATGATTTTGAGTAAAAGCTATCTAATACACATGTGTTTTCATGTGAATTGTTCATCGTCTGGTAGGTATTTAAAAACTGATATAGAGTTGCGGTAAAAAGTTTCAAATCTGTGTATGATGTATGTGTGTTCAGCAACGTAAATAATAACACATGTATGCTTTTCTAGCAGTTCACTGTCCATTATTCAGAGTAAATGAACAATGAGTTATATGCTAATAAGAATGCGTACACTTACGTATACGGTTTTCGAAGTGGCACATAGAAAATCTGCTGAACATTTCCAGTCATCTTCATTGAGTTTAATTCGGAGCGGTAGCTCTGCTTCGAATGTTCATCATCCGAGAATGATTTACTTCAAGGCACACGAGTGTTTATTAAAACCTTTTTGCTTACAATTACCTATAGGATACGTAGTTAAGCTGCCGATATTTTATAACAGAATAATCTGTATACTTCAGAATGACTCCATTTTAAAAGCCTCAGAAGTACCATTTATAGTAACTATAGTTTTATGGTTTTAACAGACCGAAGCGTTCGAATAATTAGGGACGGTACTGTACATTGTAGCAGTTACTAACTGTGACTAATATTGATTGAATATTCTGGCATCAATTTTAAATTATCTGTTTAAAAAATAACTGCAGATTATAACCCTGTAATAACGTCTTAATTCGATAAAACTGCAATATAACCAGAAATAGAAATAAAAATTAGAATTCGCGGAAATAGCAAATTCGAGTTAAAAATTCATCTGAACGCGAATCATTTTCCAGCAAGTTTCCTCGTGAAGCGCAACTGTTACAGCGAGATTGCTGCCAGCATTTGCCGTGAAGCTTTCCAGTTATAATTTCACGGTACTTTTAATAGCAACTTTCCTCGCTCTCGATGTATCCTACTCTCATTCAAGGTAAAGTCCTTCTAATTAGTGAGACGACACAGGAATTTTCGAGTGTTTACGAACAACCGATACGCCATGTCAAAATGTTAAAGTAGGACTTCATGCATAACCGGAGTACATATGACAAAATATGAGAAACTATCGTTATTCTGAGTTTTTACTGGGTAAGTTTCATGACACAATTAATATTTGAATCCTGCTGAAAATGACTCTATCAGTATTCCGTGGATTATTTTGACTCTAAAATGATCACGACCACGTTTGATTGTTAGGGTCACTAGACACCTCTTGGAAATTTACATTTTGTCAAATTGCTATTGTATTTAAACTGATTTAAAAAAATCTGCAAGTTAAAATCAATAATTATAGTTTAGCAAAGTATTGAACAAATAATTGTGCACAGAATTATAGTTTATCGACAGATTATACAGACAAATTTCTAGAGAAGTAGAAGTAATATTGAAGTATGTAGGGTCAATACAAAGCTCAGAATCTATCCTAGGGTTAATACAAGGTAACAATATAAGTGTTAGACAAAGCAAACAATAGAACAACGTCTAATTCGGGTACTTTCCAATTACAAATACATTGCAACTACTATTTTAACAGAAACAAACATATACCTTCATAATAAATAAGAATACTATCCAGTGGAAGCCTCTCTAATATTAATGTAGCAACTGCATAAGGTACAGTTAATGAAATTGGAAAAATTTCAATCTGGAGGTGCCAATCTCTAAATTGAGCTGCCTAGATGATACAGAGAAACAATCAACAATAATCAATTGAAAAATTAAACAGTGCAGGGTATTGTAGTGAATCAGTATACATTATTGAAGCATTTTTCGGTACTTGTGAGCCTTTAGAAACACGAAAAATTTGTATAAATACACAACATTAAACGGGGACTTTTTAGCATCAACAAGTTAAAATTACTTTAGATGGAAATTTCTAGTGATAAATCTGCATACTTGTGCAGAGGGTATTCAAAGAAACATATTCAGAACTTATAGAGCAAATAGCCCTCATCAAACTGAATAAAAAATGTCCAATAAATATCATTTGGAAAATGAATGTTATCTGAGCTGTAAACAATTGCGTGCTGAAAACGCTGTTTAAAAGATTATTTACAATTCAGATAGTATTGATTTTCGCCGTATGTTAAGTTGCACATTTTTTATTTAGTATGTGACGTACCATTTCCTCTAGGTAAACACTGCGTAAGTCATGCATACTTTTTTAAACAATTTATATACTATTTATAATTACATCAAACATAGCACGTAATCGATAGTGCTGATTAAACTGAATAAAAAATGTCTAGTAAATGTGGTTCAAGAAATGAATATTGTCGAACTATAAGCAAGCTTGTGCTGAAAAAATGGAATGGAACATTGTTTTTAGGTTAAATAATATTGATTTTTCGTCGCATGTTTATGAAAATTT
The DNA here is from genome assembly GCA_916610135.2 of Macropis europaea. NCBI lineage: Eukaryota > Metazoa > Arthropoda > Insecta > Hymenoptera > Melittidae > Macropis > Macropis europaea. The sequence continues at coordinate 19,787,766 of OU744349.1, forward strand.
GTTTATTACGTTCATTGATACTATCTATCATGCAGATCCTAAATACTGTAGAAGAAAACTGTTCTTAATAATTCCTATACTTATAAAAAACCTATCCCTGTAACTTTAGCACGTACGTCACTTGTCAACTAAGAAGCTCAATTGTGTCTGAGAGACAACCGAAGAATAGGATCATTTCGGTAATTAATGCGAGTGAAAATGGTTGACTGCATCGGCAGCAAAGCAGCCAGTAGTACGATTTAAGGTTTGGTCGGACACGTAGGAAAGGAGAAAAAGGGAAACGGAAATCGCCGAAGCTCATAGACAAACGCGGCTTACGGTATAATCTTTGTGCAGAAAGTTATGGTTACTAGTTGTCTTCCTTGGGCAAAGATAAATTTGTGAAGTTGCCTCTTTGTAACGGTACGTATTGGTCCCTTTTTAAACTCTAGGAAAGCCGCAGTATTTTGCTTACCAATAAATTTTGTTTTTCTGGTAAGCTCACTGAACCACAGACAGGGAGAGGGTATCTAAATCATTCTGCTTTCCGAGCAGAATTTCCATTCTTTTGGAAACAATCGAAAATAATTAAAATAAAAGTTATATAATATTAAGTTTATGGATATCTAAAAGTAGCAGTTATTATATTCGTTTAATAATATTCAGTAAAAAATTATTTTATCAAATGCAGTACCATAATAAACAAAATGGTTCAATCTCAACTCGATCGAGTTTGAGTTAATTTTTTCCTCAGTCTCGACTCTTGTATTGAATTATGCATCAAATCGAATAAGAATGTTGGATCTATCAACTTCTGGCCGTTTTCTGATTATCGATCACAAGAGAATTTCCAGATATTAAAAGCAAGTGAAACATGACTAGTACTTTACTCTATGCTTTCTGTTATATACACCCCCGTCCATAAGTATGAACATTCCACAATTTGCTTTTCGATGTTTCGTCTGTCGTTTCAGTACTGCTCATAAGTAGTTTGCTCAGATTTCACGAACATTCAAAATATAAGAGCTTGTTTATTAATTCTTATGAATTCATTTGGAAAGAAATTGCGTCAGAAACCGAAACAGATAAAAAAACTGTGTCTGATATACATTTTTAAATAACATTCAGTACATTCTTCATATTGTATTTATATTTACCTTAGAAGGATAAACTAAAGGGGACTGTCATTGTAATAATTCCAAGCTATCGTTAAGCAAAAATTCACTGAATTCAACAAGTACGAATTTTGAACATTTAAGTCATAGTTCCATAACAATACAGGGTGATCCATAACTGAGTTCAGTTTTGAAAGCTGAATAATAAAAAGAAAAGAATTATTATATGAAAGAAATATTTATTGTGCAACGTTGTACAGACCATGGAAAATTAGATCTTAAAAATAACATCGTCTAAATGTAAACCATTACGTGTACGGCACTCTTTTAACCGACCCCTGAAATTATTCATCACGCTGCGACAAATTGTTTCCGAGATTGCCTGAATTCCTTGCCGGATATTTTCTTTTAACTCCAGTATGGATCCAGGATTATTAATGTAGACTCTGTTTTTGAAGTATCCCTATAAAAGAAAATCCATCGGAGATAAGTCCGGGCTATGAGGAGGTCATGTTATAGTCGCCGAATTATTGTTCTGGTAAAACACGCGTACACAAAATGCACGCCCTGGTCTGTTGAAACGATCCATAGGGACTAAATTTCCAAAGACCAACCTAACGCTTAAGTCTCCCGCCACGCCTCTCGCATTGCTAACATTCACACTATAACCGAATCAAAACTGAACTTATTTATGGACCACCCTGTACCTAGTCAAACACAGGTACTTTTCTTCAATTTGTTTACACTTATCAACCCCTCTTCTTCGTTATGTCACCAATACCTAATTCAGTAGTCGATTCGAAAATAAATCCCCAATTACAAATGTATCATTTGCGTAATTGTTCTATTCGATTAACCAGCTGCTTTGTACATACATTACCACCGAATTATACGAGTTACTCAAGAAGAATCGCGTTTGAAGGGCTTCAAGCGTATTTCCCACCGTTTGATAGAGAAATTTCGAGGCGAAGGGTTGACTTGTTCAAATCGACCTTCGATTCGGGTTCGCTTTGAAGTGAATAGAGGCACAGATTACTGGAGCGAAAGACAGAGGTGCGTGAACTGCGACCAAAGGCGACGTCGAACAATTTCGATTAGTTTCAACACCTGCATCATAGCTATAGCGCTGTTTAGCCAGTTTCAACAAACACGGACCAAGGCGCTCAGTAAACTAAGTATACAAACCTTTGTCGTATTTTACGGATTTTGTAAGGTACATCAAAGGACGCTTTCCAAACATTCTTTGCTATTAGTTTGCACTACGAGCCTGTATACAATACGCTTTCGTTGTTTGTTAGATCGATCGACAGTAGTGCACAGGTACCTATGTTATTGTCTCTGAGTACAGGCATTTTAAATCACTCGATAATCCAATTTGTGGAAACAATTAGATAGGTGCAAATTAAATATCGCTATCGATGCCAAAGAGAATGTTGTACTTAAATTTATTATGTGACATATTTCCTCTAATTTAAGTATTAATAGGAAGTGTTTTCTATGAAAGTTGGATGGCATGAAGGAGAAATGAAGGTTAAATTTATCAGCAATTTAATTTAATTTGCTTTGAGTAATTGCATAATCTTGAAAGAATAGCCTAACTAACTTTAAATACAGAATATAAAACTCGAATACATCTTTTCTTGTTTATCTTTACGATTACGTGTGTGTATGTGCAGGAGGGAGCGCGCGCATGCGTGTGGATTTTATTACAGTATGTGAAATATACTATTTGTTTTCAACAATAAACTTTTCCAATTTAACGTGGAACTGGTCTTGAAATATCGCTACAGTGCCGTGGTGTTAGGTACGCTACCCTCTTTCGATTTTCCAATAGGAATCTAATCAGAATAAAAATTGTAATGTAAAACTAATATATTAGAAGAATAACAATGACATCTTACATAATACACTGAATAAATTAATTGACATTGTTATTAAAAACCGTTAAAATCAGAATATTTGAAAAATAGCGAAATATGATCCACAATTACGTTGCCAGGTATATGCCGAAACATTATCGAAATAGCAAGAATGCTTGAAAACAGTCACCCTTGCCACTGATCTTTACAGGAATTTAACCAATAATACACGAAATTGATGTGTATTCAAAATTCATTGGAAGTTATGATAATTTGCCATATAAATAAAAAACCGAAATTATATTCATGTCGAAAAATATAATTGAAAACATCGAATGTACAGTAGAATCTCGATTATCCGAACTGTAATTTGTAACAAGATGACTCGCGATACAACTATGTTTCGCATAAAAATGATAATTTTGGTATAGAACATAGAAGTACACGGTGGAATAAAATTAAGTACACAGTGTCATTGGTGATAATTTTAATTTGTAACTAACCAGGAAGAGGAATGTTTGGATGACTGGTGTTCGAATAATCGAAGTTCCGCTGTAATTGAAGATATCAATTTAATTAACAAGTGTACTGAAAATAGACACCAATGCTGTTATATCGCATCTCAAGATATTGAGTTAATAAAAACAAGTAAAAGCGAAGTATCATTAAAAACAAGAATATGTACAATAATTTGTACAATACTTAAATCTAGAAAAAATACGAAATATAATGAAACTAACCGGATGAATGTTTACGCCAAAATGGTTTGATAACTATTGAGCCGTATCTCTAGGTGTCGAATTAAATGAATAGTCCCTAAAAATTAAGTAATAATAAGTACCAGTTGAATCATGTTAAACGATGCAATAGTAAAGTGTAGATGTGAGAAATAACAATGAAAAGTCGATTAGGTGCGAACGCGTACTTGATTCTGGCAGCGAAACGTCCAATCGATATGAGTGATGCAGGCCAAATGCTTTGCACCATGACACCGACACCCTACCGACCTTGGCACAACACCTTCGAACATGATCCTAGTCACCCCTTTCATCCATTTTCATTCTTGGTCTACGTTTAAGCTCTTGTAAGTTTAAGCTCGAATAATCATTCGAAAGACATTACACTTTTTTTAAGTTTTATTGTAGAGACGCGAGGACTAGGCACTTGAAGGTCATATTCACCTTTTAATTTTCTTTTTTGTATTCCTCGCATTCATTCTAATGTACCAAGTCATAAGAAGATCACCAAAGCAAAACTTTGCATGTAAACATGTTGTTTTAGTGTGTCACTAACCGCAAGCCCTCTACCGTCTCTGTCATATTTCATGTTTTTCTCATAACTTTTTAATAAATCTTCAAACGACCTATCTGTATGTATAATATTTTTTCTTATTTATACCCAAAGAATATACTGACAAAATTGGACAGACAAAACTGAGATATCCTCTATATGAAAAGCCTCATATGAGATGCGAAATTTCTGTCTCATTGTGGATCTGTATCTGAAGAACGACGAAAGAGGTGGGTCGGGTGTCAGACGTCGAAAGGGGCTTGAGAAGAACGCTCCTTCGCCTTTTCTATAGTTGAAACACAGGCAATTGGCTGATTTGAACACACGAACGCTGAAATATGACACAAGAACATACCCACTCTAACTACTGTGCGCAGTGTTCCTGTTTCTAGGCATCGGTCACTAGATTGCAGACGTCTATGCAATTTAATATATCCAAATTGGTGAATCATAGACATTTAATAACTTAGCAAATCCAGTCTTATTGAAGTTTCATTTATTTACTTGCATCAAAATAGGACTTACGGAAGTCTAAAAATGTATGTTTGCATGAACTTCCCCAGTATATTTATTACTGTTTCGCCTTCACTTAGTCACGAGAGCCGAAGCAGAAGTTAGAACAGAATCTATCCGCGTACCGTGTCCTACAATTCGTGTGCAAGGCAAGGGAAAACTGGCCAATTCTCCATGTCACAATAATAGTTCTCCCAACCATTATAGCGCAAATGTTCATTAGCATATCACGGATGTAAAGGTTCATCTCATGGTTGAAATGTTTACGCGACGTCTTGTATTGTTAACGATTTGGTTTACATGTATCTTTAGTTATCTTGAGTGCTTTGGACAACAGGGTGTTCTCATTTTAACACGTAGAGCACCGCAGTGGAAAATACATTGCTTGTAAGTCGTCTATTGTGTAGTTAGGGCCAGATATTCTCCTCCAGCTTCTCCAAAAGAACTTGAAGGGTTTCCGCATGGAGAATGGTATAATATCCCATTAAACATTTTTTAGAATTTGTATCATTCCATTCCCAGCAGAACTCAGGCTGTATTAGAGGCCAATGGTGGTCCTACACCCTATTAACCCATTCGCTGCCAATCACGAGTATACTCTTGGTTGGCAGGGTGTTCATGATTCCCAGCACGAGTATACTCGTTGTATTTTAAATATATTCTAATGGAAAGTGTTTCACATTGGCAAGCCTTTTTTGGAGATACATATGGCAGTGTGGAAAGCTTGAAAATAATGCTACAGACAAAATTTACTAGAAAGATTTAATTTTTATACATACAAACAATTATATATAACAAAACATATACTCACGAAGAAATAACGGCACTTAGATAAACACAAACACTTAAAACGGAACTGGAAGTACGAATGAAATTACATAACTTGCGCTGGCAGGGAATGCGTTAATAAAGAATTTTCTTAACCTTTTAACTGGGGAGCTCATTTTCCAAAAGCGCACTTTGTACGCGTCGTGACAAACTTATAAAGACAAGTTAACTCGTCATGCCCGTAGTAAATGCGATATGTCAGAACTTGTGTCTGGTAAAATTATAACTATAAAAGACCCAAAAACAGACGCTCTTCGGCGGATAAACAAATATTTTAGTGAAAAATATTCTTTGTGTGCATGGAGAAGAAGAGGTGCGGAAACAAATTACAAACTAACAAATTAATTAATCAATTTTTTTTAAAGTCTTTGATTCGCCGATAAAAAAAGTGCTAAAACATCGTACCAATACACTGATAATAAAAAATTAATGATATGTTGACTTTGAGTACGTGTGCGTAGTTTCTAAATTTTCGAGACGAGTTAACTCGTCAAGCGCGCTGCAGGAGAATTTTTCAATGACAAGCTAACTCGTCATCCCCAGGTAAAAGATTAATGTATAAGGTGTTTCTATTATTCTGTCCAACCTCTGTATCCTTTTTATGAACCCTCGCTCAAGGAATGCCGGGTCTTTTTGACCCGCCTGCTCTATCGTCGCCCGACCGTAACCGATCTTCTTCTACTCGCTCTAACATAAGCAATGACGTATCGATTCAGTCGTCATGGCCGAGACACGGAACAGTCGAGTGTGAATCAATCTTTACGGTGGGTCAGAATGACCCGGCATCCGTACGCCTTGTCGCTGCTCGAGCGTCCGTAGTCCGAGGATTAAAATTGGTACGTGGGTCACCGGTAGTACACGTGATGCTCAACGTGTTAAGCATACCAAATTCCATATTATTGCAGAAAGACATCGTAATGTTAGGTTTTGGAACAATATTTGGTTTATAAACGTTTGAACTTTATGTATCTCCCAAAAATCATAGCCAGTCTTCTATTTTTCCTGAGATATAGTACCGAATTCTGTTTGAAAAATTTAACTACGTGCATTGTATTATTATTATTATTTAGTCACACAATTGTTACATACCAATAATTACCCCCTTTTCGATGTTAAATATTTCAGTAGTTGTTATATGAATTTTCATGTTCAAATTTATTTCATCATTATGGTTTAAGTATATAAATAACATTCCATTTTTATTAATAAAACTATGTTAAAAGTTCGAAATATCATACAGAAACGTTTTTCTCTTATTGTAACAGCTATTTTCTCTTTTCTTTCTCCTAAATGCTCCGCACATAATTCTATCAGCGAACAGAGTGTGATTTTGAATTCAATGTATGTAAATGAGTGAAGGAATTTTGTAATTTAAACTGCTGATTTGAGGCATTTCATAAATGACTGCACTCTCGCAAATTTTGCTAGTATAAATAGAGTTTCAAACGTTATAGACATGTATAAAGTTTCAGTCATATCAAAGCATTTGCAATGTACATTTTGTATATTTTTAAAATACTGGACCTCCATTACTCATTTTAAAAAATTCTCAATCTCTTTTAAAAAATTGTGATACATGTAGGATGTATATTTTTCAATGGAAATGTGAAAACTGATTTACATATCGATTTGTAAATTTTCATTAAGCAACATGAACGAGGCAACATTTGATCAAGAGTTTGTCTATTGGAAAATAAATAGTCGGTGTAAATTTGGAAAACGAACGTACATGCAAAACAGTCTCTCGGTTTTTCCGATGTATTTTCTGCAAGCTCTGGAACATTCCATTGTGTTATTTCTATTTATTCATTCAGTCCCAAGGACTTAATTTTTTTTTTTTAAAGCCATTCAATTCGAGGGCAAAGTAAATGATCAGGACCTCGTAATGATAAATGTCACTAGTCGTAAAAACGAAATACGTGTTCCCAGCTGCTCGAAAAAAAAGCAATGGCGTGAGGTAACTTTCAACGTAATCCCTGAAAGCTTTCTAATAACCTAATAACCAGTTTAGTTAGCGCAGATACGTACAGCATGGTTTGTTTCACGATGATTGATTCGATAATTTGATCGCTTATTGATTTTCGATAATCTGCCGCTCTTTTCCACCACGGAACATATTAAACAACGATTAATCATGGGCCCGTCAGGCACGGAATGATTTTCGCAATAAAATGGATTCGTATCTGCGTGCCGCAGGCTAAAATTTTATTATACTATGAGCCAGTGTGTACCAGGAATTTTTGAAAATTTGTATCGACTAAACTCTGCGACATGGAATATGGTTTTACGTCACATATTGTAAACAATGACTTTTTGTCTTCTTTTTAACATTTTTATTGACATGAAGTGTTTGTAAAACGTTGTAGATTTGTTTAATAGGAATTAATTCACGTTTAAATTTGTATAAAGCAATACGAAACATTTTACAATTATTTTTTGATGTTTTCAAAATATTTGTTAAGTATTGCTAATAAAGATTATCATTGAATAAAATAATGAACGTATCGATAAAAATTTAATAAACGTTTATTGAAACGCTCACAACTTGACGATCATGTCATTTATTTTCCCTTCAATGTATAACTTTTAATATTCAACTTTTTCATAAAAATGAATTTCGTACTCTGATATTTCGATGTTTTTTAAACTTTTTTGAATTAATTTAGTAGAGAAGCACATCGTTGTATTTTCAAAACTTCTTGTCTGTGTTAATGGTATTCTTTGAAAGGTCCAATTAATTACTCGTACAAATAAATTTGACCCTTGCAGTTTCGTTCATTATACTTTCAGCAATGAAGAGACAATAGAGAGTAATACAGTTTCATCAACAACGTCCATTGAATTACACTAGAATTTAAATTGTAGCTTTCATATTAAAATTAACGTAATTCATCGCCCTGTTTCACACTTCAAGTTACGGCATTAAAAAATATTACATGATCTCCGTGACAATTCCGTAAACAAGTCGAGTTTATTGTACCAACGTAAGCAACAAATAGAGTGTAAAATATGGCATCGATTTTGTGCATAAAGCGTGGACAATGGAAATGTGCGAGAGCAAAAAATGAATATATAATTACCATGAACGTAATTACATTCCGCAATCGAATGAAAGCACACTTTCATGTACTTATACAATTCAAAATTCTAAATCAGACTTAATGTTTTAAATAAAATCACAGGTGTTCATCTTAAAATAAAATTGATTTATGAACCATATTAGACAGTCATTAAAAAAAAGAGTGAATCTTTTCAACAAAATGATGCCTAAGTTGTATAAAAAACTATATAAAAACAAACATATAATGCTGACATGTATGTAAGTACATATATTATTACCTTTTTTAATAACTCTGTCGCCTTCACTTATGGCAATGATGGCCACTGGAGCTGCGGCCTTCCCCCACTTTAGGTCTATTCCCCTCATATAAACTGTGAATCGAGACAATTAGTGACGTCCTGTTTATGCTATTAAGTGCTTAAGATAGTATTTTAGATACTCTACTAGACACTCTGTTGGACACTCCTTTAGTAAACACTCTGACAATTGTATCTTCCACTTGCCAATCATAATTATGATAAACTTAAGTCAGTGATGGCCACCGGAGTGCTATCTCATTGTGACGGCAGAGACAAGATTTTGGAAAATATCTCCGGATTCGTATCTACGCCGCAACAAACTGTTAATTGTTTTGTTCAACATAGTGACTTCTTCTTTATATAGTTTTAGACATTCTTTAAAACGCCACAAATTATTTCTCTACTTCTGTTTATTTACTGTTTATTTTCTGTTTGTATTTCTTGCATTTAACAAGAATGGAGGAATTAACAATAAGGAAGGATAACATGACTGCTTTAGGTACAACTTAGACGGCTATGCACAGTAAAGAACAGTAGTCGATCAATTAAAGGAATAATTGTATGTGTGTATGCAAAGTATGTATTTACTTATAGTTAGTATTCTATCGTATTATTATTTGATTACAGTGATTTCATGTGATTTCTGGTTAGCATCTAATGATGCTATTTAACTTTTCAAGCTTGATTAATTCTTACAAAGACACTCAGTTGATTTGATTAAAAAACAGAGACTGTATACAAATTTGAAGGTACAGTACCATTACGTCACAGGGTATACTCGGTTTAACGACCGGCTGCAGAAGCCGAGCTATTAAAGCATGCTGCGCGTGCAATCAGCGTTATATGCAACTTATTCAAAATAGTCGCGAGAGAAGAATTCTCGTTGCACCCCTAACTTATTTTCCACGATGAATTCTAGCTCCTGTCGTGTTTATGAATCGTCCGTCGTCACCGGAAGCAAAAATTCTTGCAGCCGTACCTGGTGACGGAGGAATTGTACAGCGAAATTCACGGAAACGAAACATGGAAGGACGAACGTAGAAAATTTCGACTTCGCAATTTCTCTCGCATGTGCCTCTTGACCGGAAAACTTCACGCACCGGCGATCGATCTAATTTCACTTTGTGCCGCACAGAAAATCGACCTTGGATCCGATTCCACTTTGAAGTGGAAATCGAGCGTTAATTCGGTTTCACTTTGAAACGGAGACGAGTGTTTAGCGCGTGCGTGTGCCAAGGTTGCAATTATCAAATACTCTGACGAATTAAATTAACGTCGACGTCTGAGCATCTAACGTCAAGTCGTCACGAAATCCTTGATTCAACTATCGTGTACTGTTTGCATCGAGTGCATCCGCCGCGGAATTTGAAAATCAATACTGTAGGAGTGCGGGGAAATCCATCGGTGTTCGTTACTGTCTAGCTCTTAGTTTGCGGCCTATAATTATGATTGGGTCACTCGATGGAATGTAGACGCTGCGTGGCGATGCATGCAGAAACATGACCTCTGCATTTAGGCATAACATCGACTGTTAGTTTTAACATTAAAACTACCATGACCAGTCAAGTGACCGTGCGACTAATTGTAAGCTGAACGACTATTATTTATTTTTCGTATTCTGTTCTTATTTATAATGAAAACGGAAATATAGTTTATTTTTATTATTATCAAAAAGTTATTTTGTTTATTATTGCCTTTAGTAAATTGACTATTACCTGCACTCAATTGCAAAAAATATAACTTTTACTTAAACCGGTCGTTTGACCGGTTCCGTAGGAATAGGTACATATGAATTGTCGGTAGGAATAAGTATATATAAATGGTCGGTAGGAATAGGTATATATAAATTGTCCGTAGGTTTACTGTTAACAATATAAATGACAAAGATAGACTGGTGAGCAGCGTGTTTGTCTTGTGGAAGAAGAGCAGAGTGGTTTCGAGAGTCAGAGAGATAACAGCGTAGACTTGTGTGGATATTATTATAATATTTTTCTTACTTAAATATATTTTTATTTTTAAGCCGCAATTGTCGAGACTTGATTACGAAAACAACATGCAATCCCACAATACATATTTCAGAAAGTCAGATAATAGTCTTTGGTCTGAATCGAACAATAAGTTTTAAGATTTATGTGAGTGACTAGGTTTATGATACAGACACAACGAGTCTGCTGTTCTTGAAATTTTCGAAAAACTATTTGTTATAGCAAATTCTAATCTCTTAGGGAATTGCTTTTAAATTTCAGTTTACAATTTTCAGTAATAATTGTATGATGAACCTATACACGGTGACCGAGGTTTCTCGAAGCAAATTGTGATTGTGTATTGTACAAATACAAATCAGCAAAGAATATGATGTAAATGTATGTCCATAAACGGTTTGTTAAAAAATTATTATACATACATGATAACCTTTAATTTAACCTACTTATGAAGCCTTAGTTAATAATTGAAATCATTGTAGACAATCAACGTATTGTATCTTTAAGTAATCACCTATAAGTACCTTTTAAAACGTTTTTGTTATCGTATGAATTTCGTATTAATTCTCCGAGAGCATTAACTTATTGTTTAGTTTATCCACGATGTCGCGTAGTTAACATAGCTTTACATATACATTGAACTGTTCTTACCCTATACCATGCACGGACTCGTCCTTCTATAATATTCTGTATTTTCGGTACACTTTTTTAGCAAAGCGTTTACTGATATGTTGATATAACACCTTTTGAAACATTTGGGACACCGTGTATAGAGTGGGCCGGATTCACAATCAGGTGAATTTGTGACTCAACATTTCCAGTAAGACTTTTCTTGCATAAAACTTTTATATAAATTGAAAAAATCGTTTCAATAAGTAGAAGGTGGAACCTTATATCAATTCTGCAATAATATGTATATATTTTAATATTTATACATATTGCTCTAATAGCTTTGAGATCCATATTTTTTTAAGTCGCCCTTGTTAATTTTCTTCTAACAATACAAATTGTAATTTATTATCAATATGTATATAATTTAAACATTCAATAAAACTAGTAGATTCAAAACATTTTAATAATAAAACGCTTTCTGTTTTAATACGTTGAGCGCCGCAGTGGAAAATCCCGCAACTAGTCAGATACGCGAAAATAGCTTTTTATTACCACTTTACCTACCGGAAGATTATCATTAGGCTTTTCGCGACCAGCGCTTATCGATCATAAGTCGACTGATTTTAATGTTTCGTCGTCGGTAATTCATTTGTTTTTATCCTGGACATGGTTTAGCAAGTGTTTAAAAAGTTATAGCAGTGATTCTGATTGTATAGTTAATAATAAACGTCGTAGTTTTATTTAAAAGTAGAAGCAACTCAGCAGCACGACAATGAACCGGTACGTAATATGCCAACATGTATCATTGAATATATAAAGATTTATTTATTTCATAATATATTTCTTATTTGGTACTATGATTGTAACGTAGATGTAACTCAAAATTTCCTTGGAGTAATCAGTTACTTGACGAAATTAAAATTGGTACGTAGGTCACGGGTGGTACACGTGGCGCTCAGCGTGTTAAGACAAACGAAATATTCCCGTATGTTGAAACTATTTTTTATTCATAAAAAAACGTACATATCTAGAAACATTATAAGAAGCTTTGTTGCACGTGACCATCATTGCTATAAAATATAAATTTAGTGCGTTGGGGAACTAAGCTTTTCATGTGTCCTCAGACTTTGCACTGAATATCGTGAATATATCTATACGACACACCCTGTATTTAGCGGTCTAATTTTTTCACATTCAGTCGCTTCGCACGAATAATTGTATGTGTGTTTGTGTGCGTCGGTGATGGTGCAGTTGTATGTCATATACAGCAAAACCGGAGGTAGGCGTGAAACCGTAAGGGAAGAGGGAGTTCAGAAAATCGTAAAATTCACACCAAAAACTAGGGAGCCAATAACCACAAATTGCAGCTGCAATCGTCCGTTTTCCAGTACTCTGCAGGAAACCGCACTCCACCACAGACTCACCAAACCTTCAAAATGATTTATAAAACGAATGCACTTCGACTATGGTGTCAATTGACAAACCATTTTGTAAACGAACATCCGCGAACAAATTTGTTGCAATACTATTCTTGAGTCGATTCAGTTCTCTAATCGGTAATCGAAATTCAGCACGAACGTTTCATTGAAATTTCATCGTAGGAGTTAGTAAATTTAGTAAATGTTCAGTGTATATATGCATGTATTCAGTTTCGAACAATTGGAAAATATATGGTAGGTAAAATGCATGGTACAAGCAAGAAGTCTTAACACGTTAACTGGCGCAGTAAAAACAGCAATTCTTAGTCAGACGTAACAAAAACTATTATTTTTAATATGAATCATATAGAAAAAGAATACTTATGTATTTAATCATGTACATTTGTTCTTACGTTGGAGTTGCTATGTTAAATATGCTCACAACACTGTCAAAAGCAATGGTTATATAATTAAATTAAATTTTAGGTGACGGTCACCGGTTACTGCCATGACAGTCAACGTGTTAAGGGGGTATTCTGGTTTAGACGGCCGATTTTTCTGCCGATTTTGCAATTTTCTTTCTCGGCGATAAAAACAACTTACAATATTTATGTTTTGCATATACCTTTATTCACCTTTTAGCTACTTAAATTCATAATAAAGGCTTAAAATGTTTACAACGTTCGGAGTTATAAGCCGTGGCGTGCGATATCATCTGAACATCCTTGCTCACTTGTCCCAAGGCTGGCGGCTTTCCTATTTACCAGAAAAAATTGAGCCAAGTGTTCTTTAATTCTTATGAGTGTTGTTATGGTTCCTACCACGATCATTAGTTTACAACATTTTTTTTACAAAATCGGTTAAAATAAAAAATATGTCTTTTTCTGCGATTTTTCGTAACTTTTCAGTGCCGCAGTAAAAGCAGCCACTCCTAGTCAGACACGTTATCAATTATCATTTTTAATAAAATCATACAGTAAAATAATATTCATGTATTTAATGTCGCATATTAATTTCTGCACCAGTATTGGAATATCTACATTCCTCACAGTACTTTCAAAATAAATAGTTATTTAGTTAAATAAAATTTGTGTCGACGGTCACCGTTAACCCCAATCACCGTCAGCATGTTAAACGTTAGATTTAAATTGATTTAAGGAATCATTTGAAAGAGTGAATTAATAAACTACCTTTCAACATAAAACTATAAGAAGAGATTTCAAACCGAAACAAATAATCGAGAAACACTGTGTACGCGCTGCTTCGAAACTTACAGAAATAGCTTTAAAATATGAAAACTATACTAAATAATTACTTTTCATACAAAAGTAGAATGAAATTTAAAAATAACATTTCGTCATCTGGTGCTTTGTTGTATAAAAGAAATAACGTAAAATATTCATGCAGCACATATGCACTCACATCAGTTGTATTCGGAAGGTCTGACTACAGGCAGGGACACTTCTACTCGTGGTTATAAAGTATACTTGCTCAGAGATTCTAAAGAAACTATACAAATATTCGACTTTTTTAATTTCTTCATTTTACCGTTTAATAAATTTCTCAAGGCGTCGATTTCTCTGTTAAATGTATAACTGTGTTTGTTTAATTAACAATTCCTTGATGCTATTCAGTATGAAGTTAATCCTTACGTCTACAAGCACTACAATAATTTATTCTTATTGAAATAAATTTTAATTACACGCATACATTTTATACACATACTATATACTCACATCGGTATAACATGTATTGTTATTTATTGTATTGTATAAAGCATAGTTACTAAATGAATTATAAGTACAAATGTTAGGTCATCCGAAAAGTTTGTAGCGTTTTTTTCTTAACTGAGACATTACGAAAACGCTATACATTTTTGAAACGGCAAGATATTAACAAAAATGAGTAACATTATCAAACAATTGTACAACTTTATTACATGTTTATAGAAACCAGTAGAAGTAAAAAGAAAATTATCCACAGTCAAACTTGCTCTAATAAACTAAGTGTACACGTATCAGATACAATTTTAGTATCTTTTCGTTAAACACTTTTAAACAAAGTTTCATATTCGAAAAATTTACTCTAAAGTTTTGTCTTACATTTAAATGAAGAATCATCATTAGACTGCGGATGTTTATGCAATTTGACATGCCCAAACATCTGGAAAACGCACTTTTAAAATCGTTAAAAAGTAAAAAACTAATTTTTGAAACATTCCCAGAGCTTTTAAACCCGTGAAAAAATAAAAAACTAATTTTTTAAACATTCCCAGAACGGAATAAAGCTTTAAATTATAAAAATCCAACGCCTGTTGCAGAATAGAATGAAATTGGTGAAACACGTTATGCTGAGATATGAATAAAACGAATTTACGTTTCGAGGTAAGGGTGCAATCTGAAACTATATAACATTCAAACGGAGGAATTCAAGCACGGAGCAATAAAGGAGAACTCGTAACTTGCGCAACAAGTACGAAGCGATTTAGGTTTAACGACTCGTGACGAAAGCGTTCCGTTAATCTCGAACCTAACCCAGAACACGGTGACACCAAGAAAGTGATAAAGAATGCGATTAACAGATGGCAGGCTCTAACAAGTGACTAAATTCATTATTTGACTTTCAACGGTGGTGATAATTAGACTCTACAGGGAGGGCTAACAGAAAGTTGTCTTCTTATTATTTATCCAGATCGGAAACCAAATTAAGCGAGAAAGACTGTTCGGATCACGGTAGTTGTGGGGTTTTCTCAGAAAATTTCCTTCCCTTAACTTTCCAATACGACGAAGAAGGTTATCGAAGAATACTTCAGCGACGGTGGAGAGAAATCGAATTTGCTGTAAATAATACCGAGGAACGCGAAATTGTTCACAGAATTATTAAGTATGTTCCTACCAGAAAATGTAATAAAATCGATGTATTATAAACATAAGAAACCCTAATTAGTATTAGTTTGAAGGAATATTATTGTTTAGGAATTTGTTATTTAATCTTCTATAATCGAAACTCGAACTATAGCTAAAAATAAGGGAAAAATTTTTTCATTTTATTAACTGTGGAAGTATATTGACGCATTACGATAGCATTCAATATTATTATTAATTTTTTTAACCACATTTTTATTTTAGTTTCAAGTTATTGGAATGAAATGTGGAATTTATTAGTGAATGCAGTATGTTAACATTTTTGTATCACCGAAACTTTTCACTGAACATTAATTAATTTATTTAGTTGAAATTATTGAAAATGAAAAGTTGTTATGTTAAAGAAAATTAAGTAGAACTCTATACGACTACTCTCTTTCATTATTTGAACGTAGAGTATTAGTATTTGTATGGCAACGTACGTGTGTGTGTAACATATACTGTTTCACATATTTGTTACATATATAAAACATACATAAAATTCAAACACATATAACTATCTCTATATGGAATTTATATTTATGGAGATGTTTTGGATGATACTATGCTTAGAACGTAAAATCAGGTTAGGCTTTTATAACACCCTGTGCAGTATACTGAACCTCACCCATTTACTGTCCTTCCTATTTCATATGAACAAGTTTATTGCCAGTTGTTGCAAGTTTCGTGTAATAAAGTCGCTATAGTAAAATATTAGCCTCTAATACTTGGCTGTTGTTGTAAAAGAAATTAATCAGTTCCGCTTCGTTTATAAAGCACACATATTGATGAAACGGACATGCAAATTTTATATAATGTTGTGTAAACTGAATAAATTACCCAGCAATATATTTGATCTGTAATCTTAATAAATATTGCCTAAGAACTAATAATTGGGGCCTGTTTAACAATTAACATCTGCCGTGTCGCGTGGATCGTACAGGATCCACACATCAAGTTTGATTTTCTTCAAGAAATACTAATACTCTTTATATTTGAATTAGTAATTAAATAATAATTGAATATAATTCTTTATATTTGAATTAACAATTAAATAATAATTTAATACAATTCTTTATATTTGAATTAACAATTGAATATGATTTTTGTATTTGAATTAATAATTGAATGGAATTTTTCATATTTCAATTATTAATTAAATGATAATTAAAATAAATGTCACAATGACAGTACAAAAATAAAAAGTATATCATAATATTATTTAATGTTTGTATTTTTAACGTTATGTATTTATAAAAACTTATTTTCACGCGTCTGATAAGTTACAGAATTTCCCACTGCGCCACAGAAAGTGTTGCAAATTTTTTAAACAAAATCAACAGCGAATGCTATTGGATGCTGGTACAATAGAGGTGATATGTAGAAACTAGACGCAATTAATATTATGCACAGAATTCAAGAAAAGTCAACAAGAATATTACAAACACTCTTTTACAGGATACTTGTCTTAAGACTGATAAATATTTTCGTTAAATATAAGATAGTATGGTTGCATTAGGCTGTCGATCTGGTTACTTATTATTAGACTGCAGATGTTTGTGCAAGTTAATGTATCCGAATTAGTGCATGATGGACATTTAATAACTTAGCAAAATAAAAATTAAATATTTTGAACATTTCAAGGAGCATATGCAGTCTTGTTGAAGTTTCATTTATTTAACTGCATTCGCATAGGAGATACAGCAGTGTAAAAATGTATATTTGCATAAATATCCGCAGCGTACTTATTATAATCGAATATGTACATACGTACTAATTATATAATAACAGACGAATGTAAATTCGAGCAAATAATAGGTATGTCCCTAAAATCACGGAATTGAAAATTAACGCATATGTTCCAACAAACAAGTTTTGAAAAATCAAATATATTTTCTTCGACGTTTTGCTAATGTGAAACGTACAAATTAAGGAAAATTAGTATTATAAGTACTGTAAACTGTTAGAATTACAAATCGGAAGATATGTTTCGCGACAATCAGATTTTTGAATGTTTATAATATAATATTTTTTACAATAGTAATAAATCATTGTTTTTTCTATTTTTTCAGGATGAGAAGAATCAAATACTAACGACGAATGCCTGGCTGAAATTGGTAAGTGAATAAACAATAAGAAAGGACATATTAAAAGCATTTGTGGTCGTGAATATGAAACTCATACAAGGGGATAATACTTAAAACTGATGTTGATCTAAGAATTTGCTAATTGCAGACAGAATGAAATACTTTTTGAAGCATATTTTTTACAAAAGCCGTACCAATTCTATCACGAAGCGTAAATTCTGTTATATTATTCCTTAAGAAAGTATGAGAGGAATCTGCACAGAATTAGTCTCAGAAAATTATTTCTTTTATCTCAAGAGAATGCTTCAGCTACTGTGGCCTTCCGTTGTAGGGTTGTGATAAATAAGCAATTATAGCAAAAGTCAGAGAAGATAATAGATTGGAACCTTTAAACTATTAACCTAAAAATGTTCATACAGTTTGATGTACTAGCGATTATTACGCGACACGTGCAGTGTTTTTATGGGAGATATATTTTATACAGTACCATATGCTGCATGAAAATCATTTTATCCATCAAAAACTATAAACTACTGCATATAATACAAAAAAACACCTGTACACATACATGTTACATAAAAATAAGTATATGTACCTTTAAATTTTATAATATCACCTGCGGAATAAATGTTATATCTTCAAAATTATGATGCCAATTTGTATTTGCATTTGATTTCAAGAATTTTTATGTGATAAATGAAAATTATTTGAATTAGTTTGACTGTATTTAAATAAAATCCGCGATTTTTAAGAAGTAACATTTATCAAAAAAATTAATGCATATAGCAAAGCAGGAAAGAATGTTTAATATAAAAAAATAGAATTTATCTCAGAATAATGTTACATGAATACATATTACGTCACTGATAATCAGTTCCAGAAAACAAATTATTCTGTTTTCAAACGTGACGTTATTTTAAAAAATTGCTAGCATATTTGTACCGAAGTGCAACTATTCGTTGCAGAGAAAGCTTCTACAAAAGGATGTGGAAAAGGATAACATTTGATATTCCTAGTTTTACCATTCTCATTCAGTAAAAGTTTATTCCGACCCTTTCTTTCGTTGCGCCAGTTTTGTAACTTATGTTCCGACAGTTTTTCGTCTGATTCTTTTCTCCAATTGAAGTCCAAGCAATAAACTCGAAGTCCGAGTTATTTTATTACCGTAAGGTTTATTTCGGCAACAGTTTCTGGCAGAAGCTCGTACTGCTACAGAATTCTGAAGGCTAAACCGACTTGTAGTTTTTCGAATAAATTGTGATCAAATTGAAAAATTTTGAATCAATAGAAAACAACTAAGGCAAAATTAAATGAAGAAATTCGTATTAAGTTTGTTTTCAGTAACATGAATAGCAGAATTTTTGGACATTCTATTAATTCTAATTCTAATAAATTATACAATTTGCAATGCTGGTAACAAAACAATTCAAACTTGATACTTTTTGCAAACGCATTAATAACAATAATTTTATGAAATACAAAATTTCCCATAATTAGTACGTGTAACGTACATCATTTTTTAATATAAATTGATTGTTGTTCTAAAGTAGATTTCCTTTTTAATACATAATAGGTTTTATTATTCTCTATTCTTTAACACGTTGACTGCCGTCGGGGTCACCAGTGAGGCCCCATATACAATTTAATTAAATAACTGTGGATTCTTACATAATTCTAAGGAAATCTGACATCACACGAATAGTATCGAAACACGTGGCTACGATTAGACACTTAAATAGCCTTCTTCTCTGTGATTTATATTAAGAACAGTGGAACATAGCGCGTCTGACCAAGCGCGGCTGTTTTCATTGCGTCATTAAACGTGTTAAGCTTCGTTCTGACTACTACTGAACAGTAGAAATGTACGAAATTTTCCCTTGAAGATGTGTTAGAAAATGCTGAAAAATAAAATCATAACAAGCAAAAAACTTTAATAAGCATTATGCTTGCTACTAATAATGTTACACACATGTTTATCAGGGAAGCGATGCAGCTGTGTACACAGCAAAATATAATCAAAATTTTTACTGTTGACTTTACTGTTTAATTACGGTGACAAGTCAGGAGTATTATAGTAATTTAATAAACAAATTCAAGACATCATGTGCACATGAAGAGAGTGTGCTTTAACTCAAACATAATACTACGAACGCGTGATTAAGAAGTGCAAACATATACATTACAAATATTTCAAAGATCACAAAATTTATATTTTAAATATAATTTCTACTTTGTGTGAATTCTTATACAAGAGAACGATATATAATATCAGTAACTGACAATGCAACATACTCTTAATTAGTTAAAAGAAGTAATATTTTCTTTAATTACTGTAGTACAATTTTCACAATGAATATTTTTTATCCAATTCCTTTGTAACATCTTTCATTTCGTATAAATTCGAAACATCCAGGAAGTCAGTATTTAACTTAAGTTGTTACAGTTATTAGTAGACTGTGCACGTTAGAACAAATATCCACTTTTACACGTGAATACATTTTGTTTTAACGTAATTAAAGAACTGAAACGTTAGCAATACTGTATTTTGTGCTTGAAATCTTACAAAATGTATCTTATTACAGTTAATTTATAAATTGTGCTGCTTTCAAGTATTTGAATCCATTAAATCGTATAAAGATCTGCAATCTAGTTATTCGATATTAGGAATTCGTGACACATGTATGCCACAACTGAAATTTCATAAAGTACATGTCATTTAAATTTACGCGTACAATTTTTTTCATTGTCTTACTGTATGTACAGAGCATGTTTGAGATAACTATTTCTAATATTTCTTTTAATTTGTTATAACTCGGAGACTAAAGATTGGACGATCTATATTCATAAGACCTTTTTTCTTATTTTGTGCCTTAAATTCCTTTCTTAAAAAATTTGCATCAACTTAAGAATCCTACATAGGGCACACATAGACTTACCAGAAGAGTCGTTTGAGAGAGAATCGTTTTTCTTAATTCTCAATAGCTCACAATCAGTGATGGCCACCGGAGCTGCGGCCTTCTCCCACTCTAGGACCACTCCCCTCATGTAGGCCGCGGATCTGTGATGACGATGGACCGTAGGGGAACGAGGAGGAAACTGAAACGAGGGGAAAGGACCTAGAGTGGGGGAAGGTCGCAGCTTTGGTGGCCATCACTGCAATAGCTAAACGAAACCTGAAAACTCGGACACTCAGTAACAAGATGTATATGAATCACTAGCACTCTGTACATTCTTAATCAGTTTAAACGGAATGACATCAAGTGACAATTTTTTATTGAAAAAATAACTCACACGCCTAAGTAAAAAAAATTACAAAATAAGTAATTCATGTTCCTACACATTCCGAAAGAACACAATGCGGAAATGAAAAATGATTGATTTAGAATATCACTCCACGGAGTTTTGATTGGAGAAACGAAAGTAATTGTAATAATACCATAATCCCAAGAGTATTATCATTATCACTTAATATTAGGGGTGAAATATAATCACCAGAGTAATTGCAGGATATGTAACAGAATATTGGACATGCAAAGCATTTTTCACTGAAGTAAAGCGAATATGATAACACGAAACATGCTACTAATTATAAGTGCCATTCAACGAATTAATTGATCATAAATACACTAAAGGAATTTATGTGTGACGAATTATTTCATTTTCGCATTTAATGTGCTGACTACTCCGGGTCGGCAGTATCTGGCGTGCCCATTTTAACTTAATCAAATAACTACTGATTCGTACAAAAGTTTTAAAAATATTAACGTCAGATAATTCAATATTTTTCACTTAATGAATTATATTGGATGTTTCACGCAGTCGCGGGGAGACAGGGCCGCAGTGTGCCGAGTCAACGGAGGTCGTAAATCTCCGTCTTCATTCCTATCGACGCCACGATTCACGTGAAGTTCCCTAAGACGAGTTACCGTGATAGGGATACTAATTTGCAGATGATGTAACGGATAACAATAATAATGTATATTTTTAACAGACACTAATAAGAGATTGTGAGTGTTTGTGAGTATATGAATGAGTATGTTTGACGAAGCATGGGACGGAATTTAAAGTTCGCGTCGCTCGCGGGGCGTGTGCTCCGGAGTCTCTCACATTGCGTTCTAATTGTTGCTCAAGGTGGGTCAGTTGTCGTTATGACGAACTGAAGAAGACTTGAATGTTTGAACTGTCGTGCAAGACTGGTGATTGACTATTTTTGAAGGTTTAACGAAAACTGCCAGTGTTAGAATACCATGTAGTGGGAGGATTGCACAACCAATTAGAGTTGCCCGATGGTTCGGGGCAATTCTGACTAGAAGTACAGCCCTGTGCAAGCTGGGTTTTTCCCGAGCGCGGAAAATAGAGTCCGCGTTGCTCGTGGAGGCGCGTGGACATGTGACCCCTTGCTTAATTTCCAAGAAGTCACCAGTTTCACGCTCTCGACTCTGGACGTACTCCGGCCTGGTTATTGTTTTATGGCAACCTGCCCTTTTGTCGCCAGGAGCAGCCCAGGTCGTCGGCTGTGCGCAACGCTGATGTGTAGGCTAGCGGGACCTCTCCTACTTGTGAATTTCTATTTTGGCTAATTCTGTGTGTCCTTTATGATTTCTTTCATGTTGCATTTGGTACATGTACCACATCGTGGTACATTTCATGTATGAATGTACCGTGTAACATTGGAAGTACAGCATCACAATTTTCGTTATCGAGTATGTCACTTTTCACTGTAAAAGTTAAAGTTTTAACCAAACGGAGAGTCGTGCATTTTTATATGATATTTGATGAGAGGTTCGTTTTCCGTGATCTAAGTCAAATCTGGATTTCAATTTCGTTAGAATATGAATACGTACGACACAGACCCCAAGGAACACGTGCAGAATATCATTTCCATTTTAATGGAAGTGCGGCACGGCTCTCTCAACTTCGAGGTTACTTGTATAATAGATTGCAAAAAATGTTGCTGACTGATGGAATCGATTTTTCATTTACATTGCACTCGTCGTTGGACGGGCTGCCGATGAAGCGGAAATGCAGGTGCGTTTGTCGGTGTCAGTTCTTTCGTATCGTATCGAGGGCTCGTTACTTGAGAACGTCTCCTTGGAATTTCTGTTTACGGTGTGCCGTGTTGGAACGACAAAATGAAAAAGAGGAAGGTGGGACTCTTATTTTGTTTTATATCCGTCTCTAGAAGAACAGAATTTGGTATAATTGAAATAATATCCTTAGAATTTACTTTTGAAATAAATATATTTAAGATTAGTTTTCACATTTTTGGTCAAATATGTTTAAATTGTGCAACATTGTACAATATAATTATGACGAACTGGTTCTGTTAGCTTTCTATAAAATCAGAATTTTACATGTGAAATAAAGAAAGTATGATTATCCAACAAGAGTAAACCTTATTATTTTAGTAATAAATCCATGCTTTATTGAAATTCTAACTGTGGAATAATATAAAATTTAAACGAAAAATTCATAACACAAAATAATGGAAGGTTCAAAGTTATGTCTATCTCGAATGTTAAGGATTAGGATAAAGATAAGGTTTATGGCGTGGATGTAACTGTCTGGTTTTTTGGGGTTTAAAAGTTTCATCAGGGAGAACTTCAGTACTTCAAACACGATATAATTGTCAGTGATCGTAAAAAGATAAACACTCATACATGATTTGTGTATTGCAACTCATTTTCAGACTTCGAACGGTGACAGGACGATAGTCCTGATTTGCGCAAGAGTATCCTGCAGTGAAATGAATGGGTTTAGAATTGAAATGCTCACCGTACGACAGCAACAATTTTATAATGAGAAAATAAAAATTCTATTTTATGCATATTTTGTACTTGGGTATACACTTTTCGCACACAAATGTATAACAAAATAGATTAACATTTAACCAGAAAAATTAACAAAAAATTGCGATTTTTTAATATATTATTTAAACAAATGGAGTATTTTAGAAATCTGTTTGCACAGCCGCAGTCCTTTTGAAATTATACACAATTTTGCAGTTTATATCGTTGTTCTAGTTCTATTGTTTTCCAAGATATTCGACCAGTCATGTTTCTCACCCTCAAATTTGAGGACTGTTTTCACCTCCTCAACATAAATGTGGGCCGATAAAAAAAACATGAAATAATCGGTGATTGACACTTCGGAATGTTCCCTTGTTAGATGTCTTGAGTGTCCTTTCGTTTGCTAACTGTTCCAACACTTAAAACATTTCACAGAGTACAACTTCACTGCATCCTTTTCTCCAAGTATGCAAGAAAACGCACTATGTTGCGACATAAACTAGGAATCATTGCTCCTTTTCAAAAATCTTTCCACAGATATCGTGATAAATTAATATCCTAACGTTTGAGAAAGTGATATGATGTGATTTAATTAACAGATCTTGATAGTGCTTTTTAATACACTTTATAGAAGAAAAATATGAAGGTTACACGAGTTATAAATGTTCTACGATATGTTCTACATGACGGTTGATTGAATTCGGTTCGAATCATGTTCGACGTTGTTTGATGCGATTTGTATATGTACGGAGGTGGAAGTACATAGTGCAAAATGCTCACAAGGGATGATACCCCACCGTTACACGCCGATTTTGATGAAATTTTAGTATGGTATAGAGCTCGAAAAAATATTTTACATATTTTTTTTTATCGGCTGCGATCCATGTTGAAGGGGTGAAAACAGCTCTCGAAGTGGAGGCTAAAAATCATCCTTTATCAAATATCTCGAAAACTATTGTACGTAGGGCAAATATTTTTTCTTTTAAATTATGTATTTTTTAAATGCGAATTGAGCTATGTGAGCGGTTTCGCCAAAAGTTCATTTCTTTAAACAATATTTAAAAAATTATAACATTTCACAATTTCTTCAGGTCAAATGTTAATATATTTTCATCAAAATGTATGTACATAAACTACAAACCAAGATAAAAAATAGGGATGAATTGGATTTTTTAATTTCTTGTTTGTAATCATTATTATTACATGCGCAAAATACTCCTATTTTCGTACATGCCAATTGTCCGTGGACCCATATGGCCGAAAAGGTTACAAGTTTTCGTGATATTCTGGGAAATTCCATCATCCTATGTGTTATTGTTGTGTTTTGAATAAAAGAAGTCACCGAAGAACGTAAAAAGGTTCCCTGCTACGTGGGAAAAAATCATCACACTGTAAGACACGTCACGAGATACAAAGGTATGAATAACTATAGTAGTATAGATTCACACATCTTGTGCGAATGGGAGTGCGTAATCTTTCGAAAGTGCATCAGTGTATTTTGGGCGCAAAGTATAATACAACACTGTTCTCAACAAGCCTCACCGGTATCCATTTATCAAGTAAAATCGAAAGAAAGGACTTTTCGTTTACGCAGTTACGTATCAATTCGTGACCGAAGCAACAGGGGGGTGCATGCATCACAGTCGATTTAGGGAACTTGAACCATCCTTTCCGCGTTTCCTTTCCCTGCCACAGTTTCGTGTTTCCCTCGGGTGTGAAAAGAACGTCCGACGAGAAACGGGGGTGGCTGGCAGCCATGAGGGGGTGGAAAGTAAGATAAAAGTGAACGGCAAGCTGTAGGGTGAAGAGGATTCGAGAAAATCGAGAGAGCAGAATGATGCACTCCTGCGTCTTTCTGCAGTCTGAACTGGATCGAGATGAAAAAGATGGGCAACGTTTCTGACGTTGCTGCTTCGAATAAAGGAATGGAAACGAAAAGCTGGAGTACGCTGGCTGCGTACCAGTGACGTTTTGATTTTTTTCTGCTTTCCAACGGCTACACGGGAATTTATTTATATATAACTGTCTAGGATGCCCTTTGCTATTGCGTAACCCGTGCATTTTTTATTATCTTCCTTTGAAGACAATTCTACATGTGCATTTATTTCCTCATGGCTTTTCCTAGCGTACATATCTTCTACCATTCGCTTGGTCTTTCCTTCAGGCACGTAGATTCTTTGAGTTTGACAACATGAGACATTTGCTGCGTATGTTGATCTTAACCCTACTTTAGCCAATTGTGTTACGATTTGTTAGTCGTTAAATTTTTTATATAATCTCTACGTTAGCTATTAAAATTATTCTGCATATTATAGTACGATTTTCGTATACTCAGTGTCTTTTTAATTTCTGAGTACCAAACTGCCTGAATTTTTAAACAATCTTTATGTTTACTCCTGTAGACTTTCTTGATCTTAAGATATTCCTTTGTACGGTGTGTCTTTTACATTAACTATGGCTCGACGAATTATGTAATAGATAGTTATTGTAATACTTAAAATTTGCAATTGTTATTTTCGTTACCTTTATAAATTTTCCATGCTCTAAAATGTGAACCTCTTACTATAACGTACATGAAAAAGTTTCTTCAATCCTAGATCGGTAAATTAAAGCACGATTAATTTTTTAACTTCTTCAATTCTTACAATTAGATCACTTTCATCACTACCTTTATGGATTTTTATTATATACTAGTGTCTTTACATTCAGTTATAGTATTTCATTTAGATTGTTAAATTGTATTTTGAGCTGTGTTGCTTGTAGTAACTATGCTATTTTCGGCATGAAAAACATTTTATCAACCTTTGTACAGTCTGTGTAGTCCAGAATATTCTGTTTTGTGTGCAATTTACAGTTCAAGAAGTGATATCAACGATAAAGTGTCAAGCTCAAATTATACAGATATGGAACCATACGGAATTGATTCATTTTATTGTACAGCTTGCAACATCTTATGATTCAAAACCCTGTATTGCAACTTTGTAATATTTCACCAAACAAAATATTAGTATTATTTGATACACGTGGAACGCTTCTACAATATTTTCACTAGCCCCCAAGATTAATTTTTGACAATTTTCCAAGTAACTTGAATACCTCTTATTATAACAAGAAATGTGAACTTGTTGGAGAATCTGGCACATGACACTTCTACATTATCTTTTTTTATATTCATAACACGAAATTTGCATAAAAGTATTCTGTAAAATTTATACCTGTGTTATTATTTGTTAAATTATATACATATTATTTTCATTTTATAATATAAGTGATGTAGTTCCGCTTAATGTTAAAAACACGAAGTGACAGAATAAATATTAATATGTTGAGCGCCACGTGTACCACCGGTGACCAACGTACGAATTTTAATTTCGTCAAATAACTGATGACCCAACGATATTCTGAGTTACATCTATGTTACAATGATAGTACAAAATAAGAAGTGTATTATCAAATAAATAAATATGTATATGTATATTCAACGCTATATGTTAGTAAAATGGTATTTTCGCGTGGCTGACTAGTCGCGGAATTTTCCACTGCGGCGCCCAACGTGTAAAACTGCACTGGTTACTCAAGAAATATGTAAATGTCTTAACTGTCCATGTGAAGTTTGGAGAATGAACAACAATTCAAACGGTATTCACAAAGCATTCAGTGAAAACTTGGACTGCACAAGCGCCAAAAAATTAGCCAGGCCTGGCTCCGCCTACCCCCACTCTGCGCCCATTCCCCTCACACAGGTTGTGGTCTAGGCATGATTTCGAGAACGTGGTCAATTGTTAGTAGGTACGATTTCTCAAAAAGAGTCACACAATAAGTATAATTATACTTTACACATGACATCAGTTTTGTCCAGAGATGACATTTCTTCTTTGATATACATCATTTTTCATATAGAAACTCAGCCAACATCATATACACTCACGTATTCGGGTCTGTTTGATAATTAAAAAATTAATTACAATACTATTTATTTTCAAGAGGATCCGGAACATCTAATTCAAACTCAGTTATAGCAATGCGCAATGCATTTGATAGGTTAGTATATTTTAATCCAGTGCCCTTATTAGTTATTCGGATCTCCTCAAAAATAAATAATATTGTAATTAATTTTTTAATTATCGAACAGATCCGAATAAGTGAGTGTACATATATGATGTTCGCTCAGTTCGTATATGATATATGATGTTTATCAGATTAGAGATATAATCTCTGGATAAAATCAACGTTGTACCCAGACCACAACGTACGTGAGGAGAGTGGATGCAGAGTGAGGGTAAGCTGTAGTCAGGCCTTGCTCCGGATGGCTATCACTGGTATAAACAGAGACTGAGTAATGCATACACTGCAGTAAAATGGAATTAACTTTAATTAATTAGTATATATAAAAAATTGTATGATAATATTATGTGACAGATAATACAATTCTTACTGTAGCTGATAATATTAAGCTGTTGTCGCTGAAAAAATAAACTTACTAACATCATATGAATTTCGTGTTTGTTTTGTTTCAATATAACGAAAGCGTTATTCGGTCTCTGTTTAGATTTGCATCAGAGAACTCACCATCAAATACATACACTAACAATAAACTTTATTCTTATAACACCATATCTTTACTACACATTTCACATTTTCGTTATACCTTTTTAATAATACATTTATAGGCATATGTTTATATGTATAATGCTTCTTATTTATTACTGGTACAGTTTTACGAAAAAGCCTAGGGTATACTGCATGTTACTGGTATAATAAAAGTATTTTGAAAATAATATTTTAACTTTACTTTTTTCATTCTGCATCCGCGAAGACTTTATAAATTTGGGGAATAATACGTGAATTCATCAATCATTACGTTTCCTTCTAATTTGAATTTCTTTCTCTATTCCAGTTGGTTAAAACGAATTTCTGGCTATTAACGTCCGGCAGTCCCACTTCATGCCGCTCATTATTTTTATCTGCCCTTTAAATCACGTCGTGTCGATATCATCCGGCTTTTGGGTTTATAGGTATTTTATTGTCTCTGAGGAATTGATTTCTAGCCACGGTCAAAGGTTTCCTTTCTACCACCGTTCGGCCAATTCGTCACATCATTTCTTATCCCCTTTCACTTCATCACCCTTTTCCTTCGGCCCACCCTTCCTGAAATCCGATTGTGGCTCGATTCTTTTCATTCTGTTTTTTTGTGTTCGGCCTCTCGTCAACAGGCAATCGTCGAAAAACCAACCGAATGCAATGAAATCCCTTTCGAGATAATATCGAGAATCGATCTTCTACGAAGAGAAGAAAGAAACGGACATGGAAACTTTTCAAGCTATTAATTAGCTCGGGGATTTCCTTCGCAGATTTTACTTTGCTCCTTTTGTGATCGCGGAAACTCGTTCCATAGCTCGATCCATTTTTAATTTCTTGTTCCGAGATGTACAGTGTGCCTCAGGTTTCTCGATCGTATTATGCTAGTATGTTCTACTAGTAGTGTTAGCTTCCCCTAATTTGAAAATCTGAATATTTACTAAATGAAAAAAATATTAATTGTGGATACAAGCTGGTGTTTATAAACAATATCGCTGGCTTAATGAAAGTTCTATTAGATCATGTGCTGAATTTAAATAGTTTTACAGTTGGCCTAGCCCTGAAAGAAATTCTAATTTCATTTGACACTAACAATAAGATGAAAATGTTTCTTAAAGAGATACATGCTTGTTTTACTCTCAAATATGAAGCTACGGCATAAGCTCTGTCTGTTAATCTCTTAGTGCCATGACCTTATCAACAGAAAGGACTTATGCAGTGATCTATTACATTCAAAATAGAGTTTCGTTTTTGACGTCTTACGTGGGCTTATGACACGTCTATTATTGTAAAAAATTAGAAAAAGTCTAAATCTTTCAACTTATAACAGAAGGTTTCGGAGGTTAGAAATAAATAAATGAATAAACTAAGATATAGAAGTCTCCGTAAAAATTCCGAATTATCAAAGTAAAATTATATTTAATGTTTTCTGTCCTTAATAAATGTTATTTATTCTTTGATAAGTTTGAAAATGATTATTTTACCGTTCCATGTTTATTAAAACATTTTCCATAGTTTTATCGAGTTCTATTTGCCAGTGAAAACTAGACCAATAATTTTAAATGATCTTATACATCAAATATAAAAGCTCATTTTGTCATATTTAATCGCCGCAAGATGCCATCAATAATTGCTCTTCGACGTAGCTGATCGCGTACTTAACAGTTTCGAATGTTCAATTCCTTAGATGTCCGTGCATTAAAATTTCAACGCGAACTTCTGGGCTAATGACGAAGTTCCGTGGAAGAGTATTAATTCCCACGGCGTTGGCCAATTTCAAGCGGCCAATCAAAACTTTTGAAAGCATTAAGCTAAATAGAATTTCGAAACAGCTCTCGAATGCGGCGTGACTGACCTAAATTGTAATATGTTTATAAAATAACCGACGTCTTCCGGATCTGTTCAGACAGACACACGTCCCGAGGAGGTGCCTTTTATTTTACAAGGCAACTAGTTGCTGAACTTCAGGACCTGTTGAAACCCTCTGTAATTCATGCCAAGCACAGAGCCACTGAATAGGGCGTAGGTTATTTCTGTCCTTTCAGTATGAAAAGAGTCAGAAGTGCACAGTTCAGCGAATGAATTGATGCGAACTTAATCCAGATTCTTGTCGGGTATTCGCCTTATCAAAGGGATATGTTAAAAATCAACCAAAATTTTCACCAATCGATTTCTTTCAAATTTTTCGTATTTGTCAGTCCATAGGAGAATCATTAATTTTCTGTATTTTTTTTTACTAGACTTGAGGTCTAATAGAAGGGGGAGATTGAAATGCCTACTTTTTAAAATATATCGAAGGCCACAACTTTTAATAGTTGAGATCTATTAATATCTAACTAAAAAAATTAAATATAATATAATACAGCTTGTCGATAATGTATATTTTTGTGTACTTTATATTCCTTTAATGCACTTTTTAAGTTCTTTAAATAATTTTAAGTAAAAAAGTTCATAAAAGACTAATTTCTCGAAAGCAATATCGCCTATTTGATAAGTTCTAAATTACAACTTCTTTGTATGTTGCTTCAGATGGTGTAAATTATACTTCGCAGAAACTTTTCGTATGTTAGTTATAACATTAACAATAAGATTGTACGATAGTGCAATAACTTTTATTGTATCATTGCTATTTGTAGAAATATTCACGTGATACGTTTATGTACTTATTTTGTAATTTTGTTTTATCATTTCTTATAGACAGGTTGATATGCACGGTGTACTGAAACTAGTGTAGAGTAGAAACTATTTGGTATGTGAATAGATATATCGAAAATGTAGAATACAATTTTTTTGTAGGATGCTTCGTTTTAACAAATATGAATTTAAGAATTTCCTAAATACACGTCCACTGGATTATGTCTAAACTTAGTGGATCAGACTGTAGATGATCTATGTTCACATTTGTAACTTACATTAAACTCATTTTATATTGTTATGATACAGTAGGACCTCGATTATCCGAATTAAAATAAACCATGTTTCGCATAAAAATGATAATTTTATTTTTAAATTAAAAATATATATTGATATGAAATTACGTACATACTGTCACTGATGATAACTGTAGCTTGTGACTGACACAACATGACTAACCTTCGAATGACCGGTGTTCGCATAATCAGTTGACAAGCACGGGACGCATAAATGGTTAAAAAAAAATTAAATTAAAAATTAAATTAACACTAGATCTACCGACGATTAACGTGCACTTATTTCATCGAAGCAATAAAAATTACACGTTCTACAAAAAATACATAATTCAAGGAAATAATGTTTATTTATATTATTTTTTAGCTTTATTCAGCGTCAATTCAAAATAAACATAATAGTCCTCGAAAATAAATAATGCATAGTAAAATTTCAAACCAGTCATTTTGACTGCCTTGGTAGTTCTAGTGTTAAAGATCATATTCCTGAAAAGTGAGCACTTTTCGTTATTTTGTACCCTCGATATTTAATTTTCTATATACACTAATTGTAAATGTTTACACGTGTGCACAACATTTCTCTACAATGAAGATCTTCAGCTTGTTAGCATCATCAAGCACACGTGTACCTACTGTGTCTTCAAAATCGTTTTTCTCAAACATAAGTAACCACATGAACAAATTTTACTCTACATTTTCGATATATTTTTTTCTGTAGAAACACCTTCTTCTGGAATGTACCACTAGTTACGGGGTACCATGTATACTTTCATTTTCATAACATTTTACTATTTTTTACTGTCCAATACATTACAAAGAAGCAATCGTCATGTTGAAAAGAACTATTTCATTAAAAAAACATCGTTCATCTGAGGGCAGTTCACAGAATGTTGCTAAAAATATCGAATCGGTAACGGCGATAATTTCTCGAAAAATTCCGCGTACACGAAAAAGTCGGACCGTCGAAAACGCGACTTGTTTTCGTCTGTTACAGCGGCAAAAGTGAAAGCACGTCTCAAACAAACGTTTGCGCGCGCGAAAAGGCGAAAAATAATTCAAACCGAAAGTCTACGTTCCGAGGACACAAAAAATGGTGAATGCTCGTTGCGGAAACGTTTGCGCAACAAAGCATTCAGCGAAAAATGCGACAACTGAGATGTGCACGGAAAACTGGGGGCCGAACGACGGAACAGATTCCGGGTGAATACGGAGCTTTCGACTTTTCCAAAAATTCCGCCGGCATGCTGGCTTTCAGCCGCGAATTTATTTCACCCGTCTAGACGTTCGACGAACGAAGTGCAATTTTTTAAAATAATGCCGACCATGAATCTCGCTAAGAACAAATACGTTTTTAGAGGAACGATCTCAGACAATGCCCCCTGAAGAAACAGTCGTCCACGAGCGAGTGTATTTAAACGTACCGGTGAATCTGCCGGCAACTTCCGATCGTTCAAGTTGTTTTCTCAGTAAACGCGACTCAACCAGACTCGTAGGATTATTTCTCGTGCTACGCACCTCCTCTCTTCCGTCCTTCATGGAATCCTTACAGATTGTTAAATAC
Source organism: Macropis europaea (assembly GCA_916610135.2). Lineage (NCBI taxonomy): Eukaryota > Metazoa > Arthropoda > Insecta > Hymenoptera > Melittidae > Macropis > Macropis europaea. The sequence continues at coordinate 19,820,567 of OU744349.1, forward strand.
ACGGTTCCGTGAATCACCGCGAGCTTAAATATTGCACAAGGTGCCCTCTGATTCAAAGAGCCACCCAATGATCTGGAAAAAATTAGACTATATGTCGCTAACCAGTTTATTCAAAGCTGTTACCAACTGATCGATCCCAGTATCTGATTATATGGTACGATGGTACTGCTGGCTCACTTCGGTCTATCGTACGAATCAGAGTTGGAAATTATTCGAATTGTTTCGAATTAATATTTATCTCCAATAGTTATCCGAATTAACTCTTTCTAGAGTTTTATCCGAATTTTCCTTATTTTTATCCGCAAAATAATTATTCGTTGTTCGTACCAAATTAATCTCTCTATTCATTCGAATAATTCATCATTATTTATTCGAACAATTTATTCAAATAACGATTGCAAAATTATTCGAATAACAATTGCTATATTATTCGAAGAATAATACAAATAATTGTTGATTGTTGGCGTTTCCACTTCTTCTGCTCGTGATATTGTATCTGTGTTTACTTTTTGGCTATGCACTTCTGTATCATAACAAAAAAAAATTAATACATTTTTATACGAATATGTTCTTATTCGAATAAATTCCTATTCCTTAGCGACAAATAAAATTTTATTCGGTACTCTTACCCATTATCTGTTATCCGAATAAAATTTTGCCCAACACTGGTACGAATACTAAGTCAAAAATTGTTTTGAATTTTGATTGTCTGTCCACGTAGACTATACGCTAAGAAAAGAAGAACACATGCCAATCACATTAAGCGGAAATATAGTACCATACGATAGTTGTGCAAAGTATCTAGGAATGTACTTAAACTTCAAACTCAAGTGGAGAATACACATAAAAAAGAAGAGACGCGAACTAAATGCGAAATACAAAAAAATATACTGGTTCCTAAATAAAAAGTCGCAAATATCTCTATAGAATAAGTTACTCCTATACAAAGCAGTGGTAAAACCCGTATGGACTTACGGTATTCATTTATGAAGCTGTAAATGCAAGTCGAAACTCAAAATATTACAAAGATTCGAAAACAAAAAACTTTGAGCAATAGAAAGTGCACGATGATATGAAAGAAATGATTATATTTATCAAGATCTAGGGATAAAATAAACCAAAGGTAAAGTCAGTAGATACGCCGCAAAACATAGGACACGTCTACAACATCCTAATACTGAAGTGTTACAACTATTACAACATACGCATAACCTCCGTAGACAAAACAGCAGAAAACTCCAAGACGTTATCACAAACGATCTGTAGGAAATTCTTATGAGGAACATCCAATGAGAAGCAACTTCACTCATGCCAACCACTCACACAAAGAAACTATTGATTAATTTCGAAAGACGATTAGATTGTTGTTGCGTCTTTACTGTAAAATCCGAACATTCATTTTTAATACCATGTGCAATTTTGTCCTTATACCAGCGTACGCGCCGACCTGCAGCGCCCGAGCCAGGTCGAAGGGCCAAGGTGGGAAAAACCCACAAAGCAGCGCTTCGACGCTGCCCAATTTCCCGCACGCTGATTAGTCGCATACCAGCAACCAAAAACAGTATAAATTAAGCATACCTGAAACCATAGAATATTCGTTCGTTGCTATTACACGTTGGAACATTCTCATTACACTTTCGCACTACACAACGATACATTTGTATTTGGAATACTGGTATCAGTAATACATTCTTTCTCGACACGTTGCGTAGATACATTCAACCTACACAGTCCACTCTATTCGCATTTTCGAAAGGCTTCACTGGATTTACAACCCAGTTCGGAGTCAGCGTCATTCTATCGTCGCGAAACATACCCGTCGACGCTGTGACGCTACAACAATTGTAGTTGTTTATAAATATAAGAAAAAAAAAATTTTGATTGACTCTGTTAAGTGTGATAATCTGACTCTGTCAAGTGTTCTAATCTGACTGACTGGTATACTCTTTCCGCTTGACTAATGTCCGAAAAATTAAAACCTCGTACGTTCTCATCCAGCGCACCCTTAACGCGGTATGCTCTTGATGCGGGGTTAACAAAGTCTGCTCTACAGTCGCTGGTGGACGGAACTATGACAACAGGGTGAAGTTTCCTCCAGATCAGAGTACTCGCGACGCGTCCTATGAACCATTACCCGATTTTTCTCCGACCCTTTGGAAATGTGAACATGTTATAAATTTTAGAAGAGAGCTTGTAAATGATAGTAATCGTTCGCTTCCATGGTTCTGGGCTAAGTGCTGAGCAGTCCAACACAGTCCTCTTAGCAGAATGTACCCCGAACTTCTTCACTTCGTGGCCAAATCCTTTAAGAACAATGTCCCTTTTCTTGGCAAAATAGCAGTACAACGCCATGATGCCTGTCATCCTTAAAATCTCTCTCAAGCCTTTTCCAAACAATCTACCTATGGCACCTGATAGGTATACGACTTCGAGTTGCTGGCTAACGTTTGGTGTCCACCCATCAAGCCCTACTCTGGACATACAGACACCAAACAGTCCTCAAGCATGTCATAAATAAGGCTCAAGCAAAATAGCGTCTGGCTATCTGCCTCCGACCACTCATAAAATTTCGACACCGATAACAAGCATATGATAGGTCTGATAGCTATTAACCCCATGCCGTACAATAACGAGTCACACTCGAGACACAAAATATGATTGATACGTTACAAATACGAGTCCAACTTTTGTGCCAATGCTTTAAAGTTTTGCACTACAGCACAAATTGACCTTCAAAGGATTGTTAAACCTAAACAGTATGTGCTCATAGATGCTCCTCATTTATCACGACACTCTAAGCTAGAATAGCAAACTTTGTCGAACGAAATTGTTAGAAAAATCGTACGGCAAGGGGTTAACACATCGTTGATGGGGGGATTTTCGCAGAAACTAACGCCTGTGACCGGCTATTTTTCATACAAGTCAATATTTAAACACCGACGTGTGAGTAAATTTCGCCATTTTTTAAAAGTTTATAATATAAAATTGCATTTATAATATACAGACTGTCAGAAAAGAAACTAACGGGGCAGAATGTGAATAATAAGCAAAATAATAAATTGTACAATGAACACTTTATCAATTTTGAGCTCTAACAACTTCGCACGGTGATTTTAATTATATCACTCTTTAAAAACGTCTGAATACGTCCCCGGTTAATAATGTTCTAGTAACAAAAGACGTATTAATACGTCTCCGATCAATAATGTGTTGAGTCTCGGAAAAGCGAAAGTTGGAAAAACCATGAACTGACCTCCTTCAGGTGACTTATTAGTCATCCTAAAGCATGGTCTGGCGAGCAGTTGAAATTGAATACATATCAACTTTTTGCGATCGTATCATAAAATTTCCCTGTTACACTCCCTAACACAAACATTTGGAATGAGAGTTCACCTTTCACGGTGCATTCGGCTGATTGCAATCTCCGTTCGCAAGCAATGTTGTAACGGTAACGAGTCAAGAACTACAAATGGAAACGTGCTTTTCTAAATGCTAAATGTTTCAGAGTGTGGTCACCCTTTTTTTGTACTAAAAACTGCGTTTGAGTTAACTGTGCATTATTCAAATGAAAAAATCATAGCTTTCAGTGACTAAAAAAGGTACACGCGTTGGGACACTGGCAACAAACACGCGGATAATTCGTTCCATTATCATTTTTTAACACGTTTAATGCTGCAGTAGAAACCGCCATATTTTGTCAGCAAATTGTAATGTTCTGTTTTAAGCATAAATTACGAAGGAAATGAATATACAATAGAACCTCGATTATCCGAACTGAAGTTAGTAACACGATTACTCACATTTTACAAACGTTTCATGTAAATATGATAATTTTCTTTTAGAATATAAAATACGCTGTGGTATAAAATTAAGTGGACAGTGTCACTCATGATAGTTCTACTTTGTAACTGACATACGATGATTAAGTGTTGGATGACCTCTGTTCGTATAATCGAGGTTCCACTGTCTCACTATTTGGCCGGATAGTTATACAATTATACAAAACTTATTAGGTAGTTATTTAAATTCAATTTTACATTTCAATTACCGCTGACTCCTGTGACAGACAAAGCGTTGCAAATAAAATAATAAACTGCCTGGGAGAGTGAATGGAAAATATAAAGCCATTTCTTATTTTCGTAACTGAATCTAATTTTTAATAACCAAAAGCTGATAGCTTTTCTAAAAATGATTAACATTAGAAGTAAGCCATACAAGATTCCCCCTATATTCTGAGCAATAGTATAGTGATTTATCATAGACACATGTATAATAGTAACCACCACATACATTATCCTTGGCAGCCCTAAATATTTTGCGTAAAGCTAAAATAATTTAAAAAATTTGAAAAATATTAAAAGCGTTTTCCTTTTTTTATTCGTAACCCATTATACTTATTTGTTGCAATTAACTGCGCTTGTAACAAGACACACTTACAACCAATTCTGTTCTATTCGTGCATGTATTTCACCTATCTCAACAGAAACCGAGAATATTAATTTGTGTTAGAGATAGCCTAGCTGGTACAAGACGGTTATAGTCGAGGCTACTAGGAGGGATAACACTGTTTCTGCATACTGCCACTCGAACTGTGTGAGTGATAAATATTTGACGAGACATTGTTGTGCTGTCATGTATAGCGCGGCATATACGCATACATTACCTACGGTAATAAGCGTTTACTGTCACTGATAATAATCGTTACGTCGCAACGTGAGTTCTTGTTAACCCGACGACGAACCATGTCAAGACGTTTTTTAATTTCCTTTAATTACTAAAGCATTACTAATTATCACGGTTTTACTAAACAACAATGAAATGCACTAATTTCGCGAAATTAAATTGCCTTGTGATGTAATTTAATTTATGAAACGATAATCTTTTAAGTACATTAAATGCTTTTATAGAAGAACATTAGGACAGAAGAGGAAATTAATAAATATGGAAGTCGAACTAATAAATATTAAAAATAAGGCTGTAAGAATCAGATGAGTGTCTAACAGTAAATAGCAAAAAGACTTACAGTAAATTAATGATATTGCAAAATTATAATACTGTTTCTTCGCTCTGTGTCTCTGAAGACTCTCTCCCAGGTTCTCCATTCAAAACAGTATCAACTTGAAGTATCTTTAACAGCCGTTACTGTGTTACGCATGGTCTCTGTTACTGTTAACACGTTCCGTGCCGCGTGGGTCGAATGCGCCCCATGCACCAAATTCGATTATTCTAAATAAATGATAATATTCTTTATATTCCAATTAAAACGAACGCCACAATAATAGTACAAAATGAATGGTATATCCTAACATAATTCAATTTTTGTGTTTTTAACGTTATGTACTTATAGAAACTTATTTTCACGCGTCTGACTAGTTATGGAATTTTTTACTGTGGCATAGAACGTGTTAAATAATATAATATCACCATAGTGTTGAAGCAGTGGTGCTGCGCAGGGATTTCTAGAAAAGAAAGGAAAGGAAAGAGGATAGAGCGTTTCGTCCGGGGCCTGCTAGTGGACTCGTCAGTAAGGCTACCTAGCAGGCCCGTGCCTTAGACGCGGGATAGTGAGGGTCAGGTCGTAGGTGTATATATATAGAGCGCAGGATGGTCGTGGACTTGCGGGAAAGTCTGTGCGCCGCTGATCCCTCTGCTGGCGAGGTCGGGAAGTGCCGCTACAGTGTCATGACTTTCGCAAACATACAAACTACTAAGGAAAGGACTAACTTGATAAAAAACAGAATACATTTCTTAAAAAAGTACAATGTTGACGCAAGAATTGGAATCCCGGTTCTTCCAATCAGTAACCATCCAAACCCCACTACACTGTCGCTTGCGTTCTCCATGGTTTTAATAATTCAATAAAACTAGTATACTACAATTCAAGTGATATTTCTGCCTATGTAACTCACAATTTCAACGTGGTTCTAATACGCTAATTTGTGTTCACGAAAGTACAATCGTTCGATGATAATTGCACTACAGAGGTGTATCTGGTTCTTCTAAAGATCAGCGCTCTACATTCTTTTTGCTTCGTTCGAATAAACCTGATCGTCAGCACTTGGTTGTCTAAAATTAGCTGTCCAGTGGCCACATATGACAATAATCGCATGCACTTTGATCGGTAGAAACGAGATTGGCGACGACATGTACGATACTCATCAGGTTTCGCGGAGGGCAATGGGGTAGCTGGGACGGAGGGGGCGCGAGCGGAGACAGCCACGTAACATCACGTAGGAGGCATGTCGGTCCCTGTGTTAGCACAATGTCGCTGCTAAATGTATGGAGTGGAGGACGTTGTCGTAACACTCACGTTTCAACGGCACGAGTGGTAGAATAACGTGCCTCTTGCCTTCGCATTTTAGATCAGTCGGTGTACCTCTTTGCAGCGAACGAACGAACGTTTACGCGAGAACGTTTTCAGCGGCGCGGGAAACGAAACCTTTAATGCTTTACTGCGCCGTTTATCTCATCGAGATTGCTTTTGCGGCACATTCTGCTTCCATTTTGCTTGAAATACTTCACGAAATCGAAATTACAAGACCCTGAGTTGCCAGGAGCCTTTCCTGGAAAATTACACGTCCTGCATAGCCGAAACGTTTTCCCCCTGCTGACTAATTGGACTACTCGTTTATGTCTTCCGAAGGATCGTTGCATTCTACAGACCGCTGATCTTTAAAGAAACCGCGTATTTCAGACAGAATTTTGATAGAATTATTATCGATCGATTGTACCATCCAATATAATTTAATGTCTTAGAGCCACGTTGAGATTGGCAGCAGCATAGGCAAAAGATCACTTGGATTGTGGTATACTCGGTTTATTCAACTATTATCCCTTTGCAGACGAGCACTTTTTCAAGTCTACTCACCGGCAGGTCGGAAATATTTTCTATGAAAAGCGAGATTATACATTGAAGACTTAAATATTAGGGATAAAGAAGAATATGTATTGTTTTATGGAAATTCTGTTAATAGTAATTGAGCATAGTATATATTAAAATATAATGAGGTAGTGTAATTTTTTTAGTTTTTCAAAGTGTGATATTTTTCGAAGCAATGCTCAATATGTATTCCTGGCTTGCGAGTAGAAGTATCGCAATAAAAACTTGTTTTTCGCCTCCCTCCTGCAAATTTTCTGTGTGAGCATACTATGCAATCTTTTTTGGTTCCTTTTCATGTATATAGTTTTCCATTTAGCTTTTGTGATCCATTCACGCTGCAAGCTCGTCCCCTGAGTCCTTTTACCATTTGAAAATCGTCTATCAATTGATCTACCAAACGTTTCACAAATTGTAGATGTGTCATGGCCTCTTCATTTTTTTCCCTTTTTGCAGCTTTATAGAGAGTATAGGAATTTGTTACACATACTTCCAAATTTCAAAAAACAACGGTGATTAAAATAATGAAATTATTTTTTTGCCGCCGTAGCGGCGACATTCGACCTGAGAAGCAAAGAGTTAAAACTATGGAGAATGTAAGCGGAAGTATTGTGGTGTTTGAACATTTACTTGTCAGTGATTCGAACGTAATTGAAGTCTCTCGATACGTGTGAGACAATCTTCACCATCGTAGATAGCGTTTTCACATACACTTTGAAATTGGTACACGCATCGTTGCATAGATGGATGTGCCAATTTTCAAAGAGAGGGGTATACAGGACAAGAAAGAGGGCGTCGCGACGCTACACCAGCGATACCTCGGGTTCGAATCTTTTTGGGCTGCAAGAAAGTGTGCTTTTGTTTGTTTCTTTGTACGTAACCCAGCATCGACTGCTAAGATCATTTACCTGGGGGATCTACACTTTTATGTAGGTTCCAAGCCACCATATTGTCAACAGCATCACAGAAGCATTAAAGACGGTCCCCACCTTAGCGCTGATCCGTGGCCATTGTATCTAAACTTCTGTGACCGGTCGAGGGGGTGTCCTTTGTTCGTCATAGGTGTAGCTTATTTTACAACTCCTCACAAGACGTTAATTCGGACTGTGAGGTACCTATGAGTTCATTATAATTTTATTTTGAAGAACACGGTATACAGTATGTGTAATGTCTGCTCGTAGAAAACGCCATTTACGATTATTTTAATTTTATGACCGCCTACGGCAAACTCTCGGGTATATATTCTGAATATATATAAATTTAGTTAATTGTTACATTTACACCCGGGTAAGACCGGAGAAGTATTGCTTCGCTATCCGGATAAAGACTAATTCCGAGGAGTATTGCAACGCAATACTTGTGTGCTACGTGGCGAAGTCTTGAGAAGTTCCAAAGGTTCGCAAGAGCTTTAGGAAGAATGCCTGACATTTTCGTGGTGGTTATGAGTAGGACTCAGATTTATGACTTCCAGGACCACAGACCACGAGATCTCGAAAGGACAACTGGCTTTGGGAAAATTTATCTCAGCATGAAACGCTTTGTCGATCTATTACCACCACCTCCTTCACTTCATCAAAAAAGAGAATGAGAAAATTAACTAATCAGGGGTATTCTAACTTTTCCGGGGCTCTATTATCTGTGACAAGACTTTCCACGCTCTTGTCCACGCCCTCGATCTCGCGATATGTCTCCTGCCAGAAACCCGAGAACGAGATAAGTCCAGAAAAAAGTCGAAATAAGTCAGTCGGAGAAAACAGTAGAGATAAGTCGGTCCAAGTAAACAGCCGAGAAATAGCCGAGTCGAACTGAAATAGTCGAGAAACAACCAAGTCGAAAAGTGGAAATCAAAGTAAACCGAGAATACTCCGAATAACCAACCAAATTTAAACCAACTATTTCGACATTACATCCAACAATGTATATAGTGAGTTCGTAGTCCAAGCAAGCAAAGTTATGCGAGTCTGCACGACTACGCTACAGTAGGACTACAGGATATTGTACATATAAAGAATATGCTCTTCGGATGTACAGCAAACTAAGTTGTACTACTAAACTTTTATACTATCAAATAGATTATACATTGCCGCTGAAACAACCGTCAGTGATCTTCAAACGTTGGAAAATGTCAGCATGACACAAATTTTTTTCCGATCACAGTATTAGCTTCTTTGAATGACGCAACTTGTTCCTTTAACACTTTGAGTGCGGCATCACCCATGTGTGGGAGACAGATAGATTTAATCATTATTTATTTGATCATGTAAAGTATTAAAAATATAGCTAATCAACTCTAATAGAAGCAGTAAAAAATGATGGATGTTACTGATATTATTGATTATAAAATGTAGAATTCATGGTTACATATATTTTGTACAAAAAATGAAGAAGTCAGCCATTTTCAGCTAATGGAGCGTGGCACTCAAAGTATTAAGATGTACATTGCAAGTAGGATATCCTGTGTAAAATACTGTAATATATAATATTTCTTAACATCTCCTAAGAATTCTATACCGATCTCAAGATTCGTGTGAAATTTAGTAAGTATCCTAATAATTTTTAATGATAGTGTGTGTATGCATAAGAAACATTTCCGGGAGGAGTAACACCAGGGAGCAGAACGACGTTGTGAACTTTTGAAATTGGAATTTTGCTTTGTTAAAGGAACCAGTCGAGGGCTGGTTCCAATCACACGCTCATGTCCTATGCGCAACCTTGTTCTCGTTACTGAATATGACGTTTGAAAGCAAGAGATAATCAGAGTACATGTCATCGTGTCGCGCATAATCATTGACGTTCGACAAAGCAAAGGAATTGATTGTAATACACAACTTCAATGCGGTTGGCGTGTGTTCGAGCCATGCAGTTTTGGGTGATTCAGTTTTTAGGAAATAACCAACTTATTTTCCAGGTGATGTGACACTTTATTTTTGATGGCCAAGAGTTATAATTACTTTCAGTTAGTCTGTATGTTCTCCGTGAGTTTGGTGTTTGAGGACTCTAGATTTTATGTTGTCAGTGTGAGTGGTTCTTCTGCACTGGCTGACTACTTTCACCTTCGTGATATTTCGCTTTGATGTGAGTGTGACCTTTATTAGCGGCTTGTGTTGCTATGATTCACCAAGGTTTCGGATGACAGTTCTAAGTTCCAAGGAAGAAGGGGTTGTTGACCGGTGGGTCACCTGGGAAATTCTCAAGTTGTGGAAATTCCCAGGCCCGTCCTGTTCATAATTCCTTAAACCTTGATGACATCCGCTTCATTTACCACGCAGAAGTAATGAAATAATTAAGACCGTTCGCTAATGATTGACCAGGCTGAGGTGTGCTGAACTATATGGTCGTTTGTTTTGTTTTTTACCTACAAAAGAGTTGTTATGCCGCGGCAGTGTGAAATCAACAAAGTGCATCAAACTTATTTACTTGTTCATTACAACGCAACTTTGTTCCTCTGGCAATTCTTCGACTTGTATTCCATTTAAAATGAACACCATGCTTCGACTTATTGTTTAATGAGGAATTAATAGGTCTCTTTTTACCTCAATAATTGCGTGAAGAAATTATAAAATTTGTACGATCATATCAATTGAAGTCTATGACTATGAAACGATCACGAAGCACAGGTGGAGAACGAAATTAAAAATAAGTGAACCATGAAATCAAAACTGTCCGCATTGAAAGCTGTTACTGTGACATCATCGAAAAAATTCGTTTCACGGGCATAACAACGACGTGCGGAAGCACCATAATTAAAGTAAATCGTCCATGAAATTAGAAGCATGCGCGGCATTATACGGGGTAAACCATGAAGTATTTAATTCTCGGTTATTCTTGAACTTACGGATATGCGAGCATCATGTGACGAGAGATATTATTAAAAAATGAAGACCTGCATTTTTTTAAATGAAATCCACTATTTTTTTATTTATCTTTTAGTAGTTTCTATTAAGACGAATACAATTACCTGTAACTCAAGATAGTAACAGTTAGTGTTTTGCCACGTAGTCATATGATGACAATCGAAAAAAATTGGTTTTCCAAAATTTGAGTACGACTTTAATCGAATTTTTGAAGAGTAAGAGAAATTTTAACATTTTAAATGCCATGGGTGCTACCGGCGATCGACGCCATTGATTTAATTTACTTAAGTAACTATAATTTTTTATAAAATTTTGGATGACATTAACATCGAAATAGTAATATAAAATTAAAATTATACAATCGGATAGCTAAGAACTTTTTTGTTTTAGAATTTATATTTAAAAAAGCGAATTATAAGGTGTCTGATTAGATGTGACAGTTTTCACTGCGGCACTCAAATTAAATTGCGTTTTTTTGTTAAATTCGGAGCAACATCATTACTGAAACCGTCACCCTCGAAAATCAATGAATTATTGTTTGGTCATAAAATCTGAACCTACCAGGAGAAATCCTACATGTATAATGTTATGGATGTATCAGAGTTAGCAGTCGAGCATTTGATGTTCACCTTAGAAGTATTTGTGTATGTACGAGTTTACGGTGCAGAAATAGGACCCCTTTCTGACTAACCAATGTTGTTTCTCTTTTACAAAGAGCACAGTACTGCTCATTCGAACGACGTCGAACATGGCGATGTTATTATCGTTGGGCTACTCAGTAAAGGTCCAAAACGAGCAATTTCAGTGCAGCAAAACTGCTACTTTGGTACGAAGATTACACTCACGCAGTAAACACACAAACAAAGCCATTGGACGCAGACGTGTTATAGTGTTTTTGGACATAAGAACGAAATGTTTGGAATGATCTCGTACAATGAAATAACAGTTTCTTTTATCCAACATATTCAAAGGCATGAATACGCACACGTACATACAACAGTATAATAGTGTGACATCTCGAAAGTATTTGTAGGAAAGTGTCTATAGTTTAAAAGTTACACATGATTTGTTTTCTCTTTTACGTTTATTATGTATGTATTGTATGTATCAGAAAATTTTATATTTTACTTTTCTGTTGATTAAATCATTTGTACTGTTTATTCATTCTTCTCTGACAACATTAGAATGTTTATAATAGAAGTGTGAATAACTTAGTCATTAAAAATTATTTTTCTTATACAGGTGTTTCAGAAAAAGAATCGATAATTTCTTTTTTTTATTTCCTTTATAAATGTACCTATTTCATACATACAAAATAATCATATTTCTTGTAGCAATAAATGATAAAAAGAGACAGAATGACAGATCGAAATCAAACCTGGGGGTTTTGATATATTTACCGACAACCCTGGAGTTATTAATTAATTGATAATTTCTGAAACGTACCGTTACCATTCAGATAGTCAAGAAAGTTTTAATAAACGTACACTACTACTCAAAATTCTTAGGACGCTTAATAAATTTCACATAAGTGTAAAAAGAACTTGTGAAAGTGTTAAGGAATGTGAAGAAATATTACATAATTCATATGATGCTTCATACAGAATATTTTAAAATGCATGGTCTTATCCCTTTAAAAGAGTAAGCACTCAACAAATAAGCAAGCAAGTGTTAGTAAACATGCACGAGAAATCAATCTTTTCCGAGTAACAAGGAAAAGTATAATTCCATAATAAGGGGAATCGAATGAATCGGGTTTTCTAAAACGGCTAATCTCTGCTTTGGGTATGTGATTTTAGACAACCTTGTTTTACTATAACATTGACAATTGCTTGGTTAAGCAGAATTAGATAGGTTATCAATGCGTCAAGGAATAAGTACTAAGATTTTCCGATTCAGTGACTGTGGTAACTAATTCAATTCGTTGACCAAATAATTCTGCCAGGGGCAATGTACCGTGGCATCCTAGAATTGGACATCTAAGGACACAAATTAATTAGATCGCACATCACGTTGAACACGGTCCCTTTTCCGAGTGCAACGTGCAAGTGGCGACATGTCAATGGTGTAAATGCAATAAACACCGGATGGTGCAGGAATTTCCGCGATTGTTAGCTCGTAAATTCACGAAAATTATTTAATTAATGATGCACGATGCAGTCAACCCGCAAACAATGCAGACACGATCAATATTAAATTAAGAACTGTATATTACTACATGAATAAAAGCAAGAACACACCGTATTTTCTCCTAAAAAACGCTCGTTCATGTCATGACCTTCCCTTGCAATGAAATATAAAGTGCAATGCTTCTAGAAAATTAAAGGTACTGTCTCTACAGGATGCCCCTAAATGGACCGACACCAGCTTAGGATCTTACAGAGAGTATAATTTCCAATAAAAAAAGTTATGGTAAGCATGCACAGTCTGTCCAGGCTCTACTGCCAAAAAAAGTATAAGACGTCAATTATTTTGTGTTTCTATTTTTTTTGTATTCAAAATACTCTCCTTCCGAGTCAATACAACATTGAAAGGGATTAACAAATTTTCCGAAGCATTAACTGTACTCCGTTTTCGGAGTCGCCTTTAAAACTATCGTAGAAGTCCTTTGAATGTCCTGAATGGTGTCGTAACGCCGTCCTTTCATTGCTAACTTGGGTTTTGGGAATAGCCCGAAGTTACACGGAGCCAAATCTGGCGAATATGGGAGGTGTTCGAGCGCTGTGATGCCTTTCCTAGCCAAGAAATCACGTACAATATTGGATTTGTGCACAGGTATATTATCGTGCAAAATCTGTTTTTTCGACTAACAAAATTAACAGTGCAGATACGCTGGTGCCTTGAAATTTGGGGTGGTTATAGCTGAAATATTAAGCTTCATAACTCTATCATTAATTAAGAGGTAGCACTGCAGGAAAAGATAAAAGAATCAGTCGCACCAGAGCCTGGACAGACCGTGTATGTTTGTAAATGCTACCTTAAAAAGTCATACTTAAAAACTGTGCTGTTAAGTAAATATTCTGGTTGCAAAGGAAGATCTAGTGAAAACTACAGATCAGTATATTGGTCACATAGACAGCCAAATCTAGTACTTTTTAAATTTTTACTTTTGGGGGACATTAAAAGATGAAGTTTAGTGTATATTAAACCAGATAACACTGTACTCTATGGGTAGCAGAAGAATGCATCGGTATGAAGGAGTTACAGGAAAAGCACATAAATGTCGTTAACTCAATATTAACAGGGTATCGAAAAAGCCTGCAAGAATACTCTATGCATTAATTTTAATTTCATCAATTAATTATTAACTTTCGTAAAATTTCGAGTAACACTGATGTTACGATTGCAGTAGACGAAAAAAAATGAATTTTTATAAACATATTTCATTATAGATACAAGCATTCAATTATTTTTCGGCATACTTTTATATATACTGTTTTTATATGTACTTTTTATATATACTGTTACAGCGATAATTTTATTGAAAATATAATATACAGTAGGAACTCTGCCACTCCATTACGGGAACCCTCAATTTTAAACGTTTGATGTATCCTCAGCAAAATATTCAGGTTATTTCCAGTTTGCTAAGTATAACTGTTGCACTGTTAAGTTGTTTGGAATGTTGCTCACGACAATAAGTGAGTCCCATGCACATACAGTCATTTCATTGTTAAATTTTGTGTCCAATCCAAAATTGTTTTATCCTGGCTCGGTAGTTTTCCTGATTTAAACTAGATTGAAAACAAATGGTTCATACTAAAACGCCTAGTTTACCACAGATCCAATCCCACTAAAGATATCCTTACGCAAAATATTCAGGAAGTGTGGCATGGTGCACCGGAATTAAAGGAGTTCAGAGATCAGTGCGTTTCAAGTATGCCCTCAAGAATTCAGGCCACTATCAATAGCCACAGAGGTCACACAAAATATTAAAATTTGTTGTATTGCTTTACTAAACTTGGAGAACTGAGATTTCGGGCTTTCTATCAATAACCATATCGTTATATTTTATACCAGCAAAAACTATAAATAAGATCCTAAAATTGAAATTTGTAGAAAATATTAGCTGTCCATAATGGAGTGACAGGGTACTGTAATTGAAGGATAGTAGTCATCTAATCAAATGATATCGGATGCGTTGGTAACGAACGTATCACGTATCGAGATAAAATGATCTCGCTTTTTCGATTTTAACAAAAATTCTTGGAAAATGGGCGAATATCTCTCTCTAGTATCGAAGCTTGTTCGAATTTTATATCGAAAAAGATTATTCTTAACGAAGCACCGTGAAATGGAATAATTTTAGCTGGCTAATGGTCATCTCGGAATTTGAATCGACTAGTGTTACGACGGCGTGTATTAATCCCTCTGACGATTCCCTTGGCCAATTTCCGCATAGTCGACAATAAATTTTAACGTCATGTTAGCAGTATTGTCCTCCAGCCGTATTATCAAGTATTCCTGCGATGGGTGTTGCGAAATTGCATCGTTACGGCTCTTCGATGAACTCGCCCCTTTCATGCAATATGCAGTGCAATCACGAATCACGGAAAGTAATAACCTGTTATATCTTGGATGTTTTCTCATGTTCTTGCTTCCCTTCCACAGTAAAACTTCGATTACCCGAACGACGTCGGTCGTATTCGAGTCGCTTGCAAAAATGATAAAGCGAACAATATAAATGACGAAGAAATCATACAGACTAACAACCAGTTCAGGAACAAATTTATTCAACTTGGAAGGAAATGGTTGAATTGTAGGGATTTTACGTGATTAGAGGGATTATGTAGGGTCTTTCATTATGGCGGGATTTTTTTGTGATATTGTACCTTGCAATTGTCACTCTCAATGTTTTGTGTTTGAAATCTCTCATCAGTAAACATTGGCAAATTTAGTAATGGAATCGTATACAACGGAATTATGAAAATTCTCGTTCGATAAAAAGTACTTTTCGTAAGCTTTGGGATTTTTATCATCTACTTAAACGGGCTAGTGAACATTTAATTCGCCATGTAGTGAAAAGACTTCATCACTTCAACACAAAGTGTATCAACAGATCCGACAACGTGAATTTCACGACGTCCACAGCAATTCGGCCTTACAGGGACCACCACATGGTGAATTGTAAAGAAGGATTTATTCTACGTTGAGCGCCGCAGTGGAAAATTCCAGAGCTAGTCAGACACGCGAAAATATATTTTTATTAACATGTATGATTGAATATATAAATATTTACTTATTCGATAATATACTTCTTATTTTATACTATCTTTGTATCACAGATGTTACTCAAATTTTCATTTGGGTAATTAGTTATTTGTCGAAATTAAAATTGATACGTGGGCCACCGATGGTACACGCGGCGCTCAACGCGTCAAAAGCGTATAAAATCCAAAAGACTCAAGAACTGAAGCTTATCGTAACCAATGTCGTATGTTTGTCGAATGGATCTTAGAACAACAGGGATTTTTAAGGAAAATCATTGTCAGTGATGAGAAACATTTTGACTTAAACGGATATGCTAATAAGCAAAATTGTCTCATCTGGAGAGAGGAAAATCCCAGTATAATTAAAAACCAACCATTACATCCACAAAGAGTTACTGTTTGGTACAGTTTTGGGGCTAGATGAGTGATTAAGTTGCAATCATGCAAAAATGTTATAAAAAATTTTGTTAAAAGAATGATTGTATGTAGAAAAACTCGTGGTGGGTATTTATTAGATTTTGTTGTTCATGTATAATTGCCATATGTTCAACTTAAATTTATAACAAATAAACCGAAAATTTTCTAACAAATTCGGTGTTTTCTATAAAGATAAAAGGATTGTGTTTTGTTGTAAGACCCTTTTCTTATTTAAATAATAATAAAGTTTAATAGTAAAGCTTAATACCCTCTCTATATACGCTCTCTCGCTAGATCTTCCTCTGTCCGTGTCTCACGGAAAATTCTCGCCCTGCCAGGCATTCAACACCTGAAACTTCTTTCTCACATGCACATATTTACACAGATAACACTCATGCACTCCTCAGGCACTAGCAAGGGTTCAACGAACTGTTCGAAAGTGTCAAATTTGATGACACAGCCATACAGAATTATATTTTTTGGAATGTGAATTAATTGCTATTAAGCAGAGAACCAGAGATTGTTAAAAATTCATAAATCTCTGATAATAGTAAAGTATACGTAGAGTTTATCGTCGAAGTATCTGACCGCACACTATAATTTTATTGTAAACCTGCATTTATTCTGATCTAATTTATTCTGTATTGAAAATCTGGAAATATTGTTGTATGAACTCGTCATAAAATTCTTCAGACTGAAATGCAACTTATCATTTGTTCATTATTGGATAATTACATTCTTTATTTTATATAATAATCCGAAAAATTGTGACCAATTTTCTACTATAGCAAATACATTAAAAGCGAAGGAACGTGCACCGAAGTATTAAATTGTTTTGTGTCAATTTAAAATATATTAATAAATAACCGTATAATTTTGTGTGCTTCATTTTACAATAGACAACCAAAATATTTTTGTCTGTATAATCGTTAATTTATTTTCAAATTGTTAAATAAAATTGTCAAGTGAAGTATTAATATTTTTTAAACACCGATTTTTGATTATGATTTATTTTCAAACTTACAAAGGAACTCAAAATCACCTTGATACTAATGGTGGTCGAATACTTTTAAGGTTCTTTGTCAAGAGTATTAAAATTAAAGAAAATATACATAAAGAAGACTGAATGACCAACACAATTATTTCTTTGAACAATTATTGCAACACATGTTGAAGCATTCGTAGCTTCTGAAATATTATGTTGTTAGCAACTAAATTGGCGATCTTCAAAATATTTTACACGAAAACATTTATTAAAAACCTTGAAGTAATAATTTTTAATAAATGTAATTTTCATTCGAATCAATGATCTTTCGTTATAGCTCTGGTAACTTTTCGATTTCGTGGCTATGGGATTGAGCAGATTTTGCAACGTAGGGATTCGAAAGGTTGCAATTTCACTTGCCAGTTTAATAGTTATCAGATAGTCTGAAGCATAAAAAGAGAGTAATCCCATGAAACTACTCATTTTAAAAAAATATGAAATGGAGCAGCTTAAAAGGATTGGAAACGTATATTGAAAGACGACGAAAATAATTAAAATATTGTATACAATATTATTTAATAAATTATTATTTTTCTCGTGAAACGTAATTATAGCGTGAGCCGTTTCATTATCCGAGAATGATCTTATTTGCAATGTTATGTCTCCCTATTAGTTCAGATAATGGAACGTCTACTGTATTTATGAAACGGTGCTCAGGTGGGTAATTAAAATTTCGTCTTGAAAGCCGTTGTAAGAAAGTTATAATATATGCATAATAATGATGATGAACAGAGACGACAAGAAAGTTTGTCGGAGAGTAGTTATTGCTTCCATGAATAAACTTTAATTAATATATCTTTCACCTTGTGCTAACTAGACTAAACTACAGAATCTTTTCTCAAAAAATGCGTCGTACGATATGTTGCCCTCGCTAGCATCAGCGGTAATTTGTCAGAGTAGCTAATAAATTTGTAAATTACCAAAGTGTTCGATCTGAAAATTATTTTTAAATTATTTTTCATTGTAATTGACTTTCAACGACCCTGAATGACCAACAACTTAAGACATTGTACGTGTCTTAAGACATTCTATTAGAAGGCAAGGAAACAAACATATGATTACATTCCAAAAAATAACATTAACCTTCGTATGTCATTTATGTTTCCAACTACGAAAAAGGTATATATTGACATCAAATTATGTCCACTTGAAACCAAATGATATTTATCTGAAACATCTATTTCAATTACTAAAAGTAGACAAGTTATTTAGGTGGCCTATCGTAAATGCCTTATCCTGTACATGATAATATGTTCAAGTGATTTAACAGAAGAAGTAACAATAAGTGAATCTACATAAAATTACCATTTTCAGTGAAACACTTACATGTATGGAACGTCGCAATAAGTAAATAAAAAAAACATTTAAATCTAGGTCTAACGTCAATGTCACAAGAATGTAAATTTCATTGTTTATAAATAGAATTTTTTTCACGCCCTTGTTTGTAACTAGTCTCATGACGAATCCATGGATTCATAAGTCAAGGTCATTGAAGATCAAAGGTACCTTAATTGATGTACTAGATCCTGCACGTAACAAGTAAATGTAATTTTTAGACATTCATTTGTTTAAGGGAGCACGCCACTTTGATAGCGTTTAAATTAAGCCCAAATTCAAAAAATCTTTTATTCGAAACTACTGTCCAGAATCAATTTAGTTTTTGCCGATATATTATTCAATCACAGCTTAATATGTTCCCAAAATATTATGAGAAAAAGATATAAACCGTGGCGGCTACAGCCTGATGAGTGAAGGTCCTCCGCCGGCGTCTGGGTTCATTGGCGACCATATTACTCGGATGTGGATGATTTAAAATAAAAATGAATTATTTTCGTAAAAATAGATATTGTAACTAAAGTATGGCGTACAAATTTCTGAAAATTCTGAAAATTATGGAAATGAGCAAGAGTTACATTTTTTTTTATTTCTTGCCTCAAAAACTCAACTTTAAAAGTTTGTTACACACAAATGAATGAAGATATCCTGAAACCCGTTCGCTACATTTTAGATAATGTCATTAAGAATGTCTGCGTAAAATTTCAGGTCAATTAGACTATTAGTTTTTGTGGAAGTCGGGTAACATAAGGATTACGTATTGTTTGTGTCAGTGATGGCTACCGGAGCTGTGGCTTTGCCCCACTCTAGGTCCACTCCCCTCGTTTCGGTTTCGTCCAGTGCCCTCCTCGTTTCCCCTCAGTCCATTGGCGTCCCAGATCACTGCCTGTATGAAGGGAATGGACCTAAAATGGGGGAAGGCCGTAGCTCTGGTGGCCATCATTTCTTTAAGTCCGTCATGGCCATCCGGAACGCAGCCCTGCTCCGGCCTTTCCCCACTCTAGGTCTGTTCCCTTCGTTTCAGTTCCCTTCAGTTCCCCCTCGGTCCATCGTCGTCGCAGATCACAGCCTGTATGAGGAGAATGGACGCAGAGTGGTGGTAGGCCGGAATGGAGTTGCGCTCCGGATGGCCACGACAGCTTTAAGTAATCATAGCGCATGGTGTTTGTGAAAAAACTGGGGAACTTCAAAAATGTATTTGAATATTGTCATTTCATTTTACAATCACAATTATTTGACAATATCAAATTTTGACAGCACATTGACTGTAATTCTGCGAAAAAAATAAAATGAAAACGTTCGCAGGTTTTCTCTGCCGTTAAGAATCGTCTTCTGCCGGTGTTAGAAGACTATGCAAATCAAGTTCGGACGTGATGTGGATATATTTGGTCTGCTTTCGAATTTCTGCAAGGGATACGCGTCGATGGTGGCTTCTGTGCAACAGGTTTAACTAGGCTATCAATCTGTGCTGTTAATTACTCAAAAAAAATGCATGCTAATCACCCGCTGACCCAGAAATCTGGGTATAATTAACAAAATTTCAGATATTTTTGAAAACTGTCCGATATGTCCATATCTGAACACTTTTGAAATGATGTTACTATAAATATTATTTAAAATAATACATTTATATATTTTATATATTTTGTTTTAAGGTCACGTTTTTTAAAATTTATTACGGGCATACACATTTTTAAAGTAATTATATTTGAGACACATTTTGAAGCACGTCTTGCTTTATCTCATCGTGTCTGGAAATACAATTTTATTATCTTGATTGATGAAGCATTGTTTATACATATTAACTGAAATATTTTATTTAGGTACGATTTCTAAGACGTTAGAAACTACTTCATCTCCCGTTTGTTCTTCCTCCACATCGCAGTGTCTTTAGTATGTTTATTTCTGACCAGAGTTGAATATTTATGTAGATTTGAACGAGCTTCAGCCACTTAAGATTGATAAACATGGAACCAGGACGGTGCAGGTGTTCGATTGATTTTAGTTTGAGTTTAACAGTGCTAATGATCACAATCATGAATTCAGGAAAGAAATTGTCGACAGAAAAACGTGCTATCATTATAGTGTTGGCCAATGAAGGTTATTCTCGAAAATAAAGGATATATATTATTATATCATTAATACGCTCTTCATCTGAATTTGCTAGGTGTCCGGATACTTATGGACAGTAGTGTAACTGCGTATAACAACTATAACCAAGCGTTGTTCGAAGCCTTGTCTCAATTTTCTTTGTGCTCGTTGTCTGCAGAATTGCGGATCCCACAGGCAGGGGAGAAATCGTTCGCATTATGGTTGTCCAATCCTTGTTTCTATCTTTTGCGATTATCTTTGGTGTCTGAAGCGACTAGACCGGATGGTGTGAGACACATCATGGAAAGGGGACGAGCTGGCACCGACGATAATAAACTCATTTCATAAGCGATTAGCCCGGAAGCCCATTTGATTGACTATTGATCGGTTACCCCCTTGTGTACACATGGCTCCTCTGTGAACTGCTGAAGGAAAGTCGAGAAAAAACGTTCTGTGGCCTTTTATACTCGTCTTAGAAATGTCTGAAGTAAGTTCTCATGTTTGGGCCATTAAGCAGTGACCTAGAATAATTTATTAAAGCAGAAAAGTGTAATGGGCAGGTGCGCTCGTAATATAAGGATATTCTGAATGGGCACTGCTAACAATTGCGGATATTTTCATAGTGTAAAGGAATTGATAACGGATCTTTCATTAAAAGAGAATATAAAGTAAATTGTCCTAACATTCTCTGTGGTATGAAAATAGTTTATTGTATTTTATATCCGAAGAAGAGGTAATCAGAGAAGATCAAAATAGTTCCTGTATTTGATTATTGGCAAATTTTACACAACCTTTCATTTATTTTATTTCTAAGTTTGCCCCAACCAATGCATCAGTTACTAGCAACCACACAGTGACCAAGTTACTTTGAGTTAAGTTAAATGATATTTAGAATGTGTCAAAATAGGCAGTGCAGCACGATTTTTTCTACATTACAAAATGAGTTACAATTATAGAATACAATTTTTTCGGGGAAGATTCGTTTTCGAGAATAATGACTACGAAGATCTGCAGGATGAGCGGGTAAACAGCTGCAAGACGTCCC
Organism: Macropis europaea; assembly: GCA_916610135.2. NCBI lineage: Eukaryota > Metazoa > Arthropoda > Insecta > Hymenoptera > Melittidae > Macropis > Macropis europaea. Next base: position 19,842,441 of record OU744349.1, read on the forward strand.
ATAATTCATAGTAGAATCATAAAGAGGATGATTTTATTTACTTAAAGAATATGTCGGAATTATGGAACTAATCTCTCTCTAATTTTCATAATAAAGTTATAATATGGCAAGTATTTTTTAGCAATTTTAATTTTCTAATACAGAAATTTGTAAGAGTTCTAAAACATGAATATGTGCCATTTTCTTGCAATTTAACTTAACTTTAACGTGCAGCTGACAAATTTTTAAAGTTGTTTCTCTCATAAATGAATTTTCCTATGAAAAAAATTCATTCTGCAATTTCGACTTATTTTTTCATTCAGAATCACACCTTTTTAGTTTGCATTACTCGTTTCAGGACACCTGTACATCCTTTAGAAAGGCCAAATCTTAGTTCAAATATGTAAGCACTTCCTGGTGACTTTTTCATATTCTTTATTAACATGCCTTGGATACGGCTTCACCTGCGATTTTTTTGCGTATATAAATGATATCCTGTTTTTCCTAGAATCTTGTACCCGGGTGAATTCTCTTTCGAGCGCACGGGCGTCGAACTTTGCCACCTAGCGGCTGTGCATAAACTATCCCTTCGTGGACGGCTCACTGGCACGTAGACGAAAAATAGTCCCATGTTTTTTCTTGATAAAATATAGCCTATGACACTCCGGAAAATGTAAAGAGACTATTGTAAAAATTTCATAACAATCGATTTAGTAATTTCTGAGATTTCTACGAACATACAAAAAAACTCTGTTCCTTTATTATAATAGTAAGATTATCATACTGATTACCTTCTTACTTGCTTCTTAAACACTCGATATCTTTTGGTGCAACTGAAGTGCTCTTGTCATGTAACAAAAGTTATTGGGCTACTATGTTTTCATGAATAATTTTTATCAGAATCCGTCCAGTATATTTTACATACTAGGTGACTGAACGAATGCGTGAAAATCGAGTGCACGTCGTTTTCTCTGAAAAATACCGTGCGTTATTTATCCCTGTGCACGATGATTGGAGCAACAAATCAGTTAGGTGGTGGAGCGATTTACTTTGTTGTTACTGTCGAACACCGATGGGCACCATACGAGAACTTTATTCTGCATTTTTGACTTATTGCCGGCGAGCTTAACTACCCGTCAGCCCCTTGCACAGCACGGTGGAATTCTTGAAACATTTTACAAACAAGTATAAATCATCGATCGTAGATTGAACGGCCGTTTTCCCAGCGGAAGTGAAATGTGCGTCCCAGTCCCGCGTAGCTAAATATTTGCATATTTTACGGATTTATCGCACGTATGAGAGAATTCTGCAAAATGCCATGCATTCGAATAGATGATGTGAAACGTCTACATAATCCTAGAAAATGTATGTTTGTAATGAAATAGAATAAGTTATAATGTCGAATAACATTTTAAATGTTTTTTTATTCCCACAGAATACTGTACTAATACGTTGTGACAGTAGAAATATCGAAAAGTGATACACAGACACTTTTGTGTTTACAAATTTGTTACACAAACATTTGGTTGCTTCTTAATAAGTAAAAATAAGAATATTAAACGGAAATTATTATAGGAATGGCTAGACTAGGTTGTTTAAGATTATATCATTTTTAACGTGGTCATCTATTTTTGTTCCAGTGTAATATTCCTTGCTTGTTTCTTTTTGTCACGTACTCAATACATTTGTTCCAGTAGTTACATAATACAATTTCAAGTCATATATTAAACAAGACTTATGAGCTTCGAGTTGATGAGCACGTTTTGTGAAGCAGGTTGGCTACTCACAATAAGTTCTGTCAATTAGGAAGTCGCGTTTTTCGTGCACAGCTTATTTTCAATATTATTTATTATATAAAAATGTTAAAAGCGTTTTCATTTAAACAGCTTTTATGATGTACGTATCGTATATTTTAATAATATTTAATAGAAACGTTTGTTTAATTAAACATTGCCTAGTTGTAGCAATTAAAACGAACGTGTCATTTTCTGTATACCGCTGCGTTCTGTTCATCTAAGAAAATAAGGAATTATGAAGCGTATTTCTTTTCTTATTGTACATTGCAAGTAACAAAGTCGGATACACCATGTAAACAAATGTAATAACTACTTAAAATATTATTCGACAAACTGTGCCGTAGGCATCGGTACAGGCGTATTTAACAAATATTCAAAATTGATACCTCGAAATCAGTGGCTCAAGATGTACAATCATATTGTTAATATATCTAAATATTTACATAAACTTTCCTTCTAGTATGTAGTCTACTCCGACTACTATGTGAAATAAATAAAATAAAAGGCACAATTCTAACGTGGATGTTGTAATGTACTGTAGATTACACAGGATAGAATTCATAATTTATTGTAAACTTGACACAAGTTCGTTCTGACAGAGCTACTGCAATACTGAGTTAATGCAACACACTGAACTTGTACAAAATGGTTACCTAGGTAAAGGGATTCATAATTCATGCGGTCTCTTCAAGTAGAGGGAAAATACAGAAAAGGGCCAAAACAAATGAGTCACAGGCTGACACGCGGAGAGGGTTTACGATGTGGATAAATGTTGGTGTATAATTCAGTTGGCTTTAGATAAAGTATCAGACGGAAGCTACTATATTACAGTGTTGCATTCTTTCCTTTAGTATTGAATATAACAACATAAAGAAAATAAAACACTTTTCTCGCACAAACCAGCCGACTATTGACAAGCGTTTGAGTGGCGTACTATTTATCAATCTTCCACCTCTTTTAACAAAATTATCATAATAACAGAATTGTATAAACACTTCCCTACCTACTGGATTGAACTGTAAATGGCTTAAAGTAAACACTGAGAGAAAGAATAAGTACGTAGGGAAAGGAAGGGTAAATCATGGAATAAATCGAATGCTGTCGGTATCGACAAGTAAACAAGACTATCACGACTAAAAGGGTGCGTTACGTAAAATTTATACAGACATTCGGTGCCCGGTGGAATCAATATTAACGCGACGAGGTTGCACCGTGGAAGCGGAGATCGCTCCTCGCTCCGACGTATTTCCTTCGTACGTGCGGACCCGATGGCCATGTTTAAATTTTATTCGCCGTGTTTCTGGAACACGGAGGCCATTACAAAGAAGCACATGGAATTACCTCGTGTTGCACAAGTGATAAACACGACTCCGTATCGGCGACGCGTTATAGCGAGCCTCCGGGGACATCGGGAACCGTCGTCGATCGTTAATCGATAATCGGATAAATGGACCCAGCGTCGACATAAACATACCCTTATACAGGGTGCTTAAAAAAAGGATTCAAGACTTAAAGGGTAGATTCTACTCGTGAAATGGAGGAAAAGAATTCTAATAAACAAGGGTCCAAACAGTAATATTGTCGGAATTATAAACAACTCTTCGTTTTTGTTGAAGAAGGTGACTTGCTCACTTCTGCTGTTCTCTCATGGCATGAAAACAATGGATTATCTTACCATGGAATGGATTATCTCTTGGTTTTAGTCTAAAAAAAGAGGAAATGAGAATTCTATTCATTCCAAAGTTTACAGAGGGTTTTCTACATGTTCTCTTCTTATCTCCGTACGTGCATCACATCTTCGTATCACAGAATTGCGAACTTCTCAAAATTCCCCGCATTGTTCTAACTATTTGACAGGCATTTCCAATTGTATTCTGTGATATAATTCGTCTATGCCATTTATCAGTGACGAGTTGTTGGTTGATCAACCTTTTTGTCAGTGTCTGTTTCGACTTAGTATTTGTTTGGTGTCAGAATGTTTTTTGTAGGGTCCTTTAGACAGCACATTTTTTTCAAACGAGCTGTACCCTTAGTCATCAAGGATACAAGATCCACATATGCATGATCATTAAGAGAACAGGTCAGGCCACGTCATCCATGGCCTTTCCGGTTCCCTACATTAGTATTCAAGACGACCAAAAACCTATGGCAGAAGCGCTTTGACTTAAAACCACATTTGTATAAGTTCGTCCCCCGTCACGTTTACTAGTAATCACTCAATTGAGTGCAACATAGTACGAATCATTCTCGACAGCTTTCAATTCGCATATACGTAAGAATTTTCAAAAATTGAAACTATTTTACAAGAAAGAAAGATAAGTAGTGTATTTAAACATAACTCAGCGACTAAATCAATGTAATCAGTTATTTCTGCCAATATTCAAGCGTTTTTACATGAAATTCGCATACATCCGCGTGTAAATCAATGAAAACTGTTATTTCACAGTATCTCTACCGAAATTTAAACTGTTTTACAAGAAAAATACGTAAATTAGTGCATTTTAGCATGAATCAGCGACTGAATCAAAACCTGTAATAAATGTTTACACGCTAAACCCGTACCTAATGTCTCACCCGGTATACAACAGAATACTCCCACCATGCTCTTACGAAATCGCCATAAAAAAAGTCCAAGGGATTTAACTCAGGAGATCAGGAGGGCCGCGAGATTGGTCCATCCCGTTCCACCCATTTTTCGCCAAAGGTTCTATTTAAATATTACTTAATGCTGAGTGCAAAATGAGTTGGAGCTCCATTATGCAGAAACCATAGTTCTAATATTTCAACAAGGGGTATCTCGTCTACAAATTGTGTTACCGTATTTGGTAAAAAATTATGGTAAATTGATGATAGCCGGTTTGGTAAAATAATAGATCCTCGTGAGATCCGAATGAGACAAATTCAACCATACGATTTCATGTGTGACTTTACTGAATAATTTGTGTAATTTCGTTGTGCTATTTCACTAATTTTAAGTCACACATAAAATAATATGGTTGAATTTGTCTCAGTACCTTTTATCATTTTGCAGAGAGAAACTGACTCCCTGTCGTTTTAGAAACCGTAGATATAAGTATGCGTACTAGTACCACTTTGCAATATTGAAACTAAAATATCTTCTAAGCTACTGATTTATTGACGCAAATAGGTTAATACTTTTTTATAGGGAATAACGCGCTGCATCGACTGGTGCATTAAAAATTGTATGACACTGTTTAAAAAAACGTATGTAAGGTTCGCCTAACCTTAACACGTCCCCTAGCAACATTCTATCTGCACCTTATGGTGTCTCCCTGATCTCCTCAAACACCCTAAAAGCAGTTTCTTCTACCCAGCGTACTTTTCGAAATATTTGCAATAATAGACTAAAATCGAACACCCTGTAATTAAAGTTTCCCAAAACGGGTAAGTATCCTATGACTTTCGAGCGGGAGTGTATGTGTATTAGAAATGTTTTCCTTCCTTTTGTAGATACTACCTGCTTTTAAAATCCAGAACCCTTTTGTTTAAACATCCAGTACGCAGCAGCAACTTGCGCCATTCTTTCGTTACATGTCGACCGACTCTGATCCGACATGGATAGCTTGACGATATCCATGCGAAAATTCCTGAAAAATCAGACCGTTCCTGATCTATCAGTGGCCGCTCGGACGCGCGTATTACACAGGAATTTAACGACTCCGTAGTCACGATATTTCAAGCCGGACGATATAACGTATTCCGCGCCCGTATCTCGTACGGTTTGCAATATTTATAGCGTTGCTGGAGGCGGTATCTGAGGAAAAAAGGGGGAAATTGAAGAATATAGGGAGCTCGAGTCTGATGACCGCTGGAAAAGTATGCTGTACGACGAGAGAAAGAAGCAATTTTTCGTTATTGTATTTAGTGATGCAGTATTAAAAACTTATTTCCTTGTTAGTTTAAAGTGTATATATGTAAAAAATAATTCTGTGAGGGTTATATAGTACGATGAGAATTTGTTAATTGTTTTTTAGTCTTTATATTGAATTAAACAAGATAAAGTTAATATAAATGTTCGGAATATATAAATTATAATATATATAATGAAGAAAGAAAAATGATAGAAAAGCTAATCCACTTTCATAATATTACCCTGGTGAATTATATGATTATATGTCAACGATTGTTGATATTTTAACATTGACATCAACTGGAATTTGAATAAAATTAGTAATCTTTTCATTCAGGTATATTTAACCAGCCAGGTCGCATAACCCTGCTTGGCAATTAACGTATTAAGTGCTTGAGTAATATCCTTGTTCGTACAGTATCACATGTCACGTGTTCATTTTCCTTTTTTGACTTTAGAAATTTTAATGTAAATACAATTTGAATCAAAATATTTTGTTAACGGTTCCTAATGGTACTAACTGAAAACTGATTTTTCACGGTTTTTTTTTGTTTAAATATAGAACTGCTTCCAAAATTTTAGGCGATAACTTAGTGTACGTTTGCTTGTCCTTTTTAAAATATTATTAACAAAGATATAGCCCATAATAAAACGTATGTTATTTTCCTCAAAGATTACAATTTTTGCTTCAATTTATTAGTTTTCCTTTAGATTGGTCGGATCTTATATTTAATAACTAAAATTTTACCTCGACTTTAATAAATTAGACTGTGGAAAGGTTAATTTTACTTGGTTTCCAAATTTGAAACTAATATAGCTGAGTTTAAATAGCAGGTATTAGCCAATATCATATCAAATATGATTTACACTGGTGTAGTGTTCAATTATGGCGCAATCAGGGACAATGATCTGCGATCAGACTATACTGCAAGTTGCGCCTCGGTGACGAACCTATCACGATTGTGATAGCGATCCCTTTCGAAATTGTACAAACAGTGTCTGATTACTCTTGAGTTTAAAATCTAGAAAATGAAAGTTTTCAACCTTTAAACATTATCAAAGAAATATAATGTCTAATGGCCACGTATGCGTACATCATTTCTCTGAAGTTTTTGTTGTTCTTCTTTAATAGCTATGAGTACATATTGAATATATATTATTCTTTTCCAACATCAATAATTCCTTCCCGCAAGAAATTAAAAAACAAAAAGTAAAAGCAAGGAGTTACTTTTATCAATTGAATAATGAAATGTATTATTCCATTTAATAAACACGCAGTAACTTTTATGTGTACTGTGCATTATAATTTAAAGGTCCACGTCATATTAACATTATTATTACAAAATTTAAGTAGTAGAAAGAAATATTACAGACCAAAGTGAATCAGAAGTTCATTAAACTATTCCGAAGCTAAAAATTACTTAACCATTAGATTCTACTTCTTTTCGAAGTACTTCTTGAAAGATCTAAGATTACTAGTAACGTTAGTGTAGAATATTAATGTTTCAGTCGATGGGGGATCTTTATCTTTAGAAGCTTTTATTGAACGAGTCTTTACCAGCAATAAGATCGAACTCGTGAAAAACAATTTTCAAGAGAACGATGGAAGACGTCGCCAAGGAAGTTTTCTTCTCGTTGCGCATTTAGATGAAATCTTTGGACATGGAATACAAATTGAATACTGCTTCTATCTCCTCCTTTCTTTTACTGGTCATTAATACGTTCCGTCCCACAGTGGAGTATCCTGTAGTTAGTCAGGCGCACTAAAATAATTTTTTATACGTACACTCCCGTCCGTAAGTCATGGGACACTTACTAATTTCAGTTTTACCTTTAAATGAAAATTATTAAACACCCACTATATTGAATCAAACGATTATTTACAGATTATTTACACCGAATACAATGTCTAAATGTTAAAGTATATTGAAAAGTATAGATATCAATTTTAAAATAAGCTCACTAATGTATGCACTCCGTTTCGAGATGGTAACTCGAAATAGTCTTGGCAGTCTTGCGGTCATTTTTTAGGTGTTTCTTCTTGGATTTCTATCCAGAATCGCTGCAAATGTGTCCACAGATTACAAAATCGAAACAAATGTCGCCCATATTTAACGCATTGAAAAACAGGTCTTGAATCGTACTATAATTATTTCAGTTTTTTTTTATATTAATTATAACAGAATACTAACCATACCATTAAAAATATGTTGTGCAGACATTCAAGTTTTTAAAAGAACCATTCATACCGAAATAAAAAACCAAGTCTAGTATACCGTAATCCAGATTTATTCAGAAATGGCAAGGTGTCCCATGACTTATTGACGGGGGTTACATAGTAGAGCTCTTACTGTCCGGATATTCGAGTACTCGAAACACTCATTATAATGCGAGCTTGGATACAAAATCCGATTCTAAGTACTCCAGTATCCGGACTTGGATCCGAGATTCCGGATAGATATGAAGCTTTACAGACGATTACAGAATCTGAAAATTAGTACGTATACTAATATGTATTTTACTTTCAAATTTACAGTAATGATGAATTGCAGAGAGATTTAAATAAAAATTTAATAATAATAACTGTATTTTAAGAATAACAACAGAGATAACGATACAATAACACTATATTAACTATTTATTAAATTACTCATCAAGGACACCTCAGTCACACGAAAAATTCTATTACTCTTATAAATTATGTACACTAAAGGATTAACTCTCTGTTTTGGTATAGAAAAACAAGATTATTTACATTGTCTGGTGATAAACATGATCTTTTAGCATTTATAATATCACCCGCTGTAGAAAGCACCCCTTCCACACTTGCTGAAGATGCTGGTATACATAATAATTTTTTTGATAAAATAGAAACTTTTGGAAATCTACTTTCCAGTATATGTACGACATATATATACATATGTAATTGAAAATGAAACTAATCAATTGTTTGGTGGTGTACATATTTCTTATTCTACATTATCATTGTCTTCTTAATGTTTCTTAAAATACGAATAAGCTGTGTAGTTATTTGATTAAATTGAAATTGATGACAGTATATCATGCAATACTGTTTATACACTACAAAAGAACATAATATGTTTAACACGTTCCCTACGACGTGTACCGTTTTCGATACACGCATCAATTATAATTTGGTCACATAACTACCAACCCTTATGAAATTTTGAGAAACATTCACGTTAAACTGATAGTAGAAATAGAAAGTGTAATATCAAATATATAAATATTTGTCCAATCAACCACGTGTATTAATAAATAGCCATTTTCGCATGTCTGCCCAGTGACGGAATGTTCTACTGTGTCAGGGAACGTGTTAAGACAATTTTCTGCTATATTAAAGACTGCTGTATATTTTAATAAATCGATTAGACGAATTCTAATTAATTTATAATATTAGTATGAAGTATAACACTTATTTCGAGTATTTTATCTTTATTCCACTTTGTTTTAATAAAATTGTGAATCCTAATTTCAACTTCAATCAAAAGTGGCAAAAAGGACATTACACGTTATTTATCAATGCTGTACGTTTCATATCACGATTCTAAGTTTAATCGGAATTCTTTGTGTTATCGTGGCATGAAATCAATTGTATATCGTGTCGATTTAAGGGACTCCGTCTTTAATTAATCGATCAACAGGGAAATCTCTACCAGGTATATATTTCCTTTACAAAGGAATTCGTTTCTCTATACCGAGTAACACACGACTTCCGATATCCGCACGAGAATTCGAATACTTGCGATAGACTGATTTATGGGCTTCTAAGCGGAACAGTAGAAAGAAGGATTCACCTGTGAACCTCCTGGGAATTTGGCAGAACAGATATGTATGGCGATTTCGGGCAATCGATACGCCTGTATCGCAGGTAGTTAATACTTGTCGCTTTTAACGACACGCCGTAGATCTCGTTTTCTAACGCTTACATACAGCAAAACCTTCAACTCATTAACTTTCACTCGATCCTTCCTTAACTCCTGCCTTTTACTTCGCTTATTTAACTACTACTTCAGATTGGTACCATTATAGTAAAAGTGTGATTGCAAAGGAGGGTGTTAAAAAACGGCCATTTTTGGCATCGCCTGGAAATGAAAAATTCATACAGAACCTTTAACCCCTTAACTTGTACGCTCGAGTTAATTCGAGCGCGCCAAACAGACCAAACTGTGCACACTCGAGATAATTCGAGCGGCGTTGTATTTTATGCTGCTATAATTTTTCTCACTCGAATATAATCGAGAATTGAAAATAACAATGTGAAAGCAAAGAAAAAAAATCGTTTTATTGATATTTATCATTTACATGGGATTGTAAGCTCTAACACTTATTTATTCAAGAATAAAATATAGCCTTTTTCCATGGAACAAAAGCGCAGTATATCAAAATTCTCCACCAAAAGAAAAGTTAAATCAGGGGCGGTAACAAATGGAAACCTTTGAGGATGTGGATTTGGTTGGATATTGCTTATCTACTTCCAATCAACGGCTATATCTTCTTCTGAACTATCTTCAAAATCACTACTATACTTATCACTTTCTTCTGAGCCGCTTTCCGACAGCGTATTCATATTCAGATTCTGATTCGCTCATTTTTCAATATATATTTTACTAAAATATAATGTAAAATGCAAAACATAATAATAATAATAATAACAACAACAACAATAATAATAATATTCTGAAAATTAGAATAAGAAAAATAAAAATTATGATTATTTTTGTATTTTTCTAATTTTTTTGTGAAGACAATGTTCTAAATTGTGTTTTTTTACATAAAAAAAATTGACTTTCTGGCCGGTTTTTTTCAAAAAAAACTGCGCGTTAAGGGGTTAAGAGTGCCTCCCACGGAACAAAAAATGTCCTTATCACTTTCCCGAAAAACGATGGGAAAGTTGTTAAAAGTGAAATCAAACATGTGAATATGATAGTGATCGACCTCACCTAAGCGTTATATTTCATCTTCTTTTTTTCGGATATTGAACCATTTTCAAAATAATTAATGAAAAAATCATAATTAATGATAAATCAACTGAAGTTTGGAATCAAGAAAAACCAAAGTACCATAAATTATTGTTACATGGGAACAACAACCAATAACGCGTTCACCGTTTTGCATCCGAAGACGAACATGTTTACTGATCGTAAGTACAATAACTTATTGTTAGTGGTATTCGGTTTAAAAACAGGAATGACATAAAATACATACCTATATACATATGTATATTTTACTTTGAAGTACAAATTGCAACACCAGCATATTCCCTTGATTATCAAAAATATAAAATTGATGTGGAATCAAATAATTGCATTTTATTGAAAACGAAATTGCATTCTCGACACTCCAATAGTTTAAAATATTTTGTGTATGTATTGATAGACAAAAATAAAATCGGATTGGAAGCCATTCTTGCACACACATGTGGATAAAAAGTCGGTGTTCGCATTGTTGGTTGCTGTTCGCATCTAGCAATAATATTATGGTATTTTGGTTTTGCTCGATTCCAACCTTCAATTCATTTACTTACTGATTTCTTCACTAACTACTTTCAAGACAGCTCAATATCTGAAGAAGAAAAAGATGAATATGGTGCTTAGGTGAGTTCGATCACTATCATATTCACATGTTTGGATTCATTTTTAACAACTTTTTCATCGTTTTTGGGAAAGTGATAAGGACACTTTTTGTCATTTCCAGGCGATGCCAAAAATGGCCATCTTTTAACATCCTCTTTTTCTTTTTAAGTCTTTTCTTTTGACTGTGTGTGTTTTGAGATATTTGAAAAAATATGTCAGTTTTCATGTATCATTAACATCATTGATTTTATAGTGCTGTTCCAATTCAAACACGATTGTGCTAACCCAGATGAACGTTTATACATGCCCAACTATGGTTAAACTTTGTTTATTAATTTGCAACAACTGAAATAACACACAATAACGATTAAGTTAAAAAAATATTTATTAACTTGCTTTAAACATAATTGTACAAAGTTCATGACAGATACTGTTTTTACACTCATTAAACTGAAGGGACTACTGAAACACGAGTATAGGGTACTTTTATTGCACTGGTTTTGGTCCCAACATATAGTTCTGTACATTTTACATTTAGTTTTGAGATTGTTTGAAAATAGCTAATTTTGGACTTGCACTGTTCTTCAATTCACCGATTCAATTATGAATCCTAAAGCTGGATTCATTGTTTGTTGCTAGGAGTACTCGGAAAATAATGTGCAGCACCGTTTAAATAGTTTTCTAATTACGTCTTTCTAATCAAGTACTGTGAATAAACGCTGACGAAATTCACATAAATTGATATTACACAGGAAAAATGTAATTGCATGAACAAATCACACCGTGACTAGCTAAGATTTAAATCGTGAAAGAGTGAACGTATTTCGTGTAGCACTGAAACTTAGTATCATTTTATGACAGATCGTATAACACCGTGTCTGGCATCATGTCCTTGCATGGATCTAATCTGCGCAAAGTGCATTTGCTCGAGCCCATTAACCTTATATTTCTTCACGCCGTTTCTAGGTCACTTCAGGTACTCATCGATTTTTGAAGGTCGTTTACATGAGCACTATAATGTGAATGTTCAAATAATGCAACATATTGCACATCATCGCTTATATACATACATGTACAACACACTTTACTCATATTCAAACAAGTGCATCCATGTAACCATTATGTTTATTTTGTTCTTCAGAAAATATGTGCCAGGAAAAGTGCAAAAGTTGGCAAAGTAAATTGTGGATTTATTCTTGATTCTGCTTAATTCGCTTATATTGTGTCTAGCATGCATTCGCATTAAATATTATATTTGTATATGTACAATATATCCATGTATGGATTTTCTCAACCTTTCAATATTTTATTCGTTTTATCTTGACAAATCATTTATTTGTTCAAATTGAAATTATTCTGTATTTTGGTTACAATAATAATAAAAAATATTCATATAAACGTATGCCCAATATGACTTTGTTTTTCAGTTGCAGCTCGTTTTGTATTTTGTCATTTACAATTATTACTACCTGGTAACTTCTTCAAATAATTTTTTAGTAGAATGATAAAGCAAAAATTCTAAAAATTATTAGATACTAAAACAAGCTGTAACTCTCAGAAAGGTCATATCGGGTTTATATTTATACACAATTTTTTCTTACTTTCACGTTGTAAATCACTGTACTGTTTTTCATATTTTTAGCAGTGTCCTGTGCATTTTATTTTTTATTGTGTTAATAACGCTACAGTATAGGCTGAACAAATGCATGTAACCTCTACTAAGATAAATACACTAAATATAAGCCATTTAGTAGACAAGTAACGTAAGTTCATAAATTGAAAAACTGAGTTTGTTATTAGTACAGAAAGTATTATATTAAGAACAGTTCTTCATTTTCCAAATAGTACATGTAAAAATTTGCTTAGACTAATAGACAACGGGACTCAACGTTTCATCTGAACTGGAGTAACTACAAAATTAGCTGAATTTCTGACATGAATCCAATTATTAGGAGAAATCTATGCCAGATTTACCTAAATTCATTTTTATGATACATTAGACAATTTTTAAGTGCTCAAAGTAAGTGACAATATAGAAAAACGTTAAACGTCCATTTTGCACGCAACAAAGAAAAGGGTCTACCTTCACTTATCAACTGAATCAACTCAACTATAATATATAACATTTCATTATTACATGTCAATGATAATGAAAGTTGTTAGCCTGTTTAGACTATACGACACACAAAGAGTTAATCAGCATTGAATGAGTTTAAATAATAGTGCACGGTTCACAAAATTGTTTTGATCTTTAGAGAAAACTAGTGAAGGATACCTGTAATCCGCTAAGATTGTTTTCCAATCGACACAACACGTCGTTACCTTGGACAAGTTTTAGACGCAACGGGTGCTTTGTCCCTCATTCAGACGCAAGTGTTGTTCGCCGCAGAACCTGAAGCGAGTTTTCAGACACAACATCCTCGAATCTATTGAAGTTCAAGTGCATCGCGGGGTAAACTCTCCGTTTCTCCCGCTTCATTGTTCTTGCCCACTTTAGAATGTTTTACCATTTCCTTGCTTTTCTTTTCCGCTTCAATTATTCGCTTTTCATCGTTCGTTTCCCTTCAGTTTCGGTGCACTTGCCCTTCTCCACGCGCGTGCACACACACATACACCCACACACACATACAGAGAGAGACCCGAGCGCGCAACCTACAGTGGCCCACTTACATTCGAGGTCTGCATTTGAGACCCTTGATGCCACAAGGATCTCTTCATGGCTCGAACCACATGGAAGCCGCCTACACACCCTGTGAGTCTAACTATATTGATAATGCCAACTTGACAGGCCACTAGTACATTATGAGCTTCACGATTTTTAGAACTCCATTGGGTATTGCCTATTCTGTACAAAATATTTGTAGGAACTGTGATGTATTGGGATGAAGGATATTAATACGTTTGCTACCACCGTCACGTACGTATGACGGACCGAGTCTTTTCTGAGGACCCGACGTCACACATATGTGACAGCAAGAATTTTTCATGTTATAGCCACATGAACAAATGAAGTCTGCTCTGAAAATTTGCAGTATATTGTGCAAAAATACAAAAAACAAAGCATGGTCTGTGGTGGACGGTTCTCCCACTCAGACTATGGTAGCGAACGTGTTGAGTGAACAATTTGTACAATAACTTTATAATTTAATCTCGTTTATCTAAATTATTTGGAAACATGATGTTAGGATATCTGAATATATTTAATAAGTGCTGGCTTACGTTTTAAGTTGCGAGTGATCCACACTATAAATTCGATTAAATGTCGACTTTCGAGCCTTGAAGAATCCACAGCGTGACAAATTGCACTCTTACTCACAAGACGTGATTTCAAATCTTGCGATTTCCGAACTTTGAGCCTTTTTCGGCCTTGAGCACTATGCGTCTCACTCTGACTCATTGTCGAACCTCACGATAAAACATATTGTAAGTACAACCCCCAAAAACGCGTAAGACCATTTAAATAGCCATTACTACACGCCCGATAACATCCCCACTACGGTAGTCGAATTTGTAATCGTTTAAACCACTGAGTACTCATTGTGTCCAAGCGCAGAGTGAAATAGAACGTCTTTTTATAAAAGTGAAACAAATTAATTCTTATAAATGTGTCCGTACTAATTTTACGACTAAATCAAATAACTAGTGTAGCATCGCGGTTAAGAGTGACGTGGGACCTCGACAGTGGATACTTGGATGAATGTTTGGCGTTATGACGATAGTTCAGTGATGGCCACCGAAGGTGCGGCCTTCCCTTACTCTAGGCCCATTCCCTTCATGAAGGCTGTGATCTGTGAAGACGATGGGCCGAGGGGGTTCGAGGAGCGAACTGGAGGGAACTGAAACGACGGGAATGGACCTACAGTGGGGGAAGGCCGCTGCTCCGGTGGCCATCACTGTGATAGCTAGTGACTCGAAGCCACGTAAGTACCTAACGTGTGCTGATTGATTGGTTCTTTAAAAGAAGCGTGAAACTGTTTAGAGATGGCAAGCGACCCGACGTTGCATTATCGTTTGAATAGATATATCCTTCTAAAAAGATATGGCCACGAAGTGGGTAAGGCAATCATGCCTTCTGGGCATCGACCATGAGGAACGGTTTAACATTTACCCCACGACGGTCATAGAACAAGGTTCCCAACTTTTATCCTAACTACGTGATTCACTTCTAACATAAAATCGACTAACTGTGTAAATATTTATCCGGTTTCCATCAAATACCCTCGATATAAATTTTTCGTATAATTAAGTAAAGAAACAATTATACGTTAATCGAAATTGAAAGTACCAACAATATTACAACTATTAAATTCTGACATTGTTCAGTATTTCATTTTCATATCTTTATTACTACATTCAAGGGCGACTTACACACGATTAAGTTAGCGTGCCGTCTCCGACAACTATCACTGCGTTTTGTATAAGACAGATTCATGATCTCATAAAACTTATTTGAATTGCGGTCTGATTTGGTACACATAATCAGAGCCGTTTCAGACTGGCCACTCTTATAGGTGCCACAAAGGCGCAGAAATTATGACACATACAAAGCACTCATTGGTGTCAATGCTTTGCTACCTGCGCCTTTGTAGCACCACAAATAGTGGCTAGTCTAAAACAAGCCGTAGTTGTACAGATTATACGTATTTATAAAGTTGTATGGTAGTTAAATAGAATCGGAAATAGTTAGCGAGACCATACGTACAACGATACGAAACATACCTATCGATCACATATGAATTTAAAATTAAATTGAATTAAATTTCTCCTGCTAATTATAGTTTTACTTCGTTAGAATAATTTTAGAATTGAGACTTTACCTGCCCTCAATTTATTTACTACTTACAAACGAATTTAATGCTTCCTTATAATCTTAAAATAAATAAAACAAACAAATAATCATTCATTTAAAAAGTAAGAAAATAAGAACTATTCAAACAGTAAAATTATCAACAAACTGTCAAGTTACTCTATCAACATCTAAATGAACAAAAAGCATACAAAACTTAAAGTTTTAATTGCGAAATGTCAAAGACAGTGTTTCCCAAAGTGGGTTCCGAGACAAATTCTGGGGTTCCGCGAGATAAGGTGTCTTTTAATAGAATTTTCTGGAATCCATGAAACAGCAACATTCTTTGCATTAATCTTCTTGTTGTGAATTTTGTGCAAAACAATTACAAAGGATCCTATTCAAAAACCATATGTTTTTGCCCCCAATTAATTTTGATGAAAGTTTGCGCATTTGTAGATCCATATACGGGTCATCGATTCCCAGCGTAACTTTTTTGTAGACCCTGAAAAAATGGAGGGGGAAGGAGTCGAAGTACGGATTTAGCGAAATCTTTCGGAGGCTATAACTTTGGCTGAAACAAAATATCGATTTGATTCTTGCGACAAAATATTCCAAAAAATTCAAGCTTTCGAATGATGTACATCTTTTATTTTTCCGATTTCTTTAACCTAATTTTTACGCATTTTTCTTGTTTTCATGTTTGTGAAAAATTCAGAAAAATTGCTTTATCCAAAAAAAGTATCTCCAAATTTTAACAAAAAACTCAGTATAAGAAGCTTATTTTATGCTCTTTAAATGATATAAGCCACATCTTGGGGAAACTTTTCCTTTCAAAGTTATAAAATAAAATTCAACTTAATGCTCAAACTGTGGATGTAATGTTCGAACAAAATAAATGTTTTCTTTACCATATTATGGCTTAATTTTACTCGAAATTTACCAGTGGAGATCAACATCATTATACTGAACAAATTTTATTCGTGTTTGAAAATACTCTTGAATACCCTGAATAGACTGAATAATGAACACCCGTTCTCCCTGTATTATCATACTTTAGCAGTAATGTTACTTATGCTGTTCAGCATCCTCATCTTCATCTGTGTCTTCTGATGTTGGTCTTAAACGAGGAAAATGTGAATGTAAAAAGTCAGTTGATGCTGAGAAATCACTATATCGTCCAAATCCCATGAACCATATTATTGCTAACACATGGGCACAGCAACCAACAGTTCTCGCTCCATTTCGATACTGGCAATAATAACTTTCTATAGATGCAATTGTAGGTTGTGCGATATCAATTAATATGAAAATAGAATGAAGCTTCTGAGCACAATGCTGCGATTGCAATTTTGCTTTACTAAATAATGGTGTCTGAATGTCTAAGTCATACTTGTTAAAATGTGGCAGATAGCCTTTCTTACTGATGAGAAATTCATATTTGTCAGAAAACAGGTGATCCGCTACATAAGATTTTGCAAGAAATAATTGATAAGATCCCGTGAAAGATTTCAAACGCTTCAGTGTCAGGGCTGAAAAATGTTCATAATGCTGCACTGTTATGGACTTTTTAAATTCACATTTTCCTCATTTGAGACCAACATCGGAAGACACAGCTGAAGATGAGGATGCTGAATAGCATAAGTAACATTACTGCTAAAGTATGATAATACAGAGAGAAAGGGTGCTCATTATTTAGGCTATTCGGGGTATTCAAGAGTATTTTAAAACACGAATAAAATTCATTCAGTATAATGATCTTGGTCTCCACTGGTACATTTCGAGTAAAATTAAGCTATGATATGTTAAAGAAAACATTCATTTTGTTCGAACATTACATCCACAGCTTCAGCATGAAATTGAATTTTATGTTATTAACTTGAACGAAAAGTTTCCCCAAGATGTGGCTTACATCATTTAAAGAGCATAAAATAAGCTTCTTACACTGAGTTTTTTGTTAAAATTTGGAGATACTTTTTTTGGACAAAGCAATTTTTCTGAATTTTTCACAAACATGCAAACAAAAAAAATGCGTAAAAAATAGGTTGAAGAAATCGGAAAAATAAAAGATGTACATCAGTCGAAAGCTTGAATTTTTTGGAATATTTTGCCGCAAGAATCAAATCGATATTTTTTTTCAATCAAAAGTTATAGCCTCCGAAAGATTTCGCTAAATCCGTACTTCGACTCCTTCCCCCTCTCTTTCTGAGGGTCTACAAAAAAGTTACGCTAGAAATCGATGACCCGTATATGGATTTACAAACACGCAAACTTTCATCAATATTAATGGGGGGCGAAAACGTATGGTTTTTGAGTAGGGTCCTTTATAACAATTAAAAACAGAGTTGCTTTTTGTTTCAATGTGTTATCTATTATATGTTTTTATACATGCATAAACTCTGTCTCTAGAACAATTTTTGTTTCATTTACATAATGTCTTACTAAAATTAGGGTGGCGATGGTTGTCCGTAAAATACAGGCGAGGGTTCCACGATTAAATAAGTTTGGGAACCACTGGTCTAAGGGAATTCGTCGGTGGAAATGTGAAATTAATGCAGCCCAGGCGGGCTGGTCGATTATGATAAACACAACCGTGAAAATGTTAAGCGCGCTGAATTCTTAACTATTCTTTTAATCTTAAGAACAATACTGAATATTCAGTGAAGTTAGGCTAATGGATTTAATTAAGACCATCAGGAAACATTATGTTGTTTTAAAGTTCAGAGGCAAGCGAAGTTAATATTGCGTTTCGCGCGGTGTCTACTAACGCAGAATGTCGTTGCGGAGTTACTAATCCGCGAGTATTAAACGAAAAAGTCTACGCACTCGGACGAGTTTTACGGTCGACCGCATTCGCGTCGAACTTCGCGGTGCCATCGGGTATGAACTCGCGAGAGACCTCTCTTTATTGTCTGTGGTGGAAAGTTTTTCGACCTCTTTTTCCCGCGACGAGAACTTTCAACAAGACCTTTTCGCAGCGGCATCAGGACCGTCGTTTCTCTTCCAGCGAGAATCTCATTGTACGCTCGCTGCATAAATTCATTAGTAACAGCATCTTCTTGCTAACGCTCCATTCTGCCACATAAATTTGTACTTTGCCGTTGCTTCACACGGCATTTGACATTCGATTGCACATTTTGAAGTCTGTATCGACTCGTAAGGTGCAGATCCAGGATCAGATATTTCATGAGATTTTCCTGTCATGAGACAAAAATCTTCACGTGTACATATGTACAGTACATATACATATACATGATCAGGCACGTAAAGTGTAAGAATTGAATATTATCGAAAATATTAATGATACGAAAAAATGTCAGGAAAAATTGAAATATTTTAGGGAACAAACTTTTCGGCGTAATTTCATTTTTTGTATGAAAAGATGTCAAGGAGATTTCAAAGACATCACTTTTTTTTAAATGAAACTGTATGTTTCTTAATATACGTAAGTATAGTCCACACCAAGACGAATTCAATGGCCATAATCACTCAAGGTCAATCAAGGTCATATATGAAGAAAAAGCGGTGCAAGCTTCCACAATTATTAGTAGAAGTGCCTTCAAGAATGGGGCTTATGATGTGGATCCAACATGATGGCATCCACGCACACAATGTTGCATGCTGAGGAAACGTAATGAATAAAATTTTTTCCAAAAAATGGATAAAAACGCGTAAATCGAGTGATATAGCCACCACGATCGCCAAACCTAATTCCTCTTGACTGTTTTCGTTGGTGATATCTGAAACAAAGAATGACGACGCTGAGTGACTATGACCATTGAATTCGTCTTGGTGTAAACTATACTTACGTCCATTGAAAAATATGTAGTTCCATTTAAAAAAAAAGGCCATGATACCCAATAACATTTTTTCTTATTATCAATATTTTCGATAATATTCAATTGTCACGCTTCACGTGCTTCACCCTGTACACAGAGTGTGTATCACCTAACTTTATCACCTGAAATATTTCCGTGGTAATTAAAATTTCGTAAAAATGTCTCCTCCAAAAATTTCATAGTTTTGTGAGGACCAGGGTATAATAACAATAGTTTTATTCCGTTGTAAGGGGTTAATGAAATAAGAAGGGATACTTTTCTCTTTTTATAGAATGCTATATTATATTTATTTGTAAACTATAATGGATAATCAGTCCGAACTGAATTAATAGCATAATTAAAACGTTATCAAACCGAAGAAATCAGTTTCACTAACGTATCGTTCGTGAATCTTTTAAAATCAACAGCCTGTATTAATTTTTTCTTATATTTTAAAAAAATTTGGTGTACTTCTGCAACAGTTAAGCCAGAACAAGTCAGTTCATGTTGGTTAACTTGATAAAATATTAATATTTAGTATCTTAAGAAACAAGGTTAATGTATAAACTTTTCCAAAAACCAGTTAATATTATATTAGCCAGTATAGAAAAATTCTCTGAAGGGTCTGGAAAAAGTTTGTGACATGACAGGAAATCTGACACGATTTAACGTAAAACAGCTCGTACACGAAAAATGAAATTTAAGTTTCATTTCCTCACACGAATAATCTGTCAGATCCTTCATGGATGACTTCAAAGAGGCTGTTGCCGCAGTATGATAATGAAATTGTTTTCCGATTTCTTTGACGCATCATAATTTACGAACAAAATACGCTGCCTGTGGGTTTCTCGTACATTATGATCTGCACGTTTCAGTGACTCGAATATGCTAGACAGAAGAAATACAATGAATTCGCAACTTAGGCTAAGCGGAGGAGCCAAACTTGATATAATTGTCGACATTAAAAAAGAAAACTACGAAGTTATGTACGGTAACAGATTTGTAGAAAAAGTGTATAATCTCTGAATCGATGTTCAGAAAACCCGTGGCATCGTGACGGAACAATTAGTGTTTTTAATACGCGAATACTTTGACAGCTGCGAATATCTACAGGAAACTAGTTGTCATTGATCATTTTTTGCAATAATTGTTAAATAACAAACATTCTGCATTATCTTCATTTTATAAGTACTTGAATAGTTATTGTATATCGGTAAAAGGTAGACTCATTTGTTTGCTGTATATGAATGTTATATAAATGACTGTAATCACGTATACATGGCAATAGCTGGAAAAGTATTAACTGCTCTGTGACAGGTATTCAAAATTTGATTTAATTAACACTCGTATGCTATGGGGTCATCAACAATCGGCACCGCGAATTTAATCTAATTACATTTAAACAAATATTTTTAAAGGAAGACTATATTTCTTTGGATTTACATTAACACGTTGAGTGCCGCGTGTATCACCGGTGACCCACATATCAATTTTAATTTCATCGAATAACTGATTACCCCTATGAAATTCGGGGTAACATTTATGTTACAGTGATAGTATAACATAAGAAATATATTACCAGACCGACAAATATTTATACATTCAACGATATATGTCAATGAAAAGCCATTTTCGCGTGCCTGACTACTTGTGGGATTTTCCAGTGCAGCACTCAACGTGTTAATGTATATTACAATGCGTCTGACTAGGTGTGGCGGTTTTCACTGCAACAGACAACGTGTTAGGTAACTTACAGTTCTTACAAAACTGGGACAAATTAACACTAAAATGATGATACACAGCGATAGGTGGATGGTCGAATAACTAAATACCTCGTTTTGTAACAATTTATATAAAATATAGTGTATTTTAATGTGCCGTACTGTGTACGACATTTTTCATTAAGGCAGTTACCATGTTAATTTGTATTATACAAAATTTGAAGCTTATCAAAAGGTGTAGGATGCGTGTTTTATGATCCCAAAATTATCCAGCGCAAGGATGTTGATGAGACTAATTGTAAGGTGTAAGTAAGGACTGTATATTCCTTTGTCGCCACAATTTTATTATAATCACACAAGTGAGAAGTGACAATGTCCTGAGTAATTAAGAGTACGCTTAATTCTGGTTGAAATTCTCCGGGTGGCTACCTTTATAATTTTCAGTATTTCCCTTTCCTAGACCTCGGATCTTTCATGAGGGTGGAGAATGTGTCAATCCTTGAAACTCATTGGTCTCTACATTTTGACCCTCCACCCTCTCGAGGTGTCTAGGAAAGGGCAATGGAAGACGTGCTGGAGGATCTGAGGACCACCATGGTTTGAAGAACGTGTCAAAGCTAACATAGAACGCACGCTGAAATTAGAGATTTCTAGACATCCAGGCATCGGGAAGCAATAAATAACTATATACAACTATAGGTTCCCGATGTTCAGGATGCCTGGCGTCGTCCCATACTGCCCAGCCACAGATGGCCCTCAGACCCTTCCTGAGGGGCCTTATTGTTTTGGAAGTCCAAACAGATGTGTAGATCTTCTTATTCTTATAATCCCCATTTCGCTCTGGACTGACTTTAGTTACCCAAAATTTCCAAATTTTCCAATAACATTGCTTCCCAAGAACTGTATTTTACAAAATATGTGCCTTCTCTATTTTCCAAAGACTTCATTCAAAACTAACAAAGTCTTGCTACCCCCATAAGCTATTCTCAAGTTTTTTTTTTATTGAAAGTCAATACAAACAGTCGAGAAAGAGTCTAATATTTTTCGACACCTAACCTTGCTCTCAAAGATTCACTGAAATCTATAAACATATCTTGTAACCCCCTTGGAAATATTCGACTATCTGATTTTCATATCTTTTGTCAAAGTTTCTCAATGTGATGGTTTACATTCATGCAGTGTACAAAGGATCGAAATTTCGACGTTATTTGGTAAAGATGTAACGGAAATCGCATGCGCGTGAGCAGAAAACCGCAACAGATCCACCCAAATGAACCTGGAATAGGGAAACATGCGAAAGCTAAGAGGCGTCCCGACGCGACGCGTCGAGATTTACGTGGCTCTCAGAGGTCCGTGGTTGGTTTTAAACGCGCTACGCTACAACAGAGGAACAATAATCTCGATCATCCGACGTTCAACAAGCCATCGGGTTTACCCTGGATCGGAAGTACCACGCTAACATCACATTCGCTGGATCCTGACACGCTGCTTCCAATTACGCGGCAACATTTCTGTTAGAGAAAATTTCGTTTCGGATCTCTGCCAATTAAACAGGAGGATGCATTTAAAAGCAACGCTGTATGTCAACGCAATTCGGAAGGAATCTGTATTTTAGAGAATGTTAGATTAGCATCGAAAGAAGTCTGAGATATGCTAGCTTGATCTTTTATATTTGTATCTCTATCTGCACTATGCAGGGTACTTTCGAAGTAGTTGATCAACATTTAGGGTTATTTTCGTATTACTATTCTTAAGAGTACAAAGGGTCATTTAACACATTAACTGCCATTCCATATGTCACCCATATGTAGATGACACTTATTGTTATATTGAATCATTATTTATTTGATCATGTACAGCATAATAAATATATCTAATAAAATCTAACAGGATCAATGAAAATTGATGGAAATTATTAATATTATTCATGGAAGCGAGTAGAATTAGAAGTTATATTCAATTTGTATCAAAATTGATATAGTTTGTCGTTTTCAGCTAATAAAGCGTGGCAGTCAACGTGTTAAACGTTTATTCAGAAACGCTCTGAGACTTAAAAAGTCAAGTTAACCTGCTACATTAAGTAAGCAAAATTGACAATGTCGTGTTCCAGAATCATTTAATGAAAAATACATGTTATGTAGTTCATTGAACTTATTGCACAACATGTCACAAGGTGCCTGAAAGAGAAGGTATTGTTTCATTTAACATGTTCCGTGCCATACTGGAAAATCGTGAGACCAGTCAGACACGTGAAAATATTTTTTTAGTAATGTGTATGGTTAAATGTATTTCATACTACTATTATAACGTAAATATGACTTGAAATTTCATAGGGGTTAGTAGTTACGTGATGAAACTAAAATTAATATGTGGGTCACTGATGGAGCAGGCAGTACATATTCAAAGTAAAAATGAAAAGTAGAAAAATCTGGAAAGTCAAACACTTTCTGTTGGCTCCTTGGCAGTGGAGTAACTTACACACTGGTTTGTATTAACATAATATAAGTATATTATACAAGTGTTTGAAACTATAGCACACAAGGTGTAGCGTGTAGACGACTAGGGCCTGCAAGAGAGTGTCTACCACTAGTATACTAAAAGCAATTGACGATAAACAAGGGATGTCATGAAGATCCCCCTTGTGGTCCGTTCAAATGTTAATCACATGACTTTACACCTTTTCGAAAAACTGTAACTTAAAAATTTAAAGAATATAGCGAATATATCTCTGTATAGTGAAATGTTCTCATCCGAGGTTTCAAATGCTTCAATAAAAAAATAAAAATAGAAACAAGTACAGTCAAATATTTATCCAATGAATACTGAATAATATATTCATATGTATTTAATACTTATTTATTCAACGTACATTATACTCGATAAAAGACGACGTTGCTTATGAATTAACCTGATAGAATACACGGGTAAAATTTGATCAAAAATAGAAACACCCTGTGTTCTATATTTTTTATTTGATTGTTGAATATAACAAGTCCGTAGAATTTTGTATTGGTTCTCGAAAACATCCTATGTAGTTGCTCTTCCAGATTTGCGTACGCAATTACACCGCATGTCACAATTGTGACCCTCCTGTACGTGAACACAACGCACCCAAGCATCGACGGCCCCGCGATACCGATTCATCACGTATCATTGGAAGCGCCTTTCCTTTTGTCCGTTAACGAGGTCGTTTGACGGGGGTCGCCGACGGGAAACTGCAAGACTATATGGTTCGTGATTAATCGATAAAAAATAAAATGCGGCGTTTCGCAACGAAGCTTCGAGCTGCGCTTTTATACCGGATGTCCCACTTAACTTGAACACCTTGAACGTCCCCGTTTTCCTTTCGACGATATGAAAACGTATACAGGACAGAAGAGTGTTCATGTTGGCAATGTACAGTACTGTGCAAAAGTCTTAGACCATTTGAGTTAATAAAAGACTTTTATCACTTTCGAATACCTTCCAGTCACGTTGACCGCCATGTCATCCATATCTGGGTGACAGGTAAGTTTTTGCATGGGTCCCGACACCCGTTTGTAGGTGACAGTTTTACTTATCCGATTAGGAAGCATTTTACAGAGTATTTATAAAAGTATTTAATAATAACAGTAGATTATTATTGACATAATATATAAAAGTAATGTAATACATGCAATACTGCCATGCTCTGCATGCACTTTCGCCCGCGGTTTTTCTGCGTATAGAATTTGAAACAGTATGTCTTTTTTCCTTATGCCTTGTAGCCGGGCGATTTCTCTTTTGAGCGCGCGGGTGCCGAGCTTTGCCATCTAGCGGCTGTGCATGGACTATGTCCCCGTGGATGGCTCGCCGGCACGTCGACAAAAAATAGTCCCATGTTTTTTCTCGATATATTATTCATTTCGTGATAAAATATAGCCTATGACACTCTAGAAAATGTAAAAAAGCTATTGTAAAAGTTTGATAAGAATCGGTTTAGTAGTTTTTGAGATTTATGCGAACATATAAATAAACTCTGTCTCTTTATTATAACAGCAATATTGTATTAATAACTTAATAACATAACGTAACTTAGGAACATACCATTTAATACAAAAACAAAATTTAATATAAACAAAACATTACGTGCCACGTATTATCTCAATCTGTTTATTGTGTGCACGATACAGCAGCTGTCCGAGAATTTGAGCCCACGGGACTCGTACTCGATTTCGGTATGACAGTCAACGTGTAAATGAAATTCGGTAAATTTTCTTATCATTCTTCACGGAATCCCTCAAAGCAGGAACACAAGGAAACTTTAAAACCAAAATAATACTGAAACAGAAACAATATCAAAACCGAAATAATACCGAAACAGGAACAATGCTGGCATTTTTTTCGGTTTTCGTCTTCACAAGTTTATCTTTACATAATTTTCCACGTTTCATGGATATATACAGAGCGTTCCAAAAATAATGTACACCATGAAAACTGTGAATCCTCTAAGATAAAACAAATCGAAAGATCTTGGACTATTTTGCAATTTGAAGCATCGTTTACGAGATATAAATAATTAAAAATCAGACGTTTGTCTCTCGGCGCGCTCTTCAAATGCCATGGACCTGATATCGAAATTTTTTTACAATGTTTCAATAATACAGCATTCTTTGACTTGTTTTAATAACATGTTATATATTTAAATCACAAACTTATCCCTGTTACACTACTAGTTTTATCCTGCTAACATGTTTACTTGCGATCGCCATACTCTGTTTCATTTTACGTAATTTTACATAAAAATAATGTTTATCGTACCAATGAACTGTAGTTTTTCCACAAAATGCACGCAGAGTAAATATTGCTTCGATATGACTTCTCAAAAAATTGTTCATAGTGTAGAATTCTTGATACGACGCTTACCTCTAAACTGTTTCGCACTAAAAATGCTAATATGTCACTCTTTTAAAACATTTATCCTTAATTCTCAGCACATTCATGTATAGATCAGTACCATATCACATATAGCTTATTTATTATGTTTTTCTTATAGAAGACTAATAGACCATTTGTTTATATCAATTTATTATTCATTTCCTCAACGATAAATGTATATATTAATACAGATGCACAATTAGAGTATTACACTTCTTAATCTCGTCTCGAAGGAGCTAATGATCATTTTCGTTCGTGGAATACTAAACAGCTGTGATTATTGCTCGTCGAAACGATCTCGCTCGCAAAATGGCTGAAATTTGTGTCGAGATATATGTAGGAGTATCATCGAATAGTCGGGAATACCCGATAATCTGCTACAGGAATCTCGTTAGCGCCGGATTAGCCCAGTTCTATGCTATAATTGTTTATTCTAAATCTACTAAAGTCCTGCGCAATAGAATGGCCGAAGATTTACCATTATGCCTTCTCAAGCTGCATCTAATGCTATGGGATTATACCAGAAATGCTTTCGTAAGTTCATCTATTCTCCTAACGTTATCTAGCCACTAATGAAACTATATTAAACGTCAGTCTTATTTCCAAGTTACCCATCATGAGGCACAAAATACGGAAGAGTTAATTTGTAATTTTTGTACATGTATAAGCAAGAAAAAGTTATATTCGATAAACATGTTATGTAGTTTAAAGGATATTCTAGCAAAATGGTTATAGTAATTAAAAATGCAATACTAAGTAACCTACAATTTTATATTTTATAAAGCGAATTAACATGCGTGGGATGTACAGTAGGCAATAACAATTTCATTATGAAATTTATACAATCCTTATTCCACCTACAAATATGCTTTTTGCCCCGAGTTAGAAGAACTGCGCAGAAGTTTCTCTAATCCATTTCCCGGCACCTTGTTTCACTGATCTAAGGATTAAAAGTGTCATTCTTGTGCAAGTTTTTCCTATTCCGAAGACACATGTATATATAATCCCTGCAGGTTATCTACCAAAAAATAAAGCAATAAATGGTGTGTGCTACTTGAAATTTTTGAAAAACTCAATGTAGATACAAGGTCAGGAATGAATGAAATAGTTTTAACATTTTGGAATATTGTATTTACTAGTAAGTCTTATTATTAAGGTTACATCTCGTGTTCAGTGTGACTGCTATTGTGTTGCTTCTGACTGTCGAAGTCCTTGTATGACTTTGAAGGTCATTTTTTACCAAATGGGTGAACTCGTGTTGTCGCTCATATCATGTAAAAAAATATACAGCATTTCATAAAAAAAATTAATGGTTGCTACCGTTTTCCGAAAAATATTGTAAATATGAAAAATGGACCCATTCTGTTACATTGGTTCTAAAACATTCTGAAACATTTTCCTCATCCATTCTTTCAATATACTTATCATTTACGAGAAAAATGCCGGTTCATAATAACACGAACACCCTGTATATTTTTATTTCCAAATATTCATACATGTCGTGTAGAGAAAACTGCAACAACTTGAAAACAATTCTTTTATATTTAGCATACTTAAAAGATATACATTTTATTTTTACACATTCTCAAAATGTGTTCGCTTTACAATCTTGTGTTTATGTATATTTTAAACTGCATAAATCTGGTGCCTGATTATTACATTTTTCATACACACTCGTTATTGATAATAATGTATTCCATGCTTTTTTGAAAATAGTGTCCTTACTGTTTTTGTAGTTCACGTTTTTGAAAAGATAGTGTTCTTCATGTGATTTTAATATACAGACCACCAAAAAATGGCTCAACATAATTTGCTTTTTAATGGGGAAGAAACATTCCAATACGAGATATATAATTTTGCTTATGATAATGTGAAAGCAATTGCCTAGGACTTAACGAATAATTAATGAAGCAGCCTGTTGTAATGAATATGTTGCCAATTGCTGCGACGTAATTGGAATCGATAATATAAAGTACTGCCATATGTCCAATTCATTGTTCTTTCTCGTGTTTTTCAACCGCACGCTTTAGCTGTAATTAAATTTTTTACGTCATGCTCTCAACGTTATGAATTCGTTGGATTAACCAGTAAATTCGTTTCAATTTTCTAACAAAACATCAATTTTGCTGTAAATCCTCACTATTTATCATTACAGTGTGTATTTCATTATAAAAAGCTATTTTTACTCTGACAAACACTAAATCAACATTTTTCATACTGTGCATATCCGCAAATGATTTTCATTAAATGAACATTACACACCTTGGAAGAAATGAACATTTAATGAAGATATAAATGGAGGTTTTCAAAGTAAGGAAGATCACTCGCAATTTAATCTAAGCTTGCTACGTGAGCCTAAATCAGTGATGGCCACCGGAGCTGCGGCCTTCCCCCACTCTGGGTCTATTCCCCACGTTTCAGTACCCGTCATTTTGCTCTTCGTTTCCCGATGGTCTTACGTAGTGTCAGATCACAGCCTATATGAGGGGAATAGATCTGGAGTGGGGGAAGGCCACAGCTGCGGTGGCCATCACTGGTCTAAACGGAGCACTAACACGAGGTGCGACTAGTAAATAGCAGGACTGGTGTGAAACATCAGGTTTATTTTCAAAATTTTACAAATTCATTTGTACCCCCTTCAAGGCACTCCCTTCCCTCCTCTATACACCGCTGCATATGAATTTTCCATTCTTCAAAGCCGTGCTGCAAGTCACCAGCTGTTACCCTCTTCAGCAGGTCCGCCGTCTTGGATTTCATCTCATCAACAGACTGAAAATGAATTCCTTTCAACGCACTTTTCACTTTGGGTAACAGGTAAAAGTCACAGGGGGCTAAGTCGAGTGAATAAGTTGGGTGCTCGAGCACTGGAATGCACTTACGAGCTAAAAATTGCTTCACGGCAAGGGCGTCATGAACTGGCGCATTGCCTTCATGCAAAATCCATAATTTCTTCTTTCACAATTCCTACCTTTTCTTCTTCAGTTGCTCTCGGAGCTTGGTATGGACTTCTGAGTTGCGCTTTTGATTAAAGATTTGTCCCTCAGGTACCCATTCAATCATGATTCAGTCTCTGATGTCGAAGAAAACGATTGCCTTCACTTTCGACTCGCTCATTCTTGCTTTTTCCATTCTTGGTGAAATGGGTGTTTCAGTGCATCGATTTCCCGATCGGATTGAGAAATGCACATTTCGTCACATGGGATAACATTCTGCCGGATATTTTTCTCATGTTAATCAGAAATTTCAGACTGATGCGCTGCTCGATTTTCATCATAATCACGAATCCAGCAGAACACCACAAGTCGGTTACACTCAAACAAAGCTCAGATGCAAAGCAACTGATACAGAGAGACGAGTTTAGTTTTGTTCGATTTGAGAACCTTCCAGGTCAACTATATTTCACTAGCTCTCCGGTCTTATACGTTTTCCTGGAGTGCACGTAGTCTTTTTATTTAATAACCGCACCTCGTAGATTCTGACAGTCAACTACACTCCGTCGTAAATCAGGCTAGTTTAAGCACCTCAACCCCTTACCCTCGTCCTTCGCAGCTTTCTTCGCATAAAAATTTTTACAACAATTTCCCCTACCTCGTAACCGCAATCCCCTCCTCGATTTACTCCTAAAAGCTAAATTCTCCAATCGTATCCACCTTTACAAAATAATCGACAAATAGGCCAATCCACGCCAATGAAAGGGCTTAACCAGTAGCATTTACAGAAAAGAGAGTAGAACAGTTCACATTAGAAAATCGGACAGTTCATTCCGAGCAATTATATAGTTCACACCCAAGTCTTAGATAATGTACATCATTTGTCAAAATTCTATTGGAACCACTCACACAAGGTTAATATAGCGTGTCAGGTACGCGTTGCAATCTTACGAATTATCAAAAGAAAGCGTGTACACAGCAGTAACCTGAAGTTTAATTACTATTACTTGTAATTAGAAAATTATGTATGTATGTATATTTAATGAAGAATTTAGTCATAATACAAATGAGCCATTTTCGTCCAATGCTGTAATACATTGCGCATTTATATTTTCTCCCTTATTTGAACATGTGAAATGTTACGAGCTTGTTAAATGGCTGTAAGCTTTAATACACAACGAACTGCAATGCTCATTAGTTGTTGAAACCATTATTATTCACCAGGTGATTGTAGTTTACTTCCCAAATGCAACAAATGGAATTCCAGTTTTCATGAGTAGTACTTGAAACTTTGGGTAGGGATTACTCGTCGACTTTTTGTCTGTATCAGTATACTCGAAGACTTTCCCATAGTAAACAGAAATTATGCATCGATTTCGTTAATTTAAACCAGTGATGACCACGAGAGCTCCGGGCTGCCCCCACTCTAGGTCCATTCCCCATGTTTCGGACTTGCCCCCCCCCCCCCCCCCCCTTGTTCTTCCAAACCACAGCCTATATCAGGAGAATGGATCTACAGTGGGGAAAGATCGGAACTCTCGTGGCCATCACTGATTTACTCATTCAAATTTAATTTTTATTTAAGGTATCTCACAACATTTCGATTTTGGTAAAGAAAAATTAATGTGTTTACATCCTTCCGTTGTAAGCAGCCTTCTTTTGGAGTCATTATATCACGACATCGCATAAGTAACGTCGTTTTTAAGTGTAACTTTAAGCGTAAATAACTCAACAATTGCACGCATTTTTAATTATCTATACGTTAAGCATTAATTTTGGTATTCTTGTTCCATTACTTTAACAGTTCGTCAACTCGATTTTTAACCAATTTCTATTGTTTTAAGATAATTAATTTTGAGTTTACTGCAACCGATTGATATCATGAAGCTGTTTGTCAGCTAAAAAATTGTCGAGCCACTTCAGTAGGCAGTAACTGATACTTACAACAAGTTTTCTGTTACTCAAACGCCAACATGACGTTTATTCACCAATACGTTTAATTTACAAAATTCTTGGCTACAGGTGTTTGCTGAGATAGTTCAAATTTTTATTGAAAAATGCAAAACACTAGACGTCTTTGACATTCCACTACGTATACAGTCAAATCTTTTTTAGATAAAATCTAACAATATATTCGTACTCATTGAAAGCGTGTATTATAAGATTGGAATTGGCATTATTTGTGGGATGACCTGATATTTAACACGGTTGCTTGATCATCTTCTACGAGACATCGATGTCAATCACCACACCAACGTGCTGTGACTTATGTGTGATGCAATTTATAATTTTTCTATAAGATTATATTTAATGGCCGGGTGTAAGCTGCGCACCTTAAGTGAAGAGTCATGACCATCTAGAAAAGTGCAATCTGTAATATTAGGCCTCTTTTCTTTTGTTTTCGCATTGTTTCTTTACAAAGGCAGATGACAGTTTACACAACGTGTCGAACGCGTCCATCCATCTAATTTGTATCGTACAAACGGGTATAATAACAAATAAGTTACAATAAACATATTTAAGTAAGAGTCGGTTAACTCAGCAACACCGAGGTGTTTAACTCATTCCATACAGAAGAGGTCCTTCGAGGAAAAATAATGCTTTGGAAGCCCTAACACGATTTGCCCGTATGCATAACCACATAATGGACTGGTGACATGTATTTAAATACTCCACCAGTATCAGAATCCTCAACTATTCGGAGTTTACTCATAGTACTCGAACATGTATCAAATATTAAATTATTCGAAATAGTTCCAACCTTAACGAATATTGTCTTAATCGAACAATAATGTTTTAGTATTCGTATATTCGAAGTTTACTTATACCATTCGAATGCCTATAAAATATACGAACGATACATCATTCAAATAGCCTCAGTCCTACTCAAAACGTATTTGTGAGATGTTATAGATTCTATTATACTTGCCAAGTCAACTGCTATTTGATAACATACATAACATGAATATTGTAAATATGTTTGTTTCGCCTTTATTTGCCTCGACGCGACGATCTCTCGATTATTGATCGAGAATTTCGACGAACTAAAATTTTACTTTAATAAGCTTAACTACTGAGACGGTACCCATTTCGGGAATTTTGGAATGATATTCTGCAATCTGCGCGTACGGAGCCAAGTTTCGCTAACGCTTGCTCTGTACCACATTACAGTAATTGTTACACCCGTGCATTCATGATTGCACGGATACACCGTCGATTGTTCTTAATTAAAATGCGCGAACACCATTCCGCCTGATAATTTCGTTGAGTTTTCCACGTTTCGAAACGTAAGTTGCAGCTTTCCTTTGCCCTTTCATTTGCATAACCTCATTTTGTCGCAAACTTACGCCTTTCGTTTCCAGTAATTGCGTCCGGTGCAAAACTTTTCTCAACATTACAAACAACTTGATAGCATTTACGATAAAAGTGTCTATTTCATCTGCATTAACTAAAGATGTTAATTTATAAAAATGAATTAACACGTTGGCTTCCTTGGGGGTTACCGATTACCGACGCTCCAAAGTTAATTTAATTAAATAACTACTAATCCTTGTTCAATTTCATGCAGTTTTAATATTACAATAATAATGTGGGGTAACAGTTGTATAATCAATCAATTCTATATTCTTCCCAATTAGGTACTGTCATTTTTACTACGCCATTTAACGTATTATAAGAAGTGTTCAGAAAACCCTGGATAAGTAACATCGCGTCAAAAGCATTACGACTAACTTTTTAAAGCCTGAAACTTTTGAGGTAAAACATTCACTATGTGCTGGAATTTCCGACGATAGAACACGCGTTACCTGAATATTTAATATAACAATATGTGTGACGTCAGTTGTTCAGTTGTGTCACTGTTCTAAAACTGCAAAATATGTACCGAAACAAACATATTTTACAAAGGTACGCTAAGGTAATAATTCGTTCGAATACACAAGTTTATTTCGCACAATAACCAGCCATGCTCGGACCAGTACGGTGATCTGTAGCGCATGGTGACCGATTTATCGGAACGCATGTATGGGTTTCTCGTCCTGAAATGGTTAAAAGGTATTATTTTTCTGCAAAAATGATATTATCTATACCAAAGTGTGCATATCAAGGACGATGTTCGATGAAGCTTGTGTGGAATTGCATTGGCATTACCTAGAAGTATAATGCGGTTGTTTGAGAAGAGGATCAATGATTTGCTGTACGTGTTTCAACAGGAATAAAACTTGTCAGAGTTCGTATGAACGCAAACATATGGTTTTTATGCGAATGTAAACTCGCGGTGAAGAGTTAACGACCGCTATCTGGTTTTTCAAATATGTCGCTTAATAGGTATAAGAAAATGCTGTAAAACAGTTGTTATAAAACACGTCCCTTGTTAGTATGGTGTATTTTTCTAGGATATGACTGATTATGGTACCTTACACCAATGGAATCTGAATTAGGGTAATTATACGTAGGAAATCATGAGAGATAGGGACTGCATCGCGAAATTCGTCGTGACTAGACGCGACTAGCGTTTTGTGAACGTAAATAAAGTGGAAAAACGGAATGAAGTGGAGATTCACGAAAAGGTATTTTTCAAGGGGTTAAAACATGTTTATCCCCTCAATGTTGCATCTACTTACAGCTGAAAAGACACACTGTAACACTGCATAGTTAGATTTCAGTAAATTCCTGTCTATAGAAAAATATAGTATGGCAAAGTACGCCAATTTCAGGAAAAACGTAATCCTTCTGAAATGGGAATTTTGTCCCATTTTCAAAGTTCTCGCAAACGATTATAGGTGACTTATGGGAAAATTTTGATGCTTGCCATAACATAGTCCAGACATTGAAGAACCGCTGGTTAAAATTTCATGACTTTCCGAAGAAGTCGAAACTTTGAATTTAGTTCAAAGACTACTTAGAATGTAGCACCTTCTTCGGATCAATGCTTTTCCTCCATCCTGGACGAGCTCCCAAATTATAGGAATTCAAGAAAAGTAGAGACTACCTGCACCAGAAATTGAACCCTGATCTATGTATTCGTAACCGGCTACCAAGTCCACTACGCCACTGTAGGTTGCAAGCATCCCTACTTTCACTATTCCTCTTGATATTGGTCCTGGAGGTCTCGATCCCACGTATATGAAGGCAAATCCTTCACCGCATTTTGAAGTAGGTGCGATACGCAGCCTTATTGCACGTAACTATTACATTTTTTGGATCGATACCAGTTGCCAGTCATTATAACAGCAATCTTCATTGTACATAACATGTATTATTTGAAAATATAGTAGAAAAGCCAAGTCTGACGACAAATTCTAATTACTGAACTGAGGTTCGTTGAGTACACTTTTTGTTAACAAAAAGTCGTTTGAAATGGGTACATCAAAGAACTTAAGTATTGCGTTACAAAGTGCAATATGCACTTTATATTCAGATGGAAAATCAAAGCGGAAGACAGCTCTGAAGTTAACATTACTGAAGTTGATTGATCATGATACCATTAAATGGTTCGATATAAATGATACCATTGAATGGTTTCATACTGTTGGTATGAAAACATTTATTCAAACTGTTGGAATAATTTTTATTAAAGTTCTTAACATCTGAATTTTGAATGTCCTGTCGTTACAGTTCTGGTAATTTTTTATTCCATGATGGTAGGGTTAAGGGAATTTTGAGGCGAAGAAATTCCGAAGGCCGCGAAGTTAGTTGCCAACCTAATACAAAAGAGATCTTGGAGACTGAAAGTCACAGCCGGAGCGGAAGATCAGCACATTACATTCATGAGTGAAAGAAATCGTGGAGAAACAGTACACATCATACTTAACAGGTTGAGCGCCGCAGTGGAATATCCTGCAACTAGTCAGACCTGAGAAAATACCTTTTTATTAACATGTATTGTTGAATATATACATAAATATTTATTCTTTTGATAATACACTTCTTATTTTGTACTATCATTGTAACATAGATGTAACTATAACAAAATTTCGTTGAGGTAATTAGTTATTTGACAAAATTAAAATTGGTACATGGGTCACCGGTGGTACACGTTGCGATCAAAGTGTTAAGAATCTAAATCGATGTTTCTTTGCAAGTAATATGTTTCAGATATTTACCATAAAATGAACTCATTGCTAAATGCATCTTACCAAATGAAACTTATTAAAATCAACGAATGATCATAGAAAGACAATTTGAAAAACATTATGAAAGTAATTTACGTGGTACCTGTAATTCACAGTGTATAGTTATAGTTTTGTTATATGAACAAATACTTAGAATACGGTTATGTATATCTATTTGTTATGATATTTCCTAATATAGTCAGGGACAAATAGATAGCACACCATACGTATATCCTAATTTTTATTAAATTACGAACGCCACTGTAATTTTCTATTTGCATATTTTTCTAAACCATTATTAAATGTTCGTACCAAACTTAGCTTCAGATCAAGAAACGTGAGTTTTTAAGAAAAGTCAAAGGAAAAAGTGATACCATTCGTGTTAAAAAGCTTTATAATGTTTAACAAATTTAGTAGTACCATCCAATATTTAATATTTTATACAGCCTCGTTGACTTTCTCCATTGTAGTCAATACCAATCTATTGTTCTTTCTAAAGATCAAGATAATAGCGATTAAAACCATTATATTCGTATGAATTGAATTTTTCTACACCCGTAAATGTTAATCTTTCTCATATTTGTCCACAAATTCTACATGGTATCAGTCTTCTTTCTTCTTCCCTTGCGTATCCGACATTCGTCTGTATTCATACCTATTTTATATTCTTACACTTGTGTATCCTTTGAACTTACAGTACCCTCCACCTGATTATGGGCAGTATGGGCACCAAATATTTTCTATAAATTTCAGCTTTAGGAGCATATTTATAGTTTTTGTTTGTATAAAATGCAATGATGTGATTATCACTAAAAAGCTCGAAATCTCTGTTTTCCAATTTGATTAAAAGAACACAACAATTTTTAATATTTTGAGTGACCTCCGTGGCTATTGATAGTATCCTCAATCCTTGATGGCATACTTTAAATGGAGTGATCTATGCACTCCTTTACTTCCGGTGCACCATGCCACGCTTCCTGAATATTTTCTATAAGAACATCTTTAATGGAATTGGATCTTTGGTAAACTAGGTTTTTTAGAATGAACCGTACGTTTTCAATCAGGTTTAAATCGGGAGAATTAGCGGGTCAGAATAAAACAGAGATACTTTTTGTTAGCCCATAGAATTCAACAATGAGCTGATTTCACGTACTCGAAACTCATTTCATGTCGTTAGCAACATTTCAAAGAACCTGATGGTGCAAATCTTATACTTACCAAACTTGACGTAACCCGAATGTTTTGCAGAGGTTGCAGCAAACGTTTAAAATTGAGGGTGCCCATAATGGAGTGACAGGGTACTATAATACGACCGAAGTCCCATATACAGGGTTCAGCACATCAAAAGAATAAAAAAAGTTCATACAGATGTACGTCCTATTTGACTTTGTTTTCGAGTTACAGCAGAATTTTTAGTTATTCGATTTATAACACAAAGAAAATAACGTTAACAAACTTTTTTTAAGATATTTTTATAAAAATGTACTAAATAAAGGAACTAACAATTTATAACAATAAATGGGACATTTAGCAACAACATACTCAAAAATTTTCCTGTGACTTCCTTTGGCTTTGATAGAGAGGGGCAAACGCATCATAACATTATCGGTCACGGCACGCAATTCTTCCATGGTTATTTTGTTCCATTCCGCCAACAAGGATTGCTTCAACAACTCCACACTTCTGTGGGGCTTTGCACACGCTCTGGTCTCCAATATTGACCATATAAAATAATCAATCGGGATTTTTTTTTAGTTGAATTACTCCCCTCTATCGAAAGAATTATTGCGACACAAAACTCGCTATAACATGAAAAGAAAGTCAAGTTTTTTCTTCTGTTGATGTGCTGAAGCCATCCCTAAAATGATTTCCACATGTTACGGGAAACCCTGTATAAATAAATAAATATAAATGATTACACCTTAATCTCATCTGTGCGCACAACCGATTAAGCTTCGTATCTTTTACGTATATTGTATCTCTGTTAGCATTCGATATAGGTTTTGTAATTATGACGGCATGTAGCTGGCAACTGTGTTATCAGCTACGAAGCACGTACATTAGCGACGCGATGGTACAATCTTGTGATAACACTGTAGAGCTCTTGTCCCGATATTATTAACAGATTATAGAAATGGCGATGCTGTTTGAGGGTTTATGAACTTTGAAACAACAGTCATTTCCGGACAGATGCATCATATCTTAAGTGTTGTTAATGATTACTTGTAAGGATTGCCAAGTTTTAACAAGCAAGTGATTATTATTTCATACATTAAACAATTTAACGTACAAGCGCGCATTGACTGTTCATTTAACTGCTTTGAGTTTATGCAATATACAGGTTGAGTCACTCGAACTGTTACAAGTCAATACTCACATAATTAAATATAGTAATATATTGTTAAACGATTTACTTGGATTTTAGCTGTTTGAAAGGACGCATGATCTGCTTCATTCCACATTCTTCCGGGTGTAGCAGTTTTTCACATCTCAAGGTTATCTTTACTTTTCTGTAGGAAACATTATTTAGTAAAACAAAATCAAAGGTAGTTTTTCTTCTTATCTGCAGAATATGTTACCAATTCTGGCGACATCGCATACGCAAGACTTATGGACAGTTTTTTGTTGGAGTCCATAAAAAGTATTGCCTACCTAATTATCTTACTTCTTTTCTTGTTTAGCGAATTAGACATCAATAATGTGTTGCAAATATCTGAACAATAATTGACTGTTGGACCTAGTACTGTATGATTATCTTCCTTCTCTTTTCGTAAGGAGCAGATATTGTAGAAGTAGAATTCTATTTCAGAAGCAGTTATCCTCTTGAACAACCGAAGGTGATCTTGGAATCTTGAAACCTACAAATAGTAATAAATTAAGTAGTGCATTACACGGCCCTCTCCGAAATAAGTTGAAGGAATATGTTTGGAATATTCAGTAAATTAGATGTGACTTATATCAGGGCTGACGAACTTCTTTCCCAGCGGGGGAGCCGCCCTATCGGTCAGTCAGTCAGTTCCGCCACCATCTGCAGATTAGCCACAACTGCGTACAGGGTGTTTTAGTTATGTTCGCCGGGAGTGTAGAGTGTACGAGTCAAATGAGTATGGTGTTGGTTGCTTTCAAGTACGAGTCAAATGAGTAAGCTGGGGAAGGAGCCGCGTACGGATCGCGAGCCGCCAGTTCCCTAGTCCTGACTTACATAATTACTGATTGCACTATAAAGAATAAAGGATTACAATTTTTTAATTGTTCTGCAAGCAATGAACCATCTGTGTAAAAGTCCAGGAATATAGTATATCCTCTACTGAATGTAGTACGTAAAAAATTAGAAGGAATCGTTTCTTTGCAAGAGACAGCATAGGACACAGTATGGAAGACTTAGGTGTATCCATCGTGTTATTATTCTGGCCAATAATTTGTCTAGCACAGTTAATTCTTCCTTAATTATCATACAGTGCTCATACTGCCATTGTTAATTATTTTTATGCTCTCCAAATACAGTGACTCTTCCCCTTCTGTTTGTCTATATTAATTTTTGACTCAAAGGGTTTCTCTTCCACCACATGAACATTTAACGTGAAACGACAGGTCATTTTAAACGAATATGACAAACACGCGAAACACAGTACAGTAGAACCTCTATTATCCGAACACTGATCATTCGGAAACTAATCATCCTATATCAGTTATAAGCTAGAAATGGCATTAATGATACTGCACACTTAATTGTACACAACTCACTATTTTATATTTTAAAATAAAGTTATCATTTTTATGCGCAATATGGTTGCAACGTGAATCATACTGTTACTAATTATAGTTCGGATAATCGAGGTCCCACTGTATTCGAGAGAATTTGTCTGCAAAGTAAATCTGAGTCAGAAAGTCTGGGTAGACTGGACGGTATCCAATACACCGAAATCCTTTTCTGGTCCGGCGAAACTTCTTTTCCTGCAAGACGGAGCGTCGGCAAAGCGGAAAATTTTCCTCAATTTTTGTTCTCCATGCACACGAGTGAATGGCGGTTACACGCAGCGAAGCGGGACGACCTCTTCAAATATTTGTTCCATCCGGAAAGCCTTAATTCACCGGAGGAATCAATTTTTAAAAGCCACCGATAAACTCTCCGCATCAATAACAGATTTCTGGATATCCAGCGTTCGAATTAAAGTCTTCTACACTGAATTTCACTTACCGCTCCTCTCCCCGCATCTCTCAACTTTTTTGCCGATCTCAGCAATCCAGCCTCGAGCTTTTACCAAGAGTTATGGACTATTCCACTTCCGGCGACGGTACATCGTCCGCGCCTTTCAACCAATTACGCGAATTGCGCTTCGTCGCGAACGGCTTCCATTGTACGACAAGCTTGATGTTCGCGTCTCATTCTAGCCTGAATTAAAAAATGCGAGAAACTGACAGTTTCATTATAACGGAAGTAGCCGTGTCCCGAAAACTTTTAAAACGTGTAGGTACATACGCTGTTGGCTGTATACACACTATACGTGGTCTAATAATTGGTTTTATTTCATAATTAATGACAGACCATCTGGGGTAACAAATGAAGGGTAAGGGGAAAGAACAGGGTGTGTCCATTTTTATTCTGCAGTGTTCAACCTGAAATAAAAATTAAAATAATGTAAAACAATTATATTTTCGCTTCTATTTTTTCTGTCGCCTAATTAGAGTATAACTTCACGTCATGAACAATACAGTTACATTCATTGGACTTTGTTTCTTTACTGATGCAACTAAAGTATTCAAAATTGATTTCCTCAATAAAGCTGTTTTGTGACATTCCTTGTCTTTTTCCCCTTGCCATTCAAACATATTTCATCGTAAATGTAATTGTTCGAATAATTGTGAACGGTACCGTGCATACAGCATGTAATGGAACTAAGTGTTTACTTATTTACGAAAGCCTACAATACTTGAACTCATTTTAGTTCATCGTAGAATTTCAAAACCCATCTGCCCTTCCAAACAGCAGATTTTTTTCACTGTTTTACTTTTATATGTTTTTAAGCCATATATGGTAAATATTAATAAATGTTTATTGATTATAACGTTTTTAAACAGAGGGGTAAATCTACCTGTTTATGTAAGGCGAATAAACAAGTTAGGCCGGTAATGGCCACGGGAGCTCCGGCCTTTCTGGTCGGAATAGAATTGACTTAGAGAGGGGGAAGGTCGGAGCTCCCGTGGCCATTACTGAATTAGGCAATCTGGCAATTAAAGTTAGGGGGTGGATCTACCTGTTTCGCAATGAACGTGTTAAACATATATGTACCTACCGATCATGTTGATAGAATCAGGAAATGTAATTAATTAATTAATAAACCAATTAATTCGTTTAGGAAACACTTACTGTTAGTGTCACGTAATATAGTTATATTACTTATAAAGTATTGTTATATATGCTTTGATAGTTACGTAAATCAGTACACCTTGATATTCCATTCTTTTTTCTTTCACACGATGTATTTGTAAAACGTTCCATAGAATTTGTATTTTATTAAATTTTTCATTAATTTGTATCCAGAGAAAACACCTACATTTGTTTAGTTATATAAACGTTTCGTTATGAATCTTGAAAAGCCCAAAAAGTGTGCCGCATTACTTGATAATATTTACATGCAGAAATTGGTACATTGGCAATAGTTCATGTCAGAGATTTCATAAAAATTGGATATATATAAATTAACATACTCCGATTTGTACGAAAAACAAATACTTCGTTCTATTTAAGACTGGACCAGACAAGATTCGTTAAAGGGGAGAACCAGTGTAACGGCCTCCAAAAAGTCTATTTTCTGGGTATGTTTTTGGCAAATAATTTCTTTTTTCAATGATTTCAGTAATGTAGAAAATTACATGATTTGACCTACGTTTTGTGAAAGTTTCGTTAAGAAATATTATAATAGTGTTTATAGCCATAGTATCCAATGGTGTGAGCTGCTTCAACAAATCTTTATCAAACTGGAGGGTTAGACCAGAAGTAAATACCCGTCACAATGCTTTACCATTTTACAAAAATAAAAAGGAATTCACAGGAAGTATACTTGGAATAAGTTTATGTGTACTTACCAAAGTCAAATAATCAGGTCATCCCATAAATAATGCCATCCCCTATCTTATAAAACATATTTTAAATAACTGTGACTATATTATTCGATTTTATTTAATAAATATTTGACTGTGCATGTGGTAAAATGACAAAGATGTATGTACTTATATAGTTTTAAATTTTTCGACATAAATTTGAACTATCACATCGAAAACTTCAGCCAACTATTTTGTGAATTACGCGTAATTTTTGGTGAACAAATGTCATATTGGCGTTTGAGTGAAACTTATACATATCAACTACTACCTATCCAGGTGGTTCGACAATTCTTTGTTGTAGTTGCCATACAATTCAACGATACTAATCGACTGCAATAGACTTAAAATGAATTACTTTAAAAATATAGAAATTTGTTGAAAATCGAGTTGAAGAACTGTTAAAGCAGTGAAACAAGGATACCAAAATTAATGTTCAATGTTCTGATGATTAAAAATTAGTGCAATTGTTGATTTCTATACGCTTGAAGCCATATTTAATAACGATGTTACTAATGAGAGTACCTAATACTTGATTTATAACTAAATGCTGAAGAAAATACATTTGACCCAATTACTTTTCGAAACATAAGATAAATGCGTCGAAATTTGAATATCGAGCAGTGACATGAAAATTCGTTTACATGTCCGAACGACATCTACATTATTCGACATAGAACGAAACATTAATTATATAATGACACGTGATTAAATTTCTATTTGAAGTTGGTACGTGCTATTCATTAATCTCCAATTTAAAATTTCCTATGTGAAGCGGATCGTCGCAATTAACGCCATATCCCATTGTCGGGCGTGTCGTCCATTTTCCAGGTTCAATCCAGGAGAGAAACGGTGCCCTTTTAAGTGTAACCGATTCCGAAGCGGCGGACAGCTCAAAGGAACGCTATGAATTACTGGCAATCGGTGTACTTTAATACGAAATGATGTGTGTATGTAAGCTGAACCATTACTCGTGCCTAAAACACGCTCAAAGACAACCGTTGTAAGCGTGGTAACTGCAACTATTTGGCAAGCAGCGACTACCATTTGCGGATTCACCTGGATAAATTGCGGGTTAACCGAGAACAGTACTGAATGCGCCGGGTTTAATACGAACGTGATACACCGCAGACTTTGTTAAAAATTCATACGGTGTTTAATCGGCCGTTTGCCAACAAGAGTGTCGATTCACGGTTTTACATCGGGTCTATCCACTGTTTATCGATTCATGCGGTCGCTATTGTATCCGAATTTTTCCCTCCGCCGTTCGGTACATTCGTTTCCTCTGCTAATATCAGGCCATCCCGTGCTCAATGTCGTTTTCAAATATGACTCCATCAAACGTAAACAAATTAACCAATGCAGTTATTTTTAGTTTCAAAAACTCTGAATATTTATTTTGGTGTCCTTGTTCAATTACTTCAACAGTTCTTTCATTCCATCTTCAATAAATTTCAAATTTTCTAGTGTATACTCAAACGCTATAATAGGGAAAATGGGTTATTTATTTAGACGAATCTCCGTCGCTGTTAATATATAATCTTTCAATGATTTTACAATGAACGGGCCTCATTTCGGAAAAGTTCTGGGTATCTAGAATCGTCGAAGGTTGTTTTAATATCATTTTCGATTTTGAATATTTCATTATTTGAAAAATGGTTTGAATGGTCTAAACC
This sequence comes from Macropis europaea, assembly GCA_916610135.2. Classification (NCBI taxonomy): domain Eukaryota; kingdom Metazoa; phylum Arthropoda; class Insecta; order Hymenoptera; family Melittidae; genus Macropis; species Macropis europaea. The sequence continues at coordinate 19,885,726 of OU744349.1, forward strand.
TGAAGAATAAAGACGATGAGGTAATATTTCATACTGTCGAGTGGCATTGGCAGCATCATTTCATAACTTGAATTCAAATAAGATAGTCGCTCGAATCCCGGAGTAATTCATGTTTCTAGTGAAATCATGAAATAAAGTAAGCGTCAAATTTTTGGAAAACACTTTTTGGAAACAATATAGTTTCAATATGAAGCCATTATATACAAGCTTATGTAGTAATGAACAATAAGAAATAGTGTTATCAATATTTTTAATTAACAGATCTTCGACATTTCAAATGCACCAATCTAATATTTGTTATACTTACCACAGTATTCTTAGATAAGTGTCGATTGAAGTAACGCGTAACTCAGGGATTTTATGAAATAATGGTATTCGAGAATTGTTTTCTATTCTTGCATAAAGTTCGATGTCATAAGAATTAAATTTTTGTTATTTTCTGATAAAGGTCACTTCAAGGTCAACACGTTTTATTATTTATGTGCTATTATATCAAAACAAAACAAATTTAATAACCACCTGTGATGTGATCTTTCGTTATTTCAAATTGCATTTATTTTGGAACATCCTGCATATACATGGTATGTTGGAAATGATGGCTTAACAACGGACATGGACATTTTTCATATAAAACTATAACCAAAACGAGGAATAACAATGTTCTTCATAGTAATTTTAATAGTTGAATAAATGGACTCTGACAATCAGTCGTGTATTTCATGAATAATCCGATTTTCTCCCTAATTTTGCTGCATTGAACCTAAAGACTGAGATTTCTGTGACAAAGGAAGGACCCCAATTGTCCGACTTCAATTCTGACGAGTTTTTGTGAGAAGATGGTATATAGGCTCCTAATGATATGTGTAAAATATTAGGTGTAGACACTCGATAATTTTAAAGTTATAAACAATTAAAGATACGCACTTTCAAGATGTACTATGAATATGAATCGAAGTTATCGAAGTTGCACTGGCAAAGTGAAATGGTCGTTTGGCTGGTAATACGGCGGTCCTAGGATCCGAGACTCGGTCACTCCAAATATTTATTTTTCTTACAATGTTATTGCGGCAACAGCGTACATGACGCTGGATGATAATTGTCATAAACACAGCAAAAATACAAAAAGGTTTGGCACCACCAGCGCATAGGTAATAAATGCTTGTTTGCTTCATTAACACTTTTTATTTTTCATTTCATCTGGAAAAACAACTTGATTTACGTTGCAAAATATTTTTCGCTAGGAAGTTAATTTGGAGGTACACCATGCATATTTTAGTATTCTTGAATAAATCGGTGAAACTTTAAAATTATCGAGTATCTACACCTAATATTTCAGGTATATCCTTAGAAGCCGGTGTGCCATCATCTCACGAAAGCTCGTCAAAACAGAAGTCGGACAATTGGGGTCCTTCCCTTGTGGGTGTAAAATATATTCCTATAAAAATAAATTCACTAGATCCCGTCATTATTTATTTTCAAGCTTTATAGCAATGAGAAATTATGGAAATTCTTCATCGTACGACGAAAATACACTGCGAGTACTTTACCGTAGACAATTGTCGTCTGCAACGGCTGAAATCGCTTTTCATATTAAACTTACCTTGAAACAATGAACATTTTCCTCGCGTTAGTAGCCTCACGGCGTTCAGAAGTTCCTGCATTACTTCAAAGTTAATTAATGCCGTGACTTTGCCCCCATCCTCCTCTCGATTCAGAAATACGATTTCCTGATCTCGCGAGTGGATAGTTGTTGGTGTTTCTCAATTACGCTCCCGGAGCATTGCAAAGTTTATTGACAAAATAAAAATAAATTCGAGAGGGCGGGAAATTTGCTTCTGAAACAAACGAGGCATTTCAGCTCGTAGAAGTAACCCACCTTTCGGAAATCAATAATTAAAATATATGGAACGTATCTGTTTTTCTCCGTTAAAGGATAATAAAAATGAGAATTATGAAAAATGTTCAGGGTGAATCGGAAATAGATAGTCAAACCATAAAAGTACAGACTACTTCTCGTAAGGATGTTTATGAAAATAAACATTTTAAGATTTAAATATTATTTATTTTAACGTAGTTACCGAAATGAGACCATGATGAACCTATATCTTCCCCATTAAATGTAACAAAATTTATTTTTTATTTTACTTACTATGCAGAATGTGCACCTTTCACGTATTTGAATATGATATATTATATAAAAATCCGCTGTCTAATGATAAGGATTCTATGAACATTGACCCGGAAATACTTTTTTCCCAGTTACTAGACAGTGTAAAGTCAGCCGTTTTTACCTCTTCATTTTTGTTTATGTAAAATTTGTTTACTATTGTGGTAGATCAGTCAGCCATTAGTTATGATCAATCTATTAGACATCAAACCTTACAGAAGTGTAATTCAACAAAAAATTATTTTATTAGATTCAAAGACAAATTGTATTGCATTGTACTATTTCTTCTGTCAGGCGAGTGTACGGACTTATTTACAGCAGTTTATTAACAATAGTTATTTTACCACTACCAACATTTTTTGTGTTTTGTTTTTCGTTCAATGATTTTACAAGATTCAAGCTCATTCAGCAGTACACTTAAAAGTAATTTAAGTGAGCTAATGATGCAGACTTTTTACTTTTAAATTAATCTGTTTGTGCCACTGTCTTGGTGAATTAAAATATCAGAAGGTTTCATAATTAGATATTTAAGCAACACTAAGGGAAGCGAGGTCTTTAAGGTTTTACATAAAATAAAATAATAATTGTTCGCATTGTGGAAATGGAATTTCCATAAATTAATATTTGGCTTGTCAGTCCCACAAAAACTAATGATTTCCAGGTCTATGATTGTAAGAGACATTTTTATATAGTTTCCTGCATTTTATTAATCAATTAAATACTGGCGTACAGTTCTGCGGCACACTGTATATGCATGCAACTGTGCAATTTAATAATAACTGTGCAGCTCCGTCTACAAATTTGCAATTCATCTTTAATGAAAAACATTCAATAGGTTTCTATCGAGTTCACGTCTATTTATCCAGACTTTATTTCTTAACTCTTTGCGGCACAGGATTTCACATAATAAAATAGACCCATGTTGCATAGAAATTTTATTGCGTTTTAAATGAAACAAAATTGGTATATTTTTATTAATAAAGGTATCACATAATGTGCATGTTGAATGTTGCCAACACAAGTGAATACATTTGTAACATTTGTTGAAGATATTACCAACTGCTTTACGTAAATAAGACGAAATATAAACCTATGCGCATGCAGCTATTATAATATTTCGAGGTGGGACTAAAAATGTCCCACCATGCATTACGGTGTATCAAAAAGGTGGGACACTTTTAATCCCAGCGTGCCCCAAAGAGTTAATGAAGGATGCTGAGTGTATTCAAAAGAAACAACGAAAAGCAATCTGCGTTAAAGTGTACTTCATCGTTTTGTTTCTTTCAAAACAGCTGCAAATTCTTTTTGAACAACCGAGAGAGGCACAAGTTGACGCGACAACTGCATATCTCTTCTCTTTTATTTAGGTGAGTGTACCTTGAAAGGTACCGCTGCTAAAAAATTATAATTAATCGTAGGACGAAATGTCAGCGACTGTTATAATGCAAATTGCACTCGTCGCTGCACGTTTGTTCGCCATATATTTACACAGTCAAACGTTAGCGGGAAAATTATGAACACATATTTCACGGAAAATTACAACAGAGTTGCGTTTTCAGCAAAAATATTCGGAATGTCTGAAATATTTTTTAGCTCTACGCGGCGGCGAAATCTGAAGTCTGCGAGCTGTCTGTAACAATCATTATAAACAGCTCCAAATTATTTCAGGTGCATTGGTAGTCAAACTTGAATACCTGTTATTCAAAATTGGGCTGTTCAAATTGCGAAGTTACTTTCCATGCAGATATCGAGGGAATGAAAAAGATATAAGGCGGTTCAAAGAAGCTCAGTTTCCCCCAAAGCAAGGAGCTCAGTGTTCTGCTTTCCTCCAAACGCGTACACTAAAAAGCCCGTATTTGCATGCTCCTTGCATATTCTACCTTTGCTTTTAGAATCATCTAGTAGACACGAGTCTTTTCCGAGCCTTTGATTTCCGGAAAAGTGCGAAACAGCCGCCAAGTAATATAGCAAAGTAACATAGGATTGCTGAAAGAAGAAATTATAAAATTGCATTACGGCTGATTTGTTTAAGAAACGATTCCTAATTTAATACAGAACTCGTTTGAAATTGAGGCATACAACTTAACATCTAAAAAGTATAGTGACAGTGAAGCATACTTCGGCAATTATCGTTTGTAATTTCGAGAGGTAAATTACATTGTATTTCTGCCTATTATTACAAGTATGAATTATAAAGTTCGAGAGTAACGTTTCTAAAATAACATACACCGTGAGTTGCTACAATTTGGTACTTTGAATAACGACTTCACTTTTTATAGTAGATAAACTTTTGTGTTCCTGAGGTATGCTGAATTATTGAAAATGTTTTATGAAATTTACATTTTTCTAGAATGTAAAGTTAACATTTCTATATATATATCAAATATTTATTTGAATATTAAGCATTTATACATTTAACAAAACTAATAATTGAAGGTTCCTTTTGAGCATGTGGGAAGGGCGCTAGGAATATTAACATAAATCATAATGATGTTCAATTTCGTCAATATGAAGGCAAACCGCACGTTTTATCATGAAACCAGTATGTTCTCCGGATACATATAAAACAGAAATGTTATGTAAACATGTATCTACTTAGTTAAGAAATTATAATAAAAATCTGAAATACAAACTAATAAAAAATAACATCATAAGAATAGTTTCTGGATAATTTGTTACCATACTACTTCCTTTGGCAATGTCGAACCCCTTGTTAATACAAGCTTGTTTTTCAGCAAATAAATGTTTTACTGCACGAATTTTGTAACAATTCACTTTCGTTTTACTGAATGCGTGTTTTGTAGCTTGAACAACCTATTACATTTTTGTTTGAGCCTTGAACAATCAGAAATTATAAACTATAGCTCCCTGAACAAATTATCCAAGTTTGTTCAAAGTATTTTTACACAGTTTCATGTAAGAGAAAGTCTGTTATTTACTTTGCATTTTATACTCTTACTAGCATGTCCTAGACGCGGCTTCATCCGCGACTTTTCTGCATATAGAAATCAGAATATTGTTTTTTTTCCTTGCATCTTGTAGTCAGGCGAATTCTCTTTCGAGTGTGCGGGCGCCGAGGTTTGCTACATAGCGGCTGTGTGCGGACTAAGTCCCTGTGGACGGCTCGCCGGCACGCCGACAAAAGATAGGCTCATGTTTTTTATCTCGATATATTATTTATTTCGCGATAAAATATAGCCTATGACACTCCGGAAAATGTAAAAGAGGTATTGTAATAATTTCATAACAATCGGTTTAGTAGGTTTTGAGATTTTTGCGAACACACAAAGAAACTCTGTCTCTTTATTATAATAGTAAGATTATTGTTTTTTTTTTAATGAATAGCTCTGTGACAATGAATTCACACAATATTTTTCTATGTTTCCGTACATACTGGTACACTTTTGGTGGGAGAAATATGGGACACACTATGCAAGCCTCTGCTGAGACGTGCCATGGGAATGCATACACAACTGTCTGAAGTAGTTTCAGCACACCTTGTCCACCATATATTTCCCTCGAAGTGCTCAGTTACTAAAAATTTTAAAGAAACCTCTAAACAATACGTCCACTGCGAAACTAACATCCCGTCACACGCTAGCTGCGCATAAATTTGTCATTCTCACTACGTTTAACATTGTACCGTCTATAAAACTTTTATTCCTTGAAGTTTCCACTCCCAGTCTGCAGGTGCATTGTAACTGTCTAAAATGTGCACGTGGTATACATAGCACAACACTCTGTATTTTCAGTAACACTTCTGAAACCACTGGAATTCTAAAATATCGAAATCATTTCTGTCACTTTTTAATTCGAAACAGTGTTCTTTCTTTTCGCGTTTCTTTTTTTCCACTGCTAAAACAATAGGACTCATACTTCATCGTTTTTAGATATGTTTAAGAAAACGAGTAATCTAGAACATATCAACAACCATGGTGTGCAAATAAAGGCTTCACACGAGAAATTATTGTTACTATTTATCGCTGCAGATCAGATCACTACAATCTTACCGCATCTTTGTCACGTGTAGGAATAATAAATGAAGCAAAATGTAGCTGTCACTTTCCGAAACAAACTTTAACCCACATAATTTGGCAATGCCCTTTATTCAGTACTCAACGAATGAAATTACTAGAAAAATTAAAGAAATGTAAACTGAGTCCACCATGGAATATGAGAAACCTACTTAACGAACCAAATATCGAAGCATGCACGCACATATACTGCTTCTTAATGAAATGTAATTTACAACTCTAAACATGTAAAAGCCACTTCGAAGTTTCAGAATCTTATGGATATCACAATTTTGTAACAAACTCATATAAAGCTGTTTAACTCTGCACTGAGAGTTTCTTTTCAGCTTAAATAGAACAAACAATATGTCAACCTCCCCATTTTCTTACTGACGATGATACTAGGCAATGGAGAAAATTAAATCCAATTTGTTCTCATTGGCGGTGATGAAGATAACTACATCTATATTCAGAAATAAATAAATAATGCAGAAAGTAGTGATGTCTGTTACTCCACTTGCAAGATGTTTTGTACTTTAATCTGATGCTTTCATATGAGAGGACTGTATTCAAAATTGCCCCAAAAAATATTTTAAAAATGTAACGAATCTTAATGCATTAATTCAGTGATGACCACCGGAGCTGCGACCTTTCCCCACTCTAGGTCGAAGTTCGAGAGGTTGAGGTATGAATGAAGAGTGTTTGGGTCTGGAGGTTAATGTGTGATTGAGTAAAAGGATCGTAAAGCGAACGTGACCAAGTGAACTTTAGGAGTAGATGTATAGTTTACGGTAAGAAAACGAAAAAGCGATTAAGGGTGAACATATGTCAGAGCGAATAAAAAGTGTGTCAGTTGTTTCAAAGTTGCAAGAGCGCAAAGTTAAGAGTCAGAGAAACAGTTTTGCTTCAGAATTATCCAATTTTGTTATTTTATATTTAAATATACAGGTTGTTTCCGATCTGGTGGTACAACCGCAAAGGGGGTGAATCTACATAGAAAAATAAATCGAAGAAGCAGAGTGACGTTTTTTCGTACGAGGCTTTATTTCCGAATAAATCGATATTGAAGACTGGTTCAGTACACGTACACTTGACTATGTTGTAGACTAGTTTTTGTTGCGTTCGTATTCATGAACATTACCAATGTCATGGCTTGTTACCGTTTCCGACTCAGACTATCAGTCTCTGTCATTCTGTCAATTTGGTTACATACAGTAATTGAGAGAATACCGACATGATCCTCGCGGTAGGTATATACTACAGACAGTAGGCATGAGTGTGTAAGTGTGTAAGTGTATGCGAACTCCAGGAATTTTCAACACCAATTTATTCTGAAATAAAATCTCGTACGAAAAAATGTCACTGTACATTTTCGACTTATTCTTTCATGTGGATTCACCCCCTTTCCGGTTGTAGCACCAGATCGGAAACACCCTGTATATGTACAGTCAAAATTTCAATTTTCTAACTATAACGCTATGTCATCAATGGCAGATTGTTCTTGGCGACCCAAATTATAACTATATACGTAAAACACCAATTTACATGTTGCAATTGATTTATTACTACTGTGAAAGTGATATAATTCTCGTGGGTGACGAGCGATTTAGGACCGAGCGAATATTCTTTTACCGAAAAACATCCCCGTACTCCTATGGTCAGGCAATTTACCCGACTTGAATGCCATCGAAAGTGTCTGAAGCCTACTCAAATCACTCGTCTATTCATCACCGGTGACCACATTACAGGATTTAAAAACAAAATTATAGATATTTTGCAAAATAATGAAGACATAAAGGATATGATATGGCAGTGAACTCGGAGCATGCCAGAAAGAATACGAGCTGTAACTAAGGCAAGGAGGAAACACAAAATATTAACATGTATGTGTGTAACGCCTTAATAGTTAATAAACTTTGTTATTAAACTTTGATCAGATCTTTCAATTTTACTAAAAACGGAAAAAATGTTGAAAATTATGAGTGGTCCTAATTCGATGGCCCGGAGCTGTACATATAGTTCAATTAGGATGCCATTAATCATTCACCTTGTGCTCCATACTCGATCTGCTATCCACACAATTCATATCCGACTAACATTGTGTTTATCCTGAATAAGTCCTACAATATTTGTCTAATATTTCGTTGTTTACTGTTTCATCGCTGTTGAAGAAGGTCTCATAAATAATCCCCCCATCTCTCTGTTTGATCCTCCGGGCGTATTCGAATTCACGGTTGCCTGAAGTCCACAAACTGATGTCGGAACGCGCATGTGTTCCTTGTGTACGGGGTGTAGAAAATAAACAAGGAACAATACGACGTCTCCAGCATCAAAGTGCGCCCTCTGCCCCGACTAATGTAAGGCTCTCCTGTCGAGCGTGTTAGAGCTTTCCGAAGAGAATTTTCACGCATTTCAACGGTCATCCGTGTGTGTGTACGTGCACACACGGTTGTGCACTTCGTGTCGGCGTTTTGCATACCGCGAATGTGTGCGATAAGATGAAATGCAATTCCAGCCAGCTGTTAGCCCCTCTCGAGATGTTATGGAACGTCGTTTTTGGATTCAGTCGAACGGGTGAAATGCAAAGCGATGAAAGCGATGGTTTTCATAGAACATTTGGGAGTACGCCGGTGGCACTGCATGAGAATTTGAAAGCAAAGAGGCTTAAACGAAATCGCGATCGACGTTCCCGTTCAGCCGGTGCGAATAAAAAACTAATTGCGCATCTGCCTTTTTTTATATGAGTTTGAAGCGATTGCGTATGAATTCAGAAGTCAGCTTCTTGATATAAACGTTATATTCTATTTTTATTTTGGAATAGGTGAACAAAATTACGCTTTCGATGACACTTCATTAAAGACACCTGTTCGTTAACAGGTTCACTGTCACAGTAAAAAAACTCTGTATATGGTTTGGCACATGAAAATGAGTTTTTATAAGTTCATAACGTTAAAAATATGAACATTGAATTATCTTCTGATATAGAGGAAAGTATTCCATTATCGCATAGGTTCCTAATATGGCACACTGGACTTCTACCAAAACCATAATACTTATAGAAGCAAACCATAAAGTAATTACATCTTAGAGTAGATTTCTGTCTAAAAAGCAAACAACAATGCCTCTTTGAACGCCGCATGGCCCTTAGTCTCAATTGTAAATTTACATATTTTTCAAGTTTTGTGCATGTGCTACAGAAAATCGTGTTTTGCCCAGAAGTAGGTATAAATTTTCGATTTTACCATATCAGCCGCAATGTAACGGGCTTAGATTATTGTTTGTACAAATAGCATTTTAATTTTTCAATGTTAAAAGTTGATGCCTATTTTTATAACCTACGAGTACAAAGTTTCTTAACATCGCATACCAACCGCACCATAATTTCGTACTGTGCGATATTGGGACATGCCCTTTGCCTAATTCGGTTAACTATTTTTCCTTATAGAAATTCATAGTTCTACTAGCAATAGTGGCGATGCAAATTTGAAACTAGATAATGATACCAATATGGACTATAATGACGATAACGATGCAGATTGCATGTTTTGTGTAGGTCTTTTGTCAGAAGGCCAAATGGGCGAAAAGTGGATCAGGTCTACTATGTGCTATAAGTGGAAACATGTAATATGTGCAACTGCGGTAAAACGAATGTTTATGCTTGTGATTTTCATTTGGTAGGATAATTTAGAAGAATAGTATTAAGTGACGTAATATTGACTATCGTATGCATTTCCTAATATCGCATAGGCAATATTAGACATCAATTTTTGGACTTACCGAAAAGAACAAAAAATACTAATACAGTCGGACCTCGGTAACTCGAACCTCAAGGGAAGAGCTAAAAACTTCGAGTTATAGAGGTTTCGACTTATCGAAATTTTTGAGTAAAAGAGATTTAACAAACGAAAATTCGATATACAGAAGCTTTGTACGAAGGCTAATAATTTTCCAATTGTAACGGCTTAAAGAAAGAAAAATTCAATTTTTGAACGTGAATTATTTATTATATAAATAAATAAACGTAGTCATAAAACGAATACTGGGTTATTATACTTGTTACATATTAAAAAAGTCTGTAATTTTGCTTTGTGTTAATGTATTAATACATTGTTGATCGATAGCATTTTTAAGTGTGATCAAGGCAGAGAATACGTTTTCCTCGATATTATTGCATCTTTCTATAAAAGTTCGTAGAACGTTCACTGCTATTCTGGCCTGATTTGCTGATACCGGTGGTTCGATTACAACGGGCTCCTCGTCATCCAGGTCCTCATCGTCTATTGCAACTTGGGTGGTAAATTAAATAATTTCCGAATCAGTTAATGATCCGTTAACAAAAACTTCGTCGTCACAGTGTACAAAATCTTCAAACGTTATGTTTTCGATGTTGTAATGTAACAAAACTTGATTCCATTCGGCTTCTATATTACGACTTGCAACAGGCCCCGATTGTTCTTCAAAATTTTCTTCTATTTGCCAAGAAAACCCACAAGTTTTAAAACAGTTGACTATTGTCTGGTGTGTTACATTTCCCCATGACTTATCTGCTATTCTCATTGCTTGTAAAATTGTGATGGAGGTGCTTTTCCCTTCTTCTATATCTGATAAGATTTTTTTTACAACTTCTTTTCTATACAAAGTTTTAAAATTTTTTATAATTCCTTGGTCTAGAGGTTGTAATTTCGAAGTAGTGTTCGGTGGTAAAAATTGTACTTTGACTGATTGAAGCGACGGGGTATTGTTGTGTGCCGTACAATTGTCTATGAATAAACTAATTTTTCGCTTTTCTTTTTTCATTTTTTTATCCAGCTGAATTAACCAGTCCGCAAACAATTCGGCGGTCATCCATGCTTTTTTATTGCTCGCATAATCTAAAGGCAATGATTTACAGTCTGCAAAGCATCGCGGTTTTTTCGATTTTCCAACTTTCGGAAAACAATATTATGCCTCTTTTTAAATTTCTCTAGCCACCCATTGCTAGCCCTAAAGTTGCTATGGTCCAGTGATTTGGCAAAAAACTCAGCTTTTTCTTGCATAATTAGTCCTCCTATGCTAACATTTGCGTCTCTGCCCTGTTTAAACCATTTTATTAAACATTCCTCGATATCAGGAAATCATGCAGTTTTTCTCCCTTTACGATGCAAATTGTCACAAGAAATTGTACTTTTCTGCATAATTTCATCTGCATTTTTCAAAATCGTCGAAAGAGTGCTCGTAGGAATCCCGAATTCCGTAGCGATATTCTTTTTCAGTTTTGATCCACTTCTCACTGCTTCAATTACATTCACCTTTTCAGAAAGTGTTAGTGTGTTAAGCTTCCTCTTAGAACTCATTTTATTCAACGTAAACACAAAAGTTAAAGACACGGGAGATGATGACAATTGTGCGTTCGACTGACAAAAAACGATTAGCATACATGGATATGCACGTGGTCGAAGGGCGAAGAAGTAGGGATACGGCTTGTGTCATCTTATGTTATTTGAGGCAATCCTAACGGATGAAAGAAAGGAGACAATATCGAATGATTTGTTTCTGACATCTTGTTACACATAGCTATAAACTTCGAGTTGCAGAGGCAGCGGCGATAGAAATTCGACTTATAGAGGTAAACTTCGACTTGTAGAGGTCTGGCTATTCTAACTTCGAGTTACAGAGGTAAAATAATGCATCTGGACATGTGGCAAATAATTCGAGTTAAAGTAAGTTTTATTTCGACTTATAGAGGTTTTCGCAGCGGAGCGGAAGGGAATGAACAAAATTGTAGTCTTATAGAGGGTTTCGAGTTATAGAGGTTCGAGTTATCGAGGTTCGACTGTATAAGAATTTTTCTACATTTATGTAACACTATTTTCTTTCTATAAACACAATATCAGTGAACATATTTCCCTGTATCTTCATATAATAGAAAAATATCTAACCCAATTTTCCAGTAAACTGCAAGATGTCATAGTCACTACTTTTCAATTCACATCATCATTGTAGCATTCATTTTAATTGAAATACAAAGAATATTATCATTTATTTAGAATACTCGAAGTTCATGCAAGTGGTGGATACGACACGCGGCACGGAACGTTCCAATTGCATACGACACTCTGTGTGTTTAACACATGAGCGGTTATGAGCTTTCTTAAAGAAATTAATTTGATGTGCGCCAGGTATGCCACGCCAAGTTCGTTGGCAGGGAAGATCTCTCAACCTGGCGTCGTGCAGAATTCACCATGTCACGGTTCTGTCGTATTGCACGTGGAACGCACATAGATGGAAACTGATGTGTGGTATCGCGTACGTACATTTGCCCGTTCGTGACTTCTACAGGAGGTTCCCATTGCGAATATAGAAACTGCATATTTGAAGGGGCTACGGAGAGAGATAAAATGTCAGCCGAAAAAGCAAGACGTTTCGTAAAGGACACGACATCTTGTATCAACGAGAAAACTTTGACGACAAAGCATGAATCTCGAAGTCGCAACATTCTTCTCGTTATCGTTCCACGTAAATATTATACGCTGTTTTTCAAGTAAAAACTTGACGCGCTGTAGACATACCGTTTTTCGGGGCGAACGTACGCTAGAGGAAAGTTTTCAGTGCACCTGGCGTCAGTCTGTTTGTTCGGTAAAAGCGCTTTCCCTTTGATTTCTCACCGAGGAATTCATCCTTGCGCCTTCGTTTGCATTTCCTCGAGTAATACTTTTCAAATCGCATTTCCCCTAGAATTCTGTGCTGTTTAAAATCTCAACGTTAAAACATTACAATTACGGATGAAATTAAATTGAAGTTTGTACTTCACGACATCATTAACTGAAGCTTTTATTCCATCCATTCAGAGCTCTCCTAACGTGTTCCGTGCCACGTGGATCGTATGCGCCCCACGCATCAAATTCGATAAAAATGGTAACATTCATTATATTTCAATTAAAGTGAGGCCTACGATAACAGAACAAAATAAAAAGTATATCACCAGATAACTTAATGTTTGTATTTTTAACGTTATGTATTCATAAGAACTTATGTTGGCGTGTCTGACTAGATATGGATTTTTAAATTGAGACACGGAACATGTTAACCCTTGTGCGTCGGTTGTTCACACCAGGTTGACCGCAAGCAGAAATTCGACATTTAAAATTTTGCACTCGGAAAATTTTTCAATAGTTTATAAAATATTCGATACTACAATTTTATAAAATTGACCAAAATAGGACAAAAGGGGCCACCATTCTGATCCTGATATTTATGTTTTAACTCAGGACATAGGTCCGCGTTTATGGACCGGTAAAAATTGATCATTAGTTGCTGGTCAGGTCGAAATAAATGTGAGCGTTAAGGGGTTAAATGTATGCGCGATAACAAGTCCATATTTCCCTATGTCCGACCAGGTGCGGAATTTTTCACTGCTAGAGAACGTATAAAATGAAGCATATCGCTCAAAATGTCTAATATTTTCCTTGTTTTTCACCTTCACGCATTCTTCATAATTTCTGCGTGTGCGTTAATCACATCAAATTAACTGATGCTGAGGAAGCAACGGTACCATGTCTCCGCGCTAAATACCCATGTATTCCAAATAGCAGCCCTTTGACCGAGATCCTGCGCCATAATGCCTTGCTTATTTTCGCAAGGATTACATCAAGGCTGTCCTTTGCCGAATATCCGATTCCAGATAAACGATGATGTGAGTGTAGCAACGTACACGTAGACACGAAACTCCGATAGCGTGAGTATCGTTCAAGAATTCACGCTACGTTGGCTTTAATCCCAGCGCAATTAGCGGCAGGATTCGCTTTCGCACGTATTGCTAGAACGATTCAACCGTGCTGCTCTATCACCAGTATTAACAGTTAAACGTTGGTCACAGGTGTTGCGATTTCGAGAAAAGACAAGAAGCGATCGTACGATGCTAGAATAAACGGGACTGCAATAAATCGGCGGAATAAAGAGCACGGTGTTTCCGTTCCCAGACTAAATTGAATCTTTCCAGGCGGTATCAGTTTGCCACTCGAATAAATATGCGGTTCGTTGGGCACGCGATATGTCCCTGGAAAACTTAATTATATGTTCTTCTTGTTCCTTTCGGATGTGACCCAACATGGACTGTTGTGGTCGTTCGAAGCATTTTTACAGTTTTGGGAGGGTTTCGAAGCACCATGCGTCAGCAGTTTACAATACTGTGTCTTGTAAAAATATTAAAACGTACGTGTACGTTTAGTTTCTTTCTCTAATTCAATGGCTAAAGACAAAAATATGACATCTAACGGCCATGTGTGTGTGTATATTATTTTTCGTACAGACCTTTAATTTTTGTTAAGTCTTTATTCCTTATTTTGTAAATATGAATTTATGCTGAGTAAATATTACTTTTCCTTGCATCAACAAATTTGTCCCTGAAGAGGTTAATGCAAGTTTGTAGCGCGTATTATACCCTTCGACTTTTGTTTCAAACATTTTCCTCTATCTCTCGTACTTGAGAAGTTATACGCGAAAAAGTGGGAGTGCCTGTTTGATCTTGAGGTTAGTTTTCACACCCTTAAAGGGCGATTGGATAAGAATGAGACGTACCGTTATTCTTGTTTTGAATCACACTATAAACGCACAAAGTTTATTTCTAATCAGGGTGTAAGAGTTTACGGGGTTCCCTTGTAAGCTAATAGTATACAGGATGCACCAATGAAAATTATTACCTTAAATATCTTCTAAACTGTGGAAGTTAAAGAAAAAATTGCTAAATAAAAGTTGCACGATAAGGAGGCCATCATACGGCGTTAACCATTTCTTTCCAGGTGAAGTTGTTTTGGACTTCTGAATGTCATCTTTGTTTTCTTAAATGGAATAATACATTTTTTTAGTTACCTTCTAATAAAGCATTTTAAAGCACGTGCAATGACCTATGGTTCAAAAGCATTTAAGGTCACATTAGGTGTTTTTTTACAGATATAATTTTGACTTTTTGGCTTCATAGTCCATATCGAGACAAATTAGTAGCCTACAGTATCATGGCCTCCAAATGGAATAAATAAATAACAGATACTCAAAATACCAGAACAGTAGGTGGAGAGTCCACTATCGGATATAATAGGAACACAAAACATTTCGCAGAATCGATCCAAAGGCGCCAAAACGTGAAATCTGTCATAAAAGCATACAAAAAGATCATCAATTCGAAAAATAGTAACGTATTATGTGAGAAAAGTACATATATTAGAAATGAAAATTGACAATTTTGTAATACGAATGTTTGTACCACATCTATCCAAATTATTTCGATAATAGACTTTCTATGTATATCAGCAACGATTGCACCATTTCAGCAACAAAATTTTCTGTTCATACTGCATGAGTGTCTGAAAGAAACTTCGTTAATACGACTGAACGACCGTCTCGATGCAATGGGAATAATTGAAAAAGCACAGAATCGACGAAATCGAGGAAAAAGCTTCCCGATGACCTTAAAATGACTGGGTGGAATCGTTCCTTCGTGTTATCGTCGCAACAATGGTATTGCGACCAAATCGTTGTCGTTTCTTTTCAACGGCTTTGTTCCAACGAAATGGATCCGCCATTTCTGACGGTACATTACTTTAATTAGAAGGACCGAGGGTCTTGGGTCACTCAACGACATTGTTCTGCAGGATTTCAACGTGCATAAAGGATAAATACCGGAATGGAATCAGAAAAATGTGTTTCAACGAAATGCTTCTGCGACTGGCGATTCACTCGAAATGAAACGCATTAATAGATACGTTTTACGCGATGGAAATTAATTCTCGCGAGCTCGCGTCGAATTCATTCCAGGTTGACGCGAATTTTTAACACTCTCGAAAATATCACGGACGTTCAGCGTTATTTCTGATGCTATTAGCGTAATTGGCCACGCAGATCGAATAATTCAGCCGAAAAAGAATTAAAGCGAATTAAAAAGGAATTAAGTTCTATTAACATTTAATCTGTTAGCTGTGTAGCTCTATTTTAAAAGTGTGTACTTACGTTGTGTCGCAAAAATGATGAGATGACGAATATACTCGTCAAACATAGAGTATACGCAGCTGCTGTAAAATTGAATTAAATTATAACGAAATGGCACTTGGTTATTTTGAAAAATGAATAATTTATTGCTCAAATTCATTGATATTATTGACAAAACTTAAACATTCATTATTAAAAAAAACAAGGAAAATCAAATACATGGAACATTTTTTTTCTTTTTTTTTCTTATTTCGTTTTTGTCTCAAAATATTCTAGAATGTCTGAAATTTACGAATATGTTTTAGTTTTCATTAAAATTTTAATGTAATTGACTAATGGTAATTACTTTTTTCGCATGACGAGTATACTCCTTAAAACACAAAAAATTGCCATTTCTTCATGACGAGTATACTCGTCATACACAGCGGACAGGTTCAATGACGGAACTATTCTGCTCCATTACGAAATACCAAAATGCTTGACGGCTTTCAACATAATCTTGAAGAACATGCAGTCTGTATTGATGCCTAAGAAAAACTTACGAAATGGCTGCATAAAAATTGAATCGTTTATTATTGAAAGAGCGTATGTCTTTATTTTGGAAAATTAAGTTAGAATGTTGGTAGCTTCTTTTGCTGTTATATCTGCTATTGTATTGCCAGTTAAACTATCATGTGATGCGACCCATACGAGGATTATGTTTATTCCTTTTCTGCTTGCTTCGGAATGGGTTTCCAAAATGTCAAGTATCCTACCATCAGTAGATGTTCTATTGTTGATTTTGGAGATTGAATTTATTGATTCGGAGAAAATTAAATAGTTTTTATTGTGTTCCTTAGATATTAGTTTCATGAAAATATACTAATAAATGAAATTAAATGAAATTTTTATTAAAGTTCTCTCATTGTAAGGATACATTCTACATATATCTGTTAACACTAATTTGCGAATTATGGTTAATGTTAACATTCGCTAGTTATTGTCAACATTAACTGAATCAAGCCGTTAAAGTACGAATAAAGTATTATCATCACTCCAACCCAACCCAACACAACCACGTATTCTCTCTTTTTGATAGTAAAAGTGTTTTTAATCATGAAAATAAGATTTGACTTGTTAATAGCAAATTATTTCCCTAAAATACACGTTAACTAAAAATTGTTGGATAAAGTTTGACTTTCATTTGAAACACATAAAAGTTACCTACGGAGTACGTACCTTTTATGTTGTTTATATATTTGAGGGATATAATTTGCTATCAACAAGTTAGATCTTATTTATTATTATAAAAAACACTTTTACTGTAAAAAAAAGAGAAAATACATGGTTGGGTTGGGTTGGAGTGAAAATAATACTTTATTCCTACATTAACGGCCTGATTCAGTTAATGTTAACAATAACTAGGGAATGTTAAATTTAACGACATTCGAACATTAGCGTTAACATATCCACTGTATTCTCAAATAACGGATACCTTCTACTCGTATCTCACAGAACGCTTCTGAAAGCTGTAGATCATCCAACTTTACATAAACAGCTTTCATCGTCGCTAATTGAGATATTGCTTTTCAGATCGTCCAATTTTGCTCACACTTAGGCAGCAAAAAATGGGATGAAACATTTCCTTAGGAAAACGTTAGTTCCCTTGGAGTCTGGTAGTAAAATTCATGGGCTAAACAAACAAAAGGAAACAATATGAATAACTCAAGTTAAAACAGCAATTTAAGCAGAATGTGCGCTTTACCCATTTCTTTTAGAGCTGGTCACCAGTGAAACAGTTCTTGCGTAAATTTAAACATACATACATGTTGCACGTTTATGTATGCATGCACATTTATTTACGTGTGCATACATGCAGCACAGCAGTATCTATTCATGGCAAACTACCCGTGAAACACACAGCATGCGAACAGCACCTGAAATCGGACCGACAACGTTTCCAAGAGACGTTTGCTAAGACGTGCCTTTTTCCTCTTTTTTTCAATTAAGGAACATCTCAGCGGCCTGTATTCAATTGCATTATTAATTCGACTAACCCGCTTTTCGAGGTAGTTCATTTTCGCTTATTTCTTATAGAGGTCTCACAACGACTGAAAACATTAGTAGGAAGGAAATAACTGCTATTTTTGTTATGAGAATCCTGATAGTTTTATGAACAACAAAAATAGATAAAATGACTACTTAACCCGAGAGAGGTGACTTTGTGCGAATTTCTCTAACGTTTGTTGAGAATGCTTCATACCTGTATTACTTCTAATAAAATCAATTCCCTAAAAAGTCTTTCTTTAGGTTCTCAATAACATGTATATATTTGACAGTAAAACAGCAAAGGAGAAGAAAAGTAAACAAAAGTCGCAATGTGAGAGAAATTCTCACGGGATACCTCTAGCACGACGTAAATGAACGACACTTCTGTCGGGTTAATAGTGTGCAAATATTAGTCGTGTTTGTTACTTATAATTAGAACGCATTCCTCTTAATTGCTTGAATAAATTCTTACTTGTAGTAAAAGCTTGGAAAACTCTGTATGCTTATATAAAAAGGGGACGTAGTGCATTTACATGTCACGTTTTAAATTAGAAAACTGTTGTAGCAAGATTATATCTGGGTCAAATGCACTGAAACAGAAATGTTTAGTTTGTTGGATTCATAATACTTAGTTGCGTACATTATCTTTTGTAATATTATATATAAACAAATATTTTAAATGGTTCTCGACAAAGTTCACAGTGGTTTGACAAGAAAATTTTAGATTGAACTATTGATGAATATATAATACATCTTTCAAAAGCACTCATTAGTTGAAGTAAATTTATAAAGTTAGAACAAAGTGCCGAAAATAATAAGTAATCCCAAATGTAAGTAAGCGGAGAAAAAGGAGTATTTATTTTTAGATATTTTGTAGTTAATATAAAGCAGATCTTCAGGAGACGTTTCTACGTAGTAGAAACTTCATTTAAATTTTTGTTACATTTTTAATTACTCTTCTCAGAAAATTATACTTGAATCTTTGCATTTCTTTAATTATTTAGTTAAATTATGCTTGTATCATTAATACATTTACTAATGAATTATTTTTAACAGAGTTGATGGACTTTATATAAAATTTTGAGCGAAACTGTAAATTTCTCACAGAATAAATTATGCACATTTATTTGACGTTAAATGCAACCCAGTTCTCTATTTTGCGCAATTTTAATGATCTGCTTTTTGCTTTCCATATTTTCTACGGGAAACGCATTTCATATTTTTTATAAAAATGTATCATTTACATTTGCTGTTCATGCGGACGATTAGTCATACGCGGACACGATCTTTTTAAAGTATTTGCGGCAATTCAAATCAAGTAATGCTAATTTTTCACTTGATACATTTATTCTGAACTGTTACAAAAATGTTCTGAATATATCTTCTTTTTCAGAAAAAATTAATAGTAAATGTACAGAAGTTTATTAAATGTTTATTAAAAGTTTATTAAAAGTTTATTATATACCTTTACTATATTTAGAAACTACATTTGTATGCAAATAGGAACAAGTAGAGTCAACCCATTCGTGGCCAGACACACCAAGCTGATTGTAAGCTAAGTGCACGCGTACTAAATAAAACTTTGAAATCGGTTCTATTGAAAACAAAGCCTTGTATTAAGAAATGTATTTTGACAGTTCTATTTTTGCACTAGGCGCATCTTACATAAGATAGCTGTCATTTCAGAAAATTCCTATCCAGGTTTTTGCCAGCTCAATAGCGATTCCTTTATATATTTTATGTATTATGTATGTTTTTGAATTCACTTTCATACGAGACTCGAATCATATCCTAATTGAAGCCTTTGTACAATTGGAAGAAATGCGGCTCTAGTTTGGAAATTTTAACATACAATTGGTCGTTTGGCAGTAGATGAAAACTTGGATTGTCTGGCCATCACTTTAACCACAATTTCCAATTTCTCTCCTAACAAAATCATTCATGATATTTTGCAATCTTTCCAAAAGATCTGCAGTTTCCCCTCGTATAATTTCTCCGACATTTACATCGCAAACCCAGGGCAAGCTGTTTTTCCAGCGCAACAAGTTCCTAACCTCGAGGCATTTTAACAATACAGTAGAAATGCAAACAATAACAAGAGGAAATAAATATTTCCTAAAGGAAAGTATGCAAGCGCTATAACGTAGAATGTGCTACATTAACCATTATGTAAATATAGCGCCCATATATGTCGAACGTACAATATTTATTCACAACAATTAAGAATAGTTTTATGGCAAGGTCTTTGGTTTTCCCAGGGACACAAGATTTATTACAATACCTTATGCATCGGTTGCAGGGTACCTCAAGAATCATAAAATATAATTACGGTACACGACGACTCTCTTTAACACTTCGAACGCCACACTGTATCAGCTGAAAATGACAAATTTTCTAAATTCTTATTGGAAATAAACATAACTTCAAATGATAGCGTTTTCAACAAATGATATTAGTAACTTTCATAATTTTGTACTGGTTCTATTAGTCTTTATTTGATACATTTATTAACATTTTGTATGATCTAATAAATAGAAATTGAGTTTAATTGTTACCCACATATGGGTGACATAGCAGTCGAAGTGTTAAGCAGAGTATTTAGCAAAAGTTATTTTGAACCTGAGTAACTCATAAAATCGTTCAAAGTAATACGACATTTCAAAATTCTGTATTAGCAATCAGACTTTACATAATGATTTCGGAATTCCATACGTTAATGATGTGATCAAGATATCAACCAGAAAAATCAGAGACCGCATCACAAACCACAACAATCAGCTAATCGCCGATCTATAGGACCAGCAATTAGTGAACAGAAGACTGAAAAGACAATGGTCAGAATATCTCATCGAGTGAATACTGGAGACCCATCAGTGAATGGTGCCCAACTGATGTAATTTTCCAACCATATCATACCATTTCCTTATTACTCTGTAGATAATTTGAGTAGATTGTAAATTCGCAATAAAAAAAGAAATTGTTAAATTCCTTCACTCTACATTTCTTCAGGGTATTGTTATTTGAGGCAAGGTTGCAATGTCTGTAACAAATTGCATTTCAAATACAACTCGAAAATTTGTAGTCAGCTGCACTTGATGGAAGGAAGAAAAGTAATTATGGAAATGCTTGATCAACTTCATAAGTCACTGTATAATTATTCACACTACTGTGAATCACCGCACCTGACCGAGTGTGGCATACATGGTAAAATCTCTCTTATCGCGGGGATTTCGTAATTCGCGACTAAATCGACCACCCAACCGTCTCGTTATCCGTGTCTGCAGAATTAACGAACTTGAGGGATCTTTCACGTTTGAATGCATTTAATCGGGGGGCACGGGGGTGTTCGCAGTGTGTAGCCGGGAATAGGGTGCCGTCAAATGAACAATTCAAGCGACATACGGCATGTCCTGGGTTCCGAGCCACCCCGAAACCCATCGGCCCGTAATCTAGCCCCAACCAAGTTGCACAACTTACCCCACACGCCAGGGCAATCTCCTTCACCGCATAACCCGATAATTCTAATTATCCTAACAAGATCAATAATTTCTGTCGGCCCTGGCGCACGCTGCTCCGACGCGTAATCGTCCTGCGAGATTTCTATCGACGCCTAACAGGTTACATACACCACCGCTCAAAAGTTTCAGCACGGTGTGACAACTACACCTCCGTCCAAAAGTATTAGGACATTTATTAAATTTGAAATAAATGTGAATAAGGTTATGAAATCATTGGAGAATTCGAACAGATATTAATAGCCTGCGGATGTTTATGCAAATATACGTTTTTAAACTCCCATATTCCCTATGCTAATGCAGTTGCATAAATGAAACTTTAATAGAACTACATTTGCTCTCTGAAGTGTTTGAAATACGTGATTATCATTTTGCTATGTTATTAACTGTCCATCATTCATCATTAGATTGCATAAACATCTGCAGTCTAGATATTAATCTTTCCATACTTCAACCATAAAGGAAATGTACATTCAATACTGCATCATAAACATCACCATGGAAATTAATTACTCCTCGCTCCTTCGTTATAGTTTCCATCAACTTTGACATTATAATTGTGAGTTTCTGAACGAGCTTCTCGTTTTCCTTAATATTATATGTTGTCCCACTTCACTTGCAAGTGGCTCCGCAAAGCAGATGTGAAATATTTTTTGCAAATTTTGAAATGACACAGGCAAAGTATCGTATGTCTTTAACATAAATGGCGAATGTCCTAAAACTTATGGACGGCAATGTATATCAGTCAACGTGTTAAATAACTGTAATACATTGTATAATCGTATTGTTTATGTCTATATGTACATATAAGTCAAAAAGCATCTACTTCCAATGATTGTTAGCGACTATACTACATTATTCACATCAAAATTACTATTTAGATTTACATATACACTAATTTAACAAATAAGTTCTCTCATTTAAAAAGATGTAACAGGTTTATCATATTTTTGACACTTTTAAAATTGTCCTTTAAGTTAGATTCTAGTTTGTAATTGTTCGAGCAAACGGAATATTTAGGGCAATCAGGAATGATATGGTAGTGGTTGGGTTAATGAATTACACATATCATAAAGTGATGGATCAGTTCCAACTACTAGGTAATTTGCGTGAGCTTTATATATCCTATCCTCAAACGGGTAATTATCGTTTATACCTTTCTAAATAGATTGTTGTTAACTATCTTGTAGTAAAATTGTCTTAAATTTTCAAACAAGAGATCGCTTCTTATTTCCCCAATTGTTATCCCAAATGATTTATACTCTTGCTTCTTATTTTAGGCGAAGATCATTTGGCTATACAGATTTGATTTGTTCGAAACATTGAAATGTTATTGCAACCCTAGCTACTCTGTCTGTTGGTTTGTGATCTAAATTGATAACACGCTGTACGGTCCAAAATTAGGTTATTAATTTTTGCTGCATAACAGTTTTAAGTGTAGATCTCCAAAAAACTGTGAAAGATGCGACTAAAATATCTACCATTAATTACTTCTACTGCATTTTCCGAATCACATAAAGCTACGAATTTCTTAGTAGCTTCTTTTAAAACTCTTTTAAATGATTGTTGAATAGCTGTCGATTGTAGATAAAAAATAGATGAATCGTTAAGGATTTCTGTGACGTCGGTGTCACCTGAAAACTGGTACGTCACATGTACAGTGACTCACAAGATTGTTCAAATAAATACGTTGTTTCAACTTCTTTTTCTTTAACACTTTTTCAGAGCATCGTTATTTAAGGCAAAGTTACAATAACCGTATCGAAATACATTCTGAGTATGCCTAAAAAATTTGTAGTTAATTAGTTGCTGGAGAATTAGGGTCGAAAAGCACTTACAGAAGTATTTGAACAATTTCGTGAGTCACTGTATATGATACGTAATAGCGAACGTGTTAAATAAATTTAATTTTTACATTTTATATTTATCACTATATTGTACATCAAGTATAAAAAGCACATTGTCATCTACCATTATTCGAAAAAATCAATTTCTTAGGTACTACTTCAAGCAACACTCATCATAAGGCACCCTGCATAACAGTACATGATAATTTAATTCCGATTCATCTTAGTACTTACGCTATGGAAGTTTGAGGCAGCTACAATATTAAAAAAGTACTGAAGTTATCGGAGAAAATTTATTTTTAAGTTGGTTTGATGGGCAAAAGTGCAGATTCGATATCAGTTATAACACTATTGTAAGTATCTTCCCTCTACTGTGCAGCAGCCGCTCGGTTGCTTCACAAATTCAGTAGAACTTCGATTATCCGAACACTGGTCATGTGAAAATTCCTCTTCCATGTAAATTACAAACTAAAATTATCATTAGTGACACTATGTACTTAACTTTATTCTACCGTGTATTTTTATATTCTAAACCAAAAGTTTCATTTTTATGCGAAATATAGCTAAAATGTGATTAATCTTTTTACCAATTACAGTTTGGATAATCGAGGTTCTACTGTAATTGCAACTGCCGTCATAACAGTTCTGTCGCTAAAGAAATTATAAGACCCCCTTTTTCTACAGGATGTACTCAAAGTTTTGAACCACAGTGTAGGTCTATTTCGTCGATGTTCGACGAAGTTACTTTGATTAAACGTGCCGCTATCGGACAGCAGGGAGTATCTCGGGCATCGTACGTATTCAATTATCGGTCATATTTCATTCGAGGAAGCGTTCGGTTCATCGCAACTCACTTCCATTATTAACGCTAGTCCTCCTAACGAGGGGAATTACGATCGCCCCGCTAAATCGAAACGCGTTGATGTTTGCGCGAATGATTTGTTGAGCACCCAATTTAGCACATGCGATATAGTAGAACATAAACGACTACCTTATAACTTTCTCTTCTGTTCTTTCTTCGTTTTAAAATGTTGAGAATTCCCAAAATGACGGAGATTGAGGTACCTTCAGCACAGCATATTCGATCCCTATCAACATAGGTCTGCGTGTCCTGGCAAGACAAGCAACCAGGGTTTTTCCAATTGGTTAAATTCACACGCGCTTAACACCGAAATAGTGTGTAAAGATCGAATTTTTCGGTACATATGAGGAAACCAAAACAGACAATATACATTGGCACACTTTCGCTCTATTTGAATAAACGCGGAACGTCACGAATAACTCTTACTTCCATCAACTCATCCTACAACTCCTCACACCATGTTAACCCTTTGAAGTCCTTTTCGAATGTGACTCGACCTCGACTTTATTCACAGGTATTCATCTGTCGAGTCACACTCCACGTTTTTAAATTGCCAATTTAAACATATATTATATTTCGCAATATATTTTTTCTAACACAAATATCAAATCTCAGCAAAGTTCCAATCCTATTTTCAATATAATTAGTAAAAAAAATTGTTTAAACTGGTTCGTATCAACCAAGTGTCTTTTAAAGTACATTTCAAATAAAACACTTAAAATAATAGAGAGTTACTGAGAAGGAAATTAAAACGAAATTAGGAGTTCAAAGGATTAATTCTGACTGTGAGGAACCTGTGAGTTTTTTACCATTTTTGTAGGAATTCGCTGCGCGTGTGTGAATGTGTGTGAGATACCCTAGCGTATGTGTACGTGTAGTATGTGTGAGAGCACGAATGATTGAAAAACGCTAGTGTGTTCGAGGAACGAGCGCGAGACAGTGCGATGTAACTGCAAGCGAATAGGCCGTTTGATTGTTGCACAGTTATTTATTTTTAGTCATTTTGTTACTAACAAATCCATTAATTTTTAAACGCTTTTCTTCGAGTGGACGCCTGCTTTGAACAGCTTAGCCAGCTGCATCGAACACGCAAAATATTTCCTACATTTCGTTTTGAAGAACACGTTATACAACACTGTGTATAGTATCTGCTTGTGGAGAACGCAACTTACAATTATTTGGAGTTTATGACCGCCTGCAGCAAACCCTCGGGTATATGTTCTGAATATATTAGGTTGTCTCAAAAGTTCGTTTCGTTTTGTTACTATATATTAACTGTACAAAATTTTATGAACGGAACAATATTATTGAAGTATGTACGATCCATTTTGTTCTGTCGCCTTCCTCCATCTCTCCGGATGCCTTCTGATGCCATTTTTCCAAAATTCCATTGACTTACTGGCAAAATACTGATCGAGGTGATTTACCGACCATGCAAATTACGAAAAGAACTTTTGGGACAATCTAATATATAAATTGGGTTCATTGCTACATTTACACCCGGATAAGATCGGAGAAGTATTGCTTTGCTACCCGAACAAAGAGTAATTCCAAAGAGTGTTGCAACGTAATGCCTGTGTGCTATGGGGAGAAGTAAAAGGAGGTTCCAAGGGTTCGCAAGGTTCTTAAAAAGAATGACTAGCAATTTTCCATTGTGGTTATGAATGGGATTCGAATTTATGACTTCTAGGGCCACATGCCACGACATCTCGAAAGGACCAGTTGCTTAGACAAAATTTATCTCAGCACGAGGAACCTGTCAATCTATTACCATCACCACCTTCACTTCGACAGAATAGTGAAGGAAATTAACCAATCAGAGGCATTCTAAATTTTCCGGAGCTCTATCAGATGAAACAGAACTTTCCAGGCTCTTGTCTACACCTTGCAACATGTCTCCTACCAAGAAACCCGAAACAGTCTAAAAGAAGCAATCAAAGTGAGAAGTTCCTCAAATAACGAAGAACAGAAGTAAACTGAGAATACTTTGAGTAACGCAGAACTGAATTTAAACTGTCTATACTTCGACATTACATCCAACAAGCTAGCGAGTTCGTGGTACATGCAAGCAAAGTTACGCGAGTCGACAGGACTGTGCCACAAAGAGTATGAAAAATTGATTAGTCAGCTTTAGTTTAGCAATTGTAGAATGTTGTCGGATTTGACTGGTCACGGGGTGGATCTAAGTTCGAGGATGGACAGGGCAAGACAATTATGGAATAGGGTGGTCGTTGGAAAGTAATATTATTTAAATATTTAGCAGTTTCGGGGATTAAGGAAATCCTTACGCTGACTCCTGGTTGTAAATAAGGACAATCCGTTCATCCCGGTCACGAAATAAGTTTTTTGAACTTAAATTAATTTTTACGAGATAATTTTATAATGTATGCCCATTCTTTGCAGACTGCTCCGAACTCTGTACAGTACAGCTCAGAAATATGCATTGCTCTGTAGAATACATCGTATTTGCAATGTATTATTTAAACTTTTGTATGAATCAATAAAGTCTTAATGTAGTTTCTCACGTGCGTGTGTATTGTAGAGCTGTTTATGGAACATGAGAGATTTTGAATTTGAATGTAGTATCCTGTGCATGGGTATGATAGAAGAGTATTAGCATATTCATATTCGAATGAAATTTTGTAGGCCTTTTCGTCAAACACCTAATGTACATTCTGAGATTCAAACTCATTTTAAAGTCACATTATTCTATAGAATTGATTGTATATTTTTTTAACTACAAGACACAAGAGATAAGAATATATGATTTTATATTTAAGAAAATACCAGTCGCTTCCAGGACTCTATAAGAATGACCGTGGATAGAAATTTCTTGTTGCATAGTATTCGACATTTAGATCCATTCAAATTATGTTTGGAACATTTCTTTGTATCTCCACGTATAAAAGAAACAATTAGGCGTTTCATTTCTAGTGGAACACCGTCTATAAATGAAATATTTAAACTGTAATTATTTTTTAAAAGAGATAAAGGTACTGACAAAGTAAACTATAATATATCATTTTATGTGACTGTTATTTCCATAAATCATTCAGCGTGACATCTCAGAGTAGTTCTCGCGCATTTATTTTCATTCTAGATGAAGTACATGAGCCATCATTTAAATAATATATCATTTTTTCGTATTAACGTATAAACTGTTTAATGTGAAAAATCGCAGAAATGTTATTTTATATTTCTGAAATATATTTCTTCTAAAATTAATTAAGAAATTTAACAACTGAGGAGGAAGTCATTTATTTTTCCGTAGTTAGGACTGAAAATTTTACCAGTTACATATGTACTTTGTATAAATGAGTGTGTATTTACTATTCTTCATGCCTGATTTCTATGCATGCATTATTATGTATACTGAAATCTATGTACTAATTAATGGAATCAAATTTCAAAGGTATTTTGTCTTCACTATTTTGAAGAAATCAACATTTTAGATTATATTCTGTTTTTAATTTTAACAGAGAATTATATTCAGTGTATAACTTTAGACGAGAGGCAATTATAATCAGTTAATAGTTTTAAGTAAGAGAGCTTGATTAATTAAATTCGCGTCATAATTTAAGAGAGAGCAGAGTAAAATTACATTCTTTTTATCGCGTTATGTAACAGTTGGTTCGAAATGAATTGCTTAAAATAAACCTTGAATTAGTTTTATGAAATCATAAGAAATCTCATACGTATTAACCGTAAAATAGACTTTAAGAATATAAGTTCCATAAATTTTAAATAATATTATTTTATACTACCTGAGAACCGCAATAAGCAATACACTAATTATTGACAATATTCTCAAAATTATTTGATATACGAAAGCGCTATGAATCATTCGCAATAGTATCTTATGCGTTTCTGAGATGTATATGGCAGACGGATGATTTAACGTGTTTTGTTTCCATGCATAGGAAGTGGGCCACGCTCTTGATCATCCTTTCTTTTCGTACACAGAATGCAGGCCATGTTGTTTGTTTTTTTAACATCTTGTGATAGTATGATAAGGTTAACCTGTTCACCAAGTGTTTTCTTAACATGTAACGCCTCCACATACGTAGTAAAAATGAGTAAAAACGAGCTCTTTCGTTGTATCCACGTCATATGCGAATATATCTGAATTTGCCTCTAATACACAAATAAATAGTGGAAGAAATAAATAAATAATCTATCTTTGCATACTAAATACTCTTCATTCAGTTTGATGAGCACTATCTACCCTGCAAGTACTGATTACTTTTTTAAAAATTTTATACATGCATGTTAAATGGAATACGTATGCGTATATAAATTTTACATACATTGCTATAATACACAGGTTACGTATACATTTATTTTATACGTGGGAATAAATAAGAATTTTTATGACTAATATTAAAAAAATACAACCATAAAATGTGACTGCAACATATCGTGTCTCGTTTATGTAAGCATTTGTTTAACTCTTCAAATTATACGTTTTATACGCAAACCTAAATACTACCTAAAATGTCGCATGTCCTAAAGCACACGCCTATTTAGCAAATATCCATAACTGATTTTCTCGAAAGCAAAGCCTCGTAAGACAAATTCTTTTTTTTAACTTAAGGTCGCTTCGACATCTTGGTTATTAGCAACCATAGTTGGTGGTTATTCTATACTTCATGATACAGGTTCATTCTACCGATAAGTTCGACGGCTTTCTTGAGGTTTCCTTCTGGAAGACAAAATTTTATTCTTCATTATCGTGGAATTATATTATAAGATTCTTATAATTGTGCATATGTTGGTTGCGAGACCGAGCGGGTGACGACTGTTAAAGTGTGGCTGGTGAATGTTTGGACGTTTGAAAGTTATAGGCGAGAGAAAAATGTTTGAGCCAGAGCTCAAGGAACCGGGTAACTGTGCCTAATTGCAGATAATGGTTGTGAGTGCGTTTCTGAGAATGCACGTGTCTCTTCGGGTGAATACGAAAGAGAGAGAAAGAGAGAGACAGAGAGTGAGTGAGAGACAGAGAGTGAAGGCATGCGAGAAGATATAACGAGTGCTTTTGGGGTGCGAAAGATCACTCCTTGAGAAACTTTTGTATAGCGAGCATTGCGAGTTTCTGTTTGCCTATGGCCTTCATTGTCGAGTTTTTGTTGAAAAAACTGTTTATCAACCCTTTACCGGCAACACGAGGAATTTTATTAAAATAATTCCGACAGTATCGGCTTATTTTTGTACACGGAATGAAACATCTCTCGGTGGTACAACGATTACGGCCGTACGTTGCATAACAAAATTTAAAAGATGTGCTTGAGATAAATTAGAGTTTGATTACTTGACTCAGAATTGGTTTGAATGTTTGAATGCTTATGCAGTACTGACTTTGTGAATCGTTAATTACACATGGGAATGATTTGTTTCTTTTTTTACAGTTTGTTTGGGTAGAGAAGTTCAGACAGAATGATTTTAACTCCAAACCGAATCTGGAACTTGAATCTTGTCATTCCCCTTGAAATTTACAAATTCTGCTTATACTGTTGGTTAGTAGAACAATCTAGTAGTATGGCTTGGTCTGAACAATTCAGGTTTGCAAGAACTGTTGTATCACCGACTTCACTTCACTCGAAGTTTATGATATCATAATTACTACTGAGTATCAAAAACTAGGCTTCAGAAGAAATTCGCTAAATATTGAAAATGTACTGTAACAAACAGTTCCTCGATCAATTTTAAAAGAAAATTAATTTTTCACTAGTGTAGTTAATTTTAACACGTTTCATACCACACATGCCCAACGAACTTAATTAAGTAAAATAATTTCTAACACTTATCATATTTTTAATAAAATGATGTCACAATGACTGTATATAAATAAATCTTTCCGTATTTAATTATATATTTTATAAAAATCTATTCTAAGGGAACCCAGAACTAAAAAAATGTATAATAAATATTTCTTTTATGTCAATTCTGATAATGTACACCTTCCTGCATAATTTGGTCAAATTTTGTTTAATTCTGAACACTAGAATTTTTATTTAGAAAATTGAAAGCCATCACCAAAGTAACTACATACTTATCAATGAATTTCTGCTCCATAAACAGGGTCATCTCCTTCTGGTTCTTCGAACATATCTTCCACTTTTATCTTCCAAGTTAGTTGCATGTTAACAATGTTACCAAACCAGGACATGCAAATTAATTCGATAAATCAATAAGATAAATCGATTAACACATGAATTATCGCTGCTTTTCAGAAGAATGGTGCTCCTGTACAATTGTAGTTTTCATCCATTTTGTCCCACTTTCTCAGGATCCAGAAAAGCAAATTTAATTAATTTTTTGCAATCAATCCGAAAAAGTTACTGAACATACTGAATGAAGGAGTGTGGAAAATAATCCCTACATTTGGAGAAAAAAAGTGATCATTCATCACTGTTTGAACGGCTCCTTAAGCATCACGTAACTCGCTTTCTAAAAGGTTCACCAAAAAATCGTGTATTCAATTTATTTCGCACTATTAGTGGAGTACTCACTCAAAATTTGATTGAAGTTGCTTGAGTGGTATGGTAGAAAATGGGTCATGAAGTTCGGCAATTTTACATATGCATAGCGCTCGGTTATGGGTTCCCTTAATACGTCTGACCCGGCACAGAATTTTTCACTGTGACACGGAACGCGTTAACACGTTGACTGCCACAGTGGAAACTCCCGTATCTGGTCAGACACACTGTAATATGTCAATAAAATGTGAAAACTCTCTTTAACACGTTTGCTACCATGGTCGATTCGAGAGAAACGTCTACCAGAGACCACGCTTTATTTTTATCAATTATCTCTGTCACACATGTGTGACGTCAAGCTCTCAAAACAGAATCTAGGTGTCACACATATGTGACGCTGAGAGCGAACGTGTTAAGGGGTCTCCCTAGTGTGATGGTCGAGAAACGAAGCGATATTTAGGAATTTTTTTGAAGAAATGTAATGAACGTATGAGTGTAATAGTTTGCTGCTATATCAAATAATGTTTGAAGAATACGTAATAATTATTTAGTGCAGAAATAATGATTCTGTCCATTCTGCCACTGCTCCTAAAAAAAAAATCAGAATGAAAAAACAGAAAAGGATTCTTAATCTGTATGAGTGTGTCTATAGCCGGTGCTAGAATAAATGAAAGATAACGAAAAATTAAAAAATGGCAACGTTTGAAAGGAAAAGTTTCGATTTTGCACAAAAAGTGGTTCGTTTTTGAAGTCGTAAAATTTGAATTTTGCAAATATTGTCTTAGTTCTAGTACCGGCGAGAATGAGACATCTACTGAAGATGCCTGCCAAGTTTCACGTAAATCAGATGTTTGGATTTCGACATATCGTGGCATCCATTTGAAAAAATATCGTTCTCAGAAAAACGAGTCGAAAGTTTCACGTACCCTTTAAAATTATATGAAATGCTCCGTTTCAAAGCCTGTAGCATTGTCAATTTTTGTAATACGTCTATAATACTTTGGGAGTGTGTTTTTAAGATGTAAAACTATAAGAAAATCTAAAAAAAAATTGAATTTTTTGAAATCGTCACACTAGAGGTACCCCTTAACACGTTGAACGCCACAGTGAAAACGGCCACACCTAATCAGACACGACATAATCTACTATTTTTTATATAAACCGTGAACAGAAAAAAGATCTGAGTACTCAGTCGTGTTCTTCCGTTCCTACAGTATTGTTTCAATATGAAATTTGCTCAGAATTATGCGACAATCAACAAGTATTTAAATAAATTAAATTTGAGACGTCGGTCACCGGTGACCGCCACGGCGTTCACGTTTTAAAAATAACAGATTTGACGTGTCTATAGCATAACCCTTGTCACTGTCACGAATTCTTAACACTTCGACGGCGAACGGAGCCTATAGGCGCTTGACAAAGCCACTCACGGTGTACCGTCGACGCCCATGGGCGTTCGGTGCAATGGCTCGCTACGTACCACTGTAGCTTGGCCGCACGTAGCATTCGCCTCAATTGCAAGTAGCCCGGAGTCAAAGGATAAAAATTTGTTGCGCTGTTGAGACCGAATAGAATCCTTGCAACTGATTGCATTCTGTGTTATCGAAAAATTAGGTCTCCATGACGGCGGTCCTTCGATTAGTATGGCCGTAACGATGTAGGATCATGGTAACATTGCGGTTTCGTAGGATTGCCATCCACTCTCGACCTTAACCGAAAGCACGCGTCGCACTAATGCACGCGAGGGAGCCAGTCAAGTGCATACGTCCACTATTGTGGTCATCCGAAGATCGATGCGGCAATCCGTTGCAGCTCGAACGATGGGCATTCGCAGTGACTAATCCAATTGAGATATGCCCCTTTTTCATGTGAAACCGCCCACACCTATCCTATAGGCAACTATGCTCCATGGAAATGTACTCGGAAATTGATGGTCTCCGAAAAGCTGAAGGCTTTCTTATTGGTGGGCGTATTGTATGAACTTTAGGTTCAGAGACACCTACAATCATTTCTTTTTTTTCTACAATCCGGTGACTGCTACATGATACTGAACTTCACGGAACACTTCGTTATTCTTTGTAGTGATTGATTTAGTTTATTATCAATGAGTTTTGTTTGGTATTATGTTATATGGGGTGTTTTAAGAAAATATTCCCGACTTATGCGGTAGGTAGTACTTAACAATCTGAATGAAGAATGTTCAGTAAGCGTAAGTCGGAGACTCAATACTGGTTGAGTTATAAGTGAGTGTTGGAGCAATTTTTTCAATATAAAATTGTCTACAAATGTAACGTACAAATAATTGCCAACCATGTAATTATACACTGCAGTAAATATTCGACAGTACGCCAAAGGTATAATATAAGCTGAAATTTGAAAGAGAACTTTTCCAGCCATAAAGAAGTATGTGAATTGCTCTAATTCCTGATAGAAACGAAACTATTTACAACTATACTGCAACTAAATATTCTGGTTGTTAATAACGACTGTAGTTGATGCAACGTTAAGAAAGAAGAAAAAAAATTGTCTACAGATAGGACAACATTCATGTTTCGTATAATATCTACCCCATAAGTCCTAAATACTTTTTTTAACGCGTTGTATAATACTAGTCTTCATACACAAAAGAAAAATACTAAATGAAACATGTCTGGAAATG
The DNA here is from genome assembly GCA_916610135.2 of Macropis europaea. Classification (NCBI taxonomy): domain Eukaryota; kingdom Metazoa; phylum Arthropoda; class Insecta; order Hymenoptera; family Melittidae; genus Macropis; species Macropis europaea. Next base: position 19,919,253 of record OU744349.1, read on the forward strand.
CTGCACGTGGTGCAGGGCTGGACACATTTCATTTGAAACAGTAATGACAAATAAGAGAGATGAGTAATTACCGAAATAAAACAGCACACAAGTTTATTGCAAATAAAGGTGAATGAAAACAAATTTGGAAATTTTATTTGATGGATAAATTACTTCCGAATGAATTCGGACATCTTATTTTAAAGAGAATTTGTTTCGGATGCCTTATTTGCTAAATATTTTTTTATTTCAAATAATGGCATAAGATAACAACTAATGAGTTTTTAGTTGTATGATACTAAAAGAAATAGATCTTAATTTTAAAATATAAACATTCACGGTACATAGTACTGCATTGCCGACGACAAACGTCCGGGTTCGAATATGGAGTCCCTGATATAACACGATATTGTACTTCTTCTTGATCTGGAAAATTGGATAACACATATTTAAATTCTAAATCAGATAACAAAAAATCAAATAATTTAACTATCAAATTTTATTCAAATAATATCGACTATAGTATAATAAGAAAACAAATACACATGAGGTTCAAATCATACTTACATAATTATGTGAATGAAAGTTTATCTTCATAATGTTCATGGTATTATTATGCAATACTTTTAGATAACTAAGAAATCAAAATTTAAAATTACATTCGCTCCATACCTTTACAGAAAATAAACTTAAGATTATACCCTTTTTACAAATGAAATTTTCCCTTTTCGTTAGAAAACGATAATTACTTACAACCAGACTTTTGTTATGAATAATAAATACAGTTGAGATTCCATTAATAATAGAAACGTACATATACTCTGCAATTAACAACATTAAAGCGAAACTTATAATAAATTGCACTTTATTTCGACCTATTATAACAGATACATCTTAAAAACTGTGTTTATTGAAAAAATGTAATTTTCAAGTATAATAATAGGACTGAAATAGAGTTGAAAACGTGGGTATCATTAAGCTAAGAAAGTCGACCCTATTTAAAAAAAGATAATATAATTCCTACAGAGCCTGTACTAACAAAGTACTATATATATACATATAAGATTAATTTCGCTCAATTTTTACAGAGTAATGAAAAGTGTTATAATGATCAAAGGGAAAAAAGGGAAAAAACAAGTTAAAAAGAGTTTTGTTGCACTATGAGCGTGGTGTTTTAGCAATTTAATTTTTTAGTATGTTATGTTTTGGCCCTTGCCTCATATGCAAATGCAAATAAGAAACCACTAAAAAAAATGCGTTCTATATATAATAAACATAAACATGTTTAAGGCATACTTTACGATATCTTCTTTCCTTATAAATGAAAAGTATTCTAGTCGTTGATTCTAACTATAAATATATATCCCGTAGCTTTTGGAAATGGTCAGAAACGTAGAAAGAAAAAGTACTTATTTTTGCTCCAAACTGGGGCCGATTTTCTTAGCTTAACACGTTGAAGGCGACAATGAAAGCAGCCACACCTAAATTGTCAGACACGATATAACACACTATTTTTAATGTAAATCCTAAAGAAAAAAATATTCAGGTACTCTGATGTGTTTTTATGTCCCTACATTAATGTTACAATGTGAAAATTGCTCAGGATTATGTAATAATTAATAGTTATTTAATTAAATTAAATTGGAAGTGCCGGTTACCGATTATGCCCGCGGCGTTTAACGTGTTAATGATACCCCTTCATTCCTGTCGTTCGAGTGGTTATGAACAGCAGTGTAGGTACATTTAATCGAAGCTTTTATAAAAATTATTTCATCGATACTCTCTATTGACGCCGTCCATGAATGTAATACTCCAGCTTATGATATTCTTCCTTATAATCATCCGCGGTTAGTCTCAATCGTTTCCCCAGATAGTTTTCCGGTGTATCCTACCGAAGAGAGAAAACACCTGAGTCCAAAAGTCTTGCGACATTACTGAAGAATAATTTATCCATTTATCATTTCATCTCACATCGAAACGAAGTTACGAAGAAAATGATCGTTCGTGAAAGCCATAGCATAAATCGTGTCTGAATACCGATTATACGGACATTCATGTCACTTCAATCACATTGAATCTGGCACACATAAAAGGCACCACTTCCATGACATCGTAGATACCGATTTTAGCAAGAATTGATTTATTTTAATATAGCATAGTTCGTAGAGGTTTAAAAAACGTACTCTTCCATTTTTTACTACTCCTAGCTTTGAAGAATTTAAAACCAGTCTTTCAATTAGTTTCTTTAGTGGTATACTTGTAACATACACGTCCAGATTATACTGGGTCTCCTAAGATGAATGACGTTTGAAGCAATCCATAAACTATACATTTTTTCGAAGAATGACATGCTTTTTCTATTCTTAATGCAGAATTAGACGGCATACAAATGAAATTTCTCAGGAGTGTTTTTTATATTTTATATCAAGGTGAACTTGTTCCTTTTCAATGATATTGTTTCCTTTTGTTGATATCTTGTTATATAAAAGGAAGACAACTTGTGTCTAGTCAGTGTGTTACTGTTACATAAATAATTTTCAAAGCTGACTGAGTCGCCACGCCCTTTTTGTGCTTATCATCTGCCATCTTCGCAAGCACAAACTTCAGAACTCAATCGTATGGCCTTGAAATAACATTATCTGAAGATCTGTGAATTCTTCTCGGTTTTATTTCACAATATATAAGTCAAAAAGTAGTTACCATTTAATATCGCAAACATATTTTAAAGAGTTTGAATTTTCTAACATCCGATTCTACGTCAAAAGCAGGAATAATATACCTTGTATCATAATCTGAAAAGCTCAATGGTATGGCACTATTTCAAATGAAGCGGAATAAGTAGAATATACCCGCACATGTCAGACACACTGTTGGGTCCATAACAGAGGAGATGAGGTGCACAAATTCAAAATCAATGCTTTTGTAAGACATTAATCTACAACGACATTGCGCAAACATACAAACATTTAGTATTATTTATTGAACAGGAGGGCAGACCCCAAAAACGAGACAATTGGTACAAACACCACCTTCCTTTTAATTATACAACTAAATACTTCTGAATATTCTTTCTCGAGTCACTAAAAAAATTTAGCCTACAGATTGTTGAAACCTTGAATAATTTACTTTATTGTTGTATCACGTTTTTTGTATTGTAAGTAGTGATATTACCTGTTTCCGAAAACAATAAAAATATTTCAGATACTTTGATGGAGCAAAGGAGTGAAGTTTAATAAGGCAATTTTTATCACTTCTGCAAAAATAATTTTTCTTCTTTCTTCCAAAATCAAGATAACTATGATGAATGTATAATGAATTATTACTACAAAGGTATGAAGAATAGCAGCGTTAAAGTAATAAATGCAGTTCGAAACTTTCAAAAGATGATATAAATTTACAGTTCATTATTACAAAGGATGTGTTACACAAGAAAACTTAGGAAATTGAACCTCTATGACGTCGAAGCATGCAATTATTTAGGTTGAATTTTTTTGCTATTACATTCAAGAAGTATCTAATTTTGTCTTAACGTATTCACGTAAGAATACAATATTGTTTTCCTTTTAATAAAAGTAAGATTTTAGGACATTGTGTTGAACAAGTCAGCTGCGGAGTTTCCTGGTAGAATACGAGAAACTCGATAAATTTTATGACACGTCCAATTCTAAAATAGCTTAAATAGAGGCAATTTTCAAAATTATGCCAGTGCTTTTCTCGTATAAGTGAACTTGAAATGATTTAAAAATATTATACTAATGATGAGCTCTGATTAAATTTCGAGATGACAGGTATTTTTTCACACGAATTTAACACTTGTCGGGCACAGTGGAAACAATCATCCCTAATCAGACATAATATAAACTGCTCTGCATCAGTAGTACGATGTAAAACTCCTCTAGAATATTATCAAAATAAATAATTATGTAATTAAATAAAATGTAACGTGTCGGTCACCGGTAACCCCCATGGCAGTCAACGTGTTAAAGCTGCACACAATGTTACAAATTTCTATTAAAAAATACTCAAAGGAATTTTTGTAAAAATCTTGAGAATGTAAGCATTCAACTGATCGTTTTAAGTTAAATTGCATTATTATTACCAAATACACCAGGTTTACTTTAAAATAAGATTATATTACATTAAAATTCTTTGAAGGATGTAAAAAGCATAATTTAAATATTCTTTCTGCAGAATTTCAGTGTACCCCCATATTTGTCTAACACTTCACTTGTTTAGTTCGTGCGAAGGAATCCAATTAACTTTTCATCAAATTCAATTTCTTGTACTTATTAGAATATTGTATTTATTTATATGTATTAAAAGTATTGCAAGTAAGTTCAAGCAAACAGTTATGTACAACTAAAACCATGTTTTAGTAGAAAAAATTGATGCTTACCCTATGTCATTACAATTATTAGATTGGCAACTAAATTCGCGACTCTTGAAAGTTTTTGTATATACGAAAACGTTTAGTAAAATTCATGGAGTAGTTTCGCATTACAATTATTGGGTTGGCAACTAAACTCGGGATCCAATAAATAATTTTGCATTCGTCATTTATATACATATAAATTCTGACTGTTTTTGCGTCATAGTTCTGGGAAATTTGAAGTCGGTGATAGTAGAGTTCAGAAAATTTTGAAATGAGTCAATCCAACAGATCACGAATTTAGTTGCCAACCTAATATTTAACAATTTGTCAATTTTACCTAATAAAATTCCAACGTAATTCATCACGGAATTTTCCGAGTTTTCCATATTTGTTTTTCCTCCAGGCACATTCCATGTAACCAATGTGAAAAACCTTGATTACATGTACAATTCAGTTCGATAATATGTAAAAAAAACTCGTCGTTAGGGGCAATATCAACCCTGGATAACTAATCTTTCGTAAAAATGGCGATCGGAACATTTGAATCTCGTGATATCGGATGGTCCGCTTACTAAATAAACTAATTATGCTTATTATTTGCATATTTATTTATTAATAAATTTAATACAAAGTATAGGTTTTCAATTTAATTTATCCTGTTTCTTTATAAAATAAAATATTTGTGTTGTTAAATAACAAAAATTCAATTATATTCGTGTTTTTAATTGACGTCGTCATTTTCACGAATGCTTAGTAACAACGTCACTCACAGGTGGCTCAGTTATCTAGGGTTAAGATGAACAAATTGAATCTTTATGAATTTACAGCCACAGCACTGCTATCTAGAGAATGAGGTAGATGTTAATCGAAAAGAACAGCGACTGGTAGTTGTATATGTTGAAGCGCAGTGACTTTCGCGGAACGCGCGACCTGGTTTTACGACGATAGTGTGCAAGCAGCATAGAAAACGCGCCGTTTTATAATGTATACTTCAATTTCCGGGGTCTGGGCGGCAAGTCTCGGCGTTTGCTCATTAGATTACGCGGCTGAATTGCACAAACGAGGAATTCAGAGGGTGAAAGTTCGCCTTCCGTTTCCCGTGCCAGAGACGCGTCGTGTCTGCCTCAAGATTTTCAAGTTCCTTTCCCCAGCGATTCGACGGTTCCTGTAAGCCAACTGCCATGGAAACGAGGCGTAACGAACGCTCTTTCGGCGTTTTCTCTCAAATGAAATTTCGTCTCACCGGGCCACCGAGTGGTTTCTATTCCCTGCCAGCTGAAACCGCCGCGAGACGTTCCAATGCTCAGAGATTAAAAGATCATCCCTCCCCTCGTTTTGTCGCGTTGCAATTGTTCGAAGATTTGCGTAAGCTTGCCGTCTTACAAAGAACATTTTTTGTACTATCAACTCCATGACTAACCGATTCAGTAATTACGACATCAGTTTAAACATTCTTGAAATAAATCATGAAGTAATGGAACGAGGAAAGTCAATTACCGTAGTATGGATTCCATTCCACATAGGTATTGCAGGAAATCAATCCGCGGATAAAGCAGCAAAAGAGGCTACCACCTTAGAACTACCACACCAATTTGCAACAGCACTTCCACACAGCTTCCAGGAACACTGCGAGGATACTGTCACGAAATTCTGAATCGATGAATGGAAAAACTCTACTCACCCATATATTTTAGACACAGTAGTCAACTCTTTCAAAGTAGACTCTTACTAATCCAAATTTACTCAAAAGGAGCAAAACATAATTAATAGAATAAGATAGACCACTCTAGAATCGTACACTCTCAGCTCATTACCAAGACTTAACCTGCAACATGCGACCATTGTAATGTATCCATTACTATAAAACACGTACTACTACATTGCTCTAAATTCCCAAACCAGCGAAGCATTCTTGACGTCACTCCTTGAAAGATAACCGTAACGATTACCTAGTATTACTTCAGACCGTGTAATTTCTAAAAGATATCGGAATGTATCATAACGGCATCAAAATTTAAATTACAACCACTCCCAAACAGTAGTTTCTAATAACCACATGCAGTTGATGCGATGTTAAAGTCTATATATATAAAAGGAAGAACATTTGCCTTTCCGTTTTCTCAAGCTGCGTCAATTGTTTTGCCGTACAGCCAAAATGAGAATTTAGTTTGCAACTGCTGGAAAGGGTGTCATCAATATTTGGGGAATATTTAGACAAAGCAAATTGCAGATTTGCTACAGACAAAGAAACAACCCTCTTTTTTCTTAATATCGTTTACTGAGGCTTGCCTACAAAGTATTATTACAATGGTGAAATTTTCAATAAAGAACTGACTCGGAAATTTGATGCAACCCTATGGTACCAATGGAGCACTGTTGCGAGCGTCATATAGAACCTTACATTGCGTTTCTTCTTTATTTTTTCGTTTTCGTCTTTGGTAATACACTTTTTATTCTGAGACGTTACATTATAATACTTGATAAGTGATTCAGACAAAAATATAATTCTGTAATTGACAGGTTTAAAAACTGAATTTGGCTAGCTAAGTAAAACAAAACAAGGAAAAAAATTAACTGACATTACTATACTTAAAAACTATTCTTATGAACTAAAACTAAAACGAGGATAATATAAATAGGATAACAGACGTATTAATATATACATAATGACGAATTTGTAATATATGTAACTTCTACTATACTGGTAATAATGCTAATAGAAGCTAGTAAATTTAATTTCACGACTAATGAACAGGTACAATGACCTTATTATAATAAATTAACCTATGTTAATGTTGAAATTAAAGATATTACACGTAAGAGATTCATAAAGTGGCGTATTGCCTGGTGTAATGAAATTTACATTGTTTATTCGGTATTTGATGTAATGTCTCAAACTTAAATGAAGAGAGACCTACCAGATACATGTACAGTACTGTGCAAAAATCTTAGACCACTTGCGATAAGACAAGATTCTATTTACGTGCAGATTTAGAGATATTACAGACTTATTCCTTTTGTTTTTATATTAGAAATAGCCGTTATTATATAAATCAACACTTATATGTAAAAATGATTGTTTGTGGGTTTAACGAAGTCTTGTTTCGTGTCACCGCCTTTGCTACTATAACTCCTGAAGTTCTCCTTTGGAATGCTTTCAAATAATTATGAAATACTGTGTCATTATTAACCATTCTTGATGGTGTACCTTAAAAAATTGATCACAATTATTAATTTGCTTTTCTTTTTTAGATCTGTCCAAATAATTTCAAATGAGTTCAATAATAGTGAGATCTGAACTTTGTGGTAACGAGACATTATCTTATTCCATTCCTTTAAGTTGTCTTTAATTATTTTCGCTGTATATTTTGAGTTGTCGTCTTGTTCAAAGACAAACCTATTGCAAATTAAATGTTTTCCACACCAAAACTGATCAACGAAACTGCTACGAAAATTAATTATAGATGAGAGGGATATTTAAGAATAGACTACATTCTCACTGTAAGATCATCGTCGTTAGTGATCTAAGACTTTTGTACAGTACTGTACAGTAGTGGATTTAATAAGTAGAGTACCATGATAACTTCTTCTGTGGTCGTCCTCCTTCCATGATAGATCCTTGTTGAGAATATTCGTATGGAATATTCAGTTATGCAAGAGGCAACCCTCGGTCAGTCAGGGAAGGTCATTCCAGTTGCATCCAGGTATCACCGCACGATACCACTTATGAATACCCTGTCGAAGCCCATTTCCCGAATTTAGGAGCATCCGACCAGTCAATCAATAATTAGCAACCGCTCCTAGCTGAAGAAACGCCACCATCTGACTACGATTTTACCAGATTAAAAAATAGACAGTTACTCTCCAGCTTTACTATCGAAAACACTTCTTTACTTTCCACTCAATTTGTAACAGTTATTAAAATAAACACTAAACCGAATTTATAGAGTTGGTGTAAATCATAGCATAGTCGTCAAGCCTAATTATACTACTAACAATAAGAGCGATAAAGCCTCTGTTCAGAACTCTACAAATTTCATCACCTTAATATAGTAATGGCCACAGGAGCCATAAAAAACAATGTTTCGAAAATATTCACGTAATGTTGTTTGTAATGTATAATTCGCATTAAACGTAATATTTATATTATCCATTCTAATACGATCTTCCTACATTTTCTGCGTCTCATTTTAAGTTCACTTTAATCGACTTTAAGCTACATGCTGAGTTATAATAATCTTTTTTGAATTACCTTTCAATTTCGTGTCACTGAAAACTGTTGTAGTCAAAAACACGATTTCTTCCATCAACAGGATGTCCTATTCATATAAGACAGGATGTCTTATTTAAAAGATTCTCAGCAACACGTTTTTGTTATGGCAATCCAAATTTTCATTGATAATTTCTGAATAACGTAGATTCCTCACATTCCATCGCATGCACGGTACAATTTTTAGAAGTCAAATACGGTTACTATATTTATATTTACTTGACATATGTTTTATAAAACATGGAACCACATTACTGATGGGATTACTCGATAACATAATCCACTACGATTCTATCATCCGTGCTTTTAGCAAATTTATCTGTTCGATGCACGTGCTTTGTGAAATGCTCGCGAGTGTACCTTTAACTTCTGTCATTTGCTGGCTGTACGAGCAACAGCAATAGGAAGGGGAGAAAGATGTGGAGGTTTAAAGCTGTTACACAGGAATCTTCCAATAAATTCGAGGACAAAGTTCACGGTCGGTACACTCCGTTTCACGAAATTCGATTCGATCACGCTCGAGTTGCTTCACCCCAACGTTGGAAGGAAAGGAAATTTGCCAGAATAATTAATCTTCCGCCTAATGAGGATTAATTAATTTCTCGATTTTATGTTTGAACAAAGTTTCCATCACTTTTTTGGTCTTCATTATTCTCGACAGTCTACGGGAAATTGATATCCCTCGTGATTCAAATTATTCTCGCCGGAGAACGATACTTTCAGCTGCACCGAATTTTTACGCAATCTTCGACTTTTCATATGCCAGAAGGGTGTGGATATAACAACCGTAATTGTGTACTTATACCGTAAATTATTTCATTCTTTAACACATTGAATGCCGCGAGGGACATCGGTGACCGGCACTTTAAATTTAATTAAATTGAATAACTATTTATTATTACAGAATCCCGAGCAATTTTCACGTTGTAACTTTAATATTGGAATATAAAAACACGACTGAATACTCGAATACTTTTTTTTTAGGATTTGTATTGAAAGTAGTATATTATATCGCGTCTGACTAAGTTTGGCTGTTTTCACCGTGGCATTCAACGTGTTATGTATTTCATTAAAAGGCGGCATTTTAAAATTGTGAATACTTCACTTTCTGAGGATATTTCTACAGGAATCTTTAAAAATAAAAAAGCACTAAATGCATAAAAAGCAAAGGAAATGATGCGAAGTGCATAATTCAAGTATGATCTATATTTCGTTGAAGATGTCAAATTCTTTAACAGTTTACAGATGTAACGACATTTAGTCTTAATACAAAAATCAACAGTGACACAGTAGAAAAGTGGTTGCTAATAATCTAAGAGTTAATGCAACTATTTTATTTTTGTGCGCTATCCAAATAATTATTATACTCGATAAGTTTAGATCAATTTGACCCAAAGCTAAAATTAAATGTATTAATCTATCAGATTATAATATGTATATCAGGTCATCCCACACGTTTTCAAATGTGATTTCAAGTGTCAGTAATTCAACAATTGGTGTCATTTTTAATTATAGATACATTCAACATTAATTTTGGCGTCCCACTACTTTAACAGTTCTTCAACTCGATTTTGAGAAAATTTCTATTGTTTACAAACATTTAATTTTAATATGTTGAGCGCCGCGTGCACCACCGGTGATCCTCGTACCAATTTCAATTTCGTCAAATAACTGATTACATCAACGAAATGTTGAGTTACATCTATGTTACAATGGTAGTACAAAATAAGAAGTATGTTATTAAATAAATAAATATTTATATATTCAGCGATACATGTTAACAAAAAGGCATTTTCGCGTGTCTGACTAATTGCGGGATTTTCACTGCAGCGCTCAACGTATTAAGTTTATTGCAACCGATTACAATTACTATATTGTTTGTCAATTACAAACTTGTCGAGCCACCTAAATAGGTAGCTGATACGCACAGCAAGTTTTCCGTTACTCAAACACCAACATGACATTTTTTCACCAAAAATTGCGTCTAATTTACAAAATTGTTGGCTGCAGGTCTTTGCTGTGATAGCCCAAATTATTATTGAAAATTTCAGAACAGTATATTTTTTTGACAATCTACCATATACACAATGAAATCTTTATTAGATAAAACCGAATAATGTATGTATATTTATTTAAGGTATGCTTTATGAGATAGAAAACGACTACTTATAGGGATGACCTGATAATTTAAGATATATAAGCTGGAATTAATTTATACATTAATTATAAACAATAAGAGTATTCTTTTCATATACACTTTTTGCATATACAATGAAGTGTATGTTACTCGTTTTTTTGTATTATTGTATTTTTTCCAGTATTTTAAACGTTAAGATTATTATTACAATTATTGTCAGAATACCTTAAAGAAGTATATGTTAGTGTTAGGTGTGAATGGCGAACGGAGCTATGAAAGCCCCTGAAACTGCTATAATCATAGTACTTCAAAATCTGTGTATGTGTACCGTTGAGGTTCAATAAACAATCATTATTATTATACAATAAACTGTGCTTATTTCTCTGTGCGTTCTACAGAAAGATACTATAATAAAATGGGATCTCGTAATACTTGCTTTTCTTTATTACCTCTAGCAACGTAGATAGTATCGGAAGCATATTATTTTTTTACATATCTTAGGCCTGGCCTAAGATGCTTGCCAGTGTACATGTGTATATCTTTCCATGTAATGAATACATGAAGAATAGAAATATCAAGCAAATGGCAAAATAAGATCATAGATGCACGATTTGGTCATGGCCGACAAGTTTATGTTGCATCTAATGAGTCTAATATCTCCACCGTATTTTGAGTGAAGGTATAGCAATAGATAATTTCTGGTTTCGAATCTGATTCGTCAGAAAGTTTATTGTTATTGGACAAGGCTAACAAAGTAGGAAATTAGTGTTACAGTATTTGTGCACTCTAATAAAAGAAAATTTACGTAGGACTTCAGAGAAATAATGATGATACAAAAAATAAGCATTTGTTTCTTTCACCGGACAAGTAAGACTTATTCAGGCTAAATTCATATAAACGGTACCAGTGTAACAGGTAGACATATTTCGTATACAGAATGTCCCAGTTTATCTGTTACAAGCCGATATATTAAAGGTAAGTGAATTCGTTTTGGAAAGTGCTATCAAATGATCTGAACAAAAATACATAGCCCTTTTTAAAAAATAAACTTGGCCTTCATATCTCTTAAAATAGTAATGTAAAGAAAGATTTGACTTCTCCAAAAAATGTGCCCCTCGTACCATGCAACTTCAATGTAAACCATTTTTTGTATCTTCAATAATTTTGGAAGTATCGGCTTGCAACTGGTAAGCTGAAATACCCTATATGCACGTTAGAAACAAATGAAAAAGTATTGAATTTATAAAGAAATATTCGCAGCCTACAAAACATTTTTTAACAATTATAGTATTCATTGATGAATGTAAATTTAACGTATTAAACTTTTCTGAAAGAAAAACAATATGGAGGAAAGTAGGAGAAGAAACTGATCAAAAGAATCTTTAGCCCGTCATTCAAAATAGAGGCTTATTAATGGCATGAGATTGCGTGTCAGGAACAGGTGTTGGCAACCTGCATTTTACAGAAGGAATAATGCATAGGTACGGGTCCTTCAATAATTTGAATAAGGAATTATAAAGCAGTAGTGAAAAATTGGGTGTGACAGATCATTCTATCATTCGATAGGATAATCACGCAAAAGACTATCCTTGAATAGTAATCGATGCTGTATAATGTTAAAAAATTAGAAACATTTCTTCAGCCGCCTAATTTCAACCCCGCTAAGCACGCACGGGCCAAATTAAACGAATTCTTACAGAATTGTAAGATTTTTAATAAAGAAGCTCTGAAAAAGCATTTTGCAGGCGAGTGGAACAAAATAAGCCCTTATTTTACTAAAGAAATATTTAAGTCGTTGCGAAATCAGCTCAAAGCAGTTGTTAAGTCTCAGGGCCACACAAAGAAATATTTATTTATATTTTACATTTAATTTTTGTACTTTTTATACGTGTACCCTGTTGTTGATCGAATAGTTCTGAGCGTACTATCTAACATACCGTACGCTAAAGTTTTTTTCTCATAAACTATTGCTAACACATTTTCCATATTGCACCGCTAAAAAGTACATGGATAAAGCTTCGTGGTAAATTTTTGTACGCTTGTTGTTTCATTGTTAAATGAATAGAATAATTTAACTTCTATTCTGCCCTCCTTACTTTAAATACCGTATCTATTATTTTTTTTATTTTTCAAAATACATATTTTGAAATATTTGGAGTTTGATATTTTACCTTTAAGCAAAGTTAGTATTAGTATAGTATTAGTAGTTGGTAATAGTATTCTGTATTTTACCTTTTAAGGAAAGTTAGAATGTCCTACGTGCTTTGTAGGGGTTCAGAAAGAGTTTAATTTATTTGTCCTAACTGGTTTTCGTATGGTTTTTAATGATGAAACGTCATTTTTTCGAATGTTTCGAAATGTTAATTAGGACAATTGAGCTACGGAGGGCAGTATTGATGTATTAGGTGGGCGAATTCTTTTGTAGTCCACTGTATTTCCCATAAAATACCACCAAAAGCTATCTTACTCGACACATTACTTGAATAATTTTAAAGAAAGCTAATAATTTCATGTAACTTGCGGGTTTTATTAAAATCATAATTTAACTGAATGTTCCAGGAATGGACGGACTACAACCTCCAGTGGAACGAGTCCGAATACGGAGGCGTAAAAGACCTTCGGATAACACCGAACAAGCTTTGGAAACCGGACATTCTCATGTACAACAGGTAATGTAATCTTGTCAAATTTACATTTTAAGTACTTTCTTACGCGCGTTAAATCGACAGACGTAATAATCCGGCAGATAATGTAAAAATCCACTTAAAAAACCGAACCGTGGATTTTCTCATTAAAAAAAAATACGTTCAACCGTCTACGCGATTAAATGTTTGATTAATTAACGGCCAAATTCGTACAACTAAAGGACCGGTTAAAGTCGTCGTTCTAAAACTCTACGCTGAAAAATTTCTGGCGCGAAACACCGTCTCCTTTTGCAGTATAACTTGAAAGGAAATTCGATCACGCGGCTTAAAACGGTCTCAAAAGAAAATTTAATTGTGTACTCCGCTGAAGAAACTACCACTTACCCTGAAGAATAAAAATTGTGGTTAATCGTTTGCGTTAAATCCGGGTTCGTTGAAAGCAAATTAAAAAATTGAGAACATGAAAATATTGGTTGCACGTTATGTATCACAAATTGCTCAATTTTATCGCGTCACGATCAATTTTGTAATAAAGAATAGTACCTTCATGCAAAACATGCAATACCTTTATATGCATAGTTTGTCGTTTATGTAATATATATTTATTCTTCATGAAGAGAACTTTTAATATTTGCATTACTATTTTGTAGGAAAAAGGAAAAGTAATTTTACAGACTTATTACAAATTGGAACTTAAAAATTCAATAACTTTTCTTTGACGTGGCTTTTCTTGAAGAAATGTGGTGTATGTACGTTTATCAATACTTCAATTATGAAAAGAGTGTTATTATTGCTAAAAAATATACTGGGTGGGAGGATATATACAGTAGAGTCCGTCTACGAGATCACGAGTCATCCTCATCACTTACATACCTGGAAACAATAATTAACACGTTGACTGCCACAGTAAAAACTCCCATATCTGTTCAGACATCATAGAATATCCCATTTCAAATACAAATCACGAAGAAAACAAATATGTAACTATTCAGTTGCACAGTTTTGATCTTCTATTATTATAATAATAATTCTATTCAAAATTTTAGTAAAAGCAGTAATTACTTAATTAAATCAATTTTTCTATACTTCATGTTATCTTTATGAATGCGATACCTAATATTAAATTTGCAAAGTTTTTCTGATTAAAACCTCTAATAGCAAAGAGATTCGCAATTAGAGTACTTTCTATACCTTTGCGGTAGGTCTAATTGCAAGATCTTAAGTTCATATCTTATTTTAACTTTGTCCGTTTTGACACATAACACATCTGTCTGCTTGATGTCTACTCCAATTTACAATCGTACTGTATTCCTTCCACCTACCACACCTGGTCTGTGTTTAACGATTAAAAAGTAGCAATGGCGGGCTATCGCAGGCCCGGCTTGAATATTTGATGGTTCTCAACGTTACACGAGATACCTTTGCTCGCGGAGAATGTGAATACTGCAAAATCTAGTTAATTTATGATACATGTACGTGCAAACCGAAACGTTTGAGCTAGACTTACGGAAGAGGAAAATTCGTGATCGTGAAATTAAATTATGTATCGAATTGTAAACCCGGTTTCCGTGACGCGCCGTTAGTAATTACAATAGTAAACCGTTACTTAAACGGTCTTTACCTCCGGATTCAAATCAGTTCTGTAACGCGAGGAAAAAATAAAAAGAGCGTTATAAAATGAAACGGTTCTCCAATGCGACGTTAACCAAAACGAAATTAAAAAAATAAAACTGTACATCGAACAATCGCGTAAAAAGTGAAACGGTACTACCGAGGGGCATTGTAAATCCCTCGACGAGAGGAATCAAGATTTTGAGAATGTTTCAGAAACCGACGACGGCTACAGTATGTCGTCGATGCGTAACACGAATTACGTATGTTCCCTTTCTTTTTCACACGACGTTTTTGCGATTGCGATTCAAATATGTTTTAATCGCTGATGGTACGTAAAATATTATCCCAGTGTTGCTTCGCATCTTATAAAATATATAATACACTTCCAACACACACACACACACACACACACACACACACACACACACACACACACACACACACACACACACACACACACACACACACACACACACAAACAAACAAACAAACAAACAAACAAACAAACACACACTCACACATACTATATCAAACATCCTGAAATGCATGCGTTTTCTTAAGCCCTAGTAAACACAGTATCTTATCCAGTACGTACTATCTGTATATTTAAATTTTTCATTTGTACATATTTATACATACATAAGTAGACATACTCTTCCCAACAAAATTTTTCGATCCTAGCCGTAGATACGATTTTCCACGAGTCGCCCAGTTTCCATCGTTTTCGACACAACCGCTTCCCTTTTCCACGGTCACGTGGAAGCCCCGTGAAAAACTGGCCGGCTCGTGCGCGTTCTTTCGCACATTTTATACAACAATTGCGAAAACGCGGAAGAATTAATAGCATATACGCCAATCATACTCATTGTTCCAAAAAAAAAAAATTAGAGCGCCACGGCGTTACGGCCGACGCGTTGCGCCGGTGCAGGTGAAACAGCATTTCAGTAATTCCTAAAATACAAATCAAACGAGGAATGGAACGATTCCATAAAAGAATATAAAACTCGACGGGTAATCGTGGAAAAATAGGAAACAACGTTGACGGATATTTCAGAAAAGTGATTCATGAATTAAGGAATAAACATGAAGCTTGTTTTCGAAAAACGGGGACAATATTTCTGATGTTGTGGCTACGGAAAAATACCTTCACCGGGCGTACCGGAACTCGATTTCTTCAACTGAAGATACGTAACGCCGTGACTTTCCCCCGCTTTCAGCCACTTGGTCACACAACCTCTAGATTAATTAATCTTAGGTATTAATAGGTTGCAACTGTGTATACCGTGAGCGATTGAACAACTCGCGGAGCGTCTTCGGGCGTTCCACGTTTTGCTCTCTCGCAAAATTGATACGACCGCCTCTCGACCGCCAGCTGATTCCCACCGCCGCCCTCGCGAATCGATCGTCACATTCGATATATCCGCCATTCCGCCGAATTATTACGTATTTTCACTGAGATCGCATCACGTGCCGCGAGTTTCCGATCCGCTCGTTGAATAATGGATTTACCAATCAGCCACGATTTAAGCCGCTACGACGAAATCGACGGATCCTCAGCAAACGCGGGAGCCCTATCTCTCGAATCCTTGGGAAAGGAATCCGATTTCGAGTTTGAAAACGACTTTAAGTTGTGGACAGGACGATGTAGCGTCCAAACGTTAGACAAATTCGCTAGCAAAACGAGGAAAATTAGTTGGATGCTTTAGAGCAGAGATGGCTATCCGGAGCGAGGACTGGATCCGACCTACCCCCACTCTGCGTCCACTCCCTTTACGTTGGTTGTGATTTGAATACGACATTGAAAACGTCAGTAATCGTCAGTAAGTACGTAATAAAAATAATTATTCTTTATATCTGACATCAGTTTTATTCAGAGATTACATCTTTGTTTATATACAAACTCAGCGAACATCATATACACTCACTTATTCGGATAATGAAAAAATTAGTTACAATATTATTTATTTTTAAGAAGATTCAGAGTATTTAATTCAAATTCAGTTGTAATAATGCGCAATGCACTTGATAGGCTGATATCTTTTAATGTATTGCGCTTATTAGTTATTCGGATCTACTTAAAAATAAATAATATTGTAATTAATTTTTTAATTATCAAACAGATCCGAATAAATGAGTGTATACGATGTCTGCTGAGTTTGTATTTAACAAGTGTTGCGATGTCATGTATAAAGTGTAATTATTCTTATTACGTTGTACCCAGGAGATAACCTACGAGAGGGGAATGGACGCAGGATGGGGATAGAACGTAGCCAGGCCTCGCTCCGGATGGTCATCTCTGCTAGTATTCGATCAGTTCGGGATTCAATGAACTACATCTGATTAAGTTATAGTTTCAAAAGTTTTTATGGTCTATGATTGCACTTTGAATAGTTAAGAATGGTTGAATTATTGAATCTATTGTGGATGTTAAAACATTTTTGTTAAGTACAATATGATTTATGTGGATACGATTAATTAATTTGTAAACAATTGAAAGTATGGAAAAATCGTTCGTACAAAAATTGTTTGGTTCGAAAAGGGAGGTTACATGATGCGTACAGTTTTTTCGTGGAAGAAGACACCGGGATTTTAGGGCGAATTTAATTTTTTGAAATAAAATGCTATATTTTTTCATTCACATTACAACTCGGTGTGACAATTTCCGTCAAGTATGATTGAAAATCATTCTATGTTGGGAAGATAAAATAATAAGATATTTTAGTGCTGAATAGTGTGTTTCACTTGAAATTACAAGAACAATTTCGTAGTTTCTTCTGGTTCCTGGACCTCGCAAAGAATTCTGAATCAACGCGATCCAGTGTCTTTCTTGTTATTTGTTTTAATTATCGTTTTTGATTGGCCTGTTAAGACAAAACACGAAACGTGAAGTAGTGAAATATGAAATACAGAAGTCACTGAATTTTTCTATAAATCTTGAATGAAACATTCTATTCAGTGTTTAAAGATCATATTAATTTACAATCTTTCCTGGCATCATATAACTTTTAATCGTAGATGAGTGAAATTTTCTCAATAACCACTAACACAATGTGAATAGAAAAGTATAACATTCCATTAGAAAAAATTAATCTCCCCGCCTCCACTAGAAAGAATCTGTTTGCATCACATGATGGGCCGTTACAAACCAAATAACTTCTGTGTGAACAATTTCTTCGTGTCTTCACTTACTTACGAAATAATTACGTGTATCCAATTAAATAAGGTATACCGTAGAAGGGGCCACGTCAGTAATTTTTTATAGGTGCAAGCTTTTCGGAGGTATTAAGATTGCTTTTAATTTTTTTTAAATGAAATGTTATTGAAGTTGTTCAACGTTTCCTTCAAGCACAAGAACTTGTGACATATTGTTTACAATATAACCCACGGCACTGAGTGGAGCTGTATTGTTAAAAAAGTTGGAAATAAAACAAAATATCGTATGACAGGATTAAATGCAGACATTTTACATTCCAATGCTACGTTTATGCATTTGTACACATTGCTGAACCTGAAAAGTGCAATTGCACTTTTTCAAACGGCGCTGCATACTTTTGTGTGCACTAGACAATGCTGTTTTTCGCCCTTCGGAGGAGTGTTACGAAGTTGTGAGTAAAAATTGTTGGTCTAGAAATTATTTTAACTCCAAATTATTAATTTGTACATTTCTGAATGATATGATTTCATATTGATCGACTACAAGATATTAAATATTTGCGATGATAGAAATTGGTTTCAGAAATTTTAACGAAAATTAAATAATTGCTTGACTAACAATCTTTAGCCACAACATCTTACGCAGCGTGTCAGAATTATAGCACAACACTAATACCTTCGACTTTTAAATGTTAAATTTTAAACTGAATTGAAATAAATTCACCAGTTGAAAGAGCACATAGAGAAACTATTAATTATTAAAAAAAACGATGACAATAGGTTTCAAATCAAAGTAAAGGAACAGAGACATACTATGTTGCATCGTTTCGTAACTATAAAAATAATTGAAAAATTATTCGAGATTGTATGGTAAGAAAGTACAAAACAGGTATAGTGTAATGTATTAATGATCTATAGGGCTTCTTTTATTTTCAGTGAATTAAAATATATAACGTGACCTGCGTCCAATGAAAAGTTGTTACGTTTCTGCCAGTATTCCATCTATGTGAAATCGCAGTTCTCAGCTCAGTTTGTTATTAGCATCGATTTTTCGAACATGGGTGTCCCATACATTCTCTATTAGATTTTCGTTCGAGGAACAAGTAGCTCAATCCAACATATTAAATTGAATATTTGAAGTTACTGAAAACAAAGAGAGCCTGCGCATTAACATATTGTAACATAACTGTTTTGTATATTTCTGCGCCATACAATAATTTTCTTACTGGGATTCAATAATTATGAAACAGCGTGAACACGGTATTATTATATCCTTTGCTATTGTTTGAAGTCTATTGTAATTACTTTTATAAACACTTTTTCTGTAAGTTTTTGTGAATGGTGTATTAATTTCAATTCAGTTGAAATTGTCACATTCGACGTTCGTATATTTGCTGGTGGTTCAGTAGTTATGACACGTACTGTAGTTTTTAATACGGCAAGAAAAAGACTGTATTCTTTAGTGCACTCGAAAGTATAGGTTGCTATTAAAAAGTGCAACTGCACATTCCAAGTGCATAAAAGTAATATAGGAAAGCGTCTAAAACCATTTAATTTTGCCACATAACATTATTTTATCTCCCATACTTTTAAAGGTACAGCCTTGCCTAGTTGCATGGTGCAATAACTATATAAAATATGAAACGGAAACATTATTCCACTTCACAAAATAAAGGCGATCTTCAAGTTAAATCTCGAAAATACTTTCACCGAAAACAAAGTTACTTAAAGATTGTTCCTTCTAAACTGAAAAACTTTAAATCAATGTTCATCTGGCATCCTCAGCTTCGAACATATTTAATTAGATTACTGAACCATTCTACGTGTGAATGCAAGAATTTGCACTTTAATTACTGACATCGATCTCTGTCGCTACGGCGATAAAAAATTATCGTTAAAGCTGAGTGATTACCCCATCGACGAAGCGAAACTACGTGCTTCCTGAAAAGGGTGATGATGCACTAAACCCTCGTTCCGGACTCGATTCCTACGTTAGGTTCGATCTAACGTGTCTGCTCGCCATGAACACTTGGAAAGCGTCGACCCTCCCTGCCCACGTTCCTTTCAGTTTACCTTGGAATCACTTGATTCTCGTAATCGGGTTGGTCCCCAGAATTCCGTGAAACTCCTTCGAGCCACGATAGTTCGCAGGAAATCCATGGGAATCGTTCCATCACGAAAACGAACTGCAAAAAAGGTCAACGTAGGCGTGGAAATCACGTCCTCGGAAGTAAGGAAGGAAATGGTACGATAGGGTGGTCCAGCGACGACGAACGGCCAGGACGAAACGCGGTACCCTCTTTCAACAGGGACTAACAACTAACCAAGTTGGTCAACCAGGAGCTAACCAGATCCGAGAATTTCATGTGAATGGATATTCTAGCAAAGCACGCTAGATCGTTTCAATTAATGGAAATCTCGTGCAGAAAGTTTGCTTTCAGGCAGTGACTAGAGACAAATGACTCGGCCGTTCAGCTGCAGACCTGGGTAGATTTTATTTGAAATGGGAGTAAAATGTAATCCTTTGAAATACTATTTCATAGTGGATAGAAATAATCGCGAAAATGATTAAAAAAAGTTCCGTGAAGGTTGAAAAACAATTAGAATTAATCTGACTATGTGTGTACACTCGTATACATATGTGTTCTGTTCTATTACTATTGTCTAGTATACAATACTCTCGGTTGTAAGTGATAATCAATTTGGGCAGTATCTGTATAGATTCATTTTTGACTGTTTGATTTAACTTCAAAACATGCAGAATATTGTGCAACAATTGGAACATCTTATTTATAAAATGTTTCAGTAATAATGAGTTACTGGTTCCCACTTTGAGGTATCTGAAGTAGTTAATAAGTACAAGTTTCGAGTGTGGTGATATTCAAACGCCATCATGATACTTATGCATAAAAATTTCATCTAATTTTCAAAATTGTTGGCTATATGTCTTTACTAGAATTAATTAAAGTTTAATCCAAAAATTCAAGCAATGTACATATTTCAGATTCCATCACATTCATGGTAAAATCTTTATTAAACAAAGTCCAATGCCATATTCATATTTATTTAATATATGCTTTATAAAGTAGGGTACGGCATTACTTATGGGTCGGGTACTAATAATTGGAAAAATATTCATTGTATTAGGTGGCTCAAAATGGGAACTACTAATTCGTTAGTGAAACATTTTATAAATAAGATATTCCAATTGTTGCATAATGTCCCGTATGTTTTGAAGTTAAATCAGACAGTTAAATTTCACTAATACAGTGAATATTTCTGCAATTATCGGTACCTATCCCATAATTAATGTCGATGAAAATTTTATCATGAATGCAGTGGAATCTAAAGTATGTACACTGCTTGAATTTTTCGATGAAATTTTTATTAATTGCAGTAAAGACCTGTACACAACAATTTTGAAAATTGGATTAAATTTTTGTGCACAAGTATCATGATGACATTTGAATATCGTCAAACTCGAAACTTGTAATTATTAACTACTTCATATTCAGACGGGTCAAGATTTTTTATTTAACAAAAATTTATTTGTTTTAAAACACTCGAAATTTATACAGTATGGAACTAAAGAACTGTTAAAGTAGTGATACAAGAAGATAAAATTAATAAAGTATTCAATATACTTCGAATACTTAAAAAAAATTGCAATCGTGATTTTATTTACGATTGATGTCATGTTTAAAAATGACGTTAATTATAGGATGACCTAATATTTTTTGGAAGGAAATAATGAAATTGTATTTCTAATAACCTTGAGATAAAATAAAACATTACTTGAAAGTACATTTCAACTATATTTATTTAATTATTTCAAAAGGTTCAAAGAACTTGGTAATATATTTTTAAAATGAATGATCATGAAATAAAATAGTATGCTATTTGAAATAGTATTTCAAATAACCTTACTTTGAAATTGCCCTGATCTGCTCAGTAGATATTTGAAATTAATTATGGCGTCTTAAACATGTGAGCGTATAGTTAAAATTGATCATGAAATTTTAGTTTTTTGTATTTTATAACAATCATGTACAGAAACAGAACAAGATTAGGATAATAGACAGACTATTACTAGGAACTAGGTAGTTCCATTTTTAAAAATCAGTCGAAAGTGTCAGGCAGTTTTATTTTATATAGAGCATTCTTTTGGATGAATTATGCTGTTTATATGCATATGCAGTGTGCTCGTCAGCCACAATATTACAAACACTTAAATGTATTGTCCACATAGTATTAATTTGTTATGTAGAGTGCGTGTGTAACTTTACTTACACAGCTATTACCTTGGACACAACAATATAATTAATATAAACTAAATTTTACATTTTAAAAATAGTGTAAACCATATGTACAAATGTGGCATTAATTTAAAACGTCATTCGACGAACCGTACCTTGTTAGCAAAGTACACGTGTACACATCAAATACTCGAAATCGACTTCATTGAAAATCCAGACCCGTATGAAATCATTTTAGATTTTTTTATTTACTTTGGTATAAGGTATCCTCTCCTTCCTTGTGATTCTTCACCAATTTGACTACAGTTTACATAATTATAATTATAATCATGTGAACGTCAGTAGTTCGATACGTAAAATGTATTTTAATTAAAAATAAATAGGTGAAAATTTCTTATCTATGGGCGAATAGAACCATCTACACTACCGTTCACTGAAGTATGGACATTCAATTAAAAAGTTTTAGACTTCAGATTTAAAATTTCTTAATTTGTTTTTGTTTGAATATCATTTAAATATTTTGTGCGAAATTCGTTAACGTTATAAAATGTAAAACTGACTGGAAATAAAATTATTTATGTTAAGCAATTGACTTGTTTATTTTTTCTATAGTTCTCAAGTGTCTATACTTCCATGAGTGGTAGTGTATGTAGGAATTTAGTGAACTCCATTGGCTAGGTACACTGATGTTAAACTTTCCGAAACTGCGTATCGCATGATTCCTTGGACGAGCAATTTTCATCTTGATTAATTTGGTATACGATACTTTTATCCCAGGAAACGATCGAACGATCGAACAAGCTCTGGCCAGCAGGTTAATCAAGTCTTGATTGCATCACGTCGTCAGAAGTTTCGTAAACTCAGAATTGATCCCTGGTCTTTCCATGGATATTGGAATCCATTTGTAATGGATAGTCATTGTTTCAACTGCTAGGCACGGCAATATACCTGCCATTGTGGACCATTCGATTGTATCGTTGAAAGCTAAGGGACTAGAGTATCTAATGCACTAAATCACTAAGCTGTTTCTATTCGATATGAAACTTTCAGCAACAATTTCCTGGACTACTTGCATTGTCGATGGACACACAAAGCCTATACGTGTAAATTATGAATTTAATTCGTATACTATATACGACCTCGTGTATAACAGTTAGGTTTGACTTAATAGGAGTTAATAAAACGAGTGACATGTTCAAGTTGTTAATTTAGTGTCGTCTATTTGATTTAGACCTGAAACGAATATACGTAAGCAGTTTTTAAAGACTATAATGCATGTATAATATAAAAGATATTTGAATTTTTGTATGTATGAATAGTAAATATGTATAAAATCGAATGAAATTTATGGTACTTCAATATGAGTCGAAATCTGTCAAAATGACTGGTTTGCAATTTTACTATGTACGATTTATTTTTAACTACTATTATGTTTACTTTGAATTGACTGTGAATGAAGTCAAAGAAAAATATAAATAAACATTGTCTCTTTGATTTATGTACTTTTTCTAAAACGTGTAATTTTGATCGCTTCTATGAAACAGGTGCACGTTAATCACAGGTAGATCTAGTATTATGAATGCAAAATATTCGAGTTGCAATTACGATCTAATTTTGTGACATTATTAGAGTGGCCCACTAAAATAATTTATCATTGAAAATGATATTTTTAGCAATGCTCTTATACATGTTTATTAATTGTGTTATTAAACATACAATACGTTAATGCTATTAATTTATAATTAATTATGCACAGAATTACATAAATTTTGTTCTGTACAAACTTTTCTATTCATTTGGTCTTCTGAATTAGTTTTGCATTTACAATTAAGATTTCATGTAATCATTTTATTATAATTTAATATTCTGTCACTGCTCGAGCAAAATATGTACCGAATTAGGTTGTATTTAATGTATATTCCGTTTACTTTCAGCCAACAGGACGTTTGTATTATAAAATAAGAGCAATGTTAGAGACTTGTGAGTACATATTACGCGAAAGCACTTGGGCGAAGGTATTAATTGTACGATTTCGTTTTTATGACAGTAAAATAGTGAGATAAAATACGAATAGTGCATATCGTTCAGAGAATAGCGCGTGAAATAAATCCTTAACATCGTGATAAAAGCTGAAGAGACACTTGAAACGCTCGTTTTACGTACTGTTATAATCGATCCTGAATATTTATGCGTTGAATACTGGCAAGGGGTTTATTTAAAATACAGGAAACTTATCGTGATATTATGTATTTTCTACAGCATCGAATTAACAACAAATATGTAATTGATCGTTTATTCATTGTGAAACATAAATACAAAGGAAACACCATGAGTCAGAAAGTAGGAAGACAGGTTATGTTTAAAAGGCGTTTTATCATTTAGTTGAACGTTGAACAAATAATTAAACATAATATAATTTTTAATTTAAGAAATTGAATTCTAATTAAAGAATTTAAGTTACAGTCAACTAAATATTTAACTGTGACTTAAACTTGTGTAAAATATTTCGATTTTACTATATTTTTAAAAGAAGTTCTAAACAGATTTAGTTCAAAGAAATTCGTAAGAATTTTTTATTCATGTATTATGAATTCATATATGATCCATTCAGATAATTAAAAAATATGTGTACACGTAAGTTTAAACATCAAACCATTGCAAAGTCGATGGACTAATTTACCACGTTGAATACCGCAGTGATAATAGCTATATTAGTCAGACATGCCATAATTTGCTATTTTTTACAATTTATGAAGGAGATGAATATTTAAGTATCTAATCATAGATATACATGTGTTTCTATACTATTTGTGTGGTGTTATATTTCCTTAGATTTATGCAAGAATCGGTAGTTATTTAATTAAATTAAATGTGAAGTGTCTTCATTCCAGAATTTGTTTATCCTTGTTTTAAAATATTAGATATCAGGTAGAAAATTAAATTAACGCTCGGAATAGGTAATACATTTATTTATTTTCTGATACACACAGACAAAGAGTCTGATTTGTAAAGAGCACACAGGGAAAACAATTAAATGTATAAAAATTGCCTAAAAATTACACAAAATTAATATTAGGTTGGCGAATAAATTCGCGACATTTCGGATTTCTGCGCTTCAAAGGCAGCATGACTCCATTGTCACGGAATCGAGAAATTACCAGAACTATAGCACAAATCATTAATTCGATTGGAAACGATTTTAACACGTTGAGCGCCACGTGTACCACCCGCGATCCTCGTACCAATTTCAATTTCGTCAAATAACTGATTACGTCAACGAAATTTTGAGTTACATCTATATTACAATGATAGTACAAAATAACAAGTATATTATCACATAAATAAATATTTATATATTCAACGATAGATGTTAATAAAAAGGTGTTTTCCGTGTGTTTGACTAGTTACGGGGTTTTCCACTGCGGCGCTCAACGCGTTAATTAACACGTTGAACGCCACAGTGAAAATGGCCATTCCTAACCAGACACGATATAATTTACTATTTTTTATATAAATCGTAAAGAAAAAGGAGATTTATGTACCCAGTTGTATTCTTCTCTTCCTACATTATTGTTTGAGTATGAAGTTGGCTGAGAATTTTGCGACAATCAATAATTATTTAATTAAACTAAACTTGAAATGTCGGTCACCAGTGACCACTACGGCGTTCAACGTGTTCAAAATTGTAATTTAAAAAATTAGTGTTAATGTTTCACGTAAAAAATGTTAATACCTCGTGAAATTAATTGCCAATTCAATACTTGTGTCCCACGATTGGCTGGTTTGACACTTATTGTTCTAAAAGTGAAAACGTTGAGGATGTATTCTAAGAACACTGTGAGTGCAAAAAAGGATATCAAGGTATTCATGGCTTCAATATATTCTGTCCTCGGGATCTTGAAGCATCCGAAAATTACATCAGAGTGTGTGCCCATTTAGCAACACAGTGTACATACCCCGGGGAACAGTTACTACGAGTAGTTCTTCCAAAGAGAAAGGTGTTTCCTGCGAAACCGTAAAGCGAATCCCGAGCATCCCGCTCCAAGGTACTTTTAGGCGGTACTACTGAATTTAAGCTGCTATAACCTGGAGGTTAAAGCTTCGGGACTGGTGTACCGCTCGTAAAATCCGTTTCATCCGAACACCTTCGCGGATACACGGAACGTTCTGCCTCTCCAAGGCACAAATCTACCGGATACTTATCAAATTTGTATTGACTGAATCTAAGAAAGATGCTCCCTCATTCTATTTTAATGCATTGTTCCGCTTCCTAGTAAACCGGCACTTTTATTTTTTAACACGTTGACTGCCGTGAGGTCACCTGTGACCGGCACCTCAAATTTTCTTTCATTAAATAAGTAATAATTCTTATAATATTTTGGGGTAATATTAATATAGTAATAATAGTATATGGTGATACCTATGCGTTCGAAAAGTAAAATATTCTTTTCCTTCACGATTTATATTTGAAATAGGACATTATATCGTGTCTGACTGGGTAGGGTAGTTTCCACTGTGGTATTCAACATGTTAAAGAACAACTAAACTTTTGAATTCTGGGTCAGGAATAGTGTTCGTCAGGCTATGAAGTCAGTTTAAAATTTTATTTTTAATCAATAATGAGACATTCATCATGAATTGATAATCCAGACCTTATTGAGTTGTGTAATAAGTGTATTCATTTTTAATATAAAATTTCGAGATTTGCAAGGTACATTCAAACTAGTTTAAACCATTTTGTTATACAAGCTCTCGCCATGTATTATTGTCGTGAATTTCTGTTATCAATTTTACAATAAATGAGAAGAAGATGGGGTTGGGGATATCGTTCCATGAAGATGAAAATACGAGTGCATTCATAACTATTGAGCGGTTAAAAATGAATTATTGGAACTTGTGTTTTAAAAAATACAAAGTCAAAACTTTTAAATGATACACGGTTTGTGTAAATCACCATTATTATTCTATTAATATGGAATATACGCGCGAGAAAATTCTAAACAAACTTAATACACAACCTAATAATTGAATTGGTTTTAAAGTCAGTCATGTAGTTTTTAATTTAACACTTTGACTGCCATATCATCCATATGTGGGTGACACTTCATTTCAGTTGTTATTTACCTGATTACTCTCATGCCGTACCGAAATCTAAAAACGTATTTCATTTTCAGCCTGTATAGTGTCGCAGCCAACGTGTTAATATGCAACTAGGATAAAAAGCATGTGATATACAATTGTACTTCTTATTATTTGTATAAGGATGTACGAATCTCCTTATTAACTACAAAAGAAATCTCTTCTCATGTAATACAGAGTTAGTTCAAAGTCATGTCAAATGTAAATACAAATGCATTCTGTGTATCAAAATTAACGAGCAAGTTTTAATAATCATAGATTCTATAATCATCTATTTACAAGATAGAACCATTTTTAATTGAAGTCTTCAATTTTATACCAGATAATTTCACTACGGAAGCTATAACAAATATTACAAAATACTACGAGTACACATATTTGATTAAAAATTCACAAGTAGGTATATTGTGGATTAAGAATTCATTTTTCCTATAATAACACGTTGAATGCCGTGGGGGTGGCCGATAAACGTCACCTCAAATTTAATTTAATTCAATGATTATTGATTGTCACAAAGTTCTGAACAAACTTCGTACTGAAACAATTATACAGGAACAGAAGAACACGCTCGAGTACTCAACTCCTTTTTTCTTTACAATTGATATAAAAAATAGTAAATTATACCGCGTCTGATTAAGTATGGCTGTTTTCACTGTGGCACTCAATGTGTTAATTTCGAAATTTCTCGTACAACTTCACCTGTGAATAATCTAATAAATATTTTAATACATAATAAGAAATAGTCTCTGTATGTAAAAAACGAATCGACTGAAGGCTCAAGTTAATGTATCCATTCGCACTCCAAGTATGCCTGTCAGGCACATACAATTGCAAGGGTTCCACTCTAAGTATGCACCTCAGGCACTCCGTTGGTTTCTTAATTTTATCTACTAATTTCTGTATACAATGTCAAACCTGAAATATTTCTTAATAAGTAAAACTAAGTAAATAAATTCAGAAACATTTATAATTTTTTCTTGTCAAATCAAAACTTACGGTTTTCAAAAATTTACGCTACAAAAGTATGTTGGAGTTGCTGTTTGATGGTATCGAAAAATGCTTGGAGTGCAAAAGGGTTAAACATGTTTGTTACTTTCTACCCGTAGAAGACGTGTACTTTTATGACAAGAATTCGGAGTCGTCCTGCGTATCATAGTATCCGCGATCCGATTCAATCGAACAGTGTCGTATTCAATTCGCCGCAAAATTCACAGTGAACACGTTGTTACTTGGAAAGCATTATATAACGTTAACATAACAATGCGCGCTCGATGTTTGATCGTGTGGATTCCACTGTCCGTATTTGTCGAAGCAAATTTCATTTCTACCTACGTTTCATAGCAAAACGTTATAGGATTATGTATCAAAGTTTACCATTTCACCGTGTGTTGGTTTTCGCAATATTTGTTTAATCTCGCCGCCTTCAAACAGCCGTTGTAATGTGTGTTACATGGAGGGCGTGTTCGTGTGTAAAACATTCCACGTGCACACGCGACCGAAACACGTATCGTTATTTTGGCTGATGCATTTAATGGATATCGCTAATTCTTTCGCAAGCAACTTTGTCACGGTGACATAACTTGCAGCTCCTAACAAGCGCGAAGTATACCATTAATGGCGCACTAGAATACAGTAGTTTACACGCCGCTTTCGCTCCAGTTTCCCGCGAGACAAGTTTCGTAACATGTAACAGCAATGAACGTCTCACCTAATATTGCATTCGATGCGAGTTTTAACACATTGACTGCCGTGGTGGTCACCGGTGTCCGGCGCATCAAATTTTATTTAATTAAATAATTACAGATTTTGATACAACTTTTAACAGAATTAATATTTTGATAAAAATAGAACATGAAGGCTATGCAATGAAATAGTTATGTAACTATTTCCTTCATCATTTGTGTTTGAAATGAGGTAATAGAGTATGTCTGGCCAGGTACGGGCGTTTTCACTGTGGCAGTCAACGTGTTAACACGTTCCATGCCACAGTGAAAAATTCCATAATTAGTCAGACGCGCGAAAATAAGTTTCTATAAATACATAACATTAAAAACATAGACACTAAATTGTCTTATGATATACCATTCAGTTGGTACTATTATTGTGGCGTTCGCTTTAATTGGAATATAAAAAATATTACCATTTATTTAGAATAATCGAATTTGGTGCACGCGGCACGGAACGTGTTAAGGAACATCCTTCATTAAACTCTGGAAAATAAAGTGCAATCGTTCATACTGTAATGAGAAATATGAACAAGTAACGTTTTTATTAAAATACTTCAACGTAATTCAAGCTTTGAAAAACTTTTTGTTAAATATGCTGTTACGTGAAAATTAATTGCAGTATTACTGAAAATTGTTTGCAGAAATATGAAAACAGAATTACATTTACTTCTCTGGTATTAGTTCTACAAGTAACAACGTGCAACAAATTTGCATATAAAAACGTGTAAAATAATAAAACGTTTAATTATGTAACGATAATATTAATGCAGTACCGAAATTTATTTTGGAAATGTATTACAGATATTATCAGAAAATGAATTAATTTGTAATTAAATTGTTGCTACAAATTCAGTCGTTTGATAATTTTAATTTATTTATAGCTATTTATGGCAAGCATTCTTTTCCTGTCACCATCGTACGATAGGTATTCCTGTTAAACACTGAAATATGCGGGTATGAAATTTTATTCTGCAAATACTACGGGCACAGGAGGGGTCAATATTTAAAAATTAAGATCAATACAGTGCTAACAATTTAAAACCGTTGCCTGTTAACTAAATTTCAATTTTAGGCGTAAATATACAGGGTGGATGACTAATCATTCGTATATTTTATTCTAAACTGTCTGACGTGTCGTTCTGATTGAGAAATCTAATTCCTTTATAACGATTTTGATTGTACACCATTCATAAACAAATGTGTCCATCGATGCTACTCTGTTTGATAGCATTCTGATACTCATACGTCTGTCTGTCTGAACGATATCTCTAATGTTTGTAAAATTTTCATCAGAAATGGACGTATAGCATCGTCTATATCCCCTAGACTTTCGCAGTCGACAATTCAACATTTCATGCCATTCAGAGATTCGTATAAATGACATACAATCTTCTACGTACGTTTCCTTCAGCAGTTGGACAAGATCCGGTCGCAGTTTATTCCAATGTTACGAGACATTTCAGGTTGATGTGTTATTGGATTTTTAAACTCGACATAATTCCGATAACGCGATAACAGTACGTCCACTTTTAAACGTTCGTGCGCACACATTACTGTATGACAAAGAGTTTCCACGAAATGAAAGACTACACAGAATCTTATTTTGTTTCTTTTTTTAAAGGACTATCGCGTATTCGTGTTATCGGTAAATGTATTCCGGTTTAGGAATATTTCCACAATAATAGGGCTGTGCTACTACAGTTCCTCGCCAACAGAAGGATACCCTTTTTCGAAAGTATTAGGACTACCATTCTTTCCAATATACAAAGCTTAAATTAATATTTGGGAAAATCTCACAGGTAGATTCAGAAATTAAGAACGGATAAAATAAGTTCTTATTGCCGAGTTGCAGCGAGTTTTACGTTTTAGCTTTTTATGAGCTTTTAGCAAATCCAGGGAATACTTGGATGCTTTAAACGAATAAGAAATTAATTAGATGTTTACACATTTGTATTGGAATGCATAAGAATCACGTTCATTACTTTTTTTGAAGGTAAAGTGACTATAGTTTCAAAAAAAAAATCGATAAAACTTGAGAGTCAATCGGATATGCGCTTAAACACAGTATTAGAAGGAAATGTTTAGGAATTATGGAGTAAGTAATGCTGATCAGGCTAAATAGTAAATATCCTCTGAACTTGAGTAGAGAAATGAATATTTTCCGAATTATAAGCAATTTTGGGTTGAAGAAATTGTTTAGATAATCTTTTACAACTCAAACAATATTCACTTTTTAACCTGGACACTTCTTGCTGAGTTTATTCGATACGACTAACCTTGTATGTCCTGAATATTTTTTTTAATATCCTATATAAACTTTCTGCTTTGTTGTTTGATCCTGAATTCTCCTCTGAAAAGATTCTACACCCGTTGTACAGCCAAAGAACCTACCAAGTCGAAAATACAAAATTTTTACAACCAAATACGCTATATAATCTTTTTTAACTTTTTTCCTACCTCCCTTCATACTTTTACAGTCGCCAGAAAGTATAGAAGTTTGGGAAATAACCAACAATCTTTAGAAACAAAAATTTAATTAACACCTCATGTTTCTCAAATCTTGCCAATATAACGTAATCCAATGCAAATCACTTTACAGGGAAATCTTTCATCTTTCTTATAATAAAATAGAGGTTCAATTAAGTTCTTTAACCCTGGCGTATTTCATAACCGCCTGCAAAGCAGTTTCAATACACTCAGTTAAAATATACTACACACCAGTTACGTAATGCACTTGCATAATCATCAAATCGCTATAACCATGTCGTAAGGAAGAATTCATATTTTAACTACACGCACATGCACAGAGTTAGAAGCAGTCTTTAAAAAAGGATTATGAAGGACCACGTATTCCATAACATTCACAGAAGTTACCTAGCGGCAAGGATGCGCTTGAATTTCTCTACTTACTTAGAACCCCCAAACTTTTAAATAATTTTCGACTCCAAGGTACATCCTGCTCCGTGAACCGCTTGTCCTTACCATGTACAAAATCTTACCATCTACAAAAAATCAGAATCCTTTCGGTATTCCAAAATCACTCCGCCAATCTGTATCAAGTCTCGACCCTCTGAACTCCTAATCCTTTTTAATTTTCTTTTCAATAACTCCTGTAATCTGATTTTCATTGGATTACGTTATATTGGCAGGATTTGAGAAACATATACGGTGTTTTGAATTTTTGTTTCTAAATATTTTGATGGATTTTTGGTTGCTAGGAACCAATTTAAACAATTTTTTTACTAATTATATTGAAAATAGCATTTTTTTTTTACAAAAAAGGGCCACATACATGCAATATTGCTTATCTAGGTAAAAAAATATTGCGAAATATAATACATATTTAAACTGGCAATTTAAAAATGTCGAGTGTGACACGGCATAGGAGTACCTGTGAATAAAATCGATGTCGAGACACACTCGACAAAGGAGTTCAATGGGTTAAACCAACTAATACTTCCAATATCCCCATTCACCAGACCAAAAATTGTACTGCAAGAGTCCATGTCGGGCTCTCCTATATTTCAAAATATTATCAATCAAGTTCTCTGCCATTTTCCAAGACAAGCAGGCGGCAGACAACACACGTTGCTCGCTGTTCCTGTCCATGTACAGGGTGTATGGAAATTGTATGTCACGACTACCATAGCGTGATTCTACACCTTTGGATCGGTGGACATTTGTTAAAAAAAGTTGCCGCAAAATTGATTTTGATCTTGAAATTCAAGGTCAATTTTTTTTTTAATTGTGTCGTATTCTACTAGTCGCGAGAACAAAAAATCTGAAAGGAACCACGGGTCGCAACTCAACCGTTCTCTTGAAAAATGATGTTAAAGTTCCAATAACTGGTAATTATTTATAAAGCAGACGACCGCCGATTTTTATGAAATTGAAATATGTTGTCAAAGTCAACATTATAAACAACTTTACTTTATAAATGTAACCGCCGCTCGGCTTTAGTTTCCCAGATATTCGCAAAAATGTATTCAATACTATACATGGTGTCCCACCTAACTTTATCATCAAGAATATCTCGCTTGTTTTTGATAATCTTAAAAAATATTTCAGGAACAAGTCGAATGGTTTGGAGGGGGACATAATTTGACGTGATTAGTTTTTCCGTAGGTGAACACGTAGAGGACACATGAAGATCAGTGGTGTTTTTTTAACTATAATCATATATTTTTTAATACATTATTCGATCCAGCTGGGCATTCCCTATAAAAGAGTATTAACCTCTTCATACCGAAGAACCATTACTTTAGGAGATATTTATAATAAATTATCAGAAGTAATCATATCAGAAACCATTAGTAAATGTAAATATCTCCTAAACTAATCATTTTTCGGTATAAATAGGTTAATACTTTTTTGTAGGAAATAACCTGTTGGATCGACTAATGTATTAAAAAATATATGATTATATTTAAAAAACCACCGG
Organism: Macropis europaea; assembly: GCA_916610135.2. Taxonomy (NCBI): domain Eukaryota; kingdom Metazoa; phylum Arthropoda; class Insecta; order Hymenoptera; family Melittidae; genus Macropis; species Macropis europaea. Next base: position 19,952,986 of record OU744349.1, read on the forward strand.
TGACCTTCATGTGTCCTCTACGCGTTCATCTGCGGAAAAACTAAGCATGTCAAATTATGTCCCCTTCGAAACCATTCAACTTGTTCTTGAAATCGTTTTTAATATTATCAAAAACAAGCGAGATATTCTAGATGATAAAGTTAGGTGGGACACCATGTATAGTATCGAATACATTTTTGCGAATATCTGGGAAACTAAAGCCGAGCAGCGGTTACATGTATAAGGTAAAGTTGTTTAGAATGTTGTCCTTGACAACATATTTCAATTTCATAAAAATTGGTAAAGTCGTCTGCTTTGTAAATAATTACCAGTTATTGGAACTTTAACATTATTTTTCTTGGGAACGGTTGAGTTGCGACCGATGGTTCCTTTCAGACTTTTTTTCCTCGCGACTAGTGGAATACGATACAATTAACAAAAAATTGACCTTGAATTTCAAGATCAAGGTCAATTTTGCGGCAACTTTTTTTAACAAATGTCCACCGATCCGAAGGTGTAGAATCACGCTATGATAGTCGTGACATACAATTTCCGCGCACCCTGTACAAACTCTCACTATCTGCAAAAAGTCAGACTCCTTTCGGCATTCCAAATCAATCACTCTCCCAATCTGTGCCCAGTGTCGAAGTGACCAGTACTTCCAACATCCCCATTCACCCGACCGAAGATTGTATTCCAAGAGTCCATCTTGGGCTCTCCTTCAGTGCAAAATATTATCAATCAAGTTCTCTGCGATTTTCCATGACAAGCCGAAGGCAGACAACACACGTTGCACGCCGTTCTTGCGGTAATCACTCAGTTTAATCGGCTTAGCGTCGCGTGAGGTTAAGATCATTGATTGCAGCGACAGGGTGAAATCATTCGTCGCGGCGGCCTAACTCGAGCCGGTTTGGCCCGCGCGCAGAAACCCGATTATCTCCAGCAAACGCGAACTGGTAAACCCCCTACCCCGTTCTCGAGTAATCAGCATGGCCCCCGTGTTGGAAGTTTGCACGACGCGACGGTGGCGAGTACGGCTCGCAGCGGGTGGCGGCTGTAATTATGTGAATAATTAATAGAGACGCGACGTCAGGCCACCCCGTTACCGCGAGCCACCGCAGCACCGGGCCCGGTACCCGCCCCCTCTAAACACGCGCAACACGTAGGAACATTTCGGCATTCCTGCGGAACAGCCAGAATACCGGTGAACGCAGGTACTCAGGCATCGCGATCACGCTGGACCGAGTCACGAATCTATGTATCTATACGCGGAACACGTACAGGTTGGCATGTATGCACAGACCGTTTCTGAAGGTATGCAAACCATCGAGTCGAGGATTCGATCGTAATTGAAGTCAGTCGGTTTATGATATTTTCATGGAGTACCAGCCGGAGTTGTGGAAAGTTTATGTCGAATAACGAATGAAGTCCAGGATTTATTTGTGAACAACCAATAATGATTTTATTCGGCGAAACATTATTCGTTAGTCACGAATAAAATCGTAGGATTTATTCGTGAATGACGTTTTTATTCGGTGAAGAATTATTCGTTAGTCATGCGTAAATCTGTACCGTTATTCGTTATTCGAAATAACCATGCGACGAATAATGGCAGCGCTTGTTGGAATCCGAGGGGTACAAGAGCTAAAGGGAATGCTTCTAGAGATCCTCGGCTGACTCCCTGAACTACACACATTCGAAATAAAGATTTATTCGTTATTCTGAAATACTTCATTTTATTTGCAATTTGATTAGAAGATTATTCGAATAAAACATTATTCTATGCCCAATTCTGGTAGCAGCTATCCCTCGATCATAGTAGTGTCACGTAAATTAGGCCTTTGAAAGTCATTTCTTTGTCTACAGTACTGCTTTTCTTTATTTTTGGAATGTTGTAATGACTACAGAGTGAAGAAGAAAAATAAGTGAAACGTAGGGTGATGTAATGAATATTGAAGGTCCTGTTAAAAATGGCATTTTGTAGGCGGTGTATGACCTTGAACGGCTCAATTTGGATGTCTCTGCTATAAACGATTGGGATATGGTAATATGCTCCGCGAGTATGACGTAAGAGGTATGCAGTATGCCTAGTTTATGCACATGCACTGCCTTATTTCTTTAATATTGAAAACATATGAAAGGTGTTTATTTGAAAGATGGGTTTGAAGGAGCACATCCGAAGGTAGGAACACCTTTTCTTGGATTATTATTTTCAGAGATATAAAAATCATACCCATTTTTTTTAATGGACCATATGTTTTTACAGTAAACATTTGAGTGTAAGTTGCACGGCGAATTTAATGAATTAATAACGTGCACTTTGTGTGAACTAGTTTTGAGAAATTTTGATTGCAAATTAACTCACGTGAGCGGAGGAAAGTTACTAGAATAGGAAGTGTCAAAAATGACATTGTTATGCCTTAAGTGCTTAGGCATTACCTTTTTAAACAGATACAAAGGGCACAAGGGTTGAGAAAATTTTAAACGGAAAGCGCAGACAATTTTTTTCTGTCATTTGTGCAGTTCTATTCCGTCATTGATACAAATAAAGGAATCTATAAACATAATATTTCAGAATTAGTTTACTAAAAGTGCATGGTATTTAACTCTTTCGATTTATCTTGTAACTCACAATTAAATGGGTACAATAATAAAGATAGATGGTTCCATTTAAAAATACGAACATGACTTCCATTTCTCTTAAAAGATAATTCGATAAGAAATGTTTCACCATCGTAATACCCCTTCGGACTAAGCCACTTTCATATAAACAGCAGTTTTGTATCTCCAATACTTAAAGGCACAACAAGGTGTATAAGTATAAACTGGACACATTGTAGAATGGTGTCGGTGTTATTAGCACCTACTGTTTTTCCCTTAATTAACAAGTGTACGCAAAAAATTCAAGTTTCACTGTTTTTTATCATGAATATAGAAACATAAACAGACTTTCGAAATTTGCAATAAATTCGTAGTATGTAGTTCAGCCTCATTTTTCTTAAATAGAATATAATATTCTTTTAAATATCATACGAAAGTGGTTGTTGAAATGAATGCAACGATATATGACAGAATATCGTTAAGTTGGAAAACGGTGGAAAGCGAAAGAAATAATTAGAAAATGGTGTAATGTACCTCAAAGTAGGATATATGAAACTAGATGGGAGACTTGATACGCGTAATCATTTGTGGAACATTGCTGCAGAGAATCATTTTAAGTTTCTTCCAAAGAAGATTTTTACTGCAATACATGTTTTGTAAAGAAGGAAGTGGCTGTAAACCTATTGGGTAATTAATGGTGTTTGTAGGGTGCTTAAATTATCAAACTGTATCAGTATCTTTTAACAAGTATAAATTAGTAAAAATATTATATAAACAAATATCCACAAATGCTTCATGGACAAGTTCAACCAAGGACATTAAATATAAATTACTGTGCAACAGTGACGGAATACCGTATGGTGTGGTTTATTATTCAAAATTGTTGATCATATAAATAACAAATTAATAATGCATTCATTAAAACAGAACAAAATTGAGATGAAATTAGTACGGTAATAAATTCACTTTATGTAATGATGCCGGTCTTTCAAAAACAGCCGACATTTTAGACTGAATTAACAATAATAAGTGATTAATAAAAGGTACAATAATCATTTTCAGCAATCTGTTCATAATTGTCTTGACCTTGAAATTATTTCTTTTGCGTTTGACCTTGTGTAACGTTGAACGTTATTTTGTCTTATATACTAGAATTCATTTTGACGGTCGCTTTTATGTGCTATTTAAAAACATATAGCATGCTATTATAAAAGTATAAAGTTATCTTCGTATTATAACATCTATTAAAAATTTCGAAAACCATTTGTTTTCTTAGTTCTTACTATATAAACAGTGAAACATTATTATTCGTTCGTTTTATTCGTACATCTGTGATTTACGAGAAAAACATGGCGTACTAAATAATAACGCGAACACCCAGTATATAAACGTTTGCATTCAAAGGGATCCGTACGAATGTAGATTTCGGCAAGTAGGACAATGTGAGCTCTTTCGTTCTTGGAAATTGGTCAAACTTTTCGAGTTATTGATACCGAAAATTTTGGGTCAAGCTTTTCTTTTAAATCAAAAAAGTCGAAAACTACTACAGATATCAGTATGCAGAAAACCTGATTTTGCTTATGAAGCTTTCAACTTTCATTTCAAACATATAACATGCATAAAACAGATTTTTAAATTCATATAAACAACGCTTTTTCTTATAAATATAAAACAAGGTGAAAGGTCTGTTTTCTTCCACGTCCAAAAAATGAAAATGAAACACAGAATTTTGAGTTGTGGAATAATATATATCGAGTTCTTGCATTTATAAGAATTATTGGAACTCTGCAATTATTTTTCTTCTTTTTATTATAATATTTTTTCTTTAGATTCTTCTGTACAGCATGCTTTAGGGCTGAAAGTAAATTTGAATCAAAGGATTCAAAATTTATTCAAAGGACCATAATAACAAAAAATTTGCTGATACCAAACTTTTTATTCTCAAAATAAATATACAAGTAATTATAATTTTGAGAATATTAAAGTTCAGAACATCAGAAAATTGCAATAACATTGGTATATATTACTTCATTTTCATTTTTACTAGAATTTCGATTTACTCTAAATATTTGTATTCACCGACCGTAATCGAATTATTCATAATACACATAATTTTAATTGAAGAATAAGAAACTGATAAACTAATGGACTTATGTTCACCAGATTTCTTTTATCCATTTTTTATTTCGCCCTGTTACTTGTTAGTTAAGTCTTAATCTATACTTCTGAATCGTCCAGTACACATTTCAATTTTAGTTTCGTTCACAAAATATGTTAGAACAGTATTGTCTTTAACTTGGCTAAATTATTCACCATCAGTTTGTCATTTATATCTTCTAGAAACTTATATGCACATTTTTAGTATGTAAATCCAATATTACATTCTTGCAATAACACTATATAAGAACTTACAAAATTCATACGTTCCGACTTTAATAATTTAAAAAATCTACGAAGATGCTCACTTACCAATTGTTTTAGGCATCTTCCATGCTTTCAATGCTTATCGTGACAAATTGAAAAAACAAAAATAATGTGCAGTATATGGAAATATTATAGATTGGCTGACTGTTATCTAGGTCGTTGATCAAACTATTCCTTTTTCTGTGCATTGCATACTTTTGGAAGCATTCCACACGTTGACGACTAAAGGTGAACGTCAATTTTAGGTGTGTTGCAGTGCACACCGTAATGAAGCGAGCAAGTGATTATATTCGGTGTGAATATAAATGAATTTCGCTGAACGAGAATCACTAGCATGTTAAGGCACAACGATCTCCGGTACTCTGATTAATTGGCAGAGGTTAACCGATAATTGAGTGAACTCCGATATTTAGCGAAAGAACAACGGAGCGTTCAGATTAATTTACTGACTAATAGGTATACTCGTTTGGATGATACCCTGCTAAAGAATCGTGTATCTTTATTGGAAAGAAAATAGAAGAAGCGACCAAATTTGCTTATATTAATAATGCATTGCGCTTTGTTTTCGTTCCCCGGATCATTAGATATGCATATATTCAGAACATTTGAAAACTGGCCAGCTGGAAGGTATAAAAATTTGAAGAATGCTATTTCTTTCTTGAATTGAAATTGCCACCTCACAAATTTTCCTTAGCATTTTATTAAAATAATAATATTTACATATTTTAATTTGTTCCATTTAAAAGATCTTTGACAATTTCTCGTGGAGTAGAAAATTCATTTCCTGCTCATCATTTTTGGCAAGCATTTCATAACATTTAAACATTTAACGTAAGCAATAAGTACGCATAGTATTCTATCTCTATTTTACAACTTGATCGCTTCAGTCAAATTTAAACTTGTTGTGAGATTATTTTATTAATATGTACTGCAAGGCGTATGAAGGAAGAAAATATATGTTTCCACGTACTATACTATCGGTGACCAAAATTTCATGAAAAGTGACCTGGAAAAGAAATTCTTTTTGTACCTTATTTGTTCCTTATTGTTACTTACCTTAAAATTATATCTGAATATATTTTGGTGGAATATACAGGGCGTACTTTAAGTGCTTATAGGACTCACCGAGTGGAGTAAAAAATGTCTAATCAACACAGATCCTACAATCAATCTTCTCGGCGAAAAATACAGAAGCATATTTTCACATTTTTTACAGTTTTCGATATGTCTTCCTTCCATTTCAATATAAAACTCATATCTGCGAATCAGAGATCGACTTACATTTTCAAATACTCCTCCCGTGTCTCGTATTATACGACATGCATACTAATTATTTATTATTTTATGTTTTTTAAATAATTGCATATAATAGTAAATATACAAGTTGATTTTACATCGAAAGGATTGAACTTAGGACCTACGTTGATTAGACATCTTTTACTCCACTCGGTGAATACTATAAGTACCTAAAGTCTTAAACCCTTTCTTTGAATACATAATACCAGTATTATGCTGCTTAGATTTGACAGATGCTTCATCGAACACCCTATATACTAAAGAGTAAATAAATTGTCCAGAAACAGAAAACGCAATTCCCAAATATCTTGCAGATGAATACGCATCTCTGTTGTGAACGGATCGGTAATTAATCGAAACTGTCATTGCAGCTCCGGCAAGAGTGTTACGCAGCCGTGAGTGTTTTCCTTTATAAATTATTCCGCTCTGAATAATACACTTTCGTTGTGAAGCGTACTCGTAAAGTGCTTTAGCAGGAACTATATAATATGAAATTTTCACCGGAAAATATCCCGGCACGCGTTGCGAAACGATGCTCACGGCGGATCGCAAGTTGCCGAGTTTCAAGCACGTTTGCACCCAAATTAATGCTACGCCATCGTGCATAGGCGCGTACGGTGATTTGGCGCTGTTAACTTTCTGACAGTTTGCCTGACATTTATGGCGGTCGAGTTAGAACGCGGGCCACCGCCTCGTTATGTCGTCAGGACTGTTTGCTTATGGGAGTATAACAACTTGAATAGATACACATTCGTGTAGACTTGAGAGAAACTCTCGTGCCCGTTCCTCACAGGCATCAAACCTTCATATCGTTCGATCTGATTCGACATAGCAACGTCTGAGGGACACGCTACTGTTTAAAAGTATCCGGACAATTGTAATTTTCAAAATTATTAGGGGATCGTATGATTGAATGGATTGATCTTAACATTTTGACGGCCGCTGGCACACACATGTTATTTCACTCATCTGTATGAAACTCATGCAAAACAAATAAATGAACATATCTATAATTGACAAAATATAAATACGCAAGCACTTATAAAATGAAAATTGTAAAATATTCTATATAAAGAAGCATAATGTAGAACATTTGTTATTAAAATAATATTGCAAGAAAATGGCCAATGGTAGCTAGTTTTTCCAAAATATTTACGGCCGTCAAAGTGTTAACTAAGGCTACATACTGTAAACGCTAAAAATGGAATGAAAACGTGATATTGGGTATACAGTATTTTGTTCTATGAACAGTGTTTGAGAAATTGTTAATACTTGTTGAAGTCTTGAAACATCAATCCTTTTGAGCAATACATTTTCAAGTGTCACAATAATCCTGAAAATATACTAAAGTGTATGGCATTTTTTCATAGTAAAGGCAGCTTAACTGTAAATTAGAATTCATAGACTGAGCCCTGCAAAAGTTTGATGTGAAGTTTGTAGAAACGCTATGGGATGAACCAATATAACAATAAGAAAAATAAGAAAAAATAAATAAGGTGATAAAAGGACTTGTTTTCTAATTTTTCTTATTGAAACATCAAATAGAATTGTTGTTATGACGATTTCATTATCAGTATTTGAAATGGTGTACACATACCAAAGTCGTTTTATTATTTCAAACCCCTATACATTACATATGCTGGTATTGTATTCAAATATCAATAAAATTATTACAAACAGGAAACTACAATAATATTTGACATCATTATTCGTTATTTTAATTTAAAATAAATATTTACCGATTCCATTAAGAAATTGTATTATCGACTGCAAGATAAATTGGAGATTACTCGCCAGTAACTCGTATATCGGCATTACAGAAACGAATCGATGGTTTTGCTGTCGATGCTCAAATTAGCTAATATTTTCAGGAAAGAAGCCTGTTATACCTTCCTCTGAAACGAGAGGCCAGTTTTACAACATTTTTACGTGCACGGGCGTACGTAGATGGATATCGTCCATCGAGCATACCTCCTAAGTTCGCGGAACCCAGCGAGAACGTGGTTTCTTCTGAAAGCACTGCTTCCTCGCGTAAAACCGCTCTGGAAGTGAAAATTTTTAATTGAATCACTGCGTGCATACTTACACCATTCTCCGGCGAACTTCACTCTGAACATGTAATCGAAAAAACGTACACTCACGCAACGTGAACAGAACATTCAGATACGTGACTGGGTGCACGCGTTCAAGCACGCGATGAGGAGAGCTTTTGCGCGAACTGGTTCGGGGTTGGGTGAAAGGAAAGAGGGAGCGGGTTCTGCGGCATGGTCGATGAAACCTCAACCGCCCGAATTTCTAAAGGAAGGCTTCCACTTAAAACCCTACGCGTCTTCTGCCAGGGAAGACGAACTTAATCCTCCGTCGATACGAACGTCGCGTCGGTGAAACTCGAGCTAAATCCCCGGAGCGCGCCGCTTAAACTCACGACAAATCGCCAACGTAAACCAGGACGGACGAAGACAAGTCGGATAATCGATCGCGCAATATGAAAGCTCGTTTCGTGGACTCGCTGTTAATTCTGTCGGGAGAAACACGCTCCTGCGGCCAGCTGGCTTGCTAACTGTCGATGGGTGAATCTTGAGACTTAACGGGACTTGAGAACACCGAGCGATATCTGATGAGTCATTTGGAATTAGTATCTCGTAAACTACTTTGTGCACTAAATATAGTTCAAATTGAAGGTACGTGAGGATTGAAGGAGCGCATATGTCACAATAGTTAATGTGTTTCTTGTCTAGTTAAATGCTGAGCTATGATGGTCGCCTTTTATTCTTTTACGGTATATCCTGTGTTTTCTTTGAGGTGATCGAGAGAACATGGGATGTTGAATAGTTGAATGTTATACTGTAAAAATTCTAAGCATAGTTATCGAGTTGTTTGCGATAGAGATGTGGTGACACATTTTGGGTAATTTTCAGGTGCAATTACCTGATTTGTTGCATGTAGGTTTCTTTTTATTGGAACACCGAATAAAGTTTTAATTTCAAATATCCTGATAATTGATGACTTTAATGACAGAGTTGTATACTACTCTAATGGTCAGTGTCCGATGATAATTCGATTTTTGTAAAGAAATATAAAGCGTTTCACTTATAAAAATTTAATGTGATTTTCATAGCTGGAGCTGTAAACAAACTAAGGGGCCAATAATAATTGTTGTGTCGTACGATACATTTGTAATTTCGTAACCTTTGTGTAAAATATTTTTCTTGTACAAATAGTTTACGAGTAATTCGAGATAGTAATTTCGAATGATTTATCCAGTATAGTTAATTTTTTTATGACAGTTATTGTTGTAATAGTTAATGCTGCGACGATTTTTGGATATCCATTTTTCCACTGTTCAGGTTTTGTATATTCTACAGTTACTCTAACGAATAATCCATAAAATATAAAATATTTATATTATGTTTTTTAATTTAACGAAGCAAGTTAATTATTTTTATCACTGAAAATTCACCTAATTTAATTATGAATCATTTATTGACAATATATATAACTAAGAACGTATGAAACACCCTCCAACGGATATAAATTATACTTCTTTAGTTAGTTTTCGTTATTTCGATCGTACTCAGTTTATTTGTTAATAAAAGAAATGATTCCCTCTATACTATTTTAGCTGGTAATTTTCACCTTATTAAAATTTTAAGAACATTATGTATTACATACATTTTGATATAAGAAGTCTCACAAATAATAATTATTATTATTATTTGCTGCTACTTTCTACTTTAATTAATATTTTAGACAGGATGGGAAGAAACTGTGCATAAAATTTTAAGAGTATCGAATAAAACATTTGAATGAAAATAATGTGTGAGGAACATGGGCTATTTCCAATTTTACAACTCCGAAGTACTAGTTTTGTATAATTAATAACTATACTAAAACGTTCCTATAAACGCTGTGCTATAAACGCACCTCCTACAAATCGTTGCTATAAACTTAAAACAGTAGAACGTTGATTAATCAAAATTACAGAAAAACAAAATAAATTTGAAAATGTGTTCTCAGTAAAACAATATACATACATGTATACACCTAGAAAATGTGTTTATGATAATCAATAGTAGATTAGCATGTACATATTTACTGTACAAAAAATATTTTCATTGTTAAAATGATAATACAAGAGATATGAAAACTGTTGACGGTCAAAATAGTATTTTCTATATTTCAGAATTAACAAAAATCTTCGAGTAAACATGAATCTTCAAACTATTCCTTATTATAAATACCTTAACATGTAATAACAAATTTTTGTTTGTACATTAGTTCACAGAATGCGAGGGAGAATCATACAAAGTTGATTTGCTTTACATGTACACTATTTCCTATGTCAATCCTCTAGTATGATATTTAACTATACAGAGTGGGCCATGTAAGGCAGGCCATCTAATTATCTTCTCTAGCTATAACGGTACGAGAACATTTTCATACGTAATTTAAATGGTTTCCAAAGTGAATAAGATAGACAACAAATTTGTTTATGAATGCCACTTTTTTCAGTTTCTTTTAGTATCACCCATGCCTTTTTACATGAATGTATATATATACCTATTTTTTCTACTTCGTGTTGCAGCTGCCATGAATATGCATTTAGACTGCATAATAGTGTGACTTTAAAATGCCCTTGGACTCTAACATTTTGAAACACGGCCATCCGGAGCAAGGCTTGGCTCCAGCGTACGCCCACTCTAACGGGATAAAAAGAATAATTACTTTATTATATATGACATCAGTTTTATCTAGAGACTAAGAGTCTACTTTCTTATTACGTGAGGGGAATGATCTATTATATGGGATATAGATCCTACGTTTCAGAGATACATGCTCGAACCGACTTCTAGTATTGTTGAATCCTGGGATCTCAATGGAAGAAACTTTCAGATTTGAATTAAAATGTTAGAGTACAGGGTCATATAAAAGTCACACTATTACGCATGTTCTAATGTAAATTCATGCAGCTACAACATACAGTAGAAAAGAATATGTACGTTCACATAGAACAGCATGGACGACATTAAGAAAGAAAACTGAAGAAATGGTATTCATAAAAGAATTTGTCTTCTATCTTATTCACCCTTTGAATCCATTTAAATTAAGTAAGAAAATTTTCTCGTACCGTCGTAGCTACAGAAGATATGTAATTAGGTGGGCTGTTTAACGTGCCTGATCCCTTTACAACTAATGTTGATTATATTTAAAAAGCAAACAGTTTTAGAGCTTGTTATATAAAATGAAATTTCCCCTTTTCGGTTTGTCTTTTTATGTAGAACCAACTTGTTATGTCTTTCTATGTTTGCCCAGTTGTATTATCCATTTTTGCATACTCTGTGCAGCCAATTTCGAACTTAGTAAGCTTTTTGTTGAGTACCCCTTTTTATTTTTGTGGAATAAAATGTTTTCGGTTAGATCAGCCAACACGGCAGTATACCAAAAGAATTAAATATTAAATATACAAAACATTCATTGGATATAAGCGAGAGGGATGGGAAGGTAGGGTGCCATAATTTGTCAATACAGAAACTAGTTTCTTTACATTATGATTTCACTTTTATAATTAATACTTGCATTTCTTCTTGAAACGTAGAATGATCGACATGAAGAAAGTGTACATTCCATTATCTCAATATTCTCTTATGCCTACAATTACTTTACATCCGATGTTCTACTGTATTTATACTCTGCATAGTTCCCTAGACAATACAATACGTAGACATTATCTTTGTGAAGAATAATTTTCTTAGAAAAACAGTTGTGTTTAACACGTTTATTACGGAATTTCGAAACACATTTTCCCTCCAAACGGCAGACTTTTTTTTATTGTTTCGTTTTAATATAATTTTGTGTATGTTTTTAAATCCTGCATGGTAAATATTGATAGGTGTTTATTGGTTTCAAAGATTTTTAAATAGATGGGTAGATCTACCCGTTTATGTAGGACGAGTAGACTAGTTAGGGAATCCGGTAATGAAGCCTCAGGGGATAAAATCTACCTGACCCGCAAGGAACATGTTATTCAAGCATTGCGGACTATCTATAATACACTTTCTACGTTTGATATGCAACTATTTTGGTATACTCATGATATAGTTGATCTACTCGAAAATTTTTGGTAAGGTGGTACAAACGTAAGCTTTTTAACCTCTTCGATAAGGCGGATGTTCGCCGTGTAGTGTTATCTCACGGTCGAGGGCAACACAATTCAGAATAAAAAATACTTATACTATGCATATTATAAATTATCACTCACTATCTGGACCGATTGCAGTACAACTACTTTCACTGAATGTTGCATGAGAAGCATCAGGCTAACTGCAGCAAAAACTTAGCAAGAAGCCTCCACGGTTAAAGAAATAAAACTGAACAGTCGGCTGTAAACGATGCGCGGCCGTACATACACTTCCATCCATAAGTCACTGGACACTTACAATTAGTCAAATTAGGAGGTGAACGATTTTACAGTATGAAATGACCTACATTATGAAATAAAGTTAGCACCTATTAAATGTTTATAATGTACAGAATATGTAATCCGAATCATATGTTAAAAATCTTACCAAAGATAAGCAATTAATCTTATATAACCACTTGAACTAGTAGCTGCATTTTTTCGATCAAAGGTTTTATTATTTCGGAACTAATTTCTTTCCAACCTCTTTCTAAGTTCTTCCATAAGTCTTTCTTTGACTTTGGGCAAAACCTCCAAAACAAACGAAAAGTGTGTAGAAATTATCGTCTGACCGAGTAAGAGATGCATTAAAAACATACTTACACGCACAGTCTTGTTTTTTCTAATATTTATTTAAATTACACATGCATATTATTATATTAACGTAAAATTGATAAAAATAGAACAACATAAAATAATAAAATTAAACCAATATGTTATATCCACGTTATAATAATCATTTTGCTGAAAGTGAGTGCCCATGTCTTATGGACGGGAGTGTATGCATTTGGCGGTGGCCGACTAAAGTCGACGATCATACCGAAGAGGTTAAAAAAGAGCAAAAGGTTCGTTCGTCCATCTGTTAAGCACTGTATTCCAGCTGTGTATGGGGTCAAAATGCAGGCACGCGTACGTTGAATCGATGTTAAGTGGCCATCGCGTTAATATCGTTTAAAGATACACAATGTCCACGAATAATGGAGGGCGGTATGGTCGTTATTCGCGAAACAAAGGAGAGAATGCCTCCCCTAGCGCGACTTACTTGTTGCTCGCCACGCTCGACGCCTCTTCTCTCGTGAATATCGCTGTCCAAAAAGGCGTCACAAAGAGGGAATCGGGAAGACAGAGAAAGAGAGAGAGAGAGAGAGAGAGAGAGAGAGAGAGAGAGAGAGAGAGAGAGAGACAGAGAGAGACGGTGGAGGAAAAATAGAAATGGTGGAAGGGACAGCGATCTTGGTGGAGAGGATTTATCCAAAAGGTAGACAATGGCCATGACGCAAAGATCGTCTTTGTGCGGCGCGGAACAATTGACGAAAGCGCCCTTAGAATTTATAAACGGCGCCGTACGTTCTGACGATTTGTAACAGTTGCAGCAGACTCGAACAAAAATAATTATATTCTCGCAATTGGCTTTACATTTAATTTGTTGACACAGTTTCGCTGCGGGTGTCGTCGATGAAACTTGTGCAGGATGTTTCGCGTTCGATCGATAGATCGTTAACAAGGAGCTGAAATGTTCGAAATTGTTTAAAATTACTCACACTTCGATTCTTTTAAAATTTGTTCATTTGTAGATTCGTATAAGGATCAGAGATTCTGACACGATGTTAGTTATTTCCAGGACTGGTCACATTTTTTTAAATACTAAGAAGAAGTAGGGTCAATAAGTAACAAGTCAATTTAGCAGTAGACTACGGATGTTTCTGCAAATATACATTTTTAAAGTCCTATATTTTTGATGTTATTGCTGTTATAGAAATTAAATTTTAATGATACTGTATTTGTTCTGTAAATATTTAAAAAATATACTTCTTATTTTTTCACGGTTTTAAATGTGTGTTTTTCAGATATTTGGGTATGTTAAATTGCATAAAGATCCGCAGTCTTTTTATCAGTAAAAAGGACCAGTAAGATATGTTTGCAAGTATTATTTATTACATAAATCATTCTTAATTAAGGTTGAGCATATTATTGTAGATAATTTATTTTGAACTTACTTATTTGCCACGTACTTTATTATTTTAAATAATATGTAAAAATAATAAAGATTTGTTGATTATATAATACGAAGAAAATTACCGTTTCATGTAAACATATAAACAGATACAGTAACAGTAAGCACTATAGACAATAAATATTGCTAAAAATTTGTACAATTCAAAATCAACTACAATACAGTACTAGAAGATGTAATAAATAGAATAAAAAAAGAAGTGTCCGATTTTCGAGTAACACAAACTCATAAGAACATAAATGTTTTCGTCAAAATACATTTTTCTATGCATTAAGCTTGTTTGTAGTAATTATTGCATCACTGTTACATTATATTAAATGAGAAAGTTAACAGGAATTTCCTTTTACCTGTTAGTGATATAAACTCTTCCTTTTCGTGCTTAAAATATACGACGGTAAATATAAGAATAAAAAAAGTCGAATAAAACATAATGCAATAGGATGAACATTAAAAATCGTGTTGAAAGTGGAAATATGTTATATGATCGATTATTTGACTTTCAGAAAAATTTAGTGATGCAAACATTCATGTGCAAAATTTAAATAGGAAAAAAATTTGTTCCTTCGGAAGATACTCTGCACTTTTATTTCATATTTCATTGTGTTGTGACGCAGCATAGATCGAGATTTATAAAATTTTCTTACAATTTAATCGCAAACGACCATAAAAGTAAATAAATGGTAACTACCCGAAAAATCCTATAAAATCAGGAGGGAAACATTCAGTTTTCGTTGTCGATCACGTTGCAACTCTTCAGAACGACGATGACCGAAGAATCTTTCTGTAATAGGGCATTTTTTTTCTCTTCCTCCGTCTCTCTTTTTTTTCACGCTTCTTCCATGCTGAGGGAAGACAACGCTCGAGATAAACGCACCGAGATACACGTACACACGGTGCATCGCAATTGTTTTGCCGCGCTCGGTGCATCGTCGCCCTAACGAAGAACAAAAGGGTAGACGGTCGTTTATGTAACAGGCGCCAGTATGAAAAACGGAGGAATTCGTTGGTGTCAATTATAGCCTACGTTTGCTATTGCATTGCATTAAGGAGGTATTCTCTTTTCTCGGGTCGTTTTAAGTATATTTGAGTATATTTTGAGAATTTCTTTTTAAAAACTGAACAACATGAATTAATGGAACTTTGCATATTTATTCATGTACATTTGTACTACATTCATGATTTTTTGTACATTGTTAACCCGTCGACTGTGTGGTGGGGTGTGACACACCCCACAATTTAAAAAAATAGTAGTACTTTCTTACTAAGCATTTTCAATGCTGCTGATTTTCAGTACCTTTCTTCTATACCACGCTCGGTTGTTTCAGCAAGTTTTTACTGTTGAGCAGTTAATTTTATAAGGGGTAAAAAAAACTTGTTTCGAAAATAAGGATGGTTAATATTAAGCAATACTATTATTATGAAGTTTGTTTTTCAAATTTTCCGTTCTTATTAATATAAGTATTTCTTGGATTAGAAAAATCACTTTTATCGTTTAGTAATATATTTCTAATTAGTAAATTTAAATTTAAGAAACTATTGTATTATTGTTTTTAAAATAACAGCATCTATGTATTTGTATTACATTTAAGAATAAAAAATAATTTCTAATTATTTTGTGTAAAGATTAATTGAATATGAATGAAAGAAGTCAGATTTTATATTATGTTAAAAGAATATACATACACAATTTAAATTTTAAAAAAAATTGATTCGGATATGTGACGCCCCACCACACAGGTTATGTTTTCCTATCACACAGTCACCGGGTTATCATTTAAACTGTGGTAATTAATTATACCCGAGGCAGTAGGCAAGTTAAAAAAAAATTTTGCTGACTGGAACGCATCATACCTGCCGCTGAAGTCATCTGAAATCAAAATCTTTTATTTAGTACGAGTGTGGCTAGCGCCTGTGCTGCGGAAAATGAAAAAACTAATTTTTTACAAAATGGCAACGATCTGAAGAATGAACATCGATTTTTTACTAGTATTTTGACCTTCAGACCACTTTAGACATCACAAGCATTCATGTATTTAGTTTTGAGCGCAGAAGTGTATTTAAATCGAAATGAATGACTACCACTTTATGTAAAAGGTAGATTGTCCTTCGTATAGTATGCAAAGTTATGTACATAAAAATTAACTTGAAATAGTTAAATTGAAATAATTAATTTTTGGACATCTACGCCGAAAGAATTTTTTTTTATTAATAAGTTATAACAGCCCGTAATGTTCGCGCCAACAATTCAGCAAGACCCTGTACTTGCTCTGGTAACAAGTTCAGAATGACTAACCAACCATGCTAGAAAAGTTTGTCAGTCTATTTCTTGGACACCATATACTTTTCACGTGCTGAACTAGGTGTGAAATTTTTCTCTGTAACACCGAATATTTTAAATAATGTAACTATTAACAAAGGCGCATAGAAACAAAAATTATAATATAGTAATTTGCATACAATACGAGTTTTGTGATGGAACGAAAATAGTTTGCATAATCGCGTATTCATACATATAGTGTAACCTGGATATTTTTCAACAAACTGCGATAGCATATTTTACAAGTAGAAATAAATATTTCGTCGGTTGTAGACGCTTTGTTACAAAATTATAAACAAGTATTATACACAGGATGAAATAGACATAAAAGAATTTTCATTTGTTTTATTTCTGCGAACAAAAGGTTTGCAACATAAAAATGAATTCGCCTCTATATCTAGTGCAATGAATTACTAACTCAAATTCGTAGTGTAATAAATCACATACGACATCGATGTGAAGCTTTCATTGATACACAATGAGCAAGGTTCTAAAATGAGAAGCTTGGCATAGTAAATAAATATTTGTTACTGCATCGCTATTAACACGTTGAATGCCATAGTAAAAACCGCCATAGCTAGTCAGACGCAGTATAATCTACTGTTTTAAGTATAAATCACGAAGGGAAAAATATTTTATTATTTGAACGTATAGTACTTACTTCATATTATTATTGTTGTAATAATAATGTTTTTGAAAATTGTATAAGAATTACCAGTTATTTAATGGAATATAATTTGGGGCTCCGGTGACCTCCACGGCAATCAACGTGTTAATGGTATTAACTGTCAATCACACTGAAACGTTTTAACGCAATAAGCATTATATAAATACACAGAGAAGATAAACTTGATCGATTTTATATTCTGCAATGAAAAGCTCTTGCTTATCTCATGTTACATTCAATATTTGATCATAACTTTGTAATAAAGCATTTATAATCCGTTTTCATATAATATTCTTTTCTTACTTCTACTTGGAGAATATGCTTCCGCAGTTTGTTCGAGAAAAACTAGGTCACCCTGTACGTAATGAATCAGCTTCGATAAAAATCACTTCTTCGTCAAGCATAATTATTAGTACCGACTCATTCGATGTTCTTTATCTTACCTTTCTTTATTTCCGTTGAACAAGCCATGCCCCAACTTCTTCGTTAAATAGTAGAGATGGGATCCAAGTATACTGGAAATAGATTCGAATCAGACTGGATAGTTTCGAACAGTTCATAAATACTTCGAGAAAGAGAAGCGATACTTTTAAATAGACTCGAACATAAATGAGATAGGTTCGAACTTTTTATACGTAATTTGAGAAATCTAAACAGTATTTTCAAGTATAATCGAAGTGTGATTATGTAGATTCGAAACTTTTATAAGTACTTTAGCCAGAAGTTTTCTATTCTGTCCAATCGTGTGATTTGTATTCGGTGAAAATGTTATACAAGTGGTCCACATTACATTTATTTAACTCAGTGATGGTCACCGGAGCCGCGGCCTTCCCCCACTCTAGGCCCATTCCCCTCGTTCCAGTTCTCCACAGTTCACTCCGCGTTCCCCCTCGGTCCTTCGGCGTCCTAGATCACAGCCTATATGGAGGAATGGACCTAGAGTGGGAGATGGCCAGAGCTCCCGTGGCCATCATTGAACCAAACACTTATAAGTACAGTAGGACCTCAAATATCCGAACTATCAATAGTAACAGTATGACTCGCATTGCAAATACATTTCGCATAAAAGTAATAATTTTCTGTTACAATAAAAAATACAGAGCAGGGCAAAATTATGTAAATAGTGACATTATTCAAATTTCGAGAGTGTAGCTGACAAAGGATGAACGATTTCCGGCTAGATCAGTGTTCGGATAATCGAGATTCTACTGTACTTCCTCGAATCATGTATGTACTCGTCCTAGGATTTGAAACCAGCTTGTATAGTCCGAGTACTTTGAAAATAAATAGAATAAAACATTACCTCTTATGAGTAGCATTCAAATCCCATGAAATGAAACTTTTGCATTGAAATTGACTTAGATTCCAGAGTACATATTGAACTTGCTCCCACCTCTACTAAATAGGCACGGTGGAAACTCGCGTTATACGAAAGCACTTAAAACCTGTTCGACACACTTCAGAGGCAAACTATTGTGCACGTAAACAATATCTGCACAATACAAAGTGTTTTAGGGGCAGTGGGTGGGATGGTGATGAAATTCGGTAGTTTCCGGTGATTCAAAAATCGTGGATCGAACAGGCGTATGTTTGAAACTTTCACGCCGTCCTTATTTACCTTCCTCCCATCAAATTTGCATGCATATGAAAGCACGAGATTTACAACAATATCTACCTGTTATTTCGTACGGTGAAAGACTACCTTTGTGACAGTATTGAAGCTTTTCACCGCCCGCCCACTCTTCAACTTTCATTAAAGTTAATGCAGGAATTATTGCGTCGTTTGAAAATCATCGTGATATATTAAATTTTTTACGAATAATGTCTACAGATTCTTGTACGATAAGTCACAAAGAAATAAGAGTGGTACTATTTGGATAAGTTAGAAGTTGTACTGAATTTCTTCATGACTAAAAAACGTGTGTGCACGTTTACTTTTATTTTAAATGCCACTGATATTTTTTAAGTGGAACAACATATGTTCGTCCTTATAGCGTTTTAGTTGAAAAAAGACAAATTTAATCATATAGAATATTATAGAATATAAACATTATGTTCCTTTCATATGCAATATTAGAACATAAACCTGTAGATATTTTTAAAAAATCATAATGTGATGTACATAGAAAGGAAAGTTTGTGCTTGCCTTACATCAGTTCACTTCTAATAAGCATGAGAACGTCATGGCCATAGTCTTTCATGTAGAAACAATTTACAATAAATATTCAACCATTTAATATTTTTTCTGAAAAAGTGAGCACCAAAATGTTTAGATATTGAAGGTAACCATTTCCAACACGTTTCTTAACATTTTATTGGTACAAATTAATATATACTGAATGGATGAATGCTGATTGCAAGTTATTTTTACACAAGAGACTGTGCCAACGATATTCTGTTTGTGATTAGAAGGCGACTGGTGTAGGGTAAGCGCATAACGATCACACTGTGCCAGTATGCCCTTTGACTAAAAATAGGATTAAAATGTTGTACAAATATACGTCCAAATGAGTGTCATTCAAAAGTTATAACAGAATTTTGCAAATGAAGAAACCAATAATTTGCTCGCTGTACTTTGTATTGTTCACCTAATTGTTGCTCCAGTAGTGTTTACTATTTGCAATCTTCGAAAACGATTAACGGACCTTGTCTTATGTTAGTATCAATACTTATCAATACGTTGTACAGCGTCAAACTAAAAAGCTATCATTCAAGAATGAATTTTCACAATAATAAGTAATTATTATTAATTGAATTGTAAATGGTGGCTGACATTTGGAAATGAAGACTTAATTGCAACTGAATATTGTTATTATAACTTTTAAATGAAACAGTAGGTTTGGCAGTTACATAAACATAACAGTTTAATCTTATTTTTATTCATAGAACACATGAACACGATTTCATTGTTTAATTTAAAGACACCTATGTAATGACAACAACAGGGAACAGATTAAACGTTATTTAGTAACATGATGTATCTCGATCGTAAACATCGATCCATAGTTTACTCCAAATTGTTTGCTATTCAATGCATAACGTTTATAGAGCAGCTCTAAGGTATAGTGCTATCATGTATTAACAAAGGTATTGATTAGCAACGTTCAATTGCCCATATTCCTCACAGAATACACTAAATATTCATAGATAGATTACAGAAGTTTGTACAGATATACATTTCCAGACTGCCATATTTCGTATGTTAATGCAGTTAAATAAACAAAATTTCAAGAACACAACGTTACCGTCTTAAAATATTTAAAATACTTACTTCTTATTTCGTTAAATTATGAAATGTGCATCATTCATCAATTTGCATGTATTAAATTGCACAAACATCCGCAGTCTATTCGTAAAACATTGTATTTAGCTTTCGAAAGCATTATCTCGTTATTCTAAATAGGTGTCATAACATTTACACCTGTATTTTGCAGCTCAGAACTAAGAATGCAGTCCTCAGTCATGGATAAATAAACTGTTTATTTTTAGAATATAGTCAGTTTTAATTGAAGTATTAAATCATAGTAGACATTCGAAACTACCTCGTGTTCTGTATACGTTTCTGCAACATTTGAGCATTGCTTATTGACATAGAACATACAAGGTGTGTCCACAATCATAGTACAATTAAAACAAAAGTGGTTCACTGTCTAAAAATGAATAAAAAGAGGGAACAAATTTTTTCACTACGAGACTTCGTTTTCGAAAAAATTATCTGCATATTCCTCGAGTACGTGTTCCAACTACACTACTACTATTATGCTACACGTGCCTGTAAACATGGACAATGTGATGATTTCGTATAATTACAAATAATGCAACAAGTTTCAGTAATGAAAGTAGTTATTTGGTTAATATATAAATTGTTGTAAATTTTGCCTCTGTTGTTTTGAGCTTTTACTTCTCTCAATGTCTGAATAAGTAACAAATAATAATTGTGTACACGCACTCGTCAGATATTCACAGTCTATTGTCTCGAAAACGAAACCACGCGGAGAAAAACATTTTTCCTCGTTTTCCACTTTTGTTTGAGCAACGAGTAGACTCCATTTCAATTGTAGTACGATTTTTGGTGCGTTTCACCTGCTACATCACTGACTGTCAAAGTGACAGTGTTTAGAAAGTACACAATTTATGAACTCACGTGAATCCGAATATTTATCTCAGTTCTAAGGTGCAGATACATCTGTAAGTTCTGCTACACCGTTTTAGATTCATGCTGTGCATCAACGCGGCTGTGCAATTCACTCAAATTTCGCAGTTATTAGAATGCATTTGTGAATATTAATTGAACGGCCCTTTGCGTTGAACATGTTTAATCAACGAATTTTGCGATTTCCGATAACCAGAAATCACGAGGGAACCTTTGTTCCGTGACTGATTAATCAGAGGAAAAGGATGTAGAAACAGTGAAATGTATGGATATCCTAATAAATCGTGCCTTGTAATATATCGGGGACATTTATTTGGCACCCATGACGGTTATCATGCGCAGCTGTTTGCAGAGCAACGTGACACGCAACAACAAAGAGACGAAACGGATAATAATCGACACATTAAATCGGCACAATGAGCGCGGACAACTGTGATTTCGATATTTCGCAAATCCAGCATAGAATTTAACACGCGCACGCCGCGTTTGGCCGTCGACCTTTAAACGTCGATCGCGCGAACGAATTATACGGCCGTAAAAGGTGAAACGTGACGTTAAACGACGCTGCTCGTAACAACTATAATGATTATTACGATAAATCTTCGTCCCGATAAAACTGTTCATTGGAAATGGTACACGTACGGCAAGATCAAGCTGAAAAGGCGCGAAAATTAATGGTCCGCGTGTTCCCTGAATTACCACCTTCCTAATACAGTGGAACCTCGATTATCCGAATTAGGGTTCATCAGATAATTCTTCTTCTATGTTAACCCATAGATGCAGATTTTTTTTTCTGAATCGGCCTCGGAAACATTTTTTTTGTAAATTTTCCTTTACTGCTACAAGAACTTAGATGAAAAGACAATGCTTATAAGAATTAATTACCCATATTTGGATTATTGGCGCCGTACCGGCTCTGTGCAGCTTCAAACTAATAATTGTTTAATTTTTACCGAATAGACAAAATAGAAATCAATTTTCCTTACAGCATTAGAAGCATAATAAGATAATAGAGGATTAGATAAATCTTGAAATAATTATATCAACACATGTTAAACAATTATTAGTTTGTAGTTGCACAGGGCCGCTACGGCCCCAATAATCCACTTAAGGGTTAAAACATTAAAATTCCTTTTAAGTATTACCGTTATCTACCGATAACATGTACAGGAATTTCACCTAGGAAGTTTGTTGTTTTCTTAGCAAAAATATACATGACTGCTATAGCCGTCATTTGCCAACACATCAACAAACATTTGACGATTATAGCCGTCATTTACGGCAATGGGTTAATTATAAAGTGGAATTATTATTAGTGACATTGTGTACTTTATTTTGTACCACCGTCTATTTTTATATTGTAAATCAGAAGTATCATTTTTGTGAGAGCCATAGGTACCATGTGAGGCAGCTTGTTACTGATTACAGTTCCGATAATCGAGATTCTACTGTATTCATTGAAGTATTCTTCACTCTTTTGTATACTCTTTTTCGAATTTCTTTATTTCAAGTATTTATCACTGTTTCGTATGCTTTTCTCGAAATTCTTTATTTGCGTCTAGTTCACTTTAATTTTAAGATGTTCAGTCGAAATAAATCTTCAGGAAATTATTGTGCCACTGAATAGTAATATTTTTTAAGGACTCTATTGCTTTTCTTTGGTACGTTGGTCTTGATACACGAAACTGTACGGTACAGCAGGAGATTGCTAACACGTTGGCAGATTGTAATGCCTATTTTAAATACAAATCGAGAAGCAAAAAAAGCATTTAATATTGAGACGTATAGGTGTTACTATATATCATTATTACAATGTCAGTATTGTCCAAAATTACATAACTATTGCTTGTTACTTAATTAGACAAAATTTTAGGCGCCGGTCATCGGAGACTCTCACAGTAGTCAACGTGTTAACAATTACCTGCGAAATTTGAAATATCTACAAATGAAACCTGAAAATAGATATTTGAAAACGTGTAATAATCGAAGTTTTCTGCTCTCTGAACGTGAACGAAACGAAACAAATATTAGCGCATTGCAAAGATGAACAGTCAAAGTTGAATGAAACATGATGAAATGTAAACTATTAAATTTTTTCTTGGTACTTCTTTAACGTTGTAAGAACTACATATAGGAGTTGTCGGTGACGGTATGGAAACATTTATACAGGGTGTCCTACGGAACTGGGCCAGGCTCCGTCTTTAAAACAATGGAAGAAAGAAAAAATTTCATTAGGCAGAATTAAATGATTTCGGATGGTGCACCACGTAGTGTCATCTATCCGCACACAAAGTCTTCAATTAATTAATGTTACTTGGCAGTAACATCAATTAGTGCAAAATTGTAGCTAACCTGATATAATGTAATCATAATGACAGTCATTTCAGACTGGATCGGATAAACAATAATTGTCATATCAAGTCGCTAATAATGTGAGGTGATTGTCGTTAATTGAGCAATGTCTGGCAGCTGTTTATCGGTAGATGTATAATGACGTTGTTTTAGAGCGTATACACACGATTAAAAGTCAGTGTTACGCTAGTCTGTTTGCGAATGTGTCACGTTTAATTATGCATTCACTGATCCAACGTATTACTATTCGTTAATGCACTTCATGCTGCGTAAATTCGCCCACTATCGACGCAGTGAAACGAAAAACTGGATGAGCATAATAACTTGTCATTGGTACACTAGTTCTTGTTCAAAGATTTTATAGAAACATTAATAATCATTTTCGATAGAAAAAAATATGACCGAGATGGAATAATTACAACAAATTGACAAAACATTTAAAAATCGTTACAAAAGAAGCTTTCAATTAAAACAAAATTTATGACTACTTCAGATTTCATATTTATCGATACAGTAGAACCTCGATTATCCGAAGTCCGATCATCTTAAAACCGGTCATCTTATATCAACTACAAGTTATAATTATCATTAGTGGTATTGGGCACTTAATTTTCTACAACTATGTGTTTTACATTGTAACATAAAATTAAAATTTGTATGCGAAATATAGTTAGAATATGAGTCATCTGATTATTGATTACACTTCGGATAGCCGAGGCCCTACTGTATATTTATAAGTAGGAGCTGCTGTTTTTCTTTTTAAAATATTGAAAATCAGTTAGCATACAGAAAAGTACAGAGGTGTAAATACATTGTTCTATTATCAAAGAGATTCTATCGTGCAACGGTACATGCGTATTGTTTCTCATGGTAGTACAGAAAGATTGATATAGGCTTCAATGTTTTCCGATAAGAAATAACGTTCAATAACTTTTCGAGGTGAAATGAATACCGGTACGCTTTTCCCGTGCTACGCATAGCTCCATCCAAGTTACTCTCAATCTCCTATGAACGATTCGGAATTATATAGACAACGGTATTTGAATATTTCTCAGCTCGATGCCTTCTTCATTTTCTCCGAAAGGAAGTACCGTAGCTGGCATAATACAGGAGATACTTTTCCGCGGTGCACAGCTGGCGTAAAATGAAAGAACGGGGAATTTTGATGTTCTCGTGCTCTTACGGCTAGGATGTATATCACAATACCTCTCCTCGCGTGTGTTTTATCAGAGACACTCATGAGAACGTGATAAGCAGCTTTTATAGAAAAGTGCGCTGTTAAAATACAAAACTGATACGTGCTGCATTTTTTCTTTATTCCCTGATGGATGAAAGTAAATTCTGGTTTCCTAAGTTATAGTAGCGTGGTTTTATAGACTGCGCAAGAAAAGTCATTTTTCTTACGGATAGTATACAGGCGAGATAATATTCGAACTGTATGAATTTTCAAACAATTTTCATTTCCCCTCAAGGTGTTCAGAATTGTTGTTTTTTTAATAGAAATATGAATATCGATAAGTGAGATTTTCTGTGGTGTTTGCTGTATTTCATGTTAATACAAGAATTATTTTTTTTCGTAGAGTGTAGAAATTAAACAGAGAAGTAATGAGACTTAACCCTAGTGCGGTATTCGGGTCTTTTTCGACCAGCACGTTCTTATATTTTCTTTTAACCTTTTGCAGTCCTATGTTCAGTCTCAATGGCCGAAGTTAAAAGCCTCTTTCATTCGTATGTCTCAGTTACCACGAAGTGGCGTTACGCGACAATAAAAATTAAATTAAATCGTAACAAAATCTCGCAAAACCTAGAAGTTATGTCTACTTCTTTCTCACATTCTGCACAAAGAGCAAGTCGAAAAAACTTATCACGAGCTGGTTTATACACTAGGTTCAAGCTATTCTGAATGCAAAGAGTTAACTTTTGTTGTTTACGTAGAAATGCAACAAAATTAGTATCAATATGCATGTTTCTGTTCCCATGACATTATATTAAAAGCTTATTGTCTGGGTTCATATAGCGTGCTGGTAACAAATATTATTACACATAAGGTCTGTGGGTCTTTTTTGACCCTATATAAACGAGGTACAATCAAATAACAGAAATCAATAATGGGCAAATCTTACTAACAAGTGGGTGATAGTATAATTGGAAGAAAAAATAAAAATAGCATAAAATAACTAGAATAGTTTAATTACTGCCAAAAAAATATAAATTATTGTATGGTGAGTTCCGAATGGGGGGAAATTCATATGCAAATAGCACTGTTATGGGGTATGCAAAACCTGTTATAAACAAACAATTTGGGGAAAATATGTTATTTCTCTATAATTAAAGCTATTGTAGTAGGTGCGATTGGATAATCCGATGCTACCTTAATCCTCAAATTCTATTATAAAGCTGCAAAAATAAGTTCCATACATTCGGGATATTTTTGACCCAAAGACCTTGAGTGTACAGTTGAACGGAGGAACGCCCTAAGGTTAAATAAATGAATTGGTAGATAACAATTATGTACAACGATTACAATTTTGGAGGTGTTATATACTTTGTACGATTGTATACGTCGAGTGTAATTATACAAGGTGTAGAAGAGTTTCACGACTAAACAGTGCCAATATATTTTACAAGGTGGAATATAAAAAAAATGTGTATATAAACATATCCTGCCAATGGTTTATTAAAAGATATAACGAACATACAAACTACAAAGCAAATGATAGGGGAGTTGCTGTTATATGGTATATCGTAAACAAAGAGTTAATAATGTATTCGTTGAAATGAAATACGACCTACACGACAATTTTTACGGTAATAAATTTTTATTTTCAAGATGCCATTCTTGTTTCGATGAGGATGACCGATATTTTCAAATGGAGTAGTCATATTAAAGAATCTATTGTTAGAATATGCAAAGCAACAAATACAATTAAATTCTTATGGTGTTCATGTTATTCAAAAGACTTTATGTACAATTATCAATTTCTGGGTCATGCCTGGAGACTTTTTAAATAATATTATTTAAAATGTTATTATTTCTAACATATTATGTTATGTTGTGATGTTCGAAACACTCTGTCAAGAAACATTTCATTTTATTTCACGGTTCTTTGAAATTCAATGTTATTATTTCACTGGAAGAAATAATTCTAAAAATATTTACTGTATTAGATGGTCCAAGGCAAGAAGCACTTGATTGATTTTCACTGAAATATATTTTGAGTAAGAGCTTACAGTAATTGCAAAATATTACATACACTGGTATGTAAATTATTATGTAGTTGAAAATGCATGTAAACAGGTATTGAGCATGTTGTTTCACGGTTTTAATAAAGGATTACTACATATTATATTGTAATAACGGAACAGCTACAATTAACTCTTTGGATGACAATTACAACTTTATTCGATATTAAAAGCAGAAAAATCATAATATTGACGAAAATTACTTTCGTGATTATTTTTTAAATAAACAAAACAAAAAATAATTATATGGGTTGATATTCAAAATTGCTGGCACGTCAAATACATTGGTAGCTTCTGTATTTTCAAAAAAACATCGACACCATTATCATTATTATTATTTATTATTTCCGTTTCAAATAAAATTTGTACAAGCTTATCCTAGATACATGTTAATAGTTAATTCTGTTAGTAAATAAATAAGTTAATAAGAATCTACGAAAGACTATATTGATAAATCTTGAAACGTGTCAACAATTATAAATAATTAATAAAAGCTACGTTGATTATGTGGAGGTATCTGATGTAGTAAACATAGCTGCATAGAATAATAACAATTTTTTTATATGACTTTTTCATAAACCATTTGTAAACACATGTACGTGTATCTTTCTTGTATTTATACTTGTATAGGGTGGTGCAAATGTCACTTCCAGAGTTTGAAATTATATAGACCTATTCCACCGTAGCTAACACTAATGTCTTATCCTTCAGATTGGAATAGAGACTACAGAGATTTGTTAGGCATGCAGAAATGTATACCCAGAGAACGTGCGCAGATCGTGCAGCTTTATTATGAAAATCAACATCCTGTCATCCGAATGCGACGTGAATATAGAAGAATAAACAATGTTCTTGAAGCAACGTCTGTACCAATAATAAAAAGAGACACAATGGCGGTTCTTCGAAAACATTTTCCAAACAG
Organism: Macropis europaea; assembly: GCA_916610135.2. Taxonomy (NCBI): domain Eukaryota; kingdom Metazoa; phylum Arthropoda; class Insecta; order Hymenoptera; family Melittidae; genus Macropis; species Macropis europaea. Next base: position 19,981,132 of record OU744349.1, read on the forward strand.
ACTTGCGTCTCTTTGCTCAGACTTCAATTGGCCATCGCGTTCCGCTGATTTGAACGGACCAAAATTTTTATCTCTGGGACCACCTTAAAGGAAAAGTTTATTCTACTAAGAAACTCTGGCAGAGTTGAAGAATAACATAAGACAAGAAATCGCCATGATATCGCGGAATACTCTTCAAGTGGTCATGCAAAATGTGCTAGAAAGTGCATGTCTCTGTGAGCAAAATAATTGAGATCACTTACGTGATGTCATTTTTAAACATTAATGTGAAAAACTCCAAGAACAAATCTTTCTTTCTATAGAAACTGAATGCAATTTTATTTATAATTTCTGGAGTCATAAGAAAAATAAATCAGAAACCGACTTCTACACCACCCAGTAGAACGTATTGTCATATGAGGGGGTAAAAATCATAGTGGTGTAAGTCCTCTAATTCTCATTTACAGAAACACAAAGCCTTATTAGACTAAGTGTAATAAATTCCACGGTAACATGTTAATGATCGTAACGCATTGAATCTTGCTATAAGATCTTATCATAAGTAGTTGAAACCACTTTTTCTTTCAATGGACAGACATGTATAGATTGTATCTATACACGCAAGTCAATATCTTAAAAAACTTTACTTACACCACAATGGCTTTCACTCCCTCATATTTCGACCGGAAAATCCGATACACCTTGTATATACTTTATAATTCATTCTGCAGAAAAAAGAGCAATACAAAGAATAAACCTTTTCATGTCAAAAGCGTTTCGTGAATATGCAAATGAATCTTATACGCCAGTACACCAATGCAGAGGGTGTATAAAAAGGTTGTGTCATGGCTTTCACAGATGATTTTACGTCTTCAAATCGGTGGAGATTTGTTGAACAAAGCGTTCTGCAAAATTGACCTTGATCAGGAAATTCAATGTCAAAATATTACTCATTGCATCGACTTGTACTTATCATGAGGATAAAAAGTACCAAAGGAACCATATGCTACAATACAACCGTTCTCTTAGAAAATGGTATGAATGTTTCAACGTTATTAAGCTGATTTTATTTGCAGAATGTTTATCTTCCGACGACAGATACAAAGTAAGTAGCCAGTCTTATAATTTGCCACTATAATCCGCGAAAAATATTTGTAACACACTTAGTATCTTTGCCTTCTTCGAACCCAAAAAACAGTACTATTTTGATTTATAATTCTCAACAGGCGTGCCTGTACACCTGTTTCAATATGGTTGCCATTGTTACACAGCAGTCTTGAAACCCAATTGGGGAGCAGCGAAAGAAATTGTTTACAGTTCAGCTCGTGAGTTTAGACGTGTGCAACAGTTTATCTGATTGAGCAAGCTTTTCGCTGCCCACAATCAAGACCGGATGTTTGTAAAAAAATCCGAAGAAACATAGAAGTTAGACTGCAAGACTGTCTGTGTAACAATGACGGCCATGTTGGAGCAGGTGTACAGGCACGTCTGTTAAGAATTATAAATCAAAATAACTGGTAGAAGTAGCTAGCCTGGCTAGTCCACTTATGAGTTACTGGTACAAGTAACTTACCAGTGTAAAGGCAGCCGTATAGTTGCAAATGATAAGACTGGCTATTCACTTTGTATCTGTCTTCGAAATGTAGCCATTCTGCAAATAAAATCAGCTTAACTAATGGTGGAACATTTATTCCATTTTCTGACAGAACGGTTGGGTTGAAGCATATGGTTCCCTTGACACTTTGTATCCTCATGATGAGTACACGCGATGCAATGGAAGCAAATTCGACCATAAACTTCTTAGTCAAGATCAATTTTGTGGAACGTTTTTTCAACAAATCTCCACCGACTCGAAGACCTAGAATCGTCTGTGAAAGCCTTGGCACAACATTTTTATACACCCTGTACAGAGTAAACAGCATTTCCGTCCTTGTTTTAATGTTACATTAACGCAATTTAAATATAACATGGAAATTATTAAAAGTTGCGTCGACTTCTACCTTCCGTAGTCCCTTTAATTATAAAGCCGCACGTGCTGCTTTATGTAAACACATTAAAACATAGGTTTCATTTCCTCGAGCCGGGTTCACCCCGACGAAGGTGTCCGAGGACTTAATAAGCGGCTTTTATAGATAAATATGCCGGGTATAAAAATAATTCCCCGTTCATGGAGCGCGCTCAGATGTCCCCTTTATCCTTTAACACCATTTTAAGTAGACGGTTCAAATTATTCTTGAGGGGATTAGCACGGAACTACGTAGATACCCTCTCTTTCAATCTCCGCTTTTTTTTTGAAAGGCTTAAGCGAGGAGAATGGACCGAATGAAACGAATCTTCAGTTATTTGCGTTCTTATAGTATTCAACGGTGTGATTCTCCAGCAGTTTAAGTTTATAAGACTCTGCTCTTTTTGTTTGCTTTTACTTTCATTGCGTTGCTAATTGGTTAATCTCTAATATTTTTTTGTTGTTGGAGTTTAAAACAGCATCAGCGTCTAATGATTATTATTCTTCGTAGTAGATTATTGTCCATTGTTGTTTAAATTTATACCAACGTTAAATTGTTGAACAGGTTAGCGTATTCCGAAGAAGGTATTAGGTTTACAATACTTGCAACATTTATGCAATTGTATTCGTATAACGTTGTTTAATGTTCTTGATGAAAAGAATGATTTATTTTAGTTTCTTATAGACTGCGGATTTTCATGCAAGTATACATTTTTAAAGTTAAATATTTGTTATGTTATTGCTGATACAGAAATGACATTTTGATAGAACTATATTTTGTTGTGTGACTGTTTAAAAAATATACTTTTTATGTTTTCACGGTTTTAAATGTGCTGTTTCCAGATGTATGGATATGTTAAATTGCATAAAAATCCGCAGTCGACTTATAAAGTAGAAAAATTGTGGGTTGCTTCTATATATTTCTATAAAATTTAAGAGTAACATATTCGTATAAAATGTCTTTCGATACAGCAGAACCTCGATTATCCAAAGTACAATTGGTAACAGAATGACTCATATTGTAACTATGTTTCGCATAAATATGAATTTTATTTTAGCATGTAAACAATCGACCACTGTGGAATTAGGTACACACTGTTACTAATGGTTACTTCAGCTTGTAGCAAACATAGGATGACGAATTTTCAGATGTCAGATGTTCGGATAATCGAGGTTCTATTGTACTATAATTTGAAAAAGCGGAAAATAAATATAGTTATTACATATACCAAATTTTGTTCTAAAAAATTAAACATCAAGAACCAACAGATCTATATATGCAAAAATATTGAATTCCTGTCTTTATTCTTAGTTGAACGATTGAACGTTATTTCTTAATTGTAAAACGTACCAAACATTCTGGACTATGAAAATATAACCCTTTACAAGTTACAGCGTTTATTAAAAACACATACTGTACTTGTTTTCTCCGGAAACATGGCAGAAAGGTCATACTATTTCTGCTGGTACTGATCAACTTAACCCCTCTGTATATTAATACATAAAATATTGTTAAAATTAATTGATTTTTATCCTTTCTTTACTTTCTTCATATAAACGTATACTGGATATTGAGAAAAAGCTCACAGCTTATACAGCATGCAGAAGCCTTTACTTATTCAATTCAATAAGAAATGCTTAATTAACACCAGTACAAAATTAATTGTAGTTATGAATTCTAATTAGTAGCACTACCTGCTGGACTTCTGATTACTTTTTTAAACTCTTTCTATAAACGAAGTTAACTCTGTAACGAGAACTAAATACCAGACAAACTACGAAGAGAGTTAAAGTAATTATAAAAACAAATAATAAAGTCATATCAAAGGATTAAAGTTACAGCATTAAAAGGACCGTTTCTTTGCTGTGTTCTTAATTACACACGTTACTTTTAGTCGATCCTCTTGTTTGGCAAATAACTTGCATTCAAATTCAAAGAGGCTTGATTATAATTGGATTAATCTTCAGAATAGCTTTGGCGGTTCATCTTTTGCATAAGCCTAACGTACGAACCTCTAGATTATACCAGCCTGAACGAGCGCTGAACGCTCTTTAATTTCCTTTGCCCCGACGAGCACCGACAATTAAAATCGTTGTACGAAGAATCTCACGTTCAGAGATGTAAGAGAAAGCGGACAAAGTCAAAGAGCAACGTGAAAAAGAAGCTCATGATTACCGAACCACTCGAAAGTTCGACAGTAAATGCTTAAAACAAATTTCAACAAAAATCCCGTAACTTCACGAAAAGTCAGCATAGGCGAAAATAAAGAATTCTACCAAGCAACTAAGATTTTTAATTTCCCTTCGAAAGTAATCACGAAAGTACTAAACATGCGTCTTCTAACATCCAAAGCCATCGCGATTATTTATTCTTATTTTCATTCACGATGCAAATACTTCCGTCTAACGAATATGTTATCATTCAGCTTGCTCTTTCCGAACGCTGACAACTAAAATTGACCGGTCTATTGATATCTTATTTGACAAATGAAAGAAACGTCGCGGCCCCGGTTGATGACAATGATTAATGACGATGTGATGTACACACGTTAGTGCGGATGAGGGTTTCGATGGGACATACCAAACGAACGTGGTGGTCTCGCATAACGGCACTTGCCTGTACGTTCCTCCTGGCATCTTCAAGAGCACATGCAAGATAGACATCACTTGGTTCCCCTTTGACGACCAACACTGTGACATGAAGTTCGGATCCTGGACCTACGACGGCAGCCAGGTACACTACTGTCTTCACTACACACTAAACACATTCAGAGTACACACGGAGCACCGAAGTCTCTTACTGGTCCCGACTTTTTCGAACGGCGCGGCCACGCGCTTTTCCTTGAGGGTATAAACGTGCCTCCCATAAATAATCCCAGCTTCAGGATCATCCAAACCGGAAGCCTCCGCACGCTGCAAACATCGCCGTGGAAAGAGCACTTTGACATAATTCTTTATCAATTCTGATAGATTTTATCCAGTATGATACTGTTAGGTTGATTGAAAACTGGTTGAAACTATAGAAAATTATCAATTATGTTTTCTTATTTTTGCGAAGTATGTTTGATTAAGGTATTATATAACAAGTTACCTATCGGATGGTAAATAGTAATAGGGAATCACGTTTTATCAGAAAATTCGTTGAAATTTATACTTGCACATGATCATAATGTTGCCGGTAGCCTCGAGAACTGAATTTTAATACAGTCATTTTGGTATTATTGCATAGTATTATATATTCTCCGAGATTTTCAATATAGACTTGTCGCGATATTAGAATACGCGATTGATCTCTCTTTGTGACGCACTCGTGCGGAATCCCGACAAAAGGAATAATACCATTGAACGATATTGTTCCACAGATGAAATAAATAATACAGTATTAAATGAAATTGATTCGTTCGTAACATCTACTTTCCCATCTGCACTTTATATAGCATACATTTATTTCCGATGCGCCGCGCTGAAGCTCGTCGAATTATTACGCGAACTGGTTTCACGTTTGCTTGTTGCTAGTAAATGGAACATTGCTGCAAAATGTCGTTACCGTACCAGAATATCGAAGAACGAATTCGTAGTAGTTACGGAAGGCTATAACCCTGACCACTGTGCAAGTAAATTATTGAAAACAGAACCAGCAATCTAACTTTAACATAGTGGACGCGACATGTTTAATGAGTTACTGTTGGAAACAGAATCGTGGAGTTTGTAATAGGGCATTTCGAGATCTTGAAAAACGTCTTGTTTATTGGAGAAGCTTACCCAGTCTGATGATTCTTTCCACGTCGCGACGTGCGCCGCAAATGGAGACGCTTTTGGAGTCCGCGTTGGCATCGACGGATCCTCATTGCCACGATATTCGACCCTGTCTTCCTTCAACCCCCGGAAAGAAAGTCTTTCCGATCCTACGCCAGTGAGCTCCCTCCCGAGGCTTCTTTGTCCGACACAAGAACTCAGTGCAACACAATAGCAACGCTCCATAGATAGCCGTTCGTTCTCACGCTTCGTAGCTTCAGCTCGGATCTATATATATGTATATATATATATATATATATATATACATATACATATATATGTGTATATATACGCCTATATAGATATATGCAAGTATATATGGGTATATATACATATATTGTACGTTTATATATTCTTTACGTATATGATATGATACATACACGCACATGTACCAACATACGTGAGATGTCGAGAAGTGTGGGGAAAAAAGAGAGGCGAAAGAGAAGCGTTCTTGGTAGCATCCGGTAGACAGGGATGTGTGGCGTCCTCTCTTGCCATGCTTCTTTCTCTTGTTTTGTCTTCCGTGTATGAGAAGCCGACGATTTGTCGGGAGGTTGAGTCGACGTGTGTCTCGTTGAAGGAAAGCATTATGATGGTGGTCGTCACCTTAATGGAACCTAAAGTACTTAAATAATGAGCGGTGCTTTACTTCTTTATAGAGGGTGCTCGAAAATTAACGCCGTATGGTAATGGAATCTGGTGAATTTTAAAAAAGTGACTTGTGTATATTACTGGTTTATCTTTATGGAAATGAAATATATGTTTCAGGATTATTTAACACTTGCAACATGTTCTTCGTCCGTGTACTTGCAGATTTCACATGAACATCTGGTCTGATGAAAACCGTATGAGTCCATAGAATGGCAAAGACACTCTCCAAAAGTGACGTGACTTACAAGGAAAGCTACCGAAGTAGCTGTCCCAGATTTGAATGAGCTTTTGCAGATTGATAGATAATGTTGTTTCGAATCTCCCTACACAGGTTTTGGACGTCGATGATCAATAGTTTGAAAGATATTGGATGCAACAAGAAACGCTCTTCTATTTGAAAGCAGCTGCTACAGTAAAGTAGATAAACTCTATCGGAACTTGAACCCTAACGCTGAGTATCTTTTTGCATTAAATACCTCTTAAACTATTGCCCATCTACGCCCGAAACCATGTATAGGGAGATTCGTAATAACATGAACTATTAACATGCAAAAGTTTATTAAAATCTCAGACGATGACTTCGATACCGCCCCTTGTTAAGGTGACGAGATGAACGATTTATGGGCCATTATGGTATCCTGATATGCTTCAGTGGTTTCTCGAACCACAATTTCCTGATGATGGCATCCTCGGCCGTATAGCGTTTCAACAGGCTGGTACACGATGTCATTATGCCCTCATCGTTCGAAAGTACCTCAACAGACGCTCTCACAAGGAAGGGCATTGGACCGTCCCCTCCAGATTTTGATGAAATTTTGCAATTTTGTAGAATAGCCAAAAATAAGAGACATATTTTTTTTATCTGCGGATATTTAAGTTCAAGAGGTGAAATCACCCTCTGAAAATTGACACCCCCAAAGCTATCTCAAAAACTATTAAAGATAAAAATATACTTCAAACTGCAAAGTTATATGGTTTTTTATGTACAATAATTTGGCAAAGAAAATGTTCGAAATAGCCTTGGATGTACCAATATTCAGGGTGTGATTTCTCCCCTTAAACTTGAGTATCCGCAGCTAAAAAAAATACGTGTCTCTTATTTTTGGCTGTTTGATAAACCTGCAAAATTTCATCAAAATCGGGAGGGGACGGCCCAATACCTTTCCTTGTCAGAATTGGTGATATCTTTTCTCTAGATCTTGGGCCACACGTTCTTCGGGTTTGATCCCTTTGATTTTTGCTCATAGGATTTTATCAAATCGAAGATTTACTGTCAAATGATTAACAGATTAGCTGTACTTAAAGAGCGTGCTCCGGTAGCACTGCAAAAGGTAGCACCAGAAATACTTCAAAATGTATTTGACAAGGCAAACGATCGATTTGAAATTCGCAGGGACACGAACAGAACACATACTGGAAGTGTTAAATAGTTTTGTAACATAAAAGTTCCACCGAATGTTGTTAAATATATTTCTTTTTGTATAAACACGAACCAGCAATAATTATATTGTTATTTTTTCAAATTCACCCGATTTCATTAAAAATATGTAGTTACATTTGGAACATCCTGTACTCTGAATATTATATTATTTCGATTTATTTTAATTTCCTGCACTGGATATTTTAAGGCAGAGGAAACACAATTGTTTTGTGAAATGTTGATATTATGGGGGGGGGGGGGGGGATTTCTATAGAGTATAGAATTCAAAGCAATTACATTATTGGGCTCCAAATGATTTACAGTCGCCGGTTAATTTCATTAATAAGGCAGGAAAGCTGCGTGAAAGACACTTTAATACTGTGCACAATTGCTCTAAGCAAGTGATTGATGTACACTTGCTAAGAATCAAAACGGTGGCTCATAATTTCCCCCACACAACCAATTTCTAAGGAATGCATCTGTTCCATCATTTCTTAGCAGATCTTCCGTTTAATGTAGACAATTTTTTCAAAGATTTAAATATACGTAGGTAAATATTTATACCCGATTGTGTATAAATATTACATAAATGTTTCTTCTTAACCACGCGTAATACCAGACTGCCTATGTACCTATTAGGTGGACAACTAAATTCACGAACTTCGAAACATTTTATATCAAAATGTTTACTAAAATCTTGCAAGTAATAATTTTTTATTCGAATCGACGATTTTTTGCTACAGTTCTGAAAATTTTTCGATTCCGTGGCAATGGAATTGGGTGAATTTTAAAACGGGGAGGTTGAAAAAGTCGCAAATTTAGCTGTCAACCTAATACTTGATTAACATATACTTTTATGCAGAGTGATTCTAAGTTACAGTCATAAATTGTGTAAGCACATTCTACACACCAAATTTAGAAAGAAGTCATAATAAACGGGTCCCAGGAACTTCTTGTTTCCAAAGAAACCGTTAAGTTTCTGAGTACTTACGAATTCATATAGGGAAATACAGTAGAAAGTCTCTTAAGGTAGAAAAAAGTGTTGAAAAGTCACACAAAGTATTTTGTAACATGCGAAACAATCACTCGTACGACGTAAAACTTTACATACGCTTAACAATGCATGCTACGTTGAATACCACTTAATAATGCTCAAATTGAAAATAGGATATCTCGAAAGTAAGGTGTTTAGTGATCAGTGCTTAGTAGACTCTTTTCTTAGATTTGTAGTGTAGAATGTGCTTGCAAATTTTGTGAAACTAATTTAAGATCACCCCGTACATTTTCCTATGTGATCAAATTCACAAGACAGTGAATTTTAGATGACGTTTATTGGGGCTTCTAAAATAGTATACAAGCGAAATGACGCAATATAATATGATATTTCATTTTCGTACCGCTTTATGATATAATGATATGAATTTCTGGTCATATTTCTTTGAAGTTGAATAGTATAACAATGTCTGACTCTCGACGACGTTAGCTGCTTCATAAGTACAACGATATATCAGTAGAATGTAACCGCAGATTTGGTATGAAATGTAACCATGTATTACCCTCTACATAAATCGATTTTTTATGTATTCGCTCAAAGTACTCTTAAGGTGAATACATTGTGAGATATTTAAAATTTTTTCAGCATTAGAGTTTATTACAAATCCTCACATAATTCTCCGTTTTCTTCTACGAATGATTAAATTGGTCTTCGGTTATCTATAATGCTGGGGCCACACGAGCGTTTCAGTAACATCCTTTACAACGGACGTTTTTATACTGAACGCACGAGCGTCGGTTTGTCTGCATTAGTTTACCAAAAGGAATTGGAGAAAGCATGGATGCAAACGAGATCGTAGCATTGTCTTACATGATTTATAAGATGTGATCGTGAGTTAGGAAAAAAGGTAACAATATTAGTGAAATAATGCAAATAGTGGCAAATAATAGTAAGAATGTTTGGATTATTACAAAGTTTGATATTAAAAGCCTGGGGACGTCTTGGAGTCGTTTGATGTTACTTCTTGCTGCGAAAGTTCAGAAAAGTATGGAGCGGGTGATGACATAGGTAGCGAATCTCTATCAGAAAAAGCATTATTTTGAGGGGGTGCACATATTGTCTATAGATTCCTTAGAGTTTGCAAAAATGTCATACTTTCTACATGGAATGTAATCTTTGGATCCCTATTTAACACTTTGACTGCCATACTGTATTAGCCGAAAATTGCAAACTTTTTACATTATTATATAGAATAAATACATCCCAAAATAATACGCTTTTTAATCAATAATATTCGTAAATTTCATAATCTTTCTATAGGTTCCCCTAAACCTGCTTAGGCTTATTTATTAGTAGCACACATGATCAAATCATGTCACCATGTGTGGGTGACATGGCAGTCAAAGTGTTAAGCTTCTAATTGGCGGAAGCAGTGAATAAAAGAATGCCAAATGACCCTTGATCACCAGGGGTCGAGTCCAAGGAAAAACCCTTGAGGGGTTTGCGTTCTCTACCGTGTCATCAAACGGACGTCGACGAAGCAACAGTGTGAACAGCCACACTTGCCTCAATATAATGCTGAAACGTGCGTCGACAAAAGTTAACGTGCGCCGTAGTATAAAAGCGTCAATGAAAAACTAACGTCCGTTCAAACGTGCGTTGAAAAGGACGGACTTTGCTCGTGTGAACACTTCAATATACAACAATAGAATGCAACAACGTCGCAACGGACGTTACCAACACCCTCGTGTAGCACCAGCCTAAGAATTTCCTTTTTAATCAGTTTTCATATTATACAGTGGGAACATCCCAAAATATACTTCTGGAAGTCTTTATTATTCGAGTATTAACCTTATACTTATACACGTAGTATGATAAGTAGACTGCGGATCTTTATACAATTTAATATGTTCAAATATATGCAAAATGTACATGTTCCAAAGAACATTTTGTAACATTTAAAGCATAAAATACTATTTTGTCAAAGTTCTATTTCTTCAACTACATTAAAACAAAAAATATTCACATCTAAAATTGTATACGTGCATAAACATCCGCAGTCTAATGATAAGAAAAGTCAATTTATGTAGAACTGTAATGATTCCAATTTGTCCAAGGATACCGATGTATAGTCAGGATGTGCCATTTGTGGCCATTTGAAGGATTTTCGTACCATTCACTGATATATAACTTCAGAAAAATACGTACACAGAAGCAAAGAATGTATCAGTGTAGTCCAAACTATGCAGAAAATCAAAACAAGATAAGTTAAACAATGTTCTAAGCATAATTATTTAAAACATCGTTACATTATCATGCAAGACCCTTTTGCACCATTTGTTGTCACTTGTATACTTGGTAATACGAAAGACCCACACGAAGAATTATTATAGCTTTTAATTCATTACAAATGCTTATTGCTGAACAAATAATACAGTACTTGCTGTACAAAAGCAGCATTAATTGCCAATATTGGAATAAATAAAACAGTGGCCTCAGATGGTGTAATGGCCACAAATAGTACATCTACCCAATACTTAAGACGAAAGTGACGTTCTTATATTATTTACCCTTGCTTCAACACAATTTTGTTCTATATGTAACTATAAAAAATAGATATGGCTTGTTCTAATTGTGATACTCATCCGACATGGATGGACATTTTCTCCCGATTGCTTATAGTGTAAAGTTTAGAATATCTTAAGTGATTGCAACAAGGTTTTTTTTCCTTTTCATTACAAAAACTTACGCGTAGTTTTCTGTCACTGGGGTGGTTGCGTAGATCAGGGACTTGAACCAAAAATTACTTCAGTACCAGTAACTGACATACTTATCGACATGCTTCATGTTTCTTTAAACCGTCTGAACCATTTTTGTGCTGCCCTTTCAGTAACAGAACTTTCCCCATACACACTGTTGCATTCCCAAGTTTAAATTCATAAATGAAGAATACACGGATTTTTAACTCCTCGCTCGCCATCTTTAACGTTATATAGACGGTGAAATGTGGAAACAAATTAAAGGTACACAGAGTGCATATACCAACTAAGCAGATAAAACCTTCCATTAACACCAACCTTGTGCATTAGATTTTCGAAAAACTGCAAGAAATTCGGTATGAGTTTATCGCTAACAGAAAAGCCGCACGAGCTTTTTCCGATACCGAATATTGGGTAAGTGCAAAAGTTCTGTCGGTTTTAGGTAATAGAGACATAATAACTGCTTTTAGTATTTCAATTTATTTTCTATGTGTCCATATATTGTCGAATTAACACTTTGACTGCCATGTCATCCATACATGGGTGATACTTCAGTTCAATAAGTACTCATTTGATTATGTCCAGCACTAATATATATATATATATATATATATATATATATATATATATATATCTATAAAAGAAACTCTAATAGCATCAGTAGAAAGATTACGAAATTTACTAATATTATTGATTAAAAAGCCTATCACTTTTGAATATATTCATTCTGTATAAAAATGTAGAAAGTTTGCAATTTGCAGCTAATACAGCGTAACAGTCAAAGTGTTAATTCTACAACTCTTTCTCAGGTTTTCCTTAATTGATTAATACTCCCTGCTAAAAATTCTTAATCCTCAGGGTCTATAGTCATCAATAGCCCGTTTGAGTTGCCCCTCATTCGTAAATGTTCGACCATTTAAAAAGTTTTGCAATGACCTAAATAAATGAAAATCTGTTGGGGTGATGTCAGGAGAATATGAGGGTTGTGTGGCAGTACCTCCTATCCAACCGCCCTAATTGCTTGTTGGGTAATCATTGCAGTATGAGGCTTAGCGTTATCACGATGAAACAATACAATGATGACAAAATCATAATGAAATTCCTTTTCTATTCACTAAAGTGAGTCTTTTAATTTAAAGTAGGATATCTGTAATTATTCTATAGAACCATTGCAAAATTCTGTGTATGATAATAAATTTAATAAAACAAAGCTAATAGTGGGCAATGCAAAAACCGACAGAACTTTTGCACTCACCCAATACATAGTTGAATATGTTAGCATATGTTGCATAAATATCCGCATTCTAGATTAGTATTTTCGTACACTGGTATTTTCATATTTTGGTTTCTATAAGGGTTACGTGGTGGTAACCGAAAAATACAGGTATACCGTGTTTCGGTGCAAGTCCCTGGTACCGACGACGCTAACCGCCCGCACGTATTATATAATGCTCGAATTTGTTGGAGATTCCTAGCGTGTGGAACGTACGCAAAACAGATTCTGGTATAGCGTATTTGCAGGTGCGGTTCCGTTAATTGTATTCCACTTTCGGGGGTGGTTGCAGCTTGGAAATGTGGCAATAGCGTGAACCGTCGACGGATTAGAACTCGTCGTATTCAATTATTTCCGAATTGCGGCCAACTTGAGGTAATTGTCATTAACGAAACAGTCACTGGCCATTATTGACACTTCGACCCTTCATCGTTCATTGGCAGCTGTAATTGGAGTTGCAAGAAGTTCACATTATTGTCGTCATGAAGGATAATTATTTGATCATTTATCCCCGATGGAAGTAAAACGACTTGTAACATTACCGACTTTATCACAGTTAATCCGTTTTCGCGTACAATTCTTTTTAATTTTCGTAGAAATACTTACAATCAGGTAGTGAATTTTGTATAAAAATGAGTAAGAATTTTTCTTGAATATGTTCTTCGGACTTCTAATAAGTAGCTACCAGTACAATCGAACATGGCGGGCGATCTGAATGAGAAAACCAGTTTAAAATGTAGAGAAGAATTGTTTGTTTGAGGCTCCATTCTTTAGAAAATCAGTTTTAAATGTTCGTTACACGATAGTGAATTTGATTTAGTTTTGACTCCGTGCATTTTTTTGCAATTAATAGTGATGGAATCGAGTATATGACAAGTAGTATCGAAATGTGATAGGAATTTTCGAACCTTACATGCCTACATAAAAGGATGATAATAGTATTTATACAAAGGGTTTCTATATCCTGACATAAAATGTATGAACATTTTCTACACTTCAAAGTTAAGAAAACAGTTTCTAGAAATATGAGTCCCAAAACATTTGATTTACGAATACAGTCAATGTTAGTTACAATTGAACTTCAGAGAAATGTTCAAAATGATATGTATTTAGAGTATTCGTATACGTCTGTCTAATATCTCACGATGTCACAGACATTTTGTATTGGTTATGTTAATTTTGAATATAATTATTACCAAGATTTCTTTGTGCTTAGACTACCTCTTACATTAATTTCGAAGCATTGTTATAATTCATACTGCAACTAATAGTGGCTGCATTTCGAAAACTAATAGTTTTAGAAGTAACAGATTTCTCTATAAATATTGACTTTCTGCTTGAAACGGTGTAATTTCCTTTGGTCAATGTACTCAGCACTTTTCTAAAAAAAATATACACTGCTTCGTTGAATGAACTGCAGGTGGTTCCCGTATCTCAACATATAAAGAAACTAAAAGATAATTATTTTAGTTATTCTTTGAAAAATTGTATCATAGAAGCAGCAATTTACAAGTAATTCAAAGTTGCAATTCCATGTGTTTCCTCTCGTGCACTGACATTCATATTATAAAATTGTCCCTTTTCGGGGACCAATTTATTAAAATTCAAAGGAACTGATTAATTTTTTTTACTTATATTTGTACGATAGAAGTTCATAATTATTAAACGAAACGTTACAAAATTTCTATTATTAGTTTAATGCATGTATACTATAATATTGGTTAAATCTTTGTTAACAACATTTGAATTAAAAAAAAACTACACGTAGACATATGCATCAGTGTCCCTGAAGTAGGTAATTAAAAATGTAGTCAATAACAAAAATTATAATGAGGTTTGCGGAAATTCTGTATACAAATTGTTAATTACTGACAATGAGTTATACAGATTTCAACAATAAAATACTAAAAGCTGATGTCACTTTTGCTTTCGTATTTTATTATCAAACACCGAATCATTCATTTAATTAAATTTAATTATTAAGTTGTTCCTCAAATTTCCTTTTCGACGAGGTATTATTAATTTAATCATCACGCCAGGAGCGAACGATACTCATCAGACAGTAAAGTTCCTGGAATCAGCGGTTATAACGTGCGCGAATTCGCGAACAGCGTAGTGATATTCAACTGTTCGAATAAGGAATGATAATTTTTTTTTATACGCATGACGACCCGGAGAATTTGCTGCGAGTGTCAGGTTCTCGCGGTTCAGAGAACTTGCGCGAAGGATCTCACGGCTTGTCCTCTCTACCGAAACACGTTATCCACTCCGTGATGCACCCGCAGATGCCAAGAAATTGCGACAGCGCACAGTGATCAGTTTTCTCTCAAAAATGGGTCAAAATGTTAAGAACCTATTTTACTAATTTCATATTTTCTACTTAAAAATAGCGACACTATAGTTCTAAGTTTACAATCATTACATTTATTATAGAAAATACTAATAGGGACGTTTCCCAAGTGGCCTCCTCCGATTTTGATGAAACTTTGAGATAACGTAGATCTCGAAAAAATATTTGACACGTATTTTTTTTTGTTGGCAATCATCCATAATGAAAGGGTGAAAACAGCCCTCAAGTTTGGGGTTGCAAAACCCAGTTTGCTGTGTGTCTCGGAAACTATTCGTTGTAGAGAAAATATTTAAACGTACGATTTGTGTATATTTTAATGCTAAATCCGACTATGTAAACAGAATTCTAAAATAATCATTCGTTTAACAAATATATTAGAAATTATCATATTTTTGTCATTTCTTCGGTAAAATGTTGATGTACTGTCATGAAAGTTTATATACGTGAACTATGGACCAATGTAAAAAATATGGATGAATTGAAATTTTTAATTTCACTTTTGTAATAAATATTATTCCATGCTCTGCATACTCATGTTTTATACTCGACAACTGTCTGTAGGTTTGTAAAACCAAAGGAGTTGAAAATTGTTATGTTTTAAGCCATTTACATTACCTTACGAGTAAATGTTCTGTTTGGAAATGTGAAAATTACAAAAGCAGATTAAAAAACCCGTTGCGGCAAACCTCGCTGTAGAGAATATGGTAGGCTTGAGTAGCATGAGTCATGCTCAAGTTGTTCACCATCGAAGAGAGATTATAAGTAAAAATATAATGCAGTAAGAGTTGTCGTTAGCCCTTCACGGGATCAGCTCAAGTTGTTCCACGTTACGTTTACTTTTCAAATAAATTAGACCTTCTAATAAGTTGAAATAAACAGAGTAATACTATTTCCGAGTTACTTTGAATTTTGACCCAAACATGATGCCAAACTGACCACTGTGCAGCGTAGCACAGGTGATGTGTTTCGTTGAACAACAGCTCCTGAACGTATGGAACATTTAACTTTTGTGCATATTTCGAGGCAGATGAACCCAGAACCAAAAATGCAAATTGAACGCGTTAACTGGCTACACGAATGATCAGTTTTCGTTACCTTCGCTATGGGGCAAACTTGAGCACCAATCATGCAATTTAGTACTACTTTCCAAAAGTTCACAGTAAGATTGATCAGTAGTGACTATAGTTACACTATAGTAGAGACAAATCGTTGACCTATGATCATATGTTTGCTTTTCACGCATCTATTGTATGAATAGATGTACATAAATCCTAATTGGATCAATAGAAAAAAATATAAACAATGCTCGTTTCAGATAACTTTTAAAAACAAAACAAAATATTATATACCACCAAAACCATTAACATCGCGTGAGACAGCAACAAAAATTATTAAAATGTTAATAGCACATATATGAAAAACACTTTTATATTTCGTAAAGAATGCACAAGCTAATTTTAGCTTGTATATTAATACACTTACTCTATTTAATTTTAATATTTGGTTAAACTTACTGGACGGTTCCACTGTAACAATTGTTTGAACAATGCGCAAGAGTTAAATTAATAAAGAAAACTTCAAATCTTGCTCTTATAGCTTTGAGCAGTAATAGTGTTTTTACAATTTTCAGTTTCGCACGCAAGAAGAAGTTTATGAAAGCAGTAATGAAGCGATTCAATTTTAAAGAAAGTGCAACTGTACTCAGGCGACACTGTTCGGATAAAACCGTATAATATAATCCTGAGAAAGAGGATTAGGCAACCTCATGTAGAAGTCGTGCTGAAGTTCTTAAAATATTATACGAAGTACTGCTGCATTGTACGTACTAACTGTATGAGCTAATAGAATTCATTGAAAGAAATAAAAAAGCCTCATTTTTAGTAAAAATATTACCAGAACTGAAACATTTCCGAAGTATGAAATTTTAATGAAATTTTTAATTTATTGTTATTTCAAGTGTCACTGTTATTATTAGACTGCGGATGTTTATGCAATTATGCAGTTTTAGAATTCAATATTTTTTATGTTAGTGCATTTATGGAAATGAAACTGACAAAACTGTGTTTTGTTCTGCGAATTTTTAAAAAATGCGCCTTTTAATTTTTTCACGATTTTAAATCTACGTTTTTTCAGGTATTTGTGTATGTTAAATTGCATAAACATCCGCAGTCTAATTATCATATGGTGATGTTAATGCGACCTTACAGGCAACTTTCGCATTCTTTGCACCTTTTCCAGTGGGAAAATGTAGGAAATTAGTACATTAAGTGCTATTGATGATGTTAAACACTTCAGGCAACATTTTGCAGATGCTTGTACAGAAAAAGAAGGTGTTTGCAAAATCCATTTATTCATATGCAAAATTTACTGACTTGTGTTATTTAAATACAAATACTTTATTCACTGAGATCTCATTTTACATTTAAAATTTTACTTTATTATGTAAAACAGTATTTTAAATATTTTTCCTTTAAATTTCGCCCAGCTGTGATTAAAACTTTTTTCTTTCAATAAATACTACTAGACCGTACAGTTTGAACTTATAATTCATAAACCTCCTGTGCAGGATATCTCAAGATAAGTACCGTTTAATTACATGCATCAAATATTGGATTTTCCAAACAAAGGTACAGGAGAAATATTTTTTATTTTATACATAGAATTTGATGTTATAAGAAGTAACTTTTTACTATGCTTTTATAAATGTCATTTTGGGGTCGATTTGTTTTTTTTTAATAGAGTAGTAGATGTTTCGGTTAACTCCCTCTTATCTAACAGAAATGTGAATGAGTTCTTATGATGCAATTTTGAAGCAACTGAACTTGAATAATTTGAAGCTTGAAGTTAACATGTTGACTGCCATCTATTGATTTTTATTACATTTTGAATAAATATAATATTGCAACACTAATATAGGTGCGCGTGTACAATATTGAGTAATTAAACATTTTTTTTATTCACGATTTATATAGAATAGAGAAATTTATATTGTGTCTGACTAGAAATGGCTGTTCTCACTGTGGCAGTTAACGTGTTGACGTATGTATAGTCAGAATGTCTTCAAAATGTACCATAATCTGCTAAATTCAGTAATTTTTACGTTATTTGGAACGGAATTTATTTTGAAACATCCTGTATAAAATTTTTAACAAGAATGTATACACACTCACCCAGAATCTTCTAATCAAATAGTATCATTATGTTCTAC
Source organism: Macropis europaea (assembly GCA_916610135.2). Lineage (NCBI taxonomy): Eukaryota > Metazoa > Arthropoda > Insecta > Hymenoptera > Melittidae > Macropis > Macropis europaea. The sequence continues at coordinate 19,999,566 of OU744349.1, forward strand.
CTGTAAAATGAAGAGAGAGTGCTATACAGGGTAGTTAACATCGAAAATTAACCAAATACATATGCACTTAGGTAGAAGTTAAATAAATTTTATATACACCTTATTGTTCTAGAAATTAGGCCGAATCAGATCATTTGCACATTATTATTATTTATACAGGATGTCCCAGTTTTTTCTGGAGAAACTTTGTAAGTACATTCTATGGGAATAAATACGAAAAAGATGTTATATAAAGATAGTACGTTTGCAGCTTTATTAAAGAATTATAAAACAAAATACGAAGTACGAAGGGAACGGTAATGGGCTTGCGGTTACTATGACACAAAGTAGAGTATTAGTTGCTTTTACGAATGCTAGGAGTATTAAAATACTTTCAACGACCTCAGATAGCAAATACAGCTCGCATAAACTGACTAGATATGAATATCGCTGATATATTCCTACTTTGTATTACAGCAATCGTAATCCCGTTACAATTTCCTTCATATTTCATGTTTTTGTTATTATTTTTTAATAAAGCTTCAAACGACCTACTTTTATATAACACTTTTTTCTTATTTATACCCATAGAATACACTGATTACGTTTGGCCGTAAAAACTGGGATATCCTGTACATCCTACAATTCTAAAACGTCTCCCTTTCTCAATTTAAATATGGGGAAATTAATGTTCATAAAAATAAGTCTGACAAGTAGAATGATTTTTCTATATGACGCTTCAGTTTTGAAAAAGTAAATTTTAAAAATGTATTGAGTATACATATGAAATTATACTAGAATTTCACTTAGAGTTTGTTTCACTACATTTAATTTGTTTATATTATTATTTTAAAACCATTCTGTACGAAAGGAGGTTAAAAATCTGAACCACTTCATACAAAAAATCTATGAAATGCCTGGAAAATTAAGAATTTATGAAATATTGATTACAATAATGGAGATAACAATTTGAGCACTCTCTTAATTAATTCTAAAATCGAAACGTTGTATAAAACAAAATTATTTTACAGTTTCGATGTATTTTAACATAAAAAGTTATTTTTATGAAAACAATTGAATGAAGCAGACGAATAAGATAAAGTATGTTAGGGTGAAAGTTCAATTATTTTATTAAACATGAGAAAAGTTGTTTCGCAAGCAGTGATTCGGCCTTAAATTAGTCCAGATATTTTTATAATAGTATGTTCTGACATATATTGCTATGGATATCTGAGGTCTCAGTGTATAAATTCGAGTTACGTAGTAAACTGTAACGTTACGCCACAGCATAAAAAACTGCGCCCAAATTAATTTGAAGAAGGGAATGAGAAAAATAAACACATACGAAATATCCCTGGGGTATCACGTGAACTCAATCGAAAATAAATTCAAAGCGAACGAGAACAGTCATGTTGTCGTAGCAATTAAATTTAATCGAAAACGGAACATTATATTTAATTTCACTGACAAATTTTTAACGAAACTGAGGCTGTTTGTTTAAACAATCATGAATCACTTAAAAAAGCACTTTTACCTCTTCAAGCGTACCGACGCGTACATCTACATTTAATTTTAACAAACTTCTAATATTGTTCTCATAGATGTAGCGAATATTACGTTGTATAAATCGAACATATTCCTGAATTTTTTCAATATTTTTGAAAACAGCTGTGAATTCATATCGAATAAAAATACTGTTAAAGAATTGCATCATCTTTTTCAACTTTAACAAATGTATTCCTGAAGAGATTACACGAGCATCCCTTTTTTTCTGGACGGTTCGTTCTATTGAGAACGTTATAATTTACAAGCGACCGATTTTTGGAACGCAAAAATGTGGGGGGAACGTTGAAAACCATGGATGACAGATCGCGACGTTTTATCTCGAATAAACAATACCCTGGAACGGCTAGCGCGTCATAAAGTTCGGTAATCGTCGCAAACGGGCAAAGAACGGGCTCATGGCGATGATAGCGAGCGGGAAACGGAAGCAACCAGTGCAGAACATAAAGCGGGCAGGATTTATTGTTCGAATCACTGTATCGATGCAGTTGTCCATCTTCCCGTGCACGGTGAGTTATTTCGGTCGAACTCGCGCGCGTTCGCATACCAATTCGCAATTAACAACTGCGCTGTGCGTTCCCGAAACATTTGAATCCCTTAGTTGACAAGCGATATGCGTCTAACAAGGAACATCACGTCTAACAATTGACATACGTCGATTATGATAAAACTTGCCATATAGATAAAACATTCGAAAATATTTGTCATGTATTTTTGTTATCAGCGGATGTTCATGTTTAGAGGCTGAAACATCCCTTTAAAATTGGGGGATGAGAACCTTTTGAACTGAGTAACTGAAAAACTAACATAGAACAAAATGGTACAGATAAAAAGTACTTCAATTTTTATAAGGGATAATGTGATGAAAGAGAAATTTGAGCGAAGTTACAGGTGGCGCCAGAGTAGCCAAAAATTCGCACTTCTTGCAAATATTTTTCTATTATTTAATATAGTACTTCATTAATTATTAATCTACATTAAGTTGTACGTCAAGGGGTTTAGAATAAGTCTTCAATTGCCAAAATAATACATATCAATTGTTTCTTTCGACTGATAGGAGAGGAATGAATTTTTTATTTTACTTGAAATAAGCAAAATTGACTAATAATATTAACATAGTAAAACTAATTAAATTATTGGCTCTAATTAAATTATTGGGAGTAGGATGTGATAGGTTTATTTAAATACATCCTTACAATATATTATTTATTCTTTGATTACTCGAAATGGGTGAACGTGTAGACTAAGGTTCAAAATCTAAGTAACAAAAAGTTTATTGTTAGAGAATGGAAGAAAGGGGACTGACTCCATTTGACAAACAAATGACTTATTTGATCAAACGAGTATTCCACTATTCGTTTTGATGAAGCATGTCATACAGTGGAGACAATATCATAATACAACTATGTAAGAGGTGGTTCCTTATACAAAGACAAGTGTAGAATACAAAAGCAACCTTTGTCGCCTCAGGCTTTGTTTTTGAGAAAACTGATTATAAATATCTGTTCAATATTGGTACTAGGCTTGCTATTAGGCTTGTTCTGTCATTTCTACGTTGCGTATTGTCATATGAAATATACATGTATCAATACATCATTTGAAAGCTCTTTTTATGCCTCATGAAGCAATACCTTTTTCATTTATTGCGTCTTCATTTTTTAATTTATTTCTCTTTTAGAAGAAGCGACGGAAATGTTGGAATTTTAATCAGTTACTTATTTGAATAGTCAGACAAATTCATACAGCTGCAATAATCTTGCAGACTGCTCCGGGCAAAAATATGAAACTACCAAAACTTCGATTTCTTTCGACGTTATTTCTGATAAGAAATAAATTAAGAAATTAAAGCGTGACGTTCCACTAATGTGCAATAGAAACATTCACAAGTAGACGTGATCTTTGCGTGTTTTGACGTACCATTTGTGTGTCCAAAAGTTCATGTTGCAGATCATTTAATGGTCGTGAAGTTGTAGCTCATTAACTCGTTGACTGCCACAGTAAAAGCTCCCATACCTGGTCAGGCACGCTATAATATCTCATTTCAAACATAAATCACGAAGAAAAAGAATATGTAACTATTCAAATCCTCAGTCTTGACCTTCTATTCTTATTACAGTATCGTAGATATTATTCCAGGTTAATATATTCTCTGTGATATTTATCTGTGACAGTTTGACAATTACCAATAATTCTCTGTAATAACATCAAACGGAAAACAGTTATTTAACTTTTCACACATTGAAATTGAACGAATGCACGAAATGTAATGTTTATACAGAATATTATATAAAAGATTTGGCAGTAGCCACTTTTACGAGATTTATTAATTAATACCGTTAAATATATTATTATACTTTGCTTCCAATGGGTAATTGGATCGCGTTCTTGGTCTCATGTTTCGATAACAAACTACCTGGATTTATAACGTTTTTAATCGATCTGTATTAATAAATTCGATATTTTAAATTGATTGCACCGGTAGCTTTATTTGGGATACATTATTATACTTGTTTCGATGCAGAAATTACACCACGGATTAAATGATTTACTGCACCCATTTTCGTGTTGAATTAATCTCTCAGCGGTGGAAACCATTTAAATGGAATATATCGTACAGGAAATATTTAAATCAGAAATTTCAGAAGATATGCAGTATTTCAGAGGAATTCTAACTGATTGTCATTTTTTCCGTCATATTTAAAAAACTATCTTTGATCAGAATATTAATTTTCATCTTGTAGTAAAGAAGTAATATTTATTAATACCTTCGGTATCGCTGCATCATCTATACTTTCGATACGGTCAGCAGTTATCAATATGTACCGTTACTCAACTAGTTGCATTATCAATGTTTCAAAGTTAAAAAAATTAAATGTAAAATGTTTAAAAAATTTCTTCAGAATCTCAGTGATTAATATTTAAAAATACAAGATTTAAGTAAGATGGTACTAACCATATAAAAAGTCTGTTTCTTATATTTCAATTCCGTGTATAAACGTATGTACTATTAGGTATAATTACGAAAATTTGTTTTTGTCGAAGAACGATGATTTACGGAAAATTAAATCGTGTTCTATGTTCGCCCTGTATGTCTGAAATATTAATGTAGTCATTAATTTGTATTTCTTATGTGAACAGTTAATTACATATTGTGTCTGGTAAATCACAGTTCCCATAGAAAATGATTGACCATCGAAACTTTCCACAGAATCTATCGAATTTTACTTTTATTCCTATAGTATAAATGAATTTTATTTTTATTGTTTAAATCATTGCATTCATTATAGAAAATACTAAGAAGTAATTAACTTTGTGCTCCACAGAAGAATGATTATCCGTTGATCATCTGACTCATAGTTAACTTTAATTACTTCTGCTGTATTACACAAATGGCGATGCATTGGGTCAGCACAAATTGTAGTAGGTGCTTCATAATATTGATTAAATATTTAAAACTTTTACTATTGTTAATTAATAACGTAACAGGATTAGAAATTGCCTACTACTATAACTTAATTCAAACGATTTCATTTCTTTAGTTGAAAATACTAACACGAGCATGTTATTAATAACAAAATTATCAGTATCAGAGATTTATAAAATTTATAATAATCATGATTACTTTCATCTTCTATTAATACATCGATTTAAGGAATAAGTAACTGTATTAATTTCCTGCGAATGTAATACTATATCACACAAAGTCGTCTAAAATGAAATGTAGAATCGATTGGCTAAAATGTACAGCGTTTAATGTATCGTGAAGCTAAACGCCTGTATTTGGAATTCTATTTAAGCGATATCGAGCTCATTTATTATTGGTGAAATCTATCAGAAATGACATGACTCGTTTGCTTTCACCTGCAACGTTTGGAAGCCGAAATTTAGTGTACATATTTGCTTTATAACGATCCTGAAAACGCGGGGAAAATGCGAATTATCGCTGCTAACATGGTGGTCAAACAAATCGGACAGGTGTCAGACAAGCCTAAATCTAGTGAAATCGCCTAAAAGAGATCCACATCCCTATAATTGTCAGACTTTGATAAAAGCTTCGCTGACAAACCACGATTTTTCACTGTTGGTTATTCTTGACTTTAACCACGTCATATCACAGAGGTGGCTACAGAGAGATCTGTACCATCGCTGATATCCTGCGAATTTATTAAGAATTTAAGGATTTTATCGCAAGCTTTCCTGCAACGAGACAATACGACGAGATCTTCGATGAAATTTCCATTTCGTGTTTCATTTCAAATTACTGAAAATCTTTTATTTTTGTATCTTTTCCATTATGTAATATCTTCATGTATGATTCAACTGCAAGAGAGGGCCATCCATTTCTGTCGACTTCCTCCGGAAGTAAAAAACAGAAATAACAAATATCCGGTTCAGTTCTGCACACTTTTCGAAGGATCCACGATTATCTGAAATATAAATTTCGATAATGTGCACTCGTTTAATCGTGAAAGGTCTGCTTAAAAGCGGTGTCTGGCGACATCTTTTTAAAAGCTAAGACGATTTGTTATGCGTACAGAAAATCACTCTTTACGCGTATACATCGCTTCGCTGTGCGTATCAATCGTTAACCTTCTTATTACTTATGTACAATCAATACAAAACACTTCTCAACAATCTAAAAAACTAGATGGATTTCGAAAATTCAGGGTCCTCTTAGCAAACATAACATTATTTCTGAATCGATCACTGTCAAAATTTTATACAGCGAATGATAAGAAATAATCGTAATTTCCAGGAGATTTCAGAAATCTCACGCTGAATTTCGAAATATTCACTTGTTCCCTCTATATTTAGAAAACAGATTTCGTAATATCGTTATGAAAGTAAAAATGACGATGCAAAGGCAAACAATCCTATGCACAAGAGCGTCTTGATTTTTTTTTTAAATTCACTTGGATATACGCGAGAAAAAGAATGACGTACGCATAACAAATTCGTGAATGTAGTCTCGGTACACGAATTGGCTATAAATGTGTTCAACATTATACGTATCCTGGTGTCGGTATTAACTGCTCGGATAGAGGAGGGGCGCTACGATGGGCTGATGTCGCTTGCCGGTGTTTCTTGCTTTCACGGGCTTTCCTACCGAACATATCGAGCGAGCTTTCACTATATTATACGTAGATACTATTCGTGCATACGTAAGATACGCAACCATGTGCGAGAAGGGAGCTTAAAGAAAAAAGAGACAGGAAGGAAGTGAAGGAGGAAGATATCGTTGATCCCTCCACCCCCAACCCTCGGAAACATACATATATGTATAACTCCCAAAAACCCCCCCAACGTGGAGATGGAAAAGACTAACAGGGATAGCGGACGTAGGGAAACAGGATGACCGAGAACACAATGACCCAGAATATACTTATACATGCCTCACACACAGTTACATCGTGTAGTCAGTTGCAGTCAAAGCAGGGACCACGTGATTATGTCTGCGCTGGGAATTGCGATTTAGCATGGAACAGATGTCTATGTCGCTCTACTATCGACTCCGCAACGATTATCCTTGCTGATCCTCCGGCAGAACATCATCCGATAGCTGATCCCGATGATTCTCCATTCCCTGCTGTCGCGTTGTCTCGTCTATTCTTTGCTTTCGCGTTTCTGAAGGACCGCGTGCATGCCCTCGATTGTCCGCAGCGTTATTGTCGCACGTATAAACGATCGGTTGCTGTTACAGGGAGGAAGGTGAACCTCGTGTTTTATTCGATTCACATTCGTGACAAACTGAGCGGATTGTTTTATTCGAGGATGATACTTTCCGCTGGAAGAGTACGTACGGTTTTTTGATACTTTAACTTTGTACTCTTTTGTGGAGTGATCTCCGAGTTGAAGAGGACAGCTTGATGCTGATATTATTTTGTTTATGCAGGGTGATTGATTTGTTTTGATCACCTCAATATCTCGATTCAGTGCGATGATAAAAAATTTGTTGAGATGTGATTGTTTGGTTCAGAGTTATTTCTTTCGAGTTTGCAAGGTTATCGACATTTTTAATTTAGTAATGACACGTTTTTGGTGCCGTATTGCTGTAGCTGAAACGCGTGTGATATACTGACTTTCAAATGACGTTGTAATGAGGATTATTATTTAGATTACAATTTTAGTATAATGTTTCAATAAGAAGGAAATATTGGATGCTTTTGAACAAGCATTAGCAAAACTAATGGTAGAAACTATTTCAACCAAATTGACACTTAATAACAAATAATTTCTGAAATTAATATTTTGTACAAAGAAATAAAACTTCTCAAGTTCTCTATTTTCCTGTAATTATCGTATTTTCTCATTCAGGGTCATTTCCAGGTTAACATATCATACCTGCACGAGTTCGTTTCTCAGGCAGCTACAACAACTTGGTAACGAAACTGTCATTACCATAAAAAAAATATTGACAGCCTTGAAGACTCAGAACACATGACTTTCATGAAAAAAGTTCCTTACCTAAAGTAACAACTACTTCCTGATACACTTTTTCACATCATTGAAACAAATGGCGGTATTAAAGTGACCAAAATGAACGAAACACCCTATACGTCGATTCGTGCTATACTAATTCTGCTTTATTAACAGCAAAATCGTCAAAATTAAATGATACTATTATTCATTACAAGTGGTCATAGAGTTCTAGCAGATTAGCGTACAGAAAATCACATTAACCAACAGTAATAACTACCATTAAATAATGTAATAATCTTCTGTGTGACTTTTAATTTTACCAATTATAAGTTCCACGCGTTTTCATTTAATCAGCAATCTTAAACTAAGATAGCAAGCAGCGCGTGTTAAATAATAGAACGTCTAAATTTCGAGCAGCTTTAATTACGCCCATCAGCAAATGCCAGGAATCACTTTCCTCCTGGAGTCGATTTATTCGGGGCAGATTCCTACGGAATAATCAGGGCTCCCTTTTACGTAATTTTCCACGTGCTTCGCCATCGCCGACGCTTACGGCCATTTCGTTTACGAATAATATGCAAACACTACTCCCCGCCAGGTGAACCGCTCTCAAGACCCCCAGCTTCATCTCTACCTGCTCTTTTCTCCACTTTCGTTTCCATCGTCGAGGCAGCATCGACGATATGATCCTTGTCTCCTTTGACACCGAAGCAACGGGAGAGCGAACCAAACACGAGGATCAAGTTATTTGCAATCTGTCGATCCGTTGTCCAGAACCCGGACAAAGTTTCCATCGTGGAGTCGATAGCTGAGTGACGCGTCCATGCCAGCCTAAAGCGAGCTTTCGCTCTTGAAATTCTCCTATATATTCACGAGGCCTGGCTCGCCGAATCAATTTCAGAAGTCGACTCTCGATTGTTTTTATGGAAACGTCGATGACTGCACGTCGCAGTGAACCTTCCTTTCAGTTTTTGCGAATCTTTCATCATTCATTTCAGTTTTCTCTCTACCCTAGAATAGTAGCTCTATTTAGTACATCCGACGTAAGATTAAAAAATGTTTTATAATCCAGGAAAGTATTACCAGCAACATTCTTAAACTAATAGACACGGAAGAAAGTTCTCAATGCAGGTCGTGGAACATCTCGAAGCAGCGTATGCTCAGTAGACTGAAATTCATTCAGTCGAGATAAAATAAAATTTAAAACTTTTCAGTACTTTGCAGTGGACAACATTTTTTATTAAACGTACTGCTGATTCAAATGATTATTCTTGAAAGAGACCATTTCATATACAAAAATTGGCAATATATTTATATGGAAATTTATTTTACATATAGGTAATAGGTAATATTAACGTAATTACTGTAATGGTAGTATAGAGGGGGTCTCACCTAATTATCATCTCTAGTTTGAACAATACGAAAAATGTTTCATACATAATTGGAATTCTTTCAGAGAGCAAACATGCTGCTCATTTTCTTCAGATTTTTCAAAGTGACTCATGTTTTTGTCATATGGAAGACCGTACTGCTTTCTTCTGTACGTTATAGATGACATAAACATGCATCCAGTCGTTTATAACACTATGACCGTGAAATGATTTTTTGACTCCAAAATTTAAGGTGTAATATGAAACTCATTTTCTTTAAGACTCGAGACTTCAGCGACAATGGAACGAAATTTCAGAAAGTATCTGAACACGTTTATTATAGTACTATAGACACCTAGACAATCTGACGATTATCCGATTTCTATGGTAATCTATCAATATATCGATAAACGTTTCACAACTTACTACGACTTTCATTTACGATAAAAGTCCATAGTGTCTAAAGGTAGCGACTGCACAAAGAAAGATTTTCATAGCATAATTTCCCTGATAGATTGCCTCACAAACCAGGCAACAATTAGATTTTTTAAGTAACTGAAACTAGGGGTTTCAAGGAAAACAAGTTGTATACGAAATTGTAAATTTTGGAATCTAAAGTCATTTAAAGATCATATCATTATACGCGTCTAAAAGTATATTCATCAGCTGCAACATACAGAAATAAATATACTGTTCCACATAAAAAAACAAATGAGTGGTTTGAATAATTTAATAAAAATGACATCGACGAAGAATGTTTTCTGAAACTATTGAAATTACGTATAAAAGATTTTTGTGTCGTCGAAAGTAAAGTAGATAATCGGTTGTGGGACTTTCCAATTGCAAAGAACTATGGAAGTCCACCGAGAATTGGTCTATTATCTTCGTAGAGACCGAGTGGCGTCAATAAATTTGTTGCAGTTTGTAAAACGCTCGTATTCCTGAGTATGAACGACATTTAGTTTGGTCACGATGTGAACGAGGGTCGTATAGACGATTAACGTGGATGAATCTAGTCCGTACAGTGTCGTTCGCACGTAGCGACTAAGCAATTAGCGTTTTATGAGAATTCTGGCCTGTGGAGGTCATAGTCGGTTTACGATTGCCGCAAGACCTCTGATAGACAGCTCATAAATCTGCGTAACTACGTCGGAGATGGTGCATTGTTGGCTCCTCGTATCTGATTGACGCTGTTAATCGTACGATTAATCGGTCTCGTCTCTGACGAAGAACGGAACACAATGCTTGGAATACAAATTGACAAACTGTAGCTTGACACTGTGTGCGTATATAGAGATTAAATCTTCGTCTATCCCTGCACGCCACTTAATTGAGGGAATATTAAATTTCGATTACACAAAATTTACGCTTTATTTGTTCTCAGATTTGGATGCCTTCTTGCTTATTTTCAGATCGTAGAATCGCGGCAGTCTTATTGTATACTGTTTAGATTATCAATTGAATGATTACATTTCTGCAATTTTTAGATGACTTTCGAATTGATATAAATAAAATTATATTCAAGAGTGCAATGACAAAACTTTCAATTCGAAACACGTGGTGGAATGTGTTTACACGAAAGTAAGTCGAAGATTGAAAGTGTAGGTGTGAGGAAGGTGTTCTTTTCATCAATAATTCACTGATCTTATTGTATTTTGGTTTTGTGTGCATATATTAAAAGTGATTATTAAATCAGTGTACGTATTAAATCCCTTCATTTTCAGATCAGTTCATTTCAAATTATAGGAACGTATCAAAACAAGCATTATAAAAAAGATAATGAACGTCTGTAGAAATGGAAGAGTAAAAAATTGTTCCACATGTAAATGAATAACTAATAATCTATTTCTGTTCAAAATATATTGATATTAACGCACAGATGGAGACAGTGAATTGAAAATGAATGTAAGTTACAAAAAGATAGAACTGTAACAAATTATTGCATTTATTATTCACACGGATTGAATTTCATATGAAAAAATTTTATTTTGTATTTTTGACGTACCTTTTTACAAAGAGTGACGCAGATTAGATTTTGAAAATACTATTTAATGTATTGCAATCTGTGCAGGAATATATGTTTGTTATTTTAACAGTCTGAACCTAATTATTCAATTTATAATAGTAATGAAGGATTGCGTAATTTTCTGGTATTCAGCTTATTTTAATTAACGCATTCAATGTTCACGATATTCGGAATAATTTTGACAGTAATTCCTCGTGATTATGTTTTTAGTTAACTCACGTTAATGACTTTAAATAATTGTATTTAATTATAGCATCATGCAGGATAATAAAAAAAAAATTCTCAGATATTACAGAACACTTCGTGCACAGCCAACTAAATAAAAAATGCTATTCGTCAAAGAAGCAATATTGTTCAAATTATAAGTAATTTTGTATTTTGAAAACGCAAACAATTATGCTTCATAACAGCAGATTTAGAGAATGGCATGCTTCACACAAAAGTATAAATCACTAGTTTGTGTGATTCCTAAAGTGATCCTTTAGTGACAAGAAAGTTTGAAATGTATTTTATTCATACTATTAAAATACTATTCGAATCCAGAGATGACAGACATGCAGTAAAAGAAGCAAGTACATATCAAAATACAGGTATGGAAGAATAATGTTTTGCGTTCATGTTGAAACAAAATTGAAAATTGATTATAACTCTGGTAATATTGATATTTCGACCTATGTTTACGAAGCATTTTTATTGAATTGACGTGTATCATCTATTCTATAAATTTTGAATACTGCTTTTGATATACATTTGCACTTATTTCACAAACTACGTCGAATAGAAGAAAAAGATCTTCTGAGATATTAAACCAGTTTCAGGGAGACATTCACACATGTTGGTAGAAATTTACTGATTGTGAGTGAATTGATAAGGTTATTTCACGAACATTTACATTTTTTTTTAAATTGCCTATAGTATATTTTTTCCTATACGTTGGTAGGACTTAAGGAGGCAAGTCGAGCCGTACTATACCCTGACTCTCTGAAACAATCTGCGAGAAAAGTAATAAAATTTATGTAATTGTGCAAATGTAATAGCTTGAATATCAACACATTGTTAAATATCTTTCTTAAAAATAGTTTAAATAGCTACAAACATTTCTGGAGTAATATTAGTCCGTCCAGGAAGTTAACGTTGTATTTAAGAATCTGAGTAAAATCAAATATTTTCTATTAATTTGTTTATTCAAAAAATTTATGTATACAATAGCCAAATTTTTACATACATACTTTTATTCTTTAGACAATTTGAAAATACAATTTTTATGAAGTTTATTATTAAAAAATTTGTCCACGTGCTCTCGAGGTGTGTTCATGTAACGTTTATCATTTTCATAGAGTAATTCAGCAGCAATCAAAATAAATAATAATCTGATTCGGCAATGTTCGGACACTAGAATTATTTGCCCGTCAATACGATCGAATTATTTCTTATTTGAATCACTGCAAAATTCCATGTGGGAACAGAAATATGAATGAGCAGATGTCGTCCAGGATCGCATGGAACGATATTTTTAATAATTGAATATAACACATAATATATAAAAATGCTGAAAAGTACTAGAAATGAAAGACCAGTATGTCTACCAATAAAATAAAGAGATTAATAAATGCGTGCATGATTTACACTTTCATATCATCTGGCATTGTTCGTTAATAAACAAAGAATTTTTATATAACTCCGCAAAAAGAAATCTAGCGGTTCTAAATTTGGGGATGTCAGTGGCCATTATACAGAACCTAGATGTAGGTAATGTTCATTAAGAAAACTTCAACCCCGAAGATCATAGCAAAGAGCAGTAACATTATGCTCATACCGTAATCTTTTATTACTTGTTTCCCAAATATCTTAGAAAAGTCATACAGTATGTAGTATAGTTGTTCTTTCATATCGTGATGTTTTATCAACTAGTAAAAAAAATACCATATACTACGTAAAAAATGTAAATAACCTTGAAATAACCTAACACTTCTAACTAACTTCCACTTACGTGTTCTAATGTGCCTCAAAAACCATTTTAACCGTCCATAAACTATTTTTTTTTCTATTCAGCATAATGTACGAAATGTGGATATTCATTTAGAAATTAAAATTGTAAAGTCTGCCGATGTTATACAGGGTGTAAAATTAAAAGTGTTGCAGGCTAATAATTCTGAAATTTAAGAAGATATGAAATTTTTATTTCTCCGCAACTATGAAGGCTAGCGTTATGTGACAAAGTTAATCTTTTTCTAGGTAGAGTCGTGGAGGTCATTTCAACGACACATTAATTTTTTTAAATAACAATACGTACTGTTTGCATAGTCAATCTCGTGCTGGGTAACAGTGGAAAAACAATATTAAATATGAGAAAGTGTCCGACCTCTTGTTGCGAAAATTGTTGACACCTGTCTGCCTGCAAAACAAAGCAGCATGTCTAAAATTTCGCTGACACTCTCTTAAAACTAGAGACAGATCAACGCATTCCTTAAATCCGCCATGCTTGCACTTTCCTTTCCAATCTTCACAATTGGACCAACAGTCCTGCTGGGAAGAAAGCTGATGCTCACGTAAGCATGTATCAGACTAAACTGATACAAATTGTTATGAATAAGGTTTCTGACAATTGTGATTTGTTGACATGATAAATTTAACAAACAGCTCTTCTCATGTGAACATAAAGTTTGTGTCCTTCTCGCAACAAGGGCTAAACTCTTTGTGATATTTGATATAGTTCTTCCATCATGACCTTGGTATAACCTTGACTATAGTCAGACATTTTACTACCGACGAGACGGACAACAATTCTGCCTATGATAAGGCACATGTTGTCATTTAAAAAAATCAATGAGTTATTAAAATAATCTTCACGATTCTACCGCTTCATATAATGCTACCCTCCGTATCAAACAGTCACTGCAAAACAAAAATTTCATATCTTGTTAAATTTAAAAAATTGTAACTCTTTTAATTTTACTCCCTGTGTATCTTGAATCACTGGGTACTATGGTACTATGTATGCAAAAATTATTTTAAGCCACATGTGGGTCAAGGGACAGAAATATGTGTTGAACCCGATGAGTTGCCGACACGAGTGTCAAATTGTGTAGCCAAGGTACCACATGTCTGTGTCCATCCTCAAAGACACGAAGTAAATGGAATATCACGACCTGCAGCTGAGTGAAACTTATCTACACCTCAATAAACGATCGAGTTTTATCACCTCGTAATACATTGTCGGCGCGAATTTTATGACAAGCTGGTAATACTTCTCCTTATGTGTCTTTTTACTGCGCGACGTGACACTTTTTTTGCAAATCTCGTGAAACGAGTAAAATCATTAATAATCTGTTGTTACGATATCTTGCGCGGAAACGTTATTTTTCATGGCGATGTGACATCGTAAATGAGATTGAACGAACGTAAAACGATGTAGCAGATGTTACAGCTAAAGTGTTACAAGCTTTTTTCTATGAGACTATCACAGAAATACAGCCGAACTTTCTGATTTTATTATTAACCCTCTGACTGTGGGCTACTTGGATACAAGACGAACGCTGCGTGCGGCTGAGTTGCAGCGGTATGTAGAGAGCTACTACACCGAACGCCTATAGGCGTCGACAATACACGGTGAGCGGCTTTGTCAGGCGCCGTTCGCAGTCGAAGGGTTAATTAATGTTAAATTTAAAAATGGGACAAAAATTTAAATACAAAAAATGGTACTGGATCAGTAGTAGGATAGAAGGGAAAACTCATTCATTTTTTGAATAGCAATTTAGGTAAGTTTTTATATCTTTGTGTAGCTCTATTCAGTTGCAACCAACAACAATTTTGGCAACGAACTCTAAATGGCGGTAGAATATGATTAATTCAATGTTTCATAGAATGAAAATCAATTTTTTTATTAGTCCTTTAACGTCTCATTAACTGCAAATAAGATGATCTTCAATGGTCTGGAACTATTGACATATTATTAATCATTATTATAGAGTTTGAAATATTTTACTATCTTAAAAAAGCTTTAAAGTTGAAGAATTTTTTTCTTATTATTGAGATTACTTCAGAAAGGAGAATCAAATTAAAAGTGATTTCTGTAGATTGAAAATTTTGTTTCTTTTCTTTTTTAAATTTTGTCCATTTACAGTCACATATTTAACAATTGTTTCTTTAATATATTACCAAACAATTTCATATGCCCTTGCAGTTATGGAACATTTCTACTAGGAGAACACATAATTTGTTCGCATAAAACGAAATGTCACACTATATCATCATTTTCAAGTCTTCTTCCTAAAATCTGTTTTTGTTAAAATTTATTAACTACAAACAATTAGAACAAACGTTTTAAATAAATGTTGCAATGTTTGGCGAGAACTATACAAGGAATATACACATTTACATAATACACCGTTTAAAAAATGGAGAAAGTTCTGTTCTATCCTTCTAAAAATTGAGTACTGGTGTCCCCTGTACCATGCAATAAATCTCGGTTAATTGTAAAGTACGGAAAAATAGTATACCCTCATTTTTAATACTCTTAGAGAAATTGGCTTGTATAAATTGTTAATTAAAATTTTAATTAATTTATTATATTAGTTTGGTCTAATACCCACACCAACTAAGGAACCATTTGCTTCCTTGTTTTATTTAATTTTTATCTATGAAATGTATAGTTTTATGTTTATACGTTTCCAGATATCATATTTTAACTATTTTTAAAATTGTTTCTGTAAAATAATAAAAAAAATAGCCTACGGGGAGAAGTTCAAGAACGAACGATCGCTGGCTTTGCTTAGGCTAAGTACGCCTTTGTTTCGCACACACCCGGTAATGTTTATTTCGATTTTTATTCCAGTCGCCACAACAATTTAAAAATAAATACAAAGACTAGTAGCGGTTTTAAACAAATTCTGGAATAAGAAAATAAAAGTAATAAGTGGACCGTCAAATATTGTCGAATTCAGTAACTCTTGATTAATTGGTGCTATTATATTTTCTTTGCACAAAACTTTATAGTTTTGCAAAGTGGAAATACAACAAATGTTATCAATTTTATACATTTTCAACAAAATGGTTGTACCTTCACGTTTCAAAAATTAAACTTAATCCACAAAGTTGGAAAAAACAGAACAGAGAAGTTTCTATAAAAGTAGCCTTAAAACTCTGTCTGTGTTATTAGGAATTAACTTATCGGAAAAGTTCGATCTCGTATTATATTGGAAATTCTTAAGCCTCGAAATCTGGAAATTCAAACGAACGTGTGTTGTTAGTTATTTCAGAAGAAAGTTTTGC
The DNA here is from genome assembly GCA_916610135.2 of Macropis europaea. Lineage (NCBI taxonomy): Eukaryota > Metazoa > Arthropoda > Insecta > Hymenoptera > Melittidae > Macropis > Macropis europaea. The sequence continues at coordinate 20,016,195 of OU744349.1, forward strand.
AACAGTATAAACTTGCCATTTTTTAAATCACCCGTGATAAAATTGATATTTTATCGCAAGGATTAACTATTGAAGTAGGGGAGAATTATAACAAGATAAGTTACAAACATTGTATAAATGTGTACCATCGGTCCATCGTCGTTCCAGATCACAGCCTACATGAGGGGAATAGTCCTAGAGTAGTGAAAGGCCTCAGCTTCGGTGGCCATCACTGGTGTGGATAGTCATTACAAAGAGAAATCAAGGAAAACACACTTAAACATCTCTGTTGGGTTTAAAGATAGAAACGAGTGTCTTAGGATAAAATTGCATGGATTGAAAAAATATCAATCATCTCAAAACGTCTATGAAAATTCTTATCGATTGCTATATTTGCCCCAATTTCTTCCTGAGACATTTTTTTCTATCGTCTCAACCAAACAAAGACATTTAGCTACTTTCGTTTTTGTGACTCCTACATCTAACACGAAGCACAGCGGTCATTAAAAAATAAATGGTCTTCTTAAGGATGGTGATAATTGTGAAGCTCAATCAAAACGAAGTAACTGCTGAAAACCGAAACAGAATGATGCACTTGACATTATTGTCAATATGCATCTCGAACGTAATCCAAGTTCTTGATTTACATTTTTAATTATGATTTTTATTACTGTAACAATCTGTATGTGAAAAGTGACACACTTGATTCACGTAATTGGTGATTTACAGTATCAAATATTTGTATAAGAATTCAGCACAATGCAAACAGGATGTACTTCTATTCTTGTGCTTCTACACCAAGCACAAGGTCTGTATTTGTATGCTGACTAAAATTAAATTAAGTTTCTTTCGGTGTGTAAACATAGACAATGAATCATAACATTAGAAGTGTCAGGAAATATTAGTAATTCTAACAATAAGCACTAATATTATTAGCAACATTAATTTCGTTAAATGCACATTTTCAATTTTTTACTGATAAATTGTTTTTCTCCATATTATCCACACCATTTTCTATCCTCCTGCATTAGACTATAAATCATTTTTCTTAGAGTCAGCGGATACATTTCGAATATCGAGAAATTATTAAATATCAGAAAACCATATATTATACAAACTATTCAGAAGTTATCAATTTTGATAATTCGACTTGGGAGTTATTTTTACACTTTTGTTATTTATTTCCTGTTTCAGTGTTTTTAAAACATTATAAATGAAACAAATTAACGAATGAAAATATATTTTATAACAATCGGTAAGAGTGAGTTTCAAGGTACGACGATTTTTTCCAATAAAATATTGAAATATGTAAAGGAATGACAGTGTTTTTGTGCCTTATTCAACATCCGAATATTTACATTGCATTACATTGGAAAAGCTTTACTTGGGAAACGTTTGTCCCCCTTAAAGGGGCGGCATCGAAGGGATTGACTTTCAAAAAGTTTTCCCAACCCTCGAAATACTTCTTTCATGCTTTGCGATCTCCTATTATTTTCACGCAAACCGTTTGTATTGGAATAAATCCTTTATGCTGAAACATGGATTAAGGGAAGGAAAAACTGATTTTCATAACGTTTCTCAGGTTCAAAAACAATGTAATTTTCAAACATTCAATTAAAGAATCACTGTCAACTAGTGAACTTTGTTTACTACCCATAACTTTTTATTTTCGTATAAATAATTATTGTTTTTGACATGAAATAAATAACGCTACAGGTTTGTTTTTCTATGATTTATTAACACGCTGAATGCCGCAGTGACAACCCCTAGTCAGACATATTACAATGTTCTGCTTTAAGTATAAATCCCTAAGGGAAAAATATTTTAGTGTTTGGTGATGTAACTGTTACCTTACATTATTTTCGCATTATCAAAATTGTTTAAAATGTGCTAGCCAATTAAATAAATATATAACGTTGTTCTTTTTTCTTCTATTCGGAGAATGTGTCGTACCTAATACGGAATTTTTCACTGTGGCACGGAATGTGTTAAACTTTCATTTGGGAATAAACAATGGTAAGAAGTGCAACAGGATGAAAGTTATCTATTCAGCATTTGAACCCTTTGGTGTCAGACTGAAAATAATTAATATTATCGTAAACCCTCTTCGATCCCACTATTCGTGGAAAAAAATTCATTGCTACATTTTGCTTAATCTTCAAATACTGAGATGTTTTATAGAGCTGGGTAAAATATTTATATTGAATATTAAATAGTACATATATGGCTTATTTCATTTTTAAACCTGAGCTTAAATCAGAAAATAAAACAATATTTCAGCTGCAACATATTTTAGACAGAGTATTTTAAAGTAGTATTTTATTTAGGTTGTAATGGATATGAAAGATCGAAATTCTTCGAAGCAACTTGTTCAATAAAAATATTTTATACATAGATCAGTTAATTTCACTTGTATCTTCCAATATACATTACACGATGTATAAACAAACGGTTTATTCTTCTTCATAATGTAACCAAATGAAAATTTTGAACGGTGCACTTTCCTAAACCGCGCACAGGCATACTTAAATTAAATATACATTATATTTATTTCGTTGAATTTGACGGTTTGTTGTATCACGACTTTCCCATTTTCCTTACTTTCACCACTAAATATTTGAAGAATCAGTAGTACAAAATAAAATATCTTAATAAAAATTTTTCTTACTTTATTGTTTAAACTATTAAAGCATAAATATTTCGTTTTATGAGATTACCTTTTTGTATTTAAGACACTGTTTTACTTTTATTCCAAATTTATTATTTCGAATGGTATTTAAAATATTTTTCCGTTAAACTTTACCCAGCTTTATATCGAATTAGACCTGGGCACATTTGAAATAACGTTATTCGTAATATTATTTTAAATAACTTTTTTATTTTGAGGTTTTTCGTTTTTTAAACACATCAAAGGCTTGAATATTTCCGAAATAATGAAATACTAATACCTGGCCTACATTTTCAAATGATCCCATATTTTATTTCTCAATTATTTGGAATATAACTTGCTTATTTTATTTGAAGAAATAATTCGTTTAAATAAGAATTTCAAGTTGTTCCAAAATATTACATGTGTTCGAAGTCAAATGATTTTATATTTAATAAATAAATTTGCTTGCGAGGACACTTATAACATCCTTATATACTAAACTAACAATAAATCAAATCAACAATACTCATTAAAAACGTTTCCGCTATTATTTCTTTTCCAATATTTGAAATAAAAACTGACAAAAAGATTCAATATCTGAGGTCGTCGATACATCAGGTAAACCGTCATTTCATACCTTTCGAAATGTGGCTATTAAAAATCTCGGATTAAATTATTTTCAGTTTTCAAATCATAATTCTTTATTTCCATTTCAAATCAAATTTGCCTAGGTCGGAATGGAAGCCGTCAAAGCGCGAAAGTACTCTGTCGGAAATGCTAAGTTGGTCGCACGTCTGGAGCCAGCAAACATTCGGGGGTCCCCTGATGAAATTTTTCTTCCCTCGGCGGCCGAATGCCGTGAAATAAGCGTGCCACTCGATACCTAACTTTCACCTGTTGCACGTGTGTTCCTGCCAGTGCAACGACGTCTCGAGATACTTCACATGATTCAGCGGCTCCATTCTTTCCTCGTTTCAACAACGCGACCTGTTTAAGCCTTGCCTCCTTTGTCCTTGTCGCGTATCCTTCTCCCCAACGATTCGTGAGTCCTTTATATACCAGCTCCACCCTCGGCGTAACCCGAAACTTTTTCCCGTTGACGAGCATTTTATTCGTTCCTCGTTCGTCTGACTGATTTCGATGCGCTTTGAAGCTGATGACTGCACAGCTAATTACACGGCAAGAGATCAATGACTCTGACGCGGAATGCTTCAAAGCGGAGGTTAAGTTGAATTTATATCTTGTTGACTTCCTGTTCCTCTACTGGGTGTTCCCTATATTTCGAACATCTGATACATGTTATTTGTAAAAATATGAGAAGAGCGTTGGGAAATCCTTGCACCGTTTGTGAGTGCAGATACTTTTAAGGTATTTTACAGTAGAATTGTAAACAATGTATTTTTCGCATTCGAAAATACTGTGAAGGTGATGAACATCATTTCAAAGACCATCCGGAATAAACTTTTGTATTAAAACGCATCAGTTTTGAGAATTTTTTTCACAAATTTATGTAACTTTGTCTATTCAAGGTCATCTGAAGGTCACATTGTCGTAGGCTACTAAACTTCACTCGACGCTTATTCGGGTATAATATTATGTCAACGAATATGTCTGGTTCTACTTCAAGAAAAGAAAAGATGACCTTAGAAACTCTAAATGACAATAAATAAATGTCCTTACAAACGGCCTAGTCTTCTCCTACGACATTTTTTCATATTATTCAAAATAACGGAAATATTTCAGGTGTTCAAAATATACAAAACGCCTTGTAGATGTGTAATGTCACTGAAAGCAACGCAAGGTGATTTCAACAAAAAGTATACAATTCTGTTAGGTCTGGATGGTACAGATTTCTTAATAGAATTTGAAGTTGTTTCAATCCGTTCTGTCTAAGGCAAATCGGTATTGATGACGTTTTCTTTGTATTTCCACTTGCAATCAAAATAATATAGGAAATTGATTTGTGTGACATGTGATAATACAATTTTTTTTATTCATCATAAATATTTATAAATTGAATTAAGTCAGTTAATAACTGAAAGTTGATTGATACCCTATTAAAAAGTGGGTTATTATCAAATGTAAACAATCAAAAGCTTTAGAATTGTTTCCCCAACCTAACACTGCTTGACAACAATTAAACATTAATTTTCCTATTACTTTTCAAAAAATAAATCAAATAGTATCGCATATACTCTATAACGCACCCGTACTTTTTAGAAAGAACAGTTTTAAGGAACACCCTACGCATCCAGCCCAATAAATTTTAGACTATACCCAATTTCTATTAAAAACTAATTCGACTGTCGTGAACGTACACAGGATCTTTATAAATATCTCGACGGTCCACTTGACAACACTCATCTTCATAAAATGTCGAAAAATATGAAATACAAGTATACCACAAGCTCTATTACTCGTGTGTGCGAAGCAAGTCATTTCCTCCGGATGTGCTTTCACCTGCGTATCCTCGAGCATGTATCAATAAACATTATACAAAAACAAGAAGTATAGAAAATGCAGTAAAATCAAACTTAACCCTTAGAAGCCATCATACAAAAGATCATGTTAACCTTAAAGGCTATCATGGCTGAAATTTTACCCATGATAACCTTTAAGGGTTAAAGAAACAGGGAAGAAAGTACTCAATGCTTGAGGTATTCACGTGAGATTACATCTCGAATACCCACCCACCTCTCTCGATGATACATTAACCATCGTGTTCACCGTAGACCTTAAGTGTTTTCCGTGAGAAGTTGGTTAAACCACCGAAAATCGGCCGTTTCTGTGGTCATTGGAACGTCTGTGTCTGTTAACGAAATAGACTTCGCGCATTGGGCTCCACTTAATTAATCGATACGCTCGAAATAATTAACTGTACTGCCTCCCCCTACCCCATGCACTCGCACATAGAACCGTAGGATCGATCGTTTAAGGGTATTCACGATAACCGCGTGGTTAATTATTTCAAACGTACGTATTAATTAACAGACAAGCGATTGAGTCGCTAGGAATGCGAATTCGTCGAGTTTGTGCACGTATTTTACAGATGCAGGAGGCTTCGTTGAATGTAGACGGCAGGGCATGCGATTCCCGCTAACTGCAACGTGCAAAATGTGACGAGGTTCCTGTACACGGGCACAGATGGTCGCCGAAACGGTCGATTTTCTTCCCACATATGCGTGTCGGACGAAAGAATCGCGGATTTTAAAGACAGAATCGTAAAAGTTCGTCATAAAAATCAGTCGTGAACGCAGGCGCTATTGCTCGCCTGTGTTGCACGTGTTGGCGCGCGGTGGCAGCGGTTTCCCGCCTTTTTCTGTCGTACACCCTCTTTTCTGTTTCGCACGACACTCCACAGCCATGAGAAAGCTCGGCAAATTACATTTCGTCGTAGCTTTATCGCGTGCACATGTTTCTTGAAGCAACGTGCCTGCTTAATGATGAAACAGTAACGCCAGAGTTCCTTGCTACGGTTAATTAGTTTCTGCTGTGACTACGAAACACTGTGCGCTCAGACGGGGAATCAATTAAGATTTTACTATGTTGCGAAATCGCGGAGTTCGAATTGAAGAAATGTTTTCGCGATTCTTTCTTAAGGTTACCGTACAACGCAAAATTTTGCTTATATTTGGTAATTCCGATGGACGAATAATGATAATCATAGTAAGTGTTAAAACTCTCCATACAGCTAAAAGGCTCAACAAAAATAGTATATAACTGCGCTCGTATAAAAAAATTTTACCAGAGCAGAGCTAGTATTGTTTGAAGTGTTGTCATCGAATTATAAGTCGCAAATTTAGAAAATATAAAATTTTCTGTAATTTTCCATTTTTCTTCTGTGCAAATGTAAAGTCAGTTTTGGAATACCTTCATACATAGATGTAGCAATTAACTAAAAAAGCTGTTGGTGTGCACTTGCTGACTAAAACGAATTTTGTTTTTACAATTTTTTGGAAACGGTTTCAAGAATGCAACCATCTATTGTCTTATGAATGCATTTTAGTAAATACCGAATGTCCCATGCAACAGAGCGGAATTGTATCTTTACAACTCCTGAAGATAGAGGAAACTGTGATCAGACAAAAGTAAATGGTTTCAGGTGCTACATGCTTCTATATTACTTTTATGTATTTTTTTACATCAGTGCAGATGGAAAGTATAATTACACCTTTTTTAAAATGGAACTGCATACCTTTGGGAGTAATAATCGATGTAGTTATTCAGCTTCTGCAAGAAAGGATTTATCATGTTATGTCTGAAAACTGTTACTTTGGAAGTAACTTTATCTTTAACTTTATAGAACTGTATATTTGTTCTTTTTTGTCCTAACACTGTAAAAACAAATACTACTGTATAAACCTCAAATTAATATAATTTCTAAACGAACCATTTTCAGATATGACATTATTATCCTCTTTTGTAGAGTGTCAAAAATTGCATTCATCGATGAATTCAAAAGAATGGGGTTCCATTTAAAAAAAAGTGCAATCACATTTTTCACCTGCAACTATGCACAAAAGTGCATAATGGGAATATAGCAGTATGCAATGCCTATAACCATTTAATTCTGGCTTATGACATTTTTTTCTAACCGTAATAGTTTTAAAAGTACAGCACTACACGGTTACATTGGACACTGTTTATGCTGTAAACTGTATAGTAATGTAAAATTATGTTGCATATGTTTTGCTATACGGACAGTTCTTACACTAACTATGTAAGATACGTGGATGGGTAATGATGTCACAATCGAATGAAGAAGATTTGTATTATTAAAGTATATCGAAGGTGTGTAGTATATTCTTTTCTTTACGAAGTTTTGTTTTTAAAAAAATCCACATTGCATATCTTATATGTCTTAGTATACTTGACTAAAAATCAATAATGTATTTCTCCATAATCCAATATTCATCTGCATTTAGAATATCACGACATGTAGTAGTATTATTTTAAAATGCCAAAAATATTACTGAATTCAGAGAACTGTGCAGGGCGAGTCAGCCAATTGACACGAGCTGTCATTTCCATTTGCCTGAAGATTGAACAAAATGGTAGACAGATAAATTGAATGGTACAAAAATGTCTATCATGCTACAACACCATTTTGCACTTTTCTAAAAATGGAATCTTCTTTTTTCTACATCAGTCGATTGTTCAGATCATTCTGCGTATGTAAACTGAAATACAGCTATGTAAACCATTTTTATTATGCAAATGTTTCGGCATGTTCTTGAATAAAGAACACGCTAACCGAAACATTTCAAATATCTCGTGAAATAATAGTTTTTCGACGTAAAATCTGATCTTATTGTCAGTACTTTCATTCGACAAATGATTTGAAGACTCGATTAATGTGAATAAAACATGGGATTCTATATTAAAAATAGTTAAAGCTGCGTAGAAAAAATGAAGTTGTAGGAGAACAGATATTCTTATATCTTTAATCTTTTCGCTCTATTACTATATAGAACATATACAAGGAAATATAGAACGCAGTACACAGATATGCAACACTGTTAATAACGTCTTTATTAAATAATTAAATTTGTACAATTTAACTGTTCATCATGCTTTTGTAGGTTTGTTGTTTTTGATACCAATGTTTCCAAACTTCTAATCCAACTGTAATATTAATGAACAGTACATATGATTTAAGTGGGTATTCGTAATTATTATGTAAACAATTAGAAATATGAAAATATTGTTGATATAAAAGTTGATTGATTTGTAAGAAGGCGTGATTTGATGTGAATAGATTAATCATGGGACAGATTTCAGGGTCACCTTAATTTTTTTAATAGAGAAGAATATCGGTCTTTCAAGGTCGCACCATTTCATTGTATAAATTGAACTTTACCACCATTCTATTTCACAAAACTCTAATACTTACATGACCTGCCATATTAGCAGACAAATAAGGAATAATAAGCATGGTGGTTGCGTACATTATAATTTATAGTCGAAACTGTGACCTTGATCGACCAGTACATCGTGCCTTCATTATCATCTGTTCAGGTAGTCAACAGATTCTTTCAAGTATGGTGCCCTGGGTCCCGCCTCAAACTATACGTCTTTTGGCTAAATAATCATATTAGACGATGCTGAGTTATACATGGTGTACCACATAAAACAGGCCACGTAATTATCTTCTGTACTTGTGACAGCACGAAGAACGTTTCGTACACAATTGAAATGGTTTCAAAGGACGAATAAGATAGAAGAAAAATTTTCTTATAAATGCCATTTTCCTGTTTACTCTAATTATTCTGTTTACGTCTGTTTACTCTGCCCCTGTTTTATTTAGCATGACTGTACATAGTTTTGTCTAGTGTATGTTGTAGCCAGTATGAATGTAGCTTTAGACGTGCGTAATAATGTGATCTTAAAATGACATTGGAATCAAACGTGAAGCTTTCTTTCATCCAGATTCCAGGTTTCAGCGAGACTAAAAGTCAATTCAAATCGTTTACTCAACGATGACACATTTTCTGAGACGAACAATGATAGACTGCATAGCTCTTTCAATGGTTCCGGGTTTAATGTCAGCACAGACTCTAATTATTCATTCCGTCGTATTTTCCGCCGCTATAGATTGTTCTTCATAAACCTTTTGCTTTAATGTCTCCACAAGAAGAAATCTAGGGGTGTGAGATTAGGCGAGCGAGGTAGCCATAATAAAGGCCCGGTTCGTCCAATCCAACGATTTCGGAATTTTTCATTAAGAGTCTTAGTTGCAATACGTGAATAGTTCACATTCTCAAATTCGCATCTAATGTCGCTGAAACCTGGGATCTCGATGAAAGTAAATTTTGCATTTGATTTAAAATTTTATTATGTTCGTTTAAATGCAAATTCGTATCAGTTACAACATACAGAAGACAAAAATATGTATGTTCGTGTAAAAAACAATGGGTAACCTTGCAATGGACAGAAAAAAAAGAACAGAAAATTTATTCATTAAGAAAATTAGTCGTCTACTTATTCGCTTTTTGAAGCCATTTAAATTACATATGAAACGTTTTTTGCACCGTCACAGCTAGAGAAGAATTAGGTGGCCTGTTTTATACGATAAAATTTGTATACAAAGGAAGATGAAAAAAGTTTTTAAAGCCATACTTATAATATTCAAGGATCTTTAAATATTTGATCTACAATTTTATAAATCGATTTTCTTGAAGAAGACGTTTCGTGTCGAAAGTAATTATTCCACAATTTCGGTTTACTTTCGGCCAGGGAATTACCGTATCGACGATTGTGCCATCGTTACCGCCTCTCATCCTATATGCTTATTCATCGGCATTGCCGGTAAAGTTTCGCGTGCCCGGGTATTAATCGAAACCGTAGAGGCGTGTAAACACAGAAACGACTCGTTCAAACACGTGACACACGTAAATCTGCAGCACAAACACGTGCACACGCTGGCTGGCAAGAAATTCGCTGGGAAAACAATCGGCACGCGTTTCCCTCGAGCTTCCGGGGCCGGTTGCCACTGCAAACCCGTTGGAAAATGCAGTCCGTGCGCATTTCATTGATTACTATGTCGCATATTACGCCCCTCCAGTTCCCTCGCCATCATTGACCGTCTCCCGGAACGTAGGAAAACCAAGACGGAAGCGGAAACACTTTCTGAACACAGTTTTCACACCGTTCGAACCCCGTAATAACCGCTGAACCCCCCATTTGTCACCTCTGCAAACACCTCTCCCCACATCACAGAAAAAATCAACATTCGATTGTGATTAAGCGGATATATGTATATAAATACGTATAAGTGTACCGTGTGTGTGTCGCATGTTGTGTGTGTCCATATACATATATACGTGTGTACTTACGTGTACGTGTAAATACTCGATCGATGTGCAATGTGTGTTTGCGATGCGTAGATGCATGCGATCCCCCGAACTAGCTGGTTGACAGCACCGTACACCCATTTTCGCGCTCGCGTGCACCGTTTTCAGTGTGTACCCTGCGGGACACGAAGGAACGATATTCAAAATCCACCAAACATGCTCCCACTTAATTTTCTTCAAATTTTGTTCATTCGCAGATCCGTATAAGGATCATCTTGCTGTTAATTACTGTGTACGCTTAGGAGAGGGGAGATGAAAGAGTTCAAGAGACAATTTCATGAAATATTCCGAAGCCTGTACCCTGTGATAAAAAAAATATCAAAATGCAGTCAGTATCAAAAGACTGGAAAAAATAATGCTTTTCAGTAATGTGTATCTTCAGGAATGTTTTTTAATATAATCTTGACGCCTGTATTGTATTATTTTGAGTTAGAGAAACTCAGGAAAAATTCGTTACGCAAAAAATTCTATATTGGAAATTTATTTCAAGCTCTACCAAATGATGTAAGTCATGCGTTGAGAAAATTATATTTAATTCTTCTTTAAATATTGACCATAAAATTATAAGATATGTTTAATATAATTACAGTAGCGCAGTATATTGGTAAAGGGTTGTTCCAAATAAGTGTCTTACCAACCCCAAATGAATCATGAATCACTAAATTTTGAACAGAAACACATTTTGCTGGTTTTCAATTGCAGAATTTAGTTAATTCAGTAACATGAAAATTTTGTACTTAAAAACTAGCAAAATGCATTTAAACTGAAAAATTTACTGGTTTATCATACATTTTATAAAATTTCGAGCATTATTCTCAATTCGAAACACTTGTCTGTATTAAACATATTATTATCCACTTGAACTGCTATACAAACATAATATTATAATTTGAAAAAAAAATAACTTCCCCAAAGTGTAACTTATGTCATTCGGAGAAGCACAAAGTCAATTTTGATAGCAATATTTTCAGTCAAAGTCAGGCGGAGACTCATTTGTGAATTTTTGGACCTAGAATACACCTACGTAATGAGTATAAATTGCATTGAATAAACATAAAGTCATCAATAAAGTACATCCATGGAATCTCTATTTTTTCTGATTTTTCATACAAAATACATTCTGATATCTGTTTTATCAGAAGTTACAGCCTCCGATATGCTTCGCAAAATTGAAACTGACGCCCTTCTGTTCCTCCTAACTACCAGTAGACAAACCCAACACTTACATTTGATGACTCCTATCCGGATCCACAAACGAGCAAAACACGAAGATAATCAATTGGGTATAATTCCAGGAGTGACTGTGTACAATCTTCTTTTTTACATATCGTATGCGATCGTGTGTGCACGAAGACCTAAAGCTGCGGTATTCGCGTTAAAGTACTTGATGGAAATCGATACCGTCGACAGGCTGCAAAAGCGTTTGATTTCTAACAATCCGTTCTGTACACGCGCTTTGTCTCATTCGAACAAGGCTGTTTGTTCGAATGGAACCGGATCGTTTTTACAATCGCTGATACAGGCAACCGTTCCGTCTGTAAATGATACTAACATTTTTATTTTAACAGAAATATTAACGGTTTCGAGCATTCTGCCAACGAACGCTTGAATAACCGAGGTATATGCGTCGAGTGAAGTCACTGGAACGTTGTACAGGTGTTCGCAGCCATATGTGAATTGCGAATGTGTGCGTGCATATCTGTCGTCGACGACGCGTACTGGTCGATTGCCCTCGTTAGCGAGCCCTTCATAACGCGCCCGGCGTATTTAACAATGCAAACCATTCCTGCGAATATTCGTAACCGAGTGCAATCGTACTACCATCGAGCTCCACCCTCCTACACCCGCACTGATATGTTCGTGTAAAGAAACTTTGGCTAAAAACTCTCCTATTGATCGCCTTTTGTGTGCACGTGCTGTTGATCCTTAATCGGTGACCCTGTCCGCTCGATCCAGGGAAATTGATCTGGGGAACTGTTCATCGTTCCTAAATCTGACCACATTCGGGAACGATGAATTCGTAATCGACGACCGAATCCATCAACCGGCTATCGGAAGTTACGTGGATTACCGTCGACGTATCGGGAACTGCTATCCGTACAGCGTTAAATAACGAATGTGATCACTTTTGGGGAGATATTTTAAATGAACATGAACAGGGCTTGTTTTAAATAGTGCTACTGAGACACGTCTGATATGATCGATCGAGACACGGGCAAACACGCTGTGCCATGAAAACAGCGCCCGAATCACCTGTCACCGGTTCGGGATTAATTGTCAATCGTGCATGGAACGATAAATTTCAGGCAGGCGGAATCCGCGTACGTAGCTTCGCTACACTTTCTTATCGGCTAAATGAGAATGACAATTGCCTCGATGGGGACCTTTTTTCTTGTGATATAGCGAACTAGCGTTTTTCAAATCCTTCTTAAACCGCTTTGACAATTTAATCTCTATGCATGGAAAAATGAATAATGAAAGGTTTCACGGTTTCGACAAATGGGAACATTTGAGATAATTAAAAGAATATGTCGTGTAACACATTTTCTAAGTAGCTTTAATAACTAAATTACTTGGCGTATGGTATCGTAGAATAATTTGCGGAAACAAAGTTACCGTAATGAATAATTTTGAAATTTAATACTATATTGTAGGTAATAACGATCTTCAGAGAAGATCAGAAACTTGATAAAACAAGTTGATAGCAAAGCCATTAAACTGAATACTTAAATTTGTTCGATTTACTGTAACAAAGAGTTCAATGTTACGTAGAACAAGGACAAGTTATTGCATTTGAAAGTATAGTAACGAATCATGCATAATTATCATTATTTCGAAAGAAAATATACGAGATTTTAGGTAATTACCTGAGTTTAGGTAATTCGTAATATGTAATGTGTGATCAAAATTTGTTATATTTTTACGTACAAATATTGACACGGGTCTATAATATGGGAATTTAGTTATAAAACGAATAAACTTACAATAATTATACTGTAAAAAAATCAAATTACTCATTTGCCAGATAAAATGTACAATCAACATATTAATATCTGTACCTTGATGTAATTTTTCAGGTATGCATAATTTTTTTAATTTACTTCACTTGTTTAGATCATAGTGTATCCGAGTTGTCGTATAATAAAAAGGAGTGAGATTAGGATTTAATAAGGTATACAATTTTAAGAACAAAAAGTTCCATTAAGTGCAAATCCCTACATGCTACCTTATAAAATTATGGTTAAAAATCTGTGTAGAGTACTGTGTATACAGAGTGAATCATGACAAACTAGCACACCTAAATATCTTTGTCAGGTTGAAAGATAGTAAAAAGTGCCTGAGAAAAGAAAATGTACAGGGTAGCAAATATAGAGGTACAAAATAATTTCTTTCCTAAATCTTTTTTAAGTTTTCTTGATGAAACTACCTACTTTTTCTATTAATTAATACAATTCTTCCATTTTCATAACAAGAATATTCGGATGTTTGTGCCCAAAAGCTATTAGTTTAGTGAATATTTATTGACGCAGCAATACTACTTACAATTAGTAACATCATTATTTCAGAACAAAATAACTTCTAAAATAACAGTTTTTCGGCACGATGACCGTAATAGTTTTTAATCACAATGAAGAGCTTTAATCACAAGAGATTGTAAATTTAATAACAAAATTTCCAGCGTTAGAAGCCAGAAGTATGACTTCATATATTCTGTGTAGGCAATAATAACTTCTCGGTACAAACGTCCTAATACTTTTTATAGAGAATTTTATAGAGCTGTATTGATTATTGCTGTATTGTTCATGTTGTAACGTGTGACTCTAACGTCATATAACCATCAACGCGCGATTATTACTGATCGATGATTTGTCTCAGATTATGGCGCAGAGGCTAAGCGACAAATCCCTCGAGAACAAACGCTCGAATCGAGCTGCCTCCATGAAATATACGTCTCGCGATGAATTATGCGAAGCTAACGGTCGTACCAACGTGCATCCGTTGTGATTCTCAACGAATTTCAAGTCTACACTGCACAGAATGCAGTTTAGTACTACAGCTAGAAGAGGAAAAAATTCCGACAGCCTGAAAAGGAAATAAAATAGAGTTCGTCCGGTCTAGACGGACCGAACGGCCTTTTTCACACGCGACATAAATATTAATGTATAGGCTGTAAAAAAAATATAATTGGCATAGCTTTCAGAGACGAATCTGCACGTTATATTCGTTGGAGTTCTCTAAAAACGAAACATGTACAATACAATTCATTTTAACGTTGAAATTCAGGATTACACTTTGAATCCGAATTAACGCGCTGGCAATCTGCTGAACCATAGTTGGATGACGTCAACTTTTACTCAGGCACTTGTTAAGTGAATAAATAATAAATCAGTTTAAACGAATATCGTAATAGTCTATCTTGAAAAAGAATATAATGAATAAGCATTGTACAATATTACGAAAATTTTAAAAACGTAGAATGAAAGTTTTGAGGCTTTTACGGTCCAGTTTTTTACAAATAAGCATACCCTGGATGCGCTTTTGCTCGCGATTTTTTCTGCGTATAAAATTTTGGATATCATGTTTTTTTCTCCTTACACCTTGTAGCCGGGCGAATTCTCTTTCGAGCGCACGGGCGCCGAGCTCTGCCACCTAGCGGCAGTGTGTGAACTATGCCCCCGTGGTGAAACACCCTGTATACTGGGCTTCATCCTGTGTATGTTCATAAGTAATAGAAACAATTAGGTTGTTTCCATTCATAGTGGCCGTATTCGGGTCGCACAAGGAGCTACGTCAAATTTCAACGGAAAGATTCGCTTCTGAAATCCATTGTAATTATCTTTCTTACGTCTTGTGCAAATAGAACTAGAATTTATTTGTATTCTTTCATGAAATATCGTTCGACCGATGTAAATGATTCGTACTGCAATGAAAAAAGATGTTGAACAGTTACTTCAATTACGTGAAATTTTCACGGAACAGAAATGATTTTTATCGATAGACTTCATACCGTTCGCGATTGAATCGAAGCTGGACGAAAGGCGGCTGGCTTTTGAAGCTCGTAATCAGTAGAAGTTTTAACAGAGACTTCAATTTAATAACAGTACCTCTTTTATATGGAAACGCTAGATTCTCGTCCGATCTCCGAGTTCCTTCTGAACGAACTTCATCCGTCTCGTCGGATAATTCATTCAATTTCTATGGGGAAATCACTTTCCGGAAGAGCTTGCCAACCTTTTTTCACCGATAAGTCGAACTTTATTGCTTTCTCGAGATACTGGTCTTAAGCGAGGAAACAAACAGTTTTTTCAAGTTACCGACTATGGAACAGAAGATGTCTTGAACCACTTAAACGATCAAGATCAAGGGTAATTCCGCTCGAAGATGTTTCGAAGATGGAAATTCCGGGCATTAAAGTTAGATCGCTAAACCACATCTCGTTTGGCTCTCGGTCAAAGAGCAACAGATAGGTGAGGAGGTGTGGCACAAAGCTTAAAGGAAACTCAGGAAACATTTTAAAAGCGTTCGAGGACACCATAAGAATCTATTGAAAGCTTCTTTCCGTTACGATCATTTCCATTCGTTATTTCCTCCGAGGCCAAACTTGAAAAATGTTCAAATGAAAGAGGAAAATAGAAATATGAACCTTTCACGAGAAGAGGCGGTTTAGGTGTTTCAACAATAATTATAGACAGCCTACACTATGGACAATGTTTGAGAATTTGTTTTACAAGAATTATCAGCTGTATTGGTGTGCAATTTCTCTTTAAATTAAGGACCGTAAATCCCTAATTTTTCAAAAAGAAATATCAAATATTGTCGTAGGTATATGCAGTTACTCTTTACACGCTAGACGGTGGAAGTTCTTGATTTGAAAAGCGAAACTGAATAGGTATTATTCAATTGGATACTAAAATATTACTTCATCTACAAATAATGGGGATCTCCCAACAGAAGGAGAACATCTTAGCAGTTCTCTTATTATTAAAAATAGAAACAAATTTGAGGACATTATTTACACATTTTGAAAGGGCAAGTACAAAGCAGAATTTGTGAAATATTCGTGCACACTTCTGTGAGATATTTCGTTACTCTTCTGGAAGACTTATGGTTTCTTGGTAAATGGTTCATCCCAGGATGCGTCTAACGAAGGAAAATGAAATCTCCGAAAGTACTGACACAGAAACAAATTTTTCTGCATTACATATAATCCATAAAATTGTGTACATTGTATCTTTACAATTTGTTCGCTTTGTTAAAAGTAAGAGAGTTATTAAGGTTCTCTGTTTATGTTTCATATCATTGATTGAGAAGTTTAGGTTATTCTCACTAATTCAAATAAAGAAACAAATTTTTATTATATTTTTGATATATTACCGTTTTGAATATTTTGACGCAGTCCGAGTATATCCAAGTTAACTCACGTGGAAGACAGCAATGACCGACGTCACAAATTTAATTTAATTATACAACTACTGCTTCTTATAGAGTTTTGAGCAGTATTAATGTTGTAACAATAATACAATGTAACAACTGCACAATAAAGTAATTAAATATTTTGTTGCTTCGTGATGTACATTTTAATTAGGATATTGTAACACATGTGGCCAGTTAAGGTACTTTTCACTGTAATAATCAATATGTTACCTTTGTTAATATCAAGTGTCACAGTGAGAACTATTATATACTCAAACACATTACAATATGCTGCTTTTAATATACTATATGAAACAAACGAAAATTTAATTACACAACCGTACTGTTCCTATGTTACATTACTGTTGCAATATTAATGTATTTCAGAGGATTATAAAATCAGCAGTTATTTAATTAAACTAAATCAGTGGTCCCGCTCACTTTAAAAAGCTAAACTAGCCACTTCTATCGGAAAAACTAAGAATTTTTAAAAAAAATTAAATCTGTATATCCCAGAACAAAAGTTTCAACTTCGACGAATCAGTTATGGCTTGCTATCATGCAGTATAAAAATATCAGAAGAAAAAGAACAGGATAGAAAGCGGTTTAAGGGGTATCCGAAAAATGCCACGAATCGTTTCAAAGTCCCACGACTTCGAAATCCCAGTTTCAGACGCCTTTTTCAGCCGCAGAGAAGACGTTTCTCTTATTGTCAGTGGAGCGAAGGATCCGAGGCTCCGCCTGTCGATCGCCACGGATTTGCCTTCCCGTTTATACACCAGACACGCATACAAAAAACACCCTTCACGACACACCGTTGTCCCTTGAGCCCTCTCCTTACACGATTTATCGGGTAACGCTCCCGACACGGGTGCACCGCGTAATCTGTGTAGCTGCAAATGTAGTGGTAGCCCTGCGCCATAAACGTAGAAAGCCAGAGAGACGCAAAGCTGTCGCATGTGCACGTATGTTGGCTTCCTGTTACTTAGCTGAATGCTCTCTGACCGTAGAAACGTGCCTGTTTTAATCAAACTTTGACCTTGCTAGCTCGACCTGGTACTGAACTCAGAGACCGGCGGTGACTTGTCCGATTTCATCATGAACGGGGAGTGGTACCTCATCGGTAAGTTTCTCTCAACGCAACTTTCTTCAATAGATCCAAAAATATCGAGGTCGCCGCGTGTGTGCACGCGTACGTGTTTAACAATAAGTTCGGTCTTAACCCTTTGAATCCCTTTTCCGAGTGTGACTCGACATCGATTTTATTCACAGGTACTCCCATGTCGAATCACACACGTCATTTTTAAATTGCCAGCTTAAATATGTATTATATTCCGCAATATTTTTGTTTTACCCAGATAAGCAATATTATATGTACATATATGATCCTTTTTTGTAACAAAAACAGTCCTTGAAGTGTTCAGATACATGACTGTTTCTACCTAATTGGTTCCTATCAACCAACTGTCTTTTGAAGTACGTTTCAAATAAAACACTGAAATAATAGGGAGTTATTGAAAAGAAAATTACAAAGAAATTAGGAGTTCAAAGGGTTAATTGCGATCCCCTGCAACGAAGATGCAGTCATTAACTCCTTGGACTCAAACGATGAGTCTGGCTCCTCATAGTAGCCTAATGCGAACGTGTACATACAATGACGAACTGCACTCGTCACAATGATTGAGGCACTGCACGTCACTTGCGAAAATTTTATAATAATTATTAGACAGCGGATGTTTATGCAAATTTACGCCTTTAGAGCCCAATATTTTTTTCTTTTAATGTAGCCGATGAAACGAAACATCGATCAAACTGCATTATGTCTTCTAAATGTTCCCAAAATTTGCTTTTTATTTTCCTTACGTTATTCAGTGTGCATTCTTTACGTGTCTCAATATATTAAATTGCATAAACATCCGTAGTCTAATAATTATGAACAGGGTTAAGTTCTGTTGCGATACGTAAGTGAAAGTAATATTTCTGTGTACTTTATTGTGAAACACAGTACCGTAATGTTTGAATTAAATTGTTCGCCAAGGAGTTAATCACAGTGATGACAAAATCAAGTTTTAGTACTCTGTGTATCGAGATCGAAGAAATTTTTCACTGTATTTCATTGAACTAGTTTTTTTGTGAAACTGAATTATGCGTCGAAACGCGTAAAGTGTGTGATGCAAATATCTCGAGAAACTTTCATGGTATTTAAAAAAGTTATTGTACGAAGTTGAAATGTTCTGTCAGACACATTTCTTGGTTAAATTAAATTTTCTGACTTACTTGTTGTTAAGGAACTTTCAAGGTTAAGAAGTTTTCTTTAAATGGAATTATATATTTTTTTGTTTATTTTCATTTATAGCTCGTTTGATACAGAATTCAATGAACATAATTACTTCAAATAAGTCAAGGTTAGGAATATAGTAAATGCAGTTGTGCTCTTTTAGTACGGTTTACTTTCAGTATTCTGATGGAACAATGTTCAATTTGTGAATATTTCGCAATTGTTCTTCTCTTTCCCAACGTTTTTCACATATTCTAAAGATACAGCAAAACTTGTATTGAAGTAACTACAGAAATGCTAACTAATGTCGATTATTTTTTTGGCATCTAGTTGCAACTTGTTTATAAGTTCGAGGCAAAAATTATGAACACATCAAATAATAATACACTTCTGACTTCGAGATACTATCATAGAAATAAGTATCATTAAAAAATACAATATCTTATTGAATAGATATTAATGAGGTACAACTGCATTTCCTCTATAACTAACCTTGGCTGATCTAAAATAATTATACTCGTTGAAATCGTCTCCTAGTAGGCTACGAATCTAAGTAAACATGAATGTATAATTCAGCTTTAAAAGACTCTACACGCTTTAAATCTTCTTAATAGTTACTTCATTAAATAAATTAATTTATTCGAAAATGTGCCCTATCCAACAGTTAATCTTTGTACAATCATTATTTATATGATTATGAATATTTGTGGACATATCTGCGTAGCACACACGCCTCATCATGTATCTTACTAATATCATTATTATTAATTATTTCTTGAATTTAAAACAAATATACAAAAATTTGATCAGTTTTGTGATATAGTGATGTGCAAAAATTTTCTAAGAACAAATTTTTTAGTCTTACTTCGGACACAGAATGTGAATATTAAAGCAGCATAAGACTGAAAAAGAACTCACATAAAGGATAATGCCTGCGTTCCTTCCTCTCACTGTTGGCGACAATGATAAATCGGAATTTGTCACAAGCTGTTCAAAATGTATTTGCAAAGTCCGGAAAATTAAATCTTTAACATGTGCCACAGTGAAAATTTCATGCCAGATCAGATGCATTAAAGTTGATTTTTATGAACTACATAGTTAAACTGGCAAATATTTATTAATTATTTTGTGGAACACTTCCTGAGGCATACTATCACTGCGGCATTAACTTGATTAAAAACACACTGAGAATTAGAAGTTATTTTATTTAATTAAATACGTCGTGTGGGGAGTATGCGACCTCCGCGGTACGGAACATGTTAATGCGAGGAAAATTTATACTTTATTCGAATTTATCTTTATTCGAATCCATTTTGCAAGAATTCATCAAATTTAATTAATTTTGTAAATTGTTTTCCAAACAAAAATGAAGGGAAACCTTCAATGTACTCTGTGGCTTAAGGATAAGTAGAATCGATACGCAATGGATCAGGCATAACTACTGGGACATTGCTGGTTGGCTGACTAGGAGTATAACTCACTCCATTGTCAGACAACAAGTAGTTCATGGCAGTATATTCACAGATTTTTGCTACTTATACATGCAATTTATAAGTTTAGTAAGAAATTAATTTAAGAGTAAGCAGAGTCGATACGTAACGGATCAGACATGACTACTGGAAGATTGCTAATTGGCTTAGTAGGAGCATAACTCACCCCATTGTAATACTTATACATATGACTCAAAGTTTAGTAAGAAACTAATTTAAGAGTAAGTAGAACCGATACGCAATGGATCAGATGTGACTACTGCAAAATTGCTAATTGGATGACTAGGAGTATAACTCACTCTATTGTCAGACAACAAGAAATGCATGGCAGTACATTCACGTATTGTTGATACCTATACACATGAGTCTTAAATATAGTAAGAAATTAATACTAATCACAAACTGAATATCGCATTTTATTTAATCAAAATATATTATTACTTGTCAATTTTGGCTAGCATATGACAAAAATGAAGAAAGAGTTTTCTTAATGTAATAAATATTGTTTGCACGTCGAAACAAAACTCCTTGTCTTTTCTACGATTAGAGTGTATGATAACTTTAATCACATGAAATCTCACATGATTTCAATTAAGAATATACAAATACAGTTTCGCAGGTTTGGCTGCAACAGATTTTATTAGACTCGTGCGGTAAGGCTGTCGTACTTGTCAATTAAAATTGAAACTGAACTTACACAGTTTCGAAGCAACTTTCATTACTAAACAGAAAGTAAATCTTTTCAACGACAGCAGGTCAATAATTATATTTGAAAGAGGGCTCTATGGAGAAGCGACACAATATTTACACCAACCTAATGCTTTAAAAACAGAAATTTCGGAAGAGAAGACTCTAATTTAATTCCAATATTGTCGCAGAAAAAATGTGTCTCGGTTTCCGTTGCTTATTTTTAAATCTTCGTACGTCCAAGCTTTAAATTAAAATAATGAATTTTCTTCAAAGCTCGAACACAAGTTTTCACTTTAATGTAATCTACGCGTGCGTTGGACACACTGTGACTCACGTTTGTCTCTGAGCGTAGAGGTAATGCACGCTACTAATCCCTGCTAATTTGTGAATCTGTTTGTGCTATACTTCACGGAATTATGCCGTTGCAGACACGAAAAAGAATGGAATTGCAAGTAGGGGGATTTACAAAAGTAGAGCTGACCCGCGTTGCCTTTATCGAGATATTCCTCTGCCGAGTGTTCGCGTTTATTATTCATGAAGTAGGGTATCATTTAAGAGGAACGCAAGTAAGAATTATATCTAATTCTACGTGGATTATTTGTAGTGGTATATAGGTTTTGTGAACGTCGTGGTGCTCTGATTAACCGTTACAAATTGTTATACAAATGGAGTAATGGAGGTATAAAGTGGACGTAATGGAACAGTATTAAATTTTGTTTGACGATTTATATACTGCCAACCATATTACCAAATTGTGGATTTTGATGTAATTATATACCCTTACACAGTGTGTAACAAAAATAAGGAAACGGGAAAGCCTACAATATTTAACACGTTGAGTGCCGCGGGGGTCACGAATGACCGGCAATTCAAATTCAATTTAATTAAATAACTATTTATTATTACACAATTCTGAGTAATTTTCATATTGTAACATTAATTTAGAAACATAAAAACGCGAAAAAAAAAAATTTTTTTCGTTTACGATTTATATTAAAACAAAGTAAATTATGTTATGTCCGACTGCATATGGCTGTTCTCACTGCGACATTCACAATGTTTAACTAATTTTATTTAAACACACATGCGATCTTGATGACAGAGACAATGAAGTAGGATGTCGACACCTTACATTGGTCTACAAGACATTTTCTACGTGTATCATATATGATTGGTATACTAATTACAGAATATTGTTGCTACGTACGTTCGAGGGTTTCAAAATAAGCGAACAACAAATATACGAAAAGCAAAAATAGTTAGAAGTTATTAAAATAGCATACTTATTAAGTTCTTGAGTGACCAAAACATAGGTCTGTCTCTCATTTGGAATATGTGGATAATACAAAAATTTTAAATATCAGAAAGAAGGCTTAAAAGCATCGATCGATTAAAACCGTTAATGGAAAAAAATATAGAAGTAATTCTCGATTAAAAATGCAGAACATATTCATTGCCCTTGTCTGATGGATTAGATAGAACGTCAGTTCGAAATTTCCATCACTATTGCTATTAGAGATGTACTTATTCATTTTTATAACATACGTTCTCTGTAAAGCTTTCATTTTCATCTTTCTTCTGCAAAATGGATTAATAATTAACAAGAAATTCATTATTTACATGATCTATGTTTGTATGTGTATTCAGATATACTTCATAAAATTAAATATTTGCTGCAAGAAAAATACGTTTTTATCAAAAACTTTAATTAATTTTGGTAAGATACTGTATGCTAATATTTTCCATTTTACTGTAGGCAAGGAAGTAAAACGACAACAGAGTTTCATTCTTTAGTTTAAAGGTGTAACTACTAATGGTGACTTAATATTCCAAACCAGCAAACATTTATTATATCAAAGTAATTCATAATGTGTTTTATCAAGTAAATCTGCACATTCTTTCACATAATGTGAATTGATGTATTATTATAAATGTATTATTTTTTTCTCAAACTACAGTAATATTGCTTTTTTAAGGAAATAATTAATTACCAGTTCAACGTAAATACTTTGATTGCGAAGTGACACTATTCTCTAGTTATACCTAGTTTCTTCTATTTTAATAGACTATAATTAAATACAAAATCTGCTTTAAAAATGTAAACCAGTGATGTCCACCGGAGTTGCGACCTCCCCCACTCTACGTCCATTCCCCTCGTTTCAGTTTCCCCTAGTTTGCTTCTCGTCCCCCCTCGGTTCATCGTCGTCACAGATGACAACTTACATGAGGGAAATTGACGTAGTGTGGGGGAAGGCCGCAGCTTTGATGGCTACCACTAGTTTAACCACTTAAAAAATATATTTTTTATTTTACCTATTTTACAAGATATATTTCATTTCACATATGCGAACATGTTAAATTGCATAAACAGCTACAGTCTGTATATTGTGTACCTAACTTCAATTATCTCGGAGGTATTATAAGTTGAAATACAAGATGTCAGACAATTTTCCGACCAATCATTGATAGCGTATTTGCGATTAAATATAATGCAGTAAATGTTATTCAGGTGGTTTCAAAACACTGTGTCAGGACTTCATCAACTTATAAAACTAAAAACAGACAGAAAATCTGAACAAAGATAGGCCTGTAAAATAATCTTTTACGAAGTATTAAGCATTTCATTTTGTAACATAAGTTCTTCGAATAATATAGGGTGTCCTGCAATGAATAATACAACCATGAAGTGATTCTGTACATGAAAACACAAATCAAAAGTATACACTAAAATATTTCCTTTGGCCCTTCGTTTTCGAGAATATCGATTTTGAAAATTTGTTCAGTAATTTCAGTGATCCGTTACTTGATGTACTTTTTTAATTTAAAAAACATTCTGAAAATTGTTGTGGTTATGAAATAATAACACCTATGACTACCTTCTGATTGAACATTCCTTGACGTTTATTTATGTAGTCATATTAAACTTGTTGTTTCTTTAGTACACTGCATGTATACTTAACATATATTCAAAATCAATTTTCTCGAAAACGCAGCTTTGAACAGAAAAATTGTATTTGACATCTTCGATTTGTTTTCTTCACTTGCAAGTACTTACTAATCGTTAGTTGTACTATTTATTGTGAAAGTCCATGCGTCCATCATGAAATCGTGGCTGATGTAATTTACAATATTAATAACCTTCACTAACTTGGACATTGTTCAAAGCTTCTTCCATGGAATCTTAATTAAAACTTCAGGAATCTTAATTCAAAGAATAATTATAATTCTAGGATGTAACGAAGTTAGTACAGTATAAAGAAGCTCATTCAGCTTGCAAGATAAGAAAGTAAATGTCTCATAAATGATTAGCGCGCGGACCTATGTTAATTAAGACATTGATGTCTTTTTTTGTGAGTTCTTTCAGTTACTTTAATCTTTATCTGTAGTTCTATAACACTATGTATAACCATAGTCCTTTATTAATCTGTTGTTGCACTTGAAAATGTCACCTGTGACATTATATTACTATACTGAAAATCGTACTAATCAGAACAAGACATACACACAGTTTGCTTTCCACGTTTAACAGTAGTAAGATAAACATCCACCAGCAATGGTTGGTTTTTATTTAAAATAATAATAAGGAACATCACTGTAAAAGAATATCATGTACAGGCCTAGAAGTAAGCAGTACAAAATGAAATACATAAATAAAAGCCAATGAACATAAATTTTCAAAGTTTTATTTGATAGATAGATAATTTGCAAATAAATTTAGTTATACTATCGTATATCATGGTAATTTCTTTCCAAATGATTTACTTTCCAAATTTTGTATTACACCATGTAATAGTATAAAATAATAAATAATCAGTTTTGCGTTATGTAATATAAGGAGGAATGATTTTTCATATCAGAATAGTATAACATTTACGGTATTAGCAAGCACTGCCGGTGATAAACAATCTTGAAAATATGTAGTGTTAGAACGGAATCCATAAGATAATAAAAGAATATTTGACTCTTTATTATTTGCTTCGAAAAATGGACATTAGATACACGAAGAGTGTATAAGATACAAATATTCTGGAATTTAGCCATCAAATACATTACTATTAAAATAATATCAATTACAATACAATATAGAGACAAATGAGAAATAAGATAAAAATGTTAGTTGAATATTTATTTGAATAAAAGTCCATTTCGATAATGGTCAGTTATGCCATTGACTTGTCTCTGTTCTCTTATCGGAATACAATGCCTGAGTTTAGAAGAAAAATTCAACCGCATTGTATTCTGTCTAACTCACGATTCCATAAGAGTAATAATAATATGGTTCTCAGGGCTGTTCAATGTCGTTTAGTTTTCCAAACAATACAATAAGTCATTGGGGTTCATGTTAGATTATATGAACTTAAAAGTTAATATCAGGCTCTTTAACACGTTGAGTGACACGGTGAAAACAGCCGTACCTAACCAGACACGATATAATTTACAATTTATTATATAAATCGTACAGAGAAAAAGATTTTAGTACTCAATCATGTTCTTCTGTTCCTACATTATTGCTTCAGTATGAAGTTTGCTGAGAATTTTGTGACAGTTAATAATTATTTAATTTAATTAAATTTTAGGTGTCGGTCACCGGTGCCCCCCCCCCCCCCCCCCCCCCCCCCCCCCCCCCGCCACCGCATTCAACATGTCAAACACAGTTTAATGAGTTAATAAGTTGTATCAGCAAAATATTAATGCTTTTCGAAACAGCACTGTTTCTACGAAATTGTTTATCATAGAATCAGAGAATAATAAACTGTATTCGACTTTAAAATAGAGTTGCGGCTAGCTAGGCATCTCTCAACCAACTTCAGCGATTTCCTATAGCTCGTATAAAAGCTCCCCCTATAAATTCCGTAAGCATGAATTTGATTTGTATTTCTGCCGTCATAAATGCGGAACAGTAAAGAAGTTTTAGCGTTGAATTTCGTTAGTCTCGAAAATGTCGCTTTCAGTTCGTGTCGTAAGGCCAATTGCACATTAAAGTTCAACAAACACGTCAATAAATTTTGAACTTCATCTGTGAGTAAAATATATCGCCGTGAGATTTGGCACACGTAGTTCGTTAATAATTTCTCGTGTTCGCCGAAGTAATTTTCAGACCCGCGAAATGACTTCATTCGTTTCACAAGCAAATAGTTTCTGTGTCCCCGTTTCACTCCTTTCAAAGTCAAATTTATTAACACATTATGGACTAAGTTTTTTTTTAGATTTCCACACGCTGTAGAATTTACATAAAATGTCTCAATATCTATTGCCAAACTACTGTTAGAGAAAAGTTCAATATACAGGGTGATTGTTATGAACTGACCGATTGAGCTTTCTCCAAAACTAAAAGAGATACGAAAAAATCAATTGTAGGAAAGTTGTTCTGTTCAAGGGGGGACACTAGGTCGTTGAACTCGTCCTAAAGAGTTCTATCAGGATATAGAGGAGAAAATATAGGGTTCCATATAAAAAAAATGGAGTTGACCTTCAAATATCTTCAACGCCTCCACCTATAACGCAATCGTGCACACCAAAAGATTTCCTCCTATGAACAGAACATCTTTCCTGCAATCGATTTTTTCGTATCTCTTTTAATTTTGGAGAAAGCTCAATCGTTCAGTTTATAACAATCACCCTGTATGGTGTTATAGGTTTATTACTAAGCAGCAAGTGGTTAGTTAAAAGTATATTGTAAATATAATAAGGTGTCCAACAACAAAAACAATACAGTATAAAACTAACAATCCTGATACACGATTTCAGTGAAAAAGTGAGATGCACAACCGCAGTGAAAAACGTGAAACACACTTCAGAAAATTGTATCGCTTCGCATGAAGGAACAAAAAATGAATGAAAAGAACGACAGATGCGGTAATCACTCAATCAGTAGCTAATTACATGACTAATCGACTGGGTTGGTCGATAAATTGGACCCAGAGAAAGCGCCACATTCAACATAAAGTTTTAAACGTTCCTTCTGATATTACAATACTTTTAAATTTTTTCGGATATTCTTCAGAGTGTACGACCAAATTTATTTAATGGTATCAGAAAATAATGTCGTGTATTTGAAAACATTAATGTATGTAGTATAATGAACGTGGTAGTCCATAATACATACAATGGAACTGTATTTGAATTGCTACAATGAATCATGTTTTTTTTATTAAATGTAACAATGCAAAAGTCGTGTTAAATCACTTTGTTCGTCCTGAATAAGAAATGTTATGTTTTAAAACAATCCATTTCTATAATGGTAGCCTTTTTATTAAAAAATACGACTCTGGCAAAGGATGTATCATTTTAGTGTTCATATAACATACGCATATACAATAATTAACAAACAATTTCTGCAATACCTTCAGGTATGAAACATATTTTTACTTAAGGAAACAATTTTCTTAGTATTTTAATTGTTCGCGATTACTTGAGGAACAAAGATTAAATTGTAGTTTTCCGAATATAGATGATTAAACTCTATAGTTGTTATTGTTAATACAACATTATAGCACATCATATATACATTATAAATATAAATAACAAAATTAACAAACAATAAGCAAAATATAGCTGGAAAGTATATTTGTACTAACTCAAAATACAGTATCGATTGATACATAAAGACTGCAAATATTAACAAAAGTATATCAAAACTGAAAAAAAAATATGAAGTGTAACAAAAAAAATAAAAAGAATAATCACGTATAATGGAACGAAATTATGTTTATATCGTTCATTTTAAAAATTGGTTCAGGATTAGTATTTAGTCTGAAAATAAATCATTCGATTGTTTGCATTGTAAACATTCTTAATTTTTTCCGGAAGAATTAACAATCTGTATTCCAACGATGTCACTCATAGAACATGTTAGTAGAGTATAATCATATTAATATAGGAGAGACTGTGTACAATATTTTGAAAACCACCGTGGTGTACATGATTCTGAAATATCTTTGCATAAATGAGTAACTTGTAATTGATTTTATCTCATTGTTAATGTTTACTGTTTGTCTCACAAAAGTATACACTTCTATTCCTACAGCTGTTTCATATAAATGTAACTGTCCGCAGTGAACAGAAGATTGCTTTGATTACCTGTAATTAGTTTCTTCGATTTTCGAAATTCATAAACAAATTTTTATTACAATAATAATTTAAAAATAGAATATTCCCACAATCTATTTAGCACAGATGTCTTAACAAAATCTGTGTCTTCAAGTGTTCCAAAGAATAGCATTATAGAATTTTTTAAAAAAACATTATAGATGGTAACGAGATACGGAGACAATAGAAAGCGCAGGATCGTTTTTAAAAGATTGAATTTTTTAAAAGAAGAAACAATAAACAAAACGTCTTAATTCCTTAATATTTTTTACAAAGGTCTTCTTATTTATGCCTTAATATTTGTTACAAAGGTCTTCTTACTTATGCCTTAATATTTGTTACAAAGGTCTTCTTACTTATGCCTTAATATTTGTTACAAAGGTCTTCCTACTTATCCCATAAACGTCTTTTTTTCATAAGTCACGATTACGTAATGAATATTTTGAAAGGAGCGAAAATTAATTTTTCATGGAATAGTTAATAAACTTTTCTATATATATTTTTACTGAGGTTCTAAACAAATAAGAGTACCGATGTTTTGAGCAGTTATTTTTTGCAAAAACTTTTATCGGATATTCTTGCAAACAATTATTTTTCAATTTATCTATACACCGTTCAAGTTAACGTATAAAACCACATTTAAGCGCGAATTTTAAAATTTTGACCATCTTATAATTGAAAAATACTTTTGCTATTTTCATCAATTCCATCAATCTTCCTCGATACCCTAATATAGGTTAGTTTTGAATTTTCCACAAAAAGATGCACTTTCGACTTCTCTTCCTTTTGGCACGTGATATTCACGGTACCAAGTCATCGGTGTGTAAAGGAATGCTGATGGAAGTCGTTAAGATGCTACCTCCATCGTCCTGCAAGCACGAGGACGTTCTCGAACACCAAAGGTCTCGTGAGTTTCCCTCTCGTGCAACTCATGAACTTTCCAATCGATGGCACGATTGAACGAGCGCCGAATGACCTCACGAAGTCTCGGTTTCACGTGGCTGTCTTCGATCCGGTATCCTGCTATGGCTTTATGATGATCCTTTCTCGTTCTAACGTCGACACTTCGCCCTTAACTTCTCTTCTTCGTATCCCTACCACGAGTGCATCTTCCGCGTAGGTGCTGACCTTCCTCCCTGTTCGATTCGCGGGCAACGATTTCGTTCAAGCTCTTCGACATCGTCCACGAAGACGCGGCACAGAATTCTAAATTCCAGACATGAATAACGGAGGAAGATGGGATGAATTTTAGCGAATATGCCGGCGCGAAATTGCATTAATAAATTTAGATTTCTTTGACGCCAAAAGGGAGCAGCGTACCGTGACACGAAGTTGCTGTGACCCGTAACCTGAATACCTTCCTCTATTACAACCAACGTTCAGCGTATCATATTTTGAAAGCTGTGGCTGTTTCAAAATGTAGGGCGTAAATTGCGCTATCGGGTTGGGGCACGTGACATTTCGTTTTCTTCGACAAAGCGATCGAAGCGAAACAACATTAGTGACGGGAATGTACTTTGCTGAGTAGGAAGCTACTTAATTCATCTCATGTAAATTGGTATGACTGCCAAAGTACATATTATGTATCTAGTAATGAAGTTTTCGTCTTGTTTGGAGTTCTTCAAAAGTGTAACTTGAACTGTTACTGTTTAACGCCGTTACGAACCTCTTTAGGGACGAATTAATTGAAATTGAAACAATTGATTTAATTTTTGGTTATTTGTTCCTTAAGTTTAATGTTGTCAACTGCCAGTATTATTAGCCATTCTAAATTATTCCCATCGATGTTTCTATTTAATCGTTTCATTTGTATTTGTCCAGCATGAAAGATATATGACAGTTGTCTATCATATGAAGAGATTTCCTTGTTTCATTTTAGTGTTAAAGTTACAACTTTTGTATGGGTTACTAGCAATCACAGTATAACTGGTAATAACTTGGTTTGAATTAGATTAAATGAAGTATATTAGTCTTTCAGAAATGCAAGTACAATTGTTGGTCAACAAGCTTCCTAAATTATTCAAATAATAATACGAATAATTGTTGACTGTTTTCGTTTCCACTTCTTCTGTTGGTTATATTATATCAATGTTTACTTCTTGACTTCGTCCTTCTGAATCATAACAAAAAAAAAAAGAAAAAAAATATTTTATCCGAAAGAAGTGGTGCACGAAAAAAGTGCATGTGACAGGATAAAAATACTAGATTAAAAATTTCCAGTCCGTAAAGTAAATGTGTACGAAAACGGAAGTAGAGCGAGTACACGAAAATTTATCTCCCAAGAAGCTGCGAATGACAAAAAGGTGATCCACATCTCTGACAAACGGGGTCAAAGCAGTTAAAGGTGCAACAGTCCCCGAAATAAAGCAGTCGCAGGTGCAGCTGTCGTAATTTTTGCAACTAGAACGGACACGCCATTAGGGGAATTAGCGTAGAAATAACTGGGAAAAGAGTCCCGTCGGTGCAGCAACAAGTGAGCAACTCTGGCACTTTCTTATCCGAATTATCAGACTCGATCGGAACGAGCCAGTTCGATTGAAGGTAATTAACAGGCTCGTCCCTCTTAGCGTGATTATGGACACTTTGAGTGCTACAATGTATTGCCTGAGTATAACAAAATGTCTAAATTGTTAGAGAAAATGAATATACCGTCCAATTATACACTTCTTAATCAATATTATTAGTGACTTTCATGATTTTTCTGTTGGTTATGTTAGACCTTACTAGGTACGTTTATTAATACTATACGTAATCAAATAAACATTAATGAAATCGAAGCATCACTCATACACGGATGACATGGCATACAAAGTGTTAACGTGATTGTCACGCCCCAGATAGTATAGTTTGTCAGCTCCTTTATTCGGTTTATAGATTTTTTTGTTTCTTTTGATGAGTACTATATACCCCTGAAGTTTGGCCCCAACTTTTTTGAACAGCCTGTATATAATAATATATGAAAATATATGATAATAATATATGAAATGATACATATGCATAATAATATGGAATAATACCCAAGACTGCGGAATAGAACTTATCCATTTAGGTTATCAGATTCTATACACCACTTGTTTCACTTCTGGTATCACATAAAATCAATAAGGCAGACTGAGCGAATGGAAAATGTTGATGAAATCAAAAGGAGGACTGCCCCATGTATTAAATACTCATTCAACACTGATGTAATTCGTACAGCACAAGGTTCTTGAACACCGAGGGTAACATTTTCAATTATTCAAGTGAATACATATGAAGAATTTAACTGCTTATCGTTCTATCTGAAATCTCTAATGGATAATAAAAATGTACACTCCCGTTCATAAGTCACCGGACACTTACAATTAATAAGATTAGGAGGTGAACGATTTTTCAGTATGAAATGACCTACATTATGAAATAAAGTTCGCACTTATTAATTGTTTATAACATAAAGAATACGTAATTTGATTCATATGTTAAAGATCTTACCAAAGATAAGTAATTAATCTTATGTAACCGCTTGAACTAATAGCAGCATTTTTTCGATCCAGGGTTTGAATATTTCGGAACTAATGTCTTTCCAATA
This sequence comes from Macropis europaea, assembly GCA_916610135.2. Taxonomy (NCBI): domain Eukaryota; kingdom Metazoa; phylum Arthropoda; class Insecta; order Hymenoptera; family Melittidae; genus Macropis; species Macropis europaea. The sequence continues at coordinate 20,048,206 of OU744349.1, forward strand.
TTCTTCTAATTTCTTCCATCAGTATTTCTTTGACTTTACGCAAAACTTCCAAAACAAACGAAAAGTGTGCAGAGACTATCGTCTGATCGAGTCAAAGATGCATTAGAAATATACACATTCTGTCTTGTTTTTGTTCAAATATTTATGTAAATTATACGTGCATATTATTATAATATTCAGGTATTGTATCAACGTAAAATGGATAAAATTAGGAAAACATAAAATAATAAAATCAAGCTAAAATATTGTATCGACGTTTTAATAATCATTTTACTGAAAATGAGCAAGTGTCCGGTGACTTATGGACGGGGGTGTATGTGTCCGCAGAGAGTCGCAAAGATTGTATATACCTAGCTAACAAGGAACACCGTTTGAGTGACACACGCGAATTTTTATAAAATGTTTACATGGTGTAGCAGTCACAGAAACATTCGTCACATATTTTTTTGCCGGCAATCATCCACATTGAGCGGATAAAAACGGCCCATAAATCTGGAGCTGAAATACACAGTTTAACGGATATTTGGAAACTATCTGATGCAGAAACAAAATTTGTAATGTAAATTGAGTATTTCAAAGTGATGAATTCAGCTACGCGAGCGGATTCCCTTGAATCCATTTATTTCAATAATATATTCAAAATTAGCATATTTTTGCAAATTTTCTTTGTGAAATGTCGATACGTTTTGATGGCAATTGGTACATGTGAAGTATAGATCAAAACTACAAATAAACTTGGATGTCCAGTTTCACCCTTACAATAGACAGTATTACATGCTCAATATATTTACATTCCGTATTCTGGCATTTCAAAATTGATTTTTTCGTGAAAACAAGACTATGTAGAACAAAATTTCATCGTATACTTTCGATTTCTTTTTCCGAGGAGGCCCTGTATTTGCGATTGCGCCATTGTTACCACAACACTTTATATTGTTACAAATACCATTGTTATGACTGAACAGCACCTGCTACACATCTGACGTATACTGTGTCCCAGGATTCAAAATACACTTTTTCCTGAGGATATTTTTTCAAGAAAATTGACTTTGAAAATTCAAAAAGCACGACTACGTATTATGAAATATAAAACCTTGCTTGTTACTGCTTTGTAGACTAATTAATATTCGACTCCAGGTTTGCAAGCATTGATAACTTAAAAGAATGATTCAATTTGTATAACTTATAGGAGTTAGGCTTCTGAAAAATATTTATGGGAATTCAAACAATTCGAAGGACTGTGGCTCTTATTAAATTTTTCGAAGCTTATTACAATGACATCTACAAGCAACTGCCTGAGTAGACATATTAGTTAGACTAATACTATATGGAGTGTACATTAAACAAATTCATGCGTGATCCACAGATTTTCGAGACGAATCTCCAAAAGAAAGATATACAGCAATTTTTACTTACTTCAGCAACGTATGTTTTCTAATTAACCCTTTCGCTACTACGGGCGACTATAGTCGCCCGCCACGAAACGATCTGTGGGTACTAAAGGCGACTATAGTCGCCCTCCGTGAAATGACTTATAAATGCTACAATCGCTCAAAGGAAGAAAATTTCAGTCAAAATCATGATCACGTGATATATTTCTAATCGTCATGGATTTTCAAATAAAATTTTGCAGTTAAATTTCAGTTTGTTCTTTGTACTGGAAAAAGATATGATCCGTGCGACCGTACCGTATTGTCGGTTTTCGGCTGCACGCTACCGTAGCGAAAGGGTTAATATTGTTTGTCAATGTAAAATTCGTGATGCAAGAATACTTTCGTTGATAATACCTTCAACGATAGAATGCCTTTTTCATCGTTAAGAGACGTTAACACTAAGTGAGTTTAAGTGAATTTACTTTGAATATCTGCAATAACCGCATAATGATACAAAACAGGTAATCTGTTTGTAATGCATGTATTGTTCAGTCTGCCCAAACGTTTCGAAAATATTCAAGTAATGTTGTTTTTAATGTAAAATTTGCATTAAACATACTATTTATATGGTCCATTGTAATATGCCTATATGAGGAGAATGTACCTAGAGTGGGGGAAGAGCGCAGCTTCGGTGACCGTCACTGATCTAAATATACCTATAAATCGAATCGCACACGTCTTATAGTCTCCAAACTAAAACGCAATCAATAATCATCAACAACAGCCACTAGTAAGCAATTAATATTCAAAAGTCACGACTCTAATTCTACCACGTATGTTCGAAAACGACTGCAAACGCTTTCACCGATAAGGCTATTGCATGTCACGGAATTTAACCTCTTCAAGGATACTGACACGTATGTGTACGTTTAGTTTGTTTCTCTAATTCGATGGTTTGTAGCGATAGATTAAAGAGAGGAGAGATTAGATAGGGAAAGGATAGAGAGAGGAACGTTTTGTCCTAGGTCTGTTAGTTGAACTCTGCAATAAGGCTACACTAACAGACCCTTGTCTTAGACGCCGGATAGTTATAGATATTTTGGAAGTTATATATATATATATATATCGCTATGAAATCAGGTGTGAACTTGTGAGAATGAGTTCTGCCACCTGTCCCTCTGACGGCCAGTGTAGGAGTCGCCACAGGTTATAGACAAAAATATGACATCTAACGGCCATGTGTCTGTATATTATTTTTCTTACAGATCTATAAATTTTGTTAATTCTTTATTCCTTATTTTGTAAACATGAATTTATATTGAGTAAATATTACTTTTCCTTGCTTCAACAAATTTGTCCCTGAAGAGGTTAAGGGTGCTTTCGACAAAATTCACCATACATGTAGTATCGATAAAACTTCTGTTATGGTTACCACATGTTCCATGAACGAACATGCGTATCAAAATGTTCGTTCGCCAAATTACACGTTCGCGTAGCACACGCGGGACCGACTTCTCGAACATTTATTGCATGAAAACAAAAGCGACCTCAACGTTAAATTTCTCCCATGTTAGTCGTTCGAGGCAACGTCTATTTAGTCGCCTACGTACCGACGTTGCATATAATGTTGATCGGGTTTTCGTTGCAGGGATGCCGGGCAAAAAGAACACGATAGTGTACCAGTGCTGCACGGAGCCGTACGTCGATGTCACCTTCACGATACAAATTCGCAGAAGGACACTATACTATTTTTTCAACCTGATCCTGCCGTGCGTGCTGATATCGAGTATGGCTCTCCTGGGGTTCACGCTGCCGCCTGATTCTGGAGAAAAGCTCACCTTAGGTAACGTAACTCGTAGCATGCCCTGCCTGCATATTACACAAGCCAGACACACACATCTTCTTTTTTCTATCTCTTTCTCTCTCTCTATTTTTCTCTCTGTCTATCTATCTCTTTCTGTTGATTCTTTCGACTGTATACACACGTATCTATCTATCTATCTATCTTTCTCTATATCTCTCTTTGTACATGTATGTATGAACACATACACGGAATCTTGCGACTGTTTCATTTGGTCGGACTTATGTTTCTGATACTTTATACCTACCGGTACTAACGCTGACTGTCCTGCGTTTGTTTCGTTTGGACGACGAAAGGAAGTAAGGAGACCGACCCGGCCTCAATTACGGACGACACCGCGAAATATTACGTCCGCTGACGTTTTCGAACGACACGAATTTATATTTCGATCGTTCTCATAAACGCGGTGAAAGTGACGGGAGGTTAGATCAAAGATTGTCGCGAAATTTCGAGTTATTCGCGGAGCATACCCCGACGGGGCTCTTCGGGGATTGATCCTGAAATTGGAAGAGGTTACGCTCGAATTTTCTTTGAATCGACGTTTATCAGAGTCGTCTGGGACTTTTGCGATATATGTCTCACTGGCGTCTGATTTATTTCATCGGTGTTATGATGTGTGAATCTCTTCGATCTTTAACTTCGTCCCACAGTTATCAACGTTTTTTTGTATTCTGAGGAAAAACAGATATTTTTTAATGAATCCACCCTGAAGCATAAAAGCTAGTGTCTGTAGCGTTAAAGATTTTTCTGTTCTATTTAAAACTCAGTAGTCTTTAGTGATTCCTCGAGTTCTGCGATAATTGTCGCAAGTAATCGAAAATTTCTAAGTGGAGTTAGTTTATCTCAACGAACACTTCGTGAAAATAGTCTCTGTGAGACTTCATTGGAACATTACTTAGAAATTTTGTTAGCAGACTTTTAGCTTCTGCAATTCAACTGTAGCTCTCAGGCCAGTAAAATTGAACTGAAATATGGTTGCGTGTGTAATTCGATATAAGTTGTTTAGTACGTAGTATGCAACGTGCGTTTGTAGTTCACGCTCTACTCGTTCTAAAAAGAGAAAAAAGGTAGGATATAGAACGAAAATTTTGTAAAATCTTGTTTAGTCCTTAATTGGTGACACGCGTGTTCTGCAGTGATTTAAAAGCCGATTTTACCTAAAAAAATGTCGTTTTTCTTGGCGTACACACGGGCTGGAACGAATGCAGTGATAATTGAGATATAGTACAAAAGTCAGCAACGTGTATTCGTTACATACGTGGTCATTTATCATTTTTCTCGATAGTCATTTATTTTAAAGCTACCGAATTTATGAAAGAAGTATGTTGCAAAACATAGTCATTTAAAGAGAGTTGAAAAGTAGTACAACTTTTTCTTATACACAGTTATTTACAAAAAATTAACCATTATCCACATTCTATAATTTTATTCTTATGGTTGGATAATAACTTTCTTACATGCCCGTGCCTGACACGGGCATGGAAAAAACAATTTATCCACCCATTAAACAATTATTAAGTTACATGATAGAATTTCAAACGCATTGAACGTTCCAAAAGAGACTAAAATGCTATAACATATGGAATTTTCTTCTAATTGCCAAAAATTACTACTTATTATTTTCCATTTAGTCGCAAAAACTTGTTTTAGTTTAGGGACATCTAGAATGAGCCGTTCCAAGGCAGAATCACCTCCTATAAACAATTTTCCACTCTTACTTTTTATTTAATCAATTCTCCACACTGAAAAGTGAAAAAAGAGGTTACAATAAATAAGAGGAGATGACCTTGCGCGGCGCAATTTTTGTGCCTCTAATTGTAAATATTTTTTTGACGACTAGATGGAAAATAATAAGTAGTAAGCTCTTGCACTTAAAAATTCTACATGTTATAGCATTTTAGCATCTTTTAGAACTGTCGACGCGACTAAAACTACAGACAATAACGGAACGAGCTCTATTTGTCTGATTGAGCAAAAAACGATATCAATTATGGAATGAATCGATACGTTAAAGTCGCCAGAAATTCGTGTCACCAATTAAGGATGGAACGTTCAGAGCTCTAGTTAGACAGTCTTCCCTCCCGAGAGATTTCAAACGTCTCACGAATTTTCTCTGTGCCCGTAACGATATCCCGGGATGCAACTATTTGCCCGATTGTCGGAGGATCTTCGATCGATGTGTCTGCAGGAACAAGAGACGCGTCAACGGAAAGCCCGCGGAGTTAGGTTGGTATTCCTGGCACGGCATGCGCCGATACCGTCGTACGTTCTCTCATAAAATAGCAATATCTACGTGGAGCCCTGTGTTCCATCAGTATCTCCGGCTTCCTTCTGCTCGTCCACGGAGTTGCTTCCCGTCGGGAGCATCGCGTGATTTCAATTTTGGATAGGATGCATCCTGCGGATTACAACGGGGAAAATCTTTACGCTGCACGCTGCGCCGTGCATTAAACATGAGGACGTGCTAAACTTCCTCGCAGTCAATGTATGCTTTATGATACTGGAACGATTGCCTCGAATACGTCTTCTGGGATACACCTCTTCGACTCCATAATCCTTGCTTTGTGAATAGTTCGTTGATTATTTGAAGTGCGTCTTTATCGCAGAGGCGTGAGCCACTTCGGATTTATTCTGTGTCGAAAAGAACACCGCCAGGCCTTTCTTTATTGGAAAATAAATTAAAAATGTTTTAGAAGCCTCCAAAGGGTAGTACCTTTGGATAAAGGGTTTGGCTTTGTTAATTATATTAACCTTTGAAAAGTTAGTAGACGTTTGATCTGTGCAGTAAGTGCTACCAATTGAAATTTCTGAAAGGATTTTTAAAGGATCTCAGACTTGTTAGAAAAATATTATTGGTAGTTTATGAATATAACTCGGGTTTAGCTCTGTGTTCAAAACGAGGTAAAATGAGTATTAAACGCGATAAGGGTAGTTGTTGCCCCTGTTGAATAGTTATTAAGTTTTGCTCTTATTAAGTACTCTTCTATTACAATGAATGTAATGTCGTATAGTATTTCATAGAACTGTATTGAGCTACGTCTCTGAAAGTATAATACAGTGAAGAATTGACAACATAAAATTAAATGATGGTATTATAATTTTCTTTAAAGAAATCCTGCATCTTGTGTGGAATTCTAAATTCTATATTTTACAACGACATATTCAATAAACATTTTTCATAAAGTATTAAATATTACACAAATATAACAAACAACTCTGGTGTAAAATACAACAGAGACAGACAAAAAATGAGAAACAGAATACTGTAGGAATACTTAAATATGCATTATTTATATGAAATTGTTTCAAAATTTATTTATAAGTACTGAAACTCTGTGTCTATATTTCTAATTTATCTGAATGATTATAAATATGGAATACTGCGTAGGATTGTTAAAATTTATTGTCCCTACTTTGGACATTTCCAATTCATTGTCGTTGGGTCGCTGATGTAGTTTTTTCAAATTTGATATGAATTCCTGCGTAGTGTAACAACTTACTAATTAATTACACACAAAAAGTGTATTTAACACGTAAACATAGAATGTCATCACTGTTTCAAGAAAATTTAACTCAAGGAGCAATATGCTTACCAAAATCTGCTTTCGATGTGAATATTTTCAACGCTGTTTAGATTTCTTCGTTTCTTAAGAATATGTTCTTATCGAATAGTATTCAGAAACGTTTCATTTTTACAGACAGTTACTGAATTATAGGCACAAACTGTAAGAGCCGCTAGAACTTACTGATAGAAATAATACAATTTTTCTGAATATATGTTCGGAAATTAACCATTTCAAAGGTATTTTGTTTCCCAGTTCGTGGTTCAACTTTTATACAACAATAGATACTGTACGTAAACAATGCGATTTTCATAATAAATGATCGAAGTGGTGAGAGCTGGACTGTTTCTTTGAATACGTATTTTTCTCAATAAATTTATAACAGATTTGAAAATGTCATTTTGTGACAAGTATGTTTGAGTTGTTGAGTATTATCGATAACACTTAAATACATTACACATATTAGGCAATCTCAAAAAAATTTTGAAGAATTCTGACTTGAAACTGAAGACCTGCTACAAAATTTGCTGTGGCGATCCACATATTGAAGTTAATAAAAAAGTTCCAATTAGCATAGATCTTAAAACCATTCTTTTTTTTAGGTACTACCATTATTAGTTAAAGCATGAACTATACAACGTTTGGTAATTAAACGGTGAAACTACATGAACATGTTCTACAAATATAAATGAGTGAAAAATGTTATATGAATATGTCCATAAATGTTCAATTGAAAAGTTACAGTAAGAATATTAAATATAAATTGAAATGGCACAGAATATTTCATAAATACTTATCCAGTTTTTATATGTGGCTACACTTTGGCACCTGAAATAGTTGTAAAAATAAAGAATTAAGAGTTAAAAAAAATTGTTATGAAATTCAGAAGATGGTGAATTTAATTTTCTTATCAACGTCAGTCTGACAGAAAGGACTAGTATTTCGATATGAAACAATAATAGGAAATGATAAACAAAACTTTCAGTAACTGTAGCTTTCTAAACGAGTTGGTAAATATTTTTCTCTTACAATGTGCCATAAAGATTTATGTTTACTGTCATCAAAGTAATTTGTAATGAAGCATTTATTGCCATATGTTTATATAATATCTTTTCTTTATTCTTACCTAACACGTTGAGCGCTACATGTACCACCGGTGACCCACGTACCAATTTTAATTTCGTCAAATAACTGATTACCCCAACGAAATTTTGAGTTACATTTATGTTACAATAATAGTACAAGGTAAAAAGTATATTATCAAATAAATAAGTATTTATATATTCAACGATACATGTTGATAAGAAGGTATTTTCGCGTGTCTGACTAGTTGCGGGATTTTCCACTGCGGCGCTCAACGTGGTACATAATACGTTCCATGCCACAGTGAAAAATTCCATAACTAGTCAGATGCGTGAAAATAAGTTTCTATAAATACATAACGTTAAAAACATAGACACTGGATTGTCTTATGATATACCATGCATTTGGTACTATTATTGTGGCGTTCGTTTTAATTGGAATATAAAGAATATAACCATTTATTTACAATAACCGAATTTGGTGCGTGGGGCGCATACGATCCACGCAGCATGGAACGTATTAAAGAGCATATTGGTACAGTTCAGTCGTTTAATCACGATACACCCTAAACACGAGTTTCCGAAATTAACATAGGAAAAACACTATTCCGTAACATTTATTTTACTATTCCTAATAAGAATACTTTTTATGAAATGGATTTTATAGTTTATCCAGAAGGAACTGTATCTTAAAAACAACCAATATTGAAACATCGGTTTCTCAGACATTTTTTGTTAGTTTTGACTTTTGGGAACCACATAAATTTCGTGGCAGAACTTCAACCGTTTCCTGTACAACATCTAACAGCAGCCTCGTTTACTATGGTAATAAACTAACAGGTCACGCAAATGGGGTCGCATATTTCAATGAATTTTTTTCTGATATATCTAGGAGGAAAATGAGTAGATACGTCTTTGAGCGTCTTTATCAACGCACGTTACTTACAAAGATATTTAATACTGAATGTTGAGCAGATTCGCGATAAAACATAATTACACTCGGTGGCAAAATTAAAGGATCACGAAGTTTTTTCCGAAACATTGTCGATATTTGAACTGTTATAACTTCGTGAAGGAAAATCGTGCAATAATCTTCTTGGGCCCGTTTTAAAGGGCGATGCTTCTACTTTTAAATCGCTAAATTGATTTTCCTCGAAGATGCTTTTACATCAGAAAGCGGGCGGGAAAGTGAAAATCGTTTCTTCCCGAATATTTTCCAAAGTCAAACGAGTGTGCGGTGTTTAAAAAGTTTTTTTTGCGAACTAAATTACCACGAATTTTAAGATTGACGCCTCTTTACAAGACAGTAAAGGCTTCGCCCTTTAAAATGGGTCCAAGAAGTTTATTGCACGATTTTCCTTCACGAAGTTATAACAGTTCCAAGATTGGCAACTTTTTAACGAAAATTTCATGATGCTTTAATTTTGTCGCCGAGTGTAGTATGAGTTAGAGAAAACGAAATAAATATTGAACTGACGGAGATAGTAACGTATTCTTGAATAGATGATGATTCTATTCATTAAAAATAAGCAAGGGGTAAAGTACTTTTTTCAAATCAAGAAAACGTATACTGGAATGAAATTCAATATAGGCATCTTTTTTCTAGAGCAATATTAGTAATTTTCCTACATATAATAATTAGTTGATTTTGCAAGTAAAAACAAAGAAAGTACGCTTGTAATTAAATGTGTAGCATAAAATATGTTAGATCCTCCACTTCAAAGTTGTTTTTTCTTCTTTTTTAAGACACAAAAACAATTGTTTTGTTGTATTTTGATTTTCTACTTACACTGTACATACTATGAAAACACTAAATGTTTAATCTTGAATATCTTCGTATATAATGCGTATTGGCAGAAACACTCAAACACGAGTCCACTAATTTTTCTTACTGATTCAATAGAAAAAATTATACAGAAATCGGTGACGCCACTGCTGTGTCTTCTTCTGATAAATAATATACGCGTAACATTATAAAATATTTACACCAGCTTAATCTTATCAAGTAAAACTTAATACTTCCATAAGTACTAAAAATGATTTATTTCCGATCATATGTTCACAAAACTCTCTTATTTCTTTCAATAAATTCCACTAAGTCGCACAGTTTGAACCTATAATTCAAGAGCATCCTGTGCAAGTTCCTATGCCACTATAAACGGTTAACGCGTGAAGAACTTCTGAACTTTTCCGACGAAGCAGCGTGGTCTTGCACTGTCCGTAACGAGTCCTTGAAAACTGTAGGTCGTTGCTTTCGTAAGTTTCGGGGGCTCAAAGGTAGACGGCAGTCTTCAGAGGTCAGGTCAAAAGCTAATTACACAAAGCGACCGTTCGTCCCCGTCCGTTTCTTTGTTCTCCGGTACTCCGTTGCGGAGAAACTTCCTTAAAACTCGGAATTCGATATTTCCGTATTTGCCTTTCGCACAGACGGACACGTTGCACGGTTTCCATGGAAACATTTTGATCACGAAACAGCGAGAACTATCGGCACCAATCGGTACCGAGCAAACATAGCTCTCTGCAATTTCCGACGAAACGTACTGTCATGCGTCGCTGAACTCCTTGCCTTAGGATACTTCTAACGTTTCACGTGCGATGAAGTTTATTATTCGAGTCCTCGAGTGTGCTGATAATTGAAGAACGTCTTACGTCACACACCAGTCGCGTTTAACAACGCTCTGAAAGCTAAGGGTGCTGTAATGTAAAGCTTGAAACAATTGGTACGTAAATGGGACTCGTGTTTATGACATATGGATCATATTCTGTGCCACGAGTGTGACTCGTTAGTATAAGGCAAGGGGTTAACGATGGGGATACGTTCAGAGAAATGCGTCGCTAGGCGATTTCGTCGTTGTGTGAACCTTATAGATTGTATATGACACATCTAGGCTGTTTAGTATATTTTTTTCTTGAGTAATAAATTAACCTTAGTATACTGTAACTGTTTTACTTTAAAAACGTTTTAATCTTTTTAACTTTTTGATTCTTTTGTAATAACACTTAAAAGGAGAGCACCCGAATTCATCGTCTCAAATTTTAATGAGCTGTTGCATATCGACAGATCATGTTATTACACATCTGTCTATATGCGGCTTTAGGCACAGATGGCCAATAGTTTAAAAGATATTGCGTGATAAAATTCCGAAAGGATTTTCCACTCTACTATGACAGTTGATTTCAAATGAACAAGCGTGGAGCAGTTGATTAGGCGTTAGGTTGCCACGCAGAGTTTCTTACCGCAGTGTATTACTTACAACTTGTGTACATAATGGTACAATTATAATAAATGTAATAAAGCAATGCACGTTGAAGTTTCCCCGCAAGGATTTGAAGTCGCGTCCAAAAAGAAACTTTCCGTAGCAACCTAGCACCTAATCAGCTGCTCCACGCTTGTTTATTTGAAATCAATTCTTACAGTAGAGTGGATAAACCCTATCGGAATTTTATCATGAAATATCTTTTGAAGTATTACTCATCTGCACCTAAAACCACATATAGGCAGATTTCTAATAGCTGTTGCAGTAAAGTACAGACTTGCTCGGCAGTCTGAAATAGCATTCGGGACCGAGAATTTTCAGCCAGCTGGGCTAGGACAAGTTGCCATGACCTTCTCGAGCACAATATTTACACAATACTTATAGAAGGTGATGATAACTTGTCCGAACCCGGCAGGCTGAAAATTCTCGGTCCCGAATGCTACTTCAGACTGCCGGGCAACTCTGTAGTAAATCCTATTGGAACTTTAACATTAAATATCTTTTAAACTTCCATATATGCCCATTTATGCCCAAAACCGAATATTCCATAAGAAAGATTCGTCATAACATGATCTATCAACATGCGAGAGCTCATTAAAATCTGAGATGATCAGTTCGGATATTCTCTTTGTTAGCCTAAAACATAAACACAGTGTTCAGTAAGCCTTTTTCTATGTTTGACAGATATTTTACATATTAAACGCTTTTTTTCCTGCTACAACGTCATTAGGCAACAGGAATTTGTCAATTCTATCATAGTTTTCTGGGATGACCGTCATATATGCGGTCCGCCGTTGACCGAAACGTCGTTATGCGGCGCGTGACAGTATAATCGAAAAACCGAACGGTGTCTTCAGGTGAAAGGCACTGTAATGGAAACTGTCCCGTTGGAAATATCGACGGCGAACCTAAACGACCGTTCGATACGCGAGGCCAGATTTCATCTTTCACCGGTATATCTCGATAGCCACGCGTGATTGTGCTCACTTATTCCTGTAGTCGAGGATCGATCATTCTTTAATGCCGCCGTTCAAGAGACCAATTCTCGATTCCGCGGCCGAGCTCTCCGAGTGCTTTTCACCCGAAACAAACCTATATTCGGACCGTTCATAATTGTGATAGATTTATTGCGGAAGTCGTTGCATTTAGACCCTCGGACGTTTTCTCATTTATCGTATTTCAGACGTGAGAGTTTTATTCCCATTACGGAGCCAATCATCGGCGATCCAGGATAGATTGTCGACGCTGTTATTAGAAGAGGCTTTAAGACGGTAGAAATTGTTCGGTGTATCGGGTACGTGAGCTTCTTACCGAAGCGCCGCGAGGAAAAGAACGTGTATCTTCGTTAGAGCAAGCTTCGCGCTCCATTTTTGTCGATTCTGGTTGGTAACTGAAGAATTATGGAAACGTGAAAGTATATATAACTGAAATATTGTTAGAATGGAATAAGGTAAACAGTTTTGATGTTATAAACTTGGTACATTAACCCATTAACTGCCACGGGCCCCATTTTGGGATGCCGCGTGTTTAAGATTATTAAATCGGTTGAAAGGCAATTAAAATCTATAAAATTACATATAAATTTTCAAAAAAAAAGCTGGGTGTTAATGGGTTAATTATTTTATATTGCAACGTAATGTTAAAAACTAGATAAATTATGAAATCAAACAATGACAGTTAACATTTTCTTCATACTAATGTAGGTTTTATAGTTGATACTGTTATTTTGCAGATCAAAAAGTTTACATTGTTTTGCTGTCACTCAAGTGAAATACATTGTGGACAATAAAAATCTACAAAACGCAAAAGGGAATCTATGACAGGGAGTAAGCTGCATTGCAAACAACATTGCATTGTAAATGATTTGTTACAAAACTCTGAAAGAAGCACGTGTGTATTACTGAATAAACTTTATATAATTCATACATATTAATAAAAGTTCTATTAACACAAAGAAAGGGGGAAAAACTTTTAACCCTTGAAATTTAGGCTGCGTTTACATTGCTCAGTTACTTGTACCAATAACTGGTACAAGTAGCTAGCCTGGCTAGTCCACTTACGAATTACTGGTACAAGTTACTTACCAATGTAAACGTAGCGTTATTCTGTATTTGTGTGAAACCTCCTATGCTTTAAAATAGACATATGTACAAAAATGTCTGAAATAGTAAAGCAAGCAATAACTTAAACAGGTAAACCCAATGGAATTTAAAAAATAACAAAAATCGTCATGAAACCTCAAACTTAAATTTTTTCGACTAGCAAGTAAGAAACTGTACAGGAATTCCTGTTACTGAAAGGAAATGTTAATAATTAAAGCCACTTTTTATTAAAGCACCTAACCAGGAAAGCTTAGCTCTATTAACTATCTCAATAGTTCTGTCGTTTTCTTTAAAGGGAAACGAGTCAATTTTTCAAAATGATACTTCTACTATTTAACCTTGAATGTAATGTCCATTATTACTGATGACCTTCTCTTATCTATTTGGCAATTCGTTCATCCTTTCCGCATAAAATTTCTCGCTTGTACTGTTAAAATATTCTTTCCTGCATCCGCGATTTGTTGTTCATTATTGAATTTTTTTCTGACAAAAAGTTTTGCAACGATTTATACAGGTGATAATTAGACGATGGTCAGGACAATATGCGGAATGACTTATTACTTCCCATCCCAGTTTACTCAACTTCTGCAGAGTTCTTAATACTTTGAGTGTTACCCTCCATTAGCTCAAAATGGCAGACTTCCTCAATTTTTATACAAATGAATCTAACCATGAATTCTACTTTCTTTAATCAATAATATCAGTAACATCTATCATTTTTTTCCTGCTTCTATTAGAGCTGATTAGATATATTTTTAATACTTTACATGATCAGATAAATAATGATTGAATCTATCTGTCACTCAAGTATGAGTGACGCGGCACTCAAAGTGTTAATGATGCATGGGGTTGAGTGGAGTCATGGTGGAATACAACTCCCCCCCTGGTCACCAGTGCTGGACGTATTTCTTTAATTTTTTATTAAGTCTGCTCAATTAAACGCAGTACATCTAAGCTGCAATCGTGTCGCCAGATTGCAGCACCCTATAATGTATTGGTCCTTTACTATCCCACCAAATACAGAGCATTCTCTTGTGCTGCTGAATGGGTGGTTTGGAGATAGAAGGGGCTGATTGTTTGGGTTGACAATCAGCTTGTTTCCTCTTGATATTATTCTATGTTATCAATTTCTCGTCACTAGTTACAATTCTGTCAAAGAAACACTGTATACGATGACAAGAAAGCAGTGACGATGAAATTCTAATACAGTTTGTCAGGTTTTGATCCGAGAGCTTGATAATCCATCTACAAACCGGTGAATATGCTCCATTACCATTGATTGTGCTGTACCGAGTTGTTCTGTGAGCTCTCGCTTTTCATGCAAGGATTTTTCTCCAATTTGACCGTAACAGGGTTATCATCTACACCAGTTGGTCTCTTGTTGTGGTTCATTTTCAGCGTTCAAACCCTTTGCTTAGAATCTTAGGAGCCATCTTTGCACCGTCGGTGTAGACACAGTATTTACACCAGAAACACGACAGAAATTTTCCGTAGCATCCGTTGCAGATTTCCCCGTCTGGAGCTCGTACAAGATGCAATGTCGAGGGTGCATTCTCTCGCAGCAAAATGTTTGCTGCTGGAAAAATGACTATCCCGAAAATACTATACCGCTTTTATATTACCCTCGATTCGACAATTAAAATGAGTATATACACGAATTACCTGCGATTTGTGGAAATTGCGGAAAAGGTCATAAATATTTAGGTAGAAGCTGACGACAGAACTTTACAATCAACATAATATTTTAAAGTTTGTTTATACTCATCAGTGACCGAATTAAACTTAGTACCATCCTAAATGCGATGGTCACAATTGTAACTTCTCGTCAATCTGTAAACATTACTCTTCACATAATTACTCATAAGTAGACTGCGGATGTTTATGCAATTTAACATACCGAAACACGTAAAAAATACACACTTAATAACGCAAGGAGAACAGAAAACATATTTCGTGAACATTTAAAGGACATACTGCACTTTGACCAATGTTTAGTATCATCCAGTACATTAACAGAAAACTTATTAAAACCTAAAAGTGTAAATTTGCATAAACATCCGCAGTCTACTCATAAGTTTCCGGAAAGCTGAAATTTCAGTTCAAGGTATTGCAACAATTTAAACTATTATATTCCCTACGATATAGACACGTTTGGATAGCAGTCTATCCAGAATATATGTAGGTTTCGGCATTTCGCAGCGCGATAGGAGCGTCTAAATTAAGCGAACGGGGTAAACGAGACAAAAACCATGCTGCAAACACCAGTCATGACAGAGGATTTCACAGGATGGACCTGAGAAACCGGTTTTGGCCAGAAAACGCGGAAATTCAATTTCCATTCGGCGCTTCGCGGCAAACGACAGGCCAGGGATCGATGTTGGCAGGGATTCGAGCTCTCGCCGACATTGTTCCCGACGTACAATTGCCGCTATGGGCTTCCATGCACGCTGCCCTGTGTATACATACAACCACGAACGTGTCCTGCATGCACCGTGTGTCCCGTGAGCCTGCACCCGGTATATAATTTTCCAAACACCGTCCGGCCAGGAAAACACCGTGAAAATACTCCGTCTCCGGTCACGACCCTTAGGGACGCACGCGGACACGAAGTCTCTGAGGCAGTGATTTTTATTCGATCTCGATCGAGCGTAAATGAAATTTCATTGATATTGTCACTGCCGGTGAATCTTAGGCACGTCGATGTGCGGCCGGGGTAAATTGGCTGTTTTAGGAGAGGCGTGTCCAGCAAAGGACGTGTGAAAAAGCTTTTCCTAGCGATTGCTGATCGTCATGGAGAAAGTCTGTTGTCTATTTTTGAATAGAAACTTTTATGTGGTATAGATCAGCGGTCCTTAAACTTTATGAGTTCAAGGACCCTTTTCATATGATGTGCATTTTGCCGAACCCTAACCATTAACTATATACTTTTGCTTATTGTTGGTACAAGGTAGGAAAATATTTTCATGTATACAAGCTATTTATTTTTCACTATACAAATTATTACAATCTCAAGTTTAGTTTACAAACTTTGCAAAGATTAGGTTTGTTAATAATAAGAAAAATTTCTCGCAGAACCCTGACTATTAACTCGCACCTCCAGGGGTTTCCGGACCACAGTTTAAGAATTGCTGGTATAGATCATTCCTAATATGGAGTAGGTTTAATATACAGGGTGAGTCACTGACAATAAGAACTGCCATCTAAAATAACTTTTGACTCATTGAGGTTAGAAACTATTGTCGAATAGAATACGTTGTATTTACAGGATCTTCCTTAATGAAAGAAGGCATTTCTTTTGTGGGACATGTTTCGGAAATTTTCAACATGACCTTGAAGTTTCCAAATTGTACTATGAACTATGAATTACAGGATTGAAAGTACTCGACAAAACTGGATAGAAAATGTATAATAAACGTGTGTCGAAGAATCAATATTAATCGAGTTAAACAGAATGCTCCAACTAACTTTTTCAACTCCAAATTATTTTCAACTTGCTTAATATTGATTTCTTGCCCAATGTTAATTACACATAACTTATAGACTCTGTCGAATACTATGTATCCCCTAATTAATACTGAATAGTGCAATTTGAAAACTTCAAGATCATCTTGAAATATTCTGAAATACAACCCGCATTAAAATCTACATTTTTTTCATTGTAAGAGACCCTCCAAATACAAGATATTTTATTCAACAATTTTTTTTCAAACATCAACGAGTTAGAAGTTATTTTACATGAAAGTTTGTACTGACTGTATATACGCCCTGTGTGTACTTGTGTTTAAAATGAAATTCTTTGTCCTTCGCGTCCTTATAAGTAAATAAAAGAATATGAAGGTAAAGACGAAGGCATTTTTCATTTCAACCCCGTAGTTACGACATCGGTGCACTGGACCGAGTCATGAATCTTTTGTGGTGACCGGTATCGAAAATGAATTATTAAGGTAGAAAATAAAATGTGAAAATAGCATAAGAATTTAATTACGTTTTATATACAAAAATAGCACCGATGCCTTTCTGTACGATAATTTTAAGATTATGTCTTGTTAAAGTGTCGTTTCAAAATCTTTTACCCGCGTTGTTAATGTTTCATTTATCTTCTAAAGCACATATAATACATAAACAAGCAATCGGCCACAATTAGCACGGAAAATTAGACAAACAATGCTCTCCTGGAATAAAAATGCTCTCTCACTCCAGTACACTAACTTCAACTGCCTAATTTTTTGACCACAGCTATTAGAACACCCACACGGTCGGTTAGTTTTTGTTTAACTAAATTGGGTCGGGCAAATTCGTGTTAGAGACGAATGAAAAAGTATCATGGAGTAACCAGCAGCACGGAATCAGCAGAGTTTACCCTACATCGAAATATTCGAATGAAGCTTCCAAAATGTCCGTAATTCGTCGAATTTTCCAAAGGGATTAATCTCATCAAGTTATTCAGAATATCGAGCCAATGTGCATCTAACCTTACCAAATACTAGTGGGCGAATGGACTCGAGAGAGAATATAATATAGAAATTCCATCCCAGCTGGGTTTCATCATCACCGTAACCTTAGATAGACCCGATGTAAAACGAATTCCGTCTGAACTCGGTTCAGAAATAAGATTCTCCTTTGAAATTCCGATTAGTCGAGAATTGCATACGCTAACAAAGAGTAAGCTCGGAGTAAAAGCGCTATACCTGTCTTGAATTTCCTCGACTTACGATTTAGTGAGCCAAAAAACGCGTTTTCCGTAAAATTGTGCGATATATTACAAACATGATTATAAGAACAAAGCAATTCAGTAAGGGTACTCAATAAATGAACGTACGAAATTTAATAAAAGAATGTTTTAAAAACAGTACGGAAGAATGAAATAATTATAAACAAATGTAAGAGCACCGAGAATATTAAACAAATTTTTTATAAGCATGTCAGAATATTCAGTTTGATCGATATTTAATGTTGATTAAAGATTCTGAGCTTCAAACCTGTCCTTCGGAGTTTCATTAATCCATTTGCTGCAATTTGAATAATAAAGTATTAGGTCGTCCCATAAGCAATGTCGTTTTTAAACGTATGTTCAAGTATATATAAATACATTCTTGCTATTACTTCTAACCATCGAAATATTCACAATTAATTTTAGTGGCCTCATTTTGCCATTTAAATCAGAGGTGGCCATCCGGAGCGACGCCTGGCTCTGCCGTATCTTCACTCTGCGTCCATTCCTCTCGCGTAATAAAAAAGTAGGTACTTAATCTCTGGATAAAACTGACGTCAGATATAAAAAAATTATTATTTTTATCACGTCATTGTTTCTTGAGAAACCGTATTTACCGACAATTACCAATGCGATCGACCTCATACCCAGACCACAACCTATGTGAGGAAATGGACGCAGAGTGGGGGTAAGCTGGAACTAGGCTTTGCTCCGGATAACCATCTCTGATTTAAATAGTTTGTTGATATCACGTTCAAAAATTTGTAGTATTTTGAACTTATTCAAACTTATAAATTTGTAGGGTTTTGAACTACCCCAGAAATTATTTTACATACATTTCATACGATAAGAACTGCTGAATTTTTTATGAATGCAAAAATCACTGTATCTGAATAGATTCACTAGGATTTACAAAATTTGATAATCATATTACCCAAGCGTTGTCATAATATTTTTTCACCACAATTGCATCTGTTCATTCAAATTGTCGACTATAAGTCTTCGTTGTTACAGACTGCTTTTATTAAAAAATCCAAAAATGAAGATTGTCTGTCGCATTCCACCGCATCACAATAAAACATTCATTATACAAATTTGAATAACATATTCATATCTGTTTAGGGCATATTTTTAAAATAAAAAGCGACATTCTTTATGGGATGACCTGATATACGTATAAACCAACGAACCACTAACATATAAATGAATTACAAGTGTAAAATTACACTTATTATAAATTCAACGTCCCCGTTCATTATTAAACAAATATGCAACATAGGCTAATAACAAAATACTATAATCAATAAAAAAAGAGATGTTAATTTTGATTGAAATTATGTTTTCTGGTATCGATCATGTACAATTATAGATAATTTCCAGCACTTTGCAGAGTTTGTTATTGACTACTGTCAATCCCGCGTTGTATAAACAGTACTTTTGGTTACGTATTGGTAGAATTTTCAATTGAGCAAACAAAATAACAATGCTACGAGACAATGTTATTATCTAGATTGGTCCCAGAAGACCCCAACTGTTCTAAATAACAACCGTTGCGTAGAATTGTATGATTAAACAAGCATACCTGTAACTGAAGTTCTATCATAATCGTATGAAGCGCCTCTTCCGAAATGATCAACTTGTACTCCTTCCAACTTTCTACCAATATAACTGTAATTAAAATTAGTACGTAAAAGTATGTTTAAGTTCGGATACGAATGTATGTATCGATATGCCACGTGAATATTTAGGAAATTTTAACTACTGTCAGATGCAAATATCTCGAGATTAAATGATCGGAACGGTAGGGTTATTAAGGTCGTCGAATTTGGTTTTTATGCTCTATAAGGGTATAGAAAAAGAAATATGAATCCATTTAAAGAACTAAAGGTGACCTTGTTAACTTTGAAAAAAATGATCTACAAAAATATACTGCAATAGCTCTAGGCTTGGCGTTCTCTTGGGAGATTCTGACCTCGACTTAGATTTAGTTATGCTTCTTTGGTGCAGAGCCCTTCTCTCCACAGCTAAAAAATAACACTTAATAATGTACTTCAAGATATTTAAACAAACTAATTGTAATTGTTTAAAATTAATTTAATATTGAATTATACGTGCTATTGCTATTTAAACGAAAGAAATATTCAAGATAGAGCTTGATCTGTATTAAAAATAAAAAGAATTTCTGTTAATATTTTCTATGGCAGTGTCAATTGGATTAGTGCCCTGACAACATCTCATTTCAGAATTGCTATTATACTTTTGCCGCGTGAAGCAGTGTCTGTATACCTCTAAAATTTGTAAATGAGTCGTAACTCGCTGAAAGGTTAGAACCTGCGAGATAAGCTTCCCTTCTGCCTAGGTTAAAGCCCAGTTAGAAAACAACGCTTCATTATTATCTTAATTTGAGTAATAACTCAAACTTTGTAAAGATTAGAGCCTATACAATATTTTAGTTGGAGATCAAAGAAATCACAGCATTACTTACGGCTTACGCTGCGATAGTTTTCATACTATTCTAAATCACTTGAAATGCTGGACCCTCTGTGTCTCCTACAATGGCGACACTTTCCTTCCTTCCTCTTCTTAATTTCTTTTCTCAGACGTTTTAAACGTTTCTCCAAATGTTCATCATACGAGCTGTGCTCTGAGGACGACGGTCTTCTACTTCTCCTTTGTCCCATTGTTACCCCTTTTTAAACTTTTTTCTTTAACAAAGCTTCCTAGCATGTGGCTGATTGGCACAAAGCGATAGAATGAGGCAGCGCGGGAACGAACAGGAGAAGTCGCACGAGGCGTCTTATTTCTTTTTTTAAACGATAAAAAATGTGGCGTCATCGGTAGAAAGGAAGG
Source organism: Macropis europaea (assembly GCA_916610135.2). Classification (NCBI taxonomy): domain Eukaryota; kingdom Metazoa; phylum Arthropoda; class Insecta; order Hymenoptera; family Melittidae; genus Macropis; species Macropis europaea. The sequence continues at coordinate 20,069,005 of OU744349.1, forward strand.
ACTACAAGTTGATCACCAGGAACAGACGTGCAATACAATAGTACAATTTAGAGTCGTTGCTAACATTATTGTAAATTTTATTCCCAAAACGTTGTCAAAGCTTGATTTGAATTAGCGCCAGCAGAACAACTACACTTTCTATAGCTGTGAATTCTTTGCAAGAGGAATTCAACACTTTTTAACAGAAAGTTATAAATTTAATTATTAAAAACTTAATAATTTAATTCTTTATTAGTAATACAACTACTATTGTGTGACTAAAGACATAGTTTGATCAAATTCTTTGCTGATAATTTTTTAATGCGAGATTGATGAGGAATTCTTTTGCCATAAACATAATGATCCCTTTATTTTCAAATAAATTTTCAAATTGTTGAGTAAGCCATTTGTAAATATAAAGCTCCATATAAAGAGGTACACGTATGAAAGCATAAGCAAATTTTTCTTGGTGAAGAATAGAAACGAATTTTTTAATCGGTGAGTAGATAGTTTATTACATAATTGCTAATCTATTTTTTTAACGCAATGACAAAACGGACGTAAAGTTATTTATTTATTTATAATCATGCATACGTGGTTCCCCATCGAAGGATATTATGAATAAATAAATGATCACCTTCGTTATCTGATGAAAATACTTATTATCTTAAGTAGTATTTTTATCATATTTTTTAAAATTATGTTTTATAAGGTGGGGCACGATATTATTTACAGGACGACCACTGGTAGTATTACTTTATGATCACTTTGTTGGTGAATCTCTTGAACGGAACTAAACTTGATTTGTCAAGCAACACGATAACTAAAACAAACAAACGCCCAAAGTCTGATTCGGGTGATAAATCTGTCCTACGGAACAGAGTTGTGACTTATTGAAATGCTGCTAATTCCGTATGCATGCATAACTCCCTAAAAAAAAGCGACGCGTGGAAAGTGGCCTGAAAGCTTTCCACTCATGAGAGAACAGAACGTGAAACGTTGCATAATCAAATCCCTTTGAGAATGAACGGAATATATTCGTGTACTTGTTACGAGAGAGTGTGCGTGCGTATATACGTGTGCAGTCTCGCCTGTGTGCCGTGCGAACGTGTGGGTGTTCGCGCACCGGCAAAGGACAAGGTATATAGAGTCGGAAACGGTCGGAACAGCGCAATTAAAACATAACTGCAGCTCGTTTGTCAGACTATGTATGTCAGAACTGCGGTCGACTGGGCAGAGAAAGGACTTATTAAAAATTGCCCTCATCTCCTGCAACTTTTACAGCACGAACGCCTTGGAGATTCTAAAGCTAAAAGGGACGATGCGCAAGCAATCGTAAACTTTAGCAGCGTAATAAACAGGAACGCTGAAACACTGATCTCTCCTTCGTTGATTCGAATTTTTAAAATGGGAGCATCAACACAGCACTATATTTCACAATAAAATACACTAAAAATACTGCCGCAACTTATGTAGACGAGGTGGTGCAAGTACAGGCTAGGGTCTAAATGTGGGCTAGTTAATGAACATGGTCATGTTAGGTACTTCAGCTGAGCGGAAATAGTGTGAAACAACGATTGACAAACAAAAGAAGTTGAGGGAAGCAGGTGGTTGTTTAGAGTCGTTATGTTGAGGTGTTGTATTACAAAACGTGTCATTTTTCTTATTGTACCATCTTAAAAGATTTTACAGGTATGTTTGTCTCATTTTCTTAACAGTAATCTGTTAAATTAAGAGCTAATTTGCTAAGAGCATACATTACTGACACTGAAAGCTTGCTTTAATACACTTTATGTAATGAATTGCACCGCGTGGTAATGGCTGCCACCGTTCTAAGCATCCTTAAACAAATGGTCTAAATACGGGTTAGAGTAGTGGTTTCTATAATCACAGAATTCAGAAGGTGATGTTGCATCCTTGATGGTGATTACAGCGACCTTGAAGTTCCTCAGGGAGGCTACCCAGGTGATGAGAATGCGAGTTGTATGTTTTGTGAAGGACTGTTTTCTGAAGACTCAGTGGGAGAACTTTGGGTGAAGTGTTTTCAATGTCATGTATGGTCATACAGTGCCTATGCAGGTGCTTAAAAAAATGTATACATTTGTGACTATTGTAAATAGGCCATTATTTTGTACGTATTTTTAAATACAATCTGAAAATATGCAATTTTTACTTTTCTGTTAGAATATTTTGTGAGTAGCCCGTTACGTTTAAAAACGAACATTTTTGCTTTTATTTTAAATACATAATTTGAAGCGAATATTATTTTTATTCTGCTTATTGTAATTCTACACCATAAAGTAGACATGTTTTAGATGCACATTAAAGTGTTATATCTTAAAAATCTTCAACAGGTTTGGCAGTATGTCTTAAAATAAAAGTGATAGCCCATATTTAGATCATTTCCTCTACGTATGGGAACAGAAAATTACCATAAGTATAATTACTATAAAATTTCCGCAACTGAAATGTAGTGCTTCAAATGTTATGACGAGTGCAGCTCGTTACAATTTTCCACTTTTCGAATGCTGCAATAAATACTGTAACACAATATTTCGCACATCATCTGTGAGTTCGGATTTTGTTTTCTTTCATCTTAAATTTGCTCTTATTACTGACATTGTCTGCTAACGTACATAAACACAGCAGGTGCAATTTTGAAAATGTTAATTTTTACTTACTTTTGAACACTTCTCTTTAAAACAACTCGCGTTACTTAAATAAAATTATGTGTCAAGTTTACACCTAATTAGATGAAATTTTCGCTAAGATAAAAATGCATTTTAATACTTGCTGCCAATTGTCAAAAGAAAAATATACAAATGTAACAACTAATTTGGGACGGGGGGAATATGTTTATTTTTAATTCATTGCTAAAGGTCGTATCGATTACTAAAATATATTATTAACGACATATTGAAATGTTACAAACTATTTTTGATCACTAGATAATTATAGGTCAATTATGTGTGGCCAGGCTTTAATTTATTTAGTAAATATTTTCCTCTATCAATTGATTAACATTGTGATTATTTTCAGATACAAACATAAATACAAGTGATACAGGTTAAGGTTTATCGAACGATGCTGGGGGTTTAAATACAATGCATAGTTAATTTAATTTAAAAATTGTTTTTCCAAAACACGATGCCTCGTTCGATAAAAACTTATTCTACAATTTCGATGTATTATTTAATAAAGTCAGACCTTTTGACCATTTGCATCATACTTTTTAATACAGTTTCTATATAGTAACATACGTCATTTCATTAATTAGGACGTATCTTACATTAATTGATTAAACTATATAATTACTTTGCGCTAGTTTCCTACTAATAGATAGGGCCCCATTCTTGGCTTCAAATGTACAGGTTGTTGCTGAATTATTCCTTCTAATTAGTTGTACTAGCCTGTACAATTTATGTTCAGCAAAAATTATTTCGACACATTTCAAGATATTTAAGAAATGGCAAATACGATAATACGTACCTCGGAATATAATAATAATAATGAAATAACGAATAACAGGAAATTTTAATTTGTTGATGCGCGCATTTTACTAGACTATACTTTCATAACAACCGCATTTTTGTTCATTTCAGAACTTTCTATTAGTAGTTAAATGTCGCAACGATTTTTTACATTCACATTTTATTGCAATGAGTAATTTTTAGCAAGTGGTTTGTACATTTTAGCAGAAATTCGTAGCACATCTTCTTTACTACTTATACATATCTCCCTGTGAAAAGAAATTTTTATTGTTCTAAACCGCATCTAAAAATTTACAGTAATTGTACATATAAAAATTTCATTCAACTATTCGTGACTCGAATTTCACATTCCGAAATTAATACAATTCTTTATACATTTTTACAGTACAATTCGCGGGCATATTGATATTATAGGGTCACGTGCTGAAAATGGAAACTATGTGAATGAAATTTTAAATTCAAATTACGAAGACTTGAATCAGCATATTGAATGGGGGAAGTTCGTTATTTTCCAGTAATGGATTAAATGTTGATATGCAAAAATCCTACTGGCTCACAGCGTCACCCCTCAAAAAAAAATTGCTAACGAAGCGATACCTATTCTAAACAAAAATTAAATAACATATATATTGATTAATTCTTATTATATTAGTGATTAATTCTGAGACGAATGAAATTATTATTATACATTTACTTTATTCAAAATAATTACTTTCAAATACAAATACCTTCAGTTTCAGAGGTATTATTGTAAATAAACGTATTGCGAGTGGAAACTCAATTATTTATACAAATTGATGATAACACATTATATTTAAATAATTGTTTTCTTTTAATTCATAATTGATCTGCAGTGCTTCAAAAAGCTTCATACATTTTGTTTAAATTTGTATAATGATATACAATTAAATATAAGTATGTAGTTTTAAAATTAAATGAAATAATACTTATAAATATACTAGTGGGGAAAGAGTAAAGGAAGGAACAAAAGGAAGATGCTTCGATAATAAAAGTATGTTTTAACTTTATACATATTAGTACACTGTGGATTTTTATGCAAATATTCATTTTTAGATGACAATATTTTGGACTTCAATGTAGTTAAAGAAACGCAACTATGGTACAACTGCATTTTAGGGTTGAAATGTGTGAAAGTACATTTTTTGCTTTTCTTATTCTAGAAAATTTACATTGTTTATAAACTTGGATGTGTTAAATTGCACACAGATCCGCAATCTACATATTAGCATCTAATGAAACATCGAAGGCAAGGAATTTTATTTTACGTATCAAACATTGATTTTATAACTTTTCTCATTTTGTGCTGTTTGATACATATATTGTTCATATATAAAATTTAACTTCCGTTCATTTCTCTGGCATAATCGATATCGTTGAAAAGATTCATTGATTAATTTTTTACAATATATGAATTTTGGTGCATCCAAATGATGGATTGTAAGGGCAATACTGATTAAGTAAAAAATTGGCAGGATATCGAAATTTACGGGCTTAAAAAAACAACACAATCACCGTAGGCTCGATAATCTGTCGTATTTCATAGTGCACTGTTATGTAAAATGGAGCCAATTTATTATCGTTTGAAAAACGTATCGGCGATGTACGCTAAAGCGAATCAGGAGTGTGCGATAAATTGAGATTTTTGTGATAAATATAATAGATATTTTTACATGTACAATGTAAATTCAAATCATGTACAAAGTGAGAAATGTACAATCGTTTAATGTATTTAAAATTTACGCTATGTCCTTTAACGGCTGCAACGTTAAAAGTTGGAAATAATTCATCTGAAAATAAATTTGTACGATTTGCTCGTTAACTTACATGATTTAGTAGAACTTCTGATTTGAATTATTTTTCAGTGCTGAACTTCCAGATATTGTAATAACAGAAATTACACGGACATTCGAGAAGCTAGTGCCATTGTATTTTCAAACTAATGTTAACAAACGTTAATATTCGTATTAACTATTTTTTGACAAGTTTATGTCTCAGTCAAGAGTTTTGATGCTAACAGATAAAAATAATACCGTAAAATGTACATATAAAATTTGACGGCGTTTGATTCAGGTGTAAATGATATTTTTTTCAAATATTTTCTGTCTCTTATTAAAATGTTGAATGTCATGGGGGTCATTGGTGACCGGCACCTCAAATTGAATTTAATTAAATAATTATTGATTGTCACACAATTCTGAATAAACTTCGTACTGAAACAATAATATAGGAACAGAAGAACACCATTCAGTACTTAAATCATTTTTTTCTTTACGATTTATATAAAAAATATTAAATTATACCGCGTCTGACTTGGTATGGCTGTTTCCACTGTGGCACTCAATGTGTTAAGAAATACATATTTCTTACACCTTATAAATTCTATGAATGATAAGTCATAACTGTATACTTTTCACTAATTTTGTAATTCAAATTGTTTAATTAGTTGCAACTTTAATTATAAAACTTATGCTTGTATAACTCTTTGAATCAACATGTATCATACTGCTTGCCGTAATAAGAAAATTTCAAATTGTCTCTTAACACGTTCCGTGGTACAGTGAAAAATTTTGTTCCGACTCAGACACATTAGAATGCGTTTTTAACCATTATATTGTGTTACAAACGTAAACATTCCACTATATGGCGGTATATATTTCTAAAAAAATAATGAGAATTAGTGGTTATTCGATTGAGAAATAAATTAAAGTACGCATGAGCTCAGAAAAGATCATAAGTTTCTATAACTTCCATGGAATATTATTAATTTTTATCAGAAATACTAATATTGGCACTGTGAGTAAAACGAGCGATCTGCTCGACACTTTCCGTGTAAAAACAAGCTAAATAGTTCATGTTAGGTCGGTTGGTATTAGGTGTACGTTTTATGCAGAAACAGAAACCGGTATAACATTCCGAATTTATGTCGGCGATGATGATAAAACATCCGGATGAGGATATGTTGCAGGAAATTGTGAAAGGCACGCAAAAATACCATATAATTTCCGGAAACATAACAATCGTACAGTTAATAACGGCCTGTGTTACCCGGACGACCAAAAACGGACGGCCGGGAGTTAGAAAGCGGAAGTATTAAAACCACCCCCGGTCCGGAACGACACAAAATTCCCAGTTATTCGCCTCGTTGAAAACTACGGGAAGTAGGAACAACGTCATAGAAGCTACCTAAGTTTTTGCCGAGGAAGTGGCGAACTTTTTGGTGTTGCAAATGGATTCGATTCGAGTCGGGTGTTCATTAGGAATTCGAGCAACGTTTTCGCGCATTTCCGTGAAGCACTTCGCCTCCGTACCGCCTTAGCAGAAAAACGACTTTTCTCGATGTATACAGGGTGTTCTATTCCGATCATTCCGTACAAAGATCTTCGAAGCTGTTAAAGAAATCAAGAAACATTTGAGGAGTAAGGGGAAAGAACTGGGTATGTCCATTTTTATTCTGCAGAGTTCAACTTGAAAGAAAAATTAAAATAATGTAAACAATTCTATTTTCTATTTGCTCTCATTTTTTTTCTGTCGCCTGATTAGAGTATAACTTCACGTCATGAACAATACAGTTACATTCATTGGACTTTGTTTCTTTACTGATGCACTAAAATATTAAAAATTGATTTTCTCAAGGAAGCTGTTTTGTGACATTCCTTGTTTTTTTCCTTACCCTTCATTTCAGACAAAGTTGAAGAATTTCGAGAGGGACATAATAAAATGTCAACTGTTACTTTAAGAAATATTTTTATTCTAATTTCAGAAGATACTATCTGTGGTTCCTAATGCAGATACTACTCTTTTTAACCCTGCTGTTCTCTTAAGGTCTATATGACCCGAAATGAAAATTACGTTTCCGTAGGTATTATGTTTTTAAATATTTCCTTTTAATATTCAATGTATTTAAATTTCACATTCACTTCTTTAGTGTTTCACATTACTTAAGAATAAATTATTTCAAAATTTATTTAAATACATTGAGCATTAAAAAGAAATATTTAAAAACATAGTACCTATGGAAACTTAATCTTCTTTTCGGGTCATACAGACTCGAGGAGAATAGCAAGGTTAATAGAATTTCTCTAATGGACTAATCGAAGCAGTTTTTTCCTCTCTAAAGAAGTACTAGGGCATTTCTGTTAAATAGCTGAGAATTTAATAGACATTTTGACTGTAATGATTGGAAGTCATATACTTGACTTTCAGTACAGAGAAATATTTGTTGAGTAATACCGTAGGTTTTTGTAACACACGTTAGTGTAACTGTTAAGTTAGAATTGTTCATTCCAAATAAAAAAGTATTACAGTAATTAGGTTATTATGCCAAACAACTGTTAGTTTAGAAGGTATTTTGGGTTAAAAATTGCTGTGCTTGGAGGCACGAGTAGAATTTTAAAAAATCAAAATTAAAATATTTACTAAACCAAAGTTTTCTGCCACAAGCACTTTAATACTTTTTTATAGAGAATAAAAAGCTGTACCTATTACTATATAAAAAATATATAGTACCATTTAGAAAAGTACAGGTGAACTTCGTATATCCGCTACGCTTCCACCCATAAAAAAAACTATTTACATAAGTAAATCACTTAACCCTTTACAACCGGGATTTTTTGTGTATGACAAAAGTGATGTATGAAGTAAACGACAAAGACTTGACCGTAGGATATGAAAATAATAATAAACGAACAGATTGATTGGTGACAATGCAGTGGTAGAATATAATTGTACACAGTGCTAAATATATGAAGTAAGACTTCAAAAATATACACATGTAGGTAATTAACTTGCAAATCACATGGCGGTATAGAGGATTAACATTTGTCTGAAATATTCTGCGATGTCAATACGGTAGAACCTCGATTATCCGAACTAAAGTTAGTAACAAGATTATCTACATATTACATACGTTTCATGTAAATATGATAATTTTCTTTTAGAATATAAAATACGGTGTGGTATAAAATTACGTGCACAGTATCACTAATGATAATTGTAATTTGTAACTGACTTAGGGTGACTAATCCTCGGATGGCCGTTGTTCGGATAATCGAGGTTCTACTGTAATGTGTTCGAATATATTCGCGTGGGTAGATTAAAATGGGACACCCTGTATATATACGTCTCGAACGGTGCCCTTGATTGTGCACGATTATATTGAAGCATGCCGTCCCAATTTCCAGCACAAGCGCAATTGAAGTGCGCGGAAATCCTTCACGAGATACCTTGAAAGCTTCAAGTGTTTCCTCTTCTGAAAAGAAACAGAAAACCTCTCTGACTGCTTATGAAGAAAAATGTAAACCTAACACTTATTGTTAGTCTTTTGTTACAGACTTTCACTTACTATTACGTGTCGTGAATCATAGTTTTCATCTGGTCCACACACATTTGTAATTCCAGATTTATTGATTATACAGAAACTAATTTCAGACTGAACGTTTATTAAATATTACGATATAATAAGGCTGCACTTCTGATATGAGGGGGTGAAAGCCATAGTAGTGTAAGCCAAGTTGTTTAAGGTATCGACCTGCGTGTATAGATGCAATCTATAAAAAATCGTTTCAACTACTTATGACAAGGTCTCATAGCAATATTCAATGCGGTGGATCATTAACATGTGACCGTCGAACTTATTACAATCAGTTTAATAAAATCTTTTGTTTCTCTAAATGAGCTAAATGGTGACGTAGACCACTATGATTTTTACTCCCTCATATGTACTCGTGTGCATAAGTGTTAAGACACTTACTAAATTTAAAATAAGTTTGAAAATGGTTATGAAGTTATTGCAGGATTCGGAAACATATTGCTTTATACCATTGTTAATATCACGGAGATAATACATTCAATATTATATCAGAAATCTGAGCATGAATATGAATTAACTATAAACTTTTCTTTTTGTTGATCTGTTCTACTTGCTTATTAATAGACTGCACATCTTTATGCAATTTAACATATTTAAATACATGGAAGATGCGCATTCTACAGAGTAAATAAGGCAACAAATAAATTTTGTAACATTTAAAGCGATAAATATAATTTTATCATATCTTCATTTCGGTAATTACATTAAAATAAATAATATTTAAGTCTTAAAATGTACAATTGCATAAACATCCGTAATCTATTTATTAATTGCGGCTATTACCAATTTTGACATTCTAGCTGTGAGTTTCTAAATAGTTCCTGATTATACTTTGCCTCAACTTTGTTGCAAACAATTAACCCTTTCGCTACTGCAGCGTCCGGCTAGAAACCTACAATACGGTACGGCTGTATGAGCTATATATTTTTTCAGTATAAAGAACAAAATGAAATTTAAATACAAAATTTAGTTTAAAATCCGTAACGCTGAGTGATCAAAATCAGGTGATCATGCATTTTTTTCTTTTCTTTGAGTGACTATCGTACCTATAGGTCATTTTGTAAAAGACGACTATAGAGTAGAACTCCCTTTATATCAACCTGTCGGGGGACAAGTAGGTTCATATAACCAAGTCGTTCACATAATAGGAGTCCACCTAATTCTTTCCACCAGCTATGATTTTTCGTTCAGTTAATAAGAGCTCATGTTCATATAAGGGGATTCCACGAAACATTTGCTCTTCATATATAATAATGTTGCAAACCTTAGGAATTGGGAAATTAATTTGCGAGTACAATAATTGCGTAATGTTTAAAGAATTAATTCTTTACTTATTTGAATTGTAAAAAAGATACAGTATCTTAGAAATGAATTCAAAAATTGATGCTATATATTAACATGAAATTAATTGAATACTTTCTAGGAGATAGAATGATAAGTAACTTGTATTTCAAAATTTAACCAACTTTAATATAAATATACATCTGGAAACAATATGGAAAAATGTGAACAACAAGAGTATCGAGAAAAATCATTTATCTAAATACATTTGTCTGAAAATAAATGATGTTTAAGTAAATAACTTTAAATACTGTAAATATGTACATGCTTTACTAATCATGAACTTCTTGGACGTTCATGTAAGTGGACAGACGCTCGGTGGGAGTTCATATAATAGGAGCTCAGCTACAATTCATTTAATCAGGCACTACTAAAATTTCGTTCATATAAACGGAGTTCCACTGTAGTCGCCCTCAGTAACCAAAGATTGTTACGTCGCGGGCGACTATAATCGATCTTACAATTAGTAGCGAAAGGGTTAAAGAAGCGAGAGTGTACGCGAGGACGGTCTCTCCTGAGAATTGATGCATCACACATCTTTGGCACATGGTAGTGAACGTCCTAAAATCATTCCCTACGGAGTTCTACCCTTCCTTTCGACACATCTTTATTTTCTCAATTTTACAAAAGGTCACAACTTCGCTAAAAAGCACTCCATCCTCGAAAATATTCACCGCTGAAGCGCTGGGTACTCAAAGGATTGAATTTCAAGGCAGTAGAAAGCAGTCAGACGATGGTCGTACGTTTCTCGCGTCTATTCACATTTGACAAACGTAATTACGAGTTATCGTCGCGAGCAGATGGAAGAAAGAAGGATTCTCAGAGGAAGTGGGAATAAGAAAGATCGAATCTCGCGGTATCTGCATCTCCCTCTCGTCTCATGTTCCTGCTTCTTCGCCATTGTTATGAGCCCAACCCTTACCATTCTCCTTTGTGGTTCTTCGTCCCGCGTTTACCACCATTGTTGTCACTTCGCGTCGGTCGGTTAAACCCTGCCCGAGCACCCGGACCGTGGAGTTCTCTTTGCTCAACGGAACAGAGGAGAACCCAGATCCCAGGCGAAACTTCGCGAAATCCGGCAGTGTTATTTTGTCGGCGTTAAATAGTTATGGTAACTGTTTTACGGTTCAAGGAGGAGGAAGCGAGCTGATCCGTATTTAAGACGGCCCGTTCACGCTTGAAATGGAAGACGCGATGCTATCAGTGAAAACAAAGTTACAGCGAACAAGCATTCCGTGTCAGCTTAAATAGAATGGAAGTGTTTTTGCTGTTCTACGCTACGATGCTTGCGAGCGGACAATTTCCATTTTTAACGGAAGAAAATGTTGTGGTAGTTTGAACGTTGGTCGGCGTTGCCTTATCGGATGTTTGAAAATCAGGAAAGTATAGCATAGATTATCATCATAGAGTATCAGTATAGTTTAGATTATAGATAGCAATATAGATTATCCGAACATAGATCATCCAAGAGTTCCACTTCCAAGTTAATTACGAATTAAAATTACCACCAAAGACACTGTACTTAATTTTATTCCACCGTGTACTTTTATGTTCTAAACCAAAATTAGCATTTTTATGCGACACATAGTTGTAACGTGAGTAATCTTGTTATCAATTACAGTTTCGATCATCGAGGTTCTACTGTAATGTGGAATTCAGTTGAGAATAACAGTACAATGAAACGTCTACCGTGTGCAAATTAATTCTTTCAGGAAATATTTCAGTTTAATTAGGTGGGTGCACATGAAATGACGGATTCATATCAGTGTTCTAGATTGATACAAATATTTCAACTGTATTGTTATGACAGTTGAATGTCCAAAATTTTTAAAAATAGGATTTATTACCTACAAAATTGTCGGTGAAGGTGTATAAAATAAAGTAAACCTGTTTTTCGTAGAATGCATAATTTCTTCTAAAAGTATGGTGGTCTAGTCGTTACCGTATGAATTCGAGAGTTTATGTGCACCAACGTAAGGATTTCATGCACTAGTTTAAATGTCAGACGGGGTTGTAAAATAACTTAAAACATCAATAAATTGGGATTAATTTGAGAAGAAGTATAGTGAAACGTTTGATTACATGAAAATCAATTCCATTTTTAAAGATTATATTATCAGAATTTCAGGACACATACATATAAATAATATACCGTATTTAACACGGATTTGGATCATCTGTTGAATATTCGAGTTTATTGTGTTTATTTTGCAATTGTTAATGATAAATATTTCTGGTAATGATGCAATGGTGATGAATACATTATATAAATAATAAACAAACGAGGGACAATTATTCAAAATTATTGAGAGCTTGGAATATGTGCAAGTATATCCAGTTCAAATAAAAGAGCGGTTTTAATGAATTTACTCGTCTTATTTATAAACAAAGAAGAGGATGTTGTCAAAATATTTTCATTACAAGTAATATCAACTATAACAATATCAAACTTTGATCAACTCCAATTATTCTACTTCAATAAAAAAAAAAATTTTTATCTCCATCTAAAAATATTTAATCTCCTTACACTTTTACCAAATATTTCATATTTTTTTATTTCGTTCACTCGTTATCCAGAAATTTTATCACTTGAATTGTTTTGTCGCCTTATTATTTTAAATAATAAATCTTCTGTTGTAATGAGAACAAACTTATTTTCATTTCTTGTCAAAGCGTATTTATTCTTACCACTGAAAGTGCAAACTTTTCGGTAATTACAAATCTTAATATAAACAACTTTAAATTCATATTCTCGTACTAAACGTTAAGTATTAATCTAAAATAATTCAGTGAATATGATGTACCATTGAAACAGAAAATATATTTAAAAAAATAACTCAAGTAATAAGTATAAAAAGCAGTCGAGTTATTAAACCTGTTAATTGGGAAAAATGGTTTAACTCGTCATTTGAACTGAATTCTGACATTTTTATTGGAATACAGTGTCCAAATTCAAAGGATTGCTTATGGGAGCTACTCTAGCACAATTGGAGATGCATACAGCCTGAAAAATTAGAAAAACGGTTAGCCAAATACTGAAACATTGTTAAGTAATGTAAAAATAGTAACGTGAATATTTCAATAAAAACGACGTTTCATACGAAAAAATCTTTTAAATGGGTTTTGCACAATATACCTTCTTTCCATAGATATAAGCTAGCAAAAATCGCAAAAATAAATATAATCTAGCAAAATCGCTTACATGGCCGAATGCATAATTAAAAGATACACATTTAAAAAAAATGGTTGTCCTGTGTCCAATAGTTTTCGAGATATTCGATAAAATATGGTTGTCAGTCCCCAATGCGAGGGCCGTTTTCACCCCTTAAACATGGACTTTTGCCGTTAAAAAAAATACATGTCAAATATTGTTTCGAGTTCTATATAATACTAAAATTTACGATTTAACCCTGTATAGAATAGTGGTATAATAATGTACCACTTTATCCTAAAATCCCACTAAAATATATCTACCATAGTTCTTGGTATAATATTCTACTATTAAGTTCATATCTACCTTCACATTTGACTCATGATGAGGTCACAGATTTCAAAGTTTTTATTTTTCAAGAATTATGGGGATTCTATAGTGCACACAAATTCGAAAAACAAATCTATTGTTTTTGTCTTCAGTTTCTGCCCCATAAAGGGTTAATAGTCCAGAAGCATCACGAATATTATTTTGTAACATGCCATTTCTACGAAGTAAAAAGAAGCATGCAAGATAATATTTTGACCGAACTCGATTTATCAAAACTCACCATCCTTCATTTTTAACGCACTGCTTTTTCTTGAACCTCCGGTTTTCTCTATTCTTGTAATTAATCACCAGCAAAGTTGGTGCCTCGTTCGCGATCTTTCTTTCCGCTTTAATGTCGACAGAAACTTTCTTACGTGAGAACCACACACAGAGGTCAGAACTGCTGAAGTTCACGGAAGCGAATTACATCTACGAACGATCGATATTTCGCAGAAAATCCCCCAGCTCTTGCGAAGTGTGACGAATCGTGATGAATTACGTTCACACCGGGTACGAGTCACGTAACACGTCAGATGGTAAAGTCTTTGGAAAAAATTGTGTGTAGGATGTAGATACACTACCGGTCAAAAGTTCGGGTACCCCTACTGCACTTGTCTTCTACATTTAAATGCAAAGTGCACGGTCTAATATTTTCGTAGTGAGAAAAATATTCCTAAATTTTTATTTTTGTTGTAATATTAATGCTTTATTTCTCTCGCGTTACATGCGTAGACACAAAAACGTCAAAATAAATTGTCTTGTAGCCGGGCGAATTCTCTTTCGAGTGCGAGGGCGCCGAGTTTTGCCACCTAGCGGCTGTGCGTGAACAACTATGCCCGTGGGCGGCTTGGCGGCATGCCGCATAAAGTAGTCGTATGTTTTTTTTCTCGATGTATTATTCATTTCGCGATAAAATATAGCATATAACATTCCAGAAAATGTAAAGAAGCTATTGTGAAAGTTTCATACCAATCGGTTTTGTAGTTTTTGAGATTCCTGCGAACATAAAAACAAATTCTGTCTCTTTATTCTAATAGTGAGATCACTAAACTTTCCTTTTGTCAAAGTAACTACCTTTTTACTTTATGAGTATTTTACACAATTCTGCTGGAAAAACATACAAACAGAGTAGTTACAAAGATTAATATGAAGAATACCAAAATTGTGTAAAATATTCATAAAAAAAGGGTGGTTATTTTGACGAACGGGACATTTAGTAATATACATACATATAACATTTTTGTAGAAGATATTCTAATTTGTTTTGGCAGTTTTCGTATCTATGTATGTAAAACTAGAGAAATAAAGCATTAACATTATAACAAGAGTACAAATTTTAAAATTTTTCTCTCACTAGCAAAGTATTGGACCCTGCAGTTTGTATTTAAGTGTAGAATACTTAGCCGTACTCGAACTTTTGGCCGATATTGCAAATTATTTCCAAAAACGATTGAAATCAAATTATATTTCGTTTTTTTATTGAAAATTTATAAGTGCACTATCAGTTAAATAGGATCAGTTGGGGAAACGTGACAAAATTATAGAAAAATAGTTTCTTGTCAAAAGACATCTTAAATAATACTTTTTAAAGAAGTAACAAATTATGGCTAACAGTTAGTGTGTCACCTGCAAAAGATATATTTTCAGTACACAACCAAAAATATAACATTTTATTATAAAATAAAATTAAACTTACAATTGCGTTTTCGCGATCTTACCCCATAGTAGCATGGCTAAGAAAATAGCGTAAAATGATTAATCTGAACACATGCTGCAATTAAAGTTTCCTTCTCCCTCGCAATCACTGCAGTTGGTGGTTCTATGTATGGTTCTTGGCAAACAACACAAAAGTATTCCAATAGCGTTGCTGTTCCAGTAAATGGAACTGTCAATTTAGGTTTCTTCTGTGGTTTCTTTATTTCTTTTTCTTTCTCCCTTTTCCAATAACATTTTTTCCTTTTCTTTCAACTGATTTATTTTTTGCAAGGTGACGTCTAAAAAACGTAGAAGCAGAATTTTTTTTAGCAATGTTACCGCATTACATTTACCGTTAGAAGCAACAAAATACATAGAAAAAAATTGTTTTGTTCTTACCTTATTTAACATCACACTTCATTAAGGAAATAGGTAAAAAATTAATTGCGTCGCACGAGGTAACATCAAATGGGTTATTACTGATTCAAATGAAACTGAATCCAGGTTTCTCTGGGAAATATTAATTGGCAAATAAATTTGTAAATGGTAGCGTAGCTCTGATGAACAATTTTCGGAATTGAAATAAAGCGTGTTCGTCGTATTACCCTAACTTCCACTAATATACATTTCGCACAACAAAATATTAAATGTTAATACTGAAATAATGAATAGATTTCAACATCGAAATGTTGATTATAAATGAAATCTAGTTCAATGTATGCTAATGAATGCTAAGTAATTTTAATATTTGCATAAAAATATTTGCATTACTTGTTGCAATGGCGATAGTCGTAGTCCATGTTTATTAGTATATGTTGGAGTGTTAAAATGAATGGTATCATTCACAAATAAAACTTGAGTTCTAGGAGAACGAATTCATTATTTCATTAGAATCGTGCAGAAATAATAAATGGAATGCCACTGACTGTTACTTGAAAATTAAGGTACTCATAGAAGGTTCAAATTTACAAGTACAGTGTTTCTTCTCAAAATTATTTGCACAGATGGAAACTTACTTCCTATCAAGTATAATGCTATTAAAAAATTTCTACAAAACTAATAAACATATTTCATTCCTTAACAAAAAATTACAATAATTGTGAATTTCTGAATTTCTTATTTAGCAGTATGAAGGTATCTTGTCGTAATCACACAAGCAATCACAACTATAAAACTATAAACGCAGTGCGTGTTTGAATAACCAAGAAACAAACAACGAAAGCTACCACGAACAGAAAGAAACACGAAGAAACTAAAAATACCAGCGAAAAAAGAGACATAAAGTATAATGAAATTGTTGATGGTGCGCATTAGCTGCTCGAAATGAAAATATTAATTGCTAAGGTCGTGCGGCAAATGTTTTCCATTATTTCACGGTAATTGGGCATACTTAATACATTTAAAGTCGTTGGAGAACACTCGAGGCGGCATTGAAGCCTTTCAGGGCCGAGATTCCGTTAACCCGCCGGGAACAATTTTCACCGTAGTCAAGAGCTTATTATTATGGGCAAAAATGTGGCTCTTTAGGTACGGCATTATTGCAACGTCCGTGAATGAAATTTCCATAACATTATGCAGCTGTAAATTCCGAGCGGCCTGGGCACCGGCATCGCGAATTTCATTAACCGGATAAATACGAAGGAAATGCGGACGCCACGTTCAGGCTGCGAAGCGACACTAGCATCTTCATGGAAAGTGTATTTGATTGAACATTAGCATGACAAAGGGTCAGGCCGAGAACACACAAGCACGCCGTACCGTTCTGACGCGGCTAACAGTATGGTCCCTTGCGTTGCCGCCATTTTCTCAGGTCAAATCTGAATCTCTACAGAGCATCACGGATTTTTCCAACCATCCTGTCCCGGTATCCGAGCACCTAACAAGATCAGTTTAAATAATTTCGAAATTATGTCCAAAGTCGTATGAAAAATTGTTGTAGAGTAATTTCGGAAGAAATGAACCACGTTTTTAAAAACGTCTCCAAATCGAATATTTTACGAATACGAAATATTGTACTCAATGGTTTGTGTGGTAGGTGATATTTTATAGAACGTGTAATTGTTATAACAGACTATCTTTATAAATAGCTGAGGAAAGAAGAAAATAAGATTTTGGAAAAGAAGATGAAAATTTATTTTAATTCTAGTCATGCGAAATATTAGATCATTGTACGAGTAGCACCACTTTTTATGTTTTTTTTTTGTTTTTTTACTACTAGGTCATTAGCGACGAACTTAGATAGTATCTTACATTAAATTCAAGTAATTAGATTTTATAGTACAGGTTAGTCAGTTTCAGGAAGTGTAGGGTATTTTTTATGTGATCCTTTGATGTCAGGGTCGTGTCTGGTTTTAACTTATACTTTCGTCTTTACGATTGGAATTTTCTGCATTTGCACAGTACATGGTTTATCTATATTTCTTGGTTGCAATGGTTACAGATAGATGGTCCGGTTTTTCAATTAAATGTTCATGAATCATTTTGAAGTGGCCCCTTCTAAGTTTCGCCATAACTATCATGTCTTTCCTGCTATCTTCTTTGCACATTTAACAACGTTTTTGGTCAATGTAAATCAGATTGGTCAGAGAACCATTATAGTGAATATTAGCAAAGGAATTGGTACAAAAAAATTCACTTTACCTACTGACGGTCTGACATATAAGACGAATCGCAAATGTGTTCATCAAAAGCAGTCTGCATTTACACTGGGACAAAGACAATTTAATAAAATATTTATGAAACTGATTGCCATAGATCTTGGTGGATAAAAAGAGAGGGTCATTACACAACAAAGTATAATGAAGAAGACAATAGTTAACTCTCACATTAAAAGTAAAATATTTTCGAATTCAGTGAATTATCGACATAAACATTCTAATACAGTTGGACCACGATTATCTGAATTATAATTAACCTTTTAACCGGGGAGCTCATTTTCAATCATTACAAACTTATAAAGATGAGTTAACTCGTCATCCCTGGTTAAAAGGTTAATAACAAAATGACACATGTTGTGGTTGTATTTCGCATAAAAATAGTAATTTCATTTTAGAATGTAAAATACATAACGGTGTAAGCTGAACTAGAAAGTGTTACTACTGATAATGTTAGCTTATAACTAGCATAGGACGACCAACATTCGGGTGACCTGTGTTCTGATAATCGAGGTTCTAGTGTACATTCAATTCTCCAGCGTTACATGTAACACAAAATTTCCAGCAAAATATTTCACATCAATATGAAAATAATTGGAAATTGGTATTGATGTACGTAATGTTCGAAGCAAGCATTTTAATTGCAAGTAAAAAAACAATAATCTTGCTCGATTATTCATCGAATGCGTATTCATTATCTGATATGACCCAAACTACTATTGTAGTTTAATTCTGTAACTTTAATATTAAACTACAACATGATAATTTTTTAAGGAAAATGAGAAAACTTGCGTCTCAAGTACATAAACGGCACCTGCGAACATGTTACCAGCTGTTTTCTCGTTTCGAGTTCAACAGACCGGTAAACATGGCTCTTCGCGTTACTTTGTCCAAAGAAACGTAATGAGCTTAGGTCAGCGGAATGAAGTAGCCATGGCACACAGCGACTTCATCCAATATACTTTCCCCGGTATTGTCAATTAGGTTAAAATAGCTTTCTGCGAGGAAAATTCAAAATGTACGGCATCCAAAAGTATCGTGACACACAATTCGTATTTAAGGAAATCCTTCCATTTTATAAATAATATTTTTTTGATGAAACTGGGACAGGTCTTTGGATTTTTCTCGCCAGTACACGACCCAGTGTGCTGGGTCGTGTTATTTTAACAACTATCGAGATTCAGAGCCACATTGATGCGACATTCTTCGTTCAGAATAACCTGTGAAATTTACTGATGAGGTATTGACATGTCACGTATCGGCCTGTAGAGATTCAGCATTGTAAAATTGTTCGCGATTGACGTTTGAAGTTTGTTATGAATGGACATGTAAATGAACAGGACGTAAAATATCAAACGAAGTTTATAGAATGTTACATAGCAGAAGTACAATTATCTGAAATAATAGAAGACAGTTCAGAATCAATAATTCGATTTCAAGCTACAAACTTAAAAATAAAAAGTATGAAAGTAGGACAATGTAACAATTCTGTTACACGTTGGTGAATTTTAGTTTCACCAAATGACTACCACTCCCAAACAATTTTTATTGATTTCATTATTGCAATGATAGTAGAAAATAAAACATATATCTTGAAATAAGTAAATATTTCTATTCCGAATAATGCATCTTTATAAAATGTTATTTTCGCATGTCTGACTAGTTACTGATTTTTCTACTGTGGCACGAAACGTGTTTAATTATACATACTTATTCCATGAAAAAATATATGTTTAATACAAAATATTTCTATGATATAAATCTTACAAAAGAAACATTTTTTCCTTACATTGTTATCTACTTTACTGCAATGATCGACACATATTTTATGCTCCTTCTATTTTAATTTAGTGATCATCGAATTTTCAATAGAAATGAACAATACTAGAACACTAAGGTGAATAATTAAATTATGTTAATTATTATTTATTTCATGAAAGGAGTATAATTTTAAAACAATACAGATAAATTCATTGTACTTACAAATTGTATATAAATTAGCTTTTTCAATTCAGGATTTATACCTCTTTCATTTTTTCTTTATAATCTCCTTAGTGTTAGTTTCCTATAAAAATAGTATTCAAGAAAACACCCCATAAATTCTGTCTGACAGTTAATCTGTTGGAAAATCAATTTTCGTACAATCGAAATTCCAAGTTATTATAATTTCCATTCTTTTATTTAATACAATCTCCTTTAAAGCAGTTGATACAGTAGTATGTACTCAATTACGAAAAAATACCTCCCTCCTTTATTTTGCGTCCTATAACCAAAAAAAAAGCAGAAACAATACATTGCATAATGTATTTAAAAACATACGATTCCATTAAAAGCAAACTCAAGCCAAACTTATCGAAAAATAGCTCCTCAAAATACTTCTACTTGGACTTAGAACCGTTTTTTCAAGGTTTCACATTTAATGGAAGTATTCATGTGGTACACTTTACCCGTAAAATCCTCCGTAGGAAGATACAGGGTATTCACATAGTTACCAGCCAGCGTTTTTCTCATAAGTGGCAAGTATACGGAAAAACGGAGGTGGAAAATGTTTCACTGTTTTTTATAACCAACCTAATAGCGTATATCAATTTTTTTGAGAAATGAAGGTGACTTAATTTTTTAATTGAAATGCTAAATATTTTTTTATTAAGCCAAATACAACTATGTGCGATGCAATGGCATTCAAGATCATATAAGGCCACCGACAGTCAGTAGCAACACAATAGCAGTCATATTGAACACGATATGTAGCCTTATCAATAAGACACACTAGCAAATACAATATTACGAAATGTTTCTTTCATTCCGGACTTTGTATGACTTCGAAGGCCATTGTATCGTACATGGCTGCATTTCTCTTGACATACGCTGTCATATGATATACAAAAATATGTAGCATTCCATTTAAAGAATTAAATGTCAACTTCGTTTCTCAAAAAATATTTCAAACATAGAAAATGTATACATATACGCTATTGTGTTAGTTATAAAAAAACAGTAAAACTCTCTTACCATTTACAAGAAAAACGGTGGCTAGTAATGATGTGAACACTCTGTATATCTCCTGAAGTATTAATTGATTATTAAAATGCATAACGTGGAAATGTGTGGGCGAAGCTATGGAACATCATATATCAGGTGTCGCGTCGTCTTTCACCTTGGCACAATTCATGCGACCGCTTGTTTCCAGGCGAGTATAACCAGCGATTTCGGGACAATTCGTAAATGATCCGTGAGGCAAAGTGATTTATTCGCGAAACGTTCAGGCGCAATCTGTCTGCAACTACCCAGCCAAGGAACGTTTCTTCTCACGAACTGCTCGTTCTCACGATCCAAATCCCTATCCCAAATGAATATATGCTTCCTGTCTTGCTACAGAATTAATCGGAAGATTAATTACACGACAGAAGAGCGATAAATTATCATTTCTTTCCTTGTAATGCAATACACGCTTCTCTATGTACACTCAGACCTGGATCAATTTTATTTCAGACAAAAATGAGAAATGACGATTTAAAATGCCATTTAAATCCGTCATTTTTAATTATTTTGTTTGGAAATACAGAGAATACTAGTTTATTTCAGTTAACAACAATTTTAATCGATGAACTGTTCTATATTTTTTATTTCAAATGTTAGAAAGGAAATTAATCGCAATAGTAATTTCAACGGATATTATAAATTAACTTTATTTTAACTTTGAATGAAGTTACGAATGTTTTCTTGTGCAATTACTGGTTGTTCAGTAGACGCAGTGTTCAGGATGAAGAACATTGAAAAAACAGAATTGCAGTTAATCTGATAGTTCGTTATTACAATGCAGTACGTAATAATTCGCTGTTTGTAAGAATAAACCATCCTGAATAATAGCTGTTTAAATTCTGAATTACTTACTTAATTAATATTTCAATAAGAATGAATTAGAGGCTTGCTTTGGACTATCTAATATGTATAGTGAATATTTTTGGACTTATTTTTATGAATAAAATAAAAAAAATTGTAGTTCAGAGAAAAAAGAAATTTCTAATATACATAGTTACGAAATTCCGAAGAAAGAAAATATTCGTTGCTTCTATATGGTGTATCTTATTTCACACGGTACAAACTGCTCCCCCCCAAATTATAGAAGAAGGTACTATTTTTACGGTTTATATTTAAACCATTTAATGGGTGTTTCAATACTAGTATATCTCCACAAATAATTCTCAACTTTTCGTCAGAAATGTACACCCCCGTCTATAAGTATTAGGGCAGTTACAAAAAATTATATAAACCTGAAGTATTATTAGTTAATTACTAAAGTCTGTATGAATTATTACGTAGTCTAATACCTTAGACCAGTCATGGCCATCAAAGCTGAGGTCTTCTGCCGCTCTAGGTCCATTCTCCTCGTTTCAGTTCCCTGTAGTTCTCTACTCGTTTCCCCTCGGTCCATCGTCGTCCTAGATCACAGCTTCTATGAGGGGAATGGACCTAGAGTGGGGGAAGGCCGTAGCTCCGGTGGCCATCACTGCCTTAGACTGTAAAGAATTCGTATATTCAATATAACAACAGAGATTTCACCAGTTATGTGTAATAAGTATAATGCAATAAATTGGGGAAACTAATTACTAAACTGCTGATGCTTACGTAAATTTACACTTTTAGAGTTCAATACTTTTGCTGTCAATGTAGTTAATGAAACGAAACATTGTCCAGATTGCATTGTGCCATTTAAATGCTCAAAAAATATACTTTTTATTTTTCTTGAGTTATTAAATGTGCATTTTTCACCTGTCTCGATTTGTTAAATTGTATAAATATCCGCAGTCTACTAAATATATAAATAGTAAATATATGTGCTTGAATACAGGATGTTCCAGTGGTGTGGGAAATTTTCAAAACGCAATCATTAAATGAATTTTTATTTTAACATAAATTTGTTTATATATTTTTATTAGATATAATATGCCATTATATTTTTCAAAAGTAACACTTGACAGGTAATCACCATTTCGATCCACGTATTCATCTAATCTTAATTGAAAATTTTAAGAGTGCTCTTTTCAAATCATATCATTTCCAAAAATGGGGATGTTGTTTGGCCAGCAAGATCGCTCGATTTATCAGCATATGACTATTTTCTTCGGGAATATCTCAAAAGCAAGATGTATACTGATCGTCCACACACTATCCTTGAACTTAAATTAAAAATACAAGAAGAAGAAAAAAATTCCATCAGACATGTTAAGGTGGGTAATGGAAAACTTTCGATTAAGATTAGATGAATGCGTGGATCGAAATGGTGCTCACCTGTCAAGTGTTATTTTTAAAAAGTAAAATGGCATATTATATGTAACAATAATATACAAACGAATTTCTGTTAAAACAAAAATTCATTTAATATTTGCGATTTGAAAATGTCCCACTTCACTGGAATACCCTGTATATGTTTCTGCTTGCATGATCTTACAAAACTGGAGAAAGTTTTATAATTTGGACCAAATACACCTTTCGCGTGAAATCAGCAAATGTCCCAATACTTATGGATGGGGGTGTATACACGATAGTTAGGTCCGAGGATGGGACACCTGGAAGTAATTGGGGTCGAATTAAAAGCATAAATTCTGAAGACTCGTTTCGCACCTGAGTTTCCATAAATCAATGTTGCTTATTAATCGAACGTGTCGTTATGCAGCTGCAGAACTATCTGAACAAATGTTCGGAACTAATTGTAAGGAACTAATTGGCTGGCTTTCCTCAACCGCCGACCCCATTCTCCACCCCTCTGACCAACAAGCCTGGATGTTATTGGCGGTTTGCCACCTGCAGCGGATGCATCTTGTCGGTGGTTTGCACCGTGCGATCACGTCGAAATGTGACCTCGGACCCTTATCCGGCCCGTGTCGGAAACAGGCTTTAAACGAAGTAAAATCCTCAGGAAAAGAAGCGAGATCCAAATTTCTAAGCCGAATCTGTGTCGACAAATTCCTAACAAAGATGTTAATCGAGTGTCCTCTCCTGTTTTTTAGGAAAATTTGGACATGATGTAGCGAATGAAAAAATAATCGACACGTATCTTTTTGGCGTCAAAGGTCCATATCTAGGGGGTGAAAGTAGCCCTTAAAGTTGAGGGTAAATTGGTGAAATATCTCGGAAATTGTCTATTGCAGAACCAAACTGTAAATTGGTGAGGTGTTTTTGAATATTGAATTAATCTATGTAAAAGTCAATTTGTTTAAACAATATGTTGGAAACTAAGGGGAGGTTCCAGTCCAGAACTTTAAAAAAATCGATTTTCTCTTTCTTTTGTTTTTCGGATATTGAACCTTCTAAAAATACTTGTTTAATGGGATTTGTTGAAATTTGAAACATTCCCGAAGTTATATGTAGACATCTGAGTGGCAGTTGATGCATGAGTATAAGCCGGTCACATAAAACTTTAAACGCGTTTTTCTCGAAACAGTGTTTTACAAACTGTTGCGATAAATATTTCGAGAAGTTATGAATCGATGAACGTATGACATTTTTAAATTAAAGAATATACTTTTTGCCAGTGGATAAACCTCCAACGTTTTGAAATTTTCGAAAATATATATTTTTTGAAGACATTAAAATGATGAAAATCAGATAAAAATAATTCTAAACTTTGAAGTGTCACCATTTTGTCAAAAGTTGCTTTCTTCTAATTTTTAAAGACTAGCCCCCTAGGAAATTTTGTGTTCTTTAATAATTCGGCATCGTTTTTTATCTTAGACCACTTGTTTAGGAGTTACATGTCCCATTGTTTTAGATGTTTTTTTGAGACCTCGAATTCCACACTTATTCAGCACCATCTACAATGTTGAATTAGAACAATAAAAAATAAATTTCTGTAGTCTACGATATCATTAATACAATGCAAAAACTCTCATCAAATTATCTGCCGTAGTTTTCTTGTAACTAATTCCTTTAAATGACCTATTTTAGAGGGTTCTATGCTGGAACCTACCCTTAACATATTTTTGCAAATTTCCCTTGCAAAATGTTAATCGATTTTCATGAAAATTTGCCGGCATGAACTACACACTAGCGCCAACAGTACGGATAAAATGGAATTTTAATTTCGCCTTTATAAGAAGGATTATATTCTGCAAAATATAATCGTATTTTGTACTCGATGACTATCTTTGGACTCATATATTCTTATAAACCTTCGTACTGATACAAGACCGTTGAGTCGTATGTACATTACTGCTTAAAAGTATTGGGCACTTGTTTTTAAAAGACCTTCATGTTCATGTATGAGAATCGCCCCAAACATATTGTGAAAGTATGTGAAATTTTCATAGAGCAAGCAGGACAGAATAGTGAACTAAAAATCGCACATAAACACTATGGAAAAATTGTGGGGTGAACTAGACAGACTAATAAGGAAATGTTTTCCAATTTAGAGGCTGATCTATGGATATTTTTGTTTAAAAAGTGTAATAATGTTACGATAACAGCAGTTAAAGAATTAATAATTTAATTTCGCGTCATATGAAAGAAAACTTTGAATTCTTTGTTATTTTTTTTCATGGTGTCGGTACGTTTTTAACATTTTAAACACTCATTTTTCTTAAAATAAAATATCAGTGCTAATTAAATCTGAAAAATAACAAAAAAATCTAACACGTGTATGTTATTTTCATACATTGACGGTGTCAACACAATTTCTATTGTATTTTCTTTGGTTAAATTCACTGCATAGAGTCTGTATTCAAATCATTTAAAAAAGTAATTATGTGACGCGTACATTATAATACCAATTTTTAATTGAATATTTAATGTATTAAAATAACAGAAAATAATTATCCAGTAATGACACAAAGTTTTCCGTTGACGAATAAAAATACAATTAAACAAATACGCATTTAAATGATGTTAATTATATTCTGTAGGTTTCTGATAGCGATGTTTGTAAACTATTCATCGATTGAAGTGTTATTACATATTGTAGTAATAATTCACATACAAATGTAATAATTTGTATTTCAATACACGTTCAGTATTTTTACTATAGTTCATTACTACTGTATTTTACAGTCGAAAAACATTGAAACCCTATATAGTAGGCGATAGAAAAAATAAAATCAACTTACAGAATAGTTAAAACCGAAGTTCAATAATTAAAAAATGATAGAATATGTCTCAGTGCAACAAGCCAATAATTTGCAAGTTAAAGTTGATTCGCTGCATTTGTATTATTAGTAACGTACCAATTCGTGTTCGGTCAGTTTGGCCATTTCATGTAGTATAAAGTATGCATACAGTTTACGGCCTTTAATAAAGAATTTACTAGCATTTAAACTTTCTTGGTACACGATAAATTATTGAACATACCACTCAGCAGTCTTAACCATCAATAGCATGTTTATTCTGTCACAGAATAATATGTTCATTGAAATTAGTGAATAGTCTAACCCGTTACATTAACCAAATGTGCAAATAAGTAGATTATATATTTTGAATGACTTGAAGCAATGATCTGTTTTGACTATTTGTTTTAAAATAATTTATTAAAATAACAAATGGAACAGTGCGTTATTTTAACAGAAAATAACTAAAATAATTAGTTGCAATCGTTACTTATTATAATAAATACAGAATAGCTTTTCAATTAAATCAGTTCAGGATATAAAGTGTAAATTTTTCTAGTTTTAATAAAATTTGTATAATGTTTCGTAAGGTAGGACATGAACATCGTGATTAAATTGTTTTCGACGTCAGCTATTGTATCATATAAAAAATAACTTCACACATAAAAAAAAGAACTTCAGTGATCTTGAAGTGTTTTAATACGCTTTATACCGCAGTGGATTACTCAATTCATACTCAGACACGCGAAAATAAATTTCTATAAATAGACAATGTTAAAAGTACAAACCTTGAATTATTTTATGGTATACTTTTTATTGTGTACTATTATTGTGGCGTTTGTTCTAATTGAAATATAATGAATATTATCATTTATTAAGAATAATCGAATTTGATGTGTGGGGCGCATACGACCCACTCGGCGCGGATCGTGACAAACTATTAACTTCAGGAAAACTATTTCCCAATATAACATTAGCTTCTACAAATGTTTCAATATTTTCCTTATATATATTTTCGTATCATCACTAAGAAGATACGTTTAATAGTAATAATAATAATATTTTAAAGAAAATATTGTAATAAAATATAACAATACTAATATTTTAAAAACTCACTTATTTAAATTAATTCTTCAAATATTGTTTAGTGCATATCGTTTCACTTCTGCAAAAATAAAGTCTCCATCTTACTTCTTTCGTAGAGTATTGTTGGATGACAGAGATCAGGCACCTGAAGGTTACTTCTTCTACTTAATTTTGTTTAATATTATTTACTTAGCATCCTAACTCACGAAGTCCATTATATTTTACATTCATTCCAATTTTCAAAATAATAGGACCTTTTATGAGGTTATCCGCATCAGTTATACTTCAGTGCAATTAAATGAATGAATGGTGACTCCAAAATATCCACTTTTGGCGATTAAACTACAGTCCGTGCGTGAAAAACGGATTATCTAATATAAAATAATAAACATATCTTCTTATGTTAATAGCCGCGTCGAGTTAAGGAGATGTTGGTTTACTCAATTCTAGGCCAAGCTGTATAAATTTGTAAAAGCGTGGCAGATACAGCTAAAACGGCTTGAAAATGCGGGACTCGACATTGTGAAACATCCATCCGTTCTAAATGCTGTAACCGCAACGTGCTAATCCCCCTTCTAAGTTCTCCACCATAGAAATTATGTAAATCTACGTAGTCTCCTGTGTTCATGTGCTTGCACGATAGCCGCAATATTTGTTGAACGCGGACAGGCAATTAATGTTTATCCTTTCCCACGTGAATTCTCTGATAATGGACGTGATTTGAATAGCCTTTTGGAATGTGTACAGACTACTCCTACACAGCCAAGCTCATTGATGTATTCATTCCGTGAGTGATTACCTTTCAAGTTTTAAGTACTAACAAGAAGAACAAATGAGAATTAAATTTGTTCGTTTAATCCAATTATCTTGCTCATTCAAAATACTGTCGCTTACTTTTGTGTCAGAAATTTTAAAGTGACATGGAGTTCTATTTCATCGGTGTCTGTAGTTGAATTCAAGGCTTTCAATAGTATCGATTTTAAGTATTTTAACGTGTTTTTCAATGTGATTAAAATAGCATTGGCTGGTTCAGTAATATGTAATTTATGAAGAAACAATCTTGATATTTTACAGCTTCATTCTCTTTTAATTTTTTGCTTGGACGTCGACGTCTCTTCGAAAGAACGTGTATTTTCATATTTACAAATAAATAAAAGTCGGATATATAAGTATGTTATTCAAGTATGTAAAACGTCGAGATGACTCCAGTGTTTACATTTGTTAATACATTTCTATGACTACTTAAAAACAAATTAATTAGGTATGTTCTCTGTAAAATAAAATAAATACTCATTTATGCATCGATAAAAATAATATTTTATGTAATTGTATATTAATTCAAAATAAAAGTAACAATAAGTATGTAGCACAATTAAAACTTTTATTTTTTTGTTTTTATAACTCCTGTAAGGATAAATATATTTTTCTATTAATAGAGACTTAAATTTTCTGTATTTTGTGTATTCTATTGAATAGTTAAGTATTGCAAAATTGCTATGAAATTTTGTGTCATAAGAAACCATTTCAATTATTCTAAATTTTAACTATTATAATTATTGGTATTCAAATGGTACCCAAAATTCTACCTCTTATAATATATTAAATTTCTAAAATTTGTATCCCTACAGCGACATTAACCATAATGTTTCTAAACAAATAACTATAATACTATAATATTAACTCTTAAAATACAATGATTATTTACTAAAGCCAGTTGCGCATAGAATCTGCAACACTTGACAAACGCAGTGGTACTTTTTCCAAATAGTAATCTAGTATAATTTAACACTAAACCTATCGACAATTTATATGTACCTATTTCTAACGAACCGGTCAAATAACTAGTCTTTAAATTGGAATTATATTTTTTGCAATTGAGTGCAAATAATAGTCAATTTAGTACGGGCAATAATTGATTACATGTATATTATAGGAACAGTCGTGAAGTCAAGTAACGAAAGCGATAACAATGAATGCAGAAATTTTACTCAAAAGTTTGAAAATGGTCATTTGACCGGCCGTGGTAGCTGTAGTGTTAGTGATGTGCTATTTGTTGCAAGCAATTATACGGTTACTGGAGAAGTATAACATATTTAATCTCAATAGTTTCATAAATATTTTGTAAATATTTTTACTAATAATCCACAATCTATCTTTGCTGATCGATATCTACATTTTAAGTCAGTTCCATCCGAAAGGCAGTCGTTCAGGTCATCATCTCCTCCGTCAGTAATGCCGGAGGAGCCTAACTCGGCATAATAACCTAACACCAAAGTATTATACACAATGACTAGCTGCACTCGTGACAACGTTCGGGATGTTAGGTTTCACTTGCGGATATTTTATAGTAATTATAAACTGTACAGTCTCGAATGCTGCCGTCAGCACCGACATATGTACGAATTTAACACGTAAAGTGTACTCTACATCTGACTTGAAGAACCATGTAGTGTACTAGCCCCTGACTAATATATATTTTATCTAAAGCCAACTGAATCATACACCAACTGTATTTTCTCCCTGCTTCAAGAAACTCCGCATGAATCAGGAATCCCTTTAAAAACCTAGGTAACCACATTGTACGAGTTGAGTGTGAGCGTTAGCTCAGTATTGCAGTAGCTCTGTCAGAACGAATCTGTGTCAAGTTTACAATAAAACTTCGTCGTCAAAACTTGGTAGTCTGAATATTATCCTGCATAATAGACAGTCCATTGCAACCACCCCAGATTCGGAGACCGAAATTGTTGTATACCTGATGCCCGATGCTTTAACTGTATGTTGCACGGCCGTGTGCGGATCGTGAATTTTAATTTCCGACAGAGGCCCATTTCTTCTCAGGAGACTCTCAAACGAGTCTCCCTCTATGTAGTTTTATGCATAGACGGTCAATAGTTTAAAAGATATTTAATGTTAAAGTTCCGATAGGGTTTACATACTCTTCTGTAAGTGCTGCTTTCAAGTATAAGAGCCTGGGGCAGTTGGTTAGGCGCTAGGGTGCTACGCAGAGTTTGTGTTTGCATTAAATATCTTTTCAACTATTGATCGTCTACGCCCAAAACCATGTATAGAGAGATTGGCAATAACATGATGTTCTAACATGCAAAGGCTCATTAGAAACTTAGACGATCACTTCAGTAACTCTCATAAGTTACGTGGGCGGCAACCTAATCAATGAATCAGTGGTAGCCACAGTTTTTCCATGGAAAACTGTCACAGAATGAAAACTCCGCCCACCTTGCTACGTGGGCGAAGGGTTTGGCGCCAAGTAGTCGGCAAGCTTATGCGAATAATACAGGGCGACCACTGTTCGTCCTTGCGACACTGAAGGTTTACGACACATCAATTGCTATCGTGGGCGAAGGAACAAGACAGTAAAAGCCGTGCGGTTCAAAGGTCCACAAAGCCCTTAATTCTACAGCCTTTCCCACGCGTCTGGCTTATACCTTCAATGTTCGACTTTAGCAAATATAAATTAAGCAAGCTTCTCAAAAGAAACATTCAAACGACCGTAGCGTAAACCTAACACAAATTATGACCTGATATAAACAGTCAGTTTCTGTTGTGATACGTACTTCTACTTATTGTTAGAAGTAAATTTAGTGTATTTTATTGTGAAATATAGTACCATAGTTTCTGCCATTACCGAGAATTTTCTATTTGAAAATGAAGAAGAAATTGTCAATTGGCGTGAGTTTGAATAATCAGATCAGGAGGACAATATGGATTCAAGTGAACATGACAATGAAATAGACAGTCACGTATGTGACATAATTTATGGAAGTCTCTGGTATAAATAATTTTTGCGTTTTCTCTTGACTTTTAATCTTCTATAATGCTTTGTAATAAACTAGAGTTATGTGCAGAAGCATACCTTTTATTTTATTAAAATACAGTAGAGCCTCCCGTATCTGAACTAATAGGAAGACAAATACGTCCGGATAACAGAATTTTAGGATAATAGAACAATCACTTTTGTTTATATTAAAGTTCATTTATTCAAATAGAAATCAACCGAATTGACAGTTTGTTTCAATGTTTAAGGATCCCATATTTTTTTGGCTACTAAATCGAATAAGTTTTCACGAAACAGCTGTGTGGATAACAGAACATTCGGATAATAGAACGTTCGGATATTAGGATATTCGGATAATGGGGGTTCGAATACGGGAGGCTCTACTATATTTCATTTAAAAACTGAAATATGTTCTCTTCCGTTCATCCACTATCCGTACCAACAGGTGCAGGAAAACTAAATCGTATCGGTATGCAAAAATAATCTGAATTAAATTGTACGTCAAAGGGTTAAATTGTTGGAATCAATGCGAGGGATAAATTAACTCTACTAATCAAATAACTTTATTTAATTAAATGCTGCTCCTTTACTCTGATTACAACGTTGAGGTTTTCGGTACAAACTTTCCACACTGCGTTAAGTGACTATTCCGAAAAATTAGAAACAGTGGCTGACAAAGTGTTTGGGTCAAGGTTAAAATTAGAATTACCGATTTCGGTGTTTTTGGAAACTTATATACAGTAGAACCTCGATTACCCGATAGTGGTCATTTGAAAATTACTCTTCCATGTAAATTACAAACTAAAATTATTATCAGTAACACTGTGTACTTCATTTTATTCCTCCGTGTGTTTTTATATTCCAAACCAAAAGTATCATTTTTCTGCGAAACATAGCTGAAACATGATTAATCTTGTTACCAGTTACAGTTCGGATAATCGAGGTTCTACTGTACTAACAAGAGAAGGACCTCATTTGTCCGACTTCAGTTCTAATGAGTTTTTGTTAGATAATGGCATACGGATTCCTAATGATATACGTGAAATATTAGGTGTAGACAGTCGATAATTTTAATGATATAAACAACTAAAGGTACGTACTTTTAAGATGTATCATGAATATAAATCGAGTTTTCCCAAATTGTACTCGGCAAAGTGAAATGGTTGTGTAGCTGGCAAATCGAAGATTCTGGGGTCAGGTCCCATTCACCAAAATATTCTTTTTTTACAATAATATTACGGTGACAGCGTACATGATGAAAAGAAATTGCTCTGAAAAAACACTGTATTAAAATTGTTAATATTTAGAAAAAAATTTCAGTACTACATTAATAGTATTTCTTTAAAACCATTACTTCAAATATCAAATGAGATGCATTTATTGTTACTGTTGATTATTTATTATCTGTCGTTTTACTGTATGCATGACAATTATCATCCAAAATAATATACGCTGCTGCCGCAATAAAATTGTAAAAAACATATATTTCGATGAACGGGACTCAATTCCAGGAGCTCCGATTTACCAGCCACACAACCATTTCACTTTACCAATGCAACTTCGATAAATTCGATTTAAATTCATAGTACATCTTGAAAGGACGTAAATTTAACTGTATATCTTTAAAATTTTCAAGTGTCTGCGCCTAGTATTTCACATATATCATGATGAACATGTATGCCATCATCTCACAAAAACTCGTTAAAATTGAAGTCGGACAATTGGGGTCCTTCCCTTGTAAGTTTTAAAGAGGGAGAGTGTGTGGATGACTCTTGTGACGCGTCGTAGTGAAGCCTCGCTTGGATGATTAACTCCAGGGGTAGCAGTCAGTGTTTATATAATGCGTTAGAGTTGGAAAACCTCGCGAAAATAAGCTGTCTCAGTCTAAACGCTGAGTTGAACATAGCAATTGATAAAGGTCGTTGGTTATTCAACAAAATACGCAAGCCATGCAAATGCAACTGTCTGGATTAAATTGAATAAACGCTATCAAACTACATCCTTTTCCATCCAAAGCAGCCTGGTACTACCAGAAACCACGATTCGGCTGAACAGAAATTTTCGAAACCCCTATAATTCGTCGTGGTCATCGCGCAGTAATGCAATTTCAGATACGTTAACCGCAGCGGATAAAGTTAACAACGACTGAACGGACTGTGTGTCTGCAGCATGGGAGCAACTTACGCGGAACATTCATTCGCACTAGGGATTATGGTCGCGCGACTGCATAAACTACCAGCGGAAATTACAAATACTAGGGGTTCGGTGTATCGATAGGGTCGAGCCACAGGCGATCTAAATAGGACGGTGCACCGTTCAACAATTTCCAATCGAACGCCAGTGGAACTTCCCTTCAAATCGTTCTTTAATTCTCCGACAATGGAAAGCGAACCCGTTCCATTCGCTCCGAGCTTCTGTTCGTGGGAGCAATCGACTCGTTTATCATTTGCCGGCGACACAAGACGCGAAAAAAATACGGGACCACGGCAATCATTTGTCTCTGACGGAGAGGAAATGGTCGCCGCGGAACGGAACGGATAATCGTCACGAATAAATTATACAAGCTACCGTTGCTAATGACGTGGTTTTCGAAATACACGCAAAACGGACAGAGAATCTCTGCTTTCAAACATGGAGTACCCTGCCACTCCAATATGGGACTCAAATATTTTCTCAAACTTTTCTCAAATTTTAACTTTAGAAGCTTATTTAGAGTTTTGCTGGGATAAAATATAACGATATGGTTTTCAATAAAAAGCCCAAGATCTCTGTTTTCCAATTTTATTAAAGCAACACAAAAATTCTTAATATTTTGTGTGATCTCTGTAGCTATTTATAGTATCCTCAATCCTTGAGGGCATATTTGAAATGGGGCGATCTATACACTCCTTTATTTTCGGTGCACCATGCCATTCTTCCTGAATATTTTGCATAAGGACATCATTAGTGGAATTGGATCTTTGGTAAGCTAGGTATTTTAGGATGAATCATATGTTTTCAATCGGCTTTAATTCGGGAGAATTGTTGAGACAGGATAAAACAGAGATACTTTTGGATTGCACACAGAATTCAACAATGAAATGTCTTCACGTATACGAAACTCACTTCATGTCGTTTGCGACATTTCAAACAACCTAACGGTGCAAAACTTGTACTTACCAAACTCGACATAACCCGAATATTTTGCTGAGAATGCGGTAAACGTTTAACCCTTTTGCTGTTTAGTCCGTGCGACGTACGGGCAAGGCGGAAGGTAGCAAGGTGCTAATAGCCGCTATGCTGGCACAGACATTTCATGTAGCCTATTTTATAATAACAACCGCTTTAATGATAGTTTTTTTCAGGTTTTCGCTGTTTGAATCATTTTATTAATACATGTAAATTTAAAATTTCCCGGAACTTAATTTTGTTTGCCTGAAATGTAGTTTATTTCAGTACTCTCTTATAAATAACTTTGATCAATATCTCATTAGAAAACTAGAATCTGTAAAATAAACAGGAAACAATAGTACTAAAGGCAGCTAGAAAATATGAAGTATTATAGACAATAAAATTTGCAAAAGTAAACTGAAATACCTGAAGAATTAACATTGCAATTGTGAGTTTCACACAGAAATTGCCGTTGAGAACGTGAAACATATTCACCACAGGCGTACTTATCGATCATGATAAATAAGACAGTAAATGGTTAAAATTGAGGGTGCCCATAATGGAATGACAGAGTACTGTGCTGCTGACCGTAAATAGTAGAACATTTATCAAATTGGAGATAAACCTGGAAATGTTATGAAATCATCAATATATGTACACTGCTACCTTCTATATTTTGGACCACCAGTGTCATGTACGTACACGACTGCATCATAACATTCACTGTGGAAATTAATAAACATCATATCCTATCTTTGTTGATACACCCCCTCGCCCCCAGCCTACGATACTGCTTTCACTAATTTTAGCATTCTGTCTATTAGTGTATCTATAGTTAGATAAAATGCTGATATTAGTCTAAGAAACAGAAATTGGAACAAAGACTTTACAGCTTTAGTGCGTTCGAGAAATCGAACACTGAAAAGTATCAAAATGATTTCGTTCGCATCTTTAATTAATTTAATTTATTAAACTGTTAATCTATCATTTACATAATGAATTATTATAGCTAAGGTTGTGCTTAATCTAATAGAAAAAAGCAGAAATATAAAAATTAGATAAAATGTCTCACATTCGATAAAAGTTTCAAGTGTCCCAATACTTATGGACAGCAGTGTACCTAGACAACCCATCCTTGCCAAGTTCCAATTTGGGAATTACGCAAATTACGAAACTTGGCAACCCGAATGAAATTTACATTGCAGCATAAATATGATATATCGTCTGATGAATATTTAAACGTGACTAATGCACGATTCGTGGTAGATCCTTGATTGTATAAATCCTTAATACAAATCTTTGTTCGTTGAAATGGTTAGTCTCGTAACGCGGAATAGCTTGTCTTATTGCAAGGGATATGTCTGTGCGTTACATCCTATGTAATAAATTTGGATAACTTCTTTTTAATGGAAATTCAAAATCACATTAACTGTAGGGGTTATTAACACATTGAATGAAAAGTGACATACCTGTTCTGATACGTTACTGCAAATTTTCTGTCTTTAATGTATTATTAGGTTATCCTATGAGTAACCCGAGTTTGCTTTTCTTGGAGGATGAAATATAAAACATGATCAAAATCATTACTCTTTTATACATTTTCCCTCATTTTCCACAACCTTTCGCTACTTTTCTACTAATTTTTCAATACCGGTTTTGTAAAAGTTCCCTTATTTTGTAGCAACGACATTTTATAGAAGACTTTTGATGTTGTTGACGCTGACCAATTCTTTTCACTTCAATAATTTTGCAGAGTCCTAAACAGGTGATTGTCTGTTAGTGCAATGTCTGGACGTAATGCCATATGCTAGATGTAACATTCTGTCCCAACCAAACTCCTCTAATTTCTGTAGTGTTTGTCTTGCCACGTGTGACCGTGCGTTATTATGATCAAAGAGGACTCCTCTTCTGCTAAGCAATCTCGAAATTAGAGGAGTTTGGTTGGGAACGAGTGATTCATCTAGCATATGTATAGTCTAGACTTTGCACCAACAGACTACCACCTATTTAGGAGACTGCAAAATTATTCAAGTGGAAAAAAATTGTTAAAATATGGAAAGAAATTCGCATTACTTATGAGATGAACTACTATTATTGCAATGTTAACGTTTTTCATAATTTTATAAGAATTAATAGTTAATTGAAGAGATTACATCAGTAACGCTGGTCATTGGCAATCCCCATGACATTCAGTGTGTTAATTACTAGAAATAGAACTTATGTATATTCTACAGAAGGTGTCTTTTGTCGCTTGAAAATTAAAATTGTTGATATTGAATTTCGGCCAGTGTAGTACTCACGAGGGCAAACAAAAGTATTAGTAAACGTGTATTCAAAAATCAATAGTTTCAAATAAAAAATCTGATTTCATTATGAGACGTGTTTGGTGCCTTCATAGAATTGCATTTTTCTTTATAACTCACCGTCTATTAATTTCTGGATATATGTATTTTAATAAACAGAGCTGAAATGATAATTCATAGAAACACATAGGTTTATAGCATAGAAAAAGCAGCTGCGCCTGGACCAGTACAGTGACCTGTAGCACACGGTGAATGATTTTTTAAACGCATGTATGCGTTTATCGTCCTGAAAGTGTTATTAGCCTCATACAAGTAACCTGGCTACTCCTTAAATCAATTATTATCGAATTAGTTATATAGGAAATATATAACTAATTTGACAATAAAAAATTAGTTATGTAGAAAATATATAACTAACTCAAATCAATTTTATAAATTAGTTATATAAAATAATTATATACTTAAAGTTTATTCAGTAGTGCAAAAGTGGGGAGACACTGAGTACACTGAAACACGTACATGATAATGAAAATAAGTGATTTAATTATTAACAATTGATATGGTTTGGATGACCAGAGCATCTGCAAAATAAATTTAAAACAGGAAAGGTTTCCCTGGAGTATATTATAATAACATAATAAAATTCATAATTTTTCTGACTTACAATTAGTAGTGCGTTGTAATATTTAAATAAATAGTCTAGATATAAAACTCAACACTACCTACAAATTTTTATTTTTTTCTCAAGAAAAATGAGTAAACATTAATTGTCTCGAGATAAGTAATGGCGTGTTGCCAATCCTTTCACGTTTCCATAATACGTTCGAAGTATAATGAACTTTCTTGGCTATAAACTTTTCCTTGAATCACACCGCTTGGAATCGTTAAGTCGCCCACCTGGTGTTTCGATTTCCTTGTCGTAACTGAACAAGATTGTTAAAACTTAACACGTAAAGCTGCGTGAAACTTGAGCTGCGAAACAGACGGCTCTATCCTAGCAGAGTCTGAATCTACAAACGTCAAATACTGTCTTTTGGGCAATTTTCAGATCTTCAAAGGATCCTTAAATAAAAGCATCGAAAGCGTTAGTTTTTTTCGAAATAGGGTAAGAAAAGGCTGTGGCTAGCGTAGAAGAATGGGGTTGGGTTACGTTTGTGCACTTTAGCTTTGATCCTTCGTCCGAAAATTCTTATGCTCCAGTTGCATCCAATTGAACACTAGGTTGGTCTAGGCAAAATATTTTGTGAACATCGTTGTTGCTAATTTTACGAAAAGTTTACGATCAAACGAAAAATCATCACATTAAATATTCGAGAAGAAGTATGTATACACGTAGGCTATACAGAATGTTTCGAAAATAGGTGTCCAAGCTTTGGGAGCGTATTCTGCTCATGCTAAGGATGAAGAAAGATCATGTAATTATGCGTCCTGCAGCTCTACCTTTTAGCGATATGAGCACCTTTTCTTTAGAATAGAGTTTGATAAGAATATCTGTCATAACGTTGAATTCCAAATATTATTATTTTTTTCAATAGGTAGTAAATAATTACAGCATTTGTAATTACTCGAGTCAGTTTGATATATTAAAATCAATGTAGATTTCCATAAAGATAGAAATGATTAATGTGTAATTGTAAGTATTCTCCTGCTGCTGAGAAAATACTGCAGAATTATACTACTGCTTTATGTGCAACTTCGATGTCAGGTAAGCATTGCGGCAGAAAAAAAATAATGCCGATCAATTTGTTTACTGCAGGATGTTTATAATACTATTGCAAAGAATAAGGGTTTATAACTCGAAAAGAAAGAATTTCTAGACAAATATTTATACGACCCGTTTTCATCCTTAAGGTAGGTAGAATACACAGTTAAAGTTTCGCCACCTACTTATGGAACACCGTATATAACTTTTGAAGCACACTTATTATATTACTAGAAAATGTAAATTACTGTATTATATAAATTTATGTTTCGTCAGATTGGATTTGAAAAGTAAGTTTAATACAGTAGAATTTTCAATATCCAATCAGAATATTTATTTTAAAAAACTCCTCTTAATACATTGTGTTTAATGTTACATCAATTGCACTTGTGACTATCAAAATGAACTTAATTTACAATATTTTAAACCATGGCTGAGCGATTTTTATTTAAAATAACCATAACTATTGAGGTGGATATTTAAATACCGAAATGAAAATAACAGATACATATGCAACAAATGTACACCACTGAAAATCAATTTTGAAAATATTGTTTGTTGGGTAAATCATACCGAATTTCGGCATATTATTTTGAAGATAATTTTCAAATCGCTTATTTGATAAATAGTTTATTATTTCAAGTAATGGAGTAAAATTGAAAATAATATTTTGTTGGTTACGTTACGCGGAAGAAATAGATTTTCGTAACAAAATATAAACACCTGTGGTAATAATAAGCATCACCGGCAACAAATAAGTTCGAAAATCCGTGGTTTTGAAATGGTGGTCCGTAACATAATAAAGGAATATTATGCTTGTTATTTCCTTAACAAATTGAATAACGAATATACTAATTCCAAGACAATAAACACTCGAATAATCTTATTGACAAATACTTTAAATTTGAATGCCATAACAGAACAAATAGCAGATTAGATACAAATATTAATGAAATAATTGTTTGAATAAAAAATTATGTAGATAATGCCCTGCCCAGCATCAAACTTCCAATAGATAAATGTAATAATGGTTACACTTATTTAACTGACAAAAGTATTGTTAATAACATTTCAAATATTAAATACTAGAGGAATACAATGAAAACGGTAAAATACATCTCCACATCAACAAATATCCCTAGAACTAAAAAAAGAGCTTAGATCTTTTTTAGATGATTTGAGGTACAAAGAGAATATAATTTCCCCAAGGTAAATATGTACATTAACAAACTTCTACAATTTTCCAAAGAAATACATATTTTATTCCATTCTTTCGTTCTTGTAAAATATAATATTCCATTTTCCGAGGGGTCTCTTATGCAAATATTTTCTTATTAATTTGGATA
The DNA here is from genome assembly GCA_916610135.2 of Macropis europaea. NCBI lineage: Eukaryota > Metazoa > Arthropoda > Insecta > Hymenoptera > Melittidae > Macropis > Macropis europaea. Next base: position 20,108,553 of record OU744349.1, read on the forward strand.
TTGTAAGTTCTACTGTATATGCAATATTTTGATTCGTAAATATTAAAACAAAAGAAATGTTGCGAACTATATTCAAAGAATATGCTACCAAAATAATTAGAATTCGAGTACCAAATACATAAAAGTACTCCAAAATATAGGAATCAAAGGATGAATCAATAAACCATTAAGCACTTAACCGCAGTTCGAAGACGTTCCTTGAAATCCATCGTAAAAAATTCAAAGGAACCAGAACTTTCTTCGTGCTCCGAGAATTATAATTTAATTACGGACCTGCATATAACTGAATTCGAAAACGAATTACGAAGCATTAAGATGAAAAGCGGTAGAAAATATTTCCCACCGTTTTAAAGGAATGTATTTACTTTTTCCTAAACCGAAACCGCTTGGAGTTAACGGATTAGTTGTGAAACTCGGACTCCCCTTCGAGCGGCGGGATTTCCGGGAAAATTCAATTCCAAAAGCAACCGGAAATCCAGCGTCCGGCCAACTCTGGAACAAGTGTTCATCGAAATCCACAGGTATAATACACAAACGCGCGTGCGAGCACTTTCGAAAAGTCGGAACGCCATTCCGCGAAACTCGGAAACTCCGAGACACCATCGAACAAAGTAGAACCATCACGAACGATAACAATACTCTCGAATTTCACGGAAGTCGAGCACGATGACACGATATCTTCACGCGATACGTGTCCCCGCGGCCGCACGTGATTCTGAAATATAGTTTGCGGTCAAACGAACCCTATCACAGGAAGAATCCATCCTGATACATGGATATTTTTCGACTACCGCAGGGGTGACCATCCTGCTGTCGCTGACAGTATTCCTGAACCTCGTGGCAGAAAGTATGCCGACGACCTCGGACGCTGTCCCCCTAATAGGTACCTATAATTATCACTATGATAATCACGCATCTCGCCCTGGCAAACGTGTGTTATACTTTCTGTGTTGTATGTCTCGTTGTACATGTACATACACGATTTATATAGAGGATGAGGCGAGTAACTGAAACCACCTCGGTAACTTCGTAATTATTGGTTTTTCGCCAAAATTGATTCCAAGGGGATCAGAAAATATACCGGTCTATTTTGTTCCTGTCGCTTGCAATTTTTAAGATTTCGATGTCATCTTCAGTTGTTTGAACAGAACAGCCCACGCATATTGTCATTTGAGTGTTTGGAGAAACGTGGATACTAGGATGTTCAAGGTCATGTCCTCGATTGCAATACAGCGTCTTCTTTCGTTTGTTTTATGCAGAAGGCAGTGAATATACGACTTACTTAAGAAGATAAACAGGTATGAGACGTAGATTAATTAGAGGAAAATTTAAAGACGCCTAAATAGTGGGAAGTAAATTTACAGGCTGGGATATGAGCTTGAATATCTTGGTTTGGATGTCTTTACGTGTAACTAATCTCGTAGTTTCTACGAAGTTTTTGACATTCACATGAACAAGGAGCCTACGAGTGCTTTTGAAGTTGCAAATTTCGATCCAGTTGTGCTCAATAACATTACTGCATGTAATAAATGAATAAATATTTTATTATAAAAATTTACATAACCATAAATTATAAATCTTAATCACATTGTTGATGATAAAGTTAAATTAATAGATATATGATTATATAGATTATTTTATTAAAACTGCAGGATACATCTATCAAGTGTTTCTATGAAATTATATTTCACAGTTTGAATGTTTTCTTACTCGTACTTATTGCAGTTGCTCGATGTTTGAGATGTAATTTTCTAAAAATGTTTCAGAAAAGTCTTATAATTTTAAAATAGTAACTTGTACGTAAAGTACTACCATTATATAAAAGTTCGAAATCAGGTATCTCAAGAACACACAGTGTCTGTATAAAATGTTTCGGCAATCTTCAATGTTCCTACAATTTCATTGTTTTTCGCAAATAAGTTAAAACCAAAAACAAATTTTATTGCACGTTATTAAAAAATAATCTTATTTTTAAGATATGTATGCATCGACAACGAGTGAACGTATTTATATCGAATAATATTAGTTACCAATTTCGAAATGATTCGACCCTAAACTTTTAGACCAGAGATGGCCATCCGGAGCAACGTCAGGCTTTAGCCTTTCCCCACTCTGCATCTATTCCCCTTATACAGATTGTGGTCTGGGTATGACGTCGAAAGCATCGATGATTGTCGGTATTTTACGGTTTCTCAAGAAACAGTGACGTAATAAGAATAATTATTTTTGTATGTGTGACGTCAGTTTTATGTAGAGATCAAATCTTCACTTTCTTATTGCGTGAGGTCGGTGGACGCAGAGTGGGGGTAGGGCGTAGCCAGTCGTCGCTTCGGATGGCCATATCTGTTTTAGACAAAGGGTGCACAGAAAGACAATAATTTCTACGATACTTACAATGGAAGATAGATGTCCTGCTATTATCACAGTCTTTAGATAACAAATATAATATATTTTCTTTTAGTTGTTGAAGAATATATTTATGTCTGTATTATAAATGTAAATAAAAACACAAGTTCAATTGCTTAGCTCAATCATTTAAGATAACCCTGAAATAATTCAAGTATACTCAAAGTTTATACCTGTAATACATAAATATAGCTCACTGACGAGATCATAGTATATAATTTCCATCAGTCATTTCTTGTAAGAATTTATACAAGGTGATCCAGGTTTCTTCGGCCAAACTGTACCAGTATATTCTACAAGTAGAAACTAGAAAAAATTATATAAACACATAGCTGTAAATGTTTCATTAAATAATTATGATAGAAATATGAAAATATACTTATTATAGTACAGCCTGAATATCTGTCGGTGATATAAATAAAATTTTATTGAGCTTACTAAAAGTATTTAATGTAACTTTAGTAGGTCATTTACTTTATCGATGGACAGCCCCATTTCAAAATTGTCAATATAAAACATGCATAGTAACAAAAAGAGTTTTATGACTGTTTGCAATCAGTGTGAAATTTGTTTCGTTTCAATGTATGTGTTATTAACTCTTTGTTGAGGTTTCCGACGATGTCATGCAGCAAACATGATTAAGCCCTTTATTTTTGAGAAAAAATGGGTTTTTACTTTCCTAGAAACAATGAGTTAAAGCTGTTTCAGTTACAAATAGATATGATCTTTTTATCTAGAAACAATTTATTGTTAATAACTTTCAAAATCCTTGCTATTGGAACGACACATGTTTAGATATTAATCAGAATGGTAAATGTGTGTATTTTGAAACTGGCATAAGTCGACTTCACAGAAATTGTATGTAGGTAGATTATATTATGCAGCAGAATTTTTGTAAGTCTAAATCTATCAAACGTATAACATGTGCAGCCAAGTTGGCAATGTTCAAAGTAGAGAAAACAATTACTTGCAAAATTTGAAACAATCTGATATTTCTGATGATGATGGATAACTTTAAATATTACAAGTATATGTTATTTAAATTGATGTAAGTTTTAGTATGAATAAAATATCCATTTTGAAAATGGCTTAAGTCACTTTAACATTATAAAAAAAGGTTGACTTGTTAGCGTCTGTAGAAAAATAATTACATTAAAGATAATTATAAATACTCGAGACAGAAATATGAAATAAATTTATCCACAGTAATCAATAATATTTTTGTAATCATTAAAATACGAAACCTTAAACAACCCAAAATATCGTCGACCTATTTTCACGTTTACCATATAGCACCGATCCTTTACTTCATATTTCATTCTTTCATCATGACATATTAACATGTTGAGCGCCATGTATATCACCGGTGACCCACGTACCAATTTTAGTTTCGTTAAATAACTGATTACCCCAGTGAAATTTTAAGTTACATTTATATTGCAATGATAGTACAAAATAAGAAGTGTATTATCAAATAAGTAAATATTTATGTATTCAACGATACATGTTAATAAGAAGATATTTTCGCCTTTCGGACTAGTTGCGGGCTTTTCCACTGCGGCGCTCAACGTGTTAATGAAGCATACGTAATACTTATTTTTTATGCCATTCTTCCTTATTTCTGTTTGTTGAATCTGCTGATGCAGTTTGGCCAGAAAAACTTGGGACTACATGTATAAAGCAATATTTATTAAATTAACTGTTTTCATTGTATAGCGAATAGGACATCATGCTCCTACTTTAAACATCTTATAACAGTGATCATTGATTTTATACGTAGTGTAATGTAATACTTTCTGTCAGTTTTCGAAAGCAGAGCTTAAAATATTTATGTCGTTATGCGTGAAACACTGAAGACGACCTAGAAATCTGAAAAATTACAAGTAATAAAAAAAGAGCCTGAGTAGTGCATTATGCGACCCCGTTCGAACCATGCAATCTTCGTCTGAACGAATCAATAATTAAGCAGTTGTCAAAATGGTTTCGGCTACGGGCATCACCTATTTATATACACAAACCATATGTGTGCCTGTCGTTAAGCATTCTCTTCAGGAAGCAACCCCATATATCGGAAGAAAGGAAAGCGTGAGAGAAAAATTGTGCGCGACGGTAAGAACCTCGAAGGTCGTTCAGATTTACGCGACAATTTTGTTATATTCGTTGGCTTGAATCCTCGAAATTCACTCTCCGGAGACGACGGTGAGAAAAGGACAATTTCGATAGGTTGGACAAAGTGGTCCGCATTATATCGAACATTACACGGTTACTTTAACCCGAGAAACGATTTCATTTTTCGCTTTAACACGCGCTGGTCAATGGCGCGCGACCTACCTGTCTCGACTTTTCGTTCCGATGATTCAACGTTTCTCACGCTCAGGAAATTTTATAAGATCCTTAACACGTTGAGTGCCGTGGGAGTCATCTTTGATCGGCACCGCAAATGTTCTTTTATTAAATAACTAATAATTTTCATACAATTTTCGTATAATATTGATATTATAATAATGGTATAATGCATAGGGTAATACGTATGCATTCAAAAAGTAAAATATTCTTTTCCTTCACGATTTCTGTTTCAAATAGAACATTATGACATATCGCGTCTGACTAGGTATGACAGTTTCCACTGTGGCATTCAACGTGTTAACATTACAGTTCTAACCCCTATAAGGGTTAACGTGATTATATTCACAGGTTGTAGTCTTTGTATTTCCTTTCTTTTTCATTTCTTCTAATGAACAGTATATTATTTTCCCACCGTACTTTTAATATAATTTTAGTACTTTGTTGGCCTGGTTAGGGGTTAATAAAAAACTATGTTGGAAATTTAATTGAGTATCGCTAATAATATGTAAGAATGACACAAATATGTTTGGACTTAAAATTTGTGAAACCGAGCAGGGAAATATTAATGAACATAATGTTTAACGTATTTCGCAGTATTTTTACTCAAAAGGACATAGGTGTTTTAACTTTCTGACCCATATGATATGTACTATTTTAAATTTTTCAACTCATGTATAAACTTGTGTTCAAAAATATTTTATTAATGATTTTTAACCCTTTGATTGCTATTAGCACCTATGAGCGCTTAACAAAGCCGCTCACCGTGTACTGCGAACGCCTATAGGCGTTCGGTGCAATGTCTCACTACGGTTGACTACAGCTGGGCCGCATGTACTGTTCGCCTCGTTTCCAAATAGCCTGCAATCAAAAGGGTACGGGATGACCCGTGTACTAGTAAAAGTATTCTTAGACTAATCTTTGATACAGAGACAAATAATTGTCACTTAATATTAAAAAATCTTTGCCAATGACAGATTTTTAAATATCTACACGTGGTTTTCATTTGAAGTTTTCTTGTCATTCGTGGTATTGTGTAATCCATTTCGTTTTCTTTCAAAGTACAAAATTCAACACCGTATGACTTTTATTCATGGAGCCCTTACAAAACATTTAGTTAGTACAGAAGGAGTAAAGGCCAGAAATGGAATTTGAACTATATTCACTAATGAATTTGCAGTTATTTATAATATGTTCAAAGTATTAGAAAATATTCAACAAATAATAATTCTGGGAAATTCATTGGAAATATACGTTTTCACAAACGGAAGAACTTCCGAATGCACTTGTAGGTAACGTAAAGAATAAGTAATTATAAAGTAGTAAATGTTGGTCGCTTCTGAGATATTCTTATTTAAAAACTTATTAAATAAATAATATGCGTTTTACTATTGAATTATGAATCTTCCATTTTTCGTGAACCCATTTTTGATTATCAATTGCATTTTTACTCGCACGTAGACTGGACTCTTAACGCTTTGACTGCCATGTCACTGGCATACAGGTGACACGTAGATTCAATCATTATTTATTTAATTACGAATAGAATTAGTAAGTATTTCTTACAAGGTCTAATATATGACGTGTTCAATAAGTAATGGGAATTGTATTATCACATTTTTGTTCATCATCGATATTTATCTGTTACTTATTTTACGTACCTAAATCCATTCTCATGCAACAATGCAAGAGTTTTTTAAATCAATTTTCCTACAGCTTCCTTTATAATACTTATATAAGAATGTATTTTCCTTCTAGCAGCTTTCTCAAGTCGGAAAACACGCACATCATATTAATACAATATACGGGGTATTTTATTTATCTTGTGCACATTAATATCTCCATTATCTTTGACGATATAAATCGTTCCTTCGTGCCATGAGAAGAAAGGGGATGCTAAGGTGGATGAAAGGAACAAACTTTGTAGATCAAAAATAAGGAATGAATGCTGTAGACTATTCTATATTTTAGAGGCAGTCGTTGAAGCTACGCCTTCGTTATAATTATCAGGACAACAATAAGTTCAACTAAAAATTAAAAAAGTTATGTGTGTGCAAACTAAGTGTACGTATCTAGACGGACCGTGCGGTAAAAATGTAGTATTATGCATAAGAAATTAAAATGTTCTAATAAACTTCTTATTGCTCGCTGAACACCCTACGTAGAATCAGTAAAAACGCTGAAAATTGCTAATATAATTGAATAACGCTGCTGTTTTCCTTGGATGGAACATGAATTGGAACATGAATTGGAAGGAACATTATGTTTCCATAGGTACTATGTTTTTAAATATTCCTTTTTAATATTCAATGTATTTAAATTTTGCCTATACTTCTTTAGTATTTCACATTTCTTAAGAATAAATTATTTCCAAATTTATTTAACACATTTCCTGCCGCGTGTACCGAAAACGGTACACGCATCAATTTTAATTCGATCACATAACTATCAATTTTCAATTTTAGTCCATACCCTTATGAAATTTTGAGTAACATTCACATTAAAGTGATAATAGAAATAGAAAGAGTAACATCAAATAGATAAATAGTTGTACAATCAACCATGTGTATTGCTAAATAGCCATTTTTGCGCGTCTGTCTAATTATGGAATTTTCTACTATGATAGGGGACGTATTAAATAGATTGAATATTAAAAAGAAATATTTAAAAACATAGTACCCATGGAAACGTAATCTTCATTTCGGGTCATCTGGACCCGAGGAAAACTGCAGGGTTGACACTGTCATAATTTAATATTGTATTAATTTTCTATTAAAATTTCAAAAATGTGACAATGAACGCGTTAGAAAACGTACTTTGCGTAAGTTTTCTAACTATTTATCATTTTATTAGCGGTGAAACTATCCATCTCCTCGATAAATCATATTTATCGTGGCAAAATTTGTATATTTTCCGCGGTAACTGGCTGTCAGGTGGAAAGTCGTTTTGCCGGGTACCTATCCCCTTTAATTTTACCCAGAAGGTAGCTGCGAAAAAGAAATTTAATTTTCGCCGATGAGACCGAGCGGGCAGAAAAATATCGTTGCTGCCTGCGTCTTCCGGTTGAAAGCACTTCCTGCACTTTTCTACTTTCAACGAGATCGAGAATCGCGTTACGTCGAAGGACGGCTGGCTCTGTCGGTTATTAATCATCCCGATGATTTAGAATGAAAGTAAGTTAGAATGAAAATGCAGGAAACGAATCGCACGGGAGGCGGAACCAAATTGAAATATTGTTCTTACCTGAACATGTCGAAATGTCACAGCGCAGTATGCTTCGTCTGTGGCGTCGATTAAATTATTGCTGCGTACCCTGACTGACTTTTCACACATTTAAATCACTTTAGACAGTTTTTTTATTTCGAGGAAAACTGGGGACCAATTAGGCAATAAATAAAGTATAATATGTAGGGTAGATTACATAAGATATTATTAAAGATACATTTCTTTATTGCACCACTTTTTTTAAATAACACGAAGGGAAGTAGCGTCCATAATTATTTGTACACTTCTACCTGTCAAGAAGTTAATGATTATTATTCTTAATCAGTAGACTATGGATGTTTGAACAATTTAATATATCCAAATTGGTACATGACGCATATTTATTAATTTAACAAAATAAAAATGATATATTTTGAAAATTTTGAGGATCAAATGCAGTCTTGTTGAAGTCTCATTTATTTAAATGTATTAACGTAGCGAATATAGAGGTCTAAAAATGTGTATTTGCATAAACATCCGCAATCTCTTAATCAGGCTTGGGCATTATTTGAATAAAGTTATTTTAAAACGGTTATTTAAATAACAAGTTATGTTTTTTGATCAGAAGTTATTTTCAAGCAGTTTCATGTTAGTTTATTTGAAAATGCAAATAATTTTGATTTTTAATCGAATACCTTGTTATCTTATCTTATATTTGAATAATGACTCATGAAATCATTTTGTTAGTAATTCTTGGTATTTTTTTTCTAACTAGGTATAATGTGAAAGCAGCGTTTCTTAAATTAGATATAATATATTGCTAATTTTGTCAGATCCTGTGGGGAATATCTTTTCAGTTATTACAATGACAGACTTATCTTAGTGTAATTGTCTTTTAAACGGAATGCTTGAAAAAGAACAGTTTTAAGAGCAAAGCTGTCAGAGAATGACAACATTTTATTTCAAAGTTCTAGCGTACGATATTGTGTCTTATATTGATAAATTTTAAAGTACTTTTTACTTCAAGATTTCATTTCAAATGAAAAGTTGTTGTTAAATAATTTATACACTGTTAACATAAAATACGATTACTATTCCTGAATTATGTTCAATTTATGTTTTCCATTTGCAAGATAAATTTTTTATTTTCTGTTTCAAATAATTCTTGCCCTGCTCTGATCTTACAATTAGTTAGTACCGTATAGCCAATATAATCGTAATTACTAATTTCTTTACAATGGTGACGTCTTTAACAGTAATTATTAAGTATCTACCTTATATATATATATATATATATATATATAACTACAGTACAGTGCATAATAGTGTTACAAAACCGTGATTGATTTTCAACTACGCCACGCCCTGTTGTTTTTAAGAAGTTTAAATTCAAACTTTGACACACACCTAATATTCCAGTAATATAAACGGCATTACCAATTAATAATTATAGTTACATTGGTTACATGTCTCATTCTTAATTGGTGGTTACAACGCAACAAAGCAAGCTGGTTGATACGCTCAATGACACAGTGAAAACTGTCATACCTACAGTAGAGGCACGAAGTATTTGCTGTACAAGGTCAACTCTCCTGTCACAAATGATAGTGGACACAATTACTACATTTATAATATTTCATATGCTTGATAATGTGGTAAGTCATCCAATTGATTTCGAAAAACGAAATGACCATTTTTAATTTAAATAATCAAATGATATAGCAGGGATACTCTTCAGTGACCCTGATTGGCCAATAGTACATGTCTCTACTATAGCACGACACACTATAATATGCTACTTCCAACAGAAATATTTGATTTTTTCACAACGGCTGATGTGTACGCAAAACTGTACTGGAAAATGCAATAAAAAATAATAATATAAAGTGTTCTATTTAAAATAGTGAAGTTCTTTTCCATATCATGGAAATATTCTTTAGATAATATTAAAAAAGGTAAACTGTCCACTGGTTAGCATCAGCTATCCGCAATCTCTGAACGTAATCAGTTAAATAAATGAGCCACTGTAGTAGCGTTTCGTCCTAAACGATCGTTTAGCGAGAAGCGACTATAATTACGCATAGTAGCCGAAGGGGTAAGGACAATAATATTTAATTACTTCATCGTAGAATTATTGTTTCATGTTATTATTGTAATGGTAATGCTGCACAGAGTATGATAAGTATTATTACTAGTACTTACTTTATTAAATTCAATTAAAATTGTCATTAATCCTCACAACTGTCAATGTATTGATAATTGTGTAAAATCGCAAGTATTACAAAAAATTAGCCAGCGAGTGTCAAGAATAATGAAATATCATTCGTGAATATGAAAAAAGAAATTTGTTGACACAGACAAATGAAGAAACGTGTTATTTAAACACGAATGCATTGACGTATAACACATTTTAATGTAACAGATAAAAGTATACAAATTTTTGTACTTTAATAAATTCCTAATGTAATTTTATTTTTCATTCATATTATAAGAGACGAATCCAATTTCTCTACCTTTCGTTCGTTTGTCCTATTTTTTTCCAAACCTCGACGTTTGGAATGTAACAGTTATCAATATTCATTAAAACAAACAGAGAAATATTAATAAATTTCGAGAAATGCAGATGTAAAGTTTCTGTACTCAAAGGGATGTAGTATTAAATACTTCTTAAAATGATTGAAAGAAATATTTTCATTCCATAATTTTCCCACGTTTAACTTTCTTACTAATGTTTATTGTTATTTTATAATCTCCCTACATAAACTTACGTTCGAAAATACTTCCCTAATGATTTTTAAGGAATTATCTGTTTGCTGTCAAAACTAGTCTTATGAGTAAACTGCGGATGTTTATGCAAATTTACATTTTAAGACTTAAATATTATTTATTTTAAAGTCGTTACCGAAGTGAAATTATAATAAAACGATATTTTCCACTTTAGATGTTACAAGATCTATTTTTCATTGTACTTACTATGTAGAATATTCATCTTTCACGTATTTAAATATGTTAAATTGCGTAAAGATCCACAGTCTACTTATGAATTTGGAAAATTTTTAGACTGATCACTGAATTAAAAGCAAATAGCAGTCATTTAATACACGAATACGCGAATTAAATATGAATCCACAGAATCTAACATATTTTAACCCAACGGAGCAAACTATATAAATTTATGTACATTGATCGACTTTAAAGTACATACATTTTAAATTTATCATTTAACATAGTTTTATTATCTTTTGGACTGAGAGAGAGTGATCCGAATTTTATGTCTGTTCCATGTTAATCAATTTGATTAAACGGGTGATTTAACCAAACACCGGAATCTTTTACTCAAAGCCCGACAATGGGAACGCAACGGTAATACAGGCCGTTCTTGCTTTAATTAACAACGCCCGCCTTTGCTCTAATTGGTTTGCATTATCGTGTTTACGGGGTGCAATGTAACTAACTGCACGCGAAATAGAAACACCGTGCAATCTTCCGGCGAATTTTCCGATCCTCCGATTCAAAGCGAAGTGACCGAAGACGAGATAGAAAGCTCAACGAAAATGTATCTCGCGCCCTGGAAACGTCAATACAATTCAACAGATGTGGAAACTATTTCCCTTGGCTGCACGTCTGTACTTTACCGGTTGATCAATCACCCTTGAGGAATCCCGTCAACAGCAATTTCATACTTATTGAACAGCTTATTTCCAGAACGCTTGATGTCTAACAAATATGAATCGAAGAAAATTGATGAATGCTGACACACATTAGGTTGATGCGTATAAAATGTCGTTTTTGAGAATTTTCAATTTCACAGCGTTCGAACGTAAGGTAAACGATACCTTATAGTAAAATGATATACTTCGAATCATCCCTTGCTCCGTAAACAGGAGTCAATTTTGTCATAGTTCCAAAGGTGTACGTGTTTTACATTATGTATTTGCAATAATACGTTTAAGTAAATTACTTTTTAAATCTATTATTATAATCTATATTTAGTAAGTACAGAAGTGTTGTATATGACGTGCTCCGGTAAGAAGAGGTTAACGTGCAAAACGGGTTTATGAGATATATGTATTTAACACGTTGTATCCACAGTCACAAGAGCCATTTCTAATCAGACACAATATAAAATTCCGTTTTCCACATAAATAGCAAAGGAAAAAAAGTATTTAAATATTCAGTATTGTATATCCATAGCTGTATTAGTGTTGCAATGTTAAGATGGCTCAGAATACAATAAAAATCAATAGTTACTTAATTAAATAAAATTTGAGGCAAATAAAATATCAGAGTTAACTGCTCCTTGAATAAAGCATACACAATTGTATCGACGTTGTTTGAATTGAATAAATCCATTAAAATTTACAATGTACGAATTAAACATTTTATTGAACAAAAACGACATTTCATATGCATCAGCATATGAAAATGTGTAGTAGCAAAATCAGTGCAAACATTCTAGAAACATCTTGCTCAACTGTACGAATCATTGGAGCATTGAACGAGGTCAACTTACATACGGCTCGAACAGAGCTTGAATAGGTAATCATTTTAACCCGTTGAGTGCTACCGACGCATATATGCGTTTGGTAAACATTATCAGAATGGACTATAATCACATATGTATGTTTATTGTAAAGACACATTTACATGCTTGATGTGTAACGTTAAACATGATTGCAGCCCGTATTTGGACAAAAGCTCGAAGATATGTCCAGTTACTTGTCCAGCAGATTCAACAGACAGAAGTTCATTGAAAGAGGTGTTGATCAAATCGCAGAAAGTTAACACTAAACCTACCACAAATTTATATATACAGTAGAACCTCGATTATACAAACACTGATCATCCGGAAACTAGTCATCCTATGCCGGTTACAGGTTAGAAATATCATTAATAACACTGTGTACTTGATTTTGCACAATTCTCTATTCTATATTTTAAAATAAAGTTGTCATTTTTATGCAAAATATGGTTGCAACGTGAGTCATACTATTAATAATTGTATTTCGGATAACTGAGGTCCTACTGTACCAATATCTACCGAACCGGTCAAATGACCGGTATTCAACTAAAAGTTATATTTTTAAAATAAATTTTTTCCAATTTAATTATAAACAAGAACAGAAAATGAAAAGTAAATAATAGTCGTACAGCTTACAATTAGTCGTAGTCACCTGGCCAGCCGTGGTAGCTTTAGTATTAACCCTTTACACTGCTAAGGCCAGCTGTAATATCCAGACATTTAGAGGCGTTCTACTCCTACGGCCAGTGTTACTGTCCATATTTCATCGTTTATAGATAAAAGTGTTTATATGCGTTCGTTCATCAATGTCATTGACTGTTTATACTTTTCTATATTTATTCTACTCTTATCCCTATTCGTAGCATATAAACTTTAAATTTGAAAAATTAAAAATTTAAAGTTCGAAAAAAAGTCGTATAATCTAACAAATTGCCAAGATTTTTTCGTGGTCATTTTGTGTAACTCAGAAATCTAAGAAAAAACTCCTCGGAGTTAACTACCAACGTATAGCCTAATTGCTTGGAGTGCAAAGGATTAAAATTCATGCGTGGGTCACTGCTGACCGATTTGGCATGAGACGTGTTAATTACCGTTGTTGGAGCGGAATATTCAAGGAGGCTGATAAGGCGCCGCAAGGGCTGGCATTTTCGTGTAAATGTCGGCCAAAAGAAAGAGCTGCTGGCGGTGCAGTCGTTATGACATCCCGTGCACGAAAGTGTATGGAAGTTTTAAGGGCCATTGTGGCGGCCAGGGACCATCGTTTCGGAAGTTGTAACGCGCTTACGCCGAACAACTTTCCCGGTACCCGCTGCAAATCCTTTTTGCGGTAAGCCGGACGCGGCGAAATTCTGAGTTCGAGCAGATAACACGTACCACGCCTAGCTACGTGTAAACGACTGACTCGAAACACTTTTCAAGCGTTTAATCGTGTCCACGAGAACACCTGAATGATACGAGCTACTTTTTCGGGATGTTACCGCGGCCCATGTGTTGATGAAGAACAACGCAGGGATTACAAACGTACTCTAACCCGAGCGAAGAGTCCAGTAAAGGTAACCGTTGTAACTAAAGTCGGGGCGGATAGAGTTAATATGCGAGTGGTGGGAAGCTGGTCTACCCCCGGCTCAATCTAATTAATCTAAATAAGTAATCTAAATTGTAATGTAAAAACTGCGTGCAAAGGAAAATCTCGAAATCTCACCAAAATGCTAAGGAAAGGAAATAGACGCCATTAACATGTTAACTACCACACCGTGAAAACTGAAACCAACACGACTTTCTAGACTTCAACACAACATGAACGTAATCTGAAATTATGTTCGTTTGAATCAATAGTGCTCATAAGTATTCATATTTCTTGCTGATTCTATGAAATCTTCTTAAATATTTTATTACTAGCATTTCTGTTCACGTAAATAATAGCTGAATTTAAGTGTCATCCATGATTGGGTGACATGACAGCCAAAGTGTTAAATATGGAATCAACCTAATTTCTTCTTGTATCGATCATCTTTTATTTAAGCGAAGACATGCCACTCCTCCTATCAATCAGTGTGTTATCGTTTGGTTTTATTAATGCATGGAAGGGGAAGAAGGTGTGTAAATTCGCATATCAACTCTGGCTGTCTCGACTTTAGTAACCAATATCGTCGGTTACAGAGAGCAGTTTAGAATGAGTCTTAGTTATAATCAACTGAAATAATTGTATAATTCTTCTGCTTGTTTACATTAAAACGAAATGTAGCATTGCAATTTGTTTTCATTTCTGTATAAATGATCTATGACTGCAGAAGGAACGGTGATAACAGTGTTAGATCCCGCAAGGTAGGGGAAGTTGCTCCGTCTTGATCCTCCGTTTTTCGTCTAAAGAAAAGAGTGCTTTACTCCCATTGATCAGTTACTCTATTTCGGGGATAATTAGATCTTATTCGTTAAAGGTATGGAGAGGGTTCTTGACAAGGTAATGGTGTGCAGGCTCGTGTTAACCGTCGAGATGGTGCCCTGAAGTGGCAGATTTACAACCGCTAGACTGTAGTACCCAGACTCGAGTTAGAATGTGCTTCCTGCCAATCTGCCCCTTTCGAGTGAACACGTGCATTGCTAGAACCAAGCTATTGAGCACCTTCCTTTATAAAATACAGAGCACTTAACAATACTTCCAACAGCGTTATTGCGTTGGAAGCACCTGCTCTCATTCGATCGCCAAAGTTGAACTACGCTGGATACGGGCAGCGCTAACGTAGCTGACCGTCTTTAGTGCTTTTATGTTGGTGCTAATACATGGTGGATCGGAACTCAACTAACACTGTAGCCACCTACCTAAATGACCATCGCGTCGATGCTGGGTTATATAAAAAGAAGATGAAGCTGGTAATTGAGATTTCTTGTAAAAACTAGTTACAACCACTACTATTCCCTTCATGGAATAGTATTAGCTGTGCAAGGAGTCTGGTTTTTCCAAAGCTGATGCTCGGAATGTTTTGATAATTCAAAATCAGGCTACTTTCTTGAGATTCGCTAGCCAGGAGGGAGATAATCATGATTTGTGAAAAAATAAAGGAACAACGATATTTGCAGTGCGGTCACGCGTCTGAATAACGAGTATTCTCTTGGCGAAATTCGAATCGAATACAATAAAGGTCTTATTATTTAGAAAAATTTATCTCCACCAGTTCTTGGAATCATTTCCAGCCAGCGATCGTCTAAGCCAGTGATGACCACCGAAGCAGCGGCCTCCCCCATTCTAGGTCCATTCTCCTTGTTGCAGTCCCCTCCAGTTCGCTCCTCGTTCCCCCTCTGTCCATCGTCGTCCCAGATCACAGCCTAAATTAGGAGAATGGACCTAGAGTGGGGGAACGACGGAGCTTCCGTGGCTATCACTGATCTGGGCCATCTGCATCTCGCAGAAAACGTCTTGTGACGATGGCTCATAGAAGACTTAAATTTTTTTATTCATTCTTAATCGTAATTAGGCGTTTTTAACAGATTGGCAATGTTTTTCTGTAGAAAATGAGACCAAATACGACCTTATTCCGATTAGTTTAAGGTGATCATAGAATAGCCTTTTTTGTTGAACGATGCTTCTGACATTTTGAATACAGTAGACCCTCGATTATCCAAACACAGATCATCCGGAGATTAGTCACTCTACATCAGTTACTAGCTGAAAATATCATTATTGACACTATGTATTTAATTTTGCACTACTCTGTATTTTATATTTTAAAATAAACGTCATGTTTATGCGAAATTTTGACTTAATATAAGTTCTACTGTTGCGACTTGTAGTTCGGATAATCGAGGTCCTACTGTACCTTCATTACACGTTTCATTGCTTATTGGATAAAAATTAGTCTTAACCTTTACAGGTCAAACTAAAAATTTCGTTTCTATACAAAAATTTCATCGCTCTGAACAGAATCTAAATTAAGAAAATTAGACCTTTCACTTCATGACCAAAATGAACTTTTCGACAAATTTCTTGTACAAAGCTCTGTCGAACATGATGTGAGATTACGCCTGTGAAAGTGATGTTAATTACAGTAGGATCTCGATTATCCGAACTATAATTAGTAACACCATGACACCTGTTCTAACTATGTTTAGCATGAAAATGATAATTTTAGTTTGGAATATAAAATACTTACAGATATGAAATTAGATACACAGTGACACTAACGATAACTATAGTTTATAACTATAAGACGACCAATTTTCGAATGACCAGAGTTCGAATAATCGAGGTTCTACTGTACTTTTTTACATCCTGTACAAATAACAGTTGAACTTCCTACTGAAACTTCTCGTACAAAGATATTCTCTTGCTGTTTTTCATATAATTTCATAATTTTTTTATATGTGTAAATATTGATTTTATGGAGAAGTAAAAAGATACTCACTTTGATAGTTTTTCGACATCTTCAGAAGCGGCAATAGTTTCTCGGCGAGTAAAGAGCGGACATTACTTTTACGACAACTTAAGCCGTCCAATTATTGCAGACCGCTGGACTCGACCTTTTCGAAAAGAGTCGGCGCTTACTATAGATGGTTGTATAGCTCTGGTGCTATATTTCGGTATTTCAGGCATCTGTCCACAGCAGCGTGTTGTATTTGCGCGATATAGTTTTGTTTTTTCTTGTGGGTCCGACTTAAACTTTACGGCACTGCCATAAGCCGGGTAGCGGGTTAACCGACTTAGCCATCATGTTACAATCTCTGGAACATGGTCCCAATCTATTTTATTACGTTCGATTAAATCAGACGAACCGTATTTCGTTTTATTTCGGTTTCGAAATTAACTCTTCATAATTTATCGTAAATATAACGTTTCATAACAACAATCTGATACAATAATAAATATCCTATAACGAAAAGTACAGATAACATTGGATCTTATAATAATGCATATATAACGGAGTTCCAATACATTGGCAGTATGTTCTACCAGTTGAAATAAGGAAAAGCGTTATATGTGTAAGAATACAGGATGTCCCATTTTAAGGAGTCCACGCGATTATATCCTGAACTATTCATTATTTCGAAAAATGTTTCAAAGAGAAGTTACTCTGTTCCGAGGGGAATATATGAATAATGATATGAAAGATTTTTTTTGAGGTCATTCTTTTGAATGGACCCACATGTTTTCGTTCAGCTAGGCATGCAGCCCATTCTGAGACGAATTCAATGATCTATGACATGTTGGTCTTTCAAGACCATTCAAGGTCATTTTCATCCTTTAAATGCTCACTTACCTAAATGGTTACAAGACTTTCATTTGTTTCGATTGATTAAAATGGGATATCCTGTATATACGTAAATGCTGTATTAGTAAGTTATGGTAAAAGTATGAAATACAAATTAGTATAATACAACGTATAGAGAGTTGTATAATATTTACTTAATCTACTTATAAAGCTATGATTAATTATTGAAATTGGTGTAGATAATCAACGTATTTCAGCTTTTGCTAATCACGTACACTTACTGTTCCGTTTCAACGTGTAGACTGAACAATTAAATTTACTGTCGGACGAATGTCGTGTTAATTCTGTTTCATTTGAATTAATTGGATTTCGTCATTAATTATTTAATTAGATTTTTAGCTCTGTCATGTATTTAACATAGGTCTATAAACAGACTGAATGAACATCATTAAACTGTTTTTACCGTTTCAGGCAAGAATACTTACTGTATATTGCTTATTTTTGTTGTAACGTTTTAACAACGTAGTTGCAAACATATGTTCTATATGATAGTTTTGCGTGTTTCTATTCGTATTTTTCTTTCATTCTCTTTATGTTCTACACTTTTTCTTCGGCTACTAGAATAGAACATACCCAGTATAACTTTACTATTTCTAATTTCGTCAAACAATTATTAATGTCCACAGGAATTTTGAGTAACATTAACGTTACAATGGTAGTAAAACATTAGAAGCGTATAATCGAATAGATGGATGTTTGTATCGGCAATGATACAGAAAACTATTAGTTGTTATAATCATCTGTGCAGCATTGACCCCTTGAGCCCTGAAAATTTGGGGAAAAAGAGTGCACCATGTGCTGAAATTTTCCTCGCTGGAACACGTGTTACACTGAATATGTCATTACAATAATACGTATGATGTCGATTGTTCAGTTGTTTTAGGGATCTAAAACTGCAAAATATGTAACAAAACACATGCAATTTAATCAAATAAACTGAAATGATAATTCATCCGAATACATAAATTTACAACGTACAATAAATATCTGTGCCTAGACCAGTACGGTGACTGGTAGCACACGGTGAACGGTGTTTTAGAATGCGAGTATACGTTCATCATCGTCAAAGAGTTAACGTCATAATAATAATATAAAATAATACTTGTACGATGGAACAATTAAATATTATTATCCTTAATGATTTTAATTGAAAATAGCATATTGCAATGTGTACTGTGTGTGATGGGCGTATTAACACTGATTGTGAAGTTATGACCACTCAGTATAAGCATGTATAATTACGTGGTATTCTACGTTTACAATAATTTCAGTATAGGTTGAAACATTATTGCTTTTTCAAATGATACTAGAACGTATCTTTATCTACAGAGTTTTATAAAAAATATGTCTCATTAAAATATATCTCATTAATTGATTTTCAGCATGATTCAGAATTAGATCACTATTGTTAGGTATCTTCGTATCGAATGAACTTTCTAAATTACATATGTATACACATATTTTCATTTTGGTGGGGTTTCAACAAAATTAACATAAAATTTCTTTCAATTCAAATTTCATACATTTGTTCTTTCTCAAACTTAACATAGTAAAAATGTGTAGGTGTGCGTTTAATAGCATTCTAAGCAGCTTAAAATTAGACTTATAAGAAATTTGTATTGTATGATTTTGCTTAGTACACAATACAATGGGCGGAAGTGTTTCCAAATCTTAGGTATCAGTCGCAACCTTAAAAATAGTGTACAAGTGATAATAATAATGTGCCATTCACAAAATCTAATAGGAAAAGTTGTTTAACTCAGACTGCGAGCTACTTGAAAACAAGGCGAACGCTGTGTGCGGTCGAGCTGTAGTACTATGTATAGAGCGAATAACTCGAACGCCTATGAGCGTCGGCAGAACACGATAAGCGACTTCTCAAGCGCTTGTAGGCGCCGTCAGCAGTCAAAGGGTTAAAAAGAGCTTATTGAATTATTTCTTAAAACATTTAGCATATGCTGTAAATTTATTAGTTTTACATATTAATTAGGTTCCAGATTTTCATATACAATTTTTAATCGTACTTTCGATTAATAGTGCAAATGTCACTATAAAAAGTGCGTTTATACATTGTTGCTTTGATCGTTTAATTTTTTAGAATTTTTGTAATTGAAGGGTAAGCCTACTGTCTTCTTTGCATTTATTCACAGTCTAAGCTTTTATTTCTTTTCGTTATGATTGTAGAGCTATAAATTTTCTTGATGAAATTGAACAAAGTATGCATAGTTATGTGCACATTTACTTCACAGTTTATGTTAATAGCTTTCTATTGTCCCATGTGCTACAAGCAATTATAATTTCGTACAAGCAAAAATTTAATCTTAGAGGACTTGAAAATTACTATGAAATGTTGAATTAAAGAATTTCGTGAAATGTTCACACAAACAAATCATTTCAAAAAATTGTATCGAATAAGTATTTGAACAAATTAAAGTAAGTATGAAAGTTAAAAGAGATATATTGCAAATAATACGAATTAGGAAATAAGATGCATTTTTGAAAGATTATAAAATAATAATTCGTTGTTTCTTTCCGTACTTTTACTTTAAGAAACACAACTTTGGAATATATCGTGTTTCCTGCATTTTTATTACACAAGAATACACGTACACGCATATAAGTATCTAAGGGGTATTAATATAAATTTTACTCTTGTAAATCATTTCGGAACGAAAAGCGAAACAAGCAGGATTAACGTTCAAAGAAAACGAGAACGTGACGGTTGTTTTTTCTTTCGCGCGGACTGTTTTTCTTCCTTTGGCGTTCCTTTTTAAACCTCTCTACAAAAATTAACCTCCCGGCTTGTGTTACATTAATGTTTAGATCATTACCTCGTTACACGATGTAATTCTGCAACAAATACCAGAAATCTCAGCTACTCAAGAAACTGTTTTCCAACGAATTCGTAGCATGAAATGCAAAAAACTGGAAAAAGAAACTCAATTTTGTCCAATTAATCTGACTTTATCCTCATATTTCACTCTAAAAATTGCATAAAATAAATTCTGCAGTTTAAATAACAAAATGTATCTGCTCCTACTCACGACAAGCTGTACATATACATATCAAAATTCAACAACAACAATTTATTTAGTTTCTTGGGCAGCTATCATTAGTGGTATTTAAGTTGTCTACTCCCTGCCCCCTGAAACGTGCACGGTTCTTTCCCTTTTTTGGTGTGTTGTACTAATTGTTACACTCAGACGTCAGTCCATGTGTTTAGTCAAATACGTTAAATGACTTAATTGTTCCTCTGTCCCAGTGCCATACTTTAGAGAGAATTACTCGTAGCGCCGAACTCGTAGGTACATTGCTGTGTTAATTGCCTGCTGAAAGGTCCCATAGTTCACCCATAGTCTGCTGTTTTCCCTTGGGGTGTTTAGCAAGGGATATTCCATCAGTTTATCGGGAAGCTCGTGCAAAGAGTAAGTTCAATTTCACGGGCTGATACGCACTACTTCTGCTATATAGTACAACATGATCGAATGTTGCTCCCGTGTTTTTACTCTAAAAATAATATTTTCGTTCGAACAGTGTTCCAATAATGTTTCTACGTTTTTCGAACAGTGTTCCAATCATGTTTCTACGTTTTTCGAACAGTGTTCCAATAATGTTTCTACGTTTTTCGAACAGTGTTCCAATAATGTTTCTACGTTTTCCGAATAGAACTCGAAATGGGAGCGTCAAATTTCATGGGAAGTACGTGTTTTGTACATACTTTTTTACGTAAACTGTAAATTGAAACAGACCGAATTCGAATGGTCAGAATTTTTGTAAAAATATTGAGTAAGTTTTTGTATACAGTTTTTTAATTCACCTGCGTGACTCCAATCTGAACGACCTTCGTCGTATTCTATTAATATAGAACGCATAACATATAAAAATCATTTATTTGCAGCTTCATGGTTAATCCTGTATAGTCTTCAGAAGTATATAATTTCATCAATTTTAAACAGGGTGTTTCTAATCAGAAAAACCTACTGCAAAACAGAATTTTTACAACATAAATCTGAACTGAACGAAGTTAACTATTTAACTATTCCGTTGCGAAGAAGTACAGCTGAAATTTACTCCTGAACGTATTACTATGATAATTGGAAAGGAATAATTATATCTCAATTAATACAATATGCAAAACATTAGCTGACGTTTAACATTTTTCTGCTATAAAACGTGTAATACTTATAGCAAAAATTTGTCAGATATATTACAAAAATGTTTGACAACATCAGATGTCAAATTATGTTTCAAGGTCACGACCAAATATTATTCAAATATTAGTCGTTAAATAATTAGACAACTTTCCGAATAAATTATAAATTATAATTAAGATTTAGTGAGTGAATATATATATTTGAGAATACTCGATAATTTAAGAATACTCTATGTATATAGATATACATATATATACGTATATATGTATACTATCTATATACATAGAGTATTCTTAAATTGATCGCCTCAACTTTGGGTAAGCAATTTATACAAAAAACTGGTAGAAAAAAGTATAGTTAAAGGCGTATAGAAAAGTCAATAGTTCCTGAAGTACATAGAAAAGTTTTAGTCAAAACCTGTTACGATGAAATCAAACTTTTCATTATGAATCGAAAACTACTAATTGCTCGACCCATGCTTATTAACACCCATCTGTTTATTTTATTGAGCAACATATCATCAATTTTATAGCACCCGATACTATAAAAGATAACTACGACGATACCAAAAAATACTGATAACATACAAATACCTTGAATAGCAAATAATTCATTATATGAACGATTGTATAGTGATAAATACTTATTTGTGTAGTTGTTCGAATAAAAGCTTACACTTTGTCGAATAACATCAACTTGCACCCTTCATGCCAATCATATTCTTCGCAGCCAGTCTTAAGTGATGTCACAAAATTTAGACGTATTCTACAGCTTAAAACACAGAAAAAATCTAACGAGCATAGGTCGTCAAATAATTTGTTTTTGAGAGACGGTCACTTTTGTCGGAAGCTTCGTAAGAAATGTCTTCGATAACGAGAAGTATGATGAATGTTGTTGAGCGCGGCACACTTGCATTTAACTTTTAAAAATAATAAATTGAAAAGATTCAGCAGATTTTACTGCTATTAAATGTAACAATTAGTAGCATATCCCACAAAAGTTAAAAAAAAGTGATTCGATGCTTTTTAGAATACAAATAGAACATACAACACGAAATATCTAACACATTCCATGATTATTTGACCACTTTTTTAACTTTGATTATGTCCCTCATATGCAATTATTTTATTATAAACGTCTACTGCTTTAGTGTGAAACACTATCAGTATTTTCTTACCTTTCAATAATTATAAAAATCTGTGGAAACAAAAATTTGTTAAGGTACCGATCCATGTCGATAATATTTATTATACTTATGAACACGAAAACATTTCTTGAAAAGTTGTACGCTTCAAATACAAATGACCGAGTCTAAAAAAACAAATAGGTATAAGATACTTTTTCTGTTACTTTTGAAATATAGAACACGCCCGCAAATTTTATGTCAAGACTTGGAGTTCATTATGTATACAGGGTGAGTCAATAAAAACCAGCACCTAAAATAACCACTGACTCGTTTCTATGATCTAATGGAAACACATTTCTTTTTATAAATCTTATATTTTCAAATATTTCGAGGCGACCTTGTATCTTTCCAGTAATTCCATATATTGATCTACCTGTTATCAGTAAACCAAATGTACAGTTTCATTTAAAAAATTTAAGTCCACCCTGAAATATTTGAGAATACAAGATTTATACACAAAATTTGTTTCCATTGTATGGGCCCCATCGAACACAATAAATTATATTATACACATTTTTGTCTAATACCCAGGAATCAAACGCTAGTTCAGGTGCTAGTTTCTAGTGTTTCACTCTCTCCAGGAAGACTCGTAAAACCTTCCGCCATTTCCGAGTTGTCGAATGGGAAAATCGATAGAAAACAATAGAGATCGCCAATCGATCTCTGCGACACTCATTGTCAATAGTGGTCCACTCCTTTCTGATCAAACAAATGACGAACATAAACAGCGGAAAAAGAAGCAAAGAAGAGGAACACGTTCTAAATATAAAGTCTGTTTCGTAGTATCGCACTGCAAATCCATCGAAGAAACCTTAATTAAATTCTAGAAGATGCAGGGATACATCTGCTAGACACGAGACGCATTTCGGCCACGAATTAGTTGATACGTCATTCAGCCCGAAGAACGTAGGTTTCTTTATTTTCGCTGGAAGTCATTTTCTTTCTCCAGTGCGACTACTAGTGGTCTACTTCTTCTTTTTTACACAATGTCCCTGCAGTCGTTCTCCACTCGATCCCCCCTGACCCCTCGGCGCTTCTTTTTCCTCTATTTTACACGTGTCGTATCAACCAGGAAATATAATCCTAAGCTGAATAGGATACGCCTAACCTGATGGTTGATATTCTGTAACGCTATGGATAACAGGATTAACCCTCCACCTGGCGGGTTACAGCAGCGGTGAATGCTTTGATTTCACTGAGCTTCGCTGGTATCAATTGTGCCCCCTAATATTCTACAACTTACGTCAGAAACATCTTTTCGTATCTTCCATATTCTTCGAAATATTTCATCGTTCTTATTGTTAGATAATCCGGACATACTGTATACAGGATGCCAAAAAAGTGTGCAGGACTTTAAGGGTAGATAATAGAACTCGCAAAATGGAGAAAAAAGGTTCGAATAAACATGGGTCAAACAATTAATGTTGTCAAAGTTATAAACAATTCTTCTTGGTTAACCAAAATGGAGAACTGTTTATAATTCAGGGAGTACTAATTTTCCGACCCATGTTTATTATGTAATATGTGGCATGCTTCTACATGCACAGCAACATCATTTATAAATAAAAATAAAATAATAAATAATAATGACAAACAATTAATGACTATATACTTACAACATTCGTTTGTTCTTACAATCATAATGTCATTTAATAGATCAGCATTTAATCATTTAATATAAATTTCAAACCAGAAAATAACCTTTCCACGGTTACTTTATTAGCTAGCACAGCGTTCAGAATTCTCGCATTTTGTACAATTCAGGTTATGTTTTTCATTTTGCCTGTATTATAAAACGTTCACATTACTATTAACGCATGGAATATGACAAAATACATTTAGTGGTTTCCAGATTTTAAAACTGAACTGACTGAATTTTGTGCTTTTTCATCTTTCTATAACAAGAAATGATCAACACCTTCAAGACATACTTGTAAAACGCTACTGCTCATTTGTGAATTGTTGGACATTTCCGTGGAGAATTTCCGAATGTACCCATAATTCCACAAAATGTTTCACACCTATTTCTTTCTGAACAGTAGATACAAAATTCGTGTACTTCGAATGGAGAAAAACTGTTGCTAATAAGGAACTGTTATTCAAAGGTATCTCTTCATGAGAATTTATTTCGTTTGTTAATATGCGTGAAAAACTATTTTGAGGTTTATTTGTTGCTAATTTACATTGCGTCCAAATTGAGTAAAAGTCCCCTATTATCCAGCCTGTCTAACAATCAGTGTATCGATGATTTCTTGAACAATGGTTCATTCACTATTCATGAAATTGTAATCATCAATTTCACGGAAAAATTCTGTTAACTCTAACAGTCTCTCAAGCATATTGAAAGTTGAATTCCATCTTACAACAAAATCCAAAATGTTTTTTTCTTTCTAATTTTATGGATTTCTTTGTACGTAAAACCTAACTAGGACTCTGTTTGCCATCAGTAACCGCGTTTGCGTTCTTCTGTTCGACTATACACTCAAGGGTTTTGGATTACAAATCACCCGAATGTATGGAACCCATATTTTCAACTTTATAATATAATATAATGTGAGGGCCAAGAAAACCTAGAAATAGCCAGTCGTAGGTATTATAGTGTCATCATTGCGAAAGTTGTTTAAATAAATGAAAACGCAATGAGTTAAGAAAGACCCGACGACCGCACTAGGGTTAACCTGTTTTCTATAACGGACTGTAACTCATCGAGAATATGGGTTACTAGGTACCACGACCGTAACCAGGGTTAACTGGGTTTTTAACCGGGTTAGGGAGCGGCTAGAAACCCTGGTAGCAACCACCAGGGAAACCGCGATGCGGCTACGCCCCTGAAAATTGCTCCCGACTGACTAGCAACGACATTCCGCAGGCTATCCTGAACTTTCTTTCCCAGGCAATTAGCGACGCGCGTGCCACCACCGACCTGAAATTAGTTTCTAATGAGCGATCGGAGGAGGAACTTTGGTTTTTTCAGTCTTCGATCCATTTCGTTCATTACTCCGGCTGGATTATCCTCAGAGTTGTTAATGAGCATCGAATTCGTAGGCAATTAGCAACCGCCGCTGATTTATCGGAACGTCCTTTCCGCGGGAACGAATTAGTCTCCCGTCGGGAGACAGGTCTGCTCGCTGTTGGATCCTTTGGTCCAACCGTTGCCGCTGTTCACCAACAACGTTCGAGGAACTAATTGAAATTTTAGGGGAAATATGAGTGGCTTGCCTCTGTGATCCTTTCGTGGCCACGGTGCTCAAAATTTGATAACACACGCGTGCTCCATTTTCTCACGCATTTTGAATTGTTTATACCTGTTTATGCGCGATTATAAGATTGTGTGTGTACGATTAAATATAAAATATAGAGTAACACCCCCGTATTCGTGGATTCGGTATCCAAGGTTTCAATTACCCGCGGTTGTCTGCGGTCCGGAAAAAGTACATAGGAATTTCTAAAAATTCGATATGCATTCATAATTTAAACTAAGGCATACTTTATATGTATACTGTACAATTTGTAATGCATAATTTACACTTAAACAAGTGTAGTAAGTTCTGAGTAATGTGTTGTAATCTCGTGTTGTCACGCTCGGGACATTCACATATTTTTTATTGTTACAAGTGTTATATTTAATTGTTAGTTATTATTATTAATGTCTTATTGTGCCTTATTCGTATATTGAACTTTATTATAGGTACGCACAGCGTGTACAATCTATGTGAATATAGTGTTCACTATTATCCGCGGTGGGGTCCTACTGTAATATTATTTATTGATGAATCGTTCAAATTTTTACAACATTGAGTAAGGATAAGCCAAGAACGTTCTGTCGTTGTGCGAAGGCAGACAAAGACTGCCTTCTTCGTCTAAGATAATGGTTTTTGATGGTTGCATTCCGTAAAGACACTTGAAGGTCTGCCGTAAATGTACGACGGATACGGCGCCAGAGTCTTCGGATCCATCGCTGTAAAAAATCATTAACTTGTGACATGTCTGTTGAGGGCCTACGAACGGCACCCTCAATGGTGATGACAGGCAACGCTTTTCAGATAACCTGAGCGTCGCAAATTCTTACACGTGTAATGGATATCACAGCAGATACACAATAGTGTGGCATTAGCTGACCGGGACTTTGCCTTGTTAGCTAACTTTGCTATCCCCCTCAGTTCTTGAACTGGCTTTATGGAGTGAGCCTCCAGCGTTATGTATCTATAATAAAAAAAACGTAACCGAAACTACGGGAATAAATGCGAAGAATGATTAGAAGTTTATCAAATGGGATATTTAAACTTATTAAAAATAAAGAACACCTTACGTATTATTAGTACATTTCAATATAAAAACACTTTTGTATATTTTTCGCCATGAATTAATTTTCTTGTATAGATTCTATAGTTATGGTACAACGTAAATACAGTATTCTTTTATTCTTCTATTTCTTTTTTAAATAACTTCGTATCATTTTACTTTGAACTATAGTTTCGATACGTGCTCTTTCGAGTGACGTATTTATTTCAATCCACCTGAAAATGCACCATTTTATACATGAAAATGTCAGAATGACAACAACGATGAAGAAGACGTCTTGTCGCATAGTCTACAAAAAAAATATTTTAATGATCTACAGCAACACTCATTTTCTCAAAAAGAAAGCTTCAATAAAAAAAAGTCTATTGTATCAGTTTGACTTACTTTGAGGTGTAGTTTCAACAGCTCCTCGATTGTATAACAAAGAACCATCCTATAAAGTATATAAAACTACAATGACTTTATCTACCATAACAGTGCAAAACCGTGTATCAGAAGAATTCTGTGTAGACTTTAACACGTTAAAACTCCCATATCTGGTCAGACACAATATAATATCGTATTTCAAATGAAAACTTGAAAGAAATAATTATATAGTTACAGTGGCACCTCGATTATCCGAACTGCAATTAGTAACGTCATGCCTCGTATTGTAACTATATTTCGCATAAGAATGATAATTTTATTTTAGAATGTAAAACACATAATATCCTAAATTAAACACACAGCGTCACTAATGATAATTTTAACTTATAACTAACATAACGCGACCAATTTTTAGATGATCCACGTTCGGATAATCGAGGCTCTAATGTATTCAATTTCACAGTCTCGGCCTTCTGTTCTTGTCGCAATATTAATTCTATACAAAAGCGTGTTAAAGTTAATAATTATTTTATTAAATAAATGTCGACATTAATTAATTCGATGTACCTATAGACATTTTCCGTGCATATTACGGCTTCAATACCCATCCTGTTCACAATGAGTGTCACGCCTAACGTAACCAACGTTGAGTAGTCTTTGATTACGATTATTCTGTAATCGAAGAGCATTATGAAACCATTTCGATGCTGGTCATAACTTCAATGAGAAACAATAGCCGCGTTGCTACGTGTAATATGTTGCCTACAACAGTGAAAAATACTCTACCCATTGCAACACACTGTAATGCTTCCCTTTGTACGCAAGATTGGACCGAAATTGTGGTATAACTGAAAAATAAGCGATTACTCGTGAAACAATGAATGAAAAGTACAACAAAAAATTTGTCATAAAAGTGACCATTTTCGTGAGATCAATTGTGAATATTTGCTGTTTTTCCAGTGACTCATAAAAGTATTCGAACACCTTTAAACTAAACGACATATGTTTAAAAAGTTAAGTTGCGTTATTAATTACGAAATATTTTTACTGCTTTAGGGGCAAACATCTGGATTGTTCGTACTGTTTGAAGAGTGTGCAACAGTACAAAGAATGCTTGCAAAGTTTACTTTTGAAAAGACGAACTATATACATAAATGTCAGAAAATATATGAAGATCGAAATAGTATTAATACATTTATAGTTTTAATAGTTTATTAGTATGTGGGGTTAAATTATTGCGCCAGGAAACCACGCTTAATTCTCGTAGTGTACACTAGGCAGATTTCGACTTTGAACTGGTTTATCGTATTTTCCGACCCAGTTCATTCTAACCTTTCTCAATTGGTTTGAAATTGAAAAACTGGGAAGGCTAGTGCATGAGTTCTATTTTATTATTCTCTTGTAACTGTTTTAAATATTTTTTTGCAAATTTTTGTAATAGTGCAGGTGAAGTATCGCACGTCTATAACAGAATTGACAAGTGTACTAAAACTTATGGACAGCAGTGTATATCAACCGTATATCTATTGCAGGATATTAACTTTTAAATTATTAAGATTTTCTCAATCAATAAAATGATCTAAACATGAAGTATCATCACTGTACAAAATGTTATCGAAATCGATGATCTGAAAGATTCGTAGTCTTCTTGTTGAAATTATATTCTCTATCAGATCCCAAAAACGTGTCCTTTCTATTACAGACATCCTGTACTGTTACCGTAATTTAAAAGTTAATGTAGTATGTTAAAAACGCCCCAACTATTCGGGCTATTTTATTAAATCATTTCACGTGCGGCTGACCTCGATGACAGTCGACGTGTTCACATGTTGACTTCTGTGGGAACCAGCGGAGACTGGCACTTCAAATTAAATTCAATTAAATAACTGCTAATTCTAATTGAATTTAAAGAAATATTAAAATTGCATTAATATTATAAGGCACCAACTATACGATAAAATAGTTACATATTTTTTTGTTTAGAAATTTGTATCTAAAACAGGACGTTACAGTGTGTCTGGCTATGTATGCCAGTTTTCACTGTGACATTTAACGTGGGGGATTAGTCTCTTATCTCCCTCTATCTTGAAGATATATTTGGGGAATTTTTAAAAAAAAACTAAATAACATACCTTCATAAAACTTTGCACATTTATTCATATACGTTTGTACTACATTCGCGAATTTAAGTGCATTGTTATCATCTAAACTATAGTAGTTATTCACCGGTGAAGTACAGGCTGAAAAAATTCTTCCCGGATGGCTCGCACTGATAACTGATAACTATCGCTGAAGTCATTTGAAATAAAAAACTCAAAAAACTCTTAGTTAGTATGAGTGCAGCCAGCACATGGACGAGGGAAAATGAAAAAAAATAATTTTTGACAAACTGGCATTAATCTGAAGAATGAAGATCGACTTTTTACTAATATTCTGATCTTCAATAAACTCTAAAATTCGAAAATATTAATATACTTAGTTCTCCGTAGTTCAGTTGCCAGCCACACTCATACTAACTAACAAGGGTCATCACCCACTTTACACACTCCGATTTTTATGAAACCTGGCATATAGGTAAAGCATTCGAAAATATTTTACGCTTACTTTTTTTTGTTGGCGGATGTTCCGGTTTAGGGGGTGACAGTTACCTTCAGAGTTGGGGGATGAGCACCTTCTGATTCGAATAACTCAAAAACTGACAGAGACAAAAAATGGTACATACAAAAATTACTTGAATTTTTATGAGGAATAATATAACATAAGAGAAATTTGAGTGAAGTTATAGGTGGCCCCACAATAACCAAAAAAACAGTGCTAGATACACGCATCTGTACAAGACACCGTGTTCGTGGTTAATAGTAATGTCATTGTTCTACTTTTCTTCGACATTTTCTAAAATTGTGAAAATTGTATATTTGTTAGGTAGATCTTGCTGTTCACATTCACGCGTTCTCCTTTAAAGAAAACTAAATGCGCTTGTTTGGCTACCGTGGCGCCATGTATAACTTTGCTAAAATTTTTCTTACGCCATATTATTGCTCATAAAAATTCAAGAAATTTTTCTATGTTTTTAAGTTATACGGCTCGGAAGGTTCTCATCCTCCAAGTCTAAGGGGAAGTTTCACTCTCTAAGCAGGAATATCCACCGATAAAAAAACAAGTACGTGTACAATATTTTCGAATGCTCAATTGAGTAGTATTCATGGTAAGTATTTTTTCGAGTTGTGGATTCCAGATGGCTTCAGCCGTAGTTATCGAGCGAGCCATCCGAGAACCATTTTTTCAAGTTGTCTACTTCTCCAGTGAATAGTTATTATAGGTTAAATGATAACAATGTATTGCAAAGTTTCATACAAATATGTTGTGCAGTTTTTGCAAAAAAACATCCCAAAGTGTATCTTGAAAACAGGCTGAGAAAGGAGAAGGAACCCTTGACGGGGTACATCACCATGTAAACTTAAAGAAATTGGTAAATTTAGAATCCTTTTTTTCGGGCAATTATTAAATAAAATAGTGGAATCTTTTGGAGGGGGGGGGGGGGGGTGTTAAGCAGCATCTTCGACTTCCTTTTATGTATTTGTTATTTTTTAAAAATACGAAATGGCGGAGTTATACAATATTGTTTATCATCATGCCTAGCGGAACATTGTTAGCTGGCACCCAACACCAAAAGTGACTGGAATGTAAAAAATAAAAAATTCTTATGTTAACTTAAACAAGAATAGATTTTTCTCGATATAGCGTATGACTATTTAATAATTTTAAGAAATAAGGAAGTAGCGGTTGTTTAATGAACAAAATTTTTTCCCCTAAGAATAGTTAACTTCGAATATTTATAAAAATTCAATAAATGAAAATATCAAAAAAATCATACGCTACATTGTAGACACTTTTATAAAGAATAATGTGTCAATATTTAAAGTTAAACAGATGAATTGTTTCGGAGATCTACTGGGTGCCAGTTCACAAATCAAAGTTTCGAGAAAAACAGATTTAAAATTTTACGTATCCGTTTAACCTGATCTGAAGTGTAGGTGTGTTCAGTGCTGTAACTTCGCCAATTATTCAAATTTTAAAAAATCCTTCTAACATGGTATTCTATACATATGAAACTTAAAAAAAACAAGACAATTTTTTTCCCTTTGAAAGCAACATGATTGTGTGCCCCATTAAAGTACAAAGTCGGAATAAATGAAGATGACGCTTCTGATAACCACTATCGTGGTACCGTGAAACGATAAATGAAATTGTCGACAGAAATCATAGGAAACGAGAGAAACGCGTGAGCACAGAGTCTTTAACGTTGCTTTGAACCGACGTACGACTTCTCGACTCCCGTTATGGTGCCTGTCCCGTGCAATTAATGTTATCCCGACGGGAACCGACTTCTACCTTCCGCCATTTGGGAAATGAAATCGTTCTCCGTGGTCATGAAACGGTTGGAAAATGCTTCGTGAGAGGACCGATTTCTTCTTCAAAATTTTCCTGCTATTTTTCCTGGCCTTCACCTTTTTACAAGAGAGTCTTCTCGGATGCCTTCCACCGGAACTGTAAATCAATTCTGATAGCTTCAACGTGCTTTTCGAACCCGTTTTCAAAGGGACATACGTAACGGGATAAGTAACGAAGTCAATTTTGAAAATTGCATCGAGAACGTCGGCGTATCGAAAAACGGATAACGACCATTCCGCTACTAAAAAAAGGTATACCGCGCGAAAGTTGACTCTCTGAGAATGTAAATTTATACTTGCTTTGATCAGAATGCGTAAACACAAAAACTGCTCGCTTTTGTGAAGTGTATATTTATGACATTTGTGTAAATCTTTCGTCAACACATTGATTGCAACAATATAAAATTAATGATTATTGCGGTACGATGTAAATTGTACTTTTTTATAAGGTATTCTCTTATGCAGTGGTATACTTGTTACTTCCTACTATTTTTTATAACGTCCATGTTAGACGAATTTTAATGGGAATTACTATTTATTTATGACTGATTCAGCGCAGTGGTTAACGCATTAAAAATCCTTTATTATACTCTTTACTGAAATAGCCTAGTACAAAATTTTGTTCTTTGACTATTATTTATCTATTTATTTGTAGATTGTGCGGGTATAAACCCAATATATATATATACATAAGTAGGAATTAAAAACAAAATAGCAAAATAAGTGAAAGAAACAGTTGCAACAATATAATTCAAATTAAAAAGTAAAAATAAAAATTATACATAAATGCAATCACGAAGAATTTATAATTAAGTATTATCTCAAGAGTGCGTAGTGCAGTGTATAAAGTTTTTTTAAAACAATGAATAGAACCACTGAAAAAGTCTTTTTTATCCATAACTGTATTGGCTGATCTTAATGTTCGATTCATTGGATCACTTGAACCATATTTAGTTTTTACGGTAGTATAATGAAATGTATGCCTTTTTTTAACACTCCTGGAGGGAGCATAAAAATCAGTCAGATGTAATACTATTATTATATACAGTTGTTATCATTCTACTCAATTATTTGAACTGTAAATGTTCCATGGTAAGAAATGTTTGAAGTCTTGGACATATGTATATCTCGATCAATCGCCTTAATTGAATTAATATTAAGAAGTGTAATATCGATAAGTTTATGATTTGTTGGTTATCTTTACATAACGAGATCGAGGTCGTTTTAAATCGAAATCAGTTAATATTTTTATAGTTGTAACGATGAAAATGTTGCAGTTTCAATGTTTGAAAAATTACAATCGAATATATCTCAAATTCGAAACTCTGACTGCTGTGTTGTCCAAAATTGAAGTAATTCAAACTTTATTCATTCCATCGGATGATCAAATGTTAAAGGTACTCTGGATTAACAAATCAGTATTGTTCTAGCAACTGTTAATTAGCCAATAATATAATTACATTAATAATTAAAATCGATCCGCTAGTCCAAATTTTGTTTTTTGTTACGTTCTCTTAAGGAATACAAAATTTATTTCCAAGGCGTCTTAAATTTACTGTATAACAAAGTACAGATTTTGTGTTAATTTATACCTATTTATGTTATTCAAAATATAATTTCTGTGCAAAGACGAAAATGCGAAAATATTATTTTCGATTAAAAAAAAAACTTAACAAAATTTGGTCCTAAGTAAATCAAATCAATGTCGTCATGCGAACAAATTTTATTTTCAAACAATTTGATGTCCATTTATTTAATTCTAAAACAAGTCTAAAAGAATTAAATAAATGGAAATGACGTCCACCTTGCGCTGAAATAATATATAATAATATCGATTTTTCAGTGGTTTTAGTGCACCAAAACTGCAAAATATATAACGCAGCATAAATATTTTAATACATTAAGCTGTGGTGACAATTTATCGGAAGACATAGGTTTATAGCGTAGAATAAACAACTGTGCCTGGGCCAGTATGGTGGTCCGTAGCACGTGGTGCTTGATTTTTTGGAACGCACAAGGAACCTCAAAAGGTTAAACATTGATTCCATATAAGTCACGAGTAACCTATTCATTATGAAAAATTCCTCCGTATATAAGAAATTTCGAAGGAAAAAGTGTACATTCGAAATATTTATAAGAAACTTGAGATTTTCTTAGCTTCATGTGTTTTTAAAAACGGTGCCCTGAAACAAAATAAAACAGAAACTGCCAATTACAAGTGGACATTTAGAGCCATACCTCTAATATAAGTGAGACTTGTGCAAAACAGTGATCTTCAACGTATGACGATTAATAAACGTGAATAATTACATCTGTTATGTTTCGAGAAATTGAAAAATTATTGATGGGTCGAATAAAGTAACGATATAGTATAGGAACTGTATACCATTTAAAAGTTCGAACTTTTTACTGATTTTGAAATAACTTCTATTAACACATTGAATGTCATAGTGGAAACTGACACACCTAGTCAGACATATTCTAATCTAGTGTTTTAAGTATAAATCGTGAAGGAAGAAGAACATTCACTATTGAAATGTACAGGCGTTACCTTGCATTGTTACTATAATATCAGTATTGTCAAAAATCGCATAAGAACTGCTACTTTTTTAATTAAACAAAATTTCAGCTGTCGGTCACTAGTGATCACCATAGCAGCCAAGGTGTTAATCTATCTTTATCCTTCAATAGTTATGAATTTATTTTTCATTTTGACTGATCAGCACTTCCACCCTCACGCCTTTATTTCGCCTTCTGCAGGCTTAAGGGAAATTGACGGCCAGCTAAATCAGCAAGTATGCAAAGTTTGAAAAAATCCAAAGGAAGGGAGATTTTGATGCACGTACATCCTCGATTATACCAAATTAATTTAAACTGGGAACGCGCTATTGGAATAATCGTACAACTATAGTAAACCTGACAAATGATGTTTCCAATAGTATTCTTCTCATAAAGAACAAATTCTGATACACTTATTTACAGTCACACGGGAGTTTCCATTATTGGCAAATTTCATCCTTTCCACAAATTGACAAATTCTTATTGAAATTTATAATTCCGTTTTTTATATTTTCAGTACCATAAACTACTCGACTTTATATTCAACTGTTATTTCAAAAACCAAATATTGCATTCAGTGTTTATTCTTCTTCATTCTGAAGCTGTTAACACGTTCGCTACCAGAGTCACACATGTGCCATGCTCTGATCCTGTTTTGTGAGCCCGACGTCACACATATGTGACAACGATAATTTTGTTTTTTATAGTCACATGAACAAATAAAGTTTCCTCTGAACTTAACAGATAAGCTTCAAAACAGATGAACATATAACTGATATACTTCGTCTAATGTCAGATTGCTATATTTCAAGGTACAGTGGGTAACCGATAGAGTTATGGCCTGATAAATATTCTAAAATATATGACAAAATGTAAATAAACTACATTTCACTGAAAAAAATTAGTTTCTATTAACTAATTATTACTTAATGATTATTTTCCAATTAATAATCTATTTATTTTTCCTAAACTGGACATGTCACAAATGCGTGACTTGCGGTCTATATCGAGAGTACTTTTGACACAGCCAAGTGTCACATATTTATGACACGTTGGGACACATGCATTTATTATTATCCTTATTATTACCATTGATCTATTCCTATTTACTACATTTTACATTGTAGGATATGCGAGTTTTTCATTTGGTGTGGCTAGGTATGTTCAAGCCGAATTGACGCGACGAATGTCTGAACTAGCATAAACAGTGTGACTGTAGAATGCGACGAAGTTCGAGAGGCTGAGGTGTGAATGAAGAGTGTGACTGAGCGTAAGGGATCGTGTGATTGAGGAAAAATATCGTAAGCCAAACGTGATCGAGTGAATTTTAGGAATGGATGCATAGTTTAGGCTAAAAAAGAGAAAGAGCGACTGAGGGTGTGAGATATAATGTCAGAGCGAATGGAAAGCGTGTCAGTTGTTCGAGAGTTGTAAGAGCACAGAATTAGGAGTCAGGGAAAGAATTTTCCTACAGAGTTATTTGGTTTTGTTATTTTATATTTAAATATGTACATACACCCCCGTTTATAAGTCATGGGATAATTACAAAGTTCAGCTTTACATTTAAATTAAAAATATTAAACACCCGCAATATTAAATCAAACGATTATTTACTGATTATTTATACTGAATACAATTTTTAAATGTTAAAATATACTCAAAATTATATATATATATATATGTATAAAGTTTTAAATTTTTTCATGAATGTATAATTGCACCCTGTTTCACGATGATAGCTTGAACTAACTTTGGCTGTCTCGCGGTGATTTTTTTTAGTATTTTATCCCGGCTTTCTGTCCAGAATCGCTGCAAATGTGTCCACAGATCAGAAAGTCGAAACAAAAGTCGCCTAAATTTGATGCATTGAAAAATTGGTCTTGAACGGTGCTATAATTATTTCAGTTTCTTTTATATTAATTATAACAAAATACTAACCGATTTAGATTAAAAACATATTGTGTAAACATGAATGTAAAAGAACTGTTCATATCGAAATAAGTAACCAACTCTGCATCGTAATCCAGATTTATTGAATAATGGTAAGGTGTCCAATGACTTACGGACAGTAGTGTACACTTTAATTAAGGTGTCGCTGATCAATCACCTTGTGCTCCATACTACCGATCTGCTATCCTTACAATTCACACGCCATTAATACTGGGTTTATTCTAAGTACATCCTATCACATGTGTGCAAATGAAAATGCAGTGTCCTGTACAAAAGTACGAAAAACAAAGCACGGTCGGTGAGTGGACGTTTTTCTCCAAAGCACCATAATAGGAAACGTGTTAATAATATAATCGAATGTTTGAGCAACCGATGTTCACAAAATCGATGTTCCAGTAATCCACTACGCCCCGCCTGATTGACGTTTAATTTTCGCGCGGTCCCAGCCAGTTATTTCGAACGAAATAGCACGGACGTGAAAAAGAATTCATTTTCACACGCCCTGCCGTTTATCCGTTCCGTTCGTTTTCTATGGCGGTCCATTTGCTAATTTGACACCGTGGCTAACCCAGTTTCCCGCGATGCTACCGCTCGAAACTCGACGGAATAATGCATAATGCCAGCAAGAAAATAGTGTCGGACGAAAAAGGGACTGATACACGAGGCGACCGCTTTGAGCTGATATTTTTTAAAGCGAACTGAATACGGACCGATCGACGAGCCATGCAAATTTATGCGGGAACTCGCTCTGTCGTGCTGAATAGTTGACTCAGAAGACAGGCCATCGCTGTTGAAGGTGGTTGCGCAAGCTTTTATGCGGCCACTGATAGCGGGCTTCGCCTCTGCTTATATACGCAACCGATATCGTATACATGACATTTGCGCCGCATAATATTTATGCCAATATCTCGCGTCTCCTTTTCCTTCAAATAAATTTCCCACCTTACGCGAAAGTCGAAGCGTGAAATCGAAATGACATACTGCGCCACGATACGTCCGTATTTCAGAAAATCAAAGACTTGCCTTGCTTATTGATATATTTTAATGGTAGATTCATCGTGTTTTAATATGTACAGAGGTTTTTAGAACGAGGCTAGGCAGTTTTTATTAGATATGATAACAATAAATAAATTTATTGCAAATAACGGACATTGAAAATGAATATGAACGTATATTTAATAGTTGAAATATTGACGAATGTATTCGAATATATTGTTTTAGGAATAATTCAGTTTCATATGACTTATTTGATAAGCACCGAATTATTTCAAATAATTGTAGGAAATAACATATGCCAAGTGACGAAGGTCAATTATGTTATTATTCAAATAACATTTACTATAATACAGTTAAAATAACAAGTAACAGCTCGAATGATTGTTCGAATAAAAGTTTATTTCAACAATGCTTAGAAAATCTTAAGACACATTAAATGAAAATGAAAGAAAAGCAACTAAATTTTTTATATGTACCCTTTTCATTTTCAATTTTATGTAACATGTAACAATCACATTATTACTCGAATTACGTTAACTACAATACAGCACAAAAACAAGTAACAAGTAAAATAAAAGTTTTGGTTGAATAATTACTAGAATAAAAATTTATTCAGATAATCCCTGATAAATCTTAATAAACATTATACGAAAAATAAAGAGAATGAATTAAGTTTTTAATATGTACTCATTTTTCAGGGAGATTAGTTTAGAAAAATAACAAAAAATATCTTGATTATTTTTTTAATTTTCAAAGATATAAACTAGTTACCCAATTTACGGACAATTGTCTTTTTTCTTTCAATAATTATATTTTACGTGAAATAGAATTTTTTAAATAAATTTTTGTATTTATTCAGACAAAGTTTTATTTTATATTTTCCAGTATTTTTCTTCTGATAAGACTAGAATTCGCACAAAACTAGACTATTTGTATATACTAGTTATTATTAATATTTTCCAATTATGATTGTCGACCAATTCGATTATTGAACTGACAAGGTCTTTACATAGGACCATTTTGTTATCATGTAACGAATTATTGTAAATAACAATATTCCTTTTTTTTATCAAGAAAAAATTAATTTAACTCAATTAAAATAACATTTAAAAATTGACTTAAAATCACAGAGGCATTAAATTCGAGATAACTTTGAAATGACTGATAAATAATAAGATTTTACTACATTATTATTGATCCTAATTTCATTGCATTTCTTCGATAACAATAAAAGTTTAAACAAGAATAAGAACGAGGTACGTAGAAAAAACCTCGAAGAACGCCTAGGGTGGTCGTATCGACCACTATGGGTTATTAGCAACTACAGTAAAATTAATTTGGTTTGAAATTACGTTTTTATTCTGACGAATAGAAAATTTCTACAAATTTCATCGTCTCTTCCGACTCGTATTAATATTCATTTCTCTTTCCTGTTTAACATCCTTTACATATTTTTCGCGTCACGATTTCTCGTTTAATATCTGCGACATGCCCGAAATTTTCCATGAGTAATCGCAATTTAACTTGGCGCAGTTCAGGATTCCAGTTGAAAGTTTAATGGCTGAGCGAGCAGGACCGCGGAGATTTAAAGCGCAGAACAATTAGCAACTGCAAAGTATCGAAATGAATCGAACCCGAATTAGAACCGCTCGAAAACGTCTTTTTTTCTCATTCACTTTATCACGGTCGCTTTAATTGTGTTACCGTGTGATTTCCCGTTAATTCTTTTCCGTTTTCATTGCGTTAACCGTGTTTGTTCTTTCTAATGCAACCCAACTGTTTGTTCATTAAATTTAAAATCGCCTGAACTGCCAACTGCTCCATTTATCTTGGACAGAGAAAATATCCAACTCTACATTTACGTTTAATTTAATTGTTTCGTTGTCGTAAAGTACACGTACTAATTTTGCTTGGACTTCTATTAATTTTACATGTTCTAACAGAAAGGGGAAAGAAGGAAATATTTGAAATTTTAGTGATATTCATTATTTCATGATTTGCATTCATGCTATTACAGGAATTGAATTTTCCACTTACAATTAGGCAACTATAATCACTGTTATTCCTAGTCGAATTAAAATTTGTAGATAATTCACTGCATATCATGAAACAAATTCCTCCATCAATTTTATGATTCTTAAGATTAATATTTTTATTTATTACTAAAGGATTAACTCGAATTAAAAATTCAATTTTACTTTATATTCATTGACGTTTATATACCATCTTTTGTGCAATATTTTTTAGAATTGATCATTTATTGAGATGATTCTTTAAATTTACTATAAGCTTTAAAATCTTTAATATTTATTAATACAGTCCTTTCATTAATTTGTATTTGGTTACTCTTCTCATTCACGTTTACATCAATTTGTTTAATACATTTTGTAGTTCTATTTTCTATCGTTAAATTAAATATGCGTTTGTCTTCTCATACAACGCAGGGTTTTTAATTATTTTCTACAGAAAGAGAAATGTATGTAAAATATTAATATCTAAAGTTCAGAAGGAAAAATCGATTTTCCAATTCCATTTCGCGTGCTTTCATTATCTGACTACTCCTTCCAGTTCGATGGATTTTCTTTAATCTCACGCAAAAACACCGTTCGGATCTCAAGTCGTTCGATCTATTCGCTTATTTGACTCAATCCCGAAGGTACGTATGTATCCACGCGTATTCGTGTATATGTACACGCATGTGTATGTGTGTGTGAGTGTAACATCGAACGTTGCAAATTTCAATTTCCATCACACTTCGGGTCCCACGATATTGAATCTAGAGATTCGGACCGATGTATCGAAATCGAGCGGGATAAAAACTTCCCGAAATATCAGAAACGGCGCAATATAAGTAACTACAAACGAATCGTGGCAGACAGCCATATAAAAATAGATGGATGAAGCTCGCGAATTGAGCACAGAAAATTCGTTACGCGTGGTTTAACACCTCAAAGCATAGACACATGTTGGTATTGCTTTACAATATTTTAGTAAAATCTGTTTTTCACTGTAAAACAGTTTTATTCAAAATAAATGTACAGTTTAAATAATCATTCATGAAATAGTGCCTTATAAATAGAAACAATTAAATTGTAGACGTTATTCATTGACGAAATTAAAATTCAATTCATTAACACGTTGAATGTCAATGATCGGCACACTTAATATTTAAATGAATCGAATAATTATTGATTGTTACAGAATTCTGAATAAACTTCATACTGAAACAATGAAATAGGAACAGATGAACATGATTGAGCACACAAATATTTTTTTTCTTTACTATTTATACAAAAAGTAGTCAATTATATCGTGGCTGATTGGATATGACTGTTTCACTGTGGCACTCAAGATGTTAAAATTTGTAGTATGACCTTAACACGTTGAATGCCGCAGTGAAAACAGCCATAGCTGGCCAGACATAATATAGTTTACTGTTTTTAATATTAATCGCAAAGGAATAAAATGTTCGGGTATTCAGTCACGTTTTTATGTTCCTAAATTAATATTCTAATATGAAAATTGCTCAGAATTCTGTAATAATAAATGGTTATTATTACCTGACTGATGGCACTGCATCACGAGTTGGTGCGTGATCGGCTGCGAACGTGTTAATACAGTATTAAAAATAATTTAGAGACAGTTAAAGTTTCGTATGAAACCTATGCATTTCTTAGATAAACAAAAGTGATTATTGCTATTATCATTGGTATATTAGCACATATGGCGACTGCCAATAGGTATGCCTTTAGTGATTGTCATATTAAATAGTAGCACCCGGTTTCATAGGTTCCACAAGAAGAATATATATAATTCACAAAGGAACTTCGTGAGTAGCGCCTCGAATTTAACTCAAACAAATAATTATTGATTGCTACAAAATGCTGAACAGAATTCAAATTGCAGCCGTAATGTAAAAACAGAAATGTGCGATTGAATATTTCAATATGTTTTCCTTTATGATATATGTATACTGAAACCAGCAAAGTATGTTATGTCTGATTATGCATGGCTGTTTTCACTATGGTACTTCACGTGTTATTCAAAGACACAAAAATAGCATTTCACAAATATGTATCGTTGAAGATATAAATATTCAGCTGTCCGCTGGTATATTTCTTATTTTGTACTAACACATTATGGATATTAGGTAAAATTTTGTGGGAGCTATTAGTTATTTGATAATATTATTCTTTTTCGATCAGGCGGTGAACTAGATTCTCCAGCATACTTTTTTCGGTTTTAAAAATAAAAATTAATGTTATAACTAGACGGCAAATTGTTATGCAAATATACATCTTTAGACTTCAATATTTTTTATTTCCGCGTAGCTAATGAGACGCAATTATGACAGAACTACATTTTGCAGTTGAAATGTTTAAAAGTATATTTTTTGTTTCACTTACTCTATAAAATGTGCATTCTTCACAAACTTGGACATGTTAAATTGCATACAGATCCGCAGTCGAGTTATAACATTTTCTCGTGTTTATTGAAGCATTCTTCGATTGCAGCTGTTTTAGTCTTGTTATTTTATTACATGTATACATCAAATTTCACTTACTCCAAAATGTGAAAAAGCAATAGTCCATAAATTGCATTGACAGAAATTTGATTACAGCGCGCTCCAGTCGAGATATATTAAAATTAATGCTTGTCACCAATGACACATGAAGCATGGAACGTGTTACTACCCTGCAGATTATTTAAAAATATGAAATATTATTCTATTAAAAAAATATAATAACAAAAAGAAGGAAGAAATTTTAGATGTCGACAAACTCGATGCAATTGCAAACATGATTATAAAATCGAATGTTTCCGAGAATATAGGTACGAGGAAAGCTGAGAAGATTAATGCTAGGCAGATAAATTCTCGTGGGAGGCTGAAGGGTAAAGTTCGTCCGACGAAAGTATTACGGTTTGTCCTTCGAGAAAAATATCCGAGGAGGCTGCTTTTCACGGCTCCATTCGCATGAAAGTTATTCGCTTGTTTCTCTGAGGACAGTTACCCCCGACGACACATGGTTCAGAAACTTATTCGATTCCAACGACTCCTGACTTCTAGGATCCTCCCGTTCTTTTTTCTTTCACGTGACTGTCCATTTTCAACCTGAATGAGCACTCTTGACGCGACCGTGAACGACAAATTCAGTCATTTTTCGTCGCTTTTCGAAAACTCACCGCTGAATGGAGAATGGTAGAAAATGGTAAAAATCTGGGTAGTTCAGACACCTAAAACATTGATAAGGCATCATTTTATAAATTCCAAGGAACTGTAAAAGTACAACCATTTATTTGCAACATGATGAACAAATTCTAAAAAAATGCAGTTGAAGAGGAAAGTGCACAGAGCGAAAAATTTGATATTTTTTACTTTAAAGATAACTTCGAAACGAATGCATGAAATACAACAATTCAAACGCTATTTTGTAGATAAAAATTGATATTTGTACCGTATGTAATAAAAACTTCCAAAAATGTTAATTAACAACCATAGAAAACGATAAATTGTGACAATAGATAATGATGCATTTATTCGAGGTTTGTAATTATACTATAACTTGCCGGTAAATAATTGTACTTTTACAGTTCCTTGGGACCTATAGAATGATATCTTATCACCCCTTTACTTGCCGACCAACGTGATAAACGAGGTGCAACAAAATTTGTGTCACAGCATAGGAAACGATTCCTTGTGTATAAATTAAGCAAAATTGTGGAATATGTTTTTCATGTGGGGCTTTATTTTAGAGAAAAATGATTTTAAAATATATTGAGTACACATCTATTTACATACGTCAGATCTCTGATTATGAGCCATTAGAGTTCTATTCATGTTCTCCTTGTAATGTAAAGTCTCTAGTATGTCCTATAAACAGTTTAAATCTTGTTCACTTGAAGAAAAAAAATGTTGGACCATATAGTCAGCGAGAAATTGAAGTTAGTAAGAACTAATGAATCGTTAATGCGAAGAGCACGATTATGTAATCAACAATGGGGTCAGTATTTTCAACAATTTATTACTGAGTACCATGAAAGGATGAAATATTTCGGAATTTGATTAATTTGCTTGAAATAGTGGACTTTATGACTTTACATGCATTGTATTTAAAGTAACTAATGAGATAAGCATGCATGTATCAGATGAAATTTTGAAATTGTGTTTCTTAAAAACAGAGCCTCACAAGAAAAAAAATTATTTCATAATTTCGAATCATTTTTACATGAGGAATCCCTCTTCTCAGTTGTTAAAATTTGTATTCAACGGATACACACAGTAAATTATCTCGAAAACCATGATTTATGTAATATCTATATCCTGGTAGAAAAAAAGCCAATGTCTAGTTTGAAACTTTTGAAAAAAGATGCA
The DNA here is from genome assembly GCA_916610135.2 of Macropis europaea. Classification (NCBI taxonomy): domain Eukaryota; kingdom Metazoa; phylum Arthropoda; class Insecta; order Hymenoptera; family Melittidae; genus Macropis; species Macropis europaea. Next base: position 20,152,629 of record OU744349.1, read on the forward strand.
CATTAATCTATTTTATTATAAAACATATAACACCTGAGTTAAAGTCCACCTGAAAACAAGTAACTTTGTTTGGGAAGGAGAGAGAAAGAGATGTCCTACTTGGGATTCATTGCCAGAAAATTATCGAGGGAACAGAGGGTTGAAGTGGAGGAAGAGCCGCTGAAGGATGAGTTTCTTTCTGAGAAGTGTCAAAACCATAACAGAAACAGATATGATCTGAAGATTTCAACTTTTGAAAGGATACGAATTCCTTCTCCTAGAACAAGGATGCGAAAAGTTCTGCTCTTAACCGAGCCCGGTCGTTCATTGTATCGTGTAACAAGTTTCCTAGGAGAGTTCAGCAATCGGTGAAGGCACGGATCCTCTCTTAGGAGTCCTGATTGATTGATTTATCGTGGCCGCTTCCGCCTCGAGGGATTTTACAGACACTATCCCCAATGGTCGTCGTGAAATTGAAATACGCTCAGTCAGCACATCCAGACGAAGGGCCTACGTGCAAACCACCGAGATCAATTCCAGAGTGCAAGCTCTAGAACTTACTTTTCAATCTTTCTAGTGTTTTACCAACTGAACAGACAGTACCAGGATAGAGTCTATGGCTGACTTGGGGGAAGATAATACGTCTAACTGATGTGGGCGTTCTGATTTGTGGGCTACATCAACTTCAGCTTCAACATTTATGCTGGTACTGGGAAAATTATACTTTTTGTGAAATTTGTAGCGTATCCACTTAATATGAACAGTCAGACTGTATCATTTTGAACTGATTAACATCAGATAGTAGTCGCTCAGTTATAAATATACAGTGGGTGATCAAATTATTATGAGCAGATAAAAGAATTACATATTTTATGTTCTCTGTGGTACTATAACTTCAATAATAGTAAGATATTTTACTATATTTCGATATGTCGGCAACACTGTTGTCTTTCATCAGTGTACTGTAGGACGCATATTTATGACAGGCTGCCATTTTGTATTGCCGTTGTTCATTTGCAACAGTATGACTGACTATGGTGATATTGGTAATTTTTGAGTTTCTTTTTGTTTACTTGTGTTTTCCTTGATTACTGTATCTTCTAACATTGTTAAGTAATAGTGTGTGTACGTATTACAGTATTTTGCATATCTATGTACATTTACTAACTTTAAATTTAATTCAACAAGTGACACATTTTTGTGTTTATAGGTAAGCGACAAGGCATTTCAGAATCAAACATTGCCGAGATTAAATCATTTTCTAATAAAAATAGTTTATTCAAAGTATAATTAGTACGTTGAATGTCACAGTTAAAACTGCCATATGTACCTAGTCAGACACAATATAATGTGCTATTTTGAGTATAAATCCTGGAAGAGAAGAATATTTTACTATTTGAACGCATAGGTATTACCTTATACCATTATTACAATATTCAGATTATCCCAAAATCGTATAAGAATTGTTAATTATTTAATGTAACAAAATTTCAGGTGCCGGTTACGGGTTAGTCCCATGACAATCAACGTGTTAAAATGCACAGTTAAATGTATTTTCAATTCCATTCTTGTTCAATCTTCAAACAAGTGATAATTTCGAAGTGTTCATAATAATTTGACCACCTACCGTGCAGTGAGTCCGGTTTAAGAGTTTACAATTCGTTCTTTTATAAAGGATTGAAGATGCAACAAAATTATTTAAAATTTTACTGTTTACGTTGAATATCTCCTAGAAACATGTCCATGCCACAGAAAGAAATTCACTCATAAGAAGGATCTTTCTAAGGCGTTACCACTGTTTGCTGTAATGGACTGAATTCCAATAGGAATTCCTAATCAGGTTCCAGAGTGTTTTTTTCACGGATGTTGCATACATGTATACATCTAGCACATTACGTATTTGCATAAAGTTTAGAAGTGCTGAGATGGTTATATTTAGATCGAAACAAACCCCTCAGAGAGCGTTTCCAGGGAATCAAGCAATCTTGAAGCTCGAGGAGGCCCTGAATTCAAGCAGAAATCTTGAAGTTTAAAGCTCCGTGCTTCGGGAGTCACGCTTCGCTTACAAACAAGCGGTTACAAACTTCGATAATTTTCAAGAAAGGGCTTCGCGCTGAAGATGAGAGTATTGATTAACGATGTCTAGTCAACAACTTTCTTTACAAGACAAACGCGTATCGATGCACCGTTAAGATATCGACATCCAAAAGTGCAATAATTTAAGGACGATACACGCCTAGGTGGGGTCAAGAAGTCGATTTTTCAAAAATATTATCTTGTAGCACAATCATTCTAAAATATTCGTAAGTTATTATTATTTTAAGTGCGGATGAGTCGGTTGGCATGCGGGTAATATTTTAAGTGGTTTACTCAAAACAGCGTTTTTAAAATGGGTATTAGAAATATCTCACAAACTACTAGATTTGACTGCAAATTCATATAGTTATTGTAAATAAAATGATCAAGTCTTTTTCTGAAAATCTTTTCCATATTTTCATTACTTCCTCTTTATACAAAAAGACTAGCGTTTCGTTAGCAAAAAGTATTTTCATCGTTAAATAGCTGCCATTTCGCGAACAAATAATATTTTCGAAATAGGCTACGACAGAAGCTAGATTGTTTCAAGTATATAGTATACTTTAAAATAATATATAATCACTAATATTCACACCCAGTAACAAAAAACCTATCTCATCTTATGTAAATGGCTGTCTTTACGTTATTTTTTTAATATTGTCTTAAACCAGATTTATACAATATCTATATTCAAGTACACATTTTTCAATGTAAAGAGGTTTATTACTAAACACACTTTACTTTTATAAAAAGAAAATCTTAAAGATAAGCATAACGAAGTTAAGCTACTCTGGGTACGATCATCGCTAAAATGGGTCACCGTCTTTAGTGGTTCCGTGTTACCGTTAACACTGGCTGATTAGGAATCCCTTAAAACTATAGGACCCCTGGCCAGATGATTATAGCAGTTACTGCTGAGTTACATATAAAGAAAATGAAGATAAGCATAATTTTCAAGTCTCTAAGAAGAAGTTCGTTCTCTCGGGAGTCTGAAGTAAATATTGCGTTGCCACTCACAGTTATCTTGCTAGATCCTTTACAGGTTTCTATTTTCTAAACAATCAGTTAAGTGAGATAAACATACACATCACACTTTTTAACCCATTCACTGCCAACTACGAAATATCTCGTAGTAAGCGTATGTACCAAGACTTCCGACTACGAGATATCTCGTAGTTTGCGCTACAAATTTAGATTGATTGCTATTGGTCACGGAATAAGTTTATAGCCGTTTGAGTTAGGAATTATTAGAAAGGATGAACGAAAATATATACTATAGATATGTAGTATATATAGATATATAGATTATTAGATTTTGTGAAATTCCATGTTTTCTTTAAAATAAAATAAAATCTTGGCGCCCAGGCCAAGACGCTCTAAATTTGCGTGGCAGTGAATGGGTTAACCCCTTGCCTTATGATTTTTTTAATAGCTATCTGCACTGAAGTTTATTGTTAGAGTGTTCTAAGGGTGAAATCGAGGAAGAATATTTATCAACATAAATAGGTTGCTTTAGATAATCCTCTAGAAGTTAGGGGTGTTGTAATATAGAATTTTGGAAAATTGATATTTCAGTGAAACTGATATTTATAATACATAGATCACAATCTGCATCACGAGTGTGACTCATTACTATAAGGCAAGGGGTTAAAATCTTAATTCCACTCAACAGGGAACATACCGAAGCGTCCGCCTCCGATTTTGCTGAAACTTCGTAGACTTATTAAGCAGGCGAGAATAAGACACACCTCTTTTTGTTATCGGCTGAGCTGCAACTTTAAGGGTTGATTTCACCCCTTAAAGTTACGGTTGGAAAATGCTATCTTAGAAACTATCACAGATTCAAGGAAATTTCTTAAGGAAAAGCTTTATAATTTCTTGCGCATACACAGAAAATATTCACAAATTTTTTAAAAAAAACAATTTGTTTATAACAACAAATTTATTGTAAGATTATTTTAAAAATTATCACAATTTACATAATAACAAAACAAAATAGAAATTTTTTTTCCATATCAATTGGTGAACGATATGATATGTGCCTCCTACACTTTGGCAAATTTTTATACAGTGGAACTCCGTCTATGTGAACGAAATTTTAGTTTTGCTTGATTAAATGAACTCTAGCTGAGCTCCTATTATGTGAACTACCACCGAGCGTCAGTCCACTTATATGAACGTCCAACAATAAGAAGTTCATGATTAGGAAAACATATACATATTTACAGTGCATAAAGTTATTTGCGTAAGCATCATTTATTTTCAGACAGATATATTTACACAAATGGTTTTCCTCGATACTCTTGTTATTCACATTTTTCCATATTGTTTCCAGATGTATATTTACATTAAAGTTGGTTAAATTTTGAAATATAAGTTATTTATCATTTTATCTCCTAGAAAGTATTCAATTAATTTCATGTTAATATATTGCATCAATTGTTTGAATTCATTTGTAAGATACTGTATCTTTTTTACAATTAAAATAAGCAAAGAATTAATTCTTTAAGCATTACGCAATTATTGTGCTCGCAAATTAATTTCCCAATTCCTAAGATTTGCAAAATTATTATATATTTGAGAGGAAATGTTTCGTGGAATCCTCTTATATGAACATAAACTCCTATTAACTGAACGAAAAATCATAGCTGGTGGGAAGAATTAGGCGAATTCCTATTATGTGAACGACCTGGTTATATGAACCTATCTATCCCGCGACAGGTTCTTATAAACGGAGTTCTACTGTATTATACGTACAACGGTGCCGTTCAGCCGATTCGCGACTCTACGAACTATAAACGTGCATTTTTAAGTTATAAATAAACTTTTTTCTACCAAATTCGTGAGTATTTTCTGTACATGCGCAGAAAGTCATGAAACTTTTCCTTAAAAGGTTTTCTTGTATCTACGATAGATTTGGGGATAGCATTTTCCAGCTGCAACTTTAAGGATTAATTCCACCCTTGAAAGTTGCAGCACAACTTATAAAAAGAAATACGTGTCTTTTATTTTCACCTGCTTCGTAAGTCCACGAAGTTTCATCAAAATCGGAGGTGGACACTTCGGTATGTTCCCTTGTCAGTCTATGCTTACAAGTTGTTAGAAGTTGGAATGATGGCTGTATAACACCTTTCAAATAACCACTATTCGACAAAGGTTCACCTGAGGACACGCGTTCATTAGACTTACCTACTTAAAATCATCAACAGGGTATGTGTTTAATCCAACAAAATCCCACAGAATATTTATGTTTGCCTCGCCAAGTGATCGATATTTTATCAATAAGTATATCGTTGGACCAATCTCTACTTAGGGCGTGTATAACTCTTACATCGACGGAGGAATATCTGTCAGCTACATCGAATTGAGATAAACGGCGTCGAAATCTCAGCGGATTCGAGTCGTTTCGATCGTAAACTTTACTTTCTTCGCGGTATTCCCTTATCTTCTCCGTAAATCCGATCGGTCGTACTGTAATGGTCCACTAACTCGTGCGGAGCTTCAAAGCATTCTCGGACAGTCCGAGAGGCGTTCGACGATAACAGTCGTACATGAAAGCACAGCGTGAAACGCCTATCGAAAGCGATTGCAACGGATGTCCCGGTATCCTAATGTACAAACGCGACAGTGTGCATCGAAAACCGCGTTCTGTTGGCGATTCATCGATCGATACCCCTCTGAACGCTCCGCGGTAGCCCAATGATCTTCGCCGTTTAGGGATTCTCGTTGTTTCATGGTGGTTTTCATGTTCTTCGAAGCAGCAGATACGTCCTGCAGCGTACGCATCGTCGATTCGAATCGAAGCTGACAGACAGATTGATTCCGTACGCTCTGCCGCTGTTTGAGCAGACCCGAGAGCGATGAGAGACGAGGAAATGGAGGCAGAGCTGGGTGAAATGATACTTCAATATTACGGCTTAATGTTTCGTGACATGATCCATTTTAAACTTTATCCTTCAATCTGTCTTTGTTCATTTCCCACCCTTATTTTTCTGATGAACGATCGGCTGTGAAATAGGTTTTAGGCGCACTGTAGGAGTCTTTATTATTTGAATTTATAATCAAGGTACTCGTTACATTTAGATAGTAGAGAAGAATGTGAATAATATGCGTAACGGGGTTGGCGTTTTTCGACCTACTTAGGATAACGTGTTATTACAAAGGCTATGGAAAGTTATGTCTATTTCAAAAACTACCTATTTTTGTAACATGCTTGTATGATTCTTCTCCAAAATTTTCTGGAGAACTTTCCATTCGACAAGTGTATGTACTGTTAGAATTTAATTTACCTCCTTTGTCGTGTCGTTGTTAACGCTAATGTTCGGAAATCGTTAAACTTAACATTCCGTAGTTATTGTTAACATGAACTGAATCAAGCAGTTAAAGTACGAATAAAGTATTATTTTCACTCGGACCCAACCCAACCCAACCGTGTGTTCTCTATTTTTTATAGTGAAAGTGTTTTTATAATAATAAATAAGATCTGTATTGTTGACAGCAAATTATATCCCTAAAATATACAATACAACATAAAAGGTATTTTTAGTTAATGTGTATTTTAGAAATATAATTTGCTATCAATAGGTCAGATCATATTTGTTATTATAAAAAACACTTTTACTATAAAACAGAGAGAACACATGGTTGGGCTTGGATTGGGTTGGAGTGAAAGTAGTACTTTATTCGTACTTCAACGGCTTGATTCAATTAATGTTCACAATAACTGGCGAATGATAATTCGCACATTAACGTTAACATCGTCGCAACTAGAGACGATAATTAGATGGTACAACTTGTACAATGAATACATTTTATAGTGATTGTAATCCTGATTTTCGAATCGTTTGGATAATTATCGGTGCGACTGTGGATATTTCAAAAGATTTCTGGAAATGAACATCGTTTCGAGCAACATCCTCGACGCTGCACGCTCGATTGAACGCGCTAACTCGCGAAGTTCTTGATTAGGCAATAGACCCTGTTGGCCGAAGTTTAGGATGAACTTGGAATTAGTTACGCGTTTAAACGTCGCGCGCAAGCTTTCCTAATTAGTCTCCCGTTCCTCACATGTGCAGCGCCAGTTCTTCGCGATTGCCATTCAAAGTCACACGTTTGTCACGTGAAGACATTACAAACGGCTCCTTCCTGTAATTTCTCATCCCCGTTTTAACCTGCGAACGAAAGCTAGGTCGTTCTTGAAGATCTACGGGGTGCGTCTGAAGTCTTGTCTGAATTCTAACACAAACACAAAAAATGAAGTAAGCGTGAATGTTAAAACCATTTGACTTTAATCTCTTGAAGGATACTGACACGTATGTGTACGTTTAGTCTGTTTCTCTAATTCAATGATTATAGATAAAAATATGACATCTAACGGCCATGTGTGTGTATATTATTTTTCTTACAGATCTTTAAATTTCGTTAATTCTTTATTCCTTATTTTGTAAATATGAATTTATATTGAGTAAATAATACTTTTCCTAGCTCAACAAAGTTTTCTGTGAAAAGGTTAAGGTACAGTCTCCATTTTTTGTACTCTGTGCAATATAACTGGAGGATCTGACAGCGTAATGATTTATTTATTATTCCTTGAGACGTGGAATGATATGAAGGTTTCGAATACTGCACAGTAGACTCTGAATGGTGATATTATAATATTAAATGTATCATTTTTTTAGTTACTGAAATTCGATAAATTGTCCAAAAATATTGAAAATCTTGAGCCTCTGATTATTTTAAGAAGTATATTACGAATGATACACGAGACTCCGATATTAACTCAGAAAATAAAATGAATGAGAATAATATGCGTATTTGCAATATTACTTTATCAGCGTATCAACATGTTGACTGATGCGGGTTATTTTTAATTTTAAATAAATAACTACTAATTCTTATACAATTTTTAGTAGAATTAATATTCTAATAATGATATAAAGTAACAGCTATACGATCAAATAGTGAATTATTTCTTTCCTTTGTGATTTATCAATGTATGTTCGAACATGTTGAGAAAAGATTTTAAGTGAAGATAACTGTTTCGGAACTTGTACAATATACAGTGGAATCTCGATTATCCGAACGCGGCTCATCCGAAAATTCTTCTTCTGTGATAATTATAAGGTAGAATTATCATTAATGACATTGTGTATTTTATTTTGTACCGTCGTGTATTTTTATATTCTAAACCAAAAGCATCATTTTTGTGAGAAACGTAAGTACAAGGTGAGGCATCTTGTTACTGATTACAGTTTGGATAATCGAGGTTCTACTGTATTACAATTTTTTGTCAGTCTTAATATACATATAAAACACGTAAATTTTATGACAGGACTTTGACGTCACCCTGTCTATAGAAAATTATTATTAAAATTGATAATATTTCACAAGTCACATTATGCTTACATTTCGCATACGGGGAATATAGACGAGAAAGTTAATATTTTGGATTTTCTGTTCCTTGGTACAACGAAGATACGATGCGTCTATTCCCAGATTTGGTAATAAAATCCTCCCTACTTATGTGGCAAACGCAATGCTCCTATACAGGAAAGAAACATCGCAACCCGATGAAGCGGTATAATTAAAAAGCAACATAAAGAGAAAAGGCTTCCCTAAAAAATGAAAATATTCAATCTTTCGTGGAATAAATTACATTCTACGGAAATCCAAGTGTTTCGTTATGTTTTATGGCCACCATGCATTATGACATCACGGAACAGTGTCACGTATAAATTTAAATTCCAGCGATGTTACAATCATAATACTCGTAGTCTCATAAATCGTGCGATACAACGCAATGCCATCGTAAAAACTCAAGCTAGCCGAAAATTCAATTTTCCCCGGTGCAGATCGAAAAATTTCGCTTCCCGAATCGATCGTACGAACTTGTGTCACGTTCGACGAGATCTCGATTCGCAGATTGGAACGGAAAAATGAAATGCTGGCATACTTTGTTTCGCGAGGTTCGGATATAAGGCCGACGAGAACAAATAAATCAGAAGCGATGGTACAGCAAATAGGGTAGGAGGATGAACACCAACTTGGCAAAAGTTTGTTCGTTTATCCATGATACTTTACGAGCCGTTAAAGATGCAGCTAATGCAAGCTATAACTTCAGAGTAGAGGATTATCTTGAACGATCTGATTCTCCGTTTCGTGCAGTGGTTCCCCGTGCAACGAGGTCAAATTGAATTAATAAAAAGGCGTTCTGATTACGCTAGCACGGGGACAGTTGCACGGATAGGTTCCAACCTTGGTGTGTGTTTGGTTCTCAGCTCACGATTTCACCTGTAGATTGCCGTAGTTTAAGTTATCTTCGGGATTTCGCTGAGGCTGGTTCTCCAAATAAAACAGGGAGAGAATGAAGTATTATCTGCTCGACTGCTGATAAATACATTGTGCAAGAATATAGGATCGTCAAAAAAGATTCTACCAATTTTTAAACCACGTGCGGTCTTCGAGTCTTTTCTGACTCATTGCGTCTTCGTTTATTTAAAAACTATCGCAATGGTGACATTATACTACATGCGACTGGCTATTTCTATATTCCTTAGAGTTGGAAAAATAATCTTACGAGATTGGCAATATAGATTGGTTCCAAAATAAAAATAGATGACTCTCATTTCAACTATGTTTCGCATAAAAATGATAATTCTGGTTTAGAACATAAAAGTACATGATGGAATCAAATTAAGTACACAGTGTCATTGGTGATAATTTCAATTTGTAATTAACCTGGAAGAAGAATTTTTTAATGACCGTTGGTTGGATAATCGAGGTTCCACTGTGTACGTGTGCGTGTGTCGTATGTAAGAAAAGAGAAAAAGGTACTCGCAAAGTAATACATTAAAGGCAAAAGTAAAAGCCGTAACCATCCAAACCTATAATAATTATTTCTCTGTATGATTAAGTCAATATATTTTCTGTACATAGAAGAGTACAATAAACATATTATTTAGAAGAAAAACAATAACAGAAACGCGTTAACTAAAATCTATGTACAACCTCAACACTTAGTGCTCTCATTATATTATATGTGTAGTTGAAAATATGAGTTGCATACATTCGGGGCATTTTTGACCCAAAGACCTTGAGTGTATAGGCAAACGGAAGAACGCAATAGGGGTAAGGGTTAGGTTGGATAAGGATTTAGCGTACAAAAAGTATAAAGTAAGGTAATCGATTGTATCGAAAAATTACTGTTGCAGTAAAATCTCTACCACCATCACAATTTAAATACTTTTCTTACGTTTCTAGGCTACCTTCGCCTGATCTAGACGATATGTTTTTTTTTGTGTGGTTTCTGACGAACAAAATGTGTGCATGTCTTCTTGTTTCAGCAAACGGTTTGGACAAGAGAATCGAAATTAATTTTTCACATGTGAGTGCCGGTTAGTTAAGCAGTACAACACAAACATGAAGTAAAATATATTTTACTTTAAGGTTATACTGTATTTTTCTTTATCTGTTTATTACAATGCTCAGATGATGGACATTCATGTTTGAATAATAAAGTTTAATTCTCTTTTTCCAATCATCTTTTGAAAAACGCGAGTATACATTCTTCGTTATAAAACCATACAAGGAAAAATCGAAAGGATTCAACTGAGGCTGGCGAGATGGATAATAAACATATGAAGAAATAATTAGTGTGATGATGATACAGTAAAGCATTGTACATACTTCGTGTACACAAAATGACTGCAAGGGTTGGTTCATGTAAAAAAATCATACGGTTTCATTAAAAAAAAGTGCAATTACAATTTGTAAATACATCGATATACCTGGGAAACAGGAAAAACAGAGCTCTTTAAACCGTGCAACATTTTCTTCTATCATTCCTTTATATCTTCCCCTAATCAGGAGTTATAGCCAGGCGCAATTATTAAAATTATTCTATATAAAAGTTTCGCAGCCTCAATGATTTTAAAAGATACCCTCAAGTCTATCCAAATAATCCTTTGAGCCCGGAAGTTTCCGGGAAAAAGTGTGCGCTATGTGCTGAAACTTTCCTCGGTGAAACAACGCGTTAAACTGAATATTTCATTATAATAATGCGTATGACATCGATTGTTCAGTTGTTTCACTGCTCTAAAATTGCAAAATATGCAATGAAGTTTTTGTATTTTAATAAAATGAGCTGAAATGATGAATCATCTGAATATATAGGTTTGTGCATGCACAATGCACAATAAAGTGCTGTGTCTGGACCAGTACAGTGACTCGCAGCACACAATGAACAATTTTTCGTCCTTAATGCGTTAAAGTCGAACTCCAACCTGATTAACGTTAAAAATATCTTCTTCTTTCTCAGCTCATGACTCAGTCGTTTAACTGTAGTTCTTCTAGCTATGCTTGCAAAAGTCATATAAAATTGAAATATTTTCAGTTTTGATTATTGCAAGTGGTTAGCCAATACTTCGGCAGAATTATTCCGAATCGATTTGTGTGGGTTTTAAAGGATTCTCAGCCTTTATTTCGTGACGTTGGCCGAATTGTAAAACAAAGCGTTTGATTAAATTATGTGGGAAGCAATTTCTAACGGGGATGGTGTCATCCCTCTGCGGTTCGGGGAATTTGCGGAAACGTTCGGTTCGTCACGCTACTGACAGCAATAATCTGATTCGAGTGGTATGTCCCTTCCATACAAAAGATCAGGAACGCTATTTGCAATTATTTCCTGCAACTCTCCAATAATCTTTAACACTAACCGTACCGGCACTTCATATGTACCTGTTCTTACCGTAACCGGTCATAAACAAGCCAGGCGATGAATTTTCCTCAGTAAAAAAAGTAGCACAAAAAAACAAAAATTGAGAAATTGATTAATCAGATAATATAAGAATTTACATAAAGTTAGATGAACAAAAGAAGTAACAATGAATGTTCAGTTTTAAATTAAATTTTGAAACAGGTCATTTGACCGGGCCTGGTACGGTTAGTGTTAATACAGTAAAACCTCAACTATTTGAAATATCACGTTAGTGCACATGAAGCGACATGCTTTTATATTTCATATTTAATCAAATCAGTTCACCACCGTTTTCTAAACTGGCAATTAACTTTGTCATTTTATTAATAACTTAATTATTCTTTCAAAATATTTTTAAGTGACACTGAGAAGGATCCGAAGCATATTGCAAAATAGTATATTTTATAGTAAGGAGCAAAACTGAACAGACACACAGAACTTTAACATAAATTATATTTTATTCAATGTTTAAGTATAGAACATAACAAAAACGTAGTATCGTGTACAATGCTGTGGCCTTCTATGAAAAATATTACACTCGTATTATTAACATTATTTTGCTTAATACAAATTTTCTTCATGGAGTCAGTTTTGCACCGCAACTGATTTTCAATAAGTTTTTGAGTTTTTTGAAGGCTTAATACTTGGTCTATGATCCTTTGCCTTTAATATTGGCTTGAATACAGTGTGGCATACGTAATACTAAACTTTCGCAGTATTCTGGCGTAATACTGCACCACTTTTGCCATAAGTCAATTAATGACGATAGGGGACCATTATACTCATTGGCCAATTTAATTTTTAAATATGAATAAATCATTGAACACAGTACTACGAATTTTGTTCTTTTTTTTGCGTTCTATACTCAAACATTCAATAAATTGTTATTTATGTTAAAATCCCATGTGTGGTTCAGTTTTGCTCCTTACTGTAAATCGGCTAATTTTCATTTGGTGTGGGTGAGTACGATCGAGATGTTTTTCAATTTGAGTTCACAGAGACAAAAGGACGTAGCAAACAAGACTTTTTCCTGCAGTATTAATATTTCTAAATTATAGCAGAATATTGTACCTTTATTATGAGGTATCATATTTAATTGTTAGAAAGTGCCCCGTTATTATTTTATAAACTACAATGCTATCAAAGAATGTAGTGGCACGTGCACTACCGGCTAAAAGTTTGGGTACACGTGCTAGTGAGACAAATATTTTTGAATTGTTACTCTTGTTGTATGAAAGATGTGCAAGGATTAATATACGTTGAAATATTAGACTCTAGAGTTTGTATTTCAGTATAGAATAGAAATACAATAGGTGTACCTAAATAAATAAAGCATTAACATTAAAAGAAGAGTAAGAATTTAAAAATATTTTTCTCACTAGCACGTACACCCGAACTTTTGGCCGGTAATGTATATATACCAATCTAATAACTGGGGGAGGGGGCACTGTTTAAATAATTGAGCAACAACATATAATGTTTATTGCACACTAGTATTCTTTTTATGAAAAACGGATTCAAGCATAGATTCTCCTTTACTTCTTTTTTATAAAACTGCACATACATGTATAACAAATATGAATTTGTATTATTATTAAATGTAATGCTGTTTTGAGTAAAAGTTAATGAATTCTTACTATGACTTATTAACATTTGGACTTTTTATTTAATTGCTATTTCGGTATCTGAATATTGTCCGATAACTGTTTATTCTCTTTTTATCAAAAATTGCTCAGATAACTAAACGTTTGAATAATTGATAATCAGATAATCGCGGTTTTACTATACTTGCGTATTTATAACAAAATAATTTAGACGATAAAATGTATCATATTGAATTCTCATTACAATTCATTTTCAGGAGTCATAATTTATAAGGCGAGAGAGGGGTTAATTTTCAGAACAATAGACAATTACAAAATAACTGCTCCGAGAAGAATTGAATCTCTTCAGGGATGAACCTCTCATAATTAGAAAAAATAATATTGCTTATACAATTATATTTATTCGATATGAATTCATAGCTGTAAAACCAGAATCTGGAAAAATTTCTACAATCCCTGAGAGAAGTAAAGTACACAGATGTACTCTAATACCCACATAATGTTAGCACGTTGAATGCCACGGGGGTCACCGGTGACCGGCACTTGAAATCCAATGTAACTATTAATAACTATTTCTTATTACACAATTCTGAGCAATTTTCACGTTGTAACATTAATTTAGGATCCTAAAAACACGACAGAATACCCGAATATTTTTATCCCTTACGATTTATATTAAAATCAGTAAATTATATTATGTCTGACTAGATATAGCTGACGTCACTGCGGTATTCAAGTGTTAACACGTTGACTGCCACAGTGAAAACATCCACCGCTAGTCAGATACAATATAAATTTCTCTTTTCTATATAAATCATAAAGGAAAAGAAATGTTTCATTATTCAGTATTGTACATGTGAATCTGTATTAGTGCTGCAATGATAAATTTGCTCCGAATATAGTAAAAATCAATAGGTATTTAGTTAAATAGAATTTAAGGCGCTGGTCACCGGTAACCACCATGGCAGTCAACGTGTTAATTACATGTCTGTCAACAATATTCAGAATTCAAAAAGACTATACACACGAACACATGTATATATTTCGTTATCCTTGAAGAGGTTAATAGATTCTACTCACGTTTAATATACAAGATAGAATAAACATCGGGGGTGTACATCCCACCACAGCACGAAAATTTTCTGCAACTTTTCTTTTCTTTCAGCAGGATACGTCTTTGAACCGAGAGACTCGTTTCAAGAACATTTTCCCTAAATGTACCCCGGGTATCATCGTATTAGCACGCTGAGAATGAAAAAAATTTTTTCACTTCGCGATATCCGACCACCCCTACATTTATTTCTTTTGTCTCGTAAAACTTTCGACGTAACTTCGACGATAACTACGAGTCTTCCTCTTCCGGTACCAGCAGAGCTTATTTCTTTTCTTCCCCTCTTCTTTTCTTTGCAGTAAGGGAGAAAAGGTTTCAAAGACCCGATAAAATTTCACACCCAGCTCAGCCCGATTTTTTCGCGTTCTACGCTAATGCGGTTCGTATCTTTTTCATAGGGAATTCCTAGTAATTCGAGCGGCAACGATGTCGGTCAATGTTATAGAATTACTCTGTTTTACGACTAAAACTCCCGCACGGACGGTGAGCTTGAAAAAAATTATTAATAAGATCAAGCGCTCTTTTCAGAAACTTCGGTTTAGTGTTCCATGAGGGTCACGTGTAATTTCATTCATTATTCATCCGGTACGTTTTAGTACGATGATGTCGATGAAGTACGTACGTGAATTATGAAATAACATGCTGCGGATGTTCTGTCTGCATATTTTTAACGAACACCGTAAAGAAAAGTGAATAGGATCTTCATACCTGCATAATAGGGGGTGGTTCGTTTATTTTGTGCATCTTAATGTCTGTGTTAGTTTTGTCGGTACCAAAAAGAATGTCAGAGAATAATTATTTCGTTCAGGAGGAAGAATGTCCAGAAAAACAAAGTTGATACTAAACAGGGTTTAAGTCAACATGGGCACTTTAACACTATTCCTACCGACACTTCACGTATACCTATTCCTACCGCGGCTGGTCAAATGACCGGTCTTTCACAACTTATATTTTTCAATATTGAATGCAGACCAATAGCCAGCTTACCAGTATAAAAATATATTTTCTTTTATTCAAGAGTACATAATCTACATTTTATTCGTTTTCGTCGCATTTTTTACAAATGGGCTTCTCAACTGTACATTCTCCGCATACGTACTTTTTACATTTTAGACAGATTTTGTTCGTCTTATTATCTTTACAATACTTTATCTGACATGTTTTCCGTTCACGAGAACCTGTACTTGTACTTGCGATGGGTATTGGTTGATTTTTTTTGCCGAGCTCTTGTTGGTATTCGATGGCAAGTTCTTCTGCCAATTGAAATAGAAATTCCTGTCTTGTAATTTCTCCTCCCGTAGTTTCTTTATATAACACCCATGCATTTATCCCGGCTAAATCCAAGATATTAAAAAATACTTGCAAAGGCCATCTCCGAGATTTAGATTTTACCGAATAATTTCTGGCCATTTGGTCGGTCACATCTACGCCAAACTTGGTGCTATTATATAATTGAATTGTCTCCGGTATTCGGGTGTCATTTTTTTCAATTTGTACGGAGTTGTGCATTGAACTGAGAATTAGAACTTTCTTTCTTGGTTTGGCTTTGTAAACTGTCAACATACAATTATTTGAGCGATAGAGTTTGGTTGAAAAAAGTGCCATGTCGTCATTTTTCAGTTTTGCCAGTCTTGGAAGCTCTTTTCTATTTGCTCTAATTGTCCCAACAATCGTAGTTTTTTTTGCTAAAAGTTTTGTTGCTAAAGGTAGGCTTGTAAAAAAGTTATCCGTGGTTATATTTCTTCCACATCCTACATACGGTTTTGCTAATTTCATAGTGACAAACTCTCCAAGAGGAACTGAGGATTCTCTACTTTCATCTTTTCCCAAATATGGAAAGCCGTTTATTATATATTTGCTACGCACATCGGAAGCTAACCAGAATTTTATACCAAATTTGTCCGGTTTATTGGGCATGTATTGAGTAAATCTACACCTTGCTTTCGTTGGAAACAATTGTTCGTCAATAGTAATATATGGTCCTGGCTTATAACAATTTTGACTGTTGTCAATAAACTTGTACCAAACTTCGGAAATCATAGCAAATTTATCGGTTTGTAACCGTTGGCTTCGTTGATTTCTGTTGTCAAATCGAATAAATCTCATAATCTCCGTAAAGTCATGTCTACTCATAGTATTTGAGAAAAAAGGCGGCCCCCACTTTTTATTCCATAGAAGTGCTATATCTATATTCTTAGCCTCATATGCGCCGCGTGCATACAGAATTGCAAAAAATGCATATAACTTTGCAGTAGACAGTTCCCATTTATATCCCAACACTCTGAATGCCTCTGCCTCTGTGCACTTTCTTATAAGTTCGATTATATTCTTATCAATTATCACAGAAAATGCCGTCCTAACTTCGCCTTTCATAATATTACGTTTACTGTACCCAGTCGGGCCTGATGTTTCCCTAAAAATATTATGACCAGGTGCTCTTCCAGGATTAGACCCTATTTTTACTTCCTGCCAAACAGTTCCGTCCATCGCAATTTCGCTTACTTCTTCCTCATTCTCACTATCGGAACTAACTAAAAATCTCCTTCTCTTTCGTCGTCTACGTACGTTCGAAATATTCTCTTCGTTCTCATCGGTGTTCGAATCTGTTTCAAGTGGATCATAATTTTCCGTATTGTTATTTTCCATATCCAGAATTTCCTGATCATCTTCAGAACATTCTGCATCGATATCATTTATTCTCTCTAATAATACATTCGCACTCCTCAAACGTCTTGACATTTTGGGGACAAATATTCTACAAAAATAAAAACTAAAATATGAAAATGTAAATCAAAATAGATAAAAAAAGGAATAAAAGATAAAATGTGAAACTTACTGCGACGTATTGTTAGTCTTGTTCACTATTTTGGAAAAGGGCCCTTATAACACGTAATACGATATAAAATATTACAAAATAATAATAAAAGACTGCCAAGTATGCTCTTTGTGACTTTCACGTTCGATGCACTCTGTTCGTGTCGCAAGACTATACTGATTTGAATTCGTGAGAAGACGTCTATACATTTCCTTCAGTTACAAGTTTATTTATTTTACGTCATAGTAGATGAGATGGCGTAGAACATTCGAGGATCTTGACCGTATCGGATATCAATCAAGCAAATAAACACCGCTAGCCCGATAGTCGAGCGAGAACTGTAAACACTTGGAAGTGCCGTAAACCATTTTCTGGAAGGCACTTATCGGATAAAATCGTGTCATAACTACATTACCTTTCGTTTGTAACGACTTTATAGTTTTGGCATTGAGTCTTAGAGAGAAACTCTTACAAAAATGTATAAATCGTACTACCGGTCAAATGACCGGTCGTGGTAGGTAAGACAGACTAAAAATTTTTCTCGGAAAATAAACAATAGAAAAATAAGTGAATATTGAAAAATATATCATACATATATATGAGGAAAAGTGGTAAAGTTTAAAGGCGATTCACATACGTTGTATGTATGAAATTCCAAATGAAAATTTAAAAACGGTCATTTGACCGGTCCTGGTAGGAATAGTGTTAAATGTCTTCGTTCTTTTTTCACATAGAAATATTTTTCTTCTCTTTTAACGTCACGTCAACTACAATGGTTATTAGCGACAATGTTTAGTTATTTTACAGTTGTCAATAGTTTTGTTTCTTTGAGGAATTGGAGCAATTGACGTATTTTTTTATGGTTGAAAAAGTTCTCTTTTAAGTTGTAGCTTATACTGCTCTTTTGACGTAATGTCGAATATTTACTGCAGTGTATGATTAAGTGGTTGGCAGTTATTTGTACGTTACATTTGTCATTAATTAGAGGACTATTCTTTAAGAGTAAATATGAATAGGTTATTTTTGTATGCCCAACTTTGATTCGGGAAGTCACGATTTGTTCTCTTCTTGATAGTACTGGTGGTATATTCTCCTAAGTTGTGAAGCTGCTGCTGATTGTCTGGATATGTGGTGGTGCCGCATTTTACCATTCCGTTTCCCAGATGATTTACAATTTGTTGAAGGTGTATTCTTGTAGATCAGTTAACAATGAGGGGATTTGTGATTGAACTAAATTTTGTAGAATGTTGGTAGCCTCTTTTGTTGCTATTTATATTATTGTATAGCCAGATTTACCTGTATGTGACGCGATCCATACGAGGATTATGTTCATTCCTTTCTTGTTTGCTAGAGAAACGTTGTTGGATACTAACTGTAAGCTGCAATTATTATGATCGGCAAAAATATCTCTCAGTCACGTTTTGCAAAATTTTAAGATCATCAATGTTGTTTCAAATGGCATTATACCTTATATGACCTTCAGTATAGAAAATATACTTTTAAATTAGTCTGAAGGTTTTCTTGAAGTTATGGTTGTGAATACTCTCAATCTGGAGACCTGCATTTTAAGCATCTTCTCAAATATTGATAAACATTTAATGTCAAAACACTGTGATAAGAATAAGCACTATTAAAAATTTGTTCATGGAATTCGACTTCAATCAAGCTAAAAAAATAAATAAACGAAAACATATTATTGCACTGGAAAAGTTTCGTGATCTTGAGACCTTCTTAACAGTTACGTAATTTATAAAATTAACTTATCCAAAAATGTGATGTATCGAACTGTTTAAGTTTGTATAATAACTGTTTTTAACATCATGAATATTTGTGAAGACATTTGGATGGCACAGTTTATTAATTTATATCTACAGTCGATCACGAAAATATTTGGACACCAATACTATTTTGACTTTCATGCTTTGAATATTAATGAAATACACAATGAATAAAAAACATACTATAACACATTATAATACAGTTTGTAGTATATAAAAACGAAAAAGCTTTTTACTGACTGTATACCATTGTTCAAATAATAGCAGAGAAAGGCGAAAATAGCTAATTTCGATATCCCAAAAATATTCGGACACTATACAAATTGAACTGATACAACTAACGCAACAATTTTTTGTTAACTTTAATATTTCGCGGAATATTCCATGGGTTGTATAGCATATTGCAAACGTGTTGGCATGTAAGAAATAATTTTGTTTAAATAATCAACATTAATACTTTGCCACCCTTCTGGAATCTTTTTAATTCTTTCTTTGAATTTATTATTGTTTTTCAAATTTTAAGATCCAAGTCATCTAATAAATTTTCAATAGGGTTCAAGTTTAATGATTGCGGGGGTGGTTTTGACAATGTTTGCAAAATGGTAAAGTGAAAATTCTCACAATTCGTACTTTGTTTTTGTGACCATCGTTTTGATAGAACTTGAAACTTTCACCATTTATCATATAGTCGGCATTTTTTGACAACTTTATTCTCAAAATGTTAAAATATTTATTTCAATTCAAAATACCTTTCATAAATAATAATTTCACTACTCCATAATTAGAAATACAATCCAACACCATTACAGGTCGATTACAGAAAATTTTTGTGATACTGAACTTATCTCTGCTCCTGTCTTCGTACTATTATTTAAACAATTGTATACGATAAGTAACAAGTTTTTCCGTTTCCATTAACTAGAAACTGTACTGTAATGTAACATAATACATTCTTATTTGTTGTATATGCAGTGTGAGTCACCTAACTCGACCATCTTATATTACTTGTAAACTATTTATTATATGAGAAAATATTTCAAACGAAAGTTGTACGATTTCAAGAGGAGCGTACGGTATAATAATTAGTTTTCTGTTATTTCGCTTTTTGATCGAGATACGAAGGTCCCTTTCAGTTTTTTAAACGGAATGTGTAACATTTCACCCTGCAGTTCGAAAGAGTATCGAGTAAAAAACTATTAAGGTACATGGCTTCAAATACCAGTAATTATTGAAATATTCTTCAGTGAAAGATGAAACTTCTGTGGACGTGGAGGACTTTCATAGGAAACTCGTTCTGCACACCTAACGCTGCTTAATTGCTTTACTTAAGCATTTCTTACATTAAATATTATTTAAATAATATCTCAGTAATTATTGGATTTTAAACCCATGTACCTTCATAGCTTTTTACCCAGCGTTCAATAATCTTTCGAATCACAAGGTCAAATCTTACACATTCCATTTAAAAACTCAAAGGGATCTTCATATCTCGATAAAATAGTAGAGTAACAAAAAACTAATTATTATACTGTACATACATCCCCCTTGACATCATACAACTTTTGATTGAACATTTGCTCATGTAAGAAACAGTTTACAGGTCATTTATTGTGGTCGAGTTAGGTGACTCATCCTGTATACTATAAATACACAGTATAGTAGCAAAAATTAGCAAAATTGTACTCGTGTCTGAGCAGTTTTGTAACCGACTATATTTCAACCATCAGCGCTGCTTCTCGAATACTTTCGTGCATCCGTGTAAGGCTTCAAGAAAACAGCACCTGACAATGGATGACTCTCATGCAAGGTTTGAAACAGCATCAGCTTCACTGTTACTTGGACAAACCGTGAACATCCGCCTCAAAGATTTGTCAGTAGTTTTTCAGCAACTGCGTCAGTTCGGGAAAAACAGCTACCGAATGAAACTAGCGATAAACTAAAACCTTTTATCCAGAACGACGGTTTGTCGTGGAAAACCTACCGGACGAAACGTCGAACAACCGAACCCCCTACAATAGGGTAACGATTTTCTAAGGGAGCGAGTGTTTCGCGTTGATATCGATTGCAGTACTGGACGTAACGCGCGAGTCGTGCAGCTTTTCGCTTTGTTACATCTTTTTCTTTTTGCCCTTCCTCATCTCTCAATTCCCCCTTCGTTGTTCTAACCCCTACTCCCTCCTTTCCCTCATTCTCTTTTCCCTATTCTATATTCTACCGTCTTCTCAATGTCCCCGTTTGTCTTCGTCAGCTTTTCTTTCCCTCGATACGTTTTCGGCCCCCTTTCTTCTTGGACCGCTATTTATCCGCTTCCTTCTCTCTCTTGGTCCGTTTCTACAATTCTCGTTGTGTTTTCCTTTTCTGTCGTGGCAATCTGACTTGACAAAGCATTGATTCAGTGAACGTTACAATAAACATTGATTTTAGACGAAGTCCAGGTAAAAAGAAAATGTTTCAGTTCTTCAATAAGAGACCAGAAAGTCTCTGGATGATATGCAAATTCTATCTTTTTGCGGCTGCTGATATTTAGCTCTTGTTTTGTATCGTGATCTTCGCACCTGTTGGAGGATATCAAAATTATCTCCAACAAATGTTACATTGTGTGAAACGTTTCGCAGGTAGAGGTAGCTTAAAGTTGTACCAAGAGTTGTTGGACTTTGACGTTCTTTGAGATTTATTGAATAAAGTATTTGAACAGAGTTTCGTCGTAGAGTTAGGTTTTCGAACTGGCTAGTACTTTCAATTGTTTTGCTTGTTTTATACTATTTCTGGTAGCTACGAAATCACACCAATAGCCAATCACGGCTTAGTTACAATTTTCATTGACGAAGGGGAAAACGTTCAAGAATTATCCATCCCAGATATTCCCCGCGACGCAATTCAAGGGATTGGACGCGTCATTTATTAGGTTACGATACGTCAATTGCTATTGACCTTTTCGCTACAGCGGAGTTCTAGCATTGTTAAACAAAGTGTAACATCTGCTGTTTTGTCGTATTATGCAAATTATTGATTTTTTATTCATATTATTTCAAACTAATATACAGAATGTTCAGTGTAGTGGTTGTCACGACTTTAGAGGCACTTCCGGTAGTCTGACAAAAAGATGTTATAAACAAAAATCAATCATTAGTCTACACTTTAGGACATGGCTAATGACTGTTTATGAACAAGATTTTGAAATCTTACTATTATAATAAAGAGACAGAGTATGTTTTTACCGGAACTGGTACCGGCGAGCTGTCCGCGGGGTGCAGTTCACGCACGGCCGCTAGGTGGCAAAGCTCGGCGCCCGCGTGCTCGAAAGAGAATTCACCCAGTTACAAAATATAAGGAAAAAAAAGAATATTTCGAATTCTATACGCAGAAAAATCGCGGGCGAAGCCACATCTAGGGCATACAAGTTTTAAATAAAATTCTGGGGACAGATGAATTTAAATTTACTGACAACGGTGTTATTAACTGGCGGAACCTTCATTTCTGGGTGACGAACAATCCACATTGGACTCGCAAGCATAATTTCCAAGTAAAAAGAAGTGTTGATGCTTGATGTGACATATTGGGCGGGTAACCTAATCGGACCGTACCGTTCTGAAGAAAATTGAAATTCTCATCGGTATCTCTTTTGTGCGAGGGACTGCCAGCTTTATTAGAAAATGCTCCATGTAATGTACAAAGAGGAATGTACTTTCAACAGGATAGGTGTCCAGCACATAATGCTCGAATAGTTCGAAATTATTTGACAACCGTGTTTGGAGATCGTTGGATAGGCACATACGATCTATGCCACTGGTCAGCTCGTTCTCCAGATTTACCCCACTGGATTTTTATTTGTGGGGGCATTTAAACTTCATTGTTTATTACTCACCTGTAAACACTATCCAAGAACTCCTAATCGGATAATATGTGCATATAGAATTGTGGATCCACGAAACTTACTTGCTGCTACGCATCAAAGTTTAATAGAAAGAGCAAAACTCTGTGTTATGAAAGGCGGCATGCTGTTTGAGCACATACTTTATATTCAATAATATGTAACATGATTACAAACCATAAACAACAAGTCTATAACAAGTCTGTTTACTGTTTACATTCAGTGATGAAGCATTCCTGAATAACGTTAATGTTTGACTTACGTGTTCATAATATGTACTTCATAAGGACCCTCGTTACATTAAAAATGATTATTTTCAGCAAGTTATTGAACAAAAGTACCTTTCTCTTATATCATTGAATTTGTCTGAATGCCACCTACAATTCCGCGTGGAACAAATTATATGGTGCTATTTAAAAAAACGAAGGTGACCTTGATTTATTATTGAAAAAAGCAGTATATTTGCAATTCGTTGACGCTCAAGCACTGATTATTTTTTGTTTCTAAGATTTTTTTGTGAGCCTATCGGAAGTGTCTCAAAAATCGTGGAGATTGTTACGCTGAATATCCTGTGTAATGATTTGTAAACAAATACATGTCAGAATAATAAAATTTAAGAAATGGTTTAATAACACACTTTTGTATGGAAAATTTCGAAAGAAAGATATACATACAGACCTGCAGTGCAAATCCGATAACAGTAGTGGGTATTAGGATCCCGTAGGTAATATAAATGATACTTGTTGAACATCCAGTTACTTTATTTCGTAATTGTCGCTTAGCGAATAAGGTATAGAAAGATGTGCAGGACTCGAGGTCTGACGAAAATCTGTCCTCAAAAAGCACAGGAAAACACTCAGCCCCTTAAAAAGGGGTGAAAGTTTCCCTTGGAGAGACATGGGCCAGATAGGTTCCAGATGTCCGTGACTAAATCTGCGTTTAAGGACGATCAAGCATGCCTTTACTTTGCAGGTTTAGTTGGGAATATTCTGGAGGTATCTAACATGGGATTGTTGTTGTATATTGTCTTTTAAACATACAATACAATACGTAGTTGTCCAGGCAATCTAATAAAACAATGTCGGTTAGTCTTGCAGTTGTTAACTAATGCGAAATTTCGACGTGTGACTATAGACATCTTTAGAATACAAAAATTGCTCAGTGGATGATTATGGTCACCTTTGGCAACGAAAGGATTAATTTGGAGCAACTAAGGTCTTACAATTTAACTAACTACGCAATCTCTAATTAAACTCACAGTGTGATTGACTATGTTCGTTTTTCCGTGCCTTTGAGCCCGACAATTCCCTTCGTTTAGCAGCAATACTTTTTAATTACTTGCCTTGGTCATTTTGTTCTCTCTGCCACCTTTGTTTTACATTCCAACTTTTTCCTACATCAGATTTTATCTGGCTACGTCGGAATTTCAAAATTCCGTTTCGTGCCTGTGAAAGCCCATCGAATTTATGAATGCAATCCGCCTAAAAATGGTGGCGTGTCGCCGCAGTTTATCGATGCACCTCGGTGGAAAACTCTTCGCCGCCCGCAACGCTCGGTGTTAACGCTTTTTCTGGTATAAATATAGAAGTTCGAATGAAAATAGGAGGCTGTCGCCGAGCAAAGAACAACGCACCGCATTCACGCTCTCGGAAATCCAACGATTTTTCCGCTGTTTTACGTACCGTTCCAATCCGCGCCCGATGTAAATGCGCCATTAATTCCACAGTATCCGAAACGCTTTTCCTCCGTGAAACAGAAAACGTTCCTCCAATCTCCTTTATTTTATTGGGATATAAATTGTTGAAGTTTGCTGAGAATTAATGTTATCCAAATTCTGCGTGTGTTCATTCTATTTCGTATTTTCCATAAACAACACCGTAAAACGAACATTACTGCTATTTGAAATTTGGAAACGCATTAACTGTAGGGATTATTGGCGATTACAGGGTGAGCCCAAAGTCTTGTTACGAAATTTGTAAACGTATTATGCAGGACAAAATTAACAAAAAATGCTAAACGCGGATTTTAGAGTGGTACGTACATGGAATAAGAGAAATAGAAATACGTATGTTCTGAAAAGTAGTGAATTGTAAATTGCAATTATATTATTTGGAGATTAATAATTAACAGTAGACCATTATTTTACTGGATGATTTTTAAACTTATGAGTAAGTATTGTGCTTATGAAGGAAAAGTTCTTACGACGCTGTTTAACTGTTACAATCATTTCTTCTTGTACTACAGTCATTTTTAGTTGATATGTTGAGTTTCACTACAGAGGTTCTTATTACGAACACTATCAGATGAGTTATGAAATATTACAAATATGATATGTGAAAGAGAGTCAGATAAACTTGTCGATCAAAATTCTTTACGCTCTTTCTTTTACGTCAATATCAGAATCGTCTGTGTAATGCGAGATGCAACTAATAATTAGACTGTGGTGTTCATGGAGCTTAACATATTCAACTATGCGAATGGTGAACATTTACTAAGATAAGGAAAATGAAAAATACATTTTTAAACATTTAAAGGACAAAATATATTTTTGCGAATGTTACATTTCTTCAATTATGTTCATGGAAAAGATACTCAAGTCTCAACATGTATTATATATTTGCATAAAAAGCCACAATCTAGTAATAATAGCTATATTCTAGTAACAAATATTTATCGAATCAATGTTAATTAGGACTGTTTTCTTGTTTTTGACATTTACAGAAAGTGCGATTTAACGAATTTAAGATTATCCCTGCGATTTTTTTGTTAAGACTTCAGACTCACCCTATAGACAGATTGTTCGTCAAAACAATAGCCAAGACTTTTCAGCTATGTCACAAAGTTTAAAAAAATTGTTTAAACAGAAATTTGTTCAGAGGAGAATTAATTAAATGTCCTGCTAGGGACATCTTAAATTAATATTTTTAGTAATTCAAGTGTATATTGCCTTTTCTAAATAGAGGTATAATAATTTTTTTATCACAATATTATAGAAAACTTTTGCAGATTACGTGTATTGAAAACGGGAACATGAAAGTTAATTAATTCCAATATATTAGTGACAAACCTATTTTCAAGGGTTGTAATATTGTCGTGATGGAAAAGAAAGTATTACCGGGCTTCTAGTATGAGTACATCGCAAAATTCTACATTTAGTCAAACTATAATGCATTAAATTAGTTCAACACCAATCATATGTTCTGATTCAATCTGATTGTAGTTCTGCTGCATTATCTAAAGTAGAAATCAATTTAAAAATTTTCATGTCATCAGCAAATAACAAAAACTTCCTATGCCGAAACAATAAATTTCGATCATTTACAAATAAAATAACAGTGACGGTCCTAGATGTGAACTCACAGAAAGAGAAGATGTAATATAAATAGCTCTAGAATAAATACACACAAATTTGTTCGTTCTTTTCCATTGTATTTTTATAGTAATTCACGTTTCCCTGTTAGGGTAATGTACTTACTAATTTTGAGACAAAAATGATCAGTATTCCCGAAAAAACTGGTTGCTAACGAAATAAATAATTTCAGTATATTGTTAATGTTCAGTTGACAATCTATATCTTCCTAAGTTGGCAGTCCTTGGGGAGGATTTCCTTCCCTAACCAATAATTATGTATGTAACCTTGTTTAGCAAATATATCGTTCACGTGTTCTCTTTTCTATCCATGATTTATAATAGTTATACTTGTTCATCATAATAAAATAATACTAAAAACAAAATACACTGATTGTGAGTTTCAACAGTTACTAACATTTATACCGTGCAGGCTGTCCCAAAGAGGAAGCATTTATTTAAAATTTTTAGCATTCCTGTGTCTTGTGCAATTACCCTCGCCGTTAACAATGGTGGAGAAACGTATTTTATGCGAGACAAAATCACCATGCACAAACAAACGTCCTCTCACGGCCAATGAATCGTAGTTTCTTTTATCCCCGGCATTAACATGCAAGAAGAAACGACAGAGTACAGAAAAAAAGTCATACGTAACGATACTTCTTCCCCGAGATAAAAATGTCGCTACGTGAATCTCGGTAGCCACCTGTATACCCCTCTCTCGCCGTCCACCTTATTTATTATTTAATTCATTCCTCCCGAGAGACTCGATAAACAGCGACTGTTTTTCCGCAGTAAATCTCCTAGGACGTCGTCGCTAAACAAACATTACTTACATTCGCACACGGTTTTCCCGAGTAGGTTATTCCCTCGTTCTTCAATTCATCAATCGCCTGTAATGTACTAGCCCTTGACTAATACTTTATCTAAAAGCAACTGAATCATACACCAATATTTTTCCACACTGTAAACCTTCTCCTCGCGTCAACCTGTGGCTCACTTGTTTTGACCTTTTTCTGTATTTTCTCCCTACTTCAAGAAACACCGGATGAATCAGAAATCCCTTTGAAAACCTAGGTAACCACATTTTACTAGTTCAATGTGTTGCGTTAGCTCAATACTGCGGTAGCTCTGTCAAAACGAACTTGTGTCAAGTTTACAATCAAGTCTCTTCGTCAGAATTTGGTCGTTCGAATATTATCCTGTGTAATCACCAGTCCATTACACGTTGGATACTGTGCGTATCGACTGTACCGGGTGTCTCAGAGTTCAACGATCGAATGTCTGCAAGTAGACATAACAAAAAAAAGTGTTATGTAAAAAATAGTACTCTGAAATTAATAACTTTAATCTTGTATGCTTATAGTACTCCAAAATGATGAATGAATATGCTTCAAGAAATCATTGGTCTTTGTGTTATGGTGAAGAATTTGATTACTTCCTAACAGGTCTTTGAACGTACCGGATATTCTAAAAATAGTAGTGTTAATTTTGGGCAAGTATTGTATTCAATACTTGCAAATAAAAATGTGAATATGTCAAAATAAACCAAAAGTTATAGATTTATATGTATTGAGAAATCAACAATTTCTGTGTTCTGATGAGAAATCTGATTTCATCCTAACTGGTATTCGAATATATCGGGTGTTCCTAATTAGTAGTTTTATGTTTAGGTGCGTACAGTACTCATGAAAATAAAGGAAAAGTTATTTGTAAACATGATTCGAGCAACAGATAGTTATGAGTTATGATGGAAAATTTGATTTTCTCCTAACCGGTACTCAAATATACCAGGTGTTCTAAAATTGATGATTTACTGTTTGGATACGTATAGTGCCCAGCAAAATCAGTACAAAAGTGTTAGTGAACATTGGCCAACAAATTGTTTTCCGAGTTATGAAGAACAATATCATCATCGTGGCATTTATAAAAAATGTCGGAAGGTAATTCAAACGTCTGTTGCGATGGATTGGTATATTTCTTTATAATTCAAAAACTATTCATATTGTTTTCTTATGTTTACTACTGCATTTGTGTTTATTCTGATGAGTTCTAATCGTATTCTAAGTCAAAACCATCAATTTGAAAATAGTCTGTGCAAACATAAGTGCAAAACCGTTTTAATACAGACTTATAACAAAAATATAAAATATGAAGATAGCAATATCAGGTTTAATAGTGACGCATTAAGACTTAGGAAAGATACTATATCAATTATTTGAAATCTTGACGTGTACTGATACAGAAGTACAGTACACGTACAAAGTATACTAAAAGTTTAAGTAAAAATGCCATGGGTGTTCTGAAAATACACGCAGGTATGGTTTTCATTTGCGTCTGTAATAGGAAGGCTTAACAGTAGATCTACCAACAATTAATGTGCACTTATTTAATCGAAGCGATCGAAATGACACGTTTTAAAAAAAGTACGTAATTCAAGGAAACAATGTTTATTTATATTTTTCTTTTGGTTTATTCAGCGTCAATTCAAAGTAAACATAATAGTCGTCAAAAATAAATCGTACATAGTGAAATTGCAAATCCGTCATTTTAACTACCTTGGTAGTTTTAGTGTTAACACGTTCGCTACCAGCGTCACACATGCATGACGAACCAATTCTCTTCTGAGGGCTCCACGTCACACATTTGTGGTCGCACTAATTTCTCATATTATAGCCACATGAACAAATAAAGTCTGCTCTGAAAATCTGCAGCATATTCTGCAAACACTTAAAAAACAAAGCATGGACTGTGGTGAACGTTTTTCCCCTCAGGCTGTGGTAGCGAACGTGTTAAACTTCCGTAAGAAAATATCAACAAATATTCCTCAACACAAAAGTGCTGCACTCTATTGTAACACAGTTACAACATTCTACATTCTGAAGTGGAAAATTAATTCAGTCTTCAAAAAGACTTAACATCTTCCTGTTGTTGTCATTCTGTTGTAACTCTAAAAATATTCGTGGTCATATCTTCATATAATATTCCCTTTCTTATTTCTCCTTATAGAACATACTAATACTGATGAAGGTTAATTTCTAAGTCTGCAACATCCTATAGATCATATTCCCAAGTTTTAAAATAGTACAAGGAATTTTTCTACGTTGCCAAAAATAATTGGAAAATTACAAACTTCAATGATTTATCACACACTAAAGTGTTAAATACTGTGCAAAAGTTCCAAATATTGTATACAGTAAACATTGAGTGAAAATATTATAATAATGAATATATGATATTTTCGTCTTTGCTGATATTTGATAAATCATCCAAAATTATTGAGAATCCTGAATCTTCAGTTATTTCAACCAGTATTTTTGTAACAGAAGGATAAGCACGAGAATGCTTAACATCTTTTATACAATACTAATTCTACAAGCACTCAATTTTCACTATTATAAAGAGACTTAAATTAAGCCCTTTGATGTCATTTTCTCGTTCGTAGTACAATATCCACATTTCCAATTTCAATCAGTGAAAATGAACATTTGAATGAAAGAGAAAGAAGAATAGGGTATTGTGCGTTAGGACGAAAAATCAAAATCGTATGAAAAGTGAAAATTGTTTTGTAGGCGAGTTGCGCCCGTGGAAAGTCTGGCCTAGATATCTGTACAACAGTTGTAAATTTCCTGAAATCCGTTTTTAAAATTCTTCAAGTCTACACTATACTCATAAGTACATTAAATATTCACGATTAGGTTGCTCTCGAGCAGATTGAAAGGTTTCGATATATCGAAAAACATTCATATCAGCCTTTCGATTGTAGGACAGAAATAAAAATTCTTCAGATATTCGTTCGTACATCTGTCTCAAGATCGATTTCTTACATACAAATGTGACTTTCTTCCAATAAAATAAGGAAACTCGAAATTAACGAAGACTATTTATACCTTTCCGTCTAATCAAAAAGCAGGAATGACAATATTTCATGTCTTCAACTACACACTAGTTTTGGGTACAGTTACGTTTTGTTAATAGTAAAATCGAAAAATTATATTCTATTGAAGTGGACCAAATAAACGTAAACTGCCTTCGATTAGAAATTTCCAAAAATCTTGAATTTCTGTTCATCAAACTCTCTCAACATATTGATACTATATTCACGTTCTTGAGTTTTTATCATTATAATTAAAATCATCGTTCATCTTCTGGATTCCGCCTCTAATTCTATAGTTTACAGTTCGTGATATTCAGCTCGAAGTCCTTCGCAAAAATTGCAACAAATTATTCATACCTACAAGTTGGTTATTCCAAAATTCTTATGAGAGCTACTTAGGTGTGCATAAGTCCGATAGAGAGGGACAACGTGCAGGGCACTTGAAACAAAGGTATCGATAAACGAATAAACATAAGAAGACGTGAGAAGTTTTCAATTACAGGTTCAGACTAGGAATCTATCAAATCTCATTGAAAGTCTTCAGACGTCAGGATAAACAACTACAATAATTTAGTCCTCCATAGGCAACCTAAGTTGTTGACATCAGAAGCTAAATCCCATTTTTCCCAGACGCTCCTGCGAATTCTTATTTTTATTGATAAAAGTTTCAAGCATTGGACGTATCCAACAATTGTACAATGTAGCAGAGACTTTGATCAGTATCCTAGAATTTTTTCAGATTTTTTAACAGCCCAGAGGCTTGGACTTAAACGCCACAGTTTCGCTACGGAGTGTTAACCGTGTCTCTTATTTGATTGTCGTAAAAGGATGCCACGCGATATTATTTTGTGATAAGTGACAAACTTTACGTGAATCCGTAGATTCTTATTCAGCGTTAAAGAGGTTTTGACGACATCGATTTTAAGATCGATCGAATCCTCTTCCGAGGATCAGACGCACGATCCCAGAAAATCCGCTCCCTTCGATTTCCATTGTTCATTTTGCCGGGCCGCTGTGTTTTGAAACGGAGATTCACCTACGACTTGATCCCGGGATTGTCTGTCGTTCGAACGATCGATGGGAAGAACCAAAGGGCGATGTTCGTGCCGATGGGCGAGCACGATTGTCGGCTTACTTGCTCTAGACACGAATACGAAATGGATCATTGAATAAGCACTGGGCTATGACTGTTTCAGGAGTGACCATCTTGTTATCGCTGACGGTGTTCCTGAACCTCGTCGCCGAGACCCTGCCCCAGGTCTCCGACGCTATACCCTTGTTAGGTACATTGAGTTTCTACAAATAAGCGTGTGTTTGTGTGAATTCGTGCATCTGATGGTGAACATTTCTTCTTTGAAATTTTCCTTCCTTTTTTCACTTCGAGAAGGAATGAACACGCTACTTTCCTTGGTATTGTGAATTATGGCGTAGAAAGGTTTTTAATCTTATTTGCTGCTGAAGTATTCTTATCGTTGGATGGTTCTAAATCATCATGCTTCTTCTGTATTCTAGTTGTTTTTTTTTCTTTGAGAAAAGAGTGTTTGGAATGTGTGATAATAAGATTAATGATAAGTTCGAGGCAAAGCGATATGGTAATTCTAACTCAAAGTGTGCACTCATTTATTTTCTCGGAATTGAAAATTTATGCAAAGAATCGCTTCAGTTAATCAAAACTGCAGGATGTGTATTTTAATATTGATTTTATCTTTACCGGTGTTTCTAATGTTAATAAAAAATTAACAAGATTAAATGATACACCTGAAATAATATATCTATATATGTACATTGGAAAAATAGTAAATGTACATCAAGAAAAATAATATATCTAAAATAATAATAGGATGAAAAATCGCAAAAAAGGTTTACACTCCAGATGTAAATGAAGGTCGTCAATGAACAGCTTTTTTAAAAGTATTTATCCTTTTTATTAAATGCTGCTATAAATCCAATAAAATGTCTCAAACGAACCAGAAGAAGGAATTCGATAAACACTTTGATTTAAAAGATATTTTTATTGAATTTCCGCCTGGAAAATCACTTGAATAATATAGGACGTTTTACTTAATTTTATCACCGAACATATTTTCTCTACATCAGGCATCTACAAATACTTTTCACAATAGGTACCTATATGATTTCACTCGGCAAATTATGCCATGAATTTTTGCCATTCTATATAGAAGTGGCCAAAAGGAATGATCACCCTTATTTTTTTACATAATATGTTCCATTTTGTTAACTGTACGTAGTTGTGGCTTTTAAAAAGTTCAATGGATTGCTGTTCAAAATTATTGAAAATTAATGAACTACATATTGTATAAAGTTGTCCATACAATTTTCAATAACACATTACATAATGTAAATTGTAGAAATATTCTCTGGTTGAAAATACTAATTTGGAATATGAGTCGTGAAACGTCATTTATTGTTAACAATTTATTCTGTATATAATTTTCAGGGGCCTTGAATAATTTGAATAACAGATCATGGAACTTATCGTCTGTGGTCACAACTTGATAACATAAAAAAACAGAGTACCATATTATGTACAAAAAATGGGTATCCTTTTCCCCTGAACGCCTCCACACAGAATGAAAACGAATTTATCATATAGCTTTTGCCAACAACATTTCCGTAAATGTTTAAAATAATAGAAATATTTCAGACGATAAAATTAAGAAAGACACTATAAAACAATCGTTAACACGTTTACTGCCGTAGTGAAAACTCCCATACCTGGTCAGACATACTATAATGTCCCATTTCAAACACAAATCACGAAGAAAAAATGACTATTCAATTGCACAGACTTGACCTTATATCTTTATTACAATGATGATTCTGCTCAAGATTTTAATGAAGTTACTAATTACTTAACAAAGTAAAATTAGATGCGCCGGTTATTGGTGATCCACACTGCAGTCAACGTGTTAAATAACTCTTTGGTCAAAAATATAAATAATGTTGTTGTTCTTGAACGGTTAGTGGTGACGTCTGAACTACTCCGTATTGTAGACTTACACGAATTTACTTAATCATTTTAATTCTTTCAGAAAAGGTAACAATTGGTGAATAACGTTGGTATAATATAATCTACATTCACGATTAAATCGTTTCATAGAAACTTGACGATCAATCGAATTGCAGATTACCGTTCAACTCGGGAGATTTAGATGCAAACTTCTTCAGGACAGGGAATTTTTACTAACAATGCTCGAATTTACGCGTTGTTACTCTCCTTCGGCCGCGAACAATGGAGGCGTGTTGGACGGATTCCCTTTCTCCGGTTTCAAACGACCTTCCTTCGTCTATAGTTCAGGAAGTTCCGCGCCAACTTCCCGGAATTTAATTGAATAAGTTCGTGTCTCAAACGCGATAGGTCGCTGTCACCTTGTGCACCGGAAATCCACCAACCTAGACATGTTTGTGTACCTAGTCGGTTCTTATCTCGCTCTTTTTCCCTCCCATCAGCGTAAGTTCGAGGCAGCAACAGTCCAATTAGTGTAGTCTTCAGTTAACTTTTCAGTCTTCAGTCAACCTGCGTTGCTTACCCCGTCACTGTCCACTTTCGTGTCTTTCAATTTAAATTCGAACCTCCTTTCTGTATACAGTAAAAGTTGGATGACTGCCCGCATCGATCTACTGCGTAAGTGCCCGCCAGTCATCCCCACCACGGAGGGAGGTGTTCCCCTTGACGCACCCAAAAGTTCGACAGACGAGTATTGTAACCTGATCCTACCTCGAATGTCGGTGAGACAATACTAATGCAAACATAAAACTTTTTTAGTTTTGATTTTTTTTTAAATTACACTTTTACTAACGTATTTCTGAGATTTTTCTGCTTAAAATAAGACCAAACACGATATAATTTGAAACATATTTACTTATTGATATTGATTAAGTGTGCCACGTTGTAGGTTTAAATTATAAACCAAATATGCATCAAATTATATTGTGTTTGGTCTTGTTTTAGTTAGAAAAACCTTACAATTACATTGGTAAAAGTTTCATTCAACAAAAATAAAAAATAAAAATGTTTTATGTTTGCATTAGTATTGTCTCACCGATACGTAGTTTTCGCTTTCTTTTGTGTCTCGGACCTCTTTCTCTTTCACTCGTTGTCCTTCTTTACGTTTGTCAACAAACCGAACCTCGGCTCGTGCCGTGTCTATAATTAGAATTGATTCTCCTACTACGTAACTGCCCGCCTTGGATCCCGATTTTCGGGCAGTTATTCAACTTTTACTGTATTTGGAATCCTTGGCGTACCGCCGCCATCGCTCTTGACTAAGCTACCAACTTTTCCAGAGCTCCAGATGCTACGAAAGGTTCTAATTATCTGAACCATTTGTTTTATACAAATAAGTGGCCAGGAACTCTAAAAATGTTGACAGGGTCATTTGATGTCTGGAAATGCCTCCTGTACGTAGACAAAATGATTAAAAACAAGCTAACTGGATTTTTCAAATGACAAATTAATTCGTCTTCTTGTATCAGCATTAGAAGGAACGATAAGTGTCAAAAATCCCTTTCCTGATAGCATATTTGACCCTCGCACTACCAAGGTACTTTTTGAAATTCAAACTACCAACGGGGGCGCATTTAATGCCAACCTTCAAGAAATAATGATGTCTGGCAAATTAATGCCGAATTGAATGATAATAAACATTCTGCGAAACCGTAACTTTCAATTACTCAGCAATAAAGTATATGCTTAAGCTTAATATATTAAATAATAACTATTCCTTTTAGTATTTTTGCCGGATTGATTAGCAAAATAAATACACAAAGTATGATATGGTGGATAGACAGTATCCCGCATTTGGTAGTGCCAGAGTTAAGAGGTACTGGTTTCTAACAGTTTACGTGACTTAACCGTATATACAGGGTCTGGTCATAATTATGGTACCACCATAAATGGGGTGACTCCTCATACAAAACCAGGTCCAAAATGTACACTAAAATTTTTTTATGAGGCTTTGGTTTCGAAAAATAACAGTTTTGAATATTCACTGGATACACGTGTACTGTTCACTGCGGTACGACACGTCGAATGACAGTTAATAAACTATTATGTTTGTCTACATGGTTTATATGACTTTGTAATTTGTAATATTCGACAAAGTGCGAGACACATTTAAAAATTAATTAAATTATTATGTAGAGCTGAATATTGCTCTTTTTGTTATCTACACAGAGCTACACTCGTCGTATTATTGATGTGGATTCTCGATAAAAATTCCTTAACCCTTTGACTGCGAGTTACTTGGAAACGAGGCGTACGCTGCGTGCGGCTGAGTTGCAGTAGTACATCGTGAGCCATTGTACCAAACGCCTATGGGCGTCGACAGTACGCGTTGAGCGGCTTTGTAAAGCGTCTATTGACACCGATACCAGTCAAAGGGTTAAAATGATATCTCTTAAAACGACACACAAATCTTTTGTCTAAGTTATTCGATATTTTCACTTAATGAGTTAATTAATTTACTAATGTATCTCGTGTTTTATTCTACTTTACAAATTGTAAAATCATATCTTCCATCGAAACAAATATAATAACTGCTTCTCGTGGCAATCGACAAACCGTACCGTAGCTAACGATATACACGTATTCCGCTAATATTAAAAATTTGATTTTTTCGAAAACGAAACCTCGTAAAGAAAACTTTTATTCTACATCCTCGACTATTTTTCTATGAGGTATTATCCCTTTTGCCGTTCTATCACGATTATGGCCGGATCTTGAATATTTTAAAAAGTCACGTCTTTTTCGCTAATGTCCTGAATATTTTTTTCTTAACAATACCGACAATCGTCTATTGTTTAACAGTCGGCTTGAGTTACAACTTCAGTATATGTTTCCCACCTACTATGTAATCATATGCGTACTTAACAAAATTTTAAAGCTATTATTGTGAAAGAAAAACAAAACTTCGTACGACATAAATTAATTGTAAAATATCGATTTATTTTATAATGAAGAATCAGCCCATTACTGCTCGTTCGACATTTACCGTCGCATCCTGTTTGTATAATAACATGTGACCAACTTTCTCCTAGAAAATATTTTCGTGCTCCATTCTGAAACATTGCTATTCTCAAATTAAACTGACGACCTCAAGCTACAACGAGATGCAAAAACACGGAACCTTACTTTGTAGTTGCAGCAATAGTTGTCTTGTAGAATAACTGGAATGCAAAAGGGCGTCATATTTTCATTCGCAATAGTTTGCAAAATTTTGCGTAGTATCGCAAAAAATGCCGAGAAACAGAGTAGAAAAGGAAACAACTATTAACAAAGTTTGACCACACGTTGTTTCGGGATAAGGTGCCGAGACTATTTCGAAGGACAAAATTAACCCATTTCTTCCCAACGTTGCATATACGCAACATCTAAGAAAATATTTCTTTCCCACCAAGTTTCTTCACCAATAGAAATTATTCTCGCAGCCTTATTAGATAATGTATTTTACTATATATCCCAATTTCTTTTCGGTATATTTCCGTTCTTGCTATTTGTTTTGTCATTTTCTTAATATTACTGAAATATTTTCTTAAATGTTGCATATATGCAACATTGGGAAGAAATAAGTTAATTAAAAAAATAATTCAAGTGCAATTCTATGCGTCCAAAAAGAAACGACAGAACTTTCAAGGAGAACTGATATCCGCTCATCCGGAAAACACTCTTAGACTGAATTTTTGCGCTGTCGATTCTTCGTCGGTCCGTCCATTTAGCTGGATGCTGGTTTTATCGGCGATCGAAGTCAATTAAAATGCTTCGTTCATCGCCGCCATTATGGATACGTTGTCGGGGGCTGTCTTTGTTCCTGCGGGGCATTCTTTTTCGCCCGACCCGGTCCGATTTCGCCTCGACAACCCTCCGTCGATAAAGAAATCACCGTTTCCTCCGACGCCGATGACACTCGCGATATTGGAACCCTGTCCGTCGGAGAAATTAATTAAAAGGAATCGAGGCATGGGGTAGACGCGTTTGAACATGAAAAAAACGAAGACAGGGTAATTTATCTCTGAAGAGGAATAAATGAATCGAATTGTTCGCGAAATTTCAATAAATTCGTGGTAACGAACGAATGAAAAACGTTTCTCTACGACGAATGCGAAAAGTACTGGGTCGCCGTGCTTTTGAAGACAAATCCATAATTTCGAAAGATGTTTTATAAATTATATCGTCAAATATAGACTATTCTGCATTCTCAGCGACGATAGTGATATTTAAACCACCTAAGTTGAGAGAAACACTTTGGATATTTGAATTTGCATATATTTTCACAAAAAGTGGGTAAAGAGAGACGTTATAGTAATCAGAGGATATGATTTTGTGTTATAGCGGAATATTCTTTGTGAGAGTAATGTCTTTTATAAGAAAATAAAATTTTAATGTATTCTCGTAACTATTTATGAGTTAAGTATGTAGCTTTCATTTGTATAATTACTGTGGTTATAAAATTATACCATATATTTCGCGTTAAATCCCTTGCGTTCTTTTCTTAAAGCATATCAAATCTTTTTTACAAATATAAATATTCATAAGGAGCATATCAAATCTTTTTTATAAATATAAATATTCATAAGGAGCATATCAAATCTTTTTTGTAAATATAAATATTCATAAGGAAAATATGGAAATTCAATTGAGCTATTAAATATTCGAAATTCTTAAACGCATATAATATACAGTTTTCAAGAGCTTATTTTGCAAAATAAAAGTTGCTGCATTTAAAAGAATTTATAGAGAATTTCATTCAAGAGAACGTACTGGGTGTTACTGAAATATACATACAATTA
This sequence comes from Macropis europaea, assembly GCA_916610135.2. Lineage (NCBI taxonomy): Eukaryota > Metazoa > Arthropoda > Insecta > Hymenoptera > Melittidae > Macropis > Macropis europaea. The sequence goes on from OU744349.1 coordinate 20,190,651, forward strand.
TACATACTAGTAGAATTCTGTAAAAGAATAAAAAAACATCCTTGTTAATGAACATACGTCAGGTTGTTAGTCATTTTTAAAATATTGAATCTTAGGGCAGTACAACCTCGATTGTCCGGACTGTAATTGATAACAAGATGACTCATACTATAACTATGTTTCTCGTAAAAATAATAATTTTGGTTTAGAAAATAAAAGTACACGGTGAAACAAAATTAAGTACAGTATGTCATTAGTGATAATTTTAATTTGTAATTAACCCCGGAGAGGAATTTTTGGATGACCGGTATTTGGATAATCGAGGTTTCACTGTATACAGGAATAAGAGTAAATAGTTGGTAATCCAATGACTACCTAGACCATTTAGGACTGACAAGAGAATTTTATATTTTTTTAGACTCACTTACGATATCTAACGCTCATAAATATAAAAATTAATTTCATATCAAAACGATTGATTTTAGGACCTATGTTGATTAGACAATTTTTACTCCTATGGACGAATACTGTAAGTCTCAGAACAGTGATGGCCACCGGAGCTGCGGCCTTCCCCCACTCTATGTCCATTCCCCTCGTTTCCATTCCCTCCAATTCACTCTTCGTTCCTCCTCGGTCCATTGTCGTCACAGATCACAGTCTGTATAAGGGGAATGCCGCAGTTCTAGTGGCCACTATTTTCTTAGACCTTTTTTTTTATCACCCTGAATTGTACAATTGTAAGACATTTATATTGCTTCAGTGAGTTCTTCCAGTTTGTACAATTTGGACCTATGATTCAGTAACACCCTGTACACAGAGTGTTTCATTACTGCTGGTAAATATTTTAGGGGGTGATTCTACAAGCCAAAACAAAATCAAGAAGTCCTCTACTATTTTGCAATCTGCAGCTTGATTTTTGAGATATAAGCGATTGAAAATTGAATATTCCTTGTGTGTGCGGGCATGTTTCTACACGTGTGACTGATTGTGAGCTAACAGCGTTGGTGTGGTCCACACTTACACAGGAGAGCATGTGTAGAGACACACACAGCGAATACCCAATTTTCAATCGGTTATATCTCGAAAACGATGCAGCAGATTGCAAAATAGTAAAGGACTTTCTAATTTATTTTGGCTTGTAGAATCAGCCTTTAAAACATTTCGCAGCAGTAGTGAAAAACCCTGTACTTATCGTATTCGCATTTGTCGATATACCTGAAGTATCTCGAATCTTATTCGCGAAAATGACGTGTCTTCGCGCGAAATCACCTCCGCGCAAAATCACCTCCGCGCTTGCAAAGTGCTTGTTAATTGACAATGTCGAACCACGAAGTGTTAGAGAAGTTCGAAAGGTACATAAAGTGCTACGCCGCGGGATACGTTCACTTAATTATCATACTTAGCTTGAGAACATGCACGGCAAAGTGACGTTAAATGTATTTACTGTTCTCCCGTCTCGTGATCGAACCTCTTAAGGGCCCTCAGACGATCAATACATATTGTTAATACGCTGTTATCAATTTTTATCGACATACTGCGTTTGCCTCACTCGTTCAATATTTATTGACAATACATTCGGTTTCGAGTTAGCATTCAACGATATCTAATAATAAAAAAAGCTTATGCAGCTATTATCTTAGCATTAGCGATGAAGAAACCAAAGAAAAAAAGGGTATGGGCTAAGGAGTTGCTTTTATGAAGAAAAACGTTCCTCATGTAAATTTGAAGTTCGTGTATCAAGCCTAAAATATTTTCAGAATTATTTTCGCATAACTAGCACGTGTTTAATAGAGCTGTTCAATCTAGCCCTTCAAACATAGCCTTCTACAACCGCATCGTTAAATGTGAATCTTTGCTACGTCCTAACAGAGGTAGCTTCAATAATAGCTCTCGGGCGATCAATACTTACTGTTAATAATTCCTCAATACTAAAAATATTTTGGTTTTCATCAATCCACCTCATCAGTATTTTAAATATTGATAATACGTCTATCTTGCCGTCACATGTTCAATAATATTGACAATACTGAAATATTGATAATGTATATTGATTGTCTGAGGCCCCCTTTAAGCATCGTAAGGGACGTGGTTCCTGTTCTCCGCCATCTTAATTATAAACACAGTCCCACAAATAGGAATGTATAACGTTTGCTCCTTCTTTTTTTTATAAACAATCCTGTGAAAAAATCGTTTGATGTTGCTTCGTACGTAATTGATGGAAAGACGAGGAAAATTTAAAAAGTAAGTAACCTTTTTTCATGGGATGTTTTCACTGCAATGAGTATTATCTAGCCTGCATTAGAAAATGTGATGCAATAAAAAATGTAATTTCTTTAGTTAACATAAATCGAAAATGTGGAATGAAAATTTTTTATATGCAGTATGTTTTATTGTTTGATATCAGAAATTGTTGAAAATGTCTTCTATTTTATTATAGAAAAGTTGTTGCGCAATGAAATGCAGAATAAGAATGAGTTGATAGTAGTACATATTTTAAGAATTTTTTTCTTTGCACTACATGACTTTTTAAAAGACTTTTTATCATTGGAATAGCTTCCAATTAAAAGCCATTGTCATACACAAATTTAATATTATATACACATTAATAAATTCTATATTTTTGAGTTTCAACATTTTTTAGTACCATGACTTTTTAAGTATTGAAGTAATAAATTGTTTTCTTGGCTGTTAAAAGTAAAATGATGAGTAACAATTGAAGAATATATTGGGTGAACATTTTTACTAATGTTTCATGATTGATATGTTTTTTAGTGAGGATTGCTCATAATAAATTTAGAACACAAGAAAATACGGTTATTTAACGCGTTGACTGGCACAGTAAAAACAGCCATACCTAATCAGACACGATATAATTTACTATTTTTTATATAAATCGTAAAAAAAAAACGATTTGTGTACTCAATCATGTTCTTCTGTTCCTGCACTATTGTTTCAGTATAAAGATTGCTCAGAATTTTATGGCAGTAACTAATTATTTAATTAAACTGAGTTTGACCACTGCATTCAACGTGTTAATATACCTTCATTAACTTTTTCATTTTAATTTCATTGACAGTAACGAATATGTTTATTGTTTTTATCAAAAGTCTTTATTTGAAAAAGTATTGTATGAGAAAACATTATATGTAAAAAGGTTACAGTTTGAACTCCATGATGAAAGAATTTATTTGAAAACCATTTCAATAGGTACAGTAGAAGAAAATTGATACCTCTGATTAATTTCATTAACCAGAATTTTTGGGCGTGAAATAAATCATATAGTACATCTACAATTTTTTTTATAAAAGTAATTTTATAATACCAGGAATAAGTTTGTACAATCTATGTATACTTATTCAACATATACGAAAATGCAACGTTACTACAATCACATAACTTATAATTTATCTCATTTTATTTCGAACATATCGCAGATAACGTACGCTGCTTCTATAATTTAATTACAATAATTAATACAATATTTAAAAGTTCCAATGAAAAATATAATATTATAGCAGAGGGTAAATTGATTCTGTTTAAGGTTATTTATTTAACACGTTGACAGCTGTGGGGCTCACCAGTGACCAACACATCCACTTCTATTTAATGAAATAATTAATGATTTTAATACAATTTCGAATAGAACTCATATTGTAATAAAAATCGAAGGTCAAGGCTGTGCAATTGAATAATTATATAATTATTTCCTTTAGTATTTGTTATTGAAATGGGATTACAATGGGATTACAATGCGTTTGGCCAAGTATGGGAGTTTTCACTGCGGCAGTCAACGTGTTAATATTGTATTTAATACAGCAAATTCAAATTCATTGTTGTTTGTAGAGGAAAAATTCTCGTTAGACGTAAGGTAATTTTATTCAAGAAATTTCCGAGATGCAATTTGTTTTGTCCACCTTTAACATACGTATTTCTCCGTGACTCGGTTCCAAATTAATTCCTTCGTTGGCAAAAAGGTCTGGCGGAAAGAATGTCACAGTAATTCAACCACAGTGGGTGTTGCACTACTTTGTAACTCGTTTCTGCAGCTTCGTCGGTGCATCGTGGCAAGATGCTTTTATATTTTCTCATTTCACTCTTCACGCATTACAAGCTGAGATTTTCTCAGTGCTTGTCTTACCGTGCTTTTCTTCATGAAATACCTAATGGTGCCTGATATCCTGTGGAAATCTTCGCATCTTATAACATTGCGACGTATCCAAAATACATTTGATTTATTATCCCTGCAGCAGTGGTTTTCAAACTTATTCAATTTTTATACAATTTTCCAAAAATCGCGGAACGCATACGTATATTTTGCGGACAACTCTTGCCACCCTAATTTTTGTAAGACATCAAATGAAACAAAAGTTATTTTAGACAGATAATATATTTATATTAAAAACATGTAATAAATGAATGGTAAAGGGAAAGAATCGGCTATGTCCATTATTATAATGTAAAACAATTACAGTTTTGCTCATTTTTCTTCTATCGCCTAATTAGAGTATAGCTTCATGTCATGAACAATACAGTTACATTCATTGCACCTTGTTTCTTCACTGATGCACTAAAGTATTAAAAATTCATTTCCACAATGAAGCTGTTTTGTGACATTCCTTGTTTCTTCCCCTAACACTTCAAATGAAACATTAAAATAAAAGACAACTCTGCTTTTAATTGTTATAAATTTGTAATTGTTGTGTGAAAAAATTAAGAATCTTGCTGCTTCTTGAACTCCAATGAATTACTTTAAAAACTTTGAGAAACAGTGCCCTGCAGTATTGATTATTGTAGGAATCATCAACAATTCTCAGGTTGAAATATCGAACATTCTATAACATGTTCAGCGCTGCAGTGAAAATGACCATATCCAGTCAGACACCTTATAATTTCTTGTTTTGAATGTAAATGCTAAACTAACAAAGTTTTTAACCATTCAAATGCATAATTTGTATTTTATATTATTGTGTCAATATCAATGCCTTTCGGAATTATACAAGAAATATTAGTTAATTCGTGAAATTAAATTTGTAGCGCCGGTTATCAACGCGTTAACACGTCCAATGCCGTGGGAATCACCGGTGATCGACACCTCAAATTTAATTTATTTAAATAATTATTGATTGTCGCAAAATTCAGAGCAAACTTCATACTGACACAATAATGTAGAAATAAAAGAAAACGGCTGAGTGCTCAAATCTTTTTTTCTGTTTACGATTTATATTAGAAATAATAAATTATATCATGTCTGATTAGGTATGGCCATTTTCACTGTGGCGTTCAGCATGTTAACCCTTTGTAACTGAAATTCTATTTACGTGTAATGAAAATGATACATCAGGTAAATGACAAATACTAATCGCGAGATATAAACGTAATAATAAACGAACAGACTGTTTGATGGCTGTATAGTCGTAGAATGTAATTGTACACAGTGATAAACAAATTAAGTGAAACTTAAAAAATATAGATATCTAGGTAAGTAACTTCCAAGTAACATGGCGTTCCAAAGGGTTAAGAAGACAAATAATCGACAGGTTACGTTGCATAAATTATAATTAATTAATTGTACTTCTGTTTGGAACAAGCTTCCATCAATTTAAAGGAGCCAACTTTCTATGAGCATTGTCTTTCGAAATAATAAAATCTTTGAAATATAGTGTCCTTTGAAACATCGTCTGTTTTAGCGCAACTCATAGGAAAAAAAATAGCTGTTACATTTCGAGCGCATCTCGTTGGAGTTTTCCGCAGTTGCGCTTCAATTCGTATTCTTTCAGCTTCCGGGCATTAGAAAATGCCACCTACCCTTTCTTCGGGAATCTCCTATTTTCCGAGTACCGACGAGTACCTTAATTATCGCTGCCTTTTGTATTCGTGTGAGATACTAAAAGCGCGAAACGGTCGCATCTGAAGGACTTCAATTATATTCAAAAGGCGAGTCAGACCCAGCCACTTGTCGCAGACCGCATCCGAACCTCTCACCCAACTTTCTCATCCTTTTCATTCCACCATCTTGGCGAACAATGCGAGCAAAAGGCATCGTTCCCTTTGCCGCGCCAAGGATGATCGTGTTGAACGGTAATCTCGTTACAAAACTTCTGGAAAATTCGATAAAAATTCTTGAGAGCTCTTGGAATTATACTTGAGGTGTTTCTTCATTGGTAAGACATCAAAGATACAACAAGCTCGGGCAAAAGTTATTCAGAATTTAAAATAAAAGATAATATTCTGAACGATGAATCGTTTCAAGAACTACGTTTTTTATATTTTTGGAATAATTTAATAAAACCTTATAAATCGTTTCACAAGATATTTAAATGTTTTTAGATCGAAACACAATATCGTGTAGTAGAATTACCAACTAACATTTTCATTTTATAATTTAGTAAATGTATTTTGTGTAGAACAAAAAGAACTTCTGTACAAGAAGATATACTTAAGAAAATAACGTTTTCACGCAATTAGAATGAAAACAGAAATTGTTCATAAACTTGTTTCTTAAGGCATTTCTTCTAACACCAAAGTAGGATAAAGTCATTCGTTTAAAAATCGAGTAACAAATAATTTGATGAAAAATGTGTGGAAGTAGCTTCTCATGAAATAGATAAATTATTATTTCAGTAATCACTTCCAAATCATTTTATTCAGATAATAACCAGGTTTGAGATGTAACTTTAATTAGGAAAATAAAGTTTCAGATACAAATTCTGAATTTGTTCGAAGAATTTTGCAGTATGCAAAAGATTATTTTCACAGAGGAAGACGGTTTTTCTGTTTAGAATTGTTCGGTTTCAAACATTACCACTCTGACAGTTATCAAAGTCAGCGAACTTCATTTACAGTTGTAAGAGAAATAATATTTGTGTCTTTTCTTTATAAGAATGTTACTCGAAATGAAACAAAATATCGATTTATTACGAAAAGTAAGTATTGTAAATACTGGTAAAAATATAATGGAATAAACTTTTTTCAATGTCTATGATTGAAATTGTAACAGTTACGATAAAAAAAGTTAACCAATTAAAATATAGGCGAAACACGCAACTATTCTTTTCACAAAATTTCAAACAAAATTCGACGTTTCTCGGCGTAAAAAGAAAACAGATATTATAAATAATTTTGCAGGTATGATTCCATAAATGAGTGCACTGTTCTGTTATATATCATCAAATCAACTAGCAAGCAAGGATATTGGACCATCCCCTCCCGACTTTGATAAAATTTTGCGGGTTTGTAGAATAGCCAAAAATAAAAGACACGTTTTTCTTTTTAGCTGCGGATACTCAAGTTTAAGTAGTGAAATCACCCTGTGAAAATTGACACCACTAATGCTATCTTGCAAACTATTAAAGATGAAAATATACTTCAAATTGCAAAGTTGTATGTTTTTTATGTACAATAATTTGGTAAAGAAGATTTTCAAAAATATTTAATAATTTTCGAGATAGCCTTGGGGGTGCCAATATTCATGGGGTGATTTCACCCCTTAAACTTGAGTATCCGTAGCTAAAAAAATACGTGTCTCTTATTTTTGGCTATTCAACAAACCTACAAAATTTCATCAAAATTGGGAGGGGACGGTCCAATACCCTTTCTTCTAAATATTTTACCCAAACCTCGATTAGTATCAACTGTACCTGGAAAACGATGAATTTACAAGTTACAAGTAAATCGCGTTTCGTATAAATGACGAACTGTATATTATGTCAGTTTCGTTGCTCTTCAGGGTGTGAGTCGAACGTCCGAATGTCTGCGAAAGCGAGTGAAAGTATTGTTGCCTTTGATCACTCTTGTCGAGTGTCTTTTTACCATTTTCCCTCGAAGCGAATTAATTAGCCAAATTGTCCAGGGAAGGCAGCGATTGAATGCGTTTTCTTGTACATCGTTCCCGAGCCGTATCGGACTGAAAATCTCAGGGTCGAACGAACAGCTTTCATTTCTTTAGCGAATTAAAACGCTAACGGACTGCGGCCAATTAAAAGAATTTCTTTCGGGGCAAAGCGATTCGACTTCGCAGACCGCTGTTCTCGCGACGAGAATAAATTCCTCTTCGTTCTTCGGTCTCCTTTTGTCTCCCCTCTCTTGCTTCTATACGTGAGCGATTGTCTTTTTTTCGCGATCTCTGCTTTCTTATTTCCACGAGAACGGTAATTGCCTGGCTTCGTGTCTCTTCGAGAAGAAACAGCAACGAGACACGAACTCCTTGGTCGTTGTCGACTCTTGTCCCGAGTCTTAAACTCGAGCCGTCTTTGTGATTATTATAATTGCTCTTTTCCGTCGCTCGGTGTCAGCCAATAGAGAACAGATAGAAATGGAAACGGTATCGTGCTTCTGTTATTTTTTATCGTGCCGTTCAACTTCGTTCGCGATGCATAATTGATGTTTCGAGGAAAGAAGTAGAATCAACACAGGCGAAACAGGGAACAAGTTATTCGATTATTGATGACCCCTTTAGCATGGAATTTTGATACAAATGTTATTTGGAGGAAATGCAAATTGACGTACAAATATGTCATATAATTGATATGTAAATGTATTGGACCTCCCAGATTTTTTCAGCCAAACCGTATCAATATGATTCATGAATAGAAATCAGAAAAAGTTGATGTGGATGTTTCAAAAGTGTAGGTCAAAACATACCTACCTAAAAGGATACACAGGACACAAATAAAAAGGTTTTAATAAACTACATCCACAGACGAGTCGTTTCCGAGATACTCAGCTTTTTATGATCATAAACTATTAAGCAAGTTTTTTGGACAAATTCACATATTTTGTAGAGCCTCTAATATCCTGAGAGTTTATAGGTGATAACAAAATGAACATACATTTAAAGCAAAAATATTCAGAATAGCGACCATTCATTTTGATACAAGTTTCAACACGTAAGTACATTATATTTATTAAAACTTTGTTGTTTGCTTTTGTGCATTCTATTCGCTCAAAAATGGCCATCCGGGGCTCTGGCTTATCCCCACTCTGTGTCCACTTCCCTCACGAGAACATTGATAGTCGTCGGCAAGTACGATTTCTCAAGAAACAGTTACGTAATAATAATTATCTTTTATACATGCAATCAGTTTTACCCAGAGATTATATCTCTACTTTGCTATATATCATTTGTCATGTAGAAATTTAGCGGACATCATACACACTCACTTATTCGGATCTGTTTGATAATTAAAGGAACAATATTATTTGTTTTTAAGACGATCCGGAACATCTAATTCAAATTCAGTTATAGCAATGCGCAATGCACTCGATAGGTTGATATTTTCTGCTCTAGCGCGCTTATTAGTTATTCGGATAATCTGAAAAATAAATAATGTTATTATTTTGTAATTATCAAACAGATCCGAATGAGTGACTGTATAAGGTGTCTGCTGTATTTGTATATAACAAATGATGCATATCAAAATAGAGATGTAATTTCTGGGTAAAACTGTTGTCAAATATAAAAAATAATTATTTTTATTACGCGACTGTTTTTTGAGAAATCGTACATACTGACAATTACCGATGTTTTCGTCGTTATGCCCAAATCATAACCTACGTGAGGGAAATGGACACAAAGTAAGGATAGACCGGAGCCAGGCCCTGCTCCGGATGGCCATCTCTGTAACAGCTAGTTAAATTTTGGTCTACAGTTCTGAGACTGTAAAAGAAATTCTGAGTAAAGGAAACAATAATAGGGTAGAATAATTCGACAATTTTATCTGCTTTGTAAGGACCTATGTTTCCTATTTGTGTTTATTAAAGCTGTGAATAAAGTATTACCATCTCGCACAAAATTCATACGGTTATAATTTCAAAATTTGAATGAAAATCAAATTTCATAAAGAAATTAGATAAATTGCATTGCAATATTTTGCACTGCATCATATAATTTTACGCGTTACAGTTTCGTTACAATATTTTAATTAAATATTTACGGTTTTGTGATTGTGTCACACTTTTTTCATATTCTTGCCTTCAGAGTAAACTGACATGGTTCGGTTGAAAAAGTCTGTAGCACCCTGAGTATTTAGATGTCAGCTACGTGATATCTTTGTATGTCAAATATATATTTTTTAATATTAGTTGCATCAAAAATCGAACGTTGAAAATGATGATCCTGTGTTAAATTGAAGAGCACTGAAAACGTGTCGTTCAGAACGCAAGATGCCATGAGGTGTTAGAATGTAATAATTGAAACACGATCTTACTAATGGAATTCTATCCTATGAATTGTTGACATCGTGTTCCGAACACAATGGTACTCAACTTCAGAGTGAAGAGTACTGATATTTTCAACAACGTTTTCTGGACACAAGAAATTAATTTCAGTTAAAAGCACTTGCGTCGATAATAGTTACAGCAAAACGAAGCTTCTTCCTTTATTGTTTTTAATATCAGCACTGTACAAGTTCGAGTTGTCACTCCAACATTATTGGAAGTTTAAGAATTCGTTTGAAATCTAATAATGTAGCTTCAACCACTACAAATGAAACTATTACATAAATAATTTAGACCTTAAAACATGGTTCAGGAGTGTTACTACATATAAAACAATGTCTTTTAGATCATATAAAAAACATGAAAAAACCCATTTATAATGTAAAAAATATGTGACAGTTACAAGTTTCATGGGTTTCGTGAAAATATAAAACTAGGATAATACAAGCCTAAAAATGAGAAAATGTATCGACTTTATTTGTTAATTTATCAACCACGATAGCTTCTAGTGTATCAGGTAATAATATACACTACTTTGTTAAACATTTTTCTATTATAAATATACCCAATTCAGTACCAGGGTATTATTAATACCATAAATGTTTCTACTACCTTTAGTACAATTTATAACACTGTATTAATTAATAATTAATATTTTAATTAATAATGCTAAATCAATTATTAAACATTATTGTATCAATTGTTTCGACGTGTTTTATAAAAAAAAATCTTGTGAGTTTATTTGTAAAAGAGAATTTGTTTCTTCATTAGTTATAAAACTGTGGTAATGAAAACATACTGTTTCATTAAACAAAAAACAAACATGAATGATCTTGAAATCTAAATTAATATCCTTGATAAAAAAATGTTTCCTTCCGTTATATTGGTTCTATTGAGAGCATTACATAAGAAAAAGATATAATAGTAAAAATGGTAAATGTTAACACCCCAAAAAGGAATTAACCTCCAGTTAGTAATATTAAAATAACTAATAATTAATGATACTAAAATATTGTGTACATTAATCTGTTACCTGGACGGAGACGAGTTACTTCGTCATTTTGAAATACCTGTGCAATCGATTAAACGAGTTACTGGAAATGTAATTTTCATTACTGTGAAATGTATTTTCCGATCTTTTCTGTTTCTTTTTGCTTACACCAATGAACATCAAGTAACAGTCGCCATTTATTTATATATTAACAGTTAATTTAGACGTTTCCTAATTTAATGCCGACATGACGAATTAATTCGTCTCTAGTAATTCTAATTACACGCATAGGAGATAGTTTTGGTCGGGAAACGACCGTATTAACAGGATTAATTGTTAACAAAATGAATTCTTAATTCATTCATAACGCGAGAAATGTCTGAATACTCCATGCCATTAATTCATTTGTATCCTCCTTCATATTCTCTAACCAGATTTCTATGTACTTATGAAAAAAGTTACACAGCAGAAAAACGACAAAAATTCCTCGTGGAATATAAATTAATAATTAAACTTAATTTTAATTTAAATTTAAGTTTGTACCTGTCAGTTCTTGCATATTTTTGTACATCTCAAACATCTTAACACTATTAACACTTTGTATTCTGCGATGGTCAGGCTGCATTTGGAGCACTGCTCAATGATCTGGTGTCTATATTTAAATAAATATAGCATTGCACTAGATAGAGGTACTATGCCAATTACTGAACAAACCCATTTGGGTTTATTGACTCTTGAAAACAGAAGGTAAAAATTTATTTTATTGTTTTTATTTAAAGTTTATAAGCGTTATGTTCTTTTCTTTTTATATTTGTTTACATTGCATATTCCGACTAGACATTTCAGATACTTTTCTTATATTCTATAAAGAAATAGATTTTTCTTCATATGATCATGTCAATTGTGATAATAGAATTTGTATATCCGGCAACAGTTTTAGATTTTAGAAAACAATTATTAACACGTTGAATACCGTGGGAGTCACCAGAGACCAACACCTCAAATTTAACTTAATTAAATAATGATTAATTGTCACAGATTTCGAAACAAACTTCATACTGAAACAATAATGTAGGAACAGGAAAACACGACTGAGTACACAAATCTTCTTTTTCTTTACGATTTATATAAAAAGTAGTAAATTATTTCGTGTCTGATTAGGTATAGCTGTTTTCACTGCGGCGAAATCGGAAAAACGATTTCATTTTTGTTAATTATGTATATTTAATATGAGTAGATAGCTATTACGTAAAAGAATGGACGATTTAGTGAATAATATATACGTACATGTATTGACTCTATTTTTTTTTTATCTTTTTCGTCAATATTGGAATTAACACGTTGAACGCCACAGTGAAAACGGCCCTACCTAATCAGACATAATGTAATTTACTATTTTTTATATAAATTGTAAAGAAATAAAAGATTTAAGTACTCAATCGTGTTCTGCTCTTTCTACATTACTGTTTCAGTATGAAGTTTCCTGAGAATTTTGCGACAATCAATAATTATGTAATTAAATTAAATTTATGGTGTCGGTCACCGGTGACTCCCACGGCGTTCAACGTGTTAAAAAAATTATACACATACGCGTCTCCCGACATCATATCGTGTAGTCCTATGAGGCGCAATTATTTCTTATATTAGGGCGAAGGGTTTCTGCCCGTTTATAAAAAATAAATATATGAATAACGCAGCTTCACTGACAGTATTTTTACTCCTTGCTATTATACAGTGTCCCCTCTTGTTAGAAAAGATCAGTCAACTAGCCATTACATATTCCGTCATATTTCCTTCTATTTTGCTATTTTTGCAAATAATTGCAATAAACAGAATACGTGGTATCAATACAGTAACTTAAGCTTAGAATACAGTGGCACACAGTGGTAAACAACCGAAAAAAGTCTTAGAAAGTTCAGATACATTGGTATGGAGCTTTCAAGTCACATGGCAATCTATAGGGTACCCCAGTTTTTACCATCCAAATTTTACGAGTATATTCTATAGATATAAATAAAAATAAAATATTATATAAAGATAGATCGTTTGCAGCTTTAGTAAAAAATTATAAGAAAAATACAAAGTACGAGGAGGGCGGAAACGTGCTTGCGATTACTATGATACAAGGTACGAATAAATCAGCGATATTTAAGGGGGTAAAAGTTATAGTGGTGTAAGTCATCTCATCCTCATTTTAAGAAACAAAAGGTTTTATTATACTGATTGTAGTAAATTACGCAGTCACATGTTAATGATCGTAACGCATTGAATATTGCTATGAGGTATTATTATAAATATTATAGTTGGAACAACTTTTTCTTTCAATGAACACACATGTATAGATTTTACCTATGCACGCAAGTCAATATCTTAAAAACTTGACTTACATCACTACAGCTTTTACCCCCTCATTTATTGAAATGGAGTATACTATTATAGTTGTTCCTAGGAGTGCTAGGAATATTAGGAAATATCAATGATATTGCATGAAATACGAATCAACTTTCGTATTATACCTTCAGCGACCTCAGATAGTAAACACGGCTCGCATAAACAGACTAGATGCAAATATCGCTGATTTATTCTCTGCATCATACTATATAACAGAGTTGGGCATTATTCGAATTTTTTCGAATAAATATTTATCTCAAATAATTATCCGAGTAAATTCTTTTTAATCGAATATTTTATCCGAGTAATAATTATTCGTTATTCGTAACAAATTATTCTCTCTATTTATTCGAACAATTCATCATTATTTATTCGAATAATTGGTTTGAATAACTCTAATAATTGTTGACTGTTTTCGTTTCCGACTGCTGGTGATATTGTATCTATGTTTACATTTTGGCCATGTCCTTCTGTATCATAACAAAAAAAAAACGAAAAAAGAAATAAATTTTTACCCGCATAAATTCTTATTCAGATAAATTATTATTCGAATATATTTTTATCCAAATAAATTCTTATACGCATAAATTCTTATTCGAATAAATACTTATTTGGATAAATTCTAACTCGAATAAATTCTTATCCGTTAGTGACGAATAAAATTTTATTCGTTACTCTCATATACTGACAAAGTTTGTCCGGAAAAAACTGGGACAGCCTGTAGAGAAACAAATCACTTCGCGCGCGCATCTCTGTGGTATCAATTTAATCGCGTGGCGTGAAATCCATGTGCCGCTTTCAAAAGACCGCGTTGAACCCGAGATTTCATAAATCTTTTGTCACGCGCCGAAAGAAGTCGTAGGTTATGCCGAAGGCCGTATCGATTCAATTATTTAATCCGTGGCCCATTTCAAGCCGCACCGTTTTCATCCGACACATGTTCTCGATTTCGAACGGTGTTTCCGGGAAACTACGATCTCTCGTCACGTGCTCCTGCAGCGAACAGAATAATTCACCTTAAGAGCAATTGATTTTCCAGTGTACCAGCATGGCGCGACGCAGACGCGTACAGACGAATGCCTGTGAATGCTCCAGGATCGCGTTGATGCGACGACCGATGAAGTACAGGGTGTCCTGAAATTAACTGCACATTCTAATGAAACTGAGTGAAATTTAGAAAAATTATGTACGTGCATTATTACTGGTCTATTTTTATACAAAAAGAGATATATTAACCCCCTGAGCTCTGAAAATTTTGGAAAAAAACGTACACCATGTGCTGAAATGTTTCTCGCTAGGACACGTATGAAACTGAATATTTCATTATAAGAATACGTGTGATGTCAACTGTTCAGTTGTTTTAGGGCTCTAAATTGCAAAATATATAATGAAACACATATATGTTAATAAAATAAGCTGAGATAATATTTCATCCGAATACATAAATTTACAACGTACAGTGAATATCTGTGCCTAGACCAGTACGGTGACCCGAAACACACGGTAAATGATTTTTTAGAACGTATGCGTTCATCATCCTCAAAGGGTTAACAAAAGTCAGTGGAAACTTTATGTCACAAAACTATTTAACACTTTCAACATACAGTGGCGTGAGTAATGATAGGTTCACAGAAAATTCGAAGAAATTTACTTAACCTCTTGACATACGAAGACGTCTGGGATACGTCATTTGTTTATTATGTCATTGTAAAACTTGCATTACTGTTAAGTTGAGATATATTAAATAATATTTTTGAAACGCATCGAGTTTCATTTTATTTGTATGACAAAGGGTTAATAGTCTAATGAACCGTGTAACTAATATACAGGATGAGGCACATAAAGTGTGACAATTGAATATTATTGAAAATGTTGATTATATAAAAAAGTATTGTTAGGAAGAGTTGAAGTATTTTATGGGACACACTTTTTGACACAATTTAATTTTTTGTACGTGCATATTTCGAGGGTATTTCAAGGTTACCACCTTTTTTTTAAATGCAACTGCAAATTTTCTAATGTACGTAAGAATAGCCCTCACCAAGACGAATTCAATAGTCATAAAAAAGTTCTTAGTTGTAGTTCGAGAAACTAGTGAAGCATATCAAACTACACTTGACCTGTGACCGTTGCTTCGCCAAAAGAATGGTCCATGAATCTTTGGCCTCGTCATCCCAAGCCGCACGTTCACTTTCGGAGAGTCCCTTTGCCGTTTTATGGACTCACACGGTTTGTCATCAGACCAGATATCGATTTGAAGCAGTGATCGATTTGAAATCTGCGGGGACACGGGCGGAGCACATGTTGAAAGTGATAAATAGTATTGTGGCATAAAGTTTTCACCGATTTTTGTTAAATATATTTCTTTTTGCGTAGAATTAACCCAGTAATGGTATACTTAAGTCATTTTTTAAAAATTCGCTCGATTTAATTACAATACGCAGCTACTTTCGGAACGCCCTCTACAATTAACAAGTCTGCCGAGTTACAACCTTCGAACGTAAACTTAAAATGTGATGCGCTGTTAACGGTTTGACTGCCTTGTCACTCATGCATAGGTGGCACAATGTGTGTTTTTATTTACTATTAGTATCATAAACGGGATAGGCGCTTTTGTATACAGGTATAACATATTTACAATGCACATATACTTAACTCTTTGCACTCCACTGGCGTTGATATCGCGATTAGAATTCCAATTTTGTTTACTGTAACACAAACTGAATTATTAAAATAGCTAACTACATTTTCAAATATAAATTTCTATTGAAAAGCGAACATGTTTAATTTTCAGAAAGATAACACGAAACAATTCAAATTTTGTTTAACTGCACAATTTGTCAGGTGCATAAAATGTTACTCTTTTTTTTACTTCAGTCCACCCCACAAGAGTACATTTTCTTAAGCAAGAAAAATAAACAATATAAATATAAACAGACCTTACCGTATTAATCGCTGACACTTGATCATTGTTATAAAAAATGTATTTAAAAATACAAATTTCGAAGGTGTTGGTTCAACTTCGTGTTGTTAGCAAGTTGTAGATATCGATAAAACGAACGAAACAGCCTAATAGAAAATACATAATACATTGCAAACTATTGGTTTTATGACTATAAACTGGAAGCATTTTAAGTGGAATTCGCTTTGTTTGCCATAAAACTGAGTAAACATAACATCAATAGGCACGCATTAATAAAACTGTACGCGTATAATGTGTTATTATGATTTTGAAAAAATATACTATTCGGATAGAAGAGGGTTCTGATAGTTGAATGTTCAGACAACGAGTGTTCGTATATTAAAGTTTCTGTTATATTTACGTATGTATAGTGGTAATATGGTAATCCGTCGTTTTCATACCATAAATGAACAAAAACAGCAAACAAATTACTTGATTCAATCAAAAAATTACCGTTCACTGTAAAAATGCCATTTTACGAACTGCTACGTTGGCCAAGTATCTTTTATTCAATAAAAAAGTGTACTACAAGCCTGCAAAATTATTGATCATTTTATGAGAACACCCTGTACGTCAGCATGAACTCGTTCTTTCGTCTTCAAGCGCTGAATTTACCCTTGGAGTGACTCCTGTTTTTTTAGGTGCACCCTCTGTAAATTCACCGCGGTAATAAAAGGACAGAAGTGAAGAACGTATCGAGGAGCTTACAAAGAGATTGTCAGGATCTCCCTTGATGCCGAATCTGAGCAAACTGTAGATGCATTGTTCGTTTACTAGTCACGTTCGAACGGTTTCGCTTCGGTTGCCGCTAAGAACACTTGACGCTCGTTTCTTTCCCTTCGCTTTCTCGTGCTCTCGATGCCGGGCTTTACACACCTTGAATCCAGACATTTGTATTTTACACGCTCCTCAGCCTGGTCTTTTTAACGCAACGTGATCTCGTTGGTCCAATTATCGGAAGCTTAGGAGCCAATCATACCTCTATCTTTACTGTTGATGCTCCGTAAAGCAACGTCAGTTGCCTTCATCGCAAGGCTAAAACAGGAATTTAGTTATCTGATGGTCTGCCACGCATCTGGTGAGCATTTCGTTAATATTCGAGGATATTTTCGGTAATAGCTTAGACAGTCCTGCGACAAAGAAGTCCCGCTCGCACTTCAGGAAGGTTCATCCAGGAGGCAGAGCAGATATATAGCTTCGCGATGCCCACTTCTTAGGGCCCTCTTTGTACTCTTCTCCTCCAATATTGGCGCGCCTCTTCAGCCAATGAGAAATGTACTAAATTTGAATTGTTGTAAGAAAACTCCACACTCGAAGGTGAAGAATATTTCGTGTACATTCAAACACGACAGGTACATCACTATAATGGTCTTCCCCAAAGTTCCTGACAGTTTAAGTCAGTGATGGCCACCTGAGCTGAGATCTTCTTCCACTCTAAGTCCATTCCCGTCGTTTTAGTTGCCTCCGGGTCGCTTCTCGTCCTCCTCGGTCCGTCGTCGTCCTAGATCATAGCCTATATGAGGAGGACCAGTCAGTTAAACTCCAAGTATATAGTCTTTCTGCCTGCGTAACTCATAATTTCAACGTGACTCTGACACATTAATTTGCGTTAGAGGTAGTACAATCGTTATTAAACAATTGTCCTACGGAAACGTCCGAAATAGATAGCTTCCTTCAAAATTGGCGTGCGACATTTAGAATTTCTCCTTTTATTGTTCACACGTTGGATCATTTGCACATTGGACCGTACAGGTTGTTTTTGAAATGGTATCAGAAAAATTGCAGGCATATCATACACCTTGAAACTGAGAAACAGTGTAACTAATGTGGGTTTGTAAGCTTCTTTCGGAGATACAACCAACTTAAGTTTCGATATGCTTACATTTCGATGTCTGAAATATATCTTGTGTTAGATAAAATACAGTCAGGCAAAAAAATCATCATACTCCTCTTAACTCGAGAGTAGATAAATAAACAACTATCACTGTATTCTGTTTAGTAATGTATTGATTATTATTGGAATAAATATAAATAAATTGTATGCATATATTAACGAATTGAATACACAACATAATATAACAAAAAGCAGATCAAAGAAGTCTCCATATGGAACAAATTTTAAACAGTAAATTAACATTGCGTTTACTCTTCTGTATAATTAATGATCTGTAGAGGACTCTAAGGACCTCTGTTAACTCTAAGGATTTCTCAGATTTTTTGTAGCTTGGAGTAAGTAGATTTTCAATAACGGCAGTTTTAGTGTGATTTTACTTGGATAACATTTTAGACTTTAGGTCGCATTTATACCGTATGGCATACTTTCCCAGATGTCCTTGTATGTCCCAGCATGGGCGTTTTATAGGGTCCATTAGTACAAAGATTGTGGGGATGCGTGTATCTGTTTGAGTACTTTATAGTGAATTTTATTTTAAATAAATTTATTTCTTCTTCAGTTAAAAGGTACATGAAGAAATTAAGAAAGTACATTGGTAAAACAAATCAATTTAAAATAACTGAATCTTAAGATAATATTATTTTAATTAAATTTAATTGAATAATTTGTTGCGTATCCTATTTGTGGGTGCACGATTTATAATAGTATTCATTATAAGATTCAAGAATCAATTCGTTTAAAATTCAGAAAAGACCGACTTTTCCATTAATAATATATTGAAAGTTTAAAAAAACTATGCTTCATAAAATACTAATTGTAAGTGGGTGTAGTTGCAAGGTAGACCATTTGTGGGTTCTCGAATTTAATTTGCTGTAAGAGATTCAAAAATGAAAAGTGAAGATCTTATCGGTGTGTGGTGTTTTTAAGGAATTAGTGTACAGGACAAAAAAATTTATATTTCAGAGTTATTACAAAAACATACATAATATTAATTAGGAAAATTATGGAGTGTAGGATGGACGTTAGATCATTTTTATGATTCCTTGGTGGTAATTTTTATACTCCCAGTACAATAAATTTAATAAACTATATTATTCTGTGAACCACATCAATTTTCGTTCAATTACCGAATCTATTAATCCATTGTCTTCTAATTTCATTAATGCGTACGTGGAACAAGATTAACCTGTTGCACTCTGTACATTCTATAAGTGGGCATAGTGTCAACACTACCTAGAAATTTTAAATATACGTTTATAAATGAAAAGACATCGTTAAAAAAACTTAAATTGTTTCATTCCTCGCACTACTCTTTCCCGCCTATGAACAAACAGTTAAGAAATTTAGTCTATTTCGTGGCCAATTTCATGGTAACAGGTATAAATAAACAATATTTAGTTAACATTATAATAATCTCGAACATATTATTATATGAAGGAGGATACAAAATCGCGCTGTACGAGCGCCCTTTAACTCTAAAGGGTTAAATATTAAAGTGTTTGAATGTAGAAAGTTCAAAGAATGCTCGAAAGCCGTATCAAATTATATACGTTTACCAAAATGCACAATTTCCATTTAACAATCTCCTTAAAATAAAAAAAAAGTCTATAACAACGTTGTTACAAATGAATGCGTGTGATTCGTGTTTTAAACAAATCAATCGTAGTCTGTGTCACGTATGTATTGCGCTAGTAAATAATAATTACTTATAACTCTGAACTATTATTTTCATCTCCAAATTATAGAAAATCTATACATTGCCGGCTAAATAATGACACCAGAAGATGTAAATTAAAATGTAAAAAGGAAAAATAATATTAAGTTATTGTTTTATTATTTTAAATCAATTAGTAATCAATAAATTAATCAGTTATATTATTTAGTATGAAATTAATATTAAAAATGATAAATACAGTGGAGTAATTACATTGAAATAAAATGAAGAAATCATTTGATCAGTTACACTATTTATGGCAATACCATCCTGATGAAATGTAAGATTTATTATCCTTTGAAAAAAATAAAGAGTGGCAATATCCAGTTTCTACAGTTGATTTTATTAACTATGAAAAATTTCTAACACAGAAACAGGACTATCGCTTCAAATTCTGTCAGATTTGATTCTGATAAATAATAGGCTGACACCGTTCGAGTTAATTTCCAATAGTGTCTTTGCATCATCAAATCGAGTTGTCTCGTGCCATCGAGATCGAATGAGGACGAATCCAGGCTCAATTCAGACGAACGACATTCTCTCCTGTTACAACTTTCATTTTTTCTTTATTCTAAGAAATTCGACTGTCGCTTCGCTATACTTTCTTCTAACTTCGTACTTCGTGTCTATAAGTTCTTTACATATTATTCTGCACTATATACTCATGTACGCTGTTATTTCCTTCGTTCGCTTCGTATTCGTATATTTCTCAAGTAATTTAATACCTAAAATAGTCACTTACGCAAACATACAAACGTATTTACACTTACGTATTTTGCACGCAAACACAAAACTTGCGGACGGCGATTTTGGATGACGGTCACGTTCACTGCGAATGATCTCGAATAGTTAAAATATTGATTATTGAAGGTACATCGATAGTTTGTACGAGCTTTTCTTGCAGTTGGAGGTCACTAGTATTATATTTGTGTACGAGAAACGTAGAAAAGTAGAATAGTAGGTAATATTTATTGTAGAATCTAGTTTGTGCAGAAACTTTCAAGGAAACGTGAATTTGACAAAAGAAGTGCTGCAGCTCGAAGTTATATTTTGCACGAATTTACTGACTATTCATAGAAATCAAACCAACTTCTAGAGGATATCATTCCTTTTAATCATAATTTGTTGTATAAATTCTTTTCATAAATCATAATGAATCTTTCGATTAGATTAAATAGTTATAAGTAGTAATCACTTTAATTTCCATCTATTTATGATTTCTACAGGGTAACAACTGGAACAGATCATACCTCTTTTCTGTTTGCAATTAGTAAACAAATGTTAGAGGAAGAAGATGAAACGTTCAAAGGGAATGCATTTTCAGGACCACATTTGTTCTCCAAATATAACTATGCATGTGTATTTTTCAATTGCGCCATTTGTTTAAATGAAAACGTATATTTTTTTCGCCTAAATCAAAAATAGTACTAGAGTAAAGTGGTCGAAAAATGATTAGTTCGTGAGATATTTTAAACAATATCTTTTATCTTTTACTATTTTAAAAAAAGTAATTTTTTTGTAGAGGGGCGCATAGTAAAAAAACGTATGTCACCTACATATGACCTCTACGTGTTCGTCTACAAAAAAACTACTTACATCAGATTGTGGCCCCCGCGGAATCATTCACTTCTCATCTGAACTATTTTTTTATAAAACACATAATGTACGAGTAATGTACGTTTATAGATTAAAACCGGTCACCCTGTAGGTTCAATTTAAATGCATCGTTAAATTTGCAAGAAGAAGTATTGGTCTCCAAATGTAATTGTTAACGTTAATGTTCGAAAGTCGTTAAACTTAACATTAATTAGTTATTATTAACATCAAGTGAATCAAGCCGTTAAAGTACGAATAAAGTATTATTCTCACTCCAACCCAACCCAAACCAACCATGTATTCTCTCTTTTTTATAGTAAAGGTGTTTTTTATAATAATAAATAAGATCTGACTTGTTGATAGCAAATTACATCCCTCAAATATATAACACAACATAAAAGGTATGTACTCCGTAGGTAATTTTTATGTATTTCAAATGAAACTCAAACTTTATCTAACAATTTTTAATTAATGTTTACTTTAGGCATACCATTTGCTGTCAACAAGTCAGATCTTATTTATTATTATAAACAACACTTTTACTATAGAAAAGAGAGAATACATGGTTAGGTTGGAGTGAAAATAACACTTTATTCGTACTTTAACGGCTTGATTCAGTTAATGCTGACAATAACTAGCGAATGCTAGCATTAACGATAATTCGCATATTAGCGTTAACATAGTCTTTTTGGAATTAATCACCTTTATCCTCTAAGATTTTTTGTACTTACAATCAGAAAAGGGGTGACTTGTTTCAATTGCGTGGACCACCCTGTATAGTACAGAAAAATACAAGGTGTACCGGGGGTGGCTGGCGAATTACAGGAACGTATACAAGTGCAAAGATAAAAGAATATATAATGGTTGAAAATGCTTTATTAGAAAGTTATAAATAAATATTGAATGCAATATTAAATAGATAAATCCGATTTTCTACTGGATAATATGAAGGGACGATTGTATTCACCTTCTCTGTGTATTCACATAGTGTTTATTGTTTCAAAACAATCCAGTATCACTGTTAGTTAATATCATTAATAACGATGGCACAATAAATGATCACTTACTATGCCTCTATTTTTTTTTTCTTCAAAATTTCCAAAGAAGTTGAATATCCGTAACAGAGTTAGTAATTTTTTGTAGTAGCTTCGCATGATGTCAATTCTGTACCATAAACCTTGTGTTTATAGTAATCAAAAATAGTGAAAAGACATCGTTTCCAATTTCATATTGTGTACAATATTTCTTTATGACCTCATATTGAAGCGTTTATAGTTAACCTCGGCATAACGGTTTTTCCATACTTCCATTTGTAAAATACGTGCACAAAATATGTAGGGAAAAAGTGGGACACACTGTACACAGTGGTTCAGATAAAAAATTACAGTTTGTTTTGTCAGAAACTATTAAGAACAAAGACAAGATCTTTTTCTTATTTTCGAGGTTCAAGGGGGATTTTCATGTGACAAATGAAGTATCGCTGCTGCGTCCCCTTGGGGGTGGCGGTGGCCACACATACACTCAATTTGTCAAATTTGGAATGACGTAATCATATAAGCTTTGTATTTTAGAATTGCTTATTGGATGATACATAATATTTATTCGAAACATTAGTTTCTGTGGCACATATTTTAGGAGATGATCGACTTAATTTGTAAGTAATTCTAAGTATCTCATATCTACACAACTAAACATCGTAGAAAAAAAATATTTCAAATGAATATTATTCATCAAATAACAATCTATGAATAAAAAGTTAATATATCGTTTGATTTAATCAATTGAGGGCTGCCCAACCTCCATTTGCAAATGTTATTAAATGTTTGAAAGAACTCGGAAAAAATATTAGGGAAGTATTTAAAAACAATTATATAACACTTTGAGCATTTAATGAAATGAAATGCTAATAACGTTCCAATCAAAGCATTTCCCTGACTTACTCATCCTTCAGCATATAAACCAAGTAAGTAAAGACTAAGTCTCATAGCCATTAAAAGATGCGTCGCAGAGAAAAATACGTTAAATAAATGTCGCTTGTCTTTCAATAAGCTACCCGAAAATGCAAAAATGGGTCGTTCAATTTAAAAAGTAAATTCAGGGGTGGTCACCCTTAGCCTTTACAGGACGCAGCACTACATATCATAAAAGACCGCCTGGAACGCTAAAGTTAAGAGAAAAAGTTTGTCTCTACCTTTCCTAGCTTTCAAAGGAACGGTTTATAACACTGTATCCGATGCACTCTGTATATTCCATGGTTTATCAAGTATTCAATTAACTAATACATTTTTGACACCCTTTACGTGCGATGCATCGCAGTCGTGTAGTCCAGCCACGACTTTTCAAAACCGAATCCACGGATCGACCATTGTAACAATGTAGTACAGGGGCAGTACATCACTTTCTCGGTGAACGTCCAGTTAAAAAACCACCCCCATTATTCCCTGCGCACAATGAAAACGCGGGGCTCATAATAGACGCTTTGGCGAGTCGGTGGTTTTTCACACGATCTTGTATAAACAGTGAGCTTTTTCTCGTCTGAATCCAAAAGTTCAACGAATTATCTCGGATGCCACGGCGAAGGTCAAACAGTAAAAAAGGAGTGACGCGAAAATAATGATCGTAAAACGATGGAAATGAATTTCTCGTTAGATTTCGTGCATAATTACTGCGAGGTGAAGATGATAAATGAACAGAAATAATTACGGCTGGACGCAGAATAATGAAAAGCTTGTGCAGCGAAAATTTGTATAAAGCATGGATTAAACAAAGAATAAAAAGGCCGAGGAAAATGAAAGACACATGTACGGGTAAAGATTTTTAGCCCCATAAAGTACTGACGGATACCCGTATATTTAGTTTTTTAATTGAACAATTATTGATAAACATGCCGAAAATTCATGTACGTTTATTTTACTTTCCTCAAATACTTCGAAATATTTATCAAGTTTTTGTTTAATTGCTACTAATTTATATTAAATATAACCGAAGAAAATTAAGTCTTATTTCTCTAACTATAATTCTGACCCTGAAAAGTTTAAGTGTGACAGATATTTTTGTTAAGGTTACTTAAACTAACTAATTTGTCTAAAACCTGAATTCAGAACTATCCAGTTATTTTGTTTATTAGTTTCATTATATTTTTTGTTCTTGAAGATATACAAAAATTAAAAAATAGAAAAAATGTTCTTTGAATGTAGTTTTATTTCAGAATATTAATATTTATGACATATTCTCTTTGACAATAAATGACAGATTTCTCTTTAATAAATTTAGTAATTTATAGTAGTAATTCGTTGGATTATTAAATTAACAAATTATGACATGTCTTATAATATTAACTCGTTAATAATAACTGTGTCCAAATAAGCAGACAGAAAATAAGTTAATACTGAAAATTATTATCTTGAGCGTTTAAGGAGATAATGCTTCTTCAATGCTACTGTATACTACAGCATATTAGTGTAATAATGGTTTTAATGATAATGCTCACAAAGTGGCCCAGACAAAGCAGAAGTATTAATTTGCACATTATAATTGTAATAGTATGTTAATTGTAAAAAAATGATGGAAAGGCAGATTTAACACATTTCGTACCCTGTGGGTCATCAGCCAGTCTAAAAATTTAGGACAATATTGTCATTACACTCATTAGCATAATTCTATAAACTAAGAAACGTATCACGACGTCGACCAATTTCTATATCCTTACAGATATATTGTTATAATAATCGATTGAGGTGTGTTTGAGTAGTCAAGGATCTTCCTACCGTGACGCAGAATTTATATGCAGTAGAATAACTCCACCACTAGTCAGACGTGCGAAAATCAGTTTCTGTCAGTACATAACGCTCAAAATACAAACACTGAATTATCTTATGACAGACTTTTTATTTTGCACTATCATTATGGCGTTCTTTTTAACTGAAATATAAAGAATATTAGCATTTATTTAGAGTAATTAAATTTATTGTGTAGGACGCATATGACCCACGCGGCATGGAACGTGTTAATAGATAATCTTACAAGAACAATAAAGACTGGAAACTGTATTTATAGGTGCCTTAGTTATAACAAATGATCTGTCAATTTTAGTAAAAAACTTAGCCGCCCAAACAATAATATTCAGGGATTGTATTTTATGTTCAAAAGAGTACTACTAAAATTTCTGGTATTAGAATGGAAATTTTGCTTTTAAATATTTATTTCTTATGTACAGTTACGATATTTATTAAACTTTTATTTTTTATGTATATATCAGCAACAAAAGTTCTTATTTACTTTTGTTAACAGAAATAATGCAATCATTCTGGTTGAACATGAGCTACACGACACACTGCGGGCACGTAGAGGCACATAACACTAATCATAAGAGACGAATGAGCTCCGGCGTTCACTGACATTTAATTAAAAGTAATTGATGCTGATGAAGCACAATGAACACATATGTGGCCACGTATTCAGCACATCTTCATGATTACCTTCATTATCCCAATCAATGCGAATCAGGGAAGTTGAGTATGTATTAGAGTGTCCTGGCACCTGTTACGGACAATACGATGACGTGTCTAAGTTAACTTTTAAGCTCTAAAGCCTTGTCCACACCTACATACTTTCGCCCGCAAACACTGTATCAAATGCATAAAAACTGTTGTGAAAATAACATAAAAACTGTTTGTAAACATTCGTTTGAAGACGTTTAAAAAATGTCCGCCTGCTTTCTGTTTTCCATTGAGGATGGAAGTCATGTGTTTTTAACATAAACGAACATTCTCAAATAAACAAGTGTGGACGCGTTTTCGAGACTTCTATATACATTTATTTTGTTTTGGTTTTGTATGTGGCCAAATGTTCATACATATTTGTGTTTGAACAATTTTATGTAGGTGTGGACTAGGCTTTACAGGTTTACCTCAATTGATTTGGTTTTCAACAGACCCTGTCAAATTTCTTTGGAATTAATTACGTATACATAAATAAATATTGTGACACTTTCAGTATTATTATTTGAGAGTATAGAAAATACCGATTTACTTGAAGTAAGAGTAATAGTGAATGATGTACCAATTCAACATTTCTTATTTTAAATATTAAAACAGAAATAACAACCAAAAGTAATTTCAATGGATATTATTAATTTGCTTAAAATTGCTTTATTTTACAACGTACGTATGTCGTATTAATTAATTTGTTATTATAATGTAATATACAATAATTCAGTACTTCTAATATTGAAACACTTTGAACAATAACTGCTACATTCTGAACATCTTACTTACAATTAGAGGTTGTTTCAATGAAAATCAATCAAAAATTTTTTCCTTAGACCATCGGTATACTAATACTGACTATTTTTGGAATTATTTTTTCGAATGAAATAATAAAATTGTATTCCAAGCAACCGTGAAATTACATTACATGATGTTTGAAATGTTACCTGAAATAACAGTATTTAAAAAAATTTCAATATGTAATTTCGAATATACTACCACAAGTGCTCCAATTTAATCCTACAATTTTTAATTTTATTGTCTAAAAGAAAATTTAAGGCATACGTTCACATCGTCGATAGTTTGTTCATAATTAGGTACTCTCCTGAGATAGGTCCTTATTGTGTAAACTTCGTTTTATAGTTTGTTGCAATATTTGATTTTTTTTAACCCTATTATTATTAACACTCATTATTTGGGTCATTGGCAACCGGAGATTTGTGAGTTTTAATAAAATTAATATTACTAAATTAAATTTGTAGATTTGTTAGTATGAATTAAATTGAACGAAGCATATCAATGTCCTCATTGGAATTAATTAATTTTGAATATTGATCCGGCAAAGGACAACTCGGAACTCGTGGTACTCTAATCGAAAATTCATACGTGCCTTTTTTCAAATTTAATTTCCTAAGCTAGCTCTTTTTCATAGCAATTTTCGAAGTAATTTATTCTACCGTTTGGTTTGTTTTTGATTGTCTAATGTGTATATTAATAGAAATATTAATTTTGAAAACCAATCTAAAGTTGTAAATATATTACGTATCTTTACAATGTAATTTCCAAACGACTTGTTAATTTCTGTTTTCATTTTTAACGTTGAGGACATAAATACTTTTCTTGTAATAGTTCATCGACATTAATGAATCGCTGCAAAATTCTCTGCCACCGAGGTAACATAGAAGTTTTCGTAATTAAAAGAGTACGCGTAAATCTTACGTTATCAACTAACTCTTTTTTTAACAGCGGAAACATTAGCGGGCGATTAAAAAGAACAATGACACGATAACGCACACTCGAAAAGAAGATTACACGGTTCTGCCAAAAGCTTATTGCCAGATAATTCACTAGAATCGTTAAACTTCCTGTTAAGTACCAACACAGTGAATGAAATAAAATTGTGCGTTCAACTTACGTATACTGATGCGTCAACTATTCAAAAAACTGAAACATAGCTTTGTTCCCATTTAAAAAATTTTCAAAAGTCCATAGCAACAATAAACTCTGATACGTAATTATTTTATATGAATACTTTTAATTGTTTTCGATAACATGAATCGCGTAATTTTTGTTGAAACTGAATTTCATGCAAATTGTCTTTGTTAATTTTTAATTTAGAACGTATCACAAAGAGAAAACAAATTGTTTGACTGCAATCAACTTGTTTGATTAATAATAAAATTTATGATGAACGAGTAACTGTACGAAATTCAAAATTTAACAAGGAAAAGGAAAGTTTATTGCAATTACTTATTTTTATGTTTACTTAACGTACAGGAACGATATATTAAATTACATTTTTTGTATACTGTTTTACAATACAGTTTCTAGTGAACATAAAAAAAAGTTTTACTTGTAGTATACGATTTTTTAAAACGTTGAGCGCCGCGTGTACCATCGGTACGTACCAATTTTAATGTCGTCAAATAACTGATTTCCCTAACGAAATCTTGAGTTACATCTATGTTACAATGATAGTACAAAATAAGAAGTATATTATCAAATAAGCAAATATTTATGTACTCGACGATTCATGTTAACAAAAAGGTATTTTCGCGTGTCTGACCAGTTGCGGAATTTTCCACTGCGGCGCTCAACGTGTAAAGTAATAGGAGAGAAAAGCAAAAGTCGCTAATATTGATGTCACGAAAATATTTTATAACGAGTCTATAATGGCGTGGGGATGTATTTCTATTTATAGAGTAAAGGAACTAGTATTTATTCAAAAATTTTTAGATAAGAATAGATATGTAAACATTTTGAAGACATATTTATCAAAAAATGCCGGCAGTATGAGAAACGGAGAAGGATTTAAATTCTAGCAGAACAATGACGTCAAGCACATAGCAAATTTCGCTAAAATTTTTACTTTACCTTTCTGCAAATATTTTATAACCATCCTCGTAATCACCAGATTTGAATTTCATTGTAAACCAATGGGATGACTTGAATTATAACATTCGGAAAAGAACAATAAATTGAAAAAAAAAATTGGGAAAAACAACACTATCTAGGAAAATGACAGCGTATTCCGGTTGATTATTTAAAAGAAAATTATTTCTAACGTAACAACACGTTTGTAAAACATCAACATACTAAACTTTAATTAAAAACTTGTTACGTTAGTTTTATAGGTTTAATTTATATAATATTTGAATATTTTCTGACATCAAAGTTAACTACTTTTACGTTTATTCGTCATTATTCAAACAATCGTATGCAATAAGAAAACAATTTTTATTTTTGTCAACCAAAAATTAAATTGCAACATGTAATATAATCTTTTACTGATTTATATGGAACTAAAGTGTAAAGTATAAAAGTCAAAATCATATTGCTACGTATTGAATTGCTCAGTACAATTTATGAATCAGTCTGTTCTTGTACCCCTGATGGAACTAACTTCAAGTTTAGCAAAGCGTGCGGATATTCATTCTTTAGAACACGACTAACTTTGACAATTTTCGAAGTTTCGTGAAAATTATATCGTCCCAGGAAGTTTGCCTTGCAGTTATCGTCACGAAAACCCGATAAATGCGAAGCATCGGAAGAAAATGAATTTGATGCTAAATAGAAACTCGAAGCGAGGCCAGGAAAAGAACTCGGGGTAACGTTGCAGCTTTTTAAAGAAGGCTAAAAAAAATGGATTTTTTCTTTGAACTCCGTTGCACTCGCCCCATTTTCTGTGTTCTATAATGAGAAATGGAAGGCGACGCTGTCTCACCTGAGAGAAAGGAGCTGTCGGTTTGAATCTTCAGCGACCAGCTGGCCAGAAGTAATCGATGCAAGAATCGAGTCTCGTCTGCGTTCATTTTAATCATCTTCACTCGATAAACGCTGAAATCTTCTTCAACATTATCGTTCTTTCACCGAGTTTGAACATTTTTCCACTTTTATTTTTTTCAGTTCGTTGCAGGCCAAAAGATTTCTCTAGAATATTCGAAGTTCTAGTTTAACCCTTTCTGTATTTTTCCAGTACAAAGAGGAAAGTGAAATTTAAGTGCAACATTTACTTTCAAAAACCATGACGGTTAAGGATAAATCAAGTGGTCATTCAATTTTTTTCTTTGAGTGATTGTAGTATCTATAAGTCATTTCGCAGAGGGCGACCACAGTCGCCCAAGTATCGAAAGTGTTAATTATTATATTCACAAGGGTTATATTATACTTATTATATTATATAATAAGGAATAAGCATTCCGTCAAAGAAAACAATAACAATCTACTTTTTTCAAAATGACGTTTACCCATTATGTTTGAAATGAACGTACATGCGTTCTATTTATAAAAACTTATATTTTATGACAAAATTGATTAACGTTCATAATTACTTCAAAGGTATACACTAACCTTATTACAATCGTGTAATATCTTCGTATGTCATGCGAACACTTCTTTTAATATTTTACTGTTATGGAAGTATACATACTCTGAAATTGATTGAAAGCTTCATTTGCTTCAAAGCTTTCATATACAGTGTGTCCCATTTTAAAATTTTCTGGCAAAAATCTTCAAGACCATTCGTGATGTCGGAAAATGTTTCAGCCAAAGTTAAATGGTTTTAAGGGGAACACAATAGTTTCTTTATGTATGGAAGTGTAGCAGAACTGTGACGGTTACTTTCTTTTTCAAATGAAGGTACATTCTTTAATACACCAATTAGTTCAGCTATCTACGAAACTAATTAAGAGGCTTGTGTCGAATAACTTTTAGTTTCGTAAATATTTTGATTTCCATATTGTGAAATAGTACTCGTTGCTTCCAACATAGACGATCTTTTTTAAGCAACACCGAAGTTTTTGTAACGCATTAATGGATACAGCTCTCCATTTCGAATAAAAGGTATTAGGGCATTTGTGCTAAAAGCTACTAGTTTAGGAGATATATTGATTTAAGTATTTATTAAACATTTAAATATTCATTAAACTAATAGTTTTCTGACAGAAATACGTTAATACTTTTTTTTATAGAGGATGAAGAGCTATACTGGTTAATACATAAACAAATACATGATTTCGTATAAGAAAAAAGGGAACTTTCATACCTCCGCTATGCCTTCAGTTATAAAAACTATTTAAACCACATTATTTCCTCCTCAAAATCATTGAACTTTTATCGGAAATGTTTTTCACAGTACCAATATAGTATTTTCGAAGATATTCGCGTGAAAAAATTAAATTGGGGCACCCTCTACAGGGTGAGCCATGCAAATGGAACAAGTCTCTTTTCTGTTTGCAATTAGAACAAAAATGTTACAGGAAAAGGGTAAGTAGTTCATAGAGGACTACATTTTTAGGGCCAACATTTGTTCACAACTGTAACGACGCATGTGCATCTTACAATCACTCCATTTTATTTTAATGGAAACGTACTTTTTTTGATCAATCAAATCTTTTCGGAAGTATGCGTAAAAAAGTATAAGGATAAAGTGGTCGAAAAATGATTAGTTCGTAAGATATTTTAAATAAATATCTTCGTTAAAGAAGCTGAAATGCTCCATGGAAACGTAAACATTTCGAGAAAATAAAGAACAGAAAGTAAACATTTTATTTGTATTGTACAACAGTGACTAGAGATCACGTCGATCTAGTTATAAAAACAATGGAAAAGTGACGTATGAAGTGTCTCGAGTCCAATGGTGAAGCGTTTGAGCATCTTCCTTAATAAAGACATTTATGTAAAATATCTCACGAACTAATCATTTTCCGACCATTTCACTCTAATTCTTTTTTTACGGAATGATGAGAGGATTTGGTTTATGCAACACAGAATATACATTTTCATTCAAAAAATGGTGAAATTATAAAATGCACATGCATCATTGCACTTACGACAAAAAGGTGGTCCTGAAAATCCTCTTTTACCAATCACATTTCTCCTCTAACACTTTCTTTTAATTGCAACCAGAAAAGAGGTATGACTTGTTTCAGTGTCATGGACCACCCTGTATATTGATTTTTCAAACGTATCTATTATTACTCAACAATTCTACCTATTGATAATTAGGTATTTTAATTATTTTTGTATTCATGTCATCGATAGTATGTATGTATATTCCTCTGTGCAATAATTTAAAAATATTCTCTAAAAGTGAACAAGATTTTTTGTATTAAAGATGCAGTAACCTACGACAAACATAACATTTTTCGAAGAATTTCTGACGCTACTGTAAGCTATGAATTTTTTCGTACTTTGCTTTTAATTTCTTCATGTTGTTTTAGTGCGTATTTTATAGTTCGCGTTAATGATAGCGACGTGAAGTAATCAAAAGAATGAACAGCGTAATATCTCAAGGAGCGGTGCACCGTTTGTCAAATTCACGTTAAAACTTTTGCAAGCAGTAATTGAAGATAACAATAATACTTCATTCGAAGTGTTTCTTTTTACTCAGAAATGTATGTAGGCAAAGGAAATAGTATTTTTATTAACACTGATTTTTTCAGTTGTTCAAGAAATCCAAATGACAGAAAATCGAAGTTGGTATTTCTCCTATCAATACGAAGAATAATTATTATCTACTATTGTAGAGTCAGATAGAGTGGGCCTGTCAAGGACGCAGCCCTAAAACCTCACACACAAAGACACGTCACATGGAAACTTCCCCTGTGACTCATGCCGTTCATTGCTCTGACAAGCTATACCAGTGATGTTCACTGGAGCTGCGGTCTTCCCCCACTCTATGCCCATTCCCCTTGTTTCACTTCCATCCAGTTCGCTCTTCATTCCCCCTGTGTTCATCGTCGTCCTAGATCATAGCCCATATGAGGAGAATGGACCTAGAGTGGGAGGAGTCCACGTCTCCGGTGTCAATCACTGAGCTATACCATACTACGCCAAATTCGTTTTTTCTTTCATATACCGGGTGTCCCATAAATGCACACCATTAGTTCAGAGACTGAAATTACACACTCAAATAAGTTTCAAGAATGTTACATGAATATAGGTTGTACATACTATAGTTTCTGTATTATGCAATATATCCTTAAAAAGGGTAGTCTCATTCAGGAAGGTGATAAGAGAGGTAATGTGCAAAAAAAAATATTTTATTAACATAGTGTTGAATGCACATATTTAGTGACATAAATTTTTAAGAAACTGTCAAGGACACCAATATTTATCATTAGTGACCTGTTAAAGTATACAAACTTTTCAATGTAGCTATTATTTTCTCTTGTAGAAAATTACATTCTTGATTTTCGAATGTATTTCTGGAAACTAATTGCTCCATAGCACTTCAAAAATAAATATACGTAGCAACATTTGGTATATAAGATTTTCTACATTTACTTATAAACACTGATTCATATGTGTGACATCCGTAAAGCTTACGAGAGTTCAAACAATTGGAACTATTGGTGACTTAGTATTTTGCACTAAATATGCGTTCTCCACGGCAAGTTTATAAAGTACTTTGTACGGATTTTTATTTCTCCCATTACCTTCTTTAAGGAGATCGCCTTTTACAAAGACACTCTGTAGAAAATTGAAGAAAATGCTGGATGGATCACTTTATGTTGGTTAAAAAATACCAGGCGTCATATAAATAAATGGGACTCCATTTCGTAATTTTTTCTTGCAAATCAAAGATATTATTCATTTGCATAACATACAATTTAAATTTACCCATAAGCGAAACCCAGCCGAAACGACCATACTGTGGTTTCACTTCGAATATTTCCTTCAATCTTCCATAACTTCGAAACTGTGATATTGATAACCTACATTTTTAGAATTTCTTTTACTTATTTATTCGTGTATACAAGGTGGTACATCCAACACAGACCACCTTAATAGCTTTTATTAAGCTAATGCTATACAAAAATGTTGTGAAAAAATAGTTTAAATGCATGTACACTACATAGTGAAATACTGTCTTCCAAGGTTATTTTTTTCTGATTTATAATTGTCATTAGTATTTTCTGAAATAGAAAGATATATTTGTTACACAATGATATTAGATACATTGATAGTTGTCTTGTTATTATTGAAACCTTGCAACTTGAACATTTTCATTATAAATATATTCGTTATTTTTTGTTTGGTAGTATCTCGTTGTGTTTTGTTTCTTCGTCTTCCAGGATGCACAATGCACAAGAGTTCCATTTTGAACGTATACTATGAAACTAACGGTAAGGCAAAGTAAAATAAATCAATTACACATGCAGATTGTCTCCTATTAACAATGAATTGCCATTAAATACAACAAACTACAACTAAAAGAAAGTAACGAATAAACATGTATCAAAAGTTCAAGTCGAAATATCTTGACAATTCCTATAAAGAAACACCGATATATCTAATCCCATTGTATTCGTGTTTCTACCATTTATCATTGCACAATAACAAATATTCCATTCCGTTACAGGAAATACTAGTAACCTAACAATTTTAAAAAAATAATCTTGATGGAAACATTTTGCTACATCGTGTTTGCCTTTTAAAACCATTTATTTTTTGTTAATACATTTTTCATAGCATCAATCAAGTAACAAATTTTAAGGTGGTCTTTTTCGGATGGACCACCCTACAGACGATTAATCCTTTGATTGCGAACAGCACCTATAGGGACATGACAATGCCGCACATCGTGTGCTGCGAACGCCCATAGGCGTTCGAAGCAATGACTTAGTACGTACAAGTACAGCTCAGCTGCACACAGCGTCAGCCTCCCAGTCAAAGGATTAAGTCTCCGAAATATTAACACGCATTTATGAAAACCCCTAGATATTGTCTTCCCTCTTTTATTGTATCTCTTTTATGTCGTTTGTCTAAGCAACGACGAGGAGGTACTATTCAAAATGTGTCCTGATTGGCCTGTAGTGGAGGTACTAAATATTGACCGTTCAAGGTAATTTCTTCCACTGTGAATGATACTACACATAACTACTACGTATATAATTTTTCTTATACCTGTTAATATGGTGTCATCTACACAATTTCGAGAAATGGAATACTAGGAACATTAAATCGGAGAATTCAAATGAGGATAAATTAGCAGGATAATTATACAAAGGCATTGAACGGACAATATTGATTATCCCTACTACAGTCTAGGCGTCCCTACAGTAATTCTACGTTGACCTGATTTTCAGTGAGCGAATACCTCGAAGTGCAAATACTTTTTGGATATAGCATTCCTCGGGAAAAAAGTTGAACAAAAAGACGCGAGTTCGACATGTATGTACACAGTGTTCAGAACGTCGTCCAGCCGCAAGATTTTTGCAAGCTTTAAACGCGGGAGAGAAGCAGCTCGTTTCACTTTATATTCGCCTCGATTTCGCTTATAACGTAACTCATTGTCAGTGATGGCCACCCGAGCAGCGACCTTCCTCCACTCTAGGTCCATCTCCCTCGTTCCAGTTTCCTCCAATTCGCCCCTCGTTCCCCCTCGGTCCATCGTGGTACCAGATCACAGCATATATGAGGGGAATAGGCTTAGAGTGGGGGAAGGCCGCAACTTTAGTAGCCATCCCTGACGTAACTATAGCAAATACCTATTGTCGCGTGCAAACGATGTAGAAACAGTGCATCCACATTCGCGATGACGTTCAGCGTAGGAAAAAATCATTTCTCTTTAATGATACATTTTTCAAAGCTACTCACATCACATATTGCAACAGTTCTGACGATTTTTGCTCACTTGCATGTCGTCGTGCCGTACTACTATTATCATTACCTACTATTCTACTGTATGTCTATCATTATTATTATTACTATTTGTTAATATTGTTATTATTAATTCGAGGCATTCAGCATTCGAAGACGACTCGTTTATGTTTCTTTCTTGCCGTTGGAACACGAACATCTACGATTTCTGTTATCGAAGTTGTCCGATAGTCTGATCGATTTTGTGTACCTGCCGAGCTTTTCTCTTCTTTCTTATCCTTTCCTTAGTTCGTCTCGGTTTGCTGCTGCATAATGACTGTCAATAACAGAAATATCGAATATTCTGTAACACTTCACTACGCCTATCTTTCTTTCTCTTTAATATTTATCAGCCTCCTCCCTCTTCGCTCCTTCTTCCCGTCTGCCTCTGTTCCACTCTGTCTTCATTTCTTCCATCTCTCTGGCACTTTTTTTCTTGTTCTTCGCAAACTGTTTTCTCTCTCGATCTCTACTCGCTCTGCCTCTCTTTCTATCTTTCTCTCCTTCTCGCTACTTATCTACTCTGATTTTCATTTCGTCTATGCAAGCTGCTGGCTCGTTGGGTTTTCTGAAAGTGCCTGTAATACTCGGACATTGCCTGTAACACTATATGCTTTCCACATCTACGTTAAGTATACACGTGTAATGTCTGTTGATTGATGTTGGTATGTTTCATACGAACGATACAGTACATCATATACTCAATATCGGTGTCAATATTATAATATTGCAGTTCGTTTATATTGATTTTTTATATTGTGTGCGTTATACATATTTACTGTAATAATTTGATCATGCTATGCATACTTGCTTATATAAATGTGAAGAATATTTAATCGCATAATGCCGATATCGAACATCGTGCACGATATTGCGATGTACTTTCATGGGAAATGTTCTCCACCGTATTTATTGTTCGTCTATTCAATGAACGTTTCCCCAACAACAAAACAGCAGAGGATAGATCGCCTTACAAACTGCTCATTCAAACGATCGTTTATTAACAATGACTTGAACGAGAGTTTTTGGTGATACGTAATTAAGGAAAACTGTAAGGTTAGTTAAGTTTACTAAAAAGTCAAGGTCATACAAGAAATTATAATGAAATGCACTACAACTGAAACACAGTCATGCACTTTTTCATCCTGCGAAGCCTGGCCCTCGTAATTACGTCGTCCATTGCGTTCTGATCAATTTTCTTATGCCAAATCAAATAATTGAATAATATCATACGTAACTGTCAAACCAGAGAGTAACTTCACAGGAAAAATTAACACTTTCACTAATGAGTAAATGTGCAGAAGTGATAGCATATTCCTATTT
This sequence comes from Macropis europaea, assembly GCA_916610135.2. Lineage (NCBI taxonomy): Eukaryota > Metazoa > Arthropoda > Insecta > Hymenoptera > Melittidae > Macropis > Macropis europaea. The sequence continues at coordinate 20,227,848 of OU744349.1, forward strand.
GGAATTAAAAGTGTTTTCTTTATTCTTACAAAGAAGCACTTTAAAAATATTCCAACTGAGCAAACTTAAATATTGAATTTCTTTTGCAGATTTTGAGCTTAAGATTATTTAAATAAAAAAACAATTTTGATTGAGCTATTGATTTACAGTGCACATAATAAATACAATTATTCATATACTTAGAGATAAATACAAATCATTTGATATTAAACAAAATTTAGTGATTCAGTTTCGTGAAACTCTTGTGAATGTTTATGTTTTTGACAAATATATTTGATGTGCAGGATGTCGTCAATTTTTCCAGGCAAAGTGTGATAATATATTGCACAAATGGAAATAAGTAGGAAGTGCTATACTATACTCATATTCATAAGTGCTTTACAAAAAAGTAATAAAGAAAATAAGAAATGTGAAATAAAACATGTATCTACATGTCAGGGTGTAAAATCAATTCGAAGAATACAGCAATGTTAATTACATAAAATCACTGAAAGTTTAAACAAAGACTTAACACATTCGTTGAAATCAAATAAAATTGGCAAGAAATTCATATAGCGACCAATCTCTTTTTCGAGTTTTAAAACGAGATAATCATTCGATCAAATAAGTAATTTGTAAACACCAGTTTAATCTCTTTCAGTAATCCTGAGTAGTAAACATTGCTCGATAAAGAAATGAAATAAATATTATCGAACTGTATTTACGCTGTACTATACTCATTTTTATCTCACATGTTTCTTATAACTAGACTGCGGATGTTTATGCAAATATACATTTTAAGATTTCAATATTAATTATTTTAATATAGTTACCAAAATAAAACTATGATGAAATTATATTTTCCGCTTTAAATGTTACAAAATCGAATTCTTATTTCACTTACTGTGTAGAACGTGCATCTTAATTTATTTAAAAATGTTAAATGGCATAAGCATCCGGCGTCTACTAATAACATTTCAATCGAGCATCTATAGGGGTGCGTTCATACAGGGTGTCCCAGGTTTCTGCCGACAAATTCCAGTGGTTTATTCTTGACCTAAAAATAAGAAGAAAAAAACGTTATATAAAGATGTACAATAAATATTTTGTTACAAAGTTATAAGCAAATAAATATTGTATGCATGAAATATAGGTAGTTACGGATTTTCCATCGAAGCATACGGAAAGTCGACTGTGTTTATATCTTGTCTGCGTAGTCACATAGTGTTTATTATCGGCTAACGATTCCATGTCATTGATAGTTAATATCACTAGCAGCAATTACTTAGTATTGTTAATTACTCATTTCAAAATGTCGTCCGCAGACAAGAAGTACAGTCGACTTTCCGTATGCTTCGATGGAAAATCCGTTACTACTTATATTTCATGCATGCAATATTTATTTCTTTATAACTTTGTAACAAAACATTCATTACAGAACTTTATATAACATTTGTTTCTTATTTTTAGGTAAAGAATAAACCACCGCAGTTTGTTGGAAAAAACCTGGGACACCTTATATATAACTTGTTTTTGTGAAGAGAAGCCACAATATTTAATGCAACGAAATAACAGTATTTCATCTGAAATTAGGCACATCGTGAAAAGAAAATGAATACGTCGCGTGCGTTCGCGCTATATCGGCACAGGCGCCCATTTCGTTCGAAGAAACGGTTCTTACCAGATAGGAGGAACGTTTCGAGTGAAGGAGGAAATCACAGAAGTGCGAAACTACTTTCGTAACTTGTTTCTGCATCCTATAAATCTCGTTTCGTAATTTCAATCTGAATGTCGGCGCATCTATCGACGAATCGTCGCGGTTCTCCAGATGATCCCTCGTTCTTAACCTATAGACGCACACTTCTTTTTTCTAGATCAACCTCAGAAACACACATCTTTTTTTGTAAATGTTCCTTTGTTGGTACGAGATGACTGCTGTAGCCATCATTTGCCAGCGCATTAACAAAAATCTGACGGCTATAGCCGTCATTTGCGGCGATGGGTTAAAATCTTTCCCACAGGAGGAAACGCCAATCGCGCGAAACTTTCAGCTTCACGACGCCCACGATAATAATTACGAGGCCCAGCCGCAATTACGCAGGCTCATTAATTCAAGGTTTATAGACAGTGTCTGTCCTTCTCGGTACCGATAGCGACGGTTTTAGCGCAAGATGCCGTGGCGTCTGCCAGAATTACCGGCGCAGGTAAATAAAATCGAAACCTTCTCCCTTCCCTTTCAACCCCTTTCTCTGTCTCCTCCAGGGACCGCTCTCTGTCTTCTTGTTTCAATCTTAATCGCTTTTAATTTCCTTGGTATTGCCTGTCTCCTCCTTCACCGCCCTTCCAGCGCCCTCGAAAGCATTCTAACTCGAAAATTCTTGTTTCTTAAGCTTTTCTTTGCTGTTTACGTCAAGTACTCCGTGACGAGTGATATAAGAAAGTAAGAGATGATTCTTCGTAGAAAGATAACATGAAAGTGTGGTGGAACGTGTTTCTAGAGGAGGTTTTCTTTCCAAAAAAGTTGATCATGGAATTTTTGTCTATTTGCACGAAATGTGCAAAATTAACATTGATCAAAAATCTACTTTATTCGTTGACTCATTTGTTTCAATTGTTCAGGAATTGTTGAATATATTTTATTAGTGTTTCTCGTATTGTTTTAGCGCTTGCAATTTTTCTCTGAATCGCACAGAAGTCTTTGAAAGTTTTCTTGGAAAAACAGTGTTTAATAGTATTATTATTTTTGAGCAGTATTATATTTATCAAGTGTTGTTAAGAAATTTGTTAAAATGAATCGACTTCTACTCAAGGATATCGGTTTTTATTTGACATCTAAGTGATTGCTGTTATAAAAACAGGACATTTTATTTATAAATAAAAATTTAAAAAATAATGTAGAATGAATACCATGAGGTTGAGATTTATATTTAGAAAGTGGCCAATTTTTCGTAAAGAAATGAAATTCATTATCTATCTTGGGATAGTATGTACATTTTGGAATCCATTATGTTTTTTATATTTGTTATACCCCACAATTGTATCCCTATGTATGATACCAGGTCGAAAAATTGTCGAAGCAATGAGTTCCAGCATTTCAGTAACTATTCATTACTTTAATCTTTTCCTCGCTTTGACTTTCTCACTTGATCCTGTTCTTCCTGCTTATCGTTATGGTATTTTTTTCCAGTATTAAATAACCACTTGAATTTATCTTGAGAATCTTTATACGATTTCAAAGACTTATTGCTATACAGTTTACCCTGTAGCTACTACTATCAAAAATTTGTAGCTTAAGTACTACCAACGAGTCCCTGTGACCCACTTCTGAAATTTGCAATAAAAATCACATTTTGCAGAAACAGAAATTTATTCTTAATGAAGCTAACTGGCCAGAGAATACTCCGATGCACGTTTTTCCCCCGCCAAAATTTGTATGATACATTTCAAAATTTTTAGATCGCTGTGTCCGTGGAACCCAATAGTAGTAGTTACGGGTTAAACATTTCCTTGCAAGTGATAGAGTAAAATTCATACAGGTCGAGTCTGAAAAATATAGCTTTCTTAAGGGAAGTGATAAAGGACGCAAAAGGATATGAACAATTTAGCATTTAATGAGATATATGTTTGTTCGAGAATTTTCAAAGATGTCAGTGTCTAATACATATTTGCAACGAGCTAAACTACATCAAGATTTCAATGTACGTGTCATTTTCTGTTGTGTAACGTTGAATTCACCACAAAAATGATTACCGCATCTCTTGCAGTTCTCTACTTACACCCTCTATAGAATTCTACAGTTCCTCGATTTTTCTGTGTTTCTATAAGCTGTCTATTTAATTGCATTCTGAAAATAAACATCCAATGGTAAAACAGCGAAACTTAACTAAAATAACTTAATCATGAGAACATGAATATGCGTCGATAGTTTAGTGCCCCTCTTACGCAAATGTAAAGTTTTATTGGAAACAGTAGAATATAGATATTTTAGATCTACTGCTTATCAGATGGATATTTGTATGTATTATGAGATATTGTGATCATAATTAGGTTTCCATTTTGAATAATCTTTACACATCGTCTCTAGAAAATCATGAGATAATCTTTGATCTTTTCTTTCTACTTGAAGTCAACTGCTAAGCACTTCTAGAATAAGTTAATTTTTGTGCACTGAGAGATACTAAACATAGATCGACATTTCCACCATTAGAGAATAAATCGAATTATGGCGCACATGATCCATTTAATAAGGTTTTGAAATTAACTAATTGATATTTAGATAACGCTGATTCCTTCTCTGGGCACGTTGCACCGTTTAAAAATAATCTTCATGCAGTTTTTAGGAAGTAATAATTGTTTATAACATATTGGTGTTTATCCAGTATATGTCAATGAATAATAATAATATTACTGTACTATAGTGTACGAGAGTTCAGAAAATATTGCTAATGTTATACTTTCGACAATTTCTTTAACAACAATTATCTCATTAAATGTGAATTTTTGACTCTATACTGATAAAATATTTTTTAGTCTACTGAACCTGTCCTATCACTTCCATTAGGAGCATTTTTCACACTGACCCCCTGTATTTCTCCCAGCGGCTGCGGCAGTTGGAAATTGTTACAGTTTATATCTCTTTGTTCCTCCCTCTTCGTGTTATGTTTTTGACATCATCACGATCCTCTTTCTGTGTATGTCCCTATGGTTCCACCCGGTACGTTCACTGATTTCATCCTCCTCGACGTTCCACTCCTGCATTTTTCTTCCCCGCTTAACGCGCCCTGTCTTTTCATTTAATCATAATCTCCTCTTTGCGACCCTTCGTTTTTTCTCCTGCCCTCGAGCGCGATCTATTTACCCCCGTCATTCTCTTGTCCACGTTGCCCCTTTCAAAGTGTCCCCGTCGAGTTTCTTCCCTATTTCCCTACTCAGCCGCTATCAAGGCGCGCTTTCCTGTCATCTTAACTCCGTTACTTGCTGCTCTTCCCAGTTTACGCGCCATTTCTCTTTATCTCGGCCACCTTCACTGCCATCCGGCGATACCCTTCCTTCACCCGATGTCTCGACCCTCGTCGCGCCTGCATAAAGATAAAACATGCATCTTTGATAACAGACACGGTGGATACCGAGGTAAGATCCACTCTGCGTTCAGATAATTTCTATCGCGATTGATAGCTCGAACGAATTGAAATGGTACTTCAGGCACAGGATTCTAGGTCCAGGTGAGACATGTGCGGCGACTCAGAAGTAACAGTCCGACAACTTAACCCAGACCTGTCCACACGGGGCTAAAGGAGAAACCCTTAGTTTGCTTCTGTTCCCAGGGCAGAGGTACATTAACCAATGTCGCGTTTGAAGCAAGCGTGCAGCACTAATACGTCTCGAGAGATTTAAATGAAAGTCTCCTTTTTGGAGAACAGAGTCTGTCTAACTAAAATCGAGAATTCGTTGCAATTGACGCTGCATCATATACTACGATTATGATTGTTGAAAGAACAACTTGTCTATGGCATGCTGAAGTTAATTTAGCAATTTATGTTTTACTTTTGGAAATTCTGCAATTAGAATCATGCGATTTACATACAGATACACATATTTTGTCAAGAAGAGAGAAAGGTGAAGACTAGTTGAAAAATTAATAGCCATTGATATGAGCAAATAAGAGTGCGATAATGCTCATAGTGTTCATAGACACTGAACAAGTTATGTATTTTAAAGAGAAACATCGTCTCTACAGAACTATATGTTATGTCTCAAGAAAATACTGTTAATAAGTAGCTGTTGTGCTACAGTTGAATTGGCTGTGTACCACCAAGGTCTGTTACCCCCTCCAACATCTGTAATGGCGCATGACAGGAGAGTGAAGCTCGTGGGGGGCACCACGTGTGGACAGGTCTGACTGAACGCATTGCCAATCGCATAATTTATACTTCACTATTGTCAGGAAAAGTTAAACTGATCTCTCAAAGTCAGCATTTCTCCAACCGTACACACTGAAGCACGCTACATGGACGGTTTACACTTCTGTATACGTATTGCTTCGGTTGTCGATCCTTTGACGAGCGGTACCCCACTGAGCCCATTTATTTTCACAATTATATTATTATTATTGCTAGCGAACAATAAGTATGATAGAGTGATACCTATAAAACAGACAAGTAACGAAGAACAAGTTAGGGAGAAAAGAGAAAGAGAGAGAGAAGGAGGCTAACAACGATAATAAAGAAAAACGAAATAAGGTTATCGAAGTATACTTCGTCAAGGGATCGACAAGGTAAATAGTGTACAGAAGTGGGAACGGTCCGTGTGTCGAGCTTTAGAGTGTGAGGGTAGAGAAATCCTGACCTTGAGAGGGCACTTTAAGTTTATTCTACTGTAATATTGGACGAATGAAAGAATCGACTTAAGAAACATCCCACCATTCGCCCTGCTATGGGGAGTTCTTCCCTAGCTCGATGTCGGAAATTACGTACAGCTTAGTGAGAGGTATCAAAGGAGAGGAACAGAGCTGCTTGGGATCTTATGGATAAGACAAAGTGGGGCACCAGGTGCCCAGCAACTAATTCGACTCCTGCTTCAGACCTAAGATAGATGTCTTAACTTTAACTTTTATACTTTCTCTAATATGGTGATCAATATTAGGTTGCTCCGTGATAAATGTTGGGATTTTTATGTTAAGCTTTGAATGACGTTAATCCAATTGAAATAAAATTTGCTAATCGAAATAAGCACCGTCTGAAGTAATAGACTTTTACCGACAATATACGAGGTTCCTTATTCTATCTTGAGTGAAATCCGGGTTCCCAAAAGCGAAGAATTGTTTAAGGACATTTTCGACAAGTCTGTCGCCTCGAAAGATTTTCTTTGCGAGAAAATAGTCCAGATGTTTTGAAAAATAGTAGTCAGTAGGTAGCAGGTCTGGCAGATTCGATGAACATGACGCAGCTTTATGTTCCAGGCGATTAAACTTTTGAAGAATCAGATGCAAAATGTAAGAATCGATTCGTTTCAACTAATTAACGTAGATTGCAATTGCAGTTTTTATGTATTTAAGTCACTTAGACAAATGCTTTTTGACTGTTATAACTTCATCGAGATTGATCAATTTCTGATGAACAATCACTATCGAATTCCAACATAATGAGCAAAACCTTCTCCTGATGAAACAGCTGCAAAAACCAACATTTACTACGGAACAACCTAGTACTATAAATTGTGGAAATTAACTTCATTTTGTCTAATTAAATTTATTGGCGCTTATGTTGAAAGCATGATATAATACGGCTCAAAATTTCCCATGATTGGCAATGTGTTGATTATGAGACCTGTAGACGTAGTGGGAGTAAATTGGGGAATATTGGTTTTAGGCGAGTTCTGAACAAGTAACCATTGCAAGTAACAAACGTTATGGTTTACAATCACTCATTTAACAATTTGTAAGTACTATTAATAACAACATTTGTAAGTACGATTTGCGTCAAACATTCTTTGACTTAGGTGATCTAACGAGAGAGAGTATTAACGAGGATACAGGACATTGTTACATTGACAATAGATTACTAAAGCTACTCATCTCTAGTATTTTTTTGTCTGAAGTGAGTTAAAAATTCAAGAGAGGACTATATTAGTTACAATGAGTACAATTGAATTGCAAAGAAGGAAGAATTTGCCTACTCACTCGTGAACTCCCCTTTTAGGTCTCATGATTATGTTGTCGGACAGTACTTCGCCTGGAGATATGACGTAAATATTACAAATTTATACAAGGCACACGAAAGAAGCAAGTAATTTTTAAGAATTTATTTCCTGGAATTTATAATCAAGGTAACGGTTAATAATAATTATGATAACGCTTATAGTAATTTTATACGAATTTTAATAACTCTTTCAAACGAGATGAGGTTCGCGTTGTCATATTTTAACGCAATTGAGGTATGATAAAAAATGCTCACATAAAAATAGTAGCATAATATATTAAATACCGCATGGTTTTTATAAACAAAACAGGAAAGTTTAAACTAGCAGCGGAACGAATACAGAAGCATACTTTGTGTAATAAATGATTAATAGGTTCTTATGCAGAAGTACCAGAAGTTCGTTAATTTAGTTTTAAATATTAAATACTTAGTTTCGCAAGAACCATTAAAAATTCAAGCTATTATTACGAGAACAACAACGGGTTAGTTTAATTTAACAAGAGATGTTTGTAAACTGTATGTATCTAAATATACTGGAAAGGACAGCTTCACAAAGTCTTTTCGAATCATTCGAATTGGTCTAAATAGGTGGCACAGAGAAAGTATTCTAAGACTAGCGATTAGATTGCGTTCATATTATAATTGTACAGAATGTATCCTAATATGCGTATACAGCTTAACGTGGAAAATCAGAACAGAAGAAAAATAAGAAGTTGTAATTTTGTTCATCTCACAAAAACATTGTAGGATTGTAAAATTAACCTTATCGTTTTAGAAGATATTCAATACACGAAATGGTAAAATTGCTCGGTAAAATTTAAACTATTTGAACAAAAGATGCAGTTTTACCTATTTAACAGGTAATTAACATACACATGTCAATATACAGCAAATTATAATGAAGTAATAATAATACTTCATTTCATTTCCTGAAATGTTTTGAAATTTTGTCAAGATAAATAATTAAACAACAGCATCATCTTTCTGAAATTAATTTCTAAGTATATTGGCTTTGGCCACTCTCTTTTCTTTTTTCGACTGTAAAGGATGTTTCGAAAAATTTCTTATTCAATCAACTTTTGACATACAATGATTGATTCTTAAGAAAATTGAATTCAAAGATTTTCCGGTTATGAGTATACTTATCGAACTCTTTACTTCGTTTTTATATTCATAAATATCAATACTGTTATTATCAGTACTGTTTGGTACTGATAATGCCGTTATTTATAATTATAATAATTCACATTTACCTTATTGAACAAATTCTCGAAATTGTCATTGATGTTAACGTAAACGAGTCCCTGCTGGATGCATCAGAATGACTAACTGACACCAAAGATATTTTGGCGCGGCAATTGTTGAAAAATCTTCATGATTCACTTTAGTAGCTGTTAAGAGAATATATCATTTTTAACGCAGTTTGTTTTTTATTATGATCTTAATGATAAGAGAATATGAAACAAGACATTTTTAACTAAATTTATCCCAAAAGAAATCTTTGTATGAAGAAATTTGATTGTACATTTTTACATTTATTTTGTTGTGAAAAATTGACCCTTTTCAGTTATAAAATTTCGAAACCAAATCCTGGAAACACAAATACACGGTAAAAATCAGACACATAGTCTTTTGCCACTACTTTAATACGTTGAATGCTGCGGGTGTCACCGATGATCGACATTTGAAGTTCAATTTAATTAAATAACTATTTGTTATTACACAGTTCTACGCAATTTTCTTATGGTTACGTTAATTTAGAAATATAAAAACGCTACAGAATATCCGAATATTTTTTTCCTTTACGTTTTATACAGAAAACAGTAAATTATATTATGTCTGACTGGATATCGCTGTATTCACAGTGGCGTTCAACGTGTTAACGCATTCCATGCCGCAGTGAAAAATTCCATGACTAGTCAGACACTTCAAAACAATTTTTTGTAAATATATATGGTGTCTTGAGATAAGTCTCGTTTGAAATAGTACCGAAACTATTGTACGTATTTATGAAATATTAGTACGGAGTTACTTTTTTATGTTTCACGTTGAATCTGACAGCATAAAAATTAAGTTTTCAATACTTTTATTTAAAAGTCGTTTCCAAATTAATTTGTTTTCTCGAAATGGAATTATGTGAATTGTCGTTACTATCTAGTTAGACAAAAAAGTATCAATTTTGTTATTGCGCATAGAGCAACCTTGACGCAACTAAACACCGAATAATTGAATATTAAAGTAAATGGGGTTTCATTCATCTGAAGAAACTGAATTGTTCAAGAATCAATTACTAACACGTTGAGCGCCGCAGTGGAAAATCCTGCAACTAGTCAGACACGCGAAAATACCTTCTTTTCTTTTATTTCTATTATTTAATGCCGCATCAACCGCTTCTGTGGGTTATTAGCGACAAACATAAGAGGCAAGGTTAACATTTTGTTATTCAGTTTGGTCTGCTTTAGATAGTATAATAGTTTTTGTCTTTTAAATTGTCTTTTAAAGTGAGCCTTATGTTGAATTGCTGTCTATGACAGTAGTACAATACCTTTTTACTAACATGTATCGTCGAATATATAACTGTTTATTTATGTGTTAACATACTCCTTATTTTGTACTATCATTGTAACATAGATGTAACTCAAAATTTCCTTGATGTAATCAGTTATTTAACGAAATTAGAATTGGTACATGAGTGGTACACGTGGCGCTCAGCGTGTTAAACAGGATAAAAGTTTAATTTTTATGCGTTCACATTTTACGTAGTAAATTGACCAAATTTTTCCTCTACTATCACCTCATTACACCACTAATTTAGTAGATAGTTAAAACGGCACATCTTAAGACACCATGTATGTATGTATATCGTTGAAGATAAAAGTGTTGACTTGTTTATTGATACACGTTCTAACAGTGTATTTAAAATTAATTGGGCGCTTAAATGTATACATTTATTAAATCTATCAGTAAAAGTATTAAAAAAGAAGACAATTGATATTTTTACTAAGGCATGTATGCACTTACTATTCTAATTTAGCGAAAGTGTACACAAACAACATAACCTACAATGCCTTTAAAAATTAGGTGGTTTATTAAGTAAAAAGGTACCAAATTGCTTGTACTATAACTAATAAACCATTTGTTAACCCTCATAGGACCGTGCTCCATAATTTACGGTAAAAACCATGCGGGGTACAGAATCATCCCACTTTTTGAGCATTTCTGAGATAAAGAGAGTGTGCGTAAATTTATTTAAAGAAATAGATCAATTTTAACACTGAAAAGCAAATTATTCATTACACTTATTACAAATAATTTTATTTCGCTAATTTTAAAAAAAAAATTATGGAGATATGTCAAAAAAATATGTTATGGTGTAAACCTGCATCTCGCATGATCCTGCAAGTGCTAACGAAATATGCAATAGCTAACTTTACCTATACTTTTAATCCTTTAATTTAAATAAATAAAATCGCATCTAACTGCATTTACTTCAATTAATAAATCAGTTTTTAACCAGATACAATTCGCAAAGTATCTATTTCAATTTTATGCTTTTACCAACGTGTATCAACACTTTGCCGCACTGTATTAGCTGAAAATTTCCAACTTTCTACATTTTTATACAGAACAAACACACCCCAAATTAATGCTCTTTTTAATCGATAATATTAGCAAATTTCATAATTTTTCTATTGGTCCCATTAAACCTGTTTAGATATATTTATTATTGTTACACATGAACAAAGAAGTAATGATCGAATCGAAGTATCATCCATAAATGGGTGACATGGCAGTAATAAGTGTATACATTTGATACTAAAAGTAAACGTAGTCATTCTTATTCAGTACTTTTCCTGCACCTTAAGCAAGTGTATGTATTTACTATTAAGTGTATATAGTTACTGGATTCCACGCTTTCGCTGTCATATAAATAGTACAACAAGTAAGATGGTATCAGCTTTACTGTGAGTTTATTACAAACTAATGACAAATTTAGACATTCTTCACATATTTTACCGGATAACGACGGCGAGGAGAAATGCCAATTCACTTGGCGATATCTTAATTTTACTCAAAATACTACCAGTACACGTAGTAGATTGATTAAATTGAATTTGTTGACACGCGTGATCCATGCAGCACCGGATGCGTTAATTTAACACTTTCTTGGATATTTCAAAATAGCTCTCAACGCAACTAGAACATTCTATTCTGACATCTCATCCAATTCACGATTTCCTATACATGTCTGTATCATCTGTTCCCACCGAATTTCCACTGGAAGCTGTATCCGCGCGTTAGGATACGCAACGCGAGCGTCCATAATCTTTCGTGATATCCTTGACGATGCAAATCCAAAATCATCGACGCAGCAAACAAAGGAGAGGGAAAAACCGGGTAACGTTCCACGAGATTTGATGAAAACGCGATCGCGTGTTCAGGGGCGGTGAACAGGGAGCCGTTCGCACGGAACACGCGCGCTTTTCCCTCGCGACCTCGCGCCGCCCGCTACGAAATTCGCCGGGACAAAAGGCGACGGGAGTAGATTAGACGACAGCCAGGACGACAACGAGAAAGAGCAGGAGCAGGAACAAGAGGATGGGGAGAAGGAGCACGAGGAGCCGTATCGTAAAAAGAAGGAAGAGAAATTGAATTTTTTTTATCCGGCCTTGCCACATAAATTTCTTTCCCGAAAAAGGTGTTTCCCTTCAAGCTGGCTGAGGGGCGGCTGGAAAAAGTCGCGCGGAAGAGGGAAACGGAAAGAATGAACGTATCTCGGGAACATGATGGCCGCACGAACGCGTAAGGGAAAACGGGAAGTAAACGGTACGGTATCGAGGGTATTCCGTGAAAAGGATACGAATTAACGAGCGGCCATCGTTGTCGTCGTTTGAAAAGGAATCGCGTGCACAGATCCGTGAGATATTGTTTCCCTCGTGAAAGCTTAAGCACGTCGAAACGTCCGATTTTTCCTGGCCTTTATCGACATTCCCGTCCCGCCGAAACTCGCGACTGGAGAAAAATTCGAACTGTCGATACGATGAAAATCTGTGACAACGTTGGACAGACGATTCGATGATATCGTGTTTATGTCGATATTAACCCTTTCGATCGAACTATTCTGGCTCAGTGAACGACGTGCCGGTGAATTTAAAAAGGACTGACAGAAAATGGTGGTCGTTTCAGCACAGATGTCTGGCTACATGGAAACACACGATCCTTTATTACTTGTTAACGCATTACCGTCCACTCGCGTACTAATACGTTTTTCATCGACTTCTCGTTACGTGATACATACGTTTTTGCCATACATGTGCAAAAAAGTAACTTGATATCTCCAATTCTATCGTCTGATAAAGTTATAGAATACATTTTTTTAGATTAAGTACCGTTACTGCATTTATTGTATTACTATTTAAATTTGTTATAAATCTTAGTCTCAGTTTAAATTAACCCTTTGCACTCCAATTATGCAATTATGATACTAACAATGTCAACCGTTCCACTCCACGTATGTCTCTCAGGCACTCCGCTGGTTTGTCAATTTTATCTACTAATTTTTGTGTACCATGTCAAAAATGAAATATTTGTTAATACGTAAAACTAAGTAAAGCATAAATATCTTATCTCAATGAAGTTTTCTTGTAATATGAATAATTGAAAATTAACATTTGCTTGTAGTAGGTTGCGACAATATTGGTTGCATCGTCACATTAGTTATGTTGGAGTTGCTGGTCTATGGTATCAAAAGATACTTCAAGTGCAAAGGGTTAACTGTCTCTGTACAGCACACTTCAAGTAGACACTTTTTGCCTATTAACCCTTCGATTGCATACGACGCCTATAAGTGCTTGACAAAGCCGCTTACGGTGTACTGTCGACGCCTATAGGCGTCCGGTGCAATGGCTCACTATGTATCGCTGTAAATCGGCCACACGCAGCGTTCGCCTCGCTTCCCGATAGCCCATAGTCAAAGGGTTAAGAATTTAAAATCGCATTAACTACAATAGTTATTCGCAACTATAAACAGAACAAAGGTCAATATGGTCTTATCCATAGTAACTTCACATGTCCTTGATATGTGTTCGATGTTCTTACAACAATTAATTGCAGTCTCTTGACACTATGTCGATGTGAATATATCAGTAGAGTTTTCTTTGAATATTTATAAATAATAATGATGGATAACTAAGAGAATAAAGAATATATACATTGTTATAACAAAACAACCTTTAATTTACAATTGTTTTCATAAAGTTACAATAGGGCGGTATATTCCAATTTTTCACCGACAACATAATACGGTTACGATACTACAATGCTGGATGGTAATGTGTTAATAAATGTTATTAAAATATTGATATATCAGTTATTGTTTTGGAATTCGATAATTATTATAACTCGGTGTGTTATACTTTGACTGTACAACAGGTAATTAATAATAGAAAATATGAAAGGATGCCGAATTAAATAATCATCAATTTTGAGTACAATGAAAGAGTTACATGTTTATACAGTCAGTTACGAAGACTTACATAAGTACTCTCTATGAATTTGTTTCATTACAGAAAATAGGGGTGTTCCGATAATCCTTAATTGCGCAATTGATACGCAAACGGATGAAAAGAAATACGACACAATAAAAAAAATTTCTGAAAAAATGAACTCTAAATCTTTAGCTTTACCAATACTAAAACTATATCAAAATATCATATTAGTATATTTATGGTACTTTGTAAATTTTAAAATACCATCAATTTTGTATACATCTTTATTGTACTAAAGGTAGTTATGGGTAAACTTTTCTGATCTATCACCCTCAACTTATTAATATTTTAACAAACTTCTGGTGTGTATTCAGATATTTGTTACTGATTACACGTACAAAAAAATTGTAGAAGACTTGACGATATTTTAATTTCACAACAATAAGTCTATATTACTGGTATCTGTTAAAGTATATTATTCTTATTATTGCATAGCAAATGAAAGACTCCAGATTTCAGAATACAAATTTCATACACTTTACGAATTATATCATCACGTACAGTTAAATGATCAAATGAAGGAAAAATTCATACAATCCAGAAGCGGAAGCGTGTAACTGAAAGGGTTAATAACGAAAACATCAGTTCATCCGGGTAAATGTATCCTCAGCAGAAATTGTCAGAGATCAGCGGATTGGACTAAAAGCCGGACGTGCTTGAACAAAGGGGGATATCATGCGAAAAAAGAGACAGTGGCTGAAGGGATCTAACGGCGAAGTGAAATGTCGCTGTCTTTCCATCGAGGAAGGAAAAAGGGGGTTCGTTTTTTGCAGTTTCTGCGTTAAAGGCGGTGGATGTGCTTCAAATGCCACGTGCATCTCCACCGGTCAGCAAAGTTAGCAGATCGTGAATGTAATCGGGACACGATCTCTTTGATCCTCACGAAATTCCGTGGCGATGCTGCGGAATTACATGAAGGACACGTTACCAGAGCATGTTCGATAAAGTTCAGTCTGAAAGCGATCGGACACTGTTGTCGCCGGCACATTTCAATCCGCTTGCTCTGTAAAAATTTCCAATTGCAAACGGGCGAATTCAAATCAACGAGCCTCTACTTTCACACACATTCATAAAATAGTGTTTAGACACAGACTGTTGTTTTATTTTGAAGTTTTTTCTTGATACGTAGACGACGTGCACGGCGTTGCTTCGTTTGGGGTGATCAGATGATTGTGACAAGAAATTATTTATTATTGTTGTGATTATAGGTGATGGTTTAAATACATGTGCATGATCGGTAGGTGTAGGCGATGGAAATAAAAAACTGTATCTAAAGGAACCGAATTTAATCCTCTAATGCTCTGAGGTCTAAATTACATGAGGTGCTTCTGGAAAAGGATCGAGAGCTTTTGGTGTATTGGAAGTACTCACTGAAAGAAGCTAGTAAGCCTAATGAACATGACTTAAAATCAATACTTAACGTGGTATTGCCTGTTTTGGATGCCATGTATTTATATAGCAAATGGTCTATGTGATTTGTTTTAATTTCGATGCAAATGTTGTCACATTCTTTGTTGTAAAGCTTGTGAATTATAAATCGGGACAAATACATTATATGATACATTCCCAGAATTAAAAAAAATGGAAAGATCGAGCTCTAGAAATAATGTGATGCAATTTATCGGGCTTCCTTGTCGTATCCACTTTTTATGAAAAACATTCTTTAAATATTACCTGACACATACGCTATCACAATTATTCGAATACCACGAAATTCTAACTCCATTTCAATGTTACTATTATACTTTAAATTAATTATTTTTAACAAGCATAGTTAGTTTTCAATATTTCTCTAACGCCACAACACGAAGTAAAATAAAATTTATTTAAAGCTCCACTATAAGATTATAAATTACAGTTTATCTAGGGATTATTATCATGAATTTTCGACCACATTTATTATTCATAAAAAGTTATTACTATGAATAACGTCGCTTCCCTGAACAGACAGTTTCTCATAATAAAACAAATAATTACATTGTCTTTCTTCCTCCTGAATTATCATTAACGTCAGTAATGATAGACTTATATTTTTGTAACAATTATAAACTGCGTATGATTTAATGTTTCTTATTTGAAAAATGGAATACCTATTTTCATAATGACAGGGTTGTTCGAGTATTTATGATCTGTACTACGTATTGATATTAATTAAAATGTACATACATCATATTCCAAGTAAAGCAGTCAATTCCTAACAAACATTTTCTAGCATATTTTGACGAGTACTATATGCCCCAAAAGTTTAGTATCCCTTTTTAGAAACTTCCTGTATGTTTGAAAATAACTTGTGTATCGCCTGAAGTACACATGTAGCTTCACATTATTTATACCGCTTTTATTGCTTTGAAATGTCTACAGGCAGTAATGAAATTTCTTAGAAATACCCAAAAAGTAAGTTAGAACAAAGTGACTATCACTTTTGATATAAAAATGTTCAATTGGTGCAAACTTAGCAATTCCGATGGTCATTCAATAAACAAAGAGAAAACCGGCTGTAGTTCAAAAAAGTATGTAAATAAGAAATACAATACTTTCAAAATCATATGTTGGCATCCCCGTCATGAATTTAGAACAGCTATTTGACAACAATTAAACAAAAATTATTAAAATATTTAGAAAAAGTATAAAATACTATACAGATATTAAAAAATAGTCTAGACCTGTTTCCATGAGACTTCTTTTTCGTGGAGTCATTACATGGACCCAAATTTCACAGCAACGAAGAAGTGAAAACGAATATCCAAAACTGCCTCCAAAAAGTAGTAAAGCGATAGGACAAGTGTATACTTGTAACAGGGGATTATATCGAGAACTACGTAAATTGTTAAATTCATTGAAGAAGCCGTATTAAAACAGCAACCCTTTGTTTCTTTACTTATTGAATGACTCTCGTACTTGTAACAATGAATATTAACGTCTTCAATTATCAGCGTAATTTCACAAAATTGCCCAAAATGTGTACGCAACATTGATTGATCAGCCAAGCTGTTCGAATTCCAAATAATCGTTACACAAATTAAATCAAATTTAACTGTAACATGGGCAAAGCAGAACGAGTTTAAAATTCTTCAAAAAGCAATGTAATTTCTCAAGTGATCATTTATTTGGTTAAACCCTGAGTTAACGACCAAGCAGAGCATTTCTGTGGGAAGCCAGATGAATTATAGAGGATTAAAATTCGTTACTAACAGCAACGGTACACGCTAGCAAACGTTCATATAGCAAAAACTCGTTTCATCCTCCGTAACAAATCGCTTCCACCGAGTTCATTAGCGTCCCCATCCCTGGCTCCTTCAATTAAATCACCAGGTCATCTTTCTTGTCGACTCTTTGCCCCAAAAGGTGTCTGGGGACCCTCCCATGGTTTCCCATCCGCCTTTCCCCTTGCACGCAAGATTCGATCGCTTAACACCGGAAGTGGAGGCAGCCGACAGCGAAGGAGGGGGAGAGAGGAAGAGAGAAAGCGGGGTAAATGTCAGGGGATGGTACAGGAAGCGAGGAAAATGCAGTGTCGGGAGGCTGGTCTCTATGGTTTCCGCGAAAGCGAACAAGCGACGCGTAGTCTTGAACAAAAGGATCCTTCACCTTCTCCGCCCGTGACTCCTTGTTTTCATTTGTCCCTTTCGAAAACCTTTCACGAGGATCTCCCCGACTTCAACACAAAACTTCTATCCAAGTGCGTCGCTTCTCTCTCTCCGCGGTCCTCGTCGCTGACGGTTTTCCCGCGAAAACGGTCACCCCCTCGCGATCGATCGGTTGTCGCAGCAGTGCACGTCGTCTACGTTGATCCAGATACCGAACCAGGCGAGCGTGTGTGTGTACGATGTTGCAGGTGTGACCATCCTATTGTCACAGACGGTGTTTTCCCTGCTGGTGGCCCATGTGTTGACGCGAACCTCCGAGGCGGTGCCACTTATAGGTACCGATCCACCTTTCCTACCTATACCCTCTCGCAGGAGATCCTGCATCGTGGGGAGCTTTCTTTTCGTGATTTTCATCCACTCGTTCGGGATACAAGATATGAATACTCGTAGAAGCATTCGAACGCGTTTATCAGATTGTTGCATTTGCACGGTTGCGCGTAAATTGACAAATAGAGTGAATTAATTTGATGACACCTTATAGCAAGGTATTTCGGGACGATATTTGTGGATATTAACTGAGAATTATATTTGGTAGGGTTAATGGGTACTTTGTTTGATCATACTGTGATTTCCACGATTGGCTGAAAGTTCTTGGTCCCGTATGCTCTTCCAGCCAACCGTGGAACACTGTAATTGTTCCGTATAATTGTTGTTATTGAATGAAGCGAGCACAAAGTGATACTATCGAATTAGTAACTCATTATATGAATAATATTGCATTACTTGGTATTTTGAATGTAGATGTTCAGTTTGTTCAGTTTGAGAAAAATATCAGCCCCTTTTTTTCATTTCTATACTTCCAGTTATTTTGAGTATTCGAAAATGTATAATGTATCGTAAGAATGAGTTTAAGTAAATCCAGCGTATTCTTCTCTTATTAATTGGACTTACGCCAAAACTCCAAATAATTCTATAGTCATTTTAGCTACGATGAAAAACTTATTCCTGCTTCTTATCGGTTGACAAAATTTATACGTACATATTACTTTAACAAATGAAAAATTGTTCTTGATACTTTCTGTATTTATAAGAAACTCAGACGCTCTTTTATTTTTGGATTGACGCCACTTGTTCATTAAGGCGCTCTAATAGTGTAATTCATAATGCAAAAATATATTGAAAGTGTAGAATAAGGTTTCCGGTACAAGGTTTCGTTTCTGAAAAAATGGATTTTAAATATAAAATAATCACGCGTTTACTTAGCTAAGGTGTAGTTTACAGTAACCTTTTTCGCCAATATTCGATTTCCAAAATAACTGGGCCTCGGAAACAATAATATTTTGCTTAATTATAAACTTTTTTATGAACTTCTCTCTGGCTATGTAAACTAATATGTATACGATTTTTCGATATCTCCTGATTTTTGAATGGTTCAAACGTTTCAAATCGATTGCATTTATTGACCAAAATTTTCAAAATTTTGAAACTTCAGAGCAGTGACATGAACGATAACCCAAATTCTACTGCAACGCGCTAACCGGGTTTTTAAATCAATTCTCTCAAAAACGAAACCGTGTGTGAACAAATATTTCACACTTTCGAGTTATTTTTTAATCCGACGACAGTACCCAGAATTCGAACGCAAAAGCTTCAATCTGAACTCGATATAAAATAATCCGAATGATCTCTAACAAAAAGAAAGGTGTATTATGATCCTTTGTTGTACAAACCAAAGAAAACTACCCACATCTTCTCTGACTAACGTTAGAACTACCTAGTAATCTATCCTTCATCTCTTCGCGTTTCTCCTGCTAACCGCTTCTGGTGACAGTGGTTTCCATTGTTGCACGCATCTACTTCTTAAAGCAAAAGAGCCTTCGTTCCAATGGATTCGCGTTCTGGGATTCTTTCCCGCGCGATTCTATAGGTACAAAAACGAATCCGTGCTAGGCGGTTCGTTGTTTGTTTCGGCTTCGACTTAACCACTCGCAAACTTTCTCTCATAGACGCAAACTTCGCTATACTATAACTTGCTATTATGTCGTTCTTACCGAGCACGATAACGATGATCTTCAAAATGATTTTAAAATGAAGGCAGCTGAGGTTTGTCTTCGTAAACATATTCAGTGCCTTGTCGACTATCAGCACATGATTAAAACTATTTCAAAGAAATCACTATTAACCTCTTCACGGGACAAGTTATATCTTTTCAGTATGAATTCATAATTATTGAGCAGAAATGTAAAATATATGTAGTACATAAAACAAAAAATAACAGCTTAAGCGGGCAGAATGGATATACAGGATGTTTCACTACTGCTGGTAAATATTTTAAGGGGTGATTCTACAAGCAAAAATAAATTAGAAAGTCATTTACTATTTTGCAATCTGTTGCTTCGTTTTCGAGATGTAAGCAATTGAACATTGGGTATTCGATGTGTGTGCGTGTGCGTCTCTACACGTGCTCTCCTGTGTGAGTGCACGCGTAAAAACATGCTTGCTCACACATCGAATACCCAATTTTCAATTGCTTATATCTCGAAAACGTAGCAGCAGATTGCAAAATAGTAAAGGAGTCTCTGATTTATTTTGGCTTGTAGAATCACCCCTTAAAATATTTACTAGCAATAGTGAAATACCCTGTATACGTCGTAAAAAGTGGCTCATATATCAAATTGAGCGTATTTGCTGTCGATTATCTATGAAGTTACAGAAGCCTAAAATATAATGAGCTTATATTTGTAATTAATTAGTTGTTTATTAGAATGCCTTGTTAACATACTCTGCTGCTCAGAATAATTAAACGATCACTTACTAAAATAATATAACAAGGTTCTAAATACTGCGAAAGCTCTGAATTCTGTAAATGGATTAAATTTATTTGCTGGGTACCTTGCAGGGCATAAATAACTTGCTGGTTGTCCTAATTTCTTTAAATGAGATTTTACAAATTAAAAAATGTGTGTATATAATAATCATCGACTAAAAAAGGTAAAACATGAAATGCACAATTCTGTTCCACTATTCATATTTAATAGACTGTTAAAAATTATTAAAAATCGTAAGAAACCCTACTTCTTTGGGTAATGTACCGTACGATTCGTAAACAACGAGTTGCTACTAGAACGAAACGCAAGTGCACAGTCTCTACGCAAAGGTATTGAGACTGTGCACGAAGTTTACAAATTCTCATGCAAACAAAACAACGGCAAGGCAAGTTCGTCGGAGACAAAAAAAAAGTGAAAGCTCCGGAAACCTCAAAAGAGGCGGTGGGCGAGCATCGTGTCGTGTTCGGTAAGAAAAAGGCGAAATGACGAGAAAAGGCGACACGAGGAACGACTTCCTTTCTCATCTTGAAAAATGCCCTGCGCGACGGGCTCAGCGTACCGCGAACGGAACTGCGGGATACTCTCCTCGTGTCGCTTGCTCGAAAGTAAATGGAAGGAAAAGCGGGTGAATGGGCACATTGTGGCCGGGATATTGTGAACAAGGGTTGTGTGCTGGCACAGTGTGTAGGTGACGTGATATGAATGACAAACGATGGAGTATACGTGGCTGCGTTACAGGCAATGTCTGCTGAATGTAATCGCTGCTTAACGCGTTGTCGCAACGCGCGAGACTTCGTCGCTCGTCGCGTTAGCTCCGATCAGGTAAGGATCGACCTGATAAGCACGCAACCAGCGCAAAGTCGAGAAGGCATTACTCGCACCCTTGAAAGATGACCCTCGATCGATTTTCTTCAAATTTTACTAATTCGCAGACTGACAGCAAGTCCGGTTTAATTGTAAGCCTGAACGGTTCGTTATTTTTTAAACTATTGGGGTTACAAAGGAATCGTTTATACGAAAGCTGGTTTGATTTGAAATTGCAAGTCTGATGGTGGACATGAATTTTGTGTCGGATTACTGTTTTGAGAGACATGAAATTTATGTGTGCTTTTTTAAATAAATTCGTAAATCTTTATTATAAGCAATTTAGTCTGTGTTACGAGCCAAATCCAGTGGTCTAATCAACATGCATTTATTATGAAGTTGTTCTGAGATATTGAGTCATAAGATCGCCTATTTGGAATAGCAGGATATCACGCGTATCTGTTCCTATTCAAAATATCACTAATACTTTGTACTTGTTAATATCCGTGGAATATAATGTATATTATGTTTATAATATATAAGCAGATAATAAAAAATGAATCTTAAATCAAATTTTTCAAATTCTTGGTCTTACAATTATTTATATGACTGAAAATACAGAAATGTTAATAAATAATTAAATCGATGTAAAATTTTATCTAATTTTATATATTCAATTCTATAAATTATAATGATTGAGAAATAAACAAAACTAAAGATATAAACATTAATCTAATAGAATCTGAATAAGTACAAAATCTAAACGCAACATTTAAAATCATAAATTTGTGCTTATTTTGGCCCTCGTATCTGATTTAAGAGACTATGTATAACATGCAACTGGAGTGTCATGAGCAAGGTTTCTGCGCTAAGTAAGCAAATTTATTGTTGAAATATCTCAGAATTAGTTTATAAAAAGAGCATGTTTTTGAAATCGTTGAAACCGTCTTGTAGCGCATAATAAAATCGTTATAATAGGAATATATGATTACATGTAAAAGAGTAAGTGTAACTTTTATATATCTTAAAATAATACTGTAGAAAAAATTCGTTTCCGTCATCAAAGTCCTTTCAAACAGTGATGATCATCGGAGCTGCGGCCTACCCCCATTCTGCGTCCATTCTCCTCGTTTCAGTTCCATTCACTTCGCTCCTGGTCACCCCTCAGTCCATCGTCGTCCCAAATCAGAGCCTATATCAGGAGAATGGAACTAGAGTGGGGGAAGGTCGCAGCTCCGGGGGCCATCACTACTTTAAAATAAAAAACGCCACCAACAGTCTAAGAAATGACAAACTGTTCACATTGAATCGGACATACTGTACATAGACGTCGATTCCAGGTATTCTTCTAGCGGGGAGAAAGTAAAAATATGATACACACAGATCACTGAAAATACCTAGCGTTTGTGATTTTTTAACACCGATTACATTTCGATATTTCCCCCAATTGTAAGTTACAGGTTTCGAAGAATTTCATAAAATTCGCACTTTAACCCTTTCTGCACCCCTCCGTGAGATTTATTGAAAAAAAATTAACACCAGGAATCGACAACAATTACATGGATTTACATGGAAGGAAAATTTGAAAGAAATCAATTAGAGGGACTTTTAATCGATTTTGAATACAAGGAATCACGAAAAACAGGTCACCTCAATATGTTTTAGAAAATAATGTTTCAGGTAAAAGTGGCACTGTTCAGGAAAGCAAAAGTGACAACATAGAAGAATTCGTTTTCAGGATCACCATTAAGGTCATGCTATGATCGTCGAGTATTTTCTAAATGACACAGTATTGTTACAGACAGTGTTAAAGTGAGTTTGAGGATGTATAATTATTATGACTATCATTAAAATCACCATCATGATCTTCAAACGATCCTGGGATTGGAAATTCGAAAATGAGTAATGTGCAAAATTACTTTAGTCGAATTAATTAAAATGTTTCAAATGATACCAACAAACGTTTATAATTATTCCTGATGAAATGGAAGCACAGGTGTCAATTGTCTCACGTTTGCTGAAATGGTTAGTTGTTCACAGCGGGGATGGTTCTTTAGGGTTTCTCATAAAAACTTATCGAGTGAAACACGGTTTGGTAAACGAGCTGGTCATGATACCGGTCCATTACGTCCTGCCTAATGGCTTGGGAACTTTTTGAGGAGATTTTTTTAATGAACAAATGAAATTAAAACAGCAGGTGTCTTCTTATGGCCTCATAAAAAGCTATCATAAACTTAGAGCGTATAATATATTTCAACATACGGTATTGTGGTATTGTAACTACAAAATAATTAAAACGAGACTGACTTTCGAATCATAATAGTATAGACGAAAGTATCGTAAATAATATTGCAAAAATGTCGATATAGCAGGTAATACGTAAAATCAAAATTTAGAAAAGATCATACGAATGAAAGAAGAGAGTATATGGGATTTGAATCCACGTGAATTAAGGTCCTAGACCTCTTTACCTATGGCTACTCTTAGGAATTTCGTTCCAGTTCAGGGTAGTAAAATAGTTAATTATACATATGTATTATCACGAAAAAAGTTAAGTTTTCCATTAAAATATTGATCCTGCATCGACATCGCATGAGACATTTTTGTTTTCTTCATAAAAATCTATAATTTACTGAAGGAACAAAATCAATCCGACGACTTCAACATTTTAATGTTTGAAGTAATGTCTTTTAACAATGGCTGAGCATTAGGGACTAATATTCCAGGATCTGATCATACTTATCGGTATCAACATTCTAAGTTAACTTTCATTTAAAAACCCTTCTTTCAATCTTAACCATCATTGTTACGAACGAAACCAGAAAACTCGAGAACATATACTGTTCTTCAAGGTTTCCATAGCCAGACATTGAATTCCTAAGTTCAAGGTAACTTGAAAATCGTGATATTACAGATCATTCATTTTAACGCAAGCTGTAACGATATTAAATAAGAACTATTTGGTGCCACATAAAACAATATGGACGACTTTGACGTGACCTTCAGGCTAACCTTAAGAAAGAATTTTTTTTGTGCGATCATGTTTGTCCCCTTGAACAGTGTAACTATTCTCTCATTTCTTCTGTCTACAGGATATTCAAAAAAGTGTTCAAGACTGTAGAGCAGATAACACTTATAAAGAGGAACGAAAATATCTAATCAAGATATGTAGGTCCTGACATTAATCCTTTAAGTGTTATGAGCACTTAACCATTTGAGGACGACGAACCCATACATTACAAAAAATTGTTTACTGTTTGCTATTAACTAGTATAGTGGTCCAGACACATTTGTTTTTGTATTCTGTGAACGTATATATTTGGACAATATAACGATAAACAGTATGCAGGGTGGCGCAATAACCTTGTCCATCTTAAACATTTCCGTTATTTGTAATAATATGGAAAAATGTTGTATACAAAACAGGCATGGCATAGAGGTGGGCATATTACGATGTAACTATTTTTTGCGTGGGTGGAGGCGTAGAGGAGATTTCAAGGTCATCTCTACTCTTTTAAATGGGATGCTGCATATTTGTATCGCTGTGTAATAGCCGGCTCTGAAACGATTTCTGCAAGCTATTATTAGAGGCCATTCAAGGTCACTGAATATAGCAAAACAATTATTATTATTTTCGTGTTGGGGATGCGCGGACAAGTCTTATCATCACTAAATTTATTCTAGCAAATGTTTTGCAACATAATTTACGTTCTAGAAATACTTGACGCACAGTTAGGAATGTAGACATCGGAGCAAATCATAAGAGAGCATGAAATATCAGTAGTCTGTAGTAGTAATCTTCAGTGACTATGGCCATTGAATTCGTCTTGGTGTGAACTATACTTATCTATATTCAAAAATATGTAGTTCCATCTAAAAAAAGGTGATGACCTTGAAATGTCCTTGAAATCTTTACGTACTAAAAATTAAATTATACCGACAAGTGTTTCCCCTAAAATACTTCAATTTTTGCTTACAACATTTTGACATATCCCCAATATTTTCGACAATATACATACAATTGTCACGCTTTACGTGCCTCACCCTGTATAAAATACTTTCGCATACTCATAACATTTAAAAGGTTAACTTCAGAGCCTATGTTCATTAGACATTTTCTGTTCTTCACAGCAAGTACTGTCTTGAATCCTTTTCTTAAGAACCTGTGTAAGACTAATGAAGATATTTAGGCGCCATATTCTTCGTGATTCGCTCCCAATCAGTCCTTTTTCTGGTTCCCCGGAGGGGATTCCCCGCGTGAACCGGCATCCCCCGATTGCGCGTTCTATCAAATTTATGACGAAGCTTCTTCCTTGGGACGATCAGGAGCGTGTTGTTTCGTGGATCGGTTCGTTCGTTGACGTCGAATTGAAAACCGATCCAAACCGGTAAGAAGAAAATGGCAATTCCCGCGGAATCGCGTCCTCTCTGTGCACCTCTTCGCTGTTTCTGCTCCTCCCTTTCTCGCACTCTCTGTCTGTCAGTCTGCCTCTCTTTCTCTCTGTCGCTGTCACCTACTTTGCGATTAAAGTTTGATGCCTACACTGTCCACCCGCTGACACGATGCATCATGACGCTTTGACAAGATTGATGCACCCAGGACATGGGGCATCGAAGTGATCGATTCCAATATTTATACAGCGAAAGTGGTATCGCTGCTGACTTCTTATGATTCGCTTAAAACTTCTAGAGGACTTCTTCTCCTATCGAATTCAATGGAAAATCCATCCATCTGTTTTAATGTTACTTTTATCTGAATGATGTTTATTTTTATATCGATTACGGAGATTTTTATTTCCACCTGGGACGTACAGGTTAAATTCCATTCGTATATGTTTTTATGTGGTTTGTTTTAAATTAAAGTCATTTGTTTCTGTTTGTTCGTAAGTAATGTATATTGTAAATCAGAATACATTGATCAGTATTTATGAACGAGAATTATTTCATTACGCATTCAAATTATTTTCATTTATTTATTGCCAGGGCAATGTAAAATCCTATCTGGTATAATACGTAGCAAATCGATTTCTGTTGTAATTTATTATTTACGAAGGCATTAATTATCAGTGAATTAAATAACTTTCACTGTGAAAGATTTACGTAATAGTTTGAGAACTGCGTAATGAGGCTATACCTTTTAGAAACGGTCAAAAATATTTCCTATTGCTAAATGATAAATTGTTCACGTAAAATTTCATTCCATCTCGTGGAATAATAACCATCGATCACTTTGTATTTAATGTATTTTTTGCTTCACGATTTTCATTATCACGTGCAGTATATTTCAAAAAGTTTCTTGCAAATAAACACTTTTAGTGAAAATAAAACTGAACTGTAGGAAAGCTAACACCGAAGTGAGATTAGTAGAATTCCTCCACGTCGATTTCACGTAAGATTAAATTTCAAAGATTCGAAACCGAGAGTCTAACAATGAGGCTCGATACCGTTCACTGACTTTCCATTGTCTGAAATCGCGGATCTACACGGATGAACGCGTTTTCACGAACCGCGTCATGCTCGGTTTGTCTGATAATTACACTGCAGTAATAAAAGTAACAATTGCAAAATGATTACGACATCCATAGAGAATTTATTTCTGAATTCTCTACTAATTGTAAGAAGTCTTCTGCTGCGGGGAACTTCAGTAAGAATTTTATATAATACCGTCTATTAATAAATTTTCATAAAACGAATGATTCGTATATATTTCCAAATATCTCATGAATAAACTTCGCGAAGTTTAAACGAAGCTTCATCTAAACAAAAGTAAAATACTCACATTTTTTTATAAGAATCCTGCAATTTACAGACATGGGTGCGTAATAAATGGACTGCAGATGTTTATGCAAATATACATTTTTAATGTTCAATATCTTTTATGTTATTGCTGTTATAGAAATGAAACTTTGATAAAACTGTATTTTGTTCTGTAAATATTTTGAAAATGTACTTTTTATTTTTGCACGGATTTAAAAGTGGGTTTTTCAAATATTCGGGTATGTTAAATTGCATAAAGATCTGCAATCTAGTAATAAGTATTTTTACAGTTCCCGTTTTACGAAGAAAATACACATGATGTGTGTATGGAGCTGTGATTACTTTACATGGAATCACTCATATAAGATCTAGAATGGTACAAAGTGGAGCAACTTAATATCAATGCACTTTTAATGGCTGATATAATTCTACTCCCATTGGTTTTAAAACTGCACATAAAAAAGATTTAAACTATTTTATCAATAATAATTTTACTACGAATAATTAACATCTACATCTAAATATTGATTCTATATCAATTTTCGTGCTGAACCTGTACTTCCATAATTATATTTTTGTAGGTTTCAAACATCAGTTTAATGAAAATAACTAATATAAACATGTACTGTACGTGCATACTAATACCATTTATTTATAGAAATGTATAATATTTCATCGTACATTTATTTTCATAAATGTTTCATTATGATAATATTTAAAAAGTTTGTAACAGAATTATGTGACAAAAATAAATTAAAATACAAAGTAAAACACTAAATTTGTGGCATACAAATAAGTGCAGAGCATCAGGTGCATATCATTGTTAGCACAGAATCGCTCATGTTCATTCTACACAGTTACATGAAGCGAGAATTGTACGAAAAATACGATTAGTTTAGTTTTGCGCATATTAAGTTTATTCATAAGGTATCTGGAAATATATAAGACATATTTATTAGTAGGCGGAATAATATAAAGGTTTTGTTGGAATTAATCGCTGTGTAAGTACTTTGTACACCCACTGCAGCTGGTTTTCAATGCAGAATCAAGCGAACGTGAATCATTCAATGATTAAACCAAAAATATCAAGTCATCCTATAAGTCATCCCTATCTTATGAAATATAATCATCGGTGACCGACGTACTGAATTTTATTTAATTAAATTCACTAATTTTATTAAAATTTTGAATGAAATTTATGGTTTAACAAGAATAGAAGGCCAATACTGTACAATTGAATAGTTACATATATTTCTTCTTCGTGATTTGTGTTTGAAATGACACATTATAGTATGTCTGACTAGGTATGGAAGTTTTCACTGTGGCAGTCAACGTATTAAATAAGTATGAATATATTATTCAATTTTATTTACCCACGGTTTACCCGTGGACGTGGTGGAATATTAGAGATGTATATTGTTTTGAATTTTTCTATACAAATTTGGACTATCACAGCAAAAATCTATAACCAGCAGTTTTGTAAATTCGACTCAAATTTCGAAAAAAAAGTCATGTTGGTGTTTGAATAACAGATAATTGTAAGTACGTATCAGCTACTATATATACATATGGCTCAACAAATTGTTGGTTGACAAATGATTCAATGATACTAATCGGTTGCAATAGACTTAAAATGAATCATTTTAAAACAATTTTTAAAGTAGTGGAAAATTAATCAAAATTAATGTTCAATGTATTGTTAATTAAACATGAGTGCAATGGTTGAATTATTTACGCTTGAAGTCACATTTAAGAACGAGGTAACTTATTGGATAACTTGATAATTAATGAAAGAACATTTTCAGTGAAGATCGATCATTCTCGGTCGTACTGATTTTCCTAAGAATACCAATGGACTTCCGATAGAATAACACCGTCCTTTTTTCTTTCACCGTAATCAATCGTACGAGATAGCTTGAGCTTCAATTAACGAATAATCCTTGGAATTGAATCGCGCTTTCCTGAACAAACGATCACTCGAGAATGAAAAAGGGACTGCGAGAAAAAAAGCGAACGATTAAATAGGAGAAATTCTCCATGTAAACGCGCGTTCGCTGACCAAGCGAGTGTTTCTATTAAAAACTAATCTCCCTTGAAGATTAGATCTCCGCTGGCATGCTTGATTGAAATTGGTAGATTGATTTATTAAAGCTGTAGATTTCAATTAGCACGACAAACAAGGGAGTACTTTGAAATGGAAATCTTCGCCATATAAAGTTGGGAAAATTCTTCCTTTTTTTTAAAACAAATAAAGGTTATATTTTCATTATATAATAGTTTTAGAACATAGAGATTCCCAGAAAAATTTAGAATCATTTATCAGTCATTTCGAACTTGGATTCTCAAGTTTTTATTTTGCGTGTGTATAAAGGAGACTTGTTATTCAGTTGGAAATAATCTTGAATGCTTTCTGCAAAGCAAGAGGGCAACTAGGGTAGTATAAAATTGTTTGTATCTCGACAACAAAATTATGTAGGACCAACATTGGTACGTTCATGTTTATTGCTTTTGTGTACCAATGTCGCGTTTGAAAGGGTGACCACATTTTATGATCCGAATTCTTCGTCTTTACTGAGCACAAGATTTTTTAAATATCTTTGATTAAATATTTTAATTGCGTTCTACTGTTTAATGCACTCTTAATAACTACACACTTAGGATGCTGGAAAGTCCTAAAAGCATAGGATCTATAATAGATCCAGAAAACAATTAAATTTAACAAGTGGTGATGTATGTTATAATCTCTATCGTAAATATACAGTGCTTTGCAAAAGTTTCAGACCACTTGGGACAAGACAAAGTTTGATTATGTTGCGTGATAGGAACATTGTAAATCTTTTTTATTTTGGTGTTATATCAAAAACAATTTTTAGATAGAAATTGACACTTATATGTTAAAATCATCGTTTGTCATTTCATGAAGACAATATTTAATGTGACTACCCTTCTAATAATATCTGTATGAATCCGCGAGGAATTTTCTTTCATTCTAGATGCAGTGCCTCAAACAAGAAATTAACATTAATCGAGCGGGCTTCCCCCACTCTAGGTCCCTTCTCCTCGTTTCAGTTACCTCCAGTTCGCTCCTCGTTCCCCCTCGATCCGTCGTCGTCCTAGATCACAGCCTATATGAGGGAAATAGTCCTAGAGTGGGGGAGAGCTGCAACTCCGGTGGCCATCACTCGTCTAAATAAGCTCTAATGTGCTCAACATTATTGAAGTCTGATTTAGTCATATCCAGATCATATCTGACAGGATATCTTGTTCTGACTCATTCAAATATGTCTGGCTGTATGCTTTAAACTATTGTCTTGCAAAATAATAAATACATTGCCAATTATACAGGATGTTTCAGAATTAGGTAATCAAACTTTAAAAGAGTACTCTACGCATTTTAAGGATGGAGAATGTAATGATGATGTTTATATATTACATGTGTGTACTTTATATATATTATTATAATTTTTTTCAAAGTTGTAAATAATAACAGTATTTTTGGTTGGGCGATTTGGTCTGATACATTACAGGCAATGTATATTCCCGACATACTAAAAGTCGCCTGCTACAGCCCAAGGAATAATCTAAAATTATATTACTACTTCGTATAATAAAATTCGATATACTGCAGGTATTCTTTAACATTTTCCTGACGTTTTGAAATTTTGATATCAGATATGCATTTTTACTAAAAATAATAATGACCAATAATTTCTTCATAGGAGCATTTCTGTAATACTATTGTAAAAAGTTGTTTGTATCTCGAAAAAGACACACTTCTGTAAAAATTTTTACACGATCTATTTTCATCCTTAATGTGCTTCTATAATTTAGTCACTTATTTCTGAACCACCATGTTTAATAGACTTTAATGCTATCATAAGACCCGTGACATTAGTGGTTTAAGACTTTCGCACAGCAGTGTATTTCTTTAAAAAGAAAGAATGCCATAAGTTTTAAATAGTAAGTAATTCTTCATTTGCAAAATTAAATATTTAAAACACCAAAACACATTGAGAAATGTGTGAAAGAATTGTATACGAAGAGCAGGTTGTTTTTACATCACTAGAGATTTACATTAGTTGATGGATTAATAAAACAAGTATAACAAAATAATAATAGAATAATAGGAACGATGGAAAAGTGATCATGCTTTCGGTCTGACAAAAATACGCTAATCAAGTGCAAATTTTTAATATCGATTTTCTCTGAAATTAAGTTTACAACAAACAAATGTATTCTATATTTTCAACTTGCTCTTTTATGTAAAAATTAAATAAAGTTTCAGTATGTTCTCAGGATGAAATCCATTATTTAAAAAATCTATTCGTAATGCCGAATTTATATTATCTATAAAACAATATATATTGGAAATGCAATATTTTATTAAATTGTGAGTCTCTGGTCGGTTGTGTTACAAATTGTGGGACATCCTGTAGAGGTGTAGCTCGCGTATTTAACCGGCGGAAATTTCCTTCCTCTCCTTATTAATTATGCTGCTTCGAGCGGTCGACTGGCAAACGAAGCAAATTATAACACTCCGCTAAAACATATTTCACAGGCTGCGTTTAAGCTGTTCGCAATTTCCTGAGACATTTAAACGGGTCAAGGAGAAATGGTCGAGAGATTTTTCTGCGACACAGGGAGTTAAAAATCGAATCCCGGATTGGCAATCAAGTGTTCGACTATTCTTGTGTAAATGACAACAAATTTCTGCGGAAAAATTATACTTATTTGTAATTAAGTACAGTTACCAACTAGATTTTTCACAATCCAATAAAATATTATGTTTCAACTCTTTATTCATTTATAAGTTACGCAAATCTAGAATTAGGAATGGAACTTTTAAATAATGGATTTCTACCCAAGGGAAAGTATTAAGTTACTAACTAATACTAATTTAAATATTCTTTTAAACACACTTGATATAAAATAAGCGCAAATTAACATCTGTCGTTTTATATAATACAAGCAAAGATACCAATTAATCTCGGTGTATTAATTAAACGCTAAATTAATTAAACTGAACGAAGTAATAATTCATTCACAATTACTCACCGCGCTCTCGAAAAAAAAGTCTAAATATATATTACAATTCACTACTTCACTCCATTATCTTAATTTATTACTTACAATTAGTATTTGTTTCACTAACTCTTTCAAAGACATTTACACGTGCGTATACGTTTATTTTTTTTATTCAGCAATTACTGACAAGGATACAGCGTGCAACGGCAACACATTCTAATATACAGGATGTCCCACCTAACTTGAGCATCTTAAATATATCTCTTATTTTAAGTGATAGAAAAAAATGTCAGAGGAAAACATGATTTGGTTCGAAGGAGCAAACATTATGACGAGCAAAAAATTTTTCTTAAGGTCATACTTTTCGAGATTTCGTGATCATCGATACTTTTTTAAATGGGACTACATATTTTTGTCATCGTGGCATAATAGTCCAGGTCAAAACCTATCCAATAACCTATCATACCATGACCATCGCGTGATCTTGAGTACGAAAAATCCAGAAATTAATGAGAATAAATGTAAATAATGAAGTAACTACGATGGAGGGATGGATAAAGAAATTTATTCTAAAAAATGGTCAAAATGATGCCCATCGCTTTCGATGCATTTTTGTAGGAGATAAATGAACCATGTTGAATACAATGAATTAACATGTTGACTGCCACATTCTATAGGCTAAAAACGACACACCTTCCTAGACTCTGATGCACAATAAGAATAATCTGAAAGTACGCCATTTTTAATCAATGTAGTAACTCTTTATTGTTTTTTATTACATCTGTTAGGCATTTTTACTAATAGTATTAGTAGTCAGATAAATAACACCAGAATTTAAGCGTCACCCACATATGGATGACATGGCAGTCAAAGTGTTAAAATGAAATTGAATCGCGTTTCTCCAGCTGTGTACATTTGTCCCCGAAGAGGTTACTAACAACGTATTATTTGCCACGAATGACAAACCGCTCTACGCAACAGGATTGTTCGACGATCAAAAACTCGTATAAATTCGCGCAAATGCGACCAAAATGTCATGCAAGTGTTTCGTCGAATTTCCATTTCCTTCCTTCCTGCCCCCCGTTCATGTGGATCCTTTTCAAATCCACGTGAACGCGTTCCGCTCCCTTCCGGAACGTGTCACGAATCCCTAATTTCCGCGACATTCGCGGGACAGTACGCAATAATTATTATTTCCTAACCAGAAGTTTCACATCGGAGACGGGGTCGAACGTGTGCGAAATGTGAAACGCGAATTTTCCGCGATACCATCAAGTGCTTCTCAAGCTTCCGCGCGTCACTCTCTGCCGCGTTTTAATGAAACGCATTAAACGGCCACGCATGCCGGCTTAATTATCATTGTCCTGCATCGGGACAGGCTTCACGTTCGAAAATCCAACGCTATTTTCCGGGAATCGACCGACTGCTTCGAATCGAATTTTCGTTTCCTCGACGTACCACGCCAGTCACAGCTTATTAACCTCTTCAGGGATGCTGACGCGTACACTGAATTTAGCAATATACGGTGTTAGAAAAAGAGTTCGAGAGTTTAAATTTGCACTTTATTGTTTTAATTAAATTATAGTAGCAGCAGTTAAACCATTAGTATTGAACAATTAACCCTTCGAACTCCTTTGTCGAGTGTGATTCGACATCGACTTTATTCACAGGTACTCCTATGTCGAGTCACACTTGACATTTTTAAATTGCCAGTTTAAATATGTATTATATTTCGCAATATTTTTTTTGCCTAGATAAACAATATTACAGGTATATGACCTTTTTTTGTATCCGAAAAAGTCCTTGAAGTTTTTTGAACCAACTGTCTTTTGAAGTACGTTTCAAATAACACTTATAATAATAGGGAGTTATTGAAAAGGAAATTAAAAAAAAATTAGGAGTTTAAGGGGTTAAACAATTTCTTACTTTGTAGGGTTCAAGAGTTCCGGAGCATATAATGTTTGCACAGAGGATCTAAAAATGACCAATTAACAGAGGTTCTAAAACTAACTCTTGGATAATCCAAGTTTTGAATTGTTTAGACGTGAGTTGTCCCGATTTTGAAGCGTGGATGTAAATAATAGATAGACGGAACAGACCTTCTTGCACTTTTGAACCAAGTGTTCGATTCGTTTTAATGAATTTTATCTTCGATGAAATTTTAGGTACTGTTCTTGCTTAAATAACTGAAAGCTGTATGAAAATTTATATAAATAATTATTTAAATATTGCTTTATGAAACTATTTTATTAATGAAAACTGGTAAAACGGACTTTAAATAAATTGAACTTTCGTTAAAAAAGTCCAACAAAATTTATCCGGTCAACCTAACATATTTAGAGAAATACGGATTACTGAACACTTACTGTGTTTTTTGAATCTCCTAAAATCTGCTGTCTCATATATCACAACTACACTGTTTATACAAATATTCATCATATGACTTAAATATTCTTTATTTTAATGTAGCCACCTAAATGAAACGATGATAAAACTATGTTTTCCACTTTGTATGATACAAAACTTATCTTTTATTTTACGTACTGTGTAGAATGTGCATCTTTCACGTATTTAAATCTGTTAAATTGCACAAAGATCCGCAGTCTAATTATAACATTATGAAATTTTATAAAAATTTACGTTCTCTTTTTTTCAATGATCACCAAACGTCGCACCGTGTCTGACGTGACATCAAACGACCGATGAAAATTTGGCAACCGTTCGTTCGAAACCTTTCATGGACTTCAATCAGGAACGGTTTTGCATATTCCATCCATATTAACGCGGCAGTATATTAACTTCGATAAAAGTAAACATTGGTTATTAAAGTTTCTGAAAGACCCGCCTGTATCCAGGCTCAATACACCGAAGATTGAACTTAATTAACAAAAGATTAAAGGATACTCCTATTATATACTTTTTCGTTTAAATCGAGAAAGTACATGTCCATTTTTTAAAATTTTACACCCGGTAAGAAAAACTTCCTAATTTTCTTCGAAATAATGTTTATTCGGATTTCGTATCAGAATCGGTGGGTGATGTTGAAAGATACTTTTGACGTTTTTTGGGGTCTCATAACTCTACACAAGTCTAAGCATCTACAATTAGAAAAACGCATAACTTAATTTTCCCCAAAATTAACATAGAACACATGCCCTTTCAATAATACACGATTTAGTTATTCAAGAAACTCTGATATTTATTTGGGTCGTCAACCAATGTTCTAATTAAAAAGACTAAATACATTCCTACTTGAATCAGAATACATTTTATATCAACCTGACATTTAATTGATTTGTCAACAGGGTATTTTTGTATTAATGTTTTGAAACTAAATCTTATTAAGCCATCAGAAAAGCTCGTAGCGTTTTCATAATGCCCTAATATTAAATATAATCTTACTGCTAAGATACTTATTGAGTAATAAACTGAATTGAACCTAGTATTGCATAATTCGAATTAAACAATCAATTGCCTATTTCAATATGAGAAACTCTAACTCTTAAAATTGTAAATAAATAAACTATTCTGAAGTTTATTAAATGTAAAGTAAGACTGAGAATGATGCGAGAATCATTATATCGAAAAATATATCAATTTTGCTTAACAGTAATGGTAATTGTACAGCATGAATTTGTTATTCATTCTAACGAATAGACGTTACAATAATGCGGGCACAGAAAAATATTAAGTCTCATTCGTTTCATTGTCGACGAGAAGAAAGGTTTTCAATGAAAACAGTATGTTACTTATTTTGTATTTCTTATGCGAACTCTAAAACAACTGCTCATTATTTTTAATACTGCTACCATCAATGCAAATATTAATTAAATTTTTGTTTTCATTTGAGAGTAACTATAAAGTTATTAAAGATTAACGGTCCGTGAAATACATGAGAAACATGATAATATGGAAAATTAATTACTTAAAAATGTTTTCCGGTGAAGATACAATAGAATAAAATCTCTCCTTTCTAACTTATTTTTTAATCTGAAAAAATTAATAGCAATATTTGTTTAATAATAACGAATAATAATAATAGTCGGTTTAGTTTTTACAATATGAAACAATGTTTCAGACGTAGTAGTTTAAGTAGTTTCAAAGAACGTTAGGGGTCACATTATTATACTCGGTTGAATACATATTAATTTCTACTATAAGATGTAAAAGAAGAAAATACATATGTACTTTTTCGTGAAAGAGATAAAATAATTTTTACTCCTTTTTCAAACTCGGAAAGCTTATCGTATAAAAAAGGTTTCCCATGACACTTTTATCGTCATTTGATACCATTCAAATTATATTTGAAACATTTTTTCGTATCATGAAGAACAGAGATAATGAGGTGTTCGGTTTGTGGTGGGACACTCTGTGTAGTTGGTTATAAATACGTATTTTTCTATAATATATCGCCAAACTGCAATGGGTGACACTTAAAATCCTAAAATATGTTTCTATGAAGATTGTTACTTAGCAAGTAATGTAAACAAGTTTTCGAAATTAAATTAATTTATTAAGGATGCCGTAATTTTCTATTGTAGTACAGTGAATATGTCTAGTAGACCAGCTCAATGGAAAGTCAGTCGGTTAAAGAAATGTATTATTCAACAAAATGAAGGACTCTAATTTACAGATGAAATTTTTGCAAAATTTATAACACCTGAATTTTTCACATTTTATTGCAAATACCTCGCTTTGCTCTAAAAAAATTGACAATTAAAATACTCAAACTAATGTTGACTTTAACTAATGCTGTAAGGTATAAAACATGACACAATATATATAATACTTAGATTCTCTAAAAGAACATGAATTACTGAACATTGTCCAATTATGTGTCAATAATATGAACGCTTTTAAATTATAATTTACATTAAAATTGTTTCATATTGAATATCTGGAGAAATATATTGACAAATATAAAATAATTTCGAAAATGGAGGTCGATCAGTATGCGGACGCTTCGATGCAAATATATAATTTATTCAGTTGACGTCGTGTTTTTAAACTTGTTGCATTGTGAAACAATTTCAACAGCCACTCCTATGATTTCATTATTTAAATTGATTCTTTCCGGGGAGGAATGATAATATTCTAAATTAAATGGAACTCTATTACTTTAACGTGAAGTACCCATGAATGAGGTAAATAAAATAATTTTAATTTTAATACTTGCACATCGTGAAGTTTCTACTGTTACTCTCCAGGGGTACAAAGTTATTTTCTCTTATGATAGTCAATTTCATACGTGAAACGGAGACACCTTTTCATTTGCATAGAAATATGCTGTGCACTGAAAATGTACTGAAAATTTATACCTTTTAGCAAGTATGCAAATTATTACACTAGTCCGGAAATATTTCCATAATTTAACGTACTCTTCCAAAGCGTTTCAATTTTTCTTCGTTTTTTAGAAGGAAGTACCAAATTTTAAATGCCTTTTATTTATTATACCACCCATGTTTTTCTTTTAATTTTACGTAAGAAAACATTAAAACAACGCAGTGATACAAATTTTCCTCCAACAAATAAAAAAATTATATACACATACGCAGTACCTTCAAAAAGGTTAATTTGTTGAACGCTGTCAGAAATTATGCACTACAATTTAAATAACCATGCTGCAAGAACTTTTTTAGAAGTCACACGCGACACACGACGGCACGAAACACAATGACAAAAGAAAACGTACAGCGTTGCAACAGAGAAGCACGAGCGACTTTTGTAGCACGATAACTTTACAATTCGAAACATAATGCAACATTATGAGGCAATGTGATGAACGCGTTTAATGCATTTTATGCGCGGCGTCTTCGTGTCATTGCGGTTCAAGTTTGTTGATTTATTGGAATGAAGCTGAGGAAACTTTACGGCCGGCGGTATATGAAAAATTAATAGAATTCACGATTAGGGAAAGCGTATGCGGACGATTTTCACCGTGCAACGCTGTTTCACCAGCAGTAAAAGAGTTTTATAGAAGCCTGCGCTGGTTTCATGGGAAATGAAGTTTCTTTACATGGTACGACAGAATCGACGCTCATATATTTCATCGCTGTGTATTCCAGAATTTCACTCGACAATTTTATTCTTACACCAATGTTTGACTTCGAAGTTACGTTGCGTAGTCAGGATGTTTCGGAACTATATGTTATGAACTTCATAAGCTAATAAAACTCATAAAAATAAACTAAAAAAGGCTGAATAAGTATATGACCAAAAATAATCGTTTTCGAAATATTCGCCTGTTTATGTTATAAATAGACTACAGATATTTATGCAAATATACATTTTCAGAGTTGACCAATTGTTATGTTAATATAGTCGAAGAAATCAAATTTTAATGTAACTACATTTTGTGTTTCGTATGCTTAAGAAATTTGCTTTTTAATTCTCTTATTTAATTAAATGTACACGTTTCGAGTACATGAATACGTTAAAATGCATAAACATCCACAATCTAGTAATAAACTAAGTTTTTTGGTATTGATACCTCGAAAATGCAAGATACTAAATACTAGAAATTTCGATTTGTGTTAGGTTTGTTTTTATTTCCGGTAGAACTTTAATTCTCTACGAATATAATAGCTATATTTCCATGATATAATGAATTTATCTTACAAGTTGAGAAATGGCATATTACAAAAACGATTAATTTACTGGAACATGTTCATTCAGATCTCTTTGTTTATTTTTATCAGTTCTATCGCTTACAAATAGTTAACTTTTAAGCTATAGTTCTAAAATAGCCGGTATTCTGAATAATAAAATTGATGGAGGGTATCCCAGGTTTTTTTTAATCAAACTATGAGGGAATGTATTTAGCGAGTAGAAATGGGATAACAATTAGTTACAGGTGTGTAATTGTAAATAGTCTATTAAAAGGTATCATAAAAGATATGAATTAAATCTTATTATTAAATCGTAAATTTATTCGTGAAGCTTTGTAATATCCGACATCGTTAACACGTTTCCTGCCACAGTAGAAAAATCCGTAACTAGACAGACGCACGAAAATGGCTGTTTATTAACACACGTGGTTGATTGTACAAATATTTATCTGTTTGATATTACACTTTCTATTTCTACTATCATTTTAACGTGAATATTACTCAAAATTGCATAAGGGTTGGAAGTTATGTGATCAAATGAAAATTGATGCGTGTACCGAAAACGATCCACGTGGCAAGGAACGTGCTGAGACATTGAATACCACAGTGAAAACCGATGCACCTAGTCAGACACACTAAAATCTACTGTTTTAAATATAAATCATGAAAGAAGAAAACATTTTATTATTTAAACGTATACTAGTTTCCGTGTATTATTGTTATGTTAATAGTTATGTTCAAAATTTTATAAGAGTTGCTAGTCATTTAATTAAATAAAATTTGGGGCGTCGATTACAGGTGACGCCCACCGCAGTCAACGTGTTAAAAGCCTAAACAAAAGAATAATACAAAACTGACATGAAATTCATAAGGTAATTATTATGATTAATGAATATCAAGTA
The DNA here is from genome assembly GCA_916610135.2 of Macropis europaea. Taxonomy (NCBI): domain Eukaryota; kingdom Metazoa; phylum Arthropoda; class Insecta; order Hymenoptera; family Melittidae; genus Macropis; species Macropis europaea. The sequence goes on from OU744349.1 coordinate 20,267,583, forward strand.
GTAAATATGGATTCACAGACATCCTAAGAAAATATTGCCGTACGATTCTTGTGCTAGACCAAAGTAGTTTGTATTCAATACTCTCGTCACTACTTTTTACACGTTGACTTCCGTGGCGGTGACCGGCGACTAAATTTTATTTTAACTTAATTGTTACTTATTGTTCGAAGTTAACATTCTAGCAGTAATATAACGAGAATATGATCGCATAACTAATTTTTTTCTTCGCGATTTATATTGTACATTAACACGTTAACTGCCACGGGGCCACTGGCAGTTTCGAATTATATTTAAAGCAAATTTAATATTACAATACTAACATAGATGTGCTTGTGCAGCATGGAATATTTAAATATTTTTTTCCTTCACGATTTATATAGAAAAAACGAATTTACGCTGTGTCTGACTAGCGATGGATGTTTTCACTGCGACAGTCAACGTGTTAATTCAGCAGGCTACAGTGTGTCTGGATAAGTATGACTGCTTCCATTGCGGCTCAACGTGTTAACCATACTATATTTATTTTTTTCACTCCATAATTTCTTCATTTATTATTTATTTTTATTTTCTCATGTATACAGTTATTATTTCTTCGTATATTTTAATTCAGCTTTGGATCTTCGCATCTTCTTCGGGATTAACAATCAGTTTTGGAAGCTACTCTAGTGGCTGTTCGCACATAAAGAGCTACTTTTTCAGGGCGTACGTATACGTTTTTCGCAGCTAAATTTTTAAGGGATAAAACTATACCAACATATGCTTTGAGTAAAAATTAATAAAACAATTGATATGAACATGCTCATAAATGCTTTACTGAAAACTGACAAGAAAAATATTAAATAGAAATTATTGATAGCACATCAAGACTTTAAATTTTATTAGCGTCAGTTTCAAGTTACCCTTCTTAATTGTTACTTCACTTTCCAATTTCATATCGATTTCAAGGTTAAAAGACAATTTAAATATGTGTCTGACTTGATGGAGTTTACAGCTTATTCTTTGAGATTTTTTAAAATAACAATGTACCTTTGAATGATCACTCACTATTACTGTTAAACTTCATAATCTCGGCCCTTCCTATTATAAGTATATGTTTATATAATACTTTTCTTCTTATTTATGTTCGTAGAACATACTGACAAAGTTTGATAAAGAACCTGGGATACCTTACGTAATTACAAAATATTTATAATTAAGGTATCATAGTGTCATAAAAAATCCCTCATGGTAACATTTCAGGTATCAATTAATGTTAATTAGTAAACATTTTATTACATTGCCATCCAGGAGTGTACGTTAATTAATCTAAATCTATAATCAGTCATTTACAAAAAGAATCAATCAGTCGTCTTTAATCAATCCGATCTAAATCATGAATCTTTTTCGTCGGTCAACAGCATATCGAACAATTCTCTACCTTTGTCGTAGCTACAAAAGTCCATTCATGCGGAACAAATTCAATCTACGAGCCATCGCTAAAGGACAATTCTAAACCGCTTTGCTTTCGCCGATATCTCTAACTTTCCCCGCCGCTGCCAACGAAACAGAAAACGAGTGAAAAGCTTGCGTATGTGGAAATGTAATAGTAAAAGCTGTCGTGCTCGACCTTAAGCCGCAGACCCTGCTTTCCGCGGAAATTGACGAAAAAGGAACTGGAGTGTCCCTTAGAATTCATCTAGTGCACTCGTAGTAATAAAGTAATACATTCTTACACGTGGAAACGTATGTAGATACGCTGCACTGAAAGCTCTGAAGCAATGAAACTGTCGGCTATTTGCAGCACAGTTTACCTAGTCTCCTCTTTTTCACTTCCTCGCTATCTCTCACTCTCTTCTTCTCTTTCTCTATTCTTTTATTCCTCGAGCTGCGTTTTAACTCTCAAGTGGTAATTTGTCAAAGACGATCAAATAAATTCGACACAATCGTATTTATTCAAACGATGGATAATACGTTTATCATTTTCCATCCGTACACAATCACTTAACAATAATAGGGTCCACGAGTATCAATTAACACAGTTTCTGTTTTATATCTCGTTTGTAACATGAAATCTTTTGGTCATTTGTGCCTCACCTTTTGTGACTTTTAACCCTCACTCTGTAAACGCGAGTCAATTTTGTCCGGGTTAGTTCCAAAGGTATACGTGTTTTACTTTATACTGCAACTACTATACCCTGTATGCGGATTGGCCCTCGATTTTTCTGCGTACAAAATTCGAAATATTACGTTTTTTTCCTTCTTTCTTTGTACCCGGGTGAATTCTCTTTTGAGCGCTCGGGCGCCGAGCTTTGCCACCTAGCGGCTGTACGTGAACTATGACCCCGTAGGCAGCTCGCCAGCACATCGACAAAAATAATACCATTTTTTTTTCTCGATATATTATTTATTTCGCGATAAAATATAGCCTGTTACACTCCGGAAGATGTAAAAATGCTATTATGAACATTTCATAACAATCGGTTTAGTAGTTTTTGAGATTTTTGCGAATATAGAAACTATCTCTGTCTCTTTATTATAATAGTAGGATAATAATATATTTGATCAAATTATTTTTCAAATCTATTATTATAATGTTAATTTAGAATGTTTAAAGAAGGTATATGAATTTTTGCAGATATTCTTTAAGACTCTTACCCATTGAAGGTCGCGTGGCACATACAATGATCCACGTTTATAGTTTAAGAGTACCAAAAATACGTTTACGGAGTAAGGGTTAATTCATCGATGAAATTTATATCGATAGTCGAATCTATATAGGTAATCTGCATATCTATAGAGCTAAGTCTATAGATACATCTACGTTTTGAAAAAGCTTGGTTTTTCTAAAGTTACCATCATGGCGGATACTTCCATACTAAATGGATTCCCTTGCATCCTTTCTCGAAAATACTACAACTATCATCCGTTCTACACACGAAGCGTTTCATAAATACGTGTCAATGCTTCCAGGGCTGAATCTGCATATTACAATAAGCATAAAATGTTATGCAGGTCGTATTATATGCCATAATTTTTTAGTTATACAGATTGTCCTGGAAGTAAACCGACAAACTTTTCCAGCGTACGTGGCAGATTATTTTATGCCAACATGTAGTGTACATCTTTGTCCTCTCGTTATTAATTTACTTAAGAAGAAACTCTACGACCATTTGCTTGCAATAGAGCAACATTTGTTCTTACGTTTCACGTGTTTCCCCTAATTCCTTACATTTGAAATATGCTGTTCAATTTGACATAGACCTACTGGTAAAATATGTTTATCTGTCATTTTAATTAAAGTTGTAATCTCATTGAGGATATTTTATTTTGTATCAGTCGTCCTATCTTTTTATACATTGTTCCAGTAAATGTTTATATAAAATACTATTACGTGTCTTCCAACATGATAGCTTGAAAACTATTAAAAATAGACTGATCCACGTACAGTCTGTATCTTCCTCAGTAATTACCACTTCTCAGAGCAAATAACAATTAGATTAAATTGCATAAACCTCGGTAACAAATAAACCAAAGCTTATAGTACATACAGAGTGTTCCATTTCAAATTTTCCACGCGAATAACTTCAAAATTATTAGTAACATTGACAAATATTTTAGATGAAAGCTGAATGATTTTAAGAAAGGCATAACATAGTAGCAATAGTTTCTTTTATGGGTAGAAGCGCAGTGGTGATGCGAAGGTCATCCTTGTTTTTTTTAAACAGGACCATATATTTTTTAATATGTTAATCAGTGCAGCTCTTCATTCTCCTTATAAAAAAGTATTACTGTTATTATACTGAAAGATGTGAGTGTAAGAAATATTTTAATTTAAATGTCGCTGCGTATGACACCACGAGTAGTAGTATAGTTTAAAACATTGAAATTGAAATATTTACTAAACTAACATTTATGGCACAGGCACTCTAACACTTTTTTATAGAGAATGAAGAGTTGTATTCATTAACATGTAAGAAATATTTATTTTCGTTCATAAACACAAAAGTGATTCTCATATCTCCGATATGCCATCAGCCATGAAATGACTATGAAAATGACATTGTGTCTACCTCAGAATTATTAAACATTCATTCGAAATATTTGTCTTGAATTTTCTATTCAGTATAGCTTGTCAAACGTCCTGGAAAAGTTTGTCGATTTACTTTTAGGACACCTTGTAAGAAGGTTAAAGGAAACAATCCTAGCAGCCGCGTAGCACCACAACTCACATTTTACTGTGTGATACCAAGACCAAGATTTATCCTATGTAGTAATCAAATTAATGATGTTCATGATATTCAAGAAGAAATATAGAATGTAAAATACTAGTCACTTTCTATTACATGTGTGAAACATAATTTTAAAACGTACTCTTAGAAAACCCTCGAAATTTTACCAAGTAGCACCCATTTAAAGTACTGGCCTGCTAGGTAGCTTTATTAGCCTGCTGGCAGGCTCAGGACGGAAAGCGTTTCCAAACTTTTCCTTTTTCTCCCTCTCTTCATTTCCTTTGTAGCCGCCAAAATATCAAACCAAGCTTGTTTCAGACTTTACATAAGATACTTCAGATACACGCTCTGGCTCATGAGGCAAATTTTCATATGTGGGAAATACTGGAGGGATGAATTCAGAACTTAGAAACAATGAAATAAGTCCGTATAAACATACGTCCGACTTGAACTTGCTTTCCAATTATAAGAATTTTGTACAATAGTGACTTGTATCCAATTACCTTTACGAGAGGTGTACAAAATGATAAGCAGCTTGAAGAACAAGCTGAACTACCTCATCATGCTATTAAATAATGTTTGTTGAATAGCCAACAGGGTCGTACATCTGAGACATACGCCCAAAGTATTTACTTAGACACGTCAAGGGCACTTCTCATTTACTTAATCACACTAAAATACAACACGTGATCATCCACCTTGAAGGCACATCTATTTGACAATTGGAATGAATGTGAAAAATAATAGACATAGCACGCTAGAAGGAAAAGTACAGTGTACTTGACAAAATTAAGAGGAGGAGCAGCCTTGATGTGCCTAATCTACGTATTCCTATGATAGCACACAAAACTTTCTGTAAGTTGGAAACGAAATCAAGTCAGACACACGTTTACACAAGCCTATTTCATTACTTTTAAGTACTGAATTCATTCGTAAAATGTCTTCCAAATATTACGTTACATCTTGTATACAGGGTGGGGCAATAATTTTGACCACCTGGAATATTTTCATTATTTTTTGAGATATGAAGAAACTTAATCGACAAACATTGTATAGTACCGGAGGGTCCATAACATTCCAGTAATAATTTTATTCTAAGTGGAGATTTCAAAGTTAAGTTTATTTTTTTTATTTTATATTTTCATTTTTTTGACCTTCTATTATAAGTCGTCGATATCGTCTAAACAAACAATATTCTCGTAGGGCCAACAAATATAGCATGCCATTTAGAAAAATAGAGTTGACTTTGAGAACTCCGAAGACCCTACACCTACAAAAAACTATTCTTGGAATGTTTATATTACCCACTCGGTAGCATGTAACTTTAGTAAATAAAATGTTTTCATGTCTCTACAAATAACGGAAATATTCTAGATTGTCAAAGTTATTGCCCAGTCCTGTATATTGCAGTAAAATACTCCATTGAAGAAGGAAACGCTCAAACAAAGAAAAAAGAACTTAAATGAAATTTCACTTCAAGTTTTCCAATAGACTGTTATAGCAACGCGTTTATCAACGGAGGCATCCATCAATTGGAATTGTAATAACACTTTTCATACCACTAGAGAGTTATCCACTTTCTTAACCATAGTGCGTTCTTCTGTTCGACTATACGCTCAAGGTCTTTGGGTCAAAAACGACCCGAGTGCATAGAACTTATATTTTCAACTTTAAAATATAATGACAGGACTAAGGAAACATAGAAATAACCATACGCATGTATTATAACAGATTTAATTATAGAAAAATAACATATTATGCCTAAATTATTTATTTATAACAGGTTTTACATTATTGATAAAAGTTCCTACACGGGATATACATATGTACATATAGAGTGAAATGAGATACTGCTTGGTACCTGAATTTGTATGCCAACAATAACAATCCATTTTCTTTTTGATATTACTAAAGGTATGCCAGTCATTTTGAATTATTTATATCCCAACTCTTCACTTTACTTTTCCCCATTGGTTTATAGGGCTTGAGTATAATTAATTCCTGCCATTCTATAGTGTTCGTTTATGCTGGGCCAGAAAAGACCCGAGGACCTTATGTGTAACACTTTCCATTGTCAAAACATCATACGAACATACAAAATGAGCTTCCGATATAATGTTAAAAAAAAGAAACACAAACACATTAATAACAATTTCATTACAGTTTTTTCATAATTGCCAATATTTTTTAAATAAATGAAGACGTGATGGGTTAAGAAAGACCGGAAGTCCGCACTAGGGTTAACTCACTACGCACTTCGCTTTTGTTGGCCTGCGTTCTATCGCTCCGCAGTCGTATAAAAACTTTGTATTAACCTAATCTTAGACAATCGAAGCGTATGAATCATTGTATCAGCATTGCTGCAGCTACTCTAACCGCTCTGCAAGGAGTCTCCTTCTTCACTTCTGAGATTGTAGTGTAGATCGACTGTGAATATCGCCCTTTGAAAGTCGCACATAATTGCATCACAGAGATCGTCGTAACATGAGTGTTAATCACTGTGTAGTTTTGTGAACTATGCCAGAGTATTAACGAATTGCCGTGCTTGATATATGCAAGAATATCAGGAAAAAAATAGTAATTTTACCTTTTAAGTATGCGCTCGAACTTCAATACAGGATAAAGTAGTTGGAGACTATTTGAACTCTTAGGTTGGTGCAACAGACTATGCAAAAGAATATTATGTTTTCTGTTATCTAAAATTTATAATAAAATTGCACGGTTTCGAAGTAATTATGATCGAGGAATACAATAACAATTCAAACCGAGATAGATTTTATTGTATATTCGAAAATTCGCCGCATCATTTCAATAAATGAAGTTAGATAATTTATTTAGGATAGATATTTTTAGAGCAGTAGCAAACCTTTTGCACCAACCTAATAGAATTTTCTTGGTGATGAACTTATTCTTCCTTAAACAATCTCATATTTCAATATTTAACCCTTTCACTGCTAAGAGCGACTGTAGTCGTCCTCCGTGAAAAAACCTATGGATACTAGCGCCGATTATAGTCGCTCAAAAAAAACCGCATAATTATCTAATTGCGTGTTAGGTATTATTACTTCTTATATTAAATTTTTCATGTAAATTTCACTTTTTTCTTTATACTGAAAAAGTATAAAATCGTTATTCCGGTTTTCAACCGAACGCTGCTGTAGCGGAGGGGTTAAAAGGAGGAAAGAAACTGTTTGAATAATATCGCTCATTTGCTGCAACCATGACATAACACAAAAAGAGCGATTTTAGGGAAAACGAGTTTGAATGTTTCGAATCACTGCAATTTTATTAAGACATCTGTCCTCAGCAACCGTCCTCTCATGTTGAGTTTTAGAAGCTCAGTTATATCATTCTACCAGTAGAAATTACAAACAAAAATAGTTATTTCTATATCATAACTCAAAATGGTAAATTTTTAGATGTGTCCTTGTTGCAGCAAATAAGTGACATGTTAAAATCGTAATACTGCCTTCCTTAGCTATAATGTTCTATCTACCATTTTTTAATTTTTCAAGATATTTTGAAATATGTAGATTCCAATATTTTTTTTACCTTTTAAGTAAAGTCAGAATGTCCTACGTGCTTTGTAGGACTTTAGAAACAGTTTCAATTATTTGTCCTAACTATTTTTCGTATGGTTTTTAATGATAAAACCTCATTTTTCTCGAATGCTTCGAAATGTTAGGACAACTGACAAGGAGGGCAGAGTATGTTCACCCGATTCGTGAGCGCTTCGAGCAAATCACTTGTTTCCTATATCTCGAGTCGTAGCTCGCTGTCTCCATTTTCTATTTGAGGCAAGCATACGCTGCAAAATTAATTCGCAGAACGTTTAGGAATTTCGCAGATCTTTGCCAGGCTTAAGCAACACGGCGCTCTCATAGTAATAAGAGTCGATGCATCTATCACGTAGCAACTCTCGCATCTCGGAGACACGACAACTGTGTGTTATCTACGAAATCTTATTACGGTAGTGCATTGTGCATGATGCACTTAAATAATCCTTCTGACACTCAGGAGTCAATAGGAACATACTTCATAAACGATGTATGCATCAGGTGTACAAATGAATAATACAAATATTTCAGTGTAACTCAAGGTTTATTTTAAAAGAATGTAGAATAGATTTTTCAGTAAAAGTATTCACCGTTACTTTCTATAACTTTAAGCCATCTTTCAGGTAGCTGATGAATTCCATTTTGGGAAAATGCTGTGTCTTTGGACACGATAAAAGCGTGAATCGATTTTTGTATCTCATTCACTGGTTGGAAGTATTGGGTCATCCCATAAGTAATGCAGTTTTTTAAGAACTGAGTTTACAACAGTGGCACTCATCACGATCGTCACTTATCTATTTAGTATACGTGTTAACGCTAATGTTCGAAAGTCGTTAACTAAACATTCCCTAGTTATTGTTAACATTAACTGAATCAATCCGTTAAAGTATGAATAAAGTATTATTTTCACTGCAACCTAACCCAACCCAGCCATGCATTCCCTCTTTTTTTATAGTAAAAGCGTTTTTTATAATAATAAATAAGATCTGACTTGTTGATAGCAAATTATATCTGTAAAATATATAACACAACATAAAAGGTATGTGCTCCGTAGGTAATTTTTATGTGCTTCAAATGAAACTCAAACTTTATCTAACAATTTTTAGTTAATGTGTACATTAACTAGTTAGTTGGAATATTATCTAGTTAAAGTATGGAATGAATTTTAATTTTTCAACTCTAACGGGAAGATCCAGTAAATATTGACAATAACTAGCGAATGCTAGCATTAACGATAATTCGCACATTATCGTTAACACACGTACTACTGTAAACAGGAACTTTCAGACGATGTTGTATTCAAAGTTCACAAGTATAAATCGAATATTGCAGTTATTACAAACGTTTAAAATGAACGGGATGAAAGAATTCCTCGGTTTGTTAAGCACACTCGGCATATTACGTTATACGAGTTTAATAAAAGAAATAATGTAATTGTAGCAATGAAAAACATGCCTGAGGTGCATGGACATATTATCAGTGTAAGCCAGTGTCAAAGATAGTTTACGAACTATCGATGAAGACGTTTTACGAGTTACTGTTGAACAAAATTCAATAGTAACTGTTCAAGAGTCTGCCTAAAAGTTGAATTCGACTCATTCTACGATTCATCGTCACCTGAAACGTATTAAAAAGGTTTGCAAAGTTTATTTTCACCTAGAATGAGTACCAAAAAGAACCGCATGACTTATGGGATGACCCAATACATATTGGACAAGGCGTGTTGCATCCACGAGAACAAGTGGTAATCGAAAGGAGCAATATCTGGTGAATACGCCGGGTGCTGCATGACATCCCAACCAAGGTTCATTATGGTGTCTTTCCTCTTAGAAGCAATGTGTGGCCTGGTATTGTCATGCAGCAGTCTCACAGGACGTTTTCATGTCTCCCTGCGGAAGTCATTTTTCTTCTCTTTAAATCATCCCACCTCTTTAAGGTGTTTGGGAATCGTTTTTCGCGTTACCCCCAACTGTTCTGCGAGCTCTTTCTGCGCTCGTGTCGAGTTCTCAGCGTGCAGTTGCTCCAAATCATCGTTATCGCACATCTGAGGTTCTACAGAGTGTTGTTTGTCGATTAGAGTGAAATCGCCACTTCTAAGCCGCTTAAACTAAAATGCACACATTGTACAATACAATACCTTCGCCGAGAAGGGAACAAATTGATTCGTATACTTTTACGGCATTTTTTCCTTGTTGGAATTCGTAAAGAATACAGTGTCGGATGTGCACTTTATCGGTTGCCATTTTTACCTCTACTGAACCGAGCACACCATAGGTATCTTTATAAATCAGAAAAAGATTTACACCATTACATTTTGTATTGGCGGATAAAAAAAATCATTGAGAAATGCTCAATTTTTCGGCCGTCACACTGGAATGACCCCTTAAGGTTATGTTCGGCTTATCGCCGAACTAAATACTGTTTCTAATAGCTGTATGTCAATTCTATATAACCGCAAAAGAGCGGGAAAATCAATTTTAACTGCTTAAAAAAAGTGGATTATTCATTTGTACACCTAATATATTACTCTGCATCCCTAACTTTTTCTTCCCTCCTTCCTGACTCTCTTTCTCTCTCACTCTGTCTCTGCCCTTCTCTGCTTCCAGTCTTTCATTCTTTTTCTTCTTCTTCTTCTTCTTCTTTTTCTTCTTCTTCCGCTGGCGCTGTCACTGCTACGCCCTACTGTAACCACTTCTCTTTAGTTTCACTCACAGCTTCTGTACACGAAGTGGCACCGCTGAACTTGCAGTCGTAGTTACTTTATCACTAAAAGTAAAGCTCGGTAAGAGGTAAAATTGCGGAATTACGCGAACCAAGCGAGCGTTTTCCGCTGAGCGTCGTGTACTTCCGGCTGTCCGACGAGCGTCCTGAAATACGCGAAACCGCGGCGAAGAAATAATAACGTTATTTAACGGTGTTTAACTGTCTTCACGCTCCCGGGAAAATTGGAGGAGACTAATTGCGCCAGCTGTTTTTACCTTACGGTGACTACGTATTTCTTGCTAATCCTGGGACCTGTTAATTGTCGGGAATTCATTGTGTTTGTCAAGTCTTAAGCGCCTGCGCGTTATAAAACATCCGGGTGGATTCATTTTTTACATGCTTCGCCAGAGCTTCCTCCAATTTTTCTAATTTTCTTCCACGTGGATACAAACTCTGTTTCCACGACCTCATCGCAATTGAAATGTATTCGAAATATAATAATTTGGTTTTCATACATCATGCTATCTGGATGTATTATTTCCTCAGATTATTTATTTCGAATATTAATTATTGTTTTGCCGCTACATTGGCAGCAATGGTAACGAATTTCTGTGATAATTCAATATTATGCGTTTCCTCTTAGAAATCCATTTGGATTCGACTAACTTTGTCATAATTATCAGTTCTTTGTTGAATCAAATTTTTAAGCATACTTTTATATCCTTATACCTTTAATCTAGAAATGACCTCGCAAAGTCTTACATGGTGTTAAAAGTGTATAATACTACAAAAAATATACAGAATTTATAATCAAAATAATAGTAAAATTAGGAATAGGGTGTTGCCTTGTCTAAAATTTGCAGAAATTATAGAATAAATTTGTGCATTTGTTTTTGAAAAATAGAGATTTTAAAAATCGATCAAATGCATAATTATCTGACAATTGCTAGCTTGAAAAAATGTGCCTTCGTATAGTATTGTATGAAAGTAATATTTCGTAGTGAAAAAATACCAACGTTTTGTCAGTTTGCTATATAACATAAGAAAGAAATTCAATATCATTCAAATAATTATGAAGAGTATCGCATACTTAATCTCTTCGGGAATATTGGCACATATTTATTCGTTTAATTTTCTTTTAATTTAAATAATGTTATCGTAGATATAATGCACATTATTATAACTAATAGACATTTAATAGTGCCTGTACATTCATACTGAGTGAATATAATTTTATAAAATTAATTCACTTCTTCCAACGTTAATTAATTTATTTCTGAAGAGTTAAAATTCACAAAAGGCTTCAAAATTATTTAAACAAAATTACTTGTAAAATGGTTAGTAAAATAACAAGTTATCTTGTTTGATTAGAATTTTCGCTGAATTATTTCATTACTCGATTTCTAATCAAATAACTTATTACCTTATTTTGTATTTGAATAAATATCTTATAAACACATTCTATAAATAATTTCCGACATTTTCATTCTAATTGTGTGTCACATAAAAACTGTTATTCTTACAATTAGATATGACACAACGGTACCTTTGTCAGCTCCTGTAGAGAAGCTGTTTTCACTTGTTACAATGAAGGATTTATCTCATTATTATTATTACTATTTTTCAAACAAAACGCTTGAAACAACAACAGTATTAAGAGCAAAGACTGAAAGTATAAAATAATGTGATTTCGCGAATCTACTGCACAATATTCTTTTTCATATTAAAAACTTTATATTATCTTTCATTTCATTTCGAACAGCAATTTAAAGTAAAAACTTATTCTGATACAATTTATTTGGTTGTGATGCAAAATAAACGTTTTTTAAATTATTTTTAAAATATAAATAACGATGTATATAAAGTATCTCTTCATTTAAAATATTATTTTTCATTTAGTATTTCAAACCATTTTCGCCCAAGTCGGATTCATACTTCAACGATTAATCTCATCTACTGTTAAAAGTCGTTCAAAATATCCAGCTGCGGTACCATAGCAGTGCACCCGTTAAAACAGAACTTCCCGTTACCTGCGCACAAAGCGAACAATGTAGCGTCAAAATGAACGCAGCCTTTAATTACGCAAAATCATCAAATTAAACCGTGCCTGATCGATTAACTGAACGTTACACACAGCTTGTATCGTTTCAGAGTGCCAACACTGATAGAATCACGTGCGCTCGAAACGCGAATTCAACTATCTGATAATATTAGGTCTCAACTGTATACTATATACCTTCTTGTTAACACGTTGACTGCCGTGGGGGTCACCGATGACCGGCACCAAAAATTTTCTTTCATTAAATAATTAATAATTCTCGTAAAGTTTTGGGATAATATTCATATAGCAATAATAGTATTGGGTGATGTCCATGCGTTCGAAGAGTCGAATATTCTTTTTCTCCATGATTTTTATTTAACCGTCATCCGTCCCTCATGTTCCCAAACTAATTTGCTCCTTGGTGTCAAATTGACATAGTAGTCAAATATTAATATAATGAAAAGATAAATAGGGTTATATTTGCAAATTCTTTCATTGAAAATAAAAGAAATTAAATTTTTGTACATTCAATACATTCAGGCGTAAGATTGTTCGCATCGTTCACAAACTATAAAGCAATGTGCAAGACATACTGGTTTTTCACGTTTATCGTATTTTTGTGAGAAAAAAAAATGTGTCAAATTGAGACGAGGGACAGATGAGGGTTAAAGTAGGAAATTATATTTCACATGGCTAGGTCTGGCAGGTTCCACTGTGGCAATCAACGTGTTAAAACAGAGATGGCCATCCGGAGCAAGGCCTGGCTCCGCCCTACCCCCACTCTGCATCCATTCCCCTCAAGTAATAAGAAGATAGGGATGTAATCTCTAGATGAAACTGATGTCATATATAGAAAAGTAATTATTCTTATCACGTTACTGCTTCTTGAGAAATAGTACTTCTCGATGTTTTCAACGGTATAACCTGACCACAACCGACCTGAGGGGAATTGACGCAGAGCGGGGGTAGGCTGAAGCCAGTCTTTGTTCCGGACAGACACCTCTGTGTTAAAAAAACAGTTCTAAAACATGTTACGAACCGTCCACAACATTCTTAACACGTTCACTGTCCACTGGGCACGTCCATCAAAGGGGTTATGAAACCACCACAGAATATACAGGGTGAGTCGCCTCAGATTACAATCTGAAATTCATATGTCTTCTGTTTTTAATGCTACGAGAAATATTTAAAGAAGAAGGAATTTGACTTGAAAGGATAGATATTATGTTAAGGAAGATATTTCTTCTGAAGGTCGTATTTTTAAAAATTTCAAGGTAATCGATATTTCTCTAAATGGCAGAACATATTTTCGGTACTACAGTGTTGTAATTGGGAAAAGACAAACTCAAGTATGCAATGTACTCGGTGGGGCGGAAATCGTAGTAAAACCAAAAGGGGGGATTTTTTCTGAAAAAATAAGTAAAATATTCCGTATGAAATTGTTTCGTCCGTGGTTTCGGTTTCGAGGAAATCGATTTAGAAAATTCGTTAGATACGTGTACAACTGAATAAAAGTGGGTTATCGTGCTATTGTGTTCCCGACTGTTTCTATCCGTGTCAGTGTGTATAAAACATTGATAGTGATATGGTTCAAACAATCCAACAGGTTTTTCAGATGATTCGTTTTTTTTTTATTGTGTTACAAGTACTGTTGAAAGTGCCGCCCTCGCTACCGCATATATAACTCTGCTTGAAGCATTAAAGAAGAATTAACAGATTCTAATACATTTCTGGTTTTTAATTTTTCAAATTCTTACACAATTGTTTCTTTCAGTTGTGTGATATTTTCAACGCCTTATTTGTTTGCCTGGTGTTTCATATGCAGCCATAAGTAAAAGTGAAGGGTTATACTACAGTATCTGACGAATTTTCAAAATCGATTTTCTCAAAAACGAAGTTTCGGACGCAAAAATGTCATACCAAGTATTTTACACATTTTTTCTTGTAAAAACGTCCCCTCTCCTTTATATTGACTATCAGATCACAATTCGCAATAATACAGTGAATCTGGAAAATACGAAAAACCACAATATGATGTAGAAAGTAAAGTGTGCCCTTACATTACACCAGGGATGGCCACCGGAGCTGCGGTTTCCCCCCTACTCTAGGCCCATTCCCCTCATATAAGCTGTGATCTGGGACGATGATAGACCAAGGGGAAACGAGGAGCGAACTGGAGGGAAGTAAATCGAGGGGAACGGACCTAGAGTGGGGGAAGGCTGCAGCTCCGGCGACCATGACTGCATTACACCAATGGATGTCTAATAAACGTCAGTTTAAACGACACGTGGTCACTGTTCCACTGTGGGACAATGTTTGCACAGGAAGAAGGGCAAGCGCTCGGTTTGGCAAGATATATCTATGCCTGATCTGCACCCCTGCTCAAAAGTCTTACGATATTTGCGGTTTTAACAAATAAATAAACGTGGCGGATACTTCGATGAAGAAAAATGCAAACAGTTTCTTACTTTTTGGTAAGATATTCAATATATCAGCGCAGATTGCTTTCTTTAACGTATGCAGTTTCATATGAGATAAAGTTTCCTCACATCTTTCATCGATTGCTTTGTCTTTTCCAGACTTGAATACAAATATGAGAACTGACCTAAAACTTTTGAGGGGGGTGTACATATTCAAGCATATACACATAATAATATCTGAACATATACTTATACACACGATCTATTTTTTACAATGAAGTACCGCAATGGTCTCATGTTTTTAGTAACGATTATTTATAGATAGAAATGAGATCTTTATAAGAGAAAGGCAATGGGAATTCATTTAATGGAAAAGTAAGAATTAATCTAGATTGAGGAGGAATTACTTACAGTTTAAACAGTTCCTAGGAATGTTCATTTTATACATTGATAATAAAATTGTGGCATGATTCTAACGAAAAACATAATAGTACATGTGTTAGACTTACTAAATTAAATAACAATCTTCTGTGCTTCTTTAAAAGTTATAAAACGATTATCATGCATTACAGTGACATTTTCATAAAATGGAGCGTCGTTTGAAAAATATAATTGAAACCTGCTAGCAAATACTAAGATAAAGTATAAGTGAGTTTAATTTTCTATAACATGTTTCTGGCAGACTAAACGAAAATCCGATATTCAACGCTTTTAGTCTCCGAGGTGGATGAAGAAACGGTTAGTTCAAAAATGTAATCCTTGAAATGAAGCAACACATTAGCAAGTACATAACTTCATTTCTTGAACGTCACCGAAGAACTATTTAATTTCTCTGCGGAACATTAAATCAGTATAAAACAAAGTAAGTACTTGCAGTAAGATACAAAGTGCCTTCGCAAGAATAAAACCAAGTGATCTTCAATCTGCAAAATATACTCGTAAAATTAAATCGTCTAACATCGTGTTAAAAATGTAATCAAAATATTAGCGTCTGTAAGGTTTTGTGGAATACAATACTAACGGCAAAGAATTACAAACAGAATGGAAAACCATAAAAGGGAATGTAAATCCAATCTTGTGACGACAGAAACAAAACTAACTAAAGAAGCAGTATTGCGCAAGTATGCAGCTACAGCTAAATTCGCAGTCTGCTTAAAAAGGTATTTCTAAAATGTCGTGTTTGTCCTCTTCAGACGTGGTGACACATATGCATACATTTAGTTCCATTTTTTAACTCAACTATTTGTAACAAAGATATAATATAACATATACCATACTAAATGATTTTTCAAGGTGGTTTTGAATTTCGTTTGTTTTTCGGCTGCAGTAGAAAATCCTGCAATTAGTCAGACACGTGAAAATACCTTTTTATTAACACATTTTGTGCCGGTGACGTAAAAATAAGACTTTTCCATGTTATCATTTAACCGCCGATCACGTAAATACACGTCCTTTATTTTTTACGTTTGTTTTTTCATTTTTTCTTTTTAGATGCCGTTATCAAATTCTTGCAAATGTTTTCAGTTTCCAGTTCAATAGTAAGATGCTAGAACTGAATGCAATTGCTCATTAGTTCAAATGATATAATGGTAAAATAAAAAAAAGTAATGTAAAATACTGATCTTTTAAGACAATTATTTCTTTATTTCTAAATTACAATAAACGCTACTAAAAATATTTAGAAAGATATTAATATTTTACGTAATCATAGCTTGACATGTTGCTAAAGTTTCAACCCAAAATATTATATCTTTTTAAGTTATAGCAATTCTTCTAAAGTGCGCACCAGTGGTACACGTGGCGCTCAACGTGATAAACATAATTTTCAACCTTAATAAAATCGTAAAGATGCAAATGCAGATAAGAAGAGAGCATAAATACGCGGCTATCGGTCTAGTAACATGGTGCGGAAAAGTAAAACGTATGTTCCACTCATAGAGACGATAAAATGTCCCAAACGAACCATATATCGCGATTAAGCCTTGCAGCAGAAAAGAAATATTCAAGATTTTGTTCAACTTATCAATGTTATCAAGACTGAATATCAAGCTCTCGGTGATGCTGGGGCCATGTTACATGGAACCTCATGGAAACACAGCTTCAAATGTTTCATAGGGAACGTCACACACACTGTCTGTCCTCTTAACAAATAGAATACGTTGAGTTTTTTAAAGGAAACTTAACCCTCTGTGCCCTGACGGTACTCTATAGTACCACTTATATTAGAACGCTGTCATGAAAACAAATACGCTTGAGACCCAGCTAAGATTTACAAATATTGCTTCTTCGAAGTCCTCTGAGATGCTATGAAATAATGACAGCACTCAGAGACACCATATTTAGTTACACAGGGAGGAAGTTTTATAGTGTGCACGCGGTAACGGTTCGTTTGTTTCTAGGCTATTACATATTATTGTGTTTTTGAGGGCATTTACGGTTATAATTAATTTTTGCAGGATAGCAATTTTCGTGTACGTCTATACGGAAAGTTCGACAACAGGTGGTAAATATTTTAGAGGGCGATTCTACAAGCCAAAATAAGAAAAAAGATATTGTAAAACTATTTATAGTTAGAATATGTGTTATCTGAACAATTTTCAAATATCTAAAATAACAAGTACGGTAAAAAAATAACGATAACATAATATAGGACTTAAAGGGTTAAGATTCACTTTCACATACAAACTGTAGCACGGTCTTTTTGCAAATGTCCGTAACCATCACTTTCTGAACACCCTGCACACAGAACAGGGAAAGAAACAAAAGACATCCACGTACAGGACGAGACAAATATATGCTTTCGTCACGGCTATTCCTTCCTGACTGTCGCGCTTCCGTTTCCGTGCAGGGACAGCCATCATTGAGAATATCGTGCAATTTTGATAACACGTCGGGCCCCTAAGCATTTACAACTTCACCGGAAGTACGTGCAGTGGTTTCTTTTCTGCTATACTGTTTCGCACCGTGCTACCTTTCCACGAAGCGAAATTGCAATTGTACAATCCTCTCCTCGAGAAAGCTCTCCATGGGTGTTCCGATTTGCGTTCGAGAGGAGATGCTTGAAGCATATTGTTGCAAATAGAGAGTAACGACGTCGCAGTCAATGATCAGTACGATTCAATTATTTGCAATATTCCGAACAGTTGAAATAATATGTATTAAATCACGATATTGTGGAAGGATAATATGGAATGATGTTATTACAAACAGTATCAATGTTTTTTTGGTGTTTGTTTACTGGCAAGCTTTTTTACTTGAAAGTGATATTAATACTAAAAAGTGTACTGATATACGACAGTGCTTAAGACTTATATTTATCAGAACAGTGTTATTCATACCGATCGTTATGAACTGTAGTTTAAAAATTATTTAGCATTCATCTATGTCTTTTTAATTTTTTAAGTATCTGTTATTATAATACGCATTGGAACTGATTATAGCACATTAACTCTTCTTTGATTAGCCTATTAAGAGATTGCAATTATATTGTATACATGTATATATTGCTGTTGTATTATCAGTATAAATAATTATCATGTAGATCAATAATATGTATTTAAAAATGAGGAAGTGTTGCATTTAAAATTTTGAAAAACTACTTTTAAAACTGCATATATACAAAGCCAGAGCCATGATTGTTCTCTTTTTTTTGTAAGAAAATGATTTAATAATTAATATCATTTGCACACAATACAAAGTTTCTAGAAAATTACTACATATAAAATATTGGCCTTTAATAGTGTAACATTTACAATGCTAGCTAATGTTAGAATTCTTGAATTTACAAATATAAACTTACGTTTACCCTAAAAAGTAACAAATTACAATTGCTAAAGGAGAATGTCAATTAGTAGAGCATCTGAAATGATAAATGGTTAAAAAATATTTGTAATATTTATATTATATTTATTGTGTGAGCAAAACGATTTATAATTTATTTAAAATTGCGATAATAACATAGGAACTAAATATTTCGATGTTACTTTTGTCTGTATGGTCGTCCATGTTAAAGTACTAACTGCAGTTAAGCATAACTTTTACTTGTACCTTTTTGTTTATGTTACAGTTTCTATGATCATAGACTTTTGAATATTAAATATCTTTGTTGTATAGAATTACACATATTTTACAATTTTATCTTTTTCCATTGGCACAATTGTCTTAACAATACCATATTATTTATATACTTATTCTGTGTTCTGAAAAATCGATTCTCTTATAGTTAAAATTCATTTGTATTGTGTGCAAGACAACGTTGAAAAATATAAGGATGGTCCACACCAGTGGAACAAATGATATCTCTTTTCTGATTGCAATTAAAAAAAGTGTTAGAGCAAAAATGTGAATGTTTAAATGTTATTAACAAATATAACGATGCATGTACATTTTACAGTAGCGTCATTTTTTTTTAAACAGAAACGTATATTTTTTTCGCAAAAATCGAAACCTCTCGTCATTCTGCGTTAAAAAATATTAAACCAAAGAGGTCGAAAAATGATTAGTTCGTGAGATATTTTACATGAATATCTTCATTAAAGAAGCTCAAACGCTCCATGGAAACACAAACATTTTGACAAAAACTGTCCTGAAAACCTGGGCTGAAAATTTCCCACGGTAGAATACGTGTTAAATATTAAATATATCATTATAATAATATGTATGATGTCGATACTTCAACCGTTTTAGCTGTCTAAAACTGCGAAATACATAACAAACATATATATTTTCGTAAAGTAAGCTGAGGTGATAATTTATCCGAAGACGTAGGTTTATAGCATACAACAGTGATGCTCACCGGGGCTGCTGCCTTCCCCCACTCTAGGTCCATTCCCCTCGTTTTCTTATATGAGGGGAATGAATCTAGAGTAGAGAGAGGCCGCAGCTCCGGTGTCCATCACTGGCGTACAACAAAAGCTGTGCCTGGACCAGTACGGTGACCTGTAGCATACGGTAAACGATTTTTTGGATCGCATATATGCGTTCATCGTTCTCATAGGGTTAATTAAGGTGTTTATTTAAAATATCTCACGAACTAATCATTTTGCGACAATATTACCCTAATACTTTTTTACGCACATTGATGAGATGATTTAATTCATGCAAATAAACTATGTTTCTATTTAAATGCATCGTTACACTTGCGAGAAAAAATATTATCCTGAAAATGTAGTCCTCTTTAAAACATTCACCTTTTTCCTTTAACATTTTTTTCCTAACTGTAATCTGAAAAGTCATATCATTTGTGCCTGTTGCATGGATCACCCTGTAGTTTACTCTTCCTATGCAATCGCTTCCACATTGAAGAGATGGTCGGACAATTTGGCAAGTTGGTATTACAAAGGCAAACAAAAACTCAATGGGCCCGTAACAAATATGACAAACATTCACGATACACACGCGGAATGAAATGTCAAGTGCTGTGTCACACAGGTAACGCAGAAACGGTTGCACCATAAAAGTTTAATCGATAACTGAAATTGAAATGCTGTGTTCGCGATTCGTGACTTCAGTTGGAATAACATGTTCGCATGTCACTATTTTCATTCGTTCGTTACAATTGTGTGTCTTTCTGTATGCGATTTCATTATTTTAGGACACTTTCAACATGTACTAGAGTGTTCCAGAAAAAATATCGCCTTTTTTAAGTTGCGAATTGTATTAAAAAATGTGTACGTGTTAATACACCACTCAAAAGCTCTTCTTATATTGAATAGCTATTTCTTTTCTAGAACGATCAACGAGAAAATCGAAATTCTAATAATTTAACAATTTGAACTACCTTACGAGTTTCAACAACGACCACAAGTTCAATTTTGCATATTTTTTTTACACCACTTCAGAAGCCTTAGAATCCTGGCTTCAGTAATGGAATGAAAATACCAAAATATATATAAATATACCAGAATAAATGAAATATACATACATCATTGTATTTGACATAAAAAAAAACTTTTATATGGTGTGTCAATATATACAGGGTGACTCACCTATCTCTGCCACCCTTAACTATTTTGTTATTTATAAGGATACAGAAAAATATTTCGAGAGGAAGTTACTGTACACCAGGGGGGAAATGAGAATATGGGGGTGAAGGCCATCTCGACATGATGTCTTCCGAAATTTTATAAGTAGTAACATTTTTTTTAATGGAATGACCTCTATTTTTTGTTTACTATGAGAGAGGTAGCAGAACGCATATTCAACCACGTATCACGACATGTACCTCGAAATGACCTTGAACTGAAAATTTACCGAGTAAATATGATTGAGGTGGAAGCTCACGGACAATGAATTGTAGTAAGAAAATAACCACCATAATCACATGATTTGTTGTTATTTTAATATAAATTTAACAATATTTAATATTACAGTATGTTTTTGTATCTTTACAAATAACCAAATAATTAAGGGTGGCACAGGTAGGTGGAACATCCTGTATATGTTTCATGACAATGTACAACGCAGAAATAGCAAGACACTTTTTCTTACACGAAGTGTAATCAATGAATACCACAAATCTGTAAAAACAATAAATCACAATTTCCATATTAGAAAAGTTTAAAAAAACGGATAGAAGATTGATAAAAGTGAGATAAGAAATATTACGACGGCTATACAGGCGAACCAGTTTGTTCAAATGAAATCAACGTACGATATCAAATAACATCATAAAAGCCTTTAAAAGCACGAACTGTATGAAACAAACCATTGGAATGAAAGAATGTTCGTACGTGATGATAAAGGAAACGTGCTTATTGGACCTTGATATCCAAAGGTGATAAATATCCGTAGATAGGAAAGCAGATAAAAAACTTTCGATTATCTAACTATAAGGATGAACTTAATAATGTAGGAAAAAAAATGTTGATGTGACTTAATTAACTGGTATGATAAATTTGAGGATACAAGAAATACGGTTATTTCCTCCAAATTTGTGTAGCTACATAGATATATAAAACGAAATAAAAATGGAGACACTTTCCGTCATAATTACATTCGTAGCAGCCATTAACGTTTTAATAGTCTTAATGAAATATTTTGTAAAAATAAATTTTAAAATGGTTCTTTAGTGTTTAATAATTTAATATTTTACATTGTAGAATGCATCATAGATTGTTTACATATTTATATATTAACTAACAAAGAAAGCTAAAGCAACGGCATTCATTTATTTATATTTAATTTTCTCTGTATTTCCTGATTCTAAACACTAAACTAAAATATTCATAAAATATTTAAATTTTAAAAACATTCATATACAGTAGAAATTTTGTTACATTTTAAAACATGGAAAAACTTTTAATTAAAAACAATGTAGGTTTTAAAAGCGAAGATAAACGAGCTTTTAAAATATAATCTGGAAAGCACATTTCATTACAAAACGTGAATATAACAGAAAAATAAAAGTTCTAATTACGAATTTTTAAATCCTTTTGAACCAATCACTACAAAAATGTAAATAACATTTTCCATGCACGAAGTTACATGATAAAAAGTATATAAAAAAGGATTAAACTGTGAAATTCTAACGAAACTCGATATTTTGGATGAAACGAGAAATTAATGTGGTATTAATATTCAAAAACTGAGCCTCATAAGTGCGGATCTACCAAATTTTTCGAATTAAATTATACAACGGGCAGCAAGAACATTAAAAATCCCTAATTCGGAAAACACAAGTTTCCAGTATAGTAACAATTCAAAGAGAATTTCATATGTCAAAATTGATCAAAGATTTTGAACGAACAGCAATGAAATCCAAACCAATTAATAGCATAATATACACATATTCAACATTTTAAAGGCACAAATCCTAAAATGTGTAATCAGTAGAGTAGTTTTAGATATTAAAACTATACCTCTCAAGGTCGTTTGTCCTTCCTGATATTAACGAGTAATGTTTTCCGATTTTGCAAACTTGTGACACTTTCTGTACCGTGAACAAGAATACACAGCAATTTTCAATTTCAGTTATGCAAGTACATGTATGCATATGTCCCACATGATGAAAAATTTCTTGTATTCGTTATTACTGGAACAAACAGTTCCAATATAAAACACTAGCGAGGCACAAGTGTCCCGGTCTATTATTTTGGAAATAACACCTGGAAAAGAATTATAATTTTTGAAATTTATTTTCTAAGTCATTTTAGAACTACTGCAACAGAAAAATAATACTAAAGTCCCGTCTACACTAGTAAAGAACTTACGACATTTGTTGGGAGAGTTGATGCCAATGCTGTGTAGACACCTTAAAGTGAAGCCAGGGAGTTCAGTTTGCTTGCGTCAGTTAATCTCAACAAGTTAAAACTCTCATAGTGTAAACAGCCGACCATACTCTCTCTGAAAGTTTTGTTTTATTTCCAAACATATTGGAAATTTCTGGCGAGAGTAGAGATCAAGCAGTATAGATCAATCAGAGTTACGATGCGGTCGATGGACGACTATTTTTCAGAGGCATTCTTGTATCTCTCTGATTACCAGTTATGCTGGGTCCAATTAATTCTAAAAGATAGTAAAAATCTTCTGTTGTCATTCGTAAAAAATTGTTAACTCGGTACAGATCTGTTCTCAATTCAGATAACAGTGATTGATGAATTTCAATAAGACATCTTAATATTCAGTTTCTTGCTCAAATTCTTTTCTTCTTTTTCTGCTTTTTCAACAGAAATAACACTATACAAGCAGCGGCATATCTCGTTTGTTGAACCGACATTTTTGTGTTATTTAATGCAAACCCTCAGAACACTGTGGTGTAGACACACCCGACATATTTTGCGCAAAAAGAAATGAGATTTCTCTCATAACTACTTGCAGGCAATAATTTGTGCAAAAAATTGCCGTAGTATAAACACCTATGCAAGTCTATTGCGCAATAACTGTGGCAAGTTGATTGCTAATGTAGGCGGGGCTTTCCGCTGAAAATATTTACTCCATGATGAAACGATTAAAGATACGGCTCGTCCCAGTTGCGTGGGCCACCCTGTATTTCATACCAGCCAGACGTTCACCTGAGAAGAATTTCATGTATACTAAAAATTGATTATCCCTTAATTTATCTCGTCGTCAGGCCTAAACGTTATTCTCATTATATACTATTTTTTAACTCAGCGTGTAAAGAAAGACAATGTTCTTGTTTACCATGAAGAAACTTCGAGTTACAGTAGGACCTCGATTAACCGGGTTAATCGGGAGACACAGACCGGGTAAATCAAGGCCCGAGGGAAAACAACCAAAAACGTATTTTCTATACCGAAATAAGCTCTTCATTCTTAGAAAATTTATTTCCTTTTATAATATAATCATAACCGAATGTATATCTGCATATATTTTATCTATTCTTTTAATATTGCACTTGTACGTGCTTTATTACGCCAACTTCTCACCACTACTAAACTTTTTCCGTTCGATCAGATATAAACAGAAGAGAATCGTAAAGTATGCACAAGCATTTATTGTTAGTAAACAGGACACCCTGGATAGCTGAGACCACGGATAATCGCGATCCAAATAATCGAGATCCTACTGTATTTGGAATTTCTTGAAAACGACCCAGCATCATAAAATACGCTCCCTTGAGTGCAACTGCGCGAAGTCGAAGAAATCCCTCGGGAACATGAGGAGATCCACAGCGGCATTAAAACGCGAAGAAACTTGGAGTACTTAGCTTTGACGGGATGAAAAATCGCGAAACGGCACGGTCCATCGAGCGGGAACTCGGGCGTGTAGTCAAAGGATTCGTCGCGAGCGTCATTAAAATCGCGAGATTACGGGTTCATTCGGTCGAACTGATGCGTCTGAATCAAGTCCGAAGAGAAAAAAAAGGGCAACTTAAACGACGAAGCGAAGTAATCAGCGGACAGATTGAGCGCGAAAAAATCGGTGGACAGCGGAGATATCGAGAAAATGACCGAGGAAAGAGGGGGGCGGAGGAATAATTGCGAACGGGGAATGAGAAAAATAAGTTGTACGATGTAACGAAGGGATGGCGAGTTGAAGTAATCAAGGGGTAGAACGAAATAAATGAAAGCGCGTTCGATGAAGGAAAATGCACGGAAAGGGAACGGCTGTCTTTCTTAACTAGTGGAAAGCTGGCGAAAAGTGGAAACGACAGAAAGAGACTCGTATGTACGTTCTCCTGGGAAACCCTTTACGGCGCATAACCCCTAGACACACAGACTGTTAAAAAAAAGGGTCTAAGACTTTAGCTGCTTATAGTACTCACGAGTGGAGTAAAAAGTGTCTAATCAACATAGGCACTAAAGTCAATCCATTTCGATCCAATAAATAGAAAGAATGCTGCTATTAGTTCAAGCTGTCATATCCGCACGAGACGGATACATTGATGAAAAGGACACATGAGATTAATTACTTGTTTTTGGTAAGATTTATATATTATAGATTATAACTATATTTATATATAGATTTTATATTATATGACTTTTAGTCGTGTCTTGTCTAGTGTAAAGTCTTCACGGAATCGTCAAAAATAGTCCGAGGCACGTAGGTTAGGATTTCCAAAATATGTATCCCGCATATAAGGTGTTAATAAGTGCTAACTTTATTTCGTAATGCCATTTCATACTGTAAAATCGTCCACCTTCTAATTTTATGAACCCTTTGAACATTTTTAAATTGCCAGTTTAAATATGTATTATATTTCGCAATATTTTCTTTACCTAGATAGCAATATTACATGTGTATGACCCTTTTTTGTAACAAAAAATTTCCTTGAAGTGTTCAGATACGTGATTGTTTCTACCTAATTGGTTCCTATCAACCAACTGTCATTTGAAGTACATTTCAAATAAAACACTTAAAATAATAGGAATTATAAAAAAGAAATAGGAGTTCAAAGGATTAATTGCAAGTGTAAGGTGACTTATGGTCGGGGCTGTACAAATCCGAATAAATGTTCAAATACTGAGATACTACAGTTTTTGAACACATACAGGTAGATAAAGACAGTGAACGATTTTACGTGCGGGCGATCTGTTTATGGCGTGACATTTGTCTCGAGACCATTCGATACGGTCAAATGTGTCAGGGGTGTAATATGTTTTCCGTGGCAGAGTTTCGAACTGATGAATCATTTGCGGCCACTTGACATATGTGGAATCGATCCCGTCGAAACGAATCGTTAAAGTCTCTGACAAGCCAGGGATGCAAAGGGAGAAGTGCATGGCGGTCGAAAGCAAACCGAGCGAAAGCGATTTCGCGTGTACCTGTACGATGGAAAGTAATAAATGTTTCACGGTAGCGCAGCAGGTGCCCTACATACCAGATTTCGAATACGACTCGTATCAGACATACAGGGTGGGGTGTAATCCTTGATACGATAGACGTGTATATGATTCTCACGTGAAAATATATAGAAAATACGTAATTAGTTTTTTCGGACGAGGATTTGTTTTCAAATAAATTGATTTTGAAAATTTATTGGGTATTCATTATTCATTGCTACTAGTGTAAATGTTCATACCATTGATGGTGATGTGATTTAACACGTTAAACGTCGCGTCACCGGTGACCAGCACCTCAAATTTAATTTAATTAAATAATTATTGATTGTCACAAAATTCTGTGCAAACTGCATAGTGAAACAATAATGTAAGAACAGAAGAACATGATTGAATACTCAATTCTTTTTTTCTTTACGATTTATATAAAAAATAAGGAATTATATAGTGTCTGATTAGGTATGGTTGTTTTCACTGTGGCACTCAAAGTGTTGATGTCCTTAGGCACGAGTTTGTTGAAGGTAGAAAAAACGATTTCATTTTGTCAATCATGTATATTCAATATGAATGGATAGTTATTACGTAAACGAATGAACAATCTGTTGAATAGTCTATACGTACGCATATTCTCTGTATTGTTTTTCATATCTTTTTCAACAATATTTGAATTAAAAAAATTATACACATACGCATGTGCTGGCGTACAAATATTTTCGAACACTAAATCTTTTAGTGTTACTTTGTAAAGGGAAAATTATTTCGAACTTTAAATGATACAGAATTAAAAAATGACTCATAGGAAAGATAAAAGTGTTTGGAAACTTTTGTACGCTACCGTATATATTACTATTGTTGATGAAGTTAAATACATCTGCAGATACATAATTTATTCGCTTTTGTTCTTTTTCTTCTCTTTTAACGTTGCATCAACTACAATGGTCATTAGCGGCGACAATATTTAGTTAACGCGTTGAACGCCACAGTGAAAACGGCCACACCTGATCAGACACAATATAATTTACTATTTTTTATATGAATCGTAAAGAAAAAAAAGATTTGAGTACACAATCATGTTCTTGTGTTCCTACTTTATTGTTTCAGTATGAAGATTGCTCAGAATTTTGCGACAATCAATAATTATTTGCAATACATTTACATTCATTAAGTTAGTGTAATGAACAATTTTACACATCTGAAATGTCTAATAACCGCGATAAAACTGTAAAAAATGCTAGGAACTGGAAAACTGTATAAAACAAAAAAAGCAAATGAAAAATATTCATAAAATTACACTTAACACGTTGAGCGCCACCTGTACCAAAGGTGACTAACGTATCAATTTTAATTTCGTCAAATAATTGATTACCACAACGAAATGTTCAGTTACATCTACATGTCTTACAATAATAACACAAAATACGAAGTATATTATGAAACAACAAATGTTTATATATTCAACGATACATGTTTAAAAAAAAGGTATTTTCGTATGTTTGACTAGTTGCGGGATTTTCCACTGCAGCGCTGGGCGTGTTAAACGCGTTTCTAAATTACACTAAAAAAAACACGTGCTTCTAGGTTTCAACTGATAGGTATTTAACAAACAATGGCAGAAGAATACTCGAAAATTCATCACTTTTTTTAATTACGATTCACATACAAAAATAAAGCTGAAAACAAAAGCAGTCTTACAATATAAATTGACTTCCACCATGAAGTTTATACATATGATTAATTCTAAACTAAATGAACAAGGACTATACGTACAAGTAAATCTAACAAAAGCTAACTTCCTTGAATAGTTATTTCTATTATAATTTTTAATTACAGAAGATACATCGATGCATTGAGTATAAGTTTTGTGAACCTATATCACTTGCATAATGATTAAACCACAAATTAGTTTCATAATTACTAATTACGCTCGAAAAATTTCACTGGATACAATAGTTGTATGCACGTAACGTCGAGACGAAACATGTTTTACATAGTTAACGATGATTTTGTCATTTCGAGCAATTACGAGGAATTTAATTATTGCATCGAACTCGCATTCTCCGGATCGTTGTTAACACGAAAGACACGCTCATACGTACATATGTACATACGTGACATGAGGAATCTAGTTTTACATTATTGTTTGGTTACGCGAGCAGCTATTTATTGGAAACCTACACAAATACTGGTATTTAACCGCTAATTAAACATGCGTTGTTAATTAGACCATGAAACGGAATAGTGTGAATTCAACCTTTGATATCATGATACCAAAAACTTTGTTTCTTTAACCTCTTCAAAAACGAATTTATGAAAGTTGAATTAACCCTATGGCGGTCTTCGGGTCGTTTTTAACCCACCGCATCTTCATTTATTTAAAAAACATTCGCAATGATGACATTATAATACATGCGGCTGGCTATTTCTGTTTCCTTAGTCCTTTCATATTATAAAGTTAAAAATATGAAATCCATACATTCGAGGCATTTTTTATCCAAAAAAGTGTATAGTCGAAAAGGAGAATGCCCTAGGGTTGAAATTATATGCATTTAGTATAAATTCAGCGCTTATTAAAGAAAAATCATAAGAAATTTTTGTATACAGAAATCTAAGGGAAAAATAGTAACACCTACGCTAAAGTTCAAAAGTGTTAGAATACTCATTATTTCAAAACAAAATTATGTTTCATGAATGACAGTGAACCTACATGCATATAAAGTATGTAGCATAATGATTTTGAAAAATGACGAGAAAGTAATGAATTGAAAATCATAGACTGACTTCCATTATTCGAATTTCAATACCATAACAAAATTGAGAGATAATCTACAAAGGCAAGGAACAAAATGACAATAACATTACGATACAAATAATTAGAAAGTTAGTTGCCCGGATGCCAAAGTTAGTAAATTAAGCTATTACCGGACAGTGCAAGAAGGAGGACATATTGTTGAAAGAAAAATTATAACACTTTCTTACTGTTTTAACGAAATTTTGAATATAGTATTGGCAGCATATTTTTCTGATAATGCAAAGTGTTCCAACAGAAATCAAACCCTTATATATTCTTTTTAACGCGTTGAGCGCTGCAGTAAAAAGTCCCGCAACTAGTCAAACGCGCGAAAATACCTTTTTATTAAAATGTATCGTTAAATATATAAATATTATTTATTTGATAATACAGTAGAACCTCGATTATCCGAATTATAATTGGTAAAAGGATGACTCAAACTGTAACTGTGTTCTGCATAAAAATTGTAATTTTATTTCAACACGTTGATTGCCATGGTGGTCAGCGGTGAGCGCCACATCAAATTCTATTTAGTTAAATAACTATTGATTTTTACTATATTCTGAGCAAATTTCACATTGCGACACTAATATAGGCACGCATGTATAATACCGAATACTTAAACATTTATTTCTTTTACGATTTATATAGAAAAGAGAAATGTATGTCATGTCCGATCAATGATCGCTATTTCCAATATGTCAGTCAATGTGTTAAAATATAAAACACATAGTGGTTTGAAATTAGATCCATAGTGTCACTAATGATAGTGGTAGATTCTAATTCATATGTGTATGAAGACTAATATTTGGGTGATCAGTGTTCGGATAATCAAGGTTCTACTGCATACTTCTTATTTTGTACTATCATTATAACATAGATGTAACTCAAAATTTCGTTGTGGTAATCAGTTATTTGACGAAATTAAAGTTGGTACGTGGGTCACCGGTGGTGCACGCGGCGCTCGACGTGTTAAATATATCTCTGCAACGCCTCCATCCATGAAAAAACAATAACCATTATCTAAATTACCTTTTTCCCAAAACCACAAAACTTTTGTAAAAAACAGTTTCTCTATTACTGAAAATTGCAATGGATAAAGTTACTGAAACACCGTGTACGTGGTCATTGAGCGCTGTATCTTTGCTGACAGTGTTTGAATTTCAAATAAAAGTAAAGGTACATATATGCATCCGTGTTCCTAAAGAGGTTGACGTCGTTATACTTCACTTTGAAGAATAATCCAAGACTGCACAATCAAATGTCCGTTCATCATCCGTTAGAAAGCTCGTTCACATCGTGTGCAGATTGACGATGCTATTCATCGTTTTTTTTATCAAAGTTCTCACCATTATATGAAAATGTCACTGGCATCATTTACGGCGTTATAATTTCTTTCAAGAATTACAGCTCGAGATACACATTAATGGAGAAATGTAAAACGTTTTTCGCGAGTGCACCGGGCTTCTAGTCATTTGCGTTTGCTATGTAAACCACGTGGCTTATTTGCTTACGTGTGCATGCGATAAATATTCTTGCCCGCGTTCACTGAGCATATATTCAACTGACTATATCGTTTCTTGTAAACGTAACATTTGCATTAAAGGAGTATCACTTTCAGATTCTAACTATGAAATGATCTTTGGGATCATTTGCTGGTACGCTTTGATGTCGAGTCGTTCAAGAAGACAAGTGATATATGTTTCATATAAATTCAGGAGGTATGAAATATTCCTATTTGTTGGGAATTAATTAAAATGCTCTAAGGCCTCCAATTTGAAAGATTGTAACTGTAGCTTACAGTACTGATAAATGGCAAAATTATACATTTTTCGTATTCGTCATGATTTTAAATTGAAATCTTTATAAAGCCATGCATAGTTGAATTCATATTAATGTACATGATGGACTGAAATCTGTGTTCTCCACAATAAGTCGAAAACATAAAATACATTTTAATGAAAAATGTCTTGCAGAATTAATCAAGATATCGTGTGCTTTAACTAAACAAAAAATAAATTAGTTTATGTATTTCGCGTTGAAAGGCAGAATAGTGGTTTGTATTAAACTTCCCTCCTCTGAATTTCTGGTATTTACTCTATTAATTTTCGAAATTGCTTCTGCTCGGAAATAAATCACCATTTGAATAATTCTGTCACTTCCACTTCTTCAGGGTGAGGGGAACCTCTCTTTCTTGGTTATACTGAAAATTTTGGTTCACCCTGTATATTTACAGCAGTTTCAGAACCCATATTAAACACTTCAATTAATATTACTTTAAAAAATTTAGCACTTCCAAATTACAAAGGACTTTAACACGTTGACTGCCACAGTAAAAACTCCCATACCTGGTCAGACACACTATAATATCCCATTTCAGACACAAATCAGGAAGAAAAAATAAATATGCAACTATTCAATTCCACAGTCCTGGCCTTATATTCTTATTATAATATTAATTCTATTCAAAATTTTAATAAAATTAGTGATTGTTTAATTAAGTAAAATTTGACGCGTCGGTCACCGGTGACCCCACGGCAGTCAATGTGTTAATAAAATTAAGTACTATTTAAACTCGAATTCCACAAAAGTATCACTTTTAACTTATTGGTAAAATGAATCATGCTACAGTATTTATGAAACTGAACATATCCTCCATTAGTTTGGAACAGATTAAAGGAAAAATGCGTAATAGTTTGCCACTAGATTATTGTAACGTGGTTTCTTACAATATTAAATATTTATAAAATGGTATAACCGTAATATTAGTACAATTTAGAGGATGTCTCATTTATATGGGTCAATATAAATGTCTTGGAAAGTATTACTGATATCGAAAAATGTTTCACAGAAAAGTTTAATGATTCCCATAGGGACACAATGCCAATAGATTGTTTGTAAGTGAAGGTGTAAAAATGATATGAAGGTCCTTCTTGGTTTTCGAAATAGTACCATAAATTTTTTTAATGCATTAATATCTACAGCTCTTCATTCTTTATAGAAATGTAGTAGGGTGTTTGTGCCGAAGAGCTATTAATTTAACAGATATTTTTATTTGAATTTTTCTGCGCTTGGAATCACGACTACTTACTTCCTTTCAACAGAAAACTTGAAATATCTGTTAAACTAATGGATTCTCAGTACAACCATCTAAGAAGGTTTTATGAAAAATTATTAATCGATTAAAGAGTATAAGTTCCCTTTTAAAAATTGAGGTTTACTTTATACCACCGGTATGTACAGTACTTATAAAAAACTATTGACACCACATTATGTCGCCGGAATTTTGTCTGGAACATTTTTTGATATCAGTAATTGTTTAACACGTTGAATGCCGCGGGGGTCACCAATGACTGGCAGTTCAAATTCAATTTAATTAAATAACTATTTCTGATTACACAATCCTTAGCAACTTTCATATTGTTACATTAATTTAGAAACATAGAAATGCGACTGAATACCCGAATACTTTTTTTCTTTACGATTTATATTAAAAACACTAAATTATATTATATCTGCCTAGATATGGCTGTTTTCACTGCGGTATTCAACGTGGTAAAATGTATTGTAAATCGATTGAATGGAGTATTACAAAGTATTTAATTAATGGCATAAAGGAGAACAGGAATAATAAGAGGAAATCCAACATATCTAAAATGCACAAAACTCAGATTAGACACAAAATTGACTCATAAATATCTTCTATAAATGTTTTACTCGCAACGAAAAATTAAAAATGGATCACATAACGTTCTTCTACAGAAGCATTGAAAAAACGACAGCAACTGGAGATTCTTAATCATGTCAAAGAAACATTTTCCACCAAAAAGTTGTTGGTCATTGAAACATTTTTCAAAGAAGAATGTCAAAAATTTGCTTCAACGACTGAACGGTACGCAAAATTAAAAACATTTATCAAGTTGAATGCTCTAGTGAGACGTATTATAATATTTTTATACTTGCCATAATATTAATGGATGAACGTAAGTACAACGAAGGAACAAAAATTTCGTTATCTGAACATACAGTTGTCGTCCTACACGAATGTTAATTAATTAACAACTAATTAATAAATCAGTTAATTAAGTCAAATGTATGGTACGTTCATCTGTTATCCTCTTGACAACAAATACGCTAACGAGTACCAAAATTAGGAATAATTAGTTATTAATAAGTAGTATTTGATGCTAATGTGAAAAAAAGACGGAATTCGTAAAAGAACCGGCGCTGAATAAATTAAAAAGTGGGACACGCGTCCGAAACTAAGAGATAAATCAAAGTCACTTTCACCTCCATAACTGAAAGTCTTTTTCACTCAACGGCACAGTGTGGTGCCGAGAATTTCCATTTTCCGTACACCCTCCTCTGACCGACTAACTTTCCCGCGCAACCCTCTCAGCTGGTAAAGGGTCGAAAGAAACGCCGCCAGGAGGGCTAGAAAAGTTGGAACGCTGAAAATATATAGTGCGGGGTTCTCTTTAAGATTCATTAATAAAGAGGAGAGGCAGAGATAACCGCTTTGTATACAACGATTAATCATGTCAGTGACGCTTATGCCGCCCTTTATGGAGCCGTTAAACGCGGCCACAAAGATAACCCACAGTTTAAAAGCCGCCCCTTTAGCGTTGCTTTTTCAAAGCTCGACTTACTCCGTCGCCGTCGAGATTGCTCTTTTCTTTTTTTTTTTTGTTTTTAGCATACTCGATCGTACCTGTTCGTTCAGTCGTCGCTGTTTCGCCTGATTTCCGGAAAATCGCGTTCCGATAACTGCTCGTAACAATGGATTTGCATTGTCAAGAATTTCCGATCGATCTGGGTGGGCACAGGGATCGAACGCAACGAGAAAGAAAAAGCTGCGAATAATAATGCGAGGGAAATGAAAGCGAACAATAGGGTACGGACATGAACCAACCGAATTCCTGTCACGGAATTTTCGGGCGTATTTTATATATCGAAGGATAAAAAAAATTTCAATAACCATGAATCCGAAAAGCACTTGTTTTTGAAAGACTGCCCTTTTCAATTAAAACGTTCAACTTTAC
The DNA here is from genome assembly GCA_916610135.2 of Macropis europaea. NCBI lineage: Eukaryota > Metazoa > Arthropoda > Insecta > Hymenoptera > Melittidae > Macropis > Macropis europaea. Next base: position 20,301,582 of record OU744349.1, read on the forward strand.
AACTAGTATTGTTTCTTGACGAACAGTGTAATAAATATTACACGCACAGCATTTTATTCCGTAAAATTTTGGTTTTATTCAATTTGAATAATAATGAAAAGCAGTACAGAGTGCGCTAGTGAAGTGGGAAATTTTTAAAACGCGATTATTAAATGAATTTTTATTTTAACGTAAATTTATTTATATATTGTTGTGAGGTATAATATACAATTTTATTTTCTAAAAATAACACTTGGCAGGTGAGCACCATTTCGATCCACGCATTCATCTAATCTTCATCGAAAATTTTAAGAGTGCTCTTTTTAAATCATTCATTTCCAAAAATGGGGATGTCGTTTGGCCGGCAAGATCTCCCGATTTATCAGCATATGACTACTTTCTTTGGGGATATCTCCAAAGCAAGGTGTATACTGATCGCCCATACACCATCCTTGAACTTAACTTAAAAATCTAAGAAATCGCAAGGATTCCACCAGTTATGTTTAGGCGAGTAGTGGAAAATTTGCGATTAGGAATAGATGAATGCATGGATCCGAATGGTGCTCAACTGTCAAGTGTTATTTTTAAAAATTAAAATGGCATATTATATCTAACAAACATATATAAACAAAATGTTGAAATAAACATTCATTTAATAATTGCGTTTTGAAAATTTCCCACTTCACTGGTGCACCCTGTACGTACGAGTACGAAACACAGTGTTTCAGGTCAGAAATTATGGTTAAAGTTGACGATAAGATAATTGCGAATAAAGAACATGGTAAAACATATATAGGGTACACCACCTAATTTTATCACCTGAAATATTTTCGATGTATGTAAAATTTCGTAAAAATGTTTTCTACAAATCTTGCATAATTTCGTGGGGGCCAGTGTATAGTAACAATAGTTTTATGAGGGTTGTAAAGGGTTTATGAGATAAGAAGGTTAACTTTGTGTCTTTAAATAGAATTCTATATTTCATTGTACATGATACCCATTTTGAAGACAAATTCAGCAACCTATAACACTAATTCCTTGAAGACCAGGGAAGGTCGTCCGAACACAGTTAACTGTTACACTTACAACATGTTGATAAAGAAATGAAACGTTCTCAAGAGTCAAAGATTAAACAGAACGTTACTTTGCAGCGGCACCGCAAGTTAAACAGAAAACTTTGTTTATACGACCTTCGCTGACCTTGAAGGACTTAGTGTTATAGGTCGCATAATTTGTCTTCAAAATGACTACCATATACAAATAAATAAAATATAGCATTTCGTTTAAAAAAAAAGTTGACCTTCTTATCTCATAGACCCTTTACAACGGAATAAAACTACTGTTACTGTATACTCACTCCCACAAAACTATGCAACTGTCGTAGGGCACATTTTCACAAAATTTGAATTACAATGGAAACATTTCAGGTGATAAAGTTAGGTTGTACACCCTGTATAATTTGAATATAAAAGATTGAAAAATTATAGAATTTACGTTGCATATTTTCTTTTTGTTTCATAGAAAGCGTTTACTCATTTCTTGTACTTCTTTTGGCTACTACTTAGGGTTAGGTTTAATTACAGCAAAATTTTTATTTGTATCAGTGTATTATACATATGTCAATATTAAATTTGGTATAGTAAATGCAATAAAATAATGTGCTGTGCAAAATGAATACTGTCCATCATAAAAATATTTGTTGTGAAGCTTTCACTAAAAGTATCTCAAAAACAAATGAATTTACGATTCATGTTATTAGAACTTTTTTCTTTATTTTATGCTATAGAATATGCTTTCAAATTTTGTGACAGGATTTCAAACTCACCATGTATAAATATAGAAGACATTATTAATTGTATTACATAGTTGTTTATTGATATTTACTTCTGTACGTTATTTTACAATAGATATTTTATTAGTATATAGATATTTTGTGAATCTGTAGTTGATCCCAACGAGGAATTACATAGTAGTGAACTACAGTAAATCAGTTGCATCAACAATCTTTACTTAATACCATTTCAGACCATTATTCTTTCAAGCAAGGTTATTTATTTATGTTGAGTTTGCTATTAGTATGACTCCGAATCTTGTAATTCTTCAGGTGTACTTGATCTAAGAAGAAAAATAATTCTGGAACACATTTAATCAATTTATGAGCCTCTGTGTACGTATGAGCAGAAACAAAGTAAAGGTGCATCACAAAATACAAGCGTTACAACACTGTTTAAAGTAATAACTTTTGAAGTATTTTCGAACTGGTAATTTACAAAACCAGTCAAAATATTTCAAGCAATGCAGTTACATCGAAACCATGGCTAAGAATTAATATGTTACAGGATGAAAAATACATTTACGTAACATAAAATTTGAGATAGTACAACTTTATCATCAACTTAACACTACATTCGTTAATTACACATCGTGCAAATCATTCTAAAATATCTAACATAAGTAAAGACAACACCCTATATGTTTCTCTTATAATTAGTAAAAATTTTACAATAGTTCTCAATGTACTATAGAAACAACTTCTTATTTAAGAAGACAACTATATATCAAAAATTGTAAAAGTATTGAACGAGTAATCTCCAGAAAACAACACCTATCATGAAACGCTGTTTATCAAGGATACGATAACAGCTCCCAGTAAGTTTGTCGCATACCAGCACCAACATTCAACTTTCTTCGATGAAAAAGAAATACGCAGCGTAATTTATTATAACCGTTTCCATTTCTGAGCAGCTTGGACTTTTCTGTGAATGCTAGCACTGTGTTGAAGTGCAACCTACATAGATGCTGTTGCAATATTCGTTATCTTAGTACGTTGCATATCATGATTGCACGTAGTAATTGCATTCCGTAACTGCATGCCAATGTATTAGATATTTCCCTTCCAAAGCACTAGTCAGATCAACTATGCATATCGCCACAAAGGAACCGAGAGAATTCGTTATTAATGCTCACCTTAACATTTTGTTACACGCATGGAATACGCTAGTATTTCATAGTGATCACCTGGTGGACCGCTACTCCACTCTATTCCCAAAACATAAATTTTAATTTTGTCTGTTAGATATGAAAAAAATTGTCTGAACATGTGCAAGCTCGTAGCTCTTACTGAAATGAGTGAGAAATGTTTAGAAAACATAAGTCTAAATGTCAACTGCATCGATATAAATACCAATTTTTGTGTTGATAGCGCAAGTTATTTCGGCGATATAAATTGCAAATATCGTAATAAGTTAAGAATTTAATCGCGTGGAAATCAACTGGCGGTGTTAACACAGTAACTTGCTATTTATTCTATGTCAATTAAGCATTTTTTTAGGCAGTTTAGTGAGTACTATAAGCTTTCAAACGTTAAAACCGTCTTTTCATATTTTTTACAATTGCTACATTGCTACAGGAACATTTAGAAGATTCAACTAATCTGAATAATGATTAAATGTGTACCACGGTAATGATCGTTATTATTTAATCATTATTATTGATAAAATAAGCTTTTGAATCTATCGAAAGAGATACACGATACATTGCATACGCTACACTAAATACTTCTTGTGTTTAATGAAAAATAAATCGCTGTAGATGTAATCAGAATTTGTTTAGTGTTTGAGAAGTACTCGAAAGTTGCTACTTTGTGGTCAACCTGTGTTGTTGAAACATTATTCAACTATAACACGAGTTGTCTAAAAGTATCAACGATTTTACTGTTATAGATTGAACGACGAGTAACATGCTTTATCTAATTAATATCACCTCAATTGTTTACTATTCATTAAAATTTCTGATGTGAAAGTAACCATTCCTTTTATATACAACTAACAAGGGAACACCGCAAACCTTTACTTACCGATTGAAATGAAACTTTGTAGGTTTATAAAGTAATTAAAGGTGTGAAAACTAACCTGAAAAGCAAATAGGTACTTCCACTTTTTCGCGTATAACTCTTAAAGTACAACAGATAGAGAAAAATGTTTCAAACAAAAGTTTAGTGGTATAATAAGCGCTACAAATTTGCGTTAACAAAATTTAAAAAAAAGTCTTGAAAAAATTTTACCGCACGAAAAAAAACTTTTTTCAAAATGTTGCGCGCGCAAGCTTCTAGAACTTCTTGTACCACTGAACTTTTGTTTGAAACATTTTTCTCCATCTAGTGCACTTTAAGAGTTACACGCGAAAAAGTGGGAGTGCCTATTTGCTTTTGAAGTCAGTTTTCGCACCTTTAAAGTGCGATTGGACACGAATGAAACTAATCATTACTCTTGTCTTGAATCACTCTATGAACACACAAAGTTTCATTCCAATTGGTGAATAAAGTTTCGCGGTATTCCCTTGTAAGAGTCACACAAAGTACCCCCCTAACTTTGTCACCTGAAATATTTCTTTTGTTTTAAGCATTTAAAGAAATGTTCCTTACAAAGTTGTATTATTTCATTCGGCGCAATTTATGATGAAATTAATTTTATTCTGTGTATAAGATGGTCTCAAGCAGAAATTAAGATCACATTCACTTTTTTTAATAACATGGTATGTTTTTACAGTATCGGATTGCAATCTTTAAGGAAAATTCGGCGTCTGACATTGAACCAAAAAAGCAATCTTAACCCTAAAGGCTATCATGGATGAAATTTCACTCCTGATAGCGTTTAAAGTTAACGTGTTTTTTTTATGATAACTTTTAAGGATTAATTAACATTTGGCTACCTAAATGAATCACCATTTCCGCAAGCTCAACAATTTTAATGACCTTGACTAATCTTGCCTCATTACAATAGGCATTATTGAAAAAAAAAATATACCACATAGTATAAATGATAAATGTGACTATTTCTGCTTGATGCCTTCTCCTGACAATCATATAACTTTTTTAGGAAACATTTCTGCAATGCTTTAAATTGAGGGACTATTTCCGATAATAAAGCTAGATATAACACCCTGTACAAGTATGAAAATGTTCTAGTAAGCTCAAGAAATTTTCGATGTTTCCAAAGAATCATGTTATAAATCCAGAAAAATCGACAAAATTTAATACCGTAGCGGTTGAGGTAGGTTCCAACGAGTTCTCTCGACGTTTTCTGCATGCGCTTAGACTGAGGTCTAAATTAAAACGTTTTTGCGAACAGCTTATTTGTTTTCGAGTCGTGAACACGCGCAAGTAAGTACAGCTTTCTGTTTTGCATCTCTCACGAGACTAGCTCCGCTCTCTGTTCGGCCATAGCCGAGCTTACTGTACCCTTTTTACAATCTTCCTTTCGTTCTACGCCCATCTAATTTCTCCCTCTCTTTATTTCCTCGTCTGTGTTCTCATCGCAGTAACGAAGAACGATTCTGCAAAGAATCGACAAGAAGGCGGCCTCGGGTCGTCAGGAATGAATGTGCGGCAGTATGATCGTGAAAAGTGTGTTGTTCCCTGAACCGCGAGAGTAAAATTGGAGATTTAGGATCGAGAGGCTACCTGATTCCGTGAAACACGAGTTACATATGAATTCTACGTATTAACTTCTTTAGGGCTACTGACCTACATATGTATGTTCAATTTTGTGTTTAAAATTCGAATACTCTTGACAAAAATATGACGAACATTCTAGTAAACAGTTACCATGAAATTCCCTAGCAAAAAAGATGCATCTCGGCACGTGATCGACAGCTGTCACATTTTTGTCATATTGAATAAATATAAATAATACAAAATTAAGTCATTTGGTTTACTTTCTATACATCCGTACTTGAAGAGGTTAAACAGTAGACAATTAATTATTTATGAAATCGTTTATTCGAACTTAAGAACATGATTTTCCTTCTTATTCGAATAAACGGTGCTCATTGTGTCTACGGAAATTGAACTGTGAAACAATAGACGAACATGGTGAATAGGTTGCACATATGTAACTGTTACCATATGTGCACTGTACACGTGTTCGCGTGTATATATTTCGCAACTCTCGATCCTTGAAATTTTCATGATGTTCCAGTGTACGTAGAGGAAAGTATGGCCATAAGATAGAATGAAAGATTACCAGGGGTGAAACCGTTAGAATAAGGGCGGAATCTTTTGAACCAACAATAATTAGAATGTCCAGTCTTCGATTAAGTCTCGCGGAGCCCTGCAGTCTTTCATTCTTAGCGACTAATTGAATGAATTTACGATCCATTGCCGTGACTAATCGCCTTCTTTCTGTGTTTTTTCCTCGGGGGATCTTCGCGAACACCCCGAATTCAGGGACGTATTTCAATTGCATCATGTTCATGGTGGCGAGCAGCGTCATTCTGACGGTTGTGGTGCTCAACTTTCACCACAGAACGCCCGACAGTTACGTGATGCCGCAGTGGGTAAGAAACTTTTTTAAATATATCTAGTAAAATCTAAAACTTTCTGATGTAACCCTGATCTATAGGAAAAAAATCAGAAGAACCTTCTTTACTATCTTAACACATTTGTAACGTCGTTTTGTCAACTCTTATACGCTCCTGGGGGTGAAGTTTCACCCATTTTCTAGTTCCAGATACTGTAAAGAGTTCGATGTCTTTCTGATTGTGTTGTAATCTGATGAATTTGTTTAAAATATGAAGTTATGAGTAAAACACAATCTGTTGACATTTTCTGTGAAATATTAATATAATGTATAAAAAAATACGTAATAGTCGATCGGGTGAAATTTCACATGCAGGTACACAGGGTGAGTCTAGTAACTGGGCCGGACTATAACTCTGTTCCTATTGAAGATAGGAAAAAATTGCAGAGGAAAATTTTGAATCGTATAACAAGCTCTATCATCATATAGTGCTCTACACTTGTTTTTTAAATGGAACTCCACAATTTTTTGGCGCAAGTTGATTTCTCGTGTCATTCTGCGTATAAAAGGTATAATGTAATGTCATTGAAAACACAATACTTTTCGAGATATTTGCAACATAAACTGTATGTAAGAACACGAGAATCACGTAAACTGTGCGTGTGTGAGAACGATGTTAGTAAATACAATAGTGGTGTAACTGTTCAACGGTAACATTGTAATTGTGTAAAAATTGAAATATCTCGTAAAGTATTGTGTTTTCAATAACTTTCCCTTAGACCTTTTATACGCAGTGTAACTCGAAGAATCAATTCATGCAAAAAAATGGTAGGGTTCCATTTAAAAAATAAATGCAATTTCACTTTGCAACTAGACGATGACAGAGCTTGCTAAACAATGCCAAATTTTCCTCTACAATTTTATTCTATTTTCGATAGGAACAGAGTTATAGTTCGTCCCAGTTACTAAACTCATGCTCTATACTGATAGACTATTCCTGAAAAAATGAAATAGTAATGCTATTTGGAAATAGACATAGACATATCATAATGGACTATTAACATTAATTTAAGGCAGTGATGACCACCAGAGCTGCGGCCTTCCCCCACTCTAGGTCTATTCCCCTCATGTAGACTGTGATCTGTGACGACGTGGACCGAGGGGGGAAAAAAACGAACTGCAGAGAATTGAAACTAGGGGGATGGACCTAGAGTGGGGAGAGACCGGAGCTCCGGTGGGCATCACTGATTTAATGTCAAAGCGAAAGTGGGTGATATTTCACTTATGAAGAGCATTTATGTAACTATTTCTGAGCTGCGTATGAGGGTTAACATTTCTATTTACTCATAAATGTGCCAATGACAAAACAACTCGTTAATTCATTGTTTAAAAGTTGTCAGACTGAAATATTTGGAACATCACTGCGTAATTCGTTTTAAGTTAGAATACACGACGATTTTAATAACACTTTCATATAATGTATTACTTATTGCTAGAAAAATATTAGATATGTATTTTTTATTGAGAATCGTTTACATTAGAAAGGCGAGAACAGTCTTTAATGTTGAACTGGAAAATCTGTTTGAGCAAACGTCTCGGAAATTATTTCATGTAATCAAACATTTCATTTAAGTTAAGGAGTATTTGTAAGTAAAAAATTCAGCTATATCAGCGGATTCTAAACAATTCATTTATGTAAATAGTATACTAAAAGTCCACGAATTTTTTTAATTTTTCTTTGGAAAATGTTGGTCTGCTTTCATGAAAATTCGTGCATGTGAATTATACGTCAAAAACAAGAATGACGACATATAGGAATTTTTATTGTCAACCTTGTGTCCATATGGTTAAAGAAGTTATACATTTTTATGATGTCCTAGGTAATTAAATCATGCTGCATATCGTATTAAAATTTTATCAAAGGGTGGACATGAAGTCCTTCGTGAATTTAAAATTTTATTAACCAACTATGTACATATACTGGAACAATTTAGTAAAAATGAGATCAGAAAGTTCCACTCTTGAAGTTTTATTCTTCATGCAATTTTTAGTTACGCATTATCGATACGTCTTTCATTTACTTTCTCGAACTCCGTGAACACATCGCGGATTGAACATCACTTTTCGAAGAAATACTTCCCAAAAGCAGATTTGAAATGTTCAAATATCCACATTTCGATACCCATTGAAAATCAAACGCATATTCATATAACTTTCTGGCCTATGAATTAGTTGCAGAACTTACGCTAAATTATTTGTATTTCCTTCTGGGTCACACTCTATAATATTTCTGACGTATTTTTATTTAAAATACTTGGCATACCTTTATCATTGAAAACTGTGATAAATATTCAAAGTAAATATGACATTATATTTTACGTGAAATCGTTGCATCGAGTTAAAAAATTTCATTATTAAATTGCTAGGATACAATATTGCATGGTAGATAATACTATTATAATGGATAACTCGTAACATTTCGTATTAAATTTCATAATCCCTGTACCGTAATATTTATCTTTCAAATTGTAGTGACATAATTGCAAAGCTACGACCGCATATTAAATCTGAATTTCCGAAGAAATTCATAAAATGAGATGCTACATTTCAATAATGGTCCCAGAATTGATTTAAAGATCTCAAAAAAAATTGTGTACTATCACTTGTTTCTATCATTATGATAGGATATTTATAACTTTAAGTTAAATATTATACACCTGTAACGTTGTAAAAAACTCGAGCTTTTTGTTTTGCTCGTGTAATTGTAGCATAATTTCCAATAATAATTTTGCTACGCTTTACTGACCCTTAGGCGGATAGCATAATGTAAAAGCATTAAAATATTCTGTCGCCAACCTTCAGGACCCTGTATGAAGCATGTTTGAAAATTTAATTCAAAAATATGTAAAAATGTTCTTCAGCTTTTCGTATAACCTCCATTGTTTTCAAATATACTTGACGGTTAGCTACCAATCTTTTTACAAAATGTTCCAGAGTATTTTAAAAAGTTTATATAAACATATATCCTATTTGAATTTGTTCTCGAGTTACAGAATTTGTTGAGTTTGAACTGACAATGAGTGTCCAAAAGAATTAGCAAGTCTATCGACGTATTAATGCTGATTCGAGTGGAAGAAATAAAAAGAAAATATGTTTCTTGTTACCAAAGTATCAAAAATAAAAGTTTTTAAAAGAACTGTAATTTTAGTGATTATTAAAACGGCATCTAACACTGTAACATACTGCTGTCGGATAAATACTTACATAGACTAACAAAATTACTCAGAATTATAATGTTTCATGAATAGTGAAGATATATTTGGAAATACGCGACGTTAAGAGTTAATACACGTGGTGAAATTGAAAAACTTGAAGCGTAGCTTCAAAAATATTCTATTTTACATCATACCATGTTCAGTTGAAAATAATGTTCTTAATTTAGAATATAACAATAAGACTGAAATAGAATAAGAATTTTCTGTCGTTCGAACCATTATAAGCGGTAGGGTAAATGTCAGAAAGCTTAACCATATAGTTTTGATCAACTTCACGATTAACTATCATGGCTGTTAACCCTCAATTGGTATGGTGCGGATGAGATCGCTGCTACACATGTATTTTCCTGCATGTATTCCGCATTTTTCCTGGCAGATATTTTTCAAAATTTCTTTAAGTAATGATGGAGTTAATTTTTTTATGTAAAAATATTTTTATTACAGTCACTACATTGCAAATACATGATAAAAAATATTGTGAATTTTTATTTGAATCGATGAGTTGAAGAACAGTACAAGTCCAAAATTAGCAATTTTCAAACAATCTCAAAACTAAATGTAAAATATATAGAATTATATGTTGGGATCAAAAACAGTGCAAAAAAGTACCCTAGACTCGTGTTTCAGTAGTCCCTTCAGTTTAATGAGTGTAAAAACAGTATCTGTCATGGATTTGACTGTTTAACAATCACTTTTCATGGAATAATTTCTACTTCAGTTATGTTTAAACCAAGTTAGTAAGTGTTTTTTTTAGTTCTGTGTTATTTTTTAAATTTCCTGATTAAACAGTGACTTGAGTTGAAAAATATTACAATTCCAATTGTTTTACTTCAATTATTGAAAATTAATGAACAAAGTTTAACCATAGTTAGACATATGTATATGAACGTTCATCTGTGTTGGCATAACCGTATTTGAATTGGAACAGCACTAGAAAATCAATGGCATTGATGATACACGAAAAGTGATACTATTTTTTCAAATTTCTCAGAATGTGGTTTTTGGACTTGTACTGTTCTTCTACTCAACGATTCATTTCTACTTCGCTGTGATGGACAAAAATGATTTGGGTCTGTTTGATCCGCACCATACTACTTATGTGACACAAATCCTCTATACCAGTTGAGGGTTAACAAGTAAACCCGATGTAAAATAAATCATACGTGTTCACATTTACTTTCGAATGGGTTGATACATCTCCATAATTCAACGAGTTCGTACATTTACCTACCAAATAATGATAAAAATAGCACTACGAAAGAAAAATGGTAGCGTACGAACTGAAAAGTTCAGGATCTGCTATTTCTGTACATTCCTTGCGATCATAATACCTTACAAAACTGTGCAACTTTGGGAAAAATGAAAAAGAATGTTTGTATTCCCGGGAACAGAGATACAAACTCTTAAAATGTTTCCATTTTCACCGTGGCAAGCCTGAAAGAATTTTGACGAACATATTCAGAGAATACCTGCTGTTTTGGTTCATAAAACGCCGCCCTCGCGGCCACAGTAGCCATTATGGCCATTAAAGACAATGCTTCGGTTGCTAAAAGTTTAAAGTGCCTTCGAGGCGTTAGCACTCCTTCTTCGCCGTTGGTTGCTGGAAGTTTCGTAAACCAAGTAGAAACCTACTGTAAGTAGAGTCCAGAATGCTACAGTCAGAATAAATTTTGAACTACAGATTTCACTTCCATTACGTTTCGATGACTGCGAGTCTTACGAAACTAAAAGATCCAATTTTGTGAAAAATACCAAAAAAAAAACAACCATGCTTAGTATGTGGTGTTTAACATTCGCACGGCCATCGGCGGGTCTTTTTAGACCCAGGAATGAAAGTTTTGTCACCCACTTTTCTCTATGATTTTAAACAACGCCATAATTTTTAGTATTCCTCAAGCGTCCCATGATAGCTCACATACCATGAAGAGTTTCCATTCTTCAGTCACAGTATCACTGATAACACTGAATTATGTCTGGGTTATGTATACAATATATCAGGTAACATATATCATATATTTCCTCCGGATCTCGGAGCCCATTTGTTTGATGTGCCATGGAAAAGACAGTAAATAGTTTCAAAAATGTGACATATGTAAACAGTTTATATGCGAACTACATTCAAGGACAACAACAAATGTAGAATGTACAAATTGTAGGGATGATTCCTAAAAAGACTCCTTTTTTTAAAAACTATTTTTAATGTAAAATTTTGAAAAAAAGTCTACTTTAGTATGTATTGCAAATTATATTTCAATTAATTATTCAGAAATTAGGAAGTAAATACATAAGCATTTTCTCGTAATATTCGCATAGAAATGTCTAGGTCTAAAATGACCCACCGATGGCCGTTGGCGTAACTCTTTTACCGATGGCCGTGCGAATGTTAACCTCTTAACTGGAGAAGACAACTCGTCAGGTGAAAATTGTCGCACATGGAACAAAACAAATTTAAATTGCTCGCAGAATGTTTGTCCTTAAATAACGTAACTTGTTGATGGAGAAAGACGAATTGACTCTTCAATTGAAAACGAGTCTGCGATGGGAGAGAGTTAACTCGTTATTCGTTTTAAACTACAAACAGGAGGTGTTCTTAACACTCTGCCTGCCATATCACCCATATATGGGTGACACTTCGATTAAATCATTATTTATTTGATCATGTATAGCATAATGAATGTATCTAATAGAATCTAACAAAATGAGTGAAAAATTATGAAATTTACCAATATTATTGATGAAAGAGGGTAAACTTTAAAATTATATTTATTCTGTATAAAAATTTAGGACGTTTATCATTTTCAGTGTTAGTCAAAGTGTTAAACAAGAAATCACCCAGTTAACAGGTTAATAATTCAGAAAATCAGGACACGATTACATAATCGAGTTAAATATCGTTTAACTCAAGGATATTAAAGAAAAGTGTGAGAGACATATAGAAAAATCTTATGGAGACTGACGGAGTTTTCTAATTATCTTTTTCACTGTGTATAGGTAAAAACATTGCTTTTGCAATGGTTGCCATGCTGTCTGCGCATGAATCGTCCGGGGAGGAAAATCACGAAGAAGAGCATCCTCATGAGTAACCGGAGGAAAGACATGGAGCTGCAAGAGAGAAGTAGCAAAAGTTTGCTGGCAAACGTTTTAGACATCGACGATGATTTTCGTCACAGAAATAGTGGGGCGAATCCTCCTTCCGGATACATAAGGTATCACATGTTCTACATAATTCTATATTTTGAGAAATTTTCGATCTATACTCTTATTATCATCATTATTATTATTTGAAGTATAAAGTCGCATCGATTACAGAAACCATCTGCGGCTATACATAGTTACTGCAATTTGGCTTCTCATTTATAAATAGATGTTAAAATTTGCACGAACATTCTACACCTCAAAACTGAGAACAAAAATCCTAGTAAATATGGGTTTATTAACTACTGGCTTTTAAAACATAATATGTATAATCACGTTTATTTTGGTGGCTTTCGATGTTATACCAGATCAAGTAATGCTGTTTAGGATCACTAAACAATTTATTTGCCAGTTCATTTGATCATTTGAATTTAAGTTTACTGTTGATTTAATTCTTTTAATATTCTCATATTTTAGAAGATATGTTTTAGAATATCTTTTAAGAATCTTTTATTTATTTTAAGAAAAATTTACTTATGCGAAAAAACGTATGATTTCATTTAAAAAAAGTGCAATAGTGCTTTTCTGGTACATCGTTGCACTTGAGAAAAAGTAGCATAGTATAAAAATCGATATTTTTACACCATTCAACTTTTTCTTCCACTATGTTTTCTTCTTTTCGACGAAACGAAAACTACAGGCCGCCCCACTTGCGTGACGTATCCTGTATATTATTAAAACGAATAACAACTAACCTTTATTATATTTTGAATAAAGTTAACGTTACAAAGGTGCTATAAAATAATATGTGCACCACAAAATAATTTAATATTCGTATCCTTAACGGTGTACATGAAGTTCTAGAGCCAAACGTTCAAACTGTGACAATGTGTTTTATGGCTAGAAATGAGAAAAACATAAAAAATCCTTTATCACAGAGTTATAGTAAAGATATTAAATGTGATGGACATACTATCAATCTCGATGTAGATGCATTGCAACATAATGAAAATTGTTGACATTTATCCATTATGATTTTCCGGTCTATTTAAACTCATAAGACAATTTATATTAATACCAAGCTTAAAGAAGTGTCATCAATTGTTCTTGTATTGCATTGTATCAACATAGAGTCTGCATTGGTTCTTTCATATTTAATTCATTTATAATAATTCTGTAATAAAGCAGCCTTGAATCTGGGTATATAACACTTTCTTTGTACTCATACACACAGAACGAAATGGCACAGCTTTATCCACCAACTCTGGACCACTCTGTATACTTATATAACCTTATATTCAAATATCTCGTAATTTTTAATAGACACAGCCACCATATTTACAATTTCTCACGGCCTGTTAATTAGACAAGTTACCTAAACAGTTTCCAGAAATGGAATAGCAATAGAATTTAATTGAATCGATCAAACGATATGGCAGTGACCTGGAACAGTTAACATTACTTGTCTTTGCTATACAAATGGTCATTTTCCACTATGGAACAGGATATGTTAATGTAAAACCTATATTTTTTATTTAATCCTTTGCACTCGGACGGTTATATTGCAGCGCCCTGTGGTTTTGTTGTTTTTCAAAATATCACACAATGAAAAGCTACATACTGGATGAAATTTTGTTATTCTAATACTCGTCATGTGTGAACCGAACTGCAAAATAAATTTCCATGTCGACAATGTGATTAATTTTTATTCCAGCATCCATTCAAGTCGTCGACTGTGTAAAATACCTGTTTCCAAAGAATTGCTTCAAGTTGGCTGTATCCCCGTTATAAAATTTTACTGGCTGCAAAGGGTTGAATAACATGAAAAAGTAATTGATTTCATTTACTTTTTTATAGTAGGTCGGCGTTTGGTACACCGATATCGACTGGAAGGCCAGCGACGGTAGAAGACACGTCGGCATCGTTACCTCTTAGTGGTATGCAAGAAGAGCTGCACACAATTCTCAAGGAATTGCGATTCATAACAGATCGCATGAAGAAGGCGGACGAAAACGACGAAATCATTAGCGATTGGAAATTCGCCGCTATGGTAGTGGACAGGTCAGACACTTACAATTTGCGAATTTACAAGACCGTTTATTTGAAATAAGAGCATCTTAAACAAATGAAGCTAAAGAATTGCTTCATGAACTTTTGCATGGACACTTACTGACAAAAGTTAAGAGACAAAGCGGGCGTTTGGGAAGTACTGTATATTTCTTTCTTATTTGTGTCGCATTTCCTGCTAAAGATTATTAGCGACACAGAATACAGTATACATATATTTTGCAATTATTTATATGTAATACATTCATAATAATAAAAAAAGCAAGATATTCTGATGGTTACGTCAGATTGTATAGTGCAATGCTTTTTCTTTCAAACAGTTTAACACGTTGAATGTCACAGTGGAAACTTCCATACCTAGTCAGACACTATATAATGTCATATTTTAATTGTAAATCCTGGAAGAAAAGAATATTTTACTCTTTGAACGCATAGGTGGCACCTTCTACTGTTATTAGAATATTAATGTTATCCCAAAATTTTATAAAAATTATTACTTATTTAATGAAACTGAGGTGCCGGTCACGGGTGATGCCCACGGCAGTTAACGTGTTGATAAATTCAGCATATGCGTTGGTGTTACTAACTATCCTGTTGCACATGTTTTCGAGATCCAATTAATTTCTAATTTCGGAAGCAGTGTAAAATGAATTGCGTTTAGAGAGCCTTACAATTCGACGATCCAGCTTTTGACTTGTTTTTCGCGACCTGCCATTTCGAGATGCCGTTTTAAATTCTTAAAATAGTTTTATACTCTTCGTGATAATGCT
Source organism: Macropis europaea (assembly GCA_916610135.2). Classification (NCBI taxonomy): domain Eukaryota; kingdom Metazoa; phylum Arthropoda; class Insecta; order Hymenoptera; family Melittidae; genus Macropis; species Macropis europaea. Next base: position 20,317,107 of record OU744349.1, read on the forward strand.
ATGATTCACGCCAAATGCTTTTGCAATATCAATTTTTCTCTGGTCTTTTTTAAACACTTCAACTATTTGTTATTTCTCGGTTCCAATTAAATGTTGCCTTTTTGCCATATTTAACGCAGCTTATAATTCAAACCACATTCGACCATGTCAGAGAGGAAAATAAACTTCGCCGAACATGTTTGTTTATATTATATATTTGATTTATCGCAAGAAGTCTTGATGTTTCCTAACTTTTGACTCGATTATTTTGATTTGTATCTACTACTTCGTCATAAATATTGATTCTGCAAATATTTATTTAAAAAATACAGAATGTATAAAACATGTGTTTATTATACAAGTCATATTATTTATGTATATCTACACATAAAGTAATTACGTGTATATTTGTACATCAAGTTCTTAAATAGCCACTTCGTTTCTTAACTTTTATCAGTAAGTGTAGTTAACACGTTGACTGCTACGCCGGTCAAGTGAGTCGGCACATCAATCACTATCGAATTAAATAATTTCTAATTCTTATAATTAGACTGCGGATGTTTATGCAATTTAATATATCCAAATTGGTCAATGATTGACATTTAATAACATAGAAAAATAAAAATTATATATTTTGAACATTACAAGAAGCAAAGACAGTTTCATTTATTTAACTACATTGACATAGGAAATACGGAAGTCTAAAAATGTGTATTTGCATAAACATTCGCAGTCTAGTTGGAATATTTTGGCTGATGCGTATGTTCAGACAATCGTAGAAAATTATTAGTACACGATAGTGTACCTTCAGTACTTTTCTATTCTAAATTTTGAAAAATGTTATATAAGGTGCCTGACTATATACCGCAATTTACACTGTGGCAACCAACGTGTTAATGAAACTCTAATATTATTCTGTATGCGGATGATGCCTTAAGGTAATTTTACGTATCACTCGCTAAATACACAAATAAATGTTTTTTCATTACAGGTACCTCCTTTTTTTGGAGTCCAATGATATTTTGTATACTGTATGTCTACTTCTTATATGAAAATAAGTGAAAAGAAGCAAAAAAATAAACTTGCCTTTTGCTTTTGCCGATTAGCAACTTTGTTTTCGAACTTAATATTCTAAAGTAGAAACGAAGTATTATTTAGCTTATATTCTTATAGTAACAGATACTAAAGGAAATTATGTTCCAGAAAATATGATCCTTTATTCTGTATCAAATGTTACATTGGCAAATTTTGTTATAATTTTATATTAATACATTATAAAAAATCATTGTATATTAAGTCATCAATCACTATGTAATTGTAGCGCTATTAAATACAATTTTATGTTGTTTTTAAATTGCAGGCTCTGCTTGTATGTCTTCACGTTGTTCACAGTAGTGGCCACGTTAGTTATACTGTATCGTGCGCCACACATAATCGTCCTTTAAACAGACTGCCCTGGTCAAGTCACCGAAAAAATGCACAAAAATGTTAAAGGTAGAGTTCCGTCAAATTCTATTTAAACTATAGAGACCTAACAACAACACTTTTACCACTAATGCCGTTACTATAGAATTTATTACTTATTATTCAAAGTAACTATTTTTTTAATCCATACTTCAAGTTATATCATGACATTCATATATGTTTCAGTCACGTCGTTGCGCATGAGTTCATAAATATATTCACGATTTATGTAACATACTTCTATAAATTTCTCTGCACGTAAAATTTGTCACATCTACTACACAAGTTTTCTATATTTTCTAATACTTTTTCTTATTTCTACCCATACACGGCACTGACCCAACTTGGCTGTCTTAATTTGGATCATGCTGTACACTTTGTAAAGTCTAGTGCATGTGAAACATCCTGTATATTATTGTTCTTAATCCTTTGACTGCGCTCGGCGCTCGATCAAGTCGCTTTCTGTGTGCTGTCGACGCCCGTGGGCGTTCACTGCAATGCCTTACTACGTACTACTGCAGCTCGACCGCACGAAGCGTTCGCCTCGTTTCCAAGTAGCCCGCAGTCAAAGGGTTAATATATTTCCACGGTTTTTCATTGTAGTAAATAACCTAATGGAATTCTTATTGAAGGTGAACACGGTTAACTATCAATTTCTCATGGAAATTAACGCGTAAATTTCTAGCAATAGTGTCAGCGCGTGTACACGCGTTGTTGCATTTGAGGATCGTGTAAATGTCACTCTTCACGCGACATGAGAGACACGCAGAAAATGAAATTAGTGCAGTGTGGAAATGATAATTCGTTTTACATAACAAGCTTAGCTCGTTCATTGTCACGTTGACAATTTCCGCGCAATGATATACAATTTTCCGCGAATAATAGACAATACCGTTGGAAATTGTCGACGAAGTACAATTGCATTTTCGAATACAGCTGACAGCTTTGGCATAAATGTTACAGTACGAAAAACTTTTGTTTCATCACCAATTCATTCTCGGCACATTATTTCAGTAATAATCACTTTACGATTTCCGACATTCATCCATTTGTTTAAATTATTTCCATTTTTAACTTTATTTGAAAGAATACTGGGTATGTAAAAGGGCGTGTAAGACTTTGGGGCGTACAGTATTCGCAAATTGGAATAGCAAATACTTAATCAATGTAGGTCTCGAAATTAACCATTTGAGAACAACGAGCCCTCAACAGTCATATTCACTTTACAGACAATTTTTGTAAATAAAATATTGAGTAATAAACCTATATACTATATACTAAATTGGAGTACAAGAAGTGGCATTTTTATTAGTGTTACTATTATTTCTTCTAAATTTTTCCATTTTGTATTTTGTCTACTGACTCTTTGAAGTCGTTTCTTCTATTATTACCGAAGATTGAAAAATAAGGTATCGTGTGTTTCGAATATTGCCATAGCAAGTTACACCAATATTAACAAAACGAAAAAGTAGAAAGGAAGAAAATTAGTTGCTGTCTTTTATATTATTTAATATTACTTTATTATATAACTAGTGACTAACATTGCAGAGAAATGAATATGCGGTAATATACAGTAGAATGTCCTTTAAAATTTAAGAAATTAATACTATGATAAAATATAATCTTTTGAGCTTAGTGAGTTAAAAAATCCGTATTCAATTAGAACTTTTTTTTCTAACGCTGCAATTTTTTGAAATGTTTTGGGATATTGTTTTCAGTTTAAAATATCCTTCGTCGTTAAAATGCTAATGAGTACACTGAAAAATTCTGCAAACGAAGAGTAATATTTCGAGAAGGGTACATTTGCACCCGTATCACTCAAAAGTTTCTTTTTCAAACCTATGTCGATAAAGCGTCTTTTATTCCACTTTGTGAATACTATACAGCACCGCAGTCTTAACCTCTTCAGCGACAAATTTGTTGAAACTAGGAAAAGTAATAGTTACTCAATCTAAGTTTCAAAAAAGTAGCATATTCGAGTTCCCAGAATTCCCTTGTTAGAACCTTTTTTTAACATCCTATACAGGGATCCTAATATTAGTCACCTAATATTATAATCTTGATTTACGTCAATATTAATATCTGTAGAAAAAAATGAAATTTTTCTAGGTGGAGACGCTTCGGAGAGTTGAACGTGACCTTTCATTTTTTAATTGGAAACATGTTTTTTTACAGCATGAGTGTTGTAAATTTTTTTCTGAATAAAACCGTCTCAATTCTTAAGAATCAAACTCTGGTCGTTTTTTGTAGAAGGACCAAAACTGTGAGAAGAAAAAACCATCACCCTCTCACTAACGTTAACTTCATTTACAGAGAAGGTTCAGTGTGATGACCATTTATATCATTCTTCTTCTCACAATTTCGTTCTTCCTGCAAATAACTACCAAAGAATGACTATTAAGACCTAAGTGTAAGATCAGTATTCACGAAAACTGTGCTAGAGTCCCGTTATAAAAAAAACATATGTTCTCATTTAAAAAGCCAAAGGTCACCTTCATCTCTGTAAAACGTCTCCACCAGGAAACATTTCGTTTAACCCACCTTATGTCCCTCTTAAAACCATGCACCGTTTAGTTTAATCAATTTTCATCTGCAGATAATAACATTGACATAAATCAAGATGATAATATCAGGTGGCCCACCCTGTCTATGTCCAACAAACCTAACCGCGCTAAATAAACATGCGCACATACTATTCTTCTTGGCTCTCATTTCGCCAAGAATCCCCCGCGAGGCAAGTAAATTCACCGAGGTTTCTGTACGACTATGAATTCCTGTATTCAAAAGCCTGTTGGCGGTTAGTCTCTGAAAGTCCAGGGCTAACGTAAGCATCGCCCCCGCGATTCATCCTAACCCAACAATGACGTAACGCAAAACAGACTGGTTCACCCTCGCACTTACTTCTCTCTGTTCTCCAGAAACGACGACACGTGGATTTCGAAGAGGCTGCCACGGCGCGACGAAGCGTCGAAACACGAAAGAGAAACGGACTCGTTGCTTTATATTGCCTTTTCCCTCGCCCTGGCCCGCTCTCATTCTCTTCCTTTTCTTTTCCCGTTTCCATCTCGCTGAAGAGAACCAGAACCGACACGAGGAAATTGAACGCAGAGGGAGCTGCACAGTCAACCTGCTTCATCGGCTAACGATCGAGGAATGAAGAGAAGACACGGGACACCGATGTTCGAGAGGGCGGAAGGCACATAAGGAAGAGAAGAAGAGGATTCACGCATCGTGCCAGGGAACTCGTTCGTTCGATTCCTTCGCCTCGACTCGATCGATCGAAGAGTCGTTCGAGGATTCCACGTATCGGTTGGTAGGATCGACGAGCGTGTTTTTTGCGTGAACGAATGATCCACGGACTAGGGGGAAAGTTTATTCTGATAAAGGGACGAGTTAAATCGCCTCGGGAAGAGGACGGGGGCGCCTGGACATAATGTTGACAATACACGGCCACGTTGTGCGTTTACTTTTCCTTCGACTACATACTTTCGTCTCACGTAATAATTGACCGCCGTCATTTCTCTCCGAATAGGTAATCGATGTTCTGCGCGACGATCTGTATTTAAATTGTAACACGCGTATTTCGGACGACTGCCCGGAACCATAGGAGAATCTTCGAGGGGGACGTTGTTGTATATTCCTCGAGAGAGCGTTGTCGCGGCCTTTCAATAATAATAGTAACAGCACGAACAAAGAAATGAAGAAGAGCAACAACAATAATAGTAATAATAATAATAACAATAATAATAACATTAACGATAATAAACCGTAATGACTAATAATAAATATAATTAGGGTATTAATGATTAATAATAATAATTTATTAACACTAACGATAATACTACTATTAATAATGAAATATACATATGTTAATAGCAAATGAATAATAATATTAAATAATCGCTTTGTGTTGGAGGCGTTACGATCGAATCGTGAATATTATCGCGCCACTAATGAGGGTCTCGCGTGGAACTGATACGGTCTTTAAATAACTGCCAAATACAAAACTTGAGTCAGGGGTGTCCAACCTTTTTACAGGTAGGAACGATTTTTAATTAATATTAGACGGAACCATGACAATTAGGCAAACCATAGGGGAATACTCATCTGTGTGCGGCTACGTGTTAATCCTCCTATCCTAATCGAATCGCGTTAAAATAACAGAAACAGGAAAACGAACGGAAAATCCGGGTGTTAGAGCAACGTAGCGAGATACGAAGTATGTACCATGGAACGATATTTGGACGGATTCATGAGAGCTGACGGAGGCTGGAAAAAGAAATATATGATAACTGACAAAACTGCCAAGTTGGGCAACCCCTGGTTTCCGTACAGACACGAATCTGAATTGTTGAAAATCTTCAAAGTCCGCGATAGAAGATTTCATCCGAGTGCAATCAAACAAAATGGCAGCGAGATCAATCGCGTGGTAAGCGTATGCCGGCTTACGGGTTATATCTTCCGACCATACTCAAGTTTTCAATGACTGTACTCTGTTCACGTGAGCATTGTTTGTTTGGAAATTCGTCTCGTTGCGATTCTACGCTTAGGCTTTCATAGGAACTTTATTTGCTGTTGTCATAACATGAACAACATTTACTCTGCAGCCGTGTTCAGATTTCTTTAAATGAGGAGACAGTGAATTGAGAATACGTTTAACATTTTTTAACCATTGCAATAGTAAATATTTAACTATTTATAGTGCATGTCAAGGTAGAATACCATATGAAGGACAGTTTCGAAATTTGAGAAGCCTCTCTGCAAACATGTGTGGTTCACGTACAATTATTTCTTCGAAGATCTACACATCCAAAGAGCTTGCAGCATGTCATTCGCTGGACGTATGTTCGTACACGTTGGTAGCATTTCAAGGGTTTAGGGGTTCAGCTGAGTACAGCAAAAGTGCACCCATGCATTTAATAGTCAATAAATATTCATGAAGAGGTGCAAATTATTATTTTCAATGCTGTCAGAAAAGATGAACAAAATATGCACTGCAAAGTCACTTCTGCCTGTGTTGGGTAGGTCTGTGAGTTAGGGGATTCAGGGCCTGATTGGCGGGCTGAAGTGCTCTGTAATTTTATAAACTTTTATAATAACATCGATATCTTTTCTGCAGCTTCTGTACTAATATTAAATATATTTAATTTAACTCGTTAAACCTGTCGTATACGGAATGAAACTGAAAACAACAGATAAAGTGTGGTCGATTAATTTATACCTCTTCAAGTGGCAGCATTTTATTTTTGAACTTTAATAAGTTCTGACTCTCCAATTTCTGTCCTTAGAGTTTCTAACGAAGTTATGTTTTAACTGACATTTTACTTATTTTTAGATCTGGCAACTAAGATTAGTCCAACGCGTAGCTAGACCCTTTTTATCTTTGAGTGATTTAATTTTCTACATGTAGAATCGAATAATTTTTGTCAGTGATGTTATAAATAGAAAAAAAAACTTTAAATAATTACATAAACTGGACACAAGATCAGAAAGTCGCATCAATACAAATTTGTGAAGATAAAAGTATAATTGTATTTGATAAAAGAACTATTCATTTTTAATAAAATTTCTCACATGTTAAACACTTTGCAAATGAAAGTTACACTATGAACACTCAACTTTCAGATACATACAATCGTCAAATATTCACTGAACTACACAGTATGAAAAAATTGTCTATTCCATCTAATTAACGATTACTTAATAAAAGTCATGTTACATTAATAATACTTTAAGATTAACGAAAATTGATTTCCGGTCAAAAATTACGCTAATACTGATAAGAAGGTAAATATATACTTTTTTCTAATTATACAATCCATTTACCATTAATCGTAACTATTTAATGGGTCAATATCATCTGTTAAAATTATTAATTATTAACTGCTACCTTAACCCACAAGAAATCAAATTCTAATTCGTAAGGTATAATTTGGAGAAACACAGATTTAATTGAAATTAATTAAATCATTATAAATCAATAATTACGTATATTAATTGTCTGAACAAAATGTTTCTATTATCATTCGAAATCCTCTTCTGCTAAATGGTCACTGCATTTTACAATACGATACAAAAAGTAATGATGCGCTTTCACTCTCATTCAGTACAACATAAATCTTCAAAAGCAAACAGATCGCTCTTTCTTATTAAAAAATTTTCTCAATAATAGTAACAGAGGAATGTCATTCTAAAAAATATTAACTGAATCAAAAGGTGAAATAAGTTTTGAAAAATGTCTGAAAAAAAGGACATGGATACTTAATGGGTTAAGTGAGAATTACACGAACGACAATCAACAAAAACATCCAAATAAAAACGACTCGTTCCGAACTATACAATTTGATTTCTATGAAGTTCTGGAAATGGAAGTACAATTCCGTGAAACAAGGGGCACTCGATCGTTCGCGGTATGAGTCGAAAAAGGGAAACTGCCCTCACAGCTGTGGCTTCAAACAATGGATCGTGCTTACAGACACGTCGGTATAGCGTTTCATCATACTGAAAGCTCGTTGGAATGATGAACTTCGGCATCGCGCGATTTTGTTCACGTATACTATTCATCAATGAATAGCGTAAATTCTGCTAACAGTAAAATTAACAATCTTTACAAAATATACAAGGCGCTACTGAGTTCTAGATACACACTGTACAGGTTAGCGGAACTTATTAAAAAAAAAGGCATGACGATCTTACACTAGCGTCCAAAAGTTTCAGGTCACTATGTACACAAAATTTCATGCTTTCTTGATGTTCAAACTAATAATGAATCCATGGTTTCTGAAATCACCGATTTCGATCGTACGTGTTACATTGTTGGTACTTCATATACAGATTTGTGTGCTAAGGCTATATGACCAACCAACTTATCTTGCAGGTATCTATTGTAATTATTTACTTTTTTAGATACAGTTTCACAAAATCGCTTGAGAGATAGATTCTATAGTTTTAATACAATAATTAGTACAAGAGATACTATCATTGCGTAAAATTTAATAAAAGTTCGATGCCTCGGAATCTCGTACTCTCTGAATTGTCTAATTATTTTATTAATAATTTAAAATTAAAAGCCAAGTTTGTAGCATATCCATAAAAGACCTAATGTTTTAAATATATACGAATGTGTTTTCACCCAGTAATATTAGTTAAAATTTTTGGACGATATTTTTATTTTGTAGCAACAAGTGAAAACACTTCATAATGAGATACTAGGTCAATTGATTTATTGCCAAATATGACTGTTATTAGGCCTTATCATTAATGTTATCTGACTGATCAGATTTGAATTTTTTAAACCTCTTTCCATTGGGTTACTTGAAATCATTGCCCTTAAATTCCATTGACAATGTTCAACGATTCAAACAATATTTTGAAAATGTTTATTAAAAAATAAGACATCTTCGAATCCATATAAAGTTTATTGAAAGCACACACAAAAGTATGTATTCAAACGAGTGGCCATTTCGAGCATTTGCTATGAAAGCTGCGTGGTCTAATTACAGGTGCAGTATGTATGTAGGTGCATAAACAGTGGTTCACGAACTACGAAGCAGAATAGCTTTAAAACGGTTAACTTCCTCAGGCACACTCCCATATACATTTATTTCTCTTTCATATCAATTTTTTATTTTATAACTGTGAATTTATATTTAATAAACACGATGTTTATTCAGTCTTAATAAACACGTTCTTTAATATGTTTATTTCGAAACGTATGGTTACTAATACGTCCTTCTACTTTAAATGAGTTCTACTAGCCAGTACGTGTTTATGTCTTTAATTTTGCAACACCCTGTATCGTCGAGTAGAAATTCTAGAGCCTTGAAATATTAACCTATTGAGCGTTTGGTAGAGAGTCGTTCATCCTTGTGAGTCCTCATTAACATGAACACGACATGTCAAAACGTTTTTGTAAATTTTGCCTGTTACTCGATTAGTTATTATGGAATTGGCCGAGGAAAAGGCTGGCCAATATCGCATGCTAATTATCGGATTTTCATAGCGACCTCATAACAGAAATAATACAGTTCTCAATATTCTCATTCCGTATGAGACATTAACTGCCCCCACACCCAAATACATTTAATACTGTCCGACCACTTAGTCTTGATACCTGAAGCCCTGAAATAAGAAGACTTTGCAACGCTGACAACGGACTACTGACACATTCTCGTTGTTAAATAAAATTCTTTTGTTTCATGTCAGCCAAAAATTGATCAGGAGAGTATGCAGAGTGTCCTCGGTATTCTCAGCCAAACTGTACCAGTATGTTTTACCAGTAGGAATAACAAAAAATGTTATACAAACGTATGCCCATAAATGCTTTGTTAAGAAGTTGTAATAGAAATATAAAATATACAGTGAAAAATGTTGTATGGATCATTGATAATGTGTAGACAAGGAATTAATAACTCATTTATTAGTACAGTAATAAATTCATAAATATTTATAAAAATAGTCGACAGTTTGAAATAGGACAGTAACAGTAAGTTTTAGTAAATATTTCTATAACTTAATAAACATACACACGTGGAAGATTACGTTCAAAGTGCAAAATACAGTTCTGTAAAAATAGTATTTCTTTAACTAGATTGAAACAAAAATTATCAACGTCAGAAATTGTATATTTGAATTAATTACTAAGAGCAATTTCAATAAGTAATGGAAATATCATTTGTACATGGATGAAATAAATATCATCGAATAACCCACACGCCGTATCATACTATCTTATATTTCATATTTTTGTTATAACTTTAAAACAAAACTTTTCTGAGCATATATTTGTAAAACATTTTTTGTTTATTTCTACTCGAACAGTTTAACGGAAAACTCTGAAACATCCTGTATAGTCTACAGTGAAGATTTGTGACCACTAAATGAGTCCCGCCTACAGATCTCAGGATTATGTTGTCAGACTGTAGGACAAGGGTGTATTTAATGCGTTCACACGAAGTAAGAGAATTCAGAATTTGCATGAAATTTATTTAATTACATCGATGTTCATCGTTTTCGTGAAGAGACGAATTTGGATTGCTGAAACTCGCGAAGTCTAAAATTTTGCTAAACAAATTTCGTACGTGAAAGAGGTTAGGTTAACTTAAGAGGCGATAAACGTAAGAACTCTTCGAAACACGACGGTTGAACTTCGTGTCGTACAACGAATGTAAAGTTAACAAATATACGGTGGCGTACACGTTTGGATACGCGTAAATAAAGAAAGACACGACGAACGAAAGGAAACGGGGTATCGCAGTAGTACAGTCATTGATCTTCACGTCGCACAAAAAACCGAAAAATCTTTACTACTAAGTCCTACTCTATTTTTCCAGTAGCGAAGCTGTACGGAATGAGAGAGTACTGTAATTGTTCAAACGACGTAAGAAAAAACATAATAATGAATAACTTCGAAGTGTTCTGATTAAATACTCAAATAAATATGTACATAAAAATGTTTGCATGGCGTGGGACTCAATACATCATAGCGTACGTAAAAATAGATATATCGTGAACAGTGTCACTAAATAATAAATATAAGTAAAGTTATAAATATAAATATAACGATTTCCGTTAAAGCATCTGAAGAACTTTTAGACGCAGTGTCCGATCGAGACATTTTTTTTCTTCAATTTGAGGATCGTCATTTCCTGTTCGATCATTTAGAGAACCAAACGAGTATATCGCCATACACCGGAAGCGCACGTTACTGAACAAAATTTCCCAAAAAGTTCTGTCTCATAAGGTTTCGATATAATTGCTCGTAATCGCCGACAATCATTTTACGCGACACAAGACACGCGCGATTTCATGCTCGACGCGAACGATATTGTGATAGTTCCTTCTCAGATGTTTATTCGTGAATTGTATGGCGATAGACCGAGGGTAGTTTCGAGAACAACGAATGCATTGAAATCTTAATAAAAAAATAATATAAAACAGATCGGATAGGAAAATGAACGGACGATTTAGCGACACTTCAATTTCAATCGAAACATATTATAATTTACGACCAAGCTCAGTTTTCTAATACGACTCGAGACGTGTGCAAGCATGCGATCGCATTTTTTTTTCGACGTTACATCGATTGCTCGCTGACCAAAAATCAAAGTCGTCGATCGATCGAAGATCTTTTCAATTATTTACGCTGCCGAACGTGTCGGGGCGCAGTCGCGAAAGGACAAACCGTGCAAATCGCGGAAAAAATATGATACCGATAAGATAATATAATTTAGTCTAATGATGAAGAAAAAAAAAGTTTTATATGAAGAATTAAAAAAAAACGGCAAGGAGTGCATTTTTAATACAAATGCTCATTAAACGAGCCTAGTAAATATCAGCTAAGAAATTTCGCACGATGTTTATATCGTTTAAGGGATCGAATGCGTTAAGATCATCTTGAAAGCACAATGAACGTATTATTGTACTAGGAAAACTAAAGTCCGTGTAATGTAACAAATAAGATTTAGATATCGATGTACGATAATCGTCTCGTCGGTGTAAAGATGTTATCGTTTTTATTGAAAACGTCATCGTTAATACTATCACCATTATTACTACTACTATTACTACTATTACTACTATCTATAATACTACTACTACTACTAGTGCTACTGAACGCTATTATTATTGTTATTATTATTGTTGTTATTATTATTTTATTATCATTCTTCTAATCATCATTGAGCATTATTCTAAGTATAATTATCACTGTTAATACTTCTATCGCCATCGTCACTACTATTAATACCACTATGGTCATCGCTACTATTGCTATCATCGTCGCTACTGCATAAATGGTTACGCGGTTACGTGAATTCGTTTCCGTTGATCGACGAAAGCGTTTCGTTTCTTTGATACGACATATCTAGGCGCAAATCGATTGTATCAATTTTCAAGGATTGACTCGAATTTCAAGTTGAACTTTAAACGTTCGGAAGAAGAAGAAAAAAAGAGAGAACAAATATGAACACGTACGCGCGGAAAGAAATGCGTCTTACGTTCCGAAGAATATTTTGCTCTTGGTATTGTACGATGTTCGTGGAATTAATATTAAGCATCAGTTTTTTCGAGAGGTTTCGAATTGATTCCGAGGTCGCGTGTCTACTCGAAAGCGTTTCAAACGATTTCGAACGGTCGTCGGTCGTTTTTGATCGACGTCGAACTTATTCAATCTTATCCTATTCTTCGAGTCTCTAATCTACACACATCGTCACAGAAATACAACAAAAAAAAAGAAGAATGAAACGGCGTTTCTCTGTCGTGAATTATGCGCGCGTAATGACGCGAAAAGGGAAACTTGCAACAACGACGGTCGAAACGCGCAATTTTCTCGAGTCTCTTTCCATGTAGGGTGGCTAGATTTCTTGTCTGTAACTTCAAAGGGAACGCGAGTTGGTCTGTTCGGGCGGCGAGCAGATCGAAGTGCGCATCGTGTAAATAACTTCTGTGATAAGAATTGATTATTAAACATTGCCGAACGCGAAACCCCTTGAGATGCATATTCTGTCGGAAGCGGTGCCATCGGACGACTCGTCGTTTCTAATGTCTCGCGAACAGCAAAGTAATCCTCAACTATCTCCAACTGTCTTCACGTGTACTGTCATGAGTTTAGAACCCGCATCTCTGCTTCTCGCAAGTAACGCACACGCTTACGCAGCTAGGGAGATTTGTAACTATCGAAATAAGTGTTTCGGTAACTCTGTTACACCAAATTTTCACGAATGTAATCGTGAAATTGAAATAATTTGTTTCATGCTTCAATATATGAAACTATCATTCGTGTCGTAAGAACAAGAATATTTGAAGTATCTACGAAGAGGTACCTGATAATACCTACTTCTTTCTCGGAACAATAAGTATTAGAACATAAATACAAAGAGAAGTAAAATGTAAGAATACCAGGCATACGCATTTTTCGAAGTAACGTTAATTGAAATATTATTTAATAAAATGAAATAAATAATATAATTGTATTTCAAGTGAGCGTATCATAAAATGAAAAATTATTTAAAAAAATATTTCGAACGTTACTATTTCTTTATTTCGAAAATGTTCAAACCTGCAATGTAGTCTAAACACAAAAAAAAACATAAAATAAAATATGTTGTCCGAAATATTGTTTGAAATTATTTTACGGCATTTTTTGTTTTTAGCATACATTGCAGACTCAAACATTTTCGAAATACTAAAATGATGATATTTGAAATACTTTCTAAAATAACATTTTGTTTTATTTCACGGCTACGTGACATACAATTTTATTATTGCATGTGCAGAAATAATTTCATCGTTTATAAAAAATAATTAATATGATATTCTCGTTACTACAAAATATTATATATTTGAAGTTAAATTATTATATAGTTATTAAAGATTATTAACAGGTGTGTGTTCAGGATTCTTTACACTCATAAACAAACAATTATTTATAGCAACAGAATAGTTAATGTAATATACGTCTATACACGTACATACGGGTTGTCCGATTTTAATATACTATTGCAAATATTTCGAAAAGTACGATCGGTAGATGAAACTGCTGTTAGACGGTTAGACGAAATCGAGGTGGATTAGATTAACTTTAATTGTGTCTCTTTCAGTTTTCGTAGTTATGAACACTACAGTTACTGAACAAGTATAACCACTTCTACTTATAGTATATCGAATTCTTTTAAACATTCTACTATTTTAATTTTGTTTCCCATGCCTTCATTCGATCTAAACTTTAAAGGTGCAAGTATAAATATTGTTTACATCATACTGTTTATAATATTTCACGTTCCCTTGCTCCCCTTATGACTGTTTATTCATTTGTTTCATTGAATTTACTTTTTTAATGGAGTGTTAAACGAAGGCATTTACAATAAAGTAAATTGTAAGCAGTAAAAAAGTTAAGTTTTGTGAATTTTTAAAATTGTTGAAACTAAATAAGAATATAGTTAAGAAAAAAATTTAATTCGATTCAATTCTAAAATTGTTCTAATCACACAAATGTATAATTAAGATAACAAAATTAAATTCGGTTAAGATCTAAATTTACGCGTCCTAAAAATGGAAATAAATAGCGAAACCCTGAAAGAACTTTGCCATTAAAGTGATTCTTAGCACGGGCGACATGGCACGTCTGGGCCATTATAGTGCTTACCAGCACTTTTATAAGTACTATCCTAGCTTTCATAAGTAGTAACCTAGCTTCGTAATGTACATAGAAAGTATTTTCACGATTTTTATTATTTAAATGAAAAGTCCTATTATTTCAAATATATCGGCACATACTTTCTGCATTAGCAAATAAACCCATTGAAAATGATTTAAAAATTTCAAATAAAATTTGCCCAAGTTCATTTCCAAACAATACTTTCTTAAATCCTTATAAAAAAATTAATTTCAAAATTTTTCCAAGTAATATTATTCAAAAAAATAAAAACTTTCGAAGCAAACGCGATTTCCTTTAAAAGGACACCAAAATGTTCTAATGTATATTGCACAAAAGACCTCTTTGTTACATTATACAAAAAGTAAAGTTATATTGTTATCACGAATACATTCATGATAAATAGTGTACAACAGAGTTAACGAAACACCTTGTTCATGCAAGCTACGGTAGATAGCAACCGTCTTAGATAGACTCGCGTGGAGAGAATTACTTTTTTACTATTTCTTTGCTCGCAAGCAACAGCGGACCTCTATCATCTCTTTTTTCCGTTTCCTTTCACCTGTATCATATTGCGAATCATCCGTGACATACCGTATCGAGAATGACGCGAGCAATCAGTCGATCTTCCATGCCAGATTTTTTTATGCCAGGTGAGCCGAAAACCGAGGGGAGGACGCGTAGAGGCGAAACAAATGTCAGAGCACGTTCGTCGGTTTAGAGGCACGGAGGGAAAAACGTTAAACGGTGTTCGCTGTAGTTGATTTTATCCGGGCAAACGGGCGAATTCGAAACCCGAATCTGGTTCCATGAAGAACGACCCAGCGAGTACTTTTGAATGCAGATGCTCTTCGATTTCGCGTGCGTATTGTCGTTGAACCGTTGCGAAACACCCCGTGCATGTGAAACATATTCGGTGCGGTTCGCGTGTTCCGATACATCGAATCATTTGGTCGAGAAAATGCAATGCGAAACGACATCATTCGATCCGATTTAACCTGGCCATAATTCGACCATAGCTAATGGATGAATTTGAACGTCTGACCATGTGTAGACAAGCGTGTTTCCAGTCGGCTGGCCGACTGATCGAAATCGTTCGCGTCCATTGCACGTTTTCTACCCTTCTCCTCCTCCTCCCCGACACACATCCACCCTCTGATCCGTTTTTTACGCGCAGTTTAAGATTTTCTATGCATTTTCTATGGGGACGTTTCTGAGGCGTTTATAGAGCTTAAGTGGGAGTTCGAATTATTTGAAGCGCGACGCTCGGTCCGACCGAAAGAGTTTCAGACGATTTGTGAAAGCACACTTTAGTCAGATTACGTCTTGCATCGTTTGCATCTCTTGAATGTTGACCTTCCAGAATGGCCTGGAGGGAAGGATAGAGTTCCAAGCACGAACGTAGGATTGCTGTTTGTTGAAAACTCTTCAATCAAACGAATATCATTTCCCATCGAGCCGGAAATTATGATGGAAAAGAAGCAACAATCGATTTGACGATTATACAGGGTAGAAAAATGAGGCTGGTACAGGCTAATATTTTTAAAATTTAATGGAATATGAATTTTTTCTAGGTAGACTACTCAAAATCATTTCAAGGACATTTTTACTCTTTCAATAGGTAACATGTACTTTCTGGTGTCGAGAACCGTAGTCTGTCTACTGACAAGTAATACGAGCGGATATAATCAAGGTCAAAGCAAGATCAGAATGAAAAAATAATGTCTAACGGAGAAAGTGTTCAGTACTTGTTTCGAAACGAAAACGAACAACTTAGAAGGGTTTACAGGTACATTGTTCATAGTACCGGGTTGATACGTAAAGTCATTTCGTTTTTTTTTTAACAATTTAAAATAATTTATCTTGCATATAAACAATCAATTAATGACGTTCTCCATCAGTAGTCATGATAATAATTCACTATTGCAATGTTTTGTATTATTTGTCACCTAAGTCAGATGAAAAATAAACATCAACCCAATAGTTCATATCAGTCTGCTTCCATATCCGTTCATGCGAACACTAGTTTCCATTTAAATAAATATAATTGGTTTCAATGATTCTATCGGTACGCTCGAAGATTTGGAAAGTGTAATATCAAGAATTCCGATAACCTGTGAAAGTATGAAAGAAAAAATTAGGGAAGCCACACAAGTCTAACAACCTCATGTGTTAAAACGTTGACTGTCATACGAGTCCCCTTTGGTTACCATCTGAAATTTAGTGTAATTAAGTAACTATTTACTTATAGAAAATTCTGAGTAAATTTAACACTTCGAGTGCACGTCACTCATATCTGGGTAACAGATAGATTCAATCATTATTTATTTAATCATGTAAAGTTTTAAAAATATACCTAATCAGCTCTAATAGAAGCAGTAAAAAAATGATAAATGTTACTGATATTTTTTATTAAAAAAAGTAGAATTCATGGTTACATTCACTTTGTATAAAAATTGAGGAAATCTGCCATTTTCAGCTAATGGAGCATACGACTGAATATTTGAATGTTTTTTTCCTTTATTATTCATACTGAAAACAGCAAATTATAATGCGTCTGACTGGATGTAACTGTTTTCACTGCGACATTAATTGTGTTAACGGATTGAGTGCCTAAGTGAAAACAGCCACACCTAATCAGACGCGGCATAATTTACTATTTTTTATAGAAATCGTAAAGAAAAAACCGATTTGAGTTCTCAAACGTGTTTTTCTATTCCTACATTATTGTTTCAGTATGAAGCTTGCTTAGAATTTTCTGATAATCAATAATTATTAATTAAATTATATTTGAGGTGCCGTCTGTGACCCCTACAGGATTCAACGCATTAAACAACTACTAATTCATATATAATTTTCAATAGAATGAATATTATTGTGATAATGTAACGACTCTTTTTCTAAATACTTGAATATTTTTTCTTTAATGATTTGTATTTAGGATATTAAAATGTGACTAAAAAGGTTTGGCAGTTTTCACTATGGCAATCAATGTGTTAACTAGTGTCTGGCTTTCATTTTTCTGTCGAATAGACGTACGTTTACTCTAGAGTGCCACCAATTCCAAGCATTTACTATAATAATTTATTATTAATTTCTTACTTTTCCTTTATGGCCTTGTTATGACCTTGACTATGTGTAATCATGCTACTCTTCAAGAGACAGGCTACAGTCCTAAGTATTAAAAAGTACAGCTGGATTTGGGTTAGTGCAAACAATAAATCTCGTGAAGTGGTTATTCGAAGTTATAATTCAATCGTATGTAAAATATGGTAATTAGTTCGAACGCAATGAAAATGCAATAAAAACTTTAAATTGTACGCTTCTTTTTATATTTTTATTAACGTACTACAAAAAAAAAAGATAACAAAAATGTAGTTCTGATTCAAGCTTAGTACAAGCAACATAATAAAATAATTATAGAATTTAAAATTAAATTTAAAGAAATTACTGAATACTGAACCTAAGGACAAACTCACATACACAGACGATATGACAAAAACGTCATTACTATTGTTTGTTGGCGTGTATAAGTTGACAATCTTGTCTATAGTAGAGAACTGTAAAACAGACCTCTCAAGGTCATTTCCTTGTCTAAAGGAAATAAACGGCATAGTAAAATATAATGAAAGAAAACTCTTTAAGGTTGCATTAAAAAATAGTAACTCAATTTGTAGGCAGAGTTGTGACTCTGAACGGCCTAATCTGGATATCTCTACTATAGCTTGTCATTTCGAAGCGCACCTCGCTTTAATGAAATTTTATAATATAGTGTCGGTATTATTTTATGTTATGCACCGCTTGTTACGTGAATTATTTCATAATTCGCAGCAATCGAGACTAAGTAAAAATCAAGGTATCCATGAAATGACCTTAACGAATCCACCTAGAGAAAAATTACCTCCATCGCATGATGCCGTCTTCGACATCAAACAGTCGCTGAACAACAGAAACCGTATATCTCATTAAATTATAATATTATAATACTACCTTGTAACAGCTTCAATTTTCAGCCTTGTATCCCCAATCAGAAAATTCTTGAATATTGTCGAAATTCCATTTTCAAAACACTATCGAAAAAGAGGATATTCAAAATTCTCCTGCCCCAGGGAGGAATTTCGACGTGCAATGCGAACAATGGTTTCCTGTTACGTGGCAGAATTTAACGTGTCTTCATTTCCGGCTAATTGCTGTCAATTACGGGAAGCTCTGGTTGACGAACGAAGGCGGGCTGGATACCGGAAATGGCGAGGCTTAGCATGGAAATTGCCAATCGTCGTCTAATTTACCAGCTCGTAGCCAATTTCGAGTTGATACCGAAGATCCAGAGAGCGCCAGGGCCTCGATACATGCACACGTGCTTGGAACGCTATCGACAATCGAAGAAACTTTCGGTGAAGTTCCTATCGGGGATACCTTTCCTGAAAAACCGTGCAGCCGCGAAATTAATTATGAGTTCCGGAAGACTACGAACGCGACCCGGAGAAGGGGAAACGAGCAACGCGAAGTGTACAGTATACATACATAATGTTTCACTAGCTCCGTTACAAGCTTTTACGAACGCGTTTATCGCTGCTGTAGAACATTTTTTTTTAATTGCAACGTACGAGTGTTCCTTTCGTGGCATATGGAAAAAATGCATGGAATAATTTCCAAAATTCTATACAATGATGTACAGGGTGTCCGCGATAAGTGTGGACAGTCCATTATTTCGTAACGTATTGGAGATACAAAAAAAATTGTTCATATGAAAGGTGTATGGTACAAGGGGGTTTTATTATTAATATAATACTAAATGTCCTGAAGAAAAATATGTAGCTCCATTTACGTTTGGAAATAATGGACTGTCCGCGCTTACCGTGGACACCCTATACAGCCAGTCACGAAAATATTTGGATTAACTTTAGCAATACAAAAAGTTATATTATTAGTATACTTTTAGCTGTCTTGCGCCACGATTCATTATTCTAAATTATGGTCCAAATTCCGCTAGAACACGTTGACTGCCGTAAGGGTCCTCGGTGACCGGCACCTCAAATTATCTTGCATTTAATAACTAATAATTCTTATAAAATTTTGGGGTAATATTAATATTGTAATGATAATATACGGTGATACCTAAGCAATCAAAAAGTAAAATAATCTTTTCCTTTACGATTTATGTTTGAAGTAGGACATTGTACCGTGTCTGACTGGGCATGGCAGTTTCCACTGTGGCATTCAATGTGTTAATACAAGGTCGGTGTAATGGGATATTTATGTAATTGTGCGATATACAGGGTGTCTAATTTGAAACGAAACCTAATTGTTTCTATATTTTTAAGAAATATGGTACAATGTGATGAACAATATTGGAATCATTTAAAAAAACTAGTATGATACAACAAAGAAATTTTTTCAACGCCATTTTTTTACAGAGAGCTCAAAGCCGCGTATGTTCTTTTACGTAATAACATATATTCTTTTTTCTTGAATTTTGTAGTTTATGTGAATACTTGTAGTATAAATTTTGTAGTTCAGATTGAAAATCATGATCTTCGGTTTCTGGTGGAACACTCTGTGTACTGTGTTCTTTTATCTTGTACAAATACTTTCCTGAATTACTGTAACTCGAGAATCTTTATGATCCTTTATGAAGCTTTAATTATAGTAATCAGCAGTTTTCAGCAGGTTTCGCTGAAAACAATTTTCAAAATAATCTACAGGCTGTAAAAAAATTGTTTGTCGTAACACATGTGTCACATTAGGTACAAATGTTTTTAACAAATTAAACGAAAATTTATTTATCTATGAAATTCACTGACAAATGAGATAAATAGTTAACAAAACGTTACGTCGCAAATGCGTCATTTTTTTCAAAAAACTTCTTTTTAACATATCGGGATTAATTGAGTGGTTTTAATTATAACACCACTTAGTTGACATCTAATAAAATTAGCTAATACAGGAGTACCTAAATTAACTGAACTAATGATGAGATGACTAGTTAATCGAATTCTTCCGAGAACCGGACGGCTCGCGTTATAACTAACTTTCACATGAAAAATGATAATTATTACATAATGTTACACGTCTGTTTTAAGTATTCTCCCTTCATCTTCCTATGTAATTTTTCAAATTTTGCGAACTGCTAAATTACATATTTCTTTAAAATTAGTGATTCCATTGGATTATATTCATCCTGTACTTCATACCATTTCATAACTTCAAACATTCAAAGCTGTATATGCTTCAATATGTGAGATAATATTGTTCACAGAAACTTTTAGAAATTTTTATATGCTAATGATAATTGTAGCTCGGAAGTGTTATGGAAGTATTTGTTGTTAGAATATTTATTTTCCATTAACACGGGACATTATTCGAATAATCGAAGTTTTATACAATGGCTACTCGAATACCTGAGATTCTATTACATTTAAAAATCAGCAAATCAATATTTTAAGGAAAACAGGCACTGGTAAAAGTAAAGCGTTCAAACACTTATCACGATTCATGCCACAGTAGAAAACCCTGCGTCTGGTCAGACAAGAAAAAACAAATTTTTATCTGCACATAATGTTATGAACTTAAATATTTCAGAATTCTGTTATATACTTTTTTACGCTGTACCATCACTCGGAATTTATTTTTATTCGAAATGAAATAATTACTTACGTAAATATAAAATTCGATTCCATCAAACAACTACTAACATTCATTAAATTTTGGGTAAAATTAATATTACGATCACAGTACAAAAGAGAAAGTACATCAAGTAATTAAATATTCGTGTTCTAAATACATTCAGTGCCACGTGTACCACCGGTGACCCACGTACCAATTTTAATTTCGTCAAATAGCTAATTACCCATACGAAAGCATCTATGTTACAAGGATACTACAAAATAAGAAGTATATTATCAAATAAATAAATATTTACATAGTCATCGATACATGTTAAAAAGAGATTTTTATAATATCAAGATACATATTTATAAAAATCTTTTTGGCTGTCTGATCCGTTACAGAATTTTTCACTGCGCCATGGAGTCTGATAATTAGACTGTCAATGTTTAAGTATGCAATAAGACCCAGAGTTTTTATATTAAGTGAGATAGAAACTACATTTCTAGGCCCTTAAAGACCAAGAAACAGTATTGAATTAATAATATTGAAGCCTTAGAATGTATATATGCATAAATATCCGCAGTCTCGAAATAATATTTTTTGCCATTTTGTATGCAATTGCTCGTTACAAGTAGAAAAGAGTTGAGGCGTAAAAAGCGTTGAATAAATATTTACTCGCGTCATACAAAATGTATACGAACTATTGCATTTAAAAACAATGGGATCGTCTGCTCAAGAATAGCACTTCTAAACGAGACTTTAGCTTTCACATCTAAACGCTTTACTGACACTATTGTTTGTTTACATTAGAGCTCTAATATATTTACTTCATAAAATTCGTCAAACAGGTTATTTACGAAATTTTTTCTGTCATTGTGGAACTCTAGAACACAAGATAAAGTTATAAATGAAAACAGCTCAATATATTCAATTAAGAATTTATTACAGTTGGAAAAGAATTATTTAATTTTTTCAGGTGTTCAATATAAGTTTATAGCTGTTAAATACACAGAAATTGTAAAAATTCAGAAAACTTTGAGAAGATTTAAATATTTTTCTGAACAAATTACTCGTTTGTGAAGAAAAAGTAAATTCCTCTTAAAATTTTCACTGAAGGTGAAGTAGGAGTTCATCACTGAAACCCATGATAAATAATTTGTTTATGTCCTGTATATATTCTAAATTACTGAAGTGCATAAAAGAAATAAAATCACACAGGAACAAGAGGCAAGTGAAAACAGAACGTTGCTTACCAGATGCATATTACAGCTAACATATTTCTTAACGCTTTGAGTGTCACAGTGAAAACAGCCATACCTAACTAAACACGATATAATTTACTAGTTTGCACGTAAACCGTAAAGAAAAAAAAAGATTTGCGTACTCAATCGTGTTCGTCTGTTCCTACATTATTGTTTCAGTATGAAGTTTGCTTAGAATTAGGGACAATCAATAATTACTTAATTAAATTAAATTTGAGGTGCCGTTCACCGGTGACCTCCACGGCATTCAACGTGTTAAATTAAAAAATCTTTAAAAAGAAAGAAGAAAAGCTTTCAAAACAAATTCGACAGTAATTTCAGCAGAATTTCGGAAATTACATCTTCGTGTCTCAGAAGAAATACCAGATCTTTTCTATATGTTACGAAAGGCCTGGGTATATTTTTCGTAAGTCTGTTTGCATTGATACCATTAATTTGTTTTTTTTTTAACTCCAACAAGCTTTACAATTATACCATTAATAGATGAATATGAAAAACCGCTTGTAACGTGACTAACGGGGCGAGCTGCACACACGTTCACATTTTCCCTTTTTTCGGTGGACTTATTTCGGTTGTACTCGAGAGAAACGCGCCGGAACGTTTCGATCTCCGATGATGCCGTTGGCGACAAGAGCAGAATCAGCGCGTGTATCATGGAACACTAAATAGTTGCATAAAACAATATTTGATTTAAAGCGGGAGAAAAAGAGTTATTGTAAAGTGCATCGTGTATGAAATATACATATATACATACGCATATACTTGAAGATAGACGCGAGTATACATACATGTATAAATACGGACGCGGGTGTATACGTATACTTATATGTATATTCGTGAAAATATAAATATACATATAAACAGGCGTACGCTTAAGTGATACGTTATATAAATACGAATTCTATAAATGATATACATAAACTGACACACATTTAAATATAGAGAAGATTATTGTAACATGTAACAAAAGGCATCCGTTACCAGCGGAACACGCTACGACATTGAGAAAAAACCGAAGGTTGAACTAATGGGTAGAGAAAACAAAAATGATGTTAATAAATTGTAATACTAAGGGATTCATTAATGAACTAAATACAAAGGAATTGAATTAGGTTACACGGGCAACCAAGTAGTCTGTCCCCATATTCATCTCTGTTCCTATTTCTCTGCAAGTACGTACGCTCGTGTACGCGGAGGTTGATTTTGTATCGTTCTTCATCGTTTCTCGTCACGAAAATCGAATATATCGCGTATTATACAAATACCGTGATCGGTGTCACCGTAATAACGTCGACCGCACGCTCGTCTAGGCTCGCTGGAATTATTTTTATTCCGAAACAGAAAATTCCGTTGTTTTACCGAGGGGCGTTTTCTCGCGCGACATCAGCGATTTTAATTAAAAATAAGCCAGCGAGTCCTCCTAGGTACCTTTGTTTACATTTATATAAATACACATATGTATGTATATCGTGGGCGTGTATGGAATACGACGAAATCGAACGAATTCAGTCATGCGAAATTTCCGGGGGATTGTAAGAAATCGTCGGAGGACGAACAGTATTTCCGGTCCTCTTGTGTTTCCACCGGTATTCGTTGGAACTTAAGAAGCAAAATGAAAGCCATAAAGCTGATAGTAATATAACCGATCTTCACTTTTCAGAAGAAAAGAAAAATTGGAGCCACGAATTCCAGAACACCGCAAGTCCGCTTCTTGACACTGTATGAGTTATTAGTCAACTGTTTCCAGCTGACTCAGATTTATCCAGTGACATTCAAAAGAGCATACAAATGTGTGTATAAATGGTATTCGTAAGAGAAATCAAAAATATTAACGGGGAATTAAAGAAGATAAAGGGAAAAAAATGGGTTTCTCAAGATGTTGGTTGGTGGACTTGTGGCGGTTTGTAATTCATGGCCTTGATCGCATGTCCTCGTTTTTACACATGTTTCGCCCCGTTACGAGGACTCGCAAGAACACGCCTGTACGCAATAAAGAAACATACATAGAATCGGTCAAGATGAAAAGAGAACGAGAACAAAAAAAGGACCAAAAGAGCGCTCGTAACACTATCGATTTGAATTCACGTTATTTATTGACACACCGATCATCGCATGTCACTCGAAACGACGCACAATGATGACTAATCGTTACGATTCGAGAATTTTGGAAAAAAAATGCCGCATCTCGAGCATTATTGATATTGTATATATCTCTGTACAACACATATACACACATACACACGTACGTCGAGAGCATATGTATATCTTACACGCATTACACACGCGAAAAGGTCGCAATTCATGAAGCTAATCCAGTGATGGCCACGGGAGCTGCTGCCTTTCCCCACTCTACGTCCATTCCCCTTATACAGACTGTTATTCGAGACGACGGTGTACCGAGGGGAATGAGGAGCGTACTGGAGAGAATGAAACGAGGGGAATGGTCCTAGAGTGGGAGAAGTCCGCAGCTCCTGTGGCCTTCACTGAGCGAAACTGAGCGAAATGGTACATCAAATCATAATTACTAAGCCACTGGAAAAGTACGTTTTATTCGATCACATCTGTTACAATGGAGTATTTTGTTTTGTATTTATGTTAAGTACGAAACGTTTAATTTAATATTTAACCCTTTAACTACCACGCGCCACTGTATTGGCTCGTCTCTTCCCAGTAATTTGTTTCACTTTTTTCAATATCGTTCAGAAAATATATGTTAACTGCCGTGGATAAAGGGTTAACTCAGACTTCTTTGTGACGAGCGCGATCGGATCGAACGGATTTTTCTAAACGATTCGGTATTTATTATTTGAAACGCTATGTTCAGCTCTCTCATAAACTAGCCGTTGAATCGATCCATAGGCGTTTTACGTGGTTTCAAATATTATATCTTATAAAGAAAAGTTGCTCGTTCAGGTAGTTGTGCAGTCTGCACAAAGGGAAATTCAAGGGGATACATAAATAAATAAATAAATAATATATTATATAAGAGATAAGAGTTAAAGCCGCGCGGTATGCTCAAAATGTAGAGGAAAGTTTTATCTCTGTACATGCGCTTAAGAGAATCCTTATCTAGAAATATTACAATTATAATGATGTTTAAAAAAAAAGGAAGGGAGAGAAACTGGAAAATAAAACGATATTCGATTGTGGTGCGGATAGGCGCAAACTCGTCATGTTTTAGAATTAAGTTGAATGAAAAAATGCGAGCCGAGAGGTGAGAATCGATTCCGATTGGAATCGCGTTCGCATAGCACAAACACATATATGTATATTTGGCTGCGTTTGTTACAATTAAATGTTTATGAACAACCTAACATGGAAATTAAATGATAGCGTAAAAATAAAAAACAAGTTAAACAAAACGATATATTAGTTTTTAAATTAATCTCTTTTAACAGAGAGAATATAATTTTTAGTTTCGTTCTCTGTAAAATTATAAAGAATATAATTTTAAAATTTTCTTTCCTTGCAAATCATAAAGAGAATACAGTTTTAATTAGCCTTCGTTTTCAAGTTTTCTAGGAAATCCTTGATGATATAATATAAAACTTAATGTCAAGCGAAATTAAAGATATCATTCAATATTTATTCAGTATGCTTTTTACAGAATTACCGATGTTATTGATTCTCTAAAATACGTATAAAGAACGTGTGCCGACGCTCCAAAAGTTTTAACATATAAAATACGAGCGCGGAAAGTTACAAAGTTAAGCGAACGTTCCAATGAAATTCTCAATTAGCGGAGAGTTAACGGCGTCGATGCTTCAACGTTAGACATCTTGTGCTATGTGAATCGATATTCGAGTGAAAAATAGAAAAAAAGAAAGGAATCGGAAACGTCCTATCAGCTCCGCTTTTTCCGCCCGAACGGGACGAGGACGAACGACGCCGAGATGTGTAAAAGCAAGAAACGGAAAGATCCGAATACGTACGTAGAGCGATAAAATAAACATCCGTATTATCTTCCAAAATAAATATATACAATAATACGAAGAATTTAAAGATAACGTTAACGATTAACGATACGTATTAGGTAAAAAAAAAATACAAATGCCCACACTGGAGGCGCGCAGGATCGATTCGTGGACTCCTCCATCGAATCGTTAAAAAATATTCTGGAACGAGTGAAAAACGCTCAG
This sequence comes from Macropis europaea, assembly GCA_916610135.2. Taxonomy (NCBI): domain Eukaryota; kingdom Metazoa; phylum Arthropoda; class Insecta; order Hymenoptera; family Melittidae; genus Macropis; species Macropis europaea. The sequence goes on from OU744349.1 coordinate 20,343,713, forward strand.
AAAATGTTGCTTCGGGAAATGTTCTGTTTCATAATTATTATTATACGATAGAACGTCGATTATTTGAAACAATAAGGAGACACATCAGTCCGATAAACGAATATTAATAATAGAAGGAATTATTTAACTTTTGATGCAACTAAATTTCACAATTTTCCTTTTTTTCCTTCTGTCTTAACGTTGCATCAACTACAATGGTTATTAGCGACGACAATATTTAGTTGTACTACAATTGTAAACAGTTTTGTTTCTTTCAGGAATTGGAGCAATTGACGTATTCTTTTCTCATTGGAAACGTTCTCTTTTAAGTTGTAGCTTATATTGTTATTTAGGCATAACGTTGAATATTTACTTCTGTATATGATTAAGTGGTTGATAATTATTTGTACGTTACATTTGTCACAAATCTGAGGACTATTTTTTAAGAGTAAATATGAGTGGGTTAATTTTGTATGTCCAATTTTTACTGTTTTTACTTTCGCCAATTTTTAATCGATTTCTAATGCATTTTATGCTTCAGTGCTTTGTAGGATGGACAGTAATTTGTCAGTTTTATTTAATTTCTTTACTTAAATTACTTTACTCAAACTGTTGATATTTTAAAACTTTTCTCGTCATCAATTATTTTGTTCAGATCAGTAACCTTTCCTTGGAGTGAAAGTTTTGAGATTGGACCACCACTTTTCTACTGTAGCTATTTATATAAAATTTTTCCAACTTTATCATTCTTTTTGGATTTTACGCATTTTCTGAAACAAACGTTGTGACCAATCTCGACATTTTTTTACACGCATATTTATCTTTTTGTTTCCTTTCTTTTAATTCTAATATCGCTAAAAATTCCAATTTATATTTTTTATCATATCTAGTGCGGTGTCACTGTTTTTTAAATTATTAATAATGTCCAATGTTAACATTGTTCTTTCTGTCTTATCGTTCATTTAGAATCAAGTTTAAAATTGTTCATCGACGACGCGTTGAAAAAACTAAGAACGTAATCAAACATCAGGGACGATTTCAGAACTGCTAAAAGTATTAAAAGTCTATTGCGTTTTTGAAAATAGCTAACTAATTTAACGAATTTCTGCGACTAATTTAGCAGAGTCGCCAATAATTGGTAGTTGATACTGCTTTAAATTTGAATAACAAACAAGCAAACAGTACGTCAGCGGATGTGTATTGTAAATTACCCTTAATTGGATGTGTTCTGTGGACTCAGCATACAAATTTTTTATTTTTAAAAATGCAGACATGTTGGGAAAAAGAATGATTCAACGCAGCACCTTTTTACAACAAGAACTCTGAAGATCAACTTTCTAAAAATTGTAAAGAAGCTACAATCTCCAGCTTTGAGATTAGTCATTAAAATATTACTCACTCTTTCCTAATAATAAAAAATTCCATATCAATATGCGATAAATGTCGTGCAATAATTACAATAAACCACATTTTAGTTTCCTATTTAAGGTATAGAATCCATGGAGCACGTTTTGCTTTGAGACGTTATCTAAAAAGCAACATCGACGGTGATAGAATCAATAAATTGTTGCTATTACTAAAACAGACTAATTGTAAGCTATTTAACAATTTATTACGACATATCTAACAAGTATATTTAATTAGTAAAAATCAGTAAACCGCTTTCTTTCAATTGCTACATAACAATAAACAGAAATACTCAAACATTCGAAAAACAGGTGTCGTCTGATAATCATTATGTCCTCGGAAGACAGTGTTAAAGTATAAATATCATATGCACTATACACCCGATTCGAAGTTAAATCGTATATACTCTCATCGACATTTCGATTGATCAACGTTCTACTGTGTCCTGAAATTCTCGTGAAAGTCCAAAGGCACATATTTGTTTGTTTGTCAGGAAACATTCGAGGTCGACAAGATCGATGATCGATCCTGCGCACGGCGTTCGGGTCACATACTCCTTATAATTTGTATTCAAGTTTTACACAAGTTTATTCGATAAATTTTACCGTATTCTTTATGAAAGCTTTTATTCTATAATCTGTACACGATTGAAAACGAGCTACGGTCAGGCCACGACGCCCTGTTGGCGTCGGGGCGCGGCCGTGTACCTGGAACGCAATTATCGACAACAAAATATACACATATACACAATATATTTTGTGCTAGACTCATTTCCACCACGCAATGACGACGGCAGTTAATATCGTTTCTGAGGATAGCTCGTCAGATAGTCGGATATCGACAGGCGTCCACGTTTTGTTAACGCTGCAAGCGAACGAATGATTCCAAAAAAAAAAAAAACAAAAGGAATAAAATAGAAAGAAGTACACGTGTAAGATGAAATGTGTCCGTAGTTTGCTTGGTATGCTCGATATTTCTTTTGTATATTGAAACGGTTCGACTAGGTAGCTTTGCGAGATGCATTATTCTGCGTTGGCGGTGAAACAGCGTCGAACTTTAAGTCTGCCTGTGTATTTAGCGAGAACTGCCGCCAACAAAAGTATGATAGAATCCCTAATGTCGTATCGCCTAGAAGCTCAACACTTTCGCGACCGAGCGGGGAAATAGCTAGGGGCCTGTACATTTTCCCGCCAATTTCTAGGAAAGTAAACGCTTGCGTTATTAGGAAAAGTATGCCACGCAAACACCGCATTTATAAGTTGCAGCACGAGAACTTCCGCTCCATAAAATCTTCGTTCCGACCAACACACATGCTCGAAAGTATTAGGACTATGTTTTTAAGAAAACTTCATTTTTATCAATTACCGACCCACATACGGTACGGTAAAATGAAATAAAAATAAACTGTCATGCTTTACCTGTACCGTATATGGGACGGGTGATCCCCAGCAACCCTTACATGAAATTTTTTTTTGTACTTTTCAGATGATTTTCGACCTTCCTTAATCTCATTAAAAAATAAAAATTCATACCATTTGAGTGGGTTATTCACAAATTGTATAACGGATGAATTAAATAGATAAATGAGAAAAATTTACAATGCAAAAGTGAATTGCTGGAATGTCGAAATTAATACAGAATGTGACCAAATAGAATAGGAGTATATAGATGAAATGGAAAATTTAAGTACTTTGTATTAGTAGACTTTTAATTGTTGACTATACGTTTCCTTGATCACATAAAATATGTAAGCTAATGCTTTTTACATCTCTGAACGGTTCCATAATTTTACTCGACTTTCTATGAAACCCTCTGTTCAAAAACTTTCGAGCGTTATCTATCCATATATCGTAGAACACACCACAAATCTGTCAAAGATAAAACCCGAATTAATGTAATGACGAAACTGCAACGCCGATTGAACGGTCTCGAAAGTGTCGATGTCGCGTGTAATTATGTTTGTTGTAAATACAGCGAGGAAAGTGTAATTCGTGTTTATCGTTATTGAAGTATGTATTCTATATGAATTTTATAACGAAGAATGAACAGTATATATATGCCCCCTTCTTACGATCATATAGGAAAGCGAAGACGGTTGTATAATTTGCAATGTTCGATGATTGCAATCTGTTGTTTATCGCTGCTATTTAATCGACTATCTGGAAACGCGATTCCAGAAACCTGCCTCGGATCATTGAACGTACCGCGTCATTTCAATGGTTTGACTATCAGAGTTTTCTGTAAAAGCGCGCGTAGCTTGTAATATAGAACGTCGTTCGACTGCGCTGCAAGGACGATCTTATTTATACTTTGTATGTAGGACATCCTGTGGAACGTGTGCCATTAAATTGCAGCCAGTTATTGGATTATTTCATGCATAATCGAGCCCGGTGCATTGCCTTTGAGCATTCACTTTGAAGGACTAATTGTAATATCGATCGTCGCGAATTAATAAGCTGCGTTAGGTAATTCAATAATTTCACCTGAACCTCCGCGTCGAAACGTTTTTTCTTTTCCATTGCGTGCTCGTTAGCTAGGGGATTACGCAGGCGTTTTCGCATTCTTTCGAATCGTGTCACGTTTTTTCTACGATTGATTTGACCGTGTTGCGTCGCAGACTCCTTTGTAATATCGAGCTGACTATTCTGTACATAAGAGTACGTGCGCCACAAGTTGTGTTAAATGCGAAAAAATAAAATGATGTCTTATCGAACACCGATCGTTTCTTGTGCTACATCTTTTTCTTATGCGAATGCTCGCTCGATTTCGTTCGCGTGTAATTTAATAATAAAGTTACCAAAATGACAACCTTGAGAAGTTTTTGCAGAGTTTCAAATGCTATCACGGGGTGAGTATACTAAACAGGTATTACAAAGCATAAATTTAGTACATTATCACTTTGATGGCCGCTGTCATGTATACATTACTTAATTTATTTGAATAGTATGCTCGTAAAACAAATAAACGAGCGTACGTTACAGAAAAAAATAAATAGACAAATACTTAAGACGGTAAAATTGTAAACTGATCAATATAGAACGTGGAACATAGACTGTTTTATTAAATTTAACTAAAACTTTGCACAAATGGCCAAAGAAAGAAGTTTTCGAAAAATATTTGGTGCCGTCAAAGTATTAACACATTGAATGCCGCAGTGAAAACAGCCGTATCCAGTCAGACATGATGTATTAGGTTGGCCAGTATGCAGGGCTGTGGAGTCGGAGTCGGAGTCGGAGTTCGGCAGGAATTTCTAATTACTGGAGTCGGAGTCGGAGTCGGAAAAAAATATGCCGACTCCGACTCCGTGTTAGTAAATTTTATAAAAATAAAAAATGTGTTCAAAATAATTGGAAGTTGTAATAAAACTAAATAAATACTAAAAATACTACCTTTGTATTAAATTGTATATTAAATATTAGTAATTTAGTTATAAACAAACATATACTTATTATGTTGACAATTTATTATAAATGCAGGAGTCGGAGTCGGAGTCGGAGTCGAAGTCGGAGGTCAAAAAAAAGGGGAGTCGGAGACGGGAATTTTGACTGCCGACTCCGCAGCCCTGCCAGTAAGTAATGTCGAATTTTTCGGTAAGAAACAAATAATTTTGGTTCTTGACGCTGGATTTCGATATTCCTAACATTTCAGCAATTTCTTGTGTGGTATAACGTGGATTATTTTCAATTAGACTGGAGATTTGATCGTTATCAATCTCGATAGGCCTGCCAGAACGTTTACCATCGGTAAGACTAAAATCTCCATCACGGAACTTTTTGAGTCATTCTTTGCAAAAATAAAAAAGCATAATTGCACGAAAATACGTCTACTCGTTGTTCATCTTCAAATCAAAATAAACATTAAGAAAATTTAACCAAGTGTAATGAATTTTTTGTAATGTACACGTTAAAAGCTCAGCTTTTAGACTATACATGCGTTTTATAGGTTTTGAATAGTCTTTTGTTTTAAAAACAACAGAAACGATCTCTTACGGAAAAATCCGACATTACTTATTGGCCAACCCAATACTTTACTGTTTTTAACATAAATTGTAAAGGAGAAAAATATTCGAGTATTCAGTCGCGTTTTTATGTTCCCAAATTAATGTTACAATATGGAAATTGATCGGAATTCTGTAAGAATAAATAGTTATTTAATTAAATTGAATTTGAAGAGCTGATTTCCGTTGACCCCCGCGGCGTTCAACGTGTTAATGTATAGAAGTAATAAAATTTAAAAACACTTATGTTTCGTTGTAAAATGGTTTACTTAAGGCAGTGATGCCCACCGAAGCACCGTCCTTCCCCCACTCTATGTCCATACCCCTCGTTTCAGTTTCCCCCACCTCGCTCCTCCGACACCCTTGGCCAATCATCGTCACAGATTGCAGCCTATATGAGGGGAATGGGCCTAGAGTAGGGGAAGGCCGGAGGTTCCTTGGCCACCACTGACTTAAGGAGAAGATCCATTCTAGACCTCTTAATACTTTGATGGCCGCTGTCACGGACATGTGACTTCACTCACTTGTATAACATTCACATAATACAAATAAATGGGCATACCTCTACATGATCACAAGTAAATACCCAAGTATTTACAAAATAAAAGTGACAAAATATTTTGTATAAAACGAATAACGTACGGTGTATGTTCTTTAAAGAATCTTGCAAAAGATAACCAATGATAAGTAGTTTTCTCAAAATATTTGCGGCCGACAAAGTGTTAAAAATGTGTAGATCATTTTTAGGAAGTAAAAACAAAAAAAAACTACAACAGATAATTTAATGATAGTTTCACCGTTTTATTAAGCACATCTTGTTACACTATAGAGATTATATGCCATTTGCAGATGGCACTAAAGAGTCATTGAATTCGAGGCCTCAAAAAAACGAGGCCCCAAAACGGTGAGAGGTGTAACTCCGATACCGTCGTTCTAACAGAAAAAATAAAGTCGGATTATTGAAGGTGGAACATTTTCGATGGGATTAACATTTAAAAAGTACAAAAATATGTCTTTTTTACCCTGTTTTTTCTTTCTTTCAACACCTTTAAAAAATACAAATTTGGAAAAATTTCAAAATGTTAAAGGTTAGCCGCCTAATAAAAAGTATATTATTTAAAATAAAAATTCGCAATTCAATCGGTTAATAACTTTTCGAGATATTTACCCGTTGGTTGCTGCAGTGAAAATAGTCATGCTTAATCAGACACGACATTAGTATTTTCTTGTAAATATCAGTCTCGCGAAAAAAATTATTATTAGAATAATAATGCCACTGAAAATTATATCAGAAATGACAGTTTTTAGTCAAATTTTGTTAAATTTAAATAGAATTTCGTTAACTTCAATTTACTAAACAATATTAGCAGTATTATAAATGTCTCAACTTTCTCAATACTTTGATTGCCACGCTGTGTTGGCTGAAAATTACAAACTTTCTACATTTTTATATGGATTGATATATATACCCCAAATAATAAGCATTGTAATCAATAATATTAGTAAAATCTTTCCACTGGCTCCATTAGACCTGCTTAGACATATTTATTAGTGCCAGGCATGATTGAATAAATAATTATCAAATCGAAGTGTCACCAACATATGGGTGACATGGCAGTCAAAGTGTTGATTAACCCTTTCAGTGCAAAATATTTCAGAGGTAAACACTTTCTGTGGACGGAATATTTTTTAATGCACTGCGTACCATATTGTGATTTGGATCTTTGAATTACTTTAAAACTTGTCAGAATAAATGAAATCGTGATTATTGAAGTTACAATCAATCACAATCAGTTACAATTTACAATCATGTTACAATCAAATACAAAATGAAAGTATAAATCAACAAATTTTGACAAACGCATATAGTATCAGTGGAACTTCTATAGTCCACTCAAAATTGCACTAATTGTTTAAACGTTACCGACTGAATTCTCAGCTTTTATCGACTTGTATTCGCCTGAAATCAGATGTGTCTGTTTATTCAATTGTTATTATTTTGTTCATTTGTTTCCTTGGAGTTCTTCTTTTTTAATTTTTATTGGAAAAGTTGGCACTACCGTTCCAGACTTGGCCGAGATTACCATAGTTCCAGTCATTGGTACTTCAATTTCGTCAACATGAGCGATTTGTAAAATATTGGAAAGATTTGTTTTTATTGCACTTTCACAATATACAATGTCTCTAGTTAGACCGTATTACATTTTTATTATGTATATCATAAAGACAATTATTAACTGAGGAGGAAAAGGCAAAAATCATCGCTTACGAAGACGCAGCTTCATCTAGTAGGGAAGTTGTGAGAAAAATAAATAGATCATACCATATTATAAATAATTTTATTGAATTGGTTAATCTATACGACAAGAAACATCCGAGGGAAGGAAATCAAAAGCTTACGCGCAGACAACGCTCGATAATTTTTCGAACTATAATAAATAGAAACGTAATACTGTGTAAAATACAAGCAGATCTGGAACTGTCAGTTAGTAAAAGGCGTGTGTAAAATATTACTAGACTGCGGATGTTTATGCAAATATACATTTTTGGACATCCATATTTCCTGTGCTAATACAGCTAAATAAATGAACCTTCAACAAGACTGCATTTGCTCCTTGAAATATTTAAAACATGTACTTTTCATTTTGCTAAATTATTAAATGTGCGTCATTCACCAATTTGAGTGTTTAAATTGCATAAAAATCCACAGTCTAAATATTACGCAGCAGCAAACATTTTAACACTTTGACTGCCACATCACACATATGTAGGTGACACTTGAATTCAGTTGTTATTTATCTGGCTACGAACAGTGTTAGTCAAAATATCTGAAAAAGGTTAAACGGGACTACTAAAAAACTATAAAGGATTCCTAACATTATTGATCAAAAAGGGCATAATTTCATATTATTCTCATATTGCATCAGAGTCTAGAAAGGTATGACGTTTTCAACCTATATAGTGTGTCCGTCAACGTGTTAAGTGGATCAAGAAAGTCTCTTGAACAGCCCAGCACAAACCCATAATGTTAGACTCTGTTGAACATCGTACGACATGGAATGGGGAATGAAAGTAAGTAATTGTTTCAGATGAAAAAATGTAATTTAGGCAGGTTAAACGAATTTAAATTCCTTTGGCATAGTTTAAACAAAAACCCGGATATTTGTTTGAACAGAAATTTTGATAATGAAACTGTAATCGTTTGGGTAGCATCTAATTATTCTGCAAAGACAGATACGTTGCATCTCGTGTAACAATAAGATAAATTTGAAAAAATATATGGAACTTTTTAAAACTGTGTTTGTTCCATTTATAGCGCAGGTAACATTCGTGAATTTCGCGGTCAGAAATAGATTGTAATTAAGAAAGTAATCGAGTTTCAAAACTTCTTTGCCCTAAGGTGCCCTACGTAAAACGTAACGATTTTTAAATTAACGATAAATTCTCATGTGCCCTAATGCACAAAAATAGAATTCCTCAAACTCCACGATTACAAATAAATAATTGCAAATCAATTTAATAAATAATTACTTTTAATTAATGAATTTTCTGTTTTGGTAAGAAAAATTAAAATGCCTTATTTTAATTATGGAATCTTGTTTTATTCGTAGGATCAACTGAAACTGTTTGGCCGTTTAAAGGGGTAGACCACCTGAGCGGTTTAAAAAAATCGAAAAAACTTTTCTGTATTTTTTTAAAGTTTCATGTGTGTCGAATATTGTAGTAAACGGATTTTTTGGAATTCGAATAATTGGCAGAGTTACAGCACCAAAAAGGTCTACACGTCAGGTCAAGTTAAATGGACGCATTAACACTTTGACTGTCACCCATATATGAGTGCCGCTTAAATACAGTTATTATTTATCTAATTACGAACAGTATTAGTAAACATATATTAAAAAGTCTAACAGAACCAGTAAAAAGCTATAAAGATTTACTCACATCATTGATTAAAAATGACATAATTTGAGATTACTCTTATGATCTATCAAAGTCTAGAAAGGTGTGCTGTTTTCAGTCTATACAGTGTGGCAGTCAATGTGTTAAACTTTACATGCGTTTTTCACGAAACCATGTTTTTTACCTGGCAGCCAGCAAATCTCCGAAATTATTAATTCGATTAGCTTCAAACTTTGAAACATTATTCTTTATAAAATTATCTACAATCTAGCGTACGATTTCTTTCAGCCTTAGTTTGTTCAATTTTTATAAACGTCCAATGTGCAGTTTTCTAAATTATTCAAAAATCGTACGTTACATTGAAGAAAATCTATTTCTGTTTAAGTTGACACAAGAATTTATCATTTTTTATATTCCAGCCGCTGTCGGTGTTGGGTGCCAACTGACAAAGTCCTGCCAGACAAAACGGTAGAAAATGTTGTTTAATATCTCCGACATTCTGTAATTTTAAATAATAAAAATGTATGGAAATAAAGTTCAAATATTGCCTAACATCCTCTAAAAAAAATCCCGCTATTTTACTCAATAATTACCTGAAAAAATGGTATATGTACCTATTTTTTTAAGCCTACAAGGTGTACCCTCACAATTTAGATACACCCTGTATAATTAAATCCGACTAACGATTATCAACTCGCGGCCGTCTGCCAATTTTGCAGTGTCTCCGAGGTAATCATAATCGAGTATCGATTTTGAAGGAGAACGACATCTGCATGTTCACTTATACCCTCCATTAATATCTCTCTCTCTCTCTCTCTTTACAGTCCCATCTCGCAAAAGGAACGAAGATGCTGTTGCATGTTTGAAATTCAATTACTCACGGCAATGTTAATCGTAAACTCAGTTAAACGGATTGTCTGCGTCGAAGTATATAACCCTAGCCAAACTATGTCGGTGTTTGTCGAGTTTAACACCGTCTGATCCATGCAAGTCGGAGAATGTAATTTACAAAGCACACTGAAATCAGTATGCCGTTAGTTAATCGTCTTTTGTCGGCACTCAATGAAGTTTCATTCGTACGGTTGGAAACAAAACTATCCGGCCACCTTACAATTTTCAGATAGTAACTCGATGAAGTTGAGAGTGAAGAGTGCTGTAGCTATGTTAGTATTTTCAACAGACTTTTGTTTTCATTCCTTTTTAAATAACATTTACAGAAGTTTGGTAAATGTTTGTTCTTGTTATTCTGTTGTAGGATAAAATCGTTGCCAGTTTGGACAGTATCCTACATTCGTCTAACATTTATTTTAATTTTTTTAATATAAAATTCGGAATCACATAATCGCTCTTCCATAATTAATCATAAGCACCACAAACTGCAAGACCATTCGTTCATAGGGTAGTCGATGCATAAAGATCTGGTGGCTGCACACAAATTTCTGTGCGATAGTGTATCGTTCACACAAGACCTTCTCCTGTCTTTGATATTTTTGTCAGTGATCAGATGAGTAGAAATGAAATTACCGCTACAATTTTATTCATATGTACCAATTAACGTATCCAAATTGGTTCGTTATACAGTTGGATACAAAAGTAACCGGCCGCCATAGGTAATAAGCGAATTTTGTATAAAATTATAGGTTCGTTAATAAAAAATTAAATCAAAATCTATTTTTAACGAACATTTATGAGTTTATTTTACAATAATGTATAACATTTTTCAAATAAGGCAGAATGTATAAGAAAAGAATTATATTTTAAACAAATAACATGAAATGAAGGTCACAAAAGTATTCGGCCATTTATTAGTATATGTGAAATTAAAACATAAATATAAATTTTAATATTTTGTTGCATGTCCTGTAGATTCTATTACAGCTTGCAGTGTACTTGGCATTGATTTAACAAATTTGGTAGTAATTTCAACGTTTATAGTGTCCCATTCGTGTTGAAGATCATTCTTGCGTGTATTTATATTGTAAATTTCATATTTTGTTTAAGATCTCTGTACATCGTCCTATGGATGTTCAATAGGATTAACATCAGAAGATTGTTCAAGTGTTTTGAGTTGATAGGGGGTATTGTATAATATTCATTCTTGAGTCTTTTTAGCAGAGTGCTTGAGATCATTATGCTGTTGAAATATAAAATTAGTTTCTAACCCCAGCTTTTTTGCGCTCGCTTTTAAATACTGTTTTAGAATATTTATATACGCATATTGATCCATTCTCTCTTCGATAAAGTGTAAGTTTTCAACGCCAGTAGGCAACATACACCCCTATACCATAAGGCAGTGATGGCCACCGGAGCTGCGGCCTTCCCCACTTTAGGTCCATTCCCCTCGTTTCAGTTCCCTCCAGTTCGCTCCTTGTTTCCTCTCGGCCCATCATCGGCACAGATCACAGCCTATATGAGGGGAATGGACCTTGAGTGGGAGAAGACTACAGCTCCGGTGGCCATCACTGCCATAAGGGAACCGCCGCCGTGCTTTACCGTTTGGACTAATAAGTCGTTTTTATTCAATTCTCGGCCCTGTTTTCTCCATACGATTTGTCTTCTTTTGATGTTAAAAATTTGAACTTTACATTCAACAGTAAAAATTACTTTATCCCAGAACTCCTCCGGTTTATTAATGTACTTTTTTGCAAATTGGAATCTTTACCAAAATTCGCTTAATACCTAAGATTGCCAAATACTTTTGTGACCAAATGTAGATACAAAGCGCAGATCCAACTTCTGGTGTTTTAATTTGTAATTAATTGTTCCCGCACGTTTATTAATTTGTAACTTTCATTTTGAAATAATGAGTGAATTTATGCTGTATTACCAGTATACTTTAATTCATATATGAGAACAAATCCGTTACAGTATTTAACGTGTAAAATTAATTTTAAATATGAAACACTCTCGTATTGTATTGAAAAGATTTATGAATCTCTTTAGAAATGTCGTACATTTTTCTCACACACACACATTTTCTAGGAGATAATTGAAAAATGTTTTCATCGAATCACGCAACTGAGACAGTTACCAACTCATTTTTATTGCAAATGCATAGCGAAAGATGGTAGAGGAAAAAGTTGAATCGGATTTAACGAGTTCTATTTTCTAATTGTCATACTTTTCTTTGCAAGTACAGGGATGTATCTCTAAAATGAAAATGCACCTTTTTTTAATGAAGCCCTATATTTTTCTTCATATAAATTGATTAATATACATACTTCAGATGGCCGGATACTTTTCTGGCCAACTGTATATCAAAAACTGACGCAATCGCTGATCGAAAAGAAGATATCCCTCCAGAATTCGTCAACCAGAACGAATTGTGCTTAAGAGGTTTCGTGAACCGCGCGAAGTAACAAATTCCAATTAACTTGTAATCGAGTTAACCGTTAACGGGGAAAGCGAGGTCAGGATCCAGCTAATGGGGAAATTTATATCAAAGTGAGCACCGACGCATGACTAATTAAACTTTGTTAAATTGCCTAAGTTCCATCATCGTAAAATTCGCGTGTAATGAAATTACTGTCGCGGGTAACTAATATTTTTAGACATTTTACGGTCTTCCATCCGGTGCACGGCGTGCTGTTCGATCAGAAAAAAATTTTTAGATGCGAGCATCGATGAACCGGCTCGATATCGACGCCGATATGCACAAGTACTTGTCGCCGATATACATAAAGCTCCAGGATTACGTCTCTCGTGAATGAAATATAACCTTTTTCCTAAATCCTGCTGCGTGCAACTCTTTAAATTCTTTTTGATTCGAGAATACTACAAACGAAAAATATTTTCGTCATTAAATTTTATAAAATTTTTTTTTGTTATAAAATCGTTTTCACTGTCACGATACCGTCTTACTCTTTTGGAAAAATACGGAACCATTTACTCGTATTTTAATATTCTAGATTTTTGGAACATTAAAATGAGTAATTCATTTAGTGAATAAAAAATTATAAATTAAAATCGATTTTATTACTAAACTATTTTTATCGGTCTAATAATATCGTTGCTTACTCTGGAGACAATGTACTCTTCACTTGCACATTTTAAACTGTACGTACAATTTATTTTGCGATTAATAACACGCAATTCATAAAACTGAATTATCTAATTTATTCTACTTTTTATTTTATTAAGCTTCTTTGAGGCAGCGAGAGTACTGCAGAAAATTAAGTATAGTAATTAATTATTGGATTAGATACGGAAATTTTGAAAGTTACTGTACACTCCCGCTCAAAAGTATAGAGCACCTTTCGCTTTTTGGGCGAAACAAATTTTTTCGTACATATGCAGATGTTTTATTAGAAATATTGCACTTATATATTAAAATAACATTCCATTAATATCTTTTACAATTGGAATTGGAAGTATATCACCTTATATTCTTTAGAAAGAATGGCTACTGTCAAAAATGTGTCTTCCCGTAAGAAGAGAATGATATTATTTATGTTCGACGAACTGCAGAAGAAAAAATGCTTCCAAATCGTATAGTACCAAAAATAAAGCAAGGTGACAGATTCATATTGGTATGGGGATGTTTTAGTGCAAAGGGGGTGGGAGACTTAGTCAAGATCGATGGTACCCTCAAAAAAGAACAATACAAACGTATTTTATGCGAAAATGCAATACCGTCCGGCATGCGATTCATAGGCCAATTTTCAGTGATTCATTATGCAACAAGATAATGATCCCGAACATGCATCTAAACTTTTCAAGGAATATTTAACAATGAAGGAAGAAGGAGTTCTTAAAAATATGCAATGGCCACCGCAGTCCCCGGATTTGACTCCGATCGAGCTCGTGTAGGATGAATCGAACAGAAAAATCAGAGAAAAATGCCCAACATCTCAAACCGATCTCTGGAAATATTTACTAAAGGCATGGAATCATTTTAAACCGGAAACAATCGAAAAATTAATTGCCAGAATATCGAAATTATGTCAAGCAGTCAGCAAGAAGGGAGGAGGATTCTTCTGCGAAAAGAAGCTTTTGTAAATTTGCATAGCTTTTCTGAAAAATAAGAACATTATAATTATAACTTTCACTTTTAAATATAATTAACTTCTGTTTCAATACTATAAAAGAACAATATTATGAATAAAATATTTATTTACATAAGAAAGTCATTATTTCTTTTGAAGTCCTAACATGCTCCAAACTTTTGAGCGGGAGTGTACATATTACTCACAAGGAAAGCTCCCCAAGTGGTCGACTCAGATTTTTATGAGATTTGGTATATTGGTAGATCATGTTATTACGAACCCCCTATACATGGTTTTGGACGTAGACGGTTAATAGTTTAAAGGATACTTAATATTAAAGTATTGATAACGTTTATCTACTGTACTGTAAGAAGTGCTTTTAAGTAGAAAAATGTGGAGTAGTCGGGAAAGCGAATTGTCAGTGATTCGTTAAAATTTATGGTACCGTGTTGACAATAATTTATGCTGTAACAGAATTTCTGTAAAATATTAAACTTTATGGAATTTATTTTTACATTATTTTCATATCTTCTTTCATTGATACGTTTTAAATACGAAAGTAACGTACACATAGAAATTTGTCTGAAAACTAAAATATATGGAAGTTTATGTCATGTTCACTTCTGTATACATCCTTTATTTATAAAAACGTTAAAAATCAATAACTCGCAGAGATACAAAATCCGATGCTGCCAACTGGTTGCACATGCCTCAACCATCATGCTTTCTCGTATCAGTGCATCTTATCACTACACGCTACGTTTAATAAAATCACAGACGAGACCTCGTTCGATGAAATGCAGTAAACTAAATAATCAGTCTATGGTACAACAGTCGAGACATAAGAAAGAGAAACTGCATTTCACGTATAAAAAATTTTCTTAAAAGTCGAAAGGTACGTAGAATAATCAATGCTGTTTCCAAACATGATGAATGGAAATTTAATGGTGTTGTGTGTGTGAAACATAAAAAATAATACTTACGTTTTATAATATTTGTAATTATATTATTTCTTATGCGTAATCACAGGAAAGGACAATTTAATAATCGCGTACAGAAAGCAGTATAATGAAAAAAATTACAAAGCAGTGTAATGAAAAAAAATACAAAAGCTTCCTCGTTTATGGGAATTCTCTGGCTCTACTGCAACGTTACAAGTTGCAATGCACTTACAAATGTATGAATGTTCAACCGCGGATACCTACATGCAATATAAATTTGCCATGTATCTTTTATCAATAATATCTGTTTATTCATTGAAGAGTCTCAAAAGGTCGTGGTTGTAATGTACAAATATGTGAATAATAAAAAATTCTAATAAAAAAGCTGAATTAATTAAGGTGCACAAATGAATTTATGCAAATAATACTACTATTTGTTGAGAATCGAATTTTATAATGTAGCCTACGTTATCGACCAGTATTGCTAATTATAATGAAGCGTTTTGACTCATGAGATCACTGTAAGATGTATATATATTTGCTCGACGTGCTTCTTTTACCCTCTGTTCCGTCTCGTCGTTTTCCGAGTGATAAAGCATTTTTTCTTATTGTAATTAATTTTTGTTCAGTAATTTTTCTACCTGGCCGATCACCTGTTTTTAGTACAGATAATTGTACTATACACGAGTGTACGTGTTTGATAAATTACTTCAAGAATATATCTTAACACTATTATTACAAATAATACTACGTCGATCGAAAGATGATTTTAAAAAATGGATATAAAAAGATTTGTATATCGTAAACTTCGTTGAAATGCTGTGAAACAGTTTGTTGGAGAAAAACAGAGGGAACAAAAGAAAACGGAAAACGTATTAGTATAACATAAGACGCACCTGAAGAAACAAAAAACAAGGAGAAAAATAAGCAAAGATAATAGTAACAAGTAAAATGTAACGAAAAAGGAAGCAAGCATAAATAAATGATGGAAGACATGGAAAGAAGAAAATATAGAAGAGAACTTTTTTTAAATGATAGAAAACTACAAAATACCGTGGTGCACCGTGAAAAAGTATCGGGCTTGGAATGTACATGTTACGCCATCTTGCAGGCCGGAGAAGAAGTAAAACGACTGATGTCACAGACGAGATATATAAATAGACCAATCATGCAATGTATTTTTTCGGCCCGAATTCCTGGGGCACTAGTGCCCCATTACCATTTCCGTGTCACTCACAACGTTACCAACAGAATGCAGAAACAGATTGTTGCGCTTACTGTGGTAAAAATTATAAATTCTTTGACAGGTCACACGAACGACACACAATTTAAAATAATATAACCTGGAAATCACTAACAATCTATTCATACATATGTGTGCTTTTTTTATGCGTGCGATGGCGAAATAAGCTATTATATCGCATGGAGAGTTTTAGACTGCTGATATTTATGCAAAATCATATTTTTATAAAATTCTTCGTTTTTACATTTCGTACATTTCTGAATACTCAACATACTGTGCACGTTTTTGTATGTTTGTACGTATCATAAACGCATAAACAATTTCTAAGAAAATGTTGGTAGGTGCGTGCTAGGCTATACTTCTAATATATTTGTACATACTTGCGTTTCTTTTAAATTTTAACCTTTTCAGGGTTTTCCAAATTGACTTTTATTTTACTTTTCATTTTACTTTTACCTTTTATATTTTCTTAAACAGATCATAATAGTTGAATCTCATCGGCAGACGTAACTACTAAACTTTAAAAAGGTTAAAGTTGAGACTATATGTATGTATGATACATACATATCTTTATGTAAATATAATTGCATATGAATGCGTATATTTATTTTGAATACATGCAAGGTTAGAATTTTTGCATGGGGTTGTGGGATAATATAAGGATGCTGTTGGGTGTTTGCTCTTTAGTAAACCAATGTTCTTATTTATACAATTAGCGTATGGATTATAACTGTAGAAACATTGAGTATATTCCGGGATTGTTAAGTCCTTCTTTCATGCCTTCACGTGGCCAATCTTGTTAACATTACCCAATATATTGGTATACTATTTACCGCGCAGTCAAGAGCGTTGTCAGGGTAGCTGGTGTGTGTCTGACTGTGGAGTCGTTACAAACTTTTTTGACGCAGGTTCGATCCCCGCCCAAACATATATATTTTTATTTTTTTATGTTACAAAAAAATAATGTATACTCCTAACCGTAATTAAGAGGATACATGACTAGAGAAATGATTCAACGAAGAGTGCTTCAAAATTATTTTTGTGAATATTTTAGTATAAAGTATGCTTAACATATATTTAAAATGTTTTTATATAAATATTATTTTTATTTTATGTAGTTAGAAATTCAAAAAAACATAATTGATGTATTAAAAAGAAATAAGTCCGGGCGGGAATCGAACCTGTGTCAAAAAGTTCGTCACCACTTTCAATGGCGGACACACATCCGCTGCACTAAACGCACTTTTGAAATTGTATTAAACAGTTTAGAAAACAACGCACGCGGCACAGTTTCAATGGATCGAGTCAATTTTATTTCTTTAACAATAAGTTATATACTGTTTTTCTGAAGATAGCAATGTTTAATATCGCATAATATACCCACAGAATAAAGAAAGTACAGTCGAACCTCGATAACTCGAACCTCTATAACTCGAAACCCTCTGTAAGACTACAATTTTGTTCATTCCCTTCCGCTCGGCTGCGAAAACCTCTATAAGTCGAAATAAAACTTACTTTAACTCGAATTATTTGCCACATGCCCAGATGCATTATTTTACCTCTGTAACTCGAAGTTAGAATAGCCAGACCTCTACAAATCGAAGTTTACCTCTATAAGTCGAATTTCTATCGCCGCTGCCTCTGCAACTCGAAGTTTATAGCTATGTGTCACAAGATGTCAGAAACAAATCATTCGATATTGTCTCGTTCCTTTCATCCGTTAGGATTGTCTCAAATAACATAAGATGACACAAGCCGTATCCCTACTTCTTCGCCCTTCGACCACGTGCATATCCATGTATGCTAATCGTTTTTTGTCAGTCGAATGCACAATTGTCATCATCTCCCGTGTCTTTAACTTTTGTGTTTACGTTGAATAAAATGAGTTCTAAGAGGAAGCTTAACACACTAACACTTTCTGAAAAGGTGAATGTAATTGAAGCATTGAGAAGTGGATCAAAACTGAAAAAGAATATCGCTACGGAATTCGGGACTCCTACGAGCACTCTTTCGACGATTTTGAAAAATGCAGATGAAATTATGCAGAAAGGTACAATTTCTTGTGACAATTTGCATCGTAAAGGGAGAAAAACTGCATGATTTCCTGATATCGAGGAATGTTTAATAAAATGGTTTAAACAGGGCAGAGACGCAAATGTTAGCATAGGAGGACTAATTATGCAAGAAAAAGCTGAGTTTTTTGCCAAATCACTGGACCATAACAACTTTAGGGCTAGCAATGGGTGGCTAGAGAAATTTAAAAAGAGGCATAATATTGTTTTCCGAAAGTTGTGCGGTGAAAGCGCTAGCGTCAAAGATGAAGTTTGTCACGAATGGATAGTAAACTTGCAAGCTTTGTTAAAGGATTACGAACCGCAAAACGTGTTTAATGCAGATGAGACTGCGGTATTCTGTAAATGTCTTCCCGACAGAACAATGACATTCAAAAATGTAAAATGTCACGGAGGCAAACATAGCAAGGAAAGAGTAACAATTTTATTAGCGGCCAATATGTCAGGAACAGAGAAACTTAAACCTTTAATTATAGGAAAATCGAAAAAACCGCGATGCTTTGCAGGCTGTAAATCATTGCCTTTAGATTATGCGAGCAATAAAAAAGCATGGATGACCGCCGAATTGTTTGCGGACTGGTTAATTCAGCTGGATATAAAAATGAAAAAAGAAAAGCGAAAAATTAGTTTATTCATAGACAATTGTACGGCACACAACAATATCCCGTCGCTTCAATCAGTCAAAGTACAATTTTTACCACCGAACACTACTTCGAAATTACAACCTCTAGACCAAGGAATTATAAAAAATTTTAAAACTTTATATAGAAAAGAAGTTGTAAAAAAAATCTTATCAGATATAGAAGAAGGGAAAAGCACCTCCATCACAATTTTACAAGCAATGAGAATAGCAGATAAGTCATGGGGAAATGTAACACACCAGACAATAGTCAACTGTTTTAAAACTTGTGGGTTTTCTTGGCAAATAGAAGAAAATTTTGAAGAACAATCAATCAAGGGGCCTGTTGCAAGTCGTAATATAGAAGCCGAATGGAATCAAGTTTTGTTACATTACAACATCGAAAACATAACGTTTGAAGATTTTGTACACTGTGACGACGAAGTTTTTGTTAACGGATCATTAACTGATTCGGAAATTATAGAATTTACCACCCAAGTTGCAATAGACGATGAGGACCTGGATGACGAGGAGCCCGTTGTAATCGAACCACCGGTATCAGCAAATCAGGCCAGAATAGCAGTGAACGTTCTACGAACTTTTATAGGAAGATGCAATAATATCGAGGAAAACGTATTCTCTGCCTTGATCACACTTAAAAATGCTATCGATCAACAATGTATTAATACATTAACACAAAGCAAAATTACAGACTTTTTTAATATGTAACAAGTATAATAACCCAGTATTCGTTTTATGACTACGTTTATTTATTTATATAATAAATAATTCACGTTCAAAAATTGAATTTTTCTTTCTTTAAGCCGTTACAATTGGAAAATTATTAGCCTTCGTACAAAGCTTCTGTATATCGAATTTTCGTTTGTTAAATCTCTTTTACTCAAAAATTTCGATAAGTCGAAACCTCTATAACTCGAAGTTTTTAGCTCTTCCCTTGAGGTTCGAGTTACCGAGGTCCGACTGTATAAAAATTCAAAGAAAAAGGTACTTTTTCGTGCGAAATACCTGGAAAAAATCGGTTTTTAATTTTTTTAACTACGGCGCACCTTACCGAAAAATCTGAAAAAATTTGAGGATCATAGCTATGATAAGACGTCCTTACCAAAAAAATATAAATGTGCTGTCTTTGAAACTTCAATAAGAAATCAGCATTTTTTGCATTTTTTTAATGTTTTTAATTTTTGACAACTAGAATCTACAACGAAAAAATCGGAAAAAATTCCCTAATATATGCCACCATATCCGGAATATGCTACATTTTTTTCAGAATTTTCGCATGCGACTAAATAGGGAAAATAGTGCAAAACCGGATATTCCGAATTTTCCCTGTTACTACCTCCCGGTCGAGATAGAGGCTTGCAAATTTGTGTAAAATGGTTTCTTTTGGTAAACTGGTCCATCGCAAATCAAATTTAGTTTAAGGGCACATTTGACACCCTTATCCGGTTATACCCTTTCTGGCTGCACTCAATTTAATACATAATCAATTTTTGTCCGCCGCGAGCCTGCGAGGCGTCGTCGCAGGTTTGCTCGCTCGTCTGTTTCTTTATATGTGTGCGTCTGTATTCAATATTCACACATTCATACTAATGAAACACCCGAGAAAACTCGCGCGACAGAAATCGTCGCTGCATCGAGTCGACAATTGCCTATCAAATGTCGCCACTCTCTACGCCACACGCATTTACGCATGAGTACTCCTTGGCTTACTAACACTTCTTTATGAAATACTTTATCAAGTGGCCGTCGTTGATGAGTAGAGGACGCTAAAATCAGTGTCGAATTTCTAAGTCGGTATGGCAGTCACGTTGGGCCACGAAAGTCCATAAGGTGATTGGTCTACTTATATATCTCGTCTGTGCTGATGTTCTAAAAAATGAAGGTACATGGCGCGACATCTTATGTATCGACGAGGTACTACTATGTCGTTTTACTTTTACCTTGATCTGCAAGATGTCGCGACATGTACCTTTATTTGCAAAACGCCAACTGTTTTACATATACCTCGGTCTGTAAGATGGTGCGGCATACACCATTACATTAAAGTCTCGTTTAGTGCTCGCTAGCCGGGACCGGCTAGCTACAGTTATCGCATGCGGACAACGTTTTTGCATCTCTTTTTATATTGATTGTATGATTTTCAGGCTCTCCTTCTTTTTCACTCACTGTCCTTTTCTACGTTCGTCGTTGTCCGCAAAATACAAAGAGCGTAGTGGGGCTGAACCACGAGCTCTTATAGAGAGAATTTTTCGAGCGCTTATGAACACATTACTGTATCTACAAAACATGTATCTTTTTAATTCTGCCTCGGCTTGTTAGATGGCGCGACATGTACACTTGGATGCACGCTACTTTCTGTCAGAATAGAGGATGGAGAAGGCTACCCTTTTGACTCCATACATAAGAAACATAATCGAGTCATGCGACTGTTTGGAAGTTCGTTCTCTAACACCACTTCTTACAATTAGCCCAGGGAAGCGTAGTTTGCCCTCCAGTGTACTTACATGCGTAAACGTAATTTTTCGGTTATAAATGTTATGAAAACAAATAAGCGCATTACATTAAAAGATATTAACTTATAACTGATTGTGAATTAGGTATTCCGGAGCCTCTTGAAAATAAATAATATTATAATTGATGTTATAATTATAGTAACAGATCCAAATAAGTGACTAGACTATTTGTAGTCGATAAAACCAAGGTACTGATATTTCTAAACACATAATCTACCTCGTTTGAAATCAGAATGGATCGCATTTAGTTTTCCTTGATATTCATATCATCAATGCAATCTGATATTGATTAATCTTTCTTATAATTAGTACACAAATGATGTTAATGTTATGGGTCTGTAACTTCCTTTATGTTGCTACAATTTAAGGTAAACCTGTGACCTTATTCTATCTAAGATGAGATAGTAATTCTTGTATTACTAATTAAAAATATCTAATAGAATTAATTTGCATCTAATAAGCAGGTATTTAATCATAGCATATACTATGTATTTCATCTGCATCTGAAACTGAATAAATGTTTGTATTGTTACTTTCCGAACTGATTTTTTACAAAATAAGACAGTTTCAGAATGTTTTATGCTTCAAATATCCAGAGAAGACTACTGTTGTTTATTGCAAATTTTATTGCACTTTGTACTTTGGATATCCAATGCTACTGGATTACTGATTCATATGGATTTGAAAATATTTATTTTCAACATCTGGCGTTACTGATAAGATTTAAATATTTGATATAGTTATAACACGACTTTTTTTTAACAGTTTTTTTATTGATTGGTCGTTGCTCTATTAAACCTTTCAATCAACAAAGTTCATTACATCTTTTTACTCTGTAGCATTTTATGAACAGAGCTCGCTTATAACCACTTTCGTTATTTTCAATCTCTGATATGTTTAATCTTACTTCTACTTTCATCCTATCTGCAAATCCTATGTAGCAGTTTCCTAATACTTTAGATGTAAACTCAATGCATAAGAAGCAGTTTCAATTCTGTTCTATTGATATTTGGTTGATTGCTTTTCCCAATGTTTGTCCATTTCATTTCAGAGCTCACTTGATTTGCCTTTGTTCCTTCACCGCTTGATCCTGGACTATCTTTTACCCACTGAATTGTATTTGATTCCGTGATTTAGTTTAATATTGATGTGTACCGCAATTTAGTGTAAGAAGTCCCTCTACCGTGGAAGAATGAATAAACCATATCCTTCAAAAACAGGCGACCACAGACGCTTGAGTTACAGCAGCACCATCTGACGGAACCCGCGCAAACTGATACGAGGAAAAATGGCCCTAACGACATTGCTTGAAAATCAATCTAAATATACAATTATATTTTATCAAACTCTTAATTTTCTCAAAATTACCTCAAATCGTTTGAAAATGCGTTTGCAAAGGCTACAAACAAATACGTCTACAGAATTGTACTCAACGCTTACAAAAAAATCAACCCCAAGGAACTCTGTCTTTCGGATTAAAAAAAAAGTTATTTTCGTCTGTCTGTTGATAGTTTAAAAAGGACATAAAAGAAACAGTTTCTATTTTGATTGAAAGTGGACGAGATAGGGCAGCAAAGAGGAAGCCAATAACGAAAATAAAATGAATGAAGGGAAAACAGGGTTGAAACGGTTGGTCGGTTTCTCGTTTGACGGTTCGCGGCGTTATTTTCCGTGGCAAGGAGGGGCAGCCAATCACAATCGCGAAACCGGGTAGCTACCCACTTTGCGGGACGCACGTGTAATCCCCAGAAATAGTTGTCCCCAACCCGACCCAATTCTGTGCCATGTCTACCTGCTGCCTTCCAACGTTTTACTTAAATTCTGCTCTGAAAACGCATACTTAATGAACTTTCGGCGCTCACTTTCATTAACATAGCCCGAAACGCTCAGCATGGCCGCGTGAATGAAACAGCGATCTGTGCTTTCTCGATGCTTTCGTCGAAACGAAGCAGTTCGTTTGCAATTTAAAATTACTGCTCAGACGCGTCACTTTCTCCTATTGTGTTAACCCTGTGACAACGACGTGTCACTATAGTGGTCCCCTGCTGAGTGCTCGTTTAGGACTACACGCCATTATAGTGGTCCAACTGTTTCGCTGCTTGCTCTGAGATTTAGTCAGTAAAGACGGTCTCGTCCTATATAGCGCTGATCCGTGGCCATCGTACCTTAACTTCTGTGATCAGACGAGAACCAGTGTTTCCTACGTGACAACTGCCGTTGACTTAGTTTCTTTAAGTTTTTATCTTGCCTAAAGAATATTTTAACGATGTGTATGGAAAGTGCATTACTATTTTTAGTAAAAGGCTTTGCTTTATTATCTTATATTGAGTCCTGCGGCAGAGTTGCGGTAGAACTCTGCGTCTAGGCCAGCCGTAGCTAAAGGGTTAAAGTGTTATCAGAATGTTTTTTTTTACCGACACAAACGGTGGTGAAAGACTATTAATTTTTCGTTTGGAATTTAAATCATTCGTAATTTCCTAATGGTCCAATAAAATTGTATAGAGAAATTTTTTTTAAGTATCGTAAAACGACATCTTTTTGTAACCATAGTGTTATAGCTTACAAAAAATCGGACTGGAGCAGATATGACAAGTTGACCATCAAACAACATTCAATGAAAAAATCATCATAGTTTGGGAAAAATAAAAGTATTACAAAATTTTTGATTTTGTTGGTTTCTTAAAATATTAATACTGTTTCAATTTTCTCTGCCTGGCTATACGTGTTTGATAATATTTAGTGAAACAGTTTCGATATGAAAGAAATGTTGAAAGCTTGTTTGCAAGTATTAAAAACAATAACGTACGTCAATTCAATGAAATTAAAATTCAACAACAAATCGTATGTGAAAATGTAGAAGTTAGTGAAAAAATAAAAATTTCCTGCATTCGTATTTGGTTAAAGCCACTGTATTTTTTCAATCAAGGTCGTTTCAGAATCACCATATCGGACATGCTCATGTTCGATTTTTTGTCAGTTATAGCAATACAGTATTAGAAGTTAGCACGACGAAAACAACATCGACGACCTTGAAGGCACATTCCTCTTTTTATTGTCGACAGAAATGGGAACATTAAGTGCGTCAAGATAAACAAAAAACAATTTTCTTTAACTGATTCATACTATTAACCCTTTGAATTCCTTTGTCGAGTGTGACTCGACATCGATTTTATTCACAGGTACTCCTATGTCGAGTCAGACTCGACATTTTTAAATTGCCAGTTGAAATATGTATTATATTTCGTAATATTTTTTTTACCACAAATATGAGATCTTAGCAAAGTTCCGATGCTATTTTCAATATAATTAGCAAAAAAATTGTTTAAAATGGTTCCTATCAATCAACTGTCTCTTAAAGTACATTTCAAATAAAACACTTAAGATAACAGGGAGTTATTGAAAAGAAAATTAAAAAAAAAGTAGGAGTGCACAGGGTTAAAATAAAATTTGAATAATTCATAAATTAATATATTTCCAATAAAATGAAATTAAAGCTTTCTTTTTACCCAATATGCCGCCGTAGTTTTTATTAAAGAGTAAAATTCTTTCAGTTTTCGATTTTTGGAAACTGACCTCATTATTTCTACACAAATGGCCGGAATTCCATCCATGCGACATTAATAATACCGAACTATATGGCGCATAATGTACTAAAACTCATGATATGATGAAATTGCCATTAGCTTACATATTTTATGCAAAGACGTACTGCGTTCACATTATCGCACCGTGTTATCGAAATATTTGTTATTTATCGAAACGCTCGTCGCTTGGAGTTTGCCTAAGATATATGCGCTCGTGCGATTAGTTAATTTCACATTTATATTTATCGCTTTTCAAAAGTGACGCATGCAATACTTTTAAATCGCTCCGTATGCGGGTAATTGCATCTCGCACGACCGGATATGCGTACTAATGACGAAATTTTTGTCTTCCACGTGAAGGAGCAAAAGCAGTACGTTGTTTCGTTGTCCTTTGATATGAATGAATGGTTACCAAATAATTCACACATTTTCACCGGTTACGGTAATGTTTTTTAGACAAGGATTCGATTTGTGATTTCGCAGTAACAGAGAATAACGAAAATGAACCAGTAATGTCTTCATGTTTTCATTAACTGAAGTGAATTCTAATTGTAAGTAGGGATCATAAGAAAAAAAAATAGACAAAAATTGTATAATGTTTATATTCGAGTTAATACCAAATTAATTACGTGAGAATGTACTTGCTGTGGACGTAATTAATTGTTGGATTTCGTTCTTAAAAAATCATCAAAACGAAGAAAGAAGCTTTTGTGCATATGCGAAGTACTCTAAATTAACCACTGGTTGTATGTTAAAGTTCAATCTTTGTATTAAACGACACTGTGTCGTTTCTTTTTCATTCCAATCTCTTTTACAGACTGCATTAGCCCTTATACCCCTGGAAATGCACACTCTGTTTTACTGATCAGCGTTATTCTATCAGCATAGTGTCCCCTAATTAAAAACGTAACAATGTATATTGATTAAAGCAGTGCAATCTTCTTGACAATCTCCCGAGGACAGGCATTTTCAGATGGGGTAGTTTTAATTGGAAAAGCACATGCAACTTCGCCGGTAAATGCGACAGGTTCCATCAACGCGAAAATCCTTGGGAAGAGAGGCTAATTACTAATTAGTAAGACGAATGTAGAAACGCGGAATAATTAACGCGGACGGACTAGTGCTACGAATTGTTAACTACACGTTGCTTAATTATAACTAGTTAAATTTCAAAGAAATTCTCATTTCACTCTCGATTAACATTTCAATTCCGACTTTAGACTCCGGATTAATCATTCGCATAGGCCGCATAGTAGTCTGTGCATGGTAGCAATTCTTAGATTTTTAAAATCTGAATTTAAACACAGACGTGCTTATTATAAATTACAGAATGCTGAAAGTGAATATAAAGTGAATGAAAATTTGATTTGGTTAAGCCGAAATCCTGCATATCTATTTTTTTCTTTTTTTCGAACGAGGTAACCCCGTACTACATGGTGAGCCATGTATGGCACAAACCAAATTTTCATTAATTCTTTATGTAAAACATGCAGCATAACCCTGCTGTGCGTTGCACCATATTTAACTCTGGATAATTAACCTTTCGTAAAAGTGACGATCGGAACATTTGAATCTCGTGATATCGGATGATCCGCTTACTAAATGAACTAATTATGCTTATTTATTTATTAATAAATTCAATACCAAATATAACTTTTTAATTTCATTTATCCTGTTTCTTTATGATAAAATATTTTTGTTGTTAAATAAAAAAAATTTAATTATATTCGTGTTTTTAATCGACGTTGTGTGTGTTTAATCGTCGTCACTATTGTGCTATGATTTTCAAGCATAATCAGCCAACTATGATTGGAAAACTTAAATTTTCGCGATTTCTTCACATGGTTGTATAGCTTATGGATCTCAACCGCTTTATTGTCGATATTGTATAACGAATTCCGAGGCTTTATACGTTTTAAAAAAACAAATAAAAATTATTAAAGTAATTTACAGTGTCTGCAGATTACATAAAAAAAAGTGTTAGTTTAAATTTTCATTCGTTAATTTTAGTATAAATTGCTAATATAGTTTTGTGCACAAATCGGTTTTTATAATAAATAAACGATTTAATATTGTTACAAAATTTGTTCGAGAGTTCTCCCATAAAAGATGCACCTTTTTACACTTATTATATTTTTTCATAACAAAAGAAAAAGCATGTGATAAGGGGTTAAGTGTACCCAAAAAGAAATCTGCACAATTAATTCGAATATAACATTATAAAATCCGGTTAGTATTATTTATTTTATTATTTATTATTCTTAATCCTTGCCTTTCGGGTTAGGATAACTTCCAGTTTACATCTATCACTACACTTCTTATTAATATTATATTATTCTCTTAAAGTGTATTATATATTTATATTTATACTTATACACGTGTCCTTAAGTCCTATTTCTTTGCACCTTTGTAACGTCTCTTTATTCTCATTTCCATTCTTACATACTATATTCCTACAGACTATTACGTATCTTTGACTTTGCTTGATTGCTTCTTTGACTTTTTCTCCTCTTCTCTATACTGCTTCTTTCCCCTGTATTTCCTCCTCCTGTAAAATCCGGTTAGTAAATGTGTAACAATGGAATAGACTTATAATAAATTGTTTAAAATAATAATTTTCATACCTTTATACATCTTCTAAAAGTTGCTGACTGTTGTCAAACAGGAATTTTTCAAAAATTTTGTTCGAATATTAAACAGAACTAGTAAGAACAGTCATTTACGATAGTAAATCATAGGATTCAGAAGAATTGGCTGCAACTTTCACAACTGAAGAAATAAGAACGTAGAAATTTCGTAAGTTTGACGTACAATACTTGCGGAGCATTAAAAGGCGAGTCACAAAGTATGATTTCCTTGACATGCAGTATTTCTTTGCGTAAACGGGAAAACTTCGACGGATCACAAGACGAAGGGGGAAGTTCGATTCTAAGAAATATCAAAGGTACAGGGCAGAAAATTCTCTAAAACGAAGTCAAGACCTTTCAATTCGTCGAAAATCGAAATGTAAAAGGAATTCAGTGATCTTTTAAAACGTTAGACAGGCTATTCAAACAAAATTATTCAGATCTCACAGGGAAAGTAGTTCTCAGCCAGATCATTAACAATGTTTAACAATATGAGATGAAAAATTAATATCTTCTGGGGTATAAAGAATTTTTTGTTGAAAAAATTGTTCAGAAAATTTTGTATAAGGCAAACAATATTGAGTTTTTGACCTACATGTACCAGATATTACTTATTAAATTTGTTAAACACTATCTGTCCTGTAAGTTCTGAATATTCTTTTTTTTGACACCTTGTATAATTGCTTACACATTGGTTTTTGTTTAATTTTTCATTAGTTGACTGCTGATATTTATGCAATTTAACACATTCGCTGCCACAATAGAAAATTCCGTGACTAGACACATGGGCAAGAATGGCTATTTATTAATACACGTGGTTGATTGTACAAACATTTATGTATTTGATATTACACTTTCTATTTCTATTATCATTTTAACGTGAATGCTACTCAAAATTTTATAAGGTTTGGTAGTTATGTGATGAAATTGATGCGTGTATCGAAAACGGTGGCACGTGGCAGGGAACATGTTAATATAACCAGATTGGTGACTGATCGATATTCAATAACTTAAGAAAACAAAAATTACATATTTTAAACATTTCAAACAGGAAATGCAGCCTTGTTAAACTTTCATTTACTTAACTGAATTAACATAGGAAATATGGAAGTTTAAAAATGTATATTTGCGTAAACATCCGCAGTTTACTCATTAGATTTTGCTGATTCTAAACTTTTTTCATCTAAACTAAATATGTGTAATTTGCATTCGTCCGAAAACAGTACGATCTAGCAAAGGGAAAAATCTTGAACATACTTTCGAATAAATTTCAATCTTTCAGTTTTATTCTTTGCACTCGAACATATTTTCTTTTCCATTCTGATTGGTTACGATAATTACTTTGTCATAGCATACCTCTAATACTTTCTGGGTTACCCTTTCTTATTTAGAGTTTTCTATGTCTGTTGCAATGTTGAACCGCTTTTCTTCATACATGTACACCCCCGCCCATAAGTCATGGGACACTTACCAATTTCAGCTTTACATTTAGATTAAAATTACTAAACACCCGTAATATTGAATCAAACGAAAACTTACTCATTATTTATACCCAATACAATTTTTAAATGCTAAAATATATTGAAAATTATACATATCAAGTTTTATTTTTCCTCATCAATATACGCTTACCGTTTCGGGATGATAGCTCGAAATAATTTTGGCAATGTTGCGGTGATTCTTTTTTAATGTTTCTTCCCGGGTTTCTGTCCAGAATCACTGCAAATGCGTCTACATACATATCATACAATCGAAACGAAAGTCGCCTAAATTTTACGCATTGTAAAACTAGGCTTAAACCGTACTATAATAATTTCAGATTCTTTTTATATTAATTATAACAAAATACCAACCATGTCATTAAAAATATATTGTGCAATCATAAATGTCTTTAAAGGACCGTTTATATCGAAATAAGTGATCAAATTTTTCTGTATCCTAATCCAGATTTATTGAGAAATGGTAAGATGACCCATGTTTTAACCCTTTGATTGCCGTTGGTCGTGTACTGCTGACGCCCATGGGCGTTTGGTGCAATGGCTCAGTGTGTAGTACTGCAGCTCAGCCGCACGCAGCGTTCGTCTCGTTTCCAAGTAGCCAGCAGTCAAACGATTAATTTGTCGAAGAGTATATTCTTCAGTGTGATAGTTTAAAATTTTCATCTCATTTCTTCTTGTCTTCTTCAAAAAATATACTTTGTATTATTGTATCTCCTAAGAATCTAGTCTACTGTACATACATCGACTACTGTTTATGATCTCTGCGATGTCACGTTAAAATTTTCCTCGAGAGACATTCTTCAGTTGTAGTTTGCATTCTTCGGTCTTCCATTTTATTAAGAATGTTCAAATATGCAGGATGCATAAAAAAGTTTGTGCCAAACTTTAGGGACGTAGAGTGCTCAATAAGTAATAAGAAATTCATTATAAAATTTGAATTCCTCATCCGTAATGCTACATTCTTTCCCAAGTTCCTACTGCAACTTCTCTTGGAATTTAAAACGAGAACCTAACCTCAATGGCTGTTTCTGCAGTTTGAAATACTGCACAGCAGTTATTCTTTGTTTTTTTGGTACATATTCTATGAAAATTATGTGCATATTTTCCGAATGGAAAAAGTTCCCAGAAGGACAACAGTTTCAGTTCTTTACATAAGTGAAACACGCCCTATAAAAATGGATTAAAGAAACTCCTACCCTGTTCTTCAAGAATAGATTTAGAAACTTGACCTATAGGTGAATTAAGTGCATAAATATAGGAGTTTATTATAATAAACTTATAATAAAATTGTCATTACTTATTGAACACGGTACTTATTGTTCGTATTCATCGAACTAAACATTGAAAAGTCTTAATAAAAGTGTATCTGAAAATTATTTGTTTTTAAATTCTAAGCAAACTCAATATTTGTTGATAACCGAATAACTGCATGCCTGTATGTAACTTACAATTCTAAAATTCACATGCTAGAATCATTAACCTTAGGACGCTCAAGGGAGGGTCAAAGAATGTTCACAGAGTTCGAAACGTTAGTTTCTTTAACACTAAACCTACCGACAATTTCTGTATACCTATTTTTACCGAGCCGGTCAAATGACCGGTCTTTAAATAAAAGTTATACTTTTCGCCATTGAGTGCAGGTAATAGTCAATTTAGTACGGGCAAAAATTGATTACATGTATATTATAGGAAAAGTCGTGAAGTCAAATGACGAAAACAAGAACTGAATACAGAATTTTCAATCAAATGTTTAACAACGGTCGTGGTAGCTTTAGTGTTAAACAGGAGTTTGTGTAGGAAGCCAGTAGTCTAGTTTTGTGCCAGAAATATATTGTATTTAATGATTGTAAACAAACATTTTTGACATTTTATTTTTTCAAGATGTACCTAGATGTTTTATATTACTTCACGATATAAATAAACATACTTCGTACAGAAAAAATAAAATTTTTAGCACTTTCGCTTATGTGGACATAAAATGATCCTGCTAAACCTTCTAACACCTTAAGCGTCCTTGGGGTAAAACAATAAATTCAAAATTACTTTTGAGAACTGAAATGAATACTTGAGATCTTTAAAGATATACTACAGTCTGTTAGGAGACATGTTCAAACGTGTATTGAAGCGAACGATGGATATGTCAAACATTTGTTGAAGTAGATAACATTTGACGATTTTTAGAGCCGTGTGTATTAAGTAATTTGTGTTTATTTTGAAGTATATTGCTCGTCTTTCAAGCCTGACACAAACTTTCTTGGACACCCTGTATAAAGGGTAGGGCACGTTCCTGAAACCACTTCGATAACTTCATAAGTATTGATTTTAGTAGAAATGTTTGTTTACATAAAAGCTACATAACACGACAGGGGCTACATTCTGCACAGTTCGATGTTTTCCTATTACTTGCAGTTTTCAAGATTACAAGATCGCCTTCAGTTTTTGAAACGGACCACCTTATATGTTTATACGAAAATCGAAGGTATGAAATGTATAAAGTGTAAAATGTCGGTGAATACCCACTTTAGACAAAGTATCGTATAATACATGTTTGTCCAGTGTCCAAAGAAAGCTCTTTCGATATTCGTGAAAATACAGTTCCGCTCAAAAGTCATAGAACACTTATCCGTTTTAACAAATTTTAATTATACAATATAAATTATTTAAATTATATAGATTTATTGCTGCGTGTATTTACGGATATATGTTCAATATAAGCTGAGCACATGAGAATAAAATGCTTAGTTGTTGAAATATTTTAACCCTCATCCGTCCCTTCTATCAATTTGACAAACTTTTCTTACAAAAATTTGATAAATGTAAAAAGCAGTATACCTTGTATATCTCTTTTGAATTTGATAACGGTGCGAACAATCTGAGTAATCTTATGCTTGAATGTACAGAAATATCATTTCATTTATTTTTAATAAATAAGTCTGCAGATGTAACTATTTATCTTTTAATTGTATTGATTTTTCACCGCTGTGCCAATCTGACATCAACGGACAAATCAAGTTGGGAAAATTAGGGGCGAATGAGGGTTAAACAATGAAAAACATATTTGAAGTGTTGGAAACACATTCTGTTCCGATCAATGCGAACGGAATTTTCTTCTACATTCTTTCAAACGACGATAGCTGACCAATGACACAAGCAGAGCTGTGGAGCATTCTACAAGAAGAATGAAGAAATTATAAAAAATACTAAATGTTAAGATGCTGAAATTAGTAGAAGCGGTACTTAAGACATACGGAGGATATGTAAGCGAACGAAAAGAAGTTTTAATTTCTATTAATGATTTTGGTAAGGTTCTGAATATGTTATTGCACACATTTGTTATTGTACACATAGCTAATTGTGTAAAATATGAGAAAAAGCTACTTACTTTTAAGTATTTTAACGATTCCAAACATTTTGTTAGGTCCTTATAAAAGTTTAATAGGCGTCCTATGACTTATGAGTGGGAATGTACACATATAATGTGTTCCACTAAAAAAAAACTATACGTGTCCCTGAAATCTTGGAAAGTACAAGCGATATAAAATAATTGAACGTAATAATTGAATACGTAATATTCATCTAAACCAATTTTTGCTAAAATAAATATTTATGGAGTTATTAACGTGGTTTCAGATACATCATCCACCTTGTATATTCGCAATACATATAAACTAGTCTCATGTTTAATGATCGTAGAATGTTAAAAAAAACAGGTGACTACATGTATCAAGCCATCCCATAAATAATATTTCCTATCTAATGAAACCTACGTTAGCGCGTTCAATGCGGTGGGAGTCACCGGTCACTGGCACCTCAGATTTAATGTAATTAAATAATTATTGATTGTTGCACAATTTTAATTAAACTTAACATTGTACCAATAATGTTGGAACATGAGAACACGACTGAACACTCAAATCTTTTCTTTCTTCTCGATCTATATTAGCACATTCACTGCCATGGGGGTTACCGGTGGCCGACGCGTTCAATTTTCTTTAATTAAATAATTATCGAGTTTGGCGATATTCTAAGTGAATTTTACAGTACAACACCCCCATAGAGAGGCATACAAACGATTGAACACTTAAATATTATTTTTCTATGTGATTTGTAATAAGAGCAGCAATTTATATTGTGTCTGATTGTGAATGGCTGTTTTCACTGTGGCAGTCAACGTGTTAAATAAATATGAATATATTATTCGATTTTATTGAATAAAGATTTAACTGTGCTCGTGGTGGAACGTCAGAAATGTATATTGTTTTAACATTTTCAATAAAAATTATACTACCACAGCAAAGACCTGTAGTCAACAACTTTATATGTTAGACAGAATTTTTGGTAAAAGAATGACATGTTGGCGTTTGAGTAACTGAAAACTTGTACGTATTAGCTGTTTCCTATTTAGGTGGCTCGACAATTTTTTAGTTGACAGACGATTTAATGTTACTAATCCGTTGCAATAGACTTAAAATGAATTGCTTTAAAACTATAGAAATTTGTTGAAAACCGAGTTAAAAAACTGTTAAAGCAGTGGAACAAGGATACCAAAATTAATGTTCAATGTATTAATAATTATAAATGAGTGCAGTTGTTATTCTGAACTGATACTTCAACAGATTCTCCATTACTCTTTGCATACGAATAGGGGCTAGTATAAATTAAATATTCTCTCATTGATTGCAAAAGGATCATGTTTGTAAATTACAGTTTATGAACACAAACAGATGAGCAAAAATTCTGGACGTTATCCACTGTTAGGGACTGCAAGTGTATGTATCAGGTTGTTGCATTATTTCTGTCGTTTTTATGGATAAAATTAAAACAGATATAATTTAAAAAACGAATTTATTTAATTAACAACCTATTGGTCGTTATAACCTACAACTTGTTTCCATTTAATGAGCAGCTTGACAATCCCGGATGCAAATAAATTGTGTTTTTGAATAAAATTAAAATTTATGTAATTTGAGAAACGAATTTATTTAATTAACAATCTTGATGATTCCAGATGCAAACAAATTTTCATCTTTTTGACGAAAGAAAGAAAAAAATGCGTCAATTGCTCCAATTTCTGAAAAGAACAAAACTATTTACATTCAACTGTAGTATAACTAAATATTGTCGTCGTTAATAACCATTGTAGTTGAAGCGACGTTAAAAGAAAAGAAAAAAAAATTCTGACAATGCATTATTCACGTCTTCATTTTTATATCCTTTCCTATTCAACAAATTATATAGAGATGGAAACAACTGGTGGTCTGATGGTACATCCTCCCCTAATGTGCTACACAATTCTCTGGTAGCTGCAATCGCGTTACTACCCTTTGCAGGCTGCAGCGTTTCAGATAAACTCTATCCACTTCCATGTTTAAGCACTGAAACTTTAAAAACGAATAAGTGCGCATTTCAAAGGCACGTGGTCTTATAAAGACAATTAAACGTAACATGCAACCAAGTTATAAGCGCAGTTCAAAAGCAGATCTAATAATAATTAATTGCACGTCAAATATAATCTCACGAAATACGACAGAAATTACGCAACAGCATAACACTTCGCGAATAATTGCAAGGAAACGAGATCGCACAGTACAGATGCACGACAATGCGATAATCCTAAAAGTGTGAGCAAAAACTGCGCATGCAAACAGACACGATAACGTATTCGCGGATTCCGGATCAGAATCTCCTTCAAAGTCGGTTGTTTTCCAGCGATTAGGCTCTAGTAGTGTTCCTTTATGCTCCCCTTTTACCCTTTTCCCTTTAACCCCGTTCGCTTGTCCTTCTTTATCTCTCGCATCTTCTTTCTCTTTATCCCCCCCGCAGGTGCGCTGTATCTCTATAAAACTATGGCTTTCCTCTTTTTACTTTATCGCGATATATCCATCCCCCTTTTCATATCATCGACTCTATCTTCCTCCCCTTCACCCCCACCCGCGCGCGTTCCCATATCGCCTGTCTCTCTTTGCCCGCCTTTCTCTCCGTCCGTCTCGCTCTCCGGTGCCATTGAAAGCCTTGCAACACGTTATGTCTAAACGCCAGTGAATAAAAGCTCGAAGCCAGCGAAGTGAGTATACGCTTCGTCACTTCTAATTTTAGCACAAAGGGTGCGGCGGGCCTGTGTACACGTTCTCGCGTATGCCGTGCACGTGTGCGTGCGCACCTACAGCAACGTCCCCCGCGTGTGCACCCGTGTATGTGTCTGGCCGGCATGTCGAGGGGGTAGAATATCTACCTATGGATTTCCTGCGATTCGATGGCGTTCGCCAGGCGATTTTTATAGAGTCCTTCCCCCTCTTGTCCACCTTCTTCCCGGTAACCGCACCAGACTATTTAGTTCGATTGAAATACGATTTCCGTCTCGCTGCGTATTGGCGGAACGCCGGCGTCGTTTATTTACCGGAGAAAATTGGAGTTTCGCGACAGAACGAGGCAAACAGCTTATCAGCTGTACCGATTACCCGTTAGTCGAATTAATAGGGCGATCAAGTGAAAAATACGGTGGAACCTCGGTTATCCGAACGTTGATCGTCCTAAAATTGGTTATGTGTCAGTTACAAGCTCAAATTGTCATTAATGGCACTGTGCACTTAACACGTTGAGTGTCACAGTGAAAACAGTCATACTTCGCCAGACGGGAATAATTTACTGCTTTTAAGACATTAAGTATCACTGTGAAAACAGTCATATCTAGTCACGTAGGAATAATTTACTGGTTTTAACATGTTGAGTGCCACAGTGAAAACACGCATACTTAGTCAGGCAGGATATAAGTTACTGTTTTTAACGCGTTGAGTGTCCTAGTGAAAACAGTTATACCGGGTCCGGCAGGAATAATTTACTGTTTTTAACACGTTGAGTGCCACAGTGAACACATTTGTACCTAGTCAGGTAGGATATAATTTACTCTTTTTAATATCGATCGAAAAGAATAAAAAAATTTGAGTATTCAGTCATGTTCTCGTGTTCCTACATTATTGGTACAATGTTAAGTTTGATCGGGATTGTGCAATAATCAATAATTATTTAATTAAATTAGATTTGAAGTGCTGGCCCCCAGTGACCTCCAGGGCATTCAACGTGTTAATTTTATACCACTCTGCATTTTCTATTGTGACATAAAATTATCATTTTTATATGAAACGCATTTAGAACGTGAGTTCTGCTGTTACGAATTGCAGTTCGGATAATCGAGATCCTACAGTATGGTGAAATATCGCTTGGAATTTTTATAAATTCTGTGTTGCAGTGAAAAACGCATTTTAACAGTTTGACGACCGCAGCAGTTTTGAAAATGTAATTATCTTTGAGCACTTTTGCAGAAATCCTTACGTACAATGTAAATAAAATAAAAAATAAATTTTTTAGAGTCTTTATTGAAATAAACATATGTTTATGAGAATCCCATTTCATTAGCTTATTAACTTATTGTAAATATGTACACTCAAGTGGTACTTCTGAGGCACCATGATATTTATATTTCAAATTACCTATTTTGTATAAACGACCAAAAGTGATGTTCAGCTTCATACATTCTACAATCTTTACTTTTTGTAAACATTTATCTATTAACACATTAACTGAGTCATTCTTTGACTAGGAGCACCTATTATCTGCTGTAACAATTAATAAAAAGATGTATTATTATGCCCATCGCAAAGACAATTTTGAAATGACATGTTAAATTGTCTCCTTCGATTAAGAGTTTCAATGTTCGTCTACAAATACTGTGAGAGCAATTAATAGGCGTCTTACTCATGGCGGAACAATTTTCACAGGACGAGTTAATTCGTCTTCCCCAATTAACAGGTTAAAATAACAATACTAAAAATAAACTAACCCTCTTGTTTTTACTATTTATAAGCCTGCTGTATACGATTCATCATTTCCCCAGATTGATGGATCTTTTTGTAGAAAATTTGTAGGTACACGAAATCTAGTAAAAGCACACTGTCCATCCTTGTTTCTACGTTTTTTCTCAAGGTTTCGTACAGGTCTGGTCAACATCACCTTGCACATTTAGCAACCAGACCTGTACGAACCCTAGCACTTCTGACCACTTTCACTTTTACCCTTCGATCCTTGACTTTCCACCCCATACCTCTCTTTCTGTCTCTAGCTCTATCTCTTTCTTCGAGTCCGGAAAAATACTATAAAACTCAGAAAGAGTAAACCGTTATCTCTTACAACCTGTTTCATTATACACACTACCGACTCCGTCTTGCACAAAATGCAAAAAAAGTTCAACTATAATGACTTGTTTTATAATGCAAAAATAAAAATTCCATTTTAACTGTATTTTGTACTTGGGTATATACTTTTCACACACAAATGTTCAGGAAAATGAATTAACAGTTGACCAGAAAAATGAACAAAAACGAGTTATTATTTAAACAAATGATGTTTTTGGGTATTTGTTTGCACAGCTGCATTCCTTTTTAAATAATACACAATTTTGCTACTTACAACGTTTTTCCAGCTGAAGTATTTTTCAAAATATTCGACCAAATATGTTTCTCACCCTCAACTTTGAATTACTTTCTACGAAAGTTGCACCAAAATCGGCGATTGACACTTCGGTATGTTCCTTTTCAGTCTGTTAGACACTCCGTACCGACGTGGCATTTACCTCGTGTATTCTGTGAAGATTTTTATATTCACAGACAAACTTGAAATTTATATTTCGTTGCGAGTTTGTTATTATTATAACTGAAGGCTAAGGAGAAAGAACAGGGTATGTCCATTTTTATTCTGCAGTGTTCAACTTGAAAGAAAAATTAAAATAATGTAAAACAATTATATTTTCGCTCATTTTTTTTCTCTCACCTAATTAGAGTATAACTTCATGCCATGAACAGTACAGTTTCATTCATTGGACCTTGTTTCTTTATTGTCGCACTGAAGTATTAAAAATTGATTTTCTTAATGAAACTGTTTTGTGACATTCCTTGTTTTTTCTCTTAATTTTTTGTTTCAGATAAGTCTACGAGCTCAAATCACCTGCGCCGACGGGACATCTTTTTTGGAACGTGCCACTTTTGCGACGCAAGAAAAATATTAAAAAACATTAATTTGAATACTTTTAATATTGTTTTATATTCTTTATATGTGTCTTTATGAATCAGAAAAAGGTTTACACCATTACATTTTGTATTGGCGGATAAAAAAATCATTGAAGAATACTCAATTTTTCGGCCGTCACACTGGAGTGACCCCTTAAAGGGACTAGGCAGTCAGATTCGGTCAAAATGTAACTTTCTTTGAGAATTAATTACAAGTAAATGAATACATATTGTGACTAGTACTTTTAGGTAATATTTACTAATACTATAAACTGTAAAAAAAATATTTTTTTGAATAACATATACTTCTATATGATGGTTTTACAGTCGACTGATGTATAGGCGCTTTTTCTGGAGTCGTTGCGGTTTTGCAGTGATCCTGGCTATAAAGAATTGAATTATGAAATATCCTGAAAAATTTGGCACTCTATAGGCCCCTAATCTGCACTGAACCTATTTAAAACGAAAAAAAATCAAAATTGTAAAAATGGCTGCAGTAAAGTTAAAAAAACGCGATTTTTCATTAAAACAGAAGCTATTTTATATTTTTTTTTGACAAAACAGGAGTTTTTGCAAACTTATGCGTAGCTTCAGCCCTTAATTAGACATGTTTTATTTTCTCAATTTATTTCAAGTCGATTTGAACCTTCGTTTTTTCGCAATCACTGAAAACGAAGAGAAAGTATGATTTCGAGAAAAACGCGTTTAAAGTTTTGGAAGCCCATAACTACTACATACCTCACGATCGAACTTTTCGGCCGTCAAATCCTTAATTTTGCGAGTTTTTACATGATTCAAACGGCATTTTACTCTAGAAGGATAGTACTTTCGAAAAATACAATAAAAAAAAATGCATTTTTTGACTGCCTAGTCCCCTTAACGCATCAACTGTTATAGGGATAATTGTTTTTGTTACGTAAGAATACATTGAATGCGTGTGAAACAGTAGTGTTCGAATTCATTTCACCCTTCACCACAATTGAAATTACTGTACTCTGCCACTCCATTATGGACCACCTCAATTTTAAACGGTTGCTACATTCTCAGGAACATTCTCTTGCAAACGATATGAAGTGAGTTTCATGTGCGTGAAATCACTTCATTAGTGAATTCTGTGTCCAATCTAAAAGTATCTTTGTTTTATCCTGGCCCGGTAATTCTCCCGATTTACACCCGATTGAAAATGTATGGGCCTCCCTAAAACACCTAGCTTACCAAAGATCCAATCCCACTACAGATATCCTTATGCGAAATATTTAGGAAGTGTGGCATGGTGCACCGGAAATAAAGGAGTGCACAGATCGCTGCATTTCAAGTATGCCCTCAAGAATTTAGGGCACTGTCGATAGCCACGGGGGACACACAAAACATTCAAAACTATTATGTTGCTTTAATAAAATTGGAAAACAGAGATTTTGGGCTTTTTAATGATAAACATATCGTGACGTTTTATACAAACAAAAACTATAAACAAGCTCCTACAGTTGAAATTTGTAGAAAATATTGGGTG
The DNA here is from genome assembly GCA_916610135.2 of Macropis europaea. Taxonomy (NCBI): domain Eukaryota; kingdom Metazoa; phylum Arthropoda; class Insecta; order Hymenoptera; family Melittidae; genus Macropis; species Macropis europaea. The sequence continues at coordinate 20,383,669 of OU744349.1, forward strand.
CCCGTAATGGAGTGACAGAGTTCTGTACAACACACAATACAATTGAATCGCTGAGCAGAAGAACAGTACAAGTCCAAAAACCACATTTTGAGATATTTGAACAAATAACATTAGTTTCCGTGTATCGTCAACGCCATTGATTTTATGGTGTTATTCCAATTTAAACACGATTATGCTAACCCACGTGAACGTTCATGTATGCCTAACTATGGTTAAACTTTTTTCATAAATTTTCAGTAATTGAAATAAAACCATTGGACTTGTACTGTTTTGCAACTCAAGCTACTTCTTAGTCAGCAAATTTAAAAAATAATTTAGTAGTAAAAAAAACATTTATGAACTGGCTTTAAACATAATAGAAGTAGAAATTATTTAATGTAAAATGATTATTATAGTAAATTCAGTATGATATTAAACAAATTGGTCATCGCCTTGTTGGTCAATGGTAGTCTTCCAAGAACAAATTTCTTTATAGAATGAATTTGAATTTGTTACAACAGTATAAATCCATGACAGATACTGTTTTTACACTCATTATACTAAAGGCACTACCTGAAACATGTATATAGCGTACTTCTTTTGCACGGTTCTTGGTCTCAACGTGTAGTTCTATGCATTTTACATTTAGTTTTGAGATCGTTTAAAAATGGCTAATTGTGGACTTGTACTATTCTTCAACTCACCGATTCAATTTTAGGATAGACAAGCAGGTTTCGAAACGGTCGTTGCATTGCTAATTCCGGAGAGCGATTAGTCTGTCAAAGTACTCGAAGTGGAAACCGTAGCAATCTGTTATCGATGATAAATCGCGCATTCACGAACCCCTTTTGTTCATTTCGCCATATTGCTACACTCGATGCCTGAAACCTCTGATCGATCTGTCGCGTACATACGAAAAATGTATAAGTTCAACCTTCCGCATCATTTTGTCGTCTTGCTGAATACTTGTTTCCGCACCTATTTTCTCCCCCGCATTGCTTGGGATAATTCAGTGCATATTGTTGTCGATGCTGTCGTGGAATGTAGAGGATTTCCGAGTGGTCTGAAAGGAGCCGTGAATGCGGACAGAAGAGTACACACGAGTTTCATTTTCCTTTGACTCGAAGCAATGCTGCCGGCGAACATCAGCACGTAAATTCCTATTATCGCGCCGTTCGCGAATGATAACATTTATGAAGATGCTAGGGTATCTGCTTCTCAAACAATCAGTTACGCGGCATTCGTTTGAAATGTTATTATGACATTTATAAACGTAAGTATATTTTATAAATGGATAGCGATGGAGTGTGACTTATATTAATAATATAATATATATATATACATTGCAACTTTAGAAAATTATTTTGTGCATAAAATACAGAAACGATTATTCGTGTCGTTCTGATAAGATATTTTGTATTATTTTTTCGTGCATTTGACGTTGGTAGCTAATAATGATCGATTAAATAATATGACATTTAACCCTTTATACCCTGCCGGTACTTTGTACTACCACTTATATTAAAATGCTGTCATGAACCAAATATGCTTAAAACCAGGCTGGGACTTCTAAATATTGCTTTTTCGAAATCTCCTGAGATACTATGAAATGATGCCAACACTCAGAGACACCATATTTATGTACACAGAGAGGAAGTTTCATAGATACACGCGTTAACGGTTCATTTGTTTTTAGGCTGTTACATATTGTTATGTTTTTGAAGGCATTTACTGTTATAATTCAGTTTTCAGGATAGCAATTTTTGTATATGTTCTGTACAGAGCGTTTCACAACGGGTGGTAAATATTTTAAAGAGTGATTCTACAAGCCAAAATAAGAAAAAGATACTGTAAAGAATATTTATACTTAGAATATATGTTATTTGGACAGTTTCCAAACATCTAGAATAAAAATTAATGTAAAAAAGCAACGATAATGTAATTCAGGAAAAAGGGTTATCACGTTGACTGCCGCGGGGGTCACCAGTGGTGGACATTTCAAATTTAATTTAATTAAATAAGTATTTATTATTACACATTCCTGAGCAATTTTTCCGTTGTAACATTAGTATACGATCACAAAAACGCGACTGAATACCTGATTATATTTTTCCTTTAGGATTTATATTAAAAATAGTATATTATGTCGTGTCTGACCATGTATAGCTGTTTTCAATGTGGCATTCAACGTGTTAACCCCTTACCGCATGGTGTGCAATACATGGGACAAACCAAGTTTTCATTCATTTTTATGTAAACGATACATCATAACTCCGCTGAGTGTTGTACCATGTTTAATACACTATGATGCTATGATTTTCAAGCATAATTTGCCATTTATGTTCGGAAAAGTTAAATTCTTGCGATTTCTTTACACTGTTGTATAACTGATGCATCTCAACCACTTTATTGATGATATTGTATAACGAATTACGAGACTTTATACATCTTAAAACATTCAAATAAAAATTATTAGAGTAATATACAGTGTCTGCAGATTACATAAGAAAAGTTAGTTTGAATTTTCATTCGTTAGTTTTAGTATAAATTGCTAATATAGTTTTGTGCACAAACCGGTTTTTGTAATAAATAAACAATTTAATATTGTTCAAAGATTTTTCAATATTTTTCCCATAAAAGATGCACCTTCTTACACTTAACATATTCTTTCCGTAACAAAAAATCAAAGCATGCGGTGAGGGGTGAAAACGCGATCGTTTCACAGTGAAAAATTCCGCAGCTCGTCGGATACGTAAAAATGGGTTCTAATAAATATAAATCGATCGGAACACAAATATTTTAATATTGGATAATTAACTTCTCGCTTTGTACTCTGGTTGTGGTATCGAACCCTTTGAGTTCTGTGGTTGCATATGTATATGCGTTTTACAAAAGTCATCAGTATGGATTATGAACACATACATACATTTTACAAATTTTTGCAGCTTATACATTTAACGCTAGCTAAACCATCAGTCTTACTTCCAAATGTGTGCACTTATGATTCTATAATTTTCATTGTATCTTGAATAATTGAGATTCTGTTTATTTTATGTTGTTTCTGTTTCCAAATTCATTACAAAAATCAAAATCACAATATGACATGCGGTATAATAAAAAATATTCAGTCCCCAATGGTTGTTTATCTTTGAAGTATTCTACAGTCAAAGGGTTAACATGACTGAATATTTTTAAAAAGAACTGAAGTTGATGTGAGGGTCTCCAATGAACACGATAATGCAGGAACGCACCCTTTTGTTTTGCATTCATTAAAAAGATAATTACATTTACTGTTTGTAATGGGGTACTATATACATGGAAATTTTATGATGAAATGAAAATAAATGTGTCTTAATTCAGTGATGGCCACCGGAGCTGCAGCCTTCCCCCACTCTAGGTCCATTCCCCTCATACAAGTTGCCATCTGAGACGACGATGGTACGAAGGGAGACGAGGAGCAAACTAGAGGAAACTGAAACGAGGAGAACGAACCTAGAGTGGGGGAAGGCCGAAGCTCCGGTGGCCATTACTGGCTGAATATATTAAATTCGTGCAACGTATAAAAATAAATTACATGAAAGTTCTTTTTTATTTGAAGTCTAATTTTGGTATTCAGACTGCATGAAAAGAGATAATTTTACGTAAACAGACTACTATTAGTCACATATATTAATATTTAATTGTGTTAATGTCAACATGTTAATAATAATCAAATAATAAAGAATTTTATTTTAAGCTCAATAATTACTTATTTATGTGATATTATAATGATATTGTAGGAGTATGTAGATGTGTTTTATTACTAATCATAGAAATGATTTATACTTGAAAATACTGTATAACTTCACAATTGCTCTTCAACACTTAAAAGCTTTTAAATACCCTCTTTAGAGATATTTAATGTTAAAAATATTATTAAACGCTGATATGCTTGTTTTATGTTTTAAGATGATAGAAGCATGCAATTTATTACATGACCATTCTGATAAGCATTGCATAAGCGAAACAATGTTTTTGTTCATCGCAAGTGGACTTATACCATTTTCAAAAGTAATAAACCGCCAAAAACATTACATATACCGATTTTATCTTTACATTTCAATTGAAGTAGACTGTACAAAAATATAAATAATAATTATACAATAAAAATTTATTTTAAATATCATTATATTTATTCGAAATAAATATTTAAGGTTAATAGTTAATCATTTTTTAGAATTTTATTATTAGAAATTTCAGAAAAGAACTGTATGACATAATATTTAAATCGAAGAAATATCATCGTAGGGATAGATAATATTAATAACTTCTACTTACATTTTATTCTTTATATTGCTCCTGAAAAAAGTAGCGTAATAAATTCTTCATGCCGTTATATTTAGCTGATGTAACAGGTTTAGAATTTTTATATAATGACAATAACGTTATCTGATCAAAATTTATTGGTCTTCCTCAATTTGGGGATGAATTTAGAACCTTGAACCTTGCATCTTCTTCCGTAGGTGTTTTATAAAACATTTTATATGATTGGCCCCTTTTAAATCTCACCCAGTATATCCTCAACCAATTTACGATTTCTCCGTCAGTAGTTTTCTCTCTTTTTGAAACTGTTTCTTCTAGACTTTATATTGAAACAAAGCCGGGATTGCTTTATTACTTTGTAATAGTCTTGGAAAATGTACAAGAAATTCATTTTCCTCATGATACCGTCTCAAAAATTTTTGAAAATAACATTCATGCAATTTTGATTAACAACCAAGCTTCTATTAATTAACTCGTAATATTCATACGGATATTGAAATGTATTGATTTTTGTATTATAAATATAAAAAGAAGACACCAATCAACGTATGTTTTCAAAAATTTGACTTGTGCTACTTTAAAAAATAACGGCCCATATATAGTTACTCATCAAAGTATTCGGCCACCATGTGTATCAGGTAAACTTTTAATTAAATTATACAAATATTGTGTAACAATTTGTGAATAAATCAACATTCACAAAGAAAAAAATATTTTGGGAGCTTATTGCAAAATATGGCTCGCAAAATTGTTCTGCTACTTATTAATGTATTTCAGAAATAATATAAAAAGATAAATCTTAATACTTTATTGCATGTTCCTTAGCTTTTATTACAGCTTTTAATCTATTTGGTATTGATTTTACAAGTTGGACCATAATTTTCTTGGTTATTATGTAAAATAAAGGATTTAATTAGTCGTTAATAAATAAATAAAAATTTGCGTTTCAAATTAAAGAATGCTATGACGAGATTATAAAATAGTAATTTTGTATGTTAACTATAAAATCAATTATAACTATACCCTTGTAGTTTTTAGTGTAATCGATATCAAATAGAAAGGTGATGTATAAATTTTATTCGTTATTTGAGCGTGTAAACAGACTCCTGACTGAACCTTAGTAAGTACTTTTTCATGCATTCGTTTCGAAGTTATGATCATTTCAAGTCAACGATGTACAATTGTGCGCTCTGTGCACCTTCCATTTCAATTGCATTTATAACGTTTCCATCGCATTGCCAGTAAGTAATTGAACTTTTACAGTTCCTTGGGACCTATAGAATGATGTCTTATCAATATTTTAGGTTCCGGAGTTACCCAGATTTTAACCACTTTCTACCATCCTCCTTATTTTTCACTTGAAAATGTCATGTTTAAACACAACATTACTTATGATGAGACTGCGGATGTTTATGCAATTTAATGTATCGAAACACGTCATAAATGCAATAACGCAAGGAAAATAAAAAATATACATTCTGAACATTTAAAAGTCATAATTCAGTTTGCTCACTGTTTCGTTTCACTAACTACATTAACAGAACAAATACTGAATTTTAAAAATGTAAATTTGCATAGAGATCCGCAGTCTACTTATGATACTTCCGACAGAGATGGGCATTATTTGAATTGTTCCGAATAAATATTTATCTCAAATAATTATCCAAATAAATTCTTTTTAGTCGAATATTTTATCCGGATAATAATTATTCGTGATTCGTAACGAATTATTTTCTCTGTTTATTCGAATAATTCGTCATTATTTATTCGAATAACGTTTGCCAAATTATTCGAATAGCAATACGAATAATTGTTGACTGTTTTGGTTTCCACTTCTTCTGTTGGCGATATTGTATTTATGTTTACATCTTGACTATGTCCTTCTGTATTATAAAAAAAAAAAGAATAAATAAATAAATTTTTATCCGAATAAATTCTTATATGAATAAGTTCCTATTTGAATAAATTCTTATTCAGATAAATTCTTATTCGTTAATAACGAATCAAATTTTATTCGTTACTCTTATCCATTATCTGTTATCCGAATACAATTCTGCCCGACACTGATTTCCGAATATCACAAATAGTTTCGAAGATATTCACCCGGAAATGTTAAATTAGGCCACCCTGCATGTGTCTGTATTTCAGAAGAGTTTAAACGGATGAGGTCGTCGTTGTGCCAGGCGTTTCTACAAATGAAAATAAATATCATAAAAACATTTTAACGGGGTGTTATTAGATTGCATACGCAAATCCAGGCCATTTGACGTGAAATGATTTCTCGGAGTTCGTTTTGCTTCGAATTACGTTGCACCTATTAGTGCAATTTCTTCTCGTTCTTGGAATACGTATTTCCGTGCAGTGAATGACTAATGTGTTTTTCGATCTATATTTTAATCAATTTAAACATTCGCGAATGCTCTGTCGGACGTTTATTCAGTGATTTTAAATATATAGGGTGTTCCACAGGTAAAAATAATTCTAAAATGACATAAAATAAAGAGTCCACCAATGTGAAATAAATGAAATGTAAAATAAAGTGTCCACAAATTTTATATGCTTCGTGTTCTAAAATTTGGAAAGTCAATCGACGTTCAGTATGACTATTGAGTTGCAAACAAGGTTTTTATAACGAGGTAGTAATTTTATTAACGACTATTTCCTTCCATACTACCAATAATGTACGTCCATTTTCGGGTACAGTTATCGTCTTACATTTCAAGTGAAATATGCGCGACAATAAAGTTCTTACATGATAATAAGGATAGATAATATCTTATATGATAGTAATCTGTACGCTTTCCCCAATATACGAATCGAAGACGAAATATGTAAGTATGTATTCCTGTGGTTTTATGAGATCCTTTGCTGTGTAAGCTGCTTTCCTGAGATATATAATATTTCTTCCATTAGAACGTACAGGTTTAATATCATTATTTTATGTTCTCAGAAATAAACAATATTAGAACTATTCTCAAGACACACGAAAGTTCCAAAGAATCTTAGTTTTCCAATAAAAAGCTTAGTATAAAGATTTGTTAAAATTACAATTCGCAATTTGCTAAAATCGAAACTTGTTGCCTACAAATGTGTAGAAGGAAAAATAGATTGTTCCATTTAAAAAAACATCTACCTTGAAAGTTTTCTTCTTAATCGTTATACTTCCCCCAACAAGCCCAGTACCTTCTTCTTGAGCAGTTTTTTTATATGCTCAAAAGCAACGGAGATATGTACGTGTATACTTTTAAATGCTTCACTCTGTATATTGACAAAATGTTATTAAAGCTCGCCTTGAAAATAGGCACAAATAGCATGTTGGACATAAGATTTTTAACCCTTTAAGGCAGGGCTGCGGAGTGGCAGTCAAAAGTCCCGACTCCGACTCCCCCTTTTTTTTTACCTCCGACTCCGACTCCGACTCCGACTCCGATTCCGACCCCGACCCTGACTCCTGCATTTATAATAAATTGTCAACATAATAAGTATATGTTTGTTTATAACTAAATTACTAATATTTAATATACAATTTGATACAAATGTAGTATTTTTAGTATTTATTTAGTTTTATTACAACTTTCAATTATTTTGAGTACATTTTTTATTTTTATAAAATTTACTAACATGGAGTCGGAGTCGGCATATTTTTTGCAACTTCTGCATACTGTTCAATAATTGTATACGTTACCCTATGTGCCTTTGAAGTTTGATCGAGCACTTCATGTGCAGCAATCTAACAGACTGCCATCAATAAAGGAGTTTTAAAAAAACAGAACTCAAATAAAAAGGCGTTGAACACATTAAATGCTGATAAAAGCAATAAAGTTACTGTGAAAGAAGAATGCCAGCGGAGCACCCGAACCGACAGAAAAAAAAACTGCGGACAACGACGCCCATAGTTCCTAATTTCATTTCCCCGACGATTTCTTGCAATGACGTTTCTAGGTCTCCTTGATAGAATTTTCCTTTTCGTTTTGCCGTCTGCGCGGTTCGATGTAAATACGTTTTCCTCTCGATCGTGTTCCGTGCCGGAAAAAAAGGCGACGAAATGAATGCGTCATATACAGGGTGTCCGCGCTAAAATGTTACAGTCCCGTTATTTCTTAACCCATTGCCACAAATGACGACTATAGTCGTCAGGTTATTGTTGATGTGCTGGCAAATGGCAGCTATAGCAGTCATCTTGTAGTAACAAAGGAACATTTAAAAAAAAAAGTGTGTTTCTGAGGCCTATCTAGAAAAAAAAGTGTGTCTATGGGTTAAAGTATTGAAGATACCATAAAATAGTTTATATGAAGATTGCATGATATGGAGGGGCACCTTCACTGTCGGAGATGAATTTTTTTCAGGAGTTGAAACGGTTCCGAAAATAAGTGTTTCAAACTGTTATATATCGGTTCTGACTGAAACAGCTACGAGAACCGGAACAATGTTATAACTGTTATGGATATAACGGTTCTCGCTCATATCAGTTTCGGTTTCGGTTCTTCAGAACCGATATTATATCGGTTCCATAACTGTTATTTTTCGGTTCTAGGTATATCGGTTCCAAAACGGTTTTGGAATAGATACTCATATTGATTTTGCAGTTACTGAAAACCTTAGATGTTTATTATAACGGTTTTCAGTTCGAGACTTCTAAACTAAATAAAATCGTTCCCTAAGTTTTGTCCGGTGCGGACGTATTTATATTATGTATTATATTGCCAAGTTAAATATATTACTTATCTATTATAGTAAGATAAGTTTTTCTTTAATTTTTGGTTAAACGAAATAAAAAACGGATTGCTTTAAATTAGAAAAAAATAAACATTAGAATATTGTAAAATGTAAACTTTGTAAAATTCTATAATAGCAAAATTGTAAAATTGTAAAATTGTAAAGTTACAAGCTTGTACATAATCTGCAACAGTAATATCTAAGATTTTCAGTAACTGCAAAGTCGATATGAGTATCGATTCCAGAACCGTTTTGGAATCGATATAGAACCGAAAAATAACAGTTATGTAACCGATATGGAACCGATATAATATCGGTTCTGAAGAACCGAAACCGAAACCGATATGGGCCGGAACCGTTATATCCATAACAGTTATAACATTATTTCGATTCTCATAACAGTTTCAAGAACCGAAACCGATATCATAACTGTTTTCAATCCCTGATTTTTTTACATTATTAATTTAAGAGATATGGAGGTCAAGTTCGTTCTTTTAAGGCAGTGATAGCCACCGAAGTTGCGGCCTTCCCCTACTCTAGGTCCATTCCCCTCATTTAGGCTGTGATATCGAGGGGGAACCAGGAGCGAACTGGAGGGAACTGAAACGAGGGGAACGGACCTAGAGTGGGGGAAGACCGCTGCTCCGATGGCCATCACTGTTTTAAGGGAACTCATAATCGAGGTCTATACATATGGAAAATTACCGAACTTTATGATCCATTTTCTCTGAGACCACTGAAGCGATTTCAATCAAATTTTGAGTGAAAATTTTACTAATAGTGCTAAATAAATTGAATGCACGATTTTTTATAAATCTTTTACAAAGAAAGTTACGTGATGCTTAATAAACCGTTCAAAAAGTGATGAATGATCCTGTTTTGTCTCCAAATGTAGGCACTATTTCCTAAATTCCTTTATTCAGTATGTTCAGTAACTTTTTAGAATTTACCACAAAGAATTTCATGAAAGGTGCATTTTTAGATCTTGAGAAAATGGGTCAAAAAGAATGAAAAATACAATTTTGCATAATTCATGTGTTAATCGATTTATCTGATTTATTTATCGAATTAATGAGCATGCTCAGGTTTGGTAACATTGCTAACATGTAACTACCTTGGAAGATGAATGTAGAAGATATGTTCCAAGAACAAGAAGGAGATGATCCTGCTTATGGAGCACGAATTCACTGATAATTACTTCGTTGATGGCATTCAATTTTCGAAATAAAAATTTATGCACTTTTAGTGTTCAGAATTAAACGAAATTTTTCCAAATTGCAACAAAATGTACATTATCAGAATTGACAATAAAAAAACGACTTTTTTGACATTTTTTAAGTTGTGAGTTCCCCTAACACGTTGAGCGCCGCAGTGGAAAATCTCTCAAGTAGTCAGAGAAGCGAAAATACATTTTATTAACATGTATCGTTGAATATATAAGTATTTATTTATTTGAGAATATACGTCTTATTCTGCACTATCATTGTAACATAGATGTACCTCAAAATTTCGTTAGGGTAATCAGTTATTTGACGAAATTAAAATTTGTACGTGGGTCACCGGTGGTACACGTGGCGCTCAAAACAAATTCAACAACCTGTGTTACATGTAGAATTTCTTCTGTTAGGTCCAGATTTTATGACCAAATAATAATTAGTTGATCTTCGAGGGTGAAGGTTTCAGTAACGACTGTGCTCCGAATTCAACGAAAAACTGCAATTTAATAAGATTAGAATAAAAGGTAATAATATAGAAATATATCGAACTCAAAGAAAATAACAGAGACGCAGGCAACTGAACTGTTCGACGACAGTTATGCAACTCTGCCTTCGTAACCTTCAACCGTTAGATGCAACCCTTCCGCCTTTGTCCCCTGTTATTTCAGCGACTTACGCCTAAATACTAACGTCGCCAGCTTATCTGAGGCTGCGTTTACATTGGTAAGTTACTTATACCAGTAACTGGTACAAGTAGCTAACCTGGCTAGTCCACTTACGAATTTCTGGTACGAGTTACTTAACACTTTAATGGCCGCACGTCTACGCAGTTAAACTTCGCCAGGGGCCGGCAATATAAATTTATGGCTTAAAAATTGTATTATATGTATTATGTTATCCGTCTATAACGATTAGAGAAATCATCACACAGAGAGTGTGTTACCGGCCAACAACCGTCGGCGGTAGCATGTTGTGTGAGCGGCCATTAAAGTGTTAACAATGTAAACACCTACTTGCTCCGAGGTTGGTACCTAGCAGAGTTGGGCACTTTTTATTTGAAATGAAAATAACAAATAAAAAGGACAAATAATTACTCCAAATACATAAAATAACACGTAACTTTATATGAAAATAAGGATTTATACAAATAAATTCCAAAATATCATTTGAGAAATAAATTCTTTCCAAATGATTTATTTTCCAAATATTTGGTTATTACTAATAGTATTACAAAATAACAAATAACAGTTAATCAGAATTTAAAGATTGCAGTAAAAGTAAACACTGCCGATGATACACAATGTCGGACGTCTGTGGTTTTGGAATAGAAGTTCCATGGACGATAGAAAAACATCTTCATATTCCTAGTAAAATCAAATAACGAATATCTAAATTTCAAATAAAATAACAAATATTAAAATAATTTATTTGTCAAGTACATTATTATTGAAATGTCAGCTAAGATAAAGTAACAGAACAAATAACGAATAAATTAAAAATTTTATTTGAATAATTACTTGTGTTATAAAACGTTCTAATTTGTACGAGATGCATGCACATGTTGCTTAGCGACCGAAAACAGAAGACGAACAGGCCAGGTCACGAGATCATCGTGTCTCTCCTCCGCGATCACTTTCGCGCTAACCACCACCTGTGTATCACCATGGATTTATAAATGCATAGTCATAAACGTAGTTTTAGTATACCTCAAATTTGCTATTACTGATACCTACCTATATACACAACAATTTGAATAAAAGTTTATTTCAATAATGCCCGGACCTAGTACCTGGCTAACTACTAGTACAAGTAACTTACCAATGTAAACGCAGCCTCATACGTAAACGCGTTGCAAACGTACCCCATGGCCCACTTTGTCCAAAACATTTCTAGGCAGTCCACATACATACATGTTCAACCTTTGGGTCTCTCGTTTCTGCCGCAGACCCTTCGTATCAGTTTCAACAGGCAATGTCTAACACGTAGTACTTAAGGTGCGAACAAGACCACCATCGGATAGTACCTGGAAGAGACATAGCGGGGTCACAACTTGCACCCACAGGGAGCGGAAGTAACTGATACTGCCAGACCTAGGTCCGTATACGTTACACAACTGTAGGATTCCGCCCAGATAAACGTCAAATTCATTTGTCTAAAATACCGTATTCATTGACGTACCCCCCTTTTCTACTTATAACTCTCCAGAAGTATGTTGGCGAGAGAAGATTCAAGTTTTAACATTTGTATGGTTATATGGGACGGTGTCCCATAAAGTCGTGTCCGCTTTTCGATGTCACGTTGTCGCGTTACATTTTGTGTCACATTTTTGCGATGCCTTCGTCACCTGAGGTTATCGCAGGTGTGCAGTACATTTGTAATGTTATATGGAATATGCGTATCCCGTAAAATCGTGTCCTCTTTACGATGTCAAACCAGTATGGACCTACGGGATACAACTTTGGGGTTCTGCTAGTAATTCAAACATAGAAGTACCACAAAGATTTCAATCAAAAACACTAAGAACTATCGCAAACGCACCATGGTATGTCATAAATGAGATACTTCATCGCGAAGAGGAAATCGCGAGATTTAGCACAAAATACCTAAGCAGACTAGAAACTCATCCGAATCTCCACGCCACTAATCTTCTGGATTAATAACCTACAAATACGAAGACTCAGGAGGCACCACGTACTAGATCTTCCTGATCGCTTTACAAAATAACCAAAAGCACCCAAGGGCTGAACATATCGAGCTAGAAAATATAGAGCAACACACTACGTATTGCTTTCGTCAAACGCCTGTACTGATAACATTTGCTTATAAATTCCTACATATAAAAGACTGATTGCAAATAAACTTGGTTGACAAAAAGAAAAAACTTTACGATGTCACGTTTGGTTCGTCTTAGAACGACCGAGTTCAATCCACACAGAGGTGCTACTAGCTAAGGGTGTCTCTTGAAACAATCAGACTTGGTTGAGATCTGCTTTTCGTCTAGTACGAAGTGCTATATGACCACACTATCTAACAGTACGTGATAAAGATAAGTACTTTTTCTTCACAACAGTACAATCCTTACGCCTTCAACTCCTTCACTTGTGCACAGTATGCACATTTTCTCACATTCGACACATTCTGCACGCTTGTAAGGAATGTGAATATTCGCACAAGTGTACATTTACAAAACTGCAAAAAATGTAACACTTCTTCATAACATTATTGTTCGGTGGATCATAGTGAGCCACGCGCTCACAGGAGCGCGGCCTTGCACCGGCATGCATGTATGCATATCTGCATCACCATCTGCCGTGGGTTCGAGGGCTTGCAATGTACTTATTTAACTGGTTACCACATACCTATCTGTAACAATACATATCTACGTGTAAGTCATCAACGAGTCATTCATTCCACATCCCCGTCTACGGGCATAACAATTACAAATGTTATCTTTGAGTAGCGCGGCTGCTCGGCTGCAACTTTTTCTAGTGTATCAGTCAGTCAAAAATTCACCATTTGTCAGTCGAAATATTTCGCACGGCCCTGACTGAGGCCTGGAAATCTTACATCTCCAAAAAAGTGCTAAACCTCTTGTTCCAAAACCGCAAAGCTGTAAACTGTAGGACTTCCGCAGTTTTTATGATCTCGCTATATCTATTCCAGGTGCAATACTCTTCCAATACTATGCAGGCGGGTTTCTTCCACTGCAAATCAGTGAATTTGCAAGCGCAATATCTGGAACGCCAGTCGACGAAAGCTATATGTATTAGGTTACCGAATTCGCCTTGAAAAGCACTATCGCATGATCTTAAAAAAAATATACAGGGTGTTCACTGTAACGTTCTGCACGATTTTTTAGCCATTTGGAAGAATGTAATAAAAAAGGTTATAAACCACAATTGAGTGGACAACATATAACAGTAATAAACATTTCGAAAATACTTCTTTTCCAAGTAAATCCAAGCTCATCTTGAGTTTTTTAAACGGAACCATATAATTTTTCTCCCATTATATCGTGTAGAACATTGAACCGAATTCAACAAGCACAAAACATAATACTTTTGTTCACACAGTAGCATGTTGACAGCAGTGGAAAAATTTTAAACCCGTTTTTCTCGAAACAGTGTTTTGCAAACTGATGGGATAAGTGTCTTGAAAAATTATTAATCGATTTACTTGTGATTTTTTTTATTCTACAGAATATACCTTTTGGTAGAGGGTAAACTTGTAACATTTTGAAACTTCTGAAAATATGTATTTATTAAAGACCTTGAAAATATGAAAAACAGAATAAAAACCATTTTAAACTTTAGGGGGTCGCCATTTTGTAAAAAATCGCTTTTTTCGAATTTTTAATGGTTAGTCCTCTAGAAAATTGCATGCTCTTTGATAATCTGGCTAGGTTTTTTATCTCACACTAACGGTTTAGGAGCTAGGCGTCCCACCGTTTTGCATGTTTTTTCAGGCCTCTAATTCAACGACTCTTCAACGCCATCTACAATGTTGAACTAAAAAGAGGAAAATAAATTTCTATAGTTTAACACATCCTTAATGAAATGCAATAAACTCTCGTCTAATTATCTAAGGTAGTTTTTTTGTAATTAATTACTAAAGATGACCTATTTTAAAGTGCTCTAGACCGGAACCTCCCCTTGAGCGACGATCGTGTCCAGGCCATTTCGCGTTGCTTCTCTATTTGTTGTTGAACGAAGGAAATTCTTGTCTGCGGGTTGCACTTGCGTGACATTTTCAGCACACACAAACGCGAGGGTAAGATAAATATATTCGCGTGAACCAAGCGACCCGAACTTACACTTTCAACACAAAAGACAGTTAACGTAAATCAATTCTTATCCCCTTTATCCCTCTTACTTCTGCTCGCAAGGCACAAGGAAATGTTCGGAAAATTAAAAAAAGTTTGCAGAAGTCTATTAGCGCAGTAGAACCACAAATATTAATAATAATAGGGAGACATAATCGTTCGATTAATGGAATATTTACTTACTTCGCTTTAATTATTCTGGAGGGTATCCTGCAGTCAAATGTTCAGATTGTGCCAATATGTTGTATAAGTGAAAATAAGGATAAATTGTTATGTGAAAATATGTCCAAAACGCTTTATTGCAAAGGTATTGGCACATAATAACTTAATAATAGTCAGTGACACTTGCCTAAATTATTGTTAATACAAACTGTGTTTCGTAATTAACTTTTTTCATAATTCTCTGAAAATGAAAATTTATATAAAATTTTGACTTATTTCTTTTCATACAACATACTGGAATAATTTGACCGTTTAACTCTGGATCATGTGTATATTTCAATAAAAATGGTTATAAATACAGAAACGAAAATGAAAAAGTAGTATAAAGAAACTATTTTTCCATTCATAACTTGCACAAATTTATTAATATATTTAGCTATGCAGATTATCATTATTCTGTTATATGAAACCAATTAAGGCATCTCTTCCGTGCCACAGATGTTTCAAAACATTGAAGTACATCCTTAGTAGTACGTTCATTATACTTATTTGGTTAATTTCATTACATTTATTAATTTAGAAAATTGTTTACATTTAACATATGAAGCGCTGCAGTGAAAACAGCCACATCTAGTCAGACACTCTATAATTTTTGCAGTTTTTAGTATAAGTTGTAGATGAAAAAAATATTTTCGCATTCAGCTATATACAGGATGTTCCAGTGAAGTGGGAAATTCTCAGAACGCAATTATTAAATGAATTTTTATTTTAATATAAATTTGTCTATATATTTTCATTAGATATAATATGAAATTTTATATTTTTAAATAACACTTGATAGGTAAGCACCATTTTGGTCCACGCATTCATCTAATCTTAATCGAAAATGTCGACCTTATATAGTAGGTCGTTGAATTCGTCTCAAAAACCAGTACCATGTTATGAATAAAAAAATATAAGGTCTAATTTAAAAAAATTAACATGACCTTGAAATCTCCCCCACTACTCCACCTACAGAAAAATATTTATATCACGTAATGTCTCCCTTTATATCAAATAACTTTTGTAAAAACATTTTTTGATAAATTCTGTATATCTTAAAACTATTGGCCATAAAAAAAGGTTTGATTGTACGACCTGCGTATTTTTTAATTCTGAATTCAGCTGTAAAGTCAGTTTTTCGAACAAGTAATTTATTTAAAAAATATATTGAAAATTGTCGTATTTTTCCAGCTGTTTCTAGTAAACTGTTAATCAATTTTCATAAACTCTTGCATATTTAAACTATGGACCTTGGCCAAGAATACGAATAAATCAGAATTTCCAATTTCACTCTCGCCAGAGATCTTACGTGCAAAAGATGTCCACATTTCGCATTGGGCGATCGTATTTATAGAAAAGTATCTTCTGTATTTAATAATATCTTCTTGATCAAGATGCGTAGTTGAAGTATACAAATGTTCATGAAAAATTATTAATATTGCAACAGAAAAATCTGGAAAAATACATTAATTTTCAATATATTTTTTAAACAAATTACTTTGTCGAAAAACTGATTACGCGAATGAATTCAGCATTAAAAAATAGATAGATTGTACATTTAGCACATTAAATGCCACAATATACAGACTGGAAACGGTACAATTTTTTCGATTTTAATGTAAAACGAAAGTAATCTTAAATTATGCTCTTTATGTGTGTGTGGAAGGGTGGGTTGGCATCAGACTGAATCCACTTGTCACTCTCTTTTTTTTACTGGTTCTGCTAGACGTTTTTGTATCTTCTTACTACTAGTATTCGTGGTCAGATAAACAACTGAATGTAAGTGTCAGCTATACATAGCTGACATGGCGGTCAAAGTGTTAAATTAATAATAAATTAATGAATTTTCTAGGACCATAGTTTTTGGGATACAATGGAACCTCGATTATCCGAACACCGATCAACTAAACATTCCTCTTCTATGCTGATCACAAGTAAAATTATCATTAGTGACACTGTGTAGTTAATTTTATTCGACTGTGTACTTTTATATTGTAAATCGAAAGTATAATTTATATGTATACATAGTTACAATATGAGTCACCTTGTTGTTAATTATATGTCGGATAATCGAGGTTCTACCGTATATATAAATTTTTCCGTATATTAATTCAAATATTTACTTATATATGCGTTTTTCTTTAAATAACATCAAACAAATGTAAAGTATCTACTCAATTATGTTTTTGCTTAGTAGAAAAACAAATAAAACCAACGAAAGCTAGAATTTTTTTGCTACAATCATTTTCTTCCGCTAGATTGCCGAAATATCACGCTGTGGCCGGTTACATGGAGATGATGAGTTAACTCGACGAGAGACTTTAATAACTACACTCCTACAGAAAGATTTATTTATGGAGGGCAATACCTTTCAGCATTTATCGATTCCTTTTTACACTAATCATCTCTGGACAACAATTAAAATTTACCTTATTTATTTACCACAAACAAATTAAAATATTATGGCACTAATTGTACGCGTGTCGAGTTGATCCATCCCTAATCGTTTTTAGCTACAAGCATAGAGATCGATTTTAATAAAGAAACTCTGTTAACTGGTTAATGAATATTGTTACCATTTTTTCTATCGACAAAAACCTGATGCACTGCAAGTAAATATCAGGTTATTGCGTATAAAATAGCCGAGTTGGTAAATATAAAAACTTCGTCAGAATTTGATAACATAAAAGTGTAACTGAATAACATTTGCGATATGTCAACTGAAAGCTTGAAGCCTGCTGAAAATGACTGTGTGGGCGTTTTTTTATGTATGCTGTGGGAAGGCAAAGAAATATACAAGTTATACAAACAAATTATTTTCTCTCACATTATTTATAAATGAAAAAAACTGTAACTTATTATACAAATACAATAATTAAGCAGATTATACGTATACACGAAAATAAATGGCTAATAACTTGTAAAAAATTGAAAAATAAAAGCAATAATGTACAGAATATGTTACAATGTATAAAAATTGCTATTAAGAAAAATATCATGTAATAGAAATAATAGTTACTACCGTAAATAATTTAGATAAGGCTAAAATTTCTACTCCAAAACTTAGAAGCATACACAGAAACTATTTTGAAAAAAGATGCGTTATAAATTTTTATTCAGAACGTTACTGAAAGTAGACTAGCTGCGACACGTTAAAAAGAAACTAGGGTATTAATTAGGTAAAGTGAGGAAGAAAATTCAATTTTTCTCATGAATAAATTAAGAACGATAATTTTCTTGAAACAAGAAATACTTGTATCTTTGAACGAAAATAAAACCGTTTATGCTTGTACGGATAAATGTAATCTGAAACCGAGAAAAATTCATGAAAATGAAATGTGTGAAGTTGGAAATTTTAATGTTCTTTCAAAACGTTCATTTCATATGTGTGAATGTTCTGCTTTAGCGAATTTACGCTTTCGATATCTAAATCATTTTGCTCTTTACGAGGTCGTAAATTTTTATTTCCTTCCACGGGGAACGTATAAAGGTACTGAGATGTTCTCCACCGACAGCATAAACTTTCCAACACAGCATTACGTCTCTCTGAAATCGTTATGCTCCACAAATATTCGATTATCCCGTTCACCTCTTAAACACCTAACAGAATAACGCTAAACGAACCGTACGAACGCCTTAAAATAGCGAATATAAAAACAATTGAAGACTTAAATTTCCATAGTAAATTGGAGTCTATTATTCGATTTAAAAGTGCTATCTTGAACTGTATAACCTCCGTTGCGGGTTAAATAATTGTATCTCTCCGCGAAAATGAAAATGCACAAAATTAAATCGCATCTTCTATTACAAAGAAAATGAAATAAACTGTGACGTAAATTTATTATGCCAACTATATTTTTGTGAAAAGGGTTTATCGTCGCGAAGGGTGAAACCGTCACTTCTACCTGCTTTAATGCGTTGTGCCATTTACAATTAGGATCACGTTGGTGACCTCCCCTAAATATTATTTTAAGAAATTATTTTCGACACGAGTTACTCCATTGTTAATTTTAACAATGTTGTCCTCGACGATACAGGCGCAAAGAAATTGTGTCTTCCCGCAGATGTTATCGACATGTCTTTGAATGTATGTAATTCGTTTCAATTCAATACTGAAATACATTTCTAATTATTTTAGACAATACAGATGTCTAAATATACAGAGTGTGTCCGACATCATGGTACATCCAAAACAATGTTGATTTCTTGTCTAAAATTAATCTGAGAATGAAGAATAAAATTGACGAGGCCTGATATTTGAGAAAATGTATTTTGTAAAAATTTACTTGTTTCTATATCATATCATTTGATTGTTTAATTAAATTTAACCCTTTGAACTCCTTTGTCGAGTGTGACTTGACATTGATTTTATACACAGGTACTCCTACGTCGAGTCACACTAGACATTTTTAAATTGCTTAGTTTAAATATGTATTATATTTCGCAATATTTTTTTTTACTTAGATAAACAATATTACATGTATATGACCCTTTGTTGTAACAAAAAAGTCCTTGAAGTGTTCAGGTACATAATTGCTTGTACCTAATTTGTTCCTATCAACCAACTATCTTTTGAAGTACATTTCATATAAAACACTTAACTTAATAGGGAGTTATTGAAAAGGAAATAAAACAAAAATTAGGAGTTCAAAGGGTTAACTTTACTATTGTGCCATTTCTCAAAATTATCCAGATGACTGATCACATTAACAAGCACATCGAAATTGTATAAATTTGGCGGTTGTTTCTACTATAATTTACGATGAAAAAGTGACCTTCAATGGTCACGCAACCAACCGTGGCTTGATAGTTCTAATTACACACCGTTATTCTGTACATGTTTGTAAAAATAAACAACGTGACAGTTTGGTGCAATGAAAATTAATACAAGTTCTGACAATGAAAATATTTATGCAATTAATTTATAAATTATTGAAAATGTTGCTCAGATTGTTGCATAGAAATGCGCATCAAAAGATTTATATATTAATGGTAATGTGAATATTTACTTCTTCAAATGTCAGTATAATATTGTTCCTTAATTGCAGATGACTCTGATTATCTTTGGAACAAATTATTCTTCTAATGCGATGCCATAAGTCAATGATGGCACCAGAGCTGCGGCCTCCCCCACTCTAGCTCCATTCCCCTCATATAGGCTGTGATCTGAGACGACGATATCCCCCGATAGAGTGGGGGAAGGTCGAAGCTCCGGTGGCCATCACTGCCATAAGTAATGGATAACAGTTAAGTGTGGGCGTACTCGTCTGATATTCAAATTCAATATTTTTGATGAGAACAAAAATCTTGTAAATTGTATTCTTTATTTTTGTCTTATTTTTAGGTACAGAATCTGCAATTTATTATTTATTATAGAGATTTAGGAGTAGCAATTCATAAAATTTGTTTAAAAGAAAACGTTAATAAATTAAACGTAGGAAATCAGGAAGGTATACAAACCGCTGCTCCTGTTACAATATAAATGTATACACAGTTATTGTTATATGCAGGTTCAGAAAATATCGTAGTTACACTATATAATATCACATTCTGTAAACCTATTACCTTTGATAATACTGAAGTTCTATAGGCCAGTTTTCAGAGATTTTTCTTGTATCATATTTGTTTGGTTAGTGTACCTCGAACATACATAATTAAATTTAAATAAAGCCATTAAAGATTGTCAAAACTCCAGTATTTTTTCTATTTAAACAAATTGTTATAGGATGTACGTAGGATTGTATAACTGATTATATCTATACGTAAACATAAATTATTAACGACATCGCTTACACATAAAATAATTAATAAATAGAAACTAATATTTCGACACTTATAATTTTAAAAAATGTGAAGAACTTGAACAATTTGTTTTTTTAGGCACCTAAGGAGCATTCTAGTCTGTTCATGTAAAATGCAAATAGCATAGATGTATAAAACGAAACAAATAATTCGCCATATTACAAGCCACCTGCATGTAATCGCATACATCGCAGAACCTGCTTACTCTGTGAACTGAGACAAGAAATAAATTAATCTTGTTCGATTGACTGAATGGTCAGCAATTAATTTAAATCGACTGTTATTTAGATGAGCAGCTTAACGATGTCCTGCGCTATCCTCTTGCGAATGAATGTATCGCGCAAATAGCGAGCAAACGTAGTCAATTGATTAATGGCAAATTAATTGATTAATAGCAAAGTATATTAATATTCCTAATTATCTTTAATTTATAGGTAATTGCTTTTGTGGTAAATGAATAATAATTGTTGCTGCCATAGTATGTCTATACCCATTTATTAATTACTAATATTTAAAAATAACCCGAAAAGGCGTCATAAATACACGTAGTAATACTTTAATAAAAATGTAATCACACTGTGACAATACTCTGTAGTGCTCAAATTCTACTTATGCTTCATGTAGCATTTTAAAATACACAACAACAGCAATTCACTCTAATGTTGGGTCACTGATACGTAATTGAAGAACAAACTATACTTGAGAGCTGTACTTAAAGGCTAACGAACGATATTTAAGATAAAGCACTTCAAGATAAGTAGGTCAACAATTAAGTTCTTCGCTGGTCTTAATCTTCCGTGTATCAACATCGACGATGATGCGTCTGCTTTACTGATATCGTACTCGTTATCGCAGCATGTTCAAAATATCAAATACAATAATCGCAGTTGATGTTAACCGATTATACTAAGTGTTCCAAAAATAAGACCTCAAATTCTTTTGCTGCTGCAACTGCTCTTTTTAATTATATCTATCTGAGACATAATCCATTAACCCCTTAACGCTCACATTTATTTCAACCAAACTGGCAAAAAAGCATCAGTTTTTTTTGAGTAGAATTGTTCCTTGAGTATACAGTAACATGTTTCTTCTGAATTATAATGTTGTATCATACATTTTTAACATAATAGAGTGGAAAACAACGTTGAAAGTGAAAGAAAACAAGTGTTTTCACATATGCAAAAAATATGTCATTTGCGAAAGATCACTCAAAGTACCACCATGCTGATTGGCATATCTACAGGCTTCAGTTATTAGTAAGATTATGAAAAAATAATAAAAAAATGATTGAAAATACACCAACACATTGTGGTCTTCTGATGTTGTAAATCTGTCTGACTAACAATTATTATTAATTAATTAACTAATAAATTAATAATCTAGTAAGGTTAATAGTCTTCATTATATTTATTATTATTAAGATCACCTGCTATACTAGATGTTAAGGAATATATTCACTGATAGAACGTCGTTACAAAATATAAAAAGAAATCATCTTTGGGTCCGTTTTGTCAGCTGGTAAGTGGCATTCATCACTAGACTGCGGACCCTTATGCAATTTAACAAATTTAAATACGTGAAAGGTGCACATTCTGTACAGTAAGTAAAATAAAAAATAAATTTTGTATTATTTAAAGGGAAAAGTATAAATGTATCATGGTTTCATTTCGATAACTACATTCAAATAAATAATATGTAAGTCTGAAAATGTATATTTGCATAAACATCCGCAATCTATTCATCACAGAAAAAGATTTGATCCATTTTTTCCACGCAATAGAAGCGTATACATATGTAGAAGATAGACATTTCTCATTGTCTCATTATCCATCTTTTTTAATGTTTGTACACTTCGCAACAGTAACATTAAAATGGACTTTAAGTAATCCATTTCCAATACGAAATATAACCTACACATCGAACTAAATCAGTGGGAATAAGACATATTAAAAGCAGAGCTGTCTCGGATTTAAAACAACCGAAATAATCGCTTCTTTCTTTGCATAACAAACGCTTTATATCAGTGATAGCCACGGGAGCTGCGGTCTTCCCCCACTCTAAGTCTATTCCCCTCGTATAGGCTATGATCTGTGACAACGATGGACCGAAAGGAAACGAGGAGCGAACTGGAGGAAACTGAAACGAGGGGAATGGATCTAGAGTGGAGGGAGGACGTAGCTCCGATGGCCATCACTGCTTTATATTGTGGCGGTACTTCCCTCACTCGCCAGCAGAGGGATCAGCAGCGCACGACTTTCTCGCAAGTCCTCGACCGTCCTATGATTCCTATGTATAAACCTTCGGCCCGACTCTCAGTATCCCGCGTCTAATTGTAAGGCACGAATCTGCTAGGTAGCCTTACTGCCGAGTCCACTAGCAGGCCCTGGACGAAACGCTTTGTTCTCTTTCCTCCTTCCATTCTTTTCTCAATTTCCTGCGCAGCGCAACCGCCACAATAAGTTAAAAATAAAGATACACATCCAGGAATACTACAGGCGGGTTCATACAACATAGACTCCCATTGTTTTAAATCATGAATTCAGAACAGCGTGGGAATAAATTCAATTATTTATAGAATAAACAATACACGTTATGAAGTGTCCATGAAATTAGATTAGGCTTAGACGTATCAATCAACGGCGTTGATTGGCCGAAAATAGATATGAATGTTTGAAGGGAGCCACGCCGATTCTCTCAATCGCATTTATTCGCTGAAAATCTGGTTGGCTGCGTATACACCGTTTCTCACGATCTGATTCAGCCTTGTAATTAAATGCCAGCAACATGTACAGTTTGATTAAAAATGTAATAGTCTCGATCATGGAACGATTGAAATGTTCAGCATGATGTAAATCAGTCTTTATCTGGAATGTAACTGGCGTTACAGCCAGACGTTCGTAAATATACATACTGTGTAACAGGCGAATAATAATGGCAACACAGGATCATCCGTAGAATCTACCACCATGCTGAATAATCTACACCGTAACAGATATGTATTTCATAAATACCATTTATTACATTTAATCCCAGTCGATACGTTAACTATTCCCCAGTTAAATATAAACCTCGCTTATGCTTAGGATTACTGCATATCATTTGGCGTTCATTCAATAACGTGCTGCGATTTCGGATTGATAGCAATGTAATTTAATTCCCCTCTCGTCCGTACGAACGCGGACGAATTTGAATTCCTTGGTATATCGATTTCCAGAGTAATAGCCGGTTAAAGACAGTTCAGAATATTATGATTCCGGAGAATTTATCTACTATCCGCATAATTATAGTACGTAATTACATATAACGAATTGGAAGGAGCTCCGTAACAAGCCACGTGAATGGATCTCTAATATCAATTGCTTTCCCAGTAAAGAGGGTGTCCCTGATCTTATCCAGCAAAATGTGCCAGTATCTTCTACGAATAGAAATAGGCAAATGTGTTCTACAAATATACATTCTTAAATGCTTTTTTAAAAAATTATAATTAAAATGGAATACAAAATGGTATGACGCAGCTCAGGGTAGTTCGATAACATTTGTTTAATCTATTTGTAGAGGTATGTATACTCATTGAAATTCATATAGGAAGTCGGTATAACTTTCATTAATCACTAGAGTGTCAATGTTTATGCAAATTAATACTTCAATGGCTGCTATCAAATAAATAATTAAATATAAGTTTCATTGATCAAAAATAATGGGTTGGCAACTGAATTCGCGGAATGTAGAATTTCTTTGCCTGAAAATTCCCCCATCTCTACTAACATCGAGTCAAAAAGGAAAATATCACGTATAAATCGCATAATGAAGAAAACATCATCAAATTTACATTTTTGGCTAGTTTTTTTCTAGACAGAGCGGTCCATTTGTTCTTAATATTATACTTTGTACTGGATTGCTGCACAGATAATTTTTATAAGGAAAAACGAAAATACTTGTAGTATTTTGTTTTACTGTCAATTTTGCTGTATAACAACGCATGGCCGCATGTAATAATATAAACCCCTTAAAAAATTGCAACCGTCGGACGACGAAGTCCTTCCATACCTGCCTAACTATTCAAACCTCTCCCCAACAGATTAACATTTATCCAGAAGTCTAGCCAATCTCCCAAAGAAAAGCAATTAACCAATCTAGAGAGTGTCGAAAACATAATCAAAGTATTTATTGAATATAAAAGCAGTAAATTTTTTAACTCAAAAATTCAAGAAGCTTATTATTCATCGTCGGAGATGAGTAAAAGCTATTGGACCGTACTCTGATGAACAAAAACAGTTTTAACACAATACGGTCCAGGCTGTTTACGCGAAAACTGATGCGTGTAGCCAACATAGTTTAAGGTTTTCGACTATGTTGCATGGCTTTACAAAAATGGTTATAACTTTCAAAATGTCAAATATTTTTTTATAAAATTTGAAGTAAAGAATTTAATATAGTAATTATTTTACAATTAATTTATGGTATATGTTGCACCTTTAGCATATATATTGTAGCACATATGTATAGGCCGCCGGCATTTAATACACAGTGTGTAAAACCCCATTTATATATTTCCGGCATTTCACAAGCACTCAACAAAAACCATATTTTTATGTCTCCGGACGGTAATGTGTTAAGTGTTCAATATGGTACTTTACGTTTACAATATGAGATTCACAAGAATTTGTGCAGCATAATGTATTTAAAATAAACTCATTCCTCTCATTTTTGGATTTACGCCATAGGCCAATTATAGAGCTCGTTTAATTCTGAAACATGCAGATTTATTCTCTGTAGAATTGCTTAAAGATATTCAGAGAGAAAAGGGGTATTTTCCGTGATGGCTCCGAAATTGCCGGTTCTTAGCGAAGAAACGGCCAACGAAGAGGTATTCTGTGTACCAAAGCTACGACTTTATAGCTGTTACGAGGAATAGGGGTAGCAGTGACACAGGACCAGGGGAGGTTTTGACGGTATTGATTTCCCAAGCCCGGGACCTCGTACCATCTGCAACTCAAACGGCTTGCCTGAGATACCCTTACGTGCTCTACCCACGGTGTATAAAATCGTACATGTAACTATCTCTATCTCCTATTCGTGGTCGAGTGTATCGCAAAAAGTTTACAGTCGGTTCGTCCTGCCGTCCATGATTTTATTGTCGCACAATCGACCAGCAAAGCGAGCTCCGTTGAATGTTTTTTCGAGAAATCGTCGGGCTCGATGGAAAACTTCTATTAATGAAATTTAAAAAATTGTTTAACACCGCCTTTAGATCGTGAAAAACACCGTATAGGGTTCTAATAACGTCAGGTTTTACTGGACGAGCTATGTTGATATTATAGCATCTAGATGGAAATAAAATAAAAGTGGAAGTAAATAAGTTTCAAGGAGAACTGAGACACTTAAAAACGTTTACGCGTATTTGGTGGAATGAGCATGGAAGTATTTAAGGCGATATGAACATTTCTTTCAGAGGTATCAAAAGGGTTATAGTTGGTGGAGTGATCTTGAGTAGAATTAATGTCATTTCAGTGCACTAAATTAATTCGTGCGGAATTTTTACGATAAATGTGTTACAAAAATAACACACATTAAAAGAAAATATATTCCACAAAAGTGTTTTATTCTAGTTCTAATATATCTTTGTAGCATTCGGTATAAAATATGCGCCACGCGTAGGATGCTGATTTACAACGCTGTAAACTTGACATCTGAAAAAAAATTCCCTCTAAACCTCACTCCCAGAAAAGCCCTTTTTCTCGTATTCGCATCACGCATATTTTACTAAAAATTTCCATCGAATACATATGCTACGAATTTAATAAAAATAAATCTCTCAAAATAAGTGTCTACAACATTCAGAATCACAAATCTAAAACATATTGTTGCATAAAGAAGCTGCACAACAGGGATTTAGAACTTCTCTGTCATTCGTTAAAATTGAGAGAAACAAACGCTACCATAAATTGTTAGATCATTAAGTCAGCAACTTTCGCTGAAATAAATGGTATGATATGGTGTAGTATGATGTAATATAATATGAGAAGCAATTACTTGTTTTTACTACGTTTGTAGTACAATGTCGGATATATAGGAATGTTTATAGTTGTTCCTAAAATGAAATAAACATTTTTAGTACAAAGAAACGGAGATTTTAATGAAGCAATTTCTGTCGATTCATCGTCACTATGGAAAATAACAAGAACGAAGAATACAATCTCTTAGATTGAAATGAATGTAAACTGAAATTAAGTTATTTACCGCGACTTATCCTCCTAATCGGGTAAAATGGAATATAGTTAATGAAACCTTGTAATGAGGAGAAACATGAGTTACTTATTCTAACAAACTTCCGACAAACTTGGCTCAATATCTAACACATGTTAGACTCTGAATACAATTTCATATAGTGGAGGCATTCCGTATCGTTCACTTCGCTAACAGAAAAAGTTTTCTTATTGTTACTTCTCATTGTCTGCCTTTGAGGAAAGGAGATACAGTATTTATAGACTACACAATTTCTTTTGAAGTACATTTACGAAAGTATTTGGACAAGGTAAAAGAACACAATATACAGGGTGCTCATCATAAACCGAACACCATGATCTCCAAAGAATATAATGCTACTACACAAAAAGTATTTATCACTTCGAATATTCCGAAAAAAATAACCTTGAGAAAAATTTCTTAATACATCGTACTGGTCTTCTGAAACATTTTTTTGTAATTTTTAAATTTACAGAGATAATTAGGCGTTGGGTTTCTTATAGGGTACCCAGATAATTTTTCTATTGTACTAGTATGGCTTGGATATGGCTTCGCCCGCGATTTATCTACGTATAGATCAAGAAATATTTGTTTTTTTTTCCTTACATTTTGTAGCCGGGCGAATTCTCTTTCGAGCGCGCGGGTGCCGAGCATTGCCACCTAACGGCTGTGCGTGAACTATGCCCCGTGGACGGCTGGCCGGCACACCGACAAAAAATATTCCCATGTTTTTTATCTCGATACATTATTTATTTCGCGACAAAATATAGCCTATGGTAGTCCGAAAAATGTAAAGAAGCTATTGTGAAAATTTTATAACCATCGGTTTAGGAGTTTTTGAGATTTTCGCGAACATACAAACAAACTCTGTCTCTTTATTATAATAGTAAGATTCATTAATTGATATTGTATTCTTGACTGTATTAAATTGAACCCTTATGATTCTGTGTCAAAAGACAGAATCGCATGAACTATCCAGCGATTAGTTTCATAACATCTTCATGATTTATTTATGCATCGAAGAAAATTTGATACAAAAACTGGTACTGTCGAACATCGATCTTAATTAACCCTCATCCGTCCCTCATTTTCCCAACTTAATTTTTCCGTTCGTGTCAAATTGATACAATGGTAAAAAATCAGTATAATGAAAAGATAAATAGTTAAACTTGCAAATTCTTTTATTGAAAATAAAAAAAAAGAAATTTGTATACATTCAGTGCATTCAGACATAAGATTCTTCTCATCTTTCACACATAATAAAGCGATGTACAAGGCATACTGCTTTTGTACATTTATCGCATTCTTGTCAGAAAAATGTGTCAAATTAACACAAAATACGGATGAGGGTTAATAATCGATTAATTAAAAGTCGATCTTATAAATTACAGTATAAAAATTAATACAATCTGTGTAACTACACACGTATTGGACGGATTTTCAAACTTAATTTTTCCGAAAACAGTGATGCAAACAAACAAAAAATTATTTTACATTTTCTTTTTGATTTTTCATGCCGATTCACCTTGCATTCGGTTCTATGTACTACTCGTCCTAACACTGTGTATATTATGCGATTAGAGCGTAGATGGGAGCTGTTGACTCAAAATTATTTGAACGACACCCATAATCTTTGAGGATCCTCGCCTTACCTTGCGATAACATCGTACCCTATTCTTCCCTACACATTGTCTTTCGTTCGACATATTTTTAACGTCGTTTCGCGTAAACTGTTTTGCGGTTTCATAGAAAACACGTTCAGCGCTACTGGAAAAATATGACTTTCCTCATAAGTCGTAAAATGTGACAGCCATGAAATAATGCAGCTTGCAGTGCTAATCTTCGAAGCGAGACTGAAAGAAATTTCCCCAGAGGTTAGCGCGCTTGCAACTAACCGAAAAGAGATCGTTAAAACGGTGCCAAACATGTATACTGCTGCTGAAAGGTTCTTGGATATTTATTACATTTGATATGCATATAAAAGAATTGCGAAATCGTTAGAAATGAAAAGAAATATCACCCCATATTGTATTTTATATGTATAGTAATTTCCATATACAGTTAATAATACATTAGAAATTTTGCCAAAAGGATAATAAAATATTTAAATCTTTTGTTGATCAATATCTTGATAATTCAGCAATTCATTTTTTAAATATAGTGGGGTAAGCTAGAACATACGTAATTGGTTCTAGAACCAAGTTCGTTATAGCATCTGTTCATTCTAGCATACATTGAAATATATGTGTTTAGAAGTAATCCGTTCCAGGCCTACAGTTTAGAGTAAAGTTACCATCAAATACAACAATTTAAACAGAAAAAATTTAATACAAAATGAAACATGTAAGTGAAAAATAATGTAAAATTGATTTGTTTCACTTTTATACACTATGTAAATTTGAAAAACATAAACAACGTTTCCTTAATGGAAATCATAATATCATAAAAAATTACATAGAAATGATACCATGGTAACAAAGACGAAATGGGAAAATCGGTGGAGCGGCTGATAGTACAGTAGAACCTTAATTATCCAAACACTGGTCATCCGTAAATTGGTCATTCTGTGTCACCTGCAAGCTAAAATTCTCATTAATGACACTGCGCTTTTAATTCTGTACCATTATGTATTTTACATTCTAAAATCAAATTATTATTTTTATACAAAACATAGTCACAATGTGATCCATCCTATTACTAATACAGTTCAAATAATCGAGATCCTACTCGCGTTCGTTATAGTATTCTGATTTTGTGGTAAAAACTGTTCGTTGTAGCATCATTCGTTGTACCATAACCCACTGTATTTAATATAATTATATTTCATAAGCGAGTTAAAGCTGTGTACACAAGAAAAAGTAAAAAGTTATGTATAAACGTTAACACACAGTTTCTGCCCCATTAGAGATGATGCCTAATTAAAGACATGTACTTACAGTAATCTTACAAGGGGACCTCACGATCTTCGGAGCACGGATTTGGTCTAAAAACTTTAGATGTAAATTTCTCCCCTGTTTCGGAGAGGTGCGCTCTATAACTTTGC
Source organism: Macropis europaea (assembly GCA_916610135.2). Lineage (NCBI taxonomy): Eukaryota > Metazoa > Arthropoda > Insecta > Hymenoptera > Melittidae > Macropis > Macropis europaea. The sequence goes on from OU744349.1 coordinate 20,414,000, forward strand.
AAAATTATTACTTTTGGAGTCCCATATAACTGTGCAAAGTTTAGACCAAATCGGTGTTCCAAAGGCTGTGCGCTCCCCTTTGCTAGTATATTTTTATTTTTGAAATGTTTACTAAACGTTGACATGAATGCCAAGGATTTCATAGTTTTGCTCGCGACTCGTATAGAAAATTTAAAAATGATAAGATTTTAAGGGATGATTTTATACGCGCACCAAGAGCATTTCATCAGTTACAGATAGCCTACAATTGTGTATCACCTGGGCTGGATTAACCATTAAACAAAATAAGCACGTGCTTAGGGCATCAAGGGAAGGAGGATACCATTGAATGCCAGAGATAAATTTCGTATCACCACCTTTTACATAATTGTTGATAAACTTGAAACTGAGGTGAGAAGAAGTTGTCAAAAGCTGATTGATGCTTACCCAGAGGATTTTAACACTACTTTCTCGGCTGAGCTTCAGCAGATTCACTCATATGTGCGTCATAAATTTAGTGCAACAAAAAATGTAAAAACAAGATTCAGTCATGCTGAACTTCATAAAATAATTGTAGAAGACAATATTGAATGTGCCTTTCTAAATGTAGACATTTGCTTTCGTACATATTAAACCTCTTCATGGACACAGACACATATGTGTACGTTTAGTTTTTTTCTTAAATTAAATTATTCTCAGTAAAAAAAAATTAAAATCTAGTGGAGAACTATTCACTACAGAATCTCTCAACAATAAGAACAAAACACTTGTGGTATGGCAGCACTGGTAATACTTTATTCTACTAGACAATCACTGGTTCGAAAATATTGTGCAAAATTCGTCCCTGAAGAGGTTAACATTAATGGTCACAAACTGCTCAGCTGAGCGTTCAGTTTCTCAGTTGAAGTATATTAAAAATCCCAACCGAACAACTGTGCAACAAGGCAGGCTGAATGCCTTATCTCTACTAATTATAAGTATCTATGCAGATGCCTAAAGACTTTGCAATTAGAAAAAGTAGGAGAAAACGTTTCAAATATAAATAAAGTGGAAGTACACAAAAATAAACATTATTTTCCATCCTACTGTAAGTTGTGTTTCATTTTGAAAAATAAAATTTTATTTTACGGTTTATTATTGTTTATTTTGAATTAGATATATAGGGGGGCACCAAAATCTTTCAAACGCTTAGGCCCTCTAAAGGTCTTAATCCGACCCTGTATCACATAAGAATGCGTAGGGTGTTCTGTAATGGACGGACGAAGATTGTCGACTTGTTTAATTTTGGAACAGTTTATTTCAATAAAAATGACTTGTTTCACAAATGTGCAACGTGTCACGTCGGAAATACGTCCGAGGATTAAGGAAAATGCAGTTGCGCGTGAGATTGACTTAGGCCCTAAGTCCTAGGGAAAGAGCAAATGGTTTACGTGGGGAAAACTAAAATATATATTATTGACTGGAACATAAAGCCAACTGTCAAGTGGCTGAGCATTTCAAGAGTCATAAATTAAACAACATCTTTCTATTCACGGAATTAGCAACACAACATTTCACAATACTCTACAGACTAAAAATAATTCAGTACATTATAGTCTTAAGTATTATACATTTACAAGGTTCTAGACTTTTATCATTTATTTATTAATATCATAAACGGGATATGCCTTTTGTATACAAATATAATGTATTTACAGGCTATGAGCAAGAATTGAGACTTCGCATTGTATAACTCGGAGTTTATACAGGGGTTAGACAGAATAATAAAAACATTGCTTGTAAGTCGTGTATTATGTAGTTAAGATTAGTAGCCGTGAAGTTGTACACATTGCGATCGTATCTGAAGAATGGTATAATATCCCATTAAACATTATTCAGGATTTGTACGATTCCAATCCCAGGAGAATTCAGGTTATATTAGACGCCAATGATGGTCCTACATGATATTAATGAAGAAGTTTCTTAATGTACGAGGTGTTTCCATTATTTTGTCCAACACCTGTATATAAACTGCGATAACTCGTAGTTTAGCTAGAAGTGATGGTAGAGAGCTGCAGAAAGTGTCAATCTTACCGCAATATAAATTCCTAGTAATAGAACCTGAGTTCAGGAGATAAATAAAATCGTGGTTTGAATAAATGAAACTCTTAACATCATTTATATAATTCTTTCTGAACAAAAAACAAATAAAAAATAATTCTCCTATTTTCTAAGTTATCCATTCTAAGTTCTAACAAAGAATAGTTGTGGTCATTGTATGCCATTGGTTGTCTAGATTTAAATGCATCATAACGTACGAATTTATATTGTACCTTCTCTTCCATATAGTTGTATTGAACGTAAATATATGATTTTAATACTGTTCCACTCTTCAGGTAACAATGTCCATTCAAATACTTCTTATTTAGAACGCCTTCTCTTTATTTTCTCGTTTACTTCAATTTCTCTATAGCAGATATGGTCACCTGGAGCGACGACTGGGTCCGCCTTACCCCCAGTCTGTGTCCACTCCCCTCACGTAATAAGAAAGCAGAGATGTAATCTCTAAATAAAACTGATATCTTATATAAAAAAACAATTCTTATTACGTCACTGTTTCTTTAGAAACCGTACTTACCGACAATCACTGATGTTTTCGACGTCATACCCAGACCACAACCTATGTGAGGGGAATAGACGCAGAGTGGGGGTAGACCGAAGCCAGGCCTTGCTCTGGATGGCCAACTCTGCTCTACAGGATCCAGTCCGCGACGCTCAAGTCACTATCTTACGGTGCTGGCTGTACAGCAATTTTTACATATTTTTCCAATATGCTTCGGATGAAATAAAGATTCCTTAGAAACAACAGATGTCTTAATAGTTTTAAGCGGGGTAAATCACATCAATGGACACGTTCCATCAGAGACAGAGGAAGGAGAGGCGTGCGAGGAGGAACGTCTGCTGAAGGAGGTCGATGCAGTAACATTCGAGTGGAACATATATCCGTCATGTTTGTTAAAGGAGCCTCCTACCTTTTTACTTTATTTCCGTACGTAATCAATAGGCCTTCGATCGGGTCGGTACATTTCCGAAGTACCGTCTCGATGTTCACAGGAGCGCCTCCTTTATCGGGGCTGCCGGCACAGAAACGAGAGAGGTAAGGATATATCGGCGAGAACGAGAGGGAAATTGGCAGAATGGAAGTGTGCGAGACACTACATCTTCTTCAAGAATCACAGATGCTGTTTATAAATAACCGACCGCTTATTTATCGTGCTCTATCGGAACGGAGGCAGCAAGGTAGAAGAGGAGAGACAATATCGTTATCGCTCGTGTACGTGTACAGGCTGTTTCATAATATATGGGTACAAGTTCACAGAAAAATTTAGCACGGAGAAGTAATAAAAGAAGTTTATACAAACATTTGCCCCGTCTGTCATTGCTCCTGAGTTATAGGGTTTTCTGCTTCTGCGGTTCTTGTAAGAAGTTGAGCAACAGCAGAGACGCGACGTAATAGCTATTCAAGGTCGTATCTTCAATTGTAAATTGTAGCACACAGAACCACCACGTTTACAATTTTTCATATACTTGTTAGTGTAATAAATGAAATAATTCTGAGAAATCAAGTGATTGTAAAGTTGAAAAGTAATAGAAGGATAGAGCAGGGAAACTGTTTAGTGAGCTTGAACAATGAACGATCAATATTACTCGTCTCTACTATACCGTGGCATTTTCACAAGAGTGTGTAATGTAGTCTGCAAATGAAAAAGTGTAGTGACACGTAGGCTACATATAATATTAAATAATAATATTTAAAAAGAGTCAGTAAGGTCATATAACAAACCGCCGATGGTAAACTACTAAATAGAATCAGTTGTGCTAGGTGAAATAGTAATGAGACGTATTAAAACACAAGAAGTATCATTGAATTTGAGGCCTGAAAAAAATCCTCCAAATTAGTGAACCGTCTAGGTCCAAAACCATTGGTCTGCTACTACTACTGTTACTGACGTAAAAACAATGCCGGGTTACTAAGGGGCCAAACATTTCTGAGGAGTTAACCTTTAAACACTTTAAACTTAAAATCATTTTTATCTTTCAACGCCTCTACAAAATACAAATTTTCAAAAATTTTAAAATGTTAGAAATTAGTCTCCTAGTGAAAAGTATATTCTTTAAAATAACAAGGTTTCAATTGACTCGATTGATAACTTAATTCTCAAAAGGTTGAAGATTCAATACATAACAATAGAATATAAGCAATCAAGATGTTAATTAATATTTTTGATTAATAATTCTGTTATAAACGTAGAAAATGGAGCCTTGCTTAACCGAAATTAAAATATAAATAACACCCATAACATAATTTTCTGAATTTTTTTATTTTGATAGCAGTGCAAGTCCATTTATATTAAAAATCAAATTGTTTCTGGCGGCAGATATTGAGTCAAAGTGTGCGCTTAATACATTAAACTACTTCTCATCACAAAACACATGATATCATCGTGTAAGTGCTTATCACCATTTTTAAATAAATTGAAAAACAGTTAATATCTCGAAACAAAAAAAAGTGAACTTGTTCAAGTTTAAAAAAACAGATCTAATAAAGTATCAAGGTGTAATTATACTACTACAAGGTATTAACGTTTTCACTATAATTAAAGGAGTATGTAGGTTGAAAAAATTTTCTATCGTATCTAACTTGTGTAAAAATACCATACATTTTCCTGAATTTCTAAATTATATCATTTTATAAAATATCACATTTACTTACTTAGGAAGCGATAATACTCCTTGAATTATACTGAGAAAATGTATTAAGATTCAAAGAGAAATTGTGGAACTTCGACCGATATTTACTATAAGTTTTGTAGGGGAACACGCGTTTATTAATAATACATCGCATTTTCCTCGAGAACCGCAGCCACCGTTTATAAATAACCGACTTATTTGCCGTAGTCCAAGGAAAACGACAGGATCGTTATAAACGTGTATTTTTAAAAACGGTACGGAGAATCGAAGTTGCCTTTTTACAAAAAAGGTCAAAAATTACGGACGACTTAACATCATGACAATGAAACGAATAACAGACCGCAGATGTATATTTCTGTTGAACGACCAGTACTACAAACAATTTGTTTATCATAAAAAAATATTGTCGAACGATACGACAAAAATTTGTCATCAAAATAGAAATTATGAAAAGAAAACCACGTTTCACTACAGAAATGTCGTATCGTTCTTATCCGTTATTATTATAATGTAGTATGATAATTAAAATACGACAATGGCGTACAATTTGCAATAATAATATGTATACTTACGTAAGAAGTTGTACTTCATATATTCAAATGAAAAACGCGACCGATATGTGCAATAAGTAGAAATCTATTTATAGAATTTCCTACATTTCGTAGAGGAGAAAATATAATTATTAGAATGGCCTTGCATGGGAATCGCGTGGTAATGAAAAGAAGCTTTGAGAACAGAGGGACATCGAAAATTTTATATTGTGGCAAGAGTCTAGTAAGTACCCTCTCATATTTCACATTAATTTTTTTCTTCGCCGAGAAAAAAGAATATAAATAGCTCAAAGCATTGCTGCAAGCATGTGCCTGTGCAAAGTAAAGTAAAAATAAAAGACCGATGAAAAGTGCAGTTCTGTTAATAAAAGTAAAATATTACTTTTTCGATTCAGAAAACGTTTCACGCAGCCAGAAACGTTTACGTAATAACCTGCTTTGTAGCTCAATTAATATTTTCAACGTTTTGTTTTCCTTTATTCGTACACAGCATTATTCTGTGAACCGACAGAATGCACGTATTTTTATAAAATAACCATAAAATAGACTAATATTCGCCGGCGGCGCCGTGATAAAAATATTTCTTCAGAACGACTGTGCTATATTTGAGCGGACAGATATAATGAAAAGGAAACGATCGCCCAACGCGAAATTTAAATGCGGATCATGAAGCACAGCCAATTTACAAAGTATATAAGATCGTGGATAAATTTCGTTAACTATTTGACGTTTGGCGATCCTCTTCCACATGCCCACGATCACCCTGAAATTTATTCTTCCTCGTATTAAAGGAGAATGCGCTATTATTAACCGTTAATTGAAATATTTGTAAATCCACGGAAGCGCGCCGGTGACGCATTGAAATGAGATCGGTGCATCGACAGGTTCGTAAGTATCCAAAATAAATTTTTATAGGTATATCGAAGACCAGTGCACGTGGTGCACGTAACATAACGTGACGTCTCTCCATGAAATCTGTACCATGGGATTTGCGCACTGCTCCCGTCTTAAGTAGGGAAGACTGGGGCATGCGGAACACGTAACCTTTAATTACGTATACAAACCCCAAAAATAACATAAACAAGAATGTTTTTGTACCGAATTAGGATGTGGACTCTTATCTTGAAAGTATCCATAATATGAACGCTCTGTCACTTGGGTGTTTGATCCAATAGCAGTTTAAAAGATTCTACATTTTTTCCACATTCCCCACTAGAGAGGTAAAGTCAGAAACAAGTTTCTTAATTTGTTTTTCATAAGCTCTTATTCTTTATCAATACTTGATTTTTATTAATTGTTTATTTTGTGACTTATTTTTCACTTTGCCGCTGAGTAAATTTTACTTTATCCCTCTAGTGGGGGATAATATGTCACAAAATGAACAATTAATAAAAATCAAGTATTGATGAAATGTAAAAGCTCATGAAAAGGAAATTAATACTTCTTTTGAACAAATTTCAGAAAAGGCTTTAATTTTAAATTAGAAAATTAAAGATATCAAAATTAAGCAGAAGGAAATCGAATTTTTCCTTCTCGCAGCTGCATGAAGTCCAATAGAGTTTTTTTGTTTCTGTTTTGCAGACTATACTCTCGTCTTCTATCTGTGGAAATAGAAAAATATCGTGATCTCTCGTGAAAGAAATATCTCTCTCAGTTTGCCCGAGAGTTCAGTGAAAGAGAAATATTTGAATTTTATGTGAAATTAAATGATTAGAATTATTGTTCATGTATTAAAATAAATACACGATACACAATACATCATTTAAGTTATAAACTAAAAGATTAACACCTATAGTAATAATACATTACAGTAGGGTCTTAATTATCCGAACTGTAATTAATAAGAGAATGACTCACACTGTAACTGTGTTTCGCATAAAATTGATAATTATATTTTAGAATATAAAATACACAGTGCTATAAAATTAAATACACAATGACAATAATGATAATTTTAGCTTTTAACTGACATAAGATGACTAATTTCCAGATGATCGGTGTTCGGGTAATCGTAGTTCTACTGTACTTGCATGACTTCAGAAATTATAATTTTCTGCATCAAATTCTAAAATTTTGTTTAGAAATACTAATTACTTTTACTCACCAACAATTTGTTAATGCTTCTTTTTACAACGTAACTACTATAATAGTCGTTGGATAGCACTATTGGTATTATGTACGAACCAATACTTCGCTTCGCCTCGGTTTCCCCTACATTAAAAGTGATACGATTACACGACGAGACATGATAATAGCACTGAATAATTTGTAACCGGGACCTTGTAATGTATCGCGGAAGCTCGAACGGCTAAAGCTCCGTCTACACTAGCAAACAACTTGCAATATTTATTGCGAGAGTTGATCTCAGCGCCATGTAAATACAGTAGAACCTCGATTATCCGAACTGTCATCGGTAACAAAATGACTCACTTTACAACTATGTTTCGCATAAAAATAATAATTTTAGTTTGAAACATAAAAGTATACGGTGGAATAAAATTACGTACACAGTGTCATTGGTGATAATTTTAATTCGTAATTAACCTGGAAGAGGAACTTTTGGATGGCCGGTGTTCGATTAATCGAGGTTCCAGTGTACTTACGAGGAGAATGTACGAAATTTAGGCCACCGATTTAGTTGAGACTTTGCACACAGGTAGATTTAATCACCCTGTTTACAAAAACACCCCATTATAGGGCTGCTAGACAGGCCTGAGAGTGAAGCAAGCAAGTCCAATTTGCTTGCGTCACCTGATCTCAGCAAGTCAAAACTCTCGTAGTGTAAATGTCCGGCAATACTCTCTCTGAGAGTTTGGCTTTATTTCCAAACGTACTGGAAATGAGATTTTTCTTACAACTCTTGCAGGCAATAATTTGCGCAAAATATTGCCGTAGTGTAGACACCTATGCAAGTTTATTGCGCAATAAATGTCGCAATTTGTTTGCCAGTGTAGGGGCTTAACCCTTTCGCTGTTTAGTCCATACATCGCGACGTACGGGCAAGGCGGATGGTAGTCTAGCTTATTTTATAATAAGAATCGCATTAATGATAGTTTTTCTCACGTTTTCGCTGTTTGTTTCATTTTATTAATACATGTGAATTTAAAATTTCACCGAATCTAATTTCCTTTGCCTAAAATGTAGTTTATTTCATTACTCTCTTATAAATAACTTTGATCAATGTCTCATTAGAAAACTAAAATCAGTAAAATAAACAAAAAACAATAGTACTAAAAGCAGCTAGAAAATATGAAGTATTATACACAATAAAATTTGCAAAGGCAAACTGAATTCAACCTGAAGAATTAACATTGCAATTGTGAATTCTAAACAGAAATTGTCGTTGAGAACATGAAACAAATTCAGCACAGGTGTACCTCTCGATCATGATAAATAAAACAGTCAAAGGGTTAAGAAAAGTGAAGAAGGGTAAAAAACTATACCCGGGCCGGTGAAAGAAGGAACGCGAAAGGAGAACGCCACCCAGAAACTGCACAATTTTGAACATTTAACGTCATTTCGCTTTCATCAGTTCGTTTTTAAAATATAATCGCAGACTTAACCCTTGTGCACTGTTCGAGCTCAACTGATCAGACACTGTAATTCAGCATTTAATAACTTTTTAATAAACTGATTGACTTTTGTTCAAATTAGTTGAACAATATGGTTCTCAAATAACAATGTTCTTGATACTATTTTATGTAAAATACAGAGAGTGTCCCATTTTAATATTTCCATGCGAATATCTTCGAAACTATTAGTGATATCGACAAACGGTGTTTCCAGAAACATTCACTGTGTTTGATGATTCAAAAAGTGTATCTCTTGTTCAGATTGTTGCAAAATATTACATATGCTCGAATTTAAATTGTATAGTTAAAAAAAGAATATAGACAGATACTGGAACTGAATAGTTAACCCGACAGTGAAAACATGAACTTCTGAAACATAAATATCCACGTGGGATGCTCCTGAACCCCCGATAAAAAGTAACATTTATTGACTACGATGTATAAAAATCTGTGTGTTTTATGAATCCGTAAAACTGAGAGAGTATGGACCTAAAAAAACATTAACGTTACTCGCTACTATACAACAAAAAATATTAATAACCAAACAAGTTATAAACTTGTCATCAGACCAGTCATCTCTTTCAGGAGTGGGTGTGTAAGAACCCCACGTGTGCACTTCCAGGTCAATACAGTGTGTGTACGTATACTTACATACATGTAGAATCAAATCAATGTATTTCTTTTTCGATATACTTCATTCTACTGAACACCTGCTGTTACATAATTACTCGGAAAAATAGTTATATCTCCATTCACTAATGAAGTAGTAAAGTACAATAAAAATAAAGTGAAGAATAATTAAATAGTTCCTTATTTAAATTTCCTTTTATATTGAATAAAGCGGTATTATTTATATTCTCAAAGCACTATCGAAAATGACGGATTAGAAAAGTAATTGAGATGATTATTGTTTACATTCATTTAAAATCAAATTCACCCAGGCCTCCTACTCTCTTGAACATCTGAAATAAAATATTAAAATGTTCTTGTGTAGACAATTTACAAACAGCAGGATTTGAAGATTTTTAAATATCAGTGTTTATTTACCAATATGCAACTCTGCTCATAAGTATTAGGACACCAGCTGATCTCACAAAAAAGGTGATACGTATTTGATCCAGATTATAGAACTTTCGCCAGTTTTATAACATCGTTTCAGTTGACAAGAATGTATGCCGTGTACATTTTTTAGCAATGCGTACACTTCGATGCAGACAGTTTCCTCAGGTCAATTCTTCAAATACACTAACAAAATACGTCTTGCACAAAATGCGAGAAAGGTTCAACTATCATAACTTTGTTTGTAATGCAAAAATAAAAATTCTATTTTATCCATATCTTGTACTTGGATGTATACTTTTCGCATAAAAATATACAGGAAAATAAATTAACAGAATGATCAGACAAATGAACAAAAAAATGCTGTTTTTTAATCTATTATTTAAACAAACGGCGTTTTTTGGAATCTGTACAGTTGCATTTCTTTTCAAATAATACACAATTTTGCAGTTTACACCGTTCTTCTAGCTCCAGCAGTTTTCAAGATATTCGACCAAATATATTTCTCACCCTCAACTTTAGGGGCTGTTTTCACCCCTTCAACATGAATGTCGGCCGATAAAAAAAAATTCGTGTCATATTTTTGTAAGAACTGCTTTCTACAAAAGTTGCATGAACATTGAGGATTGTCACTTTGGTATGTTCCGTTGTAAGACTTTATTGTTTCAGTGTGTTCCTCTGCTTATGTTATGCTTATCTGTATATTTTCTTGCGTGATGCAACATTGAAGGCAGTGGAAATGAATGTCTGGAAGAACGATTAAAACTCTATTAAAACGAATGCCAAAATTGGTGGAAGCAGTGATCGAGAGACACGAAGAGTATACAAGGTGTCCGATTTTAATCTATAAATGCGAATTACTGCTAAACAACCCGTTATATAAAAAATGATTCAGATGGGAATTGAATGGTTTCGAGGGGGTCATAATCTGGTGTAGTTTCTCTGTAAATGGACGCGTAGAAGTCATACGAAGGTGACTACGTTTTTTTAAGTGGAATCGTATAATTTTTCATTCACTAATCATGCAGCTCTTTATTTCCTATACAAAAGTATTGAGGTATTTATGTCGAAAAAAACATTAGAGATATTTTAATCTGAATATTGCAAAGTGGTACTAATAAGTACACCTATTTACACCTGCCCACTGTCAATTCAGAAACTGTAGGTGCAAATAGGTCTACATACTAGAACCACTTTGCAATATTATTATTAAAATATCTTCTAAACTAATGATTGTTCGATATGAATATCTTAATACAATTTTGTAGGAAATAATGAGCTGCATCGATTAATGAATTAAAAATTATACGATTCCATTTAAGAAAACGTATATCACCTTCATATGACCTCTATGCGTCCATTCACAGAGAAACTACACCAGATTATGACCCCCTCGAAACCATTCACTTCCTATCTGAATCATTTTTTATATAACGGGTCGTTTATCAGTAATTCGCATTTATAGATTAAAATCGGACACCCTGTATAGATGAGAAGAAAATTTAATTTCATTACACACAATTGGTGGGATTTCTATTGTAATATTGAATGTGCGAATTCGTTATATTCCACGGTATCAAACTAAATAATAATCCTTAAAAATTGTAGTAATTCCCTAATAATATTTCAGTTTTACGTATTTTTCCGTAAGTGTCTTAATACTTATGAGCTAGGTATATATATTCACTAATAAAAGATATATTTCGCTAAAATTGTGCTGTTCTCGTAAAAACCAGCGATACTGTTCGATCCCAACACTACGATTCTGATTGTAAGCGTCCAAAGCGCTACTTGAGGGACTGACAATGAGTAAGGGAAAATTCCCCTTGATAGGATATCTGGTGAGAGATGTTTCAAGTCTCTTCTCTCGCCGGGCCGGGTATAAAAAGGGGTGAACACAGAGAATCCGACTTGTAAGATTGCAGAACAGCTTACCAGGTCACGGTCCGACTATTTTCTCATTCGCCGGCGCGTATTTACGGCTAGCTACGACCACTCGAGCCTCCCCCCCCGTTAATTTTCAATTAAACAGTCGTCGCGAATCTCGGAGATTGTTTTAGATGTGTTTCGAAGCCCGGAAAAATGTGTCAAAAGGACCTTTTTCTTGCCCCCATTATAACAAGCAAGCGAGCGCTCGAAAACTTTTCGAGGTCCCCTCGTTGCCTTGAGATGCTTCAAGAAACGGAAATTCTGTTTTTATTGGCGCTCTTCTCTTGCATCTGAAAAGAATTGTGTAATATACAACGAGGGACCTCTTCGGTTTCGTTCGACGGTTAGATATATTCAGGCGCCTCAAACAAATTGTATCTAGACGGCGCACAGTGGGACTTTTGCACAGAAAAGTTGGTAAACATTTTTTTCGTACTTCAATCGCATTCAACTGGAGTGATTGAATATTTTACGACGTAATACAGTGAAAAAGGTATACAGTAAAAATTGAATAACTGCCCGCATCGGTCTACAGCGTAACTGCCCGCTAGTCATCCCCACTATGAGGGGAGGGATTCCCCTTGACGCACCCAGAAGTTCGGCGGACGAGTAGTGTAATCTGATCTTACCTCGAATGTCATTGAGACAATACTAATGCAAACATAAAACTTTTTTAATTTTGATTTTTTTAAAACTAAATTTTTACTAACGTATTTGTGAGGTTTTTCTGGTTAAAATAAGACCAAACACGGTATAATTTGAACTATATTTACTTATTGATATTGATTACGTGTGCCACGTTGTAGGTTTCAATTATAGACCAACCATGCATCAAATTATCTCATGTTTGGTCTTATTTTAACCAGAAAAACCTCATCATTACGTTACTAAAAGTTTAATTTAAAAAAAATCAAAATTAAAAAAGTTTTATGTTTGCATTAGTATTGTCTCACCGATACGTAGTTTTCGCATTCTTTTGTGTCTCAGACATCTTTTTCTTTCACTCGCTGTCCTTCTCTACGTTTGTCAACAAACCGAACCTCGGCTCGACCTGTGTTTCTATAATTAGAATCGATTCTCCTACTGCGTAACTGCCCGCTTGGGATCCCGATTTGCGGGCAGTTATCCAACTTTTACTGTACTTTGTACAACATTTTTGTGTATTATATACTTGAAGGAAAAATTTTCACCAACATTCATCAAATGAAGCTGCCCGAGAAACTTAAAAAAAATTAAGCAAAATAAAAAAACAATAAAATTTCTCGATTTTATATGACCAATCACTAAATAACATAGAAAAATTATATTTTCTTTGTTGTTGTTTCGGCATTTTAAATATGACATTTATTGCACAAATAACTGTAGGTATTCCATCAGGATGGTCCCGGAGCCTTTTTTTTCGAATTATAAAGGTGAGGCTTTACTCTCTATAATTAAGTAAAAAAATCACCAAGAAACCCTTGGAAGTACAACTAAATTACTTTTAAAATACTGAATTTTTAAAAACAATGTCGCCAAACTGTAGTTTATCTTGAAATATCAATTGCAATAAAACCACAAATGTTTTAGAGCTAAAAAGCTTTAAAAAATGTGATACATATTCGCCTTCAAAGGTTCCACAATCAACAGTTTTTACAACTTTCTTAAAAATCACAAAAATTAGTTAGAAACCCGTGTAATTTTATTCAACAGTTAAAAGGAAAATATGTAATATTACAAACTGTTTATAATTTTGATAAAGTGTACCACTTCAAAAATGCAATTACAAAAAAGTCCTACTCAGACAATGATTCTTAAACATTTAACACATTGACTGCCATGGGGGTCACCAGTGACCGGCAGGTTACATTCTATTTAATTAAATAATTATTGATTCTTACAATATTCTGAGTAAGTTTTACATTGCAACATTAACATAGAGAGGCATATACAAGATTGAATACTTAAACATTTTCTTCCTCTGTGATTTATAATAAAAACAGTAATTTATAGTTTGCCTGATTAGGGATGGCTGTTTCCACTGTGGCAGCCAACGTGTTAACTGAATCTAGGAATACAATTTTTACAGGTAAAGTAATGTTTTCAAAATCGACTTTTAACCAGCTTTTTTATGTTAATACCCCACTGGACGTTTATGCAAATGTAAATTCTGTATATAAATATACCGACCATTGATAATGTACCAATTAATTAGTAATATGATAATCGTTGTCAGGATGTTGTTTATATATCCCCTTGTTATTTGTTTTTGTTTATTTATAGGAAAATATGCGAGTAGCATTTCTTTCTGGATTTGAAGCATCAATTATATGTATATGTACATGTTCAAAATTCAAAACATTAAAAGCAACTGACATTTTTGTATATTAACTAATTTTCAACTACTATTATTAGGAGAAAACGCACTCATTTCTTGTTATTTCCTATATATCTTAAAAACTTGGTAATTATTGAATAATGTGCAACAATATTAGCTTTTAATTATAATTTATTAGTAAAATACTTTAAACAAATTGTAGCAGCACCGAAAATTGCGAAAATTAGTTACAAAGAGAATACGAGTTCCTCCGATCTGTAGTTTCCATAAAATTTTACATAATAGTAATACTCTATACACAAGTTACTGTATTAAAATTATGAAGTCTATCTCAACAATCTTTTCTGAGAAATCACGTCTGAAAAATGGAGCAACTTCGATAAACATGAGTGAAAAGAACATTCAAAGTTTCAAATGTATGATCTCAAAAATGACTGAGAGATGGGTCCCATAATTTTAATAGGATATTTCTCGAGCACTTGTGAGAAATTATATGTACGTTCTACAATTTTAATATAATAACTTTTACATGGAATGACATCATCGCGTTAAATTTGACCAAAATTAAAAATCCCAAGCACTCGTCTTTTAATTTTCAGTGCTGCTGCACTTCTATTGACCCTTCTCATTAATAAATTACAATCATAAGCTAATATTGTTACATACTATTCACACGTAACCTTGTTTTTAAAATTTATGTGAAATTTACAAGTGAATGTGCTTTCGCCTATTATTGCCTTAAAACCACAATAGTACGCAGTGATAAAAAATAAAATCTGGCTTAACAACGACATTTGCTATAACAACGACACAACTAAAAATTTGCCGTTTTTTAAGTTATTGGTATCGAAATAACTGTTTTTGTTTGTAGTTTCTATGGGTAGAACGATACAACAGATGTTCTTATAAAATTGCAGTGATTCGAAACATTCAAACTCGTGTTCCCTAAAATCCTTCTTTTTGAGTTGTGTCGTTGTTGCAGCAAATGAGCAACATAATGTAGGAGATGTGGGTATGTAACTTCAAAATTATATGACGTTATAGAGGATAAAACACGTTTAATGCATTAAACGCTGCAATGAAAACAGTCATATCTATAGCAGAGACACTCAAATTAGGCCGGTCAAGGTGACTTCCTTCTGTAAAGTAAAGCTTCACCTTTTTTTCATGTTATTTATGCGAAAATGAATGTATGAATAAAAGAGAAAAACGAATAAAATATAAGTGTTACATGCAAAATGAACTTTAAAAGGTAGCATGGAATTTTGTAGGTTGAGCTCCTGTCCTTGAACGGCCCATTTTGATAGCCTTTACTATAGTCGTACACATTGTACTAAGTTGATGCATATGAAATGTTAGTGTGTAATTAAAATGATACATTTTTAGACAAAAGGATTTATTTAACTAAAGTTAATTACATAAACAACGTAACTGCGAATAACAACACACACATGACTCTTGCAGTGTTTGTCGCTTTATGTAGCGAAAGCCAAACGTTATCTACTTATTATATAACTACTTGTTAATATTATGTATAATAGGTGCAAATGAAAATGGGATTCTAGAAAAAAAATTATCTAAAATAACCTCCGTCAGCATTTTCGATAATTTCTTAATATTCGAATGTCATTTTCGACAAATTATACCTGTCTGGAACCAATGAACTGTTTTATGGATGTTACAATACGGTCTTCAATTTTAATTATCTTATCTTTTAAAAAACGGTCTAGAGTTTTGACAGAATGACAGTCCCTGCTTCACAAATTTGTGAAATAGCAAGCGTGAGGCAGTATTTCATAACTGTTCAAAGTGATTTTGGCAACGTTGCTTCTCAACTTGTATTTACATAAGATAATTGCATAAATTCCGGTGAAAAGATCCTTTGGCGATATTCCTACATAAACCTAACAATTTATACGTTTTAAAAAACTTTAAGGGTACAGTGTAGCTTTGATGCAAAGTAATTGCAATACAGAGAATGATTCGCACAACTGTGGCAAGCCATATCTTTGTTTTGGTTCAAGTTAGACAGAATGTTAGTGGAAAAAGATGAATGGTTCAAGGTGGACTACATATTCACGATCATATCTTCGCAAGTCCAATAATGCATGTGCATTTTGCAGTTGCACTATTTTTCTAAATGAAAACCTTCTTTTTCTTTTGCATATATCGAATCCTCTCGCCATTCTACCTAAGAAAGCTTTTGAGCATCTCCTTTAATAAAGACATTTTTTCAAAATATGTACCTCACGAACTAATCATTTTTCGACCGTTACCCTAATACTTTTTTTACGTAGAATGGCGGAAGGATTTGACGTATGGAAAAAAAGGAAGATTTCCATTTAAAAAAATAGTGCAACTTCAAAATGTACATGCATTATTGCACCTGTAAAGAAAATATGAACGTAAATATGTAGTCCACCTTGAACCACTCGTCTTTTTCCGGTAACATTTTTTTCTAACTTCAACCAAAAAAAGATATGACTTGTTATAGTTGCGTGAATTATCCTGTGTATGTAATAAGTAGATAGCGGATGTTTATGCAAATTTACACCTTTAGAGTGCAATATTCTTTTCTTTTAATGTAGCCGAAGAAACAACACATCAACGAAGCTGCATTATGTCCTATAAATGTTCAAAAAATTTGCTTTTTATTTTCCTTACGTTATTCAGCATACATTTTTTACGTATCTCAATATGTTAAATTGCATAAACACCCGCAGTCTAGTAATAAGAAACAACATAGTAAAAACAGTGATTCCAAGATTCTTGGCCTGTTGCTGGGAAAATGGATTAACTCGTTCTGTGAAAATTGCTCCATCATAAGCAAGGCGCTTGTTAATTGCTCTCACAGTAATTGTTGACGAATATTTAAACTTGTTACTGGGAGAAAACGATTTAACATGTTATTTGAATATGTCTTTGCAATAGGCAGAACAATGTACCTCATTTTTAACTATAAACAATAGGTGCTCCTAAACAAAGAAAGATCCAGTCAACAGGTTAATCCGATATTTGATAAGCATGGACCTAATAATTTGTTATTTTTAATACAAATCATTAAGCAAAATAGTCGTATAACTTCTATTTCATGTCATTCCGATATTAATTAATTTAAGGGGTCATTCCAGTGTGACGGCCAAGAAATTAAGCATTTTTCAATGATTTTTTTATCCGCCAATACAAAATGTAATAGTGGAAATATTTTTCTGATTTATAAAGATACCTATAAAGAATATAAAACAATATTAAAAGTACTCAAATTAATGTTTTTTAATTTTTTTTTGTGTCGCAAATGTGGCACGTTCCAAAAAAGATGTCTCGTCAGCACAGATGATTTGAACTAGTAGCCTTATTTGAAACAAAAAATTTGAAGAGATTCTTAATTAGTGTGAGTGTCGCTATCACAGGTATAAAAATAAAACAATTTGTGTTTAAAATGAACAAAATTGTGCATATTGAAAGTGTAAATACCAGAATTTTATCTCTATTTTTGACAATTATGCAATGTAAAAAGTACGATAAACTCAACATAAAATCGTAATTCTGGTACCGGCCAGAGTCACTGGTACATAGAATAATCTGTTAAAATTTCAAAGCAATGGAATGACCCCTTAAAGTCCGCAGCGTCGATCACCAATGACCAGCACCAAATGTATTAAAATATACAACCATAGAATTTCGACATTCGATTCTAAAGAAAAGGACTTCTAACGACTTTCTTCTAGATTTTCGCTAAGTCAAGGGAATACGCGATCAAAAGTTTGAAAACTCTTTCGTATTTTGATTGTTTTGAAAATTCTAGGTCAGTCGAGGTCTTAGATATCCGAAGTCTAGCAAGAAAGCAGTTGAAACTTTCCATTGTCGAGGAAACGACCCTGATCGTCTTGTTCCTATCGGTACTTACGAGAGCTACACGAGAAACAGCCGACTAAAACTACACGGAGAAACGAGAAGTTCAGCGTATAGAACAGACACAAGCTTGCTCACGCATGTATCTATGTGTTTCCGCCGGTTCTTCGGTGTCTGCTTCCACTTCTCTGACCCGTTCCTATATTTATGTTCTCACTAGCCGACGATTCACTTATTTCCACCAGCACAAGACCCGAACAACTTCGCAAACTAGGTCTCGGGTGTTAGGACTAGGGTAAGACACGTTTCGCGGTCCTTGCATTGGTTGAATGTCCGAATTTAGTTTCCTGTGTAGATAAATGCATTTCCTGTGAACCACCAGAACGTACCATAGGTACAGTAGAACCTCGATTATCCGGACTGAAATAGCAAAATTGCTCATATTCTAATTATGTGTCGTGTAGATATAATAATTTTATTTTAGAATGTAAAATACGCGGTGGTATAAAATTAAGCACACAGTGTCAGCGATGATAATTTTAGCTGGTCACCGACACAAGGTGACCAATTTTCGGATGACCGCTGTTCGGATCATTGAGGTTCTACTGTCACGCAGAAATTTGCGCTAGCAGAAACTTGAAACTCATAGAACACTAGATATAATTGAATCGGTGAGTTGTAGAACAGTACAAGTCCAAAAACCACATTCTGAGATATTTGAAAAAATTGCGTCACTTTTCGTGTATCATCAACGCTATTGATTTTATAGTGCTGTTCCAATTTAAACATGGTTATGCTAACCCAGATGAACGTTCATATATGTGTAACTATGGTTAAACTTTGTTTACTAATTTTCAATAATTAAAATAGAACCGTAGGATTTGTACTGTTTTTCAACTCAAGCCACTTTTTACTTAAAAAATTTAAAAAATAACACAGAACTAAAAAAACATTTATTAACTTGCTTTAAACATAATTGAAGTAGAAATTATTCCATGAAAAGTGATTGTTAAACAGATTGTTGAAACAGTACAAATCCATGACAGATACTGTTTTTACATTCATTAAACTGAAGGGACTACTGAAACACGAGTGTAGGATACTTTTTTGAACTGTTTTTGGTCCCAACATATAGTTCTATACATTTTACATTTAGTTTTGAGATTGTTTGAAAATGGCTAATTTTAGACTTGTATTGTTCTTCAACTTCAAAGAAATTTATATATGTATAATTTTTGCTTTGTATTATGACCAGTTTTTAAGGCGTGATAATTTTGTAAAATTAGAGTGAATGTAATTATTACACTTGTAGATTGATATAACTCAGAATCGATAATCCTTTACACATGGTAGCGTACGCTGAGAAAAGCTTTTTATAAATGAAGCAGTGACCTGATTTACAAGGTAGACAATTCATTGGAACCGATCCATGTTTTGTTACGTACAGTGTTGCTGTATCTTACACATTTTTCATTTTAGGCGACATTCTGATTAGCAAGTTTACCATCTTCAAAGTTCTCCAGAAAATAGGTGTATGACACATTTTCCCAGATTGCAAGCGTTGCCAATATCGTGCAAACGTCGATGAATAGTCAAATTATATTTTGCAAATGTTCTTACCAATCTTATTAGATTTATCTCATTAGCCGTTATCTTTCACAATTTTTCAAACTAGTAACACCCCTAGCGTATGTTGATACCAATACACATTTTTTAGATATTTGATGTTTTGTACATGGTGATTTACTTGAACTATTCCCTTTCTTAAAAGAGAATAGTATTACGTATAGAGAATCTAACTTGGTACTCTTCAATGTTTACTATATTCACACTTTCATCTGACCCTTGCCAACTTCTGCATTATTTATGGGGTAATATAATAGATATTACTATTAATAGAATAGATATTATAATAGATAATTAGTTTGAACTTATAAGATCTGCATTCGACGTTGTTTTAAAATATCTCTTACAATGTACAGAGTGGCCTATCAGAAACATGACAATTTAATATTTTGTGTTTGATTAATGATGTAAAAGAACACGTTAACGAAAAGATAAATGATTTAAAGGGACAAATACAATATATCGCTATATTTTGATCAAAAGTTACTGTTTCTGAATTTATCGATCTTTAAATGGGTTGATAGTTTTTACGATGCAACTACAGAAAATATAAAAGTGAATATAACAGTACTAGATATATTCGTAATTTTTCTGTAACTATTGAGATAAGAGGTTGTCCAAATTGAGTGTCACATATTTCAACAGATGTCATTGCGAAACTGTTTGACGTTTCGTCGTAATTTTTTAATAGATGTCATCAAAAAATATAAACAAACCACCATGGAACGCTATATAGTTCAGCAACGTGTAGAAATTGTTAAAATTTATTATAAAAATTCAAGTTCTGTTGGCGCCACATGCCAAACTTCGAACAAAACAATCGCTGTAGTGAGGGAAAAACTCAATGGACACTTAATTTCATGAAGAGGAGACATCAATTGGCTACGAAGATTGAGCGATTTCACACCCTTAGACTTTTTTCTGAGTTTTTTTGAACAGTAAAACCTACGCCAATAGTCCAGAGATGATTGACGAGCAGAAAAACAGTATCACAGACACCATTGATGAAACTGAGTCCCAGTTATGTAAAAATGTAGTGGAAAATTGGGTAAAATGAGTCGGGCTCGTGAAAAAAGTCAAGGCTGTTACTTCAATGATATTGCGTTCCATAGTTAATGTCATGAAGTAGACTTTGTGTTAAAATAAAGAAATCTGACAAATCTCAAATACAGTAGAACCTTGATTATCAAACAACAATTATCATTAGTGACACTGTGCACTTAATTTTATACCACAGGGTATTTTATATTCTAAAAGAAAATTATCATACTTACATGAAATGTATGTAAAATGTGAGTAATCTTGTTACTAACTTCAGTTCGGATAATCGACGTCTACTGTAGTTTGTGTTTTATTTCAATTTAAAAATGTGACACTCAAGTTGGATAATCCTATATTCTAACTTAAACTTACGATATATATTGTTTCGAATTCCTCGTTAAGACATATTTCCTTTGTTTGAGTCATTAAAGCGTACATCAACGAAAATAAACGTCACTTTAAACATGGATTGTAAAATTAATGATAATATAAAGTTTCATACGTTTTTAAAACGATGACCTATGATCACACAGAACTATGAAATAATTTACATCAAAATTTAAATTGTTAACAAACATTAATGTACTTATCATTCTACCCTAAAAAATATGAATTATTTTGACAACTTTGATGAAAATAATCTTGGAATAAAATGTTTCGTTATAACGTATTTAAACTTCGAAGTTCTCTCTTTTATTAATGTATTTTTTTATAGAATCTGTATACCTTAAAACATGCAACGAAAACAAAATACTTGAATAAATCTCATTTTCAATATATATTTAAAAATATTATGTTGATCGTTAAATTTTATCAGATTTTTTAATAAAAGTTCAAGTTGTTATTGTTAAAGCAAATTTACATGTTATTCTCCTATGCATAAATCGTCTATGGTTTTCCATCTGTCGAATAATTTGTTTCAATCTCTCCAAAAAAAGGAATAAAAAACAGTTGATAATAATTGACAGAAAAACCTGGCAATATTTTCCGATCAACCTAACAATTAACAAATGGCTGCTTCTATCTGAACAACACTTTATATATTAGATACAGCTGAATGATAAAGTATACCACTCCAACATAAAACTATTAACCGGCCCGAGTTTGCAACAGACTTGCTCTCTGTGGTAGCCCCGCAGTTTTCCAACGAATTTCAGTAAAAGCATTCACCTCTGTGGTCTGCAGCTTCTTCTCGGCTGTGTAAACAATAAAAATAAATAATAACTCCACACGCCAGCTGATATTGTTTCGTCAGTATATCGGACGTCGATTCACGTAGACAATTGAATCCATCAGAACACTTATCGAAACACGACAGGCGGCGCGGAACGACCGGTGTACACGTTTGCGGTCTACCGGATATTCGCGGCTATCGGTGATATCCGGCGACATCCTTGGCCTGATAAACGGATACCTGTTTATCCTGACAACTGCAGCTTTATCTCCGAACAACGCCATCATGTCTGACTAAATAAAAACAAGCGATCGGTTACGCTAGAAACGGAACACTTCGTCACCCCCTGCCACTTCTTTTGCTCTGTTGCTCCTTCTTCAACGAACGCTCTCCATTCTTCCTCTCGCAGCTGATTCGCCTTCAAGAGACCAAATAAAATAGATCGCGTCCTGCCTTCTTTGTAGGAGGTGCAGGGTAAAAATAGGGCAAAAGACGAAGTGCAAAAAAAGATGAGTAAAAGACTCCAGCAGTGCGGATAAATCGCAAGCTCGAGATACTTACTTCTATTTTCCTCCCGCCATGATAAAGACGACGGCAACAATATACATGGCAGGGTCACCACTGGAAACAGAGTTTGTATAGTTGCCATTGTCAGCCGAAATATACAAAATATTAGGTTGAGAGGACAATGTTGTAGAAAGTCTTAATAAATAAGTCAGTTTGATATTATTCAAACGAATTTACCCCTTACAATTAGTCTCTTGTGTAGTGTTCATCCCTGGACAGGTTGTTTATACCTCTGGACAAAGCAATTAAATGTACTTGGTAATTTTAAACAAATAATTTAAGAGCATTCTCTGATTAACCTAATATATTGTCAATCCATGACATATAGCTGATAAGAACAATTTTTCAGGAATATAAATGCAATTTGACTTTTTATTGCAAATAAAATTTTCTAGAAAAAGGTCTAAGAGAAATTTTATAAAAAACCTTTTTAACGTTTCGTTTTCTTGCCATGTAAAAAGCTATTTTATTAAGGTTAATTTAGTTATTAATTAGTTTTTCCTTGAAAACGTCTCCCATCACAGACTGCCATGACCATGCACAACTTCATCCACTTACAATTAGTGGAGAACATTTTGCCTTGCAATGAAACGTCCTTTAATTTCAGTAACCGTCGAAGTCACATTTTAATCATTTTACAGCATACTGATCGGTCTGATATTGAACTTTAATTTCACTTCGGACGGACGTAATTTTTAAAGTGAACACGCTTTATGAACCTCTGAAAAGTGCATACAGATTTCATAATTTAACATTATTATTGGAAATTTTCGTCCAATTCACTACGTCTTGGTTTGATTGAAACACAGAAAAATAAAAGCGTATTTATTATGTAAAATTAAGGAAAGAATGCTACAGAAAAAGACGAACAAAAAGAACAGCTAAAGGCACGCGACGGACTCACGACAATCCCGATCGAGTAGCTAATGCGATACTACCGAAAAAAACGACGTGACAAAACGAACACCGAAACAAAGAAACAAAATGCGATCTGCATAATGGTCGGCAACGCAGCAGACCGCGCATCACGCACGCGCGACTTTCAAAATAAAAATTCAAAATAGCTGTAGTCGCAAATACATTTTTCCAATAATTATAATGCAAATAATTTAAAAGTTTTAAAATCTAATTACATTAGCTGCCCACCGATGTCTGTTTGGACTTTTAATCCCCTGCTAATGGCAAGTCACAGATCCAGTGTATTCACTTTTACCTCCATTTTCATGCTTCAATATGTTGTTAATAAGCCTTTTGCGTTTGTTATTGCATTTATTTTCTGGGCATAGTTTTTACTATCTGGAACAGTGAACAAGGTTGATTTTATCCTATTCTTTCAGAACTCGAATCGTTTGCTTGATATGATGAGGTTTAAGACTTTCACCCTGTTCTTTCCAGTTCTATCCGGTTCTATCATGTGATGCAATCTGCTTAATTTTTATTTCATGTGATTGTATTACATGTTTACATTGATTAATAGACCACTTCTTATACCTTTTTGCAGAACTTAACAGAGTTTTCACATTTTTGTTAAATAGCATAGATTTTCGTTGCTACACTACATGTATAGTACTGTCCAAAAATATCGGGACACTTACATGTTTGCGGATATCACTGAAATATTTTACAAATATAGCTTTTCTATAAGTATATTATGTTATTTTATAAATATTATGCTATTATTGAAGAACATAAGCAATGTTTTTTGACATATAATGCTGACAAAATTCCCATAACGATAGTTAAGCGAAAACGTACGTATAGAGTTGGTATGAAGAGATCCTGGTTTAGCCATTATCTCCCCTTTGTTCTTTCTCCACATCGCAATGTATTTAATATATTCATTTAGGATCAGAGTTAAATATTTATATACATTTGGACAAGTCTTATCCACTTAAGATTGATAAACATGAGACCAGGACAGTCCACGTGTTCAACTGATTTTAGTTTGAGTTTAATAATGCTAGCGATCACAACCATGAGTTCAGGAAAGAAGTTATAGACAGAAAAACGAGCTGCTGTTATAGTGTTGGCCAAAGAATTTTATTATAACTCTAGTATAACAAACCGCTCAACTAACATTAATTTTATTTAAAAAATACCTATATTATTATAGCATTAACACGCTATTTATCTGAATTTTTGTTTTTTCTATTCTCTTATAGTTGTCCATTATCCGTGGAGTTATTTAATACGTATATTTACTGACATTGAAGCATTTGAAACTTCTCAGTTTGTATGTACAAATCGGCCCATGAGTGTCCAGGTCGTAGGTGTATATATGTATACGAATCGCAAAAAGGTCGAGGACTTGCGAGAAAGTCTTGCGTTGCTGGTCCCTCTGCTGGCGAGGTCGTGAAGTACCGCCACAGACCTAACAATCTTCCTTCTTGTGCGGTTTATAATTTCGGTTGCCCTCCAGAACATGTTGGAGCATTAGAACAATGCATTTTTCTAACTTTTTGAACCTACGACTGACTGATACAACACTCACTCGCAGTTTTTCTACTGGACAAATCAAAATGCAATTTTAAAATTCTTCTATATTTTATGAATTTCTATATTGAGTGTATTGTCGAAAATAGGTATCTTCAGCAGAGATAACAATTACAAAATACGTTTAATCGCTGTCTTTAAAGTACTGTCGAATTTAAACTTCTTTCAGGACACGTGTAAATTTTTCAACGATTAACAGTAAAGTAACAGTCTCGTTGCTGACCCGTAAACAAACATGACACTGGACAGATCAGAACTGACTGCAGTGGATCTTTGATTTAGGCGGGGATTAAAAATGTAACAAGCTTTGACACGTCAATGAACTGTTTTCAATATCATGTTAACACGTCGACTGCCACAGTGAAACCGCCCATACCTGGTCAGACATACCATAATATCCCATTCCAAATACAAATCCCGAAGAAGAAAAAATATGTAACTATTCAAATGCATAGTGTTGATCTTTTGTTCTTATTACAATATTAATTCCATTCAAAATTTTAATAGAATCAGTAATTACTTAATTCAATAAAATTCGATGCGGTCACCGATGACCGCCGCAGCAGTCAACGTGCTAAAATTCTGAAACACAGGAGCACATTGTGACAAATTCATAAAATATGTTCAGCTTTGCTCAGCACTGTACTTCGATAAACTTTACATTTACTTTTATACAAGTTATACACATTTATCCGATTATCCCAAGTCCTAGAAACTTATAAAACATTCACCTAGATTGCATTCCACAGCAATTAACAAAACATGTTGGTTACGCAACTTGTACGCAACAAACGTAAAATGTAAAGGAGTATAGTGGAACTCCATTTATATGAACCTGTCGGGAGACAAGTTGGTTCACATAATGAGGTGGTTCATATAATAGGAGTCTACCTGTCTCCCATCACTGACTATGATTTTTCATTCATTTAATAGGAATTCGCGTTCATATAAGAAGATTTCGCGAAACATTCTCCTGTGAACATGTTAAAAGCATTAAAACTAGAGAAATTAGTTTGCGAGCATAATAATTACGCAATCCTTAATAAATAAATTCTTTACTTTTTCTAATTCTAAAAAAGGTATAGTTTCGGGTAAATAAATTCAAACAATACAAAATTTTATTAACATTAAAGTAATTGAATACTTTATTACAAAATAATTTGTATTACAAAACAAAATGTACATTTTGAAACAATGTGGAAAAATATACGTTATGAAATTAAGGACAAAAATTATTTGTCTAAATAAACGAAAAATTAAAGAAATGGAAAAATAGGAAAATATATGTTATATACATAAAATTGAGAAAGAAAATTTGTCTGAATAAATTAAGAGATTTAATTATGCTGCTCAGTTAAAGATTTCATTAATGCGGGGTTTTACAGTTCATATAAGTGGATTCACGCAGAAGCGGCAGTTCATATAATAAGAGCTCAGCTAGAGTTCAATTAACCAGGCACTGCTAAAATTTACTTCATATAAATGGAGTTCATATAAACGGAGTTCCACCGTATATATGAATAAAAACCTCTACTTTTTCTGATTTTCGAGCGCGACTTACATTTTAATATCTATTTTTGATTCAAAGTTATAGCCTTTAATGTGTTTCACAAAATTGCCACTTTGTCTTCTCCCCCGTTGGCCCAATGGGAACACTAATGCTAAAATGTAAAAGAAATTGGTTTTCAGTGGAGTTTCTACGTAACCTGAATAAGCTCCTTTTACATTAAGCGACAGTTTGCACTTGCGTGTTCAGTTCTTCGGACTCGGTCGATTAAAATAAACCGGATTGAGTGTGAATTCACCGACCATTTCATCCAATCAACATTGTTGTGTCGGAGTCGGAGCTATTCACAGAAGCAAAAATGGAGCTACACGACCCGTGAAAAAAAAACTGAACTGTGCGCCGGACGCGGGCAAATAAAAAGCTAAAACGCGCAAATTTCAATAAGGTGATTTTTTTTTAGAGAACAGTTTTCCGTGTTACAGTGACAGAATAACAATTTTTAAATTTTCACAGTCGACAGCAGCCAGCGTTTTATGAAAACGACTCGCTCTGCAGAAGGGAAACAGCTGTCACGCTGTCGTTTTACACGGCGTGCTCAAAAAAAAGAGATTGTCACTATACCTGGGTGAACCGCCTAACGTAACCACCTTAAATTATTCAGTTGTTACAGATAGAAATTTTTTTTTCTCGAATAGCATTCAAAGAGACGATTGAATTACATTTTTTCTTAGCTATGCTTTTTCTGAATATTTCAAGGTCACCTTCAGTTTTTATAGATAAACTATAAACTATATATAAACTGTATAAACCATAATTTCTATCGCCTATCTTGTAACTGATATTAAAACGAGGTCAACAAATATAAAATATTTTTAATATTTCTTTTTTAACGAAATGGTTACAAACGCTATGCGAAACGTTGTTGTGGTCCAGATTTGAATACAATCTTTGGTTAACAAAATATAATTTATTTAATTAACAGTTATGCAAGGTTGGTGTTACGCATTTGGATTCAACGGAAATATCAAGAGTCAAAATGCAAACTCGGTCGAATCGGAATGAATTCTGACTTTAGCGAAGGAAAGTGCTTTCTTGTGGGCGTTTTAACTATTTTATTGTTGATGCGTTCGAAGGAGGAGGTGGTACCCTTTTAGGAAATGGAAAATATGCATTTACAAGCTCTGATGGACATCAGATTATGCCCCCACGAAACCAAACAAGATTGGTCTGATACACTTTTTCCAATCGCCGAAATCAGGCGAGTTATTCAGGTGACCTGTTTTAGATGCCTCACACTGCACAATAATCAACATGACGAAATTCAATATGCAATCTGTTATCCGAAATTTGGCTCTTCGGAACAATTATGTCTCCCTACTAATTCAGATATTGGAAGTTCGAGTGTAACATTAATATTTGTTATGTTATTGATTAATTGTTTTACGTCGCATTGGACGATGTACTGAACGATTAGAATGATTAGAGCATTTGCTAAACTATTTTGCTTGAGAAACAGTAGCAGTTTTTCACGAATAACGGAGTTCTTTCAATGTTTATATTATGTCATGTTATTATTTAATCTGATGTTATGTTAATATTTAATTTTATGTTATATTAATATTTTCAATATTAACCAACATATTTTTTAAGTATCCTGTATATTGCTTGTCTTCGTTTCTATGTAACACGACATTGACTGCTATGGCCATTTTGCTGAAGGACCTTAATTTTATGTGAAATCCGAACCACCACGTGTCAACAGTAACATAGAAATACTGAAAACGTTCATGCAGCTTAGCGCTGACCTTGGGCAGCTTAGCTTAATTTTTCGTCCGGCAATTGGCAGAGCCAATGCTTGCTACATGACAACAGCGTTGACTGAATATTTTTGTTCAGATTCAACAGATATTAAGTTTATAATTAGACTGCGGATATTTATGCAAATATACATTTTAAGACATAAATATTATTTATTTTAATGTAGTTATCAAAATGAAATTACGATAAAACTATATTTTCTGCTTTAAAAGTTACAAAATTTATTTTTTATTTTACTTACTGCTTGGAACATGCATCCTTCACATCTGTAAACATGTTAAATTGCATAAAAATCCGTAGTCTATTTATAATATATTAAATAGCATTTAGTTCGCCCATTAGTATAGAAGATTCCTTCAAAGAATTGAATTTAACATGTCGACTGTCATACTGTGTGGGGTGAAAACGACAAGACTTTGTCGACTTCGATACAACATGAAAGTAATCTGAAATTATACTCCATTTAATTAATAATGTTGGTAATTACTTGTAGCTCTTGCTGTTCGGTTAAATCTTCTTAACCATTGACTGCCATGGGGGTCACCAGTGACCGACACGTTCATTTTTCTTTAATTAAATAATTATCGATTTTGACGATATTCTAAGCGAATTTTATAGTGCAGCACTCCCATAGAGAGGCATACAAACTGATTGAATACTTACATATTCTTTTCCTATGTGATTTGTAATAGAAATAGCAATTTATATTGCGTCTGATTAGGAATGGCTGTTTCCACTGTGGCATTCACCATGTTAAATATTTTACTAATAGTATTCAGGTTCAGATTAATTACAACTGAATTTAAGTGCCATCCATATGTGGCTGACATGGCAATCAAAGTGTTAATTACTTTTATGGAAATAAGTACAATGTGTCCCGTGCCACTATTTCTTCTAGATATATCGGTATAAATGTAGGAATAATTATGGAATATTTCAAGCAACCTATGAATAATTTCTGGTGAGTTATGCGCTTGGTGTCGCATTCTCTGGCTGATTGTAAGTTCCAATATCTGTATTTGCTTCGATCAGTGGTGTTTCGCGGGCGTAATGTTAAGTAACGTCCTTTAGTTAACTTATTGTTAGTGTTATTATATTTTAGATAAACTGTACATAAATGGCGCATGAAAGTCGATCGAAAAGGGGACTAGGGTGAAGCGAATCTCTGTAATTTTTTACGAAGCAAAATGCTGGAAAGGAGATAAAAAGGACCGGGGCGATCGCGAGTAATAATGAGGCAAACATTAAGCGCAAGAACGCCTCGGGTTGCGCCAAAGGTCCCCTCTTAACACACTTAATAAATACGTTTATCGCTTCAGTGACTCCCGTCTATCGGCTGAGTGGGTCCAGTGACGTCACTGGCGCTTCTCTAACGTCATGTCACGATAAAACAAAACTGTTGCCACACCGCGGGAAAATAATTGCCCGTCATTGGCATCGTCGTGCGACGTCACGCTCCCTGCTACAGTTGACAATGTATTTACGATTCTATTTGCGCTCAGCTTCCCGGGTATTTTTAACGAAAACGAACCGCCGTCGAGTAAATCTGCGAAGAGTCGCCCTGAGGTTCCAACGGTTTCTCGAGCACCTGATATCTGAATGAGATATCAGATTGTGAGTCGGCTCCCCTTGTAATTTCGTATCCGATTCTTCGCCGGGGGCGTGAATAGCTTCTTAATTACACCGTTTCGATTCATGGCAGATTTTGAAGAGTAGCTTCGTGCACCGTACATATTGTGAAACTTGACTTCGTGTCTTTGAGATCCTGTATGATTTCGCTTTAAAATTGTATTACGTTCTTTTTTAGACTTGGAGGGAGATTTTGATCAGATAAGTGTTTAAAAATATTTTAACACGAAATATACATAATAGTAATATTAGAATAAGTACTGATCATTGTCATATAGTTAGGAATTGAAAGAATATAAAACGCTTATCTCATACAGAACGTACGAAAGTTCAATGTATAAGTTACTCTGACACGTAAAAAACGACAAAAAAATCGGTTCTTAATTTTTTTAACGTACGACGCATCAAATCACAAAAATCTGAAAAAAATTCAGGATAATAGTAACAATAATATGTACTTACAGTAAATATATAAATTTACTTCCGCGACAGCTTCAATACACAACCGACAATTTTCAGAATTTTTTATTTCTTGCAACTTAAATTTTCAATTTAAAAATCTGAGAAAATTTCGTAATATGTGCCTCGATAACTAAAATGCCTCTGACTTTTTTCAAAAATTTTCATGCGATAGTATAAGAGAAATTGGGCAAAAACGTGATTTTCAATTTTTGCCCGTTACTACCCCCCAAGTCGAGATACAAAATTGAATTAACCTAACCCAAACGTAACCCACACCAAAGTAAAAAGTATCAAAAATATTTTCATGAATATCTCGAAACTTAAAACCGAGCGGCAGTTATATGTACAGGTGAAATTGTATTCACTGATAGTAGTAAAAATTCGGGAAAAACTTTTTTTTTTCACTTTTTATAGTGTTTTTATTGTTCTATGCTAATCTAAACTCAAGATCACAGTATTATAACTCATTAATGTATAGACAGACGATCTCTTTAGTCAGGAAAGGTCTCTTGCAGCATAGGTAGTATTAAATAAGGAAAGAAGAGTTAATTTTTCTTGTCCATAACAGATGTATGCTTTAATACAATTTGTGATAAAAATATAATGGTAGAATAAAAAATGGAAGGATTCACTAATAAATAAATAATTCACCCGAAAAATATTATGATTTAACAGATGAAGTTTTATTTTACTTTATTGATCACATGTAACAAAAATGCTGGAAATAAAACAAAAATAAAGTGATAAAATTGTTATTACTATACTATGTACAAAAGTAATATTTTATGGCAACATATGGTACAACTTAACCCTTTGACGATGAAGAACCCATCTATGCGTTTTGAAAAATCGTTGACAGTATGCTATGAGCCACTGATTCGGTCACAGTTGTTTATTCTACGCTATAAATCTGCATATTCGAACGAATTATCACCTTATTAAAATATATTTGTTTTATTACATATTATGGAGATTCAGAGCACTCATACAATGAAACAATTGACATCTTATGTATTATTGTAATTAAATATTCAGTTTAACGTATATACTACTGTGAAAAATTTCAGCATATGGTGCACGCTTTTTCTGAAATTGTCAGTGCTCAAAAATTTAAAAGAAGGCAGGTATGACCAAAAAAAATCGAGAAACATCGGTAGATAGACGACGTCTATAGTGAAAATGAAAACAAAATGACATATTTATTCTTTTTGGAAAAACGCGAGTATTGCAAGTTCGTAATGATTTAACACGTTTTCACCGGTCTATCTGTTAAGTTGAAAATAACTTTGACCGAGAATATTTTTGACATCACAATATTTGCCCCTTTAAACAGTAGAAATTCACTCTTGAACATTTCTTCCTATCTTCAAAACTAATAAAGACAAAAAGATGGCACGTTTTAAAGAGATCACCCTGTATATAAATTCCGTGTGTTCCGACTCCTATCACAGTTCAGCTGAATTTCGCAGGGACGTAAATCTCGTTTACCCAAAGCACGAATATACTTCAACTCGGATATTACGCACTAAATTAATTCCGCGCAATTTGTTCTTGGAAGTGATGATGAAGATGTTGAAAATGTTTCACGAAGTTGGAAATGTTCGGCGACGTTGAACTGGATAACCGGTTTACTTGTCTTACAATTGAATAGTTGCAGTATTGTTGTGGTACTGACTGTAACAATAAATGGCTATGATCGTGGAAGAAGAGAAACTGTTTCTCCTTCCACAATTTGTTTCGAATGAAATAAAATACAGGTGGAGTGATTTAAATGTCAATCAGTTGCTGAAACGTGAATTTGGGTATTGTTTTGAAAATTTGCAAGTTCCACTTACAAAGGAACTCCGTGAAGTCGAAGTCGCAATTTTTTCTGAAACCTTATAGAAACGTTAAAGTATTTATGTGGGGTCGAGACCTCCAAACCCATATTAAGAGGAATAATGGAAATAAGGATGTCACCGGACTGACGGTGGCATAATGAATAAGGTGGCTGGGCTATCAACGTAGAGACTCGGGTTTTCGAGTCCCGGTGCCGCGGTCCCTATTTTTCACAATTTCCTACATTTAAAATATATAGAATTTCTCCTGTTTTGGTCCAGATATTATGACCAAATAATAAATTAATTGATCTTCGAAGGCGAGGGATTCAGTAACTATTGTGCTCTGAATTTAACAAGCAAACAGAATTTAATAAAAATAGAATAATAGGTAGATATATAAAGATAGATAAAAATACAGAAACTGAAATAATATTAAGGCACGCAGACAACTGTTCTGTTCGACGACTGTTACGCAACTTCCCGCTTGCATCCTTCGACAGTCCTATGCAACCTTCGCGCCTTTGTCCCTTGCTTTTACAACGACGCCAGGACACTTGACTTTAGACAAAACTCTGACATCGCCAGCAAGCTTGTCTTAGGCCTAAACAAAACACATGGCCCACCTTGCCCGAGACATTCCTAGGCATCCTACAAATATGAATAATGAGATAATTCAATCGTGCCCAGTCAGCCCTGGAGGGATGCAATCAGCACTTTATGACTACAGGACGAAGTTATATTTTCACTCAAAGCCCCTAAACCGGTGATAGCCACGGGAGCTGCGGCCTTCCCTCACTCTAATGACAACGATGGACCGAGCGGGAACGAGGGGCCAACTGAATTAATTACGCTATTTTATACAACCCTTAAAACCGTTTGACTTTTATATCTACTATTTTTCTGTATCTCTTATAGTTTAGGAATTACAAACGAAGATATAGACTCACCTTCTATACGATAAGAGCTGATTTCACTCTGTCAGAGATGACTGCGCACAATTGAAGTACATCATTAGTCATATCTTAAATAGCTTTACGTTTTCATAAAGTTTTATAAAAACTGGTGATTTCAAGTTCACGATGTTCTCTTGCTAGTTAGGTGCAATAGGTGACAATTAGGTAGATGAATTTAATCTTCGTAAGGCTAATGACACATGTGTATATGTTTAGTTTTTTTTAATCTAAATATTGTTAGCAGAGATACGTGGCTTAATACATGTATATATGATCGTTCTCACAATTTTTCAAAATTCTTTTTCTTTGTTTAATAGCTATGAATTCATGAATAAATGTAATATTATTTTCCAACTCCCTGAAAAATTAAACAAATGATTAGTATGACTGTAGGAAATTCAATTTTGCCAGAATTGTTGGTCCAGTAATTATGAGTTTACTTCGTACTCGG
This sequence comes from Macropis europaea, assembly GCA_916610135.2. Lineage (NCBI taxonomy): Eukaryota > Metazoa > Arthropoda > Insecta > Hymenoptera > Melittidae > Macropis > Macropis europaea. Next base: position 20,447,531 of record OU744349.1, read on the forward strand.
TTTATGATACGACAAATTCTATACATAATCGCAAACTATGTATGTTTTAAAAATAATTTGCTAGATGCTTATGATTTACTGTAATAAACGGTTCTTCTAAAGTTCCAGTCCCTCGACTAAACCACTTAAAACATTAATATTATATCTCAATAAAGTTAACCCCTTATGCCGTATATGGCAGAAATCAAATTTTTATTAATATTTTATGTAAAACATGCATCGTAACCCTGCTGCGTGTGGTACCATATTTAATACACTATGATGCTATGATTTTCAATAATAATCTGCCATCAATGTTCGGAAAAGTAAAATTTTTGAGAATTCTTTGCATTGTTGTATAGCTTATGCATCAACCGCCTTATTGTCGAGATTTCTATAACCAATTTCGAGACTTTACACGTTTAAAAAGCCAAAGAAAAATTATTAGAGTAACTTACAATGACTGCATATTACATAAAAAAAGTTAGTTTGAATTTTCATTCGTTAGTTTTAGTATAAATTGCTAATATAGTTTTGTACACAAACCGGCTTTTGTAATACATATATGATTTAATATTATTAAAATTTTTTCAATATTTTTCCCATAAAAGATGCACTTTTGACTTAATATATCTTTTGCATAACAAAAAAAGTCGTGCGGTAAGAGGTTAACACGTTGACTGTCAGTGACAACTCCCATACCTGGTCAGACATACTATAATATTCCATTTCAAGTACAAATCACGAAAAAAATATATATAACTATTCAATTGCATAATCTCGACTTTCTATTCTTATTACAGTATTAATTCTATTGAAAATTTTAATAAAATAAGTAATTATTTAATTAAATAAAATTCCATGTGTTGATCACTGGTGACCACCACGGCAGAGAACGTGTTAATTTTAAAAAATAGGAGATTTTACCTATCTGTATTATAAACCTAGACACCTGAATTTTAAAACGTTGTTTTATTGTTAACATTGTGTTTCCTAGTGCTATTCAAAGAATGTTTTCGTTTGTGTCACATGCGAATGTTTACACTTTGTAACATGTTTAAAAATCATTGAATCTCTCCTCTGTCTTTTGCAAACTATTAAATATATTTTGTAAAAGTCATAGTAAAATCTGCGTGGCACGACAAGAGAAAGACACATGCAAGTTATATAAATCTTTATGTTCAGAAGTGTCTCATATTTGAAGATGTCAGAGTTGTATAAGGATGGTGACCGTCAAAATGAATGGAATTGACAGCGAATCATCGGCAATTGCTCACGTTTTAAATGTCCGCAACCCACATCTGAACTGTTTGTTGATAATCAAATTAAAATTAATTTGACGTTCAAACTTACCTTCGATTGCATAAGACACGCCCTTTCAGACATTTAACGCAGTTCAGCTGTCCGAAACGCAACAAATAAAACGTATGAAAGTTGAATTTATTACAAAAATCTGCATCTTCATTCAAAGTTGCCTTAAGAAAGAATGACGCCACAGTTCTGTACATAATTAACAAATTAGTTTTTATTAAATTTTGAAAATCGAATCAACAATTTAAATATTATACAGTAGAGCCTCAATTATCCGAACTGAAGTTAGTAACAAGATTACTCACATTTTGCATACGTTTCATGTAAATATGATAATTTTCTTTTAGAATATAAAATAGGCTATGGTATAGAATTAAGTGCACAGTGTCACTAATGATGATTGTAGTTTGTAACTGACATAGGATGACCAATCGTCGGATGACCGCTGTTCGGATAATCGAAGTTCTACTGTATTTATAAATTCCATAAAGAAATTAGTTGATCTAATCAGGAGTATTCAAATTTCGAATAGTATTTAGAGCATATTTCAATTAAAATTAAGCGGCCGCTGCTAACCTAGTAGTTGATACGAATTTTAATTTTTAATGAAAAAGAAAAAATACAGTAGATAGGAAACAATTCACGAAAAACGACAAAAAGCTCGAAAGCAATTTTACCGAAAACAATCGAGTGCTCTTAAAGTGTAAAACGACGGCCATTCAAAAAAAACGGGAGGATTGCAGAATTTTCGAAAAGCTCTTCGCCTCTATTGTATCCCGTAAATCGAGATAACTGAGCGGATATCAAAGATTAATTGCTGCAACTCGATTCGCGAGCGCGGTCTGGAAAGTGTAGATAGAGTTTCCCTAATGAAGACACTTTCGGCTTTTAAAATCATTTTTTTTTAACCGTTTGAAAGAATGTCTGTCTTTTGTACAGCGACGTGTCTATTTTTGACGCGTGGCTCATATATCAAACTCTTTTTCCGAACGTACTGACCCACATATGTTACACCCAACGGTCTGTATAAAATCCCATACTCTGATAAAGCGACGTATGTAAGCTTCGTTTCTATTCAACACAGTTTAGATGTTCAATCGTGAACGTATTGCAGTCCTTCAGGCGACGTAAATATTTTGTAACAAATCACGCCGATTGGAGTACTTATGCAGACAGAAAGCTATATCGAATTTCAAAAGCGCTGTAAAAACACTTTCCACGTACTACCAAGTTTCCGTTTTCATTTCATCTCTATTTCCGTTTAATATCACGTTTAAAACTATTGATCTGGTTATGGACAAAGGTAAAAGCTAGATTTGCAACATTTTGTGCGATTGTATTACTGTATTATACTTTACACGTCCATACAAAGTGTTTCAGAGTTGAATCGTTTATTATTGAAAAGGTGTATGTTCATTTTCTTAAATTTGAAACCAGGGAATAAACATTTACCTAATTTTCTTCGAAATAATGTTTAATCGGGTTTTTCAATCAAAATCGATAGGAGATATCAAAAGACATTTTTTATGTGTTTTTGGGTCCCATAACCCGAAGTTTGGGTTACTTACAACAACACAACACTTCGACTGCCATATCACCCTTATGTGGGTGACACTTAAATTCAGTTGTTATTCACCTGGTTAGAAATAGTGCTAGTAAAAATATCTGAACAGATCTACCAAAACCAGTAAAAAGCTATAAAGAATTTCTAACATCATTGATAAAAAGTGCATAATTTGAGATTACTCTCTTGTTGTATCAAAGTCTAGAAAAGTGTATTATTTTCAGCCTCTATGCTGTGGCAGTCAACGTGTTAAACGCATAACTTAATTTTCCCCAAAATATGGTCGTACGCCCTTTCGATAATAAACGATTCAGTTGGACGATCAAACTATGTCAATACTTTTTGTGATTAGATTTTTGAAAAAGTATTGTGTGGAAGTAATAATGTGTTCCTTGCCTCTACTTCGGATGCCCATATCTACCTCTGAACACTGTTCCATTAAATTTTCATTCATGAGGTTATATTACACAGATAATATACGATAAAAAATAATGAAAGGTACTTTTATGTAAAACTCAATATTACAGGCAAACTTAATGTAATATACACACTAACTCACTGCACGTTAATTTCCAGTATATCCGACGGATATTCAATTTGAATTTTCTGGAAAACGAAATATCACATGATAAAACTATATTTTACTTTTCCAATTTATTTTAGCATAAGAAATCACCTCCTTTTTTATTGCACCTGGATTTTCTGTACACTTTGTATAAATATAGGTCCAAAGACGTTCATTGAACTGTGACAAAAACATTAACATGTTATCTCATCGGATTACAGCGTTTCGAATTCAATTTAATTAAATAATTATTAATAGCTGTAACATTTCTTCAGGCTTTTATATAATAATAATAATAATAATAATATGAGATATAAATAAATTAAATAAATTAAATATTTAGTTCCTCCCTAATTTATGTTTAAACCATATCTTCCTAATGTTGCATGTACGCAACATCTAAAAAAATATTTATTTGTTACCAAGTTTCTTCACCAATAGAAATTATTCTTACAGCCTTATTAGTGCATGTATTATACTATACATCAATATTCTGTTTACTGTATTTCGCTATATATCGTATACGCAACGCTGGGAAGAAATGGATTAGCACGTGGATCGCCATGGCGGTCAGGAATGGCCGACACCTCAAATTTAATTTAATTAAATAATTATTGATTTTCGCAAAATTCTGAGCAAACTTCATACTGAAACAATAATGTAGGAAGAGAAGAACACGACTGAGTACGCAAATCTTTTTTTTTTGTGATTTATATAAAAAATAGTAAATTATATCGCATCTGATTACGTATGGCCGTTTTCACGGCCTTTGGCTGCGTATGACAGTTTTCACTGTGGCAGTCACATGTTAACACGTTGACCGCCACAGTGAAAACTCTCATGCCTGGTCAGACATACTACAATATCTCACTTCAAACACAAATTAGTTATTATTTTATGGAATAAAATTTGATGCGCCGGTCACCGGTCACCCCCACGGCAGTCAACGTGTTAACATCTTCAGAAATACTGCCACATGTAAGCATGTACGTTTAGTTTCTTTTCAAGCTTTGTTAATAAAGATACAATAAACGTTACGTGGCCTAACAACCACATGCGTGTATATCATTCTTCTCAGAGATTTCTAAATCTTCTTACAGGTACGAATCAATATAAAATAAATATAATTAGAAAAATGAGATCTCTTTAGACTTTTACGACCCGCGTTGCTACGATGATGGTACCCGAAAACCTTTCGCAACTATAATTACAAAAAATTAAATTATTTGGTCCAACTTCATAAGCAAAAAAAATCATATGTTCGCTATTGATACATTATTATATAACAGTACCTAATACATACAGTCTAATACAAAGTATGCGGTCTCTTACGGTAATAGCAAGATTTAGATTATTTAGTCACAACTTCTATCATATTCAACATTTAAAAATACTATTTTATAAATACATTTATATACTATTTACAACCTGAATAAAAAGAAGCTTTGAAAATTAATAACAAACAAAGAAGGTCGTGTAATTCTCCAATAAATATGATCTTTCAAAAATTTGAAAACATTTTTCGTTTTAATGTTCGATGTACAAGTTGTATTTATATGAACAAATGTACATACATTATATTTTTGTACAAAACGGAGAGAATTAATTTACTACGTTAATTAACGCCAGTTACTTTGAATTCGATGTACACTTTCTCCCATTCCGACGCAGACGAAAGTTCAATATATTATTATCTCGTCCGTCGAAATGTTTATTTGATTCCAGACTAATAGTTTAAACTTCTTGTTTTTTTCACGTGTATCTGCTATGTTCAACGGGGCGTACAATGGTTATTTTATAAACAGGATTATAATGTTGGCGTTTCACTTAGCTGCAAATGTTGCTGTTGAAAGGGAAAACCATGCATTAACTGAATTATACCGCATAAACCGCTTGAATCCTTGTGTAATCCACCTGATGAATGCGGTGAATCCACAAATTGATGCGAACAACGAAGGAGAAATAATTTTTAAAATAAATGGCTAACAGTTACAAAAAGTTTCAGAAATGTACCGCATCTGAATAGAACATATAAATGATAACTGTTAATTAAATTTCAATAATATCAAGCAATGATTAAAGAAACGATTCATAAAACATTATTTTCGAATTTTTACAAGGATTCATTAATGATGCAGTTTATTGATAAAATATATAATAGTAAATAGTACAGCCTTCTAAGCATAAAAAATGACAAAACTATTGCACATACATTGTTACAACATTTTTACTGAATGTCTATTACGTATAGTACGTACAGTTCTAAAAATTCATACATATTTATTTGAAACCAGATTGAGCTATATGTCATTTAATTACCTGATCTAATCATTTTTTGGGGGGTATTCTAGTGTAACCGGAAAAAGAATCGATTTTCTTTGCATTTTCTTATAGTTTGGGGTATTGAAAATGTGACCCTAAATTATTATGGTGAAATTCACAAAATGCTGAAACCTATAAAGGAATAAAGAACGACGCCCATACTATCGCGTGGCTGCATGAAAAACTTTAAACGCATTTTTCTCCGAACGACATTTTTCAAACCAGGCGCACATTTTTCTCATAAACTGCTGAGCGGATCGACTTGAAATTTTGCACACATGTAAAGTATATTTCAAGGTATGGTTGGAACTAAAAACTTTTTCATATCTCTAAAATTACTATTTTTCCGGCACACGAAGAATGAAAACTTTTAAGTAAAAATCAGGGCTCCTCTTTAAAAGCCCTGTCATTTTATCAGTTTTCTTTTTTTACATAATTTATTTTAGTTCGAACGATAATCACTTTCATGGAGAATAAAACGGCATTTTGTTTTTTTTCTGTCAGACGAGTAGAACGAACGCTATCAGTGCGCCCGATTGGACAGGTATTTCGCGACACGACCAGCGCGCCTATTTATAACTCCCACAATTTTTAATAAAATTTGAGTTATTACTTTAAACGTATATAAATATATAGGCAAAACGTCAGCTTACTAGGTTTGATAATTTTCTTGAAATTAATTCCCAAAAATCCCATTGAAAACAAGTGTCTACACTAGAATACCTCCTTAAACTGTGTATAGTAGTCTATCACAAACAAAAGCATAATACACAAAGGCTGCTTTCGTGAATGTACGGAGTAAACAATGAACGTATTAGCATTCTAGAATTTGTTTCTACTAAATAGGTCTGGCCAAAGGGTCTAGATCCGTCGTGGCCATCCGGAGCGCAGCCCTACTCCGACCTACCCCCACTCTGCGTCCACTCTCCTCATACAGGATGTGATCTGAGACAACGATGGGCCGAGGGGGGACTGAAGGGAACTGAAACGAAGGGAACGAACCCAGAGTGGGGGAAGGCCGGAGTAGGGCTGCGCTCCGGATGGCCATGACGGGTCTAGATGAATAAAATGGTCAAAAGTGCCCCTAAACCAAATTCGATTTGGGTTGGCCATTCGACAGCTTATCCACAAAGACCAATTTAAAATATAAATGTGGTTCTGCAACTGCTTTGATACAAAACCGGCATTTTTCAGCATTTTTTTACGTTTTTTATGTTTTACAGCTTGGATTTTCAATTTGAAAATCTGAAAACGTTTCGTAATATGTGTCTCGGTATCTGAAACGTCCGTGATTTTTTTCAAAATTTTTTCAATTTTTGCCCTTTACTACCCCCCAAGTCGAGATACAAACTTGAAACTTTGCAAATTTGGTATTTTTTGATAAGCTATCGAATGGCCCATCCCAAATCGAATTTGGTTTAGGGGCACTTTTGACCCCTTATTTGGCTAGCCCTTTTGTTTGAAGTGAAAGTGTAAAATTACAATTTGAAATATTTTAATCCGCTAATTTCAATAATGTTATTTGAAAATGTAGAACATATCGATTTATTTGGAATAACAACTATTTTAAATAATTAACTGTTTCATTATTTCGTATTTCCAATATTACAAGCAATGTTGGAGAAGTTCGGTCGATCGTATGACAATACATGACATACGTTTAATAGTAAAGATGAGTTTATTGAATTATAAGTTTACGTTACACAGTTAGCACGCTCTTGAGATTCCGCCAGGAACAATAGAGTCTGTATAAAAGAGCGCTTACAGCAGTGATGGCCAAGGGAACTGCGGCTTTCCCCCACTCTAGATCCATTCCCCCTATTTCAGTTTCCCCCAGTTCGCTCCTCGCATCCCTCGTTCCATCGTCGTCACAGATCGCAGCCTATATGAGGGGAATGGATCTAGAGTGGGAAAAGGCCACAGTTCCGGTGGTCACCACTGACTTACAAAGGCGAAATGACGATCGTGAGTCGTAGACGTAACACAATCGTCTCTGTCGATAATTTCCAATAAATAATGAACGCAAAAAGAATTTCAATGAATATTGTGAACTTGCTATATTTTTATGTTGACTTGAAGTTACAAATATGTTTTGAAACAAAGATAATTAAAAATATACAATTACAATTAATTTTGTTGCGTACAGACGTGCACCGTATTGACCTTTCAGTTACTCCAGTATAACATACAATGATTTTTTGTTTATAATTGTGAATCCATCTGGTCAGTGCCCGTTTACATTTTTTTTGACTGTATAATAATTTAATTTTAAGCATATGTAACATTCTTTACCCATCTGAACATTTCACTTAAGAAATACTTCAGAGAAAATCAGTAAAAGGTTTTTCTCTTAAACCGTAGCATACGGCGAATATCTTTAGATTGTCTTCTTCGAATAAAATAATAAAATTGTAATTCCAAAATCTGTGAAATAAAATAAAATATTACTTGAACATGTACTTCAAAGTGTTAAAGCCTACAATGTACTTTAAAAATGAATTAGCCATAGAATAAAATAGTATTTCAAATAACGTTATTCAAAATGTGTCCAAGTCTCACTTAAGTATACTCATAAGGAAAATTCGTGCTGGTTCGAGCAAAAAAATTCAGTTCAATGCTTTCTATTATTTCTCTTATTTTAAGAACAGACATATTCATCTTGTTCCTAGTAGTTTTTCTATTTGTAAACAATTTGAAATCCCATTATAATGAAATATTTGTGATGTATTATTGAAAACATTATTCCGCATGTTTCTCTATGGCACCCGTTTCTTCAGATGTTTAGCTCACGATAGAACTTCCCATTCATTGACATAAATAATAATTTTGATGTATAATTTTTTGTATTATCGAAACATTGCACAGTCAAATTTTGTATTACTTTCATCGCTGCGAAATTTCTTGGTGAAAAGAGATGTCGTTATTTGGACACTTTTCGAGCGCATGTGGCAGAATTTTTTAATAACGAACCACAAACGCTTTATAAATATTGCATTTTCAAAGAATTTAAAGAATAAAAACAGGTGGTCGAAAATGACGTCAACTACATTCACTTTGAACCCTTTGAGCCCTGAAAATTTCGGGGAAAAAAGTGCATCATATGCTGAAATTTTCTGCGGTGGAGCAACATGTTAAACTGAATATTTAATTATAATAATGCATATGATGTCGATTTTTCAATTGTTATATCGCTCTGAAATTGCAAAGTATGTAACGAAACATGTATATTTTAATAAAATGACCTGAAGCTATAATTCATCCGAATACACAGGGTGAAAGCGTACAATAAACAGTTGTGCCTGGGACAGTACGGTGACCCATAGAACATGGTGAACAATTTTTTGGAACGCATATATGCGTTAATCGCCCTCAAAGGGTTCATAAACAAATTAGTAGAAAATATTTGGTTTTAATCGTTTTCTTACAAAACAGCACGAACTTTCCAGACAGTAATATAAACCTTAAGATTGAAGGAATGTTACGGTCTCCTTTAAAAGTTATTTATTACAGTCGAACCTCGCTAATTCGAACCTCTATAAGACTATAATTTTATTTATTCCCTCCCGCTTCTCTGTGAAAACCTCTGCAAATCGAAATTTTTTTTATACATATCTCCCATATACTTTACAATCAGTATAGACATTAGGTAAATTGTTATGTATTTGTAGAAGATAGCACGAAGACGGTATCCCCATTGGGACAACGTCTTTATTGGTAAGATCTATCGGTCTGAGTTATGTACTTCGCGTTGTAAATTTATTTTACTAGGCCTACAGGGTGTGTCCTTCTTAGCCTTCAGGGATATATTGGTTGTACATATTGTTGGCCAGCGGGTTAGTGTGTATTTTAATCCTCCTTCTGTAGCTGCTAGTTGTCTTAATTATTACTGTAAATGTAAACACATTGTAAACAATATGGCTGTAAGAATTATTGGAATTTTAACATCATTTTTCAAGAGAACAGTTGAATTGCGACCCATACTTCCTTTGACAAAGTGGGTCCTCATGATGAGGTGAATGCGATGCAAGCAAAAGAAAATTTGACCTTGAAATTCGAGGTCAAGGACATTTCGGCGGCAACTTTTTTTAACAAATCTTCACCCATCCAAAGGTGTAGAATCACGCTATGTTGGTCGTGACATATAATTTTCATCCACCTTGTGCAAAGCCTGTGTAAGCCGAATTTTCATTTCTTAAACCTCTTTTACTCAAAAACTTCGATAAGACGAAACCTCCACAACCCAAAAATTTTAGCCCTTCCCTTAAGATTCCAGTTACCGAGGTTCGACTATGTACTAAAAACATTCATTAAGTAAAGATACAATATCGATAAATCAAAGAAATACATCACGTAACTACTGAACAACATGTTTATAGTAGGTAATAATTATTCTACTCGTCAAGCCGATAAAAAAAGGCAGAGACCAATATCGGTTCAAATCAAATTTCCGAAACCCCACTTTAACCTTCGATCGACATCTTACACCTATATGAACCTCAAGATTAGCTTGGATTTGGAAGTTACGCAAGAGCGACGATACGGATCAAGGGTGAACGCGTTGAACTGGTTCAATAACATTTGCGTCGTTCGGAAACAACTTGAAGTTCTATTTACGCATGCGAAGTACGCATTTGCATACTGCATGATCCTACATTGCAGTGGTTAACAATCCTGTTTTGTCGCAAAACGCTTATACGATTTTTCAAAAATCGCGGATCATATATCTATATTTCACGGACAACCTCCTCCGATAATTTTAATAAAGCATTAAATGAAACAAAAATTGTTTTAGAGGGTGAATTTGTTCATACAAAAAAACATTAACCATTTGAACTCCTTTGTCGAGTGTGACTCGACATCGATTTTATTCACAGGTACTCCTGTGTCGAGGCATACTCGACACTTTTGAATTGCCAGTTTAAATATGTATTATATTTCGCAATATTTCTTTTTACCTAGATAAGCAATATTATATGTATGTGACCCTTTTTTGTAACAAAACAAGTCCTTGAAGTGTTCAGGTACGTAATTGTTTGTACCTAATTGGTTTCTATCAACCAACTGTCTTTTGAAGTACATTTCAAATAAAACACTTAAAATAATAGGGAGTTGTTGAAAAGAAAATTAAAAAAAATTAGGAGTTCCAAGGGTTAAAATAAAAAACAACTCTGCTTTTAATTGTTATAAAGGGTATAGCCGAATAAGGGGGTCAAATGTGCCCTTAGACCAAATTTGACTTGCGATGGACTATTCGATAGCTTACCAAAAAAAACATTTTACACCAACTGTCAACCCTCTTTTGCTCTGTTTTCTCTATTTAGTCACATGCGAAAATTCTGAAAAAATGAAGCATATTCTGGATAGGGTGACATATGTTAGGAAATTTTTTCCGATTTTTTCGTTGCAGATTTTAGTTGTAAAAAGTTAAAAATGTGCAAAAAATACAAAAACATGCGGATTTCTTATTGAAGTTTTAAAGACACCGCATTTATATTTTTATGCTAAGGACATCTTATCATAAGTATTATCCTCAAATTTTTTCAGATTTTTCGGTAAGGTGCGCCGTAGTTGAGTAGATATTTTGATTTAACGTTGCGAAGTAATACTCGTGATTTCTAACACACAACAAATTTTTTGTAAGTTTCATATTAAGTTTTTGTAGTACACTAATGGTTATACCTCTTCATCTTGAATAAAGAAAATGTTAGTATAATACAATATTATATTACAAAATTAAAATTAAAATATTTACTAAACTAATGACTTTCCCGCACAAATACTGTAATACCGTTTTATACAAAATGAATAGTTGCATTGATTAATGTATTAAAAAAAATATGGTTTCGTTTAAATAACCAAAAGTAACCTTCGTATCTCCCTTAAGCCTCCACCTATTAAAAAACTATTGACACCACATTATGTCCGCCTCAAAATTATTCAACTCTTGTTTGAAATATTTTTCAATATCATTAATAGTTTCGTAGATACTCACGTGAAAATATTAAGACGAAACACCTTATATAAGGAGTCTCACAACAACTTGCAATACATTTTTTATTTAAAATTGAAAGGTGTAACATTCAAAATATATAATGAGATAAACATATTTATTAACAGTGTACATTTCGGAAACTGAAAACCTTAGATCTACAGCTGCTACAGATTTGAAGAAAATGTTAACACGTTGACTGCCATGGGGGTCACCGATGACCAGTGCCTCAAATTTTGTTCAATTAAATAACTAGGAATTCTTATACAATTTTCAACATTATTATTATTGTAGTAATATACAGTAAGTACTATACGTTTAAATAGTAAAATATTTTTTTCTTTCACGATTTATACATAAAACAGTAGATTATAATGTGTCTGACTAGGTATGGCAGTTTTCACTGCGTCATTCAACACGTTAATGAAACCAGCGCACATGCAGAAATTATTAAACTGTTTGAAAGAAAACTCATTATACTCTAAAATCTGACGTAACCATTGGTATGTCCTATTTTTTTATTATGAATGTATTGTATATCAATAATTGTAAAATGTGCATATATTGTACTGTATGTCGCTAATAACATTTAGCAGTCGATGCGACACAAATAAATAAAAAAGAAGAAAAACAGTGTATGTACATTTATTGTCCTGAACGAGTAAACTGCATAAAGTATATTATGCAAATACGAGTGTCTCCTTTGAAATAAATTACAAAGAAATCATTACATGTACTGGGAATTTGAATTAATGTATTGTAAAATGTAATCAGGGTATAAAGAGTTTCAGAGTATTCGACATGTGCTATTGCACAGTGTGTAAACGTCTGTGTAAAAAGTAATTCGTGTTCATTAAAAGACATGGCGCGGTCATGAGAGTCAATGATCCTACCACGTCCCTGAACAACACACGCATTTTAATCGAGGCAAGCATTCGTGCGTCCAAGCAAAAACTGGCATTAGTTCATTACTCAACATCTACGGCAAGGTTAATACTCTTTTAACGGTTTCGCTGTCATTGCCCTCATAATGATTTCTACTCGTTACTTCGAGTTTAAATGCCACCCATACCATTTCAATATGACCTGTGTAATTATATACAACTTATTATTAATAGCTGAGAAACTAATGAATCATAATCTGTCCCCTTCTCCGTTATCAATTGTATGACTAATTAATTAGCAAAGAATTGTACATCTTGTCAGACACAGGACATGAATTTTTTAATTGCATCGATTAACCTCTTTCCTGACGTCTATTCCCTTTGTTAAATATAGTAAGCAATATAGATACAGAAAATATATAAAAATATAAATCAGTCACGGTTATCTTCTTTTGAAGGGCAATCAATTATCAATCATGTTATTATTGCAATATGTAAATTTGAATAGAGCAATTATTATATACTACGACCGGCAGAAAAATATTCGCACACTAACATAATTTTAATACATTTATAATACAGTTTACATCATAGTTAAAAGATCAATAAACCTTTACCTTATTTTATACGATTGTTTAAATATTGACAGAGAAACGCAAAAAGGCTAATTGTACTGTCAAAAATATTTAGACATCATGGGAATTAAACCTATAAAAGTAACATAACAAATTTTCAATTGAAATAAGTTTTTTAAATAATCAACATCAATACGTTACTATTCTTCTGGAAGACGTTTTTCCACATTTTCCTTTGAGTCTAGTAATTCTCCAATTTTACCAACCAAATCATCTCGCAGGTTTTCAATGGGATTCAGAGCTCGCGATGGAGAGGGTGACCATAAGATGCTCGCACAATAGTACAATAATAACTCTAATACAGTTCGGCTTTATGTTTGCGATGGTTGTCCTGATAGAACTTGAATCTCTCTCTGATTCTCATATTGGTCGCATTTTTCTACGTATTTATGTATATTAATTTCGTTACTCCATAAGGAAGAAGTTTTCTTTCATTTTTGTTCACTAGAAACCGTATTATAATATACCATAATACATTTTCTGTCCACTGGATATTTCATTAAAATACAGAATATAGAAGACAAAATTATACTCGCGTCTGAATATTATTGTGACCAACTGCATAATGTAGGGAATGCTCAACTACGTGTGAAAAATACAGAATAAGCAGAAATCTGATACGCATTCTCACCAATACCAAAACCATTGACCAATTGTATTTCTGCAAGAAACAAAACTGGCAAATGCATTCATATGAATGCTATCAGACTAATAACCAAGTGCAGTAATTTATTGGACATAAAACTACAGAAACAAAAGGGATATAAGCAAAGAAAGATTACTACATCCTCATCTTAACCCTTTGAACTCCTAATTTTTTTTTAATTTTCTTTTCAATAACTCCCCATTATTTTAAGTGTTTTATTTGAAATGTACTTCAAAAGACAGTTGGTTGATAAGAACCAATTAGGTACAAACAATCGTGTACCTGAACACTTCAAGACCTTTTTTGTTACAAAAAAGGGTCATATACATATAATATTGCTTATCTAGGTAAAAAGAAATATTGCAAAACATAATACATATTTAAACTGGCAATTTAAAAATGTCGAGTGTGACTCGACATAAGAGTACCTGTGAATAAAATCGATGTCGAGTCACACGGCAAAGGAGTTCAAAAGGTTAAACCATGTCGATATTCACACTCCATATAATTTTCACACAAAGTCTATCTGTATTTTCGTGAAATATATTCGTATAAATCAAATTTTTATTTATTCCTTTCTGTTTACATCGAACTGCTACCCGATCGATGACAACAACGCGAACGCACCACTGCAAACACGTATTTCATCCATTGATCGGAGGGCTTACTGAAACCGCGTAACACGTCCACATCGTCCGCGTTATGCAACCGCGTGCAATAAGAGAAAAAAATGCAACGTACAAAACGATCGAGCACAACACTGTTGTTCGCTGTTCACGTTACCGAACCTCCGTGGCTACGCGCGTGGAATCGTCTGTGCAACGTGAATTTTAAGGAGTCGACATCCTTTGCCAATAAATTGCCTGGAATATTAATTGGAACAGAACCGCGACGACGGACTCCGGAGCTATTCGTTTCACGACGTGTCGCACTTCTCGCACTGGAATCGTTCACACTGCTAACCAGGAACTTGCGGTTCACATGAACCTGAACCATCTCAGGGCGATGGAGCGATGTCTCTAGAAGCCGCAACTAATCGAATCGTCGAATTCTGGATCTATCGACATGAGTGATTCGTCCTCGAGCGACCTTAGCGGACTGATCGATAGCAGCCACTCGATGGATACGGCAATGTCGACTGGTACAGGACCTCCTAAGAGTGTTTTACGATGCTCCTGCATGAGCGCAGACATCGATCCGACTTTGGCCTTTGGAATGCATCGCGCCATTATATAATTACGTCGAACGTAAAGTTACATCGTTACGCAAGCAAAGAGCCGTGCTACGGACGCCACCTTCTCGCACTGCCAAAGGGGCGAGCACTTCGCCAGAAAGCTCTAAAATTAATTTGACATGCTCCTGGCCAGAATTCCGCGATCAAGAGAAAGTCGTCGAATTTCTCGCGACCTGCGATTTCCATTGCGTTTCGCGGTATACGTGCCCTACATAATTACGAAATAATATTGGCGCCACGTTTCTATACTTTTGACACGGAACTCCTTTTTATTTGGCCCTGATAGACTCCTGGAATATTGATTATAATGCAACTGGATTTGTCGTTGAATTTCTGTGTTGGACACCCTGACTACTACAGTGAACAATTTTATGTTTACTGCACATTATAAAATTTTGTGTCATAGACATGATCAGGGATACTATGTAATTTATTATTTACCTTGTAGCACACTTTTTATTACGCATGTTATTTTATGAAGATTAGTAATTATTTCTCAGTCACCTGTGACCACCATGGCAGACGACATGGTTATTATTCGATTATGCTCGAGTTATTTTACTATTTCTTAGAATTTTGTAAAAATTTACAGTTGTTTGATTATTTTTCATAATAGAAAATTTGTTAGAAGAATCAAACATGGAACTTTTTTAGAAAATCTTATTACTGAGCTCTTATGTGTAATATAGTCCATTTCGTAGCGAAGTATTCTTTCCAGAATGATTTGGGTTGCGTAACGATCATGCCGAATAACAGAGTTAATACACTTTTAGCAGGGCTGTTAAATACTTGTTTCGGATATTACGCAATGCGAATATATACAAATTGCCAGACACACAGGATTACATCGATTCAGAAAAGAACATCTCCAGACGATCTCATTTTACTCGAAATGGAAACAATGTTGTATATTTTACTACAGTTCAGTAGTTACAATTTTTATTAACACTTAAATACCCGGTCACGCGCCATTGTGTGTTATTGCCTGTAAAGGTTAATACCTGACAGCGTGTTAGCATGCATTCATATCATAAAATGCACCACTAATGGCATACTTCACAATTGAGACCTAATTTTGCGCAAAATCGTTCGTTTCGTATAAAAGAATAATTATTAAGTTGGTGCAAAAATAATTGTGACTTTTAATCATCAACTTTAAAGTAATACATATGTATATATACCTATTTGTCGAGCTTTTTCGATTTTCCCATTTGGTGCAAATGTCGAACAATGAATGGTCAACTTTTAGTTCTTTTGCAACCTCTCGAATTGTTTTGTTAAGTTATTTTGTGGGAAACAGCTGCAAGACTCTTGTCTCCGTTACAAAATTTTCGGAACCAATGTTGTGCTGTACGTTCGTTGACGGTCCCCAAACCAAAATGTTTACAATTAGTTGAAATTACGAGCAGTTCCCGCTGCTTTTCGTCCCCATTTTAAAATCATACATTAAAATCGCTCAAATTTGCATTTTCTCCATCTTTAATTTGACAGCCTAAAATAAACAAAAATAAACAGTCAAAATAAAACCATTAGCATTCATCAATAGAGTGAATTTCGAGCTTTAAAATGGTATATTACATGAACATATTTATATAAAAGTTTATCCCATAATAAGCATCAAAGTTTAAAATAATAAAACCCGCAATTATTTTTGCACCAACCTAATAATTTGCACCAACGCGAGGGTTTAAACGATTATTCTATAAAACATGCGATATTTGGAGCACTGCATGCCACGAATCGACGGGTATTTAGATGTTAATACATTTGAATCCACTCCTTCAGCACTGTGAATCTATGTATACATTCCTAAAAGACCGGCATCTCAAAAAGAGCTTAACGCAGTGGTAGCCACGGAAGCTGCGGCCTTCCCCCACTCTAGGACCATTCCCCTCCTTTCAGTTCCCTCCAGTTCGCTCTTCGTCCCCCCCTTAGTCCACTGTCAACCCAGATCAAGCCTATATGAGGGGAATGGACCTAGAGTGGGAGACGGCCGCAGCTCCGGTGGCCACCACTGAATTAGATTGTTTTCACTCGTGTATTACAGAGAGAATTAGTTTTTTTAGTAATAAGATACTGTTTCTAAATTAAATTAAATTAAATATAAGTTTACATTTATAAACACCACTCTTCACGTATCTGACCGGATACGGTATTTTTCATTACAGCCTGGAACGTGATAAGTAACGTTATTAGAACTTTCTTCAACTTTACAGATGTGACAAACATAACTCTATACAGTGAAACCCCTGTACCCGCGATTTTTATTATCCGCGGTTGCCCACAGTCCAAAAAATTTGCATAGAAAATTCCAAAAATACGATATACATTCATAATTTAAGTTAATGCATAATTTATATATATAATGCACAATTTATTATGCATAATTTGTAATTATACAAAAATTGTGCGAAGTTCTGAGTAACGTGCTGCAATCTCGTGCTGTCACGCTCGAGACATGCACAAACTTTTTATTCTTATAATTGTTGTATTTTATTGTTAGTTATTATTGTTAATGTCTTATTGTGACTAATTCATATATTAAACTTTATCGTAGGTACGTACAACGTGTACAATGTATGTAACTATAGTGTTTGTTATTCAAAAGCATGCGAGTATAGGAAACTGTTTGAAAAAAAGGCTAGGGATAAGGAGCAGAATTTCATGTAATAGTCAGAGTAACAGCGATAGTCATAGTCATAGTTAAAGTAACGGATAATTAGATGGATTGTTTAGTTTTACTTGGGAGTTGCGATTTCAGACAGAAAGAGAAGAGAAAACAAGCTTATTTAGGTTAAAAATACACCAAAGATGTAACGACAGAGGCAGAGGATGAATCACCACCTAAAGTACAAGTTAGATGTGTAGACTAGATAATGAGATGACACTGTATATCAAAAACTTTATGTAAAGTATGGTAAGACAGTAAATATTCTATTCCATTCTATAGTGTTCGCTATTATCCGCGGTTTCAGGTATCCTCGGTAAAGCTTGGAACCTAAGTACCGCAGATACGAGAGTCCTACTGTACTTATGTTTGTGCATATGTATTCACGTTTATATTACAAGGAAAATTTTTCCAAGGATTATGTAAAAAATATGATTGTAAGTACAAGTAACGATGCTACTGCAGATCTATTACAGGGGATGCAATAATCGCTTTGCCGTTAAATATGAACTTTGTATACGACAAAAGGGCAGACACGTCGTAAGTTTGCTGTAGTTTGGTACGTTACTAATGCCAGATGACGAAACCCTTGATAATCTCCTTAATACCATTCATCTTGTTAAATATGTGTTTTCGATACTATGTTGGCAGGACATTTTTTACTCCGTGTGCCTCCTCCATCACCACTGATCAGGTAAACATTTTGTCCAGCGACATCCTGTATATATTTGGGCAGAGTTGCTTACAAGGAAGAGTATTGGACCCCCCCCCCCAAAAAAAAAAACTATCCAACTTTACAATTTGAAGTATATGTTTATCATTAATCGTTTTCGAGATAGCATTGAGGGTGCAAATTTTCAGGGGGTGATTTCACCCCGTAAACTTGAATATCCGCAGCTAAGAAAATACGTGTCCCTTATTTCTGGCTATTCTACAAACTTGCAAAGTTTCATCAAAATAGGGAGGGGACGATCCAATACCCTTCCTTATTAGTGTACATTATAAACTCGTATATTTCAGCGAATAATTACCCCAACGTATTTTATAAAAATCTACACGTTTCTTTAAATCTGTACCGTGGTAGAAAAAGGACCAATGTCCAATTTGCAATTTTCAGAGAAAAGGTGCACATTGGACCTTTTTATTCTAATACACATAACACATTGGCTTCTTGAGAATATATCTAACTTTGCTTGTAACAGTGGAAGGACATTGATCCTTTTTTCTATGATAGCGTTCATGATTTTGAGGTGAATGGTGCATAAAACTCAAATATAATAATTTTGGACATTGGACCTTTTTCTACCAAGGTACAGAATTATTTTGCAATTTTACAGCATTGAAGTAACAATTGACATCTGTTGGGTCTGTTGGGACATCTGTTGACATTTCCCGCCTTATAGGGATAGTCTGTATTTATTTGACGTATTATCGATGTTTCTTTGTTCACAACCTCTTTACAATAAAGTTGTATCTTTTACTAGATGTGCACACATCTTTTCTCGATCCCCAGAAATCCGTAATATAATTCAAGATCCACATAATTCCATTGCAACAACATCGTATGCAGGACGACTGGTTTTAATTTATAAATAATATTTCGTTCGCTATGTCAAATAAAAAAAATAGCCTTTGGGTTGTTACAGCAGTAAGAGGAGGATATCAGAATATTTAGGTGGAGGAATTGAGATTATTTAAAGGTCATTATCATTTTTAAAAAGAGTACAAGATTGTTACACGACTTCAACCATAAGTAAGTATGTATGACTTTCTTAAAAAATTTAATTGTTCAACTACTTCACCCTTAGCATCAATACACGTTTGCTCTTTTTCTAATGAGTTCAGCATCTCTTAGCGGAAGGTCATTCAAGATCGAACAACGCAACTCGAGCTTGAACATCTGAATCTTTGTAATCGTTCAATTTATGTCATTTTCATACTCAAAGAACAATATAAAGCGTATACGTCACTCGTCGAAAGAAAGAAGTGATTCAACTTCATTCAGAAGTTCTTCAAGTTCACGTTGCGATGTTCGATCTTGAATGACCTTGTATTGGAAGTCATTGACCTCATAAGTACATACATATTACGAAAATGCATGTTTATTCAAGGTAAAGTGCTTGAACAATTACACATTTGAATGATCATATAAATTTTGTTGCATAATTTGAAAAAACTTCACTCCCTACACAACATTGCACGGTTGAATACATCTTATTATTTTCTATCGTCTTATAGAAAAAATATATACTATGTACTATTTATAAAAATGTAATCGATCTTGAAATGACCTTAACGCCTCCGCACATCAAACTTTTGTCTACACACTCTGATGTCCCCTGAAACTATGTTAAAACCTATTTTTAAAAACTATTTTTTTCGTTCCACGTGATTTCCGAAATATATGCGTTTATAGAATAAAACAGAACATCCTGAATATTAGAATAATTAAATAACGCCTGT
This sequence comes from Macropis europaea, assembly GCA_916610135.2. Classification (NCBI taxonomy): domain Eukaryota; kingdom Metazoa; phylum Arthropoda; class Insecta; order Hymenoptera; family Melittidae; genus Macropis; species Macropis europaea. Next base: position 20,467,791 of record OU744349.1, read on the forward strand.
TAACTATGTATATTAGTGTAATGAAATATCCACAATAACTAAATATCTACTATAGTACGTGTCCAAAACATGGCATACAGGGGGTGTTCCAGTAATCCTAGTATAACCAAGAATGGGGTGATTCTCAAACAAAAATAAGTAAAACTTGCAGATCAGAGTTTCTGGACACGACGCCTTATTTTTAAGAAATCGACTTTGAATGTTGTGTAATGTGTATGCACTTAATTACCAATATGTTATTTTTTTATATTACATTAAGTGCGTGTATGATTACATACCCGCGGTTGTTCTATCCTCTTAAACAGAAATGATTTTAATTATTTTTGGCATAGAATACTGCTTTAAAGTGATCCCAAAAATAAATATCACGTGGGATGATGTTTGGCAATATGCAGGTACTCACAAAATTGAGCGTACACATACGGCAAGGAATGTATTAGTTAAAAATATAAAAAACAGTAATTTTGTTTGAACAAATACTATATACAGATAATGTATACATTGCAATGTACTGTATCAATTCATTACGGAAAAGCACATAAGTAATATACTCATACGTTTTCATTGCACAAAATAAAAAGAGAACATGTATTGCATATACATATACAACATTATTACAGTGGTTGGACAAAATAATGGAAACTCTGCTTATAAGTCGTGTATTGTGTAGTTAGGGCCAGATATCCTCCTCCAGCTTCTCTAAAAGAACTTGAAGAGTTTCTGCAAGACGAATGGTATAATATCCCATTAAACATTATTCAGGATTTGTATGATTCCATTCCCAGGATAATTCAGGCTGTATTAGATGCCAATGGTGGTCCTACACGATATTAGTAAAGAATTTTCTTAATGTATGAGGTGTTTCTATTATTTTGTCCAAGCCCTGTATTTTACACATACTATTGTAGAGAAAGGCTAATGACCATCTAGTTTGTCTGCACATACTGTACCTGCCAAGCATTTAATCCATTTTATTTACTCCAGATTTAATTGTTATTCTTTTTTTTGTATTATATGTATTTTTCCCAGTATTTTAATTTCAGGCTTATTATAGCAGTTCCTGTCTAAATACTATAAGGAAGTACATGTCAGTGATAAGCATGAATAGCTAGCAGAGCTATGAATGCCCTTGGAACATCTGAAATCATACTATTGTAAAACTGTTAAATGTATACCAATAAGGTTCAATAAACATTATTATTATTACTCCAGATTTTATTTTATTATAAAACTCAATTATTTCCGATTTCCTTTTTGACCTAGAAATAGCATTATCGGTATGCATTGTGAATAATAATATAACTGCTCTCTTCTTTTTCGATACCGAAGAACATATGGTAACACTTTCGTGGAAACCAAATATGGCTGACTATTCTTTTCGTGATTTGCACAATGTCATTTCCCTTGTAATATAATTTTCGTTTTTTCGTAGCATACCAACAATTATTAGTTTCCACAATAAAAGATATTTTTCTGTGATGAGTAGACGGCGGTTTATGCAAATATACATTTTTTGAGTTCAACAGTTTTTATGTTAATATGGATGAAGAAATTAAATTTTGACATAACTGTATTTTGCGCTTCGCATACTTAAAAATATACTTTTTAGTCCTCTTTGTTATTAAATGCACACTTTTCAAGTATATGAATATATTAAATTGCATAAACATCCGCAGTCCAATAATGAGATTTGTAAAGTGACTAGGAAAGACTGTATTGTTCTTGTCCCAAGTGTATTATAATACTTGTTACAATGACTGTACTGACGAATTAACGGACTGACAAGGTTACAAAGTTCCCAAGGTTCAGAAAATTTTTAAATTCTAACAGAAATTCTCTAGGTAGCTCCCTTTATAAATTCGTTATTTCTCTTTCCTAGACTTCGGAAACTTCATGAGGGTGGAGAATGCGCCAATATCCAAAACTCATTGCTTTTTACATTTTGATTTTCCACCCTCTTGAGGTTCCTAGAAAAGGGCAATTGAAGATGTCCTGGAGTGTCTGAGGACCACCAAAGTTTGAAGTGCATTACAGGACTGAGATGGTACACGCACTGAAATTTGACATTCCTAGACATCGAAGCACGGGAGAGTAATAAATAATAGGGATGGGACCAAGTTCAATATGTACTCACGAATCCAAATCAATTCCAATACAAAAGTTTCACTGCATGGGATTCGAATACTACTCATAAGAAGTGATGTTTCATTTTATGTATTTGAAAAGTACTCGGATTATACATGTTGGTTTCGAACCCCACAACGAGTCCGTGTAGGTTTCGAGAATGTACTCGTAAGTATTTTGTAGTTCGAAAGACTCGAATATTTTAAAAGTAGTACGGTAGAACCTCGATTGTCCGAACAGCGGTCACCCTATGTTAGTTAGAAGCTAACATTACCGTTAGTGACACTGTGTACTTGATTCTATACCACTGCATATATTATATTCCAAAACAAAACCATCATTTTTACACGAAATATAGTTAAAATGTGAGTACTCTTGTTACTAATTTCTTAAGTTCAGATAATCGAGGTTCCACTGTATTCGAACCCTGAAAAACAAAAAACTGCAGATATCATTACATAGAATACAACGTACATGCACTGCGATTTCGCTTGAATTGAATATTGTAAACAGAAAACTATCACAGGTGAATCATGTGATATAATTTTCACAGAAAACAAATGACACAATTATACAGTATAGAAAACTTTTGGTTACAGTACTCATAAAAGGTTCGAACCTACTTGGTCAAGGTTCGATTATACTTCAAAATACCGCTTATATTCCTCTTCAATGTACTTATAAGAAGTTCAAACCTATCTCAAGTAGGTTCGAGTCTACTCAAAAGCATTGCTTCTCTTTTTCAAAGTATTCATGAACTGTTCGAAACTATCCAGTCAGATTCGAACCTACTTGTAATATACTTGGATCCCATCCCTAATAAAAACTATATACAACTTTAGGTTCTCGGTGCTCAAGATGCCTGGCATCGTCCCATGTCGCCCAGGCAGATAGCCCTCAGACCCATCCTGAGAGGCCTTATCGTTTGGAACGTCCAAACACTCTGAAAGTACTAAAACCAATATCAATCCTTTTCACAGTCTGCAATATGGAACGTAAGAAACAAGGGAACCTGCCTATTACTTCCAGCCACCTATTCAATCGAAAATTTCACTACCGTAATCCGATTACGTTCACTCGGAAATATGTTTCCGTGACGTCAATAGTCTTCCTGGATTCGATCAGAATCGGAGCAAAGCTCGTACGAAGGAAAATTTCGAGTCGTGTCGCCCTTTCGTGGATCTGTAAGTCGAAACGTAGTGGCGTTGTAAATCAGAGAGACACGTGTAACGATCTGCTTCGTCAGACGATGTATCGATCGAATCTCCTTCATTTGATACGATTTATATCTGATTGCAACACGTGGATACGAAGTTTCGCGGGAAATCGACGGAGAACACGGGAAATGTATCCCGCACGAGTTCGTCGTCGTGCAAATGGTCCGTGCCGCTCGATGCAGCAATTAATAGTCTTCGTGGTCTCGTCAGAGGAACTGGCTTAATTGAAGAATTAGTTTAAGTAGGAGTTCACCGCTCACGCCAGCGCTCAGCCGAACGTTAAGACGATCCTGCGTTAGCCTCACGTATCCAATTTTTCGACGTGGTTATCATTACCATTCGTGAATTTTGATTAGCACTAAACTTATTGCGTGCATAACTTGAAATCTTTTGGACCTTTTGAGCCTCTCCTTCTGTGACTTTTAATATATCCGTGAAATCTATTTTGGTAGTAAAATCTATATAAGTAATCTGTGTAGGATGTATCAGAGTGAGTGGTACAATCTAACAAGAGGAAATCCTAGATGGAGGAACAAATCGAAAATGTAGACAAAAATTTTGTTGCTTGAACCTTCGTTTTCGAGAAAGTCATGTTTAAAAATTCGCCGAGTACGCCTGTACTTAAATTGATTGTAACCATTCTTTTATTGTATTGATTAATTGTTGATGTGTTATTGACTGTATTAAATTCATTCTGTATGATTCTGTGATAAAAGATAAGTACCCCATAAACTTTAAGGATATTGCATGATTTTCTGATGCATAGAGCAAACATTTATACGAGAGAATAGAGACATGTTTAACAACTAATACGTGCATATGAATGTTAATTACAAAAATAATACAAAATCAGTTTAATGCAGTCAATAATATAATATTAATTAATTAATACAATCAATTGAAGTTCTCTTGTATGCCGCAATTTTTTTTATTTTTTGAGAAATGGAGCCTCCAACAAATAAATTTTATTTTACACTGTTTAGTTACTTCATCACCTAGTATCATCTCTCGTCCTGCTGTACCACTCGATTCCGTACACCATGCATATACAAGGTGTTCGCGTTGTTATGAACGAACGTATTTCTCGTAAATGGTAAGTATACGGAAAGAATGGAAGAGGAAAAAGTTTTACGGTGTTTTGTGACCAATGCAATAGAATATGTCAATTTTTTTCATTTACAATATTTTTCAAAAAACGAAGGTGACCTTTCATTTTTTAAACCGGATGTTATATATTTTTTTACATTATATGAAAGTAACTGTCACGAGGAGTTCAAACATGTGATATATAATGACCTTCAAAGTCATACAAGGGCTCCGCCAGTCAGTAGCAATGCAATAGCAGTTACATTAAACACGATATGTAGCCTTATCAATAAGCTATACTAGTAAATACTACGAAATGTTCAAACTATTTCTTTCATTCCTGAACATGTATGACTTTGAAAGTCATTGTATATCACATCGTTGAACTCGTCTTGACAGCCACTTTCATACACTGTGAAAAAATATGTAGCATTCCATTTAAAAAAATGAAGGTCACATTCATTTTTCCAAATATATTGTAAATAAAAAAAAGTGACATGTTCTATTGCATTGGTAATAAAACACCGTAAAACTCTGTGGCGTACAATGGAAAACGCGAGAACGAGCGTCATAAAACCATACAGCAGCCGGTTTTCGAATTTGGCGTTTTTCACGGGTTTCGAGCGCGAAAACCTTTTCCCCCCTCCATTCCGTATTCTTCTTGTATTGACTATAGAAAATTCATGTCAAACGGTGCAAAAACGAACACGTGAGGGACATTCTCTTGGTTTATCTTCAGGCTTTACGTCGCATCTACTGTTAGGTCATTAGCGAAAAACTTATAATTACTTTGATTATCTTTTATAATCAGGTAATTACATTTTATAGCACAGGTTAATATGTTTCAGATAATGTAGGGTATTTTTTATGCGATACCCTGACGTCAGGACCGAGTCTGGTCTTAACCCATTACCGCATGGTGTACATACATGGTACAAACCACATTTTCATTAATTTTTTATGTAAAACATGCATCATAACCCTGCTGCGTATTGTACGATATTTAATTTTTAAAAGCTACCATAAGAAAAAATCACGTTATCCTTAAAGGCTATCAGGGGTGAAATTTCACCCCTTAATACACTATGGTGCTATGATTTTCAAACGTAAAATTTGCCATTTGTGTTCGGAAAAGTTAAATTTTTGCGATTTTTTTACGCTGTAGTATAGCTTATGCAACTCAACCGCTTTATTGTCGATATTGTATAACAAATTCCAAGACTTTATGCGTTTTAAAAAGCCAAATAAAAATTATTAGAGTAATTTACAGTGTCTGCAGATTACATAAAAAAGGTTAGTTTGAATTTTCATTCGTTAGTTTTGTTTGAAAATTTGTTTAATATTTTTCCCATCAAAGATTCATCTTCTTACACTTAATATATTTTTTTCGTAACAAAAAAGAAATCGTGCGGTAAGGGGTTAACTTATACTTAATCTTTATAAATAATCTTTGAGATTATAATCTTGTCCACTCGTACACTATATGATTTATCGAAATTCCTTGATTGTAAAGGTTACAGAAAGGTGGTTTCGTTCTTTTTATTAAATGTTCATGCGTTATTTTGGAGTGGCCACTCCTATGTGCCACCAAAATTATAATTTCTTTCCTGCTCATGTTGTACTTCGGTATAAAATGGTAAAAGTCTTGGACTACCTCCGTTCCAAATTAGTTGTAACATTTAGAGTATAAAATGTATCCCGAAATAGTTGTTACATCTGTAAATAACAACGAATTAAAAGATAAACTCGATAAATATTAACTAGTTTAATAATTTAGTACTCTATTTGATACAGATTTAAATCACATATAATAAATTATGTATTAACAAAAAAATATACAGTGTGCGGTGTAAAGTTGAACACAAATCTGAAAAATACTTTAACTTAACTTGCATCTAAATAGTGTTTAGCTTTTAAACTAGCCTCAGGGTTACATTTCTTTTGTTTCCTTTTTTTTACAGTTCTGTTTTCCTTCCTCTTAAATATTTACATTATCTGCTAAAATATATAAACACAGCAGGTGCAATTTTGAAAAAGTCAATTTTCACTTACTTTTGAACACTTCTCTTTAAAGCAGCTCACGTTACTTAAATAAAATTATCTGTTAAGTTTACGCATAATTACATGAAATTGTCACTAAGATAAATAAAAATGCATTTTAATAAGTGCTGCCAATAATCAAAAGAAAAATATACAAATGTAACAACTAATTTGGGACAGAGGTAGTACTATATTGTGGATGTTTGTCTTTTTGGTTGTAGACCATGAATGTTCGAGTCTCCGAAGTGGAAACTTCGATTTTCATCCGCCCGAATTTGGATTTGCTGTTTTCGTTGTTATAAAATAAACTTGGTTGATTTTGCTCTGTTGAACACTCGCCTACATTGCATCTTCCACGTCCTCACCTCAACTTTTTCCTCTTCCATTATTTTTGTATACTTACCATTTACGAGAAAAACGCTGGTTCCTAATAACGTGAACATCCTGTATATGTAATAAAACCTAAATTGCTGCAAGAAATGAAGCTGAAAATTCGTTAAAATATCGAGGAAGAGTAATGGCCACCGGAGCTCTAGCCTTCCCCCACTCTAGGTTCATTCCCCTCGTTTCAGTTCCCTCCAGTTCTCACCTCGTTCTCCTTCGGTCCATCGTCGTCCCAGATCACGACCTATATGAGGGGGATGGACCTAGAGAAAATGTTTTATATGGAAGTTGCATGGTATGAGGGGGCACATCTTTTGGCGAAGGCGAATTTTCCGTTGAAAATTAGTAAATTTCTAAGCGCAATATCTCGAAAACCACATAAAATCGGGTATATACATTAAAGGTCAGTAAATTCGTCTTGAAAAACAGTATCAAATGATCTGAAGAAAAATACGTAACACCATTTAAAAAAAATAACTCGCCTTCGCCAGAAGATGTGTCCCCCCGTACCATGCAATGTGCATATAAAACATTTTTTCTATCTTCAATATGTTGGGAAATATGAGCTGGTACCAGATAAGCTGGGACACCTTGCATATAGGCGGTGAAAATTTTGATCCTTCTATGGTTAACATTACGTGTTCCGTGGATCACCGGGATCCGCGCATCATCTTTAATTACTCTTAGGGCTCATTTCCACTTGCGACTAGCCGCGCGCGACTCTCGGTCGCGCCACTATGAAATACATTGCGGCTTATGGGGCTATTTCCACACGCGCGGCTGCGACTCGAGCCGCGCGCGACTGGAGAATACAGGCGCGACTCTCATCGCGACCGAATGCCATTAGTGCTTCAGAAACCCGAGAAAGGTTGGCTATTGCCGCCAAAGCTGTTCCTCGAACCCTGCGATGGTTTTTCGTTAAACGCGTGATGTCAAAAACAAAAGACTCGCAGGGGATCGAGAGTCGTCGACCTTCGACGAACAGCTTCAACGGCTGCATACATTGTCATCTCTCGTCGCGCAATCGGCAACCTTTGGCTGTCACGCGCGGCTGAGTCGCGAGCACTCGAGAGTCGCGCGCGGCTAGTCGCAAGTGGAAATGAGCCCTTAACCATTTTTAATTCTATCAATTAACTATATCCATACGATTGTCAGTAATATCTGCGTTATAATGATAGTATGTAATAAAAAGTGCTTCATCAAATGGGAAAATATTTGTATTCTCAATAATTTACATTGCGTGTCATAATTATAGAACCAACGCCAAAGTTTCAAATTTTAAATGTTATATATACTTGGAACATGCATAATATCAATTTCTCAAATGGAAACGAAAGTGTAGAACAATACTGTATTCGATAACTGTATTCTATTTTCAATTAGATTCGAAATTCTAAGCTGCCAAAATACTTTATTATTCCTAAATAACGTTCAATGGTTCGAAATGGTTAATAACAAAAAAGAATACAAATATAGCATAATATTTACAATATATTTTGTATTAAAACTTTTAGATTACGATCAAATGCAGAATTTTCAAAATTTATCATAGTCACGAAGAGTTAATTTCTGTTGGACCAGAATAACTACGTAATTAGAAAATGTGGTTACGGTTTACGTTCCAGGAATGAGTTAATCGAAAGTAAATGGGTTAAGAACTCAAGTGTGATTAATTCATGCATAATTTTGCACCTCATTACAGAAAGTAATTGCATGGTGTGATTTCACGATAATAAGGATCATTAAAAACTTATCAAATTTTCAGAACACTTTGAATATTAGATTTGAATGGTAAAGTTTACCTCATCAGTGCCCGTCAATACACCTTGAGGTCTCTATTCTATTTACATTCACAACTCAATCCTATTATCGAACTCGTTTAAAAGTAGAAGTATTCTCATTTATAACTTTTTACACATGGAAATTACAGTGGATACGTCAATATTAACAGAGATTGTATCTTTGCTAACAACTATAAAACTGAGTACACGCTCGATAAAAACAGAAGTTGTTTGCTCACTAAAAATTGATCTCTTGCAAAGAGTATCCTAATATTGTTGCACCATGAAAGTACATATATTAACATTTAAAAGCTTAAAATCAATAATGACAGTAAAGAATATATTAATCGTCTGCTACGATGGAAAACTAAATAGTAATGCGTCTAATACATTTTTAGGTAGATATACAGGATGTACCACGTAACTGTCGCTATGATTTTTCAGGCACATCCGATAGTCTGACAAAAAAATGTTTACAATAAAAGTTAATCAGCTTTAAATCGGCTATAAACTGCAATATAAGAAATTCCCCAAAAATTGTGTTTTCGAGAAAAAGTCAAGGCCACCTTGACTTTTTTAAGTGACACTACGTATTTTTTACTTTATACTGTTGTAGTTGCTGTTACGACAAGTTCAACGACCTACTATACTATGACCTTGAAATGACCCTGAATTTTAGAAATGTCGGCTTAATCAAGAGAAATGTTATCGTTAAAAATTATTTTATTTCGATCAAATTACACATTTCAAAATGGTCAGCTTCAACAAGAAAACTGTTTATCATACGCACATTACAAAAGGATCATAAACAGCGTACAGAAATAAACATACTTTGTGTAGTATAGCATTTATTATAATTGAACGCACAAAGGTACTGCAACATTGATTAACTTTCATTCGAAACATTTTTTTGTCAGATTATCAGACGTACCTGAAAAATCGTGGCGACAATTACGTGGTGCAGTCTGTATATTCGAATTAGTGTACTTATATTTTTGAAAAAAGCTATCTCTTTTTCGAATAACTGTAAAGTAGCTGCCTATTTGTCAGTTTCTGTTATTTTATTATTTCAGTAATACAGTAGAGCGTAAATTATCCGAACCTCGATTATCCGAACCAGTGTTGCATCGTCACTATCCCCACCACTTCGAAGAAAACACAGTTGATGGTTCAAAAGAAATAAAAGATTACTTTAAAAAAAATAAACACTCTTAACATTAACCGTATGTAATTACTATGCATTATACACACATATATGATTTTTTTTATTCATGTAGAAGGATATATCTATATACGTATGTAATATATGTATATTGTTACTTTAAAGCATTTCTTCAAAAATCAATTAATATTTTGCGTAATATATACTACATTTCAAAGTACAGCAGTATTACTCTTGTATTTAATAAGTAAGTTTAGGTTTAATTCCTATAGTTATCCTATAGTTGTCCTATATTCGAACAATTCGATTTTCCGAATCGCCTCGGTCCCAATTGGTTCGGATAATTAACGCTCTACTGTATTAGAAATAGACTAAAAACGGTCTTTGAGTTTCGGAGGCTCCATGAAAAACAGTGGCTAAACTTAGTAAAAATTTTTTATAAGATCGACAAAGTACACTATTGAAAAAAAGAATAAACATAAATGTGATCGCCGTCAGAAAAGTTTAATCATGTCGGGAACAGTACAATTTTCGTCTGGAATTATGTGTACATTTTGCTCGGTGTAGAGAGCCTAATTGTTTGCGAAGTGAGTATAACACAATTATTACGCTCACGCTTCATTCTGTTTCCCGTTAATACATCTATAAGTTCGCGGTAAAACCGCATCGACCGATGTACACACGCGTCCAAAGTAAACGTACGTTTCTACATGCGCTCCTTTGTGTGCGAACTAAATCGAGTTGGTGCTCAATTTCAGGCTAACTTCGATTCACAGCCGAGCAGAAACTCGGTGGAAGCATACGTTTAAACAATAATTGCGCCATTCAAACACATGACACCGCTTAATGCGGTTATTCAACAGCGACCGGTATATGCCGGAATATCCGCGCGATCCTTGAAGAATTGCAACTTCTGTCCAATTACCGGTCAGGCTTACCAGTAAGGTGCAATTAAACCCATGATCACGAGACACAATATTATCATGCTAGGTTCACGCAACGCTCGCCTAATCGTTCCTTTCGAAACTCAGAAGACCCAATTAATCCGCTTAAGACGCAAACGATCTTCAAACAATTTCATGAGGTAAACAAGTTATCTAGATGGCATACACTAATCTTGACTAACTAATTAACTGGTCGAGTATGAAATGAATCTTGAGTCACTACATACATGGTATGTATTTATTAACGACCCAGCTGCGCGGTTGCATGCGTCTCTAAAAAAATATGTAAAGTAGAATCACGAGATCAATATACAGAATAACTCAGGCAACCTGGTTTAATACTAATAAGAAATATTGAATGATTCGAGGAGTTCTATTTTTAATGATCACACTTTATGTATAAATGCAACTATGCGTTTGCAAAATGCAAATGCAATTAGCTCCAGAGCTGAATCGATTAATCTCAAAGAAAAAAACAGAGTAAGTTACGATTAGGTGAGCGTAGTAACCTAGGTAATGAACCACGTCAGATATTGTGATAAAATGTGTATTATGTATTGATGCACTATCTTTTTGTTAGTATATTACTTGACAAGTTGTCTTACATCCTTAAATATTTACACACAACGATAAACACATTGGAACACGTTATTAGTTAAAAGATGTACTCAAGGAAAAACTGTAAATATCTCATAAAATGTGTATTTTCCGGATACTTTGACTCAGCACTTTTACACGCAGTATGACGACAAGAATGAATATGCATGAAGAAAAATATGGAGCTTCATTAAACAAGGTGCATTTTCATTTTAGAGATACATCCCTGTATTTGCAAAAGAAAGTATCATCATTAGAAAACAGAACTCGTCAAATTCGATATAATTTTTTCCTCTATCATCTTTTGCTATGCATTTACAATAAAAATGAGTTGGTACCTGTCGCAGTTGCGTGACTCACACGGTACATTTGAAAACATTTTTCAGTAATCTCTTAGAGAATGAATGTATGTGAAAAAATTTACGATAATTGTAGAGATTCATTAATCTTTTCAATACAATACGAAAATGCTTCATGTTTAAAATTAATATATGGCGTTAAATACTACAACGGATTTGTTTTGAAATATTAATTAAAGTATACTGGTAATACAGCATAAATTCACTCACTATTTCGAAATGACAGTTACAAATTAATAAACGTGCAATAACAATTAATTACAAATTAAAACAACAGAAGTTGAATTTGTGCTTTGTATCTACAGTTGATCACAAACGTGTCTGGCCATCTTAAGTATTAAGCGAATTTTGGTAACGGTTCGAATTTGCAAAACAGAACATTAATAAACCGGAAGAGTTCTGGGGTAAAGTATATTTTAGTAATGAATATAAAATGGACATTTTTAACACCAAAAGAAGACAAACCGTATGAAGAAAACCGAGCCAAGAGTGGAATAAAAACCACTTATTAGTCTACATGGTAAAGCATGGTGACGGTTCCCTTACGACAGTGATGGCCACCGGAGCTGTAGCATTCCCCCACTCTAGGTCCATTCCCCTCATATAGGCTGCAATCTGAGACGACGATTGACCGAGAGTAATAGACGAGCGAGTGGGAGAGAACTGAAACGAGGAGAATGGACCTAGAGTGGGGATGGGCCGGAGCTCCCGTGGCCATCACTGCCTTATGGTATGAGGATATATGTTGTCTATTGGCGTTGAAAACTTACACTGTATCAAAGAAAAAATGGACCGATATGCATATATAAATGTTCAAAAACAGAATTTAAAAGCGACTGCAAAAAACTGGGCTTAGGAAGTAATTTTATATTTCAACAGAATAATGATCCCAAGCACTCTGCCAAAAAGAGTCAAGAATGGATATTATACAACACTCCTAATGAACTCAATACACCTGCACAATCTCCTGATGTTAATCCCATTGAACACCTTTTGGATCATTTACAGAGATCTTTAACAAAATATGAAATTTATTATCGTTTTAAACACGAATGGGACAATATAAACGTTGGAATTACTACCAAACTTGTTAAATCAATGCCAAGTACACTGCAAGCTATAATAAAATCTACAGGATATGCAACAAAATATTAAAACTTATGTTTTAATTTCAAACATATACTAATAAATGGCCGAATACTTTTGTGACCTTCGTTTCATGTTATTTGTTTAAAATATAATTTTTTTTCTTATACATTCTGCTTTATTTAAAAAATGCTATACATTATTGTAAAATAAACTCGTAAATATTCGTTAAAAATAGAGTTTGATTTAGTTTTTTCCTCGCGAATCTATAATTTAACAGAAAATTCGCTTAATCCTATGGTGGCCGGTTGCTTTTGTGACCAGCTGTATAACGAACCAATTTGAATACATTAATTAGTAAATATGAATACAATTTTAACTGCAATTTCATTTCTACTCACCTGATCACTTAAAAAAATATCAGACAGGAGAAGGTCTTATGTGAACGATACACTACCGCACAGAAATTTGTGTGCAGCCACCAGATCTTTATGCATCGACTACCCTATAAACGAATGATTCCGAATTTTATATAAAAAAAATCAAGATAAAAGTTAGACGAATGTAGGATACCGTCCAAACTGGCAACGATTTTATCCTACAACAGAATAACAAGAACAAACTTGTACCAAACTTCTGTAAATGTTTTTTAAAAAAGAATGAAAACAGAAGTCTGTTGAAAACACTAACATAACTACGGCATTAGTCACTGTCAACTACATCGGGTTACTATCTGACAATTGTATATTTCAATGAAAACAACGGGTCATAATAAATAATCTTCATTTTAAATATGTCTCTAATGCATTCTATCCTCATATTTTTTAAATTTACGCCTCGTATAAATAAAGCAACAAATAGAAAACAAAACCATAATAGCATGACTGACATAAAGCCTGAGAATACTCTGCTTCCTACAAGACGTACTCAAACTTTTGAGCGATAGTGTAAGTGGTGGTATTTCGCAATATAAAAGACCAGGTAACTATTTAATTAATTTATTTATATTTATCGTATAATTATTCGTAAGTATCGGGAATACGTAAACAATCAGCTCAGATTAGTTTAAATACAAATAGCCTAAAACACATCTCTGTTTACATACTTGATATTATATTCACAGACAAACTTAGCCACGTCTTGGATCATGATTCGTAATATTACCTATATTTATACATATACAATTGACCCGTATTGTCTCGGATCATACACGTCAAAGAAGCCGAATTGCAAGAGATCCTCAGGTAATTCGGCGACTTCGATCCGCGCTTAAATTCTTTATTATTTATTTCTCATTATATTTATATTTATTCATATTTATATATATATATATATATATTTATTTATTTATAGGTACTTCCTTACGGGCAATCATTGCTGCGAATCGAAAAGAAACAGCAAAACGCATCGAGGAATACGACACGAGCTAACATTCGTCCCTTGCCCATTAATTATTGCTTTAAAAGTAGTAATAATAGTTATTATATTTTCTAAAGGCTGGTTCAGCGATCCTTCCATGGTGTCGTTGCAACTGTCGCGTGTTATGTTCCTTCTAATTGCACTGTTTATACATCGAGATCTGGCAATCGGAAGCACGAGAACCCGAATCGATCTAGTGCAAGACATTTGCTTGCCTGTACAGTTTCCATGATGCTAAAACGAGCAAGTGGTTGGTCATCTACTGCACTAAAGGAGCATTTCGTAGTTTCTTTTCGGTTCCCTTTGAATCTGTTCTTCGGTAACAGCAACAGCAGCAGTAGTTTCGGGCCCATAAAAAGGTACCTTTACACGTTGACACTTAAACAATAGCTTCACGATAACGGTCGAACGATTCAGGAGTACACTAAAACGGGTACAGCATTCTTTCGTTAGATAATCTGAAAGATCGCGTGAGATGTCGTTCGTGTGAGACATTTGCCTACTGATCTCGGGTGACGATCTACGTAACGACGAGTGACTATCTAACCAACAGTACGTACAGATCTCTCTTCGTTTAAGTTACGCAATGCTGATACATTTCCCCTTACCCAAACACCCCAGAAAAATATATATTCTGGCTTTGGTTCCACTGTCGAGATTTTACGAGAGTTTGTGCATCGAAACACCATGTCGATAGCTAAAGAGGCGGATAGGATTTTCGAGGGTAGGTTCTACGAATGTACTACCGAAGAAACAATTTCTAATGAAGGATAAACAAGAAGGTAACAACGTGGTCGTTCATATATTCACCAATCGCCTCTTTTAGCAGCCATGAAGAAAACTTCCATTCAGTTAGAATCGATTCACTCGGGACAAGCTACAACCTCGAATCGATTTAATCCCAACAATATGAACCCCGTTATATTTGGCCAGACTATGTTTCCCTGTACACCGAAAATTCAATTTAATCTGTGGACGACAGCCAGCTGGCCAATTTGAGATGTCAGCTAACGATGCGTTTGTTAACTAAACAGAAACGATTAAACCGAATTAAGCTGGAACACACGGCAGAAGAATCGATCCCTCTAGTGAAGCTCGATAACGCTGTGAAAGAATGCGGGATGTGGCGACGGCACTAGAAGTAATTATTTTCGACTGATATCAACACCACAGAGATAATAGCACGTCTACGATACATTTAATGACCATTCGTCCGCATAATAAGCTTCGACGAGTGCTATTACCAAAAAGCACGCCATAAGGTTTGCTCCACACTTATAGCAGAACAGCGAACAGGACATTGCAGTGTGAACGTGACCTTGTAACACTTAACGCAACAAAAATTCAACGTGTTGAAATGTTCAAACTTATTCGATGCGATGTTTGACCAAGGTATGAAATATGGTGCGTCGACATGGTTTGAGCAAGTGTGACGGAACATCGTGTTACACGTCTTAGGTGAAAATCTGGGAACCTCCGTATGCCTCCGAGACACAGGGCACAAGTTTGGCTCCCGCCGAAGTTAACATGTCAGTTAACGCTAGGTTCCAATAAGGCGGTAATGTTACAAGTACGTGGACACAGCCTAGACGTAACGCGACAAACACCGAACCGTGTGTTCTCTTTGTTCTACTACAAATGTGGACCCAGCCTTAAGAGCCTGCAAACGGTTGGAGCCAACGATTTGCAGGTCACGCACATTCATTCTACCGAGACGAATGCCTAGGGCATTCGAATTACCTTCCTTTGTCGTTACGTGCACAGACTGCTGATGTGACTCCACGCCGATATGAATGAAAAGCGTTTTGTCCGATACGCTAGAAATGAGAACGTACTCCAAATTTCATCTACGTCTGCGAGGCAGGCTCGTAGTTCAGCAACAGAAACTCTGACACTAATCAATTAATTGTGACAGAGAAAGCTGCACGAAGGTTCTGTATGCACAGAAATTGTATCGTAGTGAAATTCAGCAACATTAACACTCCTACTGGTATGATAAAAGACTTTCTGCAAGATCAGATTTAATTTGAATATCTTTTATTTTGTATGTACGTGTACGTGACTGGCATTACAATAATTTAAGTCATACGTCTATGTGCTTTCATACTTTATGAAAAATAGCTGAAACTGATTTCGTTTAGTGTTGAACCACTTCATATTTCAAACATTCAGAACTTTCAAGAGAAATAATTTTCCAGACTCGGTTTTTTAGGTTTCAAACTCAGAAACATGGTTCGATAAAATTCATCGTTCGCAAACACTGTACACACAATGCATGAGAATGAAATTATTTAATTTTTGAGTCTTCACCGTTTCATCAGTCGCTACGAGCCTGCTCGATGTTGAACTTGGTATCGCACTGAATTAAATACAACAAAATCGACGAACCGTTTTTCCTGTTGACCATTCACGTATTTATGCACCGTCGAGAAACAAATTTGTTCGTGGACATGGTTCAACGATTTGATTTTTCTGCAAATTAACGAACTGGCTTAGCAACACTATACCCTCGTCGAAGACAGTCGTTCCTCCTCGTGAAATTGTCAAACACGTGTATCTTACAGTCTAGTTTAACGTATATGTACAGATAGTCTACGGTGAGGAACCACTTCGTATAGAAATAGAAACTTCCTCGAAAGAGTCACGCTAAAAATAACGACAAGTATCAACTTCACACGTAACAGTAGAAACTTTTCGCACGTTGAGTTTGCAACACGCTTTCTTTACGAAGTACGAGGATTTTCACGTCGATCGTACGTGAGGGCACGCGACGAAACGTTCATTAGCGAGACAAAGCTATTAATAAAGCCTTCCAACCGATCAAAGTCTTATCCATTAACGTATTTGGATTCACGCGGGTCTAACTCCGTTCTCTTACGATCTAATAGCGTAACAAGTGGACTGCAAATTAATACCGTGCAATTAACAAATAGATAGACGCGTAAATCTTCGCCCACTGCGAGCGTGGATTACCTTCTGGATAACCTTGGCTCACGATTGAAAATTACGTAAAGTGAAAATTGTCGTAACGCCGCGAACGACGAAAACGGATTACGCCATTTTATTCTGATTATCCGTTGTAAGATCCATTTCGTGTATAACGAACCCAAAGTTGATTCAAGCCGAAACACCCTAGATATGTAGTACGAGATAGCTTCAAGCATTGTATTTTCAGCGCTCAACGTAGTTACGTGTAACTTCCGCTGTTTAGATAGCAGTAATTACTGGCGTCGAATTCTAGTAAAGTTTCACTTGACATTCACCATGCTCGATGTTACATTTTCTATCTGAAGCTGATTACATCAAAGTCCAATTTCTCTTCGCGACAAAGTTAATAGTTTTATTACTTGGTACATGTGACCTTTCATTCAATGTTATGATGAAAGAGAGCTTCAAGCAGCGATAGGAAACCTTGATGAGAAACTAATTTAAGACACGACTGTTGATAAATATATTTTGCATTCGGCAAACTTCCTGGTTCATGGGAACGGTTGCAGCGTGTTCGTGAAAAATATGAATCATCGTACAAACATTACGCAAAACGGTGAAAACGTAAATTCTTGCGATAACACGTTTCACGATAACGATAACATCTGCGGACTGGGAAATTTCTACCGTTCAACGGCCAGGTGAGACAGGAATCGCAAGAAGGTGCGTCTCGTAACCCCTGCAAGTCGAAACGCGTGAACAGACTTCCACCGATTTTACGAACGCCGTGAACTTTCGATTACGATGACAGTTATTAGCGGAGTCAACAAACGTATGAATATCGAGTGGATGGAATACACGTTGCGATAAATTATTAGTTAGGTGCGCGTTTTACGCGCTTTGAATCACCTACCTGGCTCAGTGTCATGTAACATTTCATTTCTCATGTAGCAACTCGATATGCTGCTCTCTAAGCTATGATATACCGTCCGTCTTGTAAGCAATTTATGACAGAGTCAGCAGAATTCAACGAAACTATTCACGACCAACGCCATAAAATATTAAACATCAATTTTTAATCGGTGAATATTTTCTAAAACAACATTCGGCTATTATACAATGAATCATGAATGTTTTTGAAGGAATAAGGATTAAAATTAATTAATAATTGCAGTGGAAGTGACTTCAGAGGAGCTTGTAAGACAAAAATCTAAAATACTCATTCTTTGTATAACACGTTTCACAAAAACAGTTGAACTTTTCTGAATAAAGTATTTTGTTGTAGTTTCTAAAAATGTGTTTGAATAAATTGAAAAATCTTCAATTTTCACTAAGCTTCTCTTCAAAATGGAATAACTCTGGATCATTTAAAAAAGGTGTGGAGGTAAGTGTAAGTTGAATATTTTTCCAGCTTTATACTCATTTTCTGAAAATCGACATTTTTCAACACTTATGCACCTTTATCTCTGGAACCAGCAAAACTAGACCCTAACAATTTTAAAAATGTTTAGCACAGCTTTGGGTATTTCAAACGTTAGACTCTGCTGTACTTAAATTTTTCTACAAAAATTAACATACTCTTTAAAAATTCATAAATCACATACAGATTATCCAAACCTCTTATTAAAATGACTCAATATATTAAATCTGTTAGCTGTGTATGACGAGAATATACTCACCATGTGAAGAAAGTAATTACCATTTGCTAATTAAATTAAAATTTTAGTGAAAACTAAAACATATTTGTAAATGTTAAACATTTTAGAATATTTTGAGACAAGAACGAAATAAGAAGAAAAAATTTTCCATGTATTTGATTCTTCTTGTTTTTTTTTAATAATGAATGTTTAAATTTTGTCAATAATATCAATGAATTTGAGCAATATATTATTCATTTTTAAAAAAAACCAACTGCCATTTCGTTATGATTTAATTAAATTTTACAGTAGCTGCATGTACTCTGTGTTTGACGAGTATACTCGTCATCTCTTCACTTTTGTGACACAATGTAGATAAACACTTTTAAAATAGGGCTACACAGCTAACAGGTTAAAGGGTACGTCAGAAGCAAATATAATATTTTCAAAATTTCATCCTAAATAGCCTTGAAGATAAAGGGGCATGAACATTGCTAATTTAACATTATCGAAATAAGGATTTCCAAGCTCCCTTAATCAAACCAAAACACTAGTATCGGTGTGGTAATATATATTATGACTGTTCGTGTACACGAGAGTGGTACGAATTTGGACGCAGCAACAATCTATAGATGCGCCAAGGTCGTGCTGTTGGCTTTTTCACACAAAGCCGCTCCTCTCGGCCGTCATTCTATTTCGAGGATTTTCTAAAATTTATCGTCTGGCACTAGCAATCATCATTATACCGCTCTAATATACTGGCGCCATCAATTCGAATTTATGGCACGGCACGGAGAACGTTTCCAGTATTGCTCCGTATTGTCCACAATTGCAACACTACTTCGCATAAATTTGCTTGTAATAAAAATGTACGAAATAATTTTTCATAATGGATTCTACTAGTTACACCCCGTTAACGAGTATGTTCGTTAATTTTTGTCTGTCTACGCGCAACAAACGTTTAATCAGAGTATGGCTCGTATTTTTTTAATCAGAAAAATTTAATAATCGTGACAGATTTCTTTGCACCGGCCCAGGAAGATTCGATTCCCAGTTTGGGAAGTACTGATCTATTCGATGTATCCTAATCGTGATAGGAATGAAGAACACAGAAGGTCAAGACCTAGCATCCGATGTCAGTAGCAACTGCAACCTAGTAGTATTAGTATGATTGCTATTGATCATAGATAAGTAGCTGCAATTACACCTTCAATTCTTCACTCGACTTTACATTATTGTTATAGGGTGTACACTCTGGAACAACACTGTAAGACAGCCAGCAGAACTATAGAAAACTTTGTTATAATTAGACTGCGGATCTTTATGCACCTTATGTTAGCATATCCAAGTTCCTGAATAACACACATTCTATAGAGTAAGTAAAAGAAAAAATGTACTTTTAAACTTTTCTACACCAAAATGCAGTTTTGTTGTACTTGTGCTTTATCAGCTATACGGCAATAAAAAAATACTGTAATCTAAAAATGTATATTTGCATAAAAATCCGCAGTCTATTTATAACACACGGTGTCCTTTCACGTGTAATTTGATTATTTATATCAAATAATGACATGAGATAGCGATACTTGAAGAAATGTCATATAGACAATTCTAAGAATTGAGAAGAGTATATAGACATATCTTGTCAGCTGCGATAAAACTAAAAGACCTTGTACATCAGTGAACCGAGTAGGGCGTTCCAAAAAAATGTGTAGGCTAAATTTTGTTGGTACTATTAATCTTTCAGTATTACTGTCCAATTCGATGCATCATTAAAGATTTGAAGAATAAAGAAAATTCAATTTCGAATGCTTCATAAATACGTAATCAGAAGTCGGCGTGTTATTTATAATTATCTGAAAAATAAACGCCGTTGTTGCATCGTCATAAATAAGCAAAATTGCACTTTAACAAACAACAATTGTACTGGTAAAATGGAGAAATTTGTCTCTTTCTATGAAAATCGCTTCATCGCTATTTTTACGACTGAAAATGTTTATGTAATTAAATTATTACAAACCTACACAAATCGTTACCAAAAGTAATGGTCGAAATCATTAAAAATAGGAGTAAAATTGTAAGTTGTTAATAGTTTAATGAAATAAATTGAATGAAATTTACTATACATTTTTATTTCACTGCCCTCAAAACACTCCTTATCTTATGGTATTATCCTACAGAGTTCTAAATTTCTTTTTATGTTTCGATTTGAAAGTAGTCACCATTCAAATATAAGTATTTTTGATAAATATTGACAAATATCATAAGTGTCTTATACTGTTGTCGCAAAGTGTACGGATTTCTTGCCAGTAATGGAATTTTTTTTTATGTTCTTGAATATACTCCAAGTGTGAAAGACGAATTTTGAAATAGTACTGTCCTGCATCTTTATAAAAAATAGATGATTTATAAGTGACCTAGTGTAAAATAACACTCTGCCATGATAATTTGATTTACGTGATATATAACACGATCGTAATTAATTTTTTTTATTACACGTGTAACTTTTCGTATTAAGACAAAATATCCACATCAAAACACTGTTACAATATTGAACTATAACAAGCAGTAAGAATATAACTGAATCACTCTTACTTAAAATGACAAATTATGTTCGTTCTTAAATTCGTTAAATCTCCTTTATACGAATTTCAGGCTTGAAGTCCAGCGAATATCTTATAATGTGTCCGTCAATGATAAAAAAAACTTGACTTGTGTACGATAAAATATAATGACAAAAAATGTAGTCCAGATGGTATGTACGATTACCGCTTTTTTTTTCTATGAAAAATAATACTGAGAAAATAATGGCAGATGAATAAAAATATAAAAATATGAAACTTTGCTGTAGTGATTTGTATAAAGTAATTTTATTTCGTACACAAATATCCATGTTTCTCTTTCACTCGTAGGAACATGTCCACGGCTATTTACAAAAAGAAAGCACACTACGTACACCGTAAACATGCGTTGCTTCCGACACGGGTCGCAGTGTTCCGTACATGATACGCGAGAGGAAAAAATTCCATGCACTATCGAGAGAAAAAATGAAGTATCGGAAAGAGGATCGGAGGAGTACGTACAGAAACGTTTCAACAGAGGTAGAAAATGAAATCAGTAAACAGAACAACATTTAAATAATACAATCTTTACAGTAGGATTTATTTTAAATTAATATTTACAAAAAATGAGATTGGTGTATGCATTAATTAAATTCGTAACTCATCGAGTACTAGATCAAATAATACAAGTCCGTTTTCAAGTGTCTACATATATCGTATAGGGATCGTAATCAGCTACAATTTACAAACATATAATAATCACAAGGCGAGAAAAATTCCTCACTTTACAATACTCCTGATGCAAAATAGTGGTAATATTGACCCCCCCCCCCCCCTCCCTTTCTTTCTCTCTTCCTTTATTTCTTTTAATTTCTCTTATACTCACAAAGATTCCTATATCGTGTCCCTATTACATGTACAGATAAATACTCCATTCGTACGTACTTTGGCGCAACAATGTTTTATCAGCGAACAATTATTCACCGTTTGTAAATTCTTACGATCATCATTTTCTCAACACATAACAATCGTGCTTACGTTTCATTACATACACGGCTAAGTCTTTCGTGCAGCCATCAATACGTAGGAAGACTCACATGCGATCGACAGGTGAGTCACTCTGAACCTACTTAAAGGTACCTGGAATTTGATTGGTGCGACTATGGTAAATACGGCAGGGCCCATTTGAATCGTATTCACGAAAATATTTCTTTCCTCTGGAGTAAGCATTCTCTATCTAAATCTTCCGAACGCGTTCGTTCGTTGTACGGAGCGTTCACGGGAAGATCGTCAGCAACCTCCGATGTTTCGAATTCCATCGTTCAATTAATACGGGATCATCGACAGAACAGATTCAAAAAAATTCAGCGTCAACGTCGATGGGAATTCGAACATCGTTCGCTAGTTCTAATAGAATTTGCTAATGCTCAGGCTGGTCACACGAGGTTCGAGACTGTCGTCGAGTCCTTAAAGCTTTGAAAGGAATCGGCGATCGATCGTACGCGCGACGCTTTTTTTGCCACGAAAAAACGGCGCAGCCCTGTTTCGTTTCGATCGTCGACATCCTGAAGAGTTCTCGGGGATTTTCGAAATGTTCGCGGGCGAGTTTCGTCGAAATTTGCCGATGCAAATATCGAAATCGTCGGCAACGTATCAGCGGCCCCCGAAATTCGCAGACGGAGTGAACGACACTCTCTTGCACAGTACTCGTGACCGCGGAAAATCAATACAACCATGGCTATCTGGCGTCGCGTTTTACCGGATTTCACGATCACTACGTCTTATTGATTTCGAAGCTGAGGCTACCACTCTTGCTGTATTTTTGTTACGCGACCGACCGAACGAAATGAAAACTATTAAATCAGAGAGAACTTTGACGCTTCAGCGAGCTGTTTAAAGCGAAGAGCGACGTCTTTCTCCCCCATTCAACAGCCTTCAATTCATTGACGGGAAAAAGAAGAGTCATGTGCCGTAGCCTTAATGTTCTGCGAGCAACGACCCGTGTTCATCGCATCGCCACGGGCAGAAACCTACTGACTTTCTGTGAATCCTCGAGTCCTCAAATTCTGGATCGTTTTCTTTTTTTTTCGAACTGCAGAGATCCCACCGATGACAGAGCATACACGCTATTAAAGGCTCGGTACGTGCAAGCGAACAGACACTCGATGTGCGTGCAACGACACAACCAGATGATGCTCCAGATACGAGATACCCGTCCGAGTTAATTAATTTTCGCCCAACGTTCGTGATTAATTTTCATGGGAGCAGTTAATTAACAGATGAACAAAGCCAAATAATCGAACGCTAATAGCAGCGCGGGAACATGACCTTGAAGCTGCTAGAAGCGAACAATATTTTCTGATCAAATGTTTTTTTGAAGGAAGAATCTAATGAGAATTTCAACGGATCTCAAAATAGTACTTTTAATACTCTGCGCTGTCCCGAAATAATGCTTTTTGTGGTTTAAATACAGTTGGGAAATAGTGGTTCATAAATCATTAATTAAGTACGTAATATAATATCTTCAGACGGTTAATTTATGGCGCTGTTGCCTTAAAAAATCAGCCAACTAGCGTTGTATAACATTATCATCAATTAATGCCAGTGGTTACTGAAAAGACTTTACCTTCTGGTTGCGTCACTGTGCTCGTTAACAATCGAGAGGCATATCCGGTGCACGTTCCCGATGACAAAAAAAACAACGTATAATTGCGGTTGGACAGTAACAGAAGTTGTTATGAAAGCATCTTCCATTCTGTGCGCACTTTGTTTACGTAGATGTAAATATTTCGGACAATCGAGTTACTTGCACGCTCATGGATACACATGTGAAAATACATCACATACGACACTAACATCATCTTCTTTTTGTCACCATGGTGTCTAAATCTGACTGCGACACTCGAAAAAAACACGAACAGCAATTTAACATGATGTTCGTAAAATGAATGAACTCAGGTCAACCTCAAACGATCTGAAAAAGAATGATACCTTTGTTGACACTCGTTGAAGTTCTCAAAGAAAAATATAAAAGAAATATTGTTTCACCATTTTGCTTTGAAGTCACGTTTTTCCAAGGGTCGCATCAGTCCGTCGTATTAGTCAACTTTACACAACTCGGAAGATCTTGGACGGTGTAATCCTCTCCGAGGTACGTAATTTCCTATAGATACACGTTATACCTATTCGAGATTCTCAATGTTTGCATCAAGCCTTATAATATCCCGCCACGACTAGAAATAGGAGCGATAAAAAAGTGTCTTTCATTTTAGTATTACGTACGCTTACTTAACATATCGTATATATATGCGCGCGCGCGCGCGCGCGTGTGTGTGTGTGGTGTGTGTGTGTGTGTGTGTGTGTGTGTGTGTGTGTGTGTGTGTGTGTGTGTGTGTGTGTGTGTGTGTGTGTGTGTGTGTGTGTGTGTGTGTGTGTGTGTGTGTGTGTGTGTAAATGTGTATACGAGCACAGAAAAGTAAATAGGATGAAACTGATAGGACTGTGTGCCTCTATCCTGGCACCTGAGATTCTCAATTCGTCTTTCGAGATTTCTGCTACAAGCGAAGTTCACGTATAGACAAACACATTACAGGAAATCAGAGGTGGTTTATCTAAATCAATTTTTCAATTCTCATTTGAAACACGCTTTCGCCAAATCGTAACCACGTAACAGAGAATTCAATCCTCTGAATGTGCTATGTGTGTACCAAAGGAAACATAGTAACACAAATGTCTTTGCATCAGTGTAACGTTCATGAAGGAGAATGGATTCAGATACACCAAGGAAGTGATTACAAACATCGTACGAATATCGAATGAAAGTTTTGACTATCGTTTGCTTCTTTAGACAAAATGTTCTCTCTTCTCCCAAATCGTGTGAAATCCTCGTTGTCGGCGGAAGGTTCATCCGTCTCCGCGGCGTGTTCACTCGAGTTTCACGGTATTCTTCCCGCGCCAGATCCAGAGAAGAAAGATAAATACGTCCAGTGTGCCAGCGAAGATAGAAGGTGAGAAACAAGTTTTCAATGCAAACTGCGGGACGCAGAAACGTTGGGACAAAGCCGACGGGGATACGAGGAGACACATCGCGGATGTGTAGATGTGAATACGTAGATCAGCTGAAGTACACCATCGAGCCAGGCCTCGATGAATTGTTTCGTTTGTGACAGAACGATTACGGATAGTCAAAGCATTTAAGTACATATATGTTCATTGAACTAATGTCCATCGAAGTGCGGGTACACGCCTGTCGAACATGCATGGCTTCGTTTGTCAACCGATTACAGAACTTCCAATCGAATAACCTTCAGTCATTACACACATAGGAAAGCCTCTACGTGCTTGGCGAATGGAATCAATTGTCTGAATGGCCAGATCGTGGAACGATCGAAAACTCTCGTCGTTTTCTTCACAGAGTGAAACTATTAAATAACTGAAGATTACGTGGCGTAGAAATGATACATCGGTCGGTGAGTCTGCAATCGAGATAGAAAATAATTGATTAGAAAAAAGAAATGAACGTCCCAAAGACACGTTTGATAGATGATATAATAATTAACTAGAGAATTGCACGTATAACGTTATACGTCAGGTCTTCGTCATAATTGATTTATCGCTAGAAGCTGCTAGACATCACGTAGCATTCTATGCAAAGTGTCGATGGATCGATCGACACTAAAACGCACAAGAGTCAATATCGAAAGCTGCTGCATAATTACAATAGTCGTTCGATACCGAGTGTCGCATCTGGAGACCAGACACGACGTCCATGGCTAGGGATTATAAAGACTAACGACGGCACATCGTGGCTATTGCTCGAGTTAAAGCACATAATTAACGCTTCGACTCGAGACCAAAGCATTAAATAGAATATCAATTTCAACAATGTATATCTCATTAATTCCTCTATCAAACGAAATAAAATTTGTTCACAATCTCAATAATTGTCGAATAATAATTCATAACAAAGCAACAAGAATAATAATAAACTCTTTCTCTAATATATTCTCAAAATATTTCGTATATATATATTTATATATATATTAATAATCCTGGATTAAACAAACAACACAAGCTACCAACTGGAGACCAAATTTACAAACCTAACTCTCCTAAACGAAGTGCCTCTAAATACCCTAGTTTAACACTAGATTTACGGACTGAGCCAATTTGAGTCATTAAAAATTTGATTACTATATATATATATATATATATATATATAAAACTTAAATATTATTTTTCAAAAACATATGTAAGTTTTTAGTTACGTAATGAAATATATGTAAATGTTGATTCCTCTCCCCCGCAGACCCCTTCATTTCGCATTATCGAATGTGGTATACCTATTTTTACAGTTGTAAGCCAATTTGACTCATAAAATGATTTAACAGTTAATCGCATAACACATGAAATTTATAGCTTACATCAGGCCTGGGCAACTTGCGGCTTACAAGCCGCACGTACTTTGTTTCTCCTCTTATTTGTCTCTCCTCACATACAATGTTTGTGTGTGTGAGAGCTGTCCTCACTTGTTTTCGCTACTCCGCTACATTATCTTTCTTATTTACCCACTTCTGTCATCAGTTCGATTTATACATCGCGTGTGAATATAGCATTTTTAATGAAATAATATAATTTTATAAAATCCATTTTTTGCAACAAAAATTTGATTCACAAAGGTAACTTTGTAATTTATTTGTAAAAGGTATTACAATTGATATTTATTTTACATCTGGTTATCTAGGGTTGCTATTATGGGAAAAAATCAGAAAAATTTTCTTTTGTTGAAAAAACTAATCAAAATAGAGAAAGACCAATCAGATAATGAATCGGATGCAACTGATGTGGAACTATGTGATAACGAAATTGAAATAGAGGAGGAAGCCAATAGAATACTTCGGCAAGTAGCGCTTTCAATTTGATAATTGACGAAGGTATGATGGAATACATAAAATCATGTACCGAACTCGAGGCTCGTAAAGTTTTGAATAAGGAATGGACGGTTACAAAATCACAATTATGGGCCTTTGTAGCAATTTTGTATGCTAGAGGAGCATATCAGGCAAAAAATTTAGTGTTCATATTTGTGGTCTACGAACTGGGGTCCGGTTTTTTTCTCTCAAACAATGTCTAGAGATAAATTTATAGATATACTTCGGTTCATACGTTCTGATAAAAAAAAATGAACGCAGTGAAAGACTGAAAACAGACAAATTTGCCTTGATTTCAAAAATATGGGATAAATTTATAGAGAATAGCCGGGTTTGTTACAAACCTGACGCAAACATAACAATCGTTGAGCAATTGTTCCCTACTAAAGCTAGATGCCGATTTATACAATACATGCCAAATAAGCCGGATAAATTTGCCATCAAATTTTGGCTGGCATCCGATGTTAGAAGCAAATACCTTGTAAACGGTTTTCCGTATTTGGGCAAGGATGAGACCCGAGGATCGAACATTCCCCTGAGCGAATTCGTAGTGACTAAGCTTGCAGAGCCATATTTAGGTTGTGGACGAAATATCACCACAGATAATTTTTTTACAAGCATTTCACTTGCAAAAAAGTTGCTTGCAAAGAAAACTACTTTGGTTGGCACTATACGTACAAACCGAAAAGAATTACCTGAAATTGCGAAAGCTAACAAAGATAAAATGACACGGTTTTCTACAAAACTTTATAAATCTGAGAATTGTATTCTGACCATTTATAAAAGCAAGCCTAATAAAAAAGTTTTACTACTAAGTTCGAAACATAAAAATATAATAATTGAAAAAAATAAAAAATGTATTCCGGAAACAGTAACATTTTATAATAGCACCAAGTATGGCGTGGATATACTTGACCAAATGGCCCGAAAATATAGCGTTAAAGCAGGCTCTCGCAGATGGCCTCTACAAGTTTTCTATAACATTTTAGATTTAGCAGCTACCAATGCTTGGATTCTATATAAAGAGACCACTCAAGTAAATATTTCAAGAAAAGATTTTATTTTCCAATTGGCTGAAGAGCTAAGAAGTAAATATAGAGAAGATGTCGAGAACACTTCCATTCCATTGACATAAGTTCATACTACTGACGCACGGAAGAATTGTCAAGTTCAAGAATCATATAATAGAAACAGACGTAAGAGCCTTTGTGCTAAATGTAATAGAAATGTTTGCGGAAAATGTATTTCAAAAACAGAGTTTATATGTAAAAAAATGTTTTTAATGAATTTTTTAATAATAAATCTTTCATTTAAATTGATTTGGAACTATTTTCTTTGCAAAAAACTTCAATTTTCTTGTATGAGTCAAATTGGCTCACTTCAGTAAAAATAGGTATATAATCAACATCCGTAAATCTAGTGTTAACTAGTGTAGCAGTTGCTACATTAGCATTAGGTGGTAATACTTCATATGCTTGTGATCAAACTTTATTCATGCATTCCAATGGTCAAATTTGTGGCTATCAGATTTGGATTAATGTATAGTAGAAGTGATTTTGAGGTAAATACAGAACATTATTCTAGATGTAAACAAATTGGTGAATGTTCTACAGACTACTGTTATAAAGGAGCTAAAACACGAATATATAGAAGTATTGAATATAATAGACTCTGGATATATTAATAATCATAATGATTTTATCTATTCAAGAAATAAATCACCGTATTCTAGAACTTGTATCTTCTAGTAAGAAACATCGAAACAAAAGCTAATATTTGCGTTCTTCATAATTTTACTCACGATTACTCAAAAATGTGCTTTAACAATCGACACAAAATAAATAAATCACAAACCGAAAAAACGGTTTTAATCGCAAAAACAACGCATTTAATGGCCATGGCAGAGGAGGACCCCTCTCGCATACATGGTCAAAATTGCACAGTGTAAAATAGCTTGATCAAAATACTTTTCACATCACGAAAGCAACTACAATTTTGGAAGAGTTCATTCAATGATGAAAAAGAGAATCCAAAGAATAAATGGAAATCTCTTGCATTTTCGTTAAAAGCTTTGAAGAAAAGTTGTGTAGTAGATGATGTAAACGCGCCTGCAAAGCTCCCCTATTCACTTTCATAAATAAATATACATATTATGATAACAATTACGAAATCTACTCCTGAGAAAAATTTAGATCCCTTTCACATTGTCTTCGCACCTAACAAAGAATAGTAAAGTATCTACAGACATTCCAATGATCGATGGCGCCGACCTTTTTTGTCCCTGTATTCGGAAAGAAAAATTAACGAGGTCAACAAAACGGCTTCTTAGTGACAGCAAAAAATTCTGCGGGCGGCTCGATAGCTAATGAATGCATGTAGCCTTCAGAGGTCGAGACATTCTGTACGCAAAAGCAACGAACTTCATCAAGGCTGACTGCTTTGTGTATATGTATAGATACAAGCACGAAGGGTCCGTCTACCTCTATTCGTATCGACTGATCGAAGCACGTCTTTATTTCGAGTTAACCGACTCCGTGCACACAGATACATCACACGCAAAAAACACACAAATTTGATTGAATCGACAACGTTGCTTCGAGACACTCGTAAACTATTGTCATGAAAGACAAAGGACCCAACTCGCTCGTTCCTCGACTTTTCAACGCGTTGAAACTCGATTACCTTGGGAACAATGAAACCTCATTTATCCTCAGTAAAAAAGCATCACCGCTGTTTCAAAATCTGAATTCATACAATCCTAAAAATTTGAAATCACATAAAATGTTTACCGTTAAACGCCTTTCTATGAATCAATAAAACGTTTAACGCGATATGTTGTTTGTAACAAACAATGGTTACGAAACATCGATTTCTGAAAGATCGATCGTGCCGTTTACACCACCGTCCATAAGTCACCGGACACTTGCTCATTTTCAACAAACTGATTATTAGAACATGGATACAATACATTGGCTTCATTTTATTATTTTATGTTGTTCTATTTTTATCTATTTTGCGTTAATATAATACCCGGATATGATATTAATAATATGCACGTATAATTTAAATAAATGTTTGAAAAACAAGACTGTGCGTGTATGGTTCTAATGTATCTCTAACTCGACCAGACGATAATCTCTACCCACTTTTCGTTTATTTTGGAAGTTCTGCCCAAAGTCAAGGAAAGACTTATGGAAGAACTTAGAAGGAGGTTGGAAAGAAATTTGTTCTGAAATATTAAAACCTCTGATCGAAAGAATGCAGCTATTAGTTCAAGTGGTTATATAAGATTAATTACTTATCTTTGGTAAGATTTTTAACATATTATTCGAATTACATGTTCTCTACATTATAAACAATTAATAGGTGCTGACTTTATTTTATAATGTAGGTCATTTCATACTGTAAAATCGTTCACCTCCTAATTTTACTAATTGTACGTGCCCGATGACTTATAGACGGGAGTGTACGTGCAAGCAGTTGCGTAAAATAATTAATAAGAAGATTCATAAAATTCAGTTGGATCGATTCTTACACGTTCAGAGTTTCCAAACCGATTGGATGGTGGACTGTTTCACACTGCCGCGCCTACTGTCTGGCTGATCAAACATCGAAACTACATTTGAAGAAACTGCTTGGCTTCGAGTCGAAGTCGCGCTGCAAAGATAGCACTGTTTAAGTTGCATCACCATACTAAAATTACGCGATACATCAATGGAGTGTTCGACAGATGGAGAACGCTGTTACGATTGCATCAAATGTTTGCAATCGACGCCATTTCTCGACGCGCGGTTGTCATAGAAGAAATCTATTTCCTTATCTGTACATATCGAAAATTGTGACCCATTGAAAAATTATCATCCCCTGCGTGTTTCATGATCATTGGAAAAGCGATACACGTTAGTTAGTGATATAATAGTGGGAGCCTTAGGGTCTGGGTATGCCTTGTTATTCGATGCAGGTAGAAAAATATTTACTATCCATCTAAATCAAGACTAAAAGCAACTTTCTTAGCTCGTAGTTTGGAAAAAGCTTTCGTTACAAATTAATTAACCCTCAGCTAATTGAATAACCCTCCGCCATGCATTTTTAATATGTCGATTCGACGTCGAACAGTCAATTAAAAATCAAATTTTTGCGGGTGCAATTACTTCCCATGTTTGAGTAAGTTATCTGTACCATTGACAACGTTTCACTGAACTTATTTACTCACTTTTTATCAGCGGCAATCACGAACGAACACGTTCTTTTGATTTCTACAAAGCACGTAATATGGGAATTGATTGTATAAACGACAGCGTAGCTGCTACGAGATTCTTGATAAATTCTAAAGTTGAACTACATGGAAAATGCTTTCAGAATTCTGTTTTGAATATAAAATATTCCATCGTGAAAATTTACAGGTGAAACTTTCAAGGAAAAATGGTGAATAGAGAGAATACGCTGAGAAGTGTCGAATATCTAAAATCTGAATAAATTAAAATTCATGTACATTAAGATTATAACTTTCTTCAATAATCTTTAAAGCTACTATTCTATTATCTATTACTCAATCGGATAAAGATATGTAAGCACTTGACAAGTTCCTGTAGCAAAACAATTTTATTGAAAAAAAAAAATGACACGACAAAGCGTATGCGCCATTAGTTGAGGGTTAAAATCGTACTTGAGAACATCGGTGTATCTAGTATTACTGATCAGATCATGTTTGTACATTTAAGGGTAAAGTTTAAGATTGTACTCGCTATAGTATTCTAGAATTACCACGATAAAAAAAATACAAATCGCGTGTTAAAAACAAAAATTATTACTGACAAATTGAATAATGGCAACAACGTAAAAAAAAAGATGTGTAATAAATATTTTAGAATACTTTCATCCGTGTTGAATACACGTAACTCTGAAATACTTTCATGAAAGATCTACAAACACAAACTCTCGAACGTATTCCTCCTGATAACAAAATCCTACCAAGGAAACGAAACTGTTCCTCAATCAAATTTTTATTCCTCGACAAACGAAGAATGTATTCAAGACACGTGTGATGATTTAGGTGATACATTTGAATTCTAACTCTACGATCATACATCAGATAGAAGAATACGTCTAAAGCTGTTTCCGGATTCAATACAAAACCATGTTATCTCAAACTGGCATGTACCCTCACCAACTGCTTTTGCCTCGTTAAAAATTCCATTTAACAAACGAGTCATTCGGTCCCAGTCAGACGAAGAATCATACAAAGTTTTTTGGAGCATA
The DNA here is from genome assembly GCA_916610135.2 of Macropis europaea. Lineage (NCBI taxonomy): Eukaryota > Metazoa > Arthropoda > Insecta > Hymenoptera > Melittidae > Macropis > Macropis europaea. Next base: position 20,500,305 of record OU744349.1, read on the forward strand.
AATGGAGCAGTTGACTAATTAATTAATGAATGAAACACCTGTCGCGTTCAGATGGCTTCTTTTATTCCATCTGTGACCGTGAGCGTAACCTAACTGTCGGAAAGACTCGACGGTTGTTATTGTTTGACAGGACGTTTGTGACTCGATAGCAACATTTCTGAGGTACTCGAAGATCAATCGAAATTCCGGGGTACAAGCACGAGTACAAGACACACACAGACCATGTATGAGATAACGTGGTTTATTCTCGTCGAAAGCGTCGAGAGTGACTATCTATACATCAGGACAAGTGGTGATAACATCTGAGAAGCAAAAACACTATCGTGAGCACAGCCACAGATGAGGAACGTCGGCTGAGAGGCCCGACAATTAATTTACTACGGATGGTTCTTCTTATGCGTTATAACGCTGATCGAATTAGTCGGAATCACTTCTCAAGCCGGATCAAATCATCTTGTATTCGATATAAAAAAGACAAATTCTTTTCAAAAAGGCATTCCTTGGACCGTTAAGAAGTGAACTTCATCGCGTAATTTCGGAAAAAAGGGGTGTAGCTCTGTTCTAAACAGCGTTCAGTAAAGTTCAACGAAGTTTAAATGTTTCTCATGCATTTGAACTTTAATCTCTTCAGGGATACTGCATATACGCGTACGCTTAACTCTCTTTTTATATTGAATATCGTTGATTGTTATTGTAACTTTAAATGTGGTCACATGTGTGTATTATTTTTTTCACAGATTTCTCAATTTTTTCGATTCTCTGTTGTGTTTAGCCCTTTGATTGCGGGCTAGTTGGGAATGAGGAAGACGCTCTGTGCGGTTGAACTGCAGTAGTACACAGTGTGCCATTGCGCCAAACGCCCATGGGCGTCGACAGTACGCCGTAAACGACTTTGTCAAGCGCCGATAGCAGTCAAAGGGTTAATATTTAATAATTCGTTCTGAATAAATAAAATTAAGAAATGTTATATCATTTGTTCAACTTTCACAAACTCATCCCTGAAGTTAATCTGGAACCACTTGTAAGTATGGCACGTATACTAAACTATAAATTGAACTAGTGGTTCGAATGGTTCCTAATATTGTTTAAACTCAAGCTAGATTTTTATATGTATATAATTGTAGAACTTGCGAATATGTGCATAAAGATTGAGTGTACATATTTTCAGATAAATAAACAGCCAAAAGCCAATACTGGTGAAGAATAAAATTGTACGTTTGTTTCAGTATAAGTAAAACACTTTTCAACGTCAAGAAATCGGACAGATCTACCTCAACTGTAATACATTCTATCGAGCCCTTCGAAGGTTTGTAGACATCTCCTTTTATTCCAAAATTACGAATTCATGAAAATGTTTCGTGCATTACAAGGTGAATGATGAACATCGTAGTAAGCGCAGCAATAATCGTGAAGTTACGACTATCTATTATAATGCAGAATGTGTTTCGCATTACAAGTGAAACGGTTAGAAGGGGACAAAATGATGTATGAAGTGTTTTTCCTATCAACTTTACACACTCCATTATTGTAGTCGCGAGTTTTAGATAGAATTCATTTGAAATTAGATCACTGAATTCCCGTTTCTTCAATTGTAATTAGAACGGTAAATCTTTTCGTTCGTTTATCTAAAGAAAACTCATTTCACTTGGATCCGTTTCTTCATCCCTGATCATCATTTATTTAAGTACCAAGACGACAGAGGCGAAGCAACATTGAATGGAACAAAACCCTCGAAATTTACACGAGAAGCACACAAATACTGCATAACGTGTTCGTACAATTTACTGCTTTGTAAAAAGCTTTAAATGTAATATACTGGTGACTATTCGTTACTGGTGAAATAAAACCGCACGTAGCAGAAACGAACCACTTGCAGAATGTTAAACGACACAAACAACAACATGCATTGTTGTTAACTTCAAAAGGGAAACCCGAACAAAGTTTCAAACGATCGTTGATAATCTGATCGTTAAGCGTGATTGCCAAAATTCGATGCAAATTATTACACGACACATGCCGAATTTGTCGATTCGATTGCATAAAGAACAACAATTTTAAAGTATGCATCATGGACCCAAAAATGATGTGTCAATTTCTTTCCTACACTATTCGATGAAAGCGTAATTACGCATTCTCAACCTGCAATTACAATATGCAAAATAGAAATCTGTCCACAGTCACAATATCATTACATACATTCGAAAACGAATAGGTTATAGACATTCATGATACTATGCACAATTTATCAAATTTCCTTTGATTTATTTTACGCGTAGTTTGATATGAGAACAACTATGTGCTACAAAGTTTTTGGGGGAACCCCTGGACACTGCAAATTATTCTTGAATGACAGCATCAAAGGTTGTACTACCATCCTATTTTAAAGTAAATGAATCACTAATAGCTAAATGGTAACTTTTGCGACTGTTGTTAACACAGATATGTCACACATACTGCCACACGGTTACGATCACAATTCTTTCTCCCTCCCTCTGTATACCTCAAGCGTATTTAAATCCTTTCATAAATAATCTTCATTTCTTTCAATTACGACTAATTCATGGCAAATGTAGACTTATGAGAATCGGTTGAAAATACTGAAATGTAATAGTATGCGACTACAGCGTACATAAAAGAAATATCAGAACGCTTCTCTGTGTACAATCTGAAATTGCATTTGAAATTATAATACAGCACAGGACATTTCGAATAGAATAAATGAGGCGCGAAGGATCAAGCTGTGGAGAATTATTATAGAAAATTCGCCTGGACAGTCATATCAGTATTCATGTTGGACAACAACGATGCCAAATTCTACAGAGGAATACGAACTATTCAAAGTATATAACGCTTTAATGACGAATCGTGTTACAGGAACACAGTTTGAAATTAGTTGAACCGGCAATGATAACAATTCACAAGGGGGTAAAATTCTGAACGTGGACGTGCAGTCGTGCCAACTAGATAGGTGGATATACCGTGATACGCGGCTCTTTATTATTGTACAAATCTTCCGGCGGATTTGACGAGCTAAAAGCGCAACACTCATCGATTTTCGATAGGAGCCTCCTTCACAAGAAAGGACAAAGGTAATATCAATTGCCATTGCGTTCAGCAGTTGATAAAACTATGATAACAGGAAAACTTCCAAGTCCATTTGTTTGCCATTAAATTGTTGCTGTGCTATATTATCAAATACTCTCTGTTCCACTATCCTTCTTCCTTTTTTTATTCATTCCCTTGCTAGGATATCACGACAGTTCATCCATCGCATACAGAAGTAAAGAATAACACGGTATTTGTTTCCTGGACATTGAATACAGTAATCAGTTCGCACCAAATGAGATATTCAATTTCGATGCCCACTTTAATTCCTCCAAGACACCACTTCGGTTGTTACTGTGTCGCGGCATACGATAACATATAAAAGTACAAAAGCATCATGTTTCTCTAAAAACCGTCTTTCTCGTGTTATTTCGATACAGATATTCACGAACCTGTAAATAGCTAACCAGTAATATTCATTACTTCCATGAAAGGATTATATTAAGTTTGCATTAGGTCATCCCATAAGTAATGCGGTTTTCCTGACAGTTGAGTTTGAAACAATGGTACTCATCACGGTCGTCACTTATCTATTTGGTATATATACTACTGCAAACAGTATGCTTCAGACAATGTTCTTCCGAAAGCATACAAGTGTAAAATGAAGTGTTTAAAATGAACGGGACGAAAGTCCATATTCTGCATGTTATGTTATATGAGTTTAATAATGGAAATAATGCAACTGTAGCAGTAAAAAACACATCTGAGGTGTATGAACAAATTATTAGCTTAATCCAGTGTCAAAGATTTTCGAGTTAGGAAGTATAGTCTTAAAGATGAACCTCATGCCAGACAGCGTGAAAAGTTCGATGTAGACGTTTCACGGGTTACTGATGAACAAAATCCAATCGTACCTGTTCCAGAATCAGTCAAAAAGTTCAAATCGACTCATTCTATGATTCACCGACACCAAAACCGCATTCAAAAGGTTTGCAAAGTTATGCGTACCGAAAAGAACCGCATTACTTATGGGATGACCCAACAGAAGGAACAAATAAACCGATTCATTAAATTTTTACCGTGCGAAAAACCAACGGAGTCCCGTCGATATCGATACCCGTAAATAAAGAAGGTACTTCGCTCTAAACGTTCGCAAGAAGTACTACAAAGACTGTCGAACAAGTTTCCTAAAGGAGTAGAACAAAAACAGATACGCGACGATAATCATCGTTACGTTTAAAACTTAACGTAGAGAATAAATTAGGCAATTTTAATTTTTGTGAGGTATAAGATTACAGCGAAGATCGCGTGTTTCTTCTTCACAGTGGATAAAATGTCTCAAGTTGAGTTTACGAGATTCAAATAATAGTGTAACTTGTGAAAGACGCGTTTGGTAAGAATGCCAGAATTTTAGAGGACGCAAGCAGCTTACTCGTTTGGATTAGACGATACCGGTTTGTATGATCGGTTCTTCATTGGACTAGGTTCACTTTCTGCGCAATATCTCGATAAGATGCAGCCATAGAAGCAAGAACGTTACGACTGTTCTACTCTTTGCGACGATATTAATGGGCACCGAAGGCGAAGCGTTATATGACAATGGATGAAACAATAAAATAACGCAATTGACCGCTTTCCATGAGCGGAATTGCACTTGATCTACGTTCAATAAATAATTAATTCCAATTCGAAAACATAAGAACGACAGGCGTAAAGTAACCGTTGATATATTTGCGAAGTCCCGCTGGACAAGAGTGTGTGTTCTTCGTTGCATCGAAATGCAATCGAACTGAAGATGGAAGGTAAAGTCTATAGGAAGTCACAAGTCAGCCTTTTCGTTGGTCGCAAAATTATTGGGCCACTAACGAATTCTATTTCCACACCGGTAAAATAGATTCCTTAAGGGAACGGGAAAAGACGTTCATAGTTCATAACCACTCACGAAAGAAACCTTTCCTCTCATCGACGAGCACGATCATCTACAGAACTAGCAGACAAAAGACAAACGTGATGTACTAAACATAAAGAGGAACAAAGTGTTATTACTGGCGTGCATGTACTCGTAACAGATGCAATTTACCACTTACGATACGAACTTGAACGAAGATGGTTTTGATATCATTCCGTAAGTATTTATATATGAGAATATTTAAAATGCCAACATATACACGGACGATGGTTGCGCAACGACGAACATTGAACCAAAAAATAATCTATAAATAGAACAGTGGCACGTTTTGTGGCGGAACATGAGATGATAAACGAGGGTATGGATAATATACAATGTGTACGTAACCGAAAACGACTGATTGAGACGTTCTGTGGCAAATTCGCAGACACTAATTACTTGATGTAGCAAAACCACAATAAACCTAGCAATAATACAGATCAAACGAACCTCTACGACTAATATTTACAAAAAAGAAACTTCCACGATACGTGACGGCTAAGTCGTTCACATTCTTCGCTAAAGTGGAATACTAATTAACCTTCGAAATGTTGTTCGAATGCATTGACGTTATGTGAGAGTTTCACAGGCCATGACACATTCAAATATGAACGGCTATCGTTCAACATAATCTAATTTGTGTTGAAGAAGTGTTTTATCTCTTCGAATTCTCACACAGCAGTGATAAAACTTATACGATAGCCTTGTAGTTGTCCTAGGACAGTTACGAATAATCGTAATCAGATATGATCCATTGCACAAGACACGATGTGAACTACGTGCTTACACACGATTACTTCATCCATAATAGTGAGCTTCGATATTTTTAGTACTTCATCTGTAGTAAAATAATATGTACAAATAAAGAAATGTCCTCGTAGTATATTCAGATATGACATCGACTACGGTCGAAACTAATAGAAGGTCCAATTTGGTTTGCGCGAATTCAAGTATCTACAACAATGCAATGCTCCCCAAACTTATTATATCCAATCATAATGATATATGCACAAGATAATTCAAAGATTTCACGAATACAATATCCGATTGTAATTCATGAGAGATCTGTAACAATTTAGGACCTAAATGCAATGCCAAATGAAATAGATACTTCAATAATGTACACGTTCAATTAAAGTCTCACTATTGTCGATAAAATTAACTTCTAAACAATTTAAAAGGAACTCAGTTTCCCTCCCGCCGTATATCAAAGGAAACCAAACCGCTATGACTACGAACAAAAATGTGTCCCTACGGAATTCCAAAGAATTCGAACTTTGGTATAAAGAAGAAAATCCTTGTTCGGGAATGCGTATCTCTGACTGACAAGCGATACTTGTAAGAGAAGGTTTGCAGTAATCTGTGAAGCAGGTAACCTCGCGTACACTCTGAAGCTAGTTTTGGAAGATGAAGAAGATAGGACAAGCTGACAATAATGTTGACAGCATACGGCCAATGTTCACGCAAACGTTACGACGTAATATACGTGTGTATGATGCATGTATGAGCGTGGTAAGCCAAGATTTGGCGAACTCGAAACACAATCCTTTTTGCCCACGTAATTCCTCGCCAAGAATTTCACGTCCCTTCCCTGGCATCTCAGGCTAGCCTCCTTCCTTTTTGTTTTTCTACCACTGCAACGTGTATAAGCGAACGTGCACGCGCAGTACGTCTGTTCAAGGCGAGGAAGAAATATACGTCCTAGAAGATATCAACGCGACGAAAAGGAACGACATATTGTTTCATCTACCTATTTGTACCTGCGAGTACTGTGACGCACACGACATAGATACGCGACCGAGCGTACAGTACGCGGAAAAGTAAGCTTTGTAATGCAATTTGACTTATGTTTCTCGCCACGTTCTCCGTTTCTCCCCCCTGCTCGACACTCTTTTCTTTTTGACTGTAACTTCGATCGATAAGTTTCGCCCCATTTGGAAAGAGGACAAAATTGGACGAAAGTGGAAACCGCAGTAGTCGTCTGGTATTACCGCAACGTGAATCTCTTTCACTCTCTTTGCTTCGATGATCAGCTGATTGGCTGAAACCTTGACCAAGCCACCAAACCAAATTGATACGATATCTCTGTACTTCTAATGACTTCGTGCAACACTCAACTGCATAACTTTTCTACCGTACAACAGTAAATATTCCTTCGGTGTCGATCACAACGTACAACGCTATATCACCGAGGTATTCGTAGAAAGTTTCGTAATATCATTATATACGTACAGTACCTTTAAGTGTATGCGTTGGACGTCCATGCGTGTTTCATCGTTAAAATCGACTCTTGTTATACAATCGATGAGTGCATAATCGTCGTTCATGGCTATCGATCTTTGCATCCTTAATTCACGATATTCGTTAATGGTCATTGAATCGTATTATCATTAAGATGTAATCGCAAAGTTATATTCCATGATCTCGAAAGGAGGTTTCAGTCGATCTAAAAAATTAACAAGTATACATGTCTTTCAGCAGTAATTGCTGTCACTGCTACTGCTGCTGTTGCTGTATTTCTCTTTCTTCGGAACAGTCTTCTGACGATGTCAGCTTATGTGGTTTAGTTGTTCGACAAAGTTTCATTGTACGTGCATATGCAGAATTTCTTTTGGCCATTTCGAGTATGCACCATTCACCTCTTTCTCTTACACGAGTCATCCAGATTGTCCGTATGTTTACATTCCGTACTAAAAGTGCAGCTCTATATAAAAGATAATGTTGCTTTCTTTTTTTTGCATAGAGCAACTTAAGGCGATATAATATATGAATACTCTTATAATTGTATCTGTGTACGAACGCCGGTGGTCCTCTATTAAAAACGTTCCAAAAATGAATCCTTATTTGCTCGTACTCCCTCAATCGTATTTCTTAAATACCCTTATTTCTTTCTTTCTTACATTCTTTATCTCTCTCTCTCTCACTCTCTTTCTCGCTCTCTCTCCTTTTTTCCCTCTATCATTTACGTAAGGTACAATAATTCAACAACGAGCATCTGCAGCCAATATATAACGAGTATTTTTTTATAAGATTCACAATATACTATAATAAAGATTTCTCTATTTCTCCCCCCTCTCTTTCACACTCTCTCTCTCTCCCTTGCGCTCTCTCTTTCGCTCTCGCATTCGTTCTTACTCTGATGTTATCCACAGCGAGCGGTTGATGAAAAACGAGTTGTATATAAATATTACTCCAGCGGAATAATCGTGTGACGACTAACTATATGAATACGGATCGTATCGTGGCAAATTTTCTCAACGATGAAGAAGATGCTCGTAGACAAATAGACAACAATGCATGACATGACAATCGATTGTGGTGTATACCTTTCCTTCGACAAGTCTTGTAAACGTATGTGCTAAAAGAGGCAGGACCATGGAGAAGAGGGGCGTGGTGTAAAGGAGCCCGGGGAACATTCATAAAGATAGTGAGACTATATGTACAAAGTAACTTCGGTGAGGTGACATTTCCGATGTTAGTAATAATTATCGAGAGCAAACTTTACACACGCCTCCTCTGTGAACCAGATAAAAAGCCATCTTGGGGAACACACACATATACGTATATATATCATCATCCTCATACGTCAATACGTCAATTATTTGACTCAAAAACAGAATTCTCATGTAAAAAGTGAGGGTAGTGGTGGTGATGGTAATGGTGTGTGTATGTGTATTCTGTGTGTGTATGATATTGGTGTATGCAATAACCGAAAGGTAGTTTCTTTAATACATTACACCATTTTTAATTATTTCTTGCTTTCTCTCCCCCTCTCATTCCCCCTCTATACGTTTCACGGCGCCGTTACTATTATTCTCTTCGTATTCGCTTTCCGTTCCATCTTTCAAAAATTCGGTCACAAAATAACAAAGCGCAAAATTTACCATGTGCTATACTTGAACCTTCCCGTTCTCTTTCCCACTCTCGTGTTCCCTTTTCTCTAAACCGAGCTTTTCTTCGCACACGCACACAATCATACACGCGCACGCACACATGCTCCCGCGCTCTTTCTTGCCCTTTTACACACGCGTAAGCATTCTTCCTTACACCTGCTTTCTCGCTCGTTCGATCTCTCTGAATATTTCATCTTACTTCATCTATCTTTCTCGCTCGAAAAAAGCGACCAACGAGTAGTGATGATGAACCATCGCGTACGAATAAATACGCGACATGTGTATCCATCCTCTATCCGTATGGGAATTCAGAATTCGGCGAACTCCTTGGCACACTTCTCCGTGAGCGAAATCCTGAGCGTCTCCTCCTCGTAATCGTCGAAGTTGCTAGTGTCCCCGGGTCCTTTGCATCTGGGTATAAACGGAGCCTCTATTTTCTTTTGGAAGACTGCTATCCAGTCGGTACTGGCGAACCACTTGTGACCCTTGATGTCGTTCACACCAGCTTTCAAGTTGCCGTACCTTTTGGTGAGATCGACTTGCAGCAAGTTACGTAGCAAGTCCTTCAAGTCGGAACCGAAATGCGAAGGGAACCGCGGTTTCCCGCCGACGATCTTCTCGTAAATTTGTATCGGCTGATCGGCGAAGAAGGGCGGATAACCGGCAGCCATCTCGTAAACGAGCACACCGAGTGCCCACCAGTCGACGGCTTTGTTATAACCTTTGCTAAGGATTATTTCAGGCGCAAGGTACTCTGGCGTGCCGCACAATGTCCACGTTCTACCCTGTACCCTTTTGGCGAAACCGAAATCGGTGACTTTGAGGTAGCCCTGAGAATCGATCAGCAGATTCTCCGGCTTGAGGTCCCTATAGATTAAGTCGAGGTAGTGAAGGTACTCGAACGCTAAGACGATTTGCGCCGCGTAAAAGCGCGAATGCGGCTCCGAGAAGCGACCGATCTTTCTCAGGTGACTGAACATTTCACCACCCGGTACGTATTCCAGAACCATGTAGAGGTACGAATTATCCTTGAAATGAAACCGCAGAGACACCAAAAACGGGAAACTGATCGCCTGCAGTATCCTCTTTTCATTCAGAGTGTGTTCGACCTGCTTGAGTTTCACGACCTTCTGTTTGTCAAGTATCTTCATGGCGTAATACTCTTTGGTCGGCTTGTGTTGTACTATCATGACACGGCCGAAGGAGCCGGTGCCGAGGGTCTTGATCCGCTCAAAGTCGTCGAGACCGGCGGTATTCGTTGGGTTCTTCTTCCACTTCTCCTCGAACTCTTTTTTCGCCTTGTCAAGGAACTCCTTGACGCTCTCGGCAGCGTCGACCTTTTTGTTCGCGGTCGCGGCATTGTTGCCCATCTTAGCAGCCGCACTCGTACCCGAGCCTGCCACGGCTCTATGCAGCTCGAGAGATTCCAGAAGACTGCGTCTTCGTCGTCGTTTGTCCTCTCCCGCAGCCGAGCCTACCAAGGCCCCGCCAACTTCCGATCTCTTCAGAATCTTTGCTACGTTCTACGTACTTTTTGTTGTAGCTTGTGCACCGTTTTTCCCACACCTACCCTCTTATCCTTCCGACCGATCGACGACAACCCGAAACAGCTTGTCCAATGCTCACCGATACTGGCCCTACAAGACCCACACACGTCGGAGAGGACACTCACACGCAAGGAACAGAGCACACGCGCGCACCGCACGGTGGATACACTCCTACCGACAGCGGACTATCCTTTCCTTGACGTTCTTTCAAGTGGATTCACTTGACAGGAATCGACCGTTCGTGCACAGCTCGAACCTTAGCGATTTCTTAATCACACGACAAAGCGAGACCGAACGATTTTGCGCGGAAAAATGGGTCAGCATTAATCCTCGTCCGCACCTCGCGCCATCTTCCCTGTCAATTGTACTAGCCCGTCGTTGTCGTTGTCCACTGATGCCGTCTCGGTGTTTCCTCTCCCTGCTTTTATTCCTGTCTTAACCAGCGACCAAGTACACAACGATGACTCTCGTTGACGTATCGTCCCACTTGTTTGATAAATCAAAACACAGAACACTGATCGCTTCACGGTGGAACGTACCGAGTGACAGTATCGATGGTCAGACGATTGTTTGAGCGAGGGTCGAACGGTGCGAACGAACGATGTTGCTTTCGATCGTTCTCAACCCTCGATACGCTCGCAGAACGTCGTCTGCTGAACTTACACGGCACGCACACACAAACTTCCAGTCGGACGTATTAAATGAACATCGCGAACGGTCGTATTATCGCGTCTTCACGCGATTAGGAAGCAAGGTACGCGCTATCGCACTAAACACACCGATTGTTTTACGGTACTCGCGAATTGACTCGAAGCTCTTAAGAACGAAGTAGACAGCGGTAGCGGAGACAGTCGGTACCGTTCCTAAAGATGGCGACGCGGCTCTCTCCGCTAGTTCGTTCGAGATTTCGTACAGATGCGAAAATGACGAAGTGCAACTCCGAGGAGCGAGAGAGCTACTGTGCTGCACGAATCAACTATTGCTTCGACTTCTTGCCGACAGATGTAGCACGAGATGGTTGAATAGCATTGTCGGCAAGTGCTGCCACCAGGCGAAAGCGTCGACGTACTTTAAATTCAAAGTAAGTTGTTTCGTTTCGGAATCGGCCAGGTTTTCCTATCGTGCCCTGGAATGTTTTGTACGGCTGTTTATGTTTCTGTTTCAATGGAGAATGTGACTCTCTCCGACTTATCCGGAGAAAAAAATTGCATCATATTACGGACACTTGACAGATTCGAAACCATTCATGCCTAAGCACAGCAAAAAATCTTGTTAAATTCATAAGTACAGAGAACAACGGTTTTTACGTGATCGTATCATTTTAACCAAATTTTGTAATCGTACATTCATTTCGTGAATGCGTGATACTCTGTAAATAATTTGATCGACAAGTTTTTATACTTATCAAAACTTTCAACGAATTCCTTCTACAAGCTAGCTTATACTCTAGACTACATTAATATTCAGCTCAAAGACAACCTCTGCCTTCCGTCGTGACATTGTTATTCATTCTGTTCTGACGAAATTTCTGAAAACCGTCAGAGTGTATGAAACCAGTTCACCGTTATATTAAGCCAACAATTTCTTTCCGTTAAACCAATATATCACGGTTGTTTTGTTACAAGCTAATCCCAGGTTGAGTTTATCATCAATTTGGTAGTTTCATTGCTATTAATAATAATCGACCCGTTTTGTGGTATTGAACCATCGTACATGCACGGAAGGTTGAACACCCGCTGACCTGTGATAATCCTTTGGCGATTAGTTTCTAACTGTAGATAGTCACATAGGTACAATTTTAGAGCGGCAGATACGGTCGAGAAAGCTAGGTGGAGTCGATGGAGGACGGGACGAACCGGTTACGACCGAGTCAAAAAGGTACGAGCAGGTCAGGCCTTTCGGATACATACAGTATTTTTGTGTGTAGTCCCAGCACATTGCACGCTAGGCTGGGTAAAGGTGGCAAAAGACATTTCTATCGAGGTTACGTTCGGATGTGCTTCTTGCTTCAACCTCAGTATGTTTCTACTCTATGGGATGCGCGCGACCATGCGCTCTATTGATTCCATGACCTGATGCTGAAAACGGTGTGCCAATTTGTTGAAGGAAAGTAGAATCGACAGTTTATTTGCATCATCCGCTATTGAATATTTTCTTCGGAAAATTTTATAAGCCATACGCCTGAGTTAATTTGACTTGTTACCACTTATACAATACACGGAATAAGAATTAGTAAGAATCAATCATCAGGTCCTAAGAGTCACGTGTAAACTATATCAAATTTTAGCTCCACTAATATATATATATATATATCAAAAATACTGTATAAGCTATTGTGCTCTTACATATATCACTACTCCTAAAATTTCTCGAAAATCCTTTACGCATTTTTAATATTTATGTATTCCCGATGCATGCTAACGCGTAAAAGTTAACAGGTCGAGCCTAATCAGGCTATAGTACGGTATGTATGAACGCATTAAGAAAAGTAGGAATTTAGTCCAGCGAAATGAAAATTTAGATGCGCGATGCTATCTTTAGTTTGACACTGCAAAGCCAGTGGAAATATAGGTTACTGTCATCGAAATAACTCGTGGCTGAACACTTCCACTGTCCTACTAAAACGAAATTTAATTTTATCAAAAGCAAATCTGTATGTCAACGAATTTTCACCTATTATATTTCGATTATAATATGGTTAAATATCATGGGAGTTCTTTATCAATTACCGATGCACAATGGAGAGAGTTTCTGATCTAACATAATTTTTTAAAAGTAGTTCATTAAAAAAATGTACGTTATATACTCTATTCTTGAACGTTCACGCAGAGAAGGACCAAATAAACACATGCTACTTTTCCTGTATAAATGTCGTGTGTTTATTCGTTCCGTGCGTATTATAAATAGAATTGCGCTAGAAACGCCAAGCGCGTATCACCTTCCTTGTGGAAAGTTTCATTGAAATCCCAACTCGATTTGGTGTGAATGTGTGCACAGTGTTTCGCTGTGTAAAGGATATTCGAAAAGAAGCATCTGCTTTGCACGTCTTCACCTGCACCGTTCATAGCAGCTGCTTGGTGTTATCTTCGTGCTTACGTAGACTTCTGGCACGTGGCATATACGATAGGGCAAAAAATACATTTCTGAATAAACCAAACTGACACGTTCGCAGGTTTTTTAGCGGACGAGAAAGTTTATAAGCCACTCAACGTTTGCTACTATGAATAAGACGATATATATCGTAAAGTGATTATTGTTTAGGTGGATTATTATACTCAAATTTTCTGCAACATGTAATAAATTTATATAAAAAAAAAGTCATTTTATTTCAATACATTATGCAAACAATTAGAACAGCATATACAAATTGTTGTAGAATATAACTTTGATATATTCAAAAAGGGAAATCAAATATATTGTAAATTAAATAAATATATATCAGAACATTAGTGGTGTCATATTATATAGTGTATCATATCCTATTCTCATTGCTGACTAAAACTGTCTACAAAACACTTCCGTTCCCGTTAAAAGTAAAGCCTTGGCGTGACGACATTGTAGCGTAGAGGAAAAGTAATGTTTTATTATTTCACGGGAAAAGCAACCTGTAACATGGACGTAAATGCAGTGGAGCCTTTCGGTCGGGTGCGCGGATCAACCTGAGAACATCGCGCACCTTTTAATATACACCGGAAATGGGGCCATACGCGAAACTTCTAGAACTTTCCGAACCTGTGCTTCCGTTTATACCTTGCCTATTACCCTTGACGTCCATTAGATTTCACTAGAACGTAACCGGCATCTTAAATCGTGTATAGGATTCAACAGCTTACTACTTTGGAAACGATGCGGAACAAAATACAGGTTCTTCAAACAATATGTTGCTAGCGCCGGAAGCGCGGGTATTTTTTATGAGTTTCGTAAGACAGGATTCAATTGGTCAATGCGATACTTGGGGGGGCATTAACAAAGCGGTAGTGGTGAAGCCACCACTACTGCGAACCTTAAACCGCGTAAATGATGATAGCTTTAATTAAATTCATTAAAGCATACATTCACATGTATTCTGCATTCGGCATAAAATAAGAATAACATCGTATTGAATTATAAACATCAAATATTTCTTTGTAGCTCTGATACATTTGTACGAGAAACTTCATTGAATCCAGTCGTGATTGTGGTCAAAACATGCGGCAAATTTATATGCACTTTCAAATGATTTTCCCTGTGAAATAAATTAAAGAAGGATCCATACTGTTAATCAATCTTGTCGGCCATTGCGACGGAAAGAATTTTTTGTAACGTAAAAGGGGAATATTGGCATTTTTTAAGAATCTTAAAATCAAATTTACGACGAATCATTAGCAGGGGGATCGACTTGTGCGCCATCTGTAAACGAGCGGGAAAGAAAAGTGTTTGAAGGCCGACGGCCTGCCGGCCGGGCCGAGTAACTCGGGTCTCGGGCGAATCAGTGTGCGAGTCTCTCTGCCATTTGCGCGTCGGTACGCGACTACGCGGCAGTGGTGTTACCAGAATTCTACGTCTGCTTACCGGTGCGTAGAAAACGCAGGCCTTATTAAGTGCGTTTTGAACCTAAGTGCTTTATCGACCTCACGATTAAATCGATCAGCATGGCGGATACGGAAGCTAAGTGAGTACTACAATTTTTTTATTGATTTATCGTAAGAAAATCACACGATTTCACCTAACGCTTCTGTTATGTTTCATTACCGGATAGTGTCGGCGGGCTAACGATCCTATCATACCTTGGTTCCCCTTCTCGTTTATCCACCTCGCATAACTTCGGTTTCGAATATCGGTTTATCGCGCTCATCGTTTTATTTACATCATCGAGGATTGTGTACTTTTGAAAGCGTACGTAATTTTGTAAGAATACGGCCACGAGAAAGGGATAACGGGGGAGGGAGAGGGGATGCCCTCACTTCGTACGTGATATTCTCAGCTTGATTCGTAAGACGCGTTACGTTCTCAGGATTACCTGCTTTTGCCACGATACGTGCTCTACTTGCAGAGTTGCTTTTCTAGCGGCATCGTTTATATACCTTTTCATTTTTCCCACTTGTGGCTTCGCGTCCATGGGACAACGTCAAGGTTGCACACCGCGTGTTTGGTATTATTTTTTCGTGTCGTTGTTACTATTTTCATTAATATTATTTATGGTCAGAATATGTTCTTTGTGCATCCTAATATTTGCGTGTATATATCAGCAAATACATTTTTTTGTAATACAGTAGTCTTTTAATCCTTTCGTATTATTCATGATACAATCATGTATATGTTGAGTAATGAAGATGCCGCTCAAAATACATGGAGGGAACTAGTAATACTTTATAAACATTCGTACGCGTTACGTCTTTAAAAGAAAATGGACAACGTATCGATCTGCTCTCTAACTGACTAGATGTTGAAAATGCAGCAACATTCACAAGGTTAACTTAATATTTACAAAGAATTACGTGTCATTTGTGATGATGGATATCAATACTATTTAGGTTTATTTAAGTTTCGACACTGTAGGACCAAACACGTATGTAACGTTAGTGTATATTTACGGTTCACGAACATCTACGATTTGCCGCGCCGAAACAATGTGTATGTTTTTGTGTACATGTACGTACGCTGCGTTGAAAGGAGAGGGTTGTGTGAAAAGGGGGGAGACGAAAGCAGGATAATAATAACATCGCTAGGTGCCGCCACAGTTGGCGTCCTATCTCTATTTCTTTCCCGCGTTGTTTTATCCTTTGCTAATAACTGTAAAGTTTGAACTGATATTAAATTAAAAGGAAATCAGATATTATGTTCAGAGCCTGATTTATGTATAATATAAACTCTTTGTATTTGTATTGTTTAACATTTTTTATACTTTCATCGTAATACGATGATTGTTTCATTTATAAAAATAATAATATTGTTGTGCATACCTTAAATAAATACGTTAATACTATGTTTTCACAATACTCTTTGTTTGATTATTGTAAGGATTAAGCAATTATTAATCTCTGACATTTTAGAGACACCAAAGTCGCTACAGCGCCAGAGAAGAAAGTCGTTGAAGAGGAAACAAAAGTAGTGCAAGAAGTTGACGAAGATTCAAAGGCATCTGAAAATGGAGAAGCAAAGGAAACCAAAGAAAATGGCTCAAATGAAGAAAAAGAGTCTGAAGATAAGGAAGTAGAATCATTGGAAAATGGTTCTACGGGTAATGATTCTACAGGTAATATTGCCAAATCAGTTTCCTTGCATAAAATTGAAATAATAAATACAAAAAATGTTTAGGAAATGTTAGTACAATAGTATAAAAAAAAACACTAATTTCTATATTAATATTGTAACATGAAAAATTTTCTTTTATTTATAGATGGAAACATTGACAGCTGTTGTATAAAGAGGAAATCAATATCTGTCAGCGATACAACAGAAGATGCTGCCACTGATGGTGCGAGTCCTGAAAAGAAAACAAAACTTGAAGAAAAATGTGCTGAAACAGAAAGCAATGGAGAAGCAGAAGCTGCGGCCTAATATTTTCTATGTTTATTGCAGACTCAATCTATAGATACAATTTTAACAGCTAACTGAAAAGTTAAAACAGCCAAAATCTGTTATCTGTGCATCGTCAAAACAGACGAGCATTAAAACAAAAACTTTAATATTGTACTAATGACCCTTTGTGTTCAGACATTTATGTGTGTTTATTGCAACTATTTTTTTTTTAGTATCATTGGCTCTTGCATTTCATGTATCTACAGCATCATCGTAAATTACTATCTTGAATTACTACCATTCATGTTTCCTGTTTTCCACACTGGCATCCAAATACATATATTCACCTAGTACTAGAAGTTTATTAAATAAGAAAGATATAAATATTAGAAATAATATATTTCTGATTCTTAAAAATAGATGATGATGTGGTGCTTGAGAAAGATATTTATGGAAAATATTCCATATAGAGTTTTCATTCTTTCTGATGCACAGACATGAGTATACATAGACACCTAATATCAGAGAAAGAAGAAATATTTTTCTGCAAATTAAAATACATTCCTAAAATAGAATGAAACTCACCCAATGATCATTAACATTACTGATGAAAATTATAAAACAAATTTTATTTAAAGCTCACACATTGAATATATTGTTTTTGCGACGGATATGTGTATACATACTTCTGTACAATTTAATTATTAACAACAGTAAAAAGTAGATAAATTATTATCATATGTTTGGGTGCGTTAACATTAATGCATTATATAAACGATTTAAAAGTTAAAACTCAAAGTATATTTAGCAAAAGGCGTTTATGATTATCTAATCATAAAAATTTTCATTGTAGCTTTTAACATCTTCGTTTTATCACAACAGTATACGGTGCAATTTACGAGTATCTAATGGAATATTTGATAATATGTATTGACTTGTATATGTATATACAGAAATACTGGTGAGGAAAAACTAATGTGTATTTTCTGGTGACAGCGATAAATATGCGTTATTTTTATTTTAAAGAGGAATTGCATATCAGAACGTCAAAATTTAACATAAAGCAGTTGTATGTTTATAAAAATATAGGAGGTGGAAAATTAAAAGAAATCTAATGTATACCATATTAATATGAGTAATTGGGTTATAACATTGTATGTAATTTTCCTATTATGTTCATATTGTTTTCTTTTAGTTACTTTCAGTACAAATTATTTTCATATGAACAAGGTATGCAATCAGTACCATTGTGTAATATTATTTCTTATGTAATAAACACTACTTATTAATTAACAGAGGTTGTATAAGAGTATATTATTAAAGATAATACTGCATTTATTAGACTATTCACGCACTTACAATTTTACATAATTTCGAAGTAATTATAGATAAATATATTCATGTACAAAATATTAGAAATTACCAAAGATACAATATTTTAAACGTTATAGGTTTTAGTATATAAAAAATTTATATAAAATTGATTCAAGTTATTCTGGCATAAACTGAAAATTCAACATCTCGTTAAGAAAAAGGAATCACAATGAATTCTATAAGAAGTACATCAGTGTTGCACTTGAAAAGCTTTACATAAAGTTACTTAAATTGATATTAAATATTTACAATACAATTTATATTCTGCTGTATTTTATATTAAATGCCCTTTGCAAATGAGATCAAGTGTAAAGTATTTTAAAAAGTTTAACCATACCGATATAAAACAGCTTATATGTAGTTGAATTCAAATGAAAAGAATAAGTAATGCTAAAAAATTGGGCTTCATTGCTATTTTCTTTAATGTTATAAATATGACATCGATTTATTGTGTTATAAATACAGAAAATGTATATTCATTATTGTTGCTTTTATTAGCCAAAGATAACGAACTAACGTTTTAAAATATTATTTAGCGTCATCTGTAGGAGAAATGGAAAGTTTTAAAGCTTCCATACAGATGCATACATGTATTGGGCGCTATGTTGTGTTCATTTAAATTACGTGATTTGTATTTGAATTAAAAAATTTATAATTTATTTATGTATTAAATAATTAAGTGTAGTTGATTGTGGTTTTTATATAATTGTACAAAATGAGTGTAAAACCGATTTTTTCTAAATCTGGTAAGTCTAAGATTTTAAACTCAATTTATGAATGAAATTACAGATACAGCTTTAATTTTTGAGAAATATTTTTTCCAATTACCAATAATTGAAATATACTTAATATGTCAGATATGAAATACTTTCAATTGTAATGCCATTATTACACGACATAACCTATTGAACAACAAATTCGGATATTATATATTGTTTTATTAACTTATATTTCTCATAATAAATCGTATTTCATTAACAAATGATTTATGTCTATATATATATATATGTTTTATTGTTTTAGGTGATAGCATGTGGCAAGAAGATAAACCAGACATAGATGCCCATTCCGCCACACAATTTGTATATAATGCACATCATTCTCTTGCACTTGATATGCAACGACAAAGATTGCCAATATTTAGATACAGAAGTCATATTATTTATTTATTAGAAAAGTATCAAACGTTGGTTTTAATTGGGGAAACCGGATGTGGAAAGAGCACGCAATTACCACAGGTATATTTTTGACCTAATAGAATTTGTTTTTGATAAATGATATAGCAAACCTAAGTGAAATATTTTAACAAAATGAAGAATACTTACAATAATAATGGTATTATCTTAGTAACTGAATATGCTATTAAATTTGACTTTCACCAATATTAATGAAGAAATATTGTTTCATGATAATATAAATGACAAGAAATACATGCACATATATTTATATTATTATAAATTGTAAAGCAAATATCATGAAATTGTTACATAAAAAACAATTTATTATTATATATTATAGTGACGAAATAAGGTTAAAAATATCTTTTGGTATTTAGTAGGTAAGCAAAAATTTAACATAGATATTTATTTTGTACTCAATATATTTACAAAATTTTCAAAATTAAGTACCCTTAATCCTTTGCGGTCCTATGTTGAGTCTGACTCAACATCATATTCCATGTAAATTATAAATCATAAACGTTTATTTATTGAAAAATTGATAAATAAATTTAACCGTACCTAGAAGCGGTAAAGAAAATACAATGATAACACTGTTCAACACGTACCTGGAATTTTGATATTGACTATGCGTTTCTTATAAATTTCTGTGCGCTGAATACGAATGTGCAAGCCATTTGTTTCAATCACCCTCAGTTTTCGAAAAATTCAATTTTGAAAAAAATGCGATTTTTCAACTTCAAAGATGTTTTGTGCTTTAACGGTAATAGATATTCAGTCGCTCTTTGCGCCAAATGATTCCTTGGACCCACCCGAATAAAATGATATTATATATTATAACATTATAAAGACTTAACATGTTTAAACAATGATCAAAGTGAAAAGTACACTGAAAACGTACCAATTTTTGCAGATATTTTTCAATTTATTTAAAAAACTAAGGGTCTAGGAGGATTTATAATTACACCACACGATAGAGCAGACCTTTTTCCTACAGGAAGCATCAAGAAAGTATACAAGTTTTGTTCTTTTCAATACACAAGCGAAATAGTTTGGCAAAACATGCGGCGTCGGCAGGGGTACTCAACGCCGGTGAACTCCTAGCGTATCAGAACCGCTAAACGCGCATGATTATGTCACAGTGAGTGGTAGGGAAGGCGACGCAGTTATTGTGTACCACTGCCGATGCCGCATGTTCTGATAAACTATTTCGCTTCAATATTGAAAACAAAACAGAGCTTGTACCTTTTCATGATGCTTGCCCTAGGAAAAACGTCTGCTCTATCGCGTGGTGTAATAAGATTTCCTCCTAGACCCTTAGTTCTTGAAATAAATTGAAAAATATCTGCAAAAATTGGTGCGTTTTCAGTGTACTTTTCACTTTGATCATTGTTTAAACATGTTAAATCTTTACAATGTTATAATATATATAATTTTATTAGGGATCTTTGAAGTTGAAAAATTGCATTTTTTTTTCAAAATTCATTTTTTCGAAAATTGAGGGTGATGCAAACAATCGGCTTGCAGATTCGTATTCAGCGAATAAAAATCTATAAGAAACGCATGGTCAATATCACAAGTCCGAAAAAAGTCAAAATTTGTTGAACAGTTTAATCGATGAGTTTGAAAGCAGTGACAGTGAATGTATGAATAAAATAGATATTGAGTTTACAAACTGTAAAGTATAAACGGTTATAAAACATTTTTCATACATTAATATTATACTTAATATAAATATATAATTATAAACATGTTGTTATATTAGTTAGCTGCTGAAATATTGAAATAAAGGAAATCAACACAATACTGTACGAAAGTGGTCAAATTAGTGCGGGCTGGCTGGAACAAAATAGCAACAATAACCAGACCGCAAAGGGTTATAGTATTCTTCATTTTTATTAATTTATTTTTCTTTTTTTTAAGAAATATTGTATTTATATGTGTATACATATGTTTTTTACATAACAGTACACGCTTTACGTACTTCTACAAAACATGCATTAAATTTATTTATTTAACAAGTTGTTTCTTTTTATCGTAAATATAGACCACGCACACGTGTACGAAATACTTTTTTCTAACGGTTCTCATCATATAAAATGCGCACGCGCGTACATAAAGGTTCTGTGTTTGTAACGCATCGCCATTCTATTGTATGTAGACACAAACATTCTGTCAGTACTAAGCTGTCTGCTCGAAGTGTAATGTATATTAATAAAATTTGCTTTTAACTGCAATTTATACAATATTATTACAAATAAATTAGTGTATAACCATGTTTTATACAAGAGTATATGGTGAAATGACAGTTTTTATACTTAACTGTACCATTAATGAATGTTTAAAACGAGAAATTATGTGACGACCACGCGTTCGAAGTAATACTGCGAAAAAGTAAACAAGAAATGAAATAAGCAATTCAGAATATTGCTTAAATAAAGAAAAACGTAATTAAAGTTTGTTTATTGACACACTATTCATCAACTGATCAAAGAACCACACTTGGAATGTGTAATATCCGACGTAACCATGTGGAACCGCGCCACACCGACATCCAGGAATATCGCAACTTTCGTCATGGAGTGAAGTACAGTTAGGTGTAATTGTAGCATCAATTTATTTGAGAACCTGTAAAATAATATAACGATAAAAAATCTTGTAAGTTAAGCAAATCGAATAAGTTCAAAAATGGAACGATTGTATTTCTCAACTGTGATATGCGAGTTATATCGAAAAACTGAATATGCAATTATGTTGCTCTTTCAAAATAATAAATGAAAAAATACGATCTTCTATTTTCTCTGATTCATATAGCACCAATAAAGTATATGATAAAATCAAACGCATTTGAGCAGTGAAATCATTGTTTGAAATTAGGAATAATATATATAATATATGTTTAAAATAACTGTACAATGTACATACTACATTTGAAAGTTCATTGTAGAAAAACAATGTGACAATGGGATACAAGAAATATGATGTGATCACACAATTGAAACATATTTAATAACATAAAAACAGTGCCAAAATTATATACAAGATGTTTGGAACAGCAACATTAGTAAGCAGATCATTTCTAGCAATTTTGATATTACTGACATTGTATTTCCTTGGTATGGATCTTCTGCTTTACACAAGAATACAAAATTATAATGTAAGACCAATAACAAATGGTACACAATATGTTTCCATAATACCTTGTGATTTCAATCCATTATGCATAGTGACAGTAAAAGGATTAATGCTAGATCACCCAAATTATTTTCTTCTGAGCCCACTGGCAGCTATTATGGACAATCTATTACACATAAGCAGCTCTTGGACATGGGTAACACCAAATGCAATCAGTTGTTTTCATGTGTTAATAGCAATAGTGGCTGGCAAATGTGTTTCCAGTGATTCATTGTCTTATAGACGTTTAGGTGTAATACTCTTTCAAGCAAGAACGTGGCTTGATGATTTAGATGGACATGTCGCTAGAAAAAGAGCAAACATTGATGGTGAACGATCAGATGTTGGTTCAACTGGATACATTGTTGATGGCATTTGTGATGCATTGGGTTGCATTGCTTTAATTATTGGCCTATATCAATTTCTTGCTCGTAACTCAAGCAGACGTGGAGGATATGATAAGCTGCCACAATTACCTGTTTCTTCAGTTCTTGAGCCTGGAATTGGAACTTCAAAATCCTCAAACGCAGCACTTCGTAACATATTACTCATGACCGTCCATTTGTTCCTGACCAGTGCTGCCTGGAATCGATATATATCTTTATACCAGGATCTTTTGGAGACTGAATATAGGACACCGTCGATTACTAGGGAACATCTTTATGCTAAACAGACAACTATATTCAGAAGCTTGTCTTTTTGGATTATAGTCCTTTGTTGGAAATTTATAAATTTTCACGCTGTCATGGATTATCTGCTACTGGCAATATTTTTTGATCGTATTCGTGAATATATCAGACTTGTAAGATGGTCTTCATATGTGATTGTCTTGCTACTTGTCTATGTAACTGAATTTCATTTCCTACGGGCCTATACATATGTGCAAGGTGTACCATCATTTATTGATGAAGAAATATCTTCATCTGATATTTTTACCCAGGGATGACACTGTGAATTATGGAAATACTTGTTTTTTATGGTTATTAATTACCGGTGATATACAATGACCAGAATGATTCTTGTACACAGAAATTTGCAAAGTCATTATATACAAAAATGATATTTCAATAAAATTTTTTGTATTTTATATTTTTCTGCATGTATTTTGTATAAATGGCAGACTGATATATAATAAATACACATAATCCCTTAAATGCAAAACCAATAATATTTTCTTTTGATTTAGTTTTGCCATATATTAATGTAATATATAGGTGATATTAGTTTTTTACTGTTATTATATTTATCTCACAAATTGTGTTTTAGTCTTTAAGGTCACTGCAAATTTCTATTAACCACAAGTTCACACAATATCTTTTTGAAACAGAGAAGATAAAAAATAATGCCAGTACATATTTATTAAACATTTAATAACAACCTGTCTTCCTTATTAAATATGTACATAATACACCTCTTTTAGTCTTTTGTCTGCTCAATATAATTATTATATACACTCGTGTTCGTATCAATGTTCTGCATTATTGATACCCATAATTAGACTGTGGATGTTTATGCAAATATACAATTTTAGACATCAATATTTTTTGTTTTAATGTAGTTGATAAAATCAAACTTTGACAAAATTGTATTTTATGCTTTAAATGTTACAAAATGTACTTTTTACTTCACCTACTTTATAAGATATACATCCTGCACATATTTGAATATGTTAAATTGCATAACGATACACAGTCTACCCATAATATTACAGTGAATGATAACTATAACTAACATACGTATTCTTTGTTTTTCACTTCATTTAAGGGGTTATTGTAAAAGTTTAAGATAATGAACATTAACATATACTGGTGGAAGATTTTTCACAATGATGATCGATCCGTGTTTATCCATTTCATAAAAATTTTGTTTTAACCATGTCTTGTATGTGTAATTCAATACAGATGAAACTAAACTTATTGAATTCAATCATTTAATGTGAATAATTATGTATGGATGATTGTATGTGTTTATGTTAAATATATGAAGTCAGTAATATATGTTGAAATGTGATAATTATTATTGCTAAGGGCGTTACAATATAATTTTCCATTTCTTATAATAATCTTCATCTTGCCTTTACCTGCATACTTTGATGTGATCCAATGTTACGAGTTACCCAGTTGTAACACTTGTATGTTTGCCGAAGTCACATGGTAGGCTTTTAACATACATAAGTCGTTATAATGAGCTTTCAGTAAAATCCCATATAAATATGACATTAAATCGCAAAGACGTAATATAGTTAATATTCTATGGATACTAGATTATCTGTACTACGATTAAAGCTGACAAGTAGATTTGAGAGTATAGAGCTTCGCGTCGAACTTGAAACGCGGCGAGTGTATTTAACAGTGTACTAATCAAGTTTTGTGTAAAATATAATCTTTACTTATATGACGAATGTTCCGAATTCAAGTAGCGTTGGCCCGACCCAGGATAACAAGTGTTTGTTCTTAACATGTTGAATGTCACGCTAATTTTACATGGCTTTCCCGTGGCGCCTACATGAGTTTGTTATTATGCGTTACATATTATGATGAAATATTATTTAGAACAGATAAATTAAAGTGTGTAATCATGTGTAACGCATTTATCTTACAGGGGGTCACCGGTGATCCCCGCGGCGCAGAAATGCATTTCTTTGTTTTCGCATGATTTTTTAATTTTGTTTGCAATAGTCCGGGATCTCCGTGTTATTTTATTTGTTCACTTGTTTCGAGTGTGTCATTTATCGCAGTCGTTTGTTATTTCACTTGTTCATTCTTGTCGAGTGCGTCTAACAATCAGCTAATAACATCTATTATACTTTTACACGATACATTAATTTTTGCATTTCAGCTTTTTCAGAAAAGTTGTGACATATTGTGGAAACTGTACTGGTTCACCGTTCCTTTGTTTGGACTGTTTTAATACGACACATCGTAATATGCGCGCATAATATTTAAGCATACATGATATACATATATACAGTATGTCCGCGCCAAAGTGATACAGGTCCGTAATTTTTCAAATATTAAAGATACAAAAAAATTGTTTATATGAAAATTACATGGTACAAGGGGGCACATTTTTTAACGAAGACGAACTCTTTTTTACATTATTAGTTTAAGAGATATGATGGTCAAGTTCGTTTTTTTAAACGGAACCACGTATTTTTGTTTAGATCATTCAATAGTGCTTTTCAAGACGAATTCACTGACCTTTAATGTATACACCCGATTTTTAGTGGTTTTCGAGATATTGCGCCTACAAATTTACTGATTTTTAACGGAAGAAACCCGGCCGAATAGGAAATATCAGTAGTGGTAGTAGACTCTAACACGTGGAACTTAAAGCGCGAACAAGACCACTACTGGTATTTCCTATTCGGCCGGGTTTCTTCCGTTGAAAATCGGTAAATTTGTAGGCGCAATATCTCGAAAATCACTAAAAATCGGGTGTATACATTAAAGGTCAGTGAATTCGTCTTGAGAAGCACTATCGAATGATCTGAACAAAAATACATGGTTCCATTTAAAAAAACGAACTTGACCATCATATCTCTTAACCAGTTAAGTGTGGCGATCTCTGTGCAGAGCGCGCACCAGTGTGTGTTGCGATAATCAAGCGATGACGGGTATAGTCGTCAAACACAGAGTAAATCACCAATCCTTTCCTCTCCATCCTTGATAAGTCCTAGAACTGCGCTGCATAGCAACAAAATTTGCCTGCTCCAAAACAAAGATGCCCTTGGCAACTTTGACTGCACGAAATTATGACCAGTAAAAAGAAGGAAAAGTGAGATAGCGCGCACATGAGCTCCTTCCAGGAATCACCGGAGATGGAGAATCCAATACACTTTTTTTTTAGGTTTGATACACCAACATGAAAATCGAAATAATCAAAGATTCAGTGTTACTGCACTGCTCACGAGTTAGCTCTCAGGAAGTTATGAATCCATCTCAAATTATTTATAATTTTTATTTGTTTGTTTCATTTCATCTTGACCTCTAAACATTTTAAATATATTAAAATTTACGAATATAGTTTATTTTTCGCCAAAATTACAATTTAAATATCAAATTGTAACAAAATTTTACGCATGACGGATATAATCGTCATGACACAAAACTCTGCTACATCTCCATGACGGATATAGTCGTCAAACACACTTAACTAGTTAAACAAATAATGTAAAAAAGAGTTCGTCTTCATTAAAAAATGTGTCCCCTTGTAACCATGCAATTTCCATATAAACAATTTTATTGTACCTTTAATATTTGATAAATTACGGGCCTGTATCACTTTGGCGCGGACACACTGTATAAATAAAACTATTTTTATATATTTTATATTGCATTAATTTCTTCATACCATTGTAGTAACGATGATAAGGTTGAAAAATTTAAAAGCATTGAAATTTACTCGAATTATGTGTTTCTAGTAATCTTGGCTTCGCCGGTCACCGGAGACGCCCGCGGCGTTACGAACAAATTTGTCAGTGCCGGTCACCGGTGACCCCCATGGCATTCAACGTGTTAATATCATGGAAGTGATAACTTATCCTACTAAAGTAAATCCTTTGAAATGTCGTAAAATATATTTAATTCATTCGAATTTATTGTACAGCGTGGAGTCTTGCATAATTTTCCATGATTTTTATATAAAAAAACATTGTTAAATAAAATGCAGCATAAACATGTTCTACCGAAAAAAATATTATTCATTTTTTTCCGATACTTTTTCTTACCTCCTTTTTGAAAATACATTATATTTTTCCAATATTTGTATTATTTGCGTTTAATTTACAGTATTGTGTTAAACAATTATTAAGTTTATTTTCCTAGTCGTTTTTAATTTAATTATGAATATTGAATAATGTTTTTAACATTGAAATATGTATATTTATATTCATGAAGAAATATATAATACCAAAACGGGTGGTATAATTCGAAACAAGGTGATCCTACATGAAAGTTATGACACATTTTTTTTTGCAGGAACCTTTGTTTTCGGGAAAACGAATTTTGAAAATCTGTGAGCTGTACTTAAAGAAATTGAACAAACTGCCAGAAAATTGCGTATACTCACATTTTATAAATTCAATAATTTTCCAAATCAATGACAAAAGGAAATATATAAAGTACTTAAAATAAATTTTATTATGAAGAGTTTATTATAGTTTTTTTTATCTTGGATTACGCTTCACGTTTAAAACACGAATGAAAGTTTCAGATTAGATTTTCTCGAAAACAGAAAATCCTAAACAAGTTTTCACTACAAATTTGATTTTCTTTTTCTCTGTTCCATGTCAAATTTGTTGTATAATTTCAGTATATTTTTTCATACAGAATCGCCTCCTTTCGGGTTGTATTGTCCATCTTGGAACACTCTGTGTAATATATAAAATTAATTTTATTTTTATTTTATGAACAAATGGATAAATATTTTATTAAATTATAGTTACAAAACCAATGAATTTGATTTTCGTTTTTAATTTCCCTTTTACTGATTCTATCTCACAGTTCTTCAAATTACGAACAAATAGTTTAATCATATATTATTTCTTGATTGTAATTGCGAACTTTCTTAACATATGAAAAATATTTTATATGCAGTACGAATTTTTAGCCACACAATCATGTTTGCAGATTATGATCTACCATGCATTGTGTTTATTTTATAAAATGTTTACAGTATCTTCTTGAAGCAGGATGGTGTACAGACGGAAAAGTGATCGGTGTCACGGAACCAAGGAGGGTTGCGGCCACCTCTTTGGCTAATCGTGTTGCGGATGAACGAAATTGTATCTTAGGTACTGAAGTCGGTTATTCTATACGTTTCGATAATTATACGGACGAAACTACAAGGATCAAGGTATTTTTTATTTTAGCTTTATAATGTTTAAAGAATTATTTAATGTACAGAATGTCTCCCAACGAGCAGTACCGCCGAACAGGTAGAGATTTTACATGTTTTTCATTTGAATTCTCGTTTTCAAGAAAACCAATTTCGGAAAAGTATCAACTACAAATGCACTTGATTAAGTTTTAGCTTTACGGAGCACTTTATAGCCAACCATTGTTTAGGTGTATATTTATAAAAATTCCCAAGGGAATGTTTAATTTGTTGAATCGTTTTATTTCAAAATGCTGTGAAAATAGGATCAATTTTTATTTACTTTATCTAATTTTTATATGTATTCAGCAGATACATTGAGTATATTGTATCTGAAGACTATTGATGGTTTTAAATTTGAATGTTCGAAGTGCACAAATAGGTTGAAAAGTGCAACAATTTGATATGAAGGACATAACTTTCAATGTGGCAATATAAATAACAGTTACAATGAATAAATTAATGTGATTAATTTATTAGAATCTAACAAGGGAACATATCCAACCCGTACACGCCGATTTTTATGAAATTTATATGGGAGATAGTTCGCAGAAAAATATTCGACACGTATTTTTTTTTATCGGCAATCGTCCAGGTTGAAGGGGTGATATCAGCCCTCAAAGTTGAGGGTTGAAAACGTATTTTTTGGTATATCTCGGAAACTAAAGGGTCTAGGAAAAAGATTTTTTTTTAAATTGTGTGTTTTTGCATGGGGAATATATTGATATAAAAAAATTTAAGAAAAAATCATTTGTTTAAAAAATATATTAAAACTTTTAATTTTTTTATCGATTTTTCTTGCAAAATGTTAATCCATTTTAATGTAAATTTGGGTATGTAAACTATGGACCAAAATAGAGGATACGTGTTTTTGGAATTTTTTGTTTTTTGTCATTTAACAATAATTATAAGATGTATAATTTTCTTCCACTTTGTGCGAAAAGAAGTATTCGTGCACGTTTTGTAGAAGGTATCATAAACTTTTACAATGTTTTGAACGCTAATACTGTGTTATATATATGTTGGATGTTGTTCCTTCAATAGCTAGAGGAGGTA
Source organism: Macropis europaea (assembly GCA_916610135.2). Lineage (NCBI taxonomy): Eukaryota > Metazoa > Arthropoda > Insecta > Hymenoptera > Melittidae > Macropis > Macropis europaea. The sequence continues at coordinate 20,529,898 of OU744349.1, forward strand.
TCGCAGGTATAAGTGTGTCGCGGTACTAATCACCGCTGTAAGGGACATAGGTATATACAGGATGTTCCAGATCTCAACCGAAAAACTTTGCCAACATGTTTGGGAGATCATTTCGAGCAAAAAATGTTATATACACCATGGGTCAATTCGTTCTCGTTTTCGAGATATGAAAGAGGAAAATTTTATAAACTACGAGTAATCAGATGCATTCAAGCAACTTAACTTTTAATGATAATCATGTATTTCAAACTACTTTTTACACTGATTTATATTGGTATAGACTGATTTACACAAATTGTTCAAAATGATCACCTCTTGCCTCTATGCCCGTAAAGTGAATATTAGCAAGATCATTATTGACGGTAATAGCAGTCTCTCTGATGTCTCTCTGATTTTTGCTATCAATTCATCACGTGTATCAGATTTTCCATCTAAATACACCCTCGATTTCATGAGATAAATGATTATCATTAAAAGTTAAGTAGGTTGAATGCATCTGATTACTCGTGGTTTATAAAACTTTCCTCTTTCATATCTCGAAAACGAAAACGAATCGACCTGGACGATTGCCGATAAAAAAAAATACGTGTCGAATATTTTTCTGCGAACTATTTCTCATATAAATTTCATCAAAATCGGCGTGTACGGGTTGGATATGTTCCCTTGTAAGTGTTTTATTTGATTGTCTATTTTTACTTTCTGACGGCGATAATTGAATAATAGGAACGACAGAAAGTAAATCATAAGCTTGGCTTGACAAAACATCGTTAATCAAGTATACACGTAATTGACAAATTTTTAAAATCGTTTTTCTCAGATAACGAAGTCTTAAACAAAAAATTGTTACTCTACATTTTCCATTTATCCTCTTATGTAATATTTATCGGTGTATCTGTTCATGTTATATTGTAAATTGTATGTAAATAGAAGCTAATATACTCATAAAAATAAGAAATTGTTCGTTTTTCTATATTTCCATTTATCATTGAATAAAACCGTATTGATGATAACTATTTCGGAATAATATACAGTTCGAGATGCAAAAAATAGAACACTTAAAGAAGACCCTTATTGTTAGATTTGTAGAGAAAGAATCTCTAATTGTAAGAGAAACATTACATAAAGGAAAACATTTAATAAAATGATAATGAAAACATTTTTATTTCAAGATTATCTTCAAAGTCATTTTCAGGTCATCAATATATTTTTGAAGAGAATTATACATTTTTTACATAATAACGCCATAGCCTGCGTCAAAATAAGTTGAATGGTCTCAAAGGTGGCCTTGTTAGAAAATTGTATTGTACATTTGCTATTTTTTGTAACTTTTCTCTTCAAAATAGACGCGTTTTTCTACTCTGAGATCTAATACAGATATTTAGGCGTTCTGTTTCTTTTGGACCACTCCGTATATTGTTGATAACATAATTGTATAATACTACGTTAAGGCAGTATAAAGAATCAAAAGTTAAGAAACACTATGAATAATCAGCGATATTCTTTATTGGATTTATAGTACATGACAGAAGGAATTCTCCTACGTGAATTAATGAGTGATCCATTGCTGACAAGTTATTCCGTCATCGTTGTAGACGAAGTACATGAAAGGACATTGCTTACGGACATAATTATGGGACTTCTAAAAAAGATAATTCGGGTAAATTGAGAATTCATGGTTCGTATGGGATAATTGTAAAGTAACCGAAACGATTGTTTCTGAATGTTTCAAAGCCCAGAAGAATTGATCATAAACTTGTTCAGCTCGGTAAAAACGAATTGGTTTAAAATAAAATCGTAGGCTGTCAACATCAGCCTCGTCTTTTTTTAATGAAAATATACAATTTATACGCTGTAGAGCGATAGATGCATTAAAATAAATACACAGCGTTTCGTAACACAGAATTATTCGATATTATAAAAGATGTTAATATCTGTTTTTATCTATTCAAGAAATGATGGTACACGAAACAATCGTTTTCGCCATTGAGATCCCTACTTTAATTTTCAAACCTTCGAAATAATCAGATCTGCCATTTTATAAAAATTATCCTGTAAATACAAATTTAAATAGAACATATTATAGAATGTATAAATAAAAATGTGTAAATAAATTAAAAGTAAGTTTTTGGTTTTAGAAACGGAAAAGTCTAAGAATCGTTGTTTGCTCCGCGACAGTTGATGCAGAACAACTTCGTGATTTTTTTAATACAAACACAACAAAAGATTCAACAAAGGATACCGCAGTTATATTAACCGTCGAGGGCAGATTATACCCTGTAGATATTTTTTTTGTAAAAGGTATGCGCAGTTATATACACAACAATATTAAATTTTTTTATTATGCATGTTTTTCATTGTTTATTTGTTTACATTGTTCCAGAGCCAGTAGCAAATTATGTCACCAGTATGGTAAATATCGCTTTGAAAATACATGAGAGTGAAGAACCAGGCGATATCTTAGCGTTTCTTACGGGTTTGGATGAAGTGGATCAAGCAGTTTCTCTATTATCAGAGCATTCGAAACTTATAAAGGAGGGCAAGTGTGAGTAGGATTGTAGGATTCGAATGGTACTTCTGTATCCATTAATTCTATATAACTATTTAAGTTTTAAGATAGATTCACAAGTGTAATCGCTATTTTTCACTTCTTTTTAGTAAAACTTTTACCCCTGGCCATGTATGGATCTCTTCCAAATTCAGAACAACTAAAAGTATTTTGGAGGACGGCCAAAGATACTCGTAAAATTATCGTAGCAACGAACATAGCAGAAACATCGATCACTATTCCAAACATTGTCTATGGTAAAGATGTTATGTATTATTGTAGGATTTTTATACTGGCTCGGTCAAGAAGATATCTCTACTAGTCGTTTTACACGATGCATTAGCACAGAAAAATATCGACTTTGGTAAAATATTCGAAGTTTGTATAAGAAACCTTGGTGCAACGATTGCAGTAGGGATTTATGTGTGTAAGTACCTTCCTGTAAAAGAACCAATGGAGAAACATACTTGACCGACCCAGTTTGTATAAATACCTTTGCAGTAATAATTGGATGTATGGTGGAAAAAGTATAGTGAAATTGTAAATTAAATGAGGTAGTGAAACATTATAAGACTGCCTGTATGAACGATAAAATAATAACGCTATGTTAAGGACAGGAAAGAGCAGAATTTTATATTGAAAGTTTCACATTGAATGAACGATATTTTTTCGAAACTTTATTCAAGGACTTTAAAAATGTATCTTGCAACGAGATCAAAAGGATCTTTTGTCATTTCGTGTTCCGAATCTCTTAACATATGTTGACCAATTTACAATTTTACTATATTTCTTCTGCTAATTGCAGTTTACTGTAAAAAACACTGTATAAATGAAATGATTGAATTTCTATATTGTACAGTATATATTACAGTGTGGTAAAAAAAAGAATTCAGAACTTTAAGGGTAGACAGTACTCGCCAAATGAAGGAAAATAGTCATAATAAACATGAGTCGAAAAATTAATATTTTCAAAGTCAAACAATTTTTCGTTTCAGTTAAAACGAGTGGTTTGCTCGCTTCGAAAGCTACTGTGCTGCAAAAAACAATTGATTATCTTACCATTTCTTCTTTTCGTGATTACAGAAGGTTTTCTAAATGTCCTCTCAGTTTCACACAAGTTTCACATAAGTTTCACATTTTCGTACCACAGAATTGCGAATTGAAATAGACTTGATTTTTCCCAAATCCCGATGTCGTGTTTCTAATGAACTGCTTTCACAAAGGCGTTGGCGAAGTTTTTTAAACAATGTCTGAGACGGTATGTTCCAATTCGGATATTTTCCCGCATAAAGTTTTCGTGCTGCTGCGCTGTTTCCATTGGCACGTCCGTACATGAAATGCATTTCTGCCATTTCTTGATTCAAGTAATATGATGTTATTCTTACTGCACTGTGAACACTTTGTATTTGCTCACTGTAAGTGTTCCCTGTATGCGATGATGTATCACCAACATTGCTCTGATGAAACCAAATGATAAGATAACTGTGTGTTATGATACGTGTGCATAAAGTAGGAAGGGGATAGTTAATACCTTGTTTTCCTGTCGTGATAAAGCACCAGAAGCGAATCAGCCACTCGCTGTAAGCGAAACGAAAAATTGTTTATAACTTAGAAAATATTAATTTTTCGACCCATATTTGTTACAGAGTTGGGCATTATTCGAATTGTTTCAAATAAATATTTATCTCAAATAATTATCCGAATAATTATTATTATTATTATTCTTTTTAGTCGAATATTTTATCCGGATAATAATTATTCGTTATTTGTACCAAATTATTCTCTCTATTTATTTGAATAATTCATCATTATTTATTCGAACAACGATTGTAAAATTATTGGAATAATAATACGAATAATTGTTGACTGTTTTCGTTTCCACTTCTTCTGCTGGTGATATTGTATCTATGTTTACTTCTTTATAAAAAATAAAAAATAAAATTTTTATCCGAATAAATTATTATGAATAAAATTTTTTCCAACATTGGTTTGTTAGGACCTTTTTGGTCCATTTGGCGAGTAATATCTATCCTTGAAGTTCTAAACCCATTTTTTTACTACTTTGTATATGTATAATGTATGTTTATATTATTTATAATATAGTGATCGATTGTGGCTTTGTAAAAATACCTTGGTTTGAGACGGATACTCAGACGAATTCCCTTATAATCGTACCGGTATCGAAAGCTTCTGCTGACCAACGTGCTGGTCGAGCAGGTCGTGTTCGAGCAGGAAAAGCATATAGGTAAAAAAACCTGTGTTTTGCATACTGCGGTTTTAAATGCGACAAATTTATTTGTTCGAATCTTCCTGTTATACAAACATACATTCAGATTTTTCGCAGGTTGTATACTGAAGAAGCATATTCTGAATTCTTTGAAGCAACGGCTCCGGAAATGCAACGCTCGGATTTAGCACCAGCCATTTTGCAATTGAAAGCTTTAGGAATAGATAATGTATTAAGATTCAATTTTCCATCTGCACCACCAAGTAAAAATCTTCTCACAGGATTAGAATTACTTTATGCATTAGGTGTGATTGATAGTAATGGAGAATTGACAATGCCATTAGGTATGACAATGGCAGAAATGCCTTTGGAACCTGTTTTAGCAAAATCTCTTATAGTATCAGGTAAAATATTTAACAATCTTGTTCAAATATTACAATTAAATTACATCGTTTTGGTTGTATTAAATGATTTATTACATAACTCAATCTATTTGTGTACAGGTGAAATGGAATGTTCTGTAGAATTGACAACAATTCTTGCTATGCTTCAAGTGCAGAATGTGTTTATAAGACCAGCTGGAGGTCAAGCTGCTATAAAGGCCAGGGTTGCACATAGGAAATTTGAAGTTGAAGAAGGAGACCTCATCACACTACTTAATGTGTACACTGCTTATGAACAAAATAAAACATCTAGTTGGTGTCAAAAACAGTTTCTTAATCATAAAGCATTACGAAGAGCTACTGAAATTCGAACACAAATACATTCTATGATGAAAAGATTAGATATACCATTGGTTTCATGTAATGGTAAATTAAGCTGAATTATATAAATAGTACTTTGCACATATTATACGTTATAGAATTCTTATAATAACCTTTTTCTTTGAATTTCTTTTAAGGTAATGTACAACAAATTTTGAAATGTATAACAGCTGGACTTTTTCCAAAAGCAGCATACTTACATTATACAGGAACATATAAAACAGTACATGGTAATAAGGACTTGTATATACATCCAAATAGTTGCTTATATACACTTCAACAGCCCCAATGGTTTGTAAATGACCTTCATTATTTGTAATTTCTGTGTTATGACTCGTAAATATAATATTGATATCATTATCTCTTTTTTCAAGGTTGCTTTTCTGTGAGGTTTTGCAGACAAACAAAACATATATGAAGGATTTAACTGTGATACAACCAGAATGGTTATTGGAACTGGCTCCGCACTTTTACGAAAAAACATCTTTAGAACCCATTTAAGCTCATTTTTTAATAATAATAATAATAATAAAATGAAAAAGAAGCAAAATCGAACTGAGTTATGAATATCTTTCCTTTATTTTGCAATTATGTAAATTACAGCAGTTATACCGTAGTATTACCTTTTTACTTCAAAAGGTCTTTTCAAGAGAACAAACTATATAGACAGCACCTCACTGAATTTCAGGAAAAAGACAAATGCAATTTTTATACGCTTTTACAATTATTCCGGGTACAAAAAAATCATTTTCCAAAAAGGTATCATCTAATATTGCAGAGAACTCTGTGTTAAGAACTGATTTCATTTTCTTTCAGATGATACAAGTTATACCTCGGGAAAACTTGTAATGTAAAAAAATAGTGCTTTAACATTACACGGTGTATCATAAATTAAATTAACTGTTTTTAACTGTAAAGTTTAGTTAATAATTTCAGTAGCAAAGCTGCTGATAAATGAAGTATGGCAAACATCTACAAACGTTCAGCCACCAGATCATATTACAAACGTATGTGCTATAGACCGCTAATTGTAATCATCTTATCATAAAAACAATGTATAAATTCCATATAAAAATGGTGTAATTATTACATGAATTTGTATTGGCGTCAGTGATAGTATAGGATCAACATTAGTATACGAATATGAAAAAGTGATGAATGTTAATAGTAATTCTACATTTGAAAACTTGCAAGAATATATATAATAAAATGTTTAGAAATATATAATAAACTTTCTGTAATATTGAAGCATCATCCTCTGTACGGGCCTCTAGCCCTTTGAATTTTTTGCTTATAAGTCAGTGGCGCTACCTATCGATAAAGTAATGTCATGCTATTATCTCAATTATATAGCAACCGAACAGGCTTCATAACTTATTTATATATGTTGGCGTTTTGCTTCTACTGACTGTACCGATGTTACAAAAAATCGCGTCTTGAACCTCTCTTTACAATAGAACTTGTTAAAACTTACAATTAAGATAGAAAAAACGTATACTACAGAATTTTATGTATCAAAGAGGAAATTTAGAATCAGAGGTCTAATAGATTAAATCTAATTTAAAGTGACAAATATTTTTAATTTATTAAGACGTATATATGACTATATTTCGAACGTGATATTAACCTTAATTTTATATGTGCTTGAAAGTTCAACGGCGAGCAACATGGCTAAAATAGTCGAATCATTAAAGAGATTGAGTGTTGAACACGATACACGAAAACACAATAACAATCGAACGATGAAGAGAAAAGGCGAATTAATGTCGTCAATAGAAGAGGCGGTGTCACTTAATCAAAATTACGTCCTTGGTATCTGCGGAACACAAAGGCAAATTCTCCGTTTCTTCACAAAAAATTTCATATTAAGTCTGTCAAAAATGTTTATAGTGTTCTCCGATTTTTGTTAATTAAAAATATGTTTAATTTTCGTGTAAATAGTATGCACAACTTTTCTAAATAGTGCCACAAAATTTTCCCTTCATTTCATTTAAAATGTGTTTACTATTATGTTGAAGATTCAAAACTTTTCAAAAATTTGATTTTTTCTGTACAATAACTTTAAAATACTTTATGTAAAAGCATTGATTTGGCATTGATGGAAATGGAAAGCATTGATATTTATTTTATGTTATAACTTGTAAAATAATTATATAAAAAAATTGTAACTTTTTTTTAAATACAAAGTCAATGTGATTTATTACTTGATTTGGTTTGTAATGAATTATCCAGTAACTACGTATAAAAACTACACATGCTTAAAGAATATTGTTCAAATATTTCATAAATTAATTTTTGTATATAGTGATCCAGAGTTCAGGATTGGTGCAGCTTTATCTGATTATACATGTGTAATATATTCTGTTGGAGAAAGTTTGAATCGCATCATTACATTAACTCACAGTCAAGCTCCTATTGTTGGTATTAGATTTAGTCCTACCTCTAAAAACATTTTATATACAGCAACAAATAATGGGTACATCACAGCATACGATTTACGTGCTAAAGGGAAAGTTATTGCAGAATTTAAAGGTATGTATGGATAAAACAATTAAATATAGGAATCATGTCAAGTTTATTAAATTTATATTTATAAATGAAGCATACAGTATATTTAACATTTTTTGCTACTTTTAGACAGTTCAGAAGATGGAAATGGAAAGATGAAACCCCTTTCGAGCTTTGATGTTAGTTGCGATGAAAGACTTGTAGCAGGTGGTACAGAACATATTGGAGGAGATGCATTTATTTTATTTTGGGATACACGACATACTAATTCAAGATTTGATCATAAAAATAATCTTCTTGGTGGCTACTGGGAATCTCATATGGAAGATGTGACTTCTCTGGCATTTCATTTGAATAAGCAGGATGTCTTAGCATCTGGTAGTACAGATGGATTGATTAATGTCTTCGACCTTACACAGCCAACAGAAGATTCTGCATTAACTTATTCTTTAAATACTGAATCATCTGTGGTGAGTTAAAATAGGCTGGATGGAATTTAAAATATACTATCACAATATGGAATAAAAATATACTCACTAAACATGTCTATTAAATAAAAGGATAGGATAGGCTGGTTAAATGATGATAATCTGTGGTGTACAACGCATACACATTCATTACAACTTTGGGATTGTGATGGTGCGACTCCATATGCTAAATTTGAACGAAGTAGTTTAGCCAGTTCCCAGGTTAGTAAATTTTATTATGATCATTAAAAGTAACGTTAGTACTGATACAATCATGAAAGAAATAAAATTCAAATAGTTCAAAGTGAATATCTTTATATGTATACAAAAATTATGAAGTATTGCATAATTTAAATTATGTTTTTAGAATGATGATCCAGACAATTGTTACACAGTTAAATTTCATGCTTCAAACGCCCTTGGACAGCCATTCTTACTAGCAGGTTCTAGCTGTGTTAAAGGGTAAATTTCTACGTAACTCAAAAATACAATAAAATAAAATAACATAACATAACATAACATAACATAACATAACATTAAAATCAGCTATATATGAGCGGTGGTGATGGATTAAGTACAAAAATATACATAATCTGTCTGATATATTTGTGATCTTCATTACATATTTTAGGGAAAATTTAAGGTGTTTGGGCGTGATAAATGAACATTTAGAAACATGTTATAACATGGTGGGAAATAAGCAAATAGTGCGTGATAGTTGGTTACATGAAAAGGTATGGCTTTAATTCACATCTGCTATACCTATTCGAAACTAACATACGCGAATTAATAATGCAATTTCAATTACTTGTACATAAACATGGAAAGTAATGCTTTAATATATATTTTACAGAGTGGTTCATTGATAACGGTAGGTGAAGGTGGACTTATAAACATTTGGAGGCAAGCAGAAACAATACCTGTGCAACAAAATTCTAGCCATAAATTGATAGCCAAGGTTGGTACTGGCAAAGGACGTGATCGTCAACACAGGTCTAAGCCGTATTAAATAAGAGTGATAGGATAAAAATTTGTAAATGCAGTAAGTTTTTATAAGTAAATATAATAAACAGAAGGGAAATATCATCTAACATTAACATAATCATACATTTCCCTCACGTTCTTCTTTATTACAATAACGGTTGTATGTACATTTATAATAAATAGATATTATTTCTTTATGCGGCTAATGATTTAACAGCGATTCACGTATCAATCGAAAAATGCAGCACATACGAATACAGGAGATCCGTTACCGATAGTATAGTCAGAAAAAGTGTTATACTTCATAGAAAATATAAATCGAAAATACCACTAGTATTTCAACGAAGGCTCCGTTTTTCGAAAATCGAATCAGTATTCATGTATTCATTAATAAAACCATCGTAATGGTATGATACACTAACCCAACATATAAGAAGTTTCATCGCGTAATTTCTACTTACGGGGTCAGTGGAATTAATAGTTTGCTCCAAACATATCACGCATATTGAAGAATTGAAGCACGTTAAAAAAGGTTATTTTAGCATCTATGATGTCTATATGAAAAAATGTTACTAAGAACTAAATGTCTTTTCTTTTATGTACAAACCTATTCTACATAAGTTCTTAATAACGTGGTTTGTAACAAGATTTGCTACTCTTATTAATAGTCCGATGCGCACACGCTCAAAACGAATTTTCAAATTCGATTCTTTCGAAGCAATGCTTAGTTTGAAAAATTAGATCGTTTTTTACCTATTTTTTCATGAAAAAGACGCCTCTTTCCGAGTTGTACGATCAATAACGGGTCATTCCCTATAAATTTGAAGGAATGTAAATCACATATCAGTGAATATACATATATATGTATATATTTCATATATATATACATATATATATTCCTGAAAGAGGAAGAAAAAGTAAATAGTTGTTTACTTTTGCCAAGTAACAGATTAACTTCAATCGATCGTTTTATAGAAAAATTATTTCACAATACAAGAATAGTTGAAATAGGAGCGTACAACGTGAATTTGTCATAAAATAGACACATTTAGCGTGTTACGAATAAATGGTAATCTTGATAAAGTAATTAAGCAAATAACAGAATAACAACAATTAATATTAGCTTATAATCGATGCAACGGTCCTTAGTTTAAAATTGTTCAACTCTAAGGGAATTAATGTTGATGCAGTGAGCGCGTTATAAAACAAGTACGCGTTCACTTATTAGATATTATAATTTTACATTAACGTTTCCAAAGACGATCGCATTAGCGAGTATCACAATGATAACAGTAGATATAGTTTTAGAGTAAAATGGTAGGTACAGAGTAAACGTACAAAAATACTTCCCGTGAGCATCAGGGACATAAAGATTCACTAAAACATGGTAAACCATGTTGATAATAATTCTTTATATCCTCTCTTAAACTTATGCTGTCATGTGACATCGAACATTGTGGATGCCACAAGACGCATGTAGGCCGCCGCACTACTCCTTAGTTGTTATTCCAATTTGATTCTTTGCGTTACCCTGAAGATGGTGTGCGACTTCATTGTACAAGGGAAATATGTAATAACAACAAACTTTATTCGCATCAAGCTACTTTTGACATAGTGAAACATTCTTAATTTATAAAGAATACATTCTTTAATATGTATATATATATATATATGTATATATGTATATGTATATTCATGTGTATGTATATATTTAAATATCTATCTGGAATGATTTTTGGGAGTAACATTTCATCATTTAAAATTACTTTTCACATATGTTTCACGTTTTCCTTATAATGAGCATTATGACATTAAGAACAGTTTAACTGGTATTTAGTGTTCTTGAAATGAAGTCGAACACTCATCTATGAAGGTTGCTAACAGGTTAATACAATATCATTTACGAGCTTTTACGTGCTCGGCATTTTAGTAATAGACTTGTATGAACTCGTTAATTATGTTTTTTTTTCTCACACTTTACATCTTATATAAATACTTTTAAGATCTATTGTCACCACGATTGATTGAGATGAGCTGATAGTGTTATGTTTCCTTATGAAGATAAATTAGTCAGATGTTGTATGATCGTGCCTCGACGACGCTGTCTTTTATTTGATCATATTGCACGCTGCTACAGCATCTTATGAGGTAAACACGATATATGTGAATGTGTGTGTGAATATATATATGTATCAAAACAATATTCTGATTCTAGGGAGACATTTTCACGATAGTTTTTCATTCCATTCATGTTATTGTCATATAACACAATTTTAAATATAATTTATATCTTAATAATTAACGAACGAAATACAATTAAAAGTTTAAACGTGCAGTATGATCATACTTTTATGTAATACTTTCTCTGAAACGGGTTTCATTTACACAAAATACTTTAAATCTCTTTTCATCGAAAAAAAAGCCTTGTAAGAATAACATATTTCAAGTAATCGAGAATTATCACTGATCTTACATAATGCAATAAATAAAACAGTTGGTAAACAATTAAAAAAAGAAGGTCACAGAGTAATAATAATGGCAGTGAATAATTTTAAGCAAAATGTCAGATATAAAATACTATTGGATCAGTATATATATTTAATCAAAATAGAACGAAACTAATGTTTTCATTAAAGGAATGCTGTAATGAATCTGAAAAATTAACGACCTCCAGCTGTGGCTTGGCACACGTGATAGCAATTCATTATTGTTAATAATAGATCTTATCCGTCGTTTTAGCACGTATTAAAATACTTTTAAAGTTAAGGTATTAAGAATAGCTACCATTCATACATATACATGCGTACAGACCTATATGTGCGTACGTATACATTCTTGATAAAATGAAGTCATAGACGTATGCGTACATTCATTGGTTTCATTCATATGCACGCATATACTTTCACACAATGTTTTCATATGACATACATACATCTGACATCATACATATGTCATGAAAAAAGTATATATACACATTCATGTATATGCAATTCTAATATAATGTACTTTTCTACCTTGCATTTTCAGCAAGCAGCAACAGATTTGCTTAAAAGATTCATCTAAAATCGTGTCTCTAAAACTGTCAGTCGGCTTAATAACATAACGAGCAAGGATTCAACAAGATCGGCTGATCTATCTCACTAAGCCAGCTCTTTTAATACTTTTTTTTTTCGCGAACATTTCTGAGCACTAATCATTATCTTTTTATTTGTCCATATGTTTTATACTTATTCTTCTTTTACGTTAGGTTTCATGAGATTTTGCATAAAAATTATATTATTGCCCTCAGTAGCAGTTGAAAAGTAACGTTATCATTTATCGAGTTATCGAGAATAATATGTATATTTTTATCGACAGTCACGCCATGATTATGGACACGTTAAATGCATCGCTTATGTACTACGTTGCACTTAAACATGAATAACAACATGAATAAAACTGTCGAAGAAGAACAGAATGAAATAAAAAATAGTGATAGTGGTAGAAAATAAGGGAACAGGAAGAAGAAAATCCTAAAAGTAAAGGCGAGAGAAGAGAAAAATAAAAATAAATGGAAAATAGATGAGGACGAATTGGAAGTAACGAGCAAAATATTAACGATAACTCAACGTTATTAATGCGAAAATGTTGAAAGTCAAAATGACTTTACGCGACTTCTAGGTTGAGCATCTTTTGATTGATTTCGGGAAGGAGTTAACGTAGAAGTCGGAGTAGCTTCGCCAGTTGGAGGGCGAGGGGATCGAGAAGGTTTTCGACCAAAACGAAAGAGTCGTCAGAAAAAAATTACCTCTTCTTCCAATGGTTGTTGCTGTTCAGTTCGTTGATGTTGTTGCTGATGTGAATATTCTGGAGGAGATCGTGTAATCCGAAGCGAACGATTAGAGGAATGAGTTTGACTTGTACCGGCATGGTTGTTGCCCAACTCTGGTGAAGAGTACGTAGAGCCAGTCACGATTGCCGGACTACTTCCTGTTCGCGAGTGTCGATCTGGACTGTTGTTATTTGTGCTTCCACTCCTGCTGTTCATATAGAACATAATTATAATATTTCTTAACACTAATTATTTTTTTATCTTAAATTAGACAATTATATAGATTCTAACTTATATTGCTGTATTACATTGTTATATGTACTATACCTAGTATTATTGTTGCTTCCGCTAGCAAGTTTCAAAGGCAGCTGCTGTTTGACTGGAAGATTACTCTGTACTTTCTGTTGATTAGTAGCGCTAATTAAATTTAACGGTATTCGTTTAGCATCTGCTTGTGACTTTCGCGTCTGAACTGTATCAGTTCCCTGCGACATATGTGATAAATGAATAGTCGCAGAACCAGGTGTGGCGCCTGCAACTAATGTCACTCCTTGTCGTTCCAATGCCTCGAGACGTCGGTATAACTGATCTCTTTGCTGTGTTACGTCCCTTTGCTCGGCCGCTAATTGTTCTCTTTGTCTCGCCAATTCAGCTCGCTCTTTTTCCAGTTGCGTTTGCTCTTGTTGAGACGCTGTTCGAAACGCTGCTTTTTCTCGACTTAATTGATCTTGTAAATTGCGCAGTTCTTCTAACTGGCGATTCGGATTGGGTCTACTATTAGATTTACCCATGCTTCCTTCTTTACATGCAGCTAATTGAGCGTGCAGACTATCGATTGTCGTCATCTGATTATTAATTATACAGAGCAGCGTATAAACGTGATGAGACAGACGAAGTGCTGCCCACTGTTGATCCTTATTCATTTCTGCATCCTGATTTTCTTTTTCATCAGGACTTTCTTTCATAAATTCACCTACTTTTGGAAGAGAAATTATAGAATGAATCGCAGCAGAATCTCGTATCGGATATTTTTCCTGAAAAAAAAAAAATATTGTTTAATATTTTAGTTTTCATTATTAACTAATGGAATACTTACTTTGTTGTGATCAAAACCCGCGAATGTTTCAGCTCTTCGAGGAACACAAAGAGAAGGTGGAACGTAGGCCTCGCTATGTCGTTCTCCAGCAGAACTTAAACTTCTTGAAAGAGTAGCACCACCTGCACTAAAAGATAGTGAACTAGCAAGTCTTGTTGCTTCTCGAACAGCTACCACCACCTATAATACAAAATTTTTGTTTTCGTTTCCATTTTATTGATGGTAGTATAATTAAATTTACGGGTATATGCAGAAATGACCTCTTGCCATAATTGTGTTGTATCAGCTCCTTCATTGTGAACTAGTCTAGTATAATCTGGAATTTCTTTTTCAACTTTTTCGATTCTTTCATTGTCACTATTTTCATTTCCACTCCAAATGTTTGATGCATGTAAAAGTTGCATTTGTAGATTAATCTTTTCTTCAAGTAACAGTGCCTGTTCCGCATCTTTCTTTCGTAGTTGACCTAATAATAACAATAATAAGTAATTACTATTAATTCATTAAGTCTTTTTGTAAAAGTGTGATTAATAATAAGAAAAAAAGATACACACCAACTATTTTTAAAATATGAGACTCCTTAGTTTTAACTAAACGTTGTCTTTCTTCAACAGAAAGTAATGATATAGAAGATGAACGTGTATCTCTTACTTCATTAACACAACTATTTTCAGTTAGTGTGTCAGTTTCATTTTCAGGTTCTTGTGGACAAGCTTCAACTGCTGATCTAATAGCTTGAATCCATAAGTGTTTATCTTTGGGCTTTTGAACTTTTAATTCGAACATTTCAGGTTCAGCTGGATTGCTACTTATTAAATAGATTCCCCTAGATTCTTGACCCGCTTTTTCACGCACTAATAATTTTTGTAGCGACACTATACCAGCCTTATTGTCAGGCACGAAAAATGCATACTTCTGATCCCTCTCCGCCAAGAAGAATAATATGTCAGAAAGAACAACCACTACAATGGCAGTCATTTTTCCACGACCTTGCATTAAGTATGCAGTACCTTCGAATTTCAAAATTCTATTAAGCGCCATGATGGCTGACTTTTTGAATTTGGCACCACGATATGTTGCAAACGATTTTGCATCGATCCTGCACAGCAATGATATTAATATTAATATTAGTTGAAGAAAGCTAAAAAAAATACTCTGTAAAACATCATTTTCTTACTTATTGTAGATCTCTAGTTTTCTATCTTCTCTTTCCTTATCAGCTACACAAGCATCTACGTCTGCTAAAATTTCTTTAACAAGAATCAAAGCTTTTCGCAAGTCTTCACCTTCTTCTTGTATAATACCGGTTTTTATAAGTGGTTCAACCAACAATGGATACTTCGTTAAACGTTGAGTAACAAATAGGATGCATTCAGGAATTCCTTTTTTCTTCAGTAAAGGATGTGACTGTACAAATATAATCATGTATTTATTTTCATATTATTCACGTGGAAAACTTAAAAAAAATAATGCACAATTAATGTTCTATTATACCAACCTGACATTGACGCACGAACCGTGCAAATCGAGGATCGTGACGCAAGTAGTATTTATAAGCTTCAACAGCATCCCTGTGACGACTACAAAATTCACCATAGGCACTCTTCATACGTTGCGCATTCTCACCAGAGAATTGATCAACGAGTATATCAGCAATTGTAGGAACAACAGGATTTGTATTTTGCCTCTTACGTAATTTTTGCAAAAATCGTAAATGAATATCAATGAGATCACGTAATCTGGGAAACATGCGTTCCAGATCCGGTTGTCCCAGACGAAAATGACGTCGAAGACCTTCCACGAAAATTCTCTCCATAGCAAGAAGCACTAAGCAATGATGTTTTTCCGTAAGAACAAATTCATAAATGTGTTCTTGTCTCTTTACTTTACGCTCGCAATTGTCAACAAGTCGTAACGCGACGTTGTGCCCAATAGCAGCGCTCCAGGAATCAGGTTCTTCTTTAGCTAGGCCTAATTCAGGATCTAGACCTTCCAGATCACCCACAGTAAATTGATGAGTATCGTCTCCAAAATCGAATTCCTCCCATCCGCTACAATTTCAGATTGAAAGAAATGGTTTCATTAGTTGCTAATTTAATCACAATAAATAACAAATAATTAATAAATACTTTTACAAACCTGGATATATCGCGATGTTGCCCATCCCCATCTTTTTCTTCGTTTATTGTTTGACTGAAAGAAAAATATAGTTTTATGTTTTAATATATTATTTTCCTTAAAAATAATTACTTTCCTTGAAATTGGGTTTTCCTTCAGCTGTTTTGAAGTATTTTTTAATACCGTGGTATGTTTATTATTTATGAATATATCAAATTATGATGTTGTTAGTATAGTATGCATATTACCTTCTAATAAATGCAATCATCAATGTACCACCTAAGTTTCCTTTCATGTACATATGCATATAGTGTATGTATATATATATATATATGTATATATGTTTGATGTTTTGTCTTGTATACATATAAAACAAATGTTGTAATACTGAGAAAGAATATTTATCGGAGTTACAGTTTCTTGTAGCTGTTTCGTGGATATGTCTAAAGGTGCCAGTAATGGTAAACCATAAACAAAGTTTAAATGTCCGCAGCAGCAGAATAATTAGCAGATGAATGGCCAAAAGGAATACTTCTATTCAGGTCGGGTAGGGGACAATCTGTTAAAAAACTCCTAAATTCTTATACCTAACATTTAAATATTATTCCTAAGCTATTTCAGTAGTATGAGAATGATGTACGTACATGTACATGTATACAGATTTGAAGAAAGAAAATCCTACAATTTCTTAAAGTGTAGTTAAAATATTTTACCTATGGTAATAGATCTTTTTCCCAGCCCGACCTAAAAATTGACTATCAGTGTGTTCAAAAAATGATATTTTACATGATTGAAAAATTGTTAAATATGAATTCTGAAATACACTTAGGGATACAAAAGAGATAAAAACGACTACAAATTCGTACCATGAAGATAAAGTCAAAGGAATAGAAAAATTCATATCAATTGAAGATACGAAATTACTGTAGAAAATGTTGATGGCTGGTAATGCTTAATGAAGAAGTTGATTCATTGCTTAATAATTATGAGTACAAAATATACGGTTTTCGAGTTAACAACGGAGTATATACACAAAATATATAATTGAATAAACATAAATCATAGAAGCAAGCATATCAGAAGCATAGGCAGGGGCAAGGCGATGTCTCCTTCAATACAATACAAAGAGGCAATTCAATTGCCTTTTAAACAATGTGTGCGAGAAAAGAATCGAGGAACGATAGACGCGGGCGATCCTACTACTGTGTAGGATTAATACACGAACAGAAACGTACGAACGCTTCGACAGAATAGGAGGAACACATCAGAAATCTGAAACTTACTTGACTCCGAGCTTAGTAGCAACTCGCCGCCAAGGGCTGTAGCTTGTCACGGCTTTCTTGCTGTTAATTTCCCTTTAATCGTCGAACAATCGATCGGTTTGTCGTAGTTGCACAAGAGGGAATGCACGGGGGAAGGAAAAAGCACACACTGCATTAGGGCAACTTCATTTTGCCTTTTGTTTCCCCTCCT
Source organism: Macropis europaea (assembly GCA_916610135.2). NCBI lineage: Eukaryota > Metazoa > Arthropoda > Insecta > Hymenoptera > Melittidae > Macropis > Macropis europaea. The sequence continues at coordinate 20,547,891 of OU744349.1, forward strand.
TCTTCATTTTTCTTATTCTATTATGTTTTGCAATTTTCACGTATCAATTGATACACACCTCGTTAAGTGTAAATGTTTTACCGTTTTACGAATAATATAGAATTTGCAAAATTATATGAAGTATGTTGTATTTCAAATTCATTTATATTTATTCGTAGTTATCAGTTTCTGTTGGTATCATAGTTATAGTGTAAATTAGAATTTGTGTAAGCGTTACTTGAATGTTTGAAGAAGTTTGGGCATAACACTTTGTATGTCAATCAACATGTATATGTAAAAGTTTAATTAGTTAATGTTAGAGACGCGAGGATAAACACGCTGAAGCTTGCCATACTATCGCCTAAACTGCAAAATTAATTAGAAATAATAAGCTTTTGAGCCAGCCAAAGCTTCTGAATAATAAGCAGATACAGTACCCCTTCTACCTATTCATTTTGTATACCATGTATAAAACTTTAATGTGACCTCTTATAGTAAAACATGAAATATAATACATCATATTGATTGGTAAATATATGTAAGTACTCAAATACTTAATTATTTTTTAGTACTTGATTATATTCTATAATCAATGAATAAATAATGACAAATGATTGAATTTAGTTAATTCTATTGGATGATATATTTTCATAAAGAAATCTAATAAGCAAAGAAAAAGAATAAAAACTTGAAAGTCCTTATTGAACGCAAATGTGTGTACATATGTATTTCTAATACATTACTCATGTTGCAAGTTTGTAATAAAAGTTTATTACAAATTTCAAGTTTAGGCCTAGCCATGCCGATTGCGTGCGAATCTTGAACCACAGATACGCAAATCCAATGCAAAATATTTGTAATTTACATAGTAAGATTATTTACCTTCCACTTCCAGACGATGTAGGTAGAGGCAACGATGCAGTAGAACCTCTCTTAGTATTAGAGCTACTCGTGATTGTAGATATGCTTGATGTAGATTTGGTGGCAGTCTTGCTAGAATGGTGTTTTGACTTAATACATTCTAGCACTAGTTGATCTTTGCACCCTTGACTTTGATGTACTGATACTCCACAATCTATAAATCATAAAGGTATCATACTTTTAATTTGTTTGTATAATATACACAAAAAGATAGAATAGAATATTGTTCTTTTCTTACTGTCACAGTGTAGAAGTGGCTTATTTGTTGATTGTTTCATACAAACATCACATAATAAACTTCCCTGAGATCCTGCCACTATGGTAGACCATAAATGTTGCTGCTGACTAGTCTTTTTACCACTCTTATCCTGTAATATTATTATATGTTTTTTTAAAAGTATTACTGATTTATTATAAACCTTCCTGTACAATAAAAAATATTACCTTTTTCTTACGGAAGAAAATAGAACCTCGTTTTCTTCTAGTTTTCTCTGAATGATGATCATCGTATACCGTCCCACTGAAAATTAAGTTTGTACATGTAAATTATAATAGTAAAAGATTATCACATTTTCAATTTGTAAATAATTAGCAGCGAAAGATTTCAAGCACTGCTATAGTGTATTCACACTATAAAAGTATAACTAAATTATTACTAAATACATACATCAATCAGCATTTCACAAAGAAATGTAATGCACATAAAAGGTTGAGATAGTATATTACTGCAGCGTTATTATAATTTGTATACAGCGAAAGAAAATTATTAGCAATTAAGCCGATACAAACCAGTTGCTCTCCTTTATTTGTTGTTACTGGAATATATTGCACATTAATGGAAAACTGAAAATATACAATACTCACTCAGTCAATAATTCATCAAGGGAGATCTGAGCATTTGGTGTGCCTTCTCTGTCCTCGTGGAAATCATGGTTATGTGGTGTATGAAGATCCTCAGTTTCAGTTTCACTTCCACTACCCTTTTCATTTCTTTCGTGTCGGCTGTACCATGCAGGATGGTAGGAAATTGTCAAGTACAAACACAAAGTATGCGACTATTGTGTAAAAGATATTGCAAATCAGATATTCTCGTGTGGTGTACCACCGAGATATAAAAGTTCCATATAGAATATAAAAGTGTAAGTCAATCAGAATGTAAAAATTATTGAAATGAATGAGAAAATTCAAATTCAATTACACTAAGATTACAATAAAAATTGTATAACTAATGAGTATGAAATTTAAACGTATCAACAGTTTTAAAATTCAGTCATAAAAATGAATTAGTACTTTATAAATATACTGTATTTTTACAAAATTGAAAACTAATTTTAAATATAGTAATAAATGGTGCAACCATGCTAAAATACCTTCATCTACATTGTACAAAATAATATAAGCATTCATAAATAGAGCAAAAGTTTCAAAAAGTTTTTGTACATATTAATTAATCATGCATTAGTTTCCCTAGATTTAATATAAAAATTGATGTTCAAATATAATATATACATCAAAAATGTGCATTGTGATGTATACTACTTGTATATGATGTAATATAATGATCGTAGGCTAGATCATTAAACTAGTAGTGTAATTTTACAAAAATCAAGTTATAGTAAAACATTATAAATTGAACTTGAATTGACATATTTAATGATAAAAAATTTCAATAAACAAGCGTATTATTTATATCATGAATATTTAGTTACATATAATAGAATTTCATACAAAAAATCATTAACGAGAATGAAAAAGAATATGCCTGATTTGTTGATTACTGATCTAGCTCTACGATGAAATGATTTGGTTAATTAACTTACGCAGTAAGTGATGGTGTTGTCCTAGTTACAGATTCTGCTAAATGAGCATTAACTGGAGGCGTAACAATTGAAGGCGTAGAAATGGATTTCTGAAGAGGTAAACGGGAGCCTGTGATACCAGGCATTAAACCACTACTTTCTGCTAATCTCTGACTACCTTTAAATCGTTTTGTGACTATCTTCTGATATTCACTCTGTTAAAAAAATACTTTTAATGTATTGTGTCACAAATAAAACATTTGAAGGGTTTGAAAATATAATGAGCCTTCATATTACCTGTACAAGATCAGCTTCATTAAGAGAGTGAGTGCTTGCTTGTGATCTGCATGCACGACTGCCAACTCCTACAGGTCTGGTACAAGGTTTTCCATGTAATTCTATTTCCATTTCACTGTCTAGGCTACTTAAACTAATACTGCGCTGTCGCTGAAATTGTAATAGATAAACGTTGAATATTGTTGTAAAAAAAAAAATATTAAAAGCTTTAACCAAGCAAAATGAAAAAAGCAATAAAGCAGTCATATCCATGCTACGAATGTACAATGAATAATGTGTTTCACAATACATATATCAAACAATAATAACCATATTTTGTGCTTGTAGATGATTTTGCCCAGAATATTTTCGACGCCCACATCGTGTATCTTCCAAGTCAGTCCAACTGCGTCTCCTGTCTATACCCTGCGCATTCTGTGAACGAGAGCCTACTGATGGAAAATGTGTAGGAGAGCTATTGGTTGAACAATTAGCCAGGAGGTCTGGATCAGATCCTGTATCATTATTACTCGACCGTTGAGCGATCTCAGATGAAACTAAAGGACATAAGGAAGGACACGATGAAGTTAACCGTTGTGGTACATCATTGTGGGATGTGCGATGATTATATCCCCAGTTGTTCAGCGTCTGATCTCTCATACGCTGAACATAATCATGGATTTCATGCAGATGTTGCAAGTTGTCTTCTGTAAGAAGGTGAACCACTTGTTAGCCACAGAAGCACATAAAATTTTCTGATGTCGAGTAGCTTGCTATCATATGATATTGCGAAGTTAAAAAATGAGTAACTTTACCTAGTACAGGGTAGTTCTTAGCAAGACCGGGTGAATGGGGTGTGACACTAATAATTGGCACCAAGGGATTAGGCTGAGTTTGAATATTAGTGCCAAGTGCAAGCAGTGGGTGCTGCTGCTGTTGTTCATCAGTCCCTTCAGACATTATGATAGCCGTTTTCTCTGTATTGTCTTTGGTGTAGCCAGGCTCAGTGATTATATTGCCACGTAGATTCAGACTGCCAAGATCTCCATTAATGATAGGCATACGGTCGCAGTCAGAATGAGATGATCCCAGATAATCAGTTATTACATCTTCTTCGCTATCCTCCCCACTGTTTGGACACTCATCTATAAATATATTTAAAACAAGTCTCATTATCATCTGCAACTACACAACACAGATACAGTCAAACTAAATATATATTATTACTTGACAGTGTCTATTAATCAATTTAAACATTGTACTATAAACAACAGAAATGAAATATTATAAATCGAGTTACTTAAAGAATAAAAGTCAGATAAGATAAGTCCACTGCACCACGAAAAAGACAGGACTCGCGTGCAGCAAGGAATGTCGCACTTCGTAAACTGCATCGCGATACGAGAAAACCGATATCTAAATGTCCTCGCACCTATTGACTGCGGAGAGAACAAATAGGACCTACTCCCGACAATCGCAGCAGCCTCCCGTTCTCATGTCATAGTAACGTATAAAGACATATTCAATGAAAATCAGGTCAGATTGTTCTATAGCACGTAACTATACTTTCCGTTTCCTAAATGTATAAATAACAACGGAAGAAGTGTCTTTTTATCGAAAGAAAAAAGGCACACTAAAAACAGCAACCTTATCTTGTCACGTTAATATCGGTCAGGGATAGTACAAGGTCGTCTGTCGGATGTTGCGGATTCGGACGTAAAGACGTCTGAACCGATCTAATGTCAATCAATCCAAGATAAAAGTGAGATCGAGTTCTTAATCTTATCACCTCGGTTGCTTGAGCAAGATTCCTATAATATTTAATCGAATGATTGCACGTTCGGTTCGCCAGGAAACATAGTATACGCGGCAATAAACTTGTACATACGAAACATCCCGATTTTCACTCCTGATGGAGACGTTCTATCGACGATCATACTCTATTTTACCTACACGTTGACTCGTCGAGCCGTTTATTGTCATCCTCGTATCAAGAATAAGTGTATACGTTCGAATCGTGGCAAGTACTTTTCCGGGAAGCAGGGGGTAGACACACTGTTGCTTTTCCCCGTAGCTCCCGAGCGCGAATTGATCCGTTGGTCCGCGCGTGCCACCCCACCTCCATGCACCCCCGATCCTTAACCGACCTCCAACCTTCAATCTAATACCTTTACTGACACCCTTTACAGTAAATTCATCTCCTTCCGCGTTTCTAATTCCTCTTCCTCTCTCTTGCAATTCATTTTTGTTAATTGGCGCTCGTAGGATTCGAATTACTTATTTATTCATATGAAAGTTATTTAGTCAACTTTCTCATGTGAACATGATCAAATTAATAAGAATAACCATACACAGTTTATGTCTGTAATTATATGGTCATTATTATTAATCTGAACAAATAGTAATAGAATTTAACTGAAGCTAACTTTTCCTAGTGCATTTAGAAATTCATATGCATAATATCATTCAACTTGTCTACTTACTAAAATATTATACAAACATATAAATATTTATATCAATACATTGTAAAATTCTGATTGAAAAAGGAAGGGTTCTTTGTGAAAAATAGGTATTCTATTCATAGTAAATTATACAAACTTACTAGTTTTATATTGTATGTGCAACCAAGTAGGCATATAAGAGAATTACAAACTGTTTCAAACTGTTGAGCTATAGTGTGTATTTGCAGAATTTTAATTAAATTTATATTTTAATTTGTCAGTTTAATATTATGTAATTCCATCATCATTCAAACTAGTACAAATAACTTTTATTATCAAATGTCTATTATGATGTCTGTGTTTTATTTTCAATTTTTATCACATGAAATAAAGTCATAAATCTTTTAATTAAAAAATATATTATACTGAAGAAATGTAATAAAGAGATACCATGTATTTGTATTAAACAACATTTAATAAATTTGTAATTCTATTAAATATTTAGTAATGCTTAATATTTCAAATAATTCTAATATTTATTCATCCAAATTTTATAATAATATAAAGTTAATGTGCATGTAGTTCTAAGTTTTAAAAACATTACTTTGACACAAGTAAATACCTATTTCTAACACCTAGAAATATTGATAAAATGTATAATTTTAGAAGAAGCCTGTTTTATTAGTTTCATATTCTCTGAAGTATACTATCTATTGAAGTGGAAATTAAATATATAATTTCAGTATGCAGAGTGAGTCAGTAATTGGCATGGGTAATATCATATATTGTTGGTGATAAAAAAAAATTGTAGGACAAAAGTGGAATGGTGTAACACCTACTTTACAATGACCCTATTTTTACCTTGAGTATGATAATGTCCCAAAAAACTGTAATTGCATATATCTTAAAAAATGCAATCATGTTTTTCTTTACATAAATTAATTCTTATGGGCATTTGGTATTTAAAAGTATTGCAATAACATACTAAAGAAATGATTACTTGGCAAAAGTTTTTTCATTAATATAGTTCATCCATGTTCAAAAGCTTCACTATTGCACAATAAACATTTACTACATTGTTTTATTCTTATTTTCATAACAATATTAAGGTCAAATTCTTTGTAATTTAATAATATTTATACTGTATTATCATTGTTGTTCAATATGTTCTTTAAAACATCTCCTGTACACTTAAAAAATAAATCATTTTCTTATCAATTTCTTTTAGTTCATACAAATACATTAATTCTAGTCATTTCATTTAAAATACTTATCAAACGTTTGTTTCGAGTCTTTTTTAAATGTAATCGCACTTTCCTGATACATTTTTGCACTTAAGAAGAAAATACGGCTACTGTAAGATAAAAATTGTATCATTCATATTGTATCAACAATATATGACGTATTACTGATGCCAATTAAATAAGTTTCCATCAAAGAATAGGTGTTATATTAGGAAAGATGTTAGGATTAATACAGCAACTACAGCAGGAGAATTAACATTGAGTACAATCTATTTTTTTTATTGTAATTCAAACACGAAGGAGTATTAAGTTATATTAAATTATTAGAAAAAAAAAAAACTATTTACATGAAGTATAACATTTATTCTAGTTAAGATTACAGAAAAGATTGAAAAAAGTGGCCTTATGATAACTTAATAACAATTGTTTAACTTTCTAGAAAATAATGGAAGCAACTAATGAAATTATGCAGAATTTATGTATGATACTGATTCTAATTAATATTGTTCATATAATAAAATCTTAACATCTATTGAAAAAATATTTATAACTGCTTCCATATTCTCTATAAAACATTTAATGTACTGATAATATATATACATGAAATATAGATTAATTCAATCTGTTTTATGTCATGATATTTATATAAAAGTACATAAATATTAAACTTTAATATTCTGTATAGCGAAACAATCTTTAATTCACATTTAACTGTCACTGTATAAGCTACGCTAAATAACAAAATAACAAATACATATAATAAACAACTAATTTTTCGATTTCAAATACAGAAGACTACACGGTTGATTTATAATTTTTTATATAAAGTAAGATGTTAATAAATGAAATACAGGTAGGAAATTTACAATGAAGGATGTTGAGTTATATTTTTAATGTACATATTAACATCGATAAGAAGATCTTCAAAGTATATTTTATTGTGTACAGTCAGAATATCAACTAATGTATATAACATTTCGATAGTAAAGAGAAGACAGTTGTATTCATATATTCTTTGTTTAGTAGAAACTTACCAGAAGAAAACGGAGCCAGTGCTTCCTGTCGTTTCTCCATGTTTTTGGTTTTATTTCTGACGGTTGGATGAATACTTAATTGTTCCACGAACGGAAACTGAAACATTTATAAACATTACGAATAATATTAAGTCGAACACACTGTGTCGAAGATGTTTCACGTAAAACACAGAAAGCTTCGTGCAGAATGATCAGCGAGAAAGTTCACAAACGGAGAAGGTGTAACGTGGACACGATATTTTAAATTCACTGTTCGAAAGAGAAACACTCGGCTATGCGTGTAGCATTTTACACTTTGATAAGGGCGACGTACACACTTTGTTGCCAAAGGAAGCCGTATTGACAGGTGAACGCTCGACTTAATTATTTCGCTCAGGAAAAAGCTCTTACTCGACGTCGAAGAAAGTACATACCTAAAGCGTACTAATTTTTATCAATCCATTAATGTTACACGCGATTTATTATGTCTAGATCCTTCATAAGGAAACGAAATGTTGCATCCACCAATCTGTATCATACAGTCAAGGCACGTCGACCATTTTGTACTAGCCGAAGTATAGACAGTAAGAAATCGTAGAGATGTGGTAACGCATGAATCGCTTGGTGGGAATAACAGTATAACATTAGCCGCGCACTTGAAATGTATCAGATGCATACGTATGCATTCGACAAGCAAATTATTTCAAATATCAAGTACATTGCCTTTTGGATATGTATCATATCAAGTCAGTCCATGATATTTTTTAATATCCTGTAGTTTCGTTAACTATATGTTTACTGTGAATGCAAACTTTTAAGTTTATTTTCAACGTATTTTCTATACTACGTTTTAATCGGTTTAACTTTTACGGGATAAAATTAATTACATTTTGAGTAAATCAATGACTAACAGATATTTTCTCTTATTTTTTATATACTATCTTCTAAAATTTCTAATTTTAATCTTAATCAACTTTTTCTTGAGAATTTATGGAATTCTGCTTTTATGGATCAAATTTACTGTTTATTCATCAGTTAACTGGATATTTTTAAACCGATTGCGTGTTTATTTAAGAAGTATAACAAACAACCACTTGTTATATTAGGACTGTCCCCGGGTAGTACCCCTCTTGCGCTGTTTACCCCCCACCAAACCCTGTTGTTAACAGGTAGGGAACTGGACAGACACTGGCGGTCAGGATTCGACTTGAAAAATATGTTTCTTTCACATGTGATTAGCTTTGTTTAAACAATATGTCGATTAGGTTATGCATAGTTTGAAGTGTATGAACCCTTTAGGCATTGTTACAATCTCCCATTTAGGTTCTAATTAAAATTTGATAAAAAATATTGAAAAAATGGTTAAGAAGTCAGTTAATACATATACTTTTTATTTTCTATGATTTCTGAACTTTCAATATTTAATTCGGTAAGAAAAGTTCGCAAAGTATCACAAAAGAGGTATATTTAAGGAAATTTCACAAATATATATAGATGCTGACACGGAGAATATTAAACTGAAATAGCTTAGTTTTAAGTACTTTTTAACAGGTAAATACTTTAAAAAATCTTCGCGTATTTTTATTTTTGAGAAAAGAAAGGATCTGTGCGGATTCCAGGATTCCCGCTGTCTGTGGACCAAAATTAGTTTCCTTAATCTTTTCTCCACCAAATGTTATGATTTTCCCAGATCATCAAGACAGTTCTGCAGTTAAAAAAATTACGTTTAATTTTTAATAGAATTAAGAAACTTATTTAACGCTTTACAATTAAAAATTTGATCATAACTTTTCGTATTCCTTATAAGCAATGAACATTTTTGAAAGTTTAGATATTATATTAACAAATGACAAAAGCTTTTTGAAGATGATCGCATTCGACAAAAAGGTTTCGTCGATCGAATTCAAATTTCTGCATTTGTACTTCAAATGCAAGATAGCGCTGCAGGCGTTTTATGGCGTTGGATATAAAGGCGGATTTTCATGTTCATCATTTTGGTGATTTTTTAAAACGCCCAACAGAATTGAGTGTCATCATTTTGTCAAGCTTTTGTTATTCGCTTACAGTCCTGTTTAAATTTTTTAAATGTTTATTAATTGTAAGTAATTCGAAGAGTTAAGATAAAATTTGGGAATCTTAAAAAATTACCTTTTCTAATTCAGAATCTTTGAATAAGTTTCTTATTTAAAACAGAATGAAATCAATTTTTTGAGCTGTCACAAGTTCTGGGAAAGTAAGATAACTGTTAAATTGTAGCTTGTAATCATCACAGTTGTGTTTGCTTAAATAATAAAGCTCAGGGGTAATTTTAAAGTAACGATAAAATAACTGAATATCGGTGTTTTAATCATTTTTGAGTGCGTTTTACTATGAAACTTTCACATACATAATGATTCGAAACAGTTTTGTGTACGTATAATACAATGCAGTTCTTGTATTGTCCGACAACTTGGTCTTGAGACCTGAAGGCGTGACAGATTTTGCAATAGTAACAACGAATTATAGACATATTCTCATTGCTAAATAGTCTCTTTGTGTCATCTTAGCCAACAATTCATCAGGGGAATGCATCATTGTGAACGTGTTATTACTTAATCAGCCCCACCTTTACGTCTCAAGACTAAGTTATCGTACAATACAAAATACTATTCAGTATCTTGAAATTTCAAGTATAATAATATGTCTCTTTATGAGATATCTCTTAATAACTTAAGCAGCGAATTTAAGAGAATACATTTAGATGTTTTACTTTAAATTATATGAATAGAATATTCTGTTGTTTTACTTAAAACTGTTGGTGATTTTCTTGTTGGAGAACATAAGGGTGCATAGTTATTTTAGATTTATACGTTTGACTCTACTGAATAGGTCTGGTCAAAGAACTCGATGAACATCGAAATACATATATACATAGGTGTCAATGCGAAGAACTGTCAAAATTCAGAAAATGACAGTGTCGTATAACGAAACTACGCATAATTAAGATAAACAATTATTATCAAACGACACGCTTAATGATACTTGAATATTCAGATAACCGCAAGAACAAATTCAAAATTATTTGTCATTGTTTATTTAAATTTTGAAGCGATTTATATAACCTGAAAATACATCACGCTCCTAAACATTAATTGAATTTTTTTGCGTTATTGCATTTTATTTTTATCTTATATTATTCTTTAATGATATCACTTGCGCGGTATTATGAAGATATACAATGGAGGTTTCAGAGACAAGAAACCTTGTTAGAGATTTGGATTTAACCCTACAGCCTCATATTGTTCCAAGGTATAAAGCTTGGCTTCCTCTCGCTACACAACAGGTAATTATACATATTAAACCATTATCATACATTTTATTTAAAAAAATATGTAGTCAAATATAATTAGCATAATTTCTTAGTAATGAGAACATGACCATTTATGTGTGTAAAACATGATGTATGATACGAAAGACAAATAACTTATTAAACCCAACTTTAAAATAAGAATAAGTTTTTATATTGCTTGAAAAAAGAACATTTTTTATCTATACATATTTTAAGATTTCATTTATGTTCTTACTTATTTAATGGCATATATAATTTTCAGTTGAGGCTTAGAAATCTTATACAAATAATAGGATGTAATTTAAAAACAAATGTAAATAACGAAGCTTGTTGGTTCTACTATACTTTGCATAATACAAGTATGTCTTCTCCATTCTACTCAAGTGAAGCAATTGACAACGTAAATCCAAGGTGGTCAAATTTTGAAATACCAATCATATATGCCACAGGTTACTCTACTGCCAGTGGTGAGCTTTATAGTCTGTTAGTACCTTAATTATAATTGTGTGTTCATTGGTATAAGTAAAATTCCGCTTGGATAATTAAGTATATAATTTAAGCTTTCCTTTTATTTAAATTTATTTAGTGCAAAAGATGTGAGAATATATATTCCATTTTGGTTTTTATTAGAAGTCATTGTGAGGCTATGGAAAAGGACGATTACAGATGATGTAACAACAGATGTAACTGTATTTACATGGGGCATATCTTTCACTGGTTTGGCATATATTGGTCGAAAGCTACCAAATAATTTAGAAACCATTTTAAAAGAAAATTCTCTAATTTTTCAATTCCATGGTGGGTTTTTTATACCAGTATATTGTTTCAATGAAGCTCCAGAATTGAAAAGATATCTACATATAAAAGTCAGTACATCAGAAATAAAAGATAGTTATACTGTAAGCAAGCTCAGCAGTTTAAGAAATAAAATGCAGGCACTAAAACAACAGACTGAATCAGTACAAGCACTCCGGATGCGAATTGCTTCTGGTGAAAATTTCCATATTCCAAAGTATTCACAATCTTCTTTAAACAGACTGTTTCAACCTCGTAAAGTGAATAGAGAAAAGAAAGCTGAAATATTAAAAATACGTAAGGAATTAGAGATGGCCAAATTTAGAACAAAATTATTGGAACAAGAAAGAGCAAGAAAAATGGGTGAACTGAGAATGTTAAATCAATTACATACAAACATCATGGAAGAAAATCAAGATTATGGTATGTATTGTAATATATTATTTAGTAATTCTGCATTGTATACATTATTACTAAATGAAATAATTTATACATCTTTATTATTTTATAGGTTCTGATTTGATGGAAAGGTATAGAGAACTTAATAAGGATATTGAAAGATTGCATGAATGGAGGCAAAATCAAATAGATACAAGGGAAACGTATGTTCAGTTAAGTAGTCAACTTGCACACAGAAGGCGGCAATTAATTTCAGAACTAAGTCTAATATATCCTATTACTCAGGTACTATATTATAAAATTAATATTTATTTTCCTTATGTTAACATTTGATCAAACTTAAATTCTAACTATACTTTTATTATATAGGATGGAAATGAAAAATTTAGAATACATGATGTTCACCTACCTGATAGTGAAGATTTAGAAACGTCAAATGATACTGAAGTAGCAGTAGCATTAGGATTTGTTGCACATACAACACAAATGATTGCTAGTTTTCTCAATATACCCAGTAGATACCCTATGATCCATTATGGATCACGTAGTAAAGTTATAGATCATATTACAGAAAACTTACCTGATAATGAGAGGCAGTAAGTATTTTATTTTATTTATTTTTAGTATTCATTTAAATAACAATGAAACTAAAAGGTGTATTACTTCTTCAGATTTCCACTATTTGCCCGAAGTAAAGACAAATTACAATTTCGTTATGCTGTTTATTTATTAAATAAAAATATAGCTCAATTAAGATGGTATTGTGGCCTTCCAACAATGGACTTAAGAGCAACACTTCCAAACCTTGCTACTTTAATAAATATTAAGCCAAATCAATCATAGTAAGTAATCATGTTGTTATAGCTAAATAAAGTTATACAGTGGATACTGTTCAAAACTTTCAAGTTTAAACTGTGTTCATACAGAAAAGATTACCGACCATTTCCATTTGCTTCATCAGTGGATTGATACAGTTTTCTAGTATGGACATGGTTTAAATTCGATAGTTTTGATTAATACACAGTATGAGAACCTGCAGCATGGAAGACTCCAATTTTAGTCATTATTACTTGTTAAAATATTTTATAACTGTAACATTGTATTTTTTAGTTTGGATAATTCAAAAAGAACATATTCTACTTCATCTTTGGACATTGAAGTTGGAAATAGCAAACAAAATTTGCCAACAACACCTCAGATACAAAAAATAATTTTCGAAAAATGTCATCGATCTTCTCGATCCATGAGTCAATTGAAGAGTATAAAATCTACACTCGGTTCTTCTTTGGATCAGGGGTTGGATAAACCAGTACAGTCACTTGTTTTAGGCAGTCAATCAAAACGAATTTGCAAGTCAGAAGAAAGTGCCATTGACAATAAAACGTTGGTACTAGCAAAAGATAGACCAAATAATAGTAGCAATGAAACACTAAATAATGTTATTTTAAGTAACATAAGTGATGTGAATGTTGAAGACCGCACTCAGGTAAATAATGAAGTTGCAGTAGAAAGTAATATAGAAATAGTAATACCTACTTCGGTTTCTAAGTCAACCAACGTTACGGACAGCTTTGAAGGTTCAGTGAGTGTCAGAGATAGAAGCTCAAATTCTATAAGTAGTTGTGAAATGGCGCTCAATAGTAGTCAAAACGAGGATGACAGTTCAAATGATAATAATGTAATTAAAAAGGATGAAATTGGAGAATCCTCCTCAGTTACTAGTGATATGTTGAAAAATGTTAATGATATTATAGATAATGCTGTAAAAAATGGAAAACACAATGAAGAGTATAATGTAGAAAATAAAGTTCCACAAGATTGTGATAATCCTAGAATGGCAGCTAGTGAAGAAAGTTGTGATCTTGGAGAACAGAGTACGGTTGCTGTAGAAAATTCAACATACAATAAGGAACATTTTGCTAAATCATGTTTATCGTTAGACGATATAATATCATGTACTTACGAAGAAACTGAAAAGAAACAACGGACAAGTTCCATTTGTAGTTATCCAGAAGAGTATCTTTCATCAAAAGATATGACGCGAAAAAGATACAATTCAGAATCGAAGTAAGTGTGTATATTAAAAAAGCAATAATAGATAATCACAATACATACAAAAAATATTAACTGGCCATTTTTTTTCTCTATAGAAAGGACAGAGCAGATTATTCTTTGCATTCTAAAAACTGGTGCCATAATGATACAAATAGAGAACCAGCGGTACGTAAATTTATGTCATTTTTTTCTTAAAAAGCTGTATCTTATTACCAATACAATATTGTTCTTGTTATTCTAGTTGGAAGCCGGGTTAATACAGACAGCACATAAATCCGACTGTTATTCATACGACGAAACAGACAGATGTGATTTTCAAGCATCAAGTGAATATATAGACATTATTAGACGTAGTTCCGAGAATGTATATGCACGCACTGAAGCTTTAGCTAATAAGAAAACCAGTTTTAAAGTTATGAAACCACGTCTGTAACAATCTACATTCTACAATATAACATAGCAGTGTTATTTCTTCTACAATTGATATCTACGTGTAGCAGACCCAACAAAATTCAGTTCATATTTTACTTATATGAAGAAATAAATTTTTCGTAACGAATTAGTATTAATATTTATTTTGTTATTATAATTAAAAATAAAGAAGTTTCATAAATTTCTTAATTGTCAAAATATTAGATATTATATTTTTAAATATAAAGTTCATTAAAACATTTATTTGACAAAAAAAGATGTGGAGAAATGAAATAAAAACCGGATAAACGATAATTGTTATGTTATAAATGTTTATTACAAATGTATGTTGTGTTTTAGTAGTTTCAAAATTCTTTGAATATTCAAGACAAAACGTAACAGATACATATTCCATGTACTACTATATGTACTATTATATATAGTAGTAAATTTAAATATGTACGTATATACTGTAAATTTGAATTTCCTTATGCATGAGTACGCGCGGGCGCGTGTGCAATATATGATGGGTCGTGCAATTATTAATCATTGTGCTTTTATTAATGAAATAATGTCACAAAGTTACTAATTGAACTGCTAAATATAAGAAAAATGTCATAATAATGATTCCTATATGCAATATCAAGATGAGTATACGTTTATATTTTTTTAATTCTGATGTAAGTATTATATAAGTTTATCTTAATACACATGTAACTCTAAGTAATAGTTATGTACAAATCTAAACAATGGTTTAATATACTTAGAACAATTTACTTTAATATTAATTGGCTGATAGTTATTATGTACAAAATTTGAATTTATAGATATAATTCAACTATTTTTGTCATTAAAAAATGCTGGCATTCATGCAAACTGTCTAAGAGGACCAACCAAAGTACTAAAGTGGTTATTGCTTAGCAAGAAGATGTATCTGTACTACATTTATAATATGATAGAAGACATTCTAATATTCAATAGGAAAAATACTTATGCAACTTTCATAACAAAATATATAATGACAGAATACAATATTTGTAATTGTTTAAAAAATGTGATATCATATTTTGTAACAGATGTATTGTATCAATTGTAAGTATATGCTTTCTATTATCTATTATCTACACCATGATTACTATAAGTTACCTAGATAAGAATGTCATGTTAGAATATATGTACGTGTATATTCTAAGGATGTTACAATGTATATAATAGGTATATATCTTTCTCCTTTAGTTCATAGACAATGCAATAACATGTGTACATTTAATGTATTTCGTATTATAGGGACACAGTTGAAGTAAAGAAATCCTATCATCATTGTGATTATTAAAATCTTTTCATTTTTATTGCGTTTCTGAGTGTATTTAATAGAATTTATGGCATTTTCAACAATCTAGTATTTTAAAAAATTATACAGCATAGTGTTTTATTTACGATATTAAAAACGGAAATATGTCACTATTTTTTAAGGGATCTATGGCAGTAATCTTAAACTTATAGTGTACATATAGTATTTATTTACAAACGTAACTATGAAATGGCCACTCAATAGCTTAAAAATAAAATAATATATATGTGTACGCATACATAAAAATACTCAGTTTGAAGTCTCATTAATGCCAGTCAGTTTTGCACTTACATCCCACAAACGCAGTGCTACCTCAGGATCTAGTTCCTTTTTTGAAACATAGAGTCTACAATTACGATACATATTACCACTTTCCTCAGATAAGGAAGGCTCTAATGCACAGTGTAACACAGATTGTGCACCCTATGAAAAAAATATAAATATATATGTAATGACAATTTTTATAAAAGTATAATTAATATTTATACATGTATGTAGCACACAGAAACATTTACCTGATTTGCAGTACGTAAAAACAACAGAGCAACAGGTGGAAAAATAATATAATGGAACAAACTTCTTTTAACATGTCTGAATAAACCTGTGTAAGTGAATCCAGGACAAACCATATAAACATTAACACCACTATTTTTAGTTCTGTTTGCAAGTTCAATACCAAAGTAGGTGTTTGCTAATTTTGAATTGCAGTAGGCAGGGTTCATGCGTCCTTTAATTGTCAACCCTTTCTCACCATTTAAATTTGAAAAATCAATCATGCCAGATTCAAAAAACTTGGATGTCACAATCACAATCCTGTTGAAAACAAATTTCAGTAGTTAATCAATTTCTTTAAACAAAACTTATATTTGATGTCTCACCTGCTTGGTGCATTCTTTTTTAAATGTTCCAATAGTAAATTTGTAAGTAAGAAATGACCCAAATGATTTACACCAAAGTGAATTTCAAATCCATTTTCTGTTAAAGCATGTTCTTTGAAAGGAACGTATACACCAGCATTATTAATTAATACATGAACTTCAGGAAAGTTTTTCATCACTTCTATAGCAAATTCTTTGATTGATGAGAATGATGCTAAATCTAATTGCATTGGCACCTGTGAATACAATAAAATGTTTACATTTACACATACATTCATATACATATATATCACAATACGATTATGAAGTACATGAAAATAATCATAAAGTTATGTTTACCAATTCTCCAGTAAATATTTGTGTACGTATTTCAGATATAGTATTTCGCGCGTTTTGTAACTTTCGGCAGGCTACAATAACTGTAGCTTTTCTTTTTGCCAGTTCCTTTACTACTTCTTTACCAATACCGGAATTGGCACCTGTGACGATAAATACTCGACCCTGTAAGCTATCCATGTTCTTGCATCTTCCCCACGTACGTTCGCGACATTTTCGAAATAAACCCATAAATAATACTACTGGTAAAATGAAGTAACACCATGAGGATACCATGTTTGCTCGTTAGGCACTATATACTTATGACATGTGTCTCCGAACTTCAGATATCCGAATTAAGAAATGTTTGCCGCAATGATTAATCGAAATAAAAGTATCTTTAATGCATATTTATAGCGTCACGATAACTGCATTTCAAAAAATAACAAGTCACAGAACACTGGATACTTCTTCTCTGCTTTTTCACTTAACCCTATCTGTCACATATTTCACTTTTACTACCACTCAATATATGTATATGTTTCGTATATTGATAAAAATACGTCGAAATATCTCTGTGTTAATAACATTGATTATAATCACATGTTATAATAATTGTTCAAACTAGACCATTGTATTTTAAGACACTTCGCTGCTTCAAGAATCCATTGGCGAAAGACTCGTGCAATAAAAGTAAAACAGTAAACCTTCTATTTATATGTATATGTAAACGTTACAATGCGCTGCAACCCCTATTTAACATAGCGAAGTGTTCTTTCTCGTAAGAAAATTCGAATAGATTGAATCAATGAAAAACTGACGGAGGAAATACTTGTAAAATATGTATACCTCGTAAATGTTAAATGAAACGAAATTTAATTAAGGTTTTAATTAGTCGTACAATATATTATTATAAATGATTACCATTTATACATAGAGGTTTCGAACTTCTGAAACTTAATGCATAAATAGTAATGTACGATTTTTATCTACTAAATAGATTCTGTTTCTGTACAATTTGAAAAGAAAAGTAAAGAGTTAAAATTTATATGTTATATTAAGCACCCGTTTTGAAAATTGAAATTTATGAAGTAATTTGAGATATATATTATGATTACATACGTAATGCGAAAACAATTGCAAAATTGTATAACTATGTTTTATTTACAGAGTTTGTTTATTTGATACTTTCTTTTTATTTGCCAAGAAAGAAAATTTGATACACAAGTGTCTAAAATATGACTAATTTAATCCCAACAATATAAATATAAAAATATTATATGGATATAATTATACACAGTACTTTGTTTCGACTTATCAGGAATAGATGGCCATCAACTTAAAGATATTTAATAATGTAATAATTTATATATTTTATTTTGCGTTGCATTATTATACATTATATTAATTTCGTAACGTTACATCGTCTATAGTGTGATATAAGTGTAAAATATAAACAATATGTATTTGACAATTTATTATTTGATTATATGTGCGTACATGAAACGACATATGATTATATTAGAATATTTACATATACAATCCTACTAATATTTTATGCAATAAGACACATTATTTCATTTATTTTATTTAATTACTGTATACATCGCTGAATACAATACTTGTCAACCTCTCTCCTATCTACCAAGAGACACTACGAAAAACGGCATTCTCATCTATAATGCGAGGTTCTCTGGCGCCGATCACAGCGCCATTGAGCGCCACGCGCATGTGGCCGTTTTGTCAGTCATCGACTCGTTTGAATTTCTGACTTCTGATCTGACAAATTATCATTGTATTTAAAATTTAAATTAAGAAATATATACGTTTTTTTAGTATTAACTTAGACGTCTGTATTAATCTGTAGTCAAGAGCTTTCCATAATTAATGGTGCGGAGCATGCACGAAAATGCAACCAATCAAACCCAGACTCATATTTCACTCTGAGTCCCACCCGCCTCCGCATTCGCGCTTTACACCCCTTGTCGACATATTCAGCTTACGCTCCGGTCTTATATTCCTGTGTCCATGGTTCAGCGGTATATTGTTTGAAAGACGGAATTGTTGAATAACTGTACTGCATGTACAGTAGATTTCTATATAACGCGGTTAATACGTTACGCATTGTATGGAATCGCGCTATAGGAAATCGCCATGTAGCCATGGATATAATAAGCTATGCTGTATTCGACTAAAATAAACGGGGAATTCCCGCATTTCATTATATAGGGCGTTGTACGAAAATCGTGTTATATAAAAAGGGTTGTCGCAATATCTTTAGCGCTTTGTAGGAATTCGCTTTGTAGGAACTCGTGTTATACGGGAGTTTACTGTAATTTAATATAAACCTCGTCATGAGAGAAAGTACTGTTTGGCAACAAGTTTCCGTTCATTCTGCGCATATATGCTCTGATTAGTTCAACACGTTCCGTAAATAATAGTAACACGCAGCGCCTTTACTGCATTTCTGGCGCCAAGGTAGCTCAGAGCGTGTATACTCAGTGGGCAAAAAATTTGGTAAAGTCTGCTTTTTGTTAACACTGACGGCCGCTATCACGTATACGTGGTTTTGTTCATTCAAATTAATACCCCTATAAAACAAATAAATATTTTAAATAATATAATTAATATTTCAAATTATAATAAAGTGAAAATTGTAGAATTTTAAATATGTACAAAGACAATAACGTAAAATGCTTACAAGGAACGTCAGGAAATCGAAACATACCGATTTCGATGAAATTTTGGTATGACATAGTCCTAAAAAAAAAGTATTTGACACGCACTTTTTTAAACAGGGTGAACCAGGACGAGTAGTATAACCGGGAAAAAGGTGATTCTACATGCAAAGGTAAGTTAAAAATGTAGAATAAAATTTGTTTGTATATTGCTTCGTTTCAGAGACAATCGAATTTGAAAATTTCTCGGGTATGCGTGCAGTTAGCACATTGTATTTTTGACGATTTGACTGCGTCGAAAAAGAATTTAAAAAAATCGCTCTAATTACTAATATACTGTGAATTTTCATTTGATCTGTTTTAGTTCCTCACCATGAACCGTTCCCTCGATGATATCGTACCATCAAAAGACATTATTCTATAAAATACTCTTTTAGGCAGGCTAAAATAAAAAAATACTAAATACTAAATTATTAGCGACTTAAAAGACAACGATCTTATACAAAGCAATATATTTAAAACTCTAACAACATTTCATAGTGTGATACCGCCCAAAACATTTTCCTGCATGAAGTGATATACAACAAAACTTGTAAATGTAGCAGGCTTCGCTCCACTTCTTATGGGCCGTACACACCCGACGTTGTCATTGTGTTTTTCATTCTTCCCCGTTGTTACAAATTTTTCTAATTTATGCTTCTTCACATCCATGGATATGGCTTTCATTGTGAAACGTTTAGTTCGATGGAAAATAGAGATACGCGTCCGCATTTCAACCGACGATATGTTAAAAACGTATTAGTATATACAGTGGTGGACATAAGTATTGGCACAGTATGCGATTCCGAATACAAACATTTATAACTACTGAAAAAATTGTTTATATCAATTGTTTTTTGTATGGATCTGTATTTAGAATGTCTTACTTGCCTACATACAAAAACAGAACAAAATTAATGAAGTAGGGAACATACAACTAATAAAAATGCGTTTTACAACCATCTTATACCTGGACAAAAGTATTGGCACATACTTGAAAATCTTTATTCACACATACTATTTTACTAATATACTGTTGTTCACTTGTTGAAACAAGTGAATGATGTCCCGACAGTCAGTTCAGTCATTGTTGTGTCAGTCCAACAGTTGATTTAGTGAGGAATATTCAGAATAATTTTAAAAATGTCAAGGAAAGGAAAAGAAACTACACCGGATGAAAGAAAAATTATATTGAACTTATATAAACAAGGTAAATCTTATACAGAAATTCGAGCAATAGTACAAAGAAGCCGATTTACAATTCGGAACATTATTAAAAGATTTGCGAACAAATCGAATGCGCATAATCACTTACGGAGCGGTCGGCCGTCTAAGTTATTGGAAAGGAAGAAAAGAAAAATAGTAAATATAATTAAACAAAATCCATGAACAAATTCTTCAGTGATTGCAGCACTGGTTGCAGAAGATTACAATAAAGAAATTAGCTCAAAAACGGTATGTAGAGTCGTAAAAGATGCTGGGATACTCTGCATGCATCGCTCGAAGAAAACCGTACATAAGCGAAGTTAATAAAAAAAGACGACTAGAGTTTGCGAAAGAATTTTCAAATAAAAATAATGACTTTTGGACCAAGTTTTGTTCTCAGATGAAAGCAAATTCAATATATTTAAGTCGGATGGTCGAATATTGGTATGGAGAAAGGGTAACGCCGAATTGGATTTGAAAAACCTCCAAGCTACAGTTAAGCATGGGGGTGGTGGAGTCTGTATATGGGGGGTGCATGTCTTCATCGGGGCTTGGGGAAATAGTGTTTTGCCAAAGCCCGGATTTCAATCCAATTAAAAATATTTGGTACCAATTGGAGAAAAACATCCGAAAACATCATATTTCGAGTAAATCGGAATTGAAACAAATAATCTTGGAAGAATGGACTAAAATCAGCAATGAATTAACAAAGAAGTTGGTCCATTCGATGCCAAATAGATTGAAAGAGGTAGTGAAACGGAAAGGACATGCTACGAAATATTAAACTATAATTTAACATAGCGTTATCCAGAATGTGCCAATACTTTTGTCCGTGCACAAGATGGTTGTAAAACACATTTTTATTAGTTATATGTTCCCTATTTTATTAATTTTGTTTTGTTTTTGTATATAGGCAAGTAAGACATTCTAAATAAAGATCGAAACAAAAAACAAATGGTATAAACAATTTTTTCAGTAGTTATACATGTTTGTATATGGAACCGCATACTGTGCCAATACTTATGTCCACCACTGTACGTGTCACGCAGACCACCGACAATACACGAAAAACGTACTACGTGTCCCGCATACAATGTGTTAGTAAATCCTGGACCGACGTCGATCCGGGTTCTCCAAGAGTCCGCCGTTGCGGATACCCACGGCAACATCTGTCTGCCAGATATAATTATTGCCATCTCGGTACATAGTCGTTCTGACCCGCTTTCGGCCCAGCCACGACTTTTTGCAGGTCGCCAATGAAATCCGTTAAGTCGGGAGTTAGCTAAGTGCAATTATTTCGGGAACGAAGCAATATAAGAAAACATTTTATTTTATATTTTCAACTTATCCTTGCATGTAGAATTAACTCTTGACCGGTTGTATCGCCCTTCACGGTTCACCCTGTATATTAACCCGATCGAACATGTATGGGATATGATCGGTCGGTGTCTTCGGCATTATCCGTACCCCCGGCTAATGCTGAAGAGCTCTGGCGACGAATCAATGCAGCATGGATGGCAATCCCCCAAGCTACCATCCAGCACCTGATAAACTGCCTCCCACAATGCATAACTGCTGTACTCCAAGCTGCCGGTGGCTACACGCGGTACTAAGGGTGCTCATATGCCTACGCATGGAGGGCTGTCCTGCTGAGTTCAGCATTCTTTGTACATTACCTACTTATGTACGAAGTTTTGTTGTAATATTATTTCGCGTTTCTGAGATTGGGGGGGGGGGGGGGTACTTTTGGCCAGCAGTGTATTTTCATTCTTTGTCAATAACCATCAATATCATTAATGGACTGTCCGCCGATACGCACGTTGTCCTTAAAGTCCTCCTAAAAAATCCAATAAAATCAAAATGCACAACATCTTAGGAAAAATAAGTGAATATTAACGCTTGCTATCTTCTTATAAAGTACTGCAGTCATCTATCCCAAATAATCGGCACGCTGTTCCAATTAAGTGAAGAAAACTAGGGCTATTTATTCGATAGGTTCTGTACTTTAAGCTTTGTCCTAAATAAACGGCTACCTCGATTAATCCACCGTGTATTTTATTGGCTGAGTGAGGAGCAAGTAGTATAGATGGGGGGGGGGGGGGGGGGGGGGGGGGGGGGGGGGCTGTAGAGCTCAGTCCAGATGCGCAAAACAAGTAAGTATATACTTACATTCTCTTACAACGAGGACTGTTATGTATAGGTGTATGTCTCGACACGATCAGGTACATATATTGATTGAAAACTGACACCAGTTGACATTTCTTATCGTTCATATGTATTTTTACCAAAGGAATTGTTGAAACATAAGTAATTTAGGTCCTTCGATGTAATAAAAATATAGTCTATTAACCATGGGAAATATCTGTATGTATTGTTGCAAAGAATCATCTTCATGTGACGATTTAACACCAAATCTGGTAAGATAAAACTTTGAGGTTATTAACACAAATATAAATATAATTTTCTACAATTATGATATGTACGAATCTTTCTGTAATCACGTAATACTATAGTTTTACATTGTTTTGCTCTTATAATCATTATTCTTAATAAAATTAAAGAAATATACAGTTATTATATTGGGTTGAATCGTAAATATGTAACTTCTTGATTGTATTCTTAAATTTACTGATGATTTATTAATGGGTGATAATTGTTGCTTTTGTAAGAAATCTACATTTTAGTGATTCTTATCTTCAAAATGGAGCAAAAATCAGTAGCCCAGATAAACTATTGGAGTTATGTATGACTCAACCCAATATGTAAAAGAAAATATTGTTTCAATTTAAGCATTAAAATAAATGAAAAAACCAATAGAATAACTGTGAACATAATTAGCAACAAGTAGAATTAATAGTAACTTTTAAAAGAGGCTTTTTTCCTATAATTATTATAATTAAGAAAATATTTGACTGTGTAGGAAGTTCGGAGGAGACATCAGATGGAGGCTGCGGAAAGAAGAATTGTTGAACAACAAAGTCGAGGTATTAAAAATATAGAATCTGTTAAAAGACAAGAATGGCTAGATCAACAACGTGAAAGACGCCAAGAAGAAGCTGAAAATATGAATGCGCAATCTACACTAAAGGTAAGCGCATTAATTTGAAACTTAGTTATAATCATAATGAAAAGTGTATAGTCATAAATTATATTACTATGCTTTAAAGTAAAATAATAATTAATATATTATTTAATTGAATTTAAGCATACATTTTTAATTCTGAAAAAATAAAATAAGCTTGTAATACTATATATATAAGTTTGTAATGTAATTTTATTTTGTTTCAGTGGCAAGTAAGTTAATGGAAGACTTAATCAGAAAACAATTGTTTGTACTATCCTAGAGTTTATTTTAATGAACATATATTCAACATATACACAAGACAATTGATTACATATTCATAATATACAAGAAGTATGCACATGATGCTGTCTTTTGAACATAACTGAAAATAGCAGCAAAGTTTCTAGTTTGTACCATGTTGTGAAATTTAAATATTTAAAGATATATCTGTATGTTTTTACATTGTATTTTCTATGGTAACTATTTATATTAGTTATATCAGTATTTTTTATGCCATACGTATAAGTGAACAACATGCTTTACATTGTGATTAAATATGTCACAGATAGTGATAAGGTTATTGATAATAATTGTTATATACAAATTATTTTTGTTTAAATATTAAATATTAATAAGATTCTTTATTATAGCAGAACTATATTTTTGTCACAGATATAGAATTATTCATTATGTGTGGTATACTATAACATTAGAGATGTCTATGATATAGAATAATTTTCTTAATTAATGCTTTAAACTTGTATATGATAATAAAATTTAAGATTGTTTAAAAAATAAAACTATCAAAACATGTTTTGATTTGTTATTCATTTTTTTATGATTTTAATTCAATAAATTATTATCAAATAATGTATTTATGTAACAAGTTAGTTGTGTAAAAAAATTGAGGTGATTAATTACATGTCATTGAACAATGTTAATAAAATACGATATCATTCTTTTGCAAAATTGGTATTATAATACAAAATTCTGAAATGTATTATACCTGTTTAAAGTAATATAAAATATATGCATTGCATTGATAATCGGGATATTGTATATTATAAAATGCAAATAAATATTTATTTAACACGTTCAACTCGGCGCGTCTTTTTATACCCTGCATGATAGGTCGGCGTGCAGTTATGTGGGTTCTTCTTCTGGTGGCACTTGTTTGCTTCACTGCTTGTTTTCATTATCAGTGATTTGCTGTTAATTTAGCTTATTATAAGCAGTGAATGTAAGTTAGGTGTGATCCACCGGTGGGTCACGCCGTCTGATGGTGTGAATTAGGTGTGACACACCGGTGGGTCGCGCTGCCAGATAGAAGTGCAGACTGTGACCCACCGGTGTGTCAAGCCGGGTTGAATGTGTTAAAAATACGTTGTTAAACAAATATAAACTAAAAAGATTAATTAAAACAGTAATTCCACCTTATTCTTTAACCATATTCAATGATTTATTTGGAGTACATTTTACATTTGGATAATAAATAACTAATATTCTATTACAAATAAAGGATATAATTTATTTCAAAATATTTTTTCTATGTATTGCAAATATTGATAAATTAGTTTTATTAATTATATTATATAGTTTATAGATTTACGGTTAAGAAAACAATATTATTTTCTTTTATAACTCCTCTTATAAATCATATTGAAATAAAATGTAAAATATTTTCTTACACATATTCTATTGTACAAAAGTGTGCATATTACAATTGCTTGACATAAAATAAGTTTAAGAAGTATATTTATATGCATATAAATTTGTATGTATATATTTACATGTAATAAAATTTATGAAATGTGAAATGAAAATATAAAAGTTTTAATTGTTAAATCTTATTTTTAAGAACAACAAATTGTTAATTTGTACAATATTAATGTTGAAAAATTATAACATTTTAAAGTAAATTAATAATATACACTTTGCAAGTATCTTATATCTTTCCTATTCGATGTACTGACCATGATCGAAACAGTTTTTTTGTGGATTTACTTTTTAGTTCTTTCCCATGAGCAATTTGTACTTCCAATGACGCTCCATTATTTAATGCTAACCATTTGTGAATTTCATTAGTTGCTGTAGAAACTCCTAACAATAATATATAATATTAATATTTTAGAAACTCAATTACACATAATAAATAAACATCAAAGTAATTAGATAATATACATATATAATTAACAAATAAGTTGTATGTGTTAATATACCAGCAATGAATGTTTAAGAAAAAACAAGTTATAGAATTGATTAAACCTATACATACCTAATAATTCATGAAGTGTAATGCGACGACTAGCCAATAACTCTTTACTAGCACTTCTTATTTCAAATATTAGTACTGACTGCCGTGGAACACTGTCCCCTTCTATGTGGAAGTCTATACTGAACTGAGGATTAGGCATTGCAGGTAATAACCGAGACTTCGCCAATGTTTTACCACTATTTGTCGAAGATGCAATTTTGTCAGGACTGGTACATCTAATCAATAACAGACATCATTAGAAAAGGTATTAACTTATTCATTAATACTTGAATACTTCAAAATAGACTGTTTAATTATGTACTTACATTTGAAGCTTAATTCTGCAATATAACTGAGCAATATATGCGACATGAAGACCTTGAGCTTGAAGAACTTTACCTTCTATTCCAGAATACATTTCTCTAGTGCCATTGACAACTTTCAGTTCTAACAAAACATATTTATTGCTTAGTACTGACATTGATTTAACAGATAAACTTTATAGACTTAGAATATTAGTTATTAATATAATAATATTGGTATTTAACATTTTATAATTTTTTACTATTATAGTTTCTAACAGAATTTATTCAGAAAATAAGAGAATAATGAAAGTATTGTATAATTTTAATGTTATATTTTTAATGATGTAGCTCTAACCATTTGGTCTCAGTCTTAAACGTGGACTGGGCTGTCTTATTCTGCCAAGCATATCAGGTTGTGATATGGCATGAGCTAAACCAGATCCTTGTAGAAGCTCTGTAGCATCAGCTTCTCCTCCTCCTCTAGGCTCCAAACTTAATGTTATACCTTTTGAATCATTTTTCTCTTCTATATTTACTTCCGAGCGAAATCGACGAAGTTTTAGTCCTCTTTTCACCTAAAATTGTTTATATTAGCATTAACTTTACAAATATTAGTCCTTTGTTTCATTAGATTTGTGATGTTACCTTTTGTTTCATTACACGGAAACTGTTATACTGTGGTAACTTTTTTCCGAAGCTTTGTTCAGGGCTTGGAGTCAAACTGTTGTGAGAAGGTCGCCGTTCTCTCAATTTTGTTGTATCAGTATCATCTATGACATCTGCTATGGTTTCAGTAATAACTCTTGGTGTCCATGAATTTTGCGTGCCATTTGTCTCGTTGGAATCTTTACTACCAATACTAGCTTTATCTATCTCGATTAATTTCAAATATTAGGAGAAATCATTCATCGTGCAGTATTAATGTGCTTCTTGATGAATAAATTAAATATTTATAAAGTAATTTACCAGATTGACTAGAAATAGCTGGTTTTAATAGGGTAACTGTTCGTGGCGGCGGCGGGGGTGGTACAACGTCTAAATGTAATCTCATCTTTGATTTTTCCATTGATGGTCGTCTGATGATGTTAGATACTGTCTCGGTAGATTCGATATTTAATTGTGTTGAACTTCCGCTGATATTGCTGGCTGCATATGTGCTTTGAGTCTACAAATAAGAACAAAGTATTTAAGGAAAGTTAAAACGAGAGCACCACAAAAATCTCTGTAAAAGTAAGGAGTAAATCTTTTTGCGTTTAATACCTCACACTCTTCAGACAAGACCTTAATCTTCAATTCTACAGATCCAGTTTTGGTTCCTCTTAACGTGAACCAATGGGACTGATCACTGTTAGATAACTGTCTTATGTCGTCGAGAGTCAATGATACTTTTCCAAGGTAATCTTTCATGCCAAAAGTATCATGATCCCATAAAACCTGTGTCAGAAGATAATTGAAAGTATATCTATTGTTTTTCTGCGTGTTAGAACAAGCAAGTCAAGATCTTACGACTTCCAAGGTCTCGTTGGTTCTGGGTAGACCCATGATAGAACTTTCATCCCAGCAAGGGTTTAGCGTTTTCTTCTTTATACTACTCTTGTATTTGGTTTCGTTATTTAATTTTAATTCGCAGAAAGGATCGCTAAATCCGTTCAGGTCTTTTGCTACGAGGTCTTTCGCCCGTATCAGAGTTACTTCCATTAGTCCGCTTCCTGTAGAAAGCAAACTCGATACGTCCGACGATGCAGGGTCTACATCCTTGTGGGTCAACAATAGCTTCTAAAAATAGTGAAGAATACATAAAACATAAGACAGTAAAAATAAAACACCATTATTGAACTATGAATAAATGATCGTTTTCATCGATTTCACTAACTGCCTGTTGCATCCATGGTAGGCTGTTCCTTTTAGATTTCGGTTCTTCATCCGATATTGGAAAGGCTATACTGCTTCTTCTACTGCTGACTACTTGCTGTACACTTTTAACGGGATGGAACAGTACAGAAACTGTCATCGTTGAAACATTGTTTGAGCCATTGAGTGTTAATTCCTTCCTAATTATCCACGTATTTTCCTGAATAAAAATGCACTTACAACCACTGTGTACAATACACGATTATAGATAATGCTAAAATTAATAAGTAATGTTACTTGAGACAGAGACAGCATAGCTAGTCCAAGCATATCACTTTCAATCGATTTCGATGTGTTCCAAGAATACACGACGAAACTGAGAGAAACTTGTGTGTAATCTTGTACAAGAAATTGTGCTCTTGATTCCCAGCATGGTGACATAGTATTTCGAATGTAATGCGTTGTTTTTACCTAAAGATTACATTGGTAAAATAGACTATTATTTTTTAGCACGTAGAAATTGCTATTTATATATCAATTTCGTTGTCGCTTGAAAAATACAGGAACGCACCTTCTTTCGATTGTTAAACAATATGCAATAGGGGTTGCATTGAGATGTGTCGTTACTTAAATTTTCCGCTGAATGAATGTAAACCACAAGTACCCCTGAAAAGAAATTTATTATATTCTCAATAAATCACGAAAAAATGTATAGAACATTGTAATTCAAGGTACTGCACGCCGATATCCGCGTAAGTGAATAATAATACTGTGCCGTGCTGTAATGAAAAAAAAAAAGAAACGAAATCATTCAAAATTCATGCTCGAAAGCCACATTCATTGTCACTGTTACAATATTTATTTAGTTTTACCTGATTTTTGTGCTCGGTTGGGATATTTTCGTGCCACTGAAAATACCAGATACGATAACACCGAACGCGGTAATTCAATTTCAAAAGCGTTTCATGTTAGGTTGTCTCAAAAATGTGGTTTGCAAGGATTTTAGTTTGAAAACCAGTTAAAAATGAAGAAAAATTTCAGGAATACCTGCAAGATGTAAATTATCTTCTACTAATTCCGGTTGCGGTAGATCTGGCTCCAATTTTGGAAGTGCAGTGTACTCTAATCGGGCATTGATGTTTGGAATGTTAGCGCTGATGCGGGATGGTTTCTTCTGTTGTAATACGGTTTCGATTCTGTTAAATAAAAGTGTCAGAACGATGTAAAAAATCTGCACATCCACGTCTCTATTTTCATTTCCTTAAAGTACTAATATTTTAATGGTACCAACTTACACTTGCGAGCTATCCCAATTATAAACTCCCAGAGCCAATTCGAATTGTGCCAAGGTGATAGTACTGACAAGTCGTTTGGCTTTTAATTTGATGGAGACTTTCTCGTTATCCAAGGCACCTACCAGGAACGAGACGTCCTCATTCCATGCAGAATTTAAAGGAGTCGTAATCCGTCTTTGATCTCCCACTGTTACTACGAGCCACCTCATTTCGTCTCCGATAGCAGCTGTAATTCGGATTGAATAACATGAAACGCTTGCAAATTCGTAATATAATAATGTCCTTAAATGTAAATAAAACTTTACTTTTGATAACTAGCTACTATTAAAGATCGATTTTATAATTCTTATGAGTACGCAATTTTTTCGATTTCAGAAATGGTACATGTATACAATATACACTACTCCACGAAATTAAAGGATCACTAAATTTTCACCGAAAAGTTGTTGATTTTCGAACTGCTGTAACTTCGTGAAAAAAAATCGCACTACAGTCTACCTGGGCTCATTTTAAAGGGTGAAGCCTCCATCTTCACATCCCGGAACTGAATTTTTTCAAAGATATCCTTTTATATTATAAAACGGAGTGAAAAACTGAAGTTGCTTTTTTTTTTAAATTTTACAAATTCAAACGACTCCACGGAGTTTAAAAATTTGTTTCGAGATTCGTTTTAAAATGATTTTCTAAAGGGAAGTCTCCCCTTTACAACGACCTCTAAAAAGTTGATGCAGGTGCGATAAAACGACGACAAAAAATCGTACATCAACTTTTTAGAGGTCGTTGTAAAGGGGAGACTTCCCTTTAGAAAGTCATTTTAAAACGAATCTCGAAAAAATTTTTAAACTGCGTGGAGTCGTTTGAATTTGTAAATTTTTTTAAAAGAAAAGCAACTTCAGTTTTCCATTCCGTTTTATAATATAACAGGATCTTCGAAAAAATTCAGTCCAGGGATGTGGAAGTAGAGGCTTCACCCTTTCGAATGAGCCCAGGTAGACTGTTGTACGATTTTTTTTCACGAAGTTACAGCAGTTCGAAAATCGACAATTTTTCGGTCAAAATTTAGTGATCCTTTAATTTTGTGGAGTAGTGTAGTCGAACTGTTATGTATAATAGCATAATCAATAATGATTCTTTAAAGTAAATTCAATAATTGAATTGTTTTAACGTGTTCTATGAGTAGAAATAAGTGTTACGACTTAACGAGGGATTTCTAATTGGAAGACGTGCAAAACGGAGCTCTTGTTGTGTTGCAGACATAAACTCATAAAGACCAGGAGATGTAGTTGCCGTTTTGAAATTGGGGTATTTTATAGCATAAGTGGTATCATGGCACCGTACTAATTAGCAATTATTGAAGACCATCGGCAGGTCCTTTAGATCCTGAGACTTAGTGAGTTCATGGCTTGCAGCCGTGTCAAGGGGGCACGCGGAGAGTCCGCGAGGGTCATCCGACGGATCGGTACGCGTTTCTGAGAGTGAACTGTGAACTTTGGGGCGGTCAATAAACTGTTCAATATGGAGGAACTTTAACAAATGCAAAAAACTAATTTAACGCTGACAGGCTATCTAAGAAATTTAAACTTCTTAATAGATTTTAACTTGTAATTAACCCGTAGCTACTACTGTCCAAAATTTGTAACTTAAGTACTACTAGCGGGTCCCTGGGAGCCACTCCTGAAATTTGCAATAATAATTACATTTTGCATAAACAAAAATTGATTTCTTCTTAATGAAACCAACTGATCAGGGTATACTCTGAAGCATGATTTTCCCCCACCATGCTATTTTCCAGAATTTTTGAAGCGTTCGTGGGATTCGATAGTAGTAAATACTAGTTAAAGATCTTACTTATTGTTAGTCGAAAAGTCAAGTAGATTGTCTCAATATAAATTAGTTTCTGCGTGTGTAATAGTATCCTCTTATTTTTTTATTTACTTTTGTTAATAAACATAGCGTTTCAATTTTTTTAAAAGCATTCTGCGACATCAGGGTGCACATACATCTAGATGGATGACAAGTATAAACTTTTTTTTTACATTTTCGAAGAGTATGATATTTTAAGAATATTTGCTCAACATTTTAAATTACAATTCTTAAAATGAATACAGATACAGTAATTCAAATAAAATACTATTACGCGATTAAAAAGATTGTAAGTCAATCTTATATTAAGCTAAGCTTTTTTTTCTTCGAAAAAACACTTCAAGAGGGTTTGTCAAGATTTCCTGAAAACTCATAAATTCATTTATTTCACATATCGAGGAGTTGCTCCACATTTTCTTATTTCTACTAGTAGAACACGTTGACAATGTTTTCTTGTTTAATAGAAAAAAAAAAACGGTATACAATATATAAAAAAATTCTGTGAACTTTGTATAAATGTTCAGCTCATTCCATAAGTAATGTCGTTCCTTATCTGATAAAACATATTGTTAAATAAATATAAATAAATTATCCGATTTTGATTTATGAAAATCGTACTGAGTATGTAGTCGAACGTGAGGAATTTACTTGCTATAGAGTGTTTCGATGAAAATCTGGATTACGATGCAGACAAGTTGTTAACAGTTTAGCAAACAGGATGCAATTTTAATGGAAAAATATCATAATGGTGTTTGTCACACTCGAAATTAAGTTTACTTACCAACTACTACCAATTTTGGTAGCTCGACAGCTTTTTAGTGGACAAAAAATTCAATAATACTAAATGTTTGAAATCTGAATAAATTGTCTTAACACTTTTTTAACGGCTGCAAATATTTTGCGAAAACTTCTTTCTTTGGCCATCATTGCAAGGCTTTAGTTAAGTTTAACAAAACATTCTGTGTTTCTTGTTTTACATTGGTTAGTATACAATCTTAATTTTGTAAGTATTTGGCTATTCATTATTTTTTTAATGATGGATACAGTTATTTATTTGCTTTTCCAGCATACTATTCAAAAGAATTAAATGACGTATACGCGACAGCGGCCATCAAAGTGTTAAAACAATAGAAATTCTTTGTAGATCAAATCAAAGAACTGCTGAGGTAGTTGGACAATGACACTAAAATTAATATTGAGTATCTGGATGATTAAAAACAACTGCAGTTGTTAATTTGTTTACGTTTGGTGAAGTGATATTTAAAAACGACATTATTTATGGGATGACAAAATATGAAGTTTCGAATTACCAGGACAGCCGTTTTGAGATAAAGTAACAGTGAGCACTCCTTGTGGTATGGAGTTAGCTGTGGAATCAAATCTGGGACCGGGCCGTTCCTGCGCTCTCAGATCCATCTCTAAGTGACCCGGATCAACCAGCCAGCTGGCCAAAGCGTCCGTGACCACCGCATGAATCCAGGTCTTAATTAAAGGCATTTCCATCATTTGTACGGCTCGCAGGATTCTCACGCTGAACCAAACGTCCGGCTTCTCCAAGAAACTCACGCTCAAGGTGGTTGCGTGTGGAAACGGTGCCATGGTGTTAAGGGTCAGGGTGGCCAGAATAGTTCCGGAGAGAGACAGTTTCTCCACAGCCAAATCGACGTCCATTCCGACTCTTCAATTCGATATTTAGTTTTTAACTCAAAATTATGTATCGATCGTTTTATTCGTGACTGTACGTTGTATAACTTTAACTACACGACACACCATTCAACTACTATGACAAGTAACAATCTACGAAATTGCGGAAATACGGAACAATGAACTATGAACGAACCTTAATAAACTGGAAAGTATTCTTAGTGACTTATGAACGTCTAAACAGGGTTTCTTGTACGAAAGAAATTTACATGTTACAGTTTTTGAATATTTTGTAAAAAAGCGTTAATTAATATCGTTATTTTATTTCTAAATGATAACGCTTTTAAATGCAATATTACTTTTAAATTTTTCGTTTATGGAACTCGTAATTCAAATGAAATGAAGGTGAGTCCTTATCCAAAGTCTAAATAAAAAATAAATTGATTTTGAATATCCGTCCAGTATGTGTGCAACTATTCTTTATTACTTACGACGTTATCACATTAAAGGAATAATTCATTCCAAAGACAATTAAAAGCGTCTGCAATTTAGGAAGAATATTACACAGGTACTTAAATAAGTAAAAAAATCAAAATACTACTGTTACTGAGGGTAAGATTTTCAACAATTTATAAATCAACTAAATCGCTATTTTCATTACCGAAAATTGTTGTAATACTTTTAATTGTATGAAACTATCACATTGTTCATGTTTACAAGTATGTACAGCGTGGTTCTGTGGAGTTACAACGCTTAGAAATTGACAGATATTCAAAGGCAATTTTCTCTAAAATCAAGTCTCGTAACAACAATTTTATTCTTTATCTTCGATTTATTTTTGGACGAAGAAACACTTGTTTTATTTGTATTATGAGTTTGGATACACTGCATAATTTGTGGATTTAAGAAATACATTTAAGATTACCTACATGTTGTTTCTACGACACGCATGCAATTACTTCAAAAAATGAAAGCATAAGAAGTACTTTCTTATAATTAATGTGCAAGAAGGGCTATTGAAAGAAAACGAAGCGCAAAAAAAAATAAACAGTACCTTTTGTATCGTTTAATTATAATCGTAATGTCATGAGTCTTTAGTAATTATTTATAACTCAGTGATGCATAAATAATCAACGTGAAATGTTTACGAAATTTATTACAGTTACGCGAAAGCGATCTGGACATTTCAAAACTGTTAATGTGAATTTAGTGAAATCAGTAGACCGAAAATGGCATAATTATTATGTTCGTTTTTATACTGTTCTTGTTTTCTCCATACTGAATTATTCAAGTTACTTAAAAAATGAAGAAATAATAAGAAAGATTCATTGTTAAATAAATGTGAATACTAACCCTTTCCCAAACAGTCTTGTCGTAATGAGCATACGAAATTGCTCACAATCGAGACGTACGTCAGCTTCAACGGACAACTTGGTTTCTCTTGTTTGACCATCAAGAAAATCATCGTCATTGGAATAATCTAAAGTTCTCACACGTGTGATACACGGGGTTTGTTCGCCGAAAGTAAGTTCCCTTAGCTCCAATGGTCCTAAAATAATATTTTATGTGAAAATTAATTAGTACAAGTTGGTTTATGTCAGAGATGGCCATCCGGAGCGATGCTTGGCTCCGTTCTACCCCCACTCTGCGTCCATTCGCCTCACGCAATAAGAAAGCAGAGATGTAGTCTCTAGATAAAACTGATGTCATATTATAACAAAAAAATAATTATTTTTATTACGTAACTGTTTCTTGAAAAATCGTACTTACTGTCGATTACCGATGTTCTTGATGTATTCAGACGATAACCTAAGTGAGGGGAATGGACACAGAGTGGGGGTAGGTTGTAGCCAGGCCTTGCTCCGGATGGCCAACTCTGGTCTGTGTCGTAAAAAATTACGTGAACGTTCTTATGGAAAATATTTTCCATGTTTTCATTTTAACATTTAATGGATGACCAAGAAATATTGTAAATATTATTTTTCAAGAATATTGTCAGTATTGGATTAAATAAATGTCACGTTCTATGTGTTTCAATTAAACTTGTATTTTTATGGAGTTTATCTTACCGAGTATTCCAGGTTTAGCTTCGTTTAAAAGAGGTTCCAGTCTTTCCTTCGCTAAAGAAAATATACTCACAGCACTTAATCTCCACCTGCATTATGGATGAAAAATTAAGTTAGTGACCGTGTGGTTTTAATAATACGCACAAACAATAGAAAGGGAATTTAATTCGCAATAAAATATTTAAATAAGAACCATTAATATTACCCATGATAATATTAATAAGTAGACTGCGAATTTGAATGCAAATATACATTTTTAAACTTCAATATTTTTAATTTAAATGTAGCTGATGAAACATAAATATGGCAGAACTGCATTTTGAGGTTGAAATGTTTAAAAGTACATTTTTTGTTTCAGTTACTCTATAAAGGGTGCATTCTTCATAAACCTGGATATGTTAAACTGCATAAAGATCCGCAGTCTATTAACACTTTGACTGCCACGGTTTATTAGCGGAAAATGACAAGCTTTCTAAATTCTTAAACGAAATGAATATAACTTTAAACTCTACTCACTTACACCAGTAATATTAGTAACTTTCAACATATGTCACTGAAATTTGTTAAATTTTATTATATATATTTATTATGCTATACATGATCAAATAAATAATAATTCAATCCAAGTGTCACCCACATATGGGTGACATGGCAGTCAAAGTGTTAATCAGTGTGTTAGACATAAACATTTTAAAAAATTTATTTTAGTACACCGAAGCATTCGAAATATTCAACTAAAAGTCTTTTAAAATTTAAGCGAAAAGTGCACGCTACTTTAAAAAGTTTGTTTATTAGACACAAACCCCCTTATTTTCTGGTACATATGTACATGTGTATTGTCACAATATCGCAGCGGGAAATTTCATTAACAGCGTTATGGTTATAACGCACCTACTAAAATCACAGCTCTATTTTTTAGGCATGAAAGATTGTATCTATCCAAAGCTTCTAAGAAACCAGTGCGGGTCATAAATCAACGTAACATTTAATGAATTAATAAAGGTGCCCTATATTCTGATAATAACGGGCGATTTACAAGCTTCCAAAGCATGAATCTTTTAGCTCACGTTATTGCATCAACAGATTAAAAGGCTGATAAAAGCTATTATACAAATATT
Source organism: Macropis europaea (assembly GCA_916610135.2). Classification (NCBI taxonomy): domain Eukaryota; kingdom Metazoa; phylum Arthropoda; class Insecta; order Hymenoptera; family Melittidae; genus Macropis; species Macropis europaea. Next base: position 20,584,479 of record OU744349.1, read on the forward strand.
TCTTGAAATACCTAAAACAGTAAAGCGCTGCTTATTATTTTGAAATACAATTTATCTAAAATTTGTATTCAATTATTCATAATATTTGGCCAATGTTAAAAGTTACTCATTTATTCGAAATAGTAAAATTTAACTATTAAGACTCTGAAATTACAAATATCTTTCATATCAATCGATAAGATACATAGAAATATAAAATAATGTATCTTATAAAAAATCCTCTAAATAGCCCAAAGCTTTTTTTTAATTTTCGTAATGAACAGGGGAAACCGGGGCAAAGCGAAATAGTGAGGCAATGTGAAATATTAGTCTTTACATAATCCAGTAGTACTATCCAACGGCTGTTATAGTAGTTAAATCGCAAAGAGAAGCCATTATTATGGCTGACACAAATTGTTGTCGAATAAACATAATTAATATTTTTATACCAAATTTTAGAATTTTATGCATAACACTGCAATTTCTGAATCATGTAAGTAACGTATTAATTCTATGTATAGGTGTTAACCTTTTAATTTACAACTTAACTGATATAAAGTGTATTAAAACAAATTCAAATTCTTTATTTTAATACACAAACAAAAATACTAACTTTTTAATTTCACATAAAATTTAAACATTTCTCCTTCACTGAACTATGGAGCAAAGTGAAATTATTCTTTTTGCTTCTATTTAATAGCTTTTAGCTCATGTGAAGAGAAAATTACAACCTTTTTAAACTGTTTCGAATAAAGTTTAATTTTTTTTTCAAATGTCTCTTTTAAAATATTAATCAAACGTTTATACAATAATTATTAACCCTCTCATATTATATAATTTGAATCGTTTATTATGGAAAGGGTGTACGTTCCTTTTTTAAAATTTTACATCGAGCAATAAAAACTTTCTACTTTTCTTCGAATTAATGTTTATTCCTTTTTTTTTATCGGAATCAATAGGAGATATCAAAAGACACTTTTTTGGCTAGGCATCTACAGTATGAAAATCGCATAACTTAATTTTCCCCAAAATATAGACATACGCCCTTTCAATAATAAACGATTCATTTATTGTACGTATGTTAGTATAAAGGGATATTCACATTCTGCGTATAAATATAATCGCATTACACGACGATAGAGCTTGTTAAATAATGCAAAATTTTCCCCTACAATTTTGTTTTTATCCTCAACAGGAACAGAGTTATAGTCCAACTCAGTTACTAAACTCATCCTGTAATCTAATAAAATGAGCTGAGATGTTAATTCATCTGAATACATAAATTTACAACGTACAATAAACATCTGTGCCTAGACCAGACCAGTACGGTGACTCGCAGCACGCGGTGAACGGTTTCTTAGAACGCATATATGCGTTCATTGTCCTCAAAGGGTTAAGTGCACATGAGTCGTTGTGCTAGAATTTGAGCCATTGTTTATCTTATTGATTTTGGTTGTTCGTATCGAAAGTCTCAGTCAATGAATAACAATAATGTAGGTAACGCTTGGAGAGAATAATATTGAAAGAGAATTCATAAAAACTCTTTCTATACAGCAGCAAAGATACCAATTTCCCAACAATTCTTTCATCACTATAAGAATTATGTAAACATTCTATACGAACATAATATACATTCAATAATAATATTCAATCAAATATTCAAAATTGATTTGTTTCGGAAAGAAACCCTCGTGCGAAAGTAAAATTATTCTACATTTTCTATTAATTTTTTACTTTTCATTCTATATATCTATATGTATATATTTTTTGTATTAAACAACATTTTTGTACGTTATAGTTTTTTAAAATGCTTTGTATGTGTTACCTATGTAATTTTATCGCATTTCAATTCTTGAATCTTGTATTTTCGTTTTTCAATAAACATTATATTTTATTTTGTCTGGTGTCAATTACTGATTCATGAACCTATCAACTATTAGTGCCTTTATAAATTTGATGTGTCAACTTCTGGTGCAATTTGGAGGGTTCAATTTTTTTTTAATAAAACTTTATTATAAGATTATTTGTCAATACTAATGAATTCAATTCATTTAAAAACAGTTGATGAATCAAGTTATCCACCTACAAAATTGCTTACGAAAAATAAAACTCTGTGATAACAATTACAACGGGAAATGAGTCTTATAGCGTCAACTACTGGTACATTTACCCTACCAAGAATTGTTACTTGGACCAAGAAGTTTGACGCTTCCTGTATCGAACTGTAATAGTCGTCTCAAGTGTAAGATAATAAGTTACGTATCATTGTTAACTATTATACGCGTTTAACCCTTTGATTGCGGGTTAGCTGGAAATGAGGCGAACGTTGCGGGCGTCCGAGCGGCAGTAGTACACACTGAACCATTGTGCCGAACGCCCATAGGCGTCAACAGTACACGGTGAGCAGCTATGTCAAGTGCCTATAGTCGTCGATAGCAGTCAAAGAGTTAAAGAATGTTTGGAATCGCCCTTTCATCAAAAATTAATCATTCGAAATATCACTGCACTTTTATATAAGAAAGTATTTCCCAAATAATTTTTCAACAATTTATTTCTGGCAAATAATTGAGTGCATTCATATACACGGAATTTTAGTAAAGAACAGTATTTGCTGGAGAAATGTGGAACTTTGTTGCTTGTAGAAATTTCGGATATAGAAAATGAGAGAGAATTGCTTGATATGCAGGAATGATCGAACAGGTGCCTCAACTATCCAAATAAGTAGTATTCTTTCCAACAAAGTCTCACATGCTGTTTCAGTAGCTCTGAAATCCTGATGAACGAGAAAACAACAAGCAAACTAGGAGAAAATCGTTTCACCACGTTTTATGGATGGTAAGAGCGATTCATTCCAAGAAGAATGCAACAATTAGGTGCTGAAGAAGGGAATGTTGTTTTTACAACGTATCTGATTACTGAAAAACCTTACCGTTTATTATAATACTATTTATTTTGAATTATTCATAATAGCACTTTTATCTCATATTTTATAAAAAATGTGTTAAAAGAAATTATGAAAAGGCAGAATGGATTCATCAAATTAAAATTCTTCGCATTTTCTAATTAAAATTTTCCATTTATAATGATAAATTAATAAGATATACAAAATGAATAAATATTACTTCGAATAATAATGATTTTAATGAAGTTTTTATTAATCGATATAATGATCTTGGTCCAACATGAATTAAACGAGCGAATTTATGTAAATGTATGCGAATTAAAAAATATTTGTAAAGTATAAGCACGCAGTAACTATTTTTATAATTATTTTCATAGATTACTTCCTAGACGTTTACATTTACTTTTCACTTTTTACACAATTAATAAATTATGCACTTACACTCTTTTATCTGGTGACAATTTTAAAATGAAAATTATTTTAATCGTTTAGCATTTTCTTGGATTTTTGTAAACTTTTTGTTGTATACTGCATACTTACGGGGATATTTTTTATTTAAAAAAAGGAGCAATAAATTCAGGCTTGAATGTGTTTTATGGGTTTTAGTCCCAGACGAGACTAATGGAAGTGAAAGATATGTGAAAGGCAATGATCACGATGCTGGAATGTTGCATTTCCTTCTTTTCTCGGACTTTACTACGATTGCAATAAATTTCCTGTCATTGAAAAAAAGTAATTCCAAGAATTCACATATTGCTTGCTGAAATTAAATGTATCTAGAATGAAATGTGGCTAAGATGGTTTAAAATACGTTCTTCTGAATTATAGCCTTAGCTAATTGCTTGTTTTTTCTATTTAATATAATTACAACTATACGATTTTTATTACCTGTCAGTTTTATCAATATAATTAATTGTCATCGGTAAGTATCTAATATTACAAACGGGAAGCTGAATTATAATGTTTTTAATTCGTGATTCATTAAAGTAAAACTACGAATAATGCTTTCTTTCAATAAAATAATTAACGTAATTGTTGCCTGTGCACAGTAATAACTTTTGAACAATTTATTCTGTAAGATTTCTTCGAAAATGAGAACAGGGAAATAGGAATCGAGGTCGACTTTAAGTTTACGGTTTTGTCAAGCGTAGTTCAGCAGTAGCAACACACATGCATGTGTACACGTAGTATAGTATCAGAGAAACGTGAAAGGCAACGGTGATACACACGAGGAATGCAGAATGTTTACAAATACCTACATATTATTCGTTTTCAAACGTTCGTTCACCTATTGGCGACATTCATGGCATTAACAATCACGCAATACTGCGATAAAGATGTCATTTCGATTATGTTTGAGCTTGCTATTGTCGTAATTCACGAATCTGTCGTTTATTAATGGAAAATCGATGGATATCGTGGTGAAGACTGGAAACAGATTCGACTAATTTCATAAGTACCGAAGTATTTACAAAGAAGTTTGTATAAATTTTAATATTTTTTGGTAACAAAACTTGCGAATGTAAGTGTCAATGTCTCGCATATTTAAAATATACTTTTTAGTGTCTTTGTTATTACATATAATACTGAAACGAAATTTTACACGTGATAGGAAATTATAAATCACCTTCACTTTTATTGTTTAAAATTTGAGTATTTAGATTTTTGGTAACAAAAGTTGCGAATATAAGTGGCAGTGTCTCTCACATCTAAAATATACTTTTTAGTGTCTTTGTTATTACATATAATAATGAAACAAAATTTTACACGTGACAGGAAAGTATAAATTATCTTCACTTTTATTGTCTAAATTGTGTTCAGACATTTGCGTAAAGTTTAGTGACAATTTATAAATTACATAACGCGTAAGAAAAGAAAATCTTTAAAAATTATAATGTATGCATGGCAAATGACTATAACTTAGCATCTTAAATAACTGCTTTCCTTTAATAATACAGGAGAATATCTCAACGTAAGTACATACTAGATATATTCCATTTTATGAAGTACTTCGAATAATTATAGTTAATTTCTTTCCAATCTTATACTTCTTCACATTTCAAGGTCACCTTAATTTTTTGATGGAGTAAATTTGTTAATAGAGAATCATTCTGTACATGGTACGTTTTCCGGCGGAGTCTTGAAGATGATGCAGAGTGAAATTAAATGATCTACAATTTTATTTTCTCATGATATTTTTACACCTGCATATTCGCTTTAAGAGTATACGATATCACGAGGTCCTCAATAAAGTCGAAAATAGGTACATTTAACGTACGAAATTAGAAGTAATACGTGTTTACAATTAGATCGAAGAACTTCGAAAATCTACTTTAGTTTAAATACTCAAGTTCAAGGACATCTTATGACCATGAACCTATAGGTCACTGAATTTTTCTTCATATTGACAGCAAAATTAAGTACAAAAAATACTACGTTCCATTGAAAAAAGTCAAGGTAATCTTAAATTCTTAAATGTATTACATTTTATACGGGATGTTCCAGTTTTTCTGGCCAAACGTTGTCTGCATGTTCTATGGGTATAAATAAGAAAAAACTGTTATATAAAGATATGTCATTTAACCCTCTATAACCGGAATTATTTTTGCGTATGAAGAAAATGATACATCAGGTGGCTGAGAGAGATTGCTTGCTGGATATAAACTGGATGTAAACTGGTGGCTGTATAGTCATAGAATGCAATTGTAGAAAGTGATAAACAAAAGAAATTGAGATTTAAAAAATATACACATACAGGTAAGTAACTTCCAAGTCTTATGGCGTTTTTTGGGGGGTAAATAAAGCTTTATCAAAAAATTGTAAGAAAAACACGAAATACGAAGAGCGATAATGAGCTTGCCTTTACTATAATAGAAAATAGGAATAGATCAGCGATATGTATATCTAGTCTGTTTATGTGAACTGTTTTTTCTATCTGAGGACGCTGAACTAGCACTCTTATTGTTAGAAGCAACTAATACAGTCAAATCTCGATCATCCTAAAATCAATCGTCTTAGATTAATTACAAGTTTAAATTATCATTAGCAATTCTATGTATTTCATTTTATACCACAATGAATTTTACATTTTAACATAAAATTCAAATTTGTGTACGAAATATTGTTAGAATGTGAGTCATCTTGTTGCTAATTATAGTTCCGACAACCGAAACTATACTGTACTATTGTACTCCATTACTCCATTAACCTGTTACCGTTCCCTTTGTATTTCATATTTCTGTTATAAATTTTTAATAAAGCTTCAAACAACTTAAGTTTATATAACATTTTATTCTTATTTATATTTATAGAATATACTGAGGAAGTTTGACCGGAAAAAACTGGGACACCTTGTATATTAAATGTATGTGACGTACAAAAACATAACTTGAATTATTCGATGTGCTTCACTAAATAGAACATGTTTATCCTGAGACATTGTTCTGGAATATTAAAAGAAAGCAGTCCTTCAATATGCTAAGTTGTAACACACGAGTGCAAGGGGTGCAGCGAGTGTTTAAAATACATTAGGTTGATCGGAAAATTTTCTCGTATTTGTTTTTAATAAAAAGTCAATTCGTTATTACTAAACCTAATTTATTTATTAATCTCCTACATATTGTCCATTGGTTTAAGATCGTCTTCTATTTGCTTTTTGTCTGATTTATCAGAAAAAGATAATTGATAATTTTCGATAGAGAAACCCGTCAATATTTTCTGATGAACTTACAAGGTAAGAAATCTTGTATTTATATATTTATTCGATGTGTCGTCTGTATTATGCTTTCCCTGCTTTTATAATAAATAGCATTCTTGTACATAATGATAAATATTATTTTCGTGTTTGTATACATAGTAAATAAATGTAAAACTTCAATAGTGAATGAAGACATTTTCGTGGAAACATATTTCTAATAAAAATTTACATTTATCCTACGTTTTTACGTACATAACTATTATGTACAGATAAACGAGAAGAAAGGAAAAAATTGAAGAAAAATTGCATGTGCAGGGAATCGAAACTCTTGTCCTCCGAAGTATACTAGTTCTGCGCGCTACCTTCGCGTCATGCCACTGCTTGTTCTTTACTTCAACTCAACTATACTTTTAGGCAACATGAAATCTTCAATTATGAATATCTCGAAAAGTATTAAATATCTGACTCCATAACGACGTATTTCCGTAAACAGGGTGACAAAATCTACCAGTGTTCAAAGTCTCAACTAAATCGGTGACCCGAAGTTTGTGCACTCTCCTTTTTAATGAAACTGTAACGTTTAATATTATACAGTGGAACTCGGTTTACATGAACTCCATTTATATGAACGAAATTTTAGTAGGGCCTGATTAAATGAACTCTAGCTGAACTCCTATTATGTGAACTACCACCGAGCGTCAGTCCACTTACATGAACGTCTAAGAAGTTCATGATTAGGAAAGCATATATGTACATATTTATAGTACCTAAAATTACTTACTTAAACATTATCTATTTTCAGACAGATATATTTAGACAAATGATTTTCCTCGATACTCTTACTATTCACATTTTTTCGTATTGTTTCCAGATGTATATTTATATTAAAGTTGGTTAAATTTTGAAATACAAGATATTTATCATTCTATCTCCTAGAAAGTATTTAATTAATTTCATGTTAATATATTGTATTAATTGTCCGAATTCATTTGTAAGATACTGTATCTTTTGTACAATTAGAATAAATGAAGGATTAATTCATTAAGCATTCCGCAATTATTGTGCTCGCAAATTAATTTCCCAATTCCTAAGGTTTGCAGCATTATTATATATTTAAGAGCAAATGTTTTGTGGAATCCCTTTATATGAACACGAACTCCAATTAACTGAACGAAAAATCATAGCTGGTGGGAAGAATTAGGTAGACTCCTATTATGTGAACGACTTGGTTCCATGAACCTAGTTGCCCCCCGACAGGTTCATATAAACGGAGTTCTACCGTACAGTAACATTTACCATTTGTTGAAGAGTAAACTTAGCCATTCGGCGGTTTCGTCTTTGTAAAGGGCCCTCCTCCGCCGTAGTCTCGCTAGTTCCTGCTGAAGCGTCGATTGAAGAAGACGAGATATTCTTGCTTTAAATATTGTCCCTGCCAGCGCCAAAACTAGTACCAACCATGCCAGTGATAAGCCTGTAGCACCGATCATCCATGCGACTGCAAGAGCCACACCGAGATACAATGCTCCGCGAATGGCTTCTGCGTCCCTCTACGAAAAACAGAATTATAAGATATAACTTTAAAATTCAGAAATTTTTTTTTTTTAATTTACCCCCTGCCTTATGAATTAATTCGCGTCGGCGCGTGCCGCAGTCAAACCAGAGGTCTCTGGCGCGATAGGACAATAATCAAGTGACCAATGCTCGATCTTCCTATATTTCCAAATCTTTGGTTGATTATTTATTTATTAGTCCGAATAAAGACTAAAGAGTGCTACAAAAATGTAACAAGTAAACCCGTAACAATTGATTCACTAGCCCGACTCGTGGGTTCTTATCTTTGGCCCGAAATCCATACCACGAGTCTCACTCGTGCTTTTCATGTCTGGCGCGAAATCCGCACCACGAGTCTCACTCGATATTCTAAGGCAAGGGGTTAAAGGTGTTGATGCGCACCTGCTAATGTTTAGCCTGTAAACTGAGATTTCTGGACGAATCAAATACCACGACAATTCCAGCCTTTTATTTTTGTACCCTTTCAACAACTATGTTCAGAAATTTCAGGTGAACACGCCTTAAAAATGTTGCAAGCAGTCGCCGCGGCGCGACCCTTTGCGTTTTTCCATCAACACAACTTGCTTCACTTAATTAACACTAAACCTACCGCCAATTTATATACGATAATTCATAAATGCATGACCATACTTCAGCGGATCAATTTACACACTAAAATAAGTAACAAACGTCTTATGAACATATGTCCTACATACCTTAGTTCTCGAGTTATGGATGATTAAAGAAAATGTTCGAAGTGTCCGCCTCGTGCCTCAACACATGCTACTGCACGCCTAAACATTTTAACTCAAATCCATTTTCTATCCTTTCTCGCAGGTCGTGTACATTGTTTACTTGCGTCGAATACTCAATAGATTTTAAATGACCACAAAAGAAAAATCTCATGGCTAATGTCAGGAGATCGCGCTGGCCATGTAGGGGGTCCACCTCGCTCTATTCATCGGTTTGCGAAGGTGTTGTTTAGGAATGTTCTTACTGTTCGAAGGAAATGAGGCGAAGCACCATTCTTCATGAACCACAAGTTTTGCCTGATATCCAGGAACACATCATGCTGTAGTTCTTGAAGGTCGTTTCGTAAAAAATCAAGATAAATAGTCCCATTTAGTCGAGCTGGTAAATCACCCATAACTCGGAAACTAAGGTATGTACGGCATATGTTCATAAAACGTTTTTTACTTATTTTAGTATGTAGATTCATCCCTTGAAGTATGGACATGCATTTATGAATCATCCTGTACATACCCGTTTCTACCGAACCGGTCAGATGACCAGTCTTTAAATAAAAGTTATATTTTTTGCAATTAAGTGCAAGTAATAATCAATTTAGTACGGGGAAAAATTGAGTATACATGTATTATAGGAAAAGTCGTGCAGTAAAGTGACGCAAGCGATACCAATGAATGCAGAATTTTTAATCAAAAGTTTAAAGATGGTCATCTGACCGGCCGTGGTAGCTTTAGTGTTAAAACATCCTCACAACCAGTTAACTTTGTAAGTGAATTAGTGAACATCTTCCCAATTGCGGGAAAAACACGGTACGCAACAAAAGGTTGAGTGTCCTATTGACGTCTAGTTCATTCGCAACATTGTCTAGTAGTTGACGTTGGTTACATAGAATTGTGTTACGACTTAACAGGGGATTTTTAGGACGTGTAAAACGGAGCTCTTATTAAAATTAGGGTATTTTATAACATAAGTACCATTAGGGCATCGTACTAATTAACAACTCTTGAAGACCATCGGCAGGTCCTTTAGATCCAGAGGCTTAATGAGTTTATGACTTGCAGCCGTGTCCAGAGGATCATCCTGTGGTTAAGCCTTCTTTTTCGATGATACCATAAATGTTTTTGATTGCTACTGATTTACACCCCCGTCCATAAGTATTAGGATACTTACGAAAAATGAAGTAACATATAATAATCTGAAATATTACTAGTTAATTGCTAAAATCTTTAAGAATTATTATGCAGTTTGATAGATTTGATAGCAGTGTGTCGGAAACAGAATTTCGAAAACAAAAAATAATACAATTTTTATGTTGCAAAATTCGATTTTATCGTTTTCTTGCATGACAAATATTTTGTATCTCTTTTTACAAGATTTATTTTGAAAGTCCGCTCCCGACACATTGTAGGGAACGGTTTTGTGCATCTCTGTTTAAATTTTCATTGAAATCGTTGGAGTGTTTTTCGAGATATTATGTTCACCGTCTTGAAAAACATAGTTTGTGGGAAATCGCGTTTAAAGTTTGACATGTAATTCCGTTCTCATATGCAGGCTCTCACATTTTTGGCTTGCACTTCATCAATTTTTGTTATTTCAGAGTCCAGTTGCGTTTAAAACACAAGGAAAAGATGCAGCTATCGGAATATGCTAAAAACCAAAAATCTAATTTTCGAAGGTTTCGAAATTTCAAAGGTGTCTTGCTCCCTTAACACTTTAAGTGTCACACAGCATTAGCTGAAAATGGCAAACTTCCTCAATTTTTATACAAAATGAATGTTTAAATCAATAATATCAGTAACATTCACCATTTTTATACTGTTTCTATTAAAGCTAATTAGATATATTTTTAATATTTTACATGATCAAATAAATAATGATTGAATCTATCTGTTACCCAGATATGGGTGACGCGGCAACTCCAAGTGTTAATAATGAAAGGTATCGTTTATAGTAATGGAAACATTATTATTCTCTAGGTGAAGATTTATTTTTAGATTAAATGTATTTTGGAAGTGCTCCAATTACCATATTTTCTCAAGAAAACGCATTAATACTTGACGGGTGGAAAATGAAGTAAAGCGAAAGCGGTACAAAATAAAAATCATTATTCCTTCATCTTGCTAGGATATAGGACATAATCCGCGTGTACTCACGCAATATCGCGTGCATGTTCGTATAAGAAGTTTCTCTGGCGTCATGGAAAACGTCATTAACCCCAGAGTGATCAGATTAAATCGCATGAATAACCGCAATTGATTTTAATCAAATGATTTCACGGTTTTTATGCCTCTAGATATAGCGCGAATCACTGGCTCATAAACACACTTGCATTAATATTCACTTCATTAAAGCAAAATAAATGAGTAACACTGTTTATTAATACTGAAAATGCGATTAATGCTCATCATGTATCACATACGATAAGTATCACATCATAGTTTTTCTTTCAATGAATGAATTAACATTATATGAAATATCTACTTATTTTCTTTTTAAAGTTAATGCGTACACACGTCATTAAGAACGATAAACATATAATTGTACATATTTACAGCCAGAGGCATGTAATTAAACTATCGGTATGAATAATATTAGAAAAAAGAAAGTTCTGTCATAAAATTGACCAAAAATTCTTTTAATGTCATTAGTTATTTTTTAGAATCCAAATTTAATCAAATGCGTGCATTTAAATAATACATTACTACAATACCCTGCAAAAAATCTGTATTTTCAACAGTCAGATAATTTAAATTTAAATTTTAAGCGTTACATTAATCTTGTCTCACTGTAGAATAAATGTTAAATAATGTATGGTGGGAAATGTTACATATAATATAATATAATTTATTATTAGAAATCTAGTACATAAAGATGATAACTATAAGTATCATAGATTATTCTAAAAAATCGAAAGACTTAAGTATGCAAAACAGAAAAGAATATTCATTTAATGTGAACTTTTAGATTGGGCAGATGTTTCTTTAAGATACATTTGAATTTTCATTTATATTACTTTTTCAATATATATTTGAATATTACCAGCATAGTAATATACATACAGTGACTCACAAAATTATTCACATGTTTTTATAATTACTTTCTTCCTTAATTCTAGTGTAACTGGCTAATTGAAAATTTTGTATACACGTTTCAAATGTTATTTGTTGTAGATACTGTAACATTGGTTCAAATAACAATACCTAGAAAATATTTTAAATGAAAGAATATTGAAATAACGTGTTCATTTCATGAATTTCGTCAGTCACTGTACTTAGAAAGACTGAGACTTAATCCTCTTGCTACGAAGATCATATATGCGCATACATATGCCCTGAAAAAGTAGCCTTTGTATGCGAGCGGCCAATATAGTGACCTGAATGACCTACATACACTTACTAAGAAAAGTTAAGAAATAAAGGAGCTATTTAAGAAGTTTAGTGTACACATATGCACGTATGTACATAATTACTCTATGAGCTGATAAATGAGAAATGTGATTTGACTATGAATGTTTCAAATAAATATTTGCAGAGACAATATTTATAACGAAGTAGCGGATAAATTTCAAAACATTCAAGTCAAAATGGTATGGGACTGTTTCTCACGTGATGGACCTGGCCCGATAATACAAGTAAAAGAAACTGTGGATAGATTTGTGGCTTACATCATCTGGCAAAATCATATGCCGCAATTTACTAAAGAAAAAATGTCTACAGGGTGGTTATTTCAACCTGACAATGACCCCAAGCATTCTTTCAAATCAGTTAATCCCTTACCGCATGATTTTTTTCTATTACGAAAAAAATACATTAAGTGTAAGAAGGTGCATCTTTTATGGGAAAATATTGAACAAATTTTTTAGCAATATTAAATCGTTTGTTTATCACGAAAACCGGTTTGTGCACAAAACCATATTAGCAATTTATACTAAAACTAATGAATGAAAATTCAAACTAACCCTTTTTATGTAATCTGCAGACACTGTAAGTTACTTTAATAATTTTTATTTGGCTTTTTAAAACGTATAAAGTCTCGGAATTCGTTATAGAATATCGACAATAACGGGGTTGAGATGCATAAGCTATCCAACAGTGTAAAGAAATCGCAAAAATTTAACTTTTCCGAACACAAATGGTAAGTTGTGCTTGAAAATCATAGTTATGATGCATGTTTTACATAAAAAATTAATGAACATTTGGTTTGTGTCCTGTATGGCACACCATGCGGTGAGGGGTTAAATTATTTCTCACGGATGAAAATTTTAATGTGATGAAGTGGCTAACAAGTCAGACCCCAGATTCGAATACAATAGAACATTTACGGAATTACGATGAATGTCAATTGGGAGCCCATTCTTTTACCAATAAAACGGAGTTAATGCAAAAATCATAAAAAACATAGTTTCAAATACCGGCTGAGTTTTGTATTCGATTAATCAAATTAATGCTTCGCAGGTGCCATGCAGTTATCAAATCCAAGGGTTTTCCAACATCTTACTAGAATATCAGAAAAACTACAGACATTTATATACCGTTGTTTTTGTTAAAAGTGGTTATATGATATAAGCAAAATATATTTCCTAACTTTTGTCATAAAGATTTTGTTTGGTTTCTTCGACTTAATATTAATTGTAGCCTTTATGAAAGTATATTCGAAAAAACACATACCACGTTGATGTATAAAATGTTATCTTTTTATGCTATTTTGATTTCTAACCTATGTATCCCAGAAGATAAAAAATATACAATAGTTCCCAGATGTCCACTTTGTTTTTTAACTTTTGTCATTAAGTGTATGTACATATATTGGTCTTTAATTGCGATTAATATACGAAAATCCAGGACCGAATTAGCACCGAGTTTTGGCTTTATCGAGACCTTTTTGATAGTATGAATATAAATAATAAATCAAGTGTTTACTAAGACAAAAGAGCAAAGCATAAGAATAAAAATAAATTAAAGCGATCAACCGTTGTTGCTTCGGTGATTATTGCTCGCATGCTGCGGGTAGATTTTTAAAAATAAATCTAGCAGGTTGAGACCTAAGGTCCTTATTCACACGAATGATTACTTATTTGCAAAGAATGTCTGATTTAGGTACTTTAATAGGTAATTTCAAAGGAAAAGAAAAAGTCCGTTGAATCTACATTTCCATAGTGTTATCGTATATAAAAGCAAATTCAATGTATCTACGCTAAAATTATAATAAGTTCCATACTATCCTAAATTTTTCGAACTTCTTCTGTATCACCTCTTACAATATTGGTCTAATAAATACATACAGTTGATCACAAATGAATCCGGTGACTTAATATAACTGCACAACTTCATTTGTATAATTCTAATTTATTTTATATTTAATATTTAAAATTCCGTCATAAGATTCTTCAATTTGAAGCACAGCTTTTAGTTGATTCATTTATTTTTTACGACATAATCAGACTCTTTATCTTACATGTTACCCCTAAAAATTACGACTGTACTTGTAAAGTCAGTGCCAAATAGATTAAAGACTTTTGTGATTGCACACACATTGAAGCGCAGGTTATTTTTTTTCTAAAAAATTTAATCCTCTGTTCAGTTTAAACGAATGAAATATGATCTATGCAAAATATTGTTAAATAAAGATAAACAACTAATTCGATCTTAAAGCAAAATGAAACCATATAATTGTGAACACGTAACGACTAAAGACAGTTACTGTCTTTGTTTTTTTGAATAGTACTTGTTGGACTGAAAAATTATGTGCACGGCTGAAATTAACCCTTTGACATATAAATAAAATGAAACTCGATGCGTTGAAAAAATATTATTTAATGTATCTCAACTTAACAGTTATGTTAGCTTTACAATGACATAAACAAATGACGTATCCCAGAGGTCTTTGTATGTCAAGGGGTTAAAAATGGAAAATCTTTCTGGCATTGAACGATATAGACGAGTTGAAAAATTATATTGATAATTAAAAATATGTACAGTCTCTTGGTTTACATCGGGAATTTACGCAATAGTAATTCTACCTGGTCTGTCAAGAACGTAACAATTCATTAATTAGAAAGTTGTCCAATGCTGAGGAACCGTACCGAATCATATAGAATCACGTGCTTCAATACGGAACCTTGAATCGATGATACGTATTGTAGTTACTACATACCTTGTAACAAAAGGTAACTGCACCTTATGTCAGCAACTAATATTAGCATAGTCATGTTTGTACTACGACTATGAGATGGCGTAACGTAAACAGTCATTAAAACGAAATTTTGAAATTTTGTTCAAATGTCAAAGATACTACATGTATTGCACTTTCAACGTACATTACTGTATCAAAAATTATAATAGTGTAATGCATTATACTGATCCGAACTATCAGGAAAGAGAATATTGATTGAATGTAAGTACCACAATTTATAACAACTGTAAACACAAAGTATTATATAACAAGTATAAAATTCAAAAACTTAAAACCTTTTATCCCTCGCGAAGTATGTATATACATGAAAAGGCTGCATTTACATTGGTAAGTTACTTGTACCTGTAATTGGTACAAGTAGCTAGCCTAGCTAGTGCACTTAGAAGTTACTGTAACTCAACTGGTACAAGTAGCTACCTCAGCTAGTGCACTTACAAGTTACTGCAACTCAACTCGTACAAGTAATTAGCCTAGCTAGTACACTTACAAGTCGCTGTAACTCAACTGGTACAAGTAACTAGCCTAGCTAGTGCACTTAGAAGTTATTGGTCCAGGTAACTTACCAATGTAAACGCAGCCTTTGCATTACATACTTCGCGTAGCCTACTTTTTATAATGTGCACATTTCCCACGAATTGAGAGTACAATCTCGAGCGTCATCGTTTAACGCCGTTCCATTTTTTTGGTGCAAATTGCACTGTAAAGTACAGGATAAAGATTTTCTTTCATACAAGTACTTTTTTCGAGAATTCTGTTCCTTAATAAGGAGACCTATTCTTCTTCCTTTAACGTCGACACAGCAAAGAATGCAACGATAAAATCACACAAGAAGTCTCACGACTTCCACACCGGAAAACATTACTTGGAGTATTTCCCAGGTAGATAATGATTCTGCACCCATAAGTTCGTGACTTGAATATTGTATATCATAATGATGTATTTTAAATTTCATTAATTGGATAGACTAGATCTATGTTTATATTCTAATACGAAATATTAGAATCAAAGCAGACCTGCGCTTTGAATGCTAATGTGCGCAAGAAGCTACAGACTAATTAATCAATGATCATTAAACCTATTGATAAATGAAAACATTTATTAGCTGTATTAATCGTAAAGCAATTTTGTGAATTATTTCAATTAAGGATTCTAGGCATACCATATTTCGCTATAATGTCTGTATAACAATATTTGAATAATCAAAAATTTAGATTTGTAAATTTGTATAATAATATTAATTATCGTGATTTACCACAGTAAAATTTCGATAATAAATAACAATTCGACGTATCAATTTCAGTTGCAATATTCCGCTACAGTTCACTGTTTTGTTCTATCATTACGTGAATTATGTTGCTGGTTCTATTTTACAGTTAGTCGTCGCGTGTTATTTCTTTAAGACTGTGCTTTATGGGAATCACGCCACTGAATTTGCGGTCGTAAAAGTACGAAAACGTCACCCCATGTACTCAAGCTGTGATTCAGTCAATGTTATAATGCATCTACAGCACGACAGTGAAAGAAGGCTTCTTGCCGGTGAAAAACTATTGTATTCTATTCCTTTCAAATTCACGAGTCGAATCACGTAAATTCCGTCGAAAAATTCCCACTGTTACGGGAACACGAACCACTGAAACTGTGTATTCACGTGTCACGCATTACATATTAAACGTTTTATTCAAGACTGTGTCTGCTCACGTTGTTATACAGGGTGAAGCTTCTAAAACACGCCAACTCAATAATACACCTGCTGTTGGCGATAGAAATAATGCATCAGGCCAATCTTGCTTGTTTTCAAAGGGGGCATAATCTGATGTCAATGGTTTTCTTGTAGATGGAGGTGTAGAAAAGATGCAAAGGCCAACTTCGTTTACTTAAATGGAGTGATATGTTTTTTACTTACCTTAAGACGCATACAATAACCTATAGTTAAAGATCGTTCAAGGTCGTTGAAGGTCATTAACGATGGTCAGTAACATACCGCAAAGTGACAATACATAGTATTCATGGATACAGATAAATATGAAGCGTACAGTGTAAGTATACCGAATGTCAGATATGTACTTACTCTAACGTCCATAAGTCTTAGGACACTTGCTATTTTTATTGAAAATACAATGTTTTTCTTGGATTACAGCAAATGTTTGCATACGTTATTGAACTAACATAAGAGAAGAATGAAATGAAACTCGTGGATTGAGCATCTCAAAAATATGGGATGAAATGGACCGAAAAATATGATGAACCTTCTGAAAATCAAAATCTGTCTTCTGGAATTACTTGCCACTGGAATGAGATCAAATATCGCCAAAAACTATTTAGAAATTCACAGCTAGAATACCAAAATTAATGGAAGTTGTAATTAAGAATCAAGTGAGCTATATCAACAAAAAGAAAATCTGAGTAATTTAATTAACGTCCACAGTGATGTTTGTGACATAATATTGATTGTAACCACATTTTTTTTGTGGTGCGAGATATGAAAAGGGTCAATATGCATCGAAATTCTGCAATTGTTTTATAACCTTTCACTTTTTGATTTATTTTAAATTGAACAAGTGTCTTAATACTTAGATGGGGGTGTACCTAATATTTTGGGTACGGAGACCCCGTAGTATTTCCATAAGGAAGTGCCAAAATGTTATGGCAATCATAAAAAATATTAGAACACATGGCAACACCGCCTATATGCGATTGGTATTCTCACAAAAGCAATAGTTTCGAAACGATGTCGTTAAGTTTGCTTTTTATCTTTCCTAGTTTTTTCAGTTGTGCAAATTGAAACACCTACACCATTACAGGTAAGTTATTTAATCAATTTCATCATTAGCTTAGAGTCTTAACATTATCAACTAATTCTTTTACTGTTTCGATAAAACATTAACCCTTTCACTGTTTTATTTATCATGATCGAGACGTACACCTGTGCTGAATTGTTTCACTTTCTGAATGACAATTTCTGTGTGAAATTCACAATTGCAATGTTAATTCTTCAGGTTGAATTGAGTTTGCCTTTGCAAATTTTATTGTGTATAATACTTTATATCTTCTAGCTGCTTTTAGTATTATTGTTTCTTGTTTATTTTACTGATTGTAGTTTTCTAATGAGACATTGCTCGAAGTTATTTATGAAAGAGTAATGAAACAAACTACATTTTAGGCAAAGGAAAGTACATTCGGTGAAATTTTAAATTCACATGTATTAATAAAACTGTCATTAATGCGGTTCTTATTATAAAATAGGCTACATGGAATATCTGAGCCAGTATAGCGGCTATTAGCACCTTACTACTTTCCGCCTTGCCCGTACGTCGTACAGACTAAACAACGAAAGGGTTAACAAACTATTCTCAGATTAATCTACGTCTTTTGTTCGTATCGAAGATGTTCCAAACATGAGACCCTATGTTGTTTTTAATATGAGATATTGAAAAAACACCTTGAGAAGAGTCAGAAGAGGAGGGGACTACTGACAAGGAAAAAAAAACACATTTGTGATAACTCAGGTTCAGAATTTGATGACAACGACGCAGGATGTTTATGTTGTTCCTGTCTTTATTCTAGTGATCACGGTAGTGAACAGTGGGGTTCAATGCACCAGGTGTTACAGATGGGCTCATGAATACTTAAGGAAAATTGCTTTAACCCTAGTGCGTTCTTCCGTTCGACTATGCACTCAAGGCTTTTGGATCAAAAACGCCACGAAACTACAATGGAACCTCGATTATCCGAACACCGGTCATTCAAAAATTCCTTTTCCAGGTTAATTACAAACTACAATTATTATTAATGACATTGTGTACTTAATTTTATTCCACCGTGTATTTTTATGTTCTAAACCAAAATTATCATTTTTATGCGAAACATAGTTGTAATGTGAGTCATCTTATTACCAATTATAGTTCGGATAATCGAGGTTCTACTGTATGGGGCTCATATTTTCAACTTTACAATATAATGTGAGGACTAAGAAAACCTAGAGATAGTCAGTCGCATGTATTATAATGTCATCATCGCGAAAGTTTTTTAAATAAATGAAGACGCGATGGGTCAAAAAGACCTGAAGAACGCACTGGGGATTCAAAAATAAAAAAATAGGTGATTTGGAAGGACTTTTGATTCAAAGTAAGAGGATCTCATATTAGGAACTCTTTTCTAAAACTACTAATTTTATACTCGTCAATATTTTTTCTATTTTCTCTTTTTTTTTAATAAATAATGTTTTATACCACATTAATATCATTCTTACTTATGTATAAATAAATTACGAGCGTAATAGCGAAAAGACTTTTAGTTTTGTTCTATCCTATTCTCCTCTATTAAACAAGACATAAATGGGGTCTCATATTCGGTACACTTACTCTACATAGGGCTACCATATTTTATGAACGATAATTCCGGGCACTAGTGGGGGATCCAGGGGGGACGAAAATTTTGGTTCGAATAAATATTTAACACGTTCCCTGCCACAGTAGAAAATTGCGTCACTGGACAGACACGCGAAGATGGCTGCTTATTAATACACGTGGTTGGTTGTACAAATTTATCTATTTAATATTACACTTTCTACTTCTACTATCATTTTAACGTGAATGTTACTCAAAATTTTGTAAGGTTTGGAAGTCATGTGATGAAATTAAAATTGATATGTGTACCGAAAACAGTACACGCGACAGGGAGCGTGTTAATTAACTTATTGTTGAAGGTACAGTCTAATGTTTTGAAACTGATTTCAAGCATTGCAGAGTGATAAACAAATACAGTTTCTTTAGCAGCACGTTTAAGACCACTATCAGTAGCGTCTGTGGATTTAAAATAAGCAACGATATTAGAAGATGAAACACTACTGACTGCTCTCTTGTGCTTAGCACTGTTTATATGATCTTCTATATCACGTCTTCCCTTCGGTGTGACTGACAAGTCTTCATTACACAATGTGCAATTTGCACTATCACTGTCATAAGAAGGTTTTAAAAATTTATACTCAATTTGCAACTTTTCATTGAAACTGCATTTTCTCTATTCCATAATAAATAAAGTAAGGAAGGTTTCGTGAATTTTATTTTAAGCAACGCAGAAGAAGGAAGAAATAAAAACAAAAGAAGAATTTAATTAATCATAGCTATAAGAACAAGGTACAGGATTACACATAGGGGGAAAATTCAAATACTGCAACACACTCATTTAAAAATCCCGGACTCTTTTCAATCTCGGACACAACCTGGACACCATTACAAATCCCGGACTATCCGGGCTAATCCCGGATGTCTGGCAAACCTAATTCTACGTGATTGAATGCTTGTGTACATTCTATGATCTGTATAACGATTACAAGAGAAATATACCAACAATCAGAGAAGACACTAAAGTGTCTGAATCCTTGAAGTAAATTATTTTGCATCCTAGTTGATTTTCAACGACCTTGAAGAACTTTAAACATATTTAAGTCATTATATGCGTCTTAAAATGCTCTATTAAAAGATAAATAAAAAACATATTATTGGATTTAGAAAAACGAAGTTGACCTTCGCATCTCCTCTATACCTCGACCCGCAGAAAAACGATTAACGTCAAATTATGTCCCACTTGAAATCATGCAAGATTGGTCTGATAAATTTGTTTATATCGCCAAAAGCAGGCGAGCCTTATTCAGGTGACCTGTTTTAAATGCTTCGCCCTGTATACCTCTGATTTTCTGATTACACGCGCATGTAGTGATTCCTTTGGAAAAGATTTAAAAATTCCATAAAATTATAGTAAACGCATAAAGATAACTCAATATCGAGGTAACTTGTTCCATTCATCGGAATGCATTACTAATCATACTCCATATCTTCCACAGAATCGTCAAATAGGAGATTTAATGCGCTGGCAATACTACTGGTCATTAATAATACTACACGCTATTAATTACTATAGCTCTCCCATTAACGAACCACGCGAACGTTACGCTAGTATACGCTCACACATTTTTTCAGTGCGTGAAATCTAGGTAACCTTCATTACAAGCATCTTTTCGGAATGATACAAAAATTTGTCGTACCTGAGTTTTCTGAGTGATGGCTAGGGCAAACTCTTCATCGGGTGCAGGATCCTCAAGGGTCATATTGACACCCCCAGGTGTAGTACCGTAACCAGCGGTACTGTTGTAGGGCCTGGGTGGACCCTCTGTCGCAGGTGGACAATTATTTCCGCTTCCGTTACTTTCCCGTTTTCCTGAAAAATGATACATATGCGTTTGTATAACGTTCGTCATTATACCCTAATATTAATATACAGGATGATCAAGAAAAAATTTAAGACTTTGTTGAATGACCAACCACCTTTATCTATGACTATGACCAACTCATTGTCTACAGTGAGTCAACTTGTTTACGCGAAACTTTTCAAACTGAACACTGTCTCCAAACGAACGCTACCCTTAGTCATCAAGGGCCGAGTTTGTCAAGGCTGGTCATCCATACCCCTTCCCTTTCCCTAAAATGTATACACGCTTAGAAATTTGCAAATTCACATAAATTCTTGTGCAACGCCACAATGTATGCCAGAATAAACCTCTTCTTCGATTTTAAAAGCGTTGTACTCGATTCCACGACACGGAATCCAACAATTTTAGGGACTCGTTGTATTCACCGAGAGGAGGAAAAAATGTCTGGTGAACATAGGTCCTAAAATCAATCCATTTGGATGAAGAATACAAAAGTTGTTTTCACATTTGTTACAGATGTTCGATGCGTCTTCCTTCCATTTTAATACAAAACTCACATCTGTGGATCATAGATCGACGTACATTTTGAAATATTTATTCCGTGTCTTGTATTGTATGACATATATTTTCTATTCATTGGTGTAAGTCCACCACATTATTTATTTCTTTTTTCATTTTGTTTATTCTATGTTTTTAGACTCACTTACGACATCGATGCTCGTACATATAAAAGTTGACCTTACATCGAAAGGATTGAATTTAGGATGTATAGTGATTAGACACTTTTTACTACGCTCTTTGTCAGTGAGTATTATAAGCCCTTAAAGCCTTAGACCTCTTTTTTTGTCACCCCGTGCATAGCTTAATGAGGACAGGATGTCTCTCATGTGAGTTAAACGATCAAATTGAGCCCATATGTGTCCTGTGAGTGGAAAATGTTATATAAATATACGCCCAAAAATAATCTATTACAGAATTGTAACTAAAACATTAAATATGAAGAATAGATATAATAATAATCAGTGGCATGTACTTGCATTTGGTATTAATACAAATTATAATAATACAAACATAGTCTGAAGAAACACATTAAATAAATGTCATTGATAATTATTATGCTATAATGTATCAACATTCCTGAATCAAAGAAATGTTAGCTGATATTTATTAAGTGTCACGAAACAAAATTATTTTAGTTTTTGCCATTACATGCGAGTGTAATTAAATGTGAGCACCTTCACATATAATTTCATATCACTGTTATTCGAAATGCGACTTTACATTTTCCTTTGAAAAAATTAGACCAAAAATAATAATTATATTAGATTGGCTAAGGGAAACGTCTCATACTGATTGTGAGTTTTACCAACATATTTTTTAAATAAAATGTTCTAGATGTAAAATATTTCGTAGGTCTGTTATTTAATAATTCAATCGTTAATGCAGTGCATATGTACACACCTCTATATGTAGTCAAAAAATTCTAACAGAATTATAGAAATTGTTCTCATTCTGAACGTTGCTATTGAAAATTAGCAATATTTTGTCAAGAATTATAAATCTATGGAAAAACTATGATGGATTGTTTTTAATGAAATGTTGCGTTATTTAAAATTTATATTATGTATAAAAACCAGATATCTTCTATATTTTCGAGTAACGCTATTGAAAAGAGCGCATTAAAATGGAATGTCAAATCATTATTTACTATTTTCATTTCAAGTAAAATCGTTCAGGTCGGAACTGAATGAGTTTATATGATCCACCCTATTCAGTATGTTGGTCTCTGGTAATTCTCATAACGATAAAATCTTTCCTACATCATTACAATGACAAAGAACGAATATGTTAAAGGTCCATGTTAACACAACCAAATATACGTAAATACGTAAAAGTATTATAATAATAAAAATTCTCAGCGTAATGTTCCTAACAATATGATTTAATAATAATTTAATACACGAAAATTATTAAATATAAAAAGGCTTTAATTATCAGTCAGTGTAAGAATAGACATGCAGTAGAGTATCATACCGTACAACTATTCGATAAATACGATAATGACGTTTACTTATAAAATATATTTTTATTACAATTTATAAGTGCAAATGGAATACCTGTGTGGTAAATATTAGCATTCTGGAAGAGTCTTAAAGAGACAAAATAAAAGCTTTTTTTTTTAGAAACAGTACGTGCATTTTAGTACTCCCATAAAAACTGCGGTATCCTCGCGATCTTCACATACTTTCGCGCATAATGATCTCGTAACTGATGCGCATATCAATTACAATGCAAGTGCAGGGGTGCAAGGACGAACATCGCTTACACGCAGTGAACGATACTGCAGCGTGTACAAGTTGATGAATCCAGGACGGTCTTCGCGGAATGTCGCGTTTACTTGATCCATTTGTTAAGTCGTCCGTTTCGATTTATGTTCGTCCCTCGCAAACGTCGCGTGAATCTCGAGCACGATTTTGAGATCAAAATCAATTTCGGAGCTTAAGCTCTTAATGACTCAGCCCCCAGAAAATTAACATCTTTCTCCATAGTTAACGTCCGACCAAGAAAATTAACATCTTTCTCCATCGTTAACATCTGATCGAAATAGCCACAAGGTTAAACAAATATGTACAAATCTTCTGCGGCAAAATGTCAATGAAAGTGTAAAGACCAGTGTTGGGCAAAATTTTATTCGGATAACAGATAATGGATAAGAGTATCGACCAAATTTTATTCGTCACTAACGAATAAGAATTGATCCGAATAAGAATTTATTCGAAGAAAAACTTATTTGTATAAGAATTTATTCGGATAAAAACTTATTTCTTTCTTCTGTTTGTTTGTTGTGATGCAGAAGGACATAGTGAAGAAGTAAACATAATTACAATATCACCAGCAGAAGAAGTACATATAAACGAAAACAATCAATAATTAGTCGTATTATTATTCGAATGATTTTGTAATCGTTATTCAAATAAATAATGATTAATTACTCGAATAAATAGAGAGAATAATTTGTTACGAGTAACGAATAATTATTATCCGGATAAGATATTCGACTAAAAAGAATTTATTCGGATAATTGTTTGAGATAAATATTTATTCGAAATAATTCGAATAATGCCCAACTCTGGTAAAGACTGTACGATTTAATAAATTTAGTGCATGTCAACAACTCATTGATTCACATCAGTTTTTAAAACGTCAATAAATGGCGAGTACCTATACATTATAATAATTTTTTTTTATTCCTAAGATTGCATCAATCGTTATTACGGTTATTAATAACCAAAACACAGTTCTGATTATTTTTTATTTAATTTTATTAAACTTTGAATTTAGTTTAGTTAATTTACTGTTGAGTTTGATACACACTATATCTTTTATGATTTATGGAATGTCATTTGTATAAAATTTTGTGTTTTATTTAACATTTCCAAGTATGTGAAAGATTAATTTAGGAATAAGGTATTAATAGAATTTTATTTAAAATTCATAACGCAATAAAGAATGTATAACATAGCAAGTTTAATATATGCAATTATCTTGAATTGCCACTTAGTATAACGTATAACATCATGTAAATTGTACTGGTTAACCACTTGAGATACTGTTGATTATCTGTATCAAATGAAACATGTCGAACTAAGTCTGAGTAAAAAGAACAGATTGCAAAGATTAGATGAAATGCACCTACTTAATACAGAAATTTTACCTGATAAATGCAATTGATACTGAATTATTTTGCAACATTTTTCCTTAGACGAATATTGATATCCAGAGATCATCGAAGCTTCATCTAAACATTTCAAGTAGATCTAATTTCACGATTGAAATGTCAGTAGACATGCACCACCCAATATACTTAAGAAAACAAGTAGAGACAATCGAGGACAAGACCTTGGCATTATAAGCACCCCTTGCACTGAAATTGATACCACAACCTTTTCAGGTGTTACTCTACCTGTACTCGAGTTGTAAACCCGTTTTAGATGGTAAACAATCGACACCTCCGACATTTTAATGAAACCAGAAAAGTGGATAGAAAATTATCGTGAAAAATTATATTAAGTAAGAAAAAAGGAACTTCAATGTAAAATAATTTTATACAGAACATTGAAACATATTTTAACATCCTTTTTAATGTGTTGAAATGTGATTTATTATTTTCATTTTGTGTATAAATAAATGAGTTTTATGCTGAAAAAAAATTGCTGAATTGACTAACTGAAAAAAATGAATTTTTCAATAACGTTGAGAAAGTAACAGAAAAATATGTATATACATAGAGTATTTTCTGTAGAGATGTAGAAACTCAAGTGTGGAATTGTGCTTACAGGAAACACTTTTGGGGATCCAATTTCAGGACTGCGATTCCGTTAACAATCGCTGCACTATCCGCACTGATCATACAACACTAACATCGCGTGATTATAACCAGTTCTTTCAAACACGATGCTGGATATTTCAGGTCATATTGATCAAATAAGCTAGTAGATCATGCGCTTTCTAACTTCAATATAATGGTCGAACAAATATTGTAAATTATTTATAAACAATTATACGTGTTTGAAACTGAATTTAATCACGTCAGGTTACATGCTTTGTGGTACGATAATGATTAATTTGATATATAATTAAAGACTAACAAGTTGTATATAGGTTTAGTTAAAGTTAACCTGATGTGCTAATAGTAAGTACATTTGAATATAGTATTTTTTATAAAACTACACTATATAATTATAAGTAGAAGTTAAAAAATAGTAATATCATTCATAAGTTATTGTGTACATACATGAAATGTACATTTTTTGTGACCCATGTTTCATAATTAGATCTGTATTTGATTCGTTTAACAACATATAAACCGGTTTCTATAAAAATAATAATTTATTATTATATAAAAATATTATAAAATTTATATTATTATTATGATATAATAATTCAAATATAGATATAATACAAAAGTTTGATTGCTATCATGTAATTTTTCTTCCAAATCGTACGACAAAGGCTCTTGAAAAATAATTAAAATTCTTGAAAGTTATACGACTCACATCATTATGGTTCATATATTTAACGACTCATATTCTACATTTTTGCTTTAATGTAGAATATTTTACTTAACTCTTTAATGAAAAAAAATTCATTGGAATTAATGAATATCGAGGATTAATTGCATTAGAAAGTAATGTTTAATATACATCTTTCTTGAATTATACTTATGCGAATCACATGCGACCACGAATGTCTCGAAAGTAACATTTAAACTGAACTGGAGAAAAACACCATTTGCGGAAGTACAGTGAAATCGTACCTGACACTTAGCCTAGTTAATACAATTTCTCCCTTCGACATTCGATTGTTCAAACGGTAGTCTCTTTGATCGCAAGGAATGAAAATACCATATTTGTGTAAATTTAATTGTTCTATATGCCGTGTGTTCATTTGAAAACTTCAAGTCTAAATATCTCAAAAACAAGGCATTTTGGGAAAAATGTCGAATACAAAAGTGTCACGGTTTCGAGGGGGAAATAAAACTATCCTATTAATTTTTTATTTGTTAGACGTCTTCAAGGTTATTTAAAGGTCAACTCTCTTTTTTCAAATAGAAATCATATTTTTCTTTGCAGATTCTTATTTTACGGGGAAAAGAGAAGAAACTTTTATATGAAACATTTTTTTATTAGATTTCATCTTAAGAAGATATTTAATAAAATAGAAATTTATTTCTGTTTTGCTACTCCCAAAAAGGAGGATGGAAAATTAAGTGATAAAAACGAAACTTCTTTAATTTTTCTGGTCTTATTAGATAATAAGGTAAAATCAATGACAATTCCATTTTTGTACGCTACTTTTTTATTACACAAAAAATCACAATAGTTTTGCACAATCTTCATAAGATGTTTTCAAAATGTTCTCCATTTTGTGCTAGGCAATAATACAATCTGTTTTCAAATTCAATTCTCACTTTTCTTAAAGTTCCTTTTGTAATATTTCTGCATTCTTTTATTATTCTCTGTTTTAAGTCCTCAATATTTATTGGTCCTGTCTTGAGTACTACAGCAAGTCACTTACGCGTCGAAAAGATAAACAAGATTGTTTTCGAGATATTTATACTTGAAGTTTTCAAATGAACACACGGTATATATCTGCTCGTACAATTTAGAAATAAATGTTTCCTTGCGTCAAAACGAAATTTCCACTTTCTTATAAATATGTCCCACTTGGAAGCAGTTAATCGTCGCAGACAAAGGGAATATTTTCTTTTAAAATAAACAAAGAAACCATCTAAAAGGGAACGATATTGGAAAATGCTAGTGGACCTGGTAAAAAGGGAATAATTATGAAAGTTATAAATCAAAGAAGAGAAAGGCGTGTTGTAAATCAAAACTGTCAAGTTGAAACTCTTTCTAGCTACACACTGGAAACGCTGCTACCGGGAGATACTTTCAGCAACCGACAAATCCCCCGAACGTGAGAAAATCGTTATTAATTACCCTGTCAACAGCGGAAAAAGCAAACAGTCGCCGGCTGAAGTCTAAGGAAAAAGAATGTTCCCCAAGAAGCTCGTATTTCTAACGTAGTAATTACGGTAGCATTGTTCTAAATGAGTGTTCGTCTACCTCGTCGGCAGTGCCGTACCTTTTCTCAAGGATGCTCCTCGCTTCAGGTGCCTCGCCATGAAGCTGGAAAGTAGCTGCATACTTTTCTTTCGAGCGATTTCTTGCTCCTCTCCTGGATACTCTCACTACTCACGGTCACTTTTATCTCGATCAAACTATCGATCGATGACCTTGAAAAACGGTATCTTGTCCAGGATTCTTTTTACAATTACACGCGAAACCGCAGATTTCACGATTTTCAGTGAAACTTGTGCTTACCGTTTTAGTAGGCCGGTAATCAGGGGATTAAGATAAGTTTAATGATAATCCTTATATTTTTTTCAGGGATTCGATAACACGATTTATGATAAATAATAAAGTGATGAGTGTTCACGTATCATTTTAGATTTTAAAGTAAAGTTATTTCTTTGTGCTGATATTTATTTCTTTGTTGTGTTTAAGTTAGACTCATGTGTATATAAATCACCCAGCCCACATCTTTTAATAGATAATTTATTTTTTACAAGTTACAGACACTGATCTGTGTGTACTTGTATTCTTCAACGTAAGTCACGTTTTTCATAGATAATGTTATTTATCACAAGCTTTCTAAACTGTTATAAAAATTTGTTTCACTTTCAACTTTTTTAATAACAAAATATATCAACTTAAAGAATACTGTGCCAAAATAAAAATATCAGAAATAGAGGAGCGTCTTTATTTTCAACTTTCGTCATACTAATATTATAAATCAAAACACAACGTCGGGAATTCGTTAATGAAACTATGTATAAAGCACAGCAATGGAAGTTTTATAAATATTACAATTTTGAGATATCACTTATAATGTTGACTGGATTTATAAAAAAAGTTTATAAAAGCTTTGCCGAGTTTCTATTACAACAAAGAAATCATTAATCTTTATCAACGAACGTTAAATAAAGACCTGTAATTCTGTCTCATTTGAAATACTCATTGCAAAATATAAATAATGTACAACACATCTCACCTACAAAGTCTAAAAAAGTATCCGTTGTCATAAAAAGTAAAATACTTCTAGCACGTCAAACATTGAACACAACTTCTAGTGATCGAGTAAAGTTATTAAAGATAAACCGGAGTATAATAATCTTTTAGCTCGCACAAATTAAGTTTCAGTGTGAATTAATCGTAGCAATGTAAACAGTATATTTTGGAAACACCAAATATTATTATCCTTGGGAGCCAATTAATATTACCGAAACAAATATTGTTTTCCATGTTTCGGAGCACCGTAACGATGTTGAATAACAACGAAGCTTCGTTTTCATGTCTTCGAATGCCGGCAGAAATTCGCGGATGTTTCTCTGCCGACACGCGGATTCATACTGAAGAAACACGCGCAAGTTGTTGGTATTACGAATGGTACCGACCATCTGTTTTCTCGGAAACTACTAGTTACATTCGCGCTTGCGCCACCCCTATTACGAACCTAAGTGCTATGACTTTACGATTGATTCGGAATAATTTCAGATTCATTAAAACAACTTTGATTAGCAAGCAAAGAATATACGAATTCGAACTACAGTGAGTAACACTGATATTCGGAGACCGACATTTTTCATACATCACTATTATTTATTTATTTATTTGCTTATATACGGGACAAGCCTCTTAGTACAATAGCTTAACATTCAAATAAACTTAAATATAAGCATCACACATGTATACTTAAGACTACATTGTGCTATGGTTGCTCAATAAGAGCTGAAATAAACGTGCGTTTAAATGACAATAACGGTGTCGAAAAAAGATTAACAGAGACTGGTAATAAACATAGTTTATTACTTTGTAGTTCCATCTACGATGATACAAGTTCAAAGGTAATGTAATACTATGTTAAAACATTCAATCTAGTTTATGAAAATATAAATTGTTCTTATTTAACTTGTAATAATTACTATATAATCGGTGTTAAACTAAAGTAAGTCTAATTTGACCGTTAGAATAATATTCCACACAAAGCAATAAATTATAGTGATGTATGAAAAATGACGGTGTCCGAATATTAGTGTTACTCACTGTATATGTCTCCAGTAAAAACTACTGGAATATTGCATTATTACACTAATACTACTTAACAAATGTTGTTCTTTAATAATTATCTTTTTATTTGTTTCATTTTGTATGAAATGTTACAGTAATGTAAATCCAGAAAAGCCTAGCCAGATAACAATACCTCAATTTACTGTATAATTAGCGACACATGATCGAGCTACCTTATCCTAAGCAAGGTAATTGCCATAAATTGGCAACTCTAGACGACTCAAGGACCACAGTCGATTTCTGGAATTTATCACCTACATGTCGTCAAACGAAATGACTGTTGGAAAGTTCATGTAACTTTATATCGAATATGTAATTATTAATTAGGTACCGAACACTTTCTAAATGGACATGTCGGAAAATTTGATAATTATATACAAACCCCCTCATCATCATAGTCTCATAATAGTTGCACCAGAATCTTTGTCGGTTAGACGTTACAGCATACCACAGCAATAAATATCTTCTCGCAAAATTACGTCTAACTCACTATGCGTAACTCACAGTTTGAATGCACCTCTAGTGCATTAATTTGTGTTTGAGATAATGCGGTTATGCATCATAGTTATAGTGCCGGATGCTGAAGGGAACCGCCATTCTTCATGCGATGAATGCATAATACGTATCAATTGCGAATGACAGTAAAGTTTAGAAAATTATTTTTATGGTCAATGAGTGGAAAATGCAACGTAGTTAACATGTTTAAAATTTCCAAATGCATGTTATTACTGAATTAAGTGAAAGCAAAGTAAAATTTAATGCTTCCCCGTGTCTACTTTTGTTATGAAAAAATAGTCATTTTTCACATTTGAAGATTCTTTTGTTGTAGATTCTTGTTCCTGGCGATACAATCAAATTTACTTCAATATTTTATTCTTGTACAGTAAATAAACTTTGTATTATACAGGGTCCGGTCGAATAACTTGTACAAGCGGGTATAGGGTGATCCCTTATGAAAAAATAAGAAAAAAAAGTAAAACACAATTTTTTCATCTGACGCTTCGTTTTTGAGAAAATCGAGTTTCAAAATCCGTTCCGTTCAAATTCAATTTCCGGTAAGACACAATTTGTCGTGCGACGTGTAACACTTATTCTGCTTGTAAACAATGCTCTGCGACTTCTACTGTGTTATGACTTAATCCACCGCATTAATTACGCATTTGAAAAATTGAAAAACGAAAACATACAACTACCAAGGGTACATGTATCAGTAATAAGACGGGTACAACTGTGCATACGAGAAAGAGGACATCAATTTCAACAGTACCGTAATTAATAATAATAAAATGTTCTTAATAAAATATCTTTTTGTTTTTTCTTGAATCCTATAATTTTGAAATATCGCGCAGATATTATTTACAATCAGAATAAGTGTTATACGTCGCACGGCGAATCGTATCTTACCAGAAATTGAATTTCAACGGAACGGATTTTCAAACTTGATTTCCTCGAAAACGAAGCCTCGGACGAAAACATTTTATTCTTTGTTTTTTT
This sequence comes from Macropis europaea, assembly GCA_916610135.2. Classification (NCBI taxonomy): domain Eukaryota; kingdom Metazoa; phylum Arthropoda; class Insecta; order Hymenoptera; family Melittidae; genus Macropis; species Macropis europaea. The sequence continues at coordinate 20,615,939 of OU744349.1, forward strand.
CTTACTTTTTCATCAGGAATCACCCTGTGCCCGCTTGCACATGGCATTCGGCCGGCACCCTGTATATTATTATTTGAAATGTATAACATTTTCCAAAGAATTTTCAAAATTTAGGCTGAATGTCTTGACTGCGCAATTTCGATTACAGTAGGACCTCGATTATCTGAACTATAAGTAGTAATAGTATGACTCACGTTCCAACTACATTTCGCATAAAAATGATAACTTTTGTTTTAAAATATAAAATAGAGAGTTTGCAAAATTAAGTACACAGTGTCATTAATGATATTTCCAGCTTGTAACTGGCATAGGATGACTAGTTTTCAGATGATTAATGTTCGGATCATCGAGGTTCTCCTGTGATTTAATTTGGGAAACCAGAATTCCAATATTAAAGTAACTAAATTTACTTCCGCAGCAGCTCTGTGTAAATAAACCAGAGGCACGTATACACATACATATGTACATATATACATATATCTGCAGGAAAAGTCAGTATTAAGAAGACTTGATATGTCACATTTCAGTAAAATTCTGCGTATAATTCAATAATGTTTATTTTTACAAAAGTGTAAGTGTTAAACAGTAATTATAAAAGATCTCACAGCATTTTTGTTAATTGTACACACTTTACTCTCCCAGCTAGAATTCAAAGATAAAGATATACCTGAGCAATCCAGCCAGTTTGGTAGAGTAATAAAAGGTCGCTTATAAGTTTATTAACCCTTTCGCTGTTTAGTCCGTACGACGTACGGGCAAGGTGAAAGTTAGTAAGGTGCTAATAGCCGCTATACTGGCCCAGACATTCTACATGTATATGTATAGCCTATTTTATAATAAGAACTGCATTAATGATAGTTTCTTTCAGGTTTTCACTGTTTGTTTCGGCTTATTAATACATGTAAATTTAAAATTTCACCGTACTTAACTTCCTTTGCCTTAAATGTAGTTAATTTTACTATTCTCTTATAAATAACTTCGATCAATGTCTCATTAAAAAACTAAAATCTGTAAAATATACAAGAAACAATAGTACTAAAAGCAGCTAGAAAATATGAAGTATTATAGACAATAAAATTTGCAAAGACAAACTGAATTCAACCTGACGAATTAACATTGCAATTGTGAATTTCGCACAGAAATTGTTGAGATCGTAAAACAAATTCAGCACAGGCATATCTCTCGATCATGATAAATAAAACAGTGAAAGGGTTAATACTTCTAATTTACGGATATTTCTTTTTGCATTTTAGTAATCCCATTCCAAATCCTAACAATAAGTACACTATGAAGACACAAAAAAACACAAATAAACAATTACAAACAGTTAAAGGAGGCATTTTTTGTTTTTTATTTTTTACAACTTGGATTACCAATTTAAAAATCTGAAAAAATTCCATAATATGTGCTTTGGTAACTGAAATGCATGTGATTTTTTTTCAAAATTTTTCATGCAATAGTATAGGAGAAATTGGACAAAAACGTGATCTTCAATTTTTGCCCTTCTCTACTCCCCAAGTCGAGATACAAAGTTGAAACTTGGCATAAATTGTATTTTTTTTATAAGCTATCGAATGACCTATCTCAAGTCGAATTTGGTTTAGGGGCACTTTTGACACTCTTATTCTCCTATATTCTGTGACAATTGAATTGAAATGTCTTACAGGGTGTTTTACCCAATATTTAAAACACTAAAAAATCGTATTACATCTTTTGACAGTTTAAATAGAGTTAGAAGGTTAATAAAAAAGACTGTGGCCACTTACGGATATTTTTTATCACAAAATTTCGTAGATAATAGTATATAAACCTTCACTGCCAATACCCAATTAGAATTATGACTTTTTATATAATTATTCCTACTTTTCCGAAATATCAAGGTATTTCTGATATGTTCATAAAAGCCAAATTTATCAGTTCTTGTATAATAAAAGGGTTAACCTCTAACTACTACTATCTAAAATTTGTAACTGGAGTACTACTAGTGGGTCCCTGGGACCCACTCTTGATTGCAATAAAAATCACATTTTGCATAAACAAAAATTTATTTCTTTTTCATGAAACCAACTGACCTGAGAATACTTCGAAGCACGATTTTCCCCCACCAAAATTTGTATGGTATTTTTCAGAATTTTTGAAGCGCTGGGTCCGTGGAACCCGATAGTAGCAGTTACCTACTGATTAAACAGTGTTCGAAAACCTTTGTACAACACAGGTAAGACTAGAACTCGCGATACAAATTTTTATGCACGAGCGTCATTCACGGAAAATACGATAGCAAATCTGCTGATACGCTGATACAACTAACGATAACAGTTCTGTAATCAGTGATACTGCGTTTATTGTCCTTTAACGATATACAACGTCATCAATACTTCTTGCTATAGAATTATGTCATTATACTGTTGTGTACCCATACAGTAGTATTAATACACAAGCTATTGATTCATAATAAAATGCAAACAAATGTGTACAGGTGTAAATAGAAACGAAAACGTTTCCGGAATTATTTCCTATGTAAAATTATGTTGTTAGATCAGTATGACGTGCACCGGCTATGGGTGTTTGTAACAGTACATACAGGCTCACAGGCTCTCAGCGCTAATGTTCACAAAGACTGACCGATGCACCGTTGTTTAACGGCACCGTGCGTGCAACATGTTGTCAAACAAAATTTTCAAACTAGAGAACATGTTTGAAATTATGCTTTAGTATCATACAAATGGTCGTAACAACTCATCATTATTTCAAAATGGTATAAAAAGTTTTCAAAGGAAACATTGTAAAGTCATGACTTCGACCAGTATCTTTTTTGAAAAGAAATTGAAGAAATATTGGCTTTTACTAACTAATTGATATTTAAACAATTTTTAAAATTAATTTTCAATAAAACAAGATACGAAAAAATTAACATGTCTTTTGACAATAACAGACTTATGACTAGACTGCGGATGTTTATTCAAATATACATTTTTAGACTTCCATATTTCCTATGTTTATGCAATTAAATAAATGAAACTTCAGCAAGGCTGTATTTGCTCCTTGAAACATTTAAAATATATAATTTTTATTTTGCTAAGTTAATAAATGTCCATTATTCACCAATTTGGATATATTAAATTGCATAAACATCCGTAATCTAATCATTAAGTTACATTAATGTAGTTTTATGTCAATTTAGTTCTGACCTTTCCACAATCAAAGTAGGTTCTTCACTTTTATAAACATACAATATTATTAAACTTTGAATTGACTAATAATTTAGTTAATATCAAGTTGTATATTAATTGTTAATAAATTTTAAAAAAGTTATTTCACCTATTAATATTCAGTACAAGCATTCACTATTGATTATAAGTAGACTGCGGATGTTTATGTAAATATACATTTTTAGACTTCCATATTTCCTATGTTTATGCAATTGAATAAATAAAACTGCAACAAGATTGCATTTCCTCCTTGAAACATTTCAATTATGTAATTTTTGTTTTGCTAAGTTATTAAATGTCCATTATTCACCAATTTGAATATACTAAATTGCATGAACATCCACAATCTATTCATTATTTATGTTAATTTATTTCTGACCTTTCCACAATCAAAATAGGCTTTTGACTTTTATAAACATACAATACTATTAAACTTTAAATTGTATCTTATTAATCTATCGGAAATTTACTAATAATTTAGTTAATGTCAAGTTGTATATTAATTGCATTGCATAAAAAGTAATTTGCTTAGCAATGTGTACTTCATTTCAATCTGTCCATGATTCCGAAAACTTATTTAAATTACGAAAGCTATGACATGAGTTTTTAATCTTAACAAAACTGCCGATAACTTCCAAATCTTTGAATAAATTACATAACAGCACCAAACATTGTTTAGAATTTGGTTCTGGTTCTTTGCGAAATACATTCAGCCCTCTTGAAACACTCCAGTAACATAATAAAATGATAATGGTACCGACAGTGCATCATCGAAAGCACGTGTACTCGTACAAACATCTTCAAACAGATATCAATGAATCATGTAACCTACAGGGTTATTAATTTCTTCAGAAATAAATCTGATTATTCGCATGCATAATCGGCTTAAAATTAAGGGAACTAAATCATTGAATTCTTTTTGTGGCAAAGACTAATGTAGTGCTCGTCAGATTATAGTATCGCTTCCAGGCTAGCAGTTCGTCAACGACTCCTTTTTCCGTCTTTTATTTGTTTCTCGGCAACATCTGTCTTACGCGCCATACCTTACTATGCCGCATTACATTGCCACAACCCGTACATAACATGTCGATCCGACGAGTCCGACTTTATGGTGCAAGGTGCACCGTCTGCCTCGAGAATTTCTCGAAGAAAAAGTGCCTCAGGGACGCATCACCGGTCACATGTCGTCTGCGTTGATTAAATGCAACAATGAAGCGTCTGTTCGCACGATTGCAAGCGATAGACGAATCAGTAATCTCCAAAGAAACACTTTTTTCACGGGTGTAATTTTCAGATCGCTCAGACAGATTAGAAATCTATTCACAACACTGCAATCTGTCACTCAACTTAATCTTTATTCAAGGTATTCATGTCGGTTAAAGAGATCTCAAGCTCATCATCGAAACAATGTTACTTTTCTAAACGCCAATGAGAGTATCTCATTGAATTTGTATTCACGGCAACCGCTGAAAGCTTGATGCTATCCATGAAAATTTCATAAAATTTGCAAGTATTACGATTCGTAATTTCTAGAAACATCGCAAATTTCAAAAGTATGGAGATAGTATCTGTATGCATAAGAGAGTATCCATTCGATTTTCATAATGATTTCTCCGCGGTTCCTTATAAATACAGCAACGTTGACGTTACAGGAAAATTGATGTCAACTTTATCCTTCGCATTTTACGAACTTTGTAAAGGCTGTTTTCTCCAGAAAAAGAATTTTTTTCATCTAATCCGCTTCTATATATGCAGGTATCTTAGAAGACAGCACCTTCTGTAGGGTTGGTAAAGTTCTGAAACCTGTTCTTGTTTTGTCGACGGAATCGACGCCTTGACTAGCTTCCTATTCTGAACTTATTTACATATTTATACAAACATACGTGTGAGCCAAGAAGTACACACCAGTTCACTTTCTTTAATAAATACTGGCTGACTCCAATGCATTTCTAAAATTATCCATAGACCGTTTCTTTGTACCGTTATTTTAATTTTTAAGCAATGTAAGATGCCGTTCGCAACAACTTAGTCATGAACTATTATTTCCTAATAAATCATAATTTGTACAACTTTTAAGACTTCCCCCAAATTTACAATTTCAATTGTACTTAACAATGATTCCTGCATAATATACAAGAAATTATTCCCAATAACTATGCACTGTTGCTATTCGCAAAATAAGTTGTTGTAATTGTAATTGTTCATATTTATATTTCCTTTCCTTTGTACAAACTTTCTGTAAAGACAGTCCTTGCACGAGTTGCATGAAAAACGTTCCGTTTACGATCGGATCGGACTTCCGTTATCCCAGTTTCATAAATTACACGAGCCGCGGGCATATCAATCTTTCAACAGCAGTGAAACATGGCAATTCATTATGGCCCGAATTCATGCGGTAACAGCACGTGTACTGGAAAATAGTACGTTCCTCCCGCGTTTCGTGGCATCGGACGTGCATATAAACAATTCCAGCGATTCGGCGCGCGTGACACACACGTCGGTTTTCACCATGCAAACCGTAAGAGCGTTTAACCCATTAACGAACGTCTTACTTTTTTCCACAAATAGTACACTGACCTTGATAACTCGAGATGTACTGCTTTTTACACGGTCCCGAGCGACGTACGAATTTACGCGTCCCCGTTAACAAAAAGGTTTGTAGGACATTCGAAATGGGTCAACGCGGTCCATGCGATCGTCTCTCCTCCGATGAAAATCAAATGTTACGTACCCCGTGATGATAACCCGCGAAATCGACTTTTCTCACGTGCGTACGTCACATTTCCATGCAAAAATCGTTCACTGAAAAGGATTCGATGATCAATAAAGACGAGAGGACTTTGTTGCGTGAAAATACTCACGCATAATCGACTAATGCAACCGTCCTCGTCCACGAGTACAGCAACACTGACCTGCCGTCACAGAGGGAGAGGAGATCGGACCAGGTAACAGAACCTCTCGACTGTTCCCTTCTTGCATCCTCCTTCTTCATTTTCTCTTTCCTGCTCCACCTCCTTTCTTCCTTCTCCCTTCATCTTTCTTCCCGTCTTTTCCCTCTTAACCGTCCATGCGTCTTTCTTGCTCCTCTTTCTCTTCCTTCCACTATTTCCCTTCGTTGTATTCTTCTTTCAACTTCTTCTTCTTCTCCGGCTTTCCTCTTTTATTGCTTCTCTTTTACTTCTTTGTCTCGTTATCCTTATTCTTCTGCGTCAACCGCAGCGTTTAGTCTTCCTGCGTTTTTCTTCTTGTCTCGCAGGGTGTCAAGTGCAGGTATAAACACGCGATATCGGTCGACAGAGAAGGAAAAACTCGCGGAAATTTTACTTCAGTTCTTATCACACAGTTCACATTCCGCGAACACTTCCCGGTGTATACACTTCAAAGAAAAAGTCACGCCACAGATAGCTCCCACGCGAGTTAAAAGGACTCACGCATTGAAAGCGTCTACAGTTTGTAAAAAATGATACGCTTATGCACATAAAGTTAGCACTGTTGATTAACCCTTTGAACTCCTAATTTTTTTTTAATTTTCTTTGCAATAACTCCCTACTATTTTAAGCATTTTATTTGAAATGTACTTCAAAAGACAGCTGGTTGATAGGAACCAGTTTAAATAATTTTTTTTTACTAATTGTATTGAAAATAGCATTGGAACTTTGCTAAGATCTGATACTTGTGGAATTTCTGATATTTGTGGTAAAAAAAAATATTGCGAAATATAATGCATATTTAAATTGACAATTTAAAAATGTGGAGTGTGACTCGACATAGGAGTACCTATGAGTAATGTCGATGTCGAGTCACACTCGACAAAGGAGTTCAAAGTGTTAAGCATTCCATATTTCCACAAAGTGCTTAAAATATTAAAAAGCCTAAAAGTCCTTGGTGGTTTGAATTATTTCTGGATTCGTTTTGGTGGATTCACTCGAAGGATCCTCCTGCATAGAAACTTTGTGTATAAAACGAATATTTTGCCGCCACAAATAGCTTGTTCAGTTACTTATGTTTGTTGCGGATGATGTGTAAACAAAGGATTCTCTTATTGTTTGAATTTCTTGTATATACACAAATGCATGCGATGAACATAAGCAAAGGACAATATTTCTAGTAGCAAATAAAAAGTCGTTCCTGATAAAGTCAATTTTCTACATATGTTTCCAAACAGTTTTTATTCGGTCTAATGAGTATTACAAATGATACAAGTTCTGAACCCTTTCTCTAAGCAACCTGTATAATCTTATACGAGAGAAGTATGCTGTATGTTCATGATTTTTAAGAAGTATATTTAGTTTATCAAGTTGAACGCCGTGGCGGTCACCGGTGACCGACGCCTCAAATTTAATTTAATTAAATAATTATTGATCGTCGCATAATTCTGAGCAAACGTCACACGGATACAATAATGTAGGAACAGAAGAACATGGCTGAGTACTCAAACCTTTTTTTTCTTTACGATTTATATTAAAAATAGCAAATTATATCCTGTTTGATTAGGTTTCACCGCTTTCACTGTGGCGTTCAACGTGTTATATTATGCGTAATGTACTGTTTTATAATGTAATTTTGCATTGCTTTAAAATGTAATTGAGTGTATAGGTAGTTTATTTACAAAATATTATTGGGCAGTTATAGTGGTGCCATTATGTGTTGCAAAGTGTTCAGTTTACCTCACTGTAGCAGGGTTTAATGATAAAGTGCCCCACTTTCGAACGAACGATAACAAAGCGTAGATATGCAAAGAAATAATTTATATAATACTACAAAGTATTTTAAAATTAGCCGCATAAGTGTTCCAAACAAAAATTTAGTAATGAAGATAAATTTCGAATACAGCAATGCTTCTTTGTCATTTTTAATTTTCATGAAATTAACCAAAAATATCATAAATTCCTTGTTTGTAAATTATCCTCAGATAAAATATAGACGTAAATTTAATTTTAATACGTGTAGTAGACTTCGTATTTCATAGAGTAAAAACAAAAGTTTCAAAACTGAAAAATTGCAAAAAAAACGAAGAAGATAAAGACCATCTGTCTACGAAAGCATGTACACAATTCTAGTTACACTTCTGTAGTGGTATAAAGCACAGAAGAAAATAATTATTTGTTTACTGCAAAAGGGATCTACAAATTGGCAGTATTACAATACTATTGGCAGTTCATATACACTTTTATTTATTGTAGAGTATTATAAAGTAAATAATCGTTATTCATATTGGAATTGTTTGACTGGTTGGAAAATTCAACTTTCTTAACACCATATGTTCTAATTAGTTTGGATAATCGTGATTCTAATGAAAGTACGTTCTACTAAAATTATAAAAACGATGGCGCCTTTAGGTTTATTACCTTACACGACATACAGAGTATTTCTGTATTATAAGTACAAACTTTACAGGCTGTTAGAACTCATTGAAAAAAAAACAAAGGAATGAACCGTTTCAGAGATATTCAATTTCTTTAAAATCGTTAATCGACCTTTACTACTGTGATCAAAAAGTATCGGGACTGACGCATTTAAATAGCCCGCTTTAATTATATATGAAAATCTTTTTTTTTTATATAATCGTAGTGGACTGTTTCTAACATTTGTTGAAAATGTCACGTCATCATCATTGTTGGTTTGCAAATAAACGGTTATTTTGTGATTGAAAGAAAATGCATTCGCCGATTTTTAACATGTCTAATTTTGTTGAGCAAAGAATTTGCATAACATTTTGTCTTCGGAACGAAATTTCGTGTAAAGAAACTATAGAAATGTTGCGGAAATGTTTCGGTGACGCGACGACTGATGATCGGCGACTGACGATTAGAGATATTTCTGAACGTGGTAGAATATCATTTGATTCATGCCAATCGATTTTGAAAGACAATTTGCGTGAAGCAATCCGTAAAAAACGGCCGGAATTTGTGGCGAGAAAATTCATGGATTTTGCACCACGATAATGCTCCCGCTCACACGTCTGGCCTTGTTTGTCATTTCTTGGCCAAAAATTCAACGAATACCATTCCACAAGCTCCGTATTCGCCTCATATGGCACCGTGCAACATTTTCTTATTCCCTAGGCTGAAATTACCGCTTCGTGGACACCGTTTTGAATCGATAGTTGAGATAAAAGAAAAATCGCTACGCGTTCTGAAGGCTATGCCTCAAATTGACTATAAAAGGTGCTTCAAGGACTGGAAAAAACGTTGGCACAAGTGTATTGCAGTGGCAGGGGATTATTTTGAAGGGGACGAAATAAATTTGGAAGAATGAATTAATAGTTTAGTTTTTATTGGACCATTCCCGATACTTTGTGCTCACAGTAGTATATATGGTGATTCACTTAACTCTACCACCTGCTTGTAAACTATTTGTTATATGAAAAAAGTAAGTTCTTCAGTGAAACAAACACTTGAACGTGTATCACTCATGCTCATTGATCCATTACGCACTTGTGTTGATTGTAATGGACAACACTTTGAGCATTACTTACATTAAAAATCGTGTAAAGAATATTTCAGTAATTACTGATTTTTGGACTTATATACCTTAATAGTTTTTTGCTCAGTGTTCATTACTCTTTCGAACTCTGGAGTCAAATGGTACACATTCCATTTAAAAAACACAAGACGACCTTCATATCTCGATAAAGAAAGTAAAATTAGAAAAAACCAATTACTACATTGTATGTCCCCATTGATATCATACAACTTTTGTTTGAAAAACTATTTCGTATAACAAACAGTTTGCGAGTAATTTAAAAGGGGAAATCTGCCACAAAAGAGTACAAGAAGACAATTGGTTCAAAAAATAGTAATTTATGATAAACAGAAGATATATCTGTAATGAAAACTAACAGTCGTGAATATTAATAATAATAAAAATTAAGTAACCTTTGATACAACTCAATTTTGAAATTCTTGTATTAACAATATTTGTATAGAATTTTTCCGAGTCTTTTCGATAATGAACTTTCTTATAATCAACGTTCGGTTAATCGAGGTTCTACTATAGTTTGGCACAAGTTATCTATTCCTTTGTTAATTTTAAATAAGTGGAGCGGATAGTATGTGTTAAATTTAAGCACACACTTTCTTCACTAAGGGCCTAATCACGAGTATTCATACATAAACTTTTGTGTACAGTTCAGGATAAATTGAACCGGCACGGAAAATTATCATTTATTAACTTCTTCATAAAATATTCTATTTGCATTATATTTAGTGTTTTTTACTAAAATTACTCGAAAAATGTATTGCTTTAATAAAATGGCATTTGATACTACTTTAAGTGAGACATGAATGTTTATTGCACTGGTACCGTTGGAGCCAATTTCACTCGAATAAGAATCTCAATTGTCTTTTAGAAGAAATAACTCATTTTGTATATGAATAACGATAGTATTGAAAATCAAGTACCGCCGAAAATATTAAAAAAATAATGCGTAAATGTTTTTCTATTTGCATTCAGAAATGATACGACACTAACTTCACATTTTATTAATAAAATACAAATTTAATAAATTAAGTAAGCACCATGCGTGATGATAAAAAACTTTCTGATGAACCAGGTTCGGAATTAGAAATTATCACTCACTATGACAGTATCACAAGTGCAGTAGAAACTTTAGACCAATTAGTTAGAGCATATAGTTGTCGTAAAACAAATCTTTGCCTTATGACATATTTCCTCCCGTGATGTATGTACTACATGAAAAGATGTAAACCCTAATTGCAAAAATCGAAAAAAAATATAAACAACGCTTGTTACAAAAAATAGTAAACACAAAACAAGAATTTACTATACAACCGAAACCATCTACATCACGTGAAATAACAGGAAAAGCTAAAATTAACTACGTCTTTACAAGACCCCAGTTAAGTATACCATACTTTATATTATTCCTTTTATATAAACTATTTTATAATTTTAACTTTATAACTACTTCATTATTTACATTTTATATGCAATAGCTGCGGCTAGGTATTTTTTATAACTGTTATTCAAATGAATGAAATCACGTATACGTACGTGACAGCAGCCATCAAGCTTAATTTAAAAGACCCCACTCTGATGGGGTATATCCCTCTACAACCGACAAAAAAATAACCATGTTCCGCTATTGTTTGCGATAAATGTGTAAACTAATTTCATTTCGGACTTGCAGATCAATATATTTATTTTCTTTAATTTTGATTTCGGGTCAAGTTGACCTGAACGGGTCCGTGTAGCAATTATTTGAACGGCACACAAGGGTTAAAGTAACGAGATCGATATCTCATCGATGCGAGTAGGTCCTTACCTGCTGCCTACACGTCCTGATGGCTTTACATTGCTGTAACACCGGTAATCTAGCAACCAGTAGCGTGCGCGCGACGAAGTTCACCGTCTTCTCCCGTAACCCTGCGTGGAGCATATTGCTCTCGCGTACACAGAATGCATTGTTACGGTCGTCAGCTGCTGCTTCGTTTCAAACGAGCACTCTTTTCTATATAGGTGGGGAGATGCATCGGGGTTTCAGGGTACCAAATACGGAGGGGAACCTACTATGGGGCACAGAGAGAGGGTATATGTTCCCTATTGTCTGTGCTGCGTATGCACGCAATTTCCACCCAACGATTGTCTCCGTAAATTGGGCGTTCATCTCCTCCAAAACGCTCTGACGCCAGTTTCATAAAAAAAAGGGTTAGACGTTTCTGTAACAAGCTTAATCTTTCTCCTAATACTCATTTCAATGTGTTTCTCCTTTCTTCGATTCTGCAGGGACTGAGTAAAAACAATGGCGATCCAATGTTGTGTCTGTAAATGAGGATCTTATATCCTGAATGTTATAATTATCACATGTGAGAATTTGTACGCGCTTACACGGTTAACCATGTAACGCATTTAAGAGAGTTATGAACACGTGACGTATCTATGTAAACTGTATCTACGTTTGCGGAAGTAAAATTTAACTCCGGGGAAACAAAGTTGTACGTTCATGAAACAAAGTTTAATGGGTTAAATTATGATTTTGATGTAATATGCAAAAATGTTTCCCGAGATCCAATTTCGCCTAACGTCTTGCAAAGAAAGTGAAATGATAGAAAAAGTTTCGGAAACTGTTCTTGTAAGTTTTAATTGCAAAACTTTTTTTGCTGTTATGAATAATGAACTCCTACCTGATTTTAATGTAACACGTCTATGGTTTTCGTAAGTTAAATAAAACAATATTTGCAAATATACCTCGAATGATTTAAAAATAATGAGCTTGTAATGAAATGCAATGATAACGTATCCAATTTTCTGAATTTAACTAGAACGTATTAAATATGCGCAATAAATGATTCTGTCCTGACTATCATATTTAGAAATACAACAAATTTTGAATGTGGCTATTATTGAAACGGTATTAGCATTGGAAGTTCATTTATTTATTAATATGATTTAGTTGCAATAATTTAAAAATGCATTGTTATGCATATGAAATCAGAGTCGGTTTAGAGAAATTGCGGATATGTCGGTGACTTACCTATTGAGCTATAATCTACGCGCATACAGATGACGTGACTCACTTGCACCAAACTTCACGTAATTGCAACCATACAAATCGATCCATTTGTTTACGGAGGTCGTCTGCTAATCTATCGCGTTTTACCAGTGTTTTGAGATCAAATATTATGCTCTAGGTCGTGTTTTTATGTGATTTTAAAGGAAAAACGGAATTGCAATGCCGGGGACTGAAGTTAGTATTTTTACATACATTGCAAAAATTCGTGGTATAAGCGGAAGATGTTATTAAATATTTGACAGTTCTGACTGTCAAATTGAGCCTATAATCTGAAGAGCTATAATCGTATTATTATTTAAGGATATGGAAAAATGAATTAACGACTAAATCGAACATTTCTATATTTTAGACACTATGTACATATATTTTTTTTTCGCAAGTATTATTTCAATGTTTATAAAAAATGTGTTTTATTTAGGACAGTACGACGGAACTCGGAGAAATAGAAAATGTCAGGGTTGTGGTTCGAGTTCGACCTTTAAATGGAAAGGAATTGGATGGGCATTGTAAAAATATTGTATGTGTGGATAGCATAAATAGTGAAATAACAGTTGAGAACCCTAATGCCACACAAGGAGAGCCACCAAAACTTTTCTCTTTCGATGCAGTCTTTGATACAGATTCGACACAAGTCGATGTTTACAATGAAACTGCAAGACCTATCGTGGATAAAGTTTTACAGGGATACAATGGGACTATATTCGCATATGGACAAACTGGCACTGGCAAAACTTATACCATGTCAGGTGCAAAAACATCGCCACAGCTTAGAGGTATCATTCCTAATAGCTTTGCACATGTCTTTGGCCACATAGCTAAAGCTCATGACAACCAAAAGTAAGTACACTATGTTAAACATATGTAAATAAAATATATATTAATAGTCTGCTTTGTTTAAGAAATTTTTCAATAAAAATAAAATTTAATGTAGTAGCGTTTTATTAACAGATTCCTTGTACGTGCAACGTATCTAGAAATTTATAATGAGGAAGTAAGAGATTTGCTTGGCAAAGATCAAAATACAAGACTGGAAGTAAAAGAAAGACCTGACATTGGAGTATTTGTAAAGGATCTTAGTGGTTATGTCGTAAATAATGCTGATGATTTGGATCGAATAATGTCTCTTGGCAATAAAAACCGTAAGTTTAGTTTTATGATTCTTATATTAAAAGTAACTGATACTGTATTATAATTTGCATAGTAATAATTCTGTAACTGCACATATGATAATGTACAATTGCTATGTTTTGGTACATGATATTATTATAATTTATTATATATCATGTGATTTTTATATATGTAGGGGTTGTTGGAGCTACAGCAATGAATGTATCAAGTTCAAGGTCTCATGCAATATTCACAATCACAGTTGAATCTAGTCAACTTGGAGAGGATGGAGAACAACACGTTAAAATGGGCAAACTTCATTTAGTTGACTTAGCTGTATGTGACTCCTGCAATTATTGATTTGTATCTTTTTCAAAGTACACTACATTATTACTTTATTTTAGGGTTCAGAAAGACAAAGCAAAACAAAAGCTACTGGAGTTCGTCTAAGAGAAGCAACAAAAATTAATTTGTCACTTTCAACATTAGGTAATGTAATATCTGCATTAGTCGATGGTCAAAGTTCACATGTGCCTTACAGAAATTCCAAATTAACAAGATTGCTTCAAGATTCTTTGGGTGGTAACTCAAAAACGTTAATGGTAATACTTGTAGTTCCTTAAAATGAATTCAATCTATTACATAACTGTTCTAATTAATTACTCGAATTTAGTGTGCAAATGTAAGCCCAGCAGATATAAACTATGATGAAACTATAAGTACTCTTCGCTATGCAAATCGTGCTAAAAATATTAAAAATAGAGCAAGAATCAATGAAGATCCAAAGGATGCTTTACTACGTCAGTTTCAAGTAGAAATTGAACAATTACGAAAACAATTAGAAGAAAATGCCGCTGAAATCTCAGAATCTGAAGATGACTCTGAAGACTCTGCGGAAACAAGTGAAATGAAACACGAAAAAAAAGTAAGGCGTAGAAGAAGTCAAATATTAACAATGGAAGAATTAGAAGACAGAGATGCAGACTCTACTGAAAAGATTGACAAAGCTGAGAGGGAGGATAAAAGTCCCGATGATACAGACGTTATAGAATTGAAAAGAACTCAGTAAGTTTTAAAAAAATTTAACTCGTGTAAAATATAGTATGGTACACACAAAATATTAATTTTTCTAGGAGTGAAAAAGAAGCACTACGTGAAAAGATGCAAAATTTACAAAACAAGATTTTAGTTGGAGGTGAAAACTTACTGGAAAAAGCTGAGGCTCAGGAACAATTATTGGCTGCTGCAGCAATTGAACTTGAACAACGTAAAAGTAGAGAAGAACAATTGAAGAAAGCTATTGAAGCAAAAGAAGCTGAACGTATTGACATAGAAGAGAAATATTCTTCCTTACAAGAAGAAGCAGCAGGAAAAACTAAAAAATTAGCCCGAGTATGTACAATGCTATTGTCAGTTAAAGCAGAATTATCTGATTTACAACAAGAACATCAAAGAGAAATGGAAGGACTATTAGAAGGAGTTAGAGGCATTGGAAGAGAATTACAACTTCAAGAGTTAATAGTAAACAGTTATATTCCTGTTCAATATCAAGTATGTATAGAATGCCAGGATTATATAAATCAATATTACACATAACAAATAATGTATCAATTTCTATTCTGCTGTAGACAATGATTGAAAGATACGTTCATTGGAATGAAGATATTGGTGAATGGCAACTAAAATGTGTAGCATATACTGGTAACAATATGCGCAAAGCACAAACAACACCACCCATTGGAAGTAACAAAGACGTATGTATTTATTCAATTTTAATAAGCAAAATTTCGTAAGTGATATTTCTTTTATAAATAAAAATTGTAATATTTTCTTATTTATAGCAAATCCAACCAGACATGTCAAATATATATCTTTCTTATAATAGTGGAATCGACAATACTTTTGTGCAACCGAAAAAAGTAAGAGGTCGATCTGGAGTTCCAAGGCCAACTACAGCACATAGGCGTACTCCACACTAAAAATATGTTTAAACTGTAAAATGATAGCTATTTATTTCACACTAAGTACCTTTTTTAGCATTTTTTTCGATGTACTATTTTAATTTATTTTTGTTTATATGGTTTATATGAAAAAATCAGTATTTCATGTAATTATATATTTCTTCTTGTTTTTAAGATTGTATCCTATTTTGGATTTTATATGAAAGCAAAAGAACGTGTAACAGAGTAGAAAAAATATCTTATCTAAGAAATCGATTTATTCAAATTGTAATTTCAATACTATACGAGTACATAACTTAAGTCTATATCACGGAAAAAATCTAGGTGAACTATTTACTTGATTGGTAATGGTAATTTATATTAGAATTATGTTACTTATGATAACAATAACTGAATCTCATAGATCTTAAATTTATTTCAACTAAGGTCATTTTTTTTATAATTTATAGTGACTATAACAGTCAGTGAATTATCACAATACTAAAGTTTTATGTATCTATATTTCTCTGTGATGACTATAAAATTAGATGTCCAAATTTAAATCAATAATGATTATAAATTCACAGAAACTAAATTTTCATATTTAATAGCATGCAATATAAATTACTATTAAATAGGAAATTGGTATAAAGATTTTAGAGAGGAAAATATGTGCTGTACCTGTGTGATAAGAAATAAAATGTTTTGCTCTATATAGGGATATTAGATACACGTAACTTAAAAGAATGGAAATGCAATATTTATTAAGTACTTCATAGTAAAATTACGTCTTTTTACATTGCCATTTGTGTATATTTCGATAAATGCTAGATTTTTAAGCACGACAATAATACTGTAGCATTTTAAAAAAAATTTTAATTAAAGAATTTGAATTCATTTATTTGAAGTAAATAAATAATGATTTAAATTTTGTTTTAACTGAATAAACTTATAAAGACATCAAGGATCAAGTCATATGAGGATAGTAAAACAGAGTTTTAAATGCACTTCAATTATTTCTATTGACTAATATTAAAAGTAATCTACAGTTTTATTCGTCTGTGTTTATAGTTTTATTAAAGCACGAGCATTATTTAAGTACTGTGATAATAAATTGCTTATATTAATTTTTGATTCCACTTGCCTACAACTTAAAACAACCGAGGTATTAGATATTTATAATCGTGTTGTGTGCATGTTATGCTTTTTTATATATAATTTACGGAATAAAGAATGAAATTAGAAACGTATATACTTCTTTTATTACTTTACAATACATGATTTATTAAAATATCAAACAACAAGGTATTTACATAACTACTCTTCTTTCTTTTGTACGGTATTCGTTGATCCATTTCTTAATAAAGTAACGGTGATATTTTCGAGCTAGAACAACACTATATGGATCATTAACATTACTGCCCCTTAAATCAAGGTGGTGAGCACTTTCTGGAATAACTATTGCAATTGCTGATGAAGATAAGTTTCGTACTACTCCACCACTAGTCCATGGATCCATTAAACCATTACTATAAAAACATAATAATCATGCAAGTAGATAAAAATTACATTAATATTAGTAACTTCACTATGAATATTATACCAAATGAGTATAACTTTTTAATATTGATTAAGTAGACTTTTTCTTTATGGTTAACCATTATCTGTTTTTAATAAACGTTATTATAGTACAGTATTAGTGTATTCAAATTCCAAACTCACTCTAGTCTTTTATTTGAAATATTGAAGACTTGAAACTACTTAACAACATACCTGAAAACAATATTTGTTGCAGTTGATAAGTCTGCACATCCATATACTTCACAAACTAAATTTGGCTGCGGTTTTACTGAATATTGTTTCATACAATCGTCGGCGTATTTGTCAAAATTCCACCGTTTTGGTTCAAACATATCATTTATACCATCTGAACACATGGGCATCACCATTTCTGTACAAGATTGATAAGGCCACCCAGCGGCACCCAACTGAGGCAACGAATCATTTATAGCTAAACATTTTGTTTCACCTGTGTAATTAGTGAACACACTAATTGCATTATTTATTGCCATTAACAGTTCTGTTCCTGTGAGTGATTCATTTGTTAAGTGTTGACACGCAGCCTATAGTACAAATAAAATATGATTAAGCACTAAAGTATCAACAATTAAAATAAATGTACTTAATATCTTCAAAAAACAATTTAATAAACATTGAAATAAGTTATGCATGTAACAATGTAATTGATAGACAATAATATACTCACATTGACAGGATTAGCAGGTAATGGTGCTAAAAAATTTGATTTATATGGATAGTTCACCATAGCAAGATTTGTATAAACATCTTCTAAGTAAGATTTTAATTGTTCAATATCTGTTGCATTTTTCAGTGGTTGACATAATTTCCAATTATCTGATAACCATTTATTTCCTTTTTCTGTTGAATCAAAGGTGAATGATATAATGATAAGTCAAGATATAATAACATATATCTTATTAACATATATGGAATTATTAGTTAATTACCATTTGATGTTACATTAGTAATTATTTTCCATGATTTACGAATCAGCTTTGGACAACTTGCATGAGCTGCTTTAAAATCAGATGTAACTATTCGTGCAAAAGCTTCACATTCTACTATTCCAGTAAATTGCAATATTGGAGCTGAAGCTGCTATTGCTCTGTAATGTATAAAATTTTTAATTTATGTATTAAACCATAATAATATATATCATATTTAGATTTATATATACTGTCATTTTCATACATTTATTATAATCTTTTGTTTACAAACCCTTGTACGATATGAGGATACTTCATACGTATCCAAGCACTAAGCATACCACCATATGAACCACCAAAAACTATGACTGGGCTAAGCTTATTTTCTGGTTTGGATCTTAAATACTCTATAAGATCAATATAATCTGCAAGAGCTTGTTGAGATGTTAAATACCCCAAATGTTGGGAATCTACATAAGACTTATTTGCAAAAGGCATAGACTCTCCATAATAACGATGCTCAGCAAAAATTAATAATGCTCCAAATTCTGGTGCTATCTCCCACATAAATCCCTATAAAATATGGTGATTAACATAAATTTAAAACAATATTAAGCAATTACAACCAGACTGGATTATTCAATTAAATATGTCATGAGTGAAATTTGACCTATGTTTGTACAGGGTGAGTCACCTAAGACAAGCTACCAGAATAATTCCTAAGGTTCTGGAGACAGAAAAAAATGTTTGAAACAAAAGTTGTTTGGTTCTTGGTGGGCCATTATGTGGTGGATAAAACTTTTTTCCAAGTGGAGGTGCTTAGGAGATTTGAAGGTCACCTCAATTTTTTTAAATGGAACTATGGATTTTTAAACACCTACGATTGTAGCCCCCCTCACGACGATTTCAATGACCATATTCACTGAAGGTCACTCAAGGCCATGGATATGAAAAAGGGTGTGGAATGAAAATTCTTTGTGAATGCTTCTGAAACAGAATATTCTCGGCTTGATTAACAGAATCAAGTTTGTTTATAAGTTTGTGCTGCAATTATACCAGCATACACTTCATTGAATAACGCAGTCAGTGGGTGAATGCTTTAGACACTGTCTTTTTGTGGCTGGTCACCGTTTCGAACATCTGTTGTAGCAGGCATTTTCATCTTAAGCAACAGTAGTAAGGATATTTATCTTCCAAAGTTTAATAGTAGTTGTTTAAAACTTACACTACCGCCCACACCACTGTGTGGATGTAAATGTAAACAAACTTGATTCCCTTAATAAAGCCGAGAATATTCTGTTTTGGAAGCATTTACCACGAATTTTCATTTTGCACCCTTTTTATATCCATGACCTTCAGTGACCTTCAGTGACTTTGGTCATTCAAATCGTCGTGAGGGGGGCTACAATCGTAGGTGTTTAAAAATCCAAGGTTCCATTTAAAAAAATTGAGGTGACCTTCAAATCTCCTAAACACCTCCATTTGGAAAAAAATTTGGACCACCACATAATGGTCCGCCAGGAACCAAAGGACTTTTGTTTCAAACATTTCTTCCCAGCTCCAAAACTCTAGGAATTATTCAGGTGGCTGGTCTTAGGTAACTCACCCTGTATATACAGTTCAACTATTTTTAAATTCTTGTTTTATTTATATTATACTTTATCCTTACCGTATTTTCAGCAAAAGTTTCGATGTTACCTTCATTCCCAGTATAAAAGAAAATAGGTGCATTATTTCCTTTTTCCCAAGTATTATTTATAAGATATCGCAATTTAAATGTATCTTGCACTGAAAAACTGAAGTGATCCACCTATAATAAAATATTCTGTTGACTTACAGTGCTTTTAACACATTCACTGTCACATCATCTAACATACTAGAGATAGAAAAATATTATTCATATGAAATTGCATGGTTCAACTGGTTTTTGAGATATTACTTTTACAATTTCACTGATTTTCAGTAGAAAAAAATCCAGCCAAATAGAAAATACCAGTGGTGGTCTCATTCATGCCAAAATGCCATGTGTTAGACATTGCCTCTTGAAACAGATACAAAAAGTCTGTGTCAGCAATCACAAGCTCAAACTGTGGACACTTCTTTTCTGCCACAGATTCTACATTTGCAATATCAAAAAAAGTATCCTTGATATCCTAAAATGGAAAACTATTGTCCACAGTTTGGGTCTGCTGTTCCTTGTACAAACTCATCATGTCTGTTTCAAGAGGCAATGTTTAACATGTGGCACTTCAGGTATGAACAAGACCACTGGTAACTCCTATTTGGCCGTTCTTTTCTGCTGAGAATCAGTAAATTTATAAGCATAATATCTCGAAAACTAGTTTAAATTGGGCATGTACATTAAAGGTTAATAAATTTATCTTGAATAGCACTATTAAATGATTTGAAAGAAAAAATACATAGTTCCATTTAAAAGAGAGAAGTTGACTTTAATATCAGTTAAAATAATAATGTAAAAGAAAAACTTGTCCATTAAAAAATTTGCCTTCTTGTACTATGCAAGTTTCATAAAACAATTTTTTTGTATCTAAAATAGCGGCTTGTAACAGATAAGCGCAAACACCCTGACGTTGTAATTGACAGTGTATATTGGAGTACATACCGGCATGTCAACTGTCTTAATCTCATATTTGTATTCCGAGCTGTGTAATTTACCCTGACTGCGCAATGGATTTTGCAGATTTCTATAGAATGTCTGCGAAAGAAAATGTTGTGAAGTAGGTTCCCACAATACAACAAAAATTAAAGGAAAAATACTGTGGAGCTTCATCGTGATACGGTATCATTCGCATCCAGGATCTGACTGCATCAACACCCACGAACCAGTGGTTTTTAAACGCTCTCCACGCTTAGAACGGTGACTTCAGGAACTATATACATACATCGGGGGAATAATCTTCACATATAGCAAACCGATGAAGACGAATACATACTCAATTTTCGAGCACAACGAATAATATTTTCATACAAATCGAGTAAAACTTGTTTTATGTGGAAGTTATATGCCTATGAAGTTTGCCAACACCAAATATGTCCTCTTTGTTTGGTATCACAAAACACGTTTCTTCGAAATACATTTTTTTTTACGTTTTTGCGTATTGTGTACATATTTTATGCATGTTTGGCTAACTAGCCACCACGTTCAAAATCAGTCCAGAAAACGATTGTCGAGAAAATTATTAATAGCTCTCTTGTTTCTTTTTGGTTTTCCAAGTCACATATAAGGGTGCATTTTTTGTTTATATCTCGCTGTGAATCAAATGATTTTGTATATATTTTGCACATTTTGATATGTTATAATTGCATAAAAATTTACAGTCTAATAATTAGTACATGAATTGTGCGTGGTACATTTGTTCATTGCAAGATCTCAATATATAGTCACGAACAAAAGTATTGGCACAGGTAGCTTTTAATGACACAGAATGGGGCATTTAAGTGAGAACATCTACATATCTCCGTTACTTATGATCATATGAAAAAACACCTTATAACAAATTTTGTCTCAATGTCATTTTTTATCAGATTAGAAGGTCATCAATGTTTTTTTAAATGGATCCATATATTTCTGTTCAGCTAGGAGTATGGCCCATTCCGAAACAAATTTATTGACCTATCATATGTAGGTATTTCAAGGTCATGCAAGGTCATTTACCATCATTTAACTTCTCCCTAAAAGTGCAATATATTTACTATTTTAAAATTATAGATCCAGTAATTATGATTTATAAAAAATTTACCAAATATCGTCTTATACCTCAGATTTACATGCAAGTATGTAATAAAAAGCTAGCTGTGCCAATACTTCTGTTTGTGACTGTATACACAAAATAATTATTATGTGTAACCAATATAAAAAAACGAAACACAAGATTTTACAAGTAGTATGGTCACCAAATGCAATATTCAGGGTGTCTGGAAAATGTCGCCTATCGTAGCCATTGGGGGTGCCCGCTAGTGGGGCACTTTCCAAAGGATGCGTTGCATGCCAAGGAAGAATTTTTGGCCAACAACGCAGGCATTCCTGTTGTGGACATCTTGTGCGACATATATTGTTGACAAATATTCTTATTAACCCTTAACTATTATAGAATGTCTGTCAGACCACTCAAAATTTTCATTCACCCCTATTTCCGTTCCTGCATGACTTATATTCTCACGCCATGTACCTTTCAATTAGAGTCTAATGTTCAGTCAGGTTTGGGTCTCTATTATTAATGTACAAAGCAAAAACAAGTGGATTTGATCTTTATTTGGCACTTGTATGTATGTAATAATGCAATAAACTTTATCAGTCTGTGAGACCTCCTATAGTACTTGCTTAAGTTTCAACATCTATAGTAGTTAAGGATTAAAACAGTATTCGCATGTTCCTGTAGATGCCCTTCTCAATTTTGTATCTTACAGTACAAACAAATTGCTGATTTGAAGATACAGGCATCTCTACATTACAGTCTTATTTAAAAAATACAAACACATTTAACATAAAATAATTGGCATCATCTTATTTCGGATCATAGCCGATTATCAATCTTGATTATTTTTATAGCGAGATTTCACTCAAGAAGTTCTACCTTTCGTACCACTGTGTGATATGTAGCTACGGATGGCACCGAGAGGCCTGGGTTGCAGGTGTTTTATTATCTCTTTCTTCAAGGACTCGGCTGCGTGTGCCCGAGATTGTTATCGGAGAAAGTTTGTCTAAAAAACCTAAAATTTTTAATGGCTGTTCTGTTTACTACAATCTTGTACATTTTTACCACTTGTGTAAATTATGACATCTACATAATGTTTAACTTGAAACCAACTGTTACATTAGAGATAACATTAAATATCTTTAGTTGATTCATAATAACATGATTTATCAACATGCAAGAGGTCATTAAAATCAAATTGTAAGTTGAGTTCGGGAGATCTTGCAGGTCAGCACAGCAATTCGAAAATTGAACTGAGCTGGCCTATGCTCCACAAAGAAATCCGTTTCTTTCACAATGCTTGCAACGAGAATCACTTTCAACACAAACTTAGAATGGCATCATTGTATGGTGGGACTGTTTTGTTTGTGATATGTAACACCCAGACCTGGGCAAATTTTAGTTGAAATGAAAATGAGAAAGTAGCTATTTGAAATAATATTTCAGTTCGTTATTTTCAATACTGTTATTTGAAAATGCAGAAAATGTTGACTTATTTGAAATAGTAGCAATTTCAAATCATAAATGATTGCATTATTTCGTTATTTGAAATTTGGCAAAAGAAATAATCATCAAAATAATTCAACTGAAAGACTTTATTTTAAGAAATTTTTACAACAATTTGTTTTGAGCAAAACTCTCTCTTCAAAAAGTTCATCAGTAAGAGATTTTTGTCTGGGACCATTTAACACATTGTATGCGGGCTATCTCGCGTGCTTTAACCTAGTGGTGCGGGCTATTTTTGACGATTTGACTGAGTCAGAAAAGGATTTAAAAAATCGCTCTAATTACTAATATACTGTGAATTTTCATTTGATCTTTCTTAGTTCCTCACCATGAACCGTTCCATGATACCTTACCATCAAAAGACATTATTTTATAAAATACTATTTTATGCAGGTTAAAATAAAAAATACTAAATACTAAATCATTAGCGACTTAAAAAACAACGATCTTATACAAAACAATATATTTCAAACTCTAATAATATTTCATAGTGTGATACCACTCAAAACATTTTAACAGAAATATGCAAACAGAGATACGCATCCGCATTTCAACCGACGATATGTTAAAAACGTATTAGTACGTGTCCCGCAGACTACCGACAATATACGAAAACCGTACTGGTACGTGTCCCACATACATCGTGTTAATATAGTTGCGAAAGAAAATAATCGTTCTACTGATTCGGAAGACTGAAGGGGGCTGTTATTCTTCAGGAAAACGTCTTTCCACTACTGTAAGTCAGAGCTGAATAACCGCTTGCTCACGAGTACCGGCGACTCGAACGTCTCCTCCCGAGGTACCCCCCACTATGGGTTCAAGCTGACTCGCTCGTTCCCGGATGTTCCCGCTGCGGCCCACATGAGTTAACCTGATTGTGAGCCCCATAGTGAGGGTACCTCGTGAGGAGAAGTTCGAGCCGCCGCACAGTGGCGAATTCTCCCGAAAAGCTGGCAAAAAGTCAAAACATAAAGTTTTTAATTTGCCAAATCTAATTAGTGTAATTAGTTTATGACCTATCTGTGCATATTTCTTGTTAATTTAAACATTTAAACTGCAGCCCTTTTGAAGATATGTCAGTTCGAAGTTGACGATCGAAATTTAAAGAGCTACTTTGAGATTTATTTTCAGATTATCCAGTCTACCTATTAAAATAAGTAGTATATATTACGATGTAGTATCATATTCACTATTTTTGTTTTAAATGCAAACTCTCTGAAAGCTGTTATAGATGAGTATTGCAAACATATACATTTTTTGTTTATTGTTAAGCAAAAAGTTACCTATCAAGCGAGATCAAGTACCGTTTTTTTTTTAAATTGAAGCTGAAAGTGTGCATAATAAGGCACCGTTTCAGTTTTTTGCAACAATTTGCCATTTTGGCAAATATCATCATTTTTGTGATCACTGACACGAGTATAATTTCCCGTAAGTTCAGTCTGCACATCCGCGAGTGTTACTTTTTGCTTCAATATCTTAAAAAGGGACTAGTTTCAATTAATATACAATTGTAGTGTCAAATTTTTCTTTTCCTATCCGTTTTGTGCGTATAAATGTACTAATCGGCTTACTCAACGTGCAACGTACTTGTGCTCCGGTCGATTCGTCTATCGGCTTTGTGATAATTGCACACAATTCTGGCAGATTCTAGAAATCTGTGGCATAATTTACAAATGACTGTCGATGTTCCGCAGCATGGTATAGGCAAGTTTTAATATTTTTAATAATTCTAATTCTAATCAGGACAACAAATTTATTTATTTATTTGATAAATTAAATATTTTGCGTCGAATAATTATATTTATATCTTCTTAGAGTCATATTATAATAAAATACTTCAACAATTTGCCTTAGAATTGGAAATATTCCTTTTGGCCAGTTTTTCGGGGAAATTCGCGACTGTGCGCCGGTGCTCATGAGCAAGCGGTTATGCAGGTCTGCTGTAAGTGGTTGATGTTCCTCAAACAAAAGTTGTAACATTGCTTCGTATAAACACTATAAACAGAAGAGTGTGAATTAAATATTAACACACCAACCAGTACTTATCCATTATTGAATGAGTACTTCATTATTTTATTATCTTAGATACAAGATAATTATTTTCAAAAGTATTTCTTGCAATAAAATAACGCAATTGTATTTCGAAAACGAAATAATTATCAAGTAAAATAACAAGCTAGTTGATATAATGTTTCAAATAATGTTATTTTAAAGGTGACCAAGTCTGATAACACTATAAGGAAAGAAATGAGTCTCGAAGAAACGCATTCTGTGCAATTAAAGGAAAAGGACGCATTTGGCGTCGTAAAAACTCATAAACATACACTATAAGGGTGCTGTGCTTACCTATTACAACCTGATATTTCCTAAAACATTGAAGATACAAAAAATGTTGTATATGAAAGTTGCATAGTACGAGGACAATTTTTTGATAAAGACGAATTGTTTTTATATTATTATTTTATGAGATATGCAAGTCTAGCTTGTCGTTTTAAATGGAACTATACACTTTTTTCAGATCATTTTATAGTGTGTTTCAAGCCGAATTCATTAATCTTTAATGTATGCATCCAATTTCAATTGGTTTTCGAGATATTACGCTTACAAATTTATTGATTTTTAGCAGAAGTGGGAAATATCGATGGCGGTCTCGTTTACGTAAATGACACGTGATAGGCATTGCCCCTAGAAACAGATACAAAGGATTTGCGCCAAAACCAACCAGGCTCAAAGTCTGGACGGAATTAAAGGAACTCGAAAACAGAATGAAGAATGCTCAAAATAACAAATGTCTGCAATTTCTAGTTTTAATTCCTACCACTAGTAGCGCTGTCATGTAAAACCAGTCCCAATCGGTACAGTAGGATGAGACACGAAAATGGTAATTGGGCTCTAGAGGCCTCCAACTGTACAACAAAAAATACATCGAACGTCCTATTCTATACTTCTTCTGTGGTTTTACAAATAAAGATACATATCACGTCATTTTGCAGGCCCAAGTAGAAGTAAAACGATAGGGGTTTTGCAAATAAGGACACATTCCGTGCCATCTTGTTTATTGATGAGGTACCACTATGCATTTTATTTCTTCCTGGGCTGCAACAAGGTGCAACATTATGTATAGTCGCGAACATAGATAGTGGCTCGGTTGAAAAGCGGTATAGGAGAAGGAGCCAATCACCTGACTGCTGCCGCGTGTCGAATTCTCAAGACCGATGATGATTGGCAAAAAGCGAGTAGTGGGAAGGCTCCTTCTCCTATACTACTTTTCAACCGAGATTACATCAATGCTCGTGACTATACATTCACTGATCGCCTGTAAGCGTCCCCGTATGAACCGCAACATTATTGCAAGAATTT
Organism: Macropis europaea; assembly: GCA_916610135.2. Classification (NCBI taxonomy): domain Eukaryota; kingdom Metazoa; phylum Arthropoda; class Insecta; order Hymenoptera; family Melittidae; genus Macropis; species Macropis europaea. The sequence goes on from OU744349.1 coordinate 20,642,819, forward strand.
ACGAAGCAACAATTTGTATAGTTTGTAACATACAATTGGTCAATTTTAAGACCTATGTTGGTTAAATATTTTTTTGCCCCTTTGTAAGTGATACTGCTCCCGAAATCTTAGTCTTTATTTTTTTACACACTGTATATTACAATAATTTATGAAAATACCTTATAATAAAATTGTAATGTTCCAACAAAATGATTTGCCTGACTGAAACATTCTTTTACTTCTTACACAGTATCCGCAAATGTACTTATTCTGAATTGAAAATATGTATGTTCTTTTAAATTTTTGGAATGTATATTACAAGTTTGCGTAAACATAAAATTTTGAGGTAGTATTTATTTTATTTATGTCATTAAAATATTTAATATATTTTTTTATATTGCATTCGTCATCTTTTATTTATTAGTAGCTAACAAACAAAATATAACACATACATTCATGAATTACGTTATATAAAATTTACATTTATAAAATTATAATTTTTATCATATTTAACGATATTCAAGAAATTAATAACTGTAGTTAATTTTTATTGTAAATTAGCGTAAATACCTTCAACAATTAAGTAAATTATTTATAGTTAGAAATTATGAACATACTTATAGTAATAATTAAATTAAAATTTAGTTTTTTGATATATTTTTACAGTTGAACGTATTGAATATTTACGATGCTACATTTACGTACTATAAATATTAAATATGATATTACTAATCTGAAATATTGAATCTCTGCTAAACTCCGATTCCTGTGCTTTGAAAATAATAACTATGCTGCCTTTCAATAGTATATATTACTAGGTATATTTTGTACATACAGTAAAACAATTATGTATAATTATACAATATGTGAAAATATTAAATTGAATCTTCATTTTCTCATAAAAAATTTCAAATTTATGTCAAATGCTGATGTTATTTAAATATGTCAATTTTCCTGAAAAATCAAAATTCGTATCGGTGCTGAAGCGTGTGTTTTATGCCACATGGTACTATATGCTTAATGCAGCTTTAAATACAATTACATACGGATGAATATAAATTGAAATATATCTAATACATTTTCGATCCTCCTGTTGATAAAACATATATCGAGGGTATATTAATTTCAATAGTGAGCAACTTCATTTACTGTTTAGGCTCGTGAAGGGTGGCGCTTTTAGGCAGTCCGGTTTTTGAAGAAATATGGCGGATGTTGAGGTGAGTCTGTCACGTGGAAGTGTAGAAACTGTATTATTGTTTCGTAATTACTGATTACTTATTATTGATTTTGTTACAGTTAGCGAAAGCATTGAAAGATCTGCCGAACCGAGTTCAAACCGCTAGTAAGAACGAGCGGCGTGAGATTCTACAAAATGTCGTTAATGTGTTGTCAAACGCTGGTAAGAAACGATAATGTAGATATATTTTTGATAAGAACTTATCAGTTTTTTGATAAAAAGTTTTACCGGCAAGGAGAAAAATTGTGTTGCCTCTTATAAAAATGAACTAAAGCATGTGTTAGTAAAAACTGTATTTTATATGACGTAATTTCAGTTCAGGTGTAATGCATATGCAATATTGTCTTTTAGTTACAATGTTTATAATTTTTACAATACATATGTACATAGTCCTTATATTTTGTGTGTATTCTTTTAATTTAAATGCTATAGAAAGAATTGACTATTATTGTAAATATATACATATAGGGGATACTTGTTAAACGTTAATTCATTATAGTAAATCAATTTAATATATTAATATTAAAGGATTGTTTTTAAAAGTTAATACTTTTAGTTTTTCAAATATGCAGCATGTATAAAGTGTATATTCTTTGAATCTACAACTAAAAGAAATACATGATGAGATGTAAAACATACATTTTGTAGTTATATTAATAAACAATTAAAATTACAAAAGATTGAACATTTTTAAAAAGTTATATTAAAACATGGTATTGAAATATTTATTAAAACAAATACTTTTGTTTTTTTTATTATTGACAATAAAAGTAAGTATTGTTATATAAAATATAATATTTTTTGACACAAAAATTTGTTTCATATTTTAGGCATCAATGAGAAAATTGTCAATGGAATTTGCAAAACCATATCTCTTACTTTACATCGATATAAGGATACAGCTTCACAATCTTATGTGAAAAATTTGATTGTGGAGCTATTGAAACAACAACCAGATACTGCTGCAAAGCACATGACAAATGTGATAATAGAGCAAGCTACTTGGCATAAGAATGTAGTTCCTACGTATGTAATTGTATAAATCTTTTTTATGTGTATTTACTTTAAGAATATAAAATTAAAAACAATGTTTTAATATTTAACAAATTTTTTGTAGTTTGAACACAGCTTTAACTGCATATCTTGCATTGAAATGGTCAACGTTAATCATCCTCTATGGATACAAAAACAATTCAGACATTGGAATAGACATACCTAAATTTATTGAAGCACAAGCAAATTTAAGTGCTGCTGCTTTGGCATCCATGAATAAAAAATTACCAGACAAAGTATATTCATTATTAGCCCATCAATGGTCAAGTGTTAAAGACATAGAAATATTGTATCTGGAAACACTGACAAAATTGGAAGTTGGGAATGGTGTAATTGTTCTTGCTAGTTCACTTACTAAATATTTAGTAAATGCAAAGAAAAGTGAGTTAATTGGAAAATTGAAGGTAAAGCTATTTTTAATATGAGATTAATATTATTTCTTATAAATTCATAATAATAATCATATTATTATGTATTTATCTTTTTCTTTTGTAGGCAAACATTTTAGATGTTTTTATAAAAGTTACTATTAGCTGCAAGAAGAAACCAGATCTGTACGTTGTTCAAACAGTTGTACCTCTCCTTCGAAGAATATCTCATGATGAATTTAAAAGTCAATTATTGCCAGCTTTGCAAAAAGCTATGTTAAGAAATCCAGAAATTATTATCGAATCTGTTGGTTACATTCTAAGTGGTTTAAGTCTTGATTTAAGTCAGTACAGTCAAGATATAAGTAAAGGTTTATTTGCAAATCTACATTCTAAGGAAGATTTAGTTCGAGATGAGGCTGTTGCAGCTTGTCGTAGACTTGCTTTACAATGCTCAGATGCTACTGCTTTAGAAAACTTATTATCATCTATATTCGCTGTATTTCATGGATCAGAAGGAAAACTCACAGTTGCAACTCATAAGATTTCTGTCTTACAAGGTGCCGGAAATCTTAGTTACAATGCAGCATCTGGAAGCAGTGTTCAAAGATTAGCTGAAACAGCGTGTGACCATTTTATTAAAGTTCTTGAAACTGAAGTTCACGAGAAAACTTTAACTCATGCTCTTGAAATGATGGCATTGTGGTCCAACAAATTTACAAATAATGTTCCAAAAAGCGTGATGGATGCATTTAAGAAAGGTATGGTCGCCAAAACGTCAACTGCAGCAGTGCGTACTGCTTACATCAAACTTTTTTTTTCTACACCAGTAGTTTCGTACTCGGAAACAATAACACCATTACTTATACAAGCAATAACAAGAGCTATGCAACAATGTGCTCAACCAATTGCAGTAACAGAAGGTTTAGTAGCTTCTTATTTGCTACTAAAATTTGTTCTTGCTAATCAGGTGGAAAATGATAAACAAAGTGTTCTGTGGAATGCCATTGATGACCAAATATTCTTTTCAGAAAAGTTTTTGTTAACATGTGGAGATGATGTTTTATATCATCTCATGTTGCTTTGCGAAAAACTCATTACAGAATTTTATGACAGGTTGAATGAGAAATCTTTGAATGGTATTCATAGAGCAATTGTAACATGTGCAACAGCACCAAAATCTAATACTAGAAAACGTTGTTTCCCATTGATTAAGAAAGTTTTAACTGGTTTAAGTACATATGCACCTGCACAAGAACTATTAATGGAGTATAATAGGTTCTTACAAAACGTCAAAATTAAATCTGAAACAGATAAAGACAATAAGGAAGATTCTTCTACTGGAGAAATAACAGGAAGGTGCCTTGCAGATGGTTTGCTCGCCATTTGTTCTGGCTCTTTTTTGTTTGAATTACCTGCTATGCAAATGGTAAAGGATGCACTGATACCATCTCATCATCCGGCAATCTACAAGGCAATGCCGAATTTATGGTTTAAAATCGCAAAGAACTACAATCTTGTGCCAGAAGATTTTTTGTGCTCCTATAATAATGAAATTAAAAAAATGCTTGTACAAAATTACAAGCCTGTTGCAAGTTATGAAAATGCTCTGATAAGAGTGTTATCGATTGCACCACACGTTATACTATCCACAGTGGTATCAAATGTAATAGGGAAACTCAATGACCCAGAGATTTTAAAAGTTACAAAGGATGAGTACTTTACTTACCTCATACCAGAAGGAGAATTGTATGATAAAAGTGTACTACCAGCAAATGATGAAAATGATATTCTCAATTCAATGAATATGAAAAGGGAAAGCAAAGTATATTCGTTTAAGGAGCAACAAGAGGAGCTTCAGCTTAGACGAGAATTGTATGAGAAAAGAAAAAGAGAAGGAAAGATAAAAGAACCAAAATTAACGGCTAAGCAAGAAGAAATTCTGAAAACACAAATCGCAAAAGAAAGTGCAATTCGTAAAAAACTTACCGAATTGAAATGTAGTATAGATAATTCTGTATCTTTGATCACATGTGCAATACGTGGGAACGGCCAAGAACTTTCACATTATTTGAAAGACATTTTACCTCCAATTTTGAAAAATTTGGGATCACCATTAGCTGCTCCTGCAATGTCTGATCTTTATATCTGCTTAAAAGACATAGTACAGATAAGCAATAATAAAATTTTAGGCGATTTAGTTGCGCATGTTACATTACGACAATTGCAACCACAATGTGATCTAGATCTAGCTTGGGAAGAAGAAAATCTTGACACTGCAGTAAAACGAACATTAAACCTTTTGCATATCACTACAATAAAACAAAAAAAATTATTCACAGCACCTGCTTTTTGCTATGTTTTCCCATTTATAAAGAAAACTTTATTATCTTATAAAGATGATAATATGATTGTGCAAGGACTGCAAATAATACAAGAGCATGCTAAACAAAGAGGAACTACTGCTGATATGAGAGATATGAGGCATCCTCGATTACTTCCACGTAAACATATGTTCGATTTATTAATAGAGCTGATGGAAATTACAACTGGAAGAGTGCAAACACATGCAGTTGCAACATTATTAGACGTTGCTCAGTCAGGTAGCGGTCAACCAGGTACTGCATTAGCAACTAGCGAGGACATAGATTCTTTAATCGGAGCTTTACAAAATTCTCTGGCAACTATAAGAGATGCCGCATTACGATCTTTGACAGTTGTCAGACAAGCTTTTCCATCTCAGAAGGAAAATTCTGCACAATGTTTTCATCTTATTAGGAGAATTTGGGTTGCCAGGTTTGACATTTGTGATGAAAATAAAATTCTCGCCAATGAGTTATGGAATACGGCAGATTTAGTGGCACACGCAGAGATTCTATCTGAAGAACTTATTCAAGATATTGAACATCCTGTAGAAGCTATACAGCAAGCTGCTGCTTGTGCTTTGGCACAGTGTTTAACTAGTGTTTATAATTTAGTACCAACGATTTTAGATAAATTATTGCAGCTTTATCAGGAAAAATTAGTTATGATTCCACCGAAGTTAAATGATTTTGGTCGCGTGATAGAACAACCTATTGATACTTGGGGTCCACGACGAGGTGTAGCACTTGCGCTAGCTCAAATGGCATCTCTTCTTACTCCTGACACAGTACTTAAACTTGTGCAATTCTTTGTCTCAACTGGCTTAGGAGATAGAAACCAAGCTGTTCGCACAGAAATGTTAACTGCTGCAGTAGCTGTTGTTGATCTTCACGGCAAGACAAACATAACTAGTTTATTACCCGTATTCGAAAATTTTATGGACAAAGCACCAAAGATTGGCAGTTTCGACTCGATCAAACAATCAGTAGTTATTCTTATGGGGTCACTGGCAAGACACTTGGATAAGGACGATCCTCGTATTAAACCAATAGTTATGCGATTAATTGCCGCTCTCTCTACGCCATCACAACAAGTACAAGAAGCTGTGGCTAATTGTTTACCTCATCTTGTACCATCGATTAAGGAAGATGCTCCAAAAATTGTAGACAATTTAATGGATCAGTTATTAAAATCAGACAAATATGGGGAACGTAAAGGCGCAGCTTACGGTTTAGCAGGTATAATCAAGGGCATGGGAATACTCGCTCTAAAACAACTTGATATTATGACCACATTAACTAATGCCATTCAGGATAAAAAAAATTATAGACATCGAGAGGGAGCGTTGTTTGCTTTCGAAATGCTATGCACGATGCTTGGCAGATTGTTTGAACCTTATATCGTTCACGTGTTGCCGCATTTGCTGTTGTGCTTTGGAGACTCGAGCCAATACGTCAGGGCGGCAACCGATGATACAGCTCGAGTAGTTATGAGTAAGCTCTCCGCACATGGTGTGAAACTTGTTCTACCCAGTTTACTAGCAGCGTTAGAGGAAGATTCTTGGAGAACTAAAACCGGTAAGCAATTTCTGAAAGCAGAATTTGTTTGGAATGTTTAATTTTGAAATTCACAATATACTGTTTCTCTTTTTAAGGTTCTGTTGAATTATTAGGCGCAATGGCATACTGTGCTCCAAAACAACTTAGCAGTTGTCTGCCAAGTATAGTTCCGAAACTCATTGAAGTACTTAGTGATTCACATACGAAAGTTCAAGAAGCTGGCGCGGAAGCTCTTAAGGTCATTGGAAGTGTAATTCGTAATCCAGAAATTCAAGCTATTGTACCAGTTTTGCTAAAAGCTTTACAAGATCCTTCTCATAAAACAGCAGCATGTCTCCAAACTCTGTTGGATACTCAGTTTGTACATTTTATAGATGCTCCATCATTAGCTCTTATTATGCCTGTAGTGCAGCGGGCATTTTTGGATCGTTCGACAGAAACACGGAAAATGGCTGCACAGATTATTGGAAATATGTATTCTTTGACTGACCAAAAAGATTTAACTCCGTACTTGCCAACTATTATTCCTGGTTTAAAAACGAGTCTGTTAGATCCTGTACCTGAAGTGCGAAGTGTATCCGCAAGAGCATTGGGCGCTATGGTTCGAGGAATGGGAGAATCCAGTTTTGAAGATCTGCTTCCTTGGTTGATGCAAACACTTACTTCTGAAACAAGCAGCGTTGATCGATCAGGTGCTGCACAGGGTCTTTCAGAAGTTGTGAGAGGTCTTGGTGTTGAAAAACTTCACAAACTTATGCCAGAGATTATTAGTACAGCTGAAAGGACAGATATAGCTCCACATGTTAAAGATGGTTATATTATGATGTTTATTTATATGCCAAGTGCATTTACTACTGAATTTACACCTTATATCGGACAGATTATCAATCCTATCCTAAAAGCTTTGGCCGACGAGAATGAATATGTGCGAGAAACAGCACTTAGAGCAGGTCAACGCATTGTTACCCTTTATGCTGACTCTGCAATTATGTTACTGCTACCGGAGCTAGAGAAAGGTCTTTTTGACGATAATTGGCGCATTAGGTATTCTTCAGTACAGTTACTTGGAGATTTATTATATCGAATTTCTGGAGTTTCTGGTAAGATGTCAACAGAAACAGCAAGTGAAGATGACAATTTTGGAACCGAACAGTCACATTATGCTATTATTTATGCTCTTGGTGCGGAAAGGCGAAACCGTGTTTTGGCTGGTTTATATATGGGCAGATCAGACGTTGCATTAATGGTACGCCAGGCCGCCCTTCACGTATGGAAGGTTGTTGTAACAAATACTCCAAGAACTTTGAGAGAAATATTACCGACACTTTTTACTCTTTTACTTGGTTGTTTGGCTAGTACAAGTTATGATAAAAGACAAGTTGCAGCACGAACGTTAGGAGATCTTGTTAGAAAATTAGGTGAAAGGGTATTGCCAGAGATTATACCTATTTTGGAAAAAGGTCTGCAAAGTAACCAATCTGATCAACGCCAAGGTGTATGTATTGGATTATCAGAAATTATGGCAAGCACAAATAAAGATATGGTATTAACTTTTGTCATCAGTTTAGTTCCAACAGTGAGGTAAGATTTTCACATGAAATGAATTTTAAGTCTGTATTTAAGTTTGCATTTTAAAAATAATTATTTACTTTTAGAAAAGCATTGTGTGATCCATTGCCGGAGGTTCGACAAGCAGCAGCAAAAACTTTTGATGGTTTACATTCAACTGTAGGAGTTAGAGCACTAGATGATATTTTACCAGCAATGTTAACACAGTTGAACTCACCGGATCAAGCAGAAGCAGAGAATACGTTAGATGGTTTACGCCAAGTAATGGCGATTAAATCTCGAGTTGTTTTGCCGTATTTAGTACCCCAATTAACCACTCCTCCCGTTAATACAAAAGCATTGTCAATTTTGGCGAGTGTTGCGGGCGAAGCGTTGACGAGATTCCTTCACAAGATCTTACCGGCATTATTGACTGCTCTCTCTAGTGCTCAAGGAACACCGAATGAAGTTCAGGAGTTAGAATACTGTCAAGCGGTCATTTTATCCATCACTGACGAAGTTGGTGTCAGAACAGTCATGGACCAGCTTATGGAAGCTACAAGAGCAGAGGATCCATCTAGACGACGAAGTGCTGCAACTTTGTTGTGTGCTTTCTGTCGAGATACTCGTGCAGATTATAGCCAATATGTTCCACAATTATTACGAGGACTCATTCACTTGTTTACGGATGACGATAAAGATGTACTTCAGATGAGTTGGGAAGCTCTTACAGCTGTTACTAAGGTGAAATTTACATTTTTTATCATTGATGTCATTTTTTGCGTTATAAGTATACTCTCTTAAGATATAAATTTTCAGCTAACATAGTTAATATTAATGCATTATTTTTATTGTTAGACTTTAGCGTCAGATCAACAAATTGCACATGTACAAGATATTAGACAAGCCGTTCGATTTGCGGTTTCCGATTTAAAAGGACAAGAATTATTGCCTGGGTTCTGTTTGCCGAAAGGAATCACACCAATTCTTCCGATATTCAGGGAAGCCATATTAAATGGTTTGCCAGAAGCAAAAGAGCAAGCAGCTCAAGGACTTGGAGAAGTTATAAAATTGACAAGTGCAACTGCATTACAACCAAGTGTTGTGCATATTACTGGCCCATTAATTCGAATACTTGGAGACCGTTTCAATTGGAGCGTGAAAGCAGCAGTTTTGGAAACCCTTGCAATTTTACTTGGCAAAGTATGTCAAATCACATGTGCATAATGAAGAATATATGTCAGGAAAAACATGAAGTTAACAGTTGTATGTTTTATTAGGTTGGAGTGATGTTAAAGCAATTTTTACCGCAACTTCAAACTACTTTCTTGAGAGCGTTAAATGATAGTAATAGGCAAGTGAGGTTGAAAGCTGCTTATGCCTTAAGCAATCTTATTATCATTCATACACGCGTTGACCCGCTATTTACAGAGCTCCACACTGGCATAAAAACTGGAGATGACCCAGCTATCAGGTAAATTGAATAGTATAATGTTAATCTATGCGAGCGGCTACACAAATTGTTATAGCTCAAAACCTCTAGACGAAATGTGATTTTAAAATGGTATTTTTGAGTTCTCAATTCAATTCTCTATAGAGCTATGGGAAAGAAAAATTAAAGCAATTTAACATTCGGAGATAATAACGTAAATAAAAAGAATTAAAAACAAGGAAAATCTAAATAATAGTATTTCTTTTACTTTATTGGAACAGTAAAATACTGTGTACCATACCTCATTTCATTTAAGAAATATTGATTGTTTATATAACTTGTCTTATTTTATAGAGGTTGCAATGTGAATTTACTTTAATAATTCTGTTTTACTTTATTTAGAGAAACAATGCTACAAGCCTTGAGAGGTGTACTCACACCTGCTGGTGACAAAATGACAGAACCTATGAGGAAACAAGTCTTTACTACATTATGTAGTATGCTTAGTCATCCAGAAGATGTTACGAGGAACGCTGTAGCTGGTTGTTTCGGAGCTCTTGTACGATGGCTTAGTCCAGACCAACTAGCCATTGCGTTAAATGATCACTTGTTGTGTAAGTTTGGAGTACATGTGGTATTGTAACAGAATTTTATTTTTTGAAAGTAGCATACTAGCATTTTATTTCAAATTTTGTAGAGTATATCATGTAATACACAAACATGTTAATAAACAAATCGTTTAAACATCTGTAGGCAATGATGTCAGCGTCGACTGGATGCTCAGACATGGCCGCTCTGCAGCGTTATTCGTCACATTAAAGGAATCTCCAACAACAGTATACAACAGTAAAGAGAAGGATCGCGTTACTGCAGTAATACTTTCATATTTAGCAGCGGATCGAGTGCAAATAGTTATGAATGGTGTACGAGCTTGCGGTTATCTGTTTCAATATCTGATGAATGAAGGACAGCCTATACCTCAACAAATCTTATCTCCCTTCGTGAGGGTAAGAATATTTTAGGATATACAGGGTGGACCATGAAGCGTGATCAGCTTAGATTATTCTGCTGTTAGAGCTTTAAGGTGATTGTGCCAAATTTTTTTTCAACCCTTTTTTTTCAGAGTTGTCAAGGTCACCTTCAGTTTTTTATGGGTAAACCTACAATTTTTTTACACCCATGTTTTAGGAGATACTGAGACGAATTCAGCAAGCACCATAAAAATTATTTTTGCTGCATCTAAACCAAAGAAACGTTAAAAAAATATCATTTACTTTAATTGAATCGATGCTCAAAATGGTGCCCACTAGCAGCAATACACTCGCGTAAACGGTTAAGAAATGACCGCTTAGTTCTTTCTATGACGTCTGCATTGATGGTTAAGCATGCATCTACAATTGAAATGTGTTCCAAGGTACAGAACGAAATGTTTACAAAAAGTACGCGAGAGATCAAGTCAATAATGACTAATACTAATCTATCAACAGCTCTGGAAAGTGTACAACAGTGTGGCTTGCAAAATTCTTCCAACTAGGAGTTTTCTTCAGTCTTTTTAGATTCAGAAAAAAATATTTGTTATGATGCTTGCCGAATTCGTTTCAGTGTCTCCTAAAAGATGGGTGTAAAAAAATTGTAGGTTTACCTATAAAAAACTGAAGGTGACTTGATAATTCTGGAAAAAAAGGGTTGACAAAAAATTTGGTACAATCATCTTAAAGCTCTCCTTGAACCATGTTATTTTAGCTAAAAAAATTTCCGATCGAACCGATAACAGCAGAATAATCTAAGATGATCACGCTTCGTGGTCCACTCTGTATAGAAACTTCAATTGTTTGAAATTCTTTTAGTCCCGTTGTTAACCATTTCATCATGGATTTTATTTCAGTCAATGAATAATAACAGTAATGACGTGAAGCAGTTATTAGCTAGAGTGTGTATTCATTTGGCTCGTAATATACCACCTGAAAAAATGTCACCTGAATTACTTAAATCTCTAATACCTATGTTAGTAAATGGAACAAAAGAGAAAAATGGTTATGTAAAAGCCAACAGTGAACTCGCTCTGATAGCGGTACTTAGATTAAGACAAGGAGAGGAAGAACATCAGGTATGTTATGCTTTAATGAGTTCTTATTTTAATAAGTCACGGTTTGACAAACTTATGTTTTTCAGCGGTGTATGGCATTCTTGGATGCTGGCGCCAGGGAATCTCTGTCGGATGTAGTCAGCAAAGTATTACGTAAAGTTCTTTCCCAACCTGAAGGCAAAATAGAAGAATTAGACGATACGTTACTCACGTGAGAGATATTGTATCTCCTGGGGCTCAATACACACTACACCTATTCTAATAATCGTACTATCAATCATTATTCGATCGATTTTTATAAAGAGACTTACTGTTCGTATACTAGTTGCATTATAAAGAAGTTAGTTCGTTCAATATTGTATCTTAACAACCAATTAAACAACGTAAAACGTAACAATCGCTCGATGGCATTCAAATTACTTAGTATAAGGTGTCCTGTGTACCGAGTGATTCGAACGGAGATTGTAGATACTTTTATGCGAAATGTTTTCTACAACCGATTGATTAATAATCTGATTTTTTACAATTTAATTACCTCTATATCGAGTTTCTCTCAACAAAAATACATAAGTGTAAATGAATCGGTAGAAAATAATGATATAACTTGTATCAAATTATTGAATTATCAGAAATGAGCCAAGTTTCAAGTATGTTTGTGGTATGTCTTCTTCATATGCTATATTTCACATTTTTTCATTCGTACACCTGAAAATAAATTATCATAAACGTGCAGAGTCGAATATTTCTTCTCAGCGAAGCATAACTGTTTCATTTTATATGAAAATTAAATGTTGACCTGATCTAATCTGAACACTAGCAGACTGAGTCAAATATTTGTTTGCTATCGAGGATTCCAAGGGTGCTGCACTTTATCGTTATGTAAGCGTTGCACTATCTTGTACTGTAGTTACACACGTCAGTATATAGTTTATATTTTAAAATCACTTATAGAAATTGTTGAACCGACTTAAGCCATTTCATAAGGATGCGATACTTCTAAATCTACCATTAAAACGTTTTCGTGCTCCATCATATTCTGTTTCCACGAAAAACTTCAGCTTACCCTTCAATTTTCACAATCGTTGGACATCCGATTTGCTTGCTTGCATTATTCACAGTGTCCGCAATTCATGACTACATGTATTTTTTGTATATACATCCTATTATATGTTACAATTAAGCGGACAAATGTGAGATTTTATACTTTTATATGTAAGTTTGAAAAAGCTATAAGGACATACGTCCATAGCAATATCAAACCGGGTCTTTATCTTCTTACTGTTTCACTTTTTAAAGTCTTGGAGAACATACACCATAAAAGAGTTATACAGAGATGTTTAATTTATCGAAATTAATAAATAGGTAGACAGAGTAACGAAAAAATCTGTAATATGTGCAAACTTGAGTTAAACTTTTAGTTTGGGAATTTTAATTTGTTGATTTAAGAAAGTGTTTGAAAACTTTAAATTTCAATTGTATAATAATGTATTAATATTTCTTACGGTATAGAAAAATTGAAATTAATTTCTTATAAATAGAGGTGCCATAAGGTTACAATATGATGGACCAGAAATAACGCGAACACGTATTTTAGATGGAATAATCACATCTTGTAAGCGATTTAATCGCATTCTATCATCCTCTGATTTTTTTGCCGTCGAGATTTTTGAAAATATATTCAGACACATATATAAGAAAACTTGGTAAATCTTTAACACAACACGTGGCAATATGTATCAGTAAATTTCCGACGACACCACAAATTCTCCTATACTTTGCTTAAGACTGAATTGTTCCATCCGTGGCCACATGAAGTGCCGACTGCCACGCATTTTTCAATTTATAATTTTGAAGAATCACTGTCTTGTCTGTACCTCCTACAAAGTCCAATTTATCTGTATCTAACATTCAACATCAGTACTAGTTTATCTAATAGTATTCAATATTATTATTACCTGAGAAGTTCCTTTTCCTTAATTCTCTTAAGCAGAAATTGTACAGAAAAATACAATTCATGTGTTTGCTCTGAAAAGTTTGCAACTTTTCCCCTATAATAATTTTATGACATTCATATATTTTAACGTATTAGATTGTTGTCTGAGACTAAATTCTGGAAGATCACATAGTAGTAAATGTTAAATTGACTTTTTGACATTGAAACATTTGCGATAATTTCGACTACTTTAAAAAAAAAGACATTCTGGTGTCGTTAAAAAGTGTTATATTTTGAAATTAACTATTTTAACATTAAAATTTATTTTTCTCGTTCATAATAACTCAAATTGATTGTAAAACAAAATTGTTTATCAGCAAAGATGTGCTTACGAGGTACATTTCTTCACGTGTGCAGTTTTCTGAATAAGGGAAGTATTGGAAAGAACAGGTTATTTAAGTTATTCCTAATGATACCACCTTTACGTTGTTTTGTTGGTCATATTTGTAAAATTATGTTATACTTGTTTGTTTTTATTTGATCGAAAACATAATTATTAAATTAAATTAAAAAAAAATTTCGATTATATTTATGAAGTGTAAGAAAATGTGAAAAATTGAAAAAGTGTGTATCTGATATTTCAGAGTAATAAAAGCAATCAGTTTGTATAACATATTACATTATAACAGTCCAACTTTGTGATTTTTCCGTGTTGATGGGCTTCCAGTGTTTTGAGAAGTTCTCTTTTCTTGTAAATTATTACTTTTTAAAGACATAGTGTCAGTTTCATTTGTCTTTGTTTGCATCTTCTGTTCAGCTTCTTTATTTAACGAAATTAATTGTTTCGTTGCTTCGAGTAGTATTTCATAAAACTCGAGAAATGTCAGCTGCAATATTTAATTTATATACTGTAAATTACGCATGTATAATTAATTATAGCATTGTGTATAATGAATCTTTGTAAAGTATGTATTATGTCCGTCTAGACAAGAGAGATTATACAGGGTCAATCATTTAAGACAGGTCATCTAAATAACTCATCTACTTTTGGGGATAGAACAAAGTGCTTTAGACAAATATTGTTTAATTTCAAGGGAGACCTTAATTTTATGCCAATAGTTCTTTGCTTTAGGTAGAGGCGTAAAGGGCATACGGAGGACATCTTTATTTTTTCACATATAGTGATGTTTTTCACTTATCTTTTAATACATGTTTTAAGACGCACACAGTGGCCTATTTGATAATAGAACTTCAATCGAAGGTCGTTGAAAGTCAATTACACTGAAAAATAATGTACATCATCAAATAGGTCGAACATTCCGGTTGTTTACAAATTTATTAGCTATTTTGCAAGTATTCGAAATAGTGACCTTGAACATCGATGCACGCTCAAAAGTGATTCGATGTGGATAATATTTCATGTAAAATTTCATTTGGGTCATATTCTCTTTTATTCTTCTGCATTCGTCGGTATCTCGCTATGCGCTTGTTTTAGTTTCCCCGCAAACAAAAATCTAAAGGAGTTGTGCCATTTTTGGTTTCCAAAGCGACCAATCCAACCGTCTGCAAATTTTCTGTTAATTAATTCTGTAACTGTATGTACAAAATGGGCAGGGCATCCGTCTTGTTGGTATCACATGGATTGTTTTATATACAATGGAATATCTTCTAACAATTTTGGTAAAACTTTGGTTAAAAACTGTTTATATTTGTGACTGTTTATTATCTCGTCAATAGAACGAGGAATCGTTTTAGAGCATGCATCGATGTTCAAGGTCAGCATTTTGAACACTTGTAAAGTGGCTAATATATTCGTAAATTACTGAAGTGTTCGACGTGTTCGATGAACTAAATTATTTTTCATTGTAGTTGACTTTCAACGACCTTGAATGACATTCATTTATAGGATATTCTACGCGTCTTAAAACACTCCATTAGAAAATAAGTCAGTGATGGCCACCGGAGCTGCGGTCTTCCCCCACTCTAGGTCCATTCCCCTCCTCGTTCCCCCCAGATGATAACCTATATGAGGGGAATAGACCTAGAGTGGCGGAAGGCCGCAGTTCCGGTGGCCATCACTGAGATAAGTAAAGAAACATATTATTCCACGTAAAAAAGTAAAATTGACTTTTATTTGTCCTTTTCGTCTCCACCTACAAAAAAACTATTGACATCAGGTTATGCCCCCCTTAAAATCAAACAACCTTCGTCTGAAGCATTTTGTTTTCTCACTAAAAGTAGATGAATTACTCAGGTGACCTGTCTTAAGTTCCTAACCCCACACCTAGAAGTAAAAAGATTTTCGTAATATCTTTAAATAACCATTAGTTATTTACTTTCTTTTCAATCAGTAAAGGATTAAATATTTATTGAATCATATTATGTATTAATTATTAACTGAAATAAATATGTTTTAACGTATAATAGTTTAAAGCGTTCTTTTATTTAATAATCGCGCTTTTAAAATCACTTTTAATTATAATGTGTTATGTAGCGTCATTTATTATTACGTTTCTGGTAGAAATTACATAAAAAGACACTGCGTTCGTTGATAACTTAGAAACTTAATCAATGGTTATAGAAAGTAAAGGATAGTCTTTTTTTATTCCGAAGTCTATCATTTCTCTCGTATAGTACACTTTTTTAAACCCTTCCGACCCGACGGCGTTTCAAGTATTCTCTCCTTACGGCGATGGCTAAGAACGAATTGAAAGCACATGGTCGTCGAAAACCAAAAACTGTGTCTGTAGAAATAAATAAGGTATCCTGCTGCGATATCGTGTGAAGAAAACATTGACGCATTCTATGTACGAATCGGTTACGGCGTACCAATGTCGACCACATACGACGGCTGATGGGTCGGTACGGCGTACCGATCTTGGGTCAGAAGGGTTAAGTAATTCATGTGTACAGGCGTATACCACCACCGTAAGAGGTATTAATCAAGTTACAAAATTGAATAGAAAAACAAAATTTATAGTATACATTTAAGCACGTACAATTACATAATAACTATTATTTTGACAAAGCTGCTTGAAAGTAAAAATGTTTACTCGGTATCGTTTGTACTGAATATTTAGGAACATATACCTTGTAATCCATATCGACAATTATTCCGCTATTTGCGTCTTTAATAGTGGGGCATATTGATGCCATGATTTGTGCCATTTTCGAAGTTCCCAGTTGTTTAAAGACCGACAATTCCAGAGCTGAAACGTTCATTAAATTGACAACTTCTTAAACACAACGAGATACAATAATTTGCAAAGAACGTATTACGTACGCGAAGGGTCTTTACACATTCTTGACGTGTTATTTCTGCAATGCGGTGGCGTCAAAGTTTCGTTGAATTTCAACAGGTAACTAAGTTTTTCGTTAATCGTTACAGAATTAATGCCAGCCGGAACATGTTTCGTAATTTCAACAGCCGTCGATGAAGTTTGTGGAGCCGGTGTACCTATGTTATTAATATATTTATACGTTTTAATGTAAAAAATACCATTATACTAGAAATTAGATTTTAAGCAGATTCTGCATGCATACTGTGAAATGTACAAATATAATTGTTCATCAATAATAAAAGACTTTCAAGTTATGTGTTTTATTTTATTGTACATACGTACACACATGTACACGTGTTCGGAACGTTAAGATTGCTAATTAATTTTTAAGTAAATTTAAATTTTAAATATTCAAACCAACATATCACATCAATTGTACAACAATTATAATAGTTTTACAATTTGTTAATCGAACTGCTGTAAGGTAAATGACCCCATTACCGGACATGTAAGAACGCACTAATATAAAACGGAATAGATACACCCTCGTCCATAAGTATTAGGACATTTGTCAAAGTAATAAATCTAAATAAAGTTACGAAATCACTAGAGAATTTTAACAGATATTCTTTATTCTATACTTTATATTGCAAAGGAAATGTATATTCAATTCTATATCACAAATTTCACCATGGGAATTAATTAAAAATCAAACCATTACACGCGTCATGGCCATCCGGAGCGCAGCCCATTTCGGCTTACCCCCACTCTGCGTCCATTCTCCTCATACAGGCTGTGATCTGTGACGACAATGGACCGAGAGGGAACTAAAGGGAACTGAAACGAAGGGAAAGGACCCAGAGTGGGGGAAGGCCGGAGTAGGGCTGCGCTCCGGATGGCCATGACGGTAGTTATACTAATACAACTCCCTCGATCTTTCGTTACGATTTTCACTAACTTCGGCATTGCAGTTGTGAGTTTCTCAATAAGTTTCTCATTTCTGGTAATATTATATTTTGCTCCATTTCACTTGCAAGCGGTTTCACAAGGCAAATTTTGATTTTGAGCTGATTTCTCGCATTTTTCTGTCCGGTTCATTCCAGATTTTCTCAATTGGGTTCAAATCGGGAAATTGGGAAGGTTATTATTTTTTATTAGTGTTTGCAATAATATAGACAAAATATCGTATTTATTTAACAGAAATAGCAAGTGTTCTAATACTCATGAGGGGATTGTATACAATATGTATGTTACGTATGTATACCTATCTTATGCATCGAATCTTTTCTTTTAAAACTAGCTCAATCGCAGTTATGAAATAAATTTGTATAAAAGATTTATGCCGAAAATTATAGACTATTTCGTGTTCCATTTATTGATATCTTCGCTTCTATTGCCGACCATCTCGTGTCATCATTATCGTCCATTATTTTTGTTCTTATACAAACAATACTTTAATTATTACAAATTAGTTAAAAATACTTTAATTCATATATACATGTATAAGAATCATTTTCGTTCCAAAATAGTTATTAAAGCAATTTATAATGCGTTCACTAATTGGTACACAGTTACTTTCATTTTTAATTCTGATAATAAAAAGTGACACTTTTTTCCAAATTAACTGCGAATTATATTTTTTAGATCGTTTTTTGTATATCATTTTATATAGTAATCTATTTCCGATATTAAATACGGCGACTAAAAATGATGTACTTCTTAACCTATCTTATTAGAATCTGTTAGATATCGTTCCAATAACAAATTTCGTAACATTATATTAATTAACGTTAATAATATATTTCTTAGTAAATCAAATAAGCCATGAATTATAAAATGAACTTTTAACTTTAACTACTCACCGCTTTAATCATTATAAACATACATACATATATTTATTTATTACTTTTAATTTAAAAATAAGAACAATTAGTCGCTAATGGGGACGTTTACCTTAATTAAAAATTTATATGCAAATGATACAGTACATACAAACATAAAGAAACCGTATCAGAAGTTACATGTAAAAACCATACAATTAAATTTCGAGAAAATTGGTTATTTATAAATATTGAAATTACCAAAGATACATCGTCGACATTAACATATAATATAATCTAATTTGAAGATTGATACTACAATATATTAAATAATTAGTTCACCTTTTAGGGCGCATGTAGCTCGAAGAAGATCCTTCGCTGAAACAGGACATCCAATCTTCTTGTATAATTCAATAATACAATAAATAGGTAGTAAATCTTGATATTTACGGCAAAAACTTCCTGTCATAAAAATGTTTCTTCATTATATTTTAATTTTATTAAAATAATTGTCGCGTAAAGGATCACGTGTCGTTTCTCGCTTGTGTCAGAGAAGTCGAGAATCGGGATACACGAGATGCAGGGCCTGGCGTCGCGTACCACTTGACGAAGACTCTGCCATAAATTAGGAAGGGGCCCTCGAGTGTGTATGACCCAGGACTCCTTAGCAAGAGGATTTTTCACGAGGAAAGGCCTCCAAAATGTAGCGAGTATCGCGAGAGTACATGTATCGATTTCTTGTATTTAACCGTGCCGTGAATTATATATTTTATATTTCGCGATTATTTTACACATGCTTTCAGTCCCTCTCTATTTTTACTTGGGCTTTAAAAAGTAAGACAATTGGGTCATTCCACGTCAAATCGATCAGTTTTTGACGTTGATTTCAGGAATTTTGTTCAAAAGGAAATATGATGTAGTGCATGGGAAATGGGGGAGGGTTAAATCATCATTTTGCTGGTTTCGAATTTGATTAAAAGATACGGATCTTTGAATTTTTCAATTTTTGCGTATTTTAATGAAAACGGGCTGTACTTGTGATTTTTTATCTGGAAAACTATTTGTCCAATTGAGTTCGTTTTTTTATTTTAATCTAGCAGGTTTGACCCATTGAAATAATATTTGTTTCAATTGAAAATTTAATTTTGTAACATTGAAAATTATAAACAAATTCTTATGTTGAAAATTTCTCCCAGAAGACGATGTTTTTAAATAAAAAAAAATATGACCATATTCCTTGAAACTTTACCTACAAAATAAGCTCTCGATCAGTATGTAATCATTAAAATTAACGTCGCAATGTGCTGTTATAGGACCGATGCGCTCCCGTTTCAGCTAAGCGAGCCACACGATCCACCATTACGATCGATTGTCCGTGCCATCTCGTACCCGTTATGTAGCGTTAATTTTAATGACTCCATCCTGATTAAGGCCTTCTTTTGTAAACGCTACCCCAGTCTTCAGACATAAGCCCAATCGAAAATTTGTAGGCGGAAATAAAAAGAAAAGCTCAGGAAACACCCCCTAAAAATCGGGAAGAGTTGAAACAGCGATTTATGTATATAAGAATGAGCAAGAATTCCATCAGATTTTACATAAAAATTAATAAAATTAATATCTAAGCGATTAGAAGCCATAATTAGATCTAAGGCGTATCCTACTAAATATTAAGTTTAATAATTTTAGGTTTAATGGGACAATAATTCAATTAATTTGTAAGTGGACAAATACTTTTGCGTTCTACTTTCTCGATACGTTACGACATATATATCTTTGAATTTCTCTCTTTTGTATAACAATTATGGATTTCTGCGAGTATTATCTTATTGTATGGTAATAAAGATTTATTTCTGTGTTTTTGACTTAAATATTATGTACATGTTTTATTTATTGAAACATGGAATTGAAACGTTCTATCATTGTTATGTTATTAGAAAAATATATAAAAATTTCATTTACTACATGTCAAAAAGAAATAGGAAACTGCGTTCAAGGAAATTGTATTAATTTACGCTCTGATTAAAAATGGTTAATATCAGTATAAAAGGACAGAATTTACACTTTTGAGATTACCCACATTGATTTACTGACGAATATAAATTACATGAACGACTTATAACATGCATAACGAAACTGTACACTCATAAGTTATTTACGTTTCGTTGTTAATTATTTTTGTATACCATTAATAATCGATTTTTTGTATATTTTATGAAAAATACGAAAATGTAGTATTACAATTTTTATAAAATCGAACCATTATTTACAATATGGCGATGTAGATATTTTAATTTATGTGTGCAGTTACAATTCATACCGAATATACACATACAATATATTGTAATTAAATATAAAAATATGAAAGGTGCATTAACAAACTAACTATATACATAAAAAAGAATTAACATAAAGGACGCTGTCCTCCTAATAAAATACATAAATTCAGGTATCTAATGCAAATACATGATACACCATTATGCTGTTTAAGTAATGTTAGATTCTATAAAAAATTGCTGAAGTTATATCATTTCTATAGTTTAATAATAAGATTAAAATAGTTGAAAGATATTTTTCAGTTTGCAAAGGTCTTTATTCATATTATTTTATATAATTAATTACTAATTTTATTATTAAACCATAGAAGTAACAAACTTCAGTATTTTTTTTACAGAATTTAACATTAATTAAACAACATACTGGTGTATCATGTATTTATATTATTATTAAGCCATTTAAGCAAACTGAAAAATATCTTTCAACAGTTCATATTAATTTACATTTATCCTAAAAGATTATAGGTAGGGGAGTTGACACAGTGGCTAGCCTTGATGATTGTACAAGTCTAGGGCTGCGAGGTGATTTACGTGATTGTGAGTGAGACAACTTGGGTGTTGTTGCTATTGGTATATTTTTCCTTAATGGTTTAGGTGTTAGTACTGGTGTTTTTATTTTTGATCTTGTTGCATTCGCTAGCACTTGTTCTGGCAATAATGAACTACGTAATTCTTTTCTTTCTTCTAAATGTTCTCTGAAGTCGCTGTATGTTGTATCTGTACCAGCAGAGCTTTGCGATATGGAGTCCTGTTTCTTAAATGTTTTATTTCTTGTTTGTAAGATTTTCATAGACACTTTCCCGCTTCTTCTACGTTTAGAACCATTAGCAGTTATACTTGTATTCCTACATTTCGCTGAAGTATTTGGAGAAGGACTGAATAATTTCCTCTTTGAGGTACTAAGCGGAATGTGTCTACGAGTACTTAATAGAGTTGGTGTTTTCTTTGTAGAATTGGTTGCAGTTTTCTTAGAAACACTTAAAGTTACTTTTTTCATTGGTTTGTCTTTTGCTTCTTTCCTAGCTTTCTTTACAGTTGCTTTTTCTTCATTTAAATGTTCCCAAGATTCTTTTAATAATTCATCCATCGACATTCCATTTACAGTAAATATTTCTCCATGCATATTTTCATATTCTTTTATTAAACTTCGTAGCTGCTCTTCTATTTTGGGTAATTTCTTCTGAATTGTTTTACGTTCTTTTTCCTCCATTAATAATTGACCACCACGATTGTAGAAGCGATCCGGATTGTTTGCACGTTGTAACAATTCCTTCATTTTTGTCCATAAATTATCACGTTCTTCCAGCAATTCAAATATGGACTTATTGGCTTCATAAAATTTTTGTACTCTTTTCACTTCCAATTCGTGTAAAGTTAACAGATCTTCTGTGTACGAGTGAGAATTAAAATGAATAAAGTGTCCTCTTTGTTCTTCACTAAATTTACACATATCCCACAGTTTTACCAATTCGGATCTAACTTGAGATACATACTTAGAAATATTTTGACTTCTTTTTTCTTTACACCTCTGTAATTCTGTTTCCAATGCATTTATAGTTGCAACACTATATCCCACATAACTGTTAATGAACGAATGGCAGATACGTTCAGGCTCATCAAGATACTTCCATAATGCGATTAAATCTTGTTTGATATCCTCTACATGTTCTTCAGCCATATCTGCTTGTTCTTTAAGTTTGTCACGCAGTTCCCTCAATTTAGTCATATTACTACTGCTTAGAACAAAGTTTTCAATGTCTTTACATATTAAATGCTCAAAGCTCGTAGATGGAGATATGCCCAAATCGTCCATCATTTTTACAATTGCTCTACGCATTTCTTTAAAGATAGACTCTAAACGATTCTTCTCGCCTTCCTGCTTCTCTAAGTAAAGCATGAAGCTATTGAGTTCCTCCTCCGTTGGTAATTCCTCAGATATACCGATAGGCTGTGTGCCTAGTATCTTGCATAGAGATCTCTCCTTCGCTAGCAACTCTTTCAGATGCGCCATACGTTGCTCCTTGCAGAATTCCAGCTTCTGCAAATCCTCGACCAGCACTTGTTCTAATTCTTTCAATGGAAAATGCTCATACCCCTCATTCGAGATGCTCCTCCCCAGTTCTTTGGATACAGCAACGATTTGTGCCATCACCTGCTCAATGTTGCTCAGTACCGTCTTCTTCTTCAGCTCTGTTTCTGACACCATGTCGATCAACAGGTCGTTGATGTGACTGAACGCTTGTTGACAGTATATGGAACATTCTTGTTCAGTGAATCCTATTTCACTCCATATTTTCTGCATTTGTGACAAGGAAGTTCGGAGTCTTCCAATAGTCGTCTGTATGCTCGGTTCCCACTCGGACAAGTCGGACATTGTTTTATCACGTTGTTTTCGCGCGTTTAACGGTAAACCACGACGCTCGGCGCACGGACGAACAATTTCTTCAGGATTTCGTTAAATTTATTTTTACGATTCGAATATATTGAATGCATATGTGTCACGCGAAAACAAATTTAACCCGTCGCGACAGGATCGACCGTTGTTCTTTTGAATTCATATTTTACAACAACGCCACACTGATCGCATTACCTACCTTCCGGCTGTGTCCTCCAATTGGCTGATCCCCAACCAATGGCGTAGCAGAAAATTAAATAGCCGAGCATTTAAATTGTACATACCGAATATTGATTGGAAGTTTGCAGTCAACGATGATTTCGTGAATTCTTCAGATTCGTTACATTTTCTAGGTACATATTCTGCTATTGGTACACAATTATTATGGTTGTCGTCAATAGTGTGTTAGCTAACTATTTTCTTCGTAAATGTTTTATTGATTATTTCATTTATTTGTACACCGTCGATCAGAATAGTTGTCAACCCCCCTCCTGCCTCCCGAAAGCCGCTACGGAAAACGGCATCCCCATCTATGATGCGAGGTTTGTGACGCGGGCCACAGCGTCTCTGAGCGCCACTCACATGTGGCCGTTCTGTCAGTCATTGACTCGTTTGAATTTCTGACTTCTGATCTCACAAAATTTCTTCGATTTTTACGCTTATAATAATGTTAATGCAAAAATAATACTAATGCGAATGCAATATTATGAATAATATTTATAAACTCCAAATGAATAGTGCTACAGAATACCTTTTTTTAGCACACATTCGTTTCTTTGTCGCAATAATAAAATTAGTTTGGTACTATTAGTCATTCTTGTAGTACTAGGCATTCTGTAGCACTATTCATTTGGAGTTTATAAATATTGTTCATAATATTGTATTCGCATTAGTATCATTTTTGCATGAGCATTATTATAAGCGTAAAAATCGAAGAAATTTGGTGAGGTCAGAAGTCAGAAATTCAAACGAGTTGATGACTGTCAGAAGAACCACGTGCGCGTGGCGTTCAGTGGTGATGTGGTCTGCGCGCCACAGAACCTCGCATCTTGGATAAGAATGTCGTCTTTCGTAGCATCTCTCGGGAGGCAGGAGTGAGGTTGACAAGTATTCTGAACAACGGTGTACCATTTTTACAATGATTTGTTTATATACTACATGGTATGTGCTTTTTTTTAAATCAGAATATTGTAGTTCATATAATTTTGTTGTAGTCACGTTAACTGACAGTATACAGAATGTTTCACAACAGCTATCAGACATTTTTGGGGGTGATTCTATTAGTCAAAATAAGACGAAAATGAAAAATAACAAAAGCGCGTTCAAGGCTTCATTTTTTAGTTATCGATGTCTAAAAAATGGGCCAAAAACGCCTGTCACGCGGCAGCCCTTCGTACACACGCAGTGGCTGTCATCGCATGACAAGTTCACCATGTAGAGCGCTCACTTACCGATGTAACAGAAACGATGACCTACGATACGATGCGATAAGACACTATGTTTTTGCGACAATTTATGAAGAAGCACACACTTTTTGTTGTCGGCATTAAACCTGCCTACTTGAAAAAATTCACAAGGGCATATCAAAACCCGCCTCACGGGCTTCCCAAGTAGAGAGGGTGAATGCAGTTCCTAATAGACGACTTAGTTCTAAAAAATCAGCCACACGTGCTTACACACGCACCGCGATTATTTCATTTGCAAGTGTCCATGCACTATGATTTTCCCGTCCGCGAGTGTCTACAAAGAAATACGATTGTCTCATCCGCGTGTGTTAATTCCATATTCTGTGAGTTAAGTACAAACGGAACTGTTATTCAATTTTCAATTATACCTAAATTAAAAAGTGTAAACTAGAGTTTGCAGAAGTATTTGTTATGAAAAGTGAAGCGTGTTACGTACAGTATGTGTAGTTGTTTAAAAATTAGCTAACGAATTAGAAAACTAAATATTTCGGAAACAGCTATGTATGTATTTTCCAAACATATGTTTATTATGACTTTTTGTTTCTTTCAACGAGTTATACCATGATTGCGAGAGATATACTTGTAATGTTCGAATAAATCGAATAAATGACATTGATTTATAATTCATGAATGTATTTTTCTGTCGCTCACATCCTGTATAGCAACAATTCTTGGTAAGAAAAAGTCATAAAATAAAATAAATCCAACATATGCATAACAAATTATAATAAAATTAAATAACATTACAAAATGGATTACATGAAAATAGTCCGAATTTTATAAATCTTACGTAAGGGACACAAGTCTTTTAACTACACAATTTCGCGTTTCATCGTCCGGGGGTTAATATAAATACTAATTGTAAAATATTTACGTACCAACATGATTTCCAGCGTGAGGATATATATCATTTTTTAAAAGTTTGTGCAAACCACTTGCGAGTTTTCCATTAATGTCCACAATTTCTACATCCTCGTCTTTCTTGTATACATGCCAAGAAACTTCTAGTAAAGCGTGTAAGAATTGCCATATTTCAATTTTTTCAAATGGATCACACGGGTCTTTGACAAAGGTGGATACATTCTGTGCTAAAATAAAAAATGTGTTATCTGTACAGAGTACTAAAATATTCGTAACTAATACAATTTTATACTGTGAACAACATGATGTAATTGTACTATAAAGCAGACATGGGCATTATTTGATTAAAAAATTATTCAAATAATTTCGAGATACATTTCTAAAATAAAAATTTAATCAAATAATTTTGCAAATAAGTTCTTCAAATAATCTTCATGTAAATAATTGCTCAAATACTTAAATGATTTATATGAAAATAATGTATTTCCAAATAAATCATTTACAAATAATGTATTTTCAAATATTTTGTTTGAAAATTATGTATTTTCAAATACTTTTTTATTTGCATAGGTCCTCGAAATAAATTTACAATTAACTTTACGATTTCACGTAGAACTGTCATTGTATGTGTAATTTAATAATATGTACATGTATTTTTTAAAACCTTAATCAAAAGACTAGGTCATCTGAGAACATTATATAGTATGTTCAACGAGTCGAATCAGTAGATGTAAAGAAATGCATGTGACGGTATTTAGACAGGATTGGACCGTATTGACAGTCTTCTGATATTGTAATACTTTCCATGCGAGATTCTTGAACTAGGTATAATCGCTACAACAATTTTGTCGTATTTATAATATAATTTAATTGTCAAAATTTGTTGTCAACGTAGGTGATAACGTGTTCGACATAATTTTTCCAATTTTCCTCAGTCACTGTAGCTAAAGTTTCATAAAATCCTCGTTCTTGAATATTAACGATATTTACATTTACTAATGGTTTCTGATATAATTGCTTCTGATAATTTATTATAAATATCTCCTAAACTAATGGTTTTTCGGTATAAAGAGGTTAATACTTTTTTGTAGGGAATGCCCAGCTGGATCGAATAATGTATTAAAAAATACATAATTATACTTAAGAAACCACCGGTGACCTTCATGTGTCCTCTACGCGTTCACTTACGGAAAAACTAATCACGTCAAATTATGTCCCCTTCGAAACCATTCAACTTCTTCCTGAAATATTTTTTAATATTATCAAAAACAAGCGAAATATTCCAGGTGATAAAGTTAGGTGGGACACCATGTATAGTATCGAATTTATTTTTGCGAATATCTGGAAAACTAAAGCCGAGCGGCAGTTACATGTATAAGGAAAAGTTATTTATAATGTTGACCTTGACAACATATTTCAATTTCATAAAAATCGATGGGGTCGTCTGCTTTGGAAATGATTATGAGTTATTGGAACTTTAACATCATTTTTCAAGAGAACGGTTGAGTTGCGACTCATGGTTCCTTTCAGACTTTTTGTTCTCAAGACTAGTAGAATACGATACAATTAAAAAAAATTTGACCTTGAATTTCAGGGTCAAGGTCAATTTTGCGGCAACTTTTTTTAACAAATGTCCACCGATCCGAAGGTGTAGAATCACGCTATGGTAGTAGTGACATACAATTTCCACGCACCCTGTACAAGCTATATCAAAATGTATAAATACAAGATTTAAAGAGTATTAAATTTTTGCGCGTCTGAAAATGATGCAGTGATTGCAGGTCTGAGTTTACCACAATTTAAAAATAGGTGGGTGAAAGCAACAGGTCTTGATCTACTACTATTCCAAAATAAACTCACAAAAGTTGTTGCTACTGAGCTGGGTAATAAAGGGATATCAAGCAACGTAAATAACACCTTGGAAGATGATTGCGATGATTTTGACGTCGGAAGCGAATCAAAGAATGAAGGCAACACTACTTTGTCGGACAATACTTATCAACAAGCAGAACTTGAAGTACGAATTGTTTATTTTATTCTTGTAGTTGCTCTTTTTGTTAAGACTAATAAAAATTACTTTTTCCTGTAGGCGGCAGCCGCTCAGTGTGTTGAATTTAGGGAGATTAAATTGATAGTGGGTTGGATAGCTTAGTTGGGATAGCACCCGCCCGGAAAGCGGAAGGTCCCGGGTTCGATTCCCGGTCTAGTCCACCCAATTTTTTCTCCCTTACATTCCCTAATTCTTATTCATGTTTTAAGATATTTTGGTGACAAGAGGAGGGATTCCACAATGTTAAATGAATTCCCAAATGTGCCAGTAGAAAGGTTGTTTTCATTTGAATTTAACTGATCAAATGTTCGAAATGAAGACTTTTGCAAGAGGTTATGATATAATTAATCTATAGCTCACTATGAATGAATGTTAATTGCGGTTTTTTGTTACTCATTGTAAAATAAATTAAAATAAAAATTAAAAAATAAGTTGCTGTAAACATTACTGTTAAAAATGTTTTTTTTTAAATTAGTTGAAAACTATTTGTTCCTGATTATTCAAATAAAAGTTTATTTGAGGACAATTATTTCAAATATCTATTTGGAAATAAATTATTTGGATTTGTTTCCACTATGTCAACTAATTTTTTAATATTATTTGCAAATAACAAATAAAAATGAATTTGAATAACCTTTTATTTGTTATTCAAATAAAAATTTTAAGAGAAGAAATCTTACGATTATAATAAAGAGACAGAGTTTGTTTACATGTCCGCAAAAATCTCAAAAACTACGAAACCGATTGTTATGAAATTTTCAGAATATCTTCTTTACATTTTCCGGAGTGCCATAGGCCATATTGTATCGCGAAATAAATCATATATCGAGAAAAAAACGTGGGTCTATTTTTTGTTGGCGTGCCGTCTACGAGGGCATAGTTCACGCACAGCCGCTAGGTGGCAAAACTCGGCGCCCGCGCGCTCGAACAAGATTTCGCCCGATTACAAGATATAAGGAAAAAAACATAATGTTTCGAATTCTGTACGGAGAAAAATCGCGGGCAAAGCCGCGTTCAAGGCATGATAGTAATTAATATTTACCCATGTAATTATCGATTTCGACGAAGTTTAATCCTTTTTTGTTAATACCACAATCGCGCCATAATTGCCACAGACACAATCTGCTCATTACAAGATTACATTTTGGTGCAGATGTTGCAAACAATTCAGCATAATCTTTATAAATCTGTCGTAGACGAAAAATGTGGAGAGTTAAACAATTATGTATCCAACGCTCTTCATACTCCCATTCGGAGTTCGTCGTGTTTTCTGTGCGGGATTCACGAGTACCTGCCGTTTCTTCAACAAGTTTCCCTTCGTTCACGATCGTTTCTGTAAAGAGCTTAAATTTACAATCAGCAATCCAAATTTATATTTCAAAGTGTTGATACGTATATGACCTGCTCTACAAAGCAATCAGCATAAATGAAAATTAGTATTTAGGTAATTACAAAATTAACTAATAATTAAGTAAACTTTGAAAATATTTTTGTAATTGGTAAATATTTCTGTATTGTTAATATTTTCTGTTTGAAAGGAAATGAATAGTACGTATTAGTTAAAAAAAGAACAAGAAATGTAGGTAGCAAATATAACCAGTTGAATGCCGTGCTAAACATGCGCATGATTCATTTTCACAGCTGTAACATTTTCCAGATGGAACACTATGGACAATAGGCGCCAAACTTTTGGGATCTAATAAACGATTTAAATAGTAAGACAATGATGGAAACTGTTCTGGTTTCAAAACAGGAGTTATCAAAGCTTTTTCTATTTTTTCCAGTCTTTCAGCATATCTACAAAAACATTAATATGGTTACATTTCTACCCTTCATTATAGATTAACTTTATTTATCAATCTACAGATTTTGGCGTTAATTATTAATGAAATTAATATTCATTACTTTCCGTTGAAAATAGAATATATTGTTTAATAAAGAAATATATTTTTTATGAATGTGTTAATTATAAGATAAACAAAGTTAATATTAAATAAGGTTAATTATTTTTACAATGGTTTTACTTCTTCCGCTATGCGTATGCATTCTTCTGCATTTTTCGTTTCTGATTGATTTTCTGAAATACGGTCACTAGTATTAGGTGAAACCAAAATGTCGTTTAAAAATAAAGGATCAGCTTCGAATCTTTCTCCATTATTTCCTACATGAAATGCAATTTTAAAAGCTTAATGAACATAACAAATTGCAATTTTGGATTCCAATAATTTTTTACATTTATGACTACTAAACATGAAAAGTTACACGTAGCCTTTAAAATACTACACTTTTATTTCAAATTTAAATTTAAAAAGAGAATCCTGAGAGTATTTACTGTACCTATTATAATTCCATGTCCATGTTTTTTATCATCTTTCCAGTGTCCGGAATATTTGGCTCCGCCAACCGAATTTAGTTTTAATAACCCTGTGGTAATAATGTCATTAATCTCTCTTTTAAAAATTGTTTCACTGTATCATGAAAATGAATCTCTACCCTCGCCATGACGCATTCCATGGCGCCAATGGCCTACGTATGAATTCTCTTGTGGCCATGTGAATGTTTTGTTAAAAAATCCGTTCCATGTGTATTCTCCATATCTAAAAATATTTGAGTACAGTATAGTGTACATAAGAAGTATAGTATAACTTTTAACATCCAAACACCTTGTAAAGTATTGCAATATAACACATTGCGCGTGCACATTTCCTTTCTTATCCTAACAATTAATTTATTAACTAATAATTTTTGTAAAATTTGGAAAAACATTACTATTGCGCTAATAATATGTATTAGATTGATATTCAGATTTTGAATGGGTTGCCTAATATTTTTTCTGCAATTTCGATAAAGTATCAAACGCTGTGTAAAAATTGTATACCAAATAAGTTTTATACCGAATTGTTTCTTCAAATATAGAATGAGCGACATAAAGAAAGTGATTATTCCATTATCTGAACTTTCTCTTATCTAAATAATTATGTCTCCCTATTAATTTGGATATTGGAGGTTCTACTGTCTTACACACATTTCCAGTGGCTGTATTATTTTTTTTCTTGTTTTAAATAAATTATTATAAAATTGAAGACTAACAAACCCATTCATAACACCGCATTTCCACTCTCCACGGTAAACATTTCCATTAGACCAAACCATAGTTCCGATACCATTGCGAAGTCCGTTTTTCCATTGTCCCACGTAACGAGCACCACTGGAGTAGATTCGTAATCCAGTTCCGTTCATTTTGTCCATTACCCAATCGCCATCGTATGAACCATTATCTCCGTCACGAGAATAACTTTTGCAACAAACAGTTGTTGAAATGGAAATCTGTTAAAAAAATTGCAGAAATCCTCCGACCTTCACATGGACTTTCTTTCAGATTTTGCACATATGTAGTAGCCTTAATTTGTACATTTATAGTGGCCGCTTATGTGGTTGTCCACGACGTTCGTTGTCCATTTTGCCCCCAAATCAGGTTAGGGCGAGGTAAAAGGGATTAATCCAGTGATGGTCACGGGAGCTCCGGCCTTTCCTCACTCTAGGTCCATTCCCCTCGTTTCAGTCCTCGTTTCGACCTCAGTCTATATGAGGGGAATGGATCCAAAGTGGGGGAAGACCACAGCTCCCGTGGCCATCACTGGATTAATCTATCGTTTCGCAAAAGGAAAATAAGTATGTATTTTAGATTTACGTTGTGGAGATTATAACCATTGAACCAGATGGCTTCCGAGTGAAAAATAACAGGAAAAAATTTCGTGCGGACATCACAATTCATCTTGTATATTTACAGTAGGTGTAAGATACGGTATAATTGAAACATTATTAATCATAAGCAATAAATTAACTCGATATGTACTATACATACGTCATCTGGAAAGAAATTAAACATAGTATAATTCAGCTAGGCTTTTGTTATAATCGATTGATGCAGTCCTTTGATATGAAAATTAACATAAAGCTTTTTGCATCGAAAAAATCTATATACTCGGTAAGTGCAAAAGTTCTGTTGGTTTCTACATTACCTATTAATAGCTTTGTTTTATTAAATTCATTACCAGACAAAAAATTTGCAATAGTTCTATATAATGATTACAGATGTTCTACTTTAAATTAAACTACCCAATTCAGGGGATAAAAAAGAAGTATTGTTTTGGCATGATAATATAGCCTAGGATTTATACTGCACTGATTACCTATCAAGCAATTAGGGAGTTTGGACGGGAGGTGCTACCACAACCCCCATATTCTCCTGATATCTCTCCAACAGATTTTCATTTATTTAGGTCATTGCAAAATTTTTTAAATGCGCCGAACATTTACAAATGAGGACCAAGGCAAACGCTACTGATGACTTTATTTATTCTGAGGAGTTAGAATTTTTCGCAAGAGGTATTAATAAATTGAGAAAAAGATGGGCAAGGGTCGTAGAATTAAATCGACAATATATAGACACGTCGAAAATAAGTCTAAATACTGAAAACAGTTGTTCTGTCCTTGGTACCTAAAACCAACAGAACTTTTACACTCACCTAGTATTTCGCATAAAGTAGCGCCAAACCATATAAATTTTATATTATTCGAAAGATCCAATCTTTCACTATTTTCTCGCGTATGTATCATTAATTGATCTTTAATCGATTAACAGTTGTGAATTAATTTTTATTTTCACGAAGCGGCAACTCTTCTCCCTGTCCTCTGCCAAATTAGGGGACAATTAGCGGATGATTTAAAAACTGTATATGGGGTGGAATTTCGTTAACATTTAACAAGATTCTTTATAGTTATAGAATTATTACTAGTAGTGTTATTTAAAATACTATTTTGTAGTAAGAATTTTTTAGCGTACGGAAGTCTATTACAGTACAGAAATGTCGCCTGGAGAATTACATTGTTTAAATAGAACAATAAGTGTTTACAAAATTGTAGGTATACAGGGTGGACCACGAAGTGTGATCAGCTTAGATTATTCAGCTGTTAGCGGTTCGATCGGAAGTTTTTTTAGTTAAAATAACATGGTTCAAGGAGAGCTTTAAGGTGATTGTACTAAATTTTTTGTCAACTCTCTTTTTCCAGAGTTATTAAGGTCACCTTTAGTTTTTTATATGTAAACCTACAATTTTTGTACACCCATCTTTTAGGAGATGCTGAAACGAATTCGGCAAGCATCATAATAAATATTTTTTTCTGAATCTAAAAAAACTGAAGAAAATTCCTCGTTGGAAGAATTTTGCAAGTCACACTGTTGTACACTTTCCAGAGTTGTTGTTAGATTAGTATTAGTCATTATTGACTTGATCTCCCGCGTACTTTTTGTAAACATTTCGTTCTGTACCTTGGAACACATTTCAATTGTAGATGCATGCTTAACCATCGATGCAGACGTCATAGAAAGGACTAAGCAGTCATTTCTTAACCGTTTACTCGAATGTATTGCTGCTAGTGGACACCATTTTGAGCATCGATTCAATTAAGGTAAATGATATTTTTTTAACGTTTCTTTGGTTTAGATGAAGAAGAAATACTTTTTATGGTGCTTGCCGAATTCGTCTCAGTATCTCCTAAAAGATGGGTGTAAGGAAATTGTAGGTATACCTATAAAAAACTGAAAGTGACCTTGACAACTCTGGAAAAAAAGGGTTGACAAAAAATGTGGCACAATCATCTTAAAGCTCTCCTTGAACCATGTTATTTTAGCTATAAAAACTTCCGATCGAACCTCTAACAGCAGAATAATCTAAGCTGATCACGCTTCGTGGTCCACCCTGTATACTTATTACAACATACGCTACTCCACAAAATTAAAGGATCACTAAATTTTGTCCGAAAAATTGTCGATTTTCGAACTGCTGCAACTTCGTGAAAAAAAGTCGTACAACAGTCTACCTGGACTCTTTTTAAAGGGTGCAGCCTTTACTTTCACATCTCTGAATTGAATTTTTTCTGAAGATCCTTTTATATTATAAAACGGAGTGAAAAACTAAAGTTATATTTACCATCAGTAGGGAAACATCTGTATAAATGCGAGGAATATATTCAATCATTTCTGCTAATACATATGAAAAGGACAGTAGCACAATTTGGGCTATCAGAGAGAGAAGAACTTAACTAACTAGCAGACATAATATATTCTATAAGATTAAAGAAACAGTGCAATGTACGATATGCATTAATTTCGAATTAGAAACCGAAGAACATATTATGTATAGATGTCCGCAATACTTACAATTAGCGTGTAGATATCATATCATAGGTGGATTCCCTGAAATACTACAAGTAACCAAAGAGCAAGCGATATACTATTTTATACAGACTATGTTAAAAATAAGAGCCTTCTGTTTAAATGAATAAGATGAGGATTGTTTAGGACATAAATGTAAAAAATAAAGTAAAACTGTATCAGCGGAGGCACGATTGCAAATAATAATAATAATAATAATAATAAATAATCCGGTAACTGTATGCTTTCGAAGCGTTCTTCAAAAATACGAAATTACCGATTCTAAACGCGAATGAACTGTACCTTCGTCCTGAATCCGATTTTGTTCTGTAACACGGAACAGACGGTGATAAATAAAAATCACAGTATTTAGTAACAAAAATGTATCAGTAATTGTTTGTCAGTACAGTAATGTCTCTGTATATCATTCTTCCAGGTCATAAGCTTGAGTGGTCAAACTTACTTACCCCTTTCCATGTCTTTGTCCGTTACACCATTCACCTGTGTACATGTAACGCTGTTCTCCATCCACCATTATTCCTCTACCATGTCGACAACCATTCACGAAATCTCCCTCGTACCAACAGTTACTATTCCACTCCAATAAACCTTTTCCTTGCATACGATTTTGTTGAAATTCTCCCTGCAAGACCGTTTATCTTTACTTCTTATTGTAAGTGTGCGCAATGAAAATACCGGATAAAAGTGAGGCGGGAAAATGTTCTTCGCATTTCGATTTACTTTGATGAGAAAAGTAACTTTGCATGATTGTACTAATGGATTAAAAAAGAGTGATATACAAATTTGTGTTACTGTTTTTTATAAATGAAAGAATTAAATATTTGGTTTAGGTTTGAAATTAAATTAAACTTTAATAATGTAATTGTATATAATTTTACTATAACAATTATTTTTTTATCTTTTATATACAGGGTGGGGTATTTAAGAGGGAACACTTAACTATCTCCGTTACTTATGATCGTATGAAAAAACACCTTAGGACAAAATTACATTATTTTAAGGGGCACATCTGAGGGTAGACAACATTCTTTGTCAGGGTTATTATTTTATGAGATTTGAAGGTCGTCGCCGTTTTTTTTAAATGGAACTGTACATTATTGTTCAGCTGGGCGTGTAGTCCATTTCGAGACGAATTCATTGGCGATATGTTGGTCTTCTAAGATCATTCAGGACCATTTACCACCGTTTAAATTCTCCCTTCGTTGAACAGCTACAAGATTTTCTTCGCTTTGAGAATAAATTTTTCTACCCGGTAGATGTGCTCCTTAAAATACTGTAACTTTGTCCTAAGGTGTTTTTTCATACCCTGAATATTTATATATGAATTTCTAAAAATTTAGCTGATTTTAAATTTGACTGTCCTTAATCCTGTCAAAATGTAGTCATCGGTGAGTTTGCTCCGTCATTTGAATTTATCATGTTATTCCGTTACATATGAAATATTTTGCATAAAGCGTCACAAGCTGTTTTTTCGAACGTAATAAAGATAGTGTCGAAATTCGTTGAGAGTTCATGCACGTCACTACGGTATTTCAAACAGTAAATAAGGTACCGAGTACAAACAGAAAGTGTGGCAGTTATTATTTTTAAATATTGATCAGTATATCAATTTTTACCTTTGTGGCTGCTATTTATCTAATTTAACACACAGTTAAAGAATTATAACGAAAACTATTTTGTTTATCTTCTATAGATCATATGAATCGCACAAAAATAGTAGTTTGATATTTTTTACACCTTCAGAGAAAACAGCTTGCAATACTGTGTAAACTTGACAAATAAAGTTCCGTAAGGAAAGTAAGCAACTGAAAATTATTACTTTATATTGAGCACCATTAGACCACCTATAGACGCCGTGACCTTCCATCATTTTTCGACTAATGCGACCACTGTATGTATTTTTATTAATAAACGTAATGTTTGCAAATTCGTCTGGCAATGATAATTTCCAAGATGAATTGGAAACTGTTTCAGACGCGTTATTACTATCTTTCTTGAAAGTATTTTCTTTTCCTATTACTTTATTTGTATCTTCGTAATTATCTATCTTTTCACTGTTCTCGCCTTCGTCGGAATCCTCTCCCGAATTATCATCGAACCTTTTTGTAGGTTTTTTTCTGAGAAATGTTCCATCCCAACTATATTAAGATTAGATTGTATATAGTTACTTAATATCATAACTTATTATAATGCTATTTATGCATGGGGAGTGTAACTGGAACTGCTTGAATTTCGTGCTTGTTAGCATTACAAAAATAATTACGCAACTATTTACATAATCAAAATGGAAAAATATTCTGTGTAAAAGAATAACGTAGAACGTTTTTTATTTAAACATTTTTACAAAAAATTGCTATTAGTAACTAGTTTTTTCAAAATATTTGCGGGCGTGAAGGTGGTATGTTATTTCGTATTAGTTTCTAGTGTATTCTAAGATATTAAGTAATTGCTTTAAGAAAATAGGAATTTGATTAAGGCAGTATTAAAAAATTCATTACCTCTGTACAAAATATTTCAGTAAATCGTTGTAAAGTAGGAAAATAAATTCTTCTTTGCTACTATATTTTCGACGTTTGTCTGCAAGAATATCTTGAAATGGTAAATCCTCCAGGATTGTTTCAGCTTCTTCTAACTTATATACTTCTTCACTTTCCGCTTCTGCCTCTTCCTCTTCATGATACTGTTTCAGAGATGTAACCCTTTTCCTGCATTTCTGCCAAATAGCTTCCTTTAATGCATTGTGCATATTTTTTATTTCTCTTGGTAAGCTAGTAGTATAATGTATAATTAAGAAACTTATGTAAAGCAAATAATGCGCAGGTCTGTAAATAATTATAATCGTTAACGTTATCGAAGCAACTAGATTATTATGCATACATATAAATCCTATGTTTTTCGTCAAGAGGCGTGAAGATATCAAACAGTCGATATGAGTACAAATATTTTTCATTCTATTCTCTAACATTTGTAACCATATTCACAGTTCCAGTACTCATTTTATTTTCTACGACGTACAATTGCCAACAAGCAGCTTTTGCAGGTTTCTTCCACTAGAATTCAAAAAGAGTCAAGATGTTAAGGAAGAGAAACATAAACGTAAGATTGTCTTCATGTTGAGAAACACTGAGCAGCTTGTAATATTTATAGTGTATCAATTACAAAGGCAATATTAATGCTGTACAGAATAAACCTTATAAGATAATTTTGTTTACAAAATCTGTAGGCCATATTTTCAGTTTAAACCTAATGTAGTTCTACCTTTCTATTTTTTATGAGGAAATTACGTATAGGTGCAAACTAATATTTACAGATTGCATAAATATGAAAGAAAAATTAATATTATACCTGTTACATATTTATTATTTAAAGTAAAAATTATGTATTAATAAATTGTATTGTATATAAAATATTAAAGTGCACATACATGTAAACAGATATGATGATTATTTATTAATTAAAAATGCTACAAGTTAGAGTTTTTGTTTTAGACAATTTTTCCGTCCTGTGAGGATGAAGTTAAGGATCTCGAAGCAATAGTTTTTCATGTTCCTGCTACTTACAACAATAAAGTAAAAGTTCACGGTTGGTAAGCATGTATTCAACATACTGTAACAACAATTTATTTAGTATCATTCTCTAAATGTATGTTTTCATAAAAATTATTAATGAAATCTTAAAATCATTTTATAAATTCTAATGAATTTAATTAATTATTTATAACATTTTATTTTGTGTACTTTTGAGGCTTTCGCAACTCGGTATCTCATAGTTATTGATAGAGGCTTCCGGATGTAGGATGCGTGCAATAGGATGTGCATCCTAACGTTTCGCTGATAATGGAGCGCATCTTTTGGTTGTTCTCTATTTATGCGAGTGGTTGATATCACGGCTCAGCATTACCAGTTTTTTCTGCTGACTTGTTCAAGTTTACCGACAAAAGGTTCTTCCAGGCGGTGTATACGTGGTAGCCTGTGTCGCTGCTGAGATGATTTGGGTGCTTCATGGTCTCAATTAACTCTAGGTATTTTCTGAGGAACCATCCTTTTGTTTTGTCTAGCACCTTGGTTTCCTCGAATAAGCCTTTGTGCCCTATGGTTATTTTATGCTCAACTACTGCCAATTGCATCTAGCACAGTCTGGTGGACCTCTCATGTTCTTTGAGACGTGTTCTAATGTTTCTTCCAGTTACAAGAATATACACTATTGTGGTCCTCATTTTTTTGATTTTCGTTTTTTTTGCCGCACACCCCAGAATTGTGATATTTCGCAAAAATATGGCTTCTACAAAATTTCAGAGTGATTGAACAAAGGGAACCCGTGCCGCGTTTGAGTTCAAGTTTTGAAATTTTAATGATTTCACGTCAATTTCGGACATAATTGTGTTCTGCTATTATAGGAACATTAGTGAATATTTTTTAACAAAAGTACAATTTCTTAGGTGGGTAACATTTGTGTTTGACTGGCAAGAATACACTCAGTCTTTGTATTTTACTATAAACTTTAATATGAAGGTGCCATACGTTTTCTTAAATGGAATCATATAATTTTTAATCCATTTGTCGATGCAGCTCTCTATTTCCTATGAAAAACTATTAAGGTATTTATGTCGTAAAACCATTAGTTTAGGAGATATTTCAGTCTCAATGTTTCAATGTGATACTAGTACACTTATCTGCACCTACCCACTGTCAATCCAAAAAATATAGGAGCAGTTAGAACCACTTTGCAAGATTGTAATTAAAATATCTGCTAAACTAATGATTTTTCGACATAAATAGATTAATACAATTTTGTAGGAAATAATGATCTGCATCGATTAGTGAATTAAAAATTATACGATTCTATTTAGGAAAACGTATGTCACCTTCATATGACCTCTAGACATCCATCTACAGAAAAGCTAACTACACCAGTTTATGACCCCCTCGAAACCATTCACTTCCTATCTGAACCATATTTTATATAACGGGTAGTTTACCAGTAATTCGCATTGATAGATTAAAATCGGACATCCTGTATAATACAGTGTCTAATACACTGGAGGCGGCTACGCGAGTCAGAGACTGCAATACTTTTTATGTACAAAAATTTGATTATTTGTTATTTTCTAATAATTATGTAAGTAATTATAAATGAAAATCATAATTATTTGTATAGTTATGAACAAAATATTATTAATATTTAAATTACATACATGGAAGGCAAACGAAAAATGAACTTAATACAAAATAAAATAATACCTATGTATTTTTTAGTACATGTCTTGTGTTAAACTATCAGATTTGAGTGCATTAGGGTAACATTGTCGGAACTCTTCTAATATCTACAAAACATATTGCTTATTTTCTACCTCTTACGTTAACAAAGTATTCTACTACGTAGTAAGTATTTGTTATTAGCTTTACGTCTTGTACTGCAGTCTCATTTACTATTTTCAAATTTTTTACTATTTCTAAGCCCGTTGTATACGATTCATCATTTCCCCATATTGACATATCTTCTTATATTAAATTTTTAGAAATATCAAATCTAATAAAAAATTTCCTACTTTCTGTTGAAATGAAATTTCTTGTACACATATTAATATAATTTTCGATACTTTTTGATGTAATAAGAATTTTGTTTACAGCAATTTTCTGTTTGTGAATTCTGTAAGGCCTCAGACATACTCGCCAAGTTTCTTAAAGGAAATATTGTTCGTATACATAGAGCTTTTCACCATGCTAAGTGGATGGCTAAAGCTACTTATCTATTGAGAATATATCTATTCTACGAACTATTTATATTAAGTAGCGAACAAATGGTGGGAATTAGGAATTTATGTATATTTATATCTAATTTATATATTCAAGCATGCTTTAATGCTCTTGCTGCTTTGGTAGCACCACGTCCAGATTTACAATTTTTACAGCAACTTTATAAATATAAAACAATTAACGAAAGTATAAATCGAATAGGAGTACAGAAATTTGGCTAGTATATATCGTATTTTGTATTAAAATTTGAAAAGTCTACGAGCAAGACAACATTCCTTCTATGTACGTCCATACCTGTAATACCTTCTGACTTCAGATGTTTAAAGAAAACTTGACTCTACAATTTCCGTTTCTATAACTCAAGAAGTTGAAACAATTTCGAAAACGAAATGATTTATTTTTATACTTGCAAAAACTATGCGCTCGACAAAACTTCATTGAAATCGGAGTTGGTGAGGATATGGACTGTGATCACTTACAAGGAAAGTTACCGAAGTGGTCGTTTCAAATTTTAATGAGCTTCTGAATGTTGATAGATCATGTTATTACGAATGTCGCTATACATGGTTTTGGGCATAAACGATGAATAGTTTAAGAGATATGTAATGTAAAGAGAAAGTGTGCGTAGAAACCTAGCGCTTTGCTGACTGCTTCCTGCTCTTGTACTTGAAAGCACCTGTCACAGTAGAGTAGATAAATCTTATCGGAATGTTAATATTAAATACCTTTTTAAAATATTGATCGCCTGCGCCCAAAACCGTAGACATGTAGAGAGATTCGTAACGACAGGATCTATCAAGGTGCAAAAGCTCATTAACACATTATTGACCGGAGACATATTAATACGTCTCTTGTTACCAGAAAGTGATACAATTAGAATCACCGTACGAAGTTGATAGAGCTTAAAATTGGTAAAATGTTCATTATACAATTTATTATTCTGCTTATCATTCATATTTTGTCCCGTTAGTTTTTTTTCTGGTCTTTTGTATGTTATAAACGCAATTTTGTTACTGTAAAATTTTCAAAAATGGCACATCGCGAATTTTTGACTGAAAAAGAACTTTTCGGTGGATTTTATTTTTTTTTTAATCCACCTTGTCGACAATCAGGTAAATAAAGGAACATATCCTAGAGGAAATGATATCCACAGGACCAAAAAAAATGCCTCCAGGAAGTGTTGAGTCTGTTTCTCAAAAGGAAAGCACAGTGAAACATGGTATATTTTTAATAGATGTTGGGTACCCCTGCACAGAGGTGGCTGCTATACGGCCTATCACACTCTGAAAAAGTATTAGAATGCTTTAGTAAGACATGTACAAAGTTTCAAATAAATACATTATGTGCCAAAAAAGTGATTGTTTATTTACTCACACGCAGGTGTTTCAATATTGACTAGTATGAAAAATAGCCGGCCCAGGCGTTAGTTTCTGCAAAAATCCCCCGGTCAGCAATGTGTTAAAATCTGAGCAGGCCACTTCAGTAGCTTTCTTTGTTAGAGTGGGATCGCTCATATTATTATTTTCTTCCTAGCAATAATGCAACTTCACAATCCAACATGTCTTCACAGTGCCAGTTATGGGTCATTATTCTTTACCACTTCCGTTTTCTTCAGGAACAGTATGAATGATCAGTTAATTTTCTTACAATTAGTAATACTCATAATTTCGATCAAAGGAAAAGCGTAAATATGTTGTTAATAAGACAACATTCTAGCAAGTTATTAAACATAATACATCTAATGTTGTCTGTATCTTTTTCTCTTTGTTTTCATAAACTTTTACTTCCTGCTGTCGTAAGTTTACGTTTTCTATGTATTTTTTAACAAAATTTATACTCGTATGGTCTAATAAAACTTTAAAAGTATAAATTTATTTACATATCACGTACTGCTTATTATAAACAATGCTATTGATGTTATATGTATGACTGTTAATATCGACACAACGGAAGAACGTTTCGATTATTATCGGGGTAAAAGAGAGTTAACCACACCCTCTGTTTTCCGTAGCAACGCAATAAAGTCACCCTTAATTCTGAAACTGTTCATATTGTGACCGCTTATGAATGTGTAAATGTTTTCTTTGCCAGTAATAACTTAGGATTTAAAATAATTACCGTTTAAAAATAGTATAAAATATTGAAATCTGTAGTGAGTATAGTTAAAAATCATAATTTATATTAAAAACGATAATAAAAAAACCGTTAGTTGTGAAAAGGTTGTAAGAAATTATGGCTTAGTAAAATAGTTTCTTCGTTCTTACGCAAGTATAACTATTTTTTCATTTAGTGTGTAATAAGACATATAATTAAAAGTAGTGCGGTAAGTCTTTTTCATTAAAACGAAATACACAGGTATTTTGTTCTTGAAAATGTGCATCTATGTATGTATATGAATATTGTTTATATTCTGCAAGATATAAGTACTTGTTCACTATAGGTCTTTTATGGGCGATTTCTGTGATAGGCGATTATAATACATGCACACATTATCTCCGATTTCAGCGAAATTTTATAAACACGTAGTGTTTGGCAAATAAAACAAAATGGGCTGTCAGTTCCACGACGTTGTTTAAACTTTTTAAGCTCTCAAGACCGAAAATTTACTGTCAAGATTTTTTAATTGTAATCTGAAAACTGTTACAGACATTGATATGTAACCATCGTGGATTTACTACCGAGGTTTTCAATTTTTATAAAAAAAAATGTATCGTGTGTTTAATGAACGGTTAAAATTACACAAATGATATTTCTTTTACAGAAACATAAAAAAATTTAGAAATTGTTGTTGTTGCGCGTTGAAATTGATTCTGTAAATACCTTAAATCAGTGATGGCCACCGGAGCCGCGCCTTCCCCCACTCTAGGTCCATTCCCCTCGTTTCAGATCCCCCAATTCGCTCCTCGTTCCCCCTTGGTCCATCAGTGTTTCAATTCAACATAATGTCCGAAATATTAGCATTTATAGATTAACCCTCGCCTGGCGGATGCCGGGTCCGTTTGTACCCAGTTGCGTGTCGTTTGT
The DNA here is from genome assembly GCA_916610135.2 of Macropis europaea. NCBI lineage: Eukaryota > Metazoa > Arthropoda > Insecta > Hymenoptera > Melittidae > Macropis > Macropis europaea. The sequence goes on from OU744349.1 coordinate 20,685,602, forward strand.
TTCAAAGTCGCGATTGTTCAGTTGAAATGAATCGAGCACTCGTTTGAAATAAAACACTTGCGTACCCTCACCTTCTACCGTCACTGGCGTCTAAAGCATTTTATTTTCAGTAACCCATATAACGGTGAGAGAGAGCTAAGCAAAAATGGACAAAAGTACGGTAAATGTCATAAACACATATGTTCTGTACATCCAATAGATACAAGAAAGATTGTATGCGTATCTTGTTCTGAAACAGAATAAATATTATTAACTACTACGGCGCTTACACCTTTTTGTCCCTTATAACAATAATAAATTCACGATAATAATAATTAACAATAGTTGTCTTTAAGAAAAAACATATACAAACGTAATAAGGTAATAGTCTAATGTATATTATTTATTCGGGCGGACATGAAAAGCAAAATTTCGCTATGGGTCCGTTTGGACCCGACATCAGACTCGTATGTCGGTAAATACATCCTCCTTTGGAGGGTTAAAATTGGTCACCCCGTACATATGTAAATACAGGGGTCCGTTTAAAAAAATTAACTCGGCTTTGATATCTCCCCCACTACTACACCTACTGAAAAATTATTTATACCACCTAATGTCCCCCTCTGTATCAAATAACTTTTGTAAGAACATTTTTTTGATAACTTCAATCCCTCGTGAGATATTCCACCGTTTCCAGTTAAACGGAACACCCTGTATACTTGTTTCAATTCTTCGAATTATCCAGTTGCTATTTCTTTGAATATGAATACTTGAAATCATAATTTTTGAGTAACAAAATTACGACATACATAAAGACAAAGAGCATTATTTCTTATAATATAGTTTTACACACGTAGCTGTATAAAATGTGTCGTGGTATTGCTGGCGAGTGTGTATTGGGAATGCAATCTGTATAGGTAGTCTACATACTTATAGAGACAGATTTGTAGATATATCTAGGTAGTGAAAAATCTTAATTCTTCTAGTGTTAAAGAACTGATACTATCTTATTTTTTATTGCTATTAAAATGTTATGAAACTTTTATAGGCAAATGCATACACTGGCAGAACCCAGGGATAATAAAGACGTATTTCCACCTAAAGGAAATCTTCATAAGTCTTCATACCAAAGACTAGGCCCAGAAGATGCCTGTACTGGAATGTCAGAAACGCAGGCTATGCTGTCTCAGATAAAACTGAAAGATCTGTATAAGCCCATTTATTCTCAACGCACTTTACTCAACATAAAATCTTTGGCATTGGCGGAGTACGTACTAATATTTTATCTTATTCGTTTATTTAGCACGTTGTAGACCGTAGTATAGTTTGGATATTGAAGGTAAGCACTACAAGGTCACTTCTTGTTTACACAGATACACTAAAACAGAGTTTTGCTTTGAAGGTCTCATCACTTTGAAAATTGAAGTGAAAATAACGATTATTGGATAGCGTCAGTTGGGATGTATAGCAAAGGATATTTAACAAAGTTAAAAGGAGGATGTGACCTTGAAGTGTCTAATTTCTGCGTTTCAACAATAGTATTAATAAATTTAGCATAACAATAGTTATGGTATGTTGACTGCTGCAGTGAAAACTCCCATACATGGTCAGACAGACTGTAGTATTCCACTTCAAACACATATCACGAATAAAAAAAATTTGTAGCTATTCAATTGCACAGTCTTGACTTTTTATCCTTATTACAACATTAATTCTATTCAAAATTTTAGTAAAATTAGTAATTATTTAGTTAAATGAAATTTGATGCGTCGGTCATCGGTGACCCCCACGGCAATCAACGTGTTCATCCTGTTAACAGCTTTTGTGGCGCGTGGTTACCGGTAAACCCAGACATCAAATTCAATTCGATTAAATAACTGGTCACTCTTATAATATGTTGAGTAACATTAATGCTGTAATAACAGTATAGAATAAGTAGTGTACCGTCAAGTAATTGAATATTTCTATCTTCAACGATACATAGTTAGACAAATGTTTTCGTATGTCTGACTAGTTACAAGATTTTCTACTGTGGCACGGAATGTGTTAATACCATTAACCCATAGACACACACTTTTTTTTCTAGATCGGCCTCAGAAACACTCTTCTTCTTTTTTTAAAAGTTCCTTTGTTGCTACAAGATGACTGCTATAGCCGTCATTTGCCAGCACATCAACAAAAATTCAACGGCTACAGCCGTTATTTGCGGTAATGGGTTAACACGTTGATGCTGTAGGGGTCACCGGTGACCGACATACCAAATTTAATTTAATTAAATAATTATGGATTGTCATAAAATTCGGAGCAAACTTCATATTAAAACAATAATGTAGGAACAGAAGAACATGATTGAGTACTCAAATCTTTTTTTTTTCTTTGCGAATTATATAAAAAAAATTGAATTATATCGTGTCTGGTTCGGTATGGCTGTTTTCACTGTGGCACTCAACGTGTTAAACGTGTATGAATTCTAACAAATATCAGAGGTATACTTTTAAGATATACTCTTAGTATCTGAGTAGTAAAACAGTTCCATACCTACGTGTGTTTGGTAAACAATAATAGAAGTCGTACAACTTGTAGTATTAAATGTAGATAAAAGGTACTAATTCTTTTAATATTCTTTTCGTATTAAAATACAGAAAAGTGTTTTACGCCGACGGAGAACATTGTTCTCTGAGTTCCATAAGATTTAACTGAGGATGAAAAGCACTAACAAATGTCTGCTGCATTTATTCTATAAAAAATGTAAACATGTATATTTAAGTAATGTACCTGATAATACAGATTTTTATTCTGAAAAATATCTTTGTTAAAAATTACTATTATTTATAATTCCGACATCCTTTCGTTATACATATGTAAGACGTTCCACCTATCTCTTACATCTAAATATTACCATTGTATACAATAATGAATAGTTGAGAATCAAAACGATTTCAAAAAAGAAGTACGTATTTGTTTCGGTATACACAGATAAAATAATTATTGAACAAGGTAATGTATTGATTTCTATAATGTTTTTTCAGAATATGCTTCACAATGAAAATGGTGTTTGTGTTCAACACTTATGTTCAAGACGATTCATAACAAACGATACATGAATTTTTTCGGAACTCACTATAAGCAGAAAAGGTTTAAATGTCCTTTAGCGGTACCAAGTTCTATTAGAAAATGCACACTATAAAACGGTCGAAATATTTCTTAAAATATTCAAAGTTTTGATACTTGGCGCTAATAGTTTTATACACAGTGCAGTAATAATAATTCATTAATCTTAATAATCATATGCAGATATATTAAAAACTATGTCGTTGTCCTAGAAATCTTCAAAGCGCCTTCTACTATAAAAAAAAACATGCAACATCTAATATTCTTCTTTGAACAATTTAATTTCATAAAGTTCAACCTTTTCTGTTTGCAATGCGTTAGCTTTAAACAAACCTTCGTGTTTTAATATATCTTTTAATACGTTGAGCGCCGTGTGCATCATCGGTGGCCCACGTATTAATTTTAATTTCATCAAATAACTGATTACCCCTATGAAATTTTGAATAACATTTATGTTACAATAATAGTATAAAATAAGAAATATACTATTAAACAGACAAATATTGATATATTCAACGATATATGTTAGTGAAAAGTAATTTTTGCATGTCTGACTAGTTGCGGGATTTTCCACTGCGGCGCTCAAAGTGTTAGGGGAACTCACAACTCAAAAAATGTCAAAAAGGTCGTGTTTTTTTACTGCCAAGTCTGATAATGTACACCTTTCTGCATAGTTTGGCAAAATTTCGTTTCATTCTGACCACTAAGAGTGCATAAATTTGTACTTCGAAAATTGAATGCCATCACCGAAGTAAGTAATGATCAATGAATTCCTGCTCCATAAGCAGGATCATCTCCTTCTTGTCCATGGAACATATCTTCCAAATTTATCTTCCAAGTTAATTGGATGCTAACAATGTTACCAACATGAACATGCTCATTAATTCGATAAATCAATTAACAAATGAATTATGTAAAATTGTATTTTTCATCTATTTTTACCCATTTTATTAGGATCTAAAAAAGCAACGTGTTATAAGACTTTTTTTACTCAGAATTTGACAGATAAAATATGTTTTCAGGACAGAAGAAACAAAAGAGGCGACATTAATGGATGTACTATATGATCCCGAAGAAGCTCGTTGTATGGATTACCGGACGACAAAGGAAATTGATTACAGACTACCACACCCTCTAAAGCCTAAATCACCACCACCGCCACCACCACCGGAACCATGGCTTTTAAATCGCCGAACTATCGGATACAGTCTTGAAGAACTAGGAAAACGAGACGGCATGTATACATTCTTGGATGATAACATGGAACTACATCGAAACATAGCGAATCTGAAATCTAGAAGAAATACAATGCACGAATTGACATATCCGGCTGGTCCAATACTAAATATTAATTCACCAAACACAAATAAAGAAAAATTGGCTGCAATTTGAGAATAGTGCCGTCATTAATGAAAATGTTATCTTTAATATTTTATAAAAGTACTCCTGCAAGTTTGGTCAAATAAACAGAACATTGATGTACTAAACTCTAATAGTAATATTCAAACTTTTATAATACACAAATAACGTACGCTCTAATAAAGTAAAATTTTGTTTAATCTTAATTTTTCATTACGGAAACCATTACATCCAAAGAATTAGAAATGTCTGATAAAAATTATGCAGATTTTTATACCCTACTAATGATTTTATAATGAACAAAAGTTAAATTTACAATTTGATTTCATAGTTTTGGAATCCTTGTTCAGTAAAAGAATCTTCTAAAAGTGGAAGTACTACGACTATTACAAAAAATGTAGAATGCGATTACAGACAAATAACTACAATATGTAAGCGCTGATTGTTCAGATCAGATGAGATTCAAACACTGTTTCTGGAGCATAAAAAAAACCTTAACTCTATTTCCGTTTCCATTGTACAGAAACGTTATTTTTCAATGAATAAATCATTTTACAAGAAGATTTATGCAAATGCATTTAAACATATAGTTTCGTGACTTTTAATTCAACAGTAATAGATTTTTACCTGACAATGAGTAATGTAATTGGAACAATCAGTATTAGATTAGAAAAGTTAAAGATAAATCACTTTAAAATAATTTGATGAAGTATAGGAACAGCAATATTCTATTTTCCAAATTGAGAAGGAAAACTGCCATGCAACAATGCTTCAAGAAATTTCACATAATACCATGAATACATTCAGAGTACGTATCTAAACATGAAATAACTTTCCAAGAGTATTTGATCCGTCGCTTTTCGTAGTTCAATATAATTAAGTACTGAGTCAAGCAAATATACTAGTTAATTACACATTTCAGTATAGTATATAAATTTTCTATATAGTATGGGTAGATAGTATCCGATTTTCAGTTCAAGATCATTTCAAGGTCATGTTGTGATGCATAGTTGAATGCTTTTCGAACCTTTCTAATGGTACATAAAAAAAGAGATCATTCCATTTAAAAAAATGTTACTGTTAGTGAAAATTCCGGAAGATATGACCTTGAGATGGACCCCCCCCCCCCCCCACACACACACACACTTTCCCCCCTGGAGTATAATAATTTCTTGCCGAAGCAGTTTCTTTTGTATCGTTACGAATAACAAAATGATTAAGGGTGACAGAGTTAGATGGGACACCCTCTATACTTATTTTTAAATAGATTTGAAGTGTACGTTTTATTATTAATATTTCGTTACTCCTCTCAAATTTTTTGAATGGTAATATTTATACAACTATTTGACATCTTTTTTAATCGCAAAAAGAAAGACAAATCCTTAATAATAAGAATAACCGAAAACGACGATAAAAATGTAATAACTGTGTAATTTTTATATCGTTTCACATGAAGTACAAAATTTTGAATTTCCCTACTTTTTTGTTTTTTCTGTTAATATACAGAGTTGGGGCACTTAAAGCGTGACAATTGGATATTATAAAAAATATTGGTAATGCGAAAAAATGTGGTTAGAAAAAATTGAAGTATTTTAGGGGGCACACTTTTCGGCGTAATTTAATTTTTTGTACGTGAAGATGTCAAGGACAGTTGAAGATCATCACCTTTTTCGTAAATGGAATAATATATTTTTTAATATACGCAAGTATAGTTCACACCAAGACGAATTCAATGGTCATAGTCACTTAAGGTGAATCAAGGTTCGTCAATCTACCTTACATTTTTGTTTATAGAAGGTTGTCGCGTTTCCGGGTGTCACTATCGTTAAAATTATCAAGATAATTTAAAAAATATATTTAATTGTAATATTCAATCATAACGCCTTAGCAATTTACTTATAAAAGCGTTAACACTTTACTAATTGAAGACCGTAATTAGTTTCTGGAGAATCATGTTTTCAGTATTTCTGAAAAGAATCGAGAGTGCTATACTTTTATTTTAAAATAAAATTATTTACTGTTTAGTTTTTTAATAATTTTATTATATTGCATAAATATTTAATTATTTAATGTTTAAAAGAAGAAAAGAAAAGGAAAAGGGCAGAATAATTAATTACACATTTACAATGTAAAATATAGTTTATCTAGAGTCTGCATAGATTCTGACTCATGCAGTAATGACAGTGAACTATCACTGTACAATTACATCTACGATCGATCAGTATCATAATTATTTATTCATGACTCCTGCCGAATCGCATGTGACCGTAATCATCGAAGTGCTCTCGTTTCCCGAATCTCATGTGTCCGTAATCGTCAAATTGTTGTCGCTTATTCAGATCCAGGAAGTCATCGTCTTCACCAACGATATTTTCCACGGAATACCTGTGAATGATATTAATTTCTCACATATTAATATGTTCTGTAAATGCGTACTGATGCTAAATAGCGTTACATTCGAAATAAAGGGTAAACAAACACGAAGAACGTAAGTATTATTTTAACAACTTTTTTCTGATATTTATTATGTTTCTAAGAAACACCGATGGCACCATCAATGTAAGTGTAGAAGCAAAAGTAACGTACAATATTCAAAGTTAAATTTATTATCGAACGTATAACATTAATGCATTGAACTACATGCATTTAACAATTACCCTCGTAATAAGGGACGGTTGCGGAATCTTCGATGCGCCTTGCTAACAAGCTCAGGAGCTGTTTCACATTTTCCACATAGTAACCACATGACCGTCATCACGCAGGATAGAACAAAAGTTAAATTCATATCTGAAAGGCAAACATTCGATTTTTTAATCGTGAATTAAGTAAGAGATTTAGTAAAAATTATATGTGGCACCATTAGAAAGAATAATACATTTTTCTAATGAAAGTGTCGCATTGAAAAGAGTACAGTTTAACCCATTAACTGCCAACTTCTTTTTCCGAAAATGTTTACGTAATTCAATAGATTTTAGTTGCCTTTCGACAGATTTAATAATCTTAATTACGCGGGATTCCCAAATGAGACTCACGACAGCGAATGGGTTAAGATCTATGAATTTAAGTTTTACTATATTTAGGTTCGGTTTATATAGAATACTGTTCACCTGTATTGTAGAAGATCGGAAATCGGCGGAAGAATGCACGATCCACAGTTTCCACGTGGCTTTTTATACGTGAATTTCATCATCCCCAGAACCCCATGCTAAGGAAGGGGTACGTAGAGCTCTTTGAATTTTAATTCACGTAGCTGTGGCCTGATAAACAATTTTCCTGACTGTAGGCGCCTCCCTTGTCGACGATTCAATATTCCAAGATGGTATCTGATGATTGGCAGCTCGAATAAACGTATTACTGTCTTAACCCCGCATTTCTCTATCGAAGACAATGAAGGCGGTTTTATCGGTGCACGAAGCTCTTTGGATCGAGGAACTCTGCATGTACTTGTATATTGTTTCCTTTGGTTTGAATGAGTTTTTATATAGTCATCTTGAATCGAGTGTAATTTCTATGGTTCGAACTTACTTTGTGAAAATTGTACAATGAGTGTTTCATTCATCAAAATATGAAATGTGTGGATTTAAAAGTATGTACGATTTCATACACGTATCAATCTAATACTCTTACTTTATTCTTATTCTATGATTGTAGTATAATGGCAAAAAAAATATATTTCCATTTTAATGGAGTTATTTTTACAAAATTTCATTTGAAAAAATTTATTATTAGATTTAATCAACTGTAAAATTTTATATAAATCTGTTTACACAGTCTACAGATTAGAGATTTTAACACTTTATAGATAACTTAATATATAAAAGCCAAATGGTCAGTATACTTGCCATCCTTGCTTGCAGTTTTAAATATAATTTCAATATTAACACTGCTCTGTATATTATATAGAGAATTCAGTATTCTATAACAGAAGTCGGAGATGTTAAGATACAGCTTTGATGAACGAAATGCAATTATGAGAAATAAAGGTAACAGGTTGTCGGTCAATATTAGCTGAGAGTTATAATGGACATAATAACCTCTGATTTGACATTTTCCTCCCTCTCTGCAAATTAGACCACACATTCAGGGATGTTTTAAATGGAGCAATACTATATCTCCTGCAAGGGCTTTGATAAAATGTGTAAATAGATAAAAAAAACGTAGTAACACTTTAAATAAGTTTAAATAAGCAAACGCAAGGGTGAGTATAAACTGAAGAAATAAACAATTTTTAATATTATTACTATTATTAAATTGTATGAGCTACACTTGGTTATAATAGTATAACGTTGTGAAAACATCATTGAGTATTTAATCTTGCATATCATAAAAGATAATTTTGCACATTTTTTACTTAAATATGGCCTCTGTGTCTTGAAAAGGTCGATTGCATTAATGACTATAAACTGAGATTATCAAATAAAGAAGAAACTATAAATATGATTTGAAACGAAGACGCTCTTCCACTGATTAATATTTTAAATTATTTTTTCCAGTCTTCTAAATATTTTCTTATAATTTGAGAAAAAAAATTTCCAATTTAAGTTGATTTACATATCCAAAATTTATACTCTTAAGCTCTCCATTTGTAATAAATCCGTTCACTATACAAATTATGTTATTCGCAGGCGACTATCAAAAGCACACGTGACGTACAAAAGGTCATCAAATCATCTCGTACAATTAAGTCTGCAACTATTATATCATAGATACAGTATCTGTACTCCCACGCGTACGACGAAAGTAACAAACCGAATTTGATATACAGTCGTACGAGGTCACGGTTACGGATTATGACGGTTCTCCAATGGCTTCGTTCACTGTAGTGCTTCCAAAGAATCCTATAAATCTCAGCAATGTCCCTTTGAAAATTCAATTGCTTTCCATCTTTCGTTTCGAAACAATTAGTCTCCAAACGACACTTAGCTTCCGGGCCTCGGTATTCGCACAAAGGTCGTGTAATTCTTCCTGGTCAAAGCGTTTGGTCGGTAGAAATGGCTACGACCGAAGACGTGGGTTCTATCCTTCAGAAGGGTTTATCCGAGTGGTGGAGCGAAGAGACCGAATATGTTTTCCAAAGAATCGAGAGATGGGCCGCCTACGCTAGAGGCTATAATCGTTTGCGGTCTCAACGGCTCTCGAGAGGACGCATGACGATGCAAACGAAGCAGGAGCCTCGTTGGAGCATTTCCTCGAACAAGCTGATCATCGAGAATTCAACCTGGAATCCTCGTTTCCACACGCTGAAAAAATCGCGACGGAAGTCCCGCCCGGAGGAGATTAAGATCAACTGTTGCGGTACCTTCAACTACCAATCGAACAACAATCTGGACAGCACTTGTTTGGAGACGTACAGATATGACCACAGTATTTACTTCAAGACGATCGGTGACATCAGGAACAGCAAAAAGGATGTCAATGATACTAAGAACGAACAAGAGGACAGGATTTCTATCAGTAGTGAGGAACTTGTGGAGTGGGACGTTGAATCGGTGTCAGACTTCATTGCCGATAGGCTCCTGGAAGATAGATTTGCTGGTGATAACATTAAGGATCTCTTCGGTCCTTCCGAAAATCCTGACCAAGTTCTAGAGGACATCGATTTCTTCGCTTGCTCCAACGTGGACTTGGGCAAGCTCAACTTGAACGAGAACAATAACACGGATGCGACCAGTGATGTTCCAGATGATGAAAATAATTTAACGATCCTTGAATCCGAAAACGAGAATAATAATTATGTGCAAAACACATTATTCACCGAAGACGTAAACCTGAAAAATGAAACGCAATCGAACTGTGCTTCCGAACATCAAACTGATAAGGAAAAATTACAAAATCAAGAAGGAATCAAGAGCGCCCTCGACAGCCGAAAAGCCAGAAGAACGGCTAGAGCAATGAAACAAACCCCGATCGTAGGCGACAATGATGTAATTTGGCCGAGTGTCTTACTAAACTACACGAAGAACATCGATCCTGCCATTTCGCCACATCATTATCGCAACCCACAGACATAGAAATAACTTGAAAGCCTGGAGTGTTATCAAAGTTATTGAAATTATCATAAGCCTCAATTATATTGATTTCTCGGTTAGGAATACAATGTATTGTGTGGATTTAATTAAATCGATCTCTCGAAATGTGTAATAATAGGAAAGATATTACATAATAAGTGATATATTGTACAATAAGAAATATACGCAATACGTGGCTGTCAAATACGTTTAAATTATTTCTGTTGCACTTAAGTACGCTCTCACACAACACAATTCTTTTGTATTATACATACATTACTCATTACTTTACCAATTGTATTCTTCGTGATCATTCATTATGGATAATAAAATGAATTTTTACACGCTATACTTGCAAGTATACTAGTAGATTAAATAACGAAACTGTATCCTTTGCTCAGATAACTATTGAAACTTCTACATGTGGCTCCTAATTTTGTCCTTTAAGTAGAGTAACAATTTTGTACAGAAATAAGTCACATACAGATACCATAATCTATTGTGTTAAAGCAAATATTTAAAAAGCAATTATTCGATGTTGAAATTAGTACAGTTTTCATTGTTTCATTTTATTCAATGCACCTTATGTAAATTGAATCCATTAAATTTATTTTTTATTGCCTTATTACATACATCGATATTATACGGTTAATATAATACATTATTAAAATATTGACAATATGAGAATATTTTGGACATGCTAAAACGTAAATTCAGTGTCATAATATTTGCATTTGAGACTCACTTATAAATAAACTTATAATAACATTAGTTCGCATTTTTTTAGCGGTGTCTTAAATAAAGTACAGCTTTACTACAATAAAAATAAACATATTCAGTTAAACAGCAATTGTACTAATTTCAATTAAAAATACGCATAGGTAGATTCCGTATAATTGCGAAAAGTCTATAAAATTCAATGTGCTTTCAAAATGCTGTGGTTACACGAAGGTGGTTTCATAATCTTTCGTATTTAACGTAACCAAAAATCCAATTTATTCTAATCCTCTTTCCTTACGTAATCACTCCACATTTTCTTACGGACGAAAACTGATAATCTAACAAAACATGCAATAACTTTCCTAGAATTATAAATCGGCAGAAAATTAATAACGTAAGAGCGATGTTTAACCTGTAACTACTACTATCGGGTCCCACGTATCCAGAGCTTCAAAAATACAATTTGTTCAAAATACCTTTAATACTGATTCATTTACTTTTATTTTTATATATTTCATTTAAGGCTATTAAGAAGAAATAAATTTTTGTCTATGCAAAATGTGATTTTTATTGCAAATTTCAAGAGTGAATCACAGGGACTACTAGCGAGTAGTACTTAAGTTACAAATTTTGGATAGTAGTAGGTACAGGTTAAAAAAATTGTTGCTATGATAAACAGTTATAGCAATACTATTCCAAATAAATACAATATTATTGAGTTATACTCAATTACCATAACTTATCTTAAACGACATCGCGAAATTTCATATTTATAAATTTCAGTATTGCGTGCAATAACTAGACTGCGGATCTTTATGCAATCTAACGTATCCTGATTCCTAATGAGTGAACATTTTATAGAGTAAGTAAAACAAAAAATATACTTGTAAAAGTTTTGAAACCAAAATGCAATTATGCCATTGTTACGGTTCATCAGTTACATGGAAATAAAAAATATTGAAGTTTAAAAATGTATATTTGCATATATATCCGAAGTTTAGTAATTACAGTGCGTTATATGTAATAGATATAAAGTATTTCTATTCGTTTAATTGGATCCAACAGCATTGATGGGTAGAGCAATGACGTCTTCTGCTTGCGTCAATCGGAACTATAAACTGAGAATCTAAAACGTCAGTTAAAAAGCTGCTTAAGTTTTTTATTACTTGATTAATTGTAAAACTGATCCGTTCATTAGAACAGAAATCAAAGTATGTAGGATATCTCACAAAATTAAATTTGTCAACTAAAACGTTATAAATTGCTTTCCTCAAGGTTATTAACCCTTAATTGGTACGGTGCGGGTCAAAATGATGCCCTGTCTACTAAAAAAAACATTCATTTCATTGTTCAAATACATGGAAACAATTATATATTGGTTTCGTTCTTATTTACAATAAGGTACATATAATATGGTTAATATAGTAATCATTAATTAGTAATTAAAATAGTGAAAAATAGTTTAAAAATATACACACCATAAAGTAGTCTTTCTTTCTGACTAAAGCATTATTAGAAGACAGATATTTTCACCATACTTGTTAAGGATTAAGGAGGACGATGACATTCTTTTTCTTATTTTCTAGGACATTGAGATCCTTCACATCTTTTAGAAATGAAATTTCTATATCGAACCTGAGAAGGGAAAAGAGGAAAATAGTATTTTAATAAAATAATAGTGCACGATCTCTATGTAATTGTACCTCCCTTTTTCGAACAGCTCAACACCTGGGACTCTTTTTACACGATTCACATTTGCACGGTATATTTCGAGCGACGAAAGTGATTTTTTTCCAGTAATAAGAAATTCGTTGTAATATAAAAGATTTTTGAGAAAAATATTTTTTTGATTTTCCAACACTACCTTTTCTTTCGTGTGTTTATTGAATAAAATATTGTTATCGAATGCAGTTCTATATTTTAAGTTGCCTTTTCTATTGTTTGCTTTAGTTTAACACAAGTTTTATACTTTGTTGTAAATCAATTGTTTCAAGACTTTTTTTACACGTTTTTTTTACACGGTACGCATCCACCGTGTAAAAAGAGTTCCAGGTGTACTTCGAACTAATCTTTTGCACCTGGATCCAATAATAAGAATCTGTAGCTCGGTTAACAGTTTACCAGACTCTCTTAACACGTTGAGTGCCACAGTGAAAACAGCCATACCTAATCAGACACGATATAATTTACTATTTTTATATAAATCGTAAAGAAAAAATGATTTGAGTATTCAATCGTGTTTTTCTGCTTCTACGTTATTGTTTCAGTATGAAGTGTGATCAGAATTTTTGTGACAACCAATAATTATTTAATTAAATTAAATTTTAAGTGGGAGTCGGTGACCTCCACGGCATTCAATGTGTTAACTGTTTTTCCACGTCGTTTTCGTCATTTAAACACACTTATTTTGGTTCTTCTTGAACGACCATAGCACAATCTAGTCTTAAGTATACATGTGTGATGCTCATGTATAAGTTTATTTTAATGTTAAACTATTGTACTAATGGGCTTGTCCCGAATATAAGAAAATAAATAAATATTCATCTTTTTAAATCGAATATCATATAAAGATAATGTTTCCTAATAACTGTTTCCAATTCTAAGAATATGTATTACATATATTTTTTTCTTGTGCTGCAAACTTAAAAAATTATGAAATATAATAATTTTGCAAACTGAAATACAGAAATGCATTTAATATTTATTAGACTGTGAACCACATTATTTGTTGTTCAAGATGCTGTTCCTTAATTGCAAGACACTAAAATTCTTTTTATAGAAGTTACTTCTTATCGCACTTATTTAACTATATACAATAAAAAAATATTTTAAATACGATAAAATGGAAATGTTTATTTAATATTCTGATTTTACAATCGAGGAAAGCCCTCTTTCTATCGCTCAGTACCGTGGTATGGAAGATTGTCAAATATGTATTATATAGGGTCTTCCAAGTTTTTCCAAGCAAACTGCGACGGCATGTTCTACAAATAGAAACAAGGAAGAATCTCACATAAATATATACCTATAAATGCTTCATTCAAAAGTTATAATACAAATATCATACACTAATTAGAACGATACAGCGTAAAGGTAGTTTGATAATAATTATTTAATCTGTTTATAAAGGTATATTTAATAATTAACATCTCTATATTCGATCTAATTTTCATTAATTACTTGTCATTACAGTTTCATTTCAAATTGTCGATTTTTTGGTAATGTAACATTTACACTGTTGAAAGTGTAAGTTTATTACACATATTTCGCGTTAATTTCTTTTCATTTTAATGAATGCATTATTCATATTTCATTTAGGCATTTGACGATTTTAAGTAATAATTTATAGCTCCATGAATTAATTATATAAACATCGTCGATCTACTTTGCTCTGTTCCATTTAATAGCAATTTTGTTGTCACTTCATTACAGCACCATTTTTGCTGTATCTTTTAAAAAAGTTGCTTGTAGTCGTATGTTTAGACAATATTTTTGACTCATATTTTCTCGACGAACATATTAACGGAATATGCCTAAAAAGCTTAGGATATTGTATAAATAGAAAAGAACATTAAATTTCGTTCTTAAAACACTTTTCAGTGTCCGTTAAAATGTCCGTTCACAATACTTTTTAATTTTTTTCAATTATCGCGCTTCTATTGGTATGGTATAAATTATTTATACGCAATTTACAATTTAATTAATTTATGAAGAATTTTCCTTGGTATGTTGTAACAATAATACAGTTAGAATTTTTTCTTGAAATGTATTTTTATAGGAATAAAGGGTTCACTTAACTTCTTGTATGAATCACAAGAATTAGCCGCTACATTTTTTTTCGACTAATATTTCCTCAAACGAAGTAATTACATACACTAACGCCCATGGAAGTATAGACACGTGAGAATTATAGAAAAAATAAATTCATAAATTGCTTAACACGAAGTAATTTTATTTCCAGTCAGTTTTACACTTTATAAACATGAAGTTAACAAATTATGCACAAAATAATTAAATAATATTCAAACAATAACAAATTAGGAGATTTTAAATCTAAATTCTAAAACTTTTTAATGGCGGGTTCATACTTCCGTGACCGATAGTGTGTCTAAAATCCAAAATTAGTCAAACACCGTCAATAAAAATATACCTAAAGTATTTGATTTCAAAACAGCTACACAACATATTCCAGGCAAAGTAGTAATAAAACATTTTAATTTATGTACTCAAAGAATAGTGGAACTTCAGAAATATACTCCCTTCCATAAGATATGGGACACTTATTAATTTCAGCTTTACGTTTAAATTAAACTTATTAAACACCCACCACATTGAATCAAACGATTATTTACAGATTATTTACGCTGAATGCAATTTCTAAATGTGAAAATATATTGAAAATTATATGTATCAAGTTTACCATTTGCTCACTACTGTATGTTCCCTGTATCGAGATGATAACTCGAAATAGCCTCGGCAGTCTTGTGGTTATTTTTTTTTTTGGTGTTTTTTCTTGGATGTCTACCCAGAATCACTGCAAACGTGTCTACAGATCACAAAATCGAAACAAATGTCGCCCAAATTTAACGCATTGAAAAACTGGTCTTGAACCGTACTATAATTATTTAAGGATTTTTATATTAATTATAACAGAATACTAACCATATCATTACAAATATGTTGTGTAAACATAAGTGTTTTTACAAGAACCGTTCATATCGAAATAAGTAACCAATTCTACTATATGGTAATCTAGGTTTATTCAGAAATGGCAAGGTATCCTATGACTTATGGACGGGGGTGTACGTACAGGGTACTTTACATAATACAAGTAAATCCCCGTATCCGCTGTTTCAGTAACCACGCTTTCACTTAACCGCGGTGGACTACGGCCCGAAATAAGTAAATAGAAAATTTCAGAAATATAGTAAAACAGTCATATTTTAATTCTGGACTTTGAATGTGCACTTGAAATTTAATGAAATACCTGAAATCCGAGTCTAACCCGAAGCAAGTGATCCCTCTGACGTACCGTCAGGAGAACACTACATCATAGCGCTTACGTCATCACTTCACTTGATCTCATCACGCAGGCATTGTGTTATCAGCACACTATTACAAGAAGTTTGAGTATAATGCAATAAATATTTTAGAGACTACATTCACATAATTTCTATTACTACAAGTATGTATTATATTTTATTATTAGTTATTGTTGTTAATGTCTTTTTATATCTAATGTATATCTCATCACGCAGGCATTATGTTACCAGCACACCATTACAAGAAGAAGTTTGAGTATAATGCAATAAATATTTTAGAGACTACATTCACATAATTTCTGTTACCACAAGTATGTATTATATTTTATTATTGATTATTATTGTTAATGTCTTTTTATATATAATTTATAAAGTAAATTTTATCAGAGTTATGAACAATCTCTATAACGTGTAGTGTCCTCTGGTATCCCCTGTTTCACGTATCAGCTGAGTGGCTTGAAAATGTTAAATTTAAAAAATTAGACTACTTGTCGAAATCATTCTGTTATTTGTAAGCAATAAAAACTACAACGAAATTTCACAAACGAGAGTTATTTATTTTGTCCAGATTTAGAGATTTATTATAATTCAGTGGGTGATTAAGCAATCCTAATCGCAAAGACAATTTTTTATTAACACGTTGACGACCACAGTGAAAATTCCCATACTCGGTCAGACACACTAATAATACGCCAATAAAATGTCAAAACTCTCATTAATATGTTCGCGATCATGGTCGATTCAAAGAAAAACGTCCACCACAGACCACGCTTTATTTTTATCAATTACCTCTGTCACACATGTGTAACGTCGAGCTCTCAAAACAGAATCGACGCGTCACACATATGTGCCGCTGGTCGCAACATGTTAATGGAACCTGGTACTTTATACGCATATTCTTTACCCATGAAAGCAGAAATTCAATGTTCTACAGGCTTATAATCTCGAAATATCTTTGAACTCAAATATTTAAATCGAAAGTACACGATTTTCAGAGTTTCTCAATCTATTCATTAACAGATAAATTCCTTAAGGCATTGCTCCTCACGCCGTATACAGTGACCTTGAAATGTTAAGAGATATAAAATTTACAAAGAATTCTCGTCAGTTATTTATTGCGCTCCATTAAGACGTTGAGTTCCACAGTGAAAACAGCCACACCTAATCAGACTAGATATAATTTACTATTATATAGATATTTTTATGCGTCCAGTAGACTACAAAACATTTTTTGAAAAATGATAAAGGAATCGTGTTCTGTTTGTTAATACGAAGTACCGGGAGAATGGGGAATCATGCAACGCGCATGCACCAACGGCGAAGCGAGCTACGCACGCAAACACGTAAGCTAGTGCAATACCTCTGCAAATCGATCGTCTTTTCTCTCGTTACATCGGAGTAGTGTGTAGTACTTTTCGAAAATTGAATCGGGAGATCATCCGTGCTTGACAGGTTCACGAGAAGAGGAATACGGAATAATGAGCAAACGTTTGGTGACGGTAGCATCGATGGCCTGCATGAAAGGCTTGCTGATGGTCTTGAACTCCATTTTCTGGGTAAGCAAACCGTTTCTCTTGCTGCAATACTGCCCTGACACGTAGACACGAAAAGTATTGTATTCTAGGACGAAAGTACCTTCAACCCAACTGTTGAACAATTTGTTACGGCGCCTTTATCATACCATTATCGAAACCTTCAATTGCTTTTCTTGTTAAATTCATTCCCTTCTTCTTTTGAACGCTACCATACGACACCGTATTTCAATGATAAGAGGATTTGTTTGAACGTACTGTCATTCTATTTTTTGAATGCGTGAATAGTTTATGGTACTTAATAAAACGTAACAATGTAACAGATGATATTGGAAAAAATTAATACAATATTTTAATGAAATTTGTTTGCGATGATTGACAGTTTTTTGCAAAGTGTGCTGAAGAATTTATGCAAACGTAAATTGATGAAAGATAAAAAAAACGCTAATTAAATTCAGTAGAATCATAGAAGTTTTTTTACAGAAGACTATCAAATTAGACAACACATATTTATGGTTTTTAATGACCGTTGAAGGTATGACGGGGAAGTAAATTTTAATGCGAACAACTGCTTAACTGGAAGAAACTTAATTGAACAGAAACGAATCTTAGATATCGTAAAACTATTCATTACTGTTAATTAAGAATTGTATTCAAGATATAATATTGATAATAGTTCTACAGAAGTACGGTTTTATTATTATTAGCGTTTTATAAGAATCAGTATATAAACTTTGTAATATTTTTTAAACATCCATTCAGCATATTAAATTTTTAAAATGTTGACATAATTTTTCAAAATATATATTTCGAAAACAAAATTGTTTCTTAACGCTGTAATGTTAGTGCAATATTCATGATAACAGTGCTTACGTAACAAAATTATTATGAAAAATGATTTAATTTACGGATATTGTCTATTATAAGATAACTATACTTCATATTTGTAAGAAAACTATTAAGTATACAGTATAATTGTATGTTGTCAGTACATTTAATAGTACAATTTGTAACTTAATTACTACTCAGTTAATTCATTTTTTTTACCAATGTTGAGAATGATGAGTAACTTTTTCTTTTGTGCATTGTGACCCTATGTTACATAAATTGTACAAAAAATAATAATGTTATCAGTTCTATTACCGCAATTTACTTTTTATTTTTAAATATGTTTTTAACGCCAAGATAAATATTATTACACAGAATGAATTTCACACAATATCATTACGAATATCAAAAGAGAATTGGCAATAAGCACGACACTTATACATATAATTCTATTTTACATAATCAAATTTGTAGGATGGAAGATTATTTAAAATGTAATGCAAATATATGAAAATTTGATGATCAACCTCACTTTGTATACATTAAAACAAAATTGGAATAAAACAAATTAATCGCAAATATAATATGGTACGTTCAGTAGCAATAAAATTTGATGAAACACACTTGTAAAAGTTAAATTATAATTTTAAATCCATAGTTTATACAAAAGCTTTTGATTAATCATATAATGGTTCATACGTCGATGAAATATCGGAAAAGAGTTTCGAGACTATGTTTACATAAAAAGATTAATTTTTATCAAAAATACCAGTAAAACGTACTTATCCATGTAGGAAAATAACATTCCACTGTGCGAACTATAGCAGTTCATTTTACGTGATGTGATACCGGAAACCTTTGATTTTCTATAGAATTGTACATTAAACAGAATTGCTTGTAACTACTAATTGCTTAATTTCATAGCTCTTCTTTTTTAGTACTTAACTCAGCATCGATTGATATGGTCATGTAGCCGAAAGATCTGCATAGTCCTGTGTTTGAAATAACATATGATTTTATTTCGAGAAGGGGGTTGATATATCTATAATTTTGTTTCCTACAAAAGTAGAAAAGTAGCAGTTTTTCATTCCAGAAACATGATATCTAACCAGAAACATTTTCTACATAATTTGATTACACGGTTGTCGTTATCAGCACTCTTATTATCAACATCCTATACTTACACCGTGTTATCAAAATAACCCTCTTTCCATAGATGGAACATTTAAAAAATCTGTGCACGTTATTTTGCTATTTTTCGTTAAAGTAAAAATACGATACTACATATCATATAAAAAAGTTTTTACAATAGTGATTAAATGTAGTTCTTTTCTTTCTTCGAAATTTATTATTCGCCAGCATGTTATTAAAATTGTGTATTTTTAAATAAGGAATATTTCTTACAAACCAATGACGTGGTCGCAACGCGCTTGTAGATTACTTGAACAATTTATTATGTCATTAACAATTTTTGAGTATAAAGTACATTTTTATAGTTTTCGAACTAATTAATTCTGCAACTGACATTGTAAGAGAAGAAATTGCATTGCAACTGAGTTATGTTTACAGTTTATTGTAATTTCATTTTTGTTACATTTTTTATTTTGTGTTATTTGGAAAAACGAGAAATTTTTGTCGATTTTTTTATATAATAACTAAACTTCAGGGTACGATAACATAAAGTAAACGCTGTCTATCAGTTACAGATTCCATTTCATATTAAAAATATAAAATTTTTGTCCGATACATAAATATTAACGATTAAAAAAGGTTTCTAGTTTGTTATGTTCTTGTGTCTGAATAAGACAGGAAACAATAACATAAACATCATGGGAATAATGAATTCACCATTCTAGGCACATGAAAATTTATAAACTGATTAATACTTTGAGTGCCACGCTGCACCAGCTGAAAATGACAATCTTACTTTTTATACAAAATTAATCTAACTATAAATTGTACCTTTTTTTAATCAATAATATCAATAACTTTCATAATTTTTTTACTGCTACTGTTAAACCCTATTCAATATATTCATTAATACTATACATGATCAAATAAATAATGATTGAATTTTTGTGTCACTCAAATATGGGTGACGCGGCACTCTAAGTGTTAACAGTAGTTTTCAATAATCAAAGGCGGAGGTTCGATTAAAGGTTTTAATATTTCTAGACTAATTTCGTTCCAACCTTCTTTCAATTTCTTCCATGAGTCTTTCTTTAACTTTAGGTGAAATTTCCAAAGTAAACGAAAAGTATATATACACTATCGTCTGACGGAGTCATGATTTTTAAATGTTTATTCAAATTATACGTGCATATTATTAATATCATATTCAGGTATTATATTAACGTAAAACAGATTATAAAACAGAAATATGACAACATAAAATAATAAAGTCAAGCCAAAAAATTGTATCCACGTTCTGTTAATCATTTTGCTCAAAATGAGCAAGTGTCCGGTGACTTATGGACGGGAGTGTACGTACACGAACCTAATAAAATTAATGCCAGGAATTTGTTTAGGTTTCTGGCATTGTGATGCTGTGTACGGGTATTTGGTTGCGAAAGGTATTCCGAGATCACCTTGACATCAGCATAGAAGGCACAACCGCGATTCCGTTAGTGCTAGCATGTTTCGGCGCAGTTTTGACATTGGCAGCAACACTTGCTTGCTGCTGCACAGCCCGCGGACATCCAGCTCTTCTATACTTGGTAAGTTTCGTTACGCTTCACTACCACCCAAATTCTGACATTATACAAATCACCTCACACATACCTAACAAAAGACTAAACGAAATCATCCCTTAGATATAATAGACTGATAATCTCATTCAGTGCTCCTCCCTCCTACCTACCTACACTACTTATACTGGCCGCAGAATTACTCCCGTTATCTTCAACAATTAAAACTACGCTAAAAAGAACCTTAACCCTTTGAGGCCGAAAAGTTTCGGGAAAAATCATGCACCATGTGCTGAAATTTTCCGTGGTAGAACACGTGTTTAATTTCATAATTAATTATAATTATATATTTGAAGTCGATTGCTCAGTTGTTTTAGCACTTTAAAATTGCAAAATATGTAACGAGGCATATATATTTTAATGAAATAAGCAAAGATGATAATTCGTCTAAATTCATAGGTTGAAAGCGGACAGTAAACGTGTGTGCCTAGGCCAGTGCGGTGACCCGTAGCACACGGTGAACGATCTTTTTGAACACATATATGCGTCTGTCGTTCGCAAAGGGTTAAAACAGGATATGTACAAGTTGTTTTACAAGACGAGTTACGCAATTGCCACGAGCTCCCGTTTCGATAATAATACATAAATGATAAATGGAAAAGTTGAATGCCATCAAAATATTTATGTTTTATATATTTTTTTACATCAGTTGATACCTCGGAAGATCCTCCGTACACTTGTATTAGAACTACAGGTTCGAAATATTAATATTATACTTCACGAAATATTTACAATAATTTACGTTAATATGTCCTTTATTCCTAAAGAGGCTCAAGATTGCCACTATGGCGAAAAAGTCTTGGCTAATGCGGATATTAATTGCAAAGACTGGATGGTATCAGCAGAATTAACTTCTTTAATCCATATTTATCTCCTTTAATGTATCTTCACCAATAATGGCATACTCAACTACCAGAATGAGCACACGTAGGCTATTAAAAATCTACACTTAAGAAAAAATATAAAAGGTCATCAAAGGTGTGCAATGTGGTATTTTGGACTGTTTCTTAAACGAAGAATGGTATCGGCATTTCTTATAATTCATATTACCTACTCTCCTCAAAGATGTTCCTATGTAACGGCAAATAGCTTAAGAGAATTATCAACAGGACGGTATACCGACGTATAACCAAAAAATTGCCAAACAATATCTGAAGCACACACATGGCAAAAAATGGTTCGGACACTAAATTCAATACCCAGGCTACTATGATCGTCAAATTTAAAAGCCATTAATTTTTTCCCATGGGATTATTTCGGAGATACAATGTATTCGTGTCCCTTTATTCCCGTAGAGGATTTAAAGAAACGAATTAGGGCAAATTAGTTTGAATATAAAAAGAGCGCCTGACGGTTTAATGGAAAGCTTGATTTGAAAATGATTTATTATGTAACGATGGAGCATTTCAATATCTTCTGGAATAAAAAGCATGTGAACGGATAAATTCCGTCTCGTGAAACATAACTTTTTCGATCATATGACCCTAACACTTTCACAAGCAGTATGACTTGAAGAATTAACTTATTAATTAGTTAAAAAAAACATTTAACTCCAGTTCAGAAAACGGTGCAATTGCGTTCTTTGGTGGATCGTTGTACTTGCAATTAGAAAAAATGAGGTTACAGAAAGATTGATATTTCTATACCACTTAACTTGTCTTTCTACGATTTTATTCTGTCTCTCACGAAATGCAAGGTACAGATCGACGCAATTGTGTTATTATATTTGCGACGTTAAATTTGAACACTATTTAACTTATCGCTTGTCATTTAAAAAAGTATGCGCAGTAAATAAATAAAATGTATATTTTTATCAACTACAATGTTCACTTTAATACATTGGAAGAGAATCAACTCGTTAACACTATTATAAACAAATATATACAGCAATAATATTTTGCACACCATGGTGTCCGAAAATTAATGCGAGTCACTGTAAGTGTTAGTTATTCATGAGACTCATTTCTTAAAGACGTTAACAACTTACAATTATAACGTCACTTATATCTCTTAAATTTTGAACGTTTTGGAAATATACACTTTAAATAAGAAAACGAAGTATTCAATTGTCACTACCTCCTCTTTTAATATATTTCCACCTACATTTGCTACTTTTTCTCTTACTTTAAGAGGTTACATATACCTAGGATGGGTAAAAAAGGCATACTTTTCAAGAATTTCTTTTCATATAATTTTGTTTTTGAATAGAAACGTGTAAATTATGCCTGAAAGTCTATAATTTGATGAATATTTCCACACAAAAGCTTTGAAAAATTCGTCGCCATTTTAAAGTTACAGCTGGTTGAACGAAATACGTTTTTTGTGTGCAGCATTTGCAGTGCCAAAAATTTCAAACTTTGTGAATTTATAGTTTAACACGACCCCGGCCACGGGTACCGTTTTCGTTAAATGATAGTAAAAATAGAAAGTGTAATATCAAATAGATAAATATTTGTACAATCAACTACATGTATTAATAAATAGCCATTTTCGTACGTCTGTCTAGGTACGGAATTTTCCACTGTGGCAGGGAACGTGTTAAGGATAGTACTATTGAAAAAAATATCTGCGAAAAATCGATTTTTTTTACCTATCTAGGTATATGTAGCCCCTAAACAAGATCAATTTTGAAATTCATTTTAAATTACTAAATCAATGTTGTAACGAAGTATACAGCCAAATTTTATTCGCAGTACGGTGCGTTCTTAGCTGTCGTGGCATTGATGGGACTAGCAGCTAGTGCCTCGATTTATGCTAACAGTGATCACATATCAAAGAAATTTTATCAAGCTCTGAATGAAAGTATGGCGGTTTATGGACAGGACTCCGCGAAGGCTGTTGATATCGACAACCTGCAAACTTATGTAAGTGATTGAATTTTACTATAGCGTAAAATCATTAAAACGTGTATTACACATAACAAGTAACGAATGAAATGTTATGAAATAATAGGATATCGATTGAATAACTTTTGCTATTTTTTTCTTTATAGTGTGGGTGCTGTGGTAACAAAGATTACACCGACTGGCTCAATATGTACCCGCAAGTTCCATCATCCTGTTGCAAGGTGCCAGAGAAAGTTTGCAATGTCAACGATACGAATGACATTTACACTGAGGTAACGAGAAACCTAAAGTATCTAAAAAGAGATAAAGACTTCAGGTTCCGTCGCAAAGGAGGAGAGCAAGAATTTGAACATTAGAACTAGACTGCGGATGTTTATGCAAATATACATTCTTAAAGTTCTATATTTTGTATGCTACTGCTGTTACAGAAATGAACTCTGATAAAATTGTATTTTGTTCTGTGAATGTTTAAATAATGTACTATTTATTTTGTCACAATTTTCGATATGCGTTTTTCAGATATTCGGATATGTTAAATTGCATAAACATCTGCTGTCTAATTATAACCAACCAAAGAGAGTATAACATACGCAAAACAGTTACAAACTTTAATATAACAAAGTGTGGTGTGGCTTTGGTCTCTGCTAGCTTGTATAAACTATTTGAAAAACAGTAGGTACGAAATATTCATCTTTTTTTGTCATAAGAAAATTAAAAGAATTATACATTACAGTACATAATATACATTACAGTATATTAGAAAAAATAAGCAACGCTTTCTTTCACAAGTCTAGCAATCTAATTGTGAGTCGGCTACAGAATATTTTTATTCAAATGAACCATACCAATATGATTAGAAATCTTTAAAAAACGTAAGGAATACAATGAAATGAATTTATGTATTGATACATATGTATTGAAAAATTATGATCAAAGAGTCGCTCTCGAGAAAATGCATTAAAATTCCTTTCTTAGGATATTCTGATCCTCATGTTTTACTACTTTAATGACATAGCTCATAATTCAAGTGGAAATAATCAGTATCAAACTCCTCGCATAAGATGGACTACAAGATTTTAGAATCAACTGTTATTTATATAGTAGAAGCTAGTGTTTTGTAGCAATTTCTTGTCTTTGGTTCATTTCTGATAATTTACAAAATATTACGTAAATAGTGTGATCATAATGATCAAGGACAGACTGCACATTTCAGGTTCTGAAGAGATCTGGTTTCAATTTATCTACTACATACTTATGTATGCCGATCATGTAGAACATATTACGTAAAAGAGTGAGACTTTTCACCGCGTATGCAATTTTTTGAAGTAACTGTCCTTTTTTCATACTCTTACAATTACGGAGGGGTTCCGATCTAGAACTTTTAAAAAACAATTCTTTTTCTTTCATTTTTCGGATCTTGAATCTTTCAAGAATACGTGATTCTTTTGAAATTCGAAAAATTCCCAAAGTTATAAGCATTTGAGTAGCGTCGGATGCATGTGTAAAGCCGGTCACTTAGAACTTTATACGCGTTTTTCTCGAAACGGCTTTTTTTTCAAACTGGTAGGATAAATATCACGAA
The DNA here is from genome assembly GCA_916610135.2 of Macropis europaea. NCBI lineage: Eukaryota > Metazoa > Arthropoda > Insecta > Hymenoptera > Melittidae > Macropis > Macropis europaea. The sequence continues at coordinate 20,711,356 of OU744349.1, forward strand.
TAGTTATTAACCAATTCACTTGCGACCGTTTTTATTTGTAATGATATACTTTTTGCCAGAGAGCAAACCTCTAACATTTTGAAATTTTCGAAAATATAGTATTTTTTACAGACGTTGAAAGGGCGAAAAACGTAGAAAAAAACGATTTTAAAGTTTGAAGTGTGGCCATTTTGTAAAAAACTGCCTTTTTTCTAATTTGTAAAGATTAGCAAGATTAGCCCCCTAGGAAATTTTGTGCTCCTTAATAATCCAGCTTGGATGTTTATCTGAGACGAATGGTGTAGGAGCTAGACGTCCCACCGTTTCGGATGTTTTTTTTTGAGGCCTCAAAATCCACGACTCTTCAGCGACATCTACAACGTTGTAGAAGTCGAGAGAGATAAAAGTTTTTGAGAGAGAAATAAGAAGTTTATAATTACAAAATAATAAACTTCTGTAGTCTAAGACATTCTCAATACAATGCAAAAACTCTCATCAAATTATCTGTCGCAGTTTTCTGCCTATTTATGAGGTCTCTAGACCGGAACCTCCTCTTTAGCCCGGATTTGCTATTGACATTTGTATTTTGAGAACTGTATTTATAACGTTCGTCTTTTTCAATTGCTGATAAATCGTAAACTAATCGAATTTTTACTTGGCAATATTACGTGATTACTGTTTCTTTATATTATGTGGTTTTCGAATATAATGTACTGAGACTTTCTTAGCCTGATATCTGTTATGATGTATACACTGAATATATTCGCTAACCATTTAATGAAATTTATTCATATTTGTTCTAATAATCAAGGTTATGTTTCTAAATCAATTAATGTGAAAACTTCATTTATTTGTCTGCTGTTGAGAGAAAGCTACATACCATCAAAGAAATTCTATCAAGATGTGCAGAGATTTTTTCACTGAATCTACATACATGCAGATTTATAATAAAAAGCTAGTGCTAATACTTTTATTCAGCGTAATATAGTGGTGGCCACCGGAGCTGCGGCCTCCCCCCACTCCAGGTCCATTCCCTCGTATAGGCTGTGATCTGGGACGACGACGGACCGAGGGGGAACGAGCAGCGAACGAGGGGAGTGAACCTATAGTGGGAGAAGGCCGCTGCTCTGGTGGCCATCACTGGCGTAATATATTGATACGACATTATACCCTATAAATTAAGTGTAGAATCTACTGTATGTGTTTGCATTGTTTCTCACAAATCATTATCTCTATACTCTTTACGTGTATTTCATCATGTACATATATTTTGATGAAACTTAAATTTTCAGGGTTGCTACTATCAACTTTTGGGCTACTTAAACAGCAACACTGTCTTCGGAATAGGAATCGGAGTCTTCCCTCTCGTGGGCGTCTTCCTGGCATGTTGTTTAGCCAGCAACATCAACAAGGCCAAGTACGAGCAACTAGCTTAGAACTTGCGTCGTTCGCAGAAATGTCCGCCATATCAGTAAGAGAAACTTGCATCTCTCGAATGAAAGACGATATGCAGCTACCAAAAGATAATCTTCGCTCTGTAATAATGTTTTCCAAAGTGGTACAAATGCCTACTAAATCTAGCGAAAAGGAAACGAGGTTTCCTTGTTTTCAAGGCACAAAATAATTACTTTTTTTTATCATTATGTTCGAAAAAGCAAGAAACAAAACAAGCGCACTTCTTAGTTCTCGAATACTGTACGGATCACCTTAATGATTTTGTTTATCAGCAGAAGAGGTACGAGAAATGCCAGAACTTGTCTGATTTGCTATTGCGAAAGCGGTGTAGCGAATTTCAATGAAGTTATTGTCATTGCTGTTTTTTTACAAGACACTTATGTGAAAGAATAAGTCGGTAACGCATCTGAAGCAAGATGCTGGATCGATGCATTTAGTTAGCTCTCTTTCTTTATATTATATCATTGTTCTTTTATACAGTATATGCGTTAGTCTACGGAAATCAACAGAAATCGATGCATGCGACTCCTTAATTTTGCTTATAATTATCTGTAATTATATGAAAGATGAATTTACGTAATTTTATTTACATCTTTCTACGATTTTATATTTTTATGACTTTTCATGACTACTTCCATCTTCGTTTGGAATTGTAATAAGTTTACATATACCTGTAGCATTTAATCGTTTGTAACATAAATATTCTTTCATCTCGATTTTATCGTATTCATAAATTGTGATACAAATCCGTAAGTGATTAACAAAATTAGTTAAAACTTAATTAAAACAGTTAAACAAACTTTAAGAAAAATCAAAGAGAGATATTTACGAGGTGGTAGAACGTATAAAAGACAACATAGAAAATGAAATCTTCTTCATAAGTATAATATGCAATGTGTATATTTGAAATAATTGTTTATCAAAGCGATAACATTTATATTGTTATTTTATGGCCTCGACCGCTATGGTCATTGGGCTGAAAAAGTTAACGCATGCTTATAAAATTCGATTATATTAGTAACTTAATTATAATAATACATAAAAATGGCATTACATATCGATGGCCATTACGAACGAAAAATCTATCCAGCTGTAGAGCAGTAAAAAAAATGTAGTTTCTTTTTCTATTGATACAGGAACTGTTTTTGGTCTCTAATTAACGGTTACTTCTTTTTCTTTTTCTACCTAATATTTCACCATTGTGTCCATGTTTTTGTACCACATGACAAAGTACAATTTTCATTAGTGTAGTACTATAGATGCTACCGACACGTTGAATGTAATTATTTTATTATGCTTGCGATAGTGTTAGATTGAATGCATTAACTTAGTATGGAATGAATTTCATTTTTACTTACGTAAATCGCAAGTGCCTTTTCCGGCGATTTCGTAGACATTTGATAATGATAATTTGTCTGTTCCTTAACGGTTAAAAAGTGTTACAACCTTTTGATACATATATCTGTCTAGCATGCATTTGTATCATGATGTCCAAATACTGTCCTATGGTATGATACAATACACGTGTCTACACTTTGAACGTAACTCGAACACCTAAATTATTGTCAATTTCTCTGTGTGACTCTTTAAACAAATATTACTGTATGTGTATTATTTTTCAATATTGTATTTAACCGTTACAAAATAGATAAAGTATTTTATGATAACGATAGTTGTGATTTTACCACACCATAAAAATATGCATACATAATCTGTGATTGTTTTTAAGCTTATATAATATATAATACAGAAACATAACATTTTTGTTTATCTTTAAGCACGCAACGAGCTCGGTTTATGGCACGGCAAAAACTGTTCTATGTTTTATGGCATCGTTAAAAAGAGCATGTGGCCGCCAAACATCAGATATACCCAATTTATGCGAAGACCAGAGGAAATTAGTTTTCTCAATTTGTATGTTGAAGTACTATGTCACAAACGCAAAGCATTCGGAGCTTATACAGGGTGTCCTAGCTTATCTGTTACAAGCTCATATTTCCTAACTTATTGAAGATAGAGAAAATATTTTATATGGAAGTTGCATAATACGAAGGGGTACATCTTTTGGCGAAAACAACTTTTTTTTAAATTTTAATTTTAAGAGGTATGAAGGTCAAGTTCTTTTTTTTAAACGGAACTATGTATTTTTATTCAGGTCATTTGGTAGTGATTTTCAAGACGAATTCACTAACCTTTAATGTATACACCCGATTTTAAGTGGTTTTCGACATATTGCGCTTAAAAGTTTACTGATTTTCAACGGAAGAAATCCGGCTGAATAGGAAATCCGGTAGACCTGTCAGGTTTGCCTGTATAGACGTGCCTGTGCATATTTACTGGATTATGTGTATAATAAAACTGTACAACTACTTTGACCTGCATAGACGACCGGAGCAAATAGCCGGGTACACGAAGTAGCCTTTGTCGCATTACTTTTGTAAAATATTACGCGGTCATACACAGTAAGACATGTTACGATGCACGGATCGACTTCAGCAGAAACAAACTACGAAGGATGTTTCCAAAGTTCTGGGAATTGTGCTCTAAATTCTTTATTTTACTCATTTTCGTCTATGTTACGTTGTAGTTTTTCAATATACTCCCCATTTAATTGTATACACTTGTCCTAGCGCGAAACTAATGTTTTTAAACGTCCTTCGAAGATCTTTTGGGGAGTCTTTTTTATCCACTGGTTTACAGCAGTGTTTGATCGATAAATCTATCAACTCAAAAGCAAACAGTACTTTTAGATTCTGCAGTGTTGTCAAATACTCCAATTGTCACATAAACGTCGAACAACTTCAGAGTGCTTTATGCCATCTTTCCATAGAAAGAAAGTACAGTAATGTCTCCCGTACTGTCCCTCAACTCGGAATCGAATTGGGACAGTACGAGAACACCGAGACTACAGTTCCAGCTCGCAGCTCGCCTTTGTAGTTCGCCGAACAAAGGCAAGGACAGTGAATAAAAGAGAAGGATGGAATGAGAGTCGAGGCAACCCAGAGATTTAAAAACCAGCGTACACCAATGCTATAATAAAGCCGATACTTCAACTTTTTTATTTTTAACTTTTTCTGTATGAAAAAGTTCATAACATATTGATGAGATTGTTCTAATCAAAATGAGACCAAACATGATATAATTTGGATCACATTTACTTATTAATATTTATTGAGTAACTCGTTCCATTATGGCTTCGAATGAATTACATAAACGGATTGCTAGAAAAATACATGAAATATCTCTACACATTGTCCGTCGAATACCTAAGCTTGACTGTAACAGTGTGTAACAGCCTACATTTGTCGGACAGTACGAGGGAACAGCCTACGTTATTTGGACAGTACGAGGGAACAGCCTACATTTGTCGGACAGTACGAGGAAACAGCCTACATTTTACGGCGGAGTCTATGTTTTATGTACTTTTCCGGCATCACGTTTTTGTAATTTATCAGAAGCTTGTAGCGAAGATTACATATGTGTCGAATAATAATTACATGTTTCAGCTCAGCAAAATTTTCGGAAAAATTTAAAAAATTGTTTCGTTTTTTTTCATTTTTCACGACTTTTCTATTATTTTTTAACAACATGACTTTGCGATAATGGAGCTAAACAAAGTAAAATGAGTTATACAATAAGTATGAAATAAGTAAATGTGGTCCAAATTACATCATGTTTGATGTCATTTTAATAGTCATATGTCATAGGCGTAGGAACTACACATAGGAGAGTACGAGGGAACATCCAGTTGGGACACTAGGAGAGACATTACTGTAATGGCTATTTGAGAATTCATAGCGTCTTTCATAGTCGCAGGGTTAACACCTCAGAAACATATCTGTACTCGCCTAGTGGTCGAACAATACTGACCGGCATTGACCGGTGTAATTAGGAAAATCTGTCAGTTCTTGCCTATGCATGATAGCATCAGTCATTAGGCCTACATTCCTGCATTAGTTCTGAATTTCCAGAATTTTGGTAACATCTCTCGTACAATTGGCATCGATGCCACGTTCTATACGTTAAAACGTGCATCAGAATCGGGCTTTGCTCACCAGCTATCGATTCCTGCATTCATGCAAGTCCCTTCTGACTTCGATACGCCGACATCAACCTACACACATTGCAACCTGCATCTTGATAACTAGGAGTTGATGTGTGCATCTCAACATGTTTCACTGCGTGTATGCTGTTTTAAACAGAATAAATTCGACCGGATCACAGTACGCTTCTGTAGCTGAATAGTTCAATCACGCCTTCAATCTCTTATAATCAGCATAGCAAAGTATTCAGAACGTAGTAATCCTACAGCGTTAGTAAACCACGTCATAAGCATATCGTGTTGTTCTTTAACCCTAGAGTGGGCGCGTACGGTTTCACAGACCGACACGGTCATTAATGTGAAATATTTTAGTTATTACTGAATCTTCAGTGCGCATTCTTACTCTAGCTGATTATCTTAGCCTAAGAAATAATATTTTTCATCGGCTAGCTGGACGAACCCAATATTTTTTTATTTATGTGTCTGGAACACATAGTTGTACTGTGTGAAAATTGCTTTGGAAATGGTTCTACATCAGATTCCTCAAATTAGAAAGAAAACTAAAATGCAAAAAATGTATGCTGATTTGTTTAAAACATTTTCTCTTGTTATATTTCAGATTTCGCAAATAAAGACAAAGTTATAAATTGAAAAGAAATGGTTAACGAGTTACCATTCTATATATTAATTGCTATTACTAAAATTTCAATATTTCATACTGAAAGAAAGAATTTTTTCCATTGAAACTTCAGTCGGTATCCCAGACCGATGCGCCCAATGTTTACCAAATAAGCTACGCGAGCACTTTAGGGTTAATACAAGGGTGGTCCTTTGAGAGATTGTGAATTGTTAGTTAATTAGTCTGCACACCACATGCAACGCCAACAAAGACCGAAATATTAAAAAATCTACCACGGGCGATAACAGTTTATCTTACTATTATAATAAAGATACAGAGTTTCTTTGTATGTTCGCAAAAATCTCAAAAACTACTAAACCGATTCTTATGAAATTTTCAAAATAGCTTCTTTACATTTTCCGGAGTGATATAGGATATATTTTATCGTGAAATAAATAATATATCGAGATAAAAAACGGGACTATTTTTGTTGGCGTGCCGACAAGCCGTCCACCGGGGCATAGTTCACGCCCAGCCACTAGGTGGCAAAGCTCGGCACCCGTGCGCTCGAAAGAGAATTCGGTCAGCTCCAAGATCTAAGGGAAAAAAAACATAATATTCCGAATTCTATACGCAGAAAAAACGCGGGCGAGGCTGTGTCCAAGGCATGCTAGTATAGTAAATAATAATATATAAACATAAAAACAATCATGGAAGAAAGTACTTCCTACATTTGCCTATATCTTCGCTGCTTGAACTAAAATCGTTTTAAAGTTTCATACATCTTCAATTATTCTACACGTAAATTAATTTGAGTGTATGAGTACACAATTTTGTGATACTCGATGATTTTGATAAATGCGATGCTTTTTTTAATTATCCATTTCCATTCTACTTAAGATTGTGATTAATTTAGAACAATTTTTTGTACGAATATGTTTCATTAAACATTTTTTTAAGTTTCTTATTAACTTCTTTTTCTTCGTATTCATTACTATGAGTAAAACTATACGTATGCTTGAGATGTATGTAAGTACAAAGTATCTCAGATAAACTGTAACAAGTATATTTCTCTGATATTATTAAAAATACTGACGACATTTTGTTCTATATGACAAATTGTCTTATCCAAAATATTGTTCATTTGCAAGATTTAAAAAAATAATAGTGTTAGCAGTGTTCTTTAATATTTTCCATGTTTAAGTAAATATTATAAAGTTACGTAATATATACTCGATAATTTGAACATTTATGTACTATTCTATTTACAAAAAATTAGATATCGCTCTTCCTTTGGAACTTCGGGGTCGGTACCATACTTATCATGTAAAAGAACTTCAGTCGATCACATATACACCTGGAAGACTTTGTTATCGTCTTCAGTAGTTTCAGAAAAACCGGCTTGTACGCGAGACACCCTACATAAAACTGCAATCATATTTTAAAATTTTGCAATGGAAAATTCTAAAGTATCGTCTGTCGATGATAAATATACAAGGTATCCCAGCACAAAGAGAATTCCTAAATATGTCCTTTGTTTTTAATGAAATGCAAAATGTTTAAACCACAATTTAGATGGTTTCAAAAGAGGAGTACCGTGGAAGGAAAACAATTTTTTTTATTGCATTTTGTAGCAGATGCTAAAATGCATTGAAGAGTAAAGTATGGCATGTGAACCAACTGTTTACGCTATAAAATGCTCAAAGTGATGTCTATCGGCAGCGATACGCTTTCTAAAACGAGCAATCACGGATTGTGATGCTCTTTCAATTGTTTCTGACGTGATAGCAGCACAAGCTCTGATTATGCGATTCATCATGTCTTCTGGGGTGGTGGATTGCTGTCAGTAAGCGCTAAATACATATACTGAGTCATGTCTAGAAACATAATACAGATATGTACAAGGTCTATTCGCTGGTTGATTGCGAAAAATGTGTATCGATAAGCGTTTCACAATGAATTACATATTATTTAAAGCAAGTAAGGATTGAAATGATTTTTATTTATGGCGAAGCCGGATGGTGTTTAAGAAAAGCTATACTGTTGTGTACAGAATGATTTCCTCACTGTTACTGTCGATTGTCTGCGTGGTATAATAAAGTATATAATTAAAAAGTTTCGCGAAAAAATACCGGTGACCTTGAAAAAATGGCCGTAAAAAATTATTTTCATTCCACGGTACTCCTCCTTCTAAACCATTCAAATTGCCCTTTAAACATTTCTCGCAGCATTAAAAATAAAGGAGATACATAAATATACTCCTTATGCTAAGACACCTTGTATACTTTGTGTATAAATAATCACAAAAAGCACTTACATTAAACGTATACGTGACTTAAATACTTCATTACTTAATTCGTTGCGGGTATTAAATATTTAAACATAGATATTTATTTTTTATTTTTACATTTCAGTAAACAGCAATTATTTAAAAATTCATTTAAAAACTTAATTTACTGTGTTCAAAACTATCACAAATATACCGTCATTATACAATAACACTGCAAAATACGAAAATTGTCAATTCAATAAACAATGGTGTTCGCTATACTGATGGTGAATCGGTGCATTTTATAATCATAGAGAGACTAGACATGGAGACTAGATCTAGACTGTACTAGAAAATTGATAATAGTCTATGCCGAATGAAATTCCAGGTTTCTATGGAGCAGCGGTCGATTACAAATGGATGAACGGGATTTCTGCAGTAAATAATTAGAATTACTTCAAAGTATCAGTTCGCCTCGCTACACTAAATATTAGGTGCCCCTGTTTTTTCATTTTCTTGTGTGCCAAATCTCATTAAACACGAACCTTTTAGTTTTGCGTTTTGAAGTATTTCAGGATACGCAAGACAACTTGTTGCGATTGGGACGTGGCAAACTGGCCGATTTCCCAGCCTGTAAACGTTGAGACTCAACACACGAACAGCCTCCCCTCTAACTCTCATGCACTCTCTCTCTTTCTACGCATTTATTATTCTCTCACTCTCACTCACTGCCGAAAGCTGAGATAAGAGTTAAGGTGGGGTATGTCTGTGTGCTGTGGCCAAGTGGGGAAAATCGGCCAATCCTCTGTGGCCCAATCCTTGGTTATACATACGTAAGAACGCGACACGCGAATAAATGTAATAAAATACTTAAAGTGCCAGTATATGATGTAACTTTTTTTTATTGGACATAAACTATTTTTCTGTTGTGGAAGAACAAAAATCGGGTGGACTAATCTGGTATTAATCGAATGGACTAATTCTGCTTGCTTGCAAGTAGGACTTTGAAAACATCCTGTACAATATTCGCAACACACATAAAAATGCTTATTGAACATACAGTGAAGTTTTAAAGTGAACCCTTTTATGTGTTACGGGTCTTCATAAGCGCTGTGTATAATAATGTGGTCCGTGCGGAGAACGTTTATAAATATTCGTTTGAAACAAGCTAATGAGTTTTCCGCGCGTGACGTATGGTTATCGTATGAACGTCTGCTCAGAAAGTTAAATTTTAATTTATTTTCGCTGTGAACTTTCCGAGGATCCAATGGAAAAAAGTTACTCATTTGCATTGCGTAAACCAGTGATGACCACCGGAGCTGCAGCCTTCCCCCACTCTAGGTCCATTCCTCCCATTTCAGTTCCTTCCAGTTCGCACCTCGTTCCCCCTCGGTCCATCGTCGTCACAGATCACAGCCTATATGAGGGGAATGGACCTAAAGTGGGGGAAGGTCGCAGCTCCGGTGGCCATCACTGGTCTATAAACACTTGTTACGAATGGCATTTAGATTTTTTGTCATACTTCATATTACGCTGTGTTCTGAATTTTTTGAACGAATTTCAAAATAAATTCAAGTCGAAATAAGTGAAATCTTAATTATTGAAGTTACAATAAGAATTATAGGATCACAAGTGCACGTATTTAGCCAGAAGACTGACGCTTTTGTTAGTGTCGAAAATAGGAACTGAAGAAATTTGTTAAACGCATACATGCGTCCAAAATTCATGCTGATGACATTTGAAATGCATGTACATTGTTTGCAACTATATTGTGACGCACAGAATTGTCAATAACAGCTAATGTGTATTGCAATAGAATATTTCTTGCGTAACTCTTTCTCCCTTTTTTCACGTGATGTAAAATAATTTAGTTCTCAATAGTAATTTGTATTAGATTTTGTTATATTTAAAAGAGTCCCTTAACAATAACATCATTATTTTTTAAACGTTTTGAAACATCAGAAAGTACGGTAAATTTGATTTGTAATAATAGTAAGTATATGCTCCGTTTTCGTTACAATTAGTCGCAGAATTGGCAGTCTAATATTTGTATGCACGTACCAGTATATTTATAGTTAAATTGTGGAGTGTTATTTTTTAAAATATTACATTATACATACATTATACAACTTTTACATGCCTATCTCTGTTCAGTATTAATGTAAAAATTGCGGTCCTTGAACGATCGATCCAACCATACTATTGTTACATCGAAAGAAACGTATATCTTGTGAGAAACTGAATATATGATAAATTGTATCATAAAATGTGTTATTTAATTCAGTTTAAAAATACTACGACGACAAACTTTCTGAGTATGTATTTATATTTTTCAAATAATAGTAGTGGTTTACGACATGAAAACGAAATATAATTTGACTATGTATTTATTGATCATAATGGTTTACACAATTGGCTAATATTTTTATAAAATAGCGTTCTATAAGTTTATTTCTTATAAGCAGACGTCAACAAACTTGACGATTACTTAATAAAAACAGGCGCAATTCTTTGAAGTTAGATACTAGATTTATATAATCCTTCTACAGTACTACAAAAATAAATTGTCAATTGTATTTCACTATATGTTACGCGAATTATGAAAATTTGAAAAATAATTACATTTATATTTTGTCACGAGCGCCTTATTCAAGCTGATCGAACCGCATTTCCAGCTGTGTTAAATCGTGGCATTTTATCGTATTCAGATGTCGCATATTGAATGTTGAATCTTACAAATCATATTTATTATATTCGTTTATAAATATTTAAAAAGTATATGTATACACACATACGTTACATATTATCGTAGCCAATGTAATTGTGCGAAAGAAATTAAGTCTTAATGTACATATTGATTTTATTCGATTGTCAGTTCTCAAACATTCAATGCTGAGTCATTAAAGTTATAGACCCTATCCGTAGAAATATCATTATTATTGAAATTCCACAATCTCCCTATAATCATTCTGTTAAATATACTCTGCCGGTCTGAAGTTTGGGACCAGCATACTCTTCATTACATTTTATGGAATAACTACTGAATGGTAACTCTAACGGTAATATGTTTTTACTTGGATCTAGAAATGGATAATAGGAATTACTTTATAACTGCACCTTGTTATCGTATCCCTTGTTTCGTTAATAAATATCAGATAAATATCACTCCTTCTCGCAAACCATCTACTCGTCGACTGATTGTGTGGAGGTCCAAGATATAAGCCATTCATTTTCAATATTTGTAAGCGATTTTATCTATTCTATTTATTTATAATCTTTTAAAGTTCAAAGGATGGTTTTTCGACGAAAAGGCTGTTTAACCCTAGTGCATTCTTCCATTCGACTATACACTCACGGTATTTGAGTAAAAAATGCCCCAAATGTATGGAGCTCGTATTTCCAACGTTATAATAGGTGCACTACATTAGTGGAACGAATAGACGAGAAGGCAGAAGGGCCAACACCCTCCCAGAACGCTTGGAAAAACGATGCCCAAATATATGTATGTATTCAAGAATGTACTGGTAAATTTTGGTAAAGAAATTCCAAGTATTTTGGTTCCTACAGCTGCTTCTAGTGGGACACGCAAAGCGTGCGAGACGAGAATTTTTTTCGTTCCCTGGTGTTTTCATTAATAGGTAAATATAGTAATGAAATTTTGGACATCACAGTGAAGTCAAGCACGTGCAAAGCTTGTGAAAAATGGATAGGTCAAAAAAATTAAATTAAATGTAAGACCGAGATCGCTGATTAGTTGTAAATATGTGTTTCCTATGATAATTATACTCTGAAACTTTTAAATGCGTTTTTTTTTAAACGTTATTTTTTCACCTGACGCAGGTGAAATCTAAAATAATAGTAAACCGGTTGCCCTAAAATTTTAACAGATTATTCTATGTACCAGTGTCTCTGGCCGATACCAGCATTACGATTTTATGTTCAGTTTATCATACTTTTTACATTGCATAATTGTCGAAGAGAAAAGGATAAAATTCCGATATTTACATTTTCAACACGCGCCATTTTGTATAATTTTAAACACAAATTATTTTTTTTTTGTATCTAGGGTAGCGACACTTATACTAATTAAGAATCTTTTCGAATTCTTCGTTTCAGATAAGTCTCGCCGAGGAGACATCTTTTTTGGTATGTGCCACTTTTGCGACACAAAAAAAATATTAAAATACATTAATTTGAATACTTTTAATATTGTTTTATATTCTTTATAGACATCTTTATAAAGCAGGAAAAGATTTACACTATTACGTTTTGTATTAGCGGGTAAAAAAATCATTGAAGAATGCTCAATTTTTCGGCCGTCACACTGGAATGACCCCTTAAAAGAGCAAGAACCCAGCGAATTGCTGTTACTGTTCAGGGTAATATGCACAATCCAATCCGGACGTAATAAAATAAACTAATAATATAATTGTGTACATTTTATTGTAATGACATTGAAATTTAAACATCCCGTTTAAAATTATTTCTATTTTAAATATCGTTTACCTTGAGATTATTATTATCATTATTAGATGATAATAGATTATTATTATTATTAGATGAATATTTCAGAAAGTTAAAATACTGTTTTAAATTCTACAATTTAATTGTTTATTTTTAATAGTTACTATCTCAACTTATAAAATATATATAATTAGCTACTAAATATTGTAAATTGTAATACATTCGTTTCAGAATTTATTTGATTGTAAAAAGAAATTCGTAAAACATATTATTTGTAGTTTAATTACATTCATAACATAATTTCTGAAATACAAAATTTTGTAACGTGATTCGATCAATTTTAAATCTACAAGTTATTTTTGTACGTTTGGCAAGCCTGCTGACGATTCTTCGTTTTATTTTAAGCATTCGCCAGTAGGGTGCATGGTGAACACTCTTTCCTCTTCATCATGGCGGTAAGTGTGCAGTCGTTGCTGCAAGCAATTTTCGAAATCCTTAAATATCAACAACATCGTACTGGAAAAAAGGGAATTTTATACATTTTATGGATACTGTCATTACTCACTTAACATTAGTAAAATTCTTTTTGGGAAATGTTTGCAATTACCATTTTTAAGTACATGACAGATATACAAGGTTGGTGGTCAGCGTGTACCGCGATTATAACCTAAATAAATTACAATGTTTGTCTAATTTACAAAACAGTTTTCCATATAGAAACTTCAGTTTTCTCTAAGAATAATAGCTTATACATATTTATTTCGTAATTTGCTGCTGTGAACTATTGCTTACTGTTCTATGTGTTGTTTACTTTTTCGCACAGTCATAAAAACAAGCTACAGTTATTGTTGAACGAAATGTGCTGATAATGCCGATTTTGTTACAGGATTCAAACAAAGCCAGCGAGAAAAAGGTTGAAAAGAAGATCGGAAAAAAGCCCGAAAAAGTAAGGAAGGAGCCAAAGGATGCCTCCAAAAATGTAATGCGTGAAGTCCGCATTCGTAAACTCTGTTTAAACATTTGTGTAGGAGAATCTGGCGACAGACTCACGCGTGCTGCAAAGGTATTTCTTACAAATTTTACTTGCAGTTTACTTTTCATTCCATTAATCAAGTCACTTTATAGTTTTATTTAATCCTCATTTTATATTTTCATAAGTACAAAATCAGCAATAAATCAAATTATGAGTTTCAAACTTTATAAAAATCAGGTTTCTTACATATTTTTATTCTGACTTTACAGGTATTGGAACAATTAACTGGTCAACAACCTGTCTTCTCTAAGGCAAGGTACACTGTTCGTTCCTTTGGAATCCGCCGTAATGAAAAAATTGCAGTGCATTGTACGGTTCGAGGTGCTAAAGCAGAAGAAATTTTGGAACGTGGATTAAAAGTAATTTAAAATATTTAATGTACCAATCTTAATAATATTTTGATATTCTTGTTGTCACAAATCAGCAATTGACTTTTTTCTAAAGGTACGAGAATATGAATTGAGAAAAGAGAATTTCTCTGGTACTGGAAACTTTGGTTTTGGAATTCAAGAACACATTGACTTGGGAATTAAATACGATCCCAGCATTGGTATTTATGGTTTGGACTTCTACGTTGTACTTGGACGTCCAGGTTGGTTTCTTTTCAATCATAACAGTATTATCAAAAGGAACATACGCACATTTATCTGGTATCATAGATATTCCTGTGTTATGGTGTGTCTATGTTTTATACAACATGTGCTAGAGAAAATGCTTCATATTTGCAACCCATGCCCACTTCTTATACTGGGTGTGTTACTCAATTGGAGGGACACTACATAATTTATAATTTTTTATTTACATGCTACTTGTTCTCTTTCATAACATTTACTATGGTTGCTTTACATGCATAAGCTAAGAACTTAATCATAAGTTCTACCACCACATTCGGGGGTGATACTTCAGTTGCTGAACTAGTTCCATTTCAACTATATTTCTTTGCTTTCTATTTCTTTATTATACATATATTTTTGGAAAAAGCAATCTTTACATACTCAATATCCTCTCTTGTGTTAGTAAATGTTATAAAAATAACTATATAAATGCTTTAAGTAAATATTATTTTGGATGAAACTCATAAAGTGACTCTCTTATGTACAGGTTTTAACGTAGCTCATAGGAGAAGAAAAACTGGGAAAGTCGGCTTCCAACACAGACTTACCAAAGAAGACGCAATGAAATGGTTCCAACAGAAGTATGATGGTATTATTATAGCTGGAAAGAAGTAATTTACATATTTTGTATTTTACAATTCTCCCATAAAAATTCTGAAAACACTATCTGTTGTTTAATAAATTTTTCATAAACCTTATCGCGTTCTTTACTATTACACATAAAATACAATGCGCGTGATATATAGTAATGGCATATACTGACAATTACTTAATAGTAGTAGTAGTTTGTTGCTTGAATCTTGCTTTTTTATATCAAATTATGAAGATAATGTATCTTTTAAGTGAGACATTTTACGAAAATCGAAACAGCTTTGAAGTATATGAAATTAAAACATTTGTAAACTTATATTTGTGTTGTATGTGCGAAATGTAGGCCATTAAAATCAATGCACGTTTACACATACATAGCAGAGACGTGTTTTAATATTTCTAATACTACATGTACAACAACACACTAATAACATATTTTTACGTTTTGCTGTCATTGATTCTTCATAATAAATTACTTTCTTGTTTTCTTCAAATAAAATAATTCACCAGCGTTAAGTGTATCACTTAAAGCAGGCATTGGAATTAACTGCTCACGACGGCCGATTTTCGGA
Organism: Macropis europaea; assembly: GCA_916610135.2. Classification (NCBI taxonomy): domain Eukaryota; kingdom Metazoa; phylum Arthropoda; class Insecta; order Hymenoptera; family Melittidae; genus Macropis; species Macropis europaea. The sequence goes on from OU744349.1 coordinate 20,726,994, forward strand.
AACAATGCCCATTTTTTCTCGCCGCGCGTCTTGGTCCCCGCGACGGCCCTAGTGCTCGACTCGTCTCAGGCCCGTGCCATATGAACCGCACGTGGCGCATTAGGGCGACACTCGTATCCTATTGTGTAAATAGGTTTCCACATCACCCATGGGGTATAATGCTTCTGGTACGCGCCTGAAGCGTGTCGAGCACTACGGCCGTCGCGGGGGCCAAGACGCGCAGCGGGAAAAAGTGGGCGTTGCTTCTGAAAATCGGCCGTCGTGAGCAGTTAATTCCAATGCCTGCTCTATAGTATAGAATACTATAGTATACGCGCGAGTGAAGAATACTATAAAGTTACTTACACTTAAGGTTTCATAATATATGAAAAATAAATTTCATATAATTACTGAAGTTTCTTGGGAGCTCAATTGAGGAGAATAATTAATAAATAACACATTAAATCTTTAGAAATTTTATTTATGACCACTTTTATAATCACCAGAGCATAAAACTTAATACAATATCAACAAGATCTATGATCTCGCAAAGAATATAATAATATTGAATTATTTTACGAGTACCACAAGCTGGGAGCTCTTTACATTGCATCTGACGTAATACTTATTTCAATAATTATAAGAATGCTTACAAAAAGTGGTATAGTAGCAATAGTACAGTTGGAGAAAATACAAAAGGCCCTGTATCATCAATGTATGTAGATCTATTATTTTCCAAAAGTAATTTCATGCTTATAATCACTTTTCTGTCCATTTAATACTCTGTATAAATAAATTAATGTAGAAATTGAATGATTGTAGGATATTTAGGCCTAGTTATGTAAATTACAGGAGAGGAACTTTGTAGTAATAATTACATATAATTTTCATAACAGAAATTGAAGGCAGAGACATGAATGTCTGTACTTTTGGAAATAATAATGTTCCATATATTCTTATCCTTTAATTATTTATGATATGCATACATCAGTAAATATGCTTTACTTAAAAAACTATTTGTCAAAAACATTCATATTTCTGCTATCAACATGTGATATATATTTTCTTAAATAAAAAAAGAAAACTACAAATTTACTTCAGCATTCTGTTCCATTCTTGTAATTTATTTTTAACAACTTTTAAAAAACCAAGGTTACTAAAGGTATCGGAGAATAAAATGTAGATATAATAAAGTCCAATTTGTTAATTTGCTTTTCTGAAAAGTAATATAACAATACCTTTCCACATATAATCATCTGAGAAAAACTTTGTAACATGCATTCTTATAAACATATGAACTAGTATTCTTTCTTTTATTAATTAATTTAACACGTAATAGTTGCAGTAATAAAAACTTGCTTTAAATACTCGTAATTTCTGATTTGATTTGCGAATTAATACGGTATAAAATAAAATATTAAGATAATCATACAATGTAATACATAATTAATAATGCAATAAATACATAAATAAATATATAAATATTTTGTTTGCATAAGATAAAACCGTTATTATCCGATACCCTGCACATTGTAATGAAAAGGTTCCAAATAGAGTTTGAAGCAAAGTTTTTATTTAGTGAATATTTGATACCTAATGTGCCCATATAGAGATAGTTTTTAACTCCGATTAAGTAAAGCGAAACATAAATATTGCTTCCTTGAAATCTATTGTTTATATTTAATAATTTGTAACTATTCAAATTTATCTTTGGCTTTAATTTTTAATGATAAGTTTTAAATCACTTCATTAGAGATGAGATATTGTTCTAACATGTATATAATTAAATGTGCTGTTAATGTCCACCTTTGACGTCCTCAAATAGTTGCTTCATAATACCCTTTCAGAATATTTAACTCGGCACAACAGGCAAGTATAAAGGCAAAGTATTTCCCTCAGTCTCCAATTTTTTCCTTATCTGGACGCCATATTACCAGCCTCATAATTTAATTAATTTATAATATATACATACATATGTATGTATATATGTATAGATTCTTTATAACAGATAGACACACGTATATATATATATATATATAAATTTACATTATCTATATTGAAGAATTTAAATAGTCTCATATAACGAATTAGACAAGTTATGTAATACTAAATTATACATACACATTCAGTTTGTCTGTTACCTTTTATCATAAAGTCAAAAAGTTTGTTTAATGTTATACAATAATACATGTACGTATTTAATCTTTTGCACTGGAATACATAGATTATATTAATTTCCACTTTTGTACTTATTCTTCTTGCAATGTTTAATATTCCCACTATAACACCTCATAACATTAAAAAATTATAACTGTATATTAATCAATATACTGTTGACTAATACTTTCACTATCAATGCAAAAGATTAAATGCTTTTCTAGAGTTCGTTCATACATAGATATTTTCTTGTTTCTGATAACTGCTTGTAAAAATGTATAGAACAATAGAATAATAAAACGACATATATAAATAAGTTTGCTTTGGACAATTGATTTTATATATGTATTTCTTAAAACATTGTTATATTTATTATGACATAGGTATTTTCTAAATACATCATAAACAAAAGTTCAATTATTTGACAAGAATTGTTATGTATTTTGTATTAAGAGCATGTGGAGATAAAAAATACATCTTAATGCAAGGAATACATTAATGAAATCAATTGTTATGGTAACTCAATCTTGAAATTGAAATAACGTAAAATTTTATTTAATGGTTGATGCAATTTAGTAAAAAATGTGTCATACATCTTACACATTTCAATCTCTCCCTTCTATACTTACATTCGTCAATATCATCATTATGCTTAAAATTAAACAAATTTTGGCATTTTCATCCCAATAATAGTATTTGCCTTAAATTAACATTTAATAATGTTATGATATTAAAATTGTTTGAAAAGAAGTTGCATTTGCAAATAAAAAGGCAAACTGAAATAATGATTTGACAAAGAAATATTATAAGTTACACTGATTTACTGTTATTTCAAGTATATAATTAGAATCTGTACCCTCCATTGTAATTACAAAAAGTTAATAATCAATGATTACTAAGAAAACAATTCATGTAGACAATCATTTCACTCTTGCCAAGTAAGATGCATTATTTAAAATCAGTCATACTACAGATTTTAAATGAAAAATTGTTATATAGCACTAACAAGAAAACAATATGATCTGGACGAGCGTTTTTTGGTTAAAACAGAGTTTAAAATATAAAGAGCAAGGCGAATAAACAAATTTATTTTTATAAAATTATTTAACATATTAGTCACTAATCCTGCGCTGTCACGATGTTGCTATTGAATTAATAATCATGAAGTATAAAATTTAGGTTTTTGTCAAAACATATCTGCTTGATTTCACAAGAATAATAAAGATTTCTTAATAACTGTAACAATTGCATGTATAGTATTCAGGAAAGCCAGTTTGAAAACTCTGAGTTTAAATCCTGCCAGGGAATAATGTACTTTTTACAATATAAATTTTCTATTTTGTGTACTTTCAAGTTACTTCGCTATGTATATATAATATATATAAACATACTCATTAAGTACAGTAAGAAATTATATTTGAACATATGATTATAATCTTATAATTGATTAATCAACAGTCCAATTATATCTTTTATACAGTACTGGAATACATGTACTACCACAAGTATGTAAACAAAAAAATTGTACACCATACCTAATAGTGAAAATTCAATTTTTATAACAATGACTGAGCGTTAGCAGCTAATATGCTAGGATTTTGTAATACTTAATGTTCTTTACATTTTAAACCTGGTTTTCCCTGAAAAGCACTTGTTTAGGTCGTGATCTTTTCGTTTTGAAAAGAAAGAAACAGATATAACTTTTTAAAGATCATGGAAAATTATATAAAATTACTTTGTTAGAGACATTTGCACATACACTACTCATTTTTTAAAATTTACTATTCTGAATTATGTGATTCTGTCCTTAAATTTTCTTAATTTTTCTTCTTGTTTTAAATACTACACTATTTCTGATTTGTAGAGTCAATTACATAAAGTAAATAGAACATAAAGAACGTGAAGTAGTAAATTTAAATATTGATAAAAACGATTTTATTTTTGCTGTTCGTATACACAATTGTATGAGATGATAAAAAAGGTGAAGCCAAACTTAGAAACATATATTATTCACGAAGACAATGAAAAAATCTTAATGAACAAGAATGCAAATATAATTTTTTTCTGATTCATGTAATATTTTTGATAGTGAGTACGCTTTCTGCTATTGAGTGCGTACGCGCGCGTGTGTGCATTTGCGAAAGTAAACATACATACGGAAAGAAAACGGCAGTAAGAATAAAACACCTTCATTGCAAATTTAATAAATGTACACGTATAGTAGAAATTTCCAAACTTAAAATTTATAATCTGAACAATTTTACTGATAAACAAAATTTTAAATAAATCAGTACATATTATCAATGCATAATGTCAAATATTAATACGTTCAATTTAATGATATACACATAGCTACATATGCTGGTTTTTAATCATTTTGAAGAGCCTATGGAATATAATTCACAGTTCATTACAGAGTTTCTGATGAACAAACACATGGTATTACACATCCATACAAGCTTGACTTGCAAATGCCTATTTGGAGTTTGTATATGTGAAATGGTTACTTTAGTCCAAGTATTATTTACAATATATTTTTATTTTTCTTTATGTATAATCAATGTTCATTGGTAATGTAAGAGATGAACATAAAATTAAATCTTTGTACAATTATATAGAATTAAGGAATTAAAAAAATAAATGTTTTCAATTATTTTTTTAAAGTTTCTTGAAATTTCCAAATACTAGACATTTAATGTACTTTTAATACTAAATCAACCACTAGCTCTGAAGTGTTTCATTGAAAGGTTACATAAATTACATAGAAGATTCTTAAATTATACACAAAGAAGGATCTATACAGTATGCTATTAATGTTACTTAATTTTGCATCATGTACAAATTAATAATAGTCATTACACAATAATTGCTCGTTTTAAATAAGAAGTGATGTTTCAATTATTTCAATTTCAAATAAAATAAATATGCTAACATAGATGATTGTTCTGTATGTCAATATATGTAGAAGCCCATGAAAAATATTCCATGTAAAGATTTCGAAATTTCAAACATTAAAAAAGACATAGCAACACTATTTATTGCTACGTTAACAGAAAGATGCAACTTTTAATTAATACATACTGATTTTAAACAGAAACTAATTAAAATATAATGTATACCTAATAGTATATTCTTGCACTGACTTTCAATAAAAATAAAGCACAACAACCTATCACAACACTGTATGTTTGTTGGTAATAAAATTTTCTATTTAAAAAGCTTTACAGTGTTATTTTCTGGATGATCGATATATTTTATCGATATTGTGCTTTTCAGCTTCAGTGAATCCCAAGATGCTTTCAATAGCATTGAGATGACCATGATGATTTTCTTTATCAGTTAGAAAATAGTATATCGCTGATTTTAGGAACTGCAAAGTAATTTCTGGATCAAGAGCACCTTGTCGACTTCTTGCTTCTATAATACGTCGATACATTGCCTGTTAAGGAAATTATATGTACATGCTAATAACTTTATTAATCATTTTTCTTAAATATTATACTGAAGTGCTATAATTTCAGTTATATACATTATTTGATACTGAATGTTCATGAAAATTAGATCCAGAAACACGTATATATGTATTGTATCAATACAAAATACGAATTATTTTCTTTATCAAGTCAGTCGGTTTACATTGTAAATTAAAAAATATAATATATGAATCTACATAAATACATTATATAACCAAAATATTAACATTAATATATGGTATTCCTTACTGTTTTCTGGATCTAACGTTATAATATAATGTTTTCTGGATAATTGTTAATGTAATGGTGCAAGCATGTGATGCTTAAGCACGTGCAAACTTACATCAATTAAAGGATAATAAGAGGCTGTTTCTTTCAAGTGCAGAGAGTAATTTCCTCCAATTTAGTCATAATGCATTATAGTACAAAACAACTACATTTGTGCTGGGTAATCAGCATGCAATTGCTGTGGCAAAGCATTTGATGATAAATACATTCTCTCATAAAATGTTTTAATGACATAATTCATAAATGGTAGCACGTAGATCCCATTCCTGCCACTAAGCTTCATTCCTATTCATTATCTATGCCTTGTTATATACTGTCAACTTTAAGAATTACAAAAATGTTTATAAAAGTTTATATTAAAATACAGTAGCTATTTCATGACTACTGTATTATTATATGATAAATATATGTAGATCAAAAATTTAATAATAATGATAATGTAAATATAATAAGAGACATAAGTTGATAATACAATAGTGTTCTTTTTTATACAGATTTTCTTGAATATTTATTTTAAGTTAATGTGTGGACTAAGACAAATGTAAACATTTTGTAAAGTATTCTTAAACAATATCAACTAAAATTATTATTCAAACAGTATTTCTCTCTAACAATCAGTCTGTTAATATTTAGAACAAGCTAATTACTACAATACTTCTATTCATGCTTGGAAAACAGAATATACATATACAATATAAACGATTTTTCAAATTGAATAGTTATTATTTGTAGAAGTGAACTAAAATAATAGTGTTTACAAATACTTAACAAAAATTAATTTAGTAGATGACACTGATAATGATTATAATAATTACAGAAAACTAATAGTGTTATATCAGGGAAAAATACTAAAAATAATATTATAAACAAGTATGGGTGTAAGATGAGAGAAGGTAAAGGGTAATAGCACAAAGTTTATATGAAGAATAAAATTGCAAAATCAACAACTGTCTCTTTTTTTAACAGAAACATGGCAATTCGAATGTTTTGCACAACAAACCTCATTCTTGAAATTATAAAGGTATGTACATTATCTTGCAAAAAAAAAATATAAAAAGGCAGACATAGAAAGGAAGAAAGAAAAACAAGGAGATATAAAGACTGTTTGTGCATCTTGTATGTGAAAAATACAATGCAGATGCTTAAAAAAATAGTGGATAAGTATTGCATCACGTGGCAGTTCAGCAGAAATACAGACCTTACGTGTGCCAAGGATCCAGAGAGAAACAGCCTCCTGAGCACTTAAAAAATTTTGGCTACATTCGGCTGAAATGTGAGGTTCAGGCGAGTAGCTTGTGTCCTGGAGTGTGAGCGGCGACCAAAAACAGTGGCACATTATTAGTACAAGAGAATCGTGGATTATGGAAATGCACACAAAGTGACACACTACAATAATTTTCCAATTATATCTTTTTATTTTGATACCTTTGAATAATTAACTAACATTAATCTTTCATTGAATTGAACTCGTCAAGTTCATTTAACAAGGATATTTATGTTATAGGAATTTATTAATCATAGAATTTTTTTATATTAGAGAGTGTATACGGTAAAACTATTCCATTAAATATATCTTTTTAATATTATTAAATTACGTTATTTTAAATGTTCATTGCATTACAAAAATGTGGAATACAAAATCAAATAAATTCAGCACAAAGTCTTTCAAACAAAAGTGTACAGATAATTTATATATTATATCACAAAAGAGGAAAAACAGAGCTAGTGCATGTACTTGTAGAACATTGAGGGTATAAGGTAAGAAAGGAACAATACAAAAAGCACTGTGATAAATAAAACATCAAACAACATATAAAATGTCTATTTTCTTGTTTAATAAAGCAGCTGTCCTCAATCAAATAGAAAATTATCTTTAATTACTATGTAGGTTTTGTAGTTTAAATAGAATTCCCTTTGTTATATGAACAATGTGTTTTAACATATTATGTATGTTGTAATAAATTTTAGTATGCTGTGTGAATAATGTAATTCATGCTAGTTCATATAGCCATAAACATAAAGCCTTGGTCACAAATGATATCAGGCACCAGAATCATCTAATTCCATTTTTATGTGCGAAAGTTTAAAAAGTAATATTAAATATGAATATTAAATATGAATATTAAAAAATATTGATAATGTGAAGATGTAAACAAACTGTTTTAAAAAAAAATAATTACCTTGACATTTTCTAACTCTGCTTGCGTAACTGTTAATTGTTGAAGAAGTTCTGCAACTGTAACTTTTGGCGGTTTTTGATGTGCTTGTTCAAGTATCTAGGATTATACATAGGAAAAAATATAAACACTAATACTAATATTTCATTATTGACTAAAAAATCACTAAGTTGATAATTTATACTTAAATACTGAAAATTATTTTATTAAGTGGCTTTTTTAACTTTTTTTAAATATATTACAAATGTGAATACATTGGAACTGTAATCACAAATGTTAGACAAATGAAAACTGCACATTATGATGTACTCAAGATATTGAAGAAACATATCATACCTGATCAGCTTGTTCTATACGTGCAGCTTCTTGACCTTTGGCATACATTTTCAGGTACATTTGTTTATTTCTGTCTTCTTGTTCACTTAACAAAGTCTTTTGTTCAGCAAGTTCTGCTTTCACAGCCTCTAATTCTGTTTCTAGTTCACGAGCACGAGCTTCCGCAACATCAACAGAAGGTCTAACTTCACAGTACCGTGTATTTATTTCAGCCAATTGATTCAGTAAGCTTTCCACCTAGAAATAATAACCATTCATTGTCTTACATCAATATAATCTGTATAGAAAGTTATAGGTACAGTTTATAATGCAAATTGTTATGAAAACATTCCAATTTTGAAACATGCATTTTAGGATTTAAAAGATAGAAATTTCAATGAGTATCGCAAAAGTGATGTTTTGATCAAAATTTGCATTTGGCAGAATGTACCTTGTCGTTGTGCTTTTGTTTAAGTTCTTGAAGTTCATCAACATGTCTACGATGCATCTCCTCGATTCTGCTTTCATAAAGATTTACCAGCTTGCGACGTTCTTCATCTCTTTCCGGGGTTTCTGTAGTCGATCGGACGAACGTATCGGAAGTACTATTTTCGGGAACTTTGTTAGGTGTGGTGGCAATATTAATGGTATCTGGCTGCACTTCTGGCAGATATACAGAATCTTTCGAATGGACGGATCCGTCTTCAAAGTGCCCCGAGTCCGCCAGAGAGGAGGGTAAATCGGAGGGGACGCGTTTCTCTGGAGTGTCTGGACTTGTGACTTTTTGTAACGTACCTTCATCCGGTAAATCCTTACTCGGAGATTCTGGTGAGAAAGGATTATTTTCGCGTACGGTGAGAGCATCGCTGCTATCTGTTCTCTCATCTGGACTGTTTAATGAAGCTTTATATAATCGTAGCTCTACCACCTCCTTTGTTAACCGAAAGATTTCCTGATCTTTTTCTTCGATCTCCTTCCGCGCTTCCTTCAACAAAGCCTAAAAAAAAACAAAAGGCTTAAGTATTTATACCGCTTACTTTTATACATTACATTAACAACTACATCATAAGCAGAACCATTCTTTATTTTTTACAGTTACACTTCCGGCAATCATTCTGAGAATTATTACAATAAAACAAAAACATTTTATTTATTATTGTATTATTTATCTGCAATTTTGTAGGTTGTTGTATAGTCAATATTGCTCTAGTAATTATGACTCATTTTCAAGTGAAGGTATTTAATTGAAATACGAATCATCTACTTCGACATGTATTTGCCAACGAAAACCAAATTTCTTTATACCAAGTGGGTATAAAATCTGAATTCTTGAAAGTTAGAAATGTTTTAGGGATGTATTCAACTGCACTTTAATATCAGAAGATTTTCTACTTTACAAAATTAACTAAATGTTTACAAAAACAACGCTAAACGATGAGTGCTACAACAGACACTTGATCGACCTCTCGTCAAAAGGAGAGATTGCTTGAAAATCGCATTTCTATATCTTGCACTTTGAGAGAGAATATAAGGTATTGGTTCAGACAATTTTTAAACTAAAATCAGATTACAATACAGTAAAGTTCGTAAAATAATACGCCGTCAAAAGAAAAAGTATTAACGTAAATTTAACAGGTTAAAAAATTAATCAAGTGGAATACATCAATAAGATGACATTTATTATGCGATTATCTAACAAATAAAAAATACAATTACGTATACACAGAGAAGATAAAACAGAAGAATGTATTAACGGAAAAATCATTGTGGTTTGTTATAGATTACAATAATTATTTGTTATAGATACATGAGAAGAAGTATAGATACATTATTCAACAAGCTATATTTTACTTTTATATTAAAAATTAATTCACTGGCCGTTATTATTCATATATTACTGCTTGCCATACTTTTAACTTAATATTTTATACTTAATAATTTACTTAACGGTATTATAGTTCTTTATATTTCACTTAATAGTTTAGAGCTATTTCTATGCGTTTTTTTTATACTTTCATGTTAATAAATCAAAATTTTCAATCAAAATTAGTTTCGGCATTTGCGAAGGACACTTTAATTTATTGAAATCATTTATACAGTGTGTCCGCGCCAGAGTGATACAGGCCCGTAATTTCTTAATTATTAAAAATACAATAAAATTTTTTATATGAACCTTGTATGGTTGAAGCGGACCAATGTTTTGGAGAAGACGAATTTTTTTTTATGTTATTATTTTCAGAGATATGAAGGTCAAGTTTGTTTTTTTAAATGGTACTCTGTAGTTTTGTTTAGATCATTCGATAGTGCTTTTCAAGACGAATTCACTGACCTTTAATGTATACATCTGACTTTTAGTGGTTTTCGAGATATTGCGCTTAAAAGTTTACTGATTTTCAACGGAAGAAATTCGGTCGAACAGGAAATACCAGTAGTGTAGATGTACTATCTACATAGGCTTTGATGTTTTAGATCACTGTCTTCTTCAAGAATTCACGGATATTACTGATATTTTTCAGAACGTGTAAACACGTATAAAGTGATGAAACTTTTTTCACCATAATTTTATAATTAACCAGTTTTATTCACTTATTCGCAAATACCCTTAAATTTCTCAAGTGTTTTCCCTTTCGCCGATTTGGATACTTTGCAAGGTTCGTTACCTTTAATTATTTACTTATTTATTTGCACGAGAAAACATGCCATTAATTCACAAAGGTACAATAACGATGCAAAAGATGTCAAATTGAGAAAATAAGAATAAAAACTGCGACACAAACGAGATACAAATGTAATTGAATTGGATATATGGATACAAATGAGAGAAATTAAAAATATTTTATATGTGAGAGTACTAATTACAGGAATCGTATAAAGATTACTTATTACTAAACTGCGAATTTTTATGCAATTTAACATATCCAAGTGTCTGAAAATAGCAAATTTATAACCATGAAAAAATAAAAAATGCATTTTGTAAACATTCGCAGAACAAGATACAGTTTTATCAAACTTTCATTTCTATAACAGCAATAATATAAAAAATATTGAACTTTGAAAATGCATATTTGCATAAACAGAAACAGTCTCCTTATTACGTAGATGGTATAAGTGGATTACTATCAATGGTAGCTAAAAAAATGTAGCGCTCAAATGAGCATAACTATTTCAAATATAAGACACCCCTTCAATACTCATATCCAACAGCAGTTTTTCTCTTTATTTTGATTTAACACCTTTTGCACCGTTATTGTGCATTTGTCAATTAATAGGTGTTTCCCCATTCATATAAATAAATAAGTAAAAGTAACGATCGTGGGCAGTTATACTCATATTCACGAACGTGGTTTCTTGTTTAGGAAAATTTAAAAGTAATCAATGCATAGACTGTACAAAGCGATGTGGCGGAATGTTTCTTCAACGTGGCGTACTTGGAATTTCCCGTTATAAATATGTTTAAGGAAAAGTTTGAATGACCATGCTCTTTCAGGAAAGAGCACACAAAAGAATAAAAGCAATTTAATTCTTACCTGGAACTTTCTAACTTGTCTAGCTGCCCTTTGGGTGGGTGTGAGGTACTGATCATTGTCACCGTTATGATTCGAACAGTGAACCACATACTTTCGTGATCTACCGGACCATGTCGTTCCGTTCAGGGCGAAGGTAGCATGATCACAGGCGCTTGCGGTGCTGCAGGCACTTCCGTAACTTTTCACGCTGTCTGCATCGCTATCATCAGCAATTCCTCCGGAGGCCGCGTGTCCAGGCCGCGGCCTCACCGGGGTCAATGAAAGGCTCTAGAAAATCAACCGAACCTCCATCAGTTTGCAATTATAGCATTTCGTGATCATACAGTACCCTGCCACTCCATCATGGCCGCCCAATATTGTCTACAAATTTCAACTTTAGGAGCTTATTTATAGCTTTTGCTTGTATAAAATGTAACGATATCGTTATCAATAAAAAGCCCAAAATCTCTGTTTTCCAATTTTATTAAAGCACCACAACAATTTTTAATATTTTGGGTGACCTCCGAGGCTATCGATAATTGCGTTAATTCTTGAGAGCATACTTGAAATGCAGCGTTCTATGCACTCCTTTATTTCTACTGCACCATGCAATACTTCCTGAATATTTTGCATAAGGACATCTTTAGTAAGATAGGATTTTAGGTAAACTACGCGTTTTAGGATGAACCATATGTTTTCAATCGGGTTTAAATCAGGAGAATTACCGGGCCAGGATAAAACAGAGATTCTTTTGGATTGGAGACAGAATTCAACAATGAAATGATTTCCCGTAGACGAAACTCACTTCATGTCGTTAGCAACATTCCAAACAATTCAACGTTGTAAATCTTATATTTTCCAAACTTGACATAACTCGAATATTTTGCTGAGAATGCAGCAAACGTTTCAAATTGAGGGTGCCTATAATGGAGTGGCAGGGTACTGTACTTATGTTTCGATCGTTGAATTAATTTCGGAACAGATTTGATCATTGCTATACCACCATCATACCCTTATGTAATACATTCACTGTCTTTTTATCCATGTGTGACTCAGGAAAACTTTAACGTGGAACCTCGATGAATTCGTGATATGCAAACTTGTACACAGGGCGAGGGTTTTGAGGTTTTCACTGCCAGGTTTGTTGCAGTTAATACTGTTTGAAGTTTCCAGATGTAAGCCGTTTCCAGGAGCAATATGATATTCAATCAGTGCGTCCTCAGATCCCTGATGAAGCTGGCCGCAATGTTGGCGAAATGTTGGGAATATTTTCTTTCTGGACACGGCTTACACCCGGAAGCCTCAAACAATATTAACTGTACACAGGGTGTTAACCCTTTGAACTCCTAATTTTTTTTAATTTTCTTTTCAATAATTCCATATTATTTTAAGTGTTTTATTTGAAACGTACTTCAAAAGACGGTTGGGTGATAGGAACCAATTTGAACAAATTTTTTTTACAAATTATATTGAAAATAGTATTGGAACTTCGCTAAGGTCTGATACTTGTGGTACAAAAAATATTGCGAAATATAATACATATTTAAATTGGCAATTTAAAAATGTCAGCTGTGACTCGACATAGGAGTACCTGTGAATAAAATCGATGTCGAGTCACACTTGACAATGGAGTTCGAAGGGTTAATATAGGTGTTCGAGACTTCAGAAACATATAATATTTGCAAAGAGGAAGAAAATATATCTAAACAATGCAGGACTTAAAATTGAGCCCTCAAGTGTTTACACCTGACATTTAACACCTTGACTGTCATGTCAGCTATATGTGGGTGATACCTAGATTGAAGCATTATTTGTTTGGTCATGTATAGTATAATAAACATATCTAATAACATCTAACAGAATCAGTTAAAAATGATGGAAATTACTAATATTATTGATGAAAGCGAGTAGAATTACGTTATATTTATTTTGTATACAAATTTAGGGAGCTCATCATTTTCAGCTAATAAAATGTGGCAGTCAACGTGTTAAAGGCATTTCATATGCAGGATGGCCCAAGAGAAGTGCCATTTGAAATGGTGCCCAGACTATTGATTTTTTTTTAATAATGGTGCAGCATATGTTTTCTCTGGATTCGATATAGAATCGGATGGTATGTAAATGAAATTTTTTAAATTGTTTTTTAAAGATAATTTGAACGCTAACTTGTTTTCTTTTAATAGTATGGTATACCTTTTTGTTAATATTTTGGTAAATAAAGGACCGACAAATTCAATACATTTCTATAGCGTTACCTTATTGTATGCTATGGTTAAATTCAATTCTTTTATGTTCTATTATCACAAGTTCACATAATAGCGCTCGCTGACTTTGTCTTTTTTTTAACTAACCAGATATGAGCAAAAAAATATACAATTCTATTTAAGAAAATATTTTATAACAACCGATTCTACATAAAAAAATAGAAATAACATATCTTTTACCATTACACAAAAAAATCAATAGCTCAGGTGTTATTGCAAACTTCTGTAAACTTCTGCAATAAAAATATTATTTATTTCAAAACCATATGTCTCGATGGATACCAAATCATTTAATAAGTACATTACGTGAACGCCCATAGGCGTTTTCCACACGAACTGGAGCAATATATGCAGCACTTGTCCGTAACATTTAAAATGTTAATCTTAGAACCTATAGTGATTAAACATGTTTTATTCCTTGTTGTAATTATTATATGCTTTCGAAGTCTTGAACTCTTTCTTTCAACACTTTGCGTAACAATTTAAAAAGAGAAGACCGAATCACAAGTAGGGTCTGAATTCTCACGAATCACATGTGGTTTAGGGAACAGTGAACGTGCTACTGTACATGCGGTGTTCAATAAGGAATGAGAATTTTATTATAAAACTTCTATCCATTAACGATGATGTTATATTCTTTAACCCTCTATAACCAACATTTTTTTGTGTATAACGAAAATGATACAACGGGTGAGTAATAAAAATAAATGATAAAGTGTGTATCATGGAATATAAACATAATAATAAACGAACGGACTCCTTGGTAGCAGTATAGTCGTAGAATATAATTGTACAGAGTGATAAATAAACGAAATAAGATTTAAAAAACATAGATATATAGACATACAGGTAAGTAACTTCCAAGTTACATGGCGTTACAGAGGATTAACATATTCTCCTACATCTATACACTTATACCTCCTATGAATAAGCTTTTTAACTCTTTCAGTGTTGAAACTTTCGATAATGAACACATGTATACATACGTATGTACCATGTGCTGGGTACTTGCTTTGGTAGAATACGCATTAGACTGAATATTTTATGACTAGACTGAGGACGTTTATGTAAATATATAGAGAGTGTACTACCTAACTTTATCATCTGAAATATTTCCATTGTAATTAAAAATTCGTAAAAATGTTTCCTACAAAAGTTGCATAGTTTTATTGGAGCCAATGTCTAGTAATAATAGTTTTATACCATTGTGAAGGGGTAACGCGATAAGAAGGTAAACTCTGTTTTTTTAAATGAAATTCTCTATTTTGTTTATTTTTACATGATAGCCATTTTGAAAACAAATTCAACGACCTATAGTCCTTCAAGGCCAGCGCAGATCGTATAAACAAAGTTTTCTGTTAAACTTGCGTGGAAAATGTAGACTTTTGGTGAACACTTCACACAGATAAACAAAACGGAAACACTCCAATCCAAAATTCTAAAAACAGTTGTTGATGTCCCCTAGTATAGTATAAGAAACGAAGACCTACGCGAAGACTTAGATATGCCAACTATCAAAGACGAAATAAGCAGTTACTCAATAAAACTACAAGAAAAAATTACAGCACACCCTAACCAAATAGCAGCAAAAATATATGAAACCACCACAAAAAGAAGACTAAAAAGGGAAGAAGTCACTGACCTAATTAACCAGTGACCATCTGATAACAAACAACATACAAAACATCAAAGCAATCAAATAATTACGTACTGTCAAATGGCATCTCACTAGAGATAGTCATACTCGTGCTAATAACAAAAGGCTGAAAGAATTTACCAAATGTCCGGTTGGACAAATTGCAAAGTATACGAATAAAAAAACTACACTTTCCTATCAACATGTAAGTGTAACAGCTTTGTGTATACGAGCTCCGCTGACCTTGAAGGACTTAGTATAGGTCGTTGAATTTGTATTCAAAATGGCTATTATATACAAATAAATAAAAAATAGCATTCCATTTAAAAAAACAAAGTTGATCTGTTTATCTCGTTAACCCATCATAACGGAATAAAACTATTGTGACTATATACTGGCCCCATAAAACTATACAACTTTTGTAGAAAACATTTTTAGGAAATTTTTATGACAACGGAAATATTTTAGGTGATAAAGTTAAGTGGTACATCCTGTATATTAAAAGCTGCAAAGGTATCGATGAGTAAACATTTTATAATGAATTTCTCATTACTTATTGAACACTTCACATATGTATAAGTAAACATATAGGAAAAATTTTATATTACTCTTATTCATTTATTGCTATTTTATATTATTACTAGTATTTTAACTTAGAAAGTGAAAAAAATCTGAAACTTTGTGGATGCATTAAAGGTATCTTGATGAAAATCGAGCTATTTTTTGCCCTGGCTAAATTCATCTTGAAAAATTGATTACGACAAATGTTATTAATTGTTTCATAAATGTTAAAAAATATGTAAACAACAATGACGATTATATTGTTTCAACATATTAATATTAAGAAACGTTCGTTGAAGAACTTGTTAAATATGAATATTCTTATTTTCTATAGGGTAGATGTACCATTTGTGGCCACTGTTTTATTTATTCCGATATTGGCAATTAATGCTGCTTTTGTACAGCAAGTACTGTATTATTTGTTCAGCAATAAGCATTTGTAATTAATTAAAAGCTATAATTCATACTGTGGGTCTTCCATGTTACCAATTACCCAAGTGGCCACAAATGGAAAGCTGGCTGGTCAAAAATGGTATTCTTGTCGTCACAAATGGTGCAAAAAGGTCTTGCATGATAATGTAATGACATCTTAAATAATTATGTTTAAAACATTGTTCAACTTATAATGTTTTGATTTTCTGCATATTTTGGACTACACTGATATGTTCTTCACTTTTGTATATTTTTGTTTTAAGTTAGGTATCAGTAATTACTATATACATACTATTGAATAGCATGGAAATCCATCAAATGGCCGCATATGGTACATCTACCCTATACTTACTGCTAATACGTACCGTTTCCCAATAAAATTTTTAAACCGAAAAAAAATTGATCATGTTATAAACAACGTATAATGACCTAATTATCCGTACGTGGAATAATGTATAAAATGTATAACAAATTTTTGTATCCGTGAGGAAAATCTACTGGTTTCAAAACAAGCTGATTAAACATTTCCAATACTAAATGTAAAGACAAGCATGATGATTATCAATTATTCAATTTTTTCCTGTTTACAGAATTTTCAATTGTTTAAAGTATGGGTGAAATTTAATCAAATGTTAGATTTGACCAAACGAAACAATTTTATTATATAAATTTATTTGCGACTTTCTTTGTTTGCAGATGATAAAATAAATAAAAATAACCTTTGAGTTGATTTTAATTCTACAGTATTGTTTATCAAGGTACCTTTCTGTCCACATTTATCAAGTTTCACATTTTTTTTTTATTTTCGCAAACAATTTCTGTATAAGTAGACGGACGATGATATTATTCACAATTAAATCATTCATGCACATCAGGTTAAAGTATGTTTATCAGACAAAAGTTTGACATGAAAAATATGATGCACACATTGAACCAATACATCAGGTGTACGTATTATTGTTCACGGAAAACAAGTTCGCTAATGACTTGCACTTATTCTTAACTTTGCAGTCTTTCTAGATCAATGAACTTGTATCTATAGATCAATGATCGTATTACCATATATTCCCGTGAATGTTTGTTACATACTGCATTTTTCAACACAGTTATGAATGGTACGTCAATATTTTTCAAATTTTCAAATTAAACTAACTTCTTTGTATGCAGTGACACATTTAAAAATACTGCCACCAAAACGTTAAAAACATCTACATAACTAAAAAACAAGTTTTTAATTAAAAAGAACTTTTAATTGTAAAGAATGACTAAAATTCATAAGGTTTACTAAATGAACACCAAGTTACGTGCGAAATAAATTTCTTATAATTTTTCGAATAAATGAACGGAGAAATTTTGGAAATCGAAAATTTCACTGAAAAGAACGTTCATTTAGAAAAGAATATACTTAACTACAGAAACGATGTGTTACTGAATAACATAAATAAAAATATAGTTCCAGCGTTTCGTTTAAAAGAATTTGTTAATCGTGTTAATGTGGAAGAAAATATATGCATAGCAGGTTAATATTTCACAGTAGACATTTTCAAATTACGGTAATTCTATGGAGTTATTTCTTTTTTATTCTACTCTGTACCAAGATAGATATTCAAATAAGATGAGTGTAATTCTCGTGAGACATTACATATTCTGACTTTTCGTTTAGAAAGACAATAAATATACCAACTAAAGGTGCATTTGGAGGAGTAAACATTGATAAATGATTCGTTGCTTTAATACCTGACTAGCCTAAAGGTAATTTACCTCAGACTTAAGCAGTAGCTTTCTTGCACCGTTTCTACCAACTCTGGTTTGAAAGTAAGGTAAAATCAAAGGCCCCATTCAGTCGAAAGATATGAGATTCTTCTTTAGAGGCGAGAAGCTTGCAGAATCTGCGCGAGAACAGTTTTGAAGCAAATGCATGTATAATGTTCAGACAACCATACATTTTGTATAATTATTCTATTACAAACATATTATAAAATGTTAGAACGGAAAGAAATACACGAAAAAGAGCAAACATTTTTTTGTAAAATATTTTATCAATCGATTTTTGTATTCGATAGCTGCAAAATATGCTCGTATGTTTCGAATGTTTAGATATCTCGATCATCTGATAAAATCAACACTCACGAACAAATAACTGCGCAAATACTCGAGGTGCAAATTCAGCCGTTGATAATGCAATAATCGTGTGTACGATATGCGTAAAATATTCGACGCGTTTTTCAACTGTATATTGTTCACTGGTTACGAAAATAAAGGACTTTCGAACATTCTTCGCGTGTATCGATACCAAAGCGTTAATAAATACTACGTGGCCACCATCACTTTCCTTGCAGTACTACGTTATGGAAGTAGCATGACAGAGGCTTTAACTGCGCCGACGCGTAGGTAGCAAAAGGTCGGGGTACCTCTTTTGTTTCCTTACCTACCCCAACGGTTCGAAGTCAGGTACAATTAATAATTTCAGATCTGCCGAGCTAAGCGGGACGTAGCTTTTCTTTATTGCACGTATTTCTCTTGCTGGGCCTATTTGTTTCTAACAAGAACGGTATAGAGAGTGTTTCATAACATGTGGATACAATTTCAGGGGTGATGGCATATGGCAATAACAAAAAATGTTCATATGAGAGGGTGTAGGTCAAGTTTTTTAAGATATCGATTTGGGGGCATAAATACAATCTATACATGTTTCTGTTAATTGAAAGAGAAAGTGGTTTCAACTACAGTAGAGCCTCCCGTATCCGAACCCCCATTATCCGAATATCCTATTATCCGAATGTTCTGTTATCCAAACAACCGTTTCGTGAAAACTTATGTGATTTAGCAACCAAAAAAATATGGTGTCCTTAAATATTGAAACAAACTCAATTTTGTTGATTTCTATTTGAAGAAATGAAGTTCAATATAAAAAAAGTGATTGTTCTATTATCCGAAAATTCTGTTATCCGGTCGCATTTGTCCTTCTATTACTTCGGATATGGGAAGCTCTACTGTACTTATAATAAGACCTCATAGCAATATTCAATGCGTTACGATCATTAATGTATGACCGTGGAATTGATTACGATCAGTCTAATGAAACCTATTGTTTCTCAAAATGAGGATTAAGTGATTTACACCACTATGATTTTTATCCCCTTATGTAAACGTGTGTTGTGTTCGACCTTGTTCTCAAGTTACGAACGTTTTTGTATTTCAATTAATTCTGTTACAAAATGAATTCGCGTAATGTCTTCGCAAGTTTCCAAGCTTGTGGATTGAAGTGATAGGTTGAAGATAATAAAAATGTCTAGAAATAGTCGATAAGGTCGGGCGATAAAGCGTTGACAGTGAACTGCTGAATGGAATCAGTTACGTTAGTTACGAGGATTATTGGCATATAAAAACGACTATAACTCAGACACGAGGTTAGACAGGACACACGTTTGTATGAGCTCTATTCATTATTTCGGCATGCCAAATTCATCCGTGAATTTATGCCTACATATTATGAAACATCTTGTGTACACGTGTTGGTACGATGATTCTCAATTATTCGTTGCTTATTGGAGCAAGAAAGAATGGAAAGTTTTACATATAATAATCTAACTTTTTAATTTCAATAGATTCTCTGAATTTACTTTCTAAGCTATGGTATTAAAGAAAATAAACTCTGACAAGACGGCCATATTTTTCGGATTAAGTGAGTAATGTAAACCTTATGATGTAGAATATAGCTACTGAAGAAATTGATTTCGCTTGTTCTTTCATTTTATGTTGTTTACATTACCCGAACTGCAGTGTAGTGGCGAATACGTAAATACTGTTGGTTCTTTACAACCAAGAATACAAAAAAATATTATGTGCATTTCGCGATTGTGTTTATATGAATGAATTTCATGAATAATCAAAATTATTGAGAACTTATTATCAGTATTTTAGAATAATCTTAGATGAGTACTGTTAAACATTATTACCTTTCTGCAATCATCACATTTTTTACACATCATAAAATTCATTTTTTGTCAAAGAAACTCCAGAATACATCGGTTTAATACTAAATGTAATAGCAAATGCTTATAATGAAAATTATTCACTGCATAGCTGAAATATTTTATATTCAGGTAATTTTATTAAAATATTTATCAATTTCCTATATTTATGTTATTTATAAACATTAAATTGCATGTGCACGTGTTCATGTGACATAAATACTCAAATACTTTTAAGCAGTGCTATGTAATTTGCATCACCCTTTTAAATGTGCTCACGAATAATCAATTAAAAAAATTCTTCAATAATAAGAAAAACAAGCAATGGATTCAGTCAATTTTTTTATTATAAATCAGTTTTACGTTCATTCTATAATCATACATGTTTACTAAAATTACGTGTAAAGTGGAAAAATTATTATTGTACATAAATGTACACAAATGTATGTACATAAATGTATATTTTGTACCAGAAAAAACAGTCATTTAATATGAATTTTGTGAAAAACAGAAATAATATTTTATCTTTATTAGTGCAGTTATAATGCTTCTGTTATTGCAAGAAGCAAATATTCTCGCAGATAAAGCCAGATACAAACAGTGATACCATTCCCTGAAAACCCAGTTAGGCTAAAACATATTTGTACATCATGAGCTTCTGATTTCAAATAATTTATATATTATGCAACAAATTTGAATAACCCTACAGCGAGAAAAAAAATTCGGTATTTGATTATGAACTTTTGAACTGAAGTTTTAAACTTTTAATCAATAGCTAGTTTAATATGAAAGAAATAAATAAAAATGATTCATTATAATTGAAAATTCAACCGTGGAGTATAGAAAATCAGGTCACAGAAGTATTCATACTCTAACGGTTTGAAATCATATGCAATTAGTACTAATTTAGTGAATATATTGTATCTGTATTAGTTCTAATAACAGCTTGTAAATGATTTCGTGTAATTTGAGCAGAACTCAATAAAGAATTTTACAATGCATTATTCCATATTTGTACAAGTCGTTGTTGTTGTCATTTTGCACGATATAATATCTGTTCAGATATAGTCTACTACAATATAAAGACATAAACTACTTGATATTCCGTGCGACGCATTGGACCGCAGATCTTGAACAGAATTTTCCTTGAGAACTTATTGGGTAACTTTCAAATCGAATTTTTTATTGCTATCGGAATTTCACCACTGCTACACGCAATTTCAAGGTACAAAACGCATCTGGCATTTCGTAACATCAACTTTTGTTATCCCAATTTACATAAACATTATACGAATTTGAAAGTCAAAATTATTTTGGTGGAACATATAAAACATAAAAAGCTGCTGAAATAAGATCGTTTGCATATATTTCTGTATGGTATACTCAAAAATTTTAATCCCCAGACATTTATATTCCTCATGAACAAGACCATCCAAAGACTATCTCCCTCATCACAATACAGTAGGGCCTCGATTATCCGAATTGCAATTAGTAACAAGATGACTCACATTCTGACTATATTCTGCGTATAAATGTTAATTTCATACGAGATTGTAAAATACATAACAGTATACAATTGACTACACAGTGTTAGTAATAATAACTTTAACTTATAAGTAACACAAGATGATCAATTTTAGGATGATCGCTGTTCGGACAATCGAGGTTCTACTGTACTTCCGTATAACTGTTAATTGTACTCCTCAGCCCTTAAGTCGCTCATCCAAGGTTCAAAAGTGCATAAAGACAGGACGAATGATAAGCGCGTAGTCGATAAAACGCGATCGTCTGGACGCATCCGCGATCTGCATCGAGCGGAAGAATACGGCGTAGTACCCCATAAGGAAGCGCAAGAAATGCAGTTCGGTCTTCTATCGCGGACTGATAAGCAGGAAGTTCTTAAGGGATCAAACGGGCTACTTACGAGGGATCGTTGTCGCGGTGATTCAGTTCCATTCTCCGTGATGACCGGAAAAGTGCAGTGGTCCGGATGATGATGCTGCTGGTGCAGCAGGAGGTTACAGCGACGATGCTGCTGGTACTGCCTGTTCAGGGCCGCGGAGGCCGCGGTACTGGGTGGTGGATGATGTGGTGAAATCCGTTCACCACGCATGCGCATGCTCGCTGAACGTCGCAGACCTGTGGGCGAGGGTCGTGGTATACGCGAATCCCCCGAAGAGGAGGATATCGAGGATACCATGGATGAGGAAACGGTATCCATCCCGCTTCCTGTCGTGCAAATCACGCTGCTGCCGGCATTGACCTTGATCGTGCTGTTGTCAGTACGTGTTGCTAACGCTGCCGGTGCCAATTCCGTCGAGGAGGCTTCGGTCGCGTTGTTTACGCGTGACGAGTAGCCTGGATGCATCGATTGCAAGGAATGCAAGGACTTTTCGCTACCGTGACGAGCCATCCTGCTGTTCCGCTTTACCTCATCGTTTTGTACATGTTCTAGGCAAGAAAAGCGAATCCTGTTGAATCCTGTTTTTAGAGAGCAAGGACATGGTTTTACCATCTAGCTAGGTGGGATAGTTTTTACGAATATCTAGAAAAGAGTTGGGTAAGATGGGGTTATAAGGTAAGGTGGAGAGCCGAAAAAAATAATAATTGTAGGGTAAATGTACCAGTAGTTGACACTGTTGATAGTGTACGAATCGTTGACACTTTTATCTCCAGTCACGAAAAATAAGCTTTCTATTAAAAAAATGTTTTTTAATAGTGCGCTGTTTGAAAGGTTATTTACTCTAGTGTGAAAATTTATAGCTACTTTCATTGCAATGCATTATGGGTGTAAATGCCAGAACAATTGCTTTTGTTTGTACTGTGCGTGCTGTTGGATAGTTCTTTTCCTTTACAGATTTACTAAGGAGGTTAGTCAAGTCAAAGAAAAATATCTCCTTTTCTAGCTATTAAATGCAAACATGCACATTCTCAATCTACTATACGTATTAAAGGAAGATATTCTTTAATATTTTACTATTATAAACTATGAAGGACATAATATTTGAAGAATGTCAAGCACTGGGTACATAAATATTGACTTGCATTAATAGTTGACACGAGTGTCAACTACCGAAACAATTAATAATAAACTAATAGGCATTAAATTCACTGTTTTTCACAGAGTGCAAATGGATTTGATTTTTTTCGTCAATATATTCAAAATGATTTCCAAACTTTCAAATCCTTTCATATTTAGAGGTTTAACACGTTGAACGCGGCGCCGATATTCCTGTCCTTTCCGTTCAGCCGGCAACGAGCGAGTATTTGACGGCGAGCGCTGAAGTAGTTTTTGGGATGGGGAGAATGAATAGAGGATTACTTTGTTTCAAATTTTTCCTCTGGACTGAAAAAATGCAGGCAATGCACTCGTACACGCACTCCAAAAAGGCGAAGAGACGATCAGTTAGCAAAAAGCCACGGAAGTATAAAGACGATTTGAGAATAGAAAATTTTGGTTTGGTTTTGAAAGTATTTATTGCCCATAAGACCGAAAATCTAAGCCATATTTTTGTTTAGAGTGTTTTAATAAATATCATTGAAATTACTACATTTATTTTTTAACTTTGATACTGTCGGTTCCAGGGACCGACGCTACTCAAACGAAAAGTCGACCGCCGGTCCCCAGGGACCGACGCCGGCCAAACGGAAAGTTCAGTGCCGGTCCCCAGGGACCGGCGCCGCGCTCAACGTGTTAATAGGCACAAAATACCGATTTTCTGAGTCCCTTAATGCAGACTAATAAAGTATAGTCAATTCATAATGTAATTCAAAACTTTTTTCATTCTATATGTCTATATGTATATATTTTTTGTATTAAACAATATTTTTGTACGTTACAGTTTTTTTAAAATGCTCTGTATGTGTCACCTATATAATTTTATCGCATTTCATTTCATTCTATTTCTTGAATCTTGGATTTCTGTTTTCAAATAAACATTGTATTTTATTTTGTCTAGTGTCAATTACTGGTTCATAAACCTGTCATCTATTAGTGCCTTTAGAAATTTGATGTGTCAACTACTCACGCAGTTTGGAGTGTTAAATTTTGTTTTAATAAAACTTTGTTATAGGATTATTTGCCAATACTAATGAATTCAATTAATTTAAAAACAGCTGACGAATCAAGTTATCCACCTACAAAATTACTTACTAAAAATAAAACTCTGTAATAACAATTACAATGGGAAATGAGTCTTATAGTGTCAACTACTGGTACATTTACACTAATTGAAATGGGTTTCTTGCTAGCGCATTCGTTCGGTCATCGCTATCCCTGGACTTACGATCTGGTGAACGAATGTTTGTAACATATGAAGTGTCCGTCAAACCCATTTGTAATGATTATATTTCATCAATAAAAATGTAGGGTAAGTTACGTAACCTACTGCTAGACAATATCTCACAATCAGTAACAGGGGAAGATATCGCGAAAATTGTTAATGATTGTTCAATTGTGTAAAAAGGAAGAATGATTTGCTGCATATAAAAATTGTGTTATTCCGTAGATTTCAAAAACACTA
This sequence comes from Macropis europaea, assembly GCA_916610135.2. NCBI lineage: Eukaryota > Metazoa > Arthropoda > Insecta > Hymenoptera > Melittidae > Macropis > Macropis europaea. Next base: position 20,752,279 of record OU744349.1, read on the forward strand.
AGGTTATTTCAATTACAATGTGAATTTCTGCAAGCATTTAGATGATACAAGTTCCAAATACACGAAGCTAACGATGCATTCGAGGAATATATTAAACGTAAAAATTTAGAATTTTATGTTAATCAGATAAATACTCCTTTAACCCTTTGGAAAAATTGCCTCGATTCAAATGGAGCACACTTCAATTAATGAAAATTATTTTGTCAAGTTAAAGCTTGCACATTTAGACCTACGAAATCGGATATTTCAGATATTTCAGATATTTCAGATATTACAATTTAATATTTATATTTCGTGCATTCTACAGAGAAGGGCTATTGAATTTCCAGATAAATATATTTTATTAAAAATCGTGTATGTTTCTAAAATAAATGGAGCATTCAATAAGCAAAGAAAATTTTATTATAAAATTTATATTCCTCATTGATTATGTTACTCTTTTAATATGCATATGATTTTTTTACGTCTATACAGTTGATCAACCTACAAATAAGCTTTTTAATTTCATCTTCAAAAAAATTTAATCTAATATCCTATTGTTTGCTTTATTCTTCCATGGACTAGAAATGTTGCCCTTTTAGAAAGTTTTTTAATTTGGAAAATACATATATAATTCTCATAGATTATTTGTCATCAAACCAAACAATACATACTGTGCACAATTTAAAACTTGTAGAAGGTTCATTAAAGCTAGTTCCTTGTCGCAAATGTCCAGAACAGTTACACTGGGCACCACTTTTATCACAGAACATTAAAATCCTTATTTACAAGCAGAATAAATATGTCAGTACAAAATTGTGAATAAAGAATTTTATAATAAAGTTCCTCAATCCTTATAGAATAGTTCAGTTGTAAAGCTTGTTTTTCTTTTGTTTTTAAAAACTCAATCTTATTCTTTCGTGATCTAAGCGATTCAGATAAAACTATTATATACATATTTCTGAAGAAGTTCTGCATGAGTGGCGTGTTTGTTTTCTCCGAAGTAGACAGAGAGGACTAGCAAATTGTGAGAAAATTTCTTGTGGAAACTGAAATATATTGAATGTCTTCGCTACAGAGAATTACACCTGGAGTCCAACGAGTGTTGCATATCATATCACATTTGTTCAAATTGGATGTACTCTTCTTGCATTGGTGTGAAGTGCAAGGACAATAAAATAACTCATATTTTGGTTTCATTGCAGATCGAAATAAAACGTACGGCATTTTGTCTTGGACGAATCAATTTTTATATGACTATAAGAAAAATTGAACTGTCTTTGTACTCAAAATTATAGTTTTACTCTAAGTGAAACTTTGAAGACCCCATTATACCTCATCTTCCTCTCCGCCGTGTGATTCAATTACTTTTATAGAGGTTGAGTTTGCTGTCGCAAGGTATTACACTAGAATGTCCTTTCATGAAAATAAAACGTCGAAAAATTGTTTTGCTGGTTTTTATATTTTAATAGTTCAAAACGCTACGTTATTCATAATAATTCGAGTTGTTTTATACTTACGTTGCTTTATTAAATTTTCTAATCAACGTAATATCTTTGGAGGAAATGTAATATTTTCCTTAAAAAAAATGTACAATTGTACGACGTTTAAGTGCCATTGATCACACCGACACTATAGCAACATTAGCCGGAAATCTGCTGAACCAAGTTATTTTAGAAGTATATGGCCATATATTTTTATATTTCTTACTGAATACTATATCAATTATAATGAAGAAAGTATATAATTGTATTTTCAAAAAGTAAAATTGGCTCAGAATGCAAGAATTGTATATAAACGAAAAAATTTCAGATATTAACTTTAAAAGCTGGACTTGTAAATGCAGGGTGGTCCATGCATCTGTTACAAGTCATAGTTCTTTTCTCATTGTCAGTGCAATTAGAAAAAAATGTTAGAGGAGAAAGATGAATGATTCAAAGAGTACTATATTTGCAGGGACATATATTTTTTGCAAGTTCAGAGGTGCGTGTGCATTTAACAATTGAAGTATTTTTTTAAATAGAAATGTATATTCTTTTGTATAAATCGAATCCCCTCGCCATTCCATGTAAAAGAGATTCAGATGAAGTGGACGAAGAATGATTAGTTCACGAGATATTTTAAATAAATGTCTTTATTAACCCTTTGCTGTCGGCGCGTACAGATGTTTCACAAAGCTGTTCGCCGTGTACTGCTGCCGCCCATAGGCGTTCGATGCGACGGCTCACTGTGTACTACTGCAGCTGGGCCGCACGCAGTGATCGCCCCATTTCCAAGTAGCCCACAGTCAAAGGGTTAAAGGTGATCGAACGCTTCTCCATTGCAATCTACACATTTTATACAATGTTTTTCAATTGTTTTCATAACTGAATTCAGATGATCACTGCCTATTATTGCACAGTATAGTCTTTTCTGTTCTTTTAGACCTTTTAAAGAATTTTTTTCATTTAGTGCATGTTTGCATTTAATAGCTAGAAAAGGAGATATTTTTCTTTGACTTGACTAACCTCCTGAACAAGTCTGTGAAGGAAAAGAACCATCCAACAGCACGCAGAGTACAAACAAAAGCAATTGTTCTGGCATTTATTATTAAATATAATTCAATTGTGAAATGCACACGCACCGTTGCACTTGCAAAAAATATATGTTCCTACGAATATAGTACTCTTTGAATCATTCATCTTTTTCTTCTTACATTTCTTTCTAATTGCACTGGGGATAGAGCTATAACCTGTAATATGGATATTTGATGCTCTTTCTTGCAAGTTTCCAAGCAATTCAATTATATTTGAGTTTCGAATTACTTCGATAATTATTCAAAGCCTACACTGGCTTCTTGAAAATCTTGAGAGTCTTGACAGCCTTGAATATCTTGAAATATTACTGATTCTTGAAACTACAGAACATGCGACAGTATCCAAATTTTAAATCTGAATTAAAATTGTCCTACGTGCCATGAAATCACATTGGACATTACAGGAAAGTTATTCGGACGTTATGGTAATTATATTATTGTATGACAAGACTTTCAAGACTTTTAGAACACTCAAGACTTCCAGGACTTTTAGAACATTCAGGAGTTTAAAAACTTTTATACTCTTTCAAAATTGTCAAGATTTACAAGACTTTCAGAGTTCGAATAAAATTCGAAGTGATTCGAAACTTTCGCTATATACAGGGTGGCCCAGGTTTTTACCGACACATACTGTACCAGTATGTTCTACGAATAGAAATAAGCAAAAAATGTTATACAAACCTATGCTGATAAATGCTTTGTTAATAAAGTGTAAGAAAAATGTGAAATATTATTATATGTTACAATGTGGGGGTAGTTCGATAATATTTGTCTAATTTATTTATAAAGCTACGTTTAATGATTGAATTACCTGAATAATGATTGAAACCTGTTACTATTGTTTTATTTCAAAATGACTATCTTGATCAATACAAATGCATTTACTATCACACGAATTTCGTCTTGATTCTGTTTCATTTTTATAAATACATTTTTTAATTCTCTGATTAGACTTTCATTGTACATTTCATATTTTTGTTATAGTCCTTTTATAGAGCATTTATGGGCATATATTTGTATAACATTTTTAGCTTCTCTCTTCTCAAAGAATATAATGATACAACTACAATTCGAAGATATTGCTAACCCATCACTGATAACTTGTAACAGTTGCATGGACCACCCTCCATATGACCACCTTTTTTAGGTTTATTTTTTTTCCGGTGCTTTAAGTGAGACTCCCTTATCAGGAGTGTTTCAGTAAAAATTCTTAAATAATTATAGGATATTGGTCTATCTAAGAAAAAGCTTACAAACAACCAATATATTCACATAATGTCACGTCCTCAACAGATTCAACGTATTATACCAAATTATTTGCCATATCTTCCTACGTTATCTAGAACATTTTTGAAACAACAGAAACTTGTAGACTTACAGTTATATTTGTTTTTTTGTTCCTTGTAATGTATTAACACGAGATTCATATCAAATTGGCTTAAAACCACTGAAATTTAGTTAATTTTATTTCAATCCGACATATGGATATTTACTAAAACTTATGAACAGTTATCAATTTCATAAAAAAAAGAAAGAAAAGCACTTCAAGGTATATACGTATGTATATCGTGCTTGACATGCAACCCACAAGTTTAAAAATAGAATGCCGAGTCAAAACATTAAATTATCGGAAAACAATTTTTACACCCGTTTTCAATGTAGTAATAACGATTGCGGCGGATGACGTAAAAATATAAATAAGTTTCTATTTGGTTTTTAATTTAATTCACTCATCCATTTAAGTTTATCATTATATTTTCAATTTATTTTTGATTTGTTAGAAAACATATAAAAATGTAGATTTTCTTTGTAACCGTTTTTATGCAAATAAATTAACAATGCGAGTACAATAACTATTATAAACATTTGAAAAAAAAATAACTCTAAGTCAAAATGACGAAGTCTTCCTCCAACTTTAAAATTCAATGGGGCTTTTAACCCTTTGACTGCGGACTGCTTGGGAACAAAGCGAACGGTACGTGCAGCCCAATTGCAGTAGTATATAGTGAACTATTGCACTGAACGCCCGTAGGCGTTGGCAGCACACAGTGACCGACTTTGTCAAGCGTACATATACGCCTTTAAGAGGGTTAAATCTTTTGACTGCAGCCTACTCGGAAAAGAGGCGAACGCTGCGTGCGGCCGAGCTGCAGCAGTACATAGTAAGCTATTGCTCCGAACGCCTATGGGCGTCGGCAGTACATGGCGAGCGACTTTGTCAAGCGCCTGTAAGCATTGATAGCAGTCGAGGGGTTAACCTTCTCTTATCTTCGGGTCTATATAACCCGAAGTGAAGGTTACGTTTCCATAGGTATTACGTTTTTTAAATATGTCTAGTATTCAATGTATTTATCTCTACATATGTATATAAAAGTCAAAATTTGTATGTATGTTCTGTAAAGGGTTCTATACCGTTCAACGTATCTGCACCAAATTTGGCATGAATATTCTTCAACGCCCTAGAAAAACTACTGTACAAAGTACAACCGGGCTGGTTGGGTTTGTTGGGTTGACAAATCAAGCCCTTCTTTACCTAAAGCCCACCCCCTCAAAAGCCCGAGCAACGCCGGGCACGCGCAGATATTCTTCAACTCCTTAAAAAAATACTGTACAAAGTACCACCAGCCCTTATTTACCTAAAGCCCACCCCCTCAAAAGCCCGAACAACGCCAGGCATACGCAGCTAGTAATAAATAAATTTTGAAATAATTTATTCTTATGGAATGCGAAATACTAAAGAAGTAAACGCAACATTTAAATATATTGTATGTTAAAAAGAAATATTTAAAAGCATAGTACCTATGGAGACGTAATCTTCATTTCGGGCCATATAGACCCGAGGCGACCAGCAGGGTTAATATAATAGGCGAGAGATCGTTCTTGAACGAAGGAGTTAGAGGAGACCTCTTTCATTTTTTAAAATGATGTGTCATACAAGCTTTTGCAGATATCGACAGTCCTAAAAAGATTAATGGTTATTTCAAAATGTGTTGGATACAAGATAAAAAATGTTTCAGCATGATTTTATTACTCCATGTATTGCTTGAAACATTATTACCAGTTTTAAGACCTCGTAGAGTACCAAACTTAACGTAAGTATATTTTTTTTTATGGAAATATGTAGAGGATCCAAAGAATCTATGAAAGCAAGTATCGTATCGTTTGTGCATTAGTAACAAAATGACACCAGATATTACAAACAATATTGTTAAAAGAATTAATGAATGTTATAATGATAACAAAGTTTTGTTAGTAAAAGATGTTTTTCGCTGTATTCTGTTAATGTATGAATTAAAGATCAGTTTTTTTTAAGACAGCTATACAAACGTAGAAAAATGTGCATACATTATTATTTAACAAAATGGAGATGTCGTTGGGTCTGAGATTAGGGTTCTACTTATTTATTGTATAAAAGGATCATAGAAGCTACATATAGGATGTTTTAAAAATAGATGTCCAAACTTTATGAGTCTATTCTAATCATCCTAAGATTGAAGAAAAATTATACAGGGTGTTTTACCTAACTTTGCATAATGTTTGCTAAGAAAATTAGACATCAAATTTTATTTATACAACCTTTGGTGACCTGGAAGGACTTAGTGTTGCAGGTTGCTGAATTTGCCTTTAAATTGGCTATAATCTATAGGCAAATACAATGTAGCATTCCATTTAAAAAAGCGAAATTGACCTTCTTTCCTCATCAACCCTTTCCAAAGGAATAAAACTACTGTCACTGTACAATGGCCCCCACAAAAATATACAACTTTTGTAGGAAACATTTGCATGAAACTTTAATGACAGCAAAAATATTTCAGGTGATAAAGTTAGGTGAAACGTCCTGTATAAACGTCTGCCCTGAAACTCGGGAATAAGTAATACCAGACAACATCTGTGATTGAATGAGTCGATTTAGCGCATTACCTATAATGTACACTCCCGTCCATAAATCTTAGGACACTTGCCATTTCTGTAGAAAGCATGATATTTTATTTAGATTGCTACAAAATTCTGAAAAATTATTTGGAAGAGTTTCAACAGAATAATGAAATAAGAATCATACACTGAGCCTCCCAATGATCTGACTTGAACCCAATTAAGATAATATGAGATGAACTGAACCAAAAAGTATGACAAATCTTGCCAAAATCAAAATCTGATTTGTGGAGCCACTTGTAACTTGAAATGGAACAAAATATTATGACATTATTAAAAAATTTACAGGTAGAGTGCTAAGATTGATTGAAGCTGTAATTAAGAAGCGAAGGAGCCATACTAACGAAATGAGGATTTAATTTTTAAGTAATTTCCATCGTAAGATATGCGATGTAACGTGGAACGTATACTTCCTTTGTAGTGTGAAGTATGAGATTGGAGAATGTATTGTCGAATCCTCTAATGATTTTATATCCCTTTTTCCGATTTATTTCAAATTTGATGAGTGTCCTAATACTTGTGGACGTACGTGTATATATGTACATTCCAGTAAATACGACGATCATTAATCTGTGGGTATTCTGCTGCAGCTGAGGAATTATGTACTTCAAACTTATATTGCTGCTTTGTGTAACAAAATTTCATGTACCAGAGGTATCCTTCAAAGTTTTCGAGAAATTCCGAGGCTTCAATGTGAAGCATCCATTGCTGTAGAAAAAAATAATGTCCAGCAGTTTCTTTACTGGAGTAAGTTTATAATAATATTCTACACGAAAGGTGCTTATAATTCGAAAAGGAAATATCCCTGGACAAATGTTTATACGACATTTTTCCATACTTAAAGTGAGTAAAATATGCTTCTCAAGTTTGTCCACCTATTTCTGAAACAGCCTTATGGAATATATGTTGTGCAAGATTATAATGTTTGAAACCAAAGAGTTATTTTGTTGCGCTCTTTCAATTTACGGAAAAATTGTTTGCAACACTTTCTGTTTGTCAAGACTAACACAAATATTGTTAATTCCTAATTACTTTGCATAATTTTAATTTTTACAAATAATTCGTTAAGTCTTACAAATGTTTTCATTTTCCTCTTGACTATTCCTGTACTGTAAACACTTTTACATTTTAAAATTTGAAAGTTTTGATTCACTCTCTTATATTTATTATTGCTATTTTCTTTAGCACTCAAATTTAATAATCCAGTAGTAAATTATACCTACTAAAGCTTTCAATTCTACTACAAAAGCAATGAGTATAAAATTTATAGCAATGCTTTAGAATTAAAGATTGATGAGAAACGTGAAATCTATAATTATTGTGCACATACTCAATTCCATCATATGAAACATGCAATTCAGATTTAACAACAATATAATTTTCAGTCTTCATCACATTTATATCAAATATCTTCTTTGCAGAAGGGTCAATAGAAATAAATAAAGACTGGTAAAAGTTAATATTAATTTAGAACGATATTTTTCCTTGGAATGATTACTACAGTATTAATATTACCTTAAAGTGAAGTAATACGAACTAATTTAATTGTTACATGAAATTTTGTACGTAATAAAGAATGAACATAATTTTGTATTTCTTTTGATTGTTTGTAGGTGTAAATTAATACAAACGGTTACTAATTATAATTTACATTATAATCAAAGCAATATTAGTATTTTCTGGCGTGTATACATTCGCTAATAACTTTAATGTGTAATATATACATAAACATTATACGAAACAAAAGTGATATAGCAGTACATATATGAATATGCTTCAAATTATATGTTACGTATTACTTAATTAATGCACACACTAGATAGAATAGTATTAACAAGCATGCATTATAGTATATGGAATGTTTTTGATGTTTTAATAATTTAGAATTGTTTTGAGTAATTACATATGGAATGAAAGAACGTATTCCTCTTATTAAGCAGAATAATGTAGAGTTTGTTAACATTGCGGAGTCTCTGCTTAGAAACCGGAAATGTACTACAGTTTTACGGTACATCCAAGTGCAGCATACGTGCAGAATGAACCAACGAACGGAAAATATGCATTAAAACAGGATCTAACAGCAATGTTTAGACATACCACAGCACTGTACTTCCATTACACTGTACTTTTTGCATTTAATATGAAATTAACGATACTTCGTATATTTGTGTGTAGATACGTATACTTTATTTTGTTGATATGTAATTAGAAAAGTAAAAGATAGTGAAAATTACGCTTAACTATGTTACGCTGGTTCATACAATCCATGTGACCTCGACCTCGTACAATATAATCATACACATGTGCATAGGTATAAACAGTCACATATCTTCATTATCTGTGTTGTTGTTTGTAAGCAATAAAGGTCACTCGTTAAATAATTGTCCCTCTCCAAACAGTATATTATGATGAATAACTAAATGCAAACACTTCGGAACTACTTAACCCTCTATAACCGGAATTTTTTTGCGCACGACAAAAATGATACCTCAGGTAAATCCTAAAGATAAATGACAAAGTATGTATCGCGGGATATAAATATAATAATAAATGGACAGACTCCTTGGCAGCAGTGCACTGTTCGAATATAATTGTACAGAGTGATAAATAAACGAAATAAAATTTGAAAAATATAGATATATGGTTATATAGCTATGTTTTAACTTCCAAGCTACATGGCGTTATAGAGGGTTAAGTTATCGAAGATACAAAAGAATACTTTTACAAAATCTGCTTGGTATAAAGAGGTAATTATTATGGTGAAAACGACATTTTCTTCAATCATTAATTTTCAAGATTTGCAAATCACCTTCTTGCGCTCTACTACATAACTTTACACTCTGCACCAGTGGTTTTCAACCACCGGTCCGCAAAAACTTTTTGCTGGTCCGCGAAAAAATTATTTCCGCTTAAGACAGATTTCGAACTAACATTATTTGAATTAAATATTACTTTCTCAAAAATTTTAGGCGTTCTATTACCAGCATTTTTGTTTACTGCTCGGTTTCTGGTTATTTTGAATTTAAATATTTCTTTTATTTTCACCGGTCCGCAGGTGTAAAAAGGTTGAAAACCACTGCTCTACACAGAATAATTCATCCATCTTAACACTAGATCTACCAAGGGGGTCAAAATGACATGTTTCGTCATTTCTTGTAATCATTTCTCATTTTCAGTACTCATTATTCAGTACAGTAAAGTAGTTTTCTTTTTTTCTTGTTTTTTCTGTAAAACTTATATATAGTACACCTACATATACCGAGATGAGTCATTTTGACCCCTCACGGCATGTAGGTAAACTTTTGATTTCATAAGTTTCTCATAATATTTACGTATAGTTTTAATACCTTTTTAGAAAACTAAATATGTTTCAATACGTATACTTTGTACAGAAATTCCCAAAAGATACTGTAAAAGCTGGATCCCGAAGATGGCCTTTACAAGTATTTTATGAGATCTTATACCTTGCCGAGATAATTGCGTGAATATTACATAATGAATCAACAGGGCAAAATATGCGCATAAAAGAGTTCTTATTTCAGTTAGCTGAAGAACTGGCAAGTAATTACAAAGCTCTAACTTGACAGTCCTCAACAGAAGCTGAACAAACAATTTCATATACACCATCCGAAAACCAGACACGTAGTTCGATAAAACGTAAACGATGTCAAATATGCATATTGTACACATAATAAAACAAACAGCATTTGTGGTACATGCAATAAACGTGTCTGTGGTCAATGCACTGCTAAAATGATTTTAACCTGTAAGAAATGTCTTTGAGTTGAATGTATAATTATTTAAAAAATTATTATTATCATATAATCGGTATCATTACCTTTATTTTAAATTTCCGTTAAATAAAATAGAGAAATATATACAAATGCATAAAATACCATGTCTTTTTTTAAATGATTTGTTGCGTTAAAAAACAAGTCATTCTGACCACTCCGGTAGAAGTAGGTATACGACAATCGTCGGTAGTTCCAGTGTTAATGATCTTAAATAATTCGTAAACTGTTTATCCTACAGAATTATTATAAGGGGGAAAGTTTCACTGTTCGGAGAGTCACATTGTATAACCACATGTTTGTTGCTTTATATTATTATGAAGAGTATGCTATACGTTGTTCTAAAATTGAAAAGAGCATCCAACGTTGGCACTGGCAAGTGAGTCTAAGATTAGAAAGATAGGTATTGTTTAAAATAAATAATTGCTACGATAAAGAACGTAACTTTCTATTAAAAAAAAATGAAGGTTGTCTATTACAAATTTATAAAACCGAGTTGCACATGCTTAGAAATACATATAAAATTATATTCCGGATAAAATAATGTTCGTATCACGTTTCAGATTTTAAAAGTTTATAATAGAGAAAATTAAAAAAAAGTAATTTTACAAACAAGGTTAAACACGGTCAAAAATGATTACAAGTTTCATTTATAACACTTATTACAACATACAATCATTAGAGAATCAGATACTCTACAATAATTTCAGTGTAGAAAAAATAACGTGACTGTTTTTGTTTGAACGAATTTCATATCAACGATAATTTTATGCATTTATTCCGGTACAATAAGTTCAGTTGCAACTCATTTTGCAACTGCAAATTTCAAGGCTAAAGTAGGACGCTTTACGAGAGAGTTAATTCGTAAAGTATCGACCTTAAAGCAGGAAACACTTATTGCTTTACGTCACTCTTTTAATGACAGTCTTTTCTCGTTCAACAAATTAGTTCATACCCATTTTGCTTCATGCATGTTTACATTAGGCCAAAATACATTTTTAATAGAATTCTGAAATTATTAAGCAACAAAAATGGCTATCTCCATTCATGACCCCTTCTACAGCACAGAGTGTTGAAAAGAATGGTCGAAAGGTGGAAATCCACGGTAAGATATTTCATGAGATTTTCCTCTTATGAGACAAAAATCTGTACATATCCATACATATATTGCATACACATATATGTATATATTTACATTTAGTTGTTGCTGAGATTTTTGTCTCATGAAAGGAAAATCTCATGAAATACCCTACTATGAATCTTCACGTTACGATTTTAGTAGCACACACTGCTCGAAAAAAAAACACTACATATTATATTCAACGAGTCGAGTCAATAGGTACTTACTTACAGCTGTAAATAAAACACTTACGTGCTAAGCATGTCGCAAAAGCTAGTCAATTGTTGATGTTCAGGACCAGATTTGTATCACTTTATAAAACGCGTCGTCATTGCAGTAAAAAAGTATTAATTGTTTACAACTTGTTTCGTTTATTCCGTTATTTATATTCATATTCGCAACGACTAATTCCACAGTATAGTGGGTAAAATAGAAATACGACAAAATTACTATGACGATTATAGCCAATTCGAGAATATTGCACGGATGGTGTTACAATATCAGAAGACTGCGAATACACCCCTGTCTCACCTAAATGCTGTCACGTGCATTTGTTTACAGCTACTGACACGACTCCTTGAACACATTATAGGTCAATAAAGATCCGAAAATGAATCACCTTATAATTAGTGTTATTTGTACTTGGACGCTGCCCGCGAAGTGCAAGAATATCATTATTCAGGAAGCTACAGATTTTTGCACATGATCCAACATTAAAATGATACAAGGTCATCTATCAGCTTTATTATACCTTCCGAAACCGTACGTTTTGTGCGGATGATCGATAAACCTGTTTATTCAGTGCTGTACTAGAACGCTCATGAGCGTTCTCCGCACAGCCATTGTTGGATGACCAATCACTTTTATCTATGACTATGTCCAACTCATCGCTTACATTGAGTTGTTTACGCGGAACTTTCCAAATCGAATACTGTCTCCAAACAAATGCTACTCGTAGTCATCAAGGGCTAAGTTCGTCAAAGCTGATCATCCATACCCCTTCCCTTTTCCTAAAATACTATACATATGTATATCTGCCTAGGAATTTGCAAATTTAGTCAGATTCTTGTGCAACATCGTAACGTATAGCAGAACAAACCTCTTTTTCGCTTTTAACCCTTAAATGGATTATTGGGGCCGTAGCGGCCCTGTGCAACTTCAAATTAATAATTGTTTAATTTTTACCGAACAGATAAATAGAAATCAATTTTCCTTACAGCATTAGAAGCGTAATGAGATAATAGAGGATTGCATAATATCAACAAATGTTAAACAATTATTACTTTGAAGTTGCACAGGGCCGCTACGGCCCCAATAATACACTTAAGGGTTAAAAGTGTAGTACTCGATTCCACGACTCGGAACTCAACAGCATTAGCAATATATAAAGCGCTTATAACACTTAAACGCTTATTCTTTATTCCTTTTTGTGAATACAAGTTTGTTAGAAATTAATCGAATGGTCAGGATAAAAATTCGGTAACTTATTCCTTGAAGGTTCTGGGGTAAGTGTCGTGCTGTTTCTGAAAGTTCTCTCAGCAGGAGGCACCCTTGCGTTCCCCATTCTGTGGCTAGATTCATCAGGAACAATGTCCTTTTTCTTTAAAAAAAAAAAAAGTAGTACAATGTCACGTCACTAGCCAACCTTAAATTTTCTCTCATGACTCCTCCAAACAATCAACCCTATGACACCCGGTAGCTATACGGCTTCAAGCCGCTGACTAACGTGAGGTGCCCATCCATCCAACCATACTCTCGACATAAAGCTTCAAAACAGTCTGCTACCCAATCAGAAATAAAAGTAAAGCGAAATAGTGTCGCGCTATCTGTCTTCGACTTTTCTTAACGATAGAGTAATCTTTCGTTAGACTATACATTAGGGTATGTGGGTCAAAAATGACTCGAATGAATGAACTCATATTTTCAGCTTTATAATACAATTTGAAGAGTAAGGAAGCATAGGATCATCCAGTCGCATATATTATAATAGCTTTAATTATAGAAGAACAGCGTATCTTGCCCAAATTTTTTACTTATAAAAGATTTTACATATTTGGTAACAGTGCTGTTTGCATATGAGTTTCCACTCTTCGGATCCCGCCAAGGAATAATTATTTCTTTTTTTGGCATTAATTAAACTATTCTGGTCATATTATGCTATTTATATCTTTTCTTTCGATTATACTATTCCCACTTGTTTTGTAGGATTTGACCATGATTGATTTCTGTTATTTGATTGTCCTTAGTTTACGTTGGGTCAAAAAAGACCCAAAGATCTTGAATGTAACAATTTTTGTTATCAATACGCCATGTGAACCCAGACATTAAACTTTTAATATAATGCCTAGGGAACAGAAACAAGCGTATTGATACTAATTTCATAGCATTTCATAGATAACAATAGTTTAAAAAAAAAAGAACAAGGAAGGTCGAGGAAGACTCGAAGACTACACTAGAGTTAAGTTACATTACTTCTCTGTTTAATTTATGCATTCTACGAAAAAAATAATTCTTGTGTTAACATGAAATGCAAAAACACCACAGAAAATGTCAGTTATACACATGTGAACGTTTTATGCGAATTCAATCAAGTAACATTTCTATTAAAAAAAGAGGACAATTCTGAACACTTTGAGGGGAGACGAAAATCATTTGAAAATTCATACAGTTCGAATATTAACACCGACGCTAACAAGTAATCCTCAAAAAACACCGTGAATTGTTTCCGTTTTATTCGAGACTTAGGATTCATAGAAATTGGGACATTTTCTCCCCAGAACTAATTAAAAAACTTTGAAAATAACAATATATTTTGAGAATTGCGCTCCATCATATTTGCTATTTCGTGCAATTCAAATACCATTATTCGTGAGATGCCTATACTATTTGCTGCTAGAGCCTTCGACCATTCTTTGACACTCTGTATAGCTACAATTGAAAACGCAAAAAATAAAAATGTTGACCCAAAACGTGTTCAACAATGTAAACATTCGTCAATAATTGTAATAATAAATACTAAATATCATGGCAATATAAAAACTGTCATTTTTATACGGACGTGTTACTTGCGCAGTTACGAGACTGCACGAGCGTTGATATAGCGGTTAATTCAAAGTTGAAAACATCGATTACAACACATAAAAACACGTAATATAAGTTGCATAGTTATACACGCATGACCTTTGTGAAACAATTCAGTTAAGTTATACCTGCGCAAACATTTTCGTTTATGTGGTAAAAAAAGAAAGTATGCATACAATTTTAGAATGGTTTAAACACATAAACTTTATTTATATAAATAAATAAAAAATTTAGATTCTACGTCAGCTGTCTTCATAAGGATAAGTAAATTATTTCTGACTGTTCATTATTTATACGGAGTAACGGTAAAACAGTAAAAATCAGTTATTAAGTCCGTAGTGTTGATTTTTGTATTAATGAAAAGCTTCATACATATATAACTATCGTCGAAATTATATTAGCTTCGTTATACAGCGGGAACTATGATGTTTTATACTGCAAAATTGTCTCAATAGCGTTTGAAACGCAAGAAAAATTTTCGTTCTAGCTTCCGGCGACGTATTTTTATTTTCGCATGAGGAGGAGATAAATATTTTTATGGCTAATGAGTTTGTCACATTTAGTTTCCAACTAAAATAGTCCGAATGAGCAATACTGCAGATTCTAGCTGCTCTAAATTCAATATCTACGAATGATGTCAATAAACGTAATCATACAATGACATTTAACCCGACTGACAGAAAAGCAGGTGGATAAAACACAAATTCTGACATTATTTGTGGTTAAAAATTGTAGATTTTTAATTTCTTTTTTAAACTTGAAAGTAAATAGAATATTGTTTTAATATTTTAATGATTTCTTTTATAGTTAATATTCTTAAAAATGTAATGAAATAGTGAACGAATAACTATAAAAACTAATGCTAAAATTCATATTAATTTTTGACTTAATTATGAATCTGAAAGAACAGTTAAAATTGACATTTAATGAAAAAATATTTTACCCAATATGGGAATCGAATTTTTATGAATTAATTACTAAAAATATCAAATAATTAATAAAAAGTGCATGTTCATTAATTAATTCCATACACATTCCACTCATTGTCTGTTCCTTTTAACGAAACCGCAACCAAAACAATCTTTTTATTATAAAGTTTTGTTAAAAACTACGTCAAAAAGCAATATTTTTATAGTAAAAATTACTTTTCTACTATACCAACAAGGCCGTGGAGGTGTTTTTGAAGTACATATGTCCTTAAATATATCGTTTGACGATTCTTAAAATTATGCAGCAAATTTTTTATCGGCGAAAACAACTGATTCGTGTTATCTGTACAGTTCGTGATCGTATTTAATCGTGTTATCTCGCCAATGTCAGAAATTCCCGCTTACTTTCGGCTTATAATTCGTTCAATATGTGTTACATTTATTGTCAGGCATTACAAAATTAATATGGCCCTATTGAAAGGCGATGTAACTACGGTAAGTGGTTTTACATAATATCGCTGTCAGCTGTTACGAAAGAGCGAACAATACGGAGTGCTGATATTCGGCGTGACAATAGCGCGATCTTTTTTGAAATTATGCATATTGTTAATATTTGATGACGAGCGGTATAAATTTGTGCCGTTTCGTGTTGTTGTACTGCATTCGAACCAACAAATTGGAGCAGGGAAAGGCCTATCGGAATAAAGTAATCGATCATTTGGTGTCCTATTTCAAGAACATGCTGCGGCATTATGCAGCGTTCATATCATCCTTGGAATGATAAAAAAAAAAGGAATTACTTTTCCTTCGTTTTGCTACATCTGTTCATTTGAACAATCACGCGCTGATAGTATTACAGCACTTTTGTATGTTCGAATAGCGTCACTCTTACTTTTTCAGGAACAAATTTGGCAAGAAAAATTCTAAATGATAAATCACTCGAAAGATAAAAGCCAAACAGATAAAACACTGCACTGTTATCGCTTATGAATTCTGCATCTGCGTGAAAATGCAGTTTTGGAAGCGTTTCGATCGACATATGTGCAAGTGATTCGAATTAAGCGATTAACATAAATGAAATTCGTTGGTATTACCACAACACCAATTTCGCAAGCTTCTTATTACGCGCCGTGCGAACGGGAAATGATTACCAATTTAGAAAGTAGTGATTAACTAAACCATGAAACCGTAACTTACCTTCGAAACATGAATTTGAAATTGTAGCAATTTCCCTCCTCGACAGAATCGTTGACAGATTTTAACATCTATGTATACACGTGTGTCAATATGAGTTACGATCATGCAACTTCCAAATAAAAACGAAACCGGAAAAAATTGCGGATAGCGAATGTTCAATTTCACTGTCAGTTCATGCCACGCGGTCTCCTCGCGTGTAAAAGTTGAACATAGCTGAGAATAGTAATCTAATGGTCATAGATCGTCTGTATGGCGGAAATTATGAGAACACATTTATGGCGAATAGTGCACAGTCTGTGATTAATTCATACAGCGTGAGAGGGGTACGGCACTATGCACTGATTACATGATGGAATTACTAACACTTTTTGTAACTGCTTGGATGAACGTAACCACTGTACGAACATCAAACACCCACGATTCAGACGCGACTCCTGGAAACAAACAGCGTTACGTTAGCGACAGAAAATCACGAGATGTCGTATCACCAGCACCGATCATTGACAATGTCGTGATTTCGACTTACTAGCGCTATCTTACGGCAATTTCGGTGAAATAGACTACCGACCGTAGATAAATTGGTTTGCTCCATAGACGAGGTATGGAATAGACTACTCATCTAATGTATTTTTGTGTCACACGGATTTGGGGCTCTAGAGCTCCATGCAGACGAAGTATAGAATAAACTACTCATTCAATCCATGTTTGTGTTACACGGGTCGGGGAACCCTCTTACCATTTTCGTATCACAACCTACTGTATCGATTGGGATTGGCTTTACATGACAGCGCTATTAGTGGTAGGAATTAAAATCAGAAATTGCAGACATTTGATATTTTAAATTTTAAGCAATGATTCTTCATTCAATATTCGAGTTCCTTTAATGCCGCTACACGTGCTACACGAATGTGGCATAGGCGGTAAAAATGTCTATGTGCAAAAGTTTATTGAACATATATTTATATATGTTTATATATCTTATTTTATACATAATCAAAAATTAATGCTTAGAAGAATAAACCAACCTCGGAAGTAACTACCGGCATCGACAAAGTATAGGATAGACCTAAAATCTAATGTAATTTTTTACCACACGCTCGGAGGGCTTAGCGAGCCCTCTTATCATTCTCATGTCACAACCAACGTTATGGATTCATTCTAAAATAATAAACAGTCTGTGATTAACACTCTCAAGAAGTTTCCTGATATGTCACAATCAAATGTATAATAAACAGGATCAAATCCAACAAATAAACACAAAAGAAGATTTGTCATAAGACATTAAAAATCGTAGACTTGGCAGTGAAGCACTATTGAGCACCACTCCACCGTCCACCGGGTGTACCCACACTTTTGATCACTAGCGTGCACTGGTGATGTCCGCGGGGGTAGTTGAAAAAACCGTTGGAGCGATAAATAACAATTAACGTACGCACAGTAGGCGTTCAATTTTCAACTGATAAGAAAATATGCTTGGTAGCTGCTAGCTGCCAGGTGTAGTCAAGTGTGACGTCGAAGTGCACAGCGCGTTGCGCGTCAGGTGAGCGCTGCGCGGAGCCTCACTTCACTTCGAACCGCGCTACCTCTAACGTCGTGTGACAGATCGCGCGTAACATTACGTTTCCGCGTGTAATAGTCTTCTAAACCATTTCTAATCAATATTCATCGCGTTTAATATTCACTGCTGCTCTCCTTTAACATTAATTCACTATTGTTTAATATTAGTTAATACTGTTTTATTGTTAATTAATTCATGATTTCGTGACTTAACCCAACGGCTTTCGTGACCTTACCCGGTATACACATTCGACTTCTTCGTTTACATATGTGGTCTTTCGATACATTTAATCAATTTCGGGATTGATTTAAATAATTATTTGAATTTTTAATCATTTTTCGATTTTAGTTATTTTTCATTAATTCGATATATCGAAACATGACCCAGTACTAATTGTAAGATTAAACAGGAATATTTGAATTTGAATTTCACTTTTAATATTTTAAATCGTTTAATGCATTGTTTACATTAAAGAATAATTGGAACAACTTACACTGTGCTGCAACGCGTTCGCGATTAATAACATTCCAATTCTATTTAAATAACATACCGCCTTCGTGGAGCTATATCGCAGTTCCAATCATATCTTTCCTATGCAAGTTTTTATAAAATAAAATCTGGGTTATTAAACTATTTAACAAACAGTATTACTCGATTAACTCTGATTATTGCAAGAAGATTTAAAAATGTGTAGATCGGTTCATAATTCGAGCATCAATAAAACGAATGTGATTATACTGGCACCTCTAATAACGAAAATCATCATTATAATATTTTTCAATACTTTTCATCCGAACTAGTCATTATATTTCAATGACTTTAATGATCATTTTATTGCTTAACAATGCAATATTTGTTTCTTCAAAGAGAAGCAGTATTTCTTTAACAGACACTCCGTAAAAAAAGAATAATAAGAAAACAATGTGTGTTTTTATTTTACCCTTCCCCTATGTTTCATCATTTCTTTCAGAAAATTTGTGATCACGCGCAATGCGGTCTTACAATTAGAGTCAGTGTTTGCTGCGTAAAAAGTATTAGTCTTTTCCTTGTGAGTGAACTGGCTCCAATTATCATACTATATTCAATTCACTCGAATTTAGAGTCACTTTGTTCACTGGTCTTTAAATTCGGTCGCGATTAGTCTTTTATTTATCTTTTTTTGTTGCTGAAAATCGTTCGCGAAAGTAGAGTCAGTGCGTCACTGAAGAGTAGCATCCGGTGATCTTCTAAATACAACACTGTAAGTATCAAAATCATAGAAACTTTAAACAAATAACAAATTTTGTATCTAGTGCTCTAGTATAAATTCTTTACTCCTTTTCTGTTCAGAACGAGCTATGACCTTCGACCTACTGTTCGCCACTCCAATAATTGATTGTGAGAGAATGATGGGTCTCGGGCGTACTTCAGTATAGGGGAATGTACATAAGTATCAAAATCACTACACTGCTCAAAATAATTAAAGGACCACACACTGAAATAGTTAAGTGGTCACTAAAGTGTTCGAAATTATAAACCTTCTAAATACTATACAGAGTAATATTGTAGAGTCAGACATTCAATATTTTGATCATTGCTGATATTTGACAGATAACGAAAATTAATTGAAAATAATGAACCTCTAATTCTTTTGAATAGTATGTCTGTTAAAAGTCATTGAAATTTTAGCCGAACAAGTTGTAATGTTTTCTGCTCCTTTTCTGTTCCAGGACTATCATCCAGATATCCTAATGACTTCCTCAGCACGGTAGTCATTTCTTCTATCGGTGAGTCGCATGATTGTTTGTTTATTCCTCCGGTATCCATCACGTCGTGGGACGAAAGGTCCGACACGGTACGGAGATCGGTTTTACAGTAGTTTTGTTTTTGACAAGCACAGTGACCTCGGGTATGATCTTACATCATACTCGTGGTAATAACATTCATTTATTAGAATCAGGTTAGGGTCTTCTTGTACGTCGCGTTATCGATTTAAACTCATATCGCGAGAGTTTATATAATGTATGAAGAATGATAGAATTCGAAAGTGTACATAATTTATGTTAATTGTCGAATACTTTTATGTGATGATAATGAATGATATTTCATGGAGAAGTCGAGCACCCCTCGACTTCATTATTTTCATTTTTACTGTTAGTTTCAGACGAATATAATTGAATAACATCGCTGATGACGGCAGTATGATTGTCCATTTTTTCGCGAGAGCAGTCATTTTTATTCGCGTTGCAATGTTAAAATGTACGTACAAGAAGAACGTTTCGCGACGGGAAAATTTCGATACCAAAGTATCAAGCTTAAATACTACTTTCAATTATTCAAAATGTACTTTGATGGGGGAATCGACCAAGGAGTTTCAAATATTAGAGTCACTTTGCTAAATATTAGAGTCATTTTTCTCAGTAAGTTGTTTCTTAAAG
The DNA here is from genome assembly GCA_916610135.2 of Macropis europaea. Lineage (NCBI taxonomy): Eukaryota > Metazoa > Arthropoda > Insecta > Hymenoptera > Melittidae > Macropis > Macropis europaea. The sequence continues at coordinate 20,772,859 of OU744349.1, forward strand.
TTTCAAAGTCGAGTCATTTTACTTAAAGAATCTTACATCGCTTAGACAAATTAGTCACTAATAACCATTTTTAGATCAGGATTTTCAGGTATATATTTCCGTGTTCATTGCCTAATCCCACTCGCGTGCACAGGTGCTACTTGATTGGGTGAAGGCAATGGGCTCAATGACATGTGTTTAACCAAATTTTTAAGCAGCTGGCAATGCGTAGCGTATCGTGCACGACGTAAGTCTCACATGTGTGAGTGTTGTGTGGTTACGCTGTGAGATTTGCGTCGGTTTTGACTTTTTCATTATTATTTTATTTCACTTATTGTTATTCAATCTACAAACCTCACGAGTATATTCATAAATAATACAAAATAGCTTCGATTAAAATATTCCAAATCATGATACCGCTATTTGTATCATTCTTGCGAAGCAGTATTCATCGACAGGATGTAAATTACTCATAAAAATTAGTCGAACTTACGTCAACGTTCGTGTCATCCTTCGCAATAGAGTACTCTTACAGAGTTTTAAAAATAAGTAGTAGTGTTTTGTTTATTGTTTGATGCGCAAAGACGCATATAAGGGGAGATAGGAGCAGGCGATCATCTGGCTGGACCAGTAGGGTGGACCCTCTCACGCCGAAGCTCGTCGGGGCTCACTTGCTCATGCGTGACAGTGACGACACTTGCTTGCGAGTGTCCTGCAAAATCCTGCAAAACCGCATTAAAATCCAAGAGGCTCATCTCGCGCCCTCTCCTTGTCAGACATGTGCTGCATGCTCTCTCTCCCTGTTCGATCATTCCTTCGCTACAGTAGTCCAAAAACACGATACGAATACACGTTCCTCTCTTCGTAAGCGCCATACGCTTGCCTCTAAACTTTCTATCGAAGCTTTGCAAAAATGATACGAACTTTTTAAACGCAATGGTCGCTCACGCTCGCCAGTCGATTTCAAGACGTGGTACGTACTTTTTTAGAGTGTAAATATCGATGATAAAGTTTGGGTGTCAGAGGCGTCCCGCGTGACGTTCTCTCCAGGGTTACGCTTGTTGCACCCGGGTGGTATGTGCGAGTACCGTAGAGCAATTGTATTGGTGTGATTGAGTTTTTGCTTTTTTTAAATACAGGGTTAGGTAGCTTCCTTCTCGAGTATACGTGGTTAGATGTAAGTAGGTAGGGCCAGGGTAGGTTGTCACATTCTCTCTCCCGCGTGTCCATTCATTCATTGTTCGCGTGATAAAGCTACACCTGGGGTGTTAGGGGAGTGTTCGCGATGAATCTGACGCGAGTTGATGATGCTCCCGCGTCATTTTAATATTAAATTAAAAAATCTGAAGAACTAGAAATTCACGTTCTTCCAAGATTTTCTTAAACATACTGTTAGGTAGGTTTAACCAATCATGATAGGCAGGATATTAATCTATTATTATCTGTAAGAATCATGTTATATTTCTCCTTCTCTGTAATTCCTAATTATATGCAGGGTATTTTTTCAGAATCTTTAGAAAATAAGTAAATCTAGATGATAAGTCACTATTTGTATTAACATCATATAATTTGTTACATTGTAAATAATATTTTCATGTAATACGTGTGCTTTATTTAGTCCAGCTAAGTTAGTAAAAAAACACCTTTCGCTACATCTTTACGATTCAATCCATAATCGGACGATTTATAAATCTGTCAACAGGATGGTATGTTAAAAAAATAAATGAAATTTCTTTAAAACGGAGGGCGGTTGGGTCACGAATATGGTGGGTCTTTGATCGTAGCAACCTCCTCGTGGTGAGACCCGGATAATCGATAATATTCATAGTATAAGTTTGTGAATACTTATATTTTCTAACAATTTAAATTGTTTATGGAACAATTTATTCACAATTTATACCACAAATAATATCGAGCTAATGGCTACAAAATTTCGTGCAGTATCAGATAATTTCAAAAAATTCTACAGGTTTATTTTGATGCCAACAACTCATCTTACGCAGAATTTCATGTCGAATACACTGGTTTTTGTTAGAATGGTATATCTCTTTTCGTTTCGCCAAAAATTCATCTCTCACAGAAGCAAGTGCATCGAGTATACACGGCTATACCGAACGGTGTGTATAGTGATTAAAATGTGCCTGTTTCAAGGGGTAATGTATAACACGTGTCACTTACGCAAACGAGACCGTCATCAGTAGTTCCTATTTCTTCTACTGAAGATCAGTAAATTTGTAAACGCAATATCTCGAAAACAGACAATAAGTCTGGCGGGGATCGAACCTGTGTCCAAAATGTTCGTAGCGGTGCCATAGTCGAACACAACCGCTGCGCCAACGACGCTCTTGAAAGCGTGGTAAATAGTTTGGAATACATGTGGTAATGCACGCGGCACAGTTTCAGTGGATCGAGTCTATTGCATTTTTTTAGCCATAAGTTATATACTGTTTTTCCGAATATAGAAATGTTTAGGTATCGCTTAATATACCCACTGAATAAAGAAAATATAAAAATTCAAAGTAAAAGGTACTTTTCGTGCGAAATACCTGGAAAAATCGGTTTTTAATTTTTTTTACTACGGCGCACCTTACCGAAAAATCTGAAAAAATTTGAGGATAATAGTTATAATAAGATGTGCTTACTATAAAAATATAAATATGATGTCTTTAAAACTTCAATAAGAAATCCGCATTTTTGCATTTTTTGAACGTTTTTAATTTTTTACAACTACAATCTGTAATGAAAAGATCGGAAAAAATTCCCTAACATATGCCACCGTATCTAAAATATGCTACATTTTGTTTCAAAATTTTCGCATGCGACCAAATAGGGAAAATAGTGCAAAATCGGATAATCCGAATTTTCCGTGTTACTACCCCCTGTCGAGATACAGGGTTGAAAATTTATGTAGAATGTATTCTTTTGGTAAGCTATCGAATGGTCCATCGCAAGTCTTTGGTCTAAGGACACATTTGACCACCTTATCCGGCTGTACCCTTTGAACTGTTCGCCGAGCCATACTGTACCTTTGTGTATTTTGATCGTTAAAGTTAAATATACTACTTGTTTACGATATGCAGCGCATTCACCTTGACTAAATCATTTTGGATATTCTTCCTCAAAAACTCGGAAGATAATCGAAAATAGTTTGTCCAATATGAATGTTAAAAAGAAAAACCTTTTCTCGGAATGCGAAAATTATGTTGACTGGCGAGCATCCTAGGCGACCCTTTACTGAGAAGCGATATAGAAGAAGTCTTCCACCGCTTACCTAATTCACTTTTGTTTCCTGTCCTCGCACGCAAGAAACAAGAGCGAGTTAGGCGAGTGTTGGCAGGTTCCTTTTCCTATACCGGTTCTGAGCCGGGGGTTGCCTAGGGTGCTTCTCAATGTACGCGACAGCGCAACTGGGTACCTCGGGAGAAGTTCGAGCAGCCGGTTCTCGTGAGCAAGCTATTGCAGCTCTGATGTAAATAGTGATACTTGTGTTTCCATATTTAGAAGAGGGATAAGAATAAAGGAAATATTATATTGCAGTATATTTAAAAACAGGTCTAAAGTTTTATGAGCAAATGTTGCAGAACGTTTATAAGAACATAAAAATCATCTTAATATGTACATTTCGATTTATTTATACAGAAAACATTACAGCAAGCGATTAATTCACTATTTCAGGCGTTTGACTCTTCTAACAATTTATATAAACGTTAAAAATATTCTAAGATCTTCAGTATCTAATTAACGTGACTACAAAAAAATTATATGAATTACAATATTCTGATTTTAAATAAACACCATGTAGTACATAAACAAATCATTGTAAAAATGGTACTCAATATATACAAATAAATGTAATAATCGATAAAACATTTACGAAAGGAATAATCACCTAAAACATTGTTGACCAAAGAGGAGATATAACAAGAGGCGACACTCCTGACGAAGAAACCACTTTCAGAGAGAGACGAACGATATAACCCATTTAAATGCCCTTTCGGTAATGATCGACAAACTTCGATAATGATCGTAGAACCCTCAATCAGGATTGGTTAGAAAACTTTTTCGGTAGTATCAGACAACAAAGTGGAAATGCTGTAAATCCAATAGCAATCCAGTTTGCAAGGGCATTTAAGAAATTATTCTTAGCCGACCATTTCCATTCAAAATTTGTGAATTGTATGGATGATTTTCATAATATATTAACAAATTCAGCCAGATTATCAGAACAAGCAGTTTCCTTATTAATCGTTCCAACTGCTCGTGAATCTCTTCATGTAGAAAATATTGCTGAATATTTATTACATAGATGTTTGAAAATCCATTCTTGTCAGATATGCAAAACATTTTCTACAGACAATGAATAGTTAGATGAAAGTAATGTATTTATACATTTTAAAGCATATGGGGCACAGTAGAATCTATATGGTGCATTAAGAAATCCCCATGTAAGTTTTTATAATTTCTTGTTTGCCTTAGAAACTATGTTTTTCTCAAATGCGGAATTTCTTTAACCCCATAAGAATATAGGAAAATAATTTATTTAAATTAGGTACAAATTTTTAATCTTGTAAGGTTGATGTAAATATTCCGAAAGCCAATATTAGCAACATGAAAAAAATGGATGACACAAATAGATTTTCAATTCTCAGAAGTTTACGTGAAATAAAGATATTTTAAATGGAGATGATTTAAATTTCCCGCTTGCCTATACAACCAATTTGAAGAAACAGCAAATCTGTCAAGATCTAAGGTACCGCACGGAGTGTCGCCTCTTGCTGTATCTACTCTTTGATTCGGTGCATACGATTTAAATGCTCGGCTATTTAATTTTCTGCTACGCCATTGGTTGTTGGGAATCGGCCAATTGGAGGACACAGCCGGAAGGTAGGTAATGCGATCAGATGTGGCGTTGTAGAATATGAATTCAAAAGAACAACGGTCGATCGTGTCGCGACAGGTCAAATTTGTTTTCGCGTAACACATATGCGTTCAACACATTCGAATCGCAAACATAAATTTAAGTAAATCCTAAAGAAGTTGTTCGTCCGTGCGCCGAGCGTCGTGAGTTACCGTTAAACGCGCGAAAACAACGTGATACAGCAATGTCCGACTTGTCCGAGTGGGAACCAAGCATACAAGCGACTGTTGGAAGACTCCGAACTTCCTTGTCACAGATGCAGAAAATATGGGGTGAAATAGGATTCACCGAACAAGAACATTCCATATATTGTCAACAAGCGTTCAGTCACATCAACGACTTGTTGAGCGACATGGTGTCAGAAACAGTGCTGAAGAAGAAGATGGTACTCAGCAACATTGAGCAGTTCATGACACAAATTGCTGCGTTATCCAAAGAACTGGGGATGGACATATCGACTGACGGGTATGAGCATTTTCGTTTGAAAGAATTAGAACAAGTGCTGGCCAAGGATTTGCGTAAGTTGGAATTCTGCAAGGAGCAACGTATGGCACATCTGAAAGAGTTGCTTGCCAAGGAGAGATCTCTATGCAAGATACTAGGCACACAGCCTATCGGTATATCTGAGGAATTACCAACGGAGGAGGAACTCAATAGCTTCATGCTTTACTTAGAGAAGCAGGAAGGCGAGAAGAATCGTTTAGAGTCTATCTTTAAAGAAATGCGTAGAGCAATTGTAAAAATGATGGACGATTTGGGCATATCTCCATCTACGAGCTTTGAGCATTTAATATGTAAAGACATTGAAAACTTTGTTCTAAGCAGTAGTAATATGACTAAATTGAGGGAACTGCGTGACGAACTTAAAGAACAGGAAGATAAAGCTAAAGAACATGTAGAGGATGTCAAACAAGATTTAATCGCGTTATGGAAGTATACTAATGAGCCTGAACATATCTGCCATTCATTCATTAATAGTTATGTGGGATATAGTGTTTCAACTATACGTGCATTGGAAGCAGAATTGCAGAGGTGTAAAGAAAAAAGAACCCAAAATATGTGTAAGTATGTATCTCAAGTTAGATACGAATTGGTAAAACTGTGGGATATGTGTAAATTTAGTGAAGAGCAAAGAAGACACTTTATTCATTTTAATTCTGACTCGTACACAGAAGATCTGTTAACTTTACATGAATTGGAAGTGAAAAGGGTACAACAATTTTACAAAGCCAATAAGTCTATATTTGAATTGCTCGAAGAACGTGATAATTTATGGACAAAAATGAAGGAATTGTTGCAACGTGCAAACAATCCGGATCGCTTCTACAATCGTGGTGGTCAATTGTTAATAGAGGAAAAAGAACGTAAAACAATTCAGAAGAAATTACCCAAAATAGAAGAGCAGCTACGGACTTTTATAAAAGAATATGAAAATATGCATGGAGAGGTATTTACTGTAAATGGAATGTCGATAGATGAATTATTAAAAGAATCTTGGGAACATTTAAATGAAGAAAAAGCAACCACAAAGAAAGCTAGAAAAGTAGCAAAAGACCAATCAATGAAGAAAATAACTTTAAGTGCTTCCAAGAAAACTACAACCAATTCTGCAAAGAAAACACCAACACTATTAAGTACTCGTAGACATATACCGCTTAGTACTTCAAAGAGGAAGTTATTCAGTCCTTCTCCAAATACTTCAGCGAAATGTAGGAAAGCAAGTATAACTCCTAATGGATCTAAACGTAGAAGAAGTGGGAAAGTGTCTATAAAAATCTTACAGACAAGAAATAAAACACTTAAGAGCAGTCAAAAGAAAGAGAACTCCATTTCGCAAAGCTCTGCTGGTACAGACTCAACATACAGTGGATTCAGAGAACATTTAGAAGATAGAAGAGCATTATTGCCAGAACAAGTGCTAATGAATGCAACAAGATCAAAAACTGAAACACCAATACGAACACCTTCCAAACCATTAAGGAAAAATATACCAATAGCAACAACACCCAAGTTGTCTCACTCACAATCACGTAAATCACCTCACAGCCCTAGACTTGTACAATCATCAAGGCTAGCTACTGTGTCAACACCCCTACCTATAATCTTTTAGGATAAATGTAAAATAATATGAATTATTGAAAGATATTTTTCAATCTGCTTAAATGGCTTAATAATAATAAAAATACATGAAACACCATTATGCTGTTTAATGTTAAATTCTGTAAAAAAATGCTGAAGTTTGTTACCTCTATGGTTTAATAATAAAATTAGTAATTACATAAAATAATATGAATAAAGACCTTTGCAAACTGAAAAATATCTTTCAACTATTTTAATCTTATTAAACCGTAGAAGTAACATAATTTCAATATTTTTTTTATATAGAATGTAACATTACTTAAACAGATAATGGTGTATCATGTATTTGTATCAGATACCTGAATTTATGTATTTTATTAAGAGGACAGCATCCTTTATGCTAATTCTTTTCTATGTATATAGCCAGTTTGTTAATGCACCTTTCATATTTTTATATTTAATTACAATGTATTGTATGTGTATATTCGGTATGAATTACAACATGAATCGTTACTGCATACATAATTTAAAATATGTACATCACCGTATTGTAAATAAAGGTTCGATTTTGTAGATATTGTAATACTACATTTTCGTATTTTTCATAAAATATAAAAAAAAATCCATTATTAATGGTAGACAAAAATAATTAATAACGAAACGTAAATAACTCATGAATGTACAGTTTCGTTACGCATATTATAAATTGTTCATGTAATTTACATTCACCAGTAAATCAATTTGGGTAATTCCAAAGGTGTAAATTCTATTTTCTTACACCGAAATTAACCATTTTCAGTCAGAGCTGGGCTAATATAAGTTCTTTGAATGCAGTTTCCTGTTTCTTTTACACATTTTGTAGTAACTGAAATTTGTATATATATATAAAAATTAATGTATACAGTGTATCCGCGCCAAAGTGTTACAGGCCCGTAATTTCTCAAGTATTAAAGATACAAAAAAATTGTTTATATGAAAATTGCATGGTACAAGGGGGCAAATTTTTTAACGAAGACGAATTCTTATTTTACATTATTAGTTTAAGAGATATGATGGTCAAGTTCGTTTTTTTAAATGGAACTATGTATTTTTGTTCAGATCATTCGATAGTGCTTTTCAAGACGAATTCACTGACTTTTAATGTATACACCTGATTTTTAGTGGTTTTCGAGATATTGCGCCTACAAATTTACCGACTTTTAACGGAAGAAACCCGGCCGAGTAAGACTTATTGTATACGGCAGTTATATGCCTATGAATTTTGCCGAGACCAAATTTGTCCTTTTTCTTTGATGTCACAAAATACGTTTCTTCGACATACATTTGTTTTTTTATGGTTTTGCGTATTTCCGCTTCTTGTTCTCGCTATCGACCTCTATTTTCCTTCTCTTCTTTACTCAAGTACTTAGCAATACCACTACAGTGGTAAATATTTTGGGGGGTAATTCTACAGGGCAAAATTAGCCGAAATTCAAGAGTGACGAAATTGCGGTGGAGGCTTCATTGTTCAGTTATCGATGGTTAAAAATTCGACTCTGGGGCGCCTGTAGTACGGCAACTGGACGTTCAGCAACGTGTGTCACGCAGCTCAACCGGGGTGCATCCAGTGGCGCCCGACGCACGACAGATTTACCATATAAAACACAGATTTTCTTGCAACAATTTATGAAAAAGCTCACACGCAACGTTGTACAACATTAAACCTGCCTACCCGTACAAATTCACAAGGCGTATCAAAACTCACCGGACGGGATTCTCAAGTAGAGAGAGTGAATGCATTTTCCAATACACAGTTTTGTCGCCTTCCACCATCGACGAAGTATAGGATATCGTCGATGATTTTGCATAAACGCAGAGCAAAATTTGATACAATAATGTGCCAAGCTATCATTTGGTGAAAAAAATCAGTCTCGATTATGTTTGAACGTCTTAATATTTTGTTATAAAATACTCAGTGTACTTTAATTATGAGACCAACATACAAAATCTCGCGTTTATGAAACAGTTAAATGGATCTCAACGTTATTCCAGCACAATTAACAGTATTGTAATAAAAAAATTAAAATGCTATTTTTGATATTCTGTTTTGTGTTTTAATTTTCGATAAATTTACCCAATATGATTTACAACTCTATGTAAATTAACAAAATTACATAAAAATAAAAACAGAAACAGGAATGGATACAAAAATTTATTTGATGGTAAGTCAGATATTTACTACTAATAAAGTTAAATTTAAATTACTGCTTAATTCTTATTCTCATTTCATTGTGTTTAATTTTAAAGATTTATATGGTCTTACATTAATTTTTAAGAGCTTGTTATTTCATTCAAATTTTATATATACATTAAATACTTAAGTAATGTAACATATTATTGTTTATATCAGTGAGTGAAATAAATCTAATAGAATAACTAAAACATCTGTTAAATATTTTTTCAATGTTTTATTAATGTACAAATTATTTTACTCAATTAAATATAACAAAAATATATGTATAACAATAGAAAATCTGAAAATAGGGAATCTAATTGAATGTAATAAAAATATATAACTTTATTATATAGTTTGTTTTAAACATATCAAATTTTAAGTTTCATTTCAATGAGATACAAAAGAATAATTTTCTATAATAGATCGAAGATCAAAAATGTAAACTATAATAAGCAAATTTTAATAAAACAACAGTATCACATAATACGTATGAAATGAAATTTACTTACAATTAGATACTTTTACTAAAGTAGTATATAATTGTTTCACGTTAATAACTTTCCTTCAAGGAAAATGTAAAAGATTATACAAAATTTGAAAATAGCTTTGTAAACAATTCTAAAACTGTATCAATTCACAATCAATTTTTACTTAATTCAATTTATAAATATGATAAATCGGAGGAACTGTATACAATATTATTACTCTTAAGTAACTTACATTTTACTGTTCATTTGCAGTTATATTTTAATGTATGAAATCACAGGTACGTTTCGCATTTATTCATTTATTATGTACACAAATGTATATATAAGACATAACTATTGAAAGATTATATACTTATTATACATGTATATAATCAAAATTTCAACAACGGTTTATATAAAAAATTTGGCAAATATAAATAAGATTTATAAGAAATGTTATTTACTAGAGCTGGATTTATCTTTTAATTCATATATTAAATCCAATAACTGTCTACGTTTTGTATGTGCTAACTTTTTAGCTGGACTATAATCACACCCTTCTACTTTATCAGTCTTCATAACATACTCTGTAATCACATCAGTGAGGCATAAAACATAGACACCGCAATCATACCCATTTTCTTGTTGTGGACAATTTGGTTCTATAAATTTCTTGTTTAGTTCATCTTTATTAAGTACACAGTTCATTATATTTTTTGCAAATTTTGACGCAACACTATGATTAGAACCTTTAGATGAATCCAAATGATAACACGTTTTATCATTCTTAGAGTACACTAGCAAGCTCCAATGTGATCCACCTGCAGCATCTTTCCTATCGCAATCATTCAATGGAAAAAATATGCATTTACTTTCTGAGACACTAACAGGATCCCAAAATACATCATACTGAGATGGATCTGACATTTTTAATAATTGTGTTAATTCAGGACTAATGAAGTATAGTTCATTTTTTCCATTTTTGTTGTACTTTTTATCCAAATATTCAAAATAAAATCCTATTATCATATCATTTAACCAATGCGATCCCTGCAGTAACGCTACATCGCTTGTTCGAAGTAAACAGTCATAGTAGCTCAACACAACTTCATCGGACTGCATTTTGGCCATACTGATCAACAACAGGTATCGCACTTCTCAGATCCTAAATTCACACATAAAATAAAATAAATTATTTGTAAAGAAAATATCATGTAACAAAATATATGTTCATATTTATACGTTCTAATGCTTGTCATTAACATGATTGAATAAAATGGGTAGTGAAAGTAAGAATCTATATGTTTAAAATAACAATTCATATTACTGACTGTCTACTTACATTTTAAACATATTTTAATAATTACGTTTTTGTGTACTTGATTCAGTTTTATGGTTTATTTCAATATTAACACTTTGTAAGGATGACTCAATACAATATAAGTTGAGTAATGACTCCTAATAATATTGTGTTCATCTAAGGTAAAAGAAACCATTGATTTTGACAGAAATTCAAAAAATTTTATTTATGTTATGTGAACTATAAATTCGAATTGTGTAGTATACCTTGTATTATACAATATGTAACACAGAAAGGAAACTTCTAAACATTAACGTTTAGAAGCATAGATTCTATGGATACATCACTGGAATATAGGAACGGAGCGTAAGCTCTACATATGGACGTGGGAAGGGAAGCTGAAATGTGGGAGGGGCAGAGTAAAATATGCGCCTGGGTGTGATTGGTTGCATTTCCACGCATGCTATGTGCCGCGAATTATGAAAAGCTTTTAACCACGAATTAATACAGACATCTAACAATGAGTTACATAGAAAGAGAAGAAAATGTAGGAACTATTGAAAAGCTTCTCAAATATAGTCTTCGATGTAATAATGATGTAAAATGTTATAAGTTGAAATGCATTGCTGAAATAAAAAACGGCGGTGACTAACAAATGAATTTCACCATGCATACAGTGAGCGTTTTTTTGGTAGAAGTGCGCCGCAGTGAAAAGGTTAAGAATATACAAATGATGCAATTACAATTTTGATGCAATCTCATTAAATAGGACAACGTCTGTGGTATGTAAAATAGTAGGCTAACTAAAAAATCTGGAAAATTTCTGAGGAAAAGTGAAAGCCTTCCTTTGCAGGTTTTTATCTGCAGTACAGCTGCAGACGAACTCGACATTTTTGGCGGAGGAAAGCTTTTCTGTAAGACGCAAAAACTTTCCTCCCACAGTTCTGCCCGCTACACGTATATTGGAATTAATCCTTTTGCCCAGGCGCGCTTGTGAGAAAATGTGGGAGAAACGAAACACTGACGATTCGTCGCTGACATACAGAGAGCATCATCTCTTACAACCCACGTTTGGTTTTTTGTTTTATAAACTTTGTGATGAAGTTTATTTCAATAATTGGAAGTATTTCCTTAAAATAGCGTAACTGATTTTAATGTGCTCTTAAAAATATAATATAGTGTACGCATAGTCGGCGTATATACATACTGTTACGAGGCGGGATGGGCAAATGAAACAACTCTCGAGTATTTTGCTTATTTTACCCTTCCAAACACTATACAAGATTTATTATATTTATTAGGTCTACTGCTAAAAGTTACAGAAGATCGTAGCACTATGAACGACTATGTTAATATGCCTCCGCTGGGCATCAATGGGCGTCTTTTTATATGTGCGAATAACAAAAGGATGCGATTTATAAGATAGACGCATCCTGTGTTCCACGAATGTTGATGTTTCTAAAATGCACGTGCATCCCTTATTTCGACGAATGCTATGCAAGCATTTCAAAGCGATGAAAGAGATTCCTAATATTATAATACATACAGCGCTCTTCGTACGTAAGCGTTCTCTGTTCGGAAGCGTATACAACGCGTCCGCGTTAAGATGTTATGATCCCGTTATTTCTTAAGGTATTGAGGATACAAAAAAATTGTTTATATGAAAAACGTGCGGCTTTTCATATGCACTTGTGGATTTTTACGAACAGGCATAATGTTTAATGCCGTACAACGTGACACGTGTGCTTTTTCATAAATTGTCGCAAGAACCTAGAGTCGTATCTAGTGTTGGGACTGATACCGCATTGATACTATTGATACCAGTCTATGAATTTCGATCTGGTATCGAGTGGTATCAAACACACTGGTATCAAAAAGAATCAATACCACTTCGATACTTGTACGAAAGTATCAATACCTGTTTGATACTTATACGAAAGTATCGATACCTGTTTGATACTTTTACGAAAATATCGGTACCGATTTGATATTTCTTTTCGAGACTGATGTTTATATTCCGAGAGTGTAATTTGAGCCACTCCGTATCTTTACAGAGTGCTTTGAAGATTCCGACTTTTTAACGACCTGATGATGTCGATTCATTTGTTCATGATATCGATACCAAAGTATGTACTTGGTCACCATAGGATTGGTATTGATAGGTATCGTTCCGAGAGGCATCGGTATTGAAAACTGATACCGAGTATCCGAAACTTCGATACCTATCGATACTTCCCACTGAGTACTTAGGTATCGAATTGTTTGAGTATCATCAATATGTATCGTATCAATCCCATCATTAATCGTACCTTGATTTTTTTAAACGAGCGACGCGACAGTCGCTTACACATTTTTTTTCAAAGCGGAATAGTCCTTTTTCGTTGATGCTCAGTAATCAGAGAATCGTGATTTACAGCGAAACGATGATACTGACACTGTAAATGACATGCAGTTTGAAGGTGTTCAGCTCGAGTTGGCTCAGCGAGATACTGACTTAAATCTTTGAATAATTGAACAGAAGTAATAAATGGAGGCCAAGCAGATAGAGGCTTAATAATCTGTGAATTTTTTTTAAATATTGTGATTTTATAGTATTTACAGTCAGTCACGAAAGTATTTGACAAGCTTAATGGACACGATGTATATTATATGATTAGATTATACAGGATGGACCAGTAAAAATTGCCACCATAAATATCTTCCAAAGTGTAGGAGCTAGAAACAAAATTGTCAAATAAAAGTTGCACGGTAAGAAGGGGTCCATCTCATGGTGTTAACGACTTTTTTCAAGTGGAGTCTACCTTTTTTTGGACCAAAAAGGAAAGAAATATGTAATATTCAATAAATGTAACTAAAATTATAATTAATATGATTAATGAAAATGTGAATAATGTCTTTAGAAATAATAATATTATAATGATATAATAAAATAAAATTTTATAAGGTGAAATCATCTTCAAATTCGCCTTCTGTATTGTCTGGATCATCTGGTGCAAAATTGTCTGGTTTAAGTCTATCATATGACCACATGTCGTTTTCTCCAACATACTCTTTTGCAAGATCTAATACATCTTTAAATTTTGCAGCTTTTAGTGGTAGTGAGTTCTTATAAGCGGGCTGAATATTATTCACTTGTATTCAGTAAAGTTACGCTTAAAGTATTCTGTGAAACGTATAATTATTTCTTTATTATAATGGAACTTTTTTACGCGTATAGAAAGTAAATTTTTGTAACACGTACGTATTTGAAAATAAGTCAATGTTTTTACTTCTCCTGTCTTGATATTGCACGGTTGCTTCTCTAAATACAGTAAGACCCCGTTTAATGCTACCCCAGTTAACTCTGATTCGATATAATGTGATTTTTTTCCGAATTCAAAAAAGCTCTAAATATGTATTCCATGACTCGATATAACGCGGTTCTTGTCATCGAAAACTGGCGATTCGTCCAAGACGAGGCGCTTTGGATGCGATCTCTTGCTACCAACAGTTGCTCAATGAGAAGAAAAGAAAAAAAACAACAAATAACACTAGACGACTTCGTCAGAAAAAAATAAAAAATTTCAGAAGAGCCACAATCTTCGACAACACAAAAATAAATTTTTTCTTTGTGTGTATATCCGTCATGGCCATCCGGAGCGCAGTCCTACTCCGGCCTTCCCCCACTCTAGGTCCGTTCCCTTCGTTTCAGTTCCCTCCAGTCCCCTCTCAGACCATCGTCGTCACAGATCACAGCCTGTATGAGGAGAATGGACGCAGAGTGGGGGTAGGCCGTAGTGGGCTGCGCTCCGGACGGCCATGACGGATGCGTATGTATGTATTATATATGTTTTATAAGTTAATATAAAAGTAACTTCAAATTAAAGCAAAACTTCTTTATTCTTAGTCGCATGTTTCCTTATCCCTATTTACTATGTGTTAAGATGACCTCATTTAACGCTGTTTCGTTTAACGCTTTGTCTTTTAAGAACATATCTTGAACGTTAATCGGGGTATTACTGTAAACGATTATGCGTGTTGGGAATAGCCCGACTTACGACCAGAACGGTAAAAGTGTTTTGTCGGGCTATGTCCGCTTTACGATCGCAAAGGGTTAACTTTTATGGTAGCGCGTGCTAGGCTAACCTGACAGGTGGGTTTACTCGCAATAATTCACAGTTTATTTCTATAAAATTAGATGAAGTCATTTAAGTGTACGTCTCTTATATACAATTTCACGCTTTAAACGCTTGCGTTTGAAGGGATATTGTAGCAGCCCCGGTTTTGCCAAAAACTTGACCTTCGTGGAGACTCACGGCAGGGCGATCGAGTGGATGGATAGGTTCGCGATGATTTAAAAATTCTCATAAAATTTAATGTGTAGTAGCGATTTCCTGTAGGCAGTTTTTTGAGATCAGCTTCCGCGTGTCTCAGATGGTTTTTATTTGAATCGAAATATTCAAATTTTATCTTAAAGTACATAAAAAAAAACTCGTCCTTTTACAATATATAAAAAGTGAACTATGACGTTTGAAAAAATATTCCTACGACAAAAACTAGATAATTCTATCAAGATCATCTGTGCCCTACCTCAGCTAAATCGGTCCATTAGTTCCCCAGAAATATTGGTTACCGTTTTTGAAATTACCATTTTGAGAAAAATGCTTTTACAGTTTAAACAATTATCATTGATTTAACCTTTTTTCATACTTACATTGTATCGTCGACTTCTGGACCATATAGTTTACCTTCTGTGGATGTTAAGCCTTTCAAATGGTTTTATTCTTATTTCTTTATTTATTTTTATATAAACTATTCAAAGCGCAATAGCTGTCGCGTTATATCTGCACGCGCGGGACCGCTCAACTAGGTATATATTGTAGGTAGTAACTTCGTCAATTTTCTGAATTTTTAAATTCAATTTTGAAGTAATATAGTTTAAAGGTAGTACTATCGAATTAAAATATTTTTGAAAATTCGATTTTTTTAACCTACTTAGAGGTATGTAGCCCCCTAACTTTTTCATTATCAAACAGTTCCGAATAAGTAGTGTATATGGTGTCAGCAAAAATTGTATATGACAAATGATATTGTATATCAGAGTAGAGATGTAATCTCTGGATAAAACTCATGTCATATGTACAGTGAGGAGCAAAATTGAACCAATAAAAGTGCTTTTCTAGAAAATGATAATTTATTTACATATTTCGATAAGATTTGAGAAAAACTTTTTACATGTATTAGTTTACACTTATTTTACTATAACAAACGCGTATCAATTTTTGTTTCTCTTATTTAATTTGCTAGTTATTCAATTTTTCTTCTGACTCAATTTTGTACCCTTCAAAAAGGTAGTAGTACCTCACTATTTGGAATAAATTAAATATTTTGTCCATAAGCCTTTGGCAGTTATAACTACTGCGATTTGTTTTGGTATAATTTCAATTAAATTTGAGCATAATTCTTCAGAGATTGAATACCACTGTTCTTGGACTCTTACGCATAATTGATCGAAAGTGATGGTGGGGAATCATATGCGTCTTTCAACCGTCTTTTTAATATTGTCCATAAATTTTCGATAGGGTTTAGATCTGGACTTTTTGTTGGCCAGTGTAGCACTTTTAACGATTGCGATTCCAACCAATTTTGTACACTTTTTGCCATGTATTTGGGATCCCTATCGCGCTGAGAAATGATGTTACTTTCAATAAGGGACACATTCTTTATGGTTTTCCATTATTTTTCATTTAAAATTTCCTTGTACATTCATTCTTTCATTGATACAGCTCAATAGACCGTGAAACAGCCCCATAGCATGAAGGATCCACCGCAAAATTTGACGGTTTCTTATACACGTCGCTTCTAGAAGGATTCTCCTTTGCGTATCTAACATTTTTAAGGCGACTGAGAAGAAGAAAAAATCCATGTTGTCTAAGAAAAATATTAGAGCTTGTTTGTTGAAGTAAAATAAGTGTAAATTAGTACATGTAACAACTTTTTCTCAAATCCTGTCGCATTATGTAAATAAATTATCATTTTCTAGAAAAGCACTTTTATTGGTTCAGTTTTGCTCCTCACTGTAAAAAGTAATTATTCTTATTACGTGACTGTGTCTTGAGAAATCGTGCTTACTGATGATTATCGACGTTCTCGCCGTCGAAGATCATTACCTGCGTGAAGGGAATGATCACGGAGTGAGGGAACCACTCGGCAGGTAGGAGCCAGGTTTGGCCATCTCTTCCCTGGGATAAACTGTTATAGGTAGCTCTCGAAGAGTTCGAGTTCGAATAACACGAAACTCGATTTGGTGCGAATTATAAAATGATGCTTTGTAGGTCGGATTTAATGTGAGCTAAAATTCAAATCGTACGAAGCATGCGCAGAAATAGTAACAGTCAAGGCTTACAATTATGGCTTTACATATTTTCCACGCCAATAAACGACAATGACGACGTTTTCATTACATTGTCAGTACAGGCTTGTCACAATATTAACCCTCGAGCGGCCGATCGTCTAGTAGTGACGCGGGAGGCCAATTTCGGGTCATTTATGACTATATAGACTGTGGAAGTTAATGCAAATGCATATTTTACAGGAATGGATTAAACAAGTGGGACTTTGACAGAATACGTTTCATCATTAGAGGATCTTAAAAATATATTTTTATCTTACATATTATGCATGTTGCATATACTTTGCACATTCTGCATATATTTTGCATATTCCGCAAATTTCTTGCATATACAGAATTTGTTTACAAATTAGCTCGAATAATTGTTAGATCTTGCTCAATTTTGCCATTGTAGACTATAACTACCAGAATGTGGCTTTGTTGTGCTGACTGGCTATTGCCGTGACATCAGAAATTGGTGCTCTTCCTGTGCGATCGGCGGCTACCATCGCGTAATATCATGTAATGTTGATAGGCCATTTTCGGCATTTAAACTGACTTTTGTCAGATAAACGGTATCAATTTTCAATTGATAATTTGGAAAAACACTATTGTTATTTATTGTAATTTGAATTATATCTGAATCCTGATTAGATATAGTATAATAGGTTAATGGTAATAATAATCTAATAGTTTAATATGTTAAAAAGTTGAATAGTTTGATAGTTTCATATGTTAAAAAGTGTAATGTTTTAATAGTACAATATCTTAATATGTATGATATAATTATTTCTTATAATGAATTGTATAATGTTCATATAATAGGATCGAGGCTAACTTCTTTTATTTACATATTTTAAGAGTATGTTCTCCTGTTTAGACTAACTTGTTGCGACACTCGATACTCATAAGCAGGGATCGAATGAACTGTTAAAATTTTCAATTAGTGACGAAATAACAGTAATTTTTTCACTATTATTTGTTCTGTCCAAGAAAACAGTTATCAAATGGTGTGTAATCACTGAAACTATTAATCCATACATTTTTGCATAAATATGGAACTTATATTTTTTTAGAAATAGAAAAATGTTTCAGTTAAACAGGAACATTTATTCTGCTTTGAAAAAGTTAAAGCTGTGGCAAGCAGATTTCCAGTTATGGGGTACATAGGTTTGAAGTTAAATAATGCTAATTGAAAAAATAATTTTAACTTTTATATTTTACCTTAAAATATCTGTTAAAAAATGTATGATACTTCAGAACTTTTATTAATTGAATACAGAATAACTGTTAAAAGTTTTAACTTAAAACTGAACTTTTACAGCAGAGTTAAATTGTTAATGTACAAAGCTAACTTAACACCGAAACGAAATGATTTAAAAATTAAAAGTTCAGTAAAGAACTTTTATTTATAAAAGTTAACAGTTTTATTCCGTCCTTACTCATAAGAACTGTCTCATTTTTTAATATATTCTGATGAAAATATATTTTGAATAATTTCAAGTACATACTTCCAAATAAAAAAGATCTTATGAATGAAAATGAATCATTGATTAGTTTGTACGTAATAAGAGAAAAGTCAAAATCATTACTGTTTAAATGTAATTATTGTGGGATCGGGACCTCCAGACCCAACATAAGAGGAATCGTGGAAATAAGGATGTCAGCAGACTGACGGTGGTGTAGTGGGTAAGGTGGCTGGCGGCTACCAACGCAGAGGAACTGGGTTCGAGTCCCGGTGCCGCGGTCCCTATTTTTCACGATTTCCTACATTATTTGTTATGTACAATATCAATTTATTTGACATCTTTCAAGTTTCTGTTAAAACGTATTAAGCTATTACGATTAATTAGAACTTGTTTATAAGAATATGTAATTTTCAAATTTTCATTTATTTAATGTATTATTTCTTATTATAACGCAAAAAAAGAACTTTCAAATCAATGGTTGTACTCATTAATTCTTTAAAGGCTTATTATTGGGGTACTTCTAACTGTAAATTAAAACAGTTCAATATTTTTTAAAATGAAATACTAAAAAGAAGCAGCGGTAATGAATGAACAAAAATGTTACGTGAAAAATGAAATATTTACAACTTTACAAAGTAATAATTAGACTGCGGATGTTTATGCAAATGTACACTTTTTGAGATTAATACTTTTTTTGTTAATGTAATTGATGAGACGAAATATTACCTAAACTGCATTATGTTCTTTAAATGTTAAAAAAATACACTTTTATTTTCCTTGCTTTATTAAATGTACATTTGTTATGTGTTTCAATATGCTAAATTGCATAAAGATCCGCAGTCTAGTAATAATACTCAAATAAAAGGACTTTGGTTTCTAATATTTTATCTGAATAGATATGTACGATAGAAAGAAATATATTTTTCTGTTATGAAAGGTTGATTGAAGATACATATACATGTTAAGAGTTTTTAGTCTGCCTGATCTTGGCACTACCAACCATAAATTTCTTAACTTGTCAGGCATACATAAGTAGCAGGCAGGACGCATTTTTGTAGCTTTGGGTTGAATCGTAAATCATTCGGACATTTCATAATGTATTTTGTGACATTTGTGCCATTCACATTGCAGAAATAATAGGACTGACAAGTAGGCTCTTTGATTTCAAATCTGCCGTTTTCTACGCATTGAGCCTCTGTTGTTGACGCTGGTGTTGAGCCTGGCGTTGTCACTGGCGTTGTCACTGGTGTCGATCCTGGTGTTGTCACTGGTGTCGACCCTGGTGTTGTCACTGGTGTTGTCACTGGTGTTGTCACTGGTGTTGTCACTGCTGTTGTCACCGGTGTTGTCACTGGTGTTGTCACTGCTGTTGTCACCGGTGTTGTCACTGGTGTTGTCACTGCTGTTGTCACTGGTGTTTGGGGACAAGTATACGCGAATGGCGATATGCAGGACTTTACTACTGGATGAAACACGTTCGGATCTGCACATTTCATGTCGTACGAAACCAGTTTAACACCATCGAAAATACACATGTAATAACTCTGACACGTTCCATCGTCGATCTCGAACTTGCCATCCGCGGTGCAAGTTCGGTTGGATGGAAGTATTTGAAGAAGCCCAGTGGGAAGAAAATTAAAAATAAGCAGAATTCCAAACGCAACGAGAGAAGTGTTCATTGTATGTACGATTTTGTTTTACAGAGACGGTAGATATGAGCCTTACTTCAGTCGTTGTAGCCAATATATTACCTCCGCTGGATTTATTGTTTTATAGTAGAGTATTACCCGGAAATTCTTGAGATCTCTGCAAACAGGGATTCCAGATACTTTACGGTGCCTGATTAACGAACAACCACAACACATGAATCATTATTATTTGTACACCATTTAGAAAGGTAGTATAATATTTGTGTATCTAGAAAAATGTTCGGCAAATGTGCGTAATTAAATGAACTGGCATATAAAAACATTAAAATTCGTTAAATGATAATACTTATACCGTTGTCCCCTTAATTCCTTCATTGATATATTTAATGCAATTGTAAGGTAAACTAAGCAAAAATTTGACTAAATTAAAAGTTGAAGACATTGCTACATTCATTTTTTAAATATGTGACAGTTTTTCATATGGCGAACAAAACAAGATAGAAATTGAGATACGTTATCTTTGTTTACGCAGAGGTAAAGGAAACAGAAGTGGAAAAAATTCGATTATCACAAGCCTGGGTTTATTTATAGAGATTTTCTATATCCAATTATTATTAATTATTTATCCCATATGTGCGACTTACAGATTACTTAACGCACATACAAACTTAACATTGGCGTAATACCGATCATTCAGCTCTCAAATCCAATTTTGAAGAAGTGTTAAAAAAGGAAGTTATTTTGCGGGAAATTTTATAATAAAAATAGACAATAACAATATCGCTGAATTTAAAAAAAAAATAAATTTAATCTTAATCTTTATGTTCCAGTTACTATTTAGGGTATTTTTCGAGTTTGTATCATCAAATTATTATTTAAATTTTTTATTTGTTGTAGCACATTTTTATTTCTTTCGATCATTATACTTTAAATAATTTAAATTAACTGATAATCAAAATACTTTAAATAAACCCCATGATGTCATGAATGTAAAAGGTCTTCGAATAACTGTGAAGTTCGGTGGAGGATCGCAAATGGTACAGGCATGTGCAGTGGCAAACAAAAGGAAGTTTAAAATAGATACTTGTGATGTTAACGTTTGTAATTTTGATACTAGACATTTTATATCATGTTGGTAACACTCATCTATTCTGGGGTATCTTCTCATTCTGTACGATGTAGATATTCTTTTGTTTATGCGACTGTATCCACATGGTACGTAAATAATCCATTTTGTTCGCCACGTGCAGTGGACAAAAGTAAGTCTAAAATCTTTTACACAATAATATGTAATATCAAAAAATAATGAACATGTGCCAACTGTTTTTTTCATTTCTATGTGTACATTAATTTTAATAATTGTTTGGGACTTTATTTACACAGATGAGCAAGAATAATAGAAAATCTATGGATATTAGGCAGTTAATAATTAGAGATAGAAAAAAACAGATTAACATTGAAAGAAATTGGAAGTAGATATGAAATTTCATTTTCGGAAAGAAAAGAGAAATTGCATTTTGCCGAAAGAGGAATGAAAAAATTAAGTGACCACCGTAATTGCCAGATTTCAATCCGATCGAAAATCTTTGAAACATTTTAGATGAGCGTGTTTCTTTAAGTGCTTCCACTAATAAAGAAACATTTTGGGAAGCTGTACAAGAAAAGTGGTATGCTTTTCCAATAAATAGATTAGAAAATGTAGTTAATAGTACATATTCCGAAGAGGCTACAACTTGTGATAGATATCAAAGGAGGGCACACAGAATATTAGCAATAGTACGCGTGTAAATATAAAAAATATAATCATAGAAACATGTAATTAAACTTACATTTGTCCAGCTAGTTTCGTCACTTGTTCCATTGTTTTAAATAAAACATATACTTTCTCATTTCTATGCATGATTTTCTTGTTGTTACTACTTCATATGATGGACATACGTATACAGGGTAAGTCACTTGAGACAAGCCACCTGAATAATTCCTAGAGTTTTGGAGATAGAAAAAAATATTTGAAACAAAAGTTGTTTGGTTCCTGAGGGACCATTATATAGGGGGAAAAACTTTTTTCCAAGTGGAGGTGCTTAGGAAATTTGAAGGTCACCTCAATTTTTTTAGATGGTACCATATATTTTTAAACACCTACGATTGTAGCCCTCCTTAAGACGATTTCAATAATCATAGTTACTGAAGGTCACTCAAGGTCATGAATATAAAAAAGGGTGCAAAATGAAAGTTCGTTGTGAATGCTTCCGAAACAGAATGTTCTCGGCTTTATTAACGGAATTAAGTTTGTTAACATTTACGTCCAGGCAATGGCGTGGACGGTAGTATGAGTTGCAAACAAATACTACACTATGGAAGATAAGAATCTCGAAAAGTATGACCATGATAAATTTTTTGGTGATCGTAATATTTGCCCCTTCAAACTGAATTATGTTTTTCGCTGAAATTTTCTCCTATCAGTAAAAATAAGCGAGATATTTAAAGTGCTCAAGTTAGGTGGGACACCCCGTATGTGTATAATTGCCTCAGAGTAATAGAAACTTCGTCTCAGTCGCCAGATATTAATGTAATTGATGTCTGGTACGAATTAAAAAGAAAATAAGATACTTCCAATAAGAAAGACTTAAGAAACGCATTACAAAATTTAGTTAAACATGTGTATTACCTTTTATTAGTGAAAAATACACTTTCTTACACTATACGATTTTTACTGACTGGTTACTTCAGTACTAGATTTACAAAACTGTCGAATTTACTTATTACAAATAAAGTGTTTGTTTCATTGTTTATTCTTAACCTTATTTTATTTTATACATAATTTACAATCTTTTATAGACAAAAATGTTTTTCGCCCCATGATGTACGCTTTTAAATGACACTCACTTATATTTTTCTTTGACAATTTCATTAACCGTTATTTTAAGAGTTCTTTACGAATTAAAGATGAAAATAAATTAGTGTGGTATATTATGTTTTAACTATGTCATACTTCAACTAGTTACTTTCAATGCATACTTTGTCATCGTGTAATAGGAAGGTCTTATCATTGTAATTACTTGTTTTATTGCGTTGTTATCATACATTTAATAGTTTTGTAATGAACACGTTGAACGCGACAGTGAAAACGGCCATATCTAATCAGACACGACATAATTTACTATTTCTTATATAAATCGTAAAGAAAGAATAGATTTGAGTACTCAGTCATGTTCTTCTGTTTCTACATTATTGTTTCAGTATGAAGTTTGCTTAGAATTTTGCGACAATCAATAATTATTTAATTAAATTAAATTTGAGGTGTCGGTCACTGCGTTCAACGTCTTAAGTATGGCGATTTATGATACTCATTACTTAATAATATGAACATATTTGAATACTAAAAATGTGTTTTACGTAATTAAAATGAACGTACTTTTCTCAATTTTATACATATGTCTTGTATTTAAGACCATTTGGAAATAGGCGCCTGCATTTTTCAAGCCCATGCTTCTGTCAATGTATAACTGTAGTACATATATTCTGATTCAATGAAAAAGTCATTATTCTGGTTAAGTATTACCGATGTTACATAATTTTATAATTCTTGCTGATATTCACACATTATCAAATGTACTTACATAGTACAGTGTAGAATAAAAATGTTGGCACACCCAAGGTATTGCGACAAAATTATACATGTGGCGGACATTTACTCACGTACAAGACAAATATTAATTTTCAAATGGCACACACCTTCGTGTGAAGCTTGCAAAAGTATCTAACAAATATAAAAGACTTTGAACCTTCTGTTATGAAGTCTCAGTAAAGTTTTTTTCACTCTAAGAATTCAAGGCGATTTATGTTTACTTTGTTGTAAGCTACCGCTTTCGGGGCGGACATTTACTTACGTACGCTTTGTTAGAAGCGATGTAAGTCGAAATATCAACGTTGTACAGAACTTTTGTCAGTACCTGTTGAACAGTTCAGATAGTCAGAAGTGTTTTGTAAGAGGCCACGATGGGTAGAGGCAAGAAAATCACACCGGATCAACGTCGTCAAGTAGCATTGTTGCGTAAAGCTGGAAAATCATACCGGGAAATTTCTAAGGATTAGGGGATAAGTACCATGGCTTGTCAAGCCATGCAAAATATTAGGTGTCTTGGAACAACGGATGACAATAGATTTAAAACGGCAGTTGACGTCCATGCGGAGATGCTGCCACATCTCGATCAACCAATAAGTGTCAGAACAGTTCAACGCTGTTTAAATGAATGTGGTTTAAAGGGACGAGTTGCGAGAAAGAAGCCGTTTATTTCACAAAAAAATAGACGAGCAAGAATTGAGTTTGCGAAAACTCATTTGTACTGGACACGAGAACAGTGGTCGAAAGTCATATTTACATACGAATCAAAGTTTAATAGATTCGGGTCCGACAGCAAAACTTATGTTAGACGTCGCATTGGTGAGGAATTTCGACAAAAGTGTATTAAACCAACAGTAAAAGGGGGTGGTGGGTCTGTCACTGTCTGGGGTGCAATGTCTGTAAATGGTGTTGGCCCAATTCACAGGATACAAGGAATAATGGACCGGTATATTTATTTAAACATTGTGAAAGAAGTATTGTTGCCATTTACAGAGACGTGTATGACATGTGATTGGATCTACCAAGCAGACAACGATCCAAAGCATACGGCACGCGTTATCAAAACATTTTTTTGGAAAAAAATATTAATGTATTAGCATGGCTGGCACAATCTCCGGATCTCAATCCTATTGAGATGTTGTGGATCGACGTGGATGAGCGAATAAAACAGCGAAAACCAAAAACTATGCAGAAATTGTATAAGTTTGTACAGGAAATGTGGAACTCAATACCCATCGACAGATGTATCAGATTAATTGATTCCCTGCCGCGGAGATGTGCCGCTGTTTTGCGGCAAAAAGGTTTCTCAACAGAATATTAAAAATTACAATTATAATACACGAATAATGACAAGAATAATTAAGTTTGTCATGTGTACGTATGTAAGTAGGTGTCTGTCCTAAAAACCATTCCTTAAGGGGTCTTTCCACTGTGACGGGTTAAAAAAATCAACATTTTTTTTGCATTTTTCGAAAGTATATGTATGTAAGAATATATTGGAAAAGTTTCGTAGCCCAATTTCATTTATTTCAGTTGCTACAGCCGAATGTTGCGTAGAAAGCTGAGCCGCCAGCGTGGCACTCCGAGGGTTCGGTTCACCTGACCTGTATCTATACCTGATTTTATTCATTCCTATCCGAAAATGCTCATTACCTGAAGTACTGTTAGTATGACTCCTTCCAAGCAACTGCCGATTTGGCGCTATAATCCATGTTTAGAATTGCTGAGCGAAGGGTCTCGTTTAGAACTAAGAATGCAGTACGCTTTCGTATTTCGTTGAGGCAACATCTCGAAAGATGGACAAAAAGCATTCTAGAGGCAGTGTGACGCGTTCCAGCGATCGTCCTCGAAAACGAAGCTTTCATGGAAATCGGTACACTAGTGAAAAATATCCGAGGTTCGCGAGTACATCGGCAGCAAAAGTGCACCGAAATCGCGACGCCACTTTCCATGTGGGCGTTGATCAGAGTATGAACTGTTGTTTTATACACTTTAGTTTAGTTTTTCATTCTTTACAACAATTAGTAAAGTGCATGGAGTGCAATAGTGATGTTCAATTCTTGAAATATGGACAGTGAGGCTTAGGTTTCAAAGTGTATGTACATTTTATATAACAAGAAGAAGTAAACGCATTTTTCTCAAAACGTCATTTTTTCAATCTGCGGACACAATTGCGAAAAAACTACTTGACCGATCGGTCTAAAATTTTTACAAGTTATTCTACACATGAATGTCTATCGCCGGAACTAGAATTACATTTTTTCGTTGTTTTTTCTTATCTATTGCGAGGCAAAATGACTAAAAAATTTAGTATAAATTTCAATTATATTTACAGTGTACAGTGTAGTGGAGAAGCGTTTGAGTATCTTCTTGAATAAAGATATTTTTTTAAATATGTCGATGACTAATAATTTTTTTTCCTTTGTACTCCAATACTTTCTTACGTAGAATGGAGAGAGGAATCTATCTACGTAAAAAATGTATGCATTTCCATTTAAGAAAATAATGCAATTGTTGATTGCACATGCACCATTGCACTTCTAAAAAAAACATGGTCCTACGAATGTAGTACTCTTTGAACCATTCATCTTTCTCCTTTGACATTTTTCTGTAATTACACTGGTAACGGAGTTATAACTTGAAACAATTGCGTGAACCATCCTGTATAAGAGTTTAACTTGTTGTAACTTAAGATAAGCAGATGATTAAACTTGTATTTCACATTTCTTTATAAACAAACGGCTATTATTCAGCTTTTAAACAATTTTTACAATCTTTCTGGAATTGTGCGTGTTCGTACGCAGAATTTTTTTATCCACTGTGTATATATTTCTTAAAAAATTGTAATTCCTAACAAAGGCAATACCTTTGTTCAAGTGAAAATAGCTCTTAATGTATAACTTCATTATTTTTTAAATCATGTAATCAGTTGTCATTTATTCTTTATACTCAATTTTGTGCAACAAACTGAAGAAGAGTAATCAACAAATGAACAGAATATTTATGTTTACTTTTTTCAGATTTATACGTAGTTTTTTCGCGATGTCTTATGTGTGCCAACACTTCTGTTAGGCACTATACGTAAGTACACATTCACAGGTACAGGAAAGAATTCGAACGACAGTATATTCATAACTAGAAAAGTTATATATAAATTACACAGTGTAATAAATATATTTACAAAGTACCATGCATTCTGTAGAAGATTCAAACACAAAAATGCGGTGGAAATTGAACCACAGTTATTTAACTTACAACACTATTTACGATAATAAACTATAGTACAAGTCACAAAAGTATTGGAATTCTGTTTACCATCATCATAATGAGTATTTCTAAGCTGATCTAGAAAGTATACCTCAATAAATTTTCCTTGTTCAAAATGAAACGTTTTTCAACGTGCCCCGAACACAATACATGATGCTTTGTAAAATTATTCACTTGCACTCCACTATTCGAATTTTCTATTATTCAAATAGTATGTTTTTCTCATCCAAATACATATTAGCATTATACTACTTGCATTTACGAGAATTAAAATGAATTCATCAAAAATTGGCGATGGGCATACTTATTTAATTAACAAAAATTTTGTTAAAAACATTAAAAACTGTGAACTACTGAAGAAATACAACGAACAAGTGCTTAAACAGTATAAAATACAAGAGCAATAATATTTTCTAGAGTTGAATACGCTAATAAAATTATGCAATTCAGCAACTAAAAAAATATGGGCCTACTATATAAGACAAAGAATAATTTCTTTTTATTATATTTTAATTTTTGTTTGTATAATAATTGATTGTATAATAATTAACAATGAAACGAAGAAAATGAACATACTGCTACTCAAATTTTGGTTATCCGAATAATTATGTCTTCCTATTAATTCGGGTATTGGAGGTTCTTTTGTAATTTATATGTATTATACAATTTTAACTGTGAACATACTGCTTTTCAAGTATTTTCATTTACAGGATATCCCAATTTTTTTCGGCCAAACCTTGTCAGTATATTCTACAGATATGAATAAGGAAAAATGTTGTATAAACGTAGCTCATTTACAGCTTTATTAAAAAGTTGTAACAAAAATACGAAATGCGAAGGGAAAGGGAACGGGCTTGCGGTTACTATAATACAAAGTAGGAATACATCAGCGATACTTACATCTATGGAGTCTGTTTATGCGAATTGTATTTGCTATCTGAGGTCTTTGAAGGTATGGTAATGCTCCTAGCACTCTACTCCTAACAACTAATACTCCATTACTCTACTAGCTCGTTACCGTTCCCTTCGTACATTTGTTATAACTAGACTGCGAATGCTTATGCAATTTAACGTATGGAACCACGTGAAAGATGCACTTTCAGTAACGCGAGGATCATAAAAAGTACATTTTTTTAACATGTAGGGAACATAATGCAATTTGGTCAAAGTTTCGTTTCTTTAACTACTCCAACAGAAAAAATATTGTAGCGTGAAAATATATATTTGCATAAACATCTACAGCCTAGTTATAACTTTTAAGTAAAGCTTCAAACGATCTACAATCCGCGACACTTAATTAAACGCAATAACATTTCTCCTATATTATTCTTTACTCAGCCTCAAATTAATAAATTCTATTTTTCTAAGACAATTAATCCTATTTAATGGCAGTATATGCATTTGTTTTGTACAATCACGTATGTAATGTAAAAATATTCATGTTTTGTGGAAAAAGATACGAATGCTCTGCGTCACTTAAATAATCACATTTCATTTCTTCACTGTTTCTGTCTAACTATGCACGTTGTCCTTTATTTAATCTGTTGCCTAGCAACAGATATAACACAGAGAAGTTTATATCGTTAAAAGTCCTGTCAAAGAATTGTCTATACAAAGGAGAAATGGGTGAATCAGTGCAGCTAAACACTGAAGAAATGGGGAAAATTCAAATATTAAAAGAAGAGGGTTACTCAAACAGGGAGCTAGCGAGGGGAATAAACAGAAGTGAGTTTGTTATTCGTTCCCACCTAAAAAATAAGGAAAGTTATGGAAAACTGTATAGAGGCAGAAATAAAGAGGCTCTGTCGCCCAGAGATAAGAGATCAGTTCTTCCTATAGTTTCGAATTCTGGCTCTAGCATAAAGTAAATTGCAGAACAAGCTAATATCTCAGCTTCTGTACGGTGTACAGCGATTTAAAAAAAAAAACGTCTTATATTCAAAGGAAATCCTTGAAGAAAAAACCATGTTTGAAAGACCACCATAAAAAGGCTCGACTTGAATTTCGCGAGAAAACATATGATTTGGATAACTGAGTGGGAAAATGTAGTCTTTTCTGATGAAAAGAAATTTTATTTAGATGGCCCTGATAGATACTCATTTTACTATCAGGATCTAAGAAAGGATGAAAAGATATTGTCACGTAGACAATATGGAGGTGGATCGGTAATGATTTGGGGAGCCATATGTTTGAAAGGTGCCGTCAATTTAAAAATTATCAGAGGACGGCAAGATGCGGAAAAATATCTCGAGATATTAAAATCAACCAAAACAAAGATTTTTGACGTAATGCAACATAATCAATGGATATTTCAACATGATAATGCGACTATACATACAGTCAAGTTAATTAAGGACTGGCATAAGGAGCAGGAAATAACTTGTTTAAATTGGCCGGAATTCAACCGAATTTGAACATTGTTAAGAATGTTTGGGGATACCTATCAAGATGAGTTTACATGCCCAATTGTCAATTTTCTGACCAAGAAGATCATGTAAATGCTATTGTGGCCGAGTAAAAAACAATACCACATTCTTCTGTAGACGCCCTCTATACATCATTACAAACCGAATTTTTCAAATTATGAATAAAAATGATGGATATACAAAGTATTAATAAAGTATCTTCGTTATACAAATGTGGCTTTTTATGTTTTATTTACAATGCGTTTATTCAAGTGACGCAAGAGTATTCGCACCTTTTTCCATAAAACCTGAATATTTTCAAACTAAATAAGTGATTACTCAAAAGAAATGCGTATACTTTCATTAAATAGGATATATTATCTAAGAAAAATAGAATTTATTAATTTGCGATTGAGTCGAGAATAATATAGGAAAAATATTATTGCATTTAATCAAGCGTGGCGGATTGTACGTTTATATAACACTTTTTTCTTACGTATGCCTGTAGAATATACTGATAATATGGATACAAGGATACAATATAAAATTGAACTTTAGGTGGCGTTATTCACGGTTGGTTGGTCGTTCAGTTCAGATTTTTGTAACAACCCCACAGTCAGGTAGTAATCCCTCAATAGCCAACCCCCTGTTCGCCAGCGGGGGGCTCGCAGGTAGGAGAACTTTCGTAGAGGTGCATATTGTGGGAGAGATCGGTAGGTAGAAAAGGTGTTCGAATCTTCGAGAGCAAGTGAAAGGATAAGAAGATAGAGAAAGAGAGAAAGCGAGAAGGAGGGAAAGAAGGAGCAAATGTATATAAGCGACTTGCATGGAAGATGTTCCAATGGACTCTCTCTTTGACCCTACCGAAGTGTGCACCATTCTTTCCGTTTTTCCTCCGTTCTCCTTCCTCTTGGAAGTCCCATGAGATCTCTCGCGCGGTGTCCTTGATTTTCAGCCTTGATCCTATTGTGTAGAAAGAACAGCCCTTTCTGTTTCGCGATTTCTGCTGAGGTGCTATCGAAAATGGGTCGTTGAGTCTATACAATTTTGTCTTTTTTTCTTTTCGTGGATTTTAGAAAATTTCAATTTCGTGGTTCGGTAATTAGTTCTTCATTGAACAACGAAGTGTGGTTTTCGTTATAACGTAGTTCCTGTGATATGTTCCGAAGGGAGAGGATCTGATTAAATCGGCGAAAAATGGAAATTCCTCGGGTAAGTACATGCGAAAATTTCAAGTTAAGAAACGGATTGAACCTGGTGAAACGAAACGTACTATAATAGTTTCGTATTTGATGCAAGACTTGAACCTGTTATATTTGTACTTCTCTTTCTAAAAATAATTGAAATAATAGTGGTATATATTTATTAAGAAATGTATTAAGTGTTGAATAATCTGACATTAACGATACTGTAATTCAGTGTCAACTTATGTATAACGTAGATAGTTATCATTTAATTTTTACGTAGTATATTTTTAGTAGATAAATCAATAAGTTTAAACTAGTCATACCTAGAGACAATTAGACAAATTGATGCAAACAATTGTTAAAAATACGATTGAGTTATTAGAACCCTCAAGCAATTTTGGAGACTGTTCTTATACAATTTATAAACACGTCTATTCCTAAATAACACTGTCTATAGTGTCACATATACAAATTCCTGAAAGTGTTATTTTAAACAACCTTCAAGTTTGAACAAAATAAAAATTGATTAAATACCTTGAAAAGTGGTGGAATAGTAGTTTCTAAACTAATTTTACAAATTTTTTAACAGTAATCATAGAAAGTTAACGTAATTTTATATGAAGATTGTATCTTTGTTAAATTATCATTCTTACATTACGTGCGTTTAAATGTATTCATTTGTATATATAATAGTATCGTTAGTACTGCTATAATGGAATCGGTACTCAATCTGACGTCAAATGAAACAATCCTCAAATTCATTAGGTTAATTTATAGTGAAAATTATGTTAATTTCATACATGTATGTTATAAATATATATTTTTCACCCAATTCGCGTTGTATACGTGAGAGTAGCTGTTCGACTTTTCAACTATACATCTTATGAGGCGAAAGCTAAACTAACGAAGACAAACTGCTGTCCTAAAGAAAATTTATTTATTACTAACAAAATTGTATATAATTTTTTAAGTATTATACGATCTTTTAGCACTGACAGACGTGTTACCAAATCTCGACTTGTAGAGGATTTTCTGAATTTTTTTTTTATAAAGATAATCAAATTCTGCTGAAAAAGTTTTTTAAAAAGAATTGAAGTTTTTGTCTTTGGTTTAAAAAAAAATTGAAAAAACCATTATTAACGTTCGTGAATGATTAAAAACTGCATTAACAAAGAAGCTCGTGTTTCATAATTTATTTATGAAATAAAAGCAATTCTGCATGGACTTCTTTTTATAGAAAATTGATTATAAAACAGGAACTTGATTTATCATGCGGGACATACGAGGCGAAAGTTAAAGATCACAAATTCAAAGCTTGGTAACATTACAATTCAACGACACGATCAAGTTTAACTGTTTTATGATATCTACTTAATCTACTTGAATCGTATTAGCTAAACCAGCTGATATTTAATTGAAATGGGAGAAAATGTTTATTTGCCCTTTTTTATGTAGTTAAAATATTAATTGTTTATTAATTACTCAAATATAATGGAATCAAGATTAAACGTTGATCATATTTAACTTCGATTCTATTTTCATTTTTCTATCATGTCTAACAAGTAAGAATAATTGGTATGATATTGAAACAGAACCATATATTAGCATTGTCAGAAAAACGAAATTTCCTAAATTTCTTTTAAAATAAACATTCTACCGTTAATAATGAAAATTATATTATTTAACATTTTCATTTGCTATGTGCAAAAAACAATCATCTAAAATTTCTTTGTAACCTTTACTGATTAAATCTGAATCAATAATCAAAAACTGGAAATATTAAATAAACACTCATATGTGTAATTACGTGCAATCATGTAGAATATAAATGAAGCTTTATCCGTGAACACTACACTATCTGAAATATTTACAAGGGAATCTAGAAACATTTGTACGAAGTTCTATCAATGCGGATAGAAAGGGAATAGATCAAGGGTCCAGGAAGTGACAAATTGATTTCGTAGCATGTCTGTTAGCAAAAGCTGTGAAAAGGCAAAACTGATTTTTACACAACGTGAATTGCCAATCATGCATGATCCAACAACGAATACGTGAATGATGCGAAAAAAACACATGCTCGGCGCTTTCGAATGATCCTCATCGTTTGGCATAGTGCCAACAGAGGAGCGAAACTCTTCCGTCTACGACCTAAATCTGTCGCTTTCCGTTTGCACATTTCTTCGCCTTATCGCAATGTCAATACCAATTTCCTTCGAATGGGTTTTATGCCTTTGTGTCCTCACTTATTTAGCGCTAATACAGCTTCTCTGAAATCCGTTCCAATTATGCAACCATTGGAAGTTCCTAACTGAATATATAGTCTATAACCCTTTGTATGTTAGTGGAACTTTTAAAACCACGAATTTTAATATTAATTGCTTGCTATCTACAAAATGATTTTCTTATAGAACTGTGAAGAATATATGTAATGCTAGTACAACTTCTTTGAAATCCGTTCTAATTATGCAACCATTGGATGCTCCTAACTGAATATATAGTCTATAACCCTTTGTATGTTAGTGGAACATTTAAAACCACGAATTTTAATATTAATTGCTTGCTTTCTACAAAATGATTTTCTTATAAAAGTATGAAGAATATATTCATTTGATAAATTCTAATATTTAGAACTCACTTGCATTATTTCTCACAAAATTTGAAAAATTATACCGTTTCATTGTCCCTTTTCATATTGGCCCTCTTGTAATTTCGTTTTCTACTCAAGTGGATTCGTTAAAACCGTTAGAACTTCTTTCTTCTTTAAAATAAGGTTCCATGATTTTTACTTATCTCTTCCCACCGGCACCCAACAAACACAATCTTCCTGTTTGAAAGTTCACGTGTCATCATAATTACTTAACAGAAAGTTAAGCAGAGATAACGCAAGATACAACAGCACGACAAGTAAATTTTCATATTTTAAAATAAAGGCAAATTGAATTGTTTTTAAAACATATAGTACACTAATTTGTAAGTTTTCATAAGCATCGTATATAATTGAATCGGTGAGTTGAATAACAGTGCAAGTCCAAAAAACACATTTTGAGACATTTGAAACAATAGCATCACTTTTCGTGTATAATCAAAGCCATTAACTTTATAGTGCTGTTGATTTAAACACAGTTATGCTAACCCAGATATAAAATAAAACCATTGGACTTGTACTGTTTTTCTACTCAAGCCACTTTTTAGTCAGGAAATTTAAAAAATAACACAGTAGTAAAAAAATATTTATTAACTTGTTGTAAACATAACTGAAGTAGAAATTATTTAATAATATGTGATTGTTATACAGCTTGTTGAAACAGTATAAGTCTATGACAAATACTGTTTTCACACTCATTAAACTGAAAGGACTACTGAAACTTGAGTATGGGCCACTTTCTGTGCACTGGTTTTGGTCTCAACATATGGTTCTATACATTATACATTTAGTTTTGAGATTGTTTGAAAATGGCTAAGTTTAGACTTGTACTGTTCTTCAACACATCGATTCAATTATTAACGGCTGTTTACAGAACGGCTCCGAGGTTACGGAATTTGAATCATTGTTAATCACAGATAGTTTATGACTGTGCAGTTTAATATAATTAATTGGTATTGTTCTGATACTCAACAATACTGTATTCTATTTTGCTTTTATACGACAAGCTTTTCAATTCACTTAACAATTATTTTGCCTAAAATTCAGAAACAACTCACTAGCATTTACTAATAAGTACATAGGTGAATAGTGAGTGATTGTTTCAGACATTATAAAAATGTCAATACGATTGATATATTATTTTTAATAAAATCTACCGAAAAAGTTTTCTACTATTTAGTTCACCAGGAATATGAGAATGAATGTCGATGTTATTTCAATGTGAAACATCTGGGAAGAACAAAATTGCAGTCTCATTATTGGCATTGGTCAGTCTCGATTAGCCTCGACATTCAATCTGACACACGTGCTCTTCACACATGCACACCAACATCTTGCTGAATGCACATTATACAGATTACATGCAACCGCATATTACATCTCGCTATAGGCCGATTCTCGTAATACCCACAGCCCACTTACCTACATTATCCCTGCTACATGAGTGTCTCTTCTACTTATTTCTGTTATTACACTCTGTGTGAACCACCTACTCTTCACTAAAGAAGAGATTCATCCCAAATATGGACGTATATATTGTAGTTTCCAATCATTAAAGTACAGATGAATAGATAAGAGAGAATGTTCATTAATGTTGCCTACTGGGATAGGATTAATAATAATATTAAAGATTATTTACAATTATTTAACTTTGTGTGACAGTAATAAGTAAGATATTGATGACGAAATAAAATGTTTCATTCCATGTACTGTTAGTATTAATTACAATCTGAAATGAGCATTCTGATCCATTCCTAGCACAAAAGGGGCTTAATAACATTGAAATTTTTGAAAAATGCTTCTTCTGAAAGAAAATTTTTAGATTGGAAAGAATATGATAGAGAGGAAACATATTGTTTATGAAAATATGTTTAATAAATTAAAAAATCCTCGCAATTGAACATTGTTTAAAATTTTCTATTGGTTGTGTGTGTAACTATGGAAGAAATAAAATATTTGATATGATCTTATAGCAAGTAGATTATGCTGTTTCAATGAAATCATTTAGATTTATTTATGTTCCTACTACATAAGTACTAATTCCTACGTCATCACCTTTTTTATGTTTAGTATTAGTTTACCCACTGACAGAATTCGATTCATGTTTACTTCATTATCTGACAAGATGCATAACCGAAAAAGTACATTTCCTTTGTCATGCATTTTGTATTACAATGGGAAAATAATTCTAACGAAATTTATATGTGCAACGTAGAACAATTAATAGGATCAAATGATCTGTGGAAACAACAATTTTATGTAAGAATATGTAAACTAAACGAAAAATCATAAAAACAGATTCAATGTTTTTCATAGTGTAATTGTTAATTTTGTAGATAATTACGTAAGTAGTTAAATACAAAAATTGCAGGAATTATAAATAAATTTTTCCTTAATATTTTCTGTACATAATTTTACCGTGATGATATGTTATATTACGTATCAGTCTTCAAAATAGTTTTAATTAAAAAATATGGCAATAATTACAATAATTATTTTGGTTATAGTTTTAATAAGTACTAAATTATAATATCAAATATTGTTATTTGGATGAATTTCACACACGTAGTCACATTTATTTGTCATTTACAGCGTGAAGTTTAAAACAAGCTCGGTTTGATGTCAGTAGGTTTAAAAGTGATATTGTGAAGATTCTACATTTTTTTCCGTTTGTTCACTTTCTTATGCAGTTCCGGTTCTCGCGGGAAGAACGGTCATCCTCAAGTACTCTCGTTCTCTCTCACACATCCGCATATTTTACAGTAGACGTAAAATAGCACGTGGGGTTCTAAGGGAACACCATTGAATCTGACTCGTGAGAAACTCGTAAGGAATAGTTGGTCGCTAAAATCTTCACTGCACTCGATTTTATGCTATACTTGCTCCCCTTTCACTTATAACCTCTCCTTTACGATATTATCATTTAATATTATTTTGAAAATGTTATAATATAATAAGAAAATTAGTCATATTTTCATTATATTGCTGTATCGGATTTTGAAAGAAAGGCGATATCCTCTACAACGCACTATTGTTTAATTTATACGCTAAAATTTTGTAAATAAATTTTGTAGCTTAAGTTGAACCAAAAATGGTGTTTCTTATAGTTTTTTTTTCTACATTCAATATCCTTATGTTTTATCCAGACGAACGAAAACAAATTATTAGACAAATAACAACTTATATATGATGTTGGTTATCAAAAAAAGAATATTTTGGAATAATTATTAAAGGAATGAAACTAGTCTATTTGTATGAATTTTTGGCATGTTTCTAGAATAATTTATGTGGGTTAGAACATTTCTCAGTACTGTCTCAATTTACTGTGCTTATTGTTAGTGAAAATACCGACTTCTGTGAAAAATATATATTTTATAAGTACATACATATATTCATGTATAACTAAAGATACGAAT
Source organism: Macropis europaea (assembly GCA_916610135.2). Classification (NCBI taxonomy): domain Eukaryota; kingdom Metazoa; phylum Arthropoda; class Insecta; order Hymenoptera; family Melittidae; genus Macropis; species Macropis europaea. The sequence continues at coordinate 20,809,849 of OU744349.1, forward strand.
GCCATTAGCAAAGTTTATTAATATCCAATTTATTAAACGAATTGCTTATTAAGTGTCTCAAATAATTCTGATTATTTAAATAATTTTGTTCATGTTCTGAAACATGAAAATATGATTTGTATACTTGTGCACATTTTCTGGTTTATATGTTTTCGTACATAAATGTGAAATTACATAAAAATGTTAATTCCATATTCATTTTGAAATTATGCATAAAATTGTTCGATTCCAGGTTTTGTTAACATTACTCTCGCTGGCTTTTGTATGCAGTGTCGTGACGTCCTTGAAAAATGATCGAGGAGGATCATCCTTCAAAAATGGTCCACCTTCTCTTCTGCGTAATCGAAGGATTGCATTAAGCGAATTTCTTGTCCCACCTCCGCTACCAGGACATCATTCAGTTAGGTCGGGAAGAGTAGTAAATGCACAACCAACAGAAGCTCCAGGATACATTTCAAAATTTATGGACTGGTTCAATCCTTTCAATTATGGTCAACTGTTTACTTTTCATCCTACCCCTCCATCTGCGCCACCTTTGCATCACCCACCTGCGCTACAAGCTAATCCATCTTTGTATCCTCCGCCTGGTCCACCTCCCAATCAACACCCTGGCTTACTTCTTACACCCCCTGTTGCTGTAAATTCTGGACCAGTTCTCAACCCTCCTCCTAGTCCATCCTTGTCAACAATTTACGGTGCTCCTGCACCAACGTTGCACGACGTACAATACATTCCACCGCCTCCAACAAACAATCACGGAGCACATTTACCTTTGAATAAAGGAAAACCTTGCAATCCTTGTAATAAAGTTCCTTGGGTTCCAATGGAGGGTGGTGGATTGCAGTCAAATAAATATCCGTATCCTCCACCACTTTCGAATGGTTATCTGCCTCCTAGTAATCAAGCAAGTCAAGATGCTCAACTGGCGGCTTCGCATGAAATCAGAACTCCAGATTTCTCTCATGCATTCATCGAACAGAATGGACAGCCTCTAGACAGTCGACAGCCAAATCCGTTGTTATACCCTGGTCCAATGCCTCCACTTTACAAAGCAGAACCTTTTGATCGACCATTCCAAAGCCCACATATTGAAAATGCGGGGCATTTCGAATCGCCACCACTGCCTGCAGCATTACCAAGTGGTCAAGAACATAAGCCTTCTGTAATTAACAACGAATACTTGAATGTTCCTGATAATCACGACTTAACGTCCAGTGGAACACAAGTCAATCAAGGACATGTGATACCACAGAATCATGGAACTGGCATCAACAAAGAGCCAGAAGGCCCTTATAAAGAATCGTTTGGTACTTCTGTTATCAATAATCAGCCCCCAAGTTTTGAATCACCTTCTGGGCAAGAATATCTGAATCCAGCAGATTTGACACAAGAACATGGTGGAATTTCAAATCATCCGGTACAAGTTAATCAGGATACTATTACGAGTTTTGGATCTTCAACTCTTGAAGGTCACGGTTTTAACAATCAGAATAGTGATGTGTATTATCCATCATTTGAACCGAATTCGGGGCACAATAACGGTTTAAATTACTTGCCTCCAAATTTGAATCCCCCTAGCTTTGGAAGTTCTGCTTTTAACAATAAAGAGGCTGGAAGTTCGAATTATCAGTATTCCGATGATTTGTCTCCTAGTGGCAGTGCCGTTAAAAATTCTCATATAACAACAAAAACGCCTTTTACATATGGCCTACCTACCAAAAAGGATGCGGTACACTTTGAAGAGTCACCGCTGCTAGATCTTACAAAGAAAAGCGAAAGTCGTACTGATACACGGTGGCCTGCTCCCACTTCTGCATATATAGATGACGATGATTCATTGAATACAGTAAAGACAACTGTAAATTATTTAGAAACTGATAACACATACTTCGAAGACGCATCGGACCATACTAAGCCGATTGAGTCTCATGCCTCGTCAAACAACCCGAATAACGAGAATATTTTTGGACCTCCAACACCAGCGACTATAGATTTTTCAGAAAATATCAAGGAACAGCAGCAGGTTGAAATTGTTTCGTACACTCCACCGTCGAGACATTCAGGATATTTGTGGTCAAGCTTATTAAGTACCCCAAGCTTAAAGAATGAGTCTGCAAAGAATGTAGCATTCTCGGATCCTCTTGCCCAGCGGAATAACTCTTCTGATGATATTGTAAATTCTGAGAAGCAAGGTAGCATAGGTTCAAGGAATGCGAATGATGCTGTTCACAAGCAGCAAGGTGTGAAACGAAACAAACAAGTAAGCTCAAACACTGTAATTTCAGTCATAAAATGAACAATGTTCTTCGTTTTCTGAACCAAATTTATATATTTTCGCAATTAAATGAAGTACTCTGGTAAGATACCTCAAATTTATTAAAATAACAACAAAATCTAATAAACTATTAAAGTCCACAATGTGGGGTGCTGAAGACTCTCGTAGCGCGATCGAACAATCACCTAAAATCGGTCTGCCACGGAATGTGTTAAATTAATGATCACTAATATACAGACACTTATTAACGTTTCAGTATTAAAGAAGAAGTATGTACATATATTTTTAAATAGTAAAATAACGGAATCTATAAAATGAAAAAAGTTTTGGTAGCGTCTTAAGATTTTAACAGACTGCAAAACATTTAAAACGTACATAACAATTGAAGTTATCACAAGTAAATAACAATATGTTTTTAGGTACAGGTTATTATACCGTATACGTCAGAGTATACCCCAATACCGTTTCAACAATCTTACGGTGATTGGAGTGTCAAAAACGATTTTGAAAGGACTCAACCGAGGAAAGTCCCACAGTCGAGTGAATCGATTGATAATTATGTTCAACAGGAATCTAGAAACGAGATTCGATTAATTAACCAATTGCAATCACAATTTGGTTATAATGATTCGAAGAAGTTGAATGCGCAAACTGTAGGACAGTTATCAACGGTGACTGCAAACGATATGAAGGTTTCAACGAACAAAGCAAACAGTTCGATTGATGTGCGCAGGCTACAAAAGAATATTGATAACTGGACGATACAAGTAAGTTTAAAAGTGCGTTTTCCATTTTTTTACGTTTCTACTTTTTATTATAGCCTGACATTGTACATTTGAATTTATAAAACCTGCGTTTTGATGAAGGTTTGAAAAAAGAAATCTAATTGTGAGTTATTATAAAATCACAAAGTTATTCATTTCAAAAAGTTAGTGCTGATATTATAATTAGACTGTGGATGTTTATGCAAATATATATTTTTAGAGCACAACAATTTTTATGTTGATATAATCCAAGAAATTAAATTTTGACATACTAATCCGATAATTATATTGTGCTTCTTATGCTCAAAAAATGTACTTTTTAGTTTTTTGTTACTATGTATTTTTACACATTTCAAGTATATAAATATGTTAAATTGCATAAACATCAGAAGTCTATTTATAATTTTTTGGTATAATATTTTTATCGTCTCAAACTTACAATCGTACTTTGCGTAGCAAGCTTATTGCAGAAGTTAACATATTTCTTTTTCACATCGATAAAGAGGAATCATTGAAAATGTTCAGAACACCGCTTGTGACAGAAGCTTATAATATGTGCATACATAAGTTAATAATACCAAATTTCTATTCAGGAGTATTCAAAACCTACAACATCCAGTACTATTTTACCAAGTTCCTTACACCCCTATCTTCTGCCATCAAAGAAAATCCCAACAGAGTATTTAACAACAACAGAACCTGGCGATCACACAAACGAATCGGGTGGTAACAGGGAAAATATTAAGTCGTATTCCTTGGCTGGATTTAGTTTCAACGAAGTGGAACACGAGGGTTCCGCAAGCAATCGTGTTGAAAAAGTTCAAGCGGTAATGTGTTTCTGGTTGTTGATCCATTCCTACTAGCATAGTATTATTATTGTAAGAACAGTTTTAAAAAAGTGTTGCATTAGAACTGACAATGAGTAAAACTACTTAACATACCGATATCGTTTTATAAGCTTTGTTTACACGAGCATGTTAAACGTTCATTTCTAGCCCGTCCAAATAATACGTGTAGAGAGTTCCAAATCAACAACCATCACCTCGGATAATTCAAATAAATCTACGACTCAGCTAACGTGGCAAGGAGACTCAATCTCGGTATCACCTGTGAACAAGGAGCGGATTTATGTGGTGACACCACAGCCAATGCTACGAACGTTACCTACGACCGATTTCGTCAAGCTAAAAGGAGAAAGTGCAAAAAACAGTTTGCAGCAAGCTAAACCGACCGTAAACGATGCCAAAGGAAATAAAGACAATTTAAACGAATTTGAGGCTATCGAAAAAGCTTATCAGGTCCTTCCGCAAGCGGTGAACAATCTTGCTGTAGCGTCTACGGGGAAGGAAGATGTGCCTTTATGGGGAATCATGGAACATGATGTGTTTGCTTCGTTAAATTTAGACGAGACTGATGAAGGAACTGCCGAGGATATCGTGGATAGACCAGTGCTTTACTCGGGACACTCAAAGGTAACAACGCGTAGAAAGCATAGGGATAGTCACAGACTTCATAATAATCTTGCTCTTTCGCTTTGTCTCATATTTTTAAAATAATGTCGTTATTTATAGGTTTCACGGGCGAAACGATGACATGCAGGTAGTCTTTAAATCTCAGGATTCAGAAATAGTCATGCACAAACGTGTATAAATAATTAACTGTGTAATGACAATTTTGACATTTGAGAAATCTTTCGATCACGTCAACTGTGTTGCTGGTGTTAAATGCGAATGAAATAATTTCGATGTACTAAATGCAAACTTTGAACATCACTATGGCCAACACTTTAGATAGGTATTATTTATGGTAAAACTCAGTCAGTAAGTGAGTTATACGTAGATCAAAGAAGTGATTTTGTAAAAATATATGAATAATACTAAGTCTCTAGTAAATATAATTTTTTTATTTCTGAATTATATCAAAATACATTCCCATTCGTATAGATACTGTTTGATTTGATTGTCTTGTAAATATACGTAAAAGTTACAAATAAGGTTCGATGTGTATGACAATACAATTAAATTAATTGTAAGCTACGTAAGTGTACATGTTACTTTTATAATTGCTACTGTATAATAGCATTCAATTTGCCAGTAATAATTTCCATTATCCACATTGTAAAGTACTACGTAAATAGTGTGCTTTTTTCGAATGTTAATTTAAGGTGCGATTCTTCAGAATAAAAATACGATGTGTGGTGTAATTTTATTGTTGTGCATTCAATATGTATTTTCGTACAGTATTAAGTTATTTTGTGTAGTATACCCGATTTAAACATTGGAAAATCGTTGCTTTTTAAATTACTGGGGTGCAACGAAATTATTAAAACTAAATTGCCTAGATTGAAGGGAAGAATGTGAAGGCGGAACCGTACTTCTTGAGATTAATATTTTCTAAAGTTTCAAGAACAAAGTTTAGTTTCTTACGTGGAATTATATTTTTCATTGCAGTCATCGTAATCGAATTCAAAATATTATGTTTTTTCCCCTGATATCATATTTTTCTCTTATACCATATGTTTACCTCGATATATTATTTATTTCGCGATAAAATTAGCCTATGACACTCCGGAAAATGTAAAGAAGCTATTGTGAAAATTTCATAACAATTGGTTTAGTAATTTTTGAGATTCTTGCAAACATACAAACAAACTTTGTTTCTTCATTATAATAGTAAGAAAAGATAGTACTCTTGACTAATATCTTCCTTTTTTAGCTTAATCGTCATTCTCTCACGACTCGAAACCTTGAAGTCAGTTGTCGTGAACAGTCCTGGGTGTTTCTGTACCAGAAAATACTGATATTCGTGTCATGTTTCAGGTTTCACTACATCCATTGACTGCATGAAGTAGTTTTAGTCCGCTCTGGTACTTTCAGATTGGATTATTCGATTGTCGCCTTCAATTCAAGTTATATATTAACTAAACAAAGAATTTATAAGTGTGTTAAATAATAATTAAATGTATTACTATATCCACACTTGAAAATTGCGCCTGAATTTAATATTTCGTATCAGTAAATAATCAAAACAGTATTTCGTACCGGGTTGATAAAAAAGTATGTTCTGTAATGAATGGAATTCATTTCGCAACGTAGAATATGATTGTAGTACAAAAAAAGGCTATAGGCGAATAAGAGAGTCAAAAATACCTCTAAACCAAATTCGATTTGCCATGGGCCAATCAATATTTGTAAAAAAAAATAATTTGTGCCAAGTTTCAACTTTATATCTCGACTTGGGGAATAGTAAAGGGCAAAAACTGAAAATCATGTTTCTGCCTAATTTCTCCTATACTATTGCATCAAAAAATTTGAAAGAAATGAGCGACATTTCGGGTAACGAGGCAAATACTCCGGAATTTTTTCAGATTTTTAAATTGAAAATCCAACTTGTAAAACAAAAAACAAAAAAAAAATGCTGAAAAATGCCGGTTGTGTATGAAGCTGTCGCAGAACTAGATTTATATTTTTACTGTAAGTACACATTTTTGTTACTATTATCCTGATTTTTTTTCAGATTTTTTGCTTTGGTGCGCCGTACTTAAAAAAATTAAAAATCGATTTTTGATTCCATAGAAAAAAAATGGATGAGTTCCAGAAATTACAAAACATAATTAGGTGACTAAAAATTTATTTCAATCTTCACATTATACGCTTTAAGTCGAGCATGTTTTATGTAAACAATTTTTTCGTATTTCTGATACTGTAAAAGATAACGAATTATCCATTTTTACAAAACCAGACACAGTGTGTATAAAATTTTAATTTAAAATAGCTGTGTAACAAAGCTTTTTTTTATTACGAACATATTTTTACAAAAACCTCAGTTCTGTAAGTTAGGATACACTTCTTCAGTTATGAATAGACAGCAGATGTTTATGCAATTTAACATAACCAGATATCGGAAAAATGTACATTTAATACTATGACAAAATTAAAAGGTGCATGTTTTAAACATTGACAGTTTTGTCCAAGTTTCATTCCCATAAATGCACTAACATAAAAAGTATTGAATTTTAAAAATGTATAATTGCATAAACATCCGCAGTCTAGTTATGAATATACGTATCATTTTATATACTATAAGTCCTTTGTATTCATTTCAGTTTCAGTTACTCCAAAAAATGCATTCCATTCAATTTCGTTACGTTTGAACCGTCGTATAAAATTTACCCAGAACACACAATCGTGCGCTTTCCCTTATCGTCACTTTCGATGATTCTGCATAATTGGAAGCTAGCCAAAAACAGCCAGTCATTTGTATTCAGACGTTATAGCAATGCACATTCATATGTATTCTGTGCGTCGTGAGATTGACAATGTTTAAGACTTTCCCGATTATACGGTGAAAGGAGATCGTATTCCGGTTCACGTTGGGTTCATCAATTGAGGAGCGCGAGCACTTTACCACAATTCCGTGACTAAAATTTTAGATATCTGTACTCTCCAATTTGATTGTATTTCGACATCTGTAGGACGATGGAACAAATATTTGGAAAAGACTATACTCTCATAATCCAGAGTTTTTAATTAGAGATTAACCCTACGTGCACCAAAGGGGGAAAATAGAGAAAGTCTTCGAACCCACTGTTTAAAGAAAATGAAATAATATGCCGTTTCTCTTGTATCAAAAATTCCAGAAAAATCATTGAAATTTATTTGTATTTCAAACATTGTCATTCAGTAGTAAACTTTGCTTTGTTGAAAATGTGAATGAAAAAACATTTATAAATGGTGACAGATGACAGTGCTGTTCGAATTCCTCTTGAAACGTTCTTTTTTATTTTCATTGACAGTAGAACAAAAGGTAACAAAATGTCAAAGCTGAAATGATATTGCATTAGGACTAATAATCACGTGTGCAAACATTTAATCAACATCCTACTGTGCAATGAATCTAATATGAATACTAGGAGCAGCAAGTTTGAATAATTGCAGTGCGATAAATAAAAAAAGGATTGTCCAAAAAATTGTTGTTATCTTCGTTTCTGAATCTCGTTTGAGACACTAAAATGTTATATACATGTATACTCTTAATAATTATCCAAACAGATATTAGCAAAAAAAACAGAAAGAAGTTACATTCATTAAACATCACACAGGCTTTATGCAGGTAGGTTTAAGGAGGAAAAAATTATTAGATAATTGTTAACAAATTTTATATGAATATAAATAATTCTCGTGGGCGAAGAGAAACATTAATTAGTAATGACAATTTTGAAAATGCTTTTATCGACGAAAACATCCATATGATATTTTTGTATAAAGTTATTACATGTTTGGACGGAGCTGTGGATAAAATAAATTTGAGTGTCAAAAACATAGTACAAAAGCAATCATCTACTTCAAACAAAACTTGTCTCACGTTGTTCTCTTTATGGTGCGTGAGAACTTTTAACGGAAGATTCTGGGAAAAAACGATCTATTGTTACTTCGAAACATTGCGGTTGTTAACAGGCTTGAGCTGCGGTAACGAAACGCTTCACGTCATTAAATCTGTTCCTGTGGCGAACGACATTGAATAAGCACATGACCTTAATTAAGGTTGGATGATACAGTAGTTACCGTTCCATATAGAAAGTGCTGTAGAAATTTTTACTTTGTAATCGTAAAATATAGAAAAATATACATTTTTTTGCTAAGATAAATATTGTGTGATAATTGGTATGTTTGAAGCAATTTTCGCATTTAGATAAAAAAACTGTCTAAATCTGTGTAAAGCTATGGACGAAACGACACACTTTTTTCATAGTTTTTTTATACATTTCATTTTCTGGTTTTAATTTTGGAGTACTTCAGACTATTCGTTTCTCATTAAGTATTCACTTTAAATTATTAACTAATTTTATATAATATACACATCTTTTTTATAATGTCGGACATTTTGAAGTTAGTAATAACAGATACTATAGAACAATTAGAAAAGTATTTATTTGTACATGAAGATGTAGGATGATGCGTAAATGTTTCCTAAAACTAGTAATTATTTTGTATGTATTTACAAACAAAACATGTACTATGTACGATTATGAGTTCTCTTGCTGTTGTCTATCCGCTTGTAATTTTTTTCTTCGAACGATGCACATTTCTATTGACCACAATATTACAGTAAGCGCGGTGACAAAATTGACTATAATTATACACGGTGTATAACTTCCCACAGCATCACGAATTACACCTGTAACAGATATAAATGGAAGAAGATTGAGCTGAGGTGTCTTAATAAAACACAAAGGCACTGTATATGATTTACAATTTGACGCATGTATATTCAAAATGAATCATTTTATCTAGATAATTAATAGAAGATAGTTCACATGTAGCAGTGATGGCCACCAGAGCTGCGGCCTTCCCCCACTCTAGGTTCATTCCCCTCGTTTCAGTTCCCGCCAGTTTGCTCCTTGTTTCCTCTCAGCCTATTAACGTATAGATCACAGCCTATATGAGGGGAATGGACCTAAGGTGGGGGAAGGTCGCAGCTCCGGTGGTCATCACTGGCATAAAGTGTTACAAACGATTCACACGAAATATTAGTAGCAGCCGCAAGATTCCTTTTTAATTGTTTTTGATTTTCGATCTCATTTTCGATAACATTTATCTAAAGCATTTTTTCATATTTTCCAGAATTTCGAAAACATAGCGAAAAATATATTTCACTTAGTAATTTCAAAGCGTGAATGAAATATGGAGAATCTATATAGTATATATGGTATATATTAGAAACCATTTTAATAAATATTGGAAATGATGTCTGTATACTTGTAAGTATTTATGAGTTTCGTTACTTATATTGTTTCGAATATTTAACAACACGGAATTGTGAGTATTGGTGGATGTGCTATATGGAGTCTATATAAAACGTTTGTCATAATAACTTCTAATTTCTAACCGGTTTTTAGATACTTTAGTTATATTTTTCAGTCCTACAAGTGATACATACTTTTCGTCGCATTTCCTTAATTCTATAAAATATGAGAAAATATTTCAAACAAATGTTGCTTATTTTTAATAGGCTTATCCAAACAAACCAATTTCTGTGAAAATTCCATTTAGGAAAGTAAGGGAGACGTAAACACTTCGGTTGCGATACCCTATAGGCCGTATAAAAGATTTCAATGAACTGTAAAATGTGAAAAAAGAATTTTGTCGTTATTTCTAACGGTTCCTAATTAAATCGTACAGTTAGTCATGAAAGTATTCGACCACCATGAGTATCAAGTTTTTGTGTTAATTATAAGTTCAGAAAGTAGATAGTAATAGGAAACCCGTTTTTGTCCATATTTATTAATTCACTTCACAACATTATATAATAATTTTACGAGATTATAAAATGTTACTTTTACATATTAAGTATAAAATAAATTATGTTTCGGATTATGGCAAGTGGCCGGATAATTTTATAACCGACTGTATGTAACATTTTACATGTGACATCTTGTATAATGTTTGTGTACGGAGTAGTGAAAAAAGGTTCTAAGATCAATAAAGTTTTGCAAAGTGGAAAAGCAATGCTTAATAAATATATGGCCTAAAATTAACCGTTTGACAGTTACGAGATCACATAAGTGCTTTATATACAGGTTGCCACAAGGTTATTTCAAGGTAAACTCGTTTTCTTAATGGATTAGTGTATTTTTCGTTCACACCTTATTAGATAAAAACATGAATTCAGCAATCTCCTATTATGTGACCGTGGAATAATTGATTATTAGCAGAGTATTTACAAAAAAAGTATATCATACCATTCTAAAGAAGCAATTAGACTTTGGAGTAACCTCCCAAAAAACAATTGAAAAAACTTAGTTTGTATAACGTGCTATTCTGCATAAAAAATAAAAGAAACAATCATGTATCATTATACGAAAAAGTCAATAATTTAGGCGCTATTTCAAACGAGATTTATCTTGTTACACTGCATTGCCATGGCCCATGTCTATGAGCAATCGGGTAATATACTCGAAAAAATTGTTTGCCTTTTTCAGCATATAAGTTTAAGAAATAGCCATACATCGTATGCGGAACACTTACTAATTTATTTAACACTAGAACCACCAAGGCAGTGAAAATAACTGGTTTGCAATTTTACTATGTATGATTTATTTTTTACGACTATTATGTTTGCTTTGAATTAACTCTGAATACAGCTAAAGAGAAATATAAACAAACATTGTTTCCTTAAAGTACGTATTATTTCTAAACCGTGCCATTTTGATCGCTTCCATAAAATAGGTGCACGTTAATCGTCGGTAGATCTAGTGCTAATAAATCCAATCATTGAACACTTATAGGCGTTCTTTGTGTGAAAGGTACTGATTGTCGTACATCCAACGCCCATAACATTCAAAGGGTTCATTTTAGGACCTAAGTATGTTGATTAACCCTTTGACTGCGGGCGACTTGAAAACGAGGCGAATGTTGCGTGCGGCTGAGCTGCAGTAGTACGCAGTAAGCCATTGCACGTGAGCAGCTTCGTCAAGCGCCTATAGGCGCCGTTCACAGTCAAAGGGTTAAGCATCCTTTATTTCACTTTGCGACTACCATATATTCTCCAAGTCTTAGCCCCTTTGTTTAAACGTCCTTTCTTTAACCCTTTGAACTCCTTTGTCGAGTGTGACACAACATCGATTTTATTCACAGCTACTCCTATGTCGAGTGATACTCGACATTTTTAAATTGCGAGTTTAAATATGTATTATATTCCGCAATATTTTTTTTTACCAGAAGTATCAGAAATTCCACAAATATCAGATCTTAGCAAAGTTCAAATGCTATGTTCAATATAATTAGTAAAAAACATTCTTTAAATTGGTTCCTATCTACCAACTGTCTTTTGAAGTACATTTCGAATAAAAACTTATAATAATAGGGAGTCATTGAAAAGAAAATTATAACAAAAATTAGGAGTTCATTGAGTTAAGATAGATTTTAATAGTTCGTGAAAATAACTTATTTTATTTATCTCTTTTATCTTTTTCATTTATTTTGAAATCTTACGCAAGTATTTGCTCCATTTCAAGGACTATTATTGTTTAAATATCGTGTCTATACGTACCGAGCATTGGACCGGCAAACAAAAGCATTACTCCATTTACAATCATTTGAATCCCTGAGGCATTAGGCAATCTGTGGAGTGGCACATAATGAGGTATTACCAGAGGCATGTACACTGAACGAATCCCTTTAGCCATTCCTAATCCGGCTGCGACGATCATCATTGAAATGAACCCGTTGACAAATAATAAAGCTGTATAGAAATAAAGGAAACTGATATAGAATATAAATACGTAACTTCAAGTGTTCTGCAATAAAATGGTGTTATTTTCAAGTTTTGTGTATCTTCGATTCAAAATAGACTGAAAGGAATGATACGAAAGTAAAATTGAATTAGAATTTTAATTCTTCATTGAAAATTGCTCAATTTTAATATTTTCAGAGTGTATGTGAATATGAATCTTAGAAAATGAAGCTATTCGTGTTTGTATCTGTATGTTATGATATTAAAGACATCAATGTAAATGTTCGTTTTAACAGAGTAGTATTTATAAAATAAAAGAACGATTTCTTGTTTAATGTCGCATAAAGTATACAATACGTACATGATCGACTCATAATCAACAGACATAAGCTGAGCATATACATTATTCTTGGTGGTTGATGGAGCCATTCTCCAATAAAGGGAGCTAGACATCTGAAAACGAGATCGACACTCGCTATGACACTCATAACGGTTGCAATTTGCTTGGTCGATAATTTCATATCCGACAGAATGAATGGCGTTAGCTGAGAAAAGTTTATTTCAGAAAATATAGCAATCGCCATCCCGAACATGATGTTTACATAGACTGGATCTCGTAGTAGATCCAAATCAAAGGATTGAACTATATTCTTCAATATTTGTGTTGCAACTGATTTTTTCTCGGACCTGTAATTAAAGTGACGTTTTCACTGAAACTAAACAAGATTTTCACATTCCCTTTTAAGATCAGTTTAAACACAGCTTCCGCGAAGAAATGAAATGGGTCTAGGTTAAATACTGATTTATGTAAGAACTAAATAGCCGTAGGGAGCTCTTTGCATAACCGCCGTGGCTCCGGTGTAAGTAGCCAGTACACGGTTTGCTCAGGACATAAAACAGCAGAACAAATTGAAACACTGCGTGGTCTATTCCACAAACAGATCTTTGCAGTTTTAAAAATATGTTCGAACAACTTTAGGACGCTTAAGTATGTGAAAAATGATAAGAACAAAAAGTTTTTAATGACCTATTCTTTCATTATCACCAAAGCAAACCAACTATCTGTGTTATACGTAAAATTAAAAATTCCATTGAGCACAATCTAGGAAGCTGCTCCAAATATGGAATTAAACAGATACAATATGGCTTCTTGTCGAACTTACGGGACATATTACAAGAAGAAAACTCTTGTAAAACAATTTTGTCGTTCCACAAACATGGTGGTCTCTATTACCTAATATAACATATAGTTCCGCGTCATATATTCTATTTATTATTGTTTAATCAAAAGTAAGTCATGTACCGTACATATCCTACGATATAGTGAGACAGGAGATAATTATACACTGATAATGTAAGAAGGTCACTAATAACCTCTGGAGGTGCATGTAACCTTAAAAATCAATAAAAAGAAGTATCCAATTTAAGATAGAAATGAATGACAAAAATGTGTTGATTATTACATTTGATAACTTTAATACTTAAGCTGTCAATTGTATGAGATTTAATTCCTCTGACAAACACTAAAAAACAATGTTCACAAACAAGTTTTATTGAGAATAACGATGAAAAACTAATATCATAAGCTTTATTGCTATTATATTCATATTTTAAAAAAATATGTTAATCCTTTATTATTAGTGTAAAATTCTATGTTAAAGCTTTTAAACAGGATTGACTTTTATACAAACTTCCATTCAAAATTTTTACTAATATTAAAAAGCCAAGGCTGTATAAAAGATTCATATTGAATATTTCGAAAACAGAAAAAATACAGACATAATTCAAAAATTGTCTTACTTGAAGCATAATCAAGCATCCAATATGTTAAAAGAGGAACAAACTTTCTATAGATATCGACCAATACACCTTCATAAGATGAAAATGTAAATAACGCATCCAATATCTGGGTAAGAAAGTCATGAATATTACTGAATAATATTATTTAAAAGGAAGTTATTAGTACTTAACGACTTGTATTATCGTATTTTAAGTAAGTACTTCTCACGCGAGAAAATCCAAGTGTAATTTCTTAGATTTTTAGCATTAAATATATCGGAAGAAAACGACATAAATAAATATCGTTAATTCTGTTCTTAATTTCTCTTTAATTTAAACGTGAGAAGAATATATGATTCCATTTAAAAGAATACTGATGACCTGAAAACCTCGGAAACAACGAGCATGGGAAAATTATCTTTTTCCTAACATGTTTCCCTTTCTTAAATTGATCAGCCTTTATTGCCGTTATTTTTTCATATAATGATATGTTACGTAAAATATTCGAATACATATTATTTGAAATCCCTAAATATACAGGGTGAGTCACGCGATTGGAATGGTTTATAACTCGAGTTTGGTTCGAAATAAAAAACAGTTGTAAGGGGAAAAGTTGAATGGTACAAGAATGTCTACCTTTCTGTAAGCTCAGTTTTTTTATAAATGCAACAATGCGTATAAACAATGCAACCGACATTTCGGTAGCTCCAAAAATTGGACAAAAAACTTTGCTTGTACCACCTTTGGTGGCCTTGAAGGACTTACTGTCGTAGGTCGTTGAATTTGTCTTTAAAGAGGCCATAATGTACAGACAAATAAAATATAACATTCCATCTAAAACAACAAAGTTAACCTTATTATCTCGTTAACCCCTCCTAACACAATAAAACTATTATTACTATACGCTGGCCCCCACAAGACTATGCAGCTTTTGTAGGAAACATTTTTATGGAATTTTAATTATAGCAGAAAGATTTTAAGTGGTAAAGATAGGTGGTACATCCTGTATATAGCAGAACACACAACTATAAACACGCAATAAAAGTTGTTTATACACTTTAAAATCACGAAATAGCAATCCTTACTGATTTTAGAAGTTCAATATCATCTATAATGAATGTGAACTCTACTGATAACACTATTTTATTCACATTACAGACGCACGTAGAAAAAATCAGCAATAATAAAAAAGTAATGTTTATATTGATTCCAACCCATGTTAAAATACAAAACAATGAAATGGTCAATATGACAGGAATAAAAGTTATTGCTTTCACATCATTGATGTGTTAGATCATCTCATAAGTACTGTCATTCTTTTATTTATAAAACATGTTAAATAAATATAAATGTAGTATCTGATTCTGCTTTGTAAAAATTGTACTATGCATGTCGTGGAATGTGAGGGATCTACGTTGTTTAAAATTTTTCGATGAAAATTATCATATCGTGCGTCACACTCGAAATTAGTTGTACTTACGAACTACTACCTACTTTAGTAGCTCGACAGTTGGTTAGCTGATAAAAAATTCAATCATACTAATTGGTTGTCATCAACCTAAAATGAAGTGTCTTAAAACAATAGAAAATTATTGAAGACGGAATCAAAGCACCACTGAAGTAGTTAAACAACGACACTAAAATTAATATTCAGTACATTGAGAATTAATAATAACTGCAGTTTTTAATTGGGTAAATTTGATGAAGTTATTACTAAATACAACATTACTTTAAAAGAGTGGATCAACACAGCAGCCCCCTTACATTAAGAACTTTGAAGGTAATTTCTTTAAAGTCTGTAAGAAAGAGAAGTTCCAACAAGGAAGGAATACGTTATAATTTCTCGTCTTAAGATTATGCAAGAACCGTGGTGCCATAAGTACAACAGACCACTTTCTTATTCAAAATATAGAATCCATCGAGTACTTTTTTGGTTTGAGATTCTTTCTACAAAGCAACTGTAATAATTATAGGATAGAGAAATTGTTGTTATTTCTAAAAGAAGCTAAGTTATTTAATAAATTGCTATAACGTCTTACTATTATAATAAAGCGACAGAGTTTGTTTGTAGGTTCGCAAAAATCTCAAAAACTACTATCCGGTTTGTTATGAAAATAGCTTCTTTACATTTTCCGCAGTGTCATGCGCTATATTTCATCGCGAAATAAATAATATATCGAAAAAGAAATACGGGACTATTTTTTGTCGGTGTTTCGGCATGCCGTCCACGAAGTATAGTTCACATAGAGCCGCTAGGTGGCACAGCTCGGCGCCCGCGCGCTCGAAAGAGAATTCGCCCGACTACAAGGTATGTGGAAAAAAAAACAATATTTCGAATTCTATACGCAGAAAAATCGCATCCGAAGCCGCATCCAGAGCATGCCAGTATTTAGTAAGTGTTCTCGATTAGCAAAAATCAGTAAACTCCTTTTGTTCCATTGCATCACTAACAAGCTTGTAAAAAACTGACTAATTTTGTGCAAAATTTTATCAATACTTGAAAAAGCCTGTGTTTAAACTAACCTTTAACTTCAAAGACTTTAAACTGAACGAAATATACATACTTTTCGACATCATCAGTTCCTGTATGTAACTCTGTTTTCGATTTGCCTTTCTGTAACAACGAATCACTTTCTATTGTACTTTGGAAATCATGACCATTTCCGTTGCTAACATTATAGCTGTTGTATCTTGATAAAGGTTCCAGTTTTTCTTCAAAAATATTGATACTACTACTAAGATTGATAACGTCGTTGCTTTTAACTGAAATTAAAACATGTTATTAAGTTTCACATTATTCATGTCTTTGATACTTTAGTGTGCAAAAAAGGTATTTTATACTTACATATTTTTGTGCGCTTTTTTAAGTGACCATTTTCGGCAATTTTATACCTATCCAAATCGTTTTCCCTCGAGGCAGCTAAGTCAGTACTAATTACTATAAAGGAAATATGTTATTTCTCAGAAATTCTGACACTTCATATTGAAAAATATGATATTTTTCCATGACGTAAACAAGCTTGGTACTACATTAAATGTATGTCATGCGATAATGTATGAAATTTTATTTTCTTCAAAGAATATTGCTTTACTTGATAAATACCAATTTGGGTGGTTACTATTGTAACACCTCGATTATTCGAAACAATTGGGTAACGTGCTGTTCATATCATCGCTCTTCGGATAATTGGACTACATTTTTGTATAAACTTTTTTTTACTATACAGCAGTATTATTTTTAAAACCATCAGGTTTAACATGCAAATTTTTCTTGATCTTTCTAGCCACAAAATTACTCCGATACAGGATGGTAAAGAAAAGGGTGTAACAATAAGACTTTAACACATTGACTGCCATACTGTGTCAACTGAAAACAGTACGACTTTTTAGATTTTTATACAATATGAAAGCAATATAAAATTATACTCTTCTTCATTAATAATGTAAATAAATATTTATAGTCCTTACTGGCTCTGTTAGATCTTCTTAAATATTTTAGTAGTAGTATTCATGTTCAGATAAATAATAACTGAATTTAAGTGTCACCCATATGTAGGTGATATAACAATCAAAGTGTTAAGGCAGTGATGGCCACCGGAGCTACGGCCTTCCTCCACTCTAGGTCTATTCTTCTCATATAGACTGTGATCTGGGACGATGATGGACCGAGGGGGAACGAAGAGGGAAATGAAACGAAGGGAATCGACCTAGAATGGAGAAGGTTGCAGCTCCGGTGGCCATCACTGCTTTAAGGGCTTATAATACTCACCGAGAGGAGTAAACAATGTCTAATCAATATAGGCCCTAAAATCAATCTTCTCGATGAAAAATACAAAAGTTTATTTTCGTAAGTCTACCACATTATTTCTTTCTGTTTTATTCTATTTTTTAAATTTACTATCAATATCGAACGCTCGTAAGTACAAAAGTCGAATTGATATCGAAAAGATTTATTTTAGGACCTATGTTGATTAGCCTTTTTTCATCACCCTGTCTAAATGAATCTGAACTTTTACTGCTGGCACATATCAACAAATCTGCAATCTCTGTATTACGTGACTGTGGTACTTATGCTCTTACACTGCTACGAGCAATACTTGACTAATTTTCTACTATTCCAAGCAAAATTTCTAAGTTCAAGGTCACGTGAAAGTCATTGCATTCTAGGTCATTAAATTCTTCTTGACATGGCCCATGAGGCTGCCAGGATAAATATATATAATGCTATTTAAAAAACATCAATGACATTGGAATGGCCTTGACGACGACATTGACGGAAAGTATTTTTTTTCTCAGGCATCTTTTTGCATTTGCAAAATTTATAGAGATGTTTAGGTGTTTTATTTTAAACGCCACAACCTGTATAGGTCACAGTAAAACAGTAAAATACAATAAATATGTACATTTACTAGCAACTGTACATATTTACAAAAACATTTTAGTAAAAGCATAAAACTGATATAAATTCTTCGTGAACTGCGAATATCTGGTCAACAAATAGTTTATTAATTGAACTACATGCGATTTGCTACTTTTTTGTTTAATAAGCTATACATTTAGCAAGATCATACATTTGCAAGTCAAAATGTCAATTGTCTTCTTCCTTAACACTTTTACTGTCAAAATTGCTGAATGTATACATGTACTAGTATGCACGGTTACTGATTTCATGGTTTACTGTAACATATACACCTTGTTTCAACCCGTATCGCAATTTGGGTTAAATTCCACAAGATCATAAAATGCGACGATGCTTTGTCGAATGCTACACATCAACTTAATCCCGTGCAGTTTGTTCTTGGAAGTGATGGTAAAGATAGCGAGATTAAACATTTAACAATCTATATTAAAGATTGAAGAAGTCTATGCTGAATTCGATTGTTTGTTTGTTTGGCTTAGAATTAAATTGTTTGAATGTTGGTGTAGTGCTGACTGTCAGTGGCGTTAATTGCAATAATTTGTAATTAGTGGGATGATTTGATCGTCAGGCAGACATTGAAACCAGAATCTGGGTGCTGCCCTTGAAATATGCAAGTTCCGCCTGGCAGGGTGTAATGTGTCCAGGTATATGAAATTATCTGTTGGTGTGGTTTGGTCCGACAAATCCAAGTTTGCAGGAACCGTTGCGTCGGTGATTGTGCGTTCGCTCTAAGTTTATGATACGTCAATTGTCATTGAAAGTCGACCTCAAAGCTTTAGAAGTAATTCGCTAGCGGCTAGGTGATGAGAATTGACTGTAATAAGCTATTCTTCCAAGATCTTAAATCCTTGACAACATTTCTAGGAAAATTAATTTTTACTTTATTGAAACTGCTTTCAGAAACAGTAAATTGTCATGTCCGTATCATAAACCTAGCCACTGCCATGAACTTTAAAACTTATTATTCCATTGAGACCAAACATTCCCATTTATATTCCCGTACCTTAACTCTTTGAACTCCTAATTGTTTCTAATTTTCTTTTCAATAACTCCCTATTATTTTAAGTGTTTTATTTGAAATGTACTTCAAAAGACAGTTGGTTGATAAGAACCAATTTAAACAATTTTTTTTTACGAATTATGTTGAACATAGCATTGGAACTCAAAGGGTTACTACTGTTCAAGTAAATGAGCCACTTATTTGAATAATCACTATTCGAATAATCAAGGTTCTAATGTATAACATTTTATAACATCAAACTGTAATGTAGCTAATTAAAGGTTACTTAACGAATATATTATTCACATTGAGAAAATGTAATAAATTAAAATGCTATACCGCTATATGTTTCTGACATCTGTCGAGCAAAAGGTATGTCAGTTCCATAGATGCTCCCAATTTCTGCGTCATGGTTGATGCTCGAGACAGTTATCCTCCTTTTATTTGGCATGTTATCCAAGTCTAATTGTGAATTTTTCCAATTCTCGTCGTCTTGGAAACTATTTTTTTCATCTAAAACATGGAATGCATCTTAATACACAATTGTTATAAATGTTTCAATTAACCAATTTTTTAATTTACCATGCTGTTTATTTTTCGGACTCATTAGAATTCTCACCTATACTTTTGTTTTTTTCTTCTTTCGTTAATGGCTCTTTATCTACACTTTTTGATTGATTTTTTACTCGTTTTGTGTGCCATTTCACTGGTTGAAGCAACAAGCTAGCTACCAACGAGTGTAAACTGAAAGCTCCGTATAGCAAAATTGTGGCCTAGCAACAAATAGAAACGTATGAAATATGCAAACTGTAGAATTCCTTTATCAACTTTTAATTACGAATATCTTGTTTTAAACGTATTCCAAGACGCGTTGAAACCAACTTCCTTGCATTAGAATAGTTGAAGAGTGTTTGTAGAAAACACTCTAAATGCCAACATTGAAAAATTTTAATTTTTTTATCGAAAAATGTTCTACATGTCAATGGGAATACTGTAGTATAGAATTATAAGTGCATTTCCCTTTGTAAATAGTTACCAATAGTACTAAAAGATGGTATCACCGGTATGTCCAACGTCGCCTCTATAGAAAACAATGTAAGTGCCAATTAAGCGATAGCTAAACAGGATTGGCACTTATAGTGCTTGCAAATTTAAATGAATGGCACATTGAGTTTTCATTAGAACTAAGGGGCACATACAGGGTTTTCTACAAATACAAGTTCCTTTTTCATGAATTTAGACTACATTCATGCAAAAACATAGAAAATGTTGTGATGCATTTGAGTTATTATATTCTTAGTCACATTTAGCACCAAAATCAAATCAAATTTCGTAAATAATTTAAAGACAGGTAAGTTTCTTCTTTCTCCTAAAAAATTTGATTTTTGGCACTTACAGTGTTTCCTACGAGTATTCTTCAACTGATTAACTTGTCTTACACACTTTGATACGGTATATCTTTTTTTAACCCTCATCCGCCCTTGTGTCAATTGGGCACATATTTTTCAAATAATTGCGCTAAACGTAAAAAAGCAGTATGCTTAGCACATCGCTTTATTATTTCTGAAGGATGCGAACAATTTGAACAATCTTATGCCTGAATGTTCAGAAATTTAATTCTATTATTTTCAATACAAGAATGTGCAAATTTAACTGTGTATTTTTTCATTATATTGGTTTTTTACGATTGTGTCAATTTGACACCAAGGTTCAGATAAAGTTGGGAAAATGAGGGATGGATGAGGGTCAGATATCTTAATTAAGGTAAATTAACCCTAGTGCGGTCTTCGGGTCTTTTTCGACCTAGCTTGATCTTATTTTTTTTAAAACTTTTGTTGTTATCAAAGAAATGCAATGAAATTAGTATCAATATGCTTGTGCCCGTTCCTTTGACATTATACTAAAAGTTTATTGTTTGGGTTAATATGGTGTGCTGATAACAAAAATTGTTACACATAATGTCAGTGAGTCTTTTTTGACCCAATATAAACAAGGCACAACTAAATAAGAGAAATCAATCATTGCCGAATCTTACAAACTAGTGGGTGATACTAATAATAAAAATGTCATCGTAATGAAACGAAAAGGAATGACGACTGTGCAATACGTGTTTCGCTTTGATAGATGTATACGCACACTGTTAGGTTTGAAGTATGTCAAGCAATATCAATTTGAACATTTTCATGTAGGTTGTTACTCTGATAAATCGTGACATTATAGTGAATTGATTTAAGGACACCGTGTGTAAAGGTACAAAAACACCTTGATCGAAAAGAAATTTGATTTCATTAAAAATTTAAAATGAAAATAGATTCTACATCAAAATTTTAAAAATTGTACACAGTAGCCGATCAACGATCCGAAGTATATTTAGGTTTACTTTTTTTTATAAACAATAACGAACTTTATTGTAACGTACATTTTACGGGGTGTACTGACGATCTACTTAAAGCAAATTTTTGAAATAACTACTTGACATTAAATTGTATTTCCATTCCTTGTACTGTATCTTTGCTTATAAAGCAGCTTATGTTATAAATACAGTTAGTGTTTTAATATCGATTAGGCAAATGAATGTGCTAGGATTGTAATTAGAAGTCTATGCAATGGTATTGTGAAAGGACGACCTTAAGTACTTTGAAGTCAGCCATTTCTGATGTGTTTCATTTCATTGGATTTTTTTAAAAACATTCGAATTTCTTTTGAACGGCAGACTTTTGACAGTATAAAAAACTGAAGACGATATTACAAGTTAAACTATTTTTCTTTGCGTTAAGACTATAAGATACAAAAAACAGAACAATCATGGTATTTGGATTTGTTGTAAGAAAGATTTTACTGTATTTATTAAATCCACGCGTCTCGAAATTGTTATTATAATATTGAATGCAATCGCAAAAATTCAATATACCATAAATGTAAATTAAGTAGTTTATGATGACCGAAAAATACCTGAAATCCATAGTATGAAGTTAAAAATGTCGTCACTTGCGGTACGACTATAGGACCCAGGCCAATAATTGTCATTGCTAGAGACATCGCTCGACTTCTTTTTGTAGTAAAAAAAGAATTGAGTGCATATGAAAATGCAGACAATGTTACGCATATGCCCTCTGCTGTAAAGAAAACATTATTTTATAAATTTTATTTACATGTTCTAATCGTAAGAGATAGTTATAGTGCGTCAGATGAAAGAAGAGACTAAACAGAACGCCACCCCAGGAATAAGAGTCCCTACTTTCTGACGTGTTCTGGATACACGAAGCGAAGTATTAGAAATATTTTTGTTTAGCGGTTGAAAACATTACAATTTTATTCCTAAGAATACTCGCATTGTCTAAATTCCATTACTTATTTACTAATTTATTTCTTAATATGTGTATTTACTAATAAAATAGCTAAGTTCATTAAAATTGAGTAGTACTTGGAAAAACCTGCAATGTGTTCAATTGCATCACTGCCGCTCTGACAAGAAATCCGAGGCATTAGTTAAGGCCGTCATGGCCATCCGGAGCGCAGCCCTGCCCCGGCCTTCCCACACTCTAGGCCCATTCCCCTCCTATAGGCTGTGATTTAGGATGACGATCTGACCGAGGGAAACAAGGAGCGAATTGAAGGGAACTTAAATTAGAGGAGCGAACCTAGAGTGGGGGAAGGCCGCAGCTCCGGTGACCATCACAGATATAAGGTCTTATAACCGTGGATCCTAAAACTGGTCCGTTTTCTTCACTTTATTTAACCGTTTGAGTGCCACGGGCCTTTGTAAAAATCCGGTCGAAAAATTCCAAGCAGCGCGATCGCGCTTCTTTCGTTTTGTGTCAAAAAATGCCAGGCCAGCGCGATTGCGCTTCTCTAATTCCATGTCGAAAAATACCAAGCGCCGCGATTGCGCTGTTTTTCTGCTTATAAGCAGTAAGTATTGTCTCATTTAATTCATTGTTATTGTGGTATTCCTATGAGTGTAAGTAGTGAAAATATTGTGTTTAATAATTTCGAGATATAGACATGTATCTACAAAATCCGAACGTGCAGTCAGCTCGACTCTACGGACCGATGAGCTGGGACTGTTCGGCACTGAAGAGGAGAAGCGCGATCGCACCATCTAGCACTCAAACGGTTAAAATGGAATTCGATAGGAATACCTGTCATGCGTCAAAGTCCAATTATTGTTATCATTTTTTTCTTAGGAATAAACAATCGTAATATTTATAAATGGATTATTTAGCATTAGAAACACCCTAGATCACAGTAACTACAGAGAATACTAATCACTAAGCATTCTCTTGTAGCTACAGAAATACTCCGAAATCGTAGCTGTTTCATCTAATAAAATTGAAAATCAGTGTCCTGGGCGACCTAATTTGGTATGTATGTAAAACTATTAATAATCAAAAATAGAATTCTGTATGCATATTCCTAATCAGTACATAGTATATCTGCACAGATGGTCGAACCGGAGAATGACTGATTCTACATACATGAAAAACAAATCCAAAATTAGAACAAAATTTCTTGTTTGAGAAGTCATTTTCTATAAAAATAAGTTCAAATATTGCCGGTTATACATACACTAAGCTTCAACTTATCGAATCGCGCTATGAACTATTATCTATGTTCGGTTTTACATGATATAACAAACATTGACAATGCTATATTAAGCCAATGACACATTTATTAATGATTGTTATAATTAACATTGATACTTTTGAACAAATTGTTTATACTGACGTCACTGTGATCACATGCAAATTTTTGTTCGATGGTTGAGAAAAGCATAAATTAACGTCAAGGAGTTCTAAATCTTTAATTGCTCGGAGGTTTGTATAATCTTTTCTGTTAACACAGAACTAATTTAATGCAGTCAATCATAAAACTAAATTAATCAATACAATTAATTTATGTACACTTGTACTCGGTGAACTTCTAACCATAAATTTCCCGTAACCAAAGGCATAAACAAACTTTATTCTACATTCTCATTTTGATTTTTTCATTGTAGAATCACATCTTCTCTAATCGAACCCTTTGTTCCGACACAGTAGATTCTATAGTGTAGAAACATATAACAATACAAGGTGGGGTATGTCAAGCATGCCAAGCGATTTTGAAAAGTAATCCAATTAACTGTAATTTTGAATTTTAATAATTGATTTTTCAAAATCAGGTTACGTACCTGTATTGTTACTATGCTATACACTACAGTCCATTACTGGAGTTCTTAAAGTACTTACAATATTACAATTGGGTAATGCTATACTGCTTACAATATTACAGTTAGGTAAGGTTGTACTACGTACAATATTACCTCAATAGAGTTAATTATATACATGTATATTATCTATAAAAATATTTTAAAATAATGAAGTAATTAAATTGTTATAAAATACACTATATATAATCGAAAGTTTACACTTATTCCTTTTTTCAAGTTTCTTAATTTTATGTCAATTTTAATTTCTGTTAACTCTAACACCTTGTCAATTGAAATAGTTATTAATCATGATGTAAACAGAAACGTAATACGAATAAAAATAAATTAGTAGCTACATAAAGATGACTTCTGAAAATTGTAGGACATGTATCCTTTAAACCTTTAATATCTCAAAATATTGTTCTTGACACTTCTTTCCTTTTAAAAAGTTTTATATTCCATAGTTTACGCGTCTATGTTCACCGTCTATACTTTTTATATATTATAAAATATAATGTAATACGAATTATACTTACATGCACATATACCGAAGAAAATAAAAAGAAGAATAAAGGAATTCGAGAACGCAGTCATAGTTACGCCAACAGTATACAATATGCTACCTATCACAGCCATTTTTCTGTACCCGAAAATTCGTAAGAGCGGTCCATTGCCCAATCCAAGTATCATGCCAAAAGCTAAATTTGCATTAATAATAATGGATCCTTTTGTTGCACTGAACCCAAGTTCACGAAAAGTGTCCTTGAACATTAATACGAATCCTTGGGAAAGGGACAGAGTTGTTATCTATGAACAATATTTCCGTTTCCATTAACAAATGTATATTCATATTAATAAAAATAAAATATAGATTAAATTACTAAAAATCATTTTTGTTGATGAAAAAAGGCTAAAGACTCTTATTATTTAATGTTCTTATCGTATGCACATTTGTCAATTAAAAACTAGCACTATGTTTGAAAAATAATACTTTACACTAGATATGACTTTGCAAACAGATTTTATATAGTTTATTTAATGTATATCATATATTTTGTATGCCTTGTATTAGTGAACACATTATGGACACATGAGATTAGTAGGTTATTCTACAATAATGATTTTCCTATTGAAAAGGCGATATTTAGGGCATCTAATAACTGGAATTCATACACTACTTTCATATTACATTTAAATAAAAATAATTATGTACATATGTGCATGTAATAAGAGTAATTTCAGATAAATAAATGTAAATTGTAACGTACCCCATTCAAGGCATATGCGATAACTATAATCCAACCCCACTTTCCATCCGGAGCAACTGTATTAATTTCTTGTGCGGTCATTTTCGACTTTTTTCCCTTGTAACACCGTATATGCAATCAATCAGTCTTATCACTGCTAGGTTTATATCATGTCACGTGAAAAGTGTTATTACAATATTTTAAACAATATATCATCAGTTTTTACAGATTTAAAACTACGGAAAAACTATTTAAGTATTAAGAAAAGTTCTAAAAATTATATAAAATACAAAGTTTTATGTAATTTTGCGCACTTAATTGTTTGACTAATGCCTGATCAATAGCAATCTACACAAATGACAATATCAGTGTTTAAACGTCACCACTTTTCTTTGATTTTGATTCATTACACAGACATTCTTTTTGACACAGACTTCACATTATAAAATACCGCATTATTTGCACATCATTATTGCCCACAGTTTTTTATGAAATATTATGAATCATGTACACTATGTCATAATCATTTTCTTACTTTTCTGTCTTACGTAATAACGTAATAAAAATTGTTATCACAACAAACACATATTAATTGTAGTATCACAGGAATAACACCAAGACCAGCGATCTCATGGTAACTGCTTTTGAAATGATGATTTGAAATGTACGCCCATTAAGTTTCATAAAAGTAGATAAGAAATTTTCTAAAGTCACCATTAATCTAATCTGAAAGTCTGTCTTCAATTATGATTTATCATTATCTCATATCAAATGAAAAATTGATATATTTATGACCGGTTATTGTAGTTATACTCGATTTTGTAGGTACTGTATTTCCGTTTTTGCCTATGCAGGGTGAGTCACGCTATTGGAACGGTTTATAACTCGAGTTTGGTTTGAAATAAAAAGAAGTTATAAAGGAAAAGGTTGAATGATATAACAATGTCCATTTTTCTGTAAGCTCAGTTTGTTTGCAGATTTAAAAAAACACCAATATGCGGGCTATTAGGGTGAGGGAAGGAACCCTCTATCTTTTTCACACTTCATGGGTTTTTAAAAAAAAAAGGGGATGAATAGATTGTCATACAAATACTACACCGAAGCAGATCACACAACGTTATTTCTGATTCTTCACAATCGCGGCGGAGAACACGGTACGCAACACAGTCTCTATATTAATGATCTTTTGCTTCTTTACTGCATGTTGGTATATTTATGTCGGTTTGAGTCACTAATGACTCAAATACATATGGTTATAAATAATACGTTTACTTGAAGTTACTAAAACACTCTCATGTCAATTCCTTAACTTCCAAAAGCAACTGAAAATAACATTACAATCTATTAAGGATGTAAGTATATACGATATTCAGCGTGTTGTTTAAATAAACAATATCGTTTACTTTCAGTCGTCACCATTTTTTACACACTTCCGATAATCTGACAAAAAAGTTTTATGAATGAAAACTAGTCAGCACTCAATTGGCAACAAAAAGGCGATATAAAATTTGCCGAATCGTTTTTTGTGATATTAAAAATCGGGGTCTCACTAACTTTTTTAAATGGCACCATATCAATTTTTCTATTAGATATTGTGGGTGGCATACAGACAATTTCAACATATCACACAAAGTTGCTTTTCTTTGACAATTTGCTTAGAAAATCATTCTTAAATACAATAAGGTTCCCTATTAGCGTTCTTTATTAATCACTAAATTACTTTAATGTTTGACTTACGCGTCAATAAGGAACCTTATTACATTTAAGAAATATTTTTTAAGCAAGTTATTTGCTAAGTTATTGTAGGGTATGAGAGTTTTTCAGTTGGTGTGACTGGGTATGTTTGAGACGAGTTGGCACAACGAATGTCTGACTAGCATAAACAGTGTGACTGAGAAAAGAGATCGTAGGGTGAACGTGACTGACTGAATTTTGGGAATGGATGCATAGTTTTGGATGAGAAAGAGAAAGAACGATTCAGGGTGTGTGAAATAAAGTCAGATCGAATGGAAAGGTTGTCAGTTGCGAGTCAGAGGTGCTAGAGCGCAGAGTTAAGAGACAGAGTGTAAATTAGAGTTTTATTATTTTATAGTTGAATACGTTCATTTAGTTTAATTAAAGTGTCGCTGATCTGTAAGATCAAATTTACAAAGAAAGAAATATATATTTCACAAATAAAATTGTCCCGGGTTTTACAAGATTCGGCAAGCGTACGAAAAAGCGTTCTGCCGCTGATCGAGGGTAGTCCAAGACTGACTCTCATCGTTAGAGAAAACGTTCTCCAACCGTTACATGTGGAAAAGCTACTTAAGAGTCTTTTAATGTATGGTGGGTACGATACCAGAGTCTTCGCTATTTCTATTAGCTATTGAGCACCCCCAATGGCGATAACGGGCGACGTTTTCCAGATACCCTGGACGTCGCATTTTCTTACAGATCAGTCACCTTGTGCTCCATACTCCCGATCTGCTGAAAACTAACTCGATCTGATGCCGCTACAGCTTTCCCGATGCCACTGTTGGATTCTGAATCGTGGAGTCGAGTACAACACTTTTAAAATCGAAAAAGAGGTTTATTCTGCTATACGCTATGGCGTTGCACAAGAATCTGACTGAATTCGCAAATTCCTAGGCAGATATACAGGATGGTCCACGTAATTGTTTCAGGTTATAAGTCCGTTACCAGTGCAGTTACAGAAAAATGTTAAAAGTGAAAGATGAATGGTTCAAAGAGTACTAAATCCATAGGACCATGTTTTTTTCAGAAGTGCAATGGTGCATGTGCAATCAACAATTGTATTATTTTTTTAAATGGGAATGCATACTTTCTTTTACGTAAATAGATTCCTCTCGTCATTCTACGTAAAAAAAGTATTGGGGTATGAAGGTAAAAAAATTATTAGTTACCGAAATATTTTAAAAAAATGTCGTTATTGAAGAAGATGCTCAAATGCTCCTCTATTACACTGTACACATTTCAGACTTATCTTGGCCACCCCGCTCAGCCGATTTAAGTCCCCTTGACATTTTTCTATGGGGTTATTTAAAAAATAGGATTTATTCAAATCCTATAAATTCTGT
The DNA here is from genome assembly GCA_916610135.2 of Macropis europaea. Classification (NCBI taxonomy): domain Eukaryota; kingdom Metazoa; phylum Arthropoda; class Insecta; order Hymenoptera; family Melittidae; genus Macropis; species Macropis europaea. Next base: position 20,838,839 of record OU744349.1, read on the forward strand.
AGAGTACTGTAGACAATGAGTTGACATAGTCATAGATAAAAGTGGTTGGTCATCCAACATCACCTAGAATACCGAATAGAAAAAATTACGAACCTCATTTTTTATTGAACCAAAAATGTTTTGGTAATTTTCAATATTACAGTTTGTTGCTGTTAGAGTGTTGACTAATTTTAGTTCATAACATTTTTGGTCAGATTATCGGCAGTATCTAAAAAATCGTAGCGATCGTTAGGATGAACACCACACATATATATATATATATGTGATCAAAGTAAAATAATTTTAAATATTGAGTAAGTTTATTTCATATGTAAATTATAACAAAGATAGGTACACAAACTCAGTATAATCGTTAATATCAATCGATTCAAATTACGCGTGCACTAAAATGAAACAAAGCTAATGGATAATTCACATGTCTTACATGTACAATTTATTAAATAAATATACAGTACGTGTTTATTTGTTCCTTTTAATACAAATGTTGTGGTCCCTACTAACTTAAACAACTAATGATTTCTTCGAGTACCCTATTTTCTCCTTTGCTTTTCTTGATTTTCGGTTTACAAAATAAATTTCAAGAGACCAAGAAATTACAGTCAAGTATGTGAAAACATTTAGGCCATGCAACATGAGAGCATAGCTGGGAGTAATGTCTCTGATCCATCCTACCACAGGACCTAGTGATATGAAAACTATACCACTTGCTAGTAATTGAATACCAGACGCACCAGGAAGTCTTGATAATGGAACATGACCCGGAATTACAAGTGCCATAAAAATTGTTCGTAAAGCTTTCCCACACCCAATTAAAACTGTAATTGTCAATATAATTCCAAAATTTTGTACGTGCGCCATCACTGGAAGAAAGAAATTTAAGAAAAATTATGTTTTTGTTGTCACTTTCAGTTATGAAATGTTTTTTATTTGTGCTCGACTTATTTCACGTTCTTGATTAAATTAACTTTACTAATAGAATGCAGAGTATTAATTATATGTAAAAGGACAAGTAAAACTTTGTTTTCCATGTATTATTTCAAACAATTAATATGTGTATGCTCAATAATTTCCTGCTTATTATTTACTTTTAAAAATTGGTTAAATACAATTTTTCATTCATAATTATTGCCAGCAAGTAAACAATAAAATGTAAAACGTAATCGATCAGTAATCAATACCGGCTTTGGAATTTTTTATTATGACTTCTGTAAGTTATGCTTACTGTAGTATTTTGCATTGCTAAGTATTTGTACTAAAATATAATTGATTAGAAATGAAAACTTTGTAGCAGTAAGACTATACTCAAAAATGTATAATTAATTTTGAACACTAAATAATTATGTCACATTAGATCAGTGATGGCCACGGGAGCTTCGGCCTTCCCCCACTCTAACTCCATTCCCCTCATACAGTTTGTAATCTGGGGTGACAATGGACCGAGGGGGCACTAGGAGCAAACTGGAGGGAACTGAAAAGAGTAGAATGGACCTAGAGTGGGGGGAACGCCGCAGCTCCCGTGGCCATCACCGTATTAAACTTACTTTAAGTAATTATTGTACATATAATATGATTAATTTTCTGTATTGAACTATGAACACACATTTCTATACAAAACTCATTATTTGCACTGTATAATAAAATAATCTTTACTAAATTTCTTACAAACACGGCTTAGTGCCAGTCCCCCGATGCCCAAGAGGAAAAAGGTCCTATTCTGCCATCCGATAAAGTCCGCGATGAAGGGAATCGTAAATCTAGTAACTACATCAATACCAGCAAGTATGGACATTACAGTTGCAACTTGTATTTTGGAAAATCCGTACTCCCCCAAAATAAATGGGGTTAAGAGTGAGAAATTTACTTCTGCGAAATTGGCAAATGTAATTCCTAACATCATGTTTACGTAAACTGGATCACGGAGGAGATCTAAATCGAAAAATATTATCACAGCCTCTAAGACGGTTTTCTTCGTTGTTTCCTCCGCAGATTTCTAGATTAAATGTGTTGAATTAAATCATGAATTTATCAGAATGATGCATATGTTTGATACTTTTATATCACAAATAATAAGCGTCCTTCAATTCCATTCCCACCTCTTGTATCAATTCGTCAGTTTCACCTTCTTCTGGTATTATAGATTTTTGCTGAGTTTTCTTATCACAGTGTGGATCTTGACAATTTCCAGAATTCTCAGCATGTTCGCAGGATTCATTAACAATAATCAATGGGCCAGTAGGCGATTGAAAAGTAGAAATTTTTCGTCGGTGACTTTCAGTTTCGCTATTTTGTCTGCAAATAAAGATAAATACTCTTTATAGTTACTCCTACATTATGAAACCTGTGGACGAACGACAAGAAAAGTTCTTGTCCTCTAATTTATCGTTCTAATCACAAGTACATATTATGCATATATTTATGTATATGTTATAAGCAATACGTCTTTATTTGGAATAATTCTATTATTCAGATTTATACTTCAATTTCTATACCTTATTATACTTCTATTAATTCCAGTATACTTTTAAGATGTTGTTACAAGTGAAATAGTCGTTTCGCTTCTTACTAGTTTCATTGCAATTAATATTTAAAAAAAACTGCTGGTATGAAAGATTATTAGGCGCTTCATAATGCACAAAACAATAATTCAGTGAATGTACTAGATTCACTTTATGCAACATATATTTACCTATCAAGGTTTCTTACCGACGAATCTATTAGACTTGATTGCCTACTCAAGTTCATTGACGATATTCGGCTGTGATTCCTGGAATTATTTTCCCTCTTCGATATTTTAGATGACAATGATGCAGTTGATGTATTCCTTCTTGAAAACCTGTTTTAAATCTTCAGTTTAAACTTCGGAAATACAGGCTGTTCCAAGAAGGTTGTTCAATTTGAAAACTGCAGATTCTGCATGCCAAAACAAATCGAAAAGTCCCTGGGCATTTTGCAATATACGGCCTCATTTTTTAGATATGAGCGATTGAAAATCGGGTATTCGATGTGTGTGCGCGCGCGCCTCTACACGTGACTTGTGTACGTGTGAGCGACATCAACGTGCTGCCAGCTGATCACTTAAAGCTCTTCCACGGGGAGATACGTGTATCACGATGCACGTATGAGATATACGTTCAGGCATAAAATATAGCAGATGCTTATGTGATACAGTATCCGCCTAATTGTGTAGATGGATATCGATCACTTGTTCTTTATTTAAGAACATTTTCTTGTCTCAAACAAACGTTTTTGAACGAAGGTTTCTTTTGGAAAAATGTATGAGTTTGAAGTTTTATCCGTTTAGCTTTGACTTAAAAGAGCTACTAAAAAAAGTGAAAAGGAAACAATGAGTTCATGACATTAATAATCTAAAAGAAGAAAAGGGAGCTTTTTTGTTAATCTCCTCCCTTCCGTATATGGCAACCATCACTTTTCTACAGGCATTTTCCTTTTTCCTTCAGCAGCATAACCAGGGCCACCCTTATCTCACAACGAGGCACAATTTTGAATTGTGGTAATAAATTTATCTTTATCAAAAACCCTCTTCATCCTAAATATTTTGTGTGAATGACGTGATTTGTTTCTCTGTTTCATCTGCCGCTTTCATACGAAAAGAACGCTACCGGCTAAGGTGCCCAGGATGCACAAAATCAGTATCGTGATACTATATCTCTCGAGAATCGCCGTATGAACGCTTCGGTTGGAGTACATGTACAGGATGCATGGAAATTGTATGTCACGACCACCAAAGCGTGATTCTACACCTTCGGATCGGTGGACATTTATTAAAAAAAGTTGCCGCAAAATTGACCTTGACCTTGAAATTCAAGAGGAGCACGTATAGAGGCACGCACGCACACACACACACACCGCGAATACACGATTTTCAATTGCTCATATCTAAAAAACGATGCCACAGATTGCAAAATGGCCAGCGACTTTTCGACTTATTTTGGCATACAGAATCTGCAGCTTTCGAATTGTGCAACCTTCTTGGGACACCCTGTAAATTAGTAATTGTACCTTCTCGTTTTATCTCATCATATGATCTTCAATGTACCTATGAAATAATAAAAATACGTAAAATCTTCATGCCGTAAGAACCCATTTTATCATTATGTAGTTTGAAGCTTAATTTTTAAGATAAAAGGAATTAAGGAATTTTCATAAAATCGGATCTTCAATTCTTAAATCCTTATCTTTTGAACACAGAGTTTCGCAATGCAATATTAATCTTAAATGGTAATATTACTGGATTTTGTATAACTTGGAAACTCTGAGTGTTTTAACCTCCGACTTATTTTTAGACGATTGAACATACTGTGTAAAATTATTTGTGAATAAAACTGTATGTGTGGTATAGAGCTGAACAAAACTGTGGATAGACTAGCAAAGGAAGTTGCCCTCTCGAATACCGACTCAAGAACCAGAACAATCTTTTTAATTAACGTATCTAGAGTGTTTAAGAAACAATATTCTATACTAATATCGTAACTACTAATCTTTTTTTAAAAGATCAAGTAGCTAGCTCGCGCATTCGAATAGACCATTCTAAGACTTCCCATATTTACTTTTAAACAAATATGGCACGTCCATTTCTGAAATTTGTGAATCTAAGTTGACAGCTATCCACTTAATCTTATCTAATGAATCTTAATGCACTCCAATCACTTTAATCTTGATCTTTCTCTCAGGAATAGTCTTAATGATAAGATAAAAATGTATTTTACATGTTTCTCGAAGTTACACTTTGTAACGTACATAATATACCTGGACGATTATTGCGATTACTAAGAACAGTTTAGATGAGTTTGATAGTATGACTATTATAATAAAGAGACAGAGTCTATTTGTATGTTCGCAAAAATCTCAAAAACTACTAAACCGATTGTTATGAAGTTTTCACAACAGTTTCTTCAGATTTTCCTGAGTGTCATAGGCTATATTTAACCGCGAAATAAATAATGTATCGAGAAAAAAACATGGGGTTATTTTTTCTCAACGTGCCGTCCACGGGGGCAGTTCACGTACAGCCGCTAGGTGGCTAAGGTCGGCGCCCACGCGCTCGTAAGAGAATTCGTACGGTTATTACAAGATGTAAGGAAAGAACATAATATCTCATATTCTACATGTGGAGAAATCGCGGGCGAAGCTGCATCCAAGGCATGCTAGTATATTATACAGGATGTCCCAGATATTTTCCGCCAAACCGTACCAGTCCATTTTAGAAGAAAAAATAAGAAAAAAATGTTATACAAATATACACTCATAAATGCTTTGTTAGAAAGTTATAATAAGAATATAAAATATGCAGTAACGAAGTGTTCTTATATGCAGTAGGGTGAGAATAGTTCAATGATATTTGCCTAATGAATTTATGGAGCTATGTTTGCTGCATGAGACCATCGATAAAGGCCTGATCAAAGAATTAATAATATATTCATTAAAATGAAACAAAATTAACGGGAAATTCGTATAACAGTAAATTAATTTATATCGATAAAAATTGTCAACATTTTGAAATATAAAAGTAATAATAGTTGATTAATAGACTGTAGATATTTCCGCGTTTTAACATGAATGAACAGATCACAAATGAACATTTCATACTGTATGTGAAAGAAAGATAAACTTTAAACCTTCAATGACAAAATGCAACTTTATCTCTTTAACTATTATACGTTCAACCAAAAAATATCAACAGCTAAGTATACATATTTGCATATACAACAGCAGTCTCACGGTAAATGAAAACTATATTGTTTACCTAGATCGATTGCAGTGATTAAACATAGCTTTACAAATAAATTGGATAAGTACAGTAAAAGTTGGATAACTGCCCGCAAGTTGGGACCCAAGGCTGGCAGTTATGCAGTAGGAGAATCGATTCTAATTATAGGCACGGCTCATGCCGAGGTTCGGTTTTTTGACAAACGTAGAGAAGGACAGCGAGTGGAAGAGAAAGAGGTCCGAGACACAAAAGAATGCGACAACTACGTATCGGTGAGACAGTACTAATGTAAACATAAAACATTTTTAATTTTTATTTATTTTAAATTAAACTTCTACTATCGTATGTGCGAAGTTTTTCTAGTCCAAATAAGACCAAACACGATATAATTTGAAGCATATTTGGTTTATAAGTTAAACCTACAACGTCACACACTTAATCAATATCGATCAGTAAATATAACTCAAGCTATACCGTGTTTGGTCTTATTTTAACCAGAAAATCCTCACAAATACGTTACTAAAAGTTTAACTTACAAGAAATCAAAATTAAAAAAGTTTTGTGTTTGCATTAGTGTTGTCTCACCGACATTCGAGGTAGGATCAGGTTACACTGCTCGTCCGTCGAACTTCTGGGTGCGTCAAGGGGAACCCCTCCCCCCGTGGTGGGGATGACTAGCGGGCACTTACGCAGTAGAACGATGCGGGCAGTTATCCAACTTTTACTGTACTGTCAAATCACCCTCACACGATACCATACCGTTACTATATTCCATATTTTCGTTATAAGTTTTTAACAAAGCATTTACGGACATATGAACCTATAACATTTTTTATTTATCTCAGCTCGTAGAACATATTGGTTCTGCTGGACGGGAAAAACCTGGGACATCCTGTATAATAGAGAGAACATTAGTTTACACTTGAAAAAAAAGAAGAAAACATGTAAATCTATATGTATGTTAACGCAAATTATTATTGGAAATGTGTACATTTACACTTACCATCCATCATTAGCCCGTGATATCATAGGGGTTCCAGGACCCAATACGTCTATACCTGAAGCACCATCTTCTTCATCGTCGTAATATAAGTACTGACTTCCGAACTTCTCTTTTGCAAGAGACAAAGTGCTATAATTGTCACTCGCCTTTTCAATAATGTTTTCCAACGATTTGTTTTGAAAAGTATTTTTCTGATTAAGACTGCTTTCTTCTGTCATTTCCTGGTGCAGAAATATTTTTATATTACATAATACCAAAGATTCGACTGAATTACGCAATTACTACAGAATACGTATTCGGTTTGTTTTTGACATTATCCTTCACAGTCTTTATATTACCACGTGTAGTAAATTATTATTGCTTGTTATTTAACACATCGTACCTTATTGCACATTGATAAAACTTGACATTCTCCACTTTTGTTAGAGTCGATAACTCGCTCTTTCTTTACGTGCCAGGAAACAGGTTGTAACAGAAGAGCACAGGCTACCGCATTAAATGCAAAACCTCCAAAAATGAGGACAGTACCTTCTACGTCATATTTGGGCATTAATAATGTAATTATCTAGAAATGAAAATGTTTAGATGACGTTTAATGAAATATTCTGAAATGACTGACGCAGTTTGAAAATTGAAAGATAATCTGATCTTAAATCGAAACTTAGGGTATAGAACGGTCTCGTTCTTATCTGTTTTTGTAGAAAAATTGTCTATAAACAGGTCTGAATGTGATTCCAATGACTGTGTGCAAAAATTAGTACCTTTTAAACGCTTTACTTGGCATAAAATTACCTGTGGCATCACGATGGGGCCAATACCTGTACATGTCCAACTAAGCCCCGTTGCAATTCTTCTTTTCTTCTTAAAATATGTGTTTAAAGCTAGCGCATTCGCTGACATGGTGATACCAACGCCAATAGCTAAAATGTAAAAATTAAGCAATAAATATTTCACATCAAAGAGAAATATTAAAATATGTTTCGTTTGTACTTTTTACGCATATCACATTATTGTTAACTTACCGAATAGAATAGACATGAAAAATATAATGCCACTAAAATTTCTCATAGTTGACAATATCGTGATCGATGAGGCGCAAATAAGGGCGCCTGCGAAAGATACCTGCCTACAGCTAAATATTCTAAATAAGGGGCCATTGGCTAATCCTAAAACATATAACAATTTTGTAATATTACTGATTGCATACCATACATATATTATAGAAACTATACACGGTTCTTTTATCTATGAGTATTATAAACAATTTCAATATGTTTATAATAATTTATGTGATTGCGTTAATACAATTGATATTTAATGTAATTTAATTATTTATTGCATTAAATTCTACTAACGTATGAACCTTGTTTGCAGTATTGCACAATTATGATTAATATCATGACAAGTTTATCGATATCATCATGGCAGTGATTTTTTATGAGGTCTAAGATAACGAAAAAATGCGAAATCATTGGTGAGTATTAAAATAATATCGATTATTTTGAGAAGCAGCAAGACATCTTTTTCATCATTGCTATCCAATGATCAAATATAATAATGAGAGTGCGTCCGTAATCAAGTATAAATTGTATGAAACATGTAACACTATATGTATTGGGTAGAAATACAGTGAAATAAAACTTAGACTGCTTATCAGATGGATAAACTCTATTACACACAGTGTTAAGAAAAAAAATGGTTTAAGACCTTAGGTTTTTATGCTACTCACCGAGTGGAGTAAAAACTGTCCAATCGACATGGGTCCTAAAATCAATCCTTTCGATGAAAAATACAGAAGTTTATTTTCATTTTTGTTACAGATGTTCGATATGGCTTCCTTTTCAAATATTCCTCCCGTGTCTCATATTGTTCGACATGCATTTTTTATTCGTTGTCATAAGCCCACCACAGTATTTATTTTTATTTTCTCCTCTTTTCATAATTTTTTTTTAAAGTCACACCCGTGAATATAAAAGTTGATTTTACATCGAAAGGATTGATTTTAGGACCTATGTTGATCTGACATTTTTTTTATTCCACTCCGTGAGTACTATTAGCACCTAAAATTCTACACCCTTTTTTTTAAACAACCTGTACGTATGTGCAGGCTGAATATTATTAAGAATGGATAATTTATTACCTAATATGGAAATGATAATTGTTATTCTGGTTCTTATTCATTTAAATTGAATTATAGTTAATTTAAATAGTCATTTCTTCAATTCCATAATTTTATTTTCACTGATGTTATTAAGTTTTTAACTAAAAAATGGATAAGCGACGCTACAGTAAAATTCTATAATTAAAGATTTAGTTGCCAATACCTAGAAATCTCTTATTTCTCTCGAAATCTCTCTTTTCTTTATAATTGTAACATCTTAAGTATTTCGTAAAAATTAACTATTTTTATATTTTATTGAATATTTCTTCAACAATTGCTTTCTGATTTTGTAAATCGCAAAATTCATTCGGCGAGTCTGGCAGATTTTCCACGCGTCACCCTGAATTAGCTTAGTTTTACCTAAATACGGTTCACTTGAAAACCCTTCCCTTTTATTTTAATTTTCCTACATTTTTATGTGAACGTAGTGCAACCAAACCATGTGCCTTTTTTTAACAGTACGTTTAAATTCTGAAAATGTATCTTACAACGAGATTATGTGTCTTCAAAGTCATCGATATCGATCAAATTTTACGAAATGATAGTATTCCATGTACAGATAGTTTCGTTCAAATAATAGGACACCCAGTTGTGAAGTATTTCTGAAAAATTACATTTTTAATATTTCTGGCTCGGCTGCAGTTGGGGATTAATGGGACCCTATAATCGTTCAACATACATATGTACATACTGTTTTTATTTTATTTTAGAAAGCAATTAAAAAATCGTGATCAATACAATGAAATTAATTATTGAGAGTTTTGAAGCTTTCACGGCCCGGTGCATTACAGATAATACTGCTTGAGGCTCCCAGGTGTAAGCCGTGTTCAGTAGGAAAATGTTCCCAACGTTTCGTCAACATTGTGCCTAGCTTCATCAGAGGTCTGAGGACGCACTGATACTGGTGTGCGTCAGGATGTTCACTCATTTAAGTACCCATGTTCATGCTCCAGGTCACTGAATCAACCAATCAGTTTTTAATTAATCGGCCAATTCATTAGTATCAGCGCGTCCTCAGACCCCTGATGAAGTTAAAATCTTATTATTTATAGTACAAAAGAAGCTACAATTATTTTCAGTGAAAATTAGTGTAATAGTTTAGGGTTGTCGACCAAATTTTTAGCTGAAATTTTTCAAAAATGTTTAATTGGTGGGTTCTATAATTTGCATACATTCACTCTTATGTGAGCATCCGGATACAAATGTGCCCGGGCATACATCTTCGGATAAAACATTTGAGCAGTTTTTGTTAAAATCTCGACACACCCATTATTGGAGTTCTTCTACGTGGATTTGTCTTTGCTGTAAGGAAATCAATAGAAAAATTTTTAGATACAGAGAGACCAGAAAAAGTTGTCCGCCCACATAAGGGTTAATGTGTCTATAAAGTAGTTCTATTTTGTAAATATTGGAAAAATGTATTTGCGACTACTGCTATTTTGAATTTTTATTTTGAAAGTCGCGCGTGCATGCGCGAGGTCTGCTGTGTTACTGATTATGCAGATTGCATTTTGTTTCTTTGTTTTTCGGTATTTGTTTTGTCACGTCGCATTTTTCGATAGTATCGCATTGGCTATTCGATCGTGATGGTCGTGAGTGCGTCGCGTGCCTTTGGCTGTTCATTTTGTTTGTTTTTTTCTGTTTGTAGCATTCTTTCCTTAATTTTATATAATAAATACGCTGTTATTTTTTTTCTGTGTTTTCAATCAAACTAAGACGTAGTGAATTGGACGAAAATTTCCAATAGTAAAAGATCGATATCGGTGAGTGGAAAAGTCACACTCTCACTTTTAGTATCTTGGTACGCCTAAAAGATGTACAACTTGTGTTCTTAGCAAGCACTTATGAAGTTGCCTGACTAGTCCAGCCTAACGAATACGCAATAGTTCGCTAACAATTTATATCAATTGCTGTTAATCCTCTACAGTTTGAATTATTTTCAGCCTCTTTGTAACTGATGTAGCTCATGGAACGTCAGCTACACAAGAAACTACGTTACTTGTCAATGAAACATTAATAGCGCACTTAAAATAGCTAACAAAACCTGTAAATAGCATTATGTCAGTTGTGAACAACTCGATAACCCGTCAAGCAGACGTTTCCTTGTCCCGGTAAGCTACACTTCTTGTGTAAAGGGCCCGCCGGGCTGTCGAGTTGAATACGCCTGACGTACAGTGACCGAAAAAAGTATTATATAATGGCAAAACTAAATCAAGATTTTTTTATGTCAAAATGTAAAGAATGATCATTGATTTCGAATGACATATATTTCATTTTGTGTAATAAAGAAATATTTACAAAGTAACAAGTAAAGTTTGCAGGTATTACAAAAAAATACTAGGGAAAAAAATGATGCGTCACGACAGGGCCGCGCGGATTAAAAATTCCTCTTCGAGGTTGTAAATATCGAGTTCACCTATCTGCTACATGATCTTCGCGACACGTTGACCGAAAAATTAATTTAGAAGCGCTGTTTCAATAATGAGAGCTGAATGGACTTGTTCTGAATCTAGTTCCGACTATGAACTTGATACAGCTGATTTATTCGTTTGAATGATTGCCGAACGATATGTGAATTTACTTGTGCTGCTTCTTGCGATGGTCGAAGACAGACTGTTATTATTCGAATGATTGTTCACGAATGTTACTGTATGACTGATGTTTCACGAATGCTAGTTTATGAGTGATCCATGTTTCACGACTGATGTTATACGAATTGAATTGAGTGTCCGAAATGTAATGCTGTGTACGCTAATGGAGCGCGCTGATTTTCCTCCAGGTAAAACTCTCGAACACGTGTATTGTCTTCGTGTACCGTTTTCAATTTTCCTTTCGGAATCACTGAGTTTTATGACCTGGATTGGATATTCAGAACAAGACGGAACAGAAATTCTAAGTCCTTTTTCAGGAAAAACTTAATTTGTATTGCCGGCAGTACTCTAAAACGTCTTTACTCAAAAGTAGCCATTTCATCGCGAACCTATCATAAATGTACCAAAAGAAATCCTCACGTGCTTTTTCTTCCGTCGGATGGATCAAAAAAGTATTCATACACTAGGGGAAATCTCTGCTAAAACGAGAGAAGATCTATGGGAAGCCCCGAAATTCTGATGACCAATGTTTCGTGTACACATTTGTTTATATGCAATGTGTTGTGAAGTATTCTGTAAGCGATATTTTATTGTACGCAAAAGGACTATGAAGTCGAAAGAAACAACAATAGAAGAGAGAAAAATTGTGATTAAGCTGAACACCGTTCAGAATACTTGTCAACCCCACTCCTGCCTCCAGAGAGCTGCTATGAAAAATGGCATTCCATTATATGATGCGAGGTTCTGTGGCGCGGACCACAGCGCCACTGAGCGCCAGGTGCACGTGGCCGTTCTGTCAGTCATCGACACATTTGAATTTCTGACTTCTGATATCATAAAATTTCTTCGATTTTTACGCTTATAATAATGCTAATGGAAAAATGATACTAATGCGAATATAATATTAAGAACAATATTCATAAACACCACGTAAATATTGTTACAGAATGCCTAGTAATACAAGAATGCCTGATAGTACCAAACTATTTTCATTATTGCGATAAAGAAACGGATGCGTGCTGAAAAGTGTACTTTGTAGCACTATTTACTTAGAGTTTATGAATATTGTTCATAATATTGTATTCGCGTTAGTATCATTTTTGCATTAGCATTATTATCGGTGTAAAAGTCGAAGAAATTTTGTGAGATCAGAAATTAGAAATTCAAACGAGTCGTTATCTGACAGAATGGCCACGTGCGCATGACGTTCAGCGGCGCTGTAGTCCGCGCCACAAAACCTCGCATCATAGATGGGGATGCCGTTTTTCGTAGCGGCTCTCGGAAGGCAGGAGTGGGGTTGACAACTATTCTAATCGCTAGTATATGTACGTATAGAAGCAGAATCCCTTCAGGAAATAAGAAAAATTATCGGGAAAAGTCATGTCATCGTGCAATATATTGTTAATTATTGCTCAAATATTCAGTGAAGGTTCACTGAAAAATACTCTCAATGCAACTTACCAATACAGCTAGTTACCGCCATGTTTATGTTCAGTATAGTTGTTGTTTGGGTCGAAGAGATGCCCAGTTCAGCGAATCTATCTTTATATAGTAACCCAAAAGATTGCAATACTGGGAATATGCAAAACTGAAAGATTAAAGAAACACTTATGTTTGTTCGTAATACTTAAAAGAAAACATAAAAGTCAAAACACTGTTTTACTTAATGAAGTTGAAGTGAAAACAAATTGTCTGGTTACATATCTGTATTTTCTTCGTAAAATATTTGAAAAACTCTCTATAAATCCTAAGATCCAAGGGCAATTTTAACCCTTCGAGCCCTGAAAATTTCGGTAAAAAGCGTGCACCATGTGCTGAAATTTTCCGACTATTTCATTACAGTAATGCAGCGCTGTTCAAAACGTTACTCATGAGTAACTGGGGTTCCCCCACGCTTGTCCGCGTTGTCAAGGATACGCGCGACGCTAAGGAGGCGACCATGATGGACTAGCGCCTCCGCATCAAGGAAGCTCACACGCTACCTGTCATGGCGGTACCCTGTATCGCCAGTTTAGCGTCGCGTGGTTTCCTTGACAACGAAGGTACGCTGTGTGAAAGAACGGTTGGAAGGGGAAGCAGGCGCGTAAGGGGCCCTGCGCTGAACAGCGCTGCAGTAATGTGTATGATGTCGATTGTTCAGTTGTTTTGGTGCTCTAAAATTGCAAAATACCGAACAAAACATATATGTATATTTTAATCAAATGAGCTGAAATGATAATTCATTCGAATACATAGGTTTATATCGTGCAATAAACAGTTGTGCCTGGGCCAGCACAGTGGCTCATAGCACACGGTGAACGATTTTTTGGAACGCATAATGCGTTCATCGCCCTCAAAGCGTTAAATATGCTAACATTAATGCTGCAAATTGCAGATGTTCTGCTTTACACCGTGTAATAATCAATGTTCTTTCAACACGTAGAATATAGCAAAGTTTGTTCCTCGAAGTTTCATTTACATTTTGCTTATTTTTAAACATTTCATAATTTTATTAAAATACATATAGTATATAATTTTGAATATGGTACTATGTACTAACACGATTCTTTCATTTAACTTACATTAGAGAATCCGGCAGCTAACACAATAATCCACCCCCAACCACCATCAGGAGCAATCAAGTTTTCGTTTTTCTTATTTACATTTTCTGTTTTCCCATTTATTTGTTTCTCCTTTTTTTCTAGCGCTGATCCATCTTTCTCGACAGACATGATTATTTAAGTAAAAGTATATGCCCGGACACTTTTTAACTGCTTCAAACTCTTAGGAATATCAAACAATATCTAAAAAATATTGAAGTTTATTTGATTAATAACGAATCTCGGAATAATTACTTCTTGCCTTCCTTTTATTTCTATTCTAGTGAGATTTTTATTAAATGCCATGGGAGTCACCTGTAATTACGTATCCAAATTTAGATAATTTTAACGAATTATTAATTCTTGAAAAATTATAAATAATATTTCTGTTGCCATAATAGTATATAATAATAAATGTTTTGGAATAATTCAATGTTTTTATCCTTAAATACACTACACACACAAAATTTTGGAGCACTCGCGCTTTTTAAAGATTTTCCGTATTAATCTTATTTAAAAGAAATGATATGTAAATAATAGTAGCAGTGTATAAAAGACATATGAATTTGGCGAATTAACACTTTAGTTCTTATACTCTTTTAAACTAAAATATTTATTTTATTTTTTATTGAATCAGAAAATGTAGCTGTCCAATGATGTAATATCTATATCTGACAATAATTAATTAAGTTATGTGCCCATAACATCCACGTCCAATCGTTAATTTTAAAAGTCTCGTGGCACTTCGTCAAAGTAAATGTTTTTATACAGGGTGGACAACGTAATTCAGTGATGGCCACCGGAGCTGCGGCCTTCCCGAACTCTAGGTCTATTCCCCTCGTTTGAATTCTCTTCAGTTCGCTGATCGTTCCCCTTCGGTCCATCGTTGTCCTAGGTCACAAACAATATGAGGGGAATGGACCTAGAGTGGGGCAAAGCCGCAGCTCCTGCGGCCATCACTGGCGTAACTTGATCGCTTTAATTATTTCCGTCGCTACTAGACCGATAAATATTCTTTTTTTTTTTAAATACCTTGGTTCACAGGTGCCTATAGGCTAATTGCAATATATTTATTGTAGGTCATCTTTTTTAAAAGTTATTAAACTCACCTTCAGTTTTTTATATGGAACCCTATATTTTTTTTCTGTGTTCTCATAGAGCACAACAACAGAAAGTTTGAAGACCTTATTAATCCTACCGTTCCTATCATTTAATCTCGAGATATTTGCATCTGACAGTAATAAAAATTAGGGGTATTAAGATCGTTTAATTTGTTTTCTTATGCTTTATGAGGATGTACAAAACAAATATAGGGTTCCATTTAAAAACCTAAAGGTTACTTTGACAACTTTGAAGAAAATGATCTACAAAATATACTGCAATTAGCCAATAGGCCCTTCTAAATCGAGGTAATAAAAAAAAAGAATTCGTATTAGTCTTATAATAACGGAAATAATTAAAATTATCAAGTTACCTTGTCCACCCTGTATATGTATAACAATGACGATTAGTTTTTTACTGCTACACATTCTCTTTTCGTTTGAAGTAATTATCCAATTTCGGTTGGTTTTTCGTTTGAACAAAAAATGTTTTCCAAACTTTCTGTCAGTAATGTATACGTAGAATATGGCTGAATTCATGCTACAATCAATATAGATCGAATTCTTCAGACAAAAGTAAGTCAGAAGTGTAGAACTTTACTTTACGTGTAAATTAATACACGGTGCTTATACAATATGTACGTCGGTTTCAAAGCGATAAGACTCACGTAAAATTAGTAATTACCCGTTTTTATCTTGTTTAATAAGAAACTGCTGAAATACCTCTGTCATTGCGTAGAATGTTGTACCCGTAAATTGCAGACTCATAGACTTTTGCTAATGTTCCTTCAATTTATTTATTATTCAAATATTTCCTATATTATTTCTATACACTGCATAGAAGTAATTGAGACTAACGATACTCTACAACACAGGCAAGAGTAAAATGATCTTATTGTTAGAAATAAAAACTAAGGTAAACAATCAACTAAACGCTAATACAGCCATGTGTGCTTGACAGATTTTCAAAAGTGATTTTCACGAAAATAAAGCATTACATGAAAAAAATTGTTCTACATTTCTTATTTGTTTTTGCACAAAGAATTGCAGTTTTCCTAATCTTGTAACGAACATGGTCGTACCGTGTATATTTAAAACAACTTATTATGATGTGCCATACTTGATTTTCACTGAAGTAATCAATGTCGTGAGTATACATTATGAACAATAACGGAAACACTTAAAATTTTCCAAGTTATGCTTTGTCTAATTCAAAACATTTGTTTACTGTCCAATGTTATACATTTGATTTCACTTCTGCACTTGCTATTGCACGCCCAAAGCATTTAATAGAATTATCATACACTACACAAAATGTATATTTTTTAATCTTGTTATAATTTTTTGAAAAAAAAGAATACATGCAAACAGTATTGGATAAAAATAAAAGTTATTTTTATTGCACTATCACGTTTTCAGTTAATAATTTTTCATTCATAAAATCCAACACTGAGGTATATGTTTTGATAATCATTCTGAAAAAAGTCTTTGTTATTTTATACGTACAAGTGTTTCCACAAAATAGATCAAATAATTGTTATGCATTGCATTGGAAGCAGCTCCTTTGTTTAAAAATCCACAATTAAAACATGAAATTATGACACAAGTATCAAAACCATAGAAGGATAATTCTTGTCGGCACTCTTGAGGTTCTAGTCTCGAGGAAAGAGATAAACTGACTTGTGAACGGCTACGATTGAAGGTGTATAGCATATCTTGGAAACACATTGACTTGTAGTAAGTTGTAAGATTAACGTTCAGCAACATTTGCTTACCTTCCGATTATATACCGCAGATAGTATATATTATTTAATGACTGCACCCGATTCAAATATTTTCTACATTATGTATATTTTATGAATAGATTTTCGGGCTTAAAATTGCTTACAAAAGCATATTTTATGTTCAGTTTGTTAGTTACTATTACAAAAGCAAAGATAAGATTGCGCACTAGCAACGTGCCAATACTTATCACTTAAGCGATGAATCATTATTATAACGTCATTGAGATTAAGACGTATTATTTATTATTCCTATCTTACTATAATACTTACCTATCTCATTATAATATATTATAACGTGTAGTTTTTTTAATGTTGATGAAATTACTGAAGAAATGTAAGAACATATTTATCTTGTTTATTGTTACTATTATTTTTAAAGAAATTCGTAAATCGCCGATTGTAAGTAACATTTAGACCGTTATTAATGTTTATATACAATATGTGTCGCATAAAGTGCCGACTTTCGGGAATGGAAAGTACGTGAAAGGCGACGTCATTTCTAACATCATCATGTGATTACCTCCTATCAGTTCTTGATACGATAAAATTGGAACATTCCACAATTACACAAATACGACAAAGATAACAAATGTTTAGTCTACAGTTGTGTAAACGGTGTTGCCACGTAGGAAACACCGGCTATCGTCTGATCGCCGAAGTGTAGCTACTCTGGACACAGCCAGCGTTTATTCTAAGACAGGTGATCGTTTTCAGCGCTTCTTCGTTGCTGTCGACACATGGTGGTTCGAAACCTACCTAAAACTGTGTAGGTTCTTCGATTATATGACCATAGCAATTGATGCTGAGTTACATACAAAGGAGCAGAAGAAGCTGCAGTTGTGTCCGCGATTGTTTCGACATCGTACATAGAGTTGCGCCTTGCAGCCAAGTGCGTGCAGAAAACTTATTTAAGCAACCGTCTGCAAAAGTGTAAAATAATCAAACAACTTCTGAACGTATAGAATAGAATAGAGCTTTATTATTTTCAGCCTCACAGCCATGAAAAAGGACTTGGTTTACAAAAATAACCCTTATCTCTCATCCATACACACATCCGCACTTCCTCTTATCCGCCTCATATCTTTTCTTTTTTCTCTAATTTCCGTAACTATTCTGCTACTTCCTCACTTCTCCTGCCGGTGACTATGCTCTCAACCTCTGCTTTCCCCCTCTGCAATTCTTTGCAATCTCTTATCATATGATCTAACGAACCCCATCCATCTTCCCATAGATTGCATCTCCTTGCCATATCGCCCTCCCAATATCTATTCCATTTTTCCGAGGTTCCCGCATTTTGTCCTCGCTATCAACCGCTGACTATTTTCCTTCCCTTCTTTACTCAAGTATTCGGTTAAAATTCCTGTTCTTATACAGGGTGTACCACTACAGGTGGTAAATGTTTGGGGGGGGGGGGGGGTAGGACTCTACAGGCCGAAAATCAAGAGTGACGAAATTGTGGAGGAGGACTCATTGTTTCGTTATTGATGGTTAAAAATTCGACTCTGGAGCGCCTGCAGCACGGCAACTCGGCAGTCATCGGCGTGTGTCGGGCAGGTCAGCCGAAGTGCAACATATTTTAACATTTACGTTTTTCTGTACTTGATTCACTTTTATGATTTATCTCAATATTAACACTTTGTAAGGATGACTCAATACAATATAAGTTAAGTAATGCCTCCTAATAATATTGTCTTCATCTAAGGCAAAAGAAAACATTGATTTTGACAGAAATTCGAAAAATTCTATTTATGTTATGTGAACTACAATTTCGAATTCTGTACTATACCTTGTATTATACATACAATATATGACATAGAAAGGAAACTTCTAACATTAACGTTTAGAAGCACAGATTCTACGAATACATCACTAGAAGGTTTCCCGTCGATCTCAATGTGGCCATGGACCATGGACATAGGAATACAGAAATGGAGCATAAGCTCTATATACAGACGAGGGGTGTGAAACTGAAATGTGGGAGGGGCAGAGTAAAATATGCGCCGAATGTGTTTGGTTGTATTTCCGCGCATGCTATGTACCGCCAATTATGAAAAGCTTTTAACTTCGAATTAATACAGACATCTAACAATGAGTTACATAGAAGGAGAAGAAAATGTACGAAGTATTGAAAAGCCTCTCAAATATAGTCTTCGATGTAATAATGATGTAAAATGTTATAAGTTGAAATACAATGCTGAAATAAAAAGCGGCGGTGACTGACAAATGAATTTCACCGTGCATACAGTGAGCGTTTTTTCGGTAGAAGTGCGCCGCAGTGAAAGCATTAAGGATATACATATAACGCAATTACAATTTTGATGCAATCTCATTAAATAGGTTTACATGTGTGATATGTAAAATAGGAGACTAACTTAAAAATCTGAAAAATTTCCGTGGAAAAGTGAATGTCTTCCTACGCATGTTTTTATCTGCAGCATAGCTGCGGACGGACCCGTGAGGCTGTGACGCAGAAATTTTATTGCCCTTTTGTTTAATACCTCCGCTGCTTGGACTCAACAGTTTCGGCAGAAAAGTTTCTTCCCACAGTTCTGCCAGCTACACGCATAATGGAATTAATCCTTTTGCCCCGGCGGGCTTGTGAGAAAATGTAGGCGAAACGAAACACTGACGATTCATCGCTGACATACAGAGAGCACTACCTCTTACAACCTCCGTTTGATTTTGTGTTTTATGAACTTCGTGACGAAGTTTATTTCAATAATTAGAAGTATTTTCTTAAAATAGCGTAATTGATTTTAATGTGTTCTTAAAAATATAATACTTACAAAATGTAATATAGTGTACATAGTATCGGCGTATACACATACTGTTACGAGGTGGGATGGGTAAATGAAATAACTCTCGAGTATTTCGCTTATTTTACCTTTCCAAACACTAGATAAGGTAAATCTGTCGTGTGTCCGTCGCCATTGGACGTATCGTGGCCGACCTCTCATACATGCTGCTGAACACCAAATTGCTGTGCTACAGGCGCTCCAGAGCCGAATTTTTAAACATTGATAACTAAAAAACGAAGCCTTCACCAGAATTTCGTCACTCTTGATTTTCGTTTTATTTTGGTCTGTAGAATCATCTATTAAAACATTTTCCACCTGTAGTAACGCCCCGGATAAATATACGCACAATAATTTTCTTATACAGTGCCCCCGTGTGGTATCATATAACATCTAAAAGAAATATTTCTTTATATATTTGAAATATAAAAAATATTTCAGTTGAAAAAGTTATGTCGAGCACGCTGTATAATATTTTTAAAATATTTCTTTATTGAAACATGGTGTATCTGTACATATTAATTTCCTACAGAACAAAAATAAAAGTTCGTAGTGTTTTGCTTAATGAATACTTTTATGGACGACTATGTTGACATATGAATATTTTTTATATTCACGATGTGAATTTCTTTCATAATCTTTAAATAACAGGATAATGAATTGATCAGTAACCGCTATACCACGCTGTTTGTGTAGAATTAAGTATGGGGAAAATTTTAAGACGACTTCAACGATTACACAATTTCATAAATCATTTATTTAACGAATACTGTTAAGGTGATACGATGATAGTAAATTATAGTGATGAAGTGAAATGATCGTAGTGAATCGTATTCCAAATACTTCACGTTTATTTCAGTGGGAAAATGTTTGTTATTCACACGAGTCTCATTTTACAAAAGTTTCAGAAACACATGTATCGCGTAAACAATGACTCATCGTACATGTATGTATACATGTTAACAGAGTAAACTACTTAAAGTAGAACACATATGTAAGTCAATATCCTCAATTAAGAGGACGTAACGAATCCTTTGTATTTTATACAATAAAGATGTTAAAAGATTATACAGTGTGTTTAGTTTAAGTATAAGGAGTTCGTTATTTCTTACACCACTCTACATACAAAAAAAAACTGTTAATACAAAAGTTGTTTGAAAAAACTAATAGGCTGCTTTAAGAAAATTATTTTTCAGATTATTAAGTTCGAGGACTTCAAAATCATCATAACATTGTAGCCTCAGAAAAACGAAGCCTTATAAGAAAAATTACATTCTGCATTTTCGATTCCTTTTTGTATGAAGAACCACCCCTTTTACATTTTACGATTACGGCCGGATCCTCTACAGTGAAGTCAGAAATTGAGGTTTAAATTAGAACATAATATAAGTTTTGGCATCTTTAAAAACAGAGAGGCTCAAGATACAAAAATTTATTTCGGGCTCGAGTGATGACAGAATGACGATTAAACTAATAATAAGAAGAAATCGGTGGTGTCATGTTAGGGAATAAATTATATGTATTTACAATTTTCCTATTAAATTTTATATTATGGACTTGAAAGTATAGCCTTCAAGCGAATGATTAGGGTGTAATTCTGAATCAAAATGCTACATAACATACGAATGGGTCTAAAGTATATACTCTAAAGTTTAGCTTAAACTGTTACTTTTCGATTATTTATTGCTTCTACTTGTTCTAATATAAATTGTTTTAACAATGTAACATGTCAACTACTTAATTGACAAGATTACTACTTTGTTTTCAGTCTGCATATTTTTTCTTAATAATTAAAGCTAAGAAATATCTGAATAACAGAAAGATGAGACAAAGCTTCGTAGATGAAATTCTTTTATTACCATATTCTCATTGTCAGTTAAAGACTGCAGCTGAATCTGTTTTTTGCCGATAATCATAACCATGTGTCTTAGTAGACTGTTCGAAAGTACAAGTTACAGAATGCATTGCACTTGTGCTCAATGCACAGTAAGATGTTCGTAATAAAATAATACAATTTTCTTAAAAAAATAAAAGTGATCTTGGAGAATAATGAATTCAATGAAATTTCATTATCACTATCACATTTGCCTCGTCAGACCGGTAAGTTTTACGTAAACACATTCTTTGGATCTGTACCAGTTTAAGAAATAACGAATTACTTACAATTAAACTGGACACACTGTACTTTATATTTATTGGCTTTTAAATATTTCATCGTGTGTACTATTACGTCTTCAATATAGAGACTAGAATCTCCTGTATTAAAAAGCTATAAGTAAGTTGGACCCAGGTATGCTTTGAAACGAAATTTGAACCAAATTATGATACCGAAGAAATAAAATTAGCAGAATTAATTAAATTTAAATTTCATAGAAAATATATCATGACGTTGGATTTAAAGAAGTTAGTGTACATTGTATCAACTTAATAAATACATTTCGTTTCACATTTTATAAATAAAGTTCTTACATAAATAAATTATTTTTTTTACAGTGAATAATAAAAATAAGAATTCCTAACATACTGCACGACTCTTCAGTGGTACCTATAAAAGGTAAACTATTGCTGTTCTGAACGATAACAAAATAAAAACAATAAACAAAGATAAACCAGAAAATAGTAAAAATAATTCTCATTTACATTATGTTGTTGCAACTATAAGTTAAATTGCACTTGTATGTGAACACTTATTTATCTTCAACTTTTCCTATAAATTTAAAAAATAGTTTCGTCACTAATGCCGAAGACGGCTCAACCCTAGCATACGAACACTATGATAAACATTCATTTTTCTGTTAATATCTATTACGCAATAGAATAACAAGTAATTATAAATATTTTTAACAACGTGTTGTCATTTCCATTTGCAATATGGTTATCTCTCATTCAAAATTCTACTTTCAATTGTAGCATGGATTACATTCAAGTCACTATAATACTCGCATTATAGTGAAATAACAAGAGTGCGACTGAACCAACTATCTGTTAATTCATAACAAATCATCCAAACCAATTACTAACAAAGGAGTTGAATCCATTACTAAGAGAAGAGAAAATTCCATTATTTGCGTCGGCAGCTGTGTTGGTTCCCGGATGTGGTCGAAAATGTATCACGTGATCTCGATGAACATGGTCCCTGTTTCCGGTATAGAAATTAGATCCACTCTCGTCTTCACTCGGATGCCTCTAATATTAACATAAAATATCGCAAAACTTCGTAAACATTCAGATGGCACACAGTAATATTATTATAATATTAATATCAATATGTAAGTACTTAATGTCATACTTACGTTTGCCCTATATAACGTCACATTGAAAGACGTTGGATGTTGTTCTACTACTTTAAATTCCACATCACGGGGAAGGTATCCATTCGCGTATACCTGTAAAATAAAATTGTGGTACATGTAATAATTATTATTCATAGACTATTTTTTAAATAATTTCATGAAATCGTGACGTTACTTTATTTAATTTCTTGAATACATAACGTGTTAAAAGTACAAATTCTATAGTTACATGAAATACAAGATGTTTCTTTACCCATCTATATCTAAATCTTTTCTGTAGACCAGAGATGGAAAATTCGGAGCCAAGCCTAGCTCCGGCCTACCCCCACTCTACTCCACACCGAATTGAGTTCGCACATTTAAATAGAAGCACATATAGAATATATTTTCAAACAGGGATTACGTAATATGACGAATTATATGTATCGAAGTAGGATGTAATCTCTGGATAGAACTGACGTCATTTATAAATAATCATTATTCTTATTACGTGACTATTTCTTGAAAAATCGAACTACCGACGTTCTCGACGTCGTATCCAGGTTAGAGGTGTTATTATCGATAACGTTATCGATAAATATCATTAATATCAAAATGTTATCAGCAATTCGATATTTCGATACTATTAAGATAGTGATAAGTTGAATTTAACTTAAAGTTTTATTATAAGAGATACAGTATGTATGTTGTATCTACACTTCGAATGGGGCATGTTTTGTGTCTAAAAATCCATTTAACTAACAAGACAATAACGAGGTACCGATTTTCAGGATTTCATGTAATAGAGTTATTTTCTTCTGAGAGACAGAACTTATGTCACAACTATTGTAAGAATGTTAGGTAATAAACAGATTTAGTGCATAATTAAAACAATAACTGCTATATCATATACTCAACTATTTGCTAGACTTACACTCTGACTAGACTAAACATTAGATTGAAAACCGTCACCACTTCTTCCACACTTCTATCTCTCTACACTTCAAATATTTCATGTGGTGGAACACAGAAGGTGCTACAAATTTTCCAAGACATTTGAATACGACTGTCAAATACTTATCTATACCAGCAACTTCTGTTCCAAGTGAACGACTGTTTTCTAAAGCAGGACAGATTCTTCCTGACAGAAGAACAAGCTTACAGGTAAAATATGCGAACATGTAGTCTGTAATGAGTTCAAACAAGAATAAATAGATTTAAATCATAAAATTGCGCGTTACATTCTACTTCAGTCACTCCTATTCGCTTAACGATATCTTAACGATATTATCGATACATCGTTAAGTATCAATAACTTATTGATAATTTATCGATAATCGGTAGTAGCACCTCTAACCCTGACCACAATCTACGTGAGGAGAATTGTCACAGAGTGGGGGCACGTCTGGCTCCGGCTGGCCATCTCTGCTATAGACAGTTTAATAAAGCGAATTGCAAATAAAAATTGTTTATTCTTGTATCTTACCTCGAGTTTATATGCTCCCGGTAATAAAATTCTCCAAAATTCGCCATACTTTGTAGTGAGAAAACTAACGTCTCGCGATTTTACTTTAATAGATGCTCTTTCAATAGGATTGCCATTTTCATCAACGACAAATCCGCGGACCCCTCTGTGAGCTTCTGCTAAAAACTTGATGAGTGCCTAAAAATGTAAAAAGTTATGATTCACAACACTTACATCAAACCTTATCTAAATTTTTCTCTAGTATCGGTATAAATTAACGTGTTTTCTATCTTCCGAGATTTTTTAATGTTCATATAACTTCCCGTAATGTAAAAATAAATATATTTAATTCAATTATAATACAACGGTTATATTATTATATGTGTAAATAATAATACATGGCGTTAAAATATACTACCCACCTTTCCGGACTTACACTACTCACTAAACTGATTGTGAGTAAAAAAGTTTGCAAAGAGACCACTAGTCCCTAAGTTCACCGATTTCAATCAAATTTTATAAAATGATAATACTGTATGTACAAAATATAGATATAAGACCCATTTCGGCAGCATTTTCGAGAAGTTATGCTTTAAACTTAAAACTACTACAATACGCACATAAATTGACCATAGTCGTTGAATTCATAAATCGTAATTTCTTAAAAATAATTGAAAAGTGGCTACATAATGTTAATCCTTTGAACTTCTTTGTCGAGTATGACTCGACATCGATTTTATTCACAGGTACTCCTATGTCGAGTCACACTCAACATTTTTAAACTGCCAGTCTAAATATGTATTATATTTCGCAATATCTATTTTTTACCTAGAAAAGCAACATTACATGTATATGACCCTTTTTTGTAATAAAAAAAGTCCTTGAAGTGTTCAGGTACATGATTGTTTGTACCTAACTGGTTCCTCTCAACCAACTGTCTTTTGAAGTACATTTCAGTATTTCAGTATACCAAAACACTTAAAATAATAGTGAGTTATTGGAAAGAAAATTAAAAAAAAAATTGGGAATTGAAAGGTTTAATACAATAGTTTGGGATACATGGAGTATTATCGTTACTCGGAATTCGGTCGAAATCAGAGACCTTGAGGACTTGCAGTCTCTATGACGTTTAATTTTAAGACATAATTTCTATTGAAAAATAAGTCCTCCTATAATTATAATATAAAAATCTGTAAATGAAGTACTATCATTCTGTAAAATTCTGTTGAAATCGATGACCTCAAGATTTCTTACTCTATTAATGCTAATAAACATTGGTGAAATGTCAGGCACCTCGAGCAATCCTACTCCTATTTAGTGTATACGATACGTAAACAGAAGATTATCTTCTAAATTCGCTTAGATTGAAAATCCAAACCATTCAGCATTCTAACCCTTGTTGTAACCAGCTAGTGTGACAAATTCGAGAGCGTAACGATTCTTCCGGTTATTGTGTTCCACGAACAATGGGGCTAGCGGATATAACATCCTGATTTTTAGGAAACACTTTTCCTTACCTATCAGAAAACGTGCAACTCAGTGAAAGGTTGCAAATCTGGTTCATGCACGATGGTACTCCGCTTCTCTTTATTTTCAATGGTAGACAATGTTTGAAAGAAATATAGAAGATAAATGCGATGGAAAGATATCGGTACAAGTCCACCAAAATTTTACAATATAAATCCTATAAATTTCTGTTTATGGGGGTATCTCAAAAGCCTCGTGTATTCTGCATTAGTGGATAATATTCAGGAATTGCAACAATGAGCGGAAAACGCCTGTCAAAGTATTGGAATGAAACCAAGAACTTCTGAAACAGTACGGAATTCTATTATCCGAAGATGTGAAGTGAGTATTGAAATTGAGGTGAGACATTTAGTAAAATTTTTACAAACATCAACGTTAGTGTATGGTAACTTAATTACATGTCTACATGTCGCATAAGTGAAACGAGTAGGAACGAGCCATTGTCACTTTTAAAATTAAGAAATAGATTCTAACTTCGATAATATTAATTTTACCATCCATTTTTCTAATTATAACTTTTTTACTCGCAAGGGAAGGTTACAGGGAAGGGCCTTTTGAGTGAAGCCTGACTTAAAATGTTGTATCAATGAATATAAACGAATCCTATCATATTAACCGTGAACACTTGGCAATTATTATGGAAACACCTTCAAACGTTACAATTTCGAAGTCGTCGAATCCACTGCCTTTTCCTGGCAAATTATAGATCTTGACGAAGTAAACAAAGAAGTCTTATGCGATATTTTTGTGAGGTCGATAATTTAGTAAAACATTAATTTTTTTTATAATATACTTAGGTTGATCACAAATTTTTCCTAGACGTTTTCATTCATCTTTGGCCATTGAAACAGTTTTGACATAAAACTTTTTTCATACAACGAAAAATCGCACGATGCTAACTTTTTAAAAGCTGACTGTACGAGTGCTAATTCATCAAAATACACAGGTTTTCCCACCAAACCATAACTAAGAGAGTGTTCTTTCATTCTACAGGATGTCCCAGATTTTTTATACTAAGCTGTGTCATTATATTCTACGAGAACCAATAAACGAAAAATGCTATACAAATATATACCCACAAATGCTCTGTAAAAGAACTATAATAAGAATATGAAATGTGCAGTGAAGGTCTAATCAAAGAATTAAAAATGTATTTAGTAAAATAAAACAGAATCAAGACGAAATTCGTATGATAGTAAATGCATTTGTATTGTTCAAAATAGTCGCCATTTTGAAATGGAACAATAGTAACAGCTTATTAATAGACTACGGATATATATGCAATTCAATATACAAAAACAAGTGACAAATGTATATTTCATAAAGCAGGTGAAAGAGGAAATAAGTTTTTGAAATAATTAAAGGGCATCTGCAATCTAAGGATTAACAAAAATGATATTGATCATCTACGTCAATTTCAATGATTAAACAAAGCTTTATAAATATATTACACAAATATTATCGAACTACCCCCACATTGTAAGATACTATTATTATATCCCATATTTTTCTTATACGTTTTTAACAAAGCATTTATCAGCCTACGTTTATATAACATTTTTTGCTTATTTCTATTCATAGAACGTACTGGTATAGTTTGTCGTTAAAAAACTGGGACACTCTGTATATCACGCGCAGCTCTGTACGATGCTTCTACAAGGAGTTAATTTAAAATTTGCATAACTTTTTAATCGACGTAAGTAACTGTATCCTCGAATGGAAAGGAATTTCTAAAAGCTGCGGTAGCCGCAGATCAAGAGTTTCGAAGTAGGAACCAGGACTGTCCTCGATTGTCAGTTTAGTGAGTATTACAATCCCTCGAAATTGAGAACCATTTTTGAACTCTCTGTATACATAAATAATTATTTTTTCTGGAACAACCGTTCCGCTTTCATGAACTTACTACACGGTTTTCGTCCCAGTAAAACTGTAAATCTGATGCGGGCGGATATTTACAGCATGAAAGTTCCAATGTGATTTCCATACATCCGTTCCAAACATAGTTAAAATCTTGCATCCCACCAGTCAGCGGATACCACTGAGCCCCATTAGTGATACCGTTTTTAAATCCTGGTTGAGATGGCGAACAAGGCTGTCCTTGATACATAGAGCCATGATTTCGGGAATATACTAGCGACAAGTGTTGGAACACGTCGTCATCGGGTGAAATGCTTGGTGCTGATGTGTAACTCTGAAACACTAAATCATCTATATAGACCTTGCATGGGAGGTAACATGTCGAAGTATTTTAAAACCTGCATTTTTTTATAGATTTATGTTTCACAGATAGTATTTCGGTATTTTTATATTTAGTAGCCGCCAGAAGTAAAACTTATAAAACAACGTAATTTGTAAGCAAATATTGAACGCTTAATTAATATCCTCAAACTAAGTGAAAGGTAAACAGGTAAAATACATTACGATTTAAAATAATTCTAAAATAAATTAAAATTATACTACCGAATCATGTATAGTACAGGTTTTACTTACAGTTTGAATACGACTATAATTCCGCAATAATATTTTTAACTTAATTCTTTAAAATAATTATAAATAACCAGAAAATAACACTGTACTATACATATGTATATTCCTTCGAAAAGTATTCATGTTTTATAAACTGTCAGTGTTGCAAAAAATGTATTATACTATAATAAGTGCCTGAATTACAATACTATGCACGTTAAATAAAAGTCTATGCTTGATTAATAAACAACAGAAACAATAACTGTCGATATAGCTGTAATTAGTAAGTACACTATACCTGCACACAATGGAGCTGACCGACATATTCCTGACAGCAAGAAAAGTTATACAATACGATGAGATTGCTTACAATAATGTCGATTATGTAATGTAAAATGTTTTATAACAGCAACAAGTATAAACATGCGTTTAATTGATGTTAATAATTTTAGAATTATCTTAAAATAGGTCTATGCAACTGGAACAAGTCACACCTCCTTTCTGATTGCAATTAGAAAAATATATTACAGGAAAAAGGAGAATGGTTCAAAGAGAACTACATTTCCTGGGTCATACTTTTTTTCGCAAGTATAATGATGCATCTGCATTTTACAGTAGTATCATTTTTAAAACAGAAAGGAATATTTTTTTTCATAAATCAAATCCTATCGTCATTCTGCGTAAAAAAGTGTTATAGTAAAATGGTAAAAAAATGATTTATTCGTGAGATATTTATATAAATGTTTTTATTAGAGAGGCTCAAACGCTTCCTTGGAAATATTTCAACCAAAAAAAATAAACGTTTTATTTTTATTGCACAACAATAATCAAAGATCGCCTCGATTCGATTGTCAAAGCAATGAAAAAGCGACGTATGACGTGTTTAGAATCCAACAAAGAAGGGTTTGACCATCTTCTTTAAACCTTTGACTACTGGCTACTTGGAAACGTGGCAAACGTTGCGTGCGGTCGAGCTGCAGTAGTACACACTGAGCCATTGCGCCGAACGCCCATGGGCGTCGACAGTACATGTTGAGCGGTTTTTTCGGGTGCTTATAGGCGCCGATAGCAGTCAAAGGGTTAATAATGATATTTATTTAAAATATCTCACGAACTAATAATTTTTCGACTACTTTACCCTAAACCTTTTTTACGCTGAATGGCGAAAGAATTTAGTTTATACAAAAAAAGTATACGTTTCCATATAAAAAAATTGTGGAAGTATAAAAAGCACATGCATCGTTAGACATTCAAAAAAATATGGGCCGAAAAGTGTAGTCTTCTGTGAACCATGTCTAGGCATTTTCGAAATAAACTTTTATTCAAATAATTATGAAAATAAAATTATAATTTTATTTGTTCTTTGTTTTGTTACTTTATCTTAGTTGATATTATTTCATTAATAATGTACCTGACAAATAAATTATTTTAATATTTGTTATTTTATTTGAAATTTAGATATTTGTTATTTGATTTTACCAGGAAAATAAAGATGTTTTTCTATCGTCCGTGGAACTTCCATTCCAAAACCATAGACTTCCGACATAGTGTATCATCGGCAGTGTTCACTTTTACCGCAATGTTTATATTCTGATTAACTGTTATTTGTTATTTTGTAATATTATTCGAAATAATCAAATATTTGGAAACTAAATCATTTGGAAATAATTTATTTCTCAAATGATATTTTGGAATTTATTTGCGTACAGCCTTATTTTCCAATAAACTTATTTGTTATTTTATTTAGAGTAATTATTTGTCCTTTTTATTTGTTATTTTTATTTCAAATAAAAACTGCCCAATCCTGCTTTGAATCAATCACATTTTTCCGCTAACATTCTTTCCTAATTACAATCAGAAAAGAGGTATGACTTGTTTTAGTTGCGTGGACCATCCTGTATATCGAGGTGACTCGAAGGATAACTGCTTTCCTTTGATACGTTACAATCGGTTTAAGAATTGTTTGTTTATAATTTTCATGTGTTTTTTTGATCGGCAATTTTTGTACGTGTTTACTTTTTGTTGATTAGAGAGAAAAATAATACACCATAAGCGCGTATAAAAACATACTTACGCGAATTCGGCGTATTATCAAAGGGATAACTAGCAACCAAGGCACCACCATGCAAGCTTCCGGATAACACGAATTGGATTTTCGACACCCATTCTTTGACAGCCTCCGTTTCCGGCTGGCTTTTCTTATTGTTCTGTTTGAAATAGTCGGGGAAGTTGCGATTTAAATCAAAACCACGCGCGTTGTATCTGTAAAAAATATTACATACAAAGTTCTTTTTTAATTGTAACTCTCGGCATTTCATAATTAGATCAGATTTGGAGGAAATTTGTACATATATTTTTGTATATTACTGGATACTCGATATTCATGAATATTCATGTATGTATGTATTTCTGAATTAGGAGAATCGTTTCTTATATCTTCAGACAACTTTTTTTGTGCTCGTTCAAGATTCTATTATGAATTCTGATTAATATTGTATTGGGTTGGCCAAAAGGTAATGTCGGATTTCTGCAGTAGAAGGTCGTTTTCGTTTAAAGATTTTTTTACCGAAAAAGATGGGAAATTTTGGAAGGTTGGACTTATGGAGCTGCCCGCGAGATGCCAAAGGTTGTGGATAAAAGTGGTCAATACATTGTATAATAAGTTCCTTATATTTAACAGAAATTATCAATATTTCTTACTGAAAATACTGACTTTACTTTTTGGTCAACTCAATAGAATTCATGAATGTAGATACTCGATATTCTTCTCACTTTTTCACTTGAAGACGTTAATAATAAGGTGTATATTGAACAGTCTTACCTGCCTTGCCCACCTTCACAGTATCCTTCCTTAGAAACTTCAAAGCCATCAGGATTCATTGACGGAAGAACATGGATTCTAGTATTATCCAGAAGCCATGTAATATATGGATCTACCCCATAATTTGTTACAAGGTACTAAACATAAAAAATAATTTTTTAAAACGATAGTACATTTCATGCACATATTATCATACGTATGTATGTAGATATATTCAGAAAAATTATCTGATATTAAAGATATATGTGAAAATCGTAGTTTTATTTGCAAGCTTTTCTTGATAAGTGCATATTTTTTAAAAAAAATCCACTTTTTACATGACAATATTTAATTGTCATCTGTTTTATACCATTCATTCTTTTCTTCTCGTAACAATTTCTGTTTATCTCTAATTATTTGCGGAACCGCTTTGAAACAGATATTAGACACGATATTAGAATCGAAACATAAGCACCGTTTCTGGCCATAACTGTTACATGATTTCGATTCATCATAACTGTTTCAAGGAGAACCTTTATACAGGGTGCTTCCTAACGTGTGAGAAGTATGTACTGCCATGATTGACCCAGGATACAAAAATAACAAGAAAGTTTCTTAGCGAAAGAAAGGCAATTACTTGATGTCTAGACAGAATGTTCCAGTATTCATAGTACTATCGGAAAGGGGGTGATTCTACGAGAAAAAATAAGTCGAAAATATACAATGAAATTTATTCACATGAGACTTTGTTTTTGAGAAAATGAACTCTGAATAATCGCCGGGTACACGTGCACTTAACTATGACAGAATGGAACTCGATACAGACCATGTCTCATGTACAAATAGCATTAATATCGTACGTAATGCTAACCCCTTATCAGTCGTTATGTCTAGCCGGATGCTATCTGCCTCCGGTAATGAAAAAGTGAAATGTAATATGAATACAATACAGTACACTCACATAATATCGCTGCAGTTCGTGCGGAGAACGCCCATGGGCGTTCAAGCATCGTACTTAATAAATAAGCTTGTCGATCCCCCGCATGGGACGTAAGGCAGTATTCAGTAAACTTTTAACCCTTTCAGACCTGAATTTCCTTTTAAGAGTAAAAAAAATATTTGATTACACATTTTAACTCAGTAGACTGTTTACATGATATTTTGTTTAAAAAAAATGTTTGTATGTCCCTTAGTTTTGTAGATATTAAGTGTACATACATGTGTACATGAAGACTCAAGTATCGCATGACACCTAAGAGAGCACAAATGAGGAATGTAACATACACAGCGCCTTATAACATTTAATAAGAATGTATTAACACTTGAAACTGAAGAAGACATGTGGAAAATTGTACTGCTTTCAGGTTCCTACTATTAGCTGTCACTGCACAGTATGTAATCAATGTTATTCAATTCTGAATTCACTAGACCTACTAAAAACATTCAGAACATGAAAAAATTCAAATTCATAAGAAAAATATGTTCACGAATGTGTACAAACGGTTTGAATTTCCGAAACATTCATCCTCACCGAAATATCAGCGTAGAAACTTCATGTACACAAATGTGACCACCAGGTCTGAAAGGGTTAAACTTAATTTTGTAGAAAACAAAGCCTCATGAAGAAATTTTATTCTATATTTTCGATTTATTTCATTCACGTAGAATCACCCCATTTACTGTTATACCATGAATACTGGGATACCCTGTACGTAAATTAAATTAAGACTATCGATGGTAATTTTTGCCTAAAACATCATTTCCTTTGATATTGGCGTTAGTACTCACTTTCCACTAAAGTTCTCTCCAAATCGAAGCCGAAGACAATGAAACTTGTTCTATTTGATCACTCATTATACGAACGTTCTACTATCCGACTATTCTGTCGTATGAACGTTTTACTAACCGACTATTCTATCGCTCGAACGTTCTACTATGTTAGCAGTTTATTACAATTTACACAGGGCGAGGCACCTAACTGGACGACTTCAAATTACTCGTAAATTACTCGCTGTATGAAAAATGTTTCAAACAAAAGCTGTATGGGGGATATATCAGACAATAGATCATTTCTTACTACCTTAAATTTTTATCGAAATGTGAA
Organism: Macropis europaea; assembly: GCA_916610135.2. Classification (NCBI taxonomy): domain Eukaryota; kingdom Metazoa; phylum Arthropoda; class Insecta; order Hymenoptera; family Melittidae; genus Macropis; species Macropis europaea. Next base: position 20,872,214 of record OU744349.1, read on the forward strand.
GGTCGCCTTCAGTTTTTTAAATAGGTTGTCCAAAATTTCTGCCCGAATTTCGATGAAATGTCAAACGTTGCATAATAAAAGTATTGTACCAAATAGTGTTTAAAGTTAACAGTTACTGAGATATTTGCAAATAAATCATTTTGTATTTAGAATCACGCTCAGTCATCGTCATTCCTCAAACTACTACTCCACAAAACACACTCAGCTCGAATTTCTACATCTTCGCTATTTATGAATATTTTTCTGCAATATACACTTCCTAAAATGCATAATTCAATTAATCTCATTTTGGGTCGTCTACGTGTACGTGTCCCCTTAAATAATTTTAGCCTGAAGATACACGTAGTAAAATAAAATCCTTCATTTCAGAAGAGAACCACTGGACGAAATACATATTTGTCCAACATCAGAAAGTCCAAAGTGATTTTCACAGACCAATTCATATTAAATTGATTCGCCATATGGAAGCTGAATATAACAGAAAATATACAAGAGCGACGGTAGAAGGTAATGGCGAAGTAAAGCTCCTTTGGGACTCCGTGATTATCAATAATACCGTTCCGATTCATTGCACAAAAGGAATTATAGTTCAATTCGTATATTGAAACATCATGAAAACTGTGTTATTATCGTTTCCGAGGTATCATACGTCGACAGATTGAATTTATTAAACAGATGACAATCAAAATCATGCTAGCAGTGTGACTTAATAATTTTTAAAATGAGGAACATTAAAATGTAGTGAAATAACCTGCAATGCTATAGATTGATTAAAACAATATGTTAAACAACAAACGCTAGGAATCGTTGAAGAATTGTATACGATCGTTGAAAAAGTCTGAACAATGATTTGTATAAATAAATACGTTACAATGATAAGATCTATAATACGCACATGTACTGCAGTATTATGGTAACGCAGTTTAGCCACTATACAGGGTGTATCAGTAAAAATTACCACCCTAACACGTTGAACACCGTGGCGGTCACCGGTGATCAACACCGTAAATTTAATTTAATTAAATAATTATTGATTGTCACAAAATTCTGAGCAAACTTTATACTAGAACAATAATGTAGGAACAGAAAAACACGACTGGGTACATAAATCTTTTTATTCTTTACGATTTATATAAAAAATAGTAAATTATATCGTGTCTGATTAGGTATGGCCGTTTTCACTGTGGTGTTCAACGTGTTAAAGATCTTCCAAGCTGCAAGAGCTAGAGAAAAAATTATCAAATAACAGTTGCACGATAAGAAAGGAGCCATCATATGGCGTTAACAATTTTTTTTCCAGATAGAGTCGCATCAGACTTCCAAAAGTCATCTCTGGTTTTTCAAATGGAAGTACACATTTTTTTACTGATCTTCTAATAGGGCGTTTTAAGGCGCGTACAATGACCTATGGTTGAAGGTAATTCAGAGTCGTTGAAGGTCAACGCATTTGGACGCGTTAGTACATGTTTGGTCAACTATAAAGGAAAATAATTTGCTTCAAGGTCACCGATCGAACACTTTTGTATGTTTTCTGGTTGTTAGTAGTATATCGCTGTTGTAGTCGTTAGACGAATCGTAAAATGTAAACAGACATTCAATCATGTTGTACGCTGCATATTTATCTATATCCATGAATACTATGATTAGTTTGCGGTATGCTACCGACCAAATGCGTTGCGCTTCAACAACCTTGAATGATTTCGAACCATACATCAACGGTTCTTAAACTTTATGAGTTCGAGGACCCCTTTCGTATGATGTGCATTTTGCCGGACCCCTAACCATTAACTCTATACTTTTGCTTATTGTTAGTACAAGGTAAGAAAATATTTTCATGTATTCAAGTTATTTACTTTTCACTATATAAATAATTATAAACTTAAGATTAGTTTACAAACTTTGCAAAGATTCAATCAAATTTTAGTTTGAAAAATCATCTTACTATATTAACTCTTGGACCCCCATGGGTCTGCGGACCACAGTTTAAGAATTACTGTCATAGGTCACTGTACGCGTCTTAAAACGCTCTATTAGAAAGTAAGTAAAAAAAAAACGTATCATTCAATTTAAAAAAAACAAAAGTGACCTTCATCAGTCCATGACTCCATTTGACAAAAAAATGTGGCCCCCTTTAATGGCCCCCTTCTTAAAGTGCACCTTTTATTTGACAATTTTTTCTCTAGCTCCTACAGTTTGAAAGATATTTAAGGTAATTTTTACTGGTCCATCCTGTATATTAATGTACTGTAAAATTTAATTGAAGCAACTGTTCAAATATAGTGTCTAACATGTGCTCGAATAGAAAAGTTTCTCAAACCCCATAATCATAGCAGACAAATAAGAACTGTGTTGGTATTCTATAAAGCAGAGTTCATAGTTGCAATGTACCGAGGTAATCACTTGATTGCCTTGTATAAAAGCGCGTGATCTAAAACCTTTAATTTACGTATTCCCAGTGAGTACCTGACAGTCACTGTATATTCGTAACCACGATTCTCCATGGAATATTTATGAATAGAAGGATAACAAAGGTACGAGGTGCATTGACTACTTACGTAAATTAGATGTAGCATTAATTCACGACCTACAGCTTCGTTTCCGTGTATATTAGCTACATACTTCACATCAGGTTTACCAATCATATGTTCGTAAGGCGAGGAAGAAACAACCATTACCCACAAATCGCGACCTGTAAAGTAGGTCCTTTATGTTATCCTCCTTTTATTACAACAGCAACATGCGTACATTTTTTAGAACTAATGAACGCAGTAGACAGTGAATAATTATAAATAAATTTTAACCCTCTATAACCCCATGTGACTTAGAAGTTACATACCTACATATCAATATTTTAACTTTTCTTTCCTTTATTTATCGCTATGTACAATTATATTCCACGATTATACTATCACCAAGGAGTCTGTTCGTTTAATATTATATTTATTTATGTTTATATATCGCGATACAAATTTTATCATTTACTCGATGTATCACTTTCGTCATACGTGAGAAAATTCCGGTTACAGAGGGTTAAACTACAACAAATTTTTGTTAGAATATTTTTAAAAGACGTACCTTTTACTGACTTCCCTATAGAATACAAGGCAGTTAGGTTTTGGAAGCGAAGAGACGTTGTTCGTAGAAAACGACTCATTTGCTCGTAATTGTGATATATATACTCGATATTATACGGTTCTTCGTAAGCGTGAAAACGAGCATTGTAATGGTTCGTGAGATCTTTGTTAATGTATTGCGAGGCGGCAGCGCTTTCGTGAAATGCTCCAAAAATGGAAATGAAGAGAAAAATCAGTCGATACATTCTGTAAATGAAGCAATAACACTTTTTAGTGATAACACTCCAAAAATCGAAGCTATGTTAACTTCATTAAGCAATTTTCTTTTTTAACGAAAGTAATATAGTCGGAAAATAAAAGCGGAAACATTGGAAAAGTTAAAACTTCGCAAGAATGAAAAATAATTCTTCGAGGTAATTACCTAAACATTAGAATTAACATGTAATAATTATTATTGTACGATACAGCATCGAAAGTAAAAAAATAATAACACTTTATACATAAAGTATTTGTATCATGTTTTGTTTTTGTGATTATGGACTAAGTACTTTTGGATACTATTAATCAGATATCACATGCTTCAAAACTATGTATTAAGACGAATTTTATTTTATTTATAACGTATTTTATTATTTACTTTAGCTTTATCATTTTATCCGCAGTATTTTTTTGTTATGATACGTTTAAAGTCAATGCGTTTTATGATGCATCTTACAGTTATGCATTAAATACATCTCTCGAATTCTTAAAATACGTGGTGACGCTACAAAAAAAATTAGGTTACGATTATTGGACTGGGACGAAATTAGTCGTCGATCAATCAACGAATACTTCTGCAAAATCTCTGTAAAGGTTAGTGGTATTCATGAAAAGAAATATGAAAATGTGGTTTAAGTACCTTAAAGTACAGTCGAAATAGAAATTGAATTATCGCGCGATGTTTCGTGAACATTATATCAAAATGTATGTTTGATACCTGCTATTTTTTAAGCAATATACTGAAAATTATTTGTTACATATTGCAACTGTAATTTCTAAAAATATCCTTGTATGTAATAATACAATAATAAATATAAAATATATTTGAAATGTAATCTTGTATTTATAATATAGTTAATACGTAAAGATTCTAAGATATTTCCAGATGGAGCGTTTTCTACATGCACTATATGTATCTACCTAATCCGAGACACCTATTAATTGTTTATCAGTACAATGGTTACAAAGCGTTGTCTTCTTTGTTAAATCGAACAATCATCGACTTATATTGTGCGCTATTCTTAAGATCATGTTGACGTAAATTTATAAGTACATACTGCAATTCTATTTGTAACAATTTTTTGTTTGAAAAAATAATTTAATGGTGGTACACAGTAAATAAACATTATTATTATAAAACAAAAATTTTAAGAAGTCGCAATATATCTACTGACAGTTTCTTCTGTTTTTAAAAATTATCTTTGAAGATGCTTAATTTTATTTTTATTAGCTTCAATGCTTGATTATATTAATTTAGAATAAAGACAGAATAAGGGCTAGATAAAAGATGAGAAATTAAAATGGAACACTCAATAGCGCTGTCCTTGCGTTTCAACTTGACCGTGTACTTTCTCCTACATTTTTAAAACCAGTTTGCAACGTATTAGCATTTAAGATGTACTCCGTTCTTTGGAAGAGACGTTTCGTTTCCTACCAAGATAAATTCACTTCCAGATTTTCCTATACTACTTTTCTTTAAAACGTTTCAATTTACTACAGCAACCGACAAAAGAAATCTACCCCGAACGTCCCCTGTCAATTACTCTCAAATTTGAAACCGACTACCTCGATTTATCTCTGATTTTACAGAAACTTTTGTTCGTTATACAAAAACTATTCATGCCTCGAAAGCAGATGCAATGTTCTTTAGTAGAAAGAGGAAGTTACCTGATTTGTTGAAGATGTTAGCGGTGAAATGCCACTGGAGAAACTGGCCAGACCGGCGAAACGCTGGGGGCGGAGTTTCGAAGAGTTTAAAAAATCGAAATGACCGCCGAGCACGTGGTGAAACAAAAGCGGTAGAGAAACCCGATCTACCTTTAAACAGATCCTCTCAATGGCATGGTACACTGGTAACAGTCGCAAGGCCGAGGCCGTCGTTCGCGGTTGAATACATTGAATGCTTAATCTTCTATAAACACAGTTGCAAGGTACTCGTAGAAAAAGACAAAAATGATTTTGCGGCTGTACACGGCACCGAATAGAGGAACGGTTTGTTTCACCTGCGAGAACAACCCGAGGTGCGTGTTACTGTGAGAACTTACAAAGAGAAGCGCGAAGTGTGCCGCGCGCTCACTACCACCACCTCTACCACTACTAATGAAAACCACTTCCTTCGTCACTAGCATCTGACGTTCTAGAACGACTACCACTACACTTTCATCGTTTAGTAAATACGCTGTTAACACTATTGCACCCTACTACCACCACTTTCGGCAAAACAATGAGTAACACACGAACGGTGTCATTCTGACCCCTTCTCTTCTTTTCCCTTCTTTCCTCTTCACTCCTCTCTATGCCTCGTCGACTCCTGCTCCTCTTCTCCCACTCCCTCGCTCCTCATTCTGTGTTCACCGAAATTTTCAAAATATGGACCCCGACCATACGGACACACGTTTGTTATATACGAGAATTTTTCTGTGCACCATCTCTGTCCCAGGAAACTGTACAAAAATGTAGAGAGTCACGTTTCAGGAAATCCGTTCTTCGGCGCTTCGAGTTACCTACATTTCTGAACGCGTGCCGCACGCGCTCATTTCCTCTTCCACTATTGCATTTAGTTTATAACACTTTCGTACGAGTGTCTGCATAAAACGCTGCGACGTTGCTCGCTTTGAAGGAACAAACGATGAGTTTCGTTAAATTAAATTATATGTACCTTACAAGGTGTGTAATCCATCTTGCGAAGACATACTTTCTTCGCTGAGGTACAGTTCTAATGACCGTGAAAAGTACAAGTAGATACCCAGCCGCCCTCGATCTCTCCCTTCCTGCCCCCCTCTCTTCCCCACGTTCATTTAATCTCCTTGGACTTAAAAATGCCGTATTATTCCGTTCTTTTTTCACGTTCGTACAATTTTTTAAGGCATCATTATTTCATTCGTGTAAACGACAAGTACCTCTTCCGTTGAGATCGGGTTTTACATTTAAACTCCTGGATTCGAAATTTTCCGCATGCACGTGACCGTACATGCGAGACAAATTCTGGCGTAAAATGAGAAATCTACGTTGAAAAATATGAAAACAGAGCACGGTGTACGAGAAATACATGTAAGTGTACCTTAAATAGAAGGAAAGTAAGCGAAATGTAAAAATTTACGTGACTTGTGGAATTTTTTAATTTAATAATGTTTCCTTTTGCTGTTTCTGTCACTTATTTACAGAATCGAGCAAAATTAAATTTTTATCAAATGTACGTACTCATAATTTAGATGTTTGTGAACAGTCTTGACGATTGCTACGGCATTTGGTTTTGTTGTAAATAATTATTTTTAATTACGTTCAAAATATGCAATGTTGATGTATTTTTTGTTAAAAATATAGATTTAAAAACGGAACGTGTTTGAATTATTTGATATTATATATGTTGTTAAAAATGATTTATTATTAAATTATTTAATTATTTAATTGTTAATTAACTATATAATACAACTTAAAACAATTTATATTATGTGATATGATTATACTATTTATATAAATGTATACATATACGGGGCGTTAAAAAAGTATTCAGGGCTTTCAAAGTAAATAGTACTCAACAAACTGAACTGAAAAGGCCTAAAATGCAGAGGACAAAAAGTGAATATTGTCCAAGTTGTAAACAATTATTTCAAAACAGAATTGTTTACAGATAATATTAATTTTGCAACCCATATTTACGGAATATTGTTTCTTCATCATAAATCTGATATCTAGATTGCTGATTCTTATTCAAGTATACAGTTTCAGAGTTCAATATTTATTTTATTGATGTAGTTGAAAAAATGAACTTTTTTAAAAACTGTACTGTCTTTTAATTGTTTAAAAAAAATACTTCTTATTTTTATTATATTATCGATTGTGTATCCATCATGTATTTGGATATGTTGTAATGCACAAACAACTGCCTTCTAGTTATATCTATTTTACTGTGCACTTTTCATATATGCGTATCCAATTATTAACAATTATGTTTGTAACATGTTCACACTATTTCTCTTTTTTAATCGCAGTGGCGGTGATACACTCTACATATAACTTTTATGTAATAGTACCGGTCATGTTGCATAGATTTTTGCATGGTGCAGACTAATTTCAATATAAGTGTATTAAACTTTCATTTAATCAGCAAGTAATAAAATATGCATTTACAATATTTTCAGCACTTCATTCAATCAGTTACGAATAATGATGAAGTACATCGTCCTTACTATCGTTAAAAACTGATACTTTCAAATAAATCCGTGAAAAATTATATAAACGATACAATACATCGCATAAAACTTTGTGCAGTATATTTTATAATATACAATTAAACACTGGCATTAATTACTAAATAAACGTAAACTCACTTTATTATTAAATTATCTTTGACATTTTTTTCTATTACACACGCTTTATGTTATAGCATTAATGGTTGTTTTTAATATAAATTACATGCCCTATATCATTGTATTATGTTTGCATTATTTATATACGAATAAAGAACAAATTTTAACAGTTAAACTGCAAATGTGGTCTTATAGCGCGATATATGTGGTGTGTTCAATAAGTAATGAGAATTTGAGTACAACATTTTTATTATATTAAATTGTAATACAATGAACTGGTCAAAAGTTTTCCGAATTCATTTTCATTCTTATTTCATTAAATTGAGGACTGTGTTGTTCTTACAAAAGCTTCTTCTATACAAAAAATAAATGTATAATTTTAAACACTATTTATAAAAAGAAACAATAAATGCTACGTACTGCTCGAAACTTCTGAAAGGCCTACTGAAGTTATCTCTGCGTCGTAAATGATCAGAGGAGTTGCAATGGTTACTTTTTCAAGACCACAACAGTAAATTAAACTGAAGATTAAAAGACATATGTGTAAGTGGACTAACGATAAGTCCATAGGTATAGTAGAACCACATATTAAAAATGTAACATCACGGACAAAGAATAACAATTTTATAATAAAATCCTCATTACTTATTGGACATTTCACCTACATGATCAGATGCACCAAAAAGTCATAAGGTGTCCGAAAGTGGGGAATATAGAAATCGGCGGGCCAGTATAAGGAGCAGGTATTACCTTCGAAGCAGCCCTTGTACACGTTCCAAGAGCTATCGAGACCAGTGTCCTACTAGCAGTGCTTACCGAGTAACAGATCATACTCTTGGATGGATCGTTGAACCCAGAAGTATGGAACGCGTTTGAAAAAAATTCCAGTCAGAAGTGTGTCACAGCGTTGTATGACACTAGCCGTAGAGAGTGGAAGTGGGGGAAAATGGGGGTGATGGTAAAAGGGGAGAGAGTGGGGAGGCAGAGAACTTCTCACGGTCGATGATCTACCTTGAGATGACCACGGGACCTCATTCTTAAAGGTCAGTGGATATTTTCAGCTTCTAATTTTAACATACTTAGCGCTGCATATTTTACTTTCCTAACTGCAATTGCAATTCGGGGTGATATCAGTGATCGGAGCCAAAAATTTCGCGAAGAAAGTCTTTCTGTCGACCGAACGCGTGCATGTTCAAAAACCCGGACAGTACGAAATCCGCTCATTCAGCGTAGAACGGATTATTAAACGAACATAGAAAAATGAATGAGTTGAACACGTTGAATTCCACAGTGGAAACTGCCATACCTGATCAGACACATTATAATATACAGTCCGCGACACTTGATGAAACGCAATAATATGTAATAATAATTTTTCCTATATTATTCTCGACTCAATCTCAAATTAATAAATTCTACTTTTCTAAGATAATACATCCCACGTAATGTAAGTATACGCATTTGTTTTGAGCAATCACTTATTTAGTTTAAAAATATTCATGTTTTATGGAAAAAGGTGTGAATACTCTTGCGTCATTTGAATAAACGCTCTGTAAATAAAACATAAAAAGCAATATTTTTATAACTAAGATACTTTATTAATACTCTGTATATCCACCATTTTTATTTATAACTTAAAAAATGTTGTTTGGTAATAATTTATACAGGGTGTCTATGTAAGAATGTAGAATTGTTTTTCACTCGACCTTAATAGCGTTTACAAGATCATCCTGGTCAGAAAATTGACGATTGTTCATGTAAACTCGTCTTGACAGACATTCCCAAACATTCTCAATGATGTTCAAATCCGGTGATACTTTCGGCCAATTTAAACAAGTTATTTCCTGATCCTTATGGCAGTCCTTAATTAACTTGGCTGTATGTATCATGTTGAAATATCCATTAATTATGTTGCATTACATCAAAGATCTTGATTTGATTGATTTCAATATCTCCAGATATTTTCCCGCATCTTGCCGTCCTCTCATAATTTTTAAATCGACGACACCTTTGAAACTTATGGTTCCCTAAATCTTTACCGATCCTCCTCCATGTTGTCCACGTGACAAAATCTTTTCTTTCTTTCTTAGATCATGATAGTAAAATGCGTATCCATCAGGGCTATCTAAATTAAATTTCTTTTTATAAGAAAAGACTGCATTTTCCCATTCAGTTTCACAATTCATATGTTTTCTTGCGAATTCAAGTCTAGCCTTTTTATGGTGGTCGTTCAAACATGGTTTTCTGTTCAAGGATTTCCTTTGAATATAAGGCGTTTTTTTTTTAAAGTCGCTGTACACTTTGTACAGAAGCTGGCTCATTAGCATGTACTGCAATTTGCTTTGCACTACAGCTAGAATTCGAAACTATACGAAGAACTGATCTCTTATCTCTGGGCGATAGAGCCTTTTCAGTTCTGCCTCTCTACAGTTTTCCATAACTTTCCTTATTTTTTAGGTAGGAACGAATAACAAACTCACTTATGTTTATTCCTCTCGCTAGCTCCCTGTTTGAATAACATTCTTCTTTTAATATTTGAATTTTCCCCATTTCTTCAGTGTTTAGCTGCACTGATCGACCCATTTTTCCTTTTTGTAGACAACTCTTTGACAGGACTTTTTACGATGTAAACTTCGGTGTGTTATATCTGTTACTAAGCAACGGATAACAAAAGAACAGCGTGCATAGTTCGATAGAAACCGTGAAGAAATGAAATGCGATTATTCAAGTAACGCAAGAGCATTCGTAACTGTTTCCACAAAACATGAATACTTTTACAGTACATAAATGATTGCTCAAAACAAATGTGTATACTTCCATTAAATAGGATTAATTGTCTTAGAAAATTCGAATTTATTTGAGTAGAGAATAATATAGGAAAAATATTGTTGCGTTTAATCAAGTTTTAACCTGTTAGCTGTATATAACGGGTATAGTCGCCATGAAGAAATGGCAATTTCTTGTGTTATGACGAGTATACTCATCATGCAAAAAAAAGTAATTACCATTTGCTATTTAAATTGAAATTTTAGTGAAAACTAAAACATATTCGTAAACAGACATTTTAAAATATTTTGAGATAAGAACGATATAAGAAAAAAAAATCAATCTTTTCCATGTATTTGACTTTCTTTTTCTTGTTCTTTTAATAATGAATGTTTAAGTTTTGAAATAATAACAATAAAATCAATTTGAAATAATAACAACAATAAAAATGAATTTGAGCAACAACTTATTCATTTTTCGAACAGACTAACTGCCATTTCGTTATAATTTAATTCAATTTTACAGCAGCTGCATTTACTCTCTGTATGACGAGTGTACTCGTCATCTCTCCATTTTTGCGACACAACGTAGTACACACTTTTAAAATAGGGCTACACAGCTAACAGGTTAAATATAAATCGCGAAGGAAAAAAAGTTTTATTATTTGAACGTATAGTACTTACTTCATATTATTATTATTATAATAAAAATGATGTTGAAAATTGTGTAAGACTTACTAGTTATTTAATGGAATAAAATTTGAGGCCCAGGTCACCAACGACCCCCACGGCTGGCAATGTGTCAAACATTTAACTCATTGATGTATGTTCTGTCGATGCTAAAAGTTGCCGCAGGAATTAAAGTACAATCAGGGCCGAATTAAGACCTTTAGAGGTCCTAAGCATTTAAAAGATTTTGGTGTCCCCATATATGTCTAATTCAAAATATAAACAATAATAAACCGTAAAATAAAATTTTATTTTTCGAAATGAAACAAAACTTACAGTGAGATGAAAAACAACGTTTACTTTTGTATACTTCCACTTTACTTATATTTGAAAAGTTTTCTCCTACTTTTTCTAATTGCAAAGTATTTGATCAGATCCTCAAAACTAATCTTACGTAACACATCTGCTTCTACACTTACAATTAGTAGCGGTAAGGCATCCAGCCTGCCTTGTTGCATAGTTGTTCTGTTGGAATTTTTAATATACTTGACAAAAGTTTTTGAACACAGAGTTTATTTTACGTTTGAAAATTGTACACATACGGTTATTGTGCATAAAATTTGTTTGTATCTTTAATTTTGAAAGAGCAATATATCGACATTAGTGATACAATTGATAAGGACTTTATAAAAAATTGACGAAGCCTCCTTCCCCTGACAATGGAATTTTTTCTCAATTTTTTGCACATCTGTGGTTCTATGTAGTCGTCATTAATTTCCGTTTTGGATTTTTCGCTAAGTCTGCAAGGGGCGAACTAAAGGGGAGCGAAACAGTTTTGCGAAAAATTAAAAAATAGTCGACAAAAAATTGTAAGAAACCGAACTTTCATATTATATACAATTTGTACAGTTTATAAATTACGCAATTATTGATTTATTTAACGCGATAATTTATTTTACATGATTTACAGCCATTTTTATTTTTTTTTATAGAAAAGTTTATGTTAATTGTTATAGTAAAAAATCAGTAACAACTGATTTTAAATAAAAACTATTTCAATTATATTCTGTTTAGTGCTTTTTCGGATGATATAAGTATAGTGATACAGTCCATGCGCAGAACGCTCATGAGCGGTCAGTGAGTGTAGATATGAAGTAAGCTAATGAGTTCCCCGCACGTAGCGTAATATGTATTATCATATAAATTTTCCTGTTGATGGTACTCCCGTCGAAGTCATACCTCTCATGCGGTAAATTGATAATCTTACTTATTAAGTAGTATATTACCTGAAATTCTATAGGAGTTCTCCATATGAATCATAGCACTATACCTAGCATTTATGAAGGCTCACAACATTCAATTGATTAATTCTAGAACCTATGTTGATTAACACGTTGACTGCCGTGGGGGTCACCTCAAATTTAATTTAATTAAATAATTCTTTACTGTCACAAAATTCTGAGCACACTTCGTACTGAAACAATAATGTAGGAACAGAAGAACACAATTGAGTACTTGGTTAGTAAAACCAACGCACATGCAAAAATTATTAACACGTTAACTGCCGTGGGGGTCACTCGTGACCGGCACCTCAAATTTTGCTTCATTACATAACTAATAATTTTTATACAATTTTGGGAAAACATTAATTTCTAATAAGAGTATAAAGTGACACCTATGCGTTCAGGGATTAAAATATTCTTTTCTTCCAAGATTTATAGTTAAAATAGGACATTATATAGTGTCTGATTAGGTACGGCTGTTTTCACTGTGGCACTCGCCGTGTTAAGCATTTCTTAATCCATTTTTTAATCCGTTCATGATATATATTTTTAAATGGATATGATATAGTTATAGTTTAGTCGAAAAATTTTGGCAGCCACTATATACATATGTAATTGCAGAACCGCCAGCAAATTCATAATACGAATTAAGTTGCAAACGTAAGTGACTTCTATAATTTTCAAATGTTTTATTGAAGATTCTTTCTTTATTGGCACTTCTAATAAGAGATTTGTTAAGATTCGATGAAAAATCTAAAATTTACGAGATAGTTGTATTTCAAGACACTTTAGAAAAAAAAGAAACAAATAATTAAATATTATACAATATGATTTATATAGAAGAGAAATAAATATGGAGACTTGTAATAAACTTAAATGTTATGAAGGTAATAAATGTAATAATCCTAGTCGTTATGTTGTCCGTTTATATTATTACGGTTACATTATCTAGAAGAGGGAAATCCCCTGAAACACACAGAACTGTCGAATTCGAGGCAAGCTTAAACATTGTCCTACTGAGAATATGTTTTGAAAATATGTCTAAAAAATGTATTTATAATATATCGCAATATTTTAACAGTGCTCCGTACATAATCGGGACTCGTTAAATTTCGTCAGCCGAAAGAAAGTGCTGGTGCATATCCAGGTGCAGTTGTTTCACAATTTTCGCCATGTGAATGTGTTAAAATCCTTGGGATTTAGCACTCTTAGCCAATACCTTGGTGAAAGGTTTATTTTCTACGGACATTTCTTCCAAACTGATCAGTACGGTTTCTTACTTCGTTTCTTTTAAACGCGATACGAACTTATTCTTCTTGCTTTCGTCTGTTCTTCACAAGTTACTTGTTTAATCGAAGCATTATATATACCGAGTATTCGTTGACTTTATGTGATTTGAATATAATTATACAAATTCTTGTGAAACAGTGTGAAAAATAGGTGGTCGATTATTTTTTTAATTTTCAAACGTGACATAGATATAAATGTATACCGTATTTACTTTAAACACATCATGTAAAATGTACGTACGTAAATACAACTTGACTGACTGAAACAATTAAACGTTTAATTACACAGAACCAGTTGGCTGAGTATTTTCAAAATATATATGTATGAATATTCATTAAACTATATTTAACGACATATAGATAACAATGTGGCTTGGTATTATCTGTATTGTGACTGTGTTAGTTTTCAAAATTTTGTTCGATTATACACGAAGAACCAAATTTCCTCCAGGTAAGTAAATTCCACCGAATCTCATTTTAAGCTCCATCCAAGTATTTTGAATGTTTTTAAAACTATAGTTTTAATGGCACATATTTCGTACTTTAAGGTCCACAGAGCTGGCCTATCGTTGGAAATTTATTTGCTATCAAAAATTTAGTGAAAGAGACAAAGTCTTATGCTAACACTTGGTGTCGATTAGCCGAAAAGTATGGATCGGTTGTTGGTCTGAAATTAGGTTTAAACGAACCGCTGATCATAGTTTCCGGAAAAGCTGCTGTCACAGAAATGTTAAATCGATCAGAATTTGATGGCAGACCGGATGGATTTGTATTTAGGTACAGGTGTGGTGGTACACGGCAGGGCATATTATTTACAGATACTGATGTTTGGCATAGTCAAAGAAGGTAGTATATTCATAATAAATTTATTTTTATCGTATTGTGTGAATGTAAACAATTATTGTTTTTAAAGCCATGTGTATGCAAATCTTTCCAACGTAGCATATTAAATTAAGTATATTCTTAAAATTATCAGGAACCACTGTCTCACATTTCAGTACTGCTATTTTCGTTTATGTTTCTACAGGTTTACATTGAGAACTTTAAAAGAGTTTGGTTTCGGGAAGGCTACAATGGAATCTATTCTTCAGCAGGATGCAATTACGTTAACGAATATTATTATAGACTTAACCAAAGACGGAAAGGAAGCAAATATTCACGAGTTTATTTCTAGAGCTGTTTTGAGCAATATATGGTTCCTCATAGAAGGAACGAAGTATGTAATCAGAAAATGAAAATCAGTTCATTGTTTCCAAATGCCACGTGCTGTTTATTTGTGTTCTTCATTGTTTAGATTCGATGTGGGAACCGAAAGTTCAAAATTGAAAGAAGTATTATATATATTTAAAGATCTTCTTAAAAATTCGAACACTTCAGGTGGTGTACTGAATCAGTTTCCATTCTTAAGGCATTTATTTCCAGAATTAACAGGCTTTACAATATTTAAACTCCGACAAGAACGTCTGTACGAGTTCTTTATGGTAAGTCGTGTTATTAATATTCTACACGCTGGTAAACTATTAAATCCATAAATATATTATTAATATTTAGACATTCCCATATTTTTCTATCGCTGGTGCAATTAATGTTTATAAAAAATACTTTACAAATACTGTTTGCATTGCTGAATACACGCTCAACAAAATGTAGACCATTCAGTCACTTGCATGGATCTAACGTAACAAGAGTACTTTGTAAATCATTGTGTAACTGCATTTTTTAAGCATTAACATTTAGTTTAAAAATGTTCGCATACTGTCACGAGTTACTTTACGTAATGTTACAGTAACGTCTCGTATATAATATTACACAATCGTCTGGTTGCTTTATTGTATAATATGTTACTCTGTTATGTATGGTTGTTTACATGTTATGAGACTTGTTATTACAATTTCATACATTATATTCCTGCAACATGTTTAAGAGTTTTAAATTTTGATAACTTAAGAAAGGATATGTAGTATTACTATACAATTGCTATACTAATAATTACTAATAATTCATTATATCCATCTTTTACATATTTAGGGATATTAAACTACACAAACATTTGCAGCCTAGTTACTCGACAAACGCTTCCCATTTTATGTCTCACAGTTATGCATATTTTTCAGGGCGAGATATTAAGACATAAAGCTAGCGGAACAGAAGGGGAAGGTGCAAGTTTTATAGATGTTTATTTAGAGGAAATAAAGGAACAGAAAGCAAATCCAGCTGTTTCTTCGTTTAACGGTAAGCATTTCATCGTGTTGATTTGTACAATCATATGATTTATTAATTAAAACGTACTCATCAATAAAAGCATAAGGAATCACGTCAGAAACATCAAATTATAAAAGACGCTTTGAGAAACATTCTTGTCGATAAAATCCTCACTAAATGTAACAGTACCCTTTCCACTGGCATACAATCGATATCAAAAAAGAGAAATGATCCTACAACTGAAATACAGCTGACCCTGGTGTGGGTTGATCGTAATCTCTTATGAGCTGTCCTTAAGTCTGAAGTAGCACAGGATTGTTATCAGAAAAGAGCACACGGAAGCAAGGTTTCAGTTTTATACGTACCCAACTGTAAACTTGGCCGTTATAAATGTATGCAATGGAAAGGGAAATATTTCTAGGCTTCGAAATAAATATGAATTTTATACTACGTATTTGTTTGGATCGCACTTCGTTTTTTACGTAGAAAAATTTGAAAATTAACGGGCTATACACGTGCCTCATTGAAATTCAACAGAATGGACCTTTGATAACAAACTCATATTAAGCTGTTTTTTTGTAGACGATATGGTAACATATCTCATCTACTACATATTACAATGTACAGTGGAACTTTGATTATCCGAACGCGGCTCATCTGAAAATTCTTCTTCTATGTTAATTATAAGGTGGAATTATCATTCGCGACATTATGTACTTTATTTTGTACCACCGTGTATTTTTATATTCTAAACGAACAGTAGAATTTTTATGAGAAACATAGATACAATGCGAGGCATCTTGTTATTGATTACAGTTCGGATAATCGAGGTTCTACTGTATTATCAATTGACTTTTAACACAACTTAGATGCATTAACTTATTTTTTAAACATTTTAGTACATGCGTACTTAGTTGATTTCCAAATACGTTTTTTGTTCGGAAATAAGGCATTTAATTATGTTGAGGCATGGAATCAACCTTCTCTTGGCTGTATCATGAATTTCGGTTCACCTCATGTTCAGTTTAGCTATGAAACTTCCCCACTGATTAGTTCAAGATCTATAATAGTCTAAAACTGGTTTAAACGCCCAGTCGCTTTGGAATAGTTACAGAACGGTCCAAACCTCGGATACTACTCCTAGTGAACCGGTTATTCGCTTGTATCCTGTTGATTTAGGTCGTTCCGCAGTTGAACAACGTCCTTATGATCACAAGTTATGTTATTGTAAATCTCGTGTTAAAATAATTTCATTCATTTGGGAATCGCATTACAAGATTCGAATATTTACATTGATTTTTAAGACAAAGCAGCTTGTTTAACTCTTTTCCTACGGCAGCTTAAAGTTAGAAATGCTTGTACCATACGGAACGAAACCTTCTTTTCGTAATTTTTATTTAAGAACGTGATAGTAACAACTTATTGCACCGTTTCAGAATATTTCTACAATATGCGTATACAATGTAGATAGTCATTCATCTTACTATTATAATAAAGAGACAGAGTTTGTTTGTATGTTCGCACAAAATCTCAAAATATAGTAAACCGATTGTTATGAAATTTTCACAATAGCGTCTTTACATTTTCCGGAGTGATATACGCTGTATTTTATCGCGATATAAATAATGTATCGAGATAAAAAGACATGGAACTATTTTTTATCGGCGCATCGCGACGTGTTGGCAAGCCGTCCACAGGGGCATAGTTCACGGACAGCCGCTAGGTGGCGAAATTCGGCGCCCGCGCACTCGAAAGCGCATTCGCCTGGCTATAAAATGTAAGAAAAAGAAACAATATTCCGAATTCTATACACAAAAAAATCGCGGACGAAGCCGCGACCAGGGCATACTAGTTAAATAATTAAATAAATGTACCAGATTGAAATTAACATTTAAGCATCCGGCGGTTGAAGAGTATAAAGTACGCCAAATAATGCGCGTTTTATCGAATAATCATTTAAGTTTTTGCGTTAGTAAGTATTAACTATTCTTTATTCACTGAAAATAAATCGACCGAAAAAGGGGGTTATTAATGTTTGCGGAATATTTAGAACACACCAGTTAAAAGTATATGACTTTATTATAAAATATATGTACACGTCGTCGGTTCGCTAGAAGAGTAACACAACTAAGAAAAGTTAATTTTTCGAGAAATCAATTTCAATTTTATTGGTACAGAAAATTATTAATTACTCAACCATTTAGCAATAAAAAAAATTTTTTCTTTTATAATATAGATAATAGTTTTTGGGTTAAAGAGAGTGGTTCGCTCATCTCGGAAGCTATCGTGCTGCATAAAAACAATGGATTATCTTATCATTTCTTCTTTTTATGATTACAGAAGGTTTTCTACATATCCTCTCATTTCTACAAAAATTTTACCTTTTCGTACCACAGATTTGAGAATTGAAACAGACTTAAGTCTTTCCGAATCGCGATGTCGTATTTCAAATGAACTGGTTTCACATAGGCGGTGGTGAAGCTTTTTAAACAATTTGTGAGGCGGTATCTTCCGATTTGGAAAATTTCCCGCATAAAGTGTTCCTGCTGCTGCAGGCTTCCATTGGCACGTCCATACATCAAATGCATTTCTGCCATTTTTTCATTCGAGTAATACGATGACTTCTTATTGCACTGTGCAAATTTTGTATTAGCTCTCCGTAATTGTTCACTGATCGCGAGGATGTGTAACTAACACTTCTTAGGTGAAGCCTTATGATAAGATAATTCTGTGTTATAACACGTGAGTATAAAGTACGAAGCGGACAGATAATCCCTTGTTTTCCTGCCATGCTGGAGCACCAGAAGCCAGCAAGCCATTCGCTTGAAATGAAAGGAAAAATTGTTTATAACTTTGAAAATATTCATTTTTCGACGCATGTTTATTAGGACCTTTTTCCACCATTTGGCTAGTACTATGTACTCTCAAATTTCTGCACCCTTTTTTTACCACCCTGTACAATTACTACCTATATAATTTTTATGACCACTGCACACAAGACATGTTTACTAGTTTTGCATATATGACACAGCATTATAATAACAATTTGAACATTCAAACTGAATTATTTCGCGCAAAGTCAGATCTCAACTGCGAAACATGCCATTAAATGGTGCAATTAAAAATTCAGATAAATGCATATTAACCCTTGTGTAAGCAACCAAAATGTTCACGATTTTTTAGCAACAAGGGTACTCAGGGACTCCAAGCGTCCTGTTTCAATATATCAAATAAACAGCAATAATTTTACATACATATTTTCCCGAAACTCTTACAACTTTCCGTTCCCATAATATACCAAATACTGTTCTAAAGAAAATATAGGAATGGGTATCCGGTTGCCCACACAAGGGTTAACACGTAATCAGGTCTTGGATTTTACAGGCAAAAATACACATTAACACCTGACCGTGTGTTCAATATTACACGAGACAATACGCATGGAGTATTAACAGTTGGGAGTATCTATGTATGTATACTTCTTATATGAACGTTTTACATTTTGGAATGCATACAACATATCTTAAAATAATTAAAATATCTTCACTGCTGTTAATGATACAAAAAATTATCTGATGAAAACAATCTATTTCAGAGACAAATATTTTGATAAGGAACATTTTTAAAAAATTACGTTCTCCATGATTAAATATTTGGTAATGGAAGGACATATTTTCATGGTCACGTCATTGACAATCACTAAAAAAACAAATTCAATTATATACCATATATTGACCTTCAAATGGCCATTCGAGAAGTTATTCTTAAAAAATCATAATATAATGCAGAGAAACAATGCGCGTGCTTACGTATACTAATAGTTTCTAATAAACATCGAAGCATCATAATTGTCTTATGGACAATTTTTAAACACCTTGACAAATGTATAGGCTGATTCCTGTAAAACGTTACAAACTGTTTTCTACGGAAGTATTGGATGACCAACTAATTTTATCAATTGCTATGTTCAACTTATTGTCTACATTGAGTCAGCCTGTTTTCGTGAGATTTTTCGAATAGGGCGCTTTCTACAAACAAACGTACCCTTACAATTAGTCATCAAGGCTAGTCACCCACACCCCTTCCCTTTTCCTTCGGTAGTGTACGTAGGAATTCGCGAAGCAGACCAGATTCTTCTTCCCTTTTTGACAACACACTGACTTGCGATTTCGATACGTCAGTACTTCTCGTGCATGTTATCGCGTTGTATCATTGAAAGTTGTAATCCGTAGACAGCTAAGGAACAGTTATCGAAATAGTATACACGATGATTCACCTAACTCGACCACCTCAAATTACTCTTAACTGTTTGTTATATGAAACAATTTTTCAAACAAAAGTTATATGATATTAAAAGCGACATACAATGTAGTAATTAGTTTTTGTAATTTTGCTTTTTATTGAGATGTGAAGGTCACCTTCTGTTTTTTAAATGGAATGTGTGAAATTTAACTCCGCAGTTCGAGAGAGTATTGAACACTGAGTAAAAAACTATTAAGGTGTATGGATTAAAAAAATAGTAATTCTCGTGATATTCTTTAAACGATTTTTAATATAAGTAATGTTCAAAGTGTTGTCCATTAAAATCAGCACAACTGCATAATCAATCAATGAACGGAAGGGATACACGCTCAAGTGTTTCTTTCACTGAAGAATATCTGAGTAATTACTGGTTTTTGAACCCATACCTTAATAGTTTTTTACTCATTGTCAGCGTTCAATACTCCTTCGAACTACGGAGTCAAATGGTACACATTCCACTTAAAAAACACAAGGTGACTTTCGTATCTCGATAAGAAAAGCAAAATTACAAAAAACTAATTACTACACTGTATGTCCCCTTTGATATTTTCCATTTTTTGTTTGAAAACTTTTTTCATATAACAAATAGTTTACTAGTAATGTGAGGTAGTCGGGTTAGGTGAATCATCCTTATATACACACATACATCTAATTCCGTCTCTTATTTTCTTACCCGGAACACAACAGACGTTAGTAAAGATAGTAATAAAACCTTCTTTTATATTTTAGGGCGCAAGTTTCAATTTGTTTAAATAAAATGGTACATGAACTTTTACATTTTCGAATAGCTTATCAAATGGCAAACAACATTTATTATAAATATTTTTTTCACAATGCTCAGTTTAAGACATGTGATATAATTATTTCTTACGCTGAAAGCTCAAGCAGTACACTGAATGCCATTAATTACACCCTTTTCTATATTAGAATCATATTTTATTATGTATTCCTTCATGTTTCTGTGCAAGTCCTTTCGAACCTTTGACAATTATAACAAAACAGGAGCACGTAGCTTAAAAAATCGTTCTTTCGTATCATCTTTTGTTATACAAGCTATTTTCATGTTTCTAAGATATTGTTTGTACATTTTTTAAATAATTATGAAAACTCTTTCACAAAAGTAGTCTTGATTTATATTTTTGTTAAAACAGTTAATTTTAATATAATTAATTTATTTCCACAGGAATTCATTTAAATGCATGGACGTTACTTTCTAAGTATTAGGTTGTCCCAAAAGTTCTTTTCGTAATTTGCATGCTTGGCTTTGTCACCTCGATCAGTATTTCGGCAGTAAGTCAAAGGAATTTTGGAAAAATGGCATCATGAGGCTTCCGGAGAGATGGAGGAAAGTGATAGAACAGAGATGGATCGTACAAATTTCAAAAGCATTGTACCGTTCAAGAAATTTTGTACACTTAATATTTAGTGAGAAAACGAAACGAATTTTTGGGATAACCTAATACATACTACTTAAAATCATATTGGATACAGAGATATCGTATATTTCTCACCCTACTAAATAATTTCAAGAATAAGATTATATAAATGAACAAAATATCTACAAGATGTAATATCAGTTTTCATCCAAAAGTTATGAATTTCATTTAATTTCGGGCGTGCTTCTTCTATCTAATTTGTTAATACATAATGTAAAAATTTGGTTACAGAAAATCAACTAGTGTACGTCATAAAGGATTTAGTTGCCGCTGGTGTAGATACAACAGACAATACAATCAGTTTCGTGATAGCTTTCCTCGTAGTACATCAAGATGTACAAATGAAAGTACACGATGAAATTGACAAAAATATCGACAAAGATACCTGCCCTTCCCTCAGGGATAAAAATCGGTATGTCGTATTTATATCGTTATACTATGTATAATGGTACTGAAAGTTTTCAACGCATGTTAAATACAATGAATTTAACAAACAGTTTGTACATTTCTTGGAATTTTGTTTTATGCAAAAGTTATATTAGTAGTTCTTAATGACAAATTCGAATTAAAAATAAAGTTAAACATGCAGAAGTAAGGTCAGCTTTGAATTTTTGTTTGTTTGTTTTTGAATGTTTGTTTTATAGCATTGCTCAACACATATTTTGACTTGTAACATTCAATAGCCGCTTTTATATATACGAATACGAACCTGTAAATAGTTTGTTTTAAGTACCCTCAGATTTTGAAAAAATCAATTTAAGAGAAATGCAAATTTTCAACATTAAAGATGTTTTGTGCTTGAACAGTAATAGTTATTCAATTGCTTTTTACGCGAAATGATTCTATGGACTCTGCCGAACAAAATTATATAAATTATTATTACATTATAAAGACTTAAAACATGTTTAAACAATGATCAAATTAAAAGGGAGACCCGAAATGCGCCAGTTTTTCCGGATAATTTTCAATTTATTTTAAAAACTAAAGGTTCAGGAGAAAATCTGTCTGTACCACGCGATAGAGCAGACTTTTTTCCCACGAGAGGCATCAAGGAAATCTACAGATCATACTTTATTTTCAATACAAGAACGAAACAGTTTGCCAAAACTTGTGGCGTCGGCAGTGGTTCTCAACGCACGCGTTCAGCGGTTCTGTTGCGCCAGTGATAGCCTCAGGAGCTCCGGTCTTCTCCTACTCTAGGTTCATTTTCCTCATATAGGCTGTGATCTGGGACGATGATGGCCCGAGGGGGGCCGAGGAACGAACTGGAAGGAACTGCAACAAGGGGAATGTACCTAGAATGGCGGAAGTTCGCAGCTCCAGTGGCCATCACTGAATTAGACATTTAGTTTTTTAAATAAATTGAAAAATATCCGTAAAAATTGGCACGTTTCAGGTCCCCTGTTAAATTGAATCAGTATTTAAACATGTTTAAGTCTTTATAATGTAATAATAATACCATTTTATTTGGCGGACTCCATAGAATTATTTCGTGTAAAATGCAACTGAAGAACTATTATATTAACGTTAAAGCACATAATATCTTTGAAGTTGAGAAATTGTGTTTTCTTAAATTGGTTATTTCGAAAATTGAAGGCGATAGAAACAAACGGTTTGCAGATTCGTATTCAACGCATAAAAATCTGTAAGTACTGCCTATTCAGTGATACAAGTCAAAAAAAACGTTGAATCTGTTGAATAGTGTAATCTACCAATTTCAACATTATAGATAATTAAACATATAAAAAGTGGAATAGTGTTTCACTCTCTACATATTTCTGTGTTTATTTAAATGCAGGTTACCGTATTTAATGGCAGTTCTGGCAGAAGTATCAAGATTAGCAAACGTTGGTCCTACTTCTATTCCACATCGAGCAATAGTAGACTCTACTTTGTTGGGTTTTGAAATAAAGAGGAATTACACTTTACTTGCAAATTTGAAGAGCGTTCACATGGATAAGGAGCACTGGGGAGATCCAGAAATATTTCGTCCAGAAAGGTTTATTAATGAAAACGGACAATTTGTCGATGATTCGTGGCTTGTGCCTTTTGGATTAGGTACTTTTATTTTTTATTTCACAACTTTTCTACGTCTTTGATATTTAAATAATCATAAGTGAGGGAAAACATATTTTTTTTCTTTGTAAACTTATAAAAAATACAATCAATGAAAACCAATAATTCCTTATATATACATAAGGAAAATTTGATCAAGGATACAGTCCTTTTTCTTGTCGTAATTTGATTTTTATTTATTTACAGGTCGCAGAAAATGCCCGGGCGAAAGTTTAGCAAAAAATACCGTTTTTCTATTTATAGCGTCTTTATTCCAAAAGCTTCGTTTCATATTGCCAGCAAACCATCCCGAAGTTTGCCTTCAAGGAGTTGAAGGTTTCGTAGTTGCACCTCCTGAGATAAATGTCATTGCTATTCAAAGACACTGACTGAATACAAGAATGGAGAAAAGTACTGAAAAATTTTTTTATTATTTGAAATACATCAGAAATAAAAATAAAATTTCGTCCAATACATTATTTAATTTATTTAATTATGAAAGTTCAAGGAAGAACAGATAGAATTCGAAATTTTTCTTACACTGAAAACTATTACATAATAAAGAACTTTACCAAGATCAATAGTTCTCTAATTTATTAAACTCACTGTCAGTTTCTGAATCGACAGTACATCCTCGATTATCCAAACTAATTGGGGAACAGGCTGTTCAGATAATTAAATTTTCCAGATAATCAACCAACTACATTTTCTTGTGATAATAGAACATGTGTTTACGAACTACGTCTTCAGTTGAACAAAGAACAGATGTCCAAATATGTATGTAGATTCTTTCATTTACCGCAGCATCTACAAACGAGAATTACAAAGAATGTTTCGAACATCTGAAAATTTTGTTCATTTTCTACAAAAGTGATATATTTGCAAACTATGATCATCCTATGAACCTTCCAATCTCCTTACAATTAGATGAACTACAGGTAACACTTGCAAGAACTAAAAATAATAGTCTAGGAGCAGACTATAGTTTAAGCGAATTTTTAAAACGATTACCGTAAATATGTGTTACCTTATGAACCTAGTGAACTTTATATGGATAAAATAGATATGTCAATCAAATGAAAATACGTCATCGTTGTTCCTGTAAGTATCACGTTGTCCCAAAAGTTCTTTTCGTAATTTGCATGCTCGGCATATCACCTCGATCAGTATTTTGCGAGTAAGTCAAAGGAATTTTGAAAAAAAAATCTCCGGAGAAATAGAGGAAGGTGACAGAACAAAATGGATCGTACATACTTTAATAATATTGTACCGATCATGAAATTTTGTACACTTAATATCTAGTAAGAAAACGAAATGAATTTTTAGGACAATCTAATACATAAACCAAACAAAGACAAAATTTGAAATAATATAAGTATCATTGACTAAGATGGTCTCTTGAAGACAAAAGCTTCTTCGTGGAACAATGATGTGGCTTTCGACAATGTCATTGTATGCAAACTATTTTAGTTAAATTAAAAACTGTAGTGCGCGATACGTGCGTTAACAGAGGGCATATAGCCGCGACATGTTGGGATACATCGAAATCACCGACAAAGCTAACTTGGAGACTATTTCACTGAGTATAACCTTCATCAACGTTATCTATTCACCGATATACGGCTTTCAGCATCAATGTTTGTATCGATAATTTCACCGACACCGATTTCGTCCAACGTTATATGCTTGTTAACTAGAGATGGGATCCAAGTATATTACAAGTAGATTCGAATATGATTGGATAGTTTCGAACAGTTTGAAAAAGAGAAGCAATACTTTTGAGTAGACTCGAACCTAGTCGGGATGGGTTCGAACTTCTTATAAATACACTGAGAAATGTAAACGGAACTTTGAAGTATAATCGAACCTTGACCAAGTAGATTCGAATCTTTTATGAGTACTTTAATCACAAGTTTTCTGTTCTGTATAATTGTGTCATTTGTTTTCTATGAAAATTATATCACATGATTCATCTTCGATAGCTTTCTGTTTACAATATTTAATTGGAGCGAAATCGCAGTGCATGTACGTTGTATTGTATGTATGTACAATGATATCTGCAGTTTTTTGTTTTTCAGGGTTCGAATACTACTTTTAAAAGATTCGACTCTTTCGAACGACAGTGTATTTACAAATACATTCTCGAACACTAGAGGTACTCGTTGTGGGGTTTGAAACCAACATGTATAATCGGAGTACTTTCCAACTACATAAAATAAAACACCACTTCTTATGAGTAGTATTCGAATCCCACGCAGTAAAACTTTTATGCTGGAATTGACTTGGATTCGTGAGTACGTATTGAACTTGATACTTTTTGATACTTTTCGCTATTAGCGATCATCGATCAGAAAAGATTAATTTCGTATTTCGTCGTTAATAAATCATTCGTTTCTGTAATGGGCGAAATAGTTAATTATTTAATGAGTGATTGCAGTGATATAGGAAATAAGGAACGTTGTACTTTTATTTAGAAGTTGTAGCAATCCATCAACATCAGAATGAACCAGTAGGTAATGTGTTAACATGTACACTCATGGATAGTATTTCCATTAACCGCCTATATTCAATAAAATATACATGTTTTCAGATATATCTTCAGAAATTACAATTAGTCAGACACAAAAAACTTTGTTGTAGAGTACGTGTTGTTGTAAGTACACGTATAAGCTAGCACCTATTTTATTAATATACAGACATAAATCCTCAATTATAATCTCGGTAATACTTCTAGAATATTCCCACGAATTTTTGACATTACAGTTTCTAACATGACGAAATTGTCACAATTTTAAGTGCAATTGGCTTGAATCGATCGACAGGCAAGTATAACTCTAAACTTTAGTTTTCTCGAAACAGTGTTTTCAAAATCGGAACCAGAAATATTTCAAAAGCAACTGGACCGCTTTGGTTGAAATTTTACATAGTTGTTCTAAATATAATTATCTAGTATTCGTTGTAGGATCTTTTTATTCATCTTATTTCTTTTTATGTAAATGCAAAACAGGAATTCTTTTAATGAAAAATCATATTTTTAATTTCAAGTGTCTACCATTTGCGAAAAATTAACATTCTTGAAATCGGTTACAACAAAGACATATTATTTCAAGTTCTTTAAGAATTATACAGTCTTTTGTTTTAATTGAACGGTGCAGAATTTACATCAAGTACCGCACGAGTCTATCTTGCAGGACCTATCTCAGAACTATCTGTCTTTACGTTATTGTTAAATATTTCAAAATAAAATATAGACATTTGTTAAATTTAAGTACACGCTTTCCGATATAAACAAATTTATTTTTAAATAAACATAACTTTCATCAGAAAAAATCTTGAGGTAAGTGTGATATTTGGCCCTTTAAGTTGTCCCTTGATGCAGGGAGACAAAGTGCGTGCGCATATTGTATAAGTACTTTCTAATAAATATAGAACACCGTCGTCATCTTACCTTTGATTTATAAGTAACATGCAGTTATGTATATTCGTTCGTAACAATTAGCTTAATGAAATTATGACATTAGGACACGGTGTTACCTCATGTGGTTGTCAACTGCAAGGCGTAGCGATAGGAAAAAATAGACGTGTTTGTTCTTTTCAAAATAGAAAGTGTCATCATCGTTTTCTGAAAGTTATCTGATAGTCCATATGTCATACATGATTGAGTGTATGTTCCTGTCAGCTACAGCACTGTAATAATGAAAGCATTTTGTTCTATTTTTTAAAATATTGAAGACTTTGGAATCTTGAAAAATATCATATAAAAAATTGTACTTGCTAACTAATCTTTCAAACGAATTTCTTCCTTAAACATTTTCTCGTATTATCAATGGTAACAAAGACATTTTAGATTCTAGAACAAGGTGACTCATTCTGTATAAAATCAAAGTTACATTGATACTGACTGCGATATGAAAGCAGTAAAAAGTGAATAAATTAAAGATATTTTGAATTGTATACAATTTTCAACGCTACTTATTTAATAATTATATCTTCAATATAATTGTTGAATGCCTTTTAATTAGGAAACAGTTAAATGTTTTGTTTCTGCAACGGTTACATTGTATTCCATAAATTATACAGGATATACTCCAAAATGGTATAAATTTGGAGTAAACTTCCTCATATCAAAGAAATCAAGAAATTCTTTACCATTTCCCAATTAAACGTTTTATTTTCAACATATCAGCAATTAAAAATTGTAGTTTTTTTCACATCCACGAGACATTCGCAAGTACATGCTTATATACACCGACTGTTTAACAAATAAGTGCCATTTGAAATAATGCCTCACAACCGGACTTATGTCATAATGGCACAAAAGGAACGTTTTTTACTGTTTACGTAAAATTTACTTTTAATACATATGTTCCTTTAAAGATCATTTCAATGTCAACTTGTTTGTTTTAAATGAAAGAGTATATTTTCTTGCTAATACTCTGTTAGATAGAAACTGACAAATTAGGTGACCTCTTGACGTATACGTGGAGCAATCGAAGAACAAACAATTGAGCTTTTAAAATAGACGCAGACTGACGGCCATCCTAGACAACTTTTGGTTAACAATAAGAAGTAGCGGCATTTCGTGGGCAAAATTAAAAACATCTTTACATTCATGTTTTTCAACAAAAATTGACGTCATATGATATAATTCAATTATTTGCGGTAACATATTTCAAAAAGGCACAATTCTTCTACACAAAAAAAGCAATTCCGTAGTCAAAATTAAGAACACCTTTTATTGATTATTTTGAATAAAAATCCATTGTTTTGATAAAACTCAATTATTTACATATTTAGTATTATGTTTGATAAAAGCATAATTATTTTATGTAAAGAAAGAAAAAAGGGAACCGTCTTAACAGTATCTTTACCAGTAAACTAACAAGAAAAATCTCCCAATTAACACACGCCGATTTTGATGAAACTTTGCACACAGCTAAAGCATACGAAAATATTTGACACGTATTTTTTTGATCGGCGGATATTCATGTTTAGGCGGTGAAACATCCCCTCAAAGTTGGGGGATGGAAAAATTTTGAGCCGAATAACTCAGAAACTAACAAACATAGAAAAAAGTAGTAGAAACAAAAATTACTTGACGTTTTATGAGGAATAATATGACGTAACAGAAATTCGACTGTAATTATAGGTGACGCCACAGTTGTCAAAAAATCACATTTTTTCTAAATACTTTGTACGATATACTTTTTTTTAAGTCAAATGGGCCCATGTGACCACAAAACCCACCTAATACATACATATTTTCCCCAATTTAAGAAACAATAGACCGCGGTGGTCTCCACCCTTTCCGTTAGGCTTATAAGAACCGCTAAACACGCGCAATTATGTCACCCACCCTGCACCAGTATTGCATTCGTTATTTATTGGAATAATAGATTGGAGTCTTTTAAATCTTACAGACGATCAGTAAACCGATGCCCAGTCGTGTTATCTCTACTTGCTGCTGATTTAATTAGAAACTGAAACAAACTATAACTCGAGAACAAGATCACATCAGACACACATTTATATGAATTTTCTTATCATTTTTGTGTTCTTTATTCACCATTGCAGTACTTCCTACATGTTACGAAATACTCTGTATAGTGCTATATCATTTTTTATTCCCTCATTATCTACAATGTCAAAGTATACAAATATAAATAATTGAAAGAAATTAGTGTCGGGTCCACGACTCGAAAATAATAATTGTTTTGCCATCTTCAGTGATCTTGAATGACCTTTAATTATAGCTTGCTGAAATCGTTTCAACGCCAGCTATCACACACTGATGCAATGTTTTGTATACATCTTTTCATATTATTACAAATAATGGAAATATGTAACATAATTGGACAAAATTATTGCCCCACCCTGTATACATATGTATGTACTTTTTCATAATGGAACATGCTAAGTGGACAATGTGATTTTCCATGAATGTCTGATCGTGAATATGTTCACTTAAATTTTTAATAAATAGCAACTGATAAACTGTTTCAACATTTGACTTATTAGGTGCAGATTATCATATGGCTCCTCCCGCAATTGTATTTTTAATTACTGTCCTTTTTCGAGTGCGTGTGGCTCGAACGAAAGTCACGCTCCCATACCCCTTTAAGGCGGAAATTACTGCAGCGGGATTTAATCTGTTATACTAATTTTTATCGGTCTCAAGAAAATTAATAACCCTATAATAATAATTATATAGAACATCATCAAAGTTTATAGTTCTTTCAATTAAGTCAGCCTAAAGACAGTCATCAAGTGCAAAATTCGAGTATTTTACAAGTAGTGCTCCTTATTGTAAGGGCGAAACTAAAAATTCATCAAAATTCATCAAAATTCATCAAATTCAACAAAAATTCAATTCAGACAGTTCATCCGTTCTTTTGCCCCTGGCCTATGGTTCGCGTGTACCAATTTTCATGAAAATCGATTAACATTTTGCAGGGAATATTTGCCAAAAAGGGGTTAACTGTTTAACATATTTCTTTTTAACAAATCAAGTTTTGCAGATATTGTAATACTTTAATAATAGATAAATTCAGAATTCAAAAACACACAACTCACTAATTTACAGTTTTGTTCTACAATAAATAGTTTTTCAGATATTTCGCGAAATAGTCCTTTCACCCTTAACTTTAACGGCTATTTTCACCTTCTAAATCTGAACCGTTGCTGTTAAAAGAATACATGTCAAATATTTCTTCGAGTACTACATCATATCTAAGATTCATCAAAATCGGGGGGAGACGACTGGTTAATATTCTTTGTTAAATTCCTCAATTTGTTCCATTAGCTATTATTTTGTTTAGTGCTTGCTTCGAAAACTTTCTCTTCCTCCTCAAGATTTAGTCTAAACTTTCTACAGTTGACTACAGAAAATTTTACGAATAATAAATACTGCATACTCCAATTTAAATTTTGTAATAGAAACAACAGCAACCAATAGAAACTAGGCACATGAGA
This sequence comes from Macropis europaea, assembly GCA_916610135.2. Lineage (NCBI taxonomy): Eukaryota > Metazoa > Arthropoda > Insecta > Hymenoptera > Melittidae > Macropis > Macropis europaea. Next base: position 20,902,829 of record OU744349.1, read on the forward strand.
TTACCTCATTGCCTGTCCCGTGGTGCCACCCAGCGGCAAATTCTATGGCGGAAGATTTATGGAGCATTTCTTCAACAGACATGATCTATGGTAAAAATTAGGTCTAAAGCCTAATTGTAAGTTAACAGACAACAAAAATTAATAATTCCTGTAAACCAAATCTGTATTACCGGTTGAAAGCTAAAATATAAGGTTGTTATCAATAATAATAATACTATAAAGATTGTGAAAACAAACAAAACATACATTTTTATAATATGAGGAAGATATAAAAAAGAAAAAATCATAAACAATGAACTTGTTAGCGGATTTCAAACATCCATTCTCCATAAATAAGTTCGATACTTAACCTAGACAGTTACTATCGCTACATGTTAATGCTCCTTATATTGCGCAAGTTTAGAAGCGCATTAATTCAAATAAACTCTGAATTCAAGTTTTTTAAAAACGAAAAAAGTTGACAAAAATTCCACTAGGGGTTTCCAACGCTATGTACAACAGTCTCATTAAATAGAAAGCTACAGTTTTTCATTTTCTTCTTGCAGATCGTGTATTAAATATTTTCAACGATCCACTTTATAACCAGAAAACACTGCCTTTGGTGAAATTTAAAGGTAACGTTCATGCCAATGTAATCTTAATCAATATTATAACTTGTTTTGTTATTCATAATAATTAAAAAATAAATTGGAACGATTTATTGTAATATACTAATTCATCAATAGTTTATAAAATGTTTGTATTGTAATAAAATGATGTATATTTCAACGAAGTTAAAAGTATAATTTGACAAAGTGTCAAAACTTATGACATACACAAAATCTTCACATTGTCTAATTCTTTATTGTCCTTGTACCTTATAAAATACCTTTATAAAGAGTACTTGCAACTCATTTTATACGCAGTGATGCATTTTTTAATACATTGTGAGAGTTTTAGGTATGTTCTAATTCTTTACAGGTATTTAGATTAATAGGTTAAACTTTTAACTATAATAAAATAAATAAAAAATTTAAACTAGTAAAATAATTTCATTATTTTACGTGCCTGTAATGGCTGTATAAATATATTTAATGTTTTGATCCAACTGTGAAAATAGTATTTTAAACTATTTAAGCATTGTATACCTACAGTGTACTATATATTATTTTTAACTATTAATTGAATTTTAATTTAAATAAAATACTAAGTGATAGAATTTATGAATTAATATTCATTGCATTATAAGTATGCATATTTTATAACTTTGTATACTATGTTATACAAATGCAATAAGTTATTTATTTTTTGTTATTTATTAGCCTTAGATAAAACATCATGTAATGTCCATAAATTTTATTGTAGATGTACAGTAATCTATAATCAAGGAAAGTAATTATGTAGAAAACAGTTCAGTGTTTACACTTATTTTATACAAAACTTTGTTTTTTTCTTCAAATATAAAAATACAAAGTACTAAACCTATATTTGTATATGTAGTGCCTTATTTCAAATACAAATGTACACAAAGTACCATAAAATATACCTGGTCACTAGTAACAAATGACATGAGACTGAATGAAAATAGTACTTACTGATTATTTTATTTTCGCCTAAGTATAATTTTTACAATTTATTGTAATTACTAAAAAATAACTTACATTATTCTGTATGACATATACATTATAATACACCTGCAATAATGATACGTATGTATTTCATTTATTTCTAACAGTAGAATATTATGATACATAAATAAATATACTTTATGTATATTCTTATAAAAACATTTCTCTTTTTTCTTCTTTGAGTGAAAATCATTATACTGTTATCTTCATAATTAATCAAACATAAATGAATTATGGCTAATAATTTATTCATATGTATCAAAATGATGTATAAAATTTGATTACAGTTGCAATGTTCACTTTCAAAAAGCTCTGTGAAGCACTACATTACATCTTAATTCATTGTACTTTCATTGAACAAGAAAATAGGTAAAAATATTAACAATCTAATAATCTACTTGAACATTTGATGTTAATTAACACATATCCAATTTGTTGTTAGTTGGTGGTGCATTGAGTCCACCAATATCACCAGATTCAAGTTGCTTAAGAAGACGGAACAGAGCTGCGGCTTCTCTTATACGACTAAATTCAATACAAAAAGCTTGCACCTCAATAAAAAGTTCCTTTACATTAATGATTTTGTTCCTTATTAAAGATTGCAGAAAAACGCACACCAAGCGTACCAAACGATTCTGCATATAGCGATCCTTTATAGTTTCACAAGTGGAAATACAGTTGCTAATATACAAGTGAACAAACTCTGTTGGTAGATCGACAGTGGTGGTTAATCTGTTGACTACTTCCATTGAATGAAGAGACATCTCCATATTTACCAGCACACTGAAATACTCTGTTATTTGACTTGATTGCATAAGTTTTAATAAAACCTCAATTGCAATCAAAGGATTATTCTCCACCAAATCTGGTAATTTTCCTGGAGTAAGACCAATATGGTATACCAGTTTTGGATCTCTGTCTAATTCATTAACTAAATGTTGCTGCTGCTGCAATGTCAATACACTTTTAAATGCTTTGCCCATTAATCTTCGAGCTTCTGCGCCAGCACAGTTTGATACACACATATTGGTGTCATATTCAATTGTGAATTGTGAAGGTTCTGTGACATTAAACCATGGTAGTTCATCGACTGAGCGATAAAGAGGAGGTACTAATCTTAAAAATTCAGGCCGATAACTTTGACTACATAAGGGTGGATCATTAGAAATTAAAAGCTCCGTTATATTTTTCATTGTGTTCTTGTCAATTTCCGTTACCTTGGAATGATCCATATCAGGTAAAATTACAGGGTTTCCACATTTTGCAACAGAAGGTAGTTCTGAAAGACGTTCCGCTACTTGTACTTGCAAGTTACTTAAATCAAATGGCGGTACAGACACAAAGTACAACTCGTCCACAATTTGCCTTGGAGTTTTCTTTAAAATATCCTTCTGATTGTACCCTAATAAATTCACTAAGAAATTTTTTTCACACTGTGACAAAACTGGAATATGTCCTGAAAAGTTGGTCTTTGGTACTCCATTGTTTGTATCTTCTTGTGGCTTTAAAACCTGAATAAAAACAGGTGCAAAAGGTGTTGAAGCCAGTGGTTCCCCTCTATAAAGGTCGAATAACAAGGCCACTGCTATTATACGTTGAATGTTTTTTGGCAGTAAGTCAATATGTTGTAAAAGAAGAACCAATGTCATTCCTACTTTGAATCGATCTTCTTTCGTAAACATTTGATGCAGTTGGTTACAAAGATTTTCCAAAGTCGTGTCTAGGTTCTCCTCATCAAGGATGTCCAATAGTTTTGTTAAATCTTTTGGACTAAGCGTCATGATGTCTATGTAACGAATTAAGTTAGGTTATAGCACCTCGATTACGTTCCTTTTTCAGAATTATATTCATGAATATCGAGATTCAAATGCAATGATTCATATTTAAAATTAATAACTATATATAACATTAATTTGTAACTTTTTTTATACTTATACATACATTTTCGTTACATTTTGCAGTTGCTACTTTATAGGTTATGACTAGAATTCAAGTAGAATCAACTATGACGGCAATCTTAAAAACTCAGATGATCATAGTTAATCATTCTAACTATAGTGTAAACTTAATTTACGTGTAAAAGCATACACGAATTATACAAAAGAGGAGAAAGTTACATTCGATTAATTCGAAGCAGTTTGTACGCCATCTATCAGTTCATAAAGATAACTAAATATTGTACGGATTTATATGGCGCTAACTTCAAAGTACCTTAATCTTTTGTATGCATTACATATGTTTTAAATAAAATAAGTATATAACTTTCTAATATTTTACAGAAGTAAAAATACTTTTTTTATAAATTCATTATCTTAAGATCTGCAACTTTTACACAACACTGCGTATTAAAAGCGTACAATAAAAAATCTAGCATTTATTTGACGTGGAAAATTAATAAATCATTTTCTTCGTACCTTCTTTTCTAAATTACAGTGATTACGATTTCTTTTATTTATATTTTAAAATATTTATATCTGATATAAATGTTCAGGTTTTCGATGTAAATACATTATTGATTATTTATGTATGTAGATTAATAATTTAAATTAATATGCGTATTTTTTTCGAAATACGTAATAATTATATTATTATTAACAAGTAGAATAAAAATAAACAGTTAAAGAAAAATAATTCTATAATAAAAATGAAATGTTTATATAAATAAGTGTATAAAATAAGATCTTGATACATCTATACGTAGAACACTGTTAGCAAGAATATAAATATTTCTCAAAAGTGTAACGATATAACATATTCAAGCATTTATGTTTTCATAATCCTACGTTCGACGGGTTTCATATCTATTCTGTATGTTCAATTCGACAAAATTTTCAGTATCTAGAAATTGTCGCCAGTATAGAACTGTAGTCTCTGACGAATGAGTAAAGTTTACAATAAGTTTTATAAAGTCATATAATTTCGTGCTAAAGCGTTTCCAGCTTATAGAAACTAGATCGAGATCTAATGCATATAAATTAGGAAGAAGCACGTAGAAAACGGTGCGTTATGATACGGTCGAAATAATTAGGTTTACTAACAAGCACGCATTCTCCTTTGATTAACAAATTCATTAACTTAGTAATGATAATTTAATAATATCAGACATTTGTATAAATAATATTTCTACTTTAAGTTAATCCTCGAATAATTATTCAGTTTTCAAACCTTCGAAAATAATGTTATATTAATCAGAAATAAAATAAAAAATATTTGTACAACCGGAACTACGTAAATCGATATCCATAATCCTGATAGTTATGGCATTTATATTCACTTCTTCAATACTAAATTAAACGAAACAGAGTTTATTTCCTCGAAACCTTCACAAACATTCGTCCATGTAATCTAACAGAGGTTTGTAAGTATCCCGCTAATTGTTGAATCGTTACCATTCTCAGTTTAGCAGTTTTGCCAAAATAGTGACTAATAATATCATAAATATTGATTGTTGTAGCTTGTGATCCGTAAAAATATTTCATACAGCTGCCAGATTTTCTACATTACAGAGAGTAATCGATACACGAATCGTTTCCTTACACGCCTACGGTTTGCATTCACGTAGTGCTTCTAGGCTAAGTATCAGAAATACGGTCAGCTCCGAAACGGTGAAGGAATGCCATGTTCCCCTACTCTATTCGCATGACCGTTTCGCTCCTGCCCCCGGCCCGCTGTAAATTCTCTAGAGATGGAATCCCCACCTCGTAGGGCAGAAGCACCTGTTGCGCAGCTACCTGTTTTACTCGATCCATGGGGCCGTTCTCTCTTTCCTTCTCTTTCTTTTAGTATCGTGCACGGTGTCACCGCAGTAGGACGGTCTCCGATCACTGTAGCGATTCTATGGTAAAGGGCAACAACTCGCCAAGTGAAAATAATGTCTTCTTATGCGCTTGAAACGGAGTTGCGGTGAATAACGTGAAGCCTGGTGTCTTCGGAGGTTCGGCTTGGAAATTCCTTCGGGACGAAACGCGGGTACAGAGCAGCAGGCAAGTTGGAAATGCATCGAAGGAGAGTTTGAGAAGGAGCAATGGAGGACGAGCCACGGGATACCTGTTTCGGGGCAGGAAGCGTGGCAGGGGCTGTGATCGGTACTTTCTTCACGACGATTCTCTTGCTCGTCACCGCTGCGCTTCTTTACAGACAGTGGCGTAGACACAAGGGTGAGCCACAGTTTTTTCTCTTTCTTTCACATTTCGAGACCTCGGTTGCCGGCAACTGTCCCTGTCCGAACTCCCGATGACAGATCGACTCCGATCGCGTTTGCATTCGCGGTCCCTCGTTGCCCGAGCGCGCTCTAGTTGTCAGATTCGAGCTGTCGCAAACCGATGTGGCGACTGGCTTGTTTCCTCGAAGAACGAATGGCATTTTATCATCGAGGACAATGTTTTGCGGTGGTTACCGACTTACAAGCGCCGCGCTTTCGCGGCACAAGGCGTGTATGAAGTTGATGGAATTTCTTGCGTAAGAAATCGGAATTCATTCCTACGCGTAACTTCACTGCAAATTCTCTGCAGCCATTCCAAAAGAAACTCCGCCTCTGTATGGGACATAGTAGATGATTATACGTTTTCCAACCATCAGATTGAAAATTAGACGATTCGTTAGCAGAAAAGCGCGGTATAATTATGCAACGAATTGGCACAACCCGATAGACTGCAACTTCCTACCGTGGAAATCCTGTGACTCAAAGTGGCACATTTACACCGTGATCGAAGATGTAAAAAAGCATGCGATAAATTTCGGACGATGGATTTTGGAAAATATGTTTATCAAAATCCATGGCAAAGACGTGTCGGTGTATGGAGAGAACACGTTACTCATTATTCTAGCGCAAAGTTCGTCAACATGCTGCACATTACAATCCTTTTCGCTACTGCGTCGCAATTGATGCGTATGTCCACGCAAAAGATAGACCTTGGAGTGGCAGTCGAGAGAGACGATAGGACACGAACGTCTGTTACTCCGTACTGTGGAGTCTCCCGGTATTCGGGGAATGATGTTTATGACCGGCAACGTAAAATATTTCTTCCAGAAAACGTGTTTTGTGTCTTCGGTCGCTTTTAGGATGATACCTGTTATCGTTACGCTGCTAAGTGGAATGCGATGCATGCGGAGCGTCATACACGCATTGCGATGCGCGTATTTCGTGTCGTATTTACCAAAAGTGGAAGAGCGACGGAATCATTACTGAATAAGAAATACAAATTGCACGTAGGTGGGATAACTTAATGATCAGTTGAAAGATTGCTTTGTCGTACAATATAATTTTTTTCGTTTTCTTTCGTTAATCTATCTTTTCCTCCCAAATGTAGTGATTAGTAATAGTAAAGAATTGTTAAGTAATTTTTACTATTCAACTTGAAGCGTAAATCTAAAGACCGCTACGTAATACAAATTTGTGTAGTTAACTTTATATTCAAGTTTGCAATAATTCTGTTTTATTAGTTTGTGAGCAAAATTTCGATGAATGTGACAAATGCCGTAGAATAAATAAAAATAGAACTATTGATGTTGCTTCGTAAATTTGTTAAATTCTTTAAATGGTCTCTTAAATTTAAATGTTATAATTTCTCAATAGTTTAATTTTTATGGTAATAGCTAAAGAATAGGAACCTACGTAGTACAATTATGGTACTTGAGAGAAAGAAATTTATGTAAATCAGATATGGTTACAAATGAAGTATTGTGCCTGTTCACATACCAACTCCCACTGAATTTCATTATCTTCAAGCTAATTCCTTCGCCTATACTACCGTCGTGAATCATAAAATTGCCCCCTGACAAATACAAAAAACATTACATAACAACAATTTGCATATAGATGCTAACGTGAATTTATTGAAATAACTATTTTTAATAATAAAATTGATTCGAAACTTAACGTTCGAAACTTCCTTGGATTATCTAAAATAATAGCTATACAATCACTACAGAAGTAGCTGCATGACTGCATCATCATAATTATTTAACTATTCAGGTTTTTCAAATCTGTAACTCACATTTATGGAAGTTTGTACGTTTTTTTAAAATGCGAAATAAGTCTGTTAGAATAAAAACAATATTTTATGTTTTATGTGATAATTATAATTACAATCAAGATTAATATGTTGTATTCCATGGAATTATAGGTCATCAAAATCAATGAATGTCTAAATAGCTAATAAAACTCTGAAACTAATAGTTGTGTAATTATAACTGTTAAAAATGATGTTGCTCAGTGATCAGGTTACTATCCTCCGGATAAATGCAACGTGAGATAATCAAGACTCCAATCAGAGAAATTGCATTGTAATTAAAAAGTTAACATGAACAGACATTAACCTGACATTTTTCTATCGTTTATTATTGTCATGCACGATTTCTGTGGAAATGGATAGAACAAAAATTTGCACCATTTAAAAATGCTACGCCAAAGATTTGACATTTTTCTATGTCATTAATCATTGTCTAATACATAGACTCATAATCTAATAATAAGTGATAGACATAAAGATAAGAACAAATAAAAGTACATAATATCGAAACTTTTATAAACGACCGACATTCTTGAAAAGAACGAGTAAAATCCTCTCCCATTATTTAAAGCATGTATATAAATAAACAATTTTATATCCTCCTTATACTATCTTTATGGCACATGTTCGCGTTACGAAGAATGCAAATCTTTAAATATTATTATCTTATAAAAGCAGAAGCTTATGACAGACATTTATAAGATATTTTCGATGAAAAGATTATGAAAAGATCGATAAGATTCTTACTGCATAGTAGAGGTAACTAATAAGAAAATTCCGATATAGTCTACCTGTTAATGCATTTTTATTTTAAGCAGCAGTATTATGTCACTGACTTATCTATTTCTTCAAAACCAACTTAAGAAGTAAATTATTAAACATTTGCTTACACACCATCTACCACATTAGAATACGATATTCAGGACAATTAGGTGTAGCATATCGAAATTTGGAATTCAATTAACAGTGAAATATATTAAAGTAACCTAAGCGGACTAATTGTAAGACAATATTAAAATAACGTGAAATAGAAGTATGCAATTTGAAACCGTCAGAACGGAAAGTGTAATACTTGATGTCATGTGCATGCATACGTACACATCTACGAGATACCTTCCTTGAACATACTAAATAAGTATAAACCTGTACGATGATGTCACTGTTTACGATGACATAAACTACGTAATAAGGGAACCAATGTCGTTAGACGCCATTCTTATAATTTTTCCTGACAAAACTTTTTCATCAAAACAAACCTTAATTAGATTATTTTTCTGTTATAATATAATATATTCGTTTCATATGATATTGTAAATATAATTCTGGAATAGTGTTTATAAATTGAAAATATGCGATCTTATGCATTTTAACATTTTTCGTATCAGATTTTCGTAATTTCCATTTTCCTTTGACCATTATAATATTCAACAGTTAGGGCGTTTATTAAACTTCAGGCACACACTTACGTACAGCAAAAATAAGATCGACTATTATTATATTATTATCACGTTGAATGCCGTGGGGGTCACCGGTGACCGGCACCTCAAATTGAAACCTTTGGCTACTAATAACACCTATAGACGCCTGACAGCCGCTCATCGTGTACTGTCGACGCCCATGGGCGTTCATTTCAATGGCTCACTGTGTACTACTGCAGCGCGGCCGCACGCAGCATTCGCCTCATTTCGAAGTACCCGCAGTCAAAGGGTTAATTTAATTAAGTAATTGAATCGGTGAGTTGAATAACTGTTCAAGTCCAAAAACCACATTTTGAGATATTTGAAAAGATAGCATCACTTTTCGTGTATCATCAAAGCCACTAATTTTATAGTGCTATTCTAATTTAAACACGGTTGTGCTAACCCAAATGAACGTTCATATATGTTTAACTATGGTTAAACATTGTTCATTAATTTTCAATAATTAAAATAAAACTAAAATGGACTTGTACTGTTTTTCAACTCAAGCCACATTTTAGTTAGGCAATTTAAAAAATAACACAGTAGTAAAAAAAACATTTATTAAGTTGCTTTAAACATAACTGAAGTAGAAATTATTCAATGAAAAATGATTGTTAAAGAGTTTGTTGAAACAGTACAAATCCATGACAGATACTGCTCTTACACTCATTAAACTGAAGGGATTACTGAAACACGAATTTTTTCTTACTTTTCGGCACTCTTTTTGCACTGTTTTTGATCCCAACATGTAGTTCTATGCATTTTACATTTACTTTTCAGATAGTTTGAAAATGGCTAATTTTGGACTTGTACTGTTCTTCAACTCATCGATTCAGTTACTGATTATCACAAAATTCTGAGCAAACTTCATACTGCAACAATAATGCAGTAACAGAAAAACACGATTGAGTATTCAAATCTTTTTTTTCTTTACGATTTATACATATAAAAAATAGTAAGTTATATCGTCTCTGATTAGGTATGGCTGTTTTCACTGTTTTATTTAGCGTGTTAAAGAGTTGGAAAGAGTTCCAAGTGATAACATAATACAGTCGGACCTCTATAAGACTACAATTTTGTTTATTCCTTTCTGCACCACTGTGAAAACCTCTGCAAATTGAAATATACACATACTTTAACTCAAATTATTTACTACATGTTTAGGTGCGTTATTTTATCCTTGAAACTCGAATTCAGAGGAGCCTGACCTCTGTTAGTGGAAGTTTTCCTCTATAAGTCAAAGTTTTATCACCGCTGCATTATACAAGGCGAAGTAGTAGACATATACAGGGTGTTCAACGTATCACTTCGGTAGTTTGACAAGGAAATGTTATAAACAAAAATTAACAAATTGTAAAAATAAACATTGCCAAAGTAGTTTTTTTTTTCAATAAAAAATCGAGGTTACCTTCACTTTTTTAAATGACACCATATAATTTTTTCTACGCGGTATTCTAGGTGACATTGAGACAATTGTAATGATATAGGACAGAGGTACTTTTGTTCAATAACTTGTTGAGGAAATCATTTTTAACACGTTAAACGCTACGTCGCGACACTAAACTTTCCGTTTAGGCGGCATCGGTCCCATGGGACCGACAATATCAAATGTAAGAAATAATGATTTACAACTCATATAAAATTAAGAAAATATGTTTACACTTTTTCAATGAATTGTATTGAAACATTTTAAACAAAAATGAGGTTTTCCTTTATAAGTATTACAAAAAGTTACGACTTTCTTGGTACAATTCTTAGATCTTCTTTTTCTTCCAATTTTTTTGATTGGCGTTTTCTGTATTTACGCTCCGTCTAAATGGAAAGTCAACTAAAATCAGCTCCGCGTTTAACGTGTTAATGTAACGGGGGTCCTTGTAAACGCGTAAGTCAAACATTAATATTATTTAGGAATGCTTCATCATTGAACTTAAATAGTAAACAGGCTTGTCATAGACTTCTTGTTCATGATATGTTATTGTATTGTCTATTATTGAACACCAAGAAAGTGCGCAAATTGCATGCCAATGGCAAAAATGCTACTGATTTACAATAAACTAACACATTAACATAAAGTAAAATTGCAGATTTTTTAAATAATAACACCTAGGCACATAAAACGCAAACTGCCATTTATTTTTTGTTTAAAATTCGTCTTGTGATTATGTTTATAGGTATTGTACGTATACGTATAGGTATACAATAAATAATTGACCTCTAACAGTTGAATTTGTCTTTCTTTGAGCCTCTACAATTAAACAAATATTAACCCTTGGTTTTAAGTTTTCGCTTATTAAACATCTCTTAGTCAAAAACTCCAATAAGACGAATCATGCCGAAGATTTTAGCCATTCGCTTAACCCGTAACTACTACTATCCAAAATTTGTACTGGTACTGGTACTGCTAGTAAGTCCCTGGGACCCACTCTTGAAATTAGCAATAAAAATCACATTTTGCATAAACAAAAATTTATTTCTTCTTAATAATATTAAATGAACTATGTCAACAATAAAAGTAAAAAAATATTATTAAAAGCATCTTGGACAAACTGTATTTTTGAATTGATGGGTTCATGGGACCCGATAGTAGTAGTTACGGGTTAAAATTCGATAATACAAATTTTAATACTTTAACTTCTATGTTTTGACTTCAGAATGTCAGAATGAGTCTTCAAAAACGAATTATATATTAAATATTATTTCACAGAAATGAATGTAATATTTTGATAAAATTGTAGAACACTAAATAATAATATCAAATAATAGTGTTGAATTTATAAGTACAACATACAGTATAGGAATATGAAAAATTACAATTCAAAATTGAAAAGAAAAACAATTTATAATATCAATCGAGAATGCACATTTTTAAGTTTTTTTTTTGTCTAAACATGTTTGAATTCGCGAAAATTTGAAAAATTAAGAACTGTATTAAAAACTTTCTATTAATTAAAGTTTGTGTATTCTTAAGTCACATAAACCTTGTATGTGATACGGAATAACACTTTTAGTTCGGAAAGGAATTTTAAGTGGACAACTTGATCGCAGGCTATAGTAATCACGATACACTGATTGTAATCAGACAAGATTATAATCAAGGGTATGATAGGAGCTTCAAGTACGAGAAATATAAGTCACCTTTTAATTAAGTAGCATTAAACTTTGTTTTTATCAACACATTTTTCTTTGTAAAGTGACCTTGTTCTTGGTTATACCATGATTTTCACATGCGTTCAGTATAGATATGCACGTTAATTAATTTATACATAATTATTTCTTGTTACATAGATTGGCAACATAAGTTGACGGCGCTAAATATATCCAAAAATATTGTATTAATAATAATTAATAAACTATACACTGAATGGAAGAATTTTACATAATTTTAAGAGATTTTAACTTTCCTTAAATCTGTTTTACTGATGTTAATATCTACAGTAAATAAAAAATTATTCTTTCAGAATCTTTTAAGAGTATTAACAAATTTATACAATAAATGAAAGATCATTCTAGTGCAAAACAAATTAATCTGACATAATGTCACTGTACAAGTGATTGCTGAAAGGCATATCAAATTTAATATACCTACTACAAGTAGTTTCAATTCTAATGCATCACAAGAAAATTTAATCTTCTCAATTATTCAATTAATTCGCTACATAGATTACTGTTATCCAAGTATTTAAATTTGTATTAATAGAAAGATTGTTACACAGGTACAAGTCATTGAAACATTTCTTTACTTCCGTTTCATTTTATACGATACGAGTATAAACAATTAATAGTCACAGTGATACAAGTATGAAAATACTCGTAAATATCAGGAGGGTTTATAAAGCGAATATCATAGTGAGCAGTGTAAATGAATCTAGACGATAATTGGTTTTCCAAAAAATTAATTTTTTTTCCAGTTATGTTATTTGTTTTTTAATCGTGCGGTTTCAATTAAGAGTAGTATTGGATGGAAATTTTCAGGAAAACACTTAGTACTGGTGACGGACCCAGAAATCGTCGAGGAAGCCTACGCTTTCGACAATCCTTGTTTCAAGGATGTTTCAACATCGTCGGCTAATCGTGTTCGCGAAGGAACAGTATCCGTGGCATCTGGAGATACCCCTGCTAAGGATTCTGCACGATGGTCTACTTCCTGGACATCCTTGGGACTGGGATCAGCTAACCGCAATGACAAGCGTAAAACTCTCGACGATTCCTGTCTCGGGGTAAGTGCTTTCGCTTTTTACCTTTTTCTCTATACAGCTACCAAGTTAATGTACAAACAAATTGAAAGTACTATTAACAATTAACCCTTTGAGTGCGGCTTACTCGGGAACGAGGCGAACGCTCCGTGCGGCTGAGCTGTAGTAGTACACAGTGTGCCATTGCTCCGAATGCCTACGGGCGTCGACAGTACGCTGCGAGCGACTTTGTCAAGCGCCTATGTAGGGTGTCCGATTTTAATCTATAAATGCGAATTACTCCTAAACTACCCGCTGTATGAAAAAATGGTTCAGAAGAGAATTGAATAGTTTCGACGGGGACATATTCTGGTGTAATTAGTTTTTCTGTAGATGAACGCATAGAGGTCATATGAAGGTGACATATGTTTTCTTAAATGGAATTATATAATTTTTAATGCATTAGTGGATGCAGCTCTTTATTTCCTATGTAAAACTATTAAGGCATTTATGTCGAAAACCATTACTTCAGGAGATATTTTAGTCTCAATATTGCAAAGTGGTACTAGTACAACTATCTGCACCTGTCCACTGTCAACTCAGAAAATGTAGATGTAGATAGTTGTAGTAGTACCACTTTGCAATACTGAGACTAAAATATTTCCTAAACTAATGGTTTTTCGACATAAATACTTTAATACTTTTTTATAGGAAATAAACAGCTGCATCGACCAATGTATTCAAAATTATACGATTCCATTTAACCCTCATCCGTCCCTCATTTCCCCAAACTAATTTGCCCCTTGATGTCAAATTGACACAATGAAATTTCTGTGCATTCAATACATTCAGGCATAAGATTTTTCGCATCGTTCACAAATAATAAAGCGACGTGCAAGGCATACTGCTTTTTCACGTTTATCGTATTTTTGTGAGAAAAATGTGTCAGATTAACACGAGGGATGGATGAAGGTTAAGAAAACGTATGTCACCTTCATAAGATCTCTACATGTCCAACTACAGAAAACTAATTACACCAGATTATGACCCCCTTGAAACCATCCACTTCCTATCTGAATCATTTTGTATATAACGCGTAGTTTACCAGTAATTCGCATTTATAGATTAAAATCGGACACCCTGTAGACGCTGGCAGCAGTCAAAGCGTTAATAAACGAGTCTTAACAGTACGCATTTCCTGTTGAAACAAACGAATCATTTAAGATGCCATGAAGGAAATATCAAGATAATCCTGAAATATATTATGAGTCACACACAGGTGAACAAGTCAACTCTTTTTCAATCGAAAATGAGATAAGTAATAAAGGAAAATGCTACAACAGTGCTTATCTTTCTGTGACCTAGTATCTTTCTCGAGTGCAACGATGCATCTGCAAAATGCAACTGCACTTTCTTTTTAAACAGAACCACGCATGTTTATTGTTATACATAGATTCTTCTCGCTACTCTTTGAATAAAAGTGTTAGATGAAAGTACTCGGACATGCAGAATATTTTGAATTTTTCTATCCATACATTCTTTGTCGAAGAAGGGCACTAAACATTGTAAGAAATTAAGTTACAGAACAATGACTAGTAATATATTAAACTGAGCTACAGAAACTATGAGACAATATGAAAATATACAGCTGGAAAGAATAAAAATATTTTGCAGAGTATCAATTGAGCATTTTGGCCTAATATTTTTATACGTAAAAATTTGCGAAAAATCGATTTGTGGAAACAAACGTCTCGATTTAAATCGTTGTCAAAAGAAATGGCCAACTAAATTCTACAGATGCTTTACTACTCTTAAGAAAAAAGGTCATCGAAAAATAAATATTGTTGATCTATTGAACTTTTACGCTACCATTTTTTTTACACTGCAACCAAAAAAAAATATACTTTGACCCAGTTATGTGACTCACCCTGTATATATTGCATTTCAATATTCCAAACATACAAGGTATTATACATGGCCAAATTTGGATGCGTGTACAGTTAATCTAGCTATCCTTGATACGTGCCCTTACGTTTTATGACGAAGAGGAAGTTGACGGTAGACGAGTCGAATCTGAAAATTCGCTTTCACACAGTTAGTATTTCGAGTCCAGCGTATTTCTCGATACAATTTAAAAAATATTATTTTGACGTATTAATATCTTTTCGTTTTTATGGAAGTCACATACACATTAGTTGAATACTTCGATATTTTGAAATTCTAAAATTACTGAGTAAATATTATATCAGGGTATTCTATAGGTAATATCGTTTTCTACCTTACACAACATACGTTAGATAAATACAAGGTAAGGTGATTCACCTAACTCGACCACCTCAAATTACTCATAAACTGTTTGTATATGAACAAACTTTACAAACAAAAGTTGTATGATATCAAAGGGGGCATACAGTGTAGTAATTAGTTTTTTGTAGTTTTGCTTTGTTATCGAGATATGAAGGTCACCTTGTATGTTTTAAATGGAATGTGCGCCATTTGACTCCGCAGTTCGAAAGTGTATTGAAAGGTACATGGGTTCTAAAACCAGTAATTACTGAGATATTCTTTAAACGATTTTAAACTAATTACTACGCTGTATGTCCCCTTTGATACCATACAACTTTTGTTTGAAAACTGTTTTCATATACCAAATAGTTTTCGAGTAATTCAAGGTGGTCGAGTTTAGTGAATCATCTTGTACAAGTATGTTACTCAATTTTATTTCATGAAGATTTTACTTTACGTATACTACAACACTTTGTTTTGAATTTTTTAATGAAAAATAAATTCTCATAGCAGGGAGTCGTAGCCAACAATTTTGTCGGTTAAATTCAATTTTAGTGGAAACATATCATGTCAGCTCTTTAGTAACATAAGCATTGTGTTCTCAAATCTTGTTGCACATATTATTAGGTCTATCTGCTTAGGTGGTTCAACAATTTTTTAGTCGATAAAAAATTGAATGATACCGATTGGTTAAAACCAACTTGAAATGAATTGTCTTGAAACAATAGAAATGTATTGAAGAAGGAATCAAAGTATTGTTTAATTGGTGGGAGAAGGACATTATAATAGTGTTCAATATATCGATAATTCAGAATAACTGCAATTGTCAATTTAATTACGCTAAAAGTTACATTTAAAAATGAGATTACTTATGGAATGATCTAACATATGTGTTATGTGTACACGTTAAAAATTAATTCATGGGTGTTTAATGAGTATTGAAACTGTTTTCTGTACCTTGAGGGTTATTAAATATTTCACATTAATACAGCAAATATGATACATTTATAGTGACTAATATTTTTAAATATACGAAATACGGCGAGACTGATGGTACAACTGAAAACGGGATAATTTTTCGCATGGCTGTAGATCGAAAATGCAAAGTGAAATTTTGTCGAAGAATAGAATATTGGTATTACCGATTTACTGAATACGCGTGAATCTGACTGATACTTGACTTTGTATCTATTTGAGCATTGAAAATTATATGTTAAGTATCGATGGTATATTTATTAAAAATTCTAGTAATTCACATGAACATCAATAAAAAAAGTGGTTGAACATCATAAGTAAATTAAAGTCACTGTTAACACGTTGAACGCCACAGTGAAAACGGCCATACGTAATCAGACACGATATAGTTAACTACTTTTATATAAATCGTAAAGAAAAAAAAAGATTTGAGTACTCCGCCGTGTTCTTCTGTTCCTACATTATTATTTCAGTATGAAGTTTGCTCAGAATTTTGCGATAACGAATAATTATTTAATTGAATTAAATTTGAGGTTTCGGTCACCGGTAACCGTCACGGCGTTCAACGTGTTAAGTGAAAATAATCATTGCTCAATGGATAGCAGAGTTGTTAATAAAACTAACAATAAGGTGCTTTAACGTTTTAATTGTTCGAAGACCTCTATGATTCTCTCTCTTTATAGGCGAAGATTCATGCTATATTTAGCACATGCTACTTCTATAAATCGACCTTAGGAACAATAAAAGGCGAAGCGTGACTGTATCAATATTTTTCGATGCAACTGCGAACAGAAGTAACAGTTTATAGCGAGACCTATTAAAGTGATACTCAAAGTTAAATGCACGCGAACTTTACAAGCTTTTAAACTTGGTTTTCTCGAAAACAATGCGGTGTCTGATGAAATTTATATTCAGTTGAAGAATATCATCCCCTTTTCGGGTGTACCATTACACTCTGCATGCATGTTTCCTAATATGTGCGAATTACTGCAGCGGCGACTACAGATCACAAAAAGTTAAAAAATCATATAAACATTCGTACCATATGATTTTGGTTCCAAATTAAAGTCTCAAAATTTCGTTGAACACTTTCTAGACACTTGATAAGTGTCATGAGATGCATTTCATTTTTACTTTTCGAATAAGCTATTGGCACGATAGTCCATGTTTGAAGCGAAAATTGCATCACTTCAAATATGAGCTACCGTGTTAATAACAGCATCTTACAACATGAACATTTTATCTTGATTGAGCGGAAAATACGCCTCGTATTTTAAGCAAGACCTCAGACCCTTCGAATCTTACAGTTGAATAGTGAAACGATATTCAATTATGCTATTTTTATCTGCGAATATAAATTGTTTAAAACTGAATAAGCTCTAATTTGGAAACAAGGTCACATCGGACACATGTTTATATGGATTTTTTTACATTACTATAATACTTCCCACGCGTTAGGAAACACTATACATAGAATAAACTATGCATAGAATAAACCGTTCTCGGTTCTTACCAATGATTTCTTTTGTACAGTCGAAAGCCACAAAGGTTAGCGTAGTGAGTCTGAAGAGCCGAGATTTCACAGGCCTGGGATTCAATATCTGCGGGAATATGAGGGAAGGAATTTTTGTTAAAGACTTGTTACATCGTGGGCCTGCATCTGAATCTGGACGAATACATCCTGGTTAGTATCCGTATATAACAACTGAGTCAATTCGAAATACAAGTACTATTAACAAATATAAATGTCTTATGTAAAGTATACAGTGACTCAGGAAATTGATAATACGAATACGCCATTTCAACTTTCTTTTACTTAACACTGTCACGGCATTGTTCTCTAAAGAAGGGTGATAAGAGCTGTAACAAATTAAATTTCAAATGCGCATGCAAAAATTATAGGTAGACAGCTACAGCAAAACCAAGAAAGAAAAATAATTATGGATGTACAGTAGAATCTCGATTATCCGAATTGAAATTAGTAACAAGATTACTCACATTTGAGTTATGTTTCGTGTGAATATTATAATTTTATTTTAGAATATAAAATACGCGGTGATACAACATTAAGTACAAGTGTCACTAATGATAATTTTAGCTTGTAACTGACAGAGAATGATCAACTTTCGGATGACTGCTGTTCGGATTATCGAGGTTCTACTGTATTTTATTAAATTGGATGAGTCACTGTATAATACAGTAGAGTTTTTTCTTAAACGAAAACTTTAAGAGTGTAAATATATTAAATATTTATCGAAAGACTGCTTTGAAACACACGAGTCATAATCTTTTATAAGAAATTATTTATGTTAATGAAAGTGACATAGAGTCGTTGAAAGGCACTCCACACATATTCGTTTCGATATCGTGTATGTAGCTATATTACTTTTTTGTCGTTTTAAATTGTTTTAGAAGCTGTTTTAATGTCCATATTATATGTGATTACAGGAGATCGTATAGCTAGTGTAAAAATTAGTTTTCGAAACATGGTGTACGAAGATGCCCTCACAATTTTAAGCTACGCATCGCCATATGATGTGAACCTTGAAGTCGAAAGCGGAGGCACTGGATCAAAACCGACCACACTTTTGAAAAAAACTGTTGGTCCTAGCGCATCAAGAATCTGCCATCCTCTATATAGAAGCCACTCGATTCCAGAGCTTTCGCAGTCGAAGAACGTTGCGAAAAGACTTTTCATAGTTGATCCAAATGAATCCATTAGTTCAAACTACTCAACGATGAATTCAACTTTAAAGTCCGCGAAATCTACACAAAGTAACCAGACACTTGAAAGACGTCACGATGAATCCAAGAGTAATCATCACAAATTCGGTATCAAAGTACTGCCTGCCCTTGACGGAACGGTGCATCGCATTGAAAATCAAAACGAGCATAACACAAACCTCGAAAGAAGACATTCGAAGAAATTGGATGCAGAGAAGCATTTGACCGGTGTAAATAGATCTTCCCTGGTTAGCGAAACGAAAGAAGAAGCACAGCGTCAACAGAATTCTCAAGGATTAACTCCTTCTAAGGTGAAAAATGATAAAACCGAAGTACGTCACGTTGACACGCTAGACAAGGGCGGGGAAATTGGAAATACATCGCCTCACATGCTCTCGGAAGTACCGATGGAAGTGCATAATGCCGCTATGGCAGCGCGAAGAAATCGAAAAAACAGCTCGAGTCTGTTAAATGTACAAAAGAGCACGGAGTCCGTCGAAACAGAGGATTCGAGGAATCTGCAAAAGAACAAAAGAAAAGCTCCACCCCCTCCGAAAACTAATAGCTACGAGAACGAGCACGTTTCTCCTGCGAAGAAAGATCCGAGATACGATTCAAGAAGAGAGGATGAAATCAATAGTATTTCCGATTATTCGGAATCTTTAACAGATTATGTGAGTAAAATACGCGAAAACACGGATAAAATAGATTCGTGTGGAGAGCAAAAAATGGAGACTTTAATAATCGATGGAAGAAATTCCGAATCCGACACTGACAGCGAAATACAAAACAGTTTCACAACTATCGAGTTAAATTCGGCTGATATCACGATTCACCGGACACCTGTACCCGAGACAAACAACGACGAGGATGAACAGGACGACGTTTATAGAAAAGCAGCAAGCTTAGGTGATCTGTCGAAGTACGAGTGCAGGACATCGACGACCCTTGAAAGAGCTCAAAGTCTGGATATGACGGACACCGGCATGAAGAAACGCAAAGCACCCCTTCCACCAGAGGATATTAATGAATCTACTGAAGATTTGACTAAACTTGATCAAATGGATACCTTCGACAGACGATTACTCAAAAAGTCAAATGAATGGGGCACTTTGGAGGATGTTGTTTGGCGGAAAAAACAAGACCCTGAAGACAAATCGAGGAAATCAAAAAGTAGGAAACAGAGCAATGGATCTCTGGAGCGATCTAAGTCTGCCGTAGAAATTAAAGTGAAAAGTGAAAACTCCGAACCAAGGAAGGAGAATCCTACAGATGACGAAACTAGTATCGAACTTTATAACCTTCCTCTGAGCAAAAGACTTACAGAGGAATTTATTCATGCCGAACGAATGTTTAATCCAGACGAAGACAATTCACTGGCTAGAATAGTCAATGACGGCACTATCGTTAAAAGTCCTACGCTCGAAGAGGTGGAATTAAAGTTCAAGGAAACAGCGTCATTGCCCAATTACTTTAATAACGATGACATGGCAGTAGGTGAACATTTTTCAGATGAGCATGAGAGAATATCGAATAAAGAGTTCGATAAAGTTTTAAAACATTTCGAGACATATTCGGACAAATCGCCGAACTTCTCTGAATCTTCCAAACGTAAATTGCATCGCTTTAAACCCTGGAAAGAGGATAATTCTTTGACCAGTAATGAGCCGATATCATATGCCAACAAGCAGCCCGTTATTGAAGAACCGATAACGAAGACCAATATTAAAAGAGGATGTCATGCGTGCGAGGAAAACTGCAGTCGTCATGAAACATGTAAGAAAAAATCCTTCTCTGCAAAACGGTCATCTACGCCGATACCTTTGCAAGAGTATTCCTCTAGCCCTACCGAAGATAATAGCCCAGACTCAATAACAATTCACGACGAAGAAGAAGCGAACTCGATACCTCATACACATGGAATAATGTTAAAGGATAGTGAGAACAAAAATGAAACTTCAGCAGCAGAGTCGAAATCGCCGTCAAGACGTGTAACTGAAGTTTCTACTAATCCAAGAATCGATCGAGAGAACGATGAAGATGAAGATGAATACGAATTTGGTTCGGGTGTAACCGTAAATAGCAGAAGCTTGTTCGAGGACCGTCGTAACATTAATAATATCAGTGTTTCCAGTGGTGAAAATAGTGAAGACAGCGGATTAGTTGGAGAGTCGATGGATTATAATCCACAAGAATTTGACAATAGGCTACCCGCATCAAACACGTCGATGCCACAACAAAAAATGACTTATATTACAGAGATTAAGGTCTCTGCTAGCAAAGGGAAGCGTCAAGAGCATGAAGACAAGGGTAACGAATCCATGTCTTTAATCGGAAGCAAGGAAAAGAAATTAGTGCCAGACGAAATCAAAACAGCTTCAAACGGGAAAACTGCCTCTGGTAGAAAACCTCCCGTTCCTCCGAGAAGGACGGATATAATGAAGTCTAATAAGAAAGGGCATACTGAAAAACAAGTCATCTACGTGTCCGAGTATAAACCTAACGAATCAAAAGAGTCGGATGATTCGAACGTAAGTCATGAAGTTAAGCAATCGGATACTGATTCGCACAGACTTGACCAGTGGACATTTGTGGAAGACAAAGAACAGAAACGATGGGAACGAAATTCTAATCAAGCACAAACAGTTGCAAATAGTTCCCTGCCTTCGAGAGATGACAGTTTTGTTCATCAATAACATTCCTGGGTGTTTCACGTTCAGTCTTCAATTCAAACACCAGTAATAATCTGAATCAGTGACAAATTGAAAGTACAGGATAAAAAGATGTTATAAGCAGCAGTAAAATTAGAATACCGTGAACTTGAAGAACAATTGTAATATACTGTACTTAATCTTTTTCATATGATCAAATCAGATGTCAATCGTAATTATACGTGTATGTTATGCTCATCCTGAATAGATCTGTCCTTGAACTAGTCGAAAAAATTTTATTTAGTATCTTTGTCAATTCTTTAAAAAGACTGGCTCTTGTTTAAAAACAAGTTTTTTGATTTTTTGATAAACGTGTTTATTGTTGTAATTAAATTGTATTTATTGTTCAACATATTCCTTGGTTTAAAAATGATCACGATTAGGAATGTGTATTATAAATAAATTGCATCTTTATAGGATAGTACAGTATTACAAAGTATCATTTCATATCAAGAATCGTATATTCGTATATACTCTTGTCTGTATAAATTTACCCCACAGCACTTTCAATCCTTTGAAATCTTACTTATCCACGCTTCTGAGGTTGTGTAGTATGAATCGATACCAGTTAAACGCCGTTTATAGTATTTAAACATACGCATGGTATTAAGGATTCAAATATCAGGAAATAACCAACATGGAAACACATTAGTTTTTAGTATTCTCACAAAACTCGTTAGAGTTCTTGCTGCATTTATAATGTGTGGTTGTAGCTATAATGTAATACAAATTGATCAAACTGTGCTTGCATACTATTATCAAATTGAAAAATGAAGAAACTTGTAATTAAATAATGGTGAAGAACGTCCCTACCAGACCTATCTACGATAAAGGCTCTCGCTAACAGATCATAGTGAGAAAAAAATAACAGTGTAGCTGTTAAAAGTTTGTATTATTTAACAGTTTGCATGTACCATGTAGATGGGGATAGAGATTTCATCTTCGCTTCAGGAATAGGACTTGAACAGGTCTGGTCTACACGAACAGCACTGTGTAATAGCCATGTATGTTGGATAAAGAAGTAAAGTTCGACAAGTCCCATATTATATTATGCTCGTTTTGTGTGAGGATAAGCCATTTCGCTGAACGAATTGATAATTGTTAGACCAGAATACAAATATGCAAAAAGGCTGCAACCAGTGACTATAAATATATACAATTATATACATACATATATACTTAGAATGTATGAATTGATGGTCAATTCAATAGGTAATAAATTACTTAATACAGAGTTCTACGCTTGGCTGTAAGAGCGTACGGGACCAAGAATTTTCAGCCAACCGTACTGGGGCGAGTTGTCATCGCCTTTTCTAGCACAATATTTACGAGCATCGCTCGAGAAGCGATACTCTGGAAGGGAGAGATATCGTATAACGAAAAATAAAGTTTTTCTATTTTTTATAATACATTGATGAAAATATTACAAATGAATAGGTGAGGTGTTTCCAATGAAAATGAGTCCAAACACGATCTCATTTGGTTCATTTGTTATTAAAATTTCGCGAAAGGTAAAATTCGATAGTCGAAATGTGTCTGATCACTAGACTGCGGATGTTTATGCAAATATACATTTTTAAGCTTCAATATTTCCTATGTTAATGAATTTAAATAAATGAAATTTCAACCAGAGTGCATCTGCCCCTTCAAATGTTGAAAATATGTAATTCGTATTTTGCTAACTTATTAAATGTCCATTATTCACAAATTTGGATTCATTGAATTGCATAACCATCCGCAGTCTATTGATAACAAATAGTCCGAATGAAATCGTGTTGGGATTCATTTTAATTGGGAAAACTTCATCTATCTATTAATAATATCCTCGTAAATGTACAACGAAAAACAAAAAATTTTTATTTCCGTATATTGGACGACTCACTCTTTACACAAAGTATCACGTTTCTCAAAAGTTGCACGACTTTCTGGCCCGGCTTCGGAGGAGTAAGGAAAGATATATGGTAGGGATACGGCCCAAATACCTAACCGTGTCGAAAAGCATTACAGCCAAACGTGGAACTTTGTAAATTGAACTACACACCGAAACCATCTGTTATTAAGAATGAAACATTTCTGTGACGGCTTATACGATTCTTGGTATTAGGTGGTGCTTATCTGTTTTGATCGACGCCGACATTATGCAAAGTAAAAAGGCGTCTATTATTAAAATTTTGTTAAACTTATAATAATGTAAATCCGTATAAAAATGGTTGTAACATTCAAAATTTTGTTAAGTTGTATATTACATTAATACAAATTTAACACTGACATGGTAACATGACGCAAAGCAGTAAACACAATAATTATACTTTACAAATCTTCATGACTTCAGTCATTCACTGTTATTGTACATAAAATATAAGTATAACAGTGAAGATATTAACGCTTACAGAATAGAGGGTGGTCCACGCATCTGGAACAAGTCGTACCTCTGTTCCAAGTGCTAGTACATAAACAAATTTTCGAGGCAGCAAGGGGATTGGTTCAAAGAGGACTCCATTTACACGAGCACACTTTTTTCGCAAGTATAACGATGCATGTACATTTAACAGTTCCACAATTTGTTTTTCAAATCCTCGTTATTCTGCCAAAAAAAGAAGTATTAGAGTAAAGTTGTCTTTACTCGAACTTGATTAGTTCATGTAATATTTTAAACAAATGTCTTTATTGAAGATGATACTTAAACGTTTTTCCTCTGGATTCTAAACACTTTATACATTGTTTTTTTATGGTTTTCATAACCGAATCGAGGTGATCTCTAGTTATTGTTGTGCAATAAATATAAAATGTTTATTTTTTTTTTATCGAAATGTTTACATTTCCATGAAGCGTTTGAACTTCTTCAATGAAAATGTTTATTTAAAATATGTTTCGAAGTAATCATTTTTCGACCACTTTACTCTAATATTTTTTTGCGCAGATTGATGAGAGAATTTGATTTATGCAAAAAAAATATACGTTTCAATTTTAAAAAATGATGCAACTGTAAAATTCACATTCATCGTTACATTTGCTAAAAAATGTGGTCCTGAAAATGTAGTTCTCCTTGAACCATTCTCCTTTTTCCTGTAACATTTTTTTGTAATTGCAATCAGAAAAGAGGTATGATTTGTTCCAGTTGCGTGGACCATCGTGTATAGTACGATCAGTTTGTATAAATCACTTTACATCTTCTAAATCTCTCAAACTATAAAATAGTAAGAAACATTTTGGAAAAAGTCTGTAATTTCAATTTCTTTCATTAATATTTTTTTTTTCATAATAACAAAATACCAATAACATCAAAATAATGTTCTCTTGCTTTATCGAATAGTAATTGGGTTCCATCTGAAAGCATAAACGCTGTTTTTAATGGTAAAAAATATAGTTAACGCGATAAACTTTTACCTATCTTTCACATTCTTTCAAATGAGTATTAAATGCAAAATTAAACGACCACTCGGCACAAACGAAATTATGACAAAAAAATGTTTGACAATTGGTAAATCAGAGGGATTAATACGGAAGATGACTAAAATTACATCTTTACCTCATGTTACCTTTCGTTTTGTCAATTATTTTGTTGCTGTTAAAAAATAATAATTTTACGTCGCAGAATAGGACGAAAATACACATACCTCTGAAAAATTTAACGGGCTCATTTAGTGATACTTCACAATGTTCGAATTAGCCATTATACGTTATTGAATCCGTCCATTATATTTCGGCCGACAATACAAATACTTACGAAAAAGTACATCAAATTATACATATGTATAAACGATAGTTTTATAGTAAGTTACGAGTTTTCGAAAGTGTATGTTTATCAATATAAGTATTAGAAAAGATACTACCGACGTAGGGGGAACGTATTTCGGTGTAATAATAACTCACCGTATTTTTAACAGAATTTTAGGAAAACCGCAGAGAAACTTATTAAATTAATGATTACTGTAATGGGTATTCTCCCTAATTCTTGTCTAGTAATCTTTGTAAAATTATCCTGTCCACATTTTGCTCATGCACAAGGCTGGATACACATTCTAAGTACGATCATTGAAATGAATGAAAATGGCAAATGTTAAATGAAAGAATAAAAAAAATCATCCTATTCTTCGACAAGAAGATCTTAAACTCTAGGTATTTTATAATTTCTATTTTAACATTTCCCGCATTGATATTTTTCACGATAATGAAATTTCTCTGAGCAATGACGTTTGAATAGTCCTTACTCTCACAAAGTGATGTTTGTTAGAATAAATCGTTTAAATAACATGTTATGGAAAATCAAAGTGCAATTTTATCAATTAAAATGTATGTAAATACATTTTGCAATATAATGAAATGTATGATTTGTAACGTTTTTTATGTAAATAGTAACTAATGAAATATATTTACCTACTTACATATAATTTAGTTTCAGATGAAGAACTGAAAATGAAGATGTTACATTAATTAAACGTTTTTCAAATTTCATAACATTACTAAAATTGAAATAACATTTTATAATTCTTATAATTAAGCAATAATATAGTTTAATATACATATGAATCATGTATATCAGTGATGAGCAACCTTCTTTTTGTAGCGGGCCAAAATTGAAAACCCAATACATAATTTGCACGGGCTGCAATAAAAAAATGCTAATTTATTACTTTAAAAATTGTTAACGTATAGAGTGGAAAGGTAAGACAATAAATAATAAAAATACATAATATACATACATGTATTTAAATAAAATAAATGATCATACAACTGAAAAATGCAGACGATTGTTCACTTGAGCTGATTGAAGTGGGTCGCACCATCGGCTTCTACGGGCCGCAAGTAGCTAATTGGCGGGCCGCATGTGGCCCGCAATCCGCAGGTTGCTCATCACTGATGTACTTATATGATACCTGTTTGAAGCACATATTCGAGTTACATATTACATTTAGCTAGCATTAATTTATATTAAAAAACTACGACTGCACACTTAAAAACGTAAAGCGATGAAAATTCTGTAGCCAGAAAGCATACTGAAAGTGGTATGAATGATGTGCATAAATATAATTCCTTCAATATTCAGCCGCTGAAAATATTCAAGAAAATTATACAGGATCTAAGATTTGAATAATACTTCATATTATGTAATTTGAATCACTTACTTATTCCTTTTTGTACATTGTTATTTTTATCTATTTTTTATTGTTATATACTGTTAATGATTCTTATTATATAAGAGTCAAACAGAATAAAAGATTCTATGGAAAATATATATCATGGAATACAAAGCATTGTTACAAAATCTATAATAGTATTGCTGAAATTATAAAAACATATTTTATCTACTAACAAAATAAATATAGTTCCCTAGTAAGTAAGTAATACACATATGCTGGATGACAATTGGTACCTTGTATTTAAATTCACATTTTCATAAAATGATAAAATTTTTAGAAATATATTTTATAAATATAAAATGTCATAAATGTAATGTTTTATTAATACCAAAGTATTTTAA
Organism: Macropis europaea; assembly: GCA_916610135.2. Classification (NCBI taxonomy): domain Eukaryota; kingdom Metazoa; phylum Arthropoda; class Insecta; order Hymenoptera; family Melittidae; genus Macropis; species Macropis europaea. Next base: position 20,930,257 of record OU744349.1, read on the forward strand.
TCGTTTAGTTTTATTGACGTAACGAAATATCGTTTTTCAATACCTAAAACTTACAATTATTATAGATCGAGTAGAACATAGCATTTTTCAGTAGTGACGATATCAAATGGTATAAATTACATAAAAAAAAGAGTGAATTCTGACAATATGTATTTGCCTTATATTAATGTATCAAATAATACAAATTATCCATTTCTAGACGCACAATAAAATGTTTCGAAGCGTATGCGTCAAATACAATGCAGTTCGGTTTGATAATCATCTTATTTTTCTGAGATATTCAAAATGCTTCTGGTTAATAAGTGGGTGTACTAATGTCCCGCGCAAGACGTATAGTTTTGGTAAGAGTAACTTTCTTAAAGCAACATTTTACACAATAATTGTACGACGCGGACGGAAAACTCATTATCTTAATCAATCGGGTAAAAGGGTATTAGACAGCTAAAATCGACGGCTTCTTCTGGGTTGGATTGTAGAGTGACTGATATCTGAAACCAATTGACTTTTTTATAGTTCTTTACGGGGGATGTAACACATATTTTGAAACTAAGAATCCTCAGAAATATTAAATATTAAGTAAACTACAAAGCGTTAAATTGGGCGCTGCACAATGCGCAGGTCCAGGTGGTGAACACGATTCCAGTTGAATGGCTCATCAGAAAGCAAAATCGTTGTAAATGAGTATTCTCTTACTCAAAATCTACAAGGCAAAACATTTTTGAAAAATTAACAAAAAGATGTAAATTTTCTCTGTGATAATTATCTGAGCAAACGTTTAATAAAATTCTTCAGAGTTCTGAGATCTTGTTGAGCGAGTTCCATTTTGTGGGGAAAAGTGTTATGTAGGTTCAGTAAAAATTTCAACTAAAAATACCGACCCTTTCTCGATTTATGGTGTTCACCTTCTTGAAAAACATGGCTTTGAGAAAAACGACTTTAAAGTTTACCTAACCGTGCTTACCTGCATTGTGGCCGTCATTACTTTTCGAGCTGTAGCTTCCGTAATTCTCCGAATTTTTCAACGATATATTTTTCTAAAATACTTCTAAGGGACGAGGCTTTCGTAAACAATCGAAAAGAAAATTTGTAATACCCTTTTACTCCCTTAACACGTTATCTAACGCAATCCTATTAATAGGCTTTTCATTATCAATGGTCATTGATCAGCAGTCGATTAATTTTGCACTTCGTCATCAATAATTCATTCGTTTCTATCCTGATCAAAATAGTTTAGCAATTATATAAAGAATGGCAGCAGTGAGTTTAATTATACAATATAATATGAATAAGATATAGTATAATGATACAGTATAATAAGAACGACGTATTCTTAATTAAAATTCGTAGATATCCGTCAGCACTACAATGAACCGATAAATGTCTTAAGTATATTCACTGAACAACCATAGGTGTTTGCACGGACCGTAGCATTTACAGTGGTTCATGGCACTCAAAGGGTTCATTTAAAAATTTATATGGATGAAGCAGTTTTTTCTTTGAAGGTGTTATATGGTTTAGAAGTAGTAAACCCCTATTTTAACACCGTGTACTATTCCTGAAGAGGTACAACGAGGTTGTAAAAATTGAGGGTGACTTACAGTTTACAGCTTCGCTGTTTCGGAACAACAGGTTTGACACCTTTTTTGGGAGGTAAGGTATCCAAAATCAATCAACTATGATTTGGTTCCCCCATTGTATCCCTCGTTATACTAGAAGTTAAATATTCTTTCAATAAACTTGTGGAGGGTTGTGAGTAGAAGTGTAGACCACAGGTGGCCATTCGGAGCAAGGCCTGGCTTCAACCTACCCCCACTCTGAGGCCACTCTCCTTATGTAGATTGTGGTCTGGGTACGGTGTCGAAGACGTCAGTAATTGTCAGTAAATACGATTTTTCAAGAAACACTTACGTAATAAGAATAATTGAAGGGTAAGGGAAACAAACAAGAAATGCTACAAAACAGATTTATTGAGAAAATCAATTTTTAGTACTTTAGTCTACCAGTAAAAGAGACAAGGTTCAAGTAATTGAACTATTGTTTATAACGCGAGGTTATACTCTAATTAAGCACCCGGAGAAAAATAAGTATAGAAATAATTGAATCGGTGAGTTGAAGAACAGTACAAGTCCAAAAACCACATTCTGAGATATTGAAATATCTTTGTTCATTAATTTTCAATAATTAAAATAAATCCATTGGACTTGTGCTGTTTTTCAACTCAAGTCACTGTTTAGTCAGGAAATTTAAAAAATAACACAGTACAAAAAAAAAACATTTATTAATTTCCTTTAAACATGATTGAGGTAGAAATTATTCTATAAAAAGTGATTCTTAAACAGATTGTTGAAACAGTACAAATCCATGATAGATACTGTTTTTGCACTCATTAAACTGAAGGGACTACTGAAACACGAGTATAGGGTATATTTTGTACTGTTTTTGGTCCCAACATGTAGTTCTATTCATTTTACATTTCCTTTTCAGATTGTTTGAAAATGGCTAATTTTGGACTTGTACTGTTCTTCAACTCATCGATTCAATTGTTTTAGAGTATTTTAATTTTTTTTCAAGTTAAACACTAGAATAAAAATGGACGTTCCCTGTTTTTTCTCCTTACCCTTCAATTATTCTTTATACATGGTATCAGTTTTAGCCATAGATTATATGTCTACTCTGCTATGCATCATTTGTCATATACAAATTCAATGAACATCATATACATTCACTTATTCGGATCTGTTTGAGAAGTAAAAAATTAATTGCCATATTATTTATTCTTTAGAACATCCGAATAATTAATAAGCGCACTAGATTAAGAGATACCAACCTATCAAGTGGATTGCGCACTGCTAGAATTGAACTTGAATTGGATATTCCGGATCTTCTTAAAAATGAGTAATATTGTAATTCATTTTTTAATTCTCAAACAGATCCGAATAAGTGAGTGTGTATGATATTCGCTAAGTTTGTATATGACAAATGATGTATAGCAGTGTAGAGATATAATCTCTGGATACTCAACCACAACCTACGTGAGGCGAATGTACGCAGAGTGGGGGTAGGTCGGAACCAACCCTCGCTCCGGATGGCCATTTCTGTTTTAGACAATGAATTTGTCATGTTACTAGTCGGAACCCTACAGTTGTGTATCGTATACAAACCTGAGTCCTGCAGTATCAATTATATATATACTTCCGCTATCATGGGGTGCAAATTACAACCTCGCTATGATGTCTCTTCTAGGTACAATATATACATGCAAAATCTGTAGCTTGGATCAGTTCCTCCACTGGAACACTCATGTATCTCGATATCCTATGTTTCGAAACAGTTGAAATATGGAAATGAAAAAGAATTCGAGTTTCAAAGTCTGATAAGAAATGTGAAAATTACGTCACTGTGATCAGATTCGAGAAACGTTGTAAAATTGTAAAAGCAGATGTCGCTCCTCGCGTGATTCATAATTGAAAAACAACCCTTGAGTGACCAAGATTTCGAATCTTCTACTATAATATGTTCTCTCAGATTTGTGTAAATTTAACATGATACACAGAAGTAATATTTCTTGGCTTGTCAGTATTCGCGATAACGAGAATAGAACGACCATGGTAAGAATAAGAGAAGATGATAATGTATGCAATGACCAACTAAAGCACTGATGGCCACCGGAGCTGCGGCCTTCCCCCACTTTAGGTCCATTCCCCTCATATAGGCTGTGATATGGGACGACGATGAACCGAGGGGGAACGTGAAGCGAACTGAAGGGAACTGAAACGAGGGAAATGGTGTTGAAGTAAGAATTAAAATAATGTTATGATATAGTACTGTATCACGTAGTCAAAAAAAAAAAGCGATCTAACGGTAGTAGCGCTGACTTACGTACTGCAGAACAGAATACGTGTTAAGAAACAAGAATGAGATAACATAAGAAATGTGCTTCGTAGTGCCTTCATTATTATAATTATTAAAACTTCACTATTAAAAATCACAACTACAAAAAATGGACCTACAGTGGGGGAAGGCCGCAGCTCCAGTGGTCGTCACTGACCTAAAGCGCTACTTTTGATTCCATCAAAAAAAGAAACGAATATGATATTAATATTGTGTCATTGCATCCATTTAAAATAAAAATATTCATTCTTTTAAGGATTTGCCTCAAATTATACCCTTTTTGTAATAAACATTTGTCTCCTTTTTATTTTAATAATGGGTAAAACCTTGTGTAGCTGAGTTATAAAGTTACTGTAAATCATTACTTCTATTTACAGAAATTTTTTGAAAATGATTACTTATTAACTTGAATATTCGGTTAAAAATATGAAAATAGATATTATAACATAATGGAGACTTATAAAATTAAAAAATGCCCTCGACGCTACATGAATGTACGCATATAACGGGTGCAACAAATTTATAAAAAACTTCTTTAATAATTTTGAATAATTATTTGTGTGTAAGTATCACATAAAAAAGACAAAGTAATTTTACATAGAACATATGAACTGCAAGTAATTAAAGATATACAAAAATGTTCATACCAATGTTATTTGAGAAGGCCGAGGCATGTTATATGGCAGCAACAATGATTTTGTTGCGTGTAGAGACCGTTGTTGAAATGAATTCAATGACTCATAATTCAAAGTCATTTTGAGGTCTCGGAAGGTAGTAAATTAATAACAATTTTTAACGCATAGGATTATTTTATTAAATGTTTTATTGAGATCCTGTAGTAATCATTGACTTTTAATATAGACGCCAGACAGGCTATACACTATACTTCCACAATAGGTAAATGACAAATATTGATCGCAAAATGTAAATTAATAACTGATCTTCAATTTATAAATATTTTATTAAAAAAAAAAAAGGTTTGTAACTGTTAAGTCTTGTAAGCACATGTACTATGAAACATATAAAACGAATCATCCGAATAACCTTTTTATTTTTTACGATAAAAAAGAATATTTCAGATAAAAGTTGCTTCGTTTCAAGGGAGAAACTTTTCAGTGTACTTATTTTGAATGTATATTTAACGTTCAAAGACTCTTCAAAGTTACTAACATTTTTTTAATGCAATGATATATTTTTTATTTCTAACACTTACAATTAGACATTGCCTCTTGATACAAATACAAAAGGCCTACTGCAAACACAGCACAAGCAATGTTGAGAATGTTTTGAATAAGAAATGAAGACAAGTCTATACCAATTTTCCACTAGGCACGCTACCTTGCTACGCCAAGTAAGTGAATTTATAAAAAGTTAAATAATTAAGCTTATCTTATACTACCTCCTTCTTCTTTCTCTCTAACTCTTTCATCTATTCCCTTTCCTAATCCCCCTGGCCCACTTCCCTTCGTTATGACCAGAAACGACCAATCTGTATAAAAAGCGCAATCTGAGTATACATATAAATATGACATCTTACCTGTATACGAAAAATTGACATATTATTATTAATTTAACAATCAGTTATATAGGGTGGTTATCGAAAATTCTTACTTATTGTTTTGAGAAACTACCTGATCCGTTCATTCATTATTTTTAATGCATACTTCATATGCTTACATAAACATTAATTTAAACTTTTTATGTATACATAATATTCAGACTATACTACAAATACATTTTGTATTACATATATTTATTATATACGAGCATAAAACAGGAGAAGTTTTATAAAGGGAGAAGATATGTGAAAGAAAATCAAAATTTATACCAATACAGATTCGATATCATAATTTCGGTATGGGTACCGGTATAAAATATTGATACCGAAATTATGCTGGTATTAAGTCACTACACACTCTATATTTCCTTTATTCTTCCTTCCCTCAACATCTTTCCTTTCATATCTAGTTTTCCACCCTAAACCTTGCTATCTTCATCTTTAGGAACAATCATGGTGTGTGTAATACACCTGGACACTAACGGGTAAAACAATAGCGGTGTGTATGTGGGAATTTTTTAGCACAAAATTTTGTATTGGAAGTTGCATTCACCCCCTTTACATGAGAATTCTGTCCGGTGGGTTTTGATATGAACTTGTGGATTTTTACAATTAGCCTGGTTTAATGTTGTACAACGTGTCATGTGTGCTTTTTCATAAATTGTTGCATGGTATCGTAGGTCAGTTCCTGTTACATGGGTAAATATGCGTTCTATATGGTAAATCTGTTGTGTGTCCACCATCATTGGATGCACCCTGGCTGACTTGCTTGACACACGTTGCTAAATGCTGAATTGCCATGCTACAGGCGCTCCAGAGCTGAATTTTTAAGCATCGATAACTAAATAATGAAGCCACCATTGCAATTTCGCCACTCTTGATTTTCGAGTTATTTTAGACTATAGAATTATCCCTTAAAGTATTTACCACCTATAATGAAGCATCCTGTATGTCAACCGTGGTTCTGGCATTGAAACCTTCTCCTAATATCACTCTGCCACTTGTATCATCTTCTCTTATCATCCATATAACTTCTCCCATTTCCGTTCACTGTCCCCTGTTCCTCTACCTTTCTTCTTAACTTGTTTAATAACAAATTTTTAGTACATACAATACATTTTTAGATACTTTAGTTATCAGGGAATAGTATCTTCGCTAACCCTTTTTGTTAGTATCACGGAACATTATCATTCAAATACTGGAAAGGCAAACATAAGTTTCAGGTATGAACGATCAAACTGTACACAAGCTTAGTATCGGTATGGACAAACTTTTTCATGCTGACATTACTCAGCCAAAACTACAATTATAGCAATTTATCTTGTGGAGAGTGGATCCCCTTTACTTGTTATCACGAAGGTTACAAAACTCATGTCCTTGTTTAAAGAGTTCATCTTAAACACTCCCATTAGCTTGCAACCTTAAAGAACTATAACTTTGAAATAAAGCAAATTCACAACTATGCTCATATAACACTTTTTATCAGTATAAGTAGTACACTACACTGGTAAAGGTTGGCAAAAATTTAAAATAAACTTGACATATATTTTTTAAATAAAGCTACAACCAATATTAAATGATTATACATCACATAAAAGTAGTCAAAAAAGTCTCTATACATACCATCAGAATTTTTTTAGTTATATAAATCTACATATATTACACAAAAAAGTTGAGTAATGTACATACAAATAATTGTCATGCATCATCCCTGAGTCAATTTCGAACTAGTTATTATTATTTAAATTAGTATTTGCAAACAAGAAAAATGTGCATTGAAGTACAAAATCACAGTGAAAATATCAATTGCAATTCTAATTTTAAGAAAAGAATGGAAATCACTTAGGAAATTGATGAAGTAACATTATTCTGTGCAATACATGTAATCTTTGGAATAAAGAAGATGTAGAAAGTAAAATACCATATGAACAGAATAATACTTAGCCAGTTGTCACTATAAAAATAGGTGGAATTAAAGCTAAAGGCAGCCTGACCAACCATCAATAGTAACAAGGATTAAAAATATTCCTAATTAATTTTTCTTAGATTATTTTATATATGCGGTTTATTTATCGTTTATGAGCACAATTTGTTTTAGTAACAAATATTATGTTTCTAAACAAAGTATTGTCACAGTTGTTCTTTTATATATTTCCAAACAAATATTGGACAATGTCTAAGAAATTCTAGTAGAAAGTACAGAAACATGTTTGGCTCATGATATCATAATTGTAGGAATAATAAAAACTGCTTTCATGTACAAAAAACAAAAATCAATATCTTCTGTTTATCAAATATTATATTATATAATACTTCAGTTATATACATTGTGCCAAGTAATATTTCATTTTATATATATTTACAGCTTATGTTATGAAAATGACATTAATTACATTATTTCCTTCAAAAATATGGAAGAAACGTTCACTTATGCGTTTTTAACTCCAATTTTCTTGTCAATAGAAAATTAATTTCTTTATAATAACCTTATAATTATTACATTGTACGAGAAGAATTCACAAATATATCTTTGAGTAATTTAAGTGGCAGACTGTTTATAATTCTTTGTACTCATTAATTTTTTACCACACATTGCGCATATAGCTTTCTTGTATGCACATGACTGACAATAATGTGATCCAACTTGATGTACTTTTTGTCTGCAAATTCTGCAAGTCTCAAATGCAGCAGTATATGGATTAAATCTAGCCTTTCCTGCAGAAAGTGCTTTATTTTCCCCAACTTTACGTCCTCCACTTTCCACTGTATTTCTTGCGCCACTTTTCCATGGATCTGGTGTTATGACTTTTCCTAACTTTTTCTCACATTTTTCGCAAACCATTTTTCAAGATAAGTGTTTTTAACAGTTTCTATTCCTAAAACATAACACAAAACAATAATGTACATTGTTTTACACTGTAAACTTTTAGAATTATTCCATAATCAGTTACATTTAAAAGTAGACTCGTTATTGTCTGACAACTACATTTTAATAATACATATCACTGATGAATTTTTAGCAGACGTGAAATAAAATAATACTATTTTGCTACAAGAATGTATCAACAATTTTTATCATTGTAATGAATTCTTTGTATATCACGATTTCATGTCTCAAATCTGAACTGTCAATAACTAACAAATAATATGCATAGCATCAAATAGTTCTATTCTATTCTTCCGCTGCGTTCTATACGGATTATACAATATTAAGTATGTTAATATTACCAAATATAAAAGGAGTATATTTTAAAAATTAGAACTTACAGTAAATTATCGTGAAATTTCCTTTGTGACAAATCACTATTATGATCTTCTTCACATTACATTCTTCCCGTACGTAACAAACGTAAACATTATAGTACTGTAAAAAACAAATGATACAAAATACTTAACCTAAAAAGTTAGTTCATCCAGAAACGTACTCTGAAGTTTGCAAAATTTCTTTGTATCTCGTTCTAACGCAACCATAGACATAGGAATATAGGGATGGAGTGTAAGCTCAATACGCTGCCAAAGGGTGCGAAGCCGAAATGAGGAGTAAAATATAAGCCTGAGTGTGATTGGTTGCATTTCTGCGCATGCTCTGTACCGCTAATTATGAAAAATTTTGAACTACAGATTAATACAGACGTCCTTTCTTTTTTAGAAAGGAAGGGAAATGCGTGCTGATGCATACCAGTGACTCCCGCTATTGATAGTGTGAAACTCACCGCTACGGCACGTCGGACGATCAACCATAGTCGATCTACTCAGTAAAACCCCGCCTTAACCGGTCCTCGATGGTACCGCTCCATATTCATTCTCCAGGCTACATCATGGCATTACAGCAGAATATTTCGTAATTTAAATTTTAAATACAATGCAAATTGACGACAAATATATATCTTCAGTTACTAAAATGTATACGGTATTACGAGTCTTTTCTAGCGGTGCTGGGGAAAAGGGATTGGGTTGGTGCCCGTGGAGCGCTGATTCGCTCTGCTCGTTAATGTGCGGATTTTCAAAATAAAAACTGACACTTGGTTTAAAATCTCGAATTTATTCTCTGAACGTTTCAAAGTATTCTAGAAGACGACCAAAATCAGAATGCTCAAGAGTCCCCAAATTGTCCTCCGAGTTCCTCGATGTGGTTGACTGCGAAATCCCCTCCTGGTCCTCCCATAGATTCTTGTAGTCCAATCAGGGTGGGAGCGGCCTCCGGTGTGTCCTTCGGGTGTCCCTCCACTCTAGCGAAGTGTTGCCCATGTTTTCCTTCCATCTCGGGTGGTGGTGAAAGCGTGCTTTTCTGTTACGACAGCGGGCTGCACATGTGGGAAGAGAAAGTAGGCTCTGCTCCGAGGATCGAGTGAGCAACCTTTTGGAGGAAATTTATAACTTCCTTAACATTGCCAATCCCATTGAGGTGATCTGGCACTTGTAACTACTGACAAGTGTAAGAAACATCTCAATAGGATCGTGCCTTAAACTGAAACTCGCGATTCGTCTTAACCCCTTGCCGTACGATTTTTCGATTCCAATCCTAGAGTGTCGTGATAAACGAAGAGCGTCTATCAGCACATGCAGTTCGCTTTTAACAATCCTTTGAGGGTTAATTTTTGCTGTAGTACAAAACTTTAAAGCAGTGGCACAAAAGTTGGACTCGTATTTGTAACGTTTCAATCATATTCTGTGTCACGAGTGTGATTCGTTATTGTACGGCAAGGGGTTAATAATACATACTTTTCTCGATCTTTTATACAACGGTCCACTTTCAAATTTCGCTTCTAATTTACCTATCGATACTATATTGTTTTAAAGCTACGTTCGCGTGGTCACGCAGCATTTCACTGCTCTTCCGAACCGATCACCACAACCTGTGGCGATACTTCTTCAGTCGCCGTCAGAGGGACAGATGGCACAAGCATTCTCAAAAGTTCCCGCTTGACTTTCAATTGCTATATATATTTTCAAACTTTCTATAATTAACTAACGTCTAAGGCACGGGTCTATTAGCGTAGCCTTACTGATGAATCCAACTAACAGACCCAGGACGAAATGCTTCTTCTACCTACCCTTTCCCTATCCTATCTCTCTTCTTCAGCAGACGTCACAAACCCATTGACTCCACTGCCATCCACCAACTGTTTCTGCCTCCTCGCATTTCTACTGGCTGCTACCGAAACTACGCTAGGCTTGGCGAGCAGCCATCGAGGACGGATCTTCTTTTCTTCTTTTTTTTCTTGTGTGACCTGGTGTCACCGGCAATGTGTGGCCGACTGCTACGGCACGTCGAACAAAAAGTCGTAGACAGTATACCCCCTAAAACCCCTCCCTTGGGTGCAGGATAATGAAAAATGAAGGTGAAATGAAAATGAAATAGCTCTCCGTTTGTGCATTGACCATAGATCGCGTGGCCCTCAGAAAGAGAGCTTCCCGATATTGGCCCCTTTCTCCTAATCCCCTACGTTCCCCCAGCTGTTCGGAGAGGTTCAAGGATCGTTGCACTTCCGGGTGGTCCTCTTCTGAAACCCACATTGTCTGGAGTATAGTTCGCTTTCGTCTGGCATCCTCTTTACCGTGGGTGCGGGCTGTCTTAATCCGGCAGCCTCTTCAGCGCTAGACGCTGGCTGCGCAACTGGTTAGTCACGTCGACTTTTCGTCTTCTTCGGGGCACCCGCCTTGGGACGTTCGTTCATTCGTGGTGTCGCTCTTCTTCCTCTTTCGCGTGGATTCTCCATGAACCTTCGGAAATACCGTCGGAGCGGCGCACTCTTCTAGACCTTGGCTACGATGTTCTCTGGGTAGATTTCTCCGTATTTGCACACGAGGTGGAACTTTCCGGCCGCCCAAGCGTCGCAGCCAAACACATTGTGCTCAGCAGTGTCATCGTTTGCATCGCAATACTAATACTGCGGAGAGCGTTCCCTCTTAATTCTACAGAGGTAGCGGACAAAACAACACATTCCGTTGAAGAATTGTGTCAGATGGTAGTGGAGATACTTCGATCCTCCCCGAGTGAAGAACAAAGAAGGTAGACTATTAGTGAACTCTGCGTTAGCGGTGTTCAATTTCGTGTAGGTGCTTCCGAAACTAGTATATGACGAGGTTCACAGTCGTCATGTGACCGCAAATCAGCCCCAATATTTGCATGAATATCACACATGGAAGTGTACCGTACTTTAGCTTGAAAGACCACCCTAATTTTGGGCACGGAAATGTTCTATATTCAAAGCCCGATGCTTTCAAATGTACTATTGCACGATCGTGTACGGATTGCATGCAAACACAACATAATTCAAATAACTTTCAAGTAGAACTATATGATGTTTAGGCAAACGCAAATGGGAGGGGGGAGTCTATTTAAAAAGTCATATTTTATTTAAACAATTATCTTGTGTCGTAGAAATACTTTAATATTTGCGCATGCAATTTGACAAGATCATTTTGGGTATCTGCCCACTGAATTATATTCTGAAATGATCTTTCCAATTCTTCGTAATCTATGTCGGGTTGTTGTAATGTTGGTTCTGCTTTAATATCTTCCATTTTTATTTCTTCACTTTTTTTGTTTTCTTTGTTTTCTTTATTTCCTGCTTTAATTTCTTCTTCATTTTCTGTCAACAAGTAAACAAAATAGCAAGAAGTTATTATGTGTATTTTTTACACTATCTGGGACTCCTGTCTCAAACAATATCTGACTTTCTGTGTTTTCATAATGCACTGTCAATGATGAAAAGTGTACCTTATTGGATGTTATATCTATCCATTATCTATAACAATGATTATATTTATCCTTTATCTACAGTAATGGTTAGATCCAAAGAAAAGTAACATTCTAGATTGTTAAGAAATGAAACACATACTTCAGACTGAAGTTTTATTATTTAATTAGGAAATAATTCGATAATGTTTATTAGGCATACTGAACGCATTACCCACAAAAGTGAAACAAAACTTCACATTACAGTTACATAAAGAGACGAAACTATATAGAGATACAGCAGAAATTCTGGATACAAAAAATTTGACAAGAAGGATATTGAAGCTAAGGGCATCTTGCCAGAATTACGAGCCAGATTTAGGGACGGATGATGGACAATGTTTATGTTCGACACCACGTGATAGACAGAGAGCTAGTGAAAAAAGGAGGGAAAGTTTTTGCTTTCTTTATCGATCTGAAGGTAGCATTTGATAATGTGTCAAAAGAGGAATTATGGTTAACAATGGAAAAAAGTGGAATGAAACATAATATTGTGGTAAGACAGGTCTGGGGACTAGGTGAGAGACTGTTCAAGGATGATTTTATGAAGGGAATAAGTTTATTCAATAGTGGCTGCTGATATTTAAATACCTTGCAGAATTATTTTTTTCCCTGTATTTAAAGCAAAATAACTTTTATACTGTGGGTATTTCCGTGACAAGAAAGTGTGCTCTGTCGCATATTATAGTTAGACTTTACACCAAGCACATAATTTTCACAATAAATCGAAAAGTATCCGAAAAATTGGCAGGCAACGAATGCCTTGTCCACATTAATGATTGTTTAAAAATGTTTACATATTTATAATGTAACAATAATTGATATCATCCTACTTTGTAAAATTTGCAAAATTATTTCCTATAAAAAACAATTGTATTATAACCGTTGAAGTTACAACACAAAGTTTATTCAAATACTTAAATTATTCATTTTTGTTAAAAGTACATTGTTTGAAAATAATAGGTGATGGAAACAAGCCATTTTCACATTCGTCCTCAGTGTATAAAAATCTACAAGGAACACCCATTAGATGTCAAAAAACAGAAAAAAAATTAAAACTTGATGGACAGTGATATTACATAGTGTCAAAGGCATGCTAACAAAATATAATAGCAATGTACATATTTGAATATTTATAAATGTTTTGTAAATGCTATGTGCATTATTGGATTTTTAAAAATTTTACATACATAACCTCTGAATTTGTATCTTACTACAATTACAATATTATTTTGAAAGGCTGAATCTATAATGTATGTTATTTCTTATTAATTCAGAATGCGACTGGGTATATTGTATTAAGTGGTCTTGCTAGTGTGATGGTTTCAAAACATCAAACTTTTTTATAGTTTTACATCTTAAAAACATAATCTTAAAAACATAATCCTAAAGTATTATAGTCGAATTACAAAAATTGACAATGTTACAGAACTTGAAACGGAGCCTCTGATATCATTTCAAAGAGTACGTGAAACTTTAAATGTGTTTTTCACATAATGACATTTTTTCTAATGGCTGTCACGATATCTCAAAATCCAATCATCTAATTTACTTGAAAGTTGGCAGACATCTTCAGTAGATGTCTCATTCTCTCCAGTACTAGAACTATGTCAATATTTGTAAAATTCAAATTTGTAACTCAAAAAGCCATGTTTTATGCAAAAATCAAAACTTTTTCTTTCAGATGCTGCCATTTTTTTATATTTTGTTATGTTTCATTTATTTTAATATCAGCTATAGCCACACTCATACAGATGACGAATATTTTGTTTTCTTCGTATTCAGATAATTCTGAGGGCAGACTTTATTGCAGCCATGAAGATAAATTTTTTTAGACGCATTGGCAGAACCGCTATAGCTTTGGACAGAATCATTATTTTTGCAATAAATAATTACTACATATTCTCCAAACATTGTCTGATATAGCTACACAGTTTTAAATTCACAAGTTTATTACTTTTCTTTAAAAAAATTCCCAAAGATTGCCTCATCTTTCAATCGTCACACTTGCAAGACTCCTTAATGCAATACTTTATATTATCATCAAGATAATATGCTAACATATTTGAGTACTTTTTACACAATTCTTATTTCTTGTATATTATATATGTTACAGCAATTAATGTTTATCTTTTTTAACCATCGATTTAAATCATTAATAAATACTTTTACAATTCATGATCGACACTGCGTATCTTACCCTGTACTTCCACCACACGAATCCCATGACGGTTTTTAAACCTCCAAATCCAACCCTTGCTAACCATAAACGTGGATGGCCCACCTAGTTCACGTGTAATTTCTAGCGCTTTTTCTCGAAGCAGCCCTTCAGTTGTTATTTGTCCCAAAGCTCTCTGTTCCTTGAACCATTCGTATAATCGTTCATCAATATCTGCATATTTCGATACCCTTAGCCTCTTTCTGTCCAAGACATTTTCTTTTTGTATTGCCTCGCGTACTTGATCAGAGTTTCGTCTAATTCTTCGGACAGTAACCATTGAAATTCCATAATCGTTAGCAATTTGCACTACCGACGTACCCTTTTCCAATTTTTCTACAATTTCCATGCGTTGTTTTATTGAGATACCAGGTCGTTTAATAACGTGTTCAGTTGACATTGTAGTCGATAATGTGTCACACAAAATACATTACAGAGAATTCATAGAATCTCTCGTAAATAAAGTATTGCGTTCTTATTACTAAAAAACTTTCCAGTTCTTTTGTAAGTAAACAACACTAATTGACCACTCACTAAATACATGCAAACACTGAGTGTTGATTAAATCTACGAGCCTTCATCAACGGCGCCAGATGGCACTATAGTTGCGCTGTTGTGGCGTACCCGCATGAAGGATCGCAGTGTACTTGCATGAAGCACCATAACGTACCTGCATTAAAGGCTGACAAGGGACGTTCGGTAAGTGACACACGTCGATTTTGATGTAACTTTGCACAATTGTTTTTTAAATGAAATATACTATACATTGTACTATATACTAATAACCTTCGAAAGGTTAAGCGACGCACACAACGTCGATGTACGTTTGCCGATATGACGCTGAGAAGTTAAGTTTGTTGTGCGTTAGAAATAGTATAGAACATGATAGAAACGTAGCCATAAGCAAAATATTAATCATAGTGTATATAAGAATGAAAGAAGTTAGAAATAAATAAATAAAAGGTTATGGGTCTAGTCTAATCAGTATTACTTTAAAAGTTGAAGTGCGGTGAGAAAAGAAAAGTGGAAAAAAAATGGCACAAGAAGCCCTCACCACGTGGCTACTTTTAAAAGATGGCATATAATTTTACTACATAATTGGAAATTCAGAATAAACTTGATACTGGAAGAAAAAGGTGTATTAGATATTTTAGAAGTCCCAGTAACACAAGAAAATAAAGCGCAAGATGGGAAGGCTAGATCCATCATTGTGCAACGTTTAACGGACAAGTATTTAGAGTATGTAAAGAAGGAAAATACTGCAAAGGGAATGATAGCGTGTTTGGAAAGTGTTTTTGAATGAAAAAGTACATTTAACAAATTACACCTAGGACGCCAACTGTTAACTTTAAACTGCCATAGTACAGACAAATTGCAAGATCATTCTTTAAAGTTTGACTTAATAATAAATAATATAGAGTCAACCAGTACAAAGTTACAAGAAACAGATAAAATGTGTCGCTTTCTATTAACCATTCCAGAAAGTTATAAAAATGTGGTAGCTGCCATAGAGATAATGAGTGCAGAAAGACAAATAAATGTGGAATTGTGAAGTCATGCCTACTTGATGCACAAATAAAGCAAGAAGAAAAAAACATTAAAACAGTGGCATCAGAAGTTGCATTTACTGCATTTAGACAAACAGAATGCTTCAAATGCCGTAAAAAGGGACACAAAGCAACAGAATGCAGAACTAAGAGCGGCAACTATAGAGGAACAGGCAGAGAACTCTGTCGATGTGAAAATAACAATTATCACCATCAATCCCATTTGACACAGGATGAGTCCTTCAATTTTATAGCAGTGCATGAAAAAAAGGTAGAATGTAATAACATTGAAACGAACCAGAAGTACATTTAGTTTATTGTAGATTTAGGGGCGTCTGAAAACTTAGCGAAAGAAAACATGTAGAAATACATGAAAAACATACAAAAATTAGAAGACGAAATAAAAATTAAGATAGCAAATGGAGAAACTTTAACAGCAAAAGAAAAAGGAATAATGTCAATATACACGGTGTCTCACTTAACACTTGTACTGCGGGCAACGTACTTTTACGTTTTTCGCAGTCTGTCACTGGAGCGCGGGTCACGTAAAAATACGTATTTAGTAGATTTGTGGTGGATAGCGAGTATTGTATAATTATAATGTAATTATATACAATGTCACACATACATGACATGTATGTGTGACATTGTATGTGTGTATTACGTTGCTAGACAACGCTTCGCATTCTTTTTCCCACAAGTTTCAATTGTCGAGTTACTCGGTCTTTTGCTGAGTTACTTGGTCTTCAATCGAGTTCCTACCTCCAAAGCGTACAAGTCGTGTTTTGTCAATTTGAAGCTTGGTTTTTTATTATTGATTACAAAATTGATAAAACGAGCCGTTGTTACAAAGATGGTGATGAAGAAATATGCGCTGATAGATTATCGGACTTTTCGTATGATAGTGATTCTGAAAGTGAGGATATCGAAGAAAGTGACGATGATGACATTATTTCACGTTCCCGAGTGCTTATCCGAAGAAGAATTTCCAGTAATTCCGAAACAATTTCCGATGAAGAACCAGATGAATGGTCATCGATTGACAATCCTCCAGTTCTTGAAGAGTTTTTGGGTCATCCTGGGATAACTGATATGGCTGATGATCCTGAATCTACAACTGATGCAGTAAAGTTATTTATAGGCAACGACTTTTTTGCATATTTAGTCACGGAATCAAACAGGTATTACTATCAAAATATGAATCAGTTCAAAATATCTTCTAAAAAAACTAAATGGAGAGATATTACGATTCCGGAGATGAAGAAATTTTTGGGGCTTATTATTTTCATGGGACAAGTTCGTAAAGACACACGAGACGATTATTGGTCAACTGATCCCTGCACACATACGCCGTTTTTTTCAAAAACTATGTCAAGGGATACATTTCGCCAAATATGGAAGGCTTGGCATTTAAATAACAATGAAGACATCACAGACGAATCTGATCGATTATTCAAAGTCAGGCCTATACGAAATTATTTTGTTGAAAAATTTAATAAAATTTACAAGCCAAAACAACATGTATCGTTAGATGAGGGCATAATACCTTGGAGAGGACGATTATTTTTTAGAGTTTACAATGCTGGAAAAATTATAAAATACGGCATACTTATACGAATGTTGTCTAAAAGTGACACAGGGTATATTTGCAATTTTCAAGTATATGCAGCTCAAGGATCACGGTTGATCGAAACGATACAAACAGTAGATTCGCCATATACTGATGTCTGGCACCATTTGTATATGGATAATTATTACAACAGCGTTGATAACACCGAAGCCCTTTTACAAAAAAAAATACGAATCTGCGGAACTATTAGGAAGAATACAGGACTACCAGAGTGCCTGAAAAAAACTAATTTGAAAAAAGGAGAAACAATCTTTCGTAGAAAAAAAGATATATTGGTACAAGTTTGGCAATCTAAGAAAGAAGTCACTTTCATCTCTTCAATCCATTCCGCGGAAATGAAAGAAAGTAGTAATGTTGATCGTACCAAGAGACAAAAAATTATAAAGCCAAATGCTTTGATCGACTACAATAAGTATATGAAAGGAATAGATCGGGCCGATCAGTATTTGTCCTACTATAGTATTTTGCGTAAAACAGTGAAGTGGACAAAGCGCTTAGCGATGTATATGATGAATTGTGCATGTTAGCGTCGCCGAATTTTAAGAAGGGTCGAAGGTAGTTGGCCCGACGCTATTCTGCCTTTGCCTTATTTATGACTGGCTTGAGGACTGCTTGTGTCCGTATGTTGAGAGTATGGCTTGATGGGTGGGCACCAGACGTTAGCCATTGACTCGAAGTCGTATGGCTATCGGGTGTCATAGTCTGTTTGTTTGAAAGAGGCATGAGAGAGAGTTTTAAGGGTGGCAGGCGACCCGACGTCGTACTGCTGATTTCCCAAGAAAAGAGACATTGTTCCTAAAGGATCTGGCCACGGAGTGGGGAAGGCGAGTATATGCCTTCTGGTAAGAGGACTGTTTTGGACCACTCAGCACTTACCCCAGAACCGTCAAGGGATGTGTTTCTTAATTTTATCCTGACACCCTGGACCGATTTCTAACATGCATTTTTCAATGCATATGTAGTATATAATTCGACAAAGAGGCAAAAAATAAGATACAAGAAATTTTTGCACGACATCGCATGGCATTGGGTTACTGATGGACTACCCGAAACCAGCACTGAAGAACAGCAGCAAATGATATAAAAACGCGACCCTCCTGTAAGATTATCTATGGATATGCGCAAACACGTATTGGAGAAAATTGTTGGCACCGGGAAGAAGAAAAATCCACAGAGACAATGTCGCGTGTGCGCAGCCAAAAAAGTGCGGAGTGAAACGTGTTTCATATGTAACTTCTGCGGTGTTCCGCTTCACAGAGGAAAATGCTTTGAACGGTACCATACTATAAAGAACTATTAATTAACGTGTTATCAGTTCTATTTCTACTTGTCATAAAAAAATATTTTTGTGAATACATAGTAAAACTTTAAAAATCGTCTATTTTTGTGATTTCGTAAAAATGTTGTTTTTTTGTTAAAATAACCATAGAGTATATATTTAAGTGTAAAATAAAAAAAGTTTCGTTGATAAAAACGAAGTAGTTTTCGATTTACTGCGATTTTACTGAATGACCAAACTCCCGCGGTTTACGAGAAAACGCCCGCTGCACGCGTAAGTTGGCGGCGAAATATACCCGCAGTCCAAGTGTTAAGTTGAACATCTAAATTATTTCCGCTGCTATTGAAAGTAGGAAAAAGTGACTAAGAGGAGTTTATATGGTTTCAGAGCATGCATCTGGCGATGATTAACACTATGCCGTAAGGGGACACCACATTGGTGTCCCGCGAAAACTATCGCGCAAAGGCCGGTGACACCACGTTGGTGTCGTGCGCAAAACTATCGCACAAAGGCCGGTGACAGCACTGTGGTACCGTTTGTGTTCTGTTTGTGTTCTGTTTGTGTTCTGTTTAAGTAACAATAAGTTACAGACATAAGCAAGTTTTTTGTTTTTATAAGTACTTGTGCCCTCTGATAATGGCAGACGAAAGAGAAGACATGGTTATTCAACATGAATGCGAGGACAACTTGTCTGACGTTCCAATTGACTTTGACAATTGCGAAAAAGTAGAATACATTGCATCTTCAGAAAACCAAAGTGAAGCAGAATCTTCGGACGATTCTGAAATAGGTACACGCTGAATTCGGCGAACGCTACGGTTGCCAACTGATACGGAAGAATCAGACGAAGATGACAGTATAGAGTGGTCAGACTTTGACTTACCGAGGACCAATAATGAATTTGAAGGGTCTCCGGGTCCTAACGTATTTCCCAGAGATACACAGAACGTCAAGGATGTCGCGGAATTATTTATTGGGAACAATTTGTTTGAATTTATTACCAATGAAACGAGTAGGTACTATAATCAAAATTCCAATAGGAGGAAATTGGATAAAAGAAGTGCCAAATTTGTCGACGTTACGGCTGCCGAACTTAGAAAATGGTTTGGGCTTGTTATTCTTATAGGAATCGTAAAAAAAGCAAGGATGGACGATTATTGGTCGAGGAATCCGTTGTTGGAAACGCCAGTATTCCGCAAAACGATGTCTCGTAATAGATTCCGACAAATATTATCATTCTTACATTTTTCGGATAACAATAATAAACCGGATAATGCCGACCGACTTTTCAAGGTGCAAACCATAATTGATTATTTCTCAAAAAAGTTTCAAGAAAATTTTAATCTTGGTCAAAACATATCAATCGATGAAGGAATGATACCATGGCGTGAACGATTGAATTTTAAAGTTTATAATCCATAAAAAATTACAAAATATGGTATACTTGTCCGGATGCTATGCGATTCCACTACGGGATATATTTCCTCGTTCAAAATATATTCAGGCGTTGGACAGCCTTTAAAGGATACAGTGATGGAACTATTGACACATTTTTATGGAAAGTGGTATCATCTATACATGGATAATTACTACAACAGTGTAGAACTTGCGGAGAATTTGTTTACAATGAAAATTCAGGTTTGTGGAACGCTACGACAAAACAGAGGATTTCCGGAAAAATGAAAGAACTCAAAACTAAATGTGTTTGATACTCAATATCAACGAAAAGGTGAAGTACTCGCACAATTATGGAGAGCATCAAAAACCAAAATGATACGAATAATTTTTACCATGCATAATGCCAATTTAGTTGACACATAAAAAAAATGTAGAAAAACCAATCGCACAATTCAAAAGCCTGAAAGTGTATTGGATTATAATAAATACATGAAGGGAGTGGATCGGGCAGATCAATTTCTTAGTTACTACCCTATATACAAGAAAACTATAAAATGGTCGAAAAAAGTGGCCTTATACCTGTTCAACTGCGCTTTATTTAATGCGTTCAGACTGTATCAACATTTCAATGTAGAACGCAAGACTCTCCGCTTTCATGATTTTTTATTGAAAATATGTAAATCTTGGATAAAGGATCATTTACCTGCTACTGAAGAGAACTTGGAGGTCGCTACTACATCGCGTGCTTCCAATCATGATTCGATCGACAGACTTTCCGATCAGCTAAAGCAACACCAGCTAATACAAATTTCCGAAACCGACAAACGAAAACGAAGAAAATGCCATGTATGTTCTAACAACAAAAAAAGAAGGACAATAAATTTAATGTGTAAGTCTTGTGAAGTCGCGTTACACCTTGGAGATTGTTTTGCTTCATATCATCTAAAAGAGAAATACTAAGTACCCAAGAAAATATAAATAAATAAATATATAATACAAAAAAATGTTACATTTATTTATATATATTCTCGAAATTTCATGAAAATAGAGGGACAGGATTGAAAACTCATGAGAACTGACGATGAGATTAGTAAAACTTGACGATTTATGATCTCCCGAAAACCTCGAAAAACCGCCGGCGCCAAACAAAAAAATCCTGATGAGACGTGCGGACGGCAAAGTGTTAAAAAAATCCTCCCAAGGTCATTTTGAATGCCATTTGAAGGTCATCGTCATTTTTTTGCGTATTAATATCTGTTTTTTTTATAATGCGACCTTGTAGTCGATATCAAGACGAGTTCAACGATCTATGACGTCATGACCTTGAAATGAATTTCTTGCTTTGTTTACTGAAGTCCGTTAGATTACGATGTCTTCAATTTATGGAACAGTACAATTTGAATATTCCCACAGACCATTACAGACGTTCTTTGTTAGATTTCTTGGAAGTTTAGTGGTGATAAAATGTATTTGTAGTGTGTGTCGGATCTTCGTAGAGAGCAGACGTGTTCCGCTTACGCTCCGAAGTAAACACAGAACTGTGATAATAAGTGTCGAAATTTTCGAGAGTGGGCTATAAGCCCAAAAATCTTTGCTAAACGCGAGTGATAAAATCAATTCACGCACGTGTTAACGATGACCTCTGACTACAGGAGTCATCCTACAATGAGTGTTCAAAAAGTTACCACCGAAAACGTACAAAGAAATAACAGCTACGCCACAATCGCTAAAAAGGATCAGTTTCCAAAAAAGGACCAAGGACTAATACTAGAATGTCAAGAAGGCCTAAATCTTGCAGACTACACATGTGCCATAGGAAATCTTGTCCAACCAAAAAATGTTTTATTTTCATCTCGTATTTCTAATAATCGCGTGTGTTTATTCGTTGCTACTAAAGAAATTGTGGAAGAATTAATCGAAAAGTTTCAGCACATAAAAATAGGTGAATACAATATTGCCATTAGACCACTAATAACAAAACACCGGCGTATTATTCTCTCCAATGTATCCCCCACCATACCGCATACTTACATCGAAGACATGCTAGACAATCTACAAATCACTCGAGGCTCGAACGTAACATTCCTCAGAGCAGGTACTTCAAAAGAAGGTTATAATCATGTACTCAGTTTCAGAAGACAGGTTTGTATACATCCAAACGATCTTAGTAAGCTGCCAGACATCATACAAATCAATTATGATAATACCTCGTATTACATTTACTCAACAGCAGACACCGTTAAATGTTTCCTATGTAAACAGGAAGGACACGTTGCCAAAAACTGCAGGAACATAGACACAACAAAAGAACTTAATGAAACCGCGACAAATAATCTTCCCACAGATACAGAAACCATCTCTGATTTAAACAACAGTAACAATGAAGAAAGCCAAATGGAAACAGACGATAATACAGGAATGGAAACCACAAACCAAAAAAACAAACGCACCCACTCACAAGTAAGTTCCACCGATAGTGAACCACAATCATCGAACCAAAAACAAGGCATAAATAAAAGTACAACAAATGTAGAAGGAAAACTAACTGAACAAGAAATACATCCCAAGAAACGGAAAATACCATACAAAGGAGATAAAAGTTTAGACGAATTAATAGAACCAATCAGACCAATACTCAACCAACGAAATAAATTATTAAACTTCACTCAGCTTAAAAGCTTATTAGAAAACACCCTTGGCTCATCAAACACTAATGAAATTGCGCTGCAATATACACAAGACATCAAAGCTTTGATACACTTTCTGAAAAATGATGTGTACCCGCACATCACAGAAAGGCGCATTAAAAACCGCATCTCAAGAATCGTAAACAAACTAAAAAAAGAACATTCCACAAGCAACACGCCAAATCCCAGCCCACTGAACTCGGATGATGATGTCGACATAGATACCCTTTTTTTTTTACGTGGAGGAAACCTTCAAAAGGCACCCCGGACCCTGGGGTGGGGTCCTGGGTAGTGTGGGATTCGTACCCACTAAAACCTCCACGGTGACCGATCCTCTGGCGAGTAAGGGAGGGCTCCGGGAACCCCATAAGGACACGACTCGGAGCCCTCCTAACGCCGAGGCGCAAAATGCGCCCCATCCTCGGGGGGGGTTAGACGGACCCCCCTTCATACCTCCAGGCGGCGTAGCAGCGGTCACACTGCAACGCCGCCTCCACATCGGGATCGCTCACGCCGGCGGACGGTCCCCCACCCTCTTCCGCCTGCGATCCCCTGCGATCGTGGCGTGGAAACACAATGTTGCGCGCCACGATCGCTCTGGCGTTGGCCGCAGCCAATCGGCCGGCTTCGCTCGGGGGGGGGAATACAACTCTCCCCCCGAGCGCCGCCGTCACACCTACCCTTGGGGAGGCTGGCGACGGGGCCTTACACCGCCCCACCTGCCCCTCCCCCACCCTCGGCGGGCGGGGTCGGAAGCACGTTCCCGACCCCGCTCCGCGGCCTCCTTCTGCTGCATCACTTGCTCGCAGAAGGAGGCCATCGCGTTCCACGCGCTAACGCTGCCGACCATCTTTCTCGCGATGGTTCAGCGGAAAGCGATGATGGAACAGCGAAAGTTCCCCCCCGATTTCAGCTGTGAGGACACGGCGCTCCTCGGCCCAGGCCGAGCACACCGCCAGGGTGTGTTGCGCCGTGTCCTCCGTCTCCGCCTCGCAGTGGCGACACCGCGCGGTGGCCTCCCTCCCGATTCGACGCAGGAATTCACCGAAGCAACCATGCCCGGTGAAAACCTGCGTCATTCGGTAGGTGAGCCTGCCCGCCGCCCTGCCTCTCCACTCGGGGAGCACCGGCAGGACGGCCTCGACGGCTCTCCGAGCGGCATTGGCTGGCTCTGATAGCCAGCTCTGCCACTCGATCAAGGAGAGCCGTCTCGCCCGGTCCTTAATGGCCGCGACCGTCCGCTGGTCGGGCGCCACCCCCCCGAGGTCACGGAGCTCGCGGAGACGTTTATACGTCTCCGCGCTCTCCACCGCCATTACCTCGAAGGGTAGCAGCCCCGACAGCGCGCTCGCCGCCGCGCAGGAGACGGTGCGGTATCCGCGGACGACTCTGATGGCCAGCTTGCGATGTACGCGGCGCAGCAACATTCTGCTGCGCCTGTTGGCCAACAGGTCGTCCGCCCAAACCGGGGCCCCATAAAGGGCCATCATCCGCACCACTCCCGCGAATAAGCGGCGAACCTTCTCCTCCGGTCCCCCGAGGTTGGGGAGCAGACGGCCTAACATGGCCGCCGCTACCTCAACACGGGGGGCCAGACGGTCGAAGTGCCGGCCAAAGGACCAGGCGCGGTCCAGCGTGAGGCCGAGATACTTCATCTCGGTCCCCACCCGGACGCAGGCGCCACCTACCCGAATGAGCAACTGGACCGGTCTCCCACGTCGACGGGGGCCGTAAAACCATATGGCCTCCGTCTTTTGTGGGGCCACCTTCAGCCCCAGCCGCTCAATCGCTGCCACCACGCGTGCCACTCCGGCCTCTGCGAGGCGGGCGGTCCTCTCCCAATCCTCCCCCTCGGCCAGCACCAACGTGTCATCTGCGTAACACGTGGCGCTGACCCCTCGGGGGAGCGGCACCCGGAGGACCGCATCGTATGCGAGGTTCCGCAGGATCGGTCCTAGCACCGATCCCTGTGGAACCCCGCAATACACCCTCCTCCCTCGGCTTACCCCGTATTGGGCCGGCCAATCCACCCACCTATCGCTCAGGTAGGCCCCGATCACGCGCCGCAGGTAGGGAGGCACTCGATGATATTCGAGCGCCTCGCCTATCCTGTCCCAAGGCAGGGAGTTAAAGGCGTTGACGATATCGAGACTTATCGCCAACGCCACCCTGCCGCGGGAAACGGCCGCGTCCGAGAGGGACCTCACACGACCGATCGCATCGATCGTCGAGCGTCCCACCCGGAAGCCGAACTGGCAATCTGCCAGATCGGGGCCCACCCCAGCCAGGTGCCCGGCGAGGCGGCGAGCTACTACCCTCTCAAAAAGCTTCGCCACCTCGTCGAGCAGGCAGATTGGCCTGTAAGCCGACGGGGAGTCCGCCGGTCTTCCCGGCTTGCGGAGGAGGACCAGCCTCCCCCGCTTCCACCCCGGGGGGATCTGACCAGACTCGAGGCAGCCATCGAAAAGCCGCCTGAGTCTGGTCCCCAGGACGTCCGAGGCCAAGACCCATACTCGGCCCGGGATACCGTCAGGACCCGGTGCGGTGTTCTTCGCACCGAGCCTCCCGACGGCCCAGGCCAGCTCCTCGGCAGTGACCCTCATCTCGGCGGACCAGATGTTCGAGTCCGCCGGAGCCTGCGGGGGTCGTCGGACCTCTTCCGTAACAGGGAAGAGGGTGTCGACGACCTCCCTCAGCAGCTGAGGGTCCATGCTCTCCGTGACCGGGGGTGCCCATGGTTTGAGCTTGCCCATAACCATACGGTATGGGCGCCCCCATGGGTCCCGGTCAAGGGTGGCGAGGAGCTCTCCCCACGCTTGGGTCTTGGCCTTCCCGATGGCGAGCCGCAGGGCACCGCGCGCTTCGCGGTATCTCCCCTGCAGCTCGGCCGTCCTCGCGGCGTCGCGTTGCCTCCTACGGCGTGAGCGGGTGTAGAGGCGGCGCGCGCGCGGATGCAGGCTGTGCGAAGCTCTGCTATCTCGTCCCGTCTGCGGGGTCCGGCGCAAGGGGGGGCGGCGGATACATCCATAATGATGTGGTCGTGGTCAGATAATGTTTCCACCTCCTCCGCCACCCTCCAGCCGGAAACACGGCGCGCAGCGGTTGCCGTGGCCCAGGTGAGGTCCACAATGGACCCCCCCTGCCACCGCACGCACGTGTTCACGGAACCCTGGTTTAACAGTCAGAGTCCCTGCCCCGCAGACCAACGTCTCGCCCCTCGCGTCTGTCCTGGGGTTCCCCCACGCCATGGACTTGGCGTTGAAGTCCCCCAGGACGAGTACCGGACGGGGTGCACACCGGGAGATACATCTCTCGACCCCGTCCAGAAACTCCTCGAACGCGTCGAGGCCGACGTTGGGCGAGACGTAGCAGCCCACCACCGCGAGATCCCCCCACCTTACTGCCGCGAATCCCCTGCCGCTCTCTAGTGGTGAGAACGGCGGAGATCCGGGCCTCCCCCTCCACGCGATCGCCACGGTTCCGCACTCGTCCCCCACCCAACCAGGATGATCTGGGACGACATACGGTTCCGCGACGACCGCCAGCCCAACCTCCCACTCCGCCATTGTCTGGACTAAGAGGTCCTGTGCCCTGGCGGAGTGGTTGAGGTTTGCTTGGAGGAGGCGTGGCGACGTGAATTTCAGGCCGTCGCCATGGCCTCCTCCCGGCCTTCATCTCTTTGGGCCGGCTTACTCGCCGACCCTCTCCTCTGCCCCGCGGCTGGGGGCGCCTGTGCCCCCTTCCTGCTGCGTCCCTTTCGGGAGGGTGGCGCGCACCCTTTCCCGCCAAGCCTGTGCTCGGCCGGCCTCCCCAAGTCCGTGCACAACGGACATTTGGGGGCGGCCGAGCACTGGCTGGCACGGTGCGCGGAGTCGCCGCAGACGTAGCATCGGTTGCTACGATCTACGGCGCTCGTGCACCGCTGCCTCACATGCCCGGTTTCCAGGCAGCGGTAGCACTGGAGTGGGCGGGCCTCGAGTGCCTCGACACGGGCCGAGGACCAGCCCACCCTCACCCTCCCGGACGCAACAATCTTGCGGACGGCCGTAAGGGGGCATTGCACCCATACGGTGCCGAGGCCGGAGGGCGAGGACCGGATCTGCCCGATCCTCACTTCCTCCTCCCCGCAGCCCCCAACCGCCGCCACCGCGGACGCCACGTCAGCCGGAGTGACCGAGTCGTCCAATCCCCTAAGGCGCATATCGGCACGCTTAGTGGGGACGGCGACTCGGACCTCCGACTGGTCGAACACAGCCGAGAGTCGGCCCGCCAAAGCTTGGGCCTTTTCTCGGCTCTCCTGCCCCGGCACCTCCAATATCAGGCCGCCCGTCACGGCCCGCTTCAGCCTTACGGCCTCTATGCCGAGGTCCGGCAGCTGCACCTTCTCCTTGGCAGCTGTCATGACCTCGGCATAGGACTTTTTCGACCCCTCCGGCAGCGTGAGGGTCACGGCCGCGGACCTTGGCGGGCGTCCCGGCCCCTTCTAGTCAATAGCATCCTCGCTGAAGCTAACTTAACGCCATTAGAATTTAGAAGAAAACAATTCACCCTCTCCTATGCGACAACGATATCCACAACATCCAACAACCAAGTATACAAAATATTGCGGAGAATCCCCAACGACACGCTTTATAAAAAGAAACCACGAGCAATCAAACCATTTCATGTAAGACTTGAAAAATATTTAAACGAAAGCAACATCACACTTCCACAACTAATCAACTCCTACAATCCACAAAATAACCAGACGAACCCGATCGACAGAAACACAAAATACAAAAGGCACATAACAAAATTAATAAAAGATGAGTGGAACAGTTCATGGAAAAATCAATTCACCTCCCTACACAAAGTACGTAAAGACATACACGAAATAAGCCCAGCCATAAAATTTACCAAAAAAGAACAAGTACAACTAGCCAGACTCAGGATAGGACATACAAATATCACACATTCTCACCTCATCAAAAAACAAGAACCAGATATCTGCGACTATTGCAACACCAACATAACTATAGAACACATACTTTGTCTCTGCCCCAAATACGAAGACATAAGAAGGAAATTCTTCACATCCAATAGTATACAGTCGTTCCTATGTAATAAAACACAATGTACAAAAACCTTATGTTTTTTAAAAGAAATAGGTCTCTTACATTAACTGTAAATACAACCAAGTAAACTTAAACACACATATAATATAAGATATTAATGCTACTATTGTCAACATCGCCGTATTCATGTAAGAAATAGTTTCTTTACTCTAGTCATGTAAACTATATGTATCTGTGGTCACTAATACCTTAACAGGGGATGTGACATTAAATAAAATATAAAAAAAAATGTATTTGTACAGCCAAGAGGAAAAAAGTAATATGACATTTATTTATGGTGAAGCTGAACGGAACGCGGTTCGAGCGTGTGAACTGTATGCAGAAAGGTATCCAGCGAAGAACCTGTTAGATCTATTAGCTATTCTTTTTTGTCCGAATTCTCGCGATGCGTATTCTTTCGAGGTTCTGGGATAAGTGCCATGCGGTCTCTCGTGGTCCTCTTACCATAAGATGCAACATCTTCCCCACTCCATGGCCAGATCCTTCTAAAACACCCTTATCGCTTTGCACGTGCCGTGCAGCACCATGACTTCGGGTCATCGGACACACGCGCGTACCTTTGGGGATCGGCGATCGAACTCTCTATCGCCGATTCATAAACACAGCATCCGCGACTCTTAGATGTCGCCGCGTCTCAAGTAATACCTACCGCCGGGCCCAAGTCTGATGACAGACTTATGGTCCCGCGTATCGGTATCCCACCCTTGAGAATTGGGCTAAGGTCCTTGAACGCATCGACCTCTGGTACGTGCATCTCTTTCACAGAAGACTTGACACTAACATGGAGTTACTGTTTTAAAAAAATTAAATATAATTAATAGCAATACCACAGCCCTCCTTTCACACCGCTCAAAATTAATTGGAGACCGCATGTTAACCCTTTGCACTCGAGCGGCGCCGCTACGGCGCCCGGGCGGTTTGATGCGTTCACTCGAGCGGCGCTGCTACGGCGCCCGGGAGGTGTGATGCATCCACTCGAAGTGCACCGTACCGGCGCTCATCAATTCCTATATATTGTGTAAATTAGAAAAAAAGAAAAGAGGGGAAAGGCCACACAGTCATTTGCGCTTCCTAAAAACGCTTGTGGAGCAACTGAGAGGACCCTATCGCCAGCATCGTGAGCAAGCGTCGACGTCGGTCACCGATGAACCCCGACTAAACGGAAAGCTCCATATTATGCTAAAAGGGACAAAAAGGGATTGCAAGGTTTGCTCTGACCGTAACAAGCCTGGCGGTAGACGAGAAATCTCGTATTATTGTGATACGTGTCCTGACAAACCGAGGATGCATCTTGGGGATTGTTTCACTAAATATCATACAAAAACTAATTACAGGGTGTAATATTTAACAGACTTTGTTGTATTCAATGTAAAAATAAATAAATTGGTGACATTTTATTATTTGTGTACGTTTGGTTGAGTATAAAATGATTTTAAAGTACCTGTAAAACACTTTCCTAATATAGCCGAAATCGTCTCGACTTGCTGGTTCGCCCGAGCGAAAAAGGCCTCGAGTGCAAAGGGTTAAAAGTGCTATTTCAAGCAACAAATGATTACGATTTCTTTAAATACGATGAACTTATAGAAGCATCGCAAGGAGAAGACGAAAATCTGTAATGTATGGAGAGCTTTGACAAAGTGAGTGCGTCAACAAGTACATCATCTTCTGCGGAATCTCCAACAAATATGGAAAATAATAACAACTGTAGCGACAGTGTACCTCTTGATGGCAAAGTGTGTATAAAAAATGTATTCAATTCTTCGAAAGTTAATGATGAGTTTGTAAAATGTAGGAAATGTAGTAAAACGATGAGTGTTTCTTATTGTTGATGTTTCTCTTTGGAGCTTGAAATTGTTACGGTGCAGAGGATCGCGAATATCGAAAAGCAAGAAACAATTACGAATGTGGATGCAGCAAGTACCACTTGGAGGCTCCGTTCGTGATAAATATAAAACAATCGATACTTGGGTATCCAACAAATTTCGCGAGTGTCGGGAACGAAAAGAAATAATATCTTTAAGAATGCTACAGGAGGGGACGATGATAGCTGCTGCGTAGTTTGCACCATCAGAAGCATTGTCAGATAGGGGGGATTTTGCCTTCAAAGCGTCTCGTTCTTGGGCAGATAGGTTTAACCACTTGCGGTGGAAAGACGTGCCACGCACGTCGAGATGCTTCTGTTACCGGAACGCCAGCAACGTGTTACACATGTCGTCAGGCGATTGTTGCAGAAAGAAAAATGACGTGCGTGCACGTCAACTGTTAATGAAATTCTTTACCGAGACACAGTTTCTGCTTGCACTTCATCGTGTAAAGTTATCAGTATTGACCCCAGACTGTAAAATGGAAAGTGATAGTGAAGCCAGTGATATTATTTGCACAAATAAAAGGAGAAGACAAGACAATGTAGAATCTGACAGCGATTTAGAAGAAATTGTTTTTCCACTTCGGAATCGGCGTAGAATTATATCTGACGACGAGGAAGAAGTTCAGAATGAGAATAGGGAAAGAAATGTTTCAAGCCAGGAATGGATATGGAAAGACACGGAAAATATAACTAAAGTATGGGCATATTCGAGAATATCTAGAATAAATATTCTAGTTGGGCAAAATGTCACAGCTTTGCAAATGACAAGTGGAGTATTAGCGGAAGACTTTTGGAAAATTATTGTGACAGAAACCAATCGTTACGCTAGTCAAACACTCCAAAATGAAAACCGCAAATTACGAAAGTTTGAAGACATTTGGTGGGACATTAATATAGATGAAGTTTTAGGATAGATGTGGGTGAATGTAGTAAACGCCGTAATAACAATAATAATAATATATTTAACAAATAACAATAACAGTATACTAAGTAAAAAGGTAATAAACTAACTATTGTATAAAATGCGCGTAACTATAATGGATGCTAATGGTTCGAAAGTCGTGAAGGTTCTGCTCTTTTGAGCCCTTGACTCTAGCCAAGAAAATGCTCGTGACCCCCCACGCCCAGGGTAGATTTTCCCTGATTCTGGGAACGGTCACTCGCTAGGTCCTTGAAATGCCAGATGTTTGTTTTCGCTTCGGCTCGACAATTCAACGGCCGAAGCTAGCTAAATGCATCCACTATAAAGTACATGCCTATTTTGCTTTGTGCATTTTGATGTCGCAAGTCAATAAACCAACTGTGCAGTCATATTGGTCAAAAAGAAGCGTAATCGAGACACCAATATTTCGAAAAATAATGCCGTATTGGAGAATTGCCCAAATTTCACGCTTTTTGCACTTTACTGACATGAAGTTGCAAAAGATAATGACGATCGTTTATGTAAAGTGCGAGGTGTAATCGATTATTTCAATGAGAAATTTCAAAATATTTACACTCCCGCGGAATACATTTCGTTAGATGAATCGCTAATGAAGTACACGGGTCGGATGTCGTACAAACATTATAATCCGTCCAAAAGAGCACGCTTTGGAGTGAAATTTGATAAATTATGTGAATCCAAGTCGGGCTATTGCATTAAATTCAAAATCTACACTGGTCAAGATTTAGACAGAAATGCGAATGTAAGTGCATCTGAAAATGTGACAATGTTTATGTCCACAGTACTAGCTGGTTACGGGCATACACTATTTTTGGACAATTGGTGTTCTTCGCCAAGCCTATTTCAAAAGCTACAGTCTATAAAAATTAACGCCATAGGAACAGTGAGATGCAATAGGAAGAATATGCCTAAACAACTCGCAGCTGCAAAACTAAAACGATCTGACGTGATATCGCGCTCGTGTAATGGAATTTTGGTTGCAAAATGGAAAGACAAGAAAGACATATATGTAATGTCCACGAAACATACAAAAATTGAGATGGTCGAAGTGGAAAAAAAGAGGTGGAAATTTTGTAGTTGTGATTTTTAATAGTGAAGTTTTAATAATTATAATAATGAAGGCACTACGAAGCACATTTCTTATGTTATCTCATTCTTGTTTCTTAACACGTATTCTGTTCTGCAGTACGTAAGTCAGCGCTACTACCGTTAGATCGCTTTTTTTTTTTTGACTACGTGATACAGTACTATATCATAACATTATTTTAATTCTTACTTCAACAGGAAAAATAATAATAGCCCTATAACAAAGCCCAACATCTATTTGGAATACAATGAGGGTATGGGTGGAGTGGATCTGCAAGACAGTTATTTATCGTCTTTTAAATTAATGAGAAAATATGTTAAAAGTTATAAAAAAATATTTTTTTACATAGCACATATGGCACTGCTCAATTCTTATATTTTATATTGCAAAAAAATGGAAATACCAAAATGTAAAAAGTATTCTTTTTCGAAGTTTCGAATCGATGTAGCCGAACAAATTTTAGAAACTGTATGTCTTCCTGATTACCAAAAACGTGGAAGGATATCTGCTGGAAACGCTCTGGATCGCTTACAAGCGAAGCAATGGGGACCTTTCCCAAGAAATATACCGCCTACAAACGCCAAAAAAAATACACAACGGAGGTGTGTTGTGTGCGCTAAACATAAAAAACGGAGTGAAACTACGTGGGAGTGTAAAAAATGTCTTGCAGCGTTACACATTCCAAGCTGTTTTGAAAAATATCACACTCTGCAAGATTATTAATAAATAAATTTAGTATTCATACATATGTAATTTTATCATCAGTTGATGCATCTTTATATTCTCTTCTGGAACCCCCCGAACGCTGCCTGAACGCGCCCCGAAATGATTTGCACTCGACTGTTCTGGCACGCGCAACCGTGAATTTCTTTGCACCGCAAGTGGTTAAGGCAAAACATAGAATTACACAACGAAAAATTACGAAGTATGTAAGTGTGGCAGAACGAACATCTGTTGAAGATGTTATAAGAAATGCGGAATTATTTCCGGAACAAACATCACACATAATACCACAGCTCGACCCACAGTTTATAATTAACCCTTTGCACTCGAGGCCTTTTTCGCTTGCGCGAACCAGCAACTCGAGACGATTTCGGCCAAATTAGGGAAACATTTTACAAGTACTTTAAAATCATTTATAAACAAACAAACGTATACAAATAATAAAATTTCACCAATTTATTTATTTTTATATCGAAAACAACAAAATTTGATAAATATTACACTCTGTAATTAGTTTTCGTGTGATATTTCGTAAACCAATGCCCAAGATGCATCCTAGGTTTATCAGGACACGTATCACAGTAATACGTTACTTCCCGCCTATCTCCAGGCGTGTTACGGTCAGAGCAAACCTTGCAGACCCTTTTTGGCCCTTTTAGTACTATGTGAAGCTTCCCATTTAGTCGGATTTCATCGGAATGCGACGTAGACGCTTGTTCACGATGCTGGCGATATGATCCTCTCAATTGCTCGACAAGTGTTTTTAGAAATCGCAAATGGCTGAGTGGTTTTTCCCTTTTTTTGGTCTTTTCTAGTTTATACAGAATGTAGGAATTGATCAGGCAAATTTCCATACCCCCCCAAAAAGCTTACGCTACCATTTCAGCGATTTTCGCAGAAAACAATACGTTGATGCATATTGGTCCGCCCGATCAACACCACCCATATATTTTATATAATTCAATACAATATTGGGTTTTTTGAGTATTATTTCTACACCACCTCGTGTAATCCTTTTGACCGTCGACATTCCTGTGTCACCCCTCGTAGTCAAACAAGTGACAATCCTCTTATCTTTCCACTCTAAAAGTAAGGTGTTGCCCCGTCGATACGCGACCGTGGATTTTTTCGAAAAATTTGGCTTTTTTATTTCCTTGGGCAATTCTTTCCTGTTCGTTAAGATCGTTCCGGTGATATTGCATTTCAATTTGGCTAGTTCTTGAGCTAAGACATAACTAGTATAGTAGCGATCCGTGTACATATGGTGCCCCTGAGCACCTGGAATTTTCTCCAACAACATTTTATATAAGTGTATCGGAATTCTTGATGAAACAGGTAAATCGGGTCTGACCAAGAGCTCTGTTGTGAGTGACCCATAATATGGCAAAATGCAGCAAATGTAGCCAGTCTTCGAGTCAGCTAGAGTATAAACTCTGATACCCCATTTTGTCGGTTTCTTAGGATTGTATGTTATGAACGAAATTCGACCCTTGAATTTTATCGTTGACTCGTCCACACATATATGCTCGCCCGGTATAAAATAATCCAAGAACTTTGAGTTGATATAGTCCAAAAAGCAACTTACTCGTTGTAGGCGCGTTTTCGGATTCGTGTTGCGTGTTGAAATAGTTTTCAGATGAAGCATCCAGAATATTTGGCTAAATCTGTCTCTTGTAAATGTATCCGAATAGAAAGGAATATAACTGACGATATTCCTCGACCAATATTCTTGCAAATTGGCCAACGGCATTGTGCCCATATTGATTATAACAGCAATAAATGCCCAGAATTCTGCGTTGTTTACATCACGCCAGCTTCGCCATATCGAATTTGCAGATAGCGTCTACCCTTCCAATTTTTGTTTTGCATATATATTGGTTTCACAAATACTTTTTTCCACGAGGTCATTGGTGAAAACCAGTTTAAAAAAATCCATTGGTTGTTTCATATTAGAAACTATTCGTGGTGCTGTGGGGTTTTGGCCAGGTAAAAATTGTACGTTTGGCGGCACTTCTTCGTACTCTCTGCAAAGTATCCATTTTGAACTGCTTGCACCTTACGCAGTTTCACTTTCGACTTCACTTTCGCTCTCTATAATTCTAATTTTTCGTCGTCTCACACCTCTTACTTCCTCACTATCTTCTCCCCTGGATTTGTTCGTTTCGTGGCGTAATCCGTCGTGAATCAATGTAATTTTTTCATCCAAAGCGGCAAAATTGAATTCGTCCGAACTTGAGCTGATCTGATCTTGATCCATATTTTTAGGGCTCAAAAACTTTTCAATTGCTATATTCACTGCTAAGACTGTTTCAAGCGAATGCTATGCTGAGACTAACTAAACTGAGCTAAGATTTGGCTAAAAATGTAAGCCGAGCCTAGTCCACGAAAGTATTTTCGAGAGAAATATCTTATCGCACATCGTAAATAAGCAGACCGAGTTACAAAAGACCGTAGCGCCGCAGCAGCGTCGTTCGAGTTGACACTTCAAATCAGCCGGGTGCCGTACCGGCACAGCTCGAGTGCAAATGGTTAACACAGATCAAACCGGCTGCGAATATCACATAATTAGCAATAGAACGTTATCACATAAAGCTGAAAAGGATACAGAGGTCAGCGTACCACAAATAAATAAGTTAATACATTCGTACACAGTCAATAACGCTATTATATTATCAGGAAAACTTCTCCCACAAGTTTTCTTGTGTATACAAGAGCATAATGGGATATTTGGACCGAAAATTCAGACGGAAATAAATATAAATAAACAGATCAGTTTAGGAATATATATGTTACAGCGTAAAAATCAGGGAAGGTACAAAAGAAATGTATGACTCATTTTTAAAACAGATTATAAAGCCGTATGTAACAGACGAACCGTTTCTTTTAATTGTTGAGTCATGGGCTGGTCAAAGCGATATTTCAATATATGATAAGATTTTTATCGACGACAATCAAATTCCGACATGTACATTACGTTTTATTCCTCTAAAATGCACTTCCTACTGTCAACCGTGTGACGTATACTTTTATAAACAAATAAAAAATTTTATTAGAAGGTTCCAAAACTGCTCATGGCTAATTCGCCAAAAACGGAGCCTTACAAGTCGGAACGACGCCATAAACATACATTCTCTAATACACAATCAGTTACAGGCACCTGTATATGAAAATATGATAAAATTCGCATGGTTTTCAGCCAAATTAACTAATGATAAAGAGCTTTTTTATAATGCCAATGACATCAATTTCCCCGCAGATGTACATAATTATTATTGTTCATGCATGCAGCCTTGTTTTGCGAGATATTCGTGATGTAGTTTAAATTTATGTTTTAATTGTTTTTATGATAAGTTTCATCCAACTGTATGTAGATACATGTAGAGAATAAAACTGTATTGCTTACACATATACTTCAAACTATACATAGATAATTTTACTTTCACCATAAGACTGTTCTATTAATAATAAGTAAATAAATATTTCAAGAAAAATTGCACAGAATAATCTACATTTCCATTTTGTAACGTAGGATGCAATTTTTAAAAAAAAATATCCGCGACAGGATTTGAACCCAGGACAAAAAATGAAAAGTCCCGTACACTTGCCACGGCGCACAGTAGGACGAAACGACCTGACGGCGATCAAAAATCGATTTTCGTAATATTGTAAAATAGAAAAAAATTGATGTTACTTGAGAGAGAACTAATTGTATTATAATATGGTAAACTCCATTTTTTAATATTTGCTTTCGTTTTCTTGTGACCGATGCTTAAAGTCAGCAGAGAATAACAAATGCGACCAAGAGCTCTATGGTTCCACAATTTTAATTCATGGTTCTGAAGAATTTTACTTTGGAAGATGTAGTTTAAATTGGTTATATAATTGGATGTAATTGATAGTTTCGTGTTCTTTTTGTATTTTGTG
The DNA here is from genome assembly GCA_916610135.2 of Macropis europaea. NCBI lineage: Eukaryota > Metazoa > Arthropoda > Insecta > Hymenoptera > Melittidae > Macropis > Macropis europaea. The sequence continues at coordinate 20,966,865 of OU744349.1, forward strand.
AAATTCTGATTTACTTAATTAAAATTACGAATACATTAATATGAATGTTAGCGTCGCCGAATTTTAAGAAGGGTCGAAGGTAGTTAGCCGACGCTATTCTGCCTTTGCCTTATTTATGACTGGCTTGAGGACTGCTTGTGTCCGTATGTTGAGAGTATGGCTTGATGGGTGGGCACCAGACGTTAGCCATTGACTCGAAGTCGTATGGCTATCGGGTGTCATAGTCTGTTTGTTTGAAAGAGGCATGAGAGAGAGTTTTAAGGGTGGCAGGCGACCCGACGTCGTACTGCTGATTTCCCAAGAAAAGAGACATTGTTCCTAAAGGATCTGGCCACGGAGTGGGGAAGGCGAGTATGCCTTCTGGTAAGAGGACTGTTTTGGACCACTCAGCACTTACCCCAGAACCGTCAAGGGATGTGTTTCTTAATTTTATCCTGACACCCTGGACCGATTTCTAACATGCATTTTTCAATGCATATGTAGTATATAATTCGACAAAGAGGCAAAAAATAAGATACAAGAAATTTTTGCACGACATCGCATGGCATTGGGTTACTGATGGACTACCTGAAACCAGCACTGAAGAACAGCAGCAAATGATATCAAAACGCGACCCTCCTGTAAGATTATCTATGGATATGCGCAAACACGTATTGGAGAAAATTGTTGGCACCGGGAAGAAGAAAAATCCACAGAGACAATGTCGAGTGTGCGCAGCCAAAAAAGTGCGGAGTGAAACGTGTTTCATATGTAACTTCTGCGGTGTTCCGCTTCACAGAGGAAAATGCTTTGAACGGTACCATACTATAAAGAACTATTAATTAACGTGTTATCAGTTCTATTTCTACTTGTCATAAAAAAATATTTTTGTGAATACATAGTAAAACTTTAAAAATCGTCTATTTTTGTGATTTCGTAAAAATGTTGTTTTTTTGTTAAAATAACCATAGAGTATATATTTAAGTGTAAAATAAAAAAAGTTTCGTTGATAAAAACGAAGTAGTTTTCGATTTACTGCGATTTTACTGAATGACCAAACTCCCGCGGTTTACGAGAAAACGCCCGCTGCACGCGTAAGTTGGCGGCGAAATATACCCGCAGTCCAAGTGTTAAGTTGAACATCTAAATTATTTCCGCTGCTATTGAAAGTAGGAAAAAGTGACTAAGAGGAGTTTATATGGTTTCAGAGCATGCATCTGGCGATGATTAACACTATGCCGTAAGGGGACACCACATTGGTGTCCCGCGAAAACTATCGCGCAAAGGCCGGTGACACCACGTTGGTGTCGTGCGCAAAACTATCGCACAAAGGCCGGTGACAGCACTGTGGTACCGTTTGTGTTCTGTTTGTGTTCTGTTTGTGTTCTGTTTAAGTAACAATAAGTTACAGACATAAGCAAGTTTTTTGTTTTTATAAGTACTTGTGCCCTCTGATAATGGCAGACGAAAGAGAAGACATGGTTATTCAACATGAATGCGAGGACAACTTGTCTGACGTTCCAATTGACTTTGACAATTGCGAAAAAGTAGAATACATTGCATCTTCAGAAAACCAAAGTGAAGCAGAATCTTCGGACGATTCTGAAATAGGTACACGCTGAATTCGGCGAACGCTACGGTTGCCAACTGATACGGAAGAATCAGACGAAGATGACAGTATAGAGTGGTCAGACTTTGACTTACCGAGGACCAGGTTCCTGAGATACGAATCCTCAAAGTTAAGCTCATTACGACACTCGTATCCTGTGTCGCCCTAATGCGCCACGTACGGTTCATATGGTACGGGCCTGAGACGTGCCGAGCACTAGGGCCGTCGCGGGGCCAAGACGCGCGGCGGGAAAAAATGGGCGTTGCTTCCGAAAATCGGCCGTCGTGAGCAGTTAATTCCAAAGCCTGATTTAGATAGTTATCGGCCTGTAAGATTTTGTGTCATGCGGATCTTTGTTTCGTTTGGGAAGGAATTATAATTTCTGCAAGTTTCCAAGAGCTTGGGAAATATTGAGTGCGCAAAATTGAGTTATATAATTGTAATCATTCTGATCGCTTTAGATAGCAATTCTTTTAATATTTTACCATTTATCAGATCATATCAATTCACTCTTGTAAGATCACCATCGTTCTTCTTAACCTCAAAACGCCACGTGTTTCCACTCACTGATACACAAATGCTTAAGTCTCATAATCTGTTGATGTAAAAGGAAGAGTTCGAATCAGTCTATGGACACACATAGTAATGAGTTTATTAAGAACGCACGATATATTAATTATACAGAGTGTTCACGCTCGCCTAAGCGACGTCAGTAGTCGCCATAGCGTTTCACCATTGTTACTCCAATTTGACGCAATATTTGTGGGACGAAAGGTTTCAGAGCGTGGGGGGAGGTCCTGATCCAATGTAGCGTGATCATGGAATCGCTATTCGCGACGAATTGATAAAGCGATTGAGAGTCGCACAGTTCGGTCGACTCCGAAACACGAAAACCACACGCTTACAACGTGTGCTATCAAAACCACAGAGCGCTCGACATCTTAACGAAACCACACGCTTACAACGTGTGCTACAACCACAGAGCGCTCAACACAGAGTAACAACACACGTGAAAACAATGACACGACCACAAGACAATAGGTTTTTCAACCAGGCAGACAGCGAAGATATAAGCGCGTAGCGTGGCGACTGAAGTGGGTCCGAAACTGCGGAGACCTAGTGCCCAGGGCGCCAGATTTGAATTAGAATGCAGGCTTCGCTCCTGCATAGACCGCACGAGGTGACGGGAGTAAAAGAAGGATGGTCAAGTACTCTAGAAAAGTTAATAGTATATTAGCTTCAGCTTGATAACTTATATCTCCCAACCGCGAGAACATGCGTTCGCTGTGCAAGTCTGAACGCCACTGCCGCGCGCAGGCGGCTCACGCATTTTCTCTCTTGCTCGCACACTCCTTCTCCCCACTCCAATGTGGCGGTTAATGTGGAAGTCCCCACAAAACTATAGAGTTTTTGATAAGGCTCCAGGGGAGCCGTGGCTCTATGGGCCGCTAAGATGTGCGGTTAGGACGGCTGGATGATGGAGGAAGGCGGTAGTCCGGAAACTATGTACTTGATACAGAACTATATATTTTACTCAGCCCTGAGAGGGCATAACCTCGTCGCTTACAAATCCACTGCGACGGGTCGAAGGTTCTCGCGGTTCTCTTGCGTCTTGTGGCGAGCTCCTTTGTTCTTGCGTCCCCTTCCCGCTCACCACTGCTACGTAAGCGCGTGGGTCGACGCATTAGGGCTAGTCCCCACACACTCCCCCCCGAGCGTTAGCGCACAAAATTTACTCGTTACTTCGCTAGGGGCAACGGTGCCCACGATACTGTTTTCTTATGTTTAGCATACGTGCGAAGCGCCGGGGTCTGTTGGATCGCAGGATCCGAGTCGGTGATGCTGCCGGATGCAGCAGGATTGACGCTGTCGGGAATGAAGAACGCCGGCTTGAGATGCTCAACCGACACCTCGCGTGGTGTCCCATTCACCTGAATGCGAAAAACTCGGTCTGAGGTGCGATTGAGTACTCTGTGTGGTCCGGTATAAGGGCGCTCGAGAGCTTTCTTCACGCCACCGACTCGCAGGAAAACGTGCGAGCAGGAGTGTAGGTCCTTAAAGAAGAAGACCTTTTTCTTATGTCGATGCTCAACGGACACCGGTTTTACTTCTCTCATGTGATGCCTGAACTCTTCAACGAAGATTTCTGGGTCAGGAGAGAAGTTGTCTGGAAGGACGAACTCGCCCGGGACGCGAAGAGTCGTCCCGTAGAGGAACTCTGCTGGAGACGCGTTAGTGTCGAGGCGTAAGTGGATTCTTAGGCCTAAAAGGACAATAGAGAGAACGCGGGTCCAATTAGAGGTAGCGTGGCACGTGATAGCGGCCTTAAAAGTCCGATGCCATCGCTCTATTATACCGTTAGATTGGGGATGATAAGGCGTAGTACGCACACGCTGACAGCCAATGAGCTGCAGTAGCGCTTGATGAAGCCGTGATTCAAACTGGCTACCTTGATCGGTAGTCAAGATCTGAGGAGCGCCAAAACGAGCAACCCAAGTGTCGTAGAAAGCTCGACACACAGTACTTACCTCCATGTCTTTGATCGGAACGGCCTCAGGCCAGCGAGAAAAACGATCCGTCATAGTGAGACAGTAACGGAAACCCTTGCTTTCCGGCAGTGGCCCTACAATGTCCATATGAACATGTAGAAAACGGGCGTCCGGAGGGACAAATTCGGCCGGAAAAAGAGACACGTGCCGCGAGATCTTTGATTGCTGGCAATCCAAGCAATTCTTGCACCAGTCCTTGACGTCTCGATGCAAGTTGGGCCAAATGTATCGTTGTCTGATCAACCGATCAGTGGCTTTCGCTCCAGGGTGAGCTGGTTGATGAAAAACATCGAACACTCAACGACGCAAAGGCGCCGGAATGTATGGCCTTATCGACTCGCCAGACATCTCGCAGTAGATTGCATGGTGATCAGGACCCAACTGCAGTCGCTTCATATTGAGCGAAAAATTCGCAGACTGTCTGAGGTGCTTAAGCTCCTCGTCAGCTTCCTGAAGTCGAGATAGTTCTACGAGATCAAAGTCGACAGGGAGACGCAGGGCGTCGATGCGCGAAAAGGCATCAGCCACGACATTCTCTGATCCAGGATTGTACTTAATATTTGTAGAAAACTGGGAGATGAACGACAACTGCCTACATTGCCGAGGGGAAGCTTTGTCTGAACGTTGCCTAAACGCAAATTCAATGGGCTTGTGATCCGTGAGAATACAGAAATCACGCCCCTCGACGAAGTGCCGAAAGTATTTAATAGCCTCATAGATTGCTGTCAGCTCGCGATCATAAGCGCTATAACTGAGCTGAGCCCCACTAAACTTTCTGGAGAAAAAGGCTAATGGCTTCCAGGCCTTGCCACAGCGCTGTTCTACGGAGGCGCCGATGGCGAAGTCCGAGGCATCAGTGACGATGCGAGTATCAGCGTCGGTGGAAGGATGAGTTAGCAGAACCGCATTGGAGAGTTTCTCTTTGATACTTACGAATGCTGTCTCGGCTTCGAGAGTCCAAGGGACTTCGGTTTTGTCGTTCTTTTTCGAGCTGCGCAAGAACGCATTAAGAGGAAAAAGAACGTGTGCAGCCTGAGGGATGCAAGCCCGATAAAAGTTCACGAGCCCGAGGAAACGACGCAGTTCTACCATCGTTTTGGGCTTGGGCATGCTAGAGATCGCTTCAACCTTATCGGATAAAGGTTTACACCCTTCGGAATTGATCAAATACCCAAGGAACTCAAGTTCCGATTGACCAAATTTACATTTCTCGACATTAAGTCGAAGGTGAAACTGCTTTAAGCGTTGAAACACCACCCGCAAGTGCCTCTCGTGCCCCTCCGGAGTCGCGGACGAGATGAGAATATCGTCGATGTACGCAAAAACGAAATCTAAGTCGCCAAGGGCGCGGAAGATGTATCGCTGATAAGTCTGACTGGCATTGCGAAGCCCGAATGTCATGAAACGGTACTCAAAGAGCCCGAACGGTGTTATCACCGCCGTTTTAGAAACATCCTCCGGAGCAACGGGCAACTGGTGGTACGCCTTGAAGAGGTCAATTTTAGAAAAAATAGTTTTTTCATGAAGATTGGCTGAGCAATCATGGAGATGCGGAACAGGGAATTTGTCCGGCTGCGTGACCGCGTTAAGACGACGGTAATCACCGCAGATGCGCCACGAACCATCTTTCTTAAGCACCAAGTGGATGGGACTGGCCCAAGGGCTGCTAGAAGGACAGCAGGTTCCCAGATCCACCAAGCGTTCGAACTCTGCTTTAGCAGCACGAAGCTTGTCTGGAGCGAACCTTCTGGCACGCTCCGAGACAGGGGGACCATGCGTGACTATGCAGTGCATCACCTGTGATTGGTGATTGGTAAAGGGTTGATCTACTCCCACAAGCTCAGGAAAATCCACAAGGATTTTAGCATATTTGGACGAAGGGTCGACCGAGCTAACCGAGAAGAGAGGAACACGTTTGACAGCGCCAAGGGCGAACGCATTTGACCGAGGATCAATCAACCTACCGTTTGCTAGGTCAACTAGAAGACCGTGACTCTTAAGCAAGTCAGCACCAATAATAGGGTAAGGCACTGCGGCAATGCAGAAGTTCCAAGAGATGGGCCGAAGGCCAATGTGCAAAGTTTGGAACGAGGTGCCATAGGTATTGATGCTCGAATTGTTAGCGGCGAAAAGCTTGAGGCTAGCAGGTGCTAGGTTGGAAGCCCTTCGTACAGGTAACAATGAAATCTCCGCGCCAGTGTCAACGAGATAAATCCGGCCAGATTTAATATCGCGAATGTGGAGACGAGCTGATGAGCTGTCATCTTCCACCCCCGCCTCAGTGATGGAAGGTGAAGTTAGTTTCCCGCAGCCGTATTAGACCAACTGCACGGATTGCGAGGAGTTCCTCTGCATGAGGTTGCCTTGGAACCGTACTTGTTATGAAGATAACAGATGCTGGAGCGCTTGGCGCTTTTAGAACGACTGCGCTTTTGCTGCTGACCAGTGGGCCCCATCGAGGCGTTGCTCGGTCTCTCGAGACGACTAAGCCTCTCATTAATTTTAGCCAATTCTGCAAGGATGCGATCCTGCGTGCTTTGAGAAGCCGGAGGACGATTAGAATTGGTCACAGCGACAATGTCATGCTGATGAGACGTGCTAACCTGTGCAGAACCTACCGCCATGGGCTGCAGAGACCAAGCTGAAGCCTCTACAATCAGGTCAGCCTGAGCGGCGAGCTGATTAAGGTCTGTCACCAAGGAAGTGGACAAGAGAGCCTGAGCGATTGGCGGGAGATGTTCTAGGAAAATCATACGAAGAAGATCATCTGGACACTTTCCATCATGGTTCAAGTTTCGAATCCTTTGGAGGACGAGTGAGGGCTTGCCATCAGTGGCAACTTGTGCCTTCAGTAATTGCCGAAGCCTACTTTGTGCAGACGCAGCGTAAGTGGAGATAATACGCTCTTTGATGGCAGTATACGGCTGTGGGTGGTCTGAGATGGGCAAGAGGTCCCTACAACAGACAGCAATGTCTCCGCTAAGGCAAGACATAACATAGCCAGCCTTGGTTTTCTCACTGGTTATGCGACTGGCAAGAAAAGCCGATTCAACCTGATCGAACCAGAAAGCCGGGTCGTTCGAATAATACGACGGAAGTTTAGGCACTCGATAATGATCCTGAATGGGACCGTTAGCCATATCAACGCGGGCATTTCGAAGAGCCGCGAGCTGCTCACGCAAAGAAGCTATCTCCGCCGCGACTTCGTTCCCGTGCGCCTGTTCCCGATCCGCAAGCTCTTGCATCGACGCGTTCGGAACGGACATGTTGAGAGCGCTTTACAAAATTCGAGATGCCTATCTTACGCACGCAGGCGTGTCGCAGACTGGTAGGCCTTACTACTAAATGCAAGAGCACGCACGCACAAAAAAGTATAGTACTTGCACTAAAATCTGTCTTTCATGGAAGAGCAATACGTTTCAATTAAATTCAAAACACTTGAATTGAAAAGAAAATTCGTATGAAAGTCGCAATATTTTTACAAGGCAAAAATCCGCGAATGCTAAGGAGCGATCGACAGCGCGACGCTTGTAATCGGAAACGCTCGAAGTGCTAGCTCGCGTGCGTCGTCGCGTAGGTTCAAAGAATCGTATTGGCTCGCGCACTGGGACGAAACATGGCGGCCGCTTCCGCCCTCGCAGGAAAAAACGTGGCCACTTAACCTCGCAAACATCTCACACACAAAAAAGTCTTTGAGAGCCTCGGTGCCGAAACGATGAACAGGCTCCGGTGCCGATGAGACGATCCGCTGCATGCAGGCACGACGCCAAGTTGCATGCATGGCCGAGGTTGCAGGCAGGCGGGAGATGTGTGCCGCGAGAAGCCAAGCCGCTGAGGTTAACCGCCGCACATCTTAGCAGCCCATAGAGCCGCGGCTCCCTTGGAGCCTTATCAAAAACTCTATATTGGTGACCCCGACGTGATTAACATCTCAACATCAAAGAATTGAAGACGTGAGACTACATCAGCAATTGTAGTTAAGCAAGTCACATTGTTGTTTTTTGCTTGCTCGATGATCCAACTAAGGGACAACCCTTCAGACACTTGAAGCATTGACCAACACGTCACGAGCTGACGATAGACATCATACACTTAAACCACATATTTTTTTAAAAAATATATCTTTGTGTTTTTGCGTTTTCCTGTCTACTTTCTTTCCTTGTTGAAAACACCATATCCATTAGTTGTTTGTGTCATTTTATAAGTATTTTTGCCGTAGTTTTCTGAGTAGACTAGTAGCATCTCCTGAGGAGCTACCCATTCTGTCAGAGCTACTCAATAGCAAGTCTGTCTGACTAATACCGTACCTATCCTAGGTTCATCATCATGGGTGAAAGACTTACTATATCACAACGTCTTATTCAGGCAAGACGGCAAGGAGTTCCATCCTTGTTTTCGAACTTTTCCAGGCTGATGGCTGCAACTTCTGACACTCTTCTACCTATCCTACTAGTTGCCACAGGGGATGTCATGGATGACGCTCACAGGGCTGAAGTGAATTAGAACTAGAAGCACAGGCGGCTTGGAATAACTTGAGTAGCTTACTTGTGCATCAGGTCAATCTAGATAATCTTGTGTTTGATATTATCCCCAACTACGCTGAAATTTGGGCAAACAGTGCTGATGCAACTGTGCTGGGATTTTACGAAGGAAAAGCGCTACAATCGCCAGAGAAAACACGGGGTATGATAGGGGGTGCACTATTTACTTTTTTGACAAGCTTAACAAAGGAAAGTAATGTCACCACCGCATGGGTTGCTCGTAGGAAAAAGCAGTTCGAGGATAGACTCCCTGGCGTTAATTTTGATAACTATATAAGTGAGTCCGTGATAAAACATTATACAAGAATGTATGCTCAGCCTGACTTACAGTGGGGTGACGTTTATCGTCAGCTCGTGGCGTGTTGGTCAATGCTTCAAGTGTCTGAAGGGTTGTCCCTTAGTTGGATCATCGAGCAAGCAAAAAACAACAATGTGACTTGCTTAACTACAATTGCTTGATGTAGTCTCACGTCTCCAATTCTTTGATGTTGAGATGTTAATCATGTCGGGGTCACCAATATAGAGTTTTTGATAAGGCTCCAAGGGAGTCGCGGCTCTATGGGTCGCTAAGATGTGCGGTTAGGGCGGCTGGATGATGGAGGAAGGCGGTAGTCCGGAAACTGTGTACTTGGTACAGAACTATATTTTACTCAGCCCTGAGAGGGCATAACCTCGGCGCTTACAAAATCCACTGCGACTGGTCGAAGGTTCTCGCGGTTCTCTTGCGTCTTGTGTCGAGCTCCTTTGTTCCTACGTCCCCTTCCCGCTCACCACTGCTGCGGAAGCGCGTGGGTCGACGCATTAGGGCTAGTCCCTACAAAAACGTGTGTGTTAGCGCCATCTATTGGATCGACAAATAATAAGATTACACCGGGACACATAAAGTCCCAACCAAATATGTCCGAGTTTTTTTTTATATTTGGTTCGTCTAACTTTATGCTTCATGAACATAAAGTTCTTTTCTGCTCCTACAGTCGCCTCGGAAAGTAAGTTGATATGCCTTCCAAGAATACGTTTATTGGAATAGAAATAATGTAAACAATACTCTGGTAAGGTGAATGCCGCAGTTTGCGGATAGCGACCGTAGACTGTTAGTTTGTTGCGAATAAGCTTAGTAATCGGACAGTGTTAGTGACTTGTTAGATAAGATATTACGTTAATCTCAATATCGTGAAACGGAAAGTAAGTTGACAAGCAATAATTACTTACTAATAATCATAAACTAATAAAAATATGAAAGTACGCAAATTCTACGTTACTATTGAGACACTTTTCCGTAAAGAAAATTGAAGAAATATTAGGTTGGTGCATATGAAATGTCGGTTTTTCTTTACATGTGAACGTTTGTCTCCCTGTTTTCGTTATGCTTTTGTTTTTGACATAACCTCGTTTATAGTCGTGCTGTCCATTGCCAGAGTCACATTTCAACAAACGATTTTCTCAAAAGTGTTCCCTTTTGTTATTTGTTTTGAATTTTATACCGATATGAATTCAACCGATATTCGTGTAATTTTTTTATATCAGTATAAACTTGGTAATAATGCTGCCAACGCTGCACGCAATATAAACCAGGCGTTTGGGGAGAATACTGTTAACGATCGAAAAGTGCACTGTTGGTTTGAGTATTTTCGGTCTGGTGATTTTTCCCTACAAAATGAACCGCGTGGAAGACTCAAAACGTCTGTGAAAAATGATGTTCTGAAAGCATTGGTGGAAACGAATCCAACTGTATCTACAAGGGAACTTGCTATTAGAATGAAAGTTGACCATACAACAATATTGCGACACCTTTCTGAAATTGGCAAGGTGAAAAAAATGGATAAGTGGGTACCGCACGAACTAACCGAGCGAAATAAGCTGAATCGGTTGAACGTATGCTCATCATTACTAGCCCGATTTCATCGAGTGCCATTTTTAGATTGGATTATTGCTTGTGATGAAAAATGGGTTCTTTACGACAATAGGGAAAGGTGTGCTCGGTGGCTTGATAGGGATGGGGCTTGTGCTCATACTCCAAAACCATCACTTCATCCACGGAAAATTTTAATAACAGTTTGGTGGAATGTGACGGGAGTAATTTACTACTCATTCCTTCGAACTGGGGAGACAATTACAGCCGAAAAGTACTGCCAGTACATTGATGAAATGCATGAAAAATTGAAAATTGTACGCCCATCACTTGTTAATCGGCATGGCCCAATACTTCTCCACGACAACGCTCGGCCGCATACGTCGTACAAAACAATTGCGAAATTAAATGAATTAAAATATGAAATTTTGCACCACCCAGCTTATTCACCGGATCTTTCGCCAACCGACTTTCATTTTTTTAAACATTTAGAACAGTTTTTACGGGCTAAACAGTATGAAAATGAAGACAGCCTGAAAAATTCCATATTAGAGTTTATTGATTCTAAAGATCAGAATTTCTTTAAGACAGGCATCTATGCATAAAAATCTCGTTGGGAAAAGTGTATTGAAGCAAATGGAGTATATTTTAATTAAATAAACAGCTTTTGAAAAAAGATATGCAGTTTTATATATTCAATTAAAAATCCGACATTTCATACGCACCAACCTAATATATAATTATAGACCAAAAAATATTTAGAATGCCAAAATATCGAGAACTCACTCCCGCAGAGAGAATGCAAATTTATAATCGACGAATGAAGGGACATCCCCTGTGGAAAATTGCTTTCGATTATAATATTAGTGCAGAAGGTGTTAGAAAAATAGTACAACGTATAAAAAATACTGGTAGCGCAGAAAATATGACACGATTAGGAAGACCACGCAAGGCCACTGAACGACAAGACCGTTTTATTCGGAGGAACGTCGTTACGAACCCTTTTATTTCTGTAAAAAAATTAAAAGAAGAGTTGGATCTTCCTAATCAAGAAACCCAAATTGGAAGCGAATCTACGATTCCAATCTTTATGGACGTGTAGAAAGAAAAAGACCGCATATTAGTAAAGTCAGAGCTCATAAACGCTTATTATTCGCAAAACAATTCGGTAATCCTTCACTACATTTCTGGAAAAGAGTATTATTTACCGATGAACCTAAATTTGAGCTCCGATCACAACACAGACGCAAATGTGTTTGGAGAAAATGCGGTGTAGCATTTAACCCGAATTTAATTGAGCCTACCGTGAAGCATGGTGGTGGGTCCATCATAGTATAGAGTTGTTTTTCTGCTTCTGGGGTTGGCAATTTGCATTTTATCGATGGCACATTGACAGGGCAAGGATATGTTAATATTCTGCAAGAAAATTTGCAACCGTCTGTACAGAAACTTAGACTTGAAGGATCATTTGTCCTGCAATAGGAGAATGATGCAAAACACACGTCAAGAGTAGCAAAGAATTTTTTCGAACAAACTGGAATTGAATTGTTGCCATGGCCACCCCAGAAAAATACATTATTTTAGGAAGAATCGTAGAAATCAAGAATTCTAAAATTTTTGAAAAGTGGATCTCTTTAGAGCAACATAACAAACTTGACGAAATTTGTGACTACATTTTGACATTTTTAAATATAAAAAGCGGTCCGGAAATAATTAACAAGGATTTGATAGAAAACTGCACCTTTTTTCATGTATACGTTCATAGATTGTGGAAAAAGTGTTCACGAAATCGAATTTTATTCACAAAGCGGCATCAAGTTTGGTTAGATTCCGAATTTAATCTACCAGAAAGTGCTGAGAATTTGCTAGAACATTCATCAACACAAGACCTTGCTATTCGTAGTCGCGGGGGACCTCGAAAGTCTTTTGAAGAATCTCTAGAAAAAACTACAAAAATGTAGGGTTGAGACTCTAGTTCAGTCATGACAACCAGAAGAATTAAATTATGCTGCGAAAATTTCTGTAAATTTGACTACTAGAAATCTAAGCAACACCGAAAATTCCTTATTACCCCAAAAAGCATTGGCTTTGTATTTTGACTTAGATCTGTCGGAAAGGAAACAGAATTTATTGCGAACAGTGGTCAACGCCGGACATAAAGACTGCTTCCCCAGTCTTTACGCACTAAAGCAATTAAAAAACAAATTTCTGCCGCTGAATAGGGCAGGCTTTGGAATTAACTGCTCACGACGGCCAATTTTCGGAAGCAACGCCCACTTTTTCCCGCCGCGCGTCTTGGTCCCCGCGACGGCCCTGGTGCTCGACACGTCTCAGGCCCGTACTATGTGAACCGCACGTGGCGCAATAGGGCGACACTCGTATCCTATCGTGTAAATAGGTTTCCACATCACCCGTGGGGTACTATTGTCAGTACGTTTTTTTTTCTACCAGTGACATCCCTTGTAGACATATTTCGCAGTATGGAATTATTGCATTACAATAACATGTATATGTGCATGCATCAAACAATTTATATCACAAAAGGCAAAAGGCACAAAACGCTATTTCTGTTCGGTCTCAAAAGCTGAATTTCTTTAAAGTTTAAACTTATATTAGGCGCCATATACCTACTGGCGCGGCCGGACAAATTATTTTATGACCGTCCTGGTCTCAAGACTTGGACATCAGGATGCCACATGCGCCAGGCTAGGTACAGGGAAAAACTGTTTTTTTTTCACGAAAACACCGTCTTCTACGACCGAAGTCAATGACAATACCGGGGAATGTCTAAATTAAATTCCCACTCTGCAAACTCGCAGACACACCTACAACTCACAGTACCAATAGAAAAAAACATCAGCATCCACAACGTACATTTCATACACAGCCAATCACAGGCAAACCAGCCAAATATAAACGGCGAGCACAGACACAAAAAGTTAGATTTTCAAAGATTTTCCTCGTTGCGAAAACGTGCCGTTTCTTTGTAAGGCGACCTCTCTTTCTGTGACAGTGGTTTTTTCATTTCATTATTAGTAAATTCCAAATATACGAGTGCGGACAAGATGTCTGGAGAGCAATCGTATTGTCAAAATTTTGATAAGGTATGGGAAAACTTTTTTTTCGCTAAAATTGGTAACCGTACGATATGTCTTCTTTGCGGATTTCAGCCTGCCGTCGTAAAAAAAAATAATATTGTTATGCGGGAGAGATATAAAATTATCTTTCGCTATGGAACAGGTTACGAAAATAATCAATTCCATCAAGGGCGGAAATAAATTTGTATCTCACAGGAAATTTATAGAATTTCTTGAAACGCATAACGCTACTTACACTGATGTCCCCTTACATTGCGAAGTACGCTGGCTCAGTGCAGCAAAATGTTTAACCAAATTCTTTGCTATAAGAAAAGAGATCTTCCTTTACTTGCAAGAATACCCAATTTCAGATTGCAATGAATGTTCTTTTTTATTAACAAATGTGAGTTTCCTTTGTGAACTCCCATTTGTGGTTGATCTCACAAATCATTTAAATATCCTCAATTTAAAACTGCAAAAACCCAGCCAAAGTATTTCTCAATTATGTAGCCACGTCGATTCTTTTCGTAGGAGGCTGGTAGCTTATTTGAATCATCTAGAATTAGAAGAAAAAAATTTTTTCTTTTTTCCCTCATGTAGGCTAATTTTCGAAGAATTCGGCAGTGAGTGTGATTTCGATAGTCATCTTCACATTCTTCGTTCGGTAATAGATCAGTTCGATCACCGTTTCACTGACTTCGATTCTCTCAGGAATGATCTAATTCTCTTTGAGAATCCCCTCACCGTAAAAATCGAAGAACAAGCCCTCAAGTATCAGGAAGAACTGTGCGATCTTCAGCACGACATTTCTCTGAAAACGAGGGAAGGGAAAGGAGCCGAATTCTTCAAAACATTGGAAGAATCGACGTAGCCTACTCTTAGGAATTTCGCGCTCCGAATTTTCTCAATGTTCGGATCGACATATTTGTGCGAATGTTCGTTCTCGAAAATGCGCAGCATTAAGACAGAACAGCGCACACTGCTGAACGATTCCTCGCTTTCGTCTACAGTGCGAACAGCGACGTCCAGCCTCCCCGTTGACGTTTTAAGTTTACCAAGCACGCCTAAACGTGCGCGAAAATTCAGCTTTCCCAAACTTGATGAAAACTTTTAACAGTCAAATTTAGAATCATAGTCAAAAATGTTTTTTCTATCGTGCGACACAGTGGAGTAGGCCTACAGGGGATACCACTGATAAAAAAAACGCATCCAAAATAGTACCCCACGGGTGATGTGGAAACCTATTTACACGATAGGATACGAGTGTCGCCCTAATGCGCCACGTGCGGTTCATATGGCACGGGCCTGAGACGAGTCGAGCACTAGGGCCGTCGCGGGGACCAAGACGCGCGGCGGGAAAAAGTGGGCGTTGCTTCCGAAAATCGGCCGTCGTGAGCAGTTAATTCCAAAGCCTGGAATAGAGTAATAACGGAGACAACAGCATGTATTGACCTCCAAGAATTATTAAGCAGAACGGCCGAAAGTATTATAAATGTAGGAATAGTAATGTTTAGATTTTAAGCATAATGTGTTTGAATGGGCGCGCCGATCGATATTCGACCGCGATCGTCATTTTGTTGGTGATGTGAACAAAGGCGAGAGGTGGAAAAGGAATGATATAGCAGTAGGTGTGCGCATCTCGTCGCGAACGTTGTATTTCATCATAGTTATTACTTTTTATATATTATACCTTATTTTATTAAATCTTTATGAAACGATACCATACGTATTCTTTCAAAAGATCCAATATCTCACATAAATTTCGTAAATATAGAACAGAATACAGCAACTACTTTAACCCTTTGACTACTGTTGGCGCCTATTGGCGTCCGACACATGTTGGCTTCCCGGTACTGTAGGGGCCAATAGGCGTCCAGATCAAATTTCGCCTGTTTCGTTTTAAAATTTTATAATTGCTCTTATGGTAATGTAGACCTTTAATGGTAATGTAGATTACCTATTTCGATTAACCTATTTTGATTCACAGCCACGAGAGGCGCTTATAGGAGTTAGGAAAATTTTATCTATCATAATTGTAATAAATCTCATTTGAAACAGACGTAAGTGAATGTTAATTCAACAATTACATATTCCGTTAGTCATATGTTACTTAAATATTCCGATCAAGTTAAGTAAATATGTTTATTTTCAGTTATTTTTCTCCTTAATCCTTAAAATGAACAAGAGGGATAATAAAAGAAAAAAAAGTGAAGAAATCGCCAATAAAAGTACATGCAAGCATGATTTAACAAATGATTCATGTTCTGATTCTGAGGAAACTAGTGATTTTGAAGTTCCTTTGTACAAACGTATGAATAAAAAATGTGTCATATCCTCTTCATTAGAATCAATAGTGAGTACAGTAGCTGTACCAGAACCAAAGCAATCGAAACGTAAAAATGAATTTTCCTGGACTCAGAGAGTTTTCAAACCTGTAATTCACAAATTTAATAACAAGAATAGTGGAGTTAAAGCAAATATAAACAGGAAATCATCTATTCTCGATATTTTTGAAATTTTCATTTCGGAAGAGCTTATAGAATTCATTGTTGAACGTAGTAATAAATATGATGAAAATGGCACAAGAAGCAATGTACATAATTTTGTGGCAACTACAGTTCCCGAAATATATAATTTTTTGGCCGTTACTATGCTAATGTCACGAATACGTAAAGTATCTTTATCAGAATATTGGAGTAAGGACAAGCTGATAAGAACAGAATCGTTTGGTGAAATAATGTCAAGGGATCGATATATATTTTTATTAAAGATCCTGTATTTTTGTGACAATAACATTGAAAATGATGATCCAATTAGGAAAATACGTTCAATCCTTGAAAAATTAAAAACATCCTTCAAAGCAGCATTTTATCCATTTGAAAAGTTATGCATAGATGAAAGTTTGCTATTGTTCAAAGGAAGATGTTATTTTAAACAATATATACCGTCAAAAAGAAGCAGGTTTGGGATCAAATCCTTTGTCTTATGTGATTACCAGACAGGCTATATTCAAGATTTGGTTGTATATTGCGGGGCCAACATGATAATATCTGAAGATGTACCGTCAACATCGATAGGAAAGTCTGGCCAGATAGTAATGACGCTTCTGGAACCGTATCTTGAAAAAGGTCATACACTCGTGACCGGTAATTGGTACAGCAGTCCGAGTTTGTTCTTACTGTTACATAAAAACTTAACCAACGCATATGGAACAGTAAGAAAAAACAGATTGGGAAAAAATAGGTCGGAATTAGATAAAAAGATAAACAAAGGAGAATACATATTTCGTTCAGTGAACAATGTATTGGGTCTAGTAATAATTAATGTCGCTTTTCAGTGTTCGTTTAAATCCTGCTTGCCGCTAACTTCATCAACATAACCTACAAACGCGTGGTACATACAAAAAGTGTGAAGTGTAATTAACAAGCTTTGCTGCAAAAAGTTTGTGTTCGAACTGTTTTACTTTGCGAAACTAGGGGTAAAGGATGGTAGATGAAGAGCATATTCGGCATTGCATGCTTTACGAGTTCCAGTTGGGAAGAAAAGTAAATGAGGCAGCAAAAAATATCTGTAGTGCTTTGGGTCAAGATATTGTTGTCAACAGAAAATGCCAGCGTTGGTTTAAGAAATTTCGCGAGGGAAATTTTTCGTTGAATGACGAGAGTGGTCGAGGCCGTGTGTCTAATTTTGATCAGGAAGCACTTCAGGCTCTTTTGGTTAGAAATCCTCAAATAACGCAACAAGAGCTTGCGACAGCTTTAAACTGTTCGCAAAAAACTATTTGCAATCAATTGCGATCACTTGGTAAGGTCCAAAAGTTTGGAAAGTGGGTTCCACATGAATTAACCGAAAACAACCGCAATCAAAGAGTCACAATCTGCAGTTCGCTCCTCTCTCGTCAAAACCGATTGCCGTTTTTAGAGCAAATTGTTACCGGAGGTGAAAAATGGGTGCTTTATGTTAATCTGAAGAGACGGCCACAATGGTTGGACAAAAGCGAAGCGCCGCAACCCACGCCAAAGCCTGACTTGCATGCGAAAAAGGTGATGTTGTGTGTTTGGTGGAATTTTAAAGGAATTCTTCATTATGAACTCTTACCAAACAACCAAACCATTACAAGTGAAGTGTATAGTGCACAATTGGAAAGGTTAGACCGTGCTTTGAGAGAAAAAGAACCCGCGCTGATTAATCGGAAGGGCGTAATTCTTCATCATGATAACGCACGACCGCATACTGCAAGAATCACGGCGGAAAAACTACCCCAGTTGGGATGGGAAGTTCTCCCACAACCTGCATATTCTCCAGATATGGCCCCATCCGATTATCATTTGTTTCGTTCCTTGCAAAATTTTCTTCTTGGAAAACATTTCAATAATGAAGAGTGCCTCAAAAACGCCTTGAACGAATTTTTTGAATCAAAATCACAAGAATTTTACAATAGAGGGATTAAGATGCTACCTGAACGTTGGGCACAATTAGTTGAAAACAACGGAGACTATATCGTTGATTAAATTGTTTTGTTTTGTTTGAATAAATTAGTTTAAAAATGTATTGGAAAACGACATTAATTATTACTAGACCTGATATTAGCGTTGAAATGGATGGACAAAAGGGAAGTGTGGATGATTTCCACCTATCATTGTCCCAATATGATTGAGACCGACAAGATAAACTACGTAACAAAAGAAAAAATAGTAAAACCACAATGCATACTTGATTATAATAAAACAATGGGGACGGTTGACAAAGTTGATCAAGGTTTATACACTCTAAATTCTACCAGAAAAAGCTTAAAATGGTATAAGAAATTCTTCTTTCATTTATTCGATTTAGCTGTATATAACACATTTATATTATATAACTATGTAACTGGAAGAAATTTAACATTTCGTAAATTTCATTTAAATTTAACAAAACAAATATTAAGAAAATACAGCTTAGATGAAACTAATGGATATAAATTAAAAGGTAAAGATACTAACAATAAGCCTTTTCGTTTGACGCAAAAGCATTTTCCGTCTCCATATGAAAGCAATACAGCAATTCGGAAAAGTGCAAGGCGTAAATGTGTAGCGTGTGCAAAAATTGATAAGAGAAAGGATACACATTACGAATGCAAAAAATGTAATGTAGGATTATGTATTCATCCATGTTTTGAAATGTATCACACGTTATTATATTATTAAATTTTATTATTAAATATTGTGAAAAAAGCTTAAAATTAATGTTCACTTCAAGTAATATTGGTTTAATGTAATAGAATTCAGTATTTTGAATATTTTAATATACTTCCTCAGAAATGCATGTCTAACGAAAAACTTCGCCGTACCCAGTGGACGTCGCGAGTGAATTCGTACCGTACCGTACGGCCGGTGCGTGCCAAAGTCTGCCGTAGCCAAAGGGTTAATATGTAAATGGGGATTCGATGGAAGTTCGGGGCACGACACATAGAATCAAGTATTTGTCGATGCGGAAAATGCAGATGAATTTTTGTTTTTAATTGTTTTTTGGCCCTTTAAATTGGTAGATAATAACACTAGTAAGGAGCTTCGGAAAAATCCACATCTTTCCTCAACATTATGTTGCAGGCCTATAAAATGTGCATTTATTAAAGAAAGTGCAACGGTTGTAATAAATGAAGAAATGGCGATTACTAAATTGATCAGTTAACTAACAAAGTATTCCACTTAAAAAAACGGTTGCAACATTGACATTTGTTATAAAATGTTACTTACCATGATTGATGGTAGCATAAGCAACATTTGGTCCGGAAATAATGCTACATCTAAGTGCTACATTCGTGGCAGTACTCTAACAAAAATGAATGAAACAATCAGCGTCAAATCACCTACGCAAGAGAATTATCGTTTTGGGATTCCCCCTCTTCATTGCTGGATTCGAAGCTTTGAGTGTATGCTTTTCATTGCGTACAAATTACCCTTAAAACTTGGCAGATCCGTGGTTTCGACAATAAAACGATTTTTGAAAATCGAAAAAAAGAGATTCAAAAATATTTTAAAAACATAACGGGACTAATCAAGGACAAACCCAAACCTGGTTTCGGATCCAGCAATGACGGCAATACCGCCAGACGTCTTTTTGTAAACTCAAAATTAACTGCAAAAATTACAGGTGGAGATGAAAAATTAATTAAAAATTTTTATATTATCTGAAGAGTGATTCCCTGTGGAAGAAAAATAAATTTACCTCGATTCAATGAAATTTTGCGGGAAACTAAAGATATTTACATAAAACTCTACAGTTGGTACTACATGCCTAGCAGTGTACACAAATTATTAATTCATGGCGTCCACATAATTTCGTTTTCTGATTTACTCATTGGACAATTCTCGAAAGAAGCTTTGGAAAGCAAGCCACAAAGAATTTAGGAGACATCGCCTTACTCACACACGGAAATCCTCGAAAAAAAGTACCAATAACGATTTATTAATGTAGCTGCTGTTCGAAGCATGGTCATAATTATTTTATTACTTCTCGTGTACCGTATTTCTATGATGCAAAACAAAAACCAGGCTATTTGTGAAGCTTTTTAGTATACATACACCGGAAGTGACATACAATTAAATTCATCACTAATTCCTCATAAAACCGGAAAAACAGAAGCAACAGTTTTACATCTTTTTGAACTACTACTTCAGTGCGGCCATACTTTGTGGACGGACAATTATTATAATTCACCATCTTTAGCTAAACTACTAAAAACCAACGGTACAAAATGTCCAGGAACGCTCCGTCTGTCAAGGAAAGATCTGCCAGAATCCATGAAACATGCCAAATTGAAGAAAGGCAAACTAATCGTACGACATTCCGGTCCTATTGCTATACTAAAATGGCAAGACAAAAAAGCAGTTCGCATGATTTCTACTTTCTACAACACGGACACTCAAATAGAAATAGAAGGAAACAAAGAAAAAGTAAAGTCGAAGATTATAATAGATTATAATCACATGAATGGGTGGTACAGAGCTGAAAGATCAACTACTGCAGGACTTTGCCTTCGAGAGGAGACGTCTACACAAGTGGTACATGAGACTCTTTAGTCGACTTCTAAATGCAACAGTTCACAATGCCATGATCACATACAATAATATTGGGCATAAATCTATCGATCATTTACAGTACAGAACAACTTTAGTAAAAGGTCTTTTGTTTTATGTTTAGCAAAAAAGAACAAGCACCATACAGAGACACAAGGCACCCATTAGATAATACAATAGCCAAATTACATGAAAGACATTTTATAGCTAAAGTACCTCCAACGGAAAAAAAACAAAAGGACGATAAAAGAGGTGTGTGGTATGTATAAAACATTGAAAAACTTAAGACAATAGGTACTAGTGTCCGCGTTCGCCTTGCCGATTGCAGATTTTGTCGGCGAGTCCTGGAACCGTTAACGATGCTCGTTATCGTCATTCGTTAGATTGATTCCAAGAGGAACAGACACGCGACTTCGCCTC
Source organism: Macropis europaea (assembly GCA_916610135.2). Lineage (NCBI taxonomy): Eukaryota > Metazoa > Arthropoda > Insecta > Hymenoptera > Melittidae > Macropis > Macropis europaea. Next base: position 20,987,947 of record OU744349.1, read on the forward strand.
TCCTATATTTGTGTCAATAAGATTTTTCGTGTATTTTAGGTGTACAGAGTATTCGTGTTTCAGTTTATTATGTCTGGGGCGGATTTGAACCTGCAACCCGTGAGTGTCTGCCACTCGCAGGTTGCAGATGTGTCACCTACCCATTCTGGTGTTATGAAAAAGATGGTGGCACGTCAGGATGTAGCCTGTCAGAACGGAGTTGTTGAAGAAGAAGGACTGTATCTTATGGGTTTTACAGCACTTGATGGGGACAATGATTACATGACAGAGGAGGAAGAGGAAGAACATTGATTGCGTACTTACCGATTCAGTAGGCCTTGGGACGAAGAAGTTCCTGATCATGTTGTTCGGCGGTTTGCGACAGGTGCCGCCGGAGGCGACGGACAGCGAGCCTTAGAATAACCAGTGGCCAGATAGGTAGATCAGGTCCCTCGGGAAGCAGAAGTGGATTTAGAGTTGTTTTTATATATCTTTATTGAGTGGTTCTGTTTCTCCATTAACTGGTAGGAGAAAATTCGTCGGCGCGGTCATCGCAAAGTTCACATTCCTGAAAAGAGAATTCCAAATCTTCTGGGGGCAAAAGAACGAGGAAGCCAAGCCACAGCCGATCCAAGGAAACTACGTGTGCAGAAAACCGAGCCTAGAACGCGCCAATTTAAGGAATCCAGCAGCGGCAGCCAATATACCTGCGAGGCCGGAACAAAGGATCGATCACGCCAGCGAGCAGCGTCGGTAAGCCGCTGTAAGTAATGTTTTCATTAGCGCGTCCCTTGCGGGAAAAACCCGAGTAGACGCGGACGTACTTGCCGCGTGGCTCAAAAGACGTTACAACGATAGTTACTCCGGAATATGTCGCGATAATTTTTCGAAAAAATTTAGCACCTGCCGGATCGTAACATATCGTTGACGTCGTCGATATATCGACGAATTTTCGTCCGTCGCCGCATTTTTGTTTCTTCCCGATCGTTCTTTTATATTGTTTATCTGGCGACGCAGTTTGCGACGAGATTTGATGAGGAAGACACCCTTGTAATTGCGCCCATTTATCACATTAAATAAATCTTCACCGGTTACCATCCTACAATTGTTACAATCTCGGTATTCACGATCTGCGTGAAAATATAAGATTCTTTTATATTTGGGATGAAACAATAGGATCACAAGAAATAGCAACAGGTTTTTAACATATAAAAACTGTTATTGGTAATAAAGAAAAATAATTATTTATAGTGATACATGTACTGGATGAAATCCTAATATACTAGATATTTAACCCTTTCGCGACGGGTGCCGTATATATACGGCAGTCATTTGTTTGTTTCCAGCGGCTGATGCCGTCTAGATTCGGCAGTCACTTATTACTTTGCAGAGGCTGACGCCGATTTTATACGGCAATCACTTGTTTCACAGCGGTTGACGCGTACTGTACGCGACACAGGTTCTATTGTTACAGAAATAAAGTATCTTAACACAAAATTGTTTTGCTAAAAATTCCTTCATACGAAAAAAGTGCATTTATTTTCTGTAAGTTTATAGTGTATTAGATTCAAATAATTTATAACAACCTACAAGAAGTAAAGTGAGCCAAATCGTTAATTACATCGGTAAGACCTTTAATTTCACCTTTTTGTTCTTAATGTTAATAAATATTTTAGGTTTTATCCCTTTTAAAATGGAATATAATAGTAGAAAACAACGGACAGTTGTGAGCGAGTCTGATTCGGATACGGATAGCTATGATGAAAACGAATCTTACATAAACGCACCACTTCGTAAAAAAAGGCGATTAAATTTACTTAGTACATCGGGATCTGATGAAACTGAAGACGTTAATTTACAAAGCATCAATCCGGAAGATATCAGATGGACGTCTCAAAATTGTGGGGTCACCATTCATGATTTTACAACACAACAGTCGGGAATTCGAACAGATATATCTGATTCTTCGAAAATTTTGCAATTTTTCGAATTATTCGTATCTGAGGAATTGATAGATTTCATTGTTGAAAAAACAAATAATCAATGGAGACGAATAAATAATAGTAATCCTGAAGCTGGGACAGACAAAGGCGAACTATATTGTTTTATCGCTGTTTGCTTACTAATGTCTAGGAATAAGAAATTATCAATTGATGAATATTGGTGCAAAAATGAAGTATTGCGAAGCGATATTTTTTGCAAGATAATGACTAGAGATCGCTACAAAGTATTACTGAGAACGTTGCATTTTGCTGATGATCATGACTGTAATTCCGATCGTTTGTGGAAAATACGTGAAATAATAAATATATTACGAAAATCATTTGCAGATGCATTCTATCCTTATCAAAACTTATGCATCGATGAAAGTCTGCTCTTATATAAAGGCAGGCTATCTTTTAAGCAATTTATTCCTGCAAAAAGGAGTAGATTTGGAATAAAATCTTTTGTCCTTTGTGACTGTAAGACAGGATATATACAAGATTTTATTGTCTACAGCGGGGCTAATACTATACACTCGCAATATGCTAATATTGGAAAATCGGGAAATATGGTAATGTCTCTTTTAAAACCCTACTTAAACAAGGGCCACACATTATTTGTGGACAATTGGTACACGAGTCCTGCGTTATTTAAACTTTTACACCTGAAGACTACAAATGCGTGTGGGACTGTTAACAAAAGGAGAAAGGGTATGCCAAGGATGATGCAAAAACTAAAAAAAGGACAGATGTGTTGTCGCTATTCCCGCAACTTAATGGCGATGAAATGGACGGATAAAAGAGAGGTTTACATGTTGTCCAGTATGCATTCAGACGAGTATGTAGGTATGCCAACACGTCATAGAAGAGAGGAAATGGTACAAAAACCAGGTTGTATACATGATTATAATGGTTCCATGGGAGCAGTCGACAATACCGATATGATCCTAAGCTCAATCAATTCAACACGTAAAAGTACAAAATGGTACAAAAAATATTTCATGCACATGATAGATATGTGTATCTGGAATGCGTACTGTTTATACAAACTGAAGACCGGTATACCCATATCTATGCCGAAATTTCATTTAAAATTAATTTAGCAATTACTTGCAAAACATCAAAAATCAACACGGCGACATTCTTTTAATACAAGTTTTAACTCTACTGATGATAATCCTGCAAGACTCACAGAAAGACACTTTCCTGCTTTGTACACATCCGACGGAAAAAACAAAATACGAAGATGGGTTGTTTGCAGTAACAACAATAGGAGACGTGAATCACGTTATCAGTGTGAAGAATGCAATGTTGGATTGTGTGTTTATCCCTGTTTTAAAACTTTTCATACTATAAAAGATTTTAAAAAATAATATGAAATAAATACTGTTAAAATCATAATTATATTACTGTTTTATTTCAATAGCGAACTCAAAATAAAGCTAGTACAGGCATTAGGCAACGCAGAAACTGAGATACACGATTTAGCGAACAGTGCGTGCAATGGTACATTGCAAGCATACAGTGGTGGCAAAGTGTGGTTCGGTTGGGCCGTCGCGAAAAGTGGCAAAGTATGGTACAGCTGCGCCGTCGCGAAAGGATTAAAGCAGGAGAACTATTATTTCAAAAATTTAACAATAAATCTGAAATAATTGCTTCAATTAAAGAAATGTCGCTGTTGAGAAACACCGTTATGCGTAGAACAGAAGCAATGAGTAAAAATTTAGAAGAGATTTTGGAAGAAAATATTAATGAATGCAGGTTCCTATCCTTACAATTCGACGAATCAACGGATGTCACTGATACCGCACAACTATGTATATTTCTTCGAATGTGTTTCCAAGATATTTCTGTTAGAGAAGAACTGCTAACAATTTTACCGATGAAAGGATAAACGAGATGTCAAGATATATATATAAACAGAATTTCCAATACATAAATTGGTATTGATTACGACTGATGGAGCTCCTTCTATGGTTGGGAATCATAATGGAACTACCATTGCATTATCCATCAGCAAGCATTGTGCTCAAAAATATTGAATTCAGATGATGTGATGAATTTCTCGTTCAAAATAGTTAATTCTATTCGTGGAAGAAGTTTGCAAAGACGCAGATTCAGAGCATTACTAGAGTGTTACGCGGTACATTCATACACGAAATGTACCGTTGCAAACAAATCATAAAACAGGGAAAAGGGTCCCGCGAGCCCGCATATCTGCGTTGCACCCGCGTCCGAAGGCCTGGGCCGTTCTCCGGCACCGAAGGAGCAGGTAGCCACGAAACAATGGCCAGGCCGAAGCACGTCCAGAGTCAGGAGCGCGAACCTGGTGACTTCTTGAAAATCAGGCAAGGGGTCACCGGTCTACGCGCCTCCACGGGCAACGCAGATACCTACTTTCCTCGCTCGGGAAAAACCCACCTTGCTCAGGGCTGTACTTATAGTCTGAGTTGCCCCGAACCACCGGGTAACTCTGATTGGATGTGAAGCCCTCCCACTACACTGCGAATCTATTCATACAGTTTTCGTTAAACCATGACAAACATTCAATCGTCAGTCAGTCACAACATTTTCAACCAGTCGAGTCTTGCACGACATTTTATACTGTCATACACTCGCAACCATTCACAAACACTCACAATCTCTGACTAATATCTGTTATAAATATACATTCTCACTGTTATCCTTATATCCGTTTTCAAATTACTATCCCCAGCACGATAACTCGTCCTAGGGATTCTCATGCGATTCGTGGCGTCGATATAAATCGAGACGGAGATTTACAACCTCCGTTGACTCGGCACACCGCGAAACATAGAGGAATGTGAATCTGATCTCAGGGAACTACTATTACACACTGATGTAAGGTGGCTAAGCCATGCTAAGTTTTTAAAAAGATTCTTGGATCTTTTGCCTGAAATAAAAGAATTTATTGCAACTGTTAATAAATCATATCCTCAATTGGAAGATGATAAGTGGGTGCGTGATCTTGCTTTTCTCTCTGACATTACAGGAAAGCTAAATGAATTAAATTTGCAACTTCAAGGAAAGAACAAAACATTAACTGAAATGGTTAGCAACGTTAATGCATTCAAGGGGAAACTTACATTCCTAGAAGCACAATTGAGGAGAGGAGATTTAAAACAATTCGAAAATATGGCAGCTAAATCTACATATAAAAACTCATATGAATACGATCAATATGCCAATAAGATGTCTCTGTTACGAAATGAGTTTGATAGAAGATTTAAAGATATTTCAAAAATAGAGGATATAATATTATTCATGTCATTCCCATTCAATGATGAAATAAACATAGGAGCAATATCAATAAAATTAAAAGAATTTTTGGATGTGGACCAAATACTAGTTGAGAATGAAATCGTTAATTTAAAATGCGATATATTTTTGAAATCAAGAGCTTCGTCTCAAATAGTTATTGGAATTTACTTTGTGAAGAAAAATATCCATGTTTATGGAGATGTGCAGCATATTTAACAACCTTTTTCGGTTTTACTTACCTCTGCGAAACAACATTCTCTACCATGAATGCAATCAAAACAAAACAGCTCCCGTTTGACAGATGACCATTTGGCAGCATGTTTACGAATAGCTATAAGTGCAGGGTGCGTGGAAATTGTATGTCATGACCACCAGAGCGTGATTCTACACCTTTAGATCGGTGGACATTTGTGAAAAAAAGTTGCCGCAAAATTGACCTTGACCGTGAAATTCAAGATCAAATTTTTTTTTAATTGTATCGTATTCTGCTCGCTGCGAAGACAAAAAGTCTGAAAGGAACCATGGGTCGCAACTCAACTGTTCTCTTGAAAAATGATATTAAAGTTCCAATAACTGGTAATTATTTACAAAGCAGACGACCACCGATTTTTATGAAATTGAAATATGTTGTCAAGGTCAACATTCTAAACAACTTTTCCTTAAACATGTAACCGCCGCCCGGCTTTAGTTTCCCAGATATTCGCAAAAATATATTCGATACTATACAGGATGTCCCACCTAACTTTATCACCTGGAGTATCTCGCTTGTTTCTGGTAATATTAAAAAATATTTCAGAAACAAGTTGAATGGTTTCGAGGGGGACATAATTTGGCGTAATTAGTTTTTCTGTAAGTGAACACGTAGAGGACACATGAAGGTCACCGGTGTTTTTTTAATTATAATCATCTATTTTTTAATGCATTATTCGACCCAGCTACGCATTCCCTACAAACAAGTATTAAGGTCTTTATACCGAAAAACCATTAGTTTAGGAGATATTTATAATAAATTATCAGAAGCAATTATATCAGAAACCATCTTAAATGTAAATATCCCGTAGACTAATGATTTTTCGGTATAAATAGGTTATTACTTTGTGTGTGAATGGGCCTCGGTCAACCTGCGATGCATATTCCCTGCATACTAACCACGGGGTGGAATAGTAGCCCCCCAACCGGGGTCGATCCGTGGAAGCTAGTAGTCGGTCGTGGCGGGGAAGATGCCAGTGCGTAAGACCTACACAGAAGGCGCGGCTCCCTCGTGGCGGGTGGGGCATTAGTCCCCCCCCGTGGCGGGTGGGGCATTAGTCCCCCCTCGTCGCGGTGGAGACGGGTCCTTCGTGGCTGAAAGGCAGTGAGGCGAAGACGGAAGCGGATCATCTGACCGGAGTCCCTGCAGGGGTTGAAGTCGCAGCGTTTGGGCGCGGGACGGGAGGTTTACCTGGTCAGTATTTCCTCATAACCTTGTCGGGTGGGGGGTGGGGGGGGGGGGGGGGGGGTATACCCCGGCGAAAAGTAGAATTAAGAAATACCAGGAATTGTGATTTGAATAAGAGAAGCGGAGACAACGATCAGGAGAAAAAGGAAATAAGAGGTATGAACTTGAAGAAAAAAAGAAGGAGAGGGTAAGTAAAATACAAATAATTAAGTTATTAATAAATATTCAAGTAGTAAATATCTAGATTTAGATATTCAGATTTAATATTAGAAATTTGTACTTATAAATAGTAGTGTATAAGTGAAATCTTAAAAGAACATATATTCATGAATTTGAAAGGAAAATAGACAAAATGCAGAAATTATAAATAAGAATAATAATAGAGATAGAAGTCACCTTTCATTTTAATAATTTATAATAGAGAAATAGTAATATAGTAAATATAACTAACTTAATATATATAAGAATATAATAGCTAAGTTACAGACACAAACTAGGATAACATTTTCTATAATAACAAAAAATAAGTAAAGAAATCATAAGGACATATATGTAATACTAACGTAATTTCTCATTGAATATATGTTCAGCTAAAGAGGAAATTAGAATATCTAATCGAATCTTGCCAGTAAACTTGAACCTTTCAGCTTTTATCAGTGAATTTAAACAGGTTAAATCGAATCGCTATATAATAACATGAATGGAATTATATTGGAAGAAAGAGACAGCGGAATAGGAACCTATTTAAACAACAGTAAAAACTACAGGGAATTAACAACGAATGCAAGGATATTTAACGGAAAGAAGAAGAAATGAAAGAACATTTGTTAAGGAAAAAGGAAATGAGAAGGAAATTGAAAAGGATAGTCAGGAAGGGAACATTTATAGTAGAAGACTAACGGAGAATAGAGTAGGAAAAATAAGAAAAATGAAATTCTGTGTACCAGACAATATGAATGATTAATGGACACCACAACACAATTTTCATCAATAGTGGTTTACTAAGAAAAAAAATAAAATAAGAGGAAAAACAGGGAAGGAAAAGTGCTTTTTGAATAAAATTTAAATAAATGGTTAGGAAGTAATAGGATACAAGTGTAAAAATTTCTGACTACAGTGAATAAGTGAAAGAAAGTGAAATTAAAAAAAGGTTAGAGTGATAAAAGTGAAATAGTATAAATAGGAAATAATTACAGTGAAATAATAGACCACAGGTACTGATAAAGCTAAAAAAATAATATACTTGTTTGTGTAATTGGTATGAAGTGTAGTGCAGTGCAAAATGTATTCGATACAACATTAAAACAGTAGAATAAGCTAATTTGTGTCGAAGATTACAAGTGTATGGTAAAGTGAGTGAATTGACTTTATAATGTGTAAGGAGCTAGACATAAAATATAGATTTGTGATAAGTGAAAATTCAGAAATACAGAATATATAATATTCAAACTATAATAAATAAATAAGTGAATGATAGAAGTATGTAGGTAATCAGCAAACATTGAAGAACTAAAGATAGAATTATAATAATACACGGATTTACTAAGGGTAAGATGGGAAATAAGAAAAAGAAGAACAACAACAACATATTAGATGCTTAAAGTACGAAGGAAAAGAATAGATAACATAAGGAATTGAAAATGTTAACATGAACACCGGAATCAACTATGAAAGAGTGAAGATAAGACAAATGGGAAATAAGATGGTAAAAAGATATAAAGGAAGCGTGTAGGCTCTATGACTTAAATATAAATATAAATAAACTCAATTCAGAATCATAATCTCAATAATTTAGATTACTTAAATACGGAATAGGTTAACGTTAAATTTAAAAAGAGACAAATATTGTAGTACAAGTGAAAAATAAATAGTGTTAAATAATTTAACCATCAGTGAAGTGAAGTAGATTGCAGGTGTAAATGAAAGAGAATAATAAATATATTTTTAGTGAATGTGATATGGTAAGTGGAAGAAAGTGTCTAAGAAAGTGAAACAAATAATAAGAATCTATCTGATAACATATAAATGGGATGTGATAAGTGAAATAAAGTTAATAAAGTTAAATAAAGTTATTTCATAAATAGTATATTAGGAATAGAAAGAAATAGGGGATAGGATATAAGTGTAAATATTAGTGAAAGTATAACAAAACGAAATAAGTGAAATGTATAAAAGGGAGATATATAAGGATAAAAGTATTGAAATAAAAAAAAAACTTTAAACATCAGAACAAATGATCAACAGCAAGTGTAAAAAAGCGACTAAAAGGACAAAGGAGAGGAAGAATGAGACAAGAACTAAAAGAGAATGTACCAGATATCTGACGAGCAATGATAACGAATGCAACTAGTAAAAAGAATATGCTAATACAATTAAAGGAAAGGGATACAGAAGAACACAAGGTAAAATCGAATGAGAAACACAACAGCAAGGGAAATTAAAAGAAGATCATAACTGAAACTCATAATAATCTAAAAGCAAAAAGATAAATAATAAATCGGGACTACTGACATTGAAAAATTAAAAAAAAAAATTTATTAAAAAAATTAAAAAAAAAACAAAAAAGACTAACAAAAATTTTTTTCTTTCAGCAAATATCAACAAAGCAAAAACAAACAAAAAACCAACAAAAACCAACAAAAAACCGGCAAAAAACCAATACATAGACCGTAAGATAAAAAAAGAAAATGACCAATTTTATTAAAACTGAGACAAGACGAACACACGACCTATTGACGAAACATTAAGAATAAAGTATAAATGGACAGGAATTAAAAAAGCTGAAATTGTAAATAAGAAATTGTAAATAGCAGCATTGACATGGACACACAGTATACGTGACGTCTCGGCACTAGGCCCATAGATAGCATATAACAATATTATATATCCTAACAATAATTACATTGAGTCTCTGTCTATTAAATTGTTTACCAGCTGTTTGTGTGTTAAAAACTTTTTGAGTCGTTCTGAATGTCTGTACTGTATATTTGAATTTGTTGGGTATAAAACTCTTTGATTAGATTGTCCTTTGGATAAATTGAATTGGTCTGGTATGATTTATAGGTTTTAAATTTTCAATGCGGCAGTCATTACTGGAGTGATTTGTTCGATTATAATTAGTACATTGGCGTGGTTTTTCATGTCGTATTCTAAGGGCTGGTAAAAGCTTGATTAATAGTTTAATTCTCTGTAACGAAGCATTTGAGATACTTGTAGTTTAGAGCGGTATCCAACAGCGGAGGGGCAGTGGTACGAAGGAGGAAAAATGACAGCAGAAGAAAAAAAAAGGGGAAAAGGAAATCTTGTCCGGCTGCGGGAATGGAGCGGGAGTCGGCAGGGCCGTGCTAGCGGGATGACACCGTATAAAGCAGGAAAATGGTGCGGTCGCGCGGTGACCTTGTCCATGCTGCTGCGACCGGACAGGATCAATGCAGATTAAAAGGAACACCAATAAAAGGAAAGGGAGGAAATGACGGTGCGGTCGCGCGGTGACCCTGTCTGTGCTGCTGCGACCGGACTGAACGAATAAACCAGGAGAACGGTGCGGTCGCGCGGTGGCTCTGTCCGTGCTGCTGCGACCGGACCGAAGGAATGTGGACGAAAAGAGACACAGAAGACAAAAGGGGAAAACGGTGTGGTCGCGCGGTGACTCTGTCCGTGCTGCTGCGACCGGACAAGATAAATGTGGAAGGACGGAGAGCGGCTAAACATCTGTAGGAGCAAGAAGTAGAAGAGGAAGAACGAGAAGCCACATAGACGGACGAAAACCAGTACCCGCTGGTGGAGTACCTCCACCAAAGGGGGCAGGTAGCGGGATGCACCGTTTTCCGCCCGGGTGTTCGGAGGACTGCTTCCGGGGGAATGATATTTTCACAGACCCAACCTATGCTTCAGGGTTAAGTGCTGGGTGGAAGCGATATGCGAATTCGGGCTCCCGACTCCGATCGTTGAGGGCAGTACCGGAGGGGGTTCAAGCGAAGTGAGTACACCAAATCTTGATCCGACGATGGTCGAGGTCCGGGCTCGTTCTCCAGTACGGAGAAGGAAGACCCCGGGAATCTTCCTGTAGCACGGATCACGGTGGCTTCGATCGCTGACCTCTGGTCCTGCGTACCGAGCGATTTGGTATGTCGGGTTGACCCCGAGTACGATGAGCCAAACCTGGCGTGGCGCCCGAAATGCTTTTCCGTAGGGTGGGGGGTCCTCTCGCGACTATCTCAATGGGGCTGTCTGCAATCTACCCTCGTTCGGTCAGGGGGCGTCGGCTCGAACCGTCCGCGGTGCCGGGTCGGCGTGTCTGGCGTCTGAACTGTGAGGAGGGGTGCGGTCTATCGCTTTCCTCTATCCCACATCTATTTAGACTAGATTCACTTTCCGAAACTCTCTTCGTTTCTTTGCCGCACGGATAGCCGAGTCTGCAAGCAGGATTCGGGGGCCGTTCGCTCAACGATCCCCTCCCGGTATGGAGTGCGACTCGGCTGTGAAGGTCCGTCCCTACAGATTCACCCGCGAAGGGGGGTGGGAGGGGAGCTTTGAATGGTTACCAGTGTGGGAGAGGGATGATTCGGATATCCGACTCTAGACGAGGGGTAGTCTCGCTAGAGGGATGTGCAGGTGGAAGCAGTCCAGTGATGACCCCGAGGTGTTGAGCCGGGGGAGGGGGGAAGACACGTTGGACGTCGCCGGCCGTCGCGGGCCGGCATCTATATATAAACCCTACTCGGCCACCAGTCAGTTCACGCGCTCTTTGACTGTCCATTTTCCTGAATACTCTCAGACGCTCGTGCGAAAGCGGTAAAAATGGTTTAGGCTCGTCTCATGGGAAACAATACTCTGGGTCTCTGAGCGGCTATATGCGGCTCGTCTGCGTCCCAGCGGTGTCCACCGCGTTCAAAACCCACACGGTTACCCCGTGGCCCCGCGTCAGCATGTATACAGTCAATTTTGTGTAAACACCAAAACCGTGGACGCACGAGTGTCTTGATCGGAGTATAGATATGTCGCGCATTCTTACGCATTGATCTTCGTACCCAAAGCATCGATGAGAGAGGGGGGGGTTTCAGGGTGAAAGTGCCGGGAGGAAATGCGGATGAGAGCGGTGCCTGGCCTGAGGAGCGAGAACTGTACCGTTTTGGGAATGCTATTACCGGAATGGAAGATTCAACCGTTACGAACAGGGTCTTTGAACCACGGTTCACCATATCCGGGCAATCTCGAGCGGTGCGGCGATACGCATGCAGGGGCAGGTTGCGCTCCGGCGTATGTATACCTGTACACGGAAACCCGAAATCTCTGTGTCGGGTGGCGGGGAGGGGGGCCTTTGCGCGACGCGTCTATCGTACTTTCCGGACTACCTTCGGGAAGACCAGGCGTACCGGCGTCGGGACCCTTCTGAAGGATGCGCTATACGCATTCTCTACTTTGACCTCCCGCTTAAGACTAGAGTCAATCTCACCGAATGACCCTTACTTTCCTCGATCACCGTGCGGATGGTCGTATCTGTGCAGAGGTCGTGCTTGAGCTCCAACGGGCCCATTGCACTCGCTCCGTGGGCCATTGCACGCAGTAGATCCTGCAACGACCTCCCCTCGGACAAAGGGAAGCAGTGCGACCGAAGGGGTCCGCCTCTACAGTATCTTCGCGTGGTTTTAGTAGCTTTAATCACGCGTGATATAGGAAGGGGATCAAGGGCTGAATTAACATTTTGATCTTCTCTTTTTCGCTCCACAGGGAAAGGTAGTCTTGCTAGGGGGTTGTGCAGAAATTCTAATTCTTTAGAGGACAAGGCTAGGACGATGGAGGTGCATGGTCGTGCACGAGACGATCGGAAGGCGGGAATTTAGTGTCTCGTGGAATCGGAGAACATTACCCTGGGTCTCGGAGCGGCTATATACGGCTCGTCTGCGTCCCAGTGGCCTCTCCTTCGCGTTGCATTGATAAATACTACACGACTACCTCGTGGCCAGTGTCGAAATGGGTTGTAAAGTTAGAGGAAAATTTGAATCAATCTCGCGGTATCGTCATCGTGCGCATGCTATTGCAATACAAGCTGTGCTGGATTAGATATCGTGCGACTACACTTCATTGGCGCTTGCCAACTGGCGCACGATCCTTCTCACTTCTTACTCTGAGCATGCACGAGCACGTTTCAGCGCGGGTGCGCGCTCGCCTCTTCTTTGAATGCGCGCCTGCGAGGGCGTTGCGGATGCATGCGTATGCTCATGTCTTTGTAAAAATGACTCTGTCCGTTAGCTAAACGAACCAATTCCCTGAGTCGTCTGACTTCATGGTGCGCAAGCACACGCCGGAGCACTCACAGTCTCAGAGGAGCCGCGTGTTGAGGTACACGACCTGCCGAGGGTACGTGACATGTCATTTCACATGCAGGACGGAGTCTTTCGATCTTCAATATCGCTCAATCAAATAATTAATAGACTGGTGTTGCCCGAACTTTCTCACGTCTCCAGCGTGTCTGCTAAAAACTGGGGACAGTGGCGAAAAATGCCCGAGGCGAGCTGTGCTCGCCGGACCTGAGGGCCTTCTCACAACCCGACGGAGGTATCACGGGGGGAGGGCTGATTGGTAGATTGGCTGGCAAGCCAGGGGTAGGTATTAAGGTTAAGAAGGCCCTGTGATGGTCCGCCCTGATGAGTAAACTCGGTTGTTCATGCGGGCCGGCCCTATAAAAAGCTCAGCCGGGTCGAAAGCAGGAAGAATGCGAGCCCGAAAAGCCATAAGGCAGCCGTAGTGGCTGTGGTAACGGTTGTACACACCGGTGGCGACCCGGGTACAGAGGTCTGCTTACGTTAGCGGACCCGATAAACTGAACTGAACTGAACTATACCCCGGCGCGTCTAGCCCGAGGTTTGAGTCAGGCAACCGGTGTCGCTTACTCGATACGGGTGACGTTAAACCTTTAACATCATTATGGAGCGGGCCTATCCCGTAACTTTTTCATAGATTCTTGGTACCGATAGGGTTGACCACCCGACAAACCGCTTCTCGGCTTCGGTACCCATAACTAGGAAAAATACTAAGCGTGGACAGATCCCCTACCGCGGTAGGGGTGGCATGATGCCCGAAGCGCGTATTCTTTACATAACCTATACAATATGGCTTCTTACAAAACAAAAACTTTCGTGAAGGGGGGAGAGGAAGAGGAGGCGGGTGAACTCACAACTTTCGAGTCGGTAGTGGGCACCGAAGACGAGGTGGTTGCTGCGCGCGAGGTCGATAGGGCGCCCACGCCATCGACTTCTGACGTGTTTGCCGAGCCGGTGGGCAGAGTTACGAGGAGCTCTGCGGCGAGTAGCCGGGTGGTCTCGCCAGCCCGGTCCGCCCAGTCCAGCGTCAACTGCCTGGACGACACAGCCAGCTACTCGCAGATGTCGCGGTGGAACGACACGGAATCGGAGGTAACCGGCACTCCATCCGCCGCTGCTAAACGCGGCAAGCGCGAGAGAAAGCGGGCAGCGCACCCAGCCACGGAGGAGGGCGACGAGGAGCAGGTCGCCAGCAAGAAGGCTGCTCCTTTTGACAGCAGCGCGGACGGCGACGAGTTGGCGGAGCTCAATAAGCTCATTCCCCCGGAGTGTTTCCGAAAGGGGGAGATAATAGCAGCCAGAGCATCGGAGCTGATGAGGTTGCTGCAGATGGAAGACCTTAAAAAGAAAGTGAATGGCCTGATGCACAAACATCAAAGGCACCTATGTAAATGTGCTTTCCGCCACGGCTGAAATGGCGGTGAGGGCGCCAGACCTCAGTTTGGAGCTGGCAAATAGTCAGCTTAACCTGCAGGTGACGGACCTCACCAGGCAGGTGACGGCACTTAAAGCCGAGATGGCGCTGCTTAGGAGGCAGCCCGCCGCCAGTAGCCTTCCTCCACCGGCGACAGTTAGTATTGGCAGTCTGGTCGCGAGAGCGACGCGCCACACCTACGGATTGCTCCGGAATCGGCTTTTGCCTGCAAGATGTTGTGTGCAAATGTTGAAGTTTCTATCGAAACCCCCGCGAGGGGAACGCCCAGTGTAGGTATTGAACCGGGTGGGATGGCTTGGAAAAACCCTGCCCTCATCGTTTAAGAATCATCGGACAAGTTGAGTCTACCCGTGAGGGAAGCAGCAAATTTCGTCAACGCTGCACGCTGCGATGCAACGTGAAGCATTGTCCAGCGGGGACCACGTGGAGGTAAAGCTGCCGGCTTGCGCCCGACTCCGTGCAGGTTGGCTTTCGCCGTTCCGCTCACTCGGTAAGCGAGTGCGCGCATCCCTGAGCGTCGCGGCGCCGCCTGCTCCGATACTCAAGGGTAAAGTTGAACCCGGAAGCGCACCCCCTATAGTCGATAGATGGGGCTGGGGCGTCATGTCTAGAATAAAAGATTACCGCAGGGATCGGATGAAAACAGTAGTGTTACCGAGGGGTGCGGGAAACACCATGACGTCGAGCATGTTCTCGGAGGGGACCATATTATATAGGAGAGCGACCGACGAGCCGGTGTTGGGCGTGCAGCAACACTACATGGGCCGTAGCACCTGTCCACCGGCGACAGGAGGCGGAGCATCGTCACCTCCCGAAAGGGTGACTGCGGAGCCGGAAGTGCCGAGGAGAGGGGCCGCGGAGCGCCTGTTACCGCCGACGGCAGGGAGGAGAGAGGAGCCAGGAGCGACCGCCGGCGGAAGGCGATACGAGGACGCCTTGACAGAGCGAATCGATACGCTCGGGGAGGCCAAACTGGCCGCCTTCAGGAGGGAGATCCCCCCTAGGCGGCCCGGTGGCCCTTCACGGGGCACGATCGTCCCGACGAAAAGGGTCCCCCCAGGACCAACCAGGGGGAAAAATAACAAGCCGGCACCATGGGGAAAGGCGGGAGCTGGCGCCCCTCCTGTACAGGCGCCCCAGCGAGGGGCGCCAAGCAACAGGACCCTGCCCCGGCCTGCGTCTCCCCCCGCCAGTCGGGAGGGAGCCAAAGTGGGTCAGAGTGGTGGGCAGGAAGGAGCAGAGGGCCGCAAAAAAGACCCTGGCGGCCGCGGCCTAGCTGGCCGCCAATGTGCCTGCCCCGCCGCGTCAGCAGCGGAGCGACAAGATGGCGGCAAAGGAGGGTCCCAGGACGCCCGCCAAGGTCGGCGGCGGTCACCCTCGCCTTAATGGAGGAGTCAAAGAAGACCTATGCCGGGGTCATTTGACCGCTGGCTCTCGTGGCGAGCGGACGTGCTTTTTTTACTCTCCTGAGTATTGTATTGCGTAGTCGCTCGAGTGCCCTTGTGGCTTGTTTCTTCGTTCAAGTTCAATCTTTCCTTGAGTCTGTTGTAAATTCACTCGGGTGAAGTGTCGGAGGAAACCTCTAACATCCGGCGGAGGCTGGCCCTGCCAGCCAAGTGATCTCGTGCGACGAACACCAAGAGGGCTCAAACTCAACTCCATAGCGAGCGGGCTCGACTCGATCTGGCTCTATCAACCGAAAATCTGAGGCGCCTGGCCAAAGGCCCCGCCGAGTGCAGGCAACCTCTACTGACTTTCGCCAATCTATCCTCGCCTGGGGACGAGTTCCATATTGATGACCCCGAGCCCACGGGACACGCTTCCGACACGGTGAGTCACCAGTCTAATTTTATTGAAACGCAGCGGTTTATGTCCGTGCAGGATCTCGCTTCGGGCTCGCGTCTTGACGGCCCCGCTTTTCCACGTCCTAAAACGGTGCAACCCGGCAAGAGCAAGGACCTCTCTTCGTCCTCTGATTCAAAGTTCAGCGTTGGCTTGGCCAAAGCCACGCTACAACAAAGTTAAAGTGGAGTCCGCGTGCGACGCAGTTGAAGCATAAAAAATGGCCTCGACGTCGGCCATTCCGGAGAGCGTGCAGCCGCCAAGCGCGATGAACCACCCACCCCCGCCTAAGGATACCATGGACACGGATTCGATGAATCGAGTCAGTACAACAAACCGCTTTCGTCTATTGTCTGCGTTCGACCAACGGTAGATCGAGCAGCTATGTGACATCACCAATGCCGCCGCGTCGCGTAGGACCGCCAATAACAATGCCGCCCCGGACGCGTGGCGTCCTCTACCACGTGTCTTGAACGTACAAAACATCACCAGGAAGGTTACAGTTAAACCTCCACCTCTATACGTTTCTAATTTTTCCTACAATCTTAGCAAATTCACTAAAGGTCTCAAGGACCTTTACGGTAATGCATTCAAGCTGAAATATCTCGGCAATAAAATCAGGATTCAATTCGACAGTATTGACAATTACAATAAGGCTAAGGACACTCTTCGGGAAGGGAATGTGCCATTTTTTACCATTACAATAAATTCAGAGAAAGCACTGAGTGTGGTCCTGAAGGGGCTCCCGGAGCTCTCAGTGTACGAGATTGTGTAAGAGATAAAGCATCTCGGCTTCAGTCAAATCACTTGCTCACCAATTAAACGCTCATTTCCGAGCAAATTCGCTATCTACCGGGTTAATTTTCCCAACGGTACTACTTTCACTGAAATTCAAAAAATCGCGTATGTCTTCCACACTCGCGTCTACTGGGAGAAATTCTTCTCGAACCAGAGGCACACTCAGTGCTTCCGCTGTCAATCTTTCGGACATTCTGCAACTAACTGTAAGTTTCCAGCGCGATGTGTTAAATGCGCCGGCGAGCATCACACCTCTGGCTGCTCCAAGCCTCTAGAAGCTTCACCGAAATGCGTGAATTGCGGGGGCGCACACACAGCCAATTTCTTGCAATGCCCATCGTTGCTCAAATATCTTGCGGCCACACAAACCAGAGGCGAAGCCAAAGGCCACTGTTTTTGTCAATCCTCTTCTCGCTGCTCCCAGCGTCCGAGGAAGTGCCCCCTCGCAATTCACCACCTCTGCACCGAGAAGGAACGCCGTCTCCTATGTCTCCGTCGTTTCCGGTGACGCTCGGCAACCAGCTTCCAGAACTGCTGTCACTCAGCTGACCGTACCGCTCGCTCAGGCAAACTCTTTCGCCCCTACAGGGCCACCGGGTGACTCGGATCTAAACATCCTTTTAGAGTTAAAAGACTCTATCAAGGAACTCGAGTCCTTGGTAGACCTCAAATTCCTGTGAAGCGTCACCAAAACGCTCGTCGCTAAGCTCCGAACCTGTCGCTCGAATGCGGATATACTTCAGGTCTTCTGGGAGGTGCTCAGCCAGCTCGACTAGAACAATGTTTCCAAAAACTCTACTTTGGAATGTCCGGACGCTGCGGAAAAATCGCAACGAAATCATTCTTGCTGCTGACGAACTGCTGGTCAATATTTTCATGATTACTGAAACCAAATTGGATCCGAACACATCTTTCTCAGTACCGGGATTCTCTATTGTCAGAGACGATAGTCCGCGCGGTTCCTCAGCCGGGGGTGTGGCCCTCTTCATTAGAAATGGCATATCATTTCGCGTACTTCCGAAACCCGAATGTCTAACTTGTGAAGCTTGTTTGGTACAAATCGATCATCTCAGCCTGACTGTCGGCGTGGTTTATGTACCACCGCATACCCCGCTGTCAGTCGCTCAAATCAACGCACTCACGCAATTCGGCACGCCATTCATGGTCGGAGCGACTTCAACGCCAAACACCGTGCCTGAAACAACACCAAACCCAACAAAGCCGGCCGCATCTTGTTCGACCACTTAATAAAATCTGCGTTCAACATAGTTTTTCCGGATTCGCACACGCGTCTTCCCACGCAGAGTCATCATTCACCATCCACCATAGACTTTTTTCTTACGTCTGTTCAGCAAAACCTGTCGTGCGCGGTCGAAGTCCGCGGCGGTTCTGACCATCTCCCGGTCCAGCTACAGGCCGAAGCTCGTAGTCGACCTCTGGGAACCGGCGCTGTCACTGACTGGGCTCTCTACCAAAAAGCCTCCGAAAACTTTTCTATTCGGCAGTTTCTCAACACCGAATCAGATATCGACGATTGCGTGAGAACTATCACATCCTTTCTGCAGGCTTGCCTGCGAAAGGCCTCCGCCCAAAGGGTAGACCAGTCAAATAAACAGAGGCAGCTGAGGGAGGACCAACAACTTACCTCCCTCGTCGGTCTCAGGAGGCGACTCAGAAAACAGCAACAAATCCGTGGTCTGCCACGAAGCCAGACGAAGCCATCAAGGACATCTCAAACGCCATCAATGTTAAGATATTTCAACTTCGGCACGTGGAGTGGTGCAATACCATCGCTGCGTTTAGAAGAACCGACCCTACCTTCTGATCAACATATAGCGCCATAAAACACTCCAGGTCGCCCATAACCACTCCACCGCTGTGCACAGGCACCGTCAAGGTCGTTTCAATCCTCGACAAAGCTGAACTTTTCCCAACACAATTTGCCGGTATTCACGACCTGGCCGCTGCGAACTCGTCTCGTCACTCAGACGTCATGGAGGAACACTACAACCTCCTCATGGAACGGCAGGAGGGATGCTCCCTTGGCCCGGACTTCTCGCCGTCGGTCATCGCTGGGATGATCTCGAAATTAAAGAATCAGGAAGCTCCTGGCCATGACAAAATTACCGCAATGATGCTCAAGCACGCAAGCAAAAAAATTATATGCCAGTTCTACTACATCTTCAGGACCTCGGCGAACATCTGCTATGTTCCAAATTCTTGGAAAATAGCAAAGGTCTCACTCATTCCAAAACCCGAGAAGCCGCGCTCTTCAGCGGCTAGTTATCGGCCTATCAGCCCTCTCCCGTTACTGGGAAAACTTTTCGAATCCTGTATCCATTCGGCCCTACTTAGACATTTCGACAAAACAAATTTCATCATCGACCAGCAGTTCGGCTTCAGAAGGAGTCACTCCACCATCCAACAGATAATAAGGCTGGCTCAGCACATCACTCATGGCCTGAACGTAAAGCGCTGCATGCCTATGATTCTCTTGGACCTTTCCAGGGCGTTTGATAAAGTCTGGCACAAAGCCCTATTATACAAGCTGTCTCGGTCGGGCCTGGACGGTGGGATCGTCAAACTACTGAGTTCATTCCTCAGCAACAGGCTCATGTTCGTTAATATCTCCGGCTCATACTCCGAGCAACGTACTGTCTCCGCCGGTGTGCCGCAGGGTTCTATCCTGGGCCGTGTCCTGTTCAACGCCTATATAAACGATATTCCGAAATCTCTCTTCTGCCATCTCGCACTGTACGCCGATGATACAGCCATATATACCACTTCCTGACAAACTAAGATAGCAGTAGCACGCTTACAAAAATATCTAGATGAAGTCATAGATTTCTTCAATTCCTGAAAACTGGAAATCAATATCGACAAGACCCAGGCCATTCTATTTGCCAGAAGGACAGCTCAAGTATCACATTCACGTACACACAAATTCACAATAAATCAACACACTTTACATTGGTCAGACACTGTCATTTGTTTGGGCGTTGAGCTAGACACGCCCCTGAACTGGCGCGCGGCGGTCCAGGCGCGGATCAGGAAAGCGTACACGATTTTTAATGTTTTAAGAACCGTTATTCTAGACAACCCTGATTTCCGCAACTCAATCAAACTTGCGGTGTACAAAGTTTGCATTAGGCCGATCCTCGCGTACGGATCGCAAATATGTTGGAACTGCCTCTATAAAACCCGAAAGAAATCCATTCAAATACTGCAAAGCAAAATTCTAAAAAGTATCCTGCACTTGCCGAATAATTTTCCTACAAAAAAACTGCACGATATTGCTTCCACTCCGCTCATTTCGACCCATATCGAAAGCTTATGCGATCGATATAGGCTTGAAAATCACAGTAATAGTTTAGTCCGAATTACCTCCGCCTACAAACTTGCAGACATACCGTATAAAATCAAATTTAAATTTCCGCTCATGAACCGGACATAGACCGCTGCTTGTCTCAATAATGTTTCCTTTTGCTGCTTTGTATAACCAGCTGTTACAGCTTGTGTAACCCGCACGCACGCACCATAGGACGAGGGCCGCACCAGTGTGCCTCCCTGCATGAAAATCTCCTCGATGATTTTCTCTCTGCCTACAGACTGGAACGCCCTCCAGCCGATTCTCTGCATGTTCATTGCATGTCATTTATCATTCTCTGCTCAGCATATTGCGGTTTGTTTGAAAATTTTTCCGCCCCAAATATCATGTCTAACTCTTATGTTAAACACTTTCAGTCGGCAATCCTGATTAAACATCATCTCGTCGGTAGGCCGGCTGCTCATTAATTTCTATAAGAATCTCAAGAAGGAACAGCCGGGCATGAAATACAAGCCGTTGATTAAGTGCTTGTCCCAGAAGACGGGTATAGGCCAGCTAACGATTATGAAAACGTTAGCGGAGTATAAGGAGACAGGCTCCGTTACGTCTCCAAATACTAAGCGGCCGCGACCATCTATCACGGAGAAGACATCCGAAGAGGACATCAGCAGCATAAGAAGAAAAGTCCACGAGTTTTGGTCAGACGCGAAATACCGAACATGAAGAAAATTCTCCATGCAGTCAACGAGGATTCCAAGTTACCAAGTTTTAGCGAATCCACGTTATACCAGCTTCTGAAGAATACGGACTTCCAATTTGTAGTGCGCGCACGCAACAGCGCACTAATTGACAAGGATTATATTGTCAATTGGCGGCAGAAATATGTAGAAGACATAAAAAGATACCGCGAAGAAGGTCGCCACAACTACTATTTAGATGAAACGTGGCTGAATGCCGGCGACTGTAGGCGAAAGCTGTGGGTGGACAAATCCGTAACATGCCCAAAGGATGCCGAAAGAACAGGATTGTCCACCGGTATACCTGAGCCTACGGGTAAAGGTAAACGGCTGATTGTGGGGCACATCGGATCGACGGACGGATTTGTACCTGGGGCCCTCCTCTGCTTCGAAGCGAAGAAAAGAACTGAGGATTACCATGACGAAATGAACGGTGACACATTTTTCGCATGGTTTCGGAGTTTTCTGCCCATGCTCAGAGATGGGTCTGTTATCGTAATGGATAACGCTCCGCACCATTCCATGAAGTTGGAAAAATATCCAACTATGGGATGGAAAAAAATGACATCTGCGCGTGGCTGATAGAACAGGGGGAGCAAATTTCCCAGACTTCGTCAAGGTATGCTTGATGGAGCTGGTGAAAAAATACAACAAACCTAATAATTATCTCATAGATGAGTACGCGAAGCCACAGAACCAGATTGTTCTTCGCCTCCCTCCTTATCACTGCCAACTGAATCCCATCGAATTAGCATGGGCAATGGTGAAAGATCACGTCAGGGCAAGAAATACTACATATAAATTGCCTGGCGTAAAAAAACTCCTGCTCGAAGCAATTGAACATGTGTCTACCGAGTCTTGGAAAAATTTCGTAAAACACACGACAGAGGAGAAGAAAAGGATCCAGCAACTGGACCACATCACCGACGGCCTGCTGGACGAGACTGCTGAAGAAGATAGAAGTTACCACGATCGCAACGCTTCAGACCGTGAAGAAAGAAGACACTTCATAGTTGTAAATTGTTGTATAAGTTTAAGTATGTATTGTAAAGACTCTGTTGTATAATTTTAAGTATGTTTTGTATGAACTTGATTGTGCGATCCTGGCGCGGAATATTGTGTTCCTCGCCACGATCGCACGGGATCGCCGGCGGAACAGGGTGGGGGGGCCCGTCCGTCGATGTGAGCGATCCCGAGGTGGAGGCGGCGTTGCTGGGTGACCGATGCAACGTCGCCTGGAGGTATGAAGGGGGTCCGTTTGACCCCCGAGGATGGGGTGCTTTCACGCCCCGGCGTTGGGAGGGCTCCGAGTCGTCCTTATGGGGTTCTCGGAGCCCTCCTTTACACGCCCGAGGATAGGTCATCGTGGAGGTTTTAGTGGGTAAATATCCCGCACTACCTAGGACCCCCCAGGGCCCGGGGTGCTTTTTGAAGGTTTCCTCCATGTAAAAAAAAATGTATTGTAAAGACTGTTGTAAATTGTTGTATAATTTCAATTGCTTAGTGTGTATCTTTTATTCTAAATATTATATACTTTTAATTGTCTACTGTTGAACTTTTGTTGTAAATATTGTATATAATATTGGATACCTTATCCCGAATCAGTGTATTAAATTTCATATAACGAGTACAATATTTTTTTATGCCCAAACTATTTACTTTTGTGAAATTCCAAAATTGCAGCTATTCATCTGCACTATTGTTTCACCGCGTATATGAACCGTACAGCCAACGAACTAAGGAGTGGGGGGGCAGTGGGTAGTAGAAAAGGAGTTGAAGCTCTCGCTACGGTTCCCAACGTCATTCATATGCGCGAAACGGTTATGGACTCTGGTGACGGGAAGTATAGTGGTCCAAAACTGTTAGTAGCAATACGCGAAAAAATAAATTTTGCGTGGCAAATACATAGACTTTACAGATTATCAAATAGTATGCGCTTTAAATGGAAGAAATCCAACAATATCAGAAGAGTATTAATTGAAAAGCCAAGTATTATTACTTGGAGAGGCAAATATTTAAAAGCGAATCGACATTACAGAACAGAAAATAGGAATATTATAAATATTGACGAGACATGGGTTGACAATGCCCTATGTTTCAGCAAGTGTTGGCAAAGTGCGGAAATGTTAGGAGTATTAAAAAATATAAGTTCCTCCCATCGATTTATAATAGTGCACCCCGATGGAAAAACTGGATTCGTTACAGGAGCTGAGTTAGCTTTCAAAGCCAGAACTACAAGTGGAGATTATCACGGGCAAATGAATGGCATTAGTTGTGAAAAATGGATAACGGAAAAGTTATTACCTAATATTCCGGCAAACACAATGACAGTTAAGGATAACGCTCCTTATCACACGGTACAACTGAACAAAGCACCCTGAAAGTATGTAAAGAAGAAGGATATGATAGTTGGCTAAAGAGAAAATAATGTTTCGCGCACTAAAAGTATTGTTACGAACACCGTGAAGCCAACCGTGATCGACCCGAAGGGAGCGTTCGATCTGTCGTTAAGGGACGATCGCCGTTATTGATGAAACAGATCAATGAGAGAGTCTGATTGACAGTCAGCAATAGTGGGGGCGCTCCCTGGCTTGGCGTGTCGACTATTCGCAGGGCGGAGTACTAGCGCGGACGCTAGGATATCTGGAGCCAGGGAGCGCCCCCACTATCGCTGACAAGTGGGGATGGGGGTTGCAAACGCGCATCAAGGACTACCGGCGCGATAGAATGAAGACAGTGGTGATCCCCCGGGGCGCTGGATGTGTCCTGACGGCCCGAATGTTCTCTGAGGGGACGATATTATTCCGAGGAGCATGCGACGAGCCGGTTTTGGGCGTCCAGCAATTTTACATGGGCCGAGCGATGGGCCTTTCCCGTTCATTAAAGGCCTCGGGAAAAGGAAAGACAGAGGGGGCGGTGCCCACCTCCTCTGTGTCGGAGATGACGGAATTGGAGCTCGAACAAGAGCTAGAGAGGAGGAGGCAGGCCCGGACGGCCGACCAGCGGATCCTCCACAATCACTCGGACATGGACGGTCCAGGACGGGAGGGAGTACTAGACCCAAGGGGGGGCGTGAGGAAGGGAGGAGACCATCCTCCGCCTTCCGAAGCCGAGGCGTCACGTGGGGCGACGTTACAGCGCGAGGTAACTGGCGTTGCCCCAAGGCCTCAGATATTAGAAGAGCACGGACGCCCGGAGGACCAAGCGACTCTGGAGAGGGCGAGGAATTAGATTGGGGCGAGTGCAGCCCAATCTACCCCGAGGATTGTTGGTCTCCGGGGCTCTTCGAGTCAGTACGCACGGACAAGATTAACGAGGCGAAAGGAAAGTTGGGACCACAAATGAAATGTTGCAATGAATCAGCATGGCGTATGGAGTATAGCGATTTCCTGCGCCCATTGATGAAATACAAGATCACTGATGATCCGCACTCCTGCGGCGGGTGTTCCGTAGGGAAAGGGGTGATGGAGGACAATATCCACCTCATGTATCGGTTAGCGCCAAAGAGGCGCGCCGACGCAATACTAAACCGGTTTAGACGACTAGTCCGCGAGTGGCCAGACGTTTGCTGGCACGGGCTTATGACCATACTCAAGATCGAGACAGGACTGTACAAGATGGGAGGGCCGAAAGTACACATCTATTGGCGAGAGATGTGTTACTGGGAGCTTGGATACGGATATGTACCCTATATGGACACAGCCTCATTATCACCAGAGGTGCACAAGTGGTTAGGGGAAGAGATTGTTCTCGGCGGACCTCTAGGAGAGGAGCAATACCTCTCTATGTTAGCAACGGAGGTCGAGCACTTCCTGTGTACTGAGTGGAAGCTACCGAAGCAATGCCTCAGCATTGGTGTCAGAAGTGGGATCATAAGAACGCGATCCGTTGCAGGGGGAGAGCTGTTGTTGCAGGACATGTTCGAGAGCCTACAGAGGACCATCGTCGGGCAGATGGAGGAGCACCGCAAGCTAGAAGAAAACTGCTGGGAATAAGGAAGACGAGAACTACTCCTTTGCATCCACAGTCTGACGGTTTGGTGGAACGTCTCAATAGAACGTTACTTCAATATCTTGCGATGTTCGTTTCGGAGCATCAACGGGATTGGGATGAGTGGATCCCTCTTTTCCTTTTGGCCTACCGATCTTCCTGTCACGAGGCTACGCAAATGACACCTTCAATGATTCTGTATGGTCAGGAGATTCGGCTGCCCATGCAATTGTGGAGAGGGCTGCCTCCTGAGATGAAGGTAGAAGACGCCGAACAAGAGTACATAGTTTGGATCAAAGAGAGGATGAAGAAGATCCACGAATTCGTTCGGCGACGTCTTCAAATCAGTAGCTCGAAGATGAAGTCCTGGTATGACAGTCATGTACAAGCGATTGACTTCACATCAGGGAACCAGGTTTGGTTGTTTCAGCCTAGAAGGGTAAAAGGGAAATGCCCTAAGTTGCAGGCTGATTGGGAAGGTCCATATAAAGTGCTGGATAGGCTTAATGAAGTTATTTATAGAATCCAGCGTTCGCCAAAGAGTAAGTGCAAAGTGGTGCACGTGAAGCGTTTGGCCAGATACGAAGGTCGTGCCACTTTGTTTAATGAGAAGAATCAGTAGAGGAGGAGGATGTCCCATGCTTTTCGCCCAAGAAGAGGACGTTTCATCGAAGAAGACGAGGGCAGGTTCCGCCCGTGAAGACTTCAAGAAAGAAGTGCGCAAAACTCAAGAGTCAAGAGGAAGGGCGAGAAGTAACCGGGATATCCTCGATATATCGAACGAGCATAGTACCGGCATCTTGCTCAGGGTTTTTACGTGGTTTTCCCCTGGGACGGAGGACGAATGTCAAGACGTTTGCTGTCTGAAGAAGGCCACAGAGGTTTACATTTAAATCCTTTCGATTTACCTCCTTTTTTCAGACAAAGGTACATATCGCTGAGGTTAGCGGCCAAGATGACATCTCATTGAACTGAGGTTAGCCAGAATCTGAAGGCAGGCGCTAGCGGCTCAAGTGAAGTTGGTCGTCAGTAACTGAAGTTTGACGCGGTCGGGACGCCCGCCTTTAAAGGAAGGAGGGCAGTGTTACGAACACCGTGAAGCCAACCGTGATCGACCCGAAGGGAGCGTTCGATCTGTCGTTAAGGGACGATCGCCGTTATTGATGAAACAGATCAATGAGAGAGTCTGATTGACAGTCAAGGAGACAAGACGCGATATTATAGACTCTGCCATTCCTTGTTTATATCCTCATAATAAAGTTATAAGTGTGAACATGTCGTGCGATGATAATCCCCGGCGCAGCAGTATGAAGAAATACGAGTTATTTGAACTTGTGAAACATTATACAAAGCCTGAGAAGACTTTTAAATAGACGAGATAATGAAATTACAATAACACAGTGTATTAACCCTTAGTGCTCCCTTGGCTCAGGTACGGAGACATCGCTCATTTGTTCAGTAACGCCGGTGGCTCCGCTGCGGAGCCAAATG
The DNA here is from genome assembly GCA_916610135.2 of Macropis europaea. Classification (NCBI taxonomy): domain Eukaryota; kingdom Metazoa; phylum Arthropoda; class Insecta; order Hymenoptera; family Melittidae; genus Macropis; species Macropis europaea. Next base: position 21,014,572 of record OU744349.1, read on the forward strand.
TTTTTAGCATGATTACGCTTAAAATACTATGTCCTCATCGGGCGTTGACAATTGTTATCTGTAGTTAAAACGTGCTATGTCTGTAATATTGAGGTTAAATTATTTTATGACCTTTTTTATAATTAGCAACATGGAGAAGAATAAATGTTATGATGAGAATTTACAGCTAAGTGATAGTGAAGACGTATTTGATTTTCAAGTATTAAAAGATATTGTAGAAGACAATTCTGATTATGATTCTGATACTTCAAGTAGTGGTAGCGAAATTATACTACCAAAGAGACGAAGAATGATAATTATTGAAAGTGAAAGCGAAGATTCGTTACAAGACGTAGATGAATGGCGTGATTACAAAATTTTAAATTTATGTTTTATTTACAAGAAGAAAATTCATATTTATAAAATAAAAAAAAAACAAAACCACTCACAAGCACGTGTAATTCTTTCCACTCAAAATAAGACTTCTTCTTCTCAGACGCTCCGCTGCAGAAATGTGCCGGAGTTGCTGGTAGGCAGTGGTACAAAAACGCGCGGAGCGCTAAGGGTTAAGGTTACCACCATACATGTGCGAATTAAATCCAACCGAGCTGGCCTGGGCACAAGTGAAAAGAAAAATTCGGGAAAACAATCCTTCGGCATTGTCACGCGACGAGTTAGAAAAACTAACGCATGAAACAATAGACGAAATTACGCCGTCACAATGGGAAAACTTCTGCAACCACGTCGAAAAATTGGAGGAAGGATATTGGGAAAAGGACGGTTTGCTGGAGGACGCAATGGAACAATTGACATTGGAAATATGAAGCAGCGAGCCCGAAAACGCTTCAGCAAACAGCACCACTTCACAAGATTTATAGGGTCCGGAAGTACGAAATTATACTTGTTTTTGAAAATTGTAGATATTTTGTGTATCCTGATAAACATGAGCCTAACCCTGAGCCCAATCAAACTATTTTGAATAATACAAAATTCAAGATGATAATTAAAAACAACCTGTAAGAGGTGCTTGAACTCATTTTCATCATAAAAATATCACTGAATTAGTGGTAATACTTTCATGAACATATTATGAAGAATAAGGACATTTTTGTGTTATGTTAATGGATAACACTCTGAGTCTACGCCTACGCCAATGGTATAAAGTCCGCCATCCGCGTTCGCTTTCTTTGTCAGGCGGTGCTATATGATCCGATTTTGTCATTGTAACCAATCAGATTATTTTCTGTTACCAAACCTCAAGAAAGATCTTTATGGGCGTCGCTCTTCAACATGTGAACACCAGACGACAGTTACAATGGAGCACTTTGAGCTCAAACGTTGTGATTATTATTACCAAGGAACTTTATAGTGCCAGTGGTACTAACTTACTTGCATTTCAGTATGTCTCAACAACACACAGAGATGAAAGAAGATATCCAATCCCGGACTGACGAGCAGTCCAACCCGGTGGAGTCGAAGAAAGTTACGTCTTCTTCGTCCAAAAGAAGTCTTGGCTCAACTTTAAAGAAGAAGCAAGCTTTTACGGAGAAGAAGAACGCTCAGGGGAAGCAGGCACTCAAGGAACGAACCGTGGCGAATTTCAAAGAAATAGGAATTGACATAAATTTATACGACGAAGACCTCTTGAAGTCGCTTACACTACACGGAGAAGTCTATTGTTTACCAGTTAACTTTGAGATCAAACTTGATGCTGTGGAACCATTAACAACTTCAACCATCCAACATCACTATAGAATAGAAGTGCTTATAAAACGATGTATTAGATGCATTGAAATTGAAGGGGACTGAATGAAAAAATAAACAATGTTTCATATGTTTATTCTCCCTCCTTCTTACTTAGGCCGGGAATTTATGGCGTACTCTATGTAGTTCCGAAAACTCTCCCTTTCCGAGATATAAACACTTTCTTGTTTACACTGCACATGAATAGCTGTTACATTTAGAATTACGAAAACTGTCATCATTTCTTTCTGTTTATCCGCGTATCCCTATTAACCGTTTGACTGCTACACGGCGCAAAAGCGCTGCGTTCATTTGTCTCGAAAACCGCGACACAGCGCTTTTGCGCTGCGAGTTTCAGTGTGTCTTTGTTGTTCCGTGGGAGTGAACGTAGTCTGACCTCACGCGTACTTTGTAACACGAGTGCATTCTAAAATAACTTTTTACCGTTTTTATATATTATTTTTAAAAAATAACCATGTCACGGGCTATTATTTCGGACGTTGATTCGATTGCTAGTGATTCTGAGAATGGTGAAAGAACAGACACAAGTAGTGATGATAGCATTATTATAACTCATCAAAGAAAAAGACTGAGGATTGAAAGTGAGTCTTCTATCTCATCTTCATCTTCAGAAACAGAAGAAACACCAACTTTTACGAATATTCCTCCGACAAATGTGTTTTCCAAAGAAACAAATATTTTTTTCGAGACTCCTGGACCTAGATGTGCGCCTCCCCCCGATGCTACACCCATAACACATTTCAATTTATTTTTTACCACATCACTGCTTGAAACCATCGTAAGGGAAACAAATCGATATGCTACCCAGTTTTTTGCATCGCACACTGTTTCGAATAATTCTCGAGCAAAAAAGTGGACGCCGACAACAATATACGAAATAAAAGCCTTTATTGCAGTCTTACTCGAAATGGGGATTACGAGAAGGCCAACAATTGATAGTTATTGGATAAAAGGTTCCCGACATATACCATGGTTTAGGACAATGTTTTCAAGGGATAGGTTTCAACTGATTTTGAAGTTTTTTCACTTGATTGACAATACGTTATTATTTGAACCAGGCCATCCGAATTATGACCCATGTGGCACGTTTGATATGCTTGTCAAACATGCAAATACTGTATTTCAGCGGCATTATATACCAAATCAACAATTATCTATCGACGAGTCGTTAGTTGGTACTCACTGTCATTCTGCCATAAAACAATACATCCCAAACAAAAAACACCATAAATGGGGGATCAAATTTTGGATGTTGTGCGACTCGATTTCTAAATATTGCTTAGGTTTTTTTTGCTACAAAGGAGCTAAAAATACAGATGACAGAGATTTAGTACAAAAATATGGTCTTGGATTTACGGTTGCGCAAAAATTGCTTTCAATTGGAAATTATCTGCACAAAGGCTATCATCTGTTTACAGATAATTTTTACATAAGCTTACGCTTGGCCAAAGCCCTTTTGAAACAAAATACATATCTAACTGGAACAATTAGACGTAACAGAAAAGAGATTCCTCCAGAAGCTAAGAAAGCAATCGTAGGAGAAGCGAAATACATGGCACATGAAAATGTATTGATGTGCTCTTTCAGGGACAAAAAGTCCAAACCAAACCCAGTCATATTGATTTCATCCAACTCGGATACTAATAGTGTGACGATCAAGAAAAAGAAAGGGAATTTTGAATACGAAAAGACGAAACCAAGCATGATTGATGACTACAACAAATACATGGGAGGTGTGGACGAGTGCGACAAAATGTTATACGCGTATTTAGACGAGCGAAGAACCCTAAAATATTGGAAAAAAGTAGTATTCAACATATTTGGAAGAATGGTGCTGAACTCTTATATTTTGTATGTTTCCAACACTACCGAAAAAAAAATGAACCGGCTCAAATTCACATCGAAAATTACTGACGATATCGAAAGGAGTGGATGAATCATAAAAATAGCGTGTCAACACAACCATCTTCATCAACCAAAAAATTTGCGCTTGAAAAATTACCGGGACGTAACTTACGACAATGTGCGGTGTGTAGCAACAGAAGGAGCGGGATCAAGCGATCCCGCCTTATTTGCGCTTTTTGTAAAAAAGGCCTTCACGCTATTTGTGCGGCAAAACATAGTTGTTATACATAAATTTTTCTTATGAAATTTTTCTTTAAACTTTAAGTTATCTTTTTATAAATTTTAATTTTCAAAGAAAAAAACAATTTAATGTTTATTTTTTCTTATTCACAATCACAATTAATATTGTTTCTTTATAATACGAAAAGAATTATTAAAATTGATTGATATTTGTCTAAATGAGAGTGTTTTATTTGACAACATCAAGTCAAAATATGTCCCGCAGTTTTCGTGCGTTCTTGCAAGAATTGCTTAGCAGTCAAACGGTTAAAGAAGAAGCAAGCTTTTACGGAGAAGAAGAACGCTCAGGGGAAGCAGGCACTCAAGGAATGAACCGTGGCGAATTTCAAAGAAATAGGAATTGACATAAATTAATACGACGAAGACCTCTTGAAGTCGCTTACACTACACGGAGAAGTCTATTGTTTACCAGCTGACTTTGAGATCAAACTTGATGCTGTGGAACCATTAACGACTTAAACCATCCAACATCACTATAGAATAGAAGTACTTATAAAACGATGTATTAGGTGCATTGAAATTGAAGGGGACTGAATGAAAAAATAAACAATGTTTCATATGTTTATTCTCCCTCCTTCTTACTTAGGCCGGGAATTTATGGCGTACTCTATGTAGTTCCGAAAACTCTCCCTTTCCGAGACATAAACACTTTCTTGTTTACACTGCACATGAATAGCTGTTACATTTAGAATTACGGAAACTGTCATCATTTCTTTCTGTTTATCCGCGTGTCCCTATTAATAGCCGTAGCAAGCAATAAGCTCACGAAGCGCCCCGACATGCCAGAGCACATAGAAAATAAAGGACTCGGCGAGTAAAGCCTAAAGAGGTCAAGGTAACTGGCCATAGAAACTCCTAGTATTTTAGAATGAATAGCAATGGCTTCGTTAACCTTATTGCTGCTACGGGCGGGCTATATGCCTAATGACTATTTACAGTGTATTGCACGGACGAATGTGCCGTGTTACAAAAAGAATCCTTATGAATGTTAGTGTCATCGCGTAATAGGGCTGTTACGACTAATAAGCTCATTGAACGATTGCATATAGAAAACATATTTGAAGGGTCGGCAAAGCTAATAAAGAAATTTCTCGACTAGTTGCGAACAAGAGTTTAAATATTCATCCCTTGCTTAATGAGGTTACTTTCGCATTACAATATTGCCCTTTTGTTCAGTAGAACTGAACACTCACCTACTACAATTAACCGAGGACGAAACAAACATGTTCCAATCCCAGGAGTTTACGGCCATCTCCGTTTGGTCGTCGCAGCTGGGAGGTAATTCCTAGTTGTCGATTCAGTTGGTTGGCCAGGGTTCATCGAGTGAACACTATTTTACTATGTATAACATTTCTCAACCTAAGCTTACTACCTAACTTATCCTAGTGCCGGCAGCGACAGCGGTTTCTGTCACAGCGGTGGTGTCGATCGCAGTAGCGACGAGACGACAGCCACCGATTGCGGATGTTTAGGATGTCGGATGAAAAACGTCGCACCGCGATTACATGAGAGACCTTACTGCGCTGTGCCGACAAACATTGACCGTTAGTACAGACTGCGGTCCGATTGTACAGTCAAAGAGGTTTCCCTCAGCCGATATGCTAGGATGGATTAGTAACGGCGTAGCGTATGGTTCTCATAAAAAAAAGTTTCGGAGCGCAATCAATGGCATGTAGCCAATCGTGTTCGAGCTGCTTACGGGTGATCGCCTTGCGCTTTACATATTCGCGGGTTAGCGACTTTAATCGCGAGCCACCCGTGGCCCTCTAGCAGTCGGACGCGCGAATCAAGGAGGGACATGTAACTTCGTCACATCCCCCCTGCCTTCGAAACGGTGAGATCATCAGTCGCGTGTGTGACGTAATGTCTAACTTATATCTATCTTACACCTAATATTGTTTCGTCCCGGGGGGCCGAGGCAGTTGCATGCGAACAGTGATGTCCCCGCTTGGGAGCCATCGGCCCACCGATTGCCGGGCCTCTGACCTGGACGGTGTAGCTGCGCTGGCGCCGCATCCTCGATGGATGGAAGACCACAAGGCCGGGCATAACCAACGTCCATGCAATCGAAGTCGGGTGGGCTCCAGATCCCAGGACAATCTGCTCGTCTGTTCGCAGTGCTGGTGCCGGGCAAGCAGTTGGCGGTGCCGATGTAACGGCGGAAACGGCCCGGATGTCGGCTACCGGCCTTGGTGGGCGGTACTAGTGGGTCAATCGGGATGGTCAACAGAGCTGATCGGCTGGTCCACGGCCCAGTCTGCTGCTGGCTGGCCCGCGGCTGAGTTAGCCGATCCTACCGTACACGTATCTCCCTCCACGTGGGAATGTCCACCAACTCGCTGACGAGTGCCTGGGTGGTCGGGTTCCCAGGCGTATACAGTTGCTTGATTGTTTCGGTCGACTTCAGGCGTGTCCGGTACTCGGACAGATGTGGACACGTGTCACATCTATTCGACTGAACTTGCCGAGCTCTTTTTTAAGGAGCCTGGGTAGTTCATCCTCCAGGTCCGGGAAGCAGCATTGGAGTCTTGGCGTCGGCATGGAAATGTCGACCGATCCCGATGGTGATTCCGTCTTCTCAAGTACGCTCCCACACAAGAAGGACGACCTGAGTCAAGGTCAGCATGGCCATGTAGATAAGTCCAACTTCTTGATCGCCAACAGAAGCTGTCAGCGCGACTTCGCCCTTTACGGGAACTGCTAATCCGTCGGTGACTCGCGTGTACAACGTGGTGGGACCGAACAACCCTCTTCGTTGATGACAAACGATGGCGACGTCCTCCCGAATGTAGGAGCGGATTGTCCCTGCGTCGACAAGAGCGGGATAGTGGACGTCGCCTACTCAGATATCGAGATACAGACGTTTATCCTCGTTTACTTGTCCGAGAAAAATGTCGGGCTACGTATCACAGGCCCGGCGGAGCTTCCCGCGACCGGATTGAAGGTGCATTTTCTGATGTCGACCTTCCAGTTCCACAATAGGAGCAGAAAAGGCGGCCCTCCCTTCTGCATTCTTGGCACTGATGATCGCGTTGCACGCACCTCCAGCCACATGTGATCCGGTCATAGTGCTCCGTGATCTCGACAAATCCGCCCTTCTGCGGGTTAGTGCTGCGCTTCCGGTACCAGTGGACCTTAACCGCCTGTATCCGTTCGCATCTTTGCGAGTTTCATCAATTCGGGCAGCGTAACGAAGTCAGGCCTTCTGACGTACCTGGGATATTTTGGCCGGAGGTTACGGCATATCCATTAGAGTAGGTTAGGCTCGTGGCAGTCATACTGCTGCATCAGGACCATGGCCATAATATACTTTTGGGTGGATTCGTATGTTCGTTGAATGCAGCGGTGGATTATCTCCTCCAATTGCTCCTCGTCGGTGGCAAAAAGAAAGAACGTCCACAAGTCGTTGGTGAAGTCGTCCCATGTGCCATTCGGTATGTCGGAGACGGTACCAAGTCAGTGCCAGTCCGCTGAGAATGTCGCAGAGACACTGAAGGATCTGGTCTCGGTTGATCCGGTGACTGCGCGACCGAGGAGAGGTCGCCGAATCCGTTCAAAGATTCCGCAGCTACTTTGCGCCACCATAATGGGAATCCCACTTCCGGATCCCTCCCATGGCCGGGATATCCGCAACATCGATGATCTTCTCCAGAGAGGTGGACGTCTCGCCGATGTTTGTCATTGCTCGTCTTTTCCAGTTGTTGGCATTATAAGCTGACCGACCATGCTATTCGAATTTAGTTCGCACGATTCAACGAGTGGTACTAGAACGGGCTTACACAATTCGTAGACCCAGCTAACACGCTCACTCGTTCGACCCTCTCCATCTCGGTCCCTGTTAAGGCACCAGTTTATGTGACCATCTCAGTTCATGGTCACTGGGTGGGACGAAACAGGGTGTTTTTGGTCGATGACTCACTGCTTACAATCTACGTACAAAATGCCTTAACTTAAGCTTACTATCTAACTTGTCCGAGTGTCGGCGGTGACAGTGGTTTCTGACGCGGAGGCGGTTTAGATTACGGCGGCGGCCGCGACTACGACAAAAGACACAAATCGAGGATGTTCAGCAGGAATCTCCGTCGAATGAAGTATGCTGCATCGCTTAGCGAGTTATACACATACAGCAAGTACAAGTACTTCTACTAACGGATTATCAATCACTATTTATCTTTTGTCGGTGGAATTTGCAACGGCGCATCAGTATACTACATTTCTAAATACCTGTACTTTTCACAGATGAGGCAGAATTTATGCGAGACGCAATTACAAATTTTTATAACCAACATCTGTGAATTTATCAAAATCCGGAGGCTGATAATAAATAATCACACCAATATCCATCTACAGTCAACGAGAGAAATTAAACAATTTTTGGAAACGGAACATTCTGCTCTATTACAAGACGTATCAACGGCAATACGGATGCAAATGCGGTTTATGCATGATGGAGCTCCGGCTCATTTTAGTCGAACTACTTGGGAATATCTTAATATCAATTACACCAGTCGGTGGATTGGCGGAGGTGGACCAATTGCATGGTCTGCACGCTCCCCTGATTGAAGACTTTGGATTCTTATTTGTGGGGGCATGTTAAAAGTTTAGTTTATGATAACAGTACTATTGGTAATCTGGAGACGCTCATACACCGGATTATTGCCGCATGTGTCAAAATCGGGATACAACCGAAATTTTGTAAGGTCTTCGAATGTCTCTGAAACGTCAGTGCAAAGCATGTATTCTTGTAAAAACAAATCATTTTCTGTAATTTCGTTTAGTTTTAAGCAATCCTACAATATTGCATCATAAATAAAAAGTGTTTACATCTCGGAAGTGAACGGTTTCCGGACCTGTATTTATATGACCTTTCTTCATCTTTAGGAAGAGTAGAATACAGTCCCAAAATTCGCCCAGCTATTTCAATGTCACCCTGTATAATACAAGACAAAATATATCCGCAGGTAAATGATTTTCTTTTATAGAGTTATTGAAATTACTATAGTAAACAAGACTCACATACGTTGGTATTCTTAAAAAGAACAAGGGGAAAATTTCCCCGAGTTTCTTCTAAAGAAGTCTAGAGCAATAGGTTTGGCAATTATTCGGAATCAGGTGCACTTCACCGATTTTGATGACCTTGAAATATGTTATCAAGGTCATCATTCTGAACAACTTCTCCCTATACCTAAACCTAAACCTAATCTTAACTCATTGATGTTAATCATTTTTAATATACATAAAAAAATATAAATCAATGGGTTATAGGTTGGATTGGGTTGGATATATCGTCCCACGCAGCGTGCTGGCTCGTGGACGTGCTCCTGCGACTAAGTGTTGATTTCGTGGTAAAATCAGTGTTTATTATTGCAGAAATGTGATTAAAGTGTAAAGTTAGTGTTGCGGAACCTGTGGAAGTGAAGGCGCGAGTGAGAAATTCCGATTTTATGAAATATCGCACGAGTCAGCACGCGAACGGGGTCGGGGTTATGTTTGCCTCGACTCAAGTCGTAAAGTCTCGCCTCTCCGTGGTGTCTGGGATCAACATGTCTTTTCTTGTTCCTTGATTAAGGAAAGGCATGGCCAAAGAGATTTTACGGCGATTTTGGCCCATTTTTGTGCAAAAATGGATTTATAAAAAAGGGACGCGGCCAAGATGGCGGCTATAGACGCCGCGTGAGCACGCCAACGGCGAAGATGGCCAGAAGCCATGTTCGATATATCGAAGTTGTAATATGTGAAATATAAAATCCATTTTTCGCAAATAAATGAGTTGTGGCTATAATACTGTTACGTCCCGTAACGAGTAGCTTTAGGAATATGAGAGCCGCGTATCATTATAAATTAAGCATGTTAAACATATTCTATTATTTCTAATATTAATTTACATTATAATTATTTTTCACATGCATATTTACACTAACACTTTTATGTCACATATTTGTAAGGCAGTTAAACGAAAACCACAATCAAAATCAATTATTAAAAAGTATTGCACGTTCCCAAGATTAAAGTAGCTTCAGGTTTTGTATTAAAATCACGATAAAAATTATTATTTAACACTCTGCACAAAATAACGTAACTTCACTTTAATTAAAAACAAAATTATTCATCACAAGGAAAACATAACTTCATAAACTAGGAATCACGGTTAAAACCTAACTATTAAAATATTGCACATTTTCGAATAAACTCACAACAAAAGGAAATTATGCACTTTCGGAAAATAAAGAGTAAATCACAAACGAAACTGATTAAATAAAACAGGGAAACAAACCAATCGATCAATCGATCGTTGGCCCGATTGAGTTTCAGTTTAACTGCACAACACACATAAACTGTAAAAACGAACGATCGATGGATATGGGTATACGTTTTAAAAGAACAAATAAAATCCGTTAAACACCAATAACAATTGGTAAACTATCGACAAATAATCCATCAATCGTCCGTACTAAGTAATAGTTATAAGTCACGCTTGCCTTTGCGCTGCAGCGGTCCGACGCGTACTGAAGTGAAGAGAGCAACCGACGTCCCTTTATAGACAGTCCACTGTGAACCATAATTGTCCTTGATTCCCAGGCCGGGCATAGCACCGAGCACGTGGAGTAATTAGCGGCGCAGTTTCTCACCGGGCGTTATCACTTTGGTATGCGCGAACCGCGAGTGGCCTTGGTTCTCAGGCCAGCGTGCACGTGCACTCGACGCGGCGCAGTTTCTCACCGGGCGTTATCTCTCCGGTATGCGCGAACCGCGAGTGGCCTTGGGTCCCACGCCGTGCACTCGCCGCGGCGCAGCTTCCCACAGCGGCTGCAGGTGCAGTACGTGCCTTATCACTCCCGGAGGCGTATAAAGAGAGGCGCCGAGCGGCACAGCAGTCAGTCTTCTTGAAGCAACCATCGAGTACACAGTTCAGTTCGCCTGCAATATACGCATCATTAGAATTATAGTGCTAATAGGTTGTGATTGTGAAATCATCTACCGATTGACAACTATTGTCTAGTTAGCTGTGATAAAAGGAAAAGTTTAAAGAAGCATAAACAACATGTCCACACATTTAACTCTATTAACCCCTTTAGAATCCCAAGTTGCGAAATAAACGCGGCGGAATCAAAAAACAAAAGAGGACCGCGAGAATTAAGGGGCTGTTCGAAGGCGTGTGGCAGGTGCTTGCCACCCAGTACACCCCCCCTTCACCCCCAGTCCTCACTGCTCCTACCTCGGAGGGACTTTATCATCATAACCCTTTCTCTAACCTACCTCCCTTACCCATATATCCCCAAATCAGCTCTCCACCCTTAATCCCTCTCCCGGAATTAACTCCTCTCGCCCCAACGCCACGCGCATACTCACCAACGAGCCCCGAATGCGTGGATCTGACCGAGGATTCGGACGGGGAAGAAGTCATTATTTTAGAAGTACTCCCGCCGCAACCTCATCAAAATCGCGAGATAACAAATATACAATATATTAGGTGTATCGAAGATTTCGATCTTTCTTACCTATAAACAATAAAACTAAATATTTAACCCATATATGTGATCGACTCGTTATTGCGCCAGATTTCCATAAGATCCAAAAAAGACTAGCGATATCCAATTTCAATATTTCTATTTGCTATCCGCTCGGGCAAAGCTGTTAAAAGGAAACAATATCAAATTAAATAATCATTTTCTTTTATTGTATCAAATTCCCGTCCCGAGTAAAGCCGGCAACTGCAGGTTGACTCGAAATTGCGATTTATCTACCATTCTAATTTAAACATTTAAAAGAAAAATTTTTGGGCCCCGTTGGCCATTGCTTTAATCCGCTTGCGACGTAACAATACCAATGAACATATCAACATCGAAAACCAACAAAAAAAAAAACAATATACATAGACCATAATATTAAAAAAGAAAAATGACCAATTTTCAGTAAAACTAAGACGAACACATGACCTATGGACGAAATATTAAGAATAAATTATAAATGGACAGAAATTAAAAACTTGAAATTGTAAATATAAAAACTAAATAGCAGCATAGACATGGACACACAGTATACGTGACGTCTTGACACTAGGTCCATAGATAGCATAGAATAGCGATAAGGATTATAGAATCCATTGCAACACAATTCATAAATGAATAGTATAATTGGATAAATATAGTACAAGAACTGGAATAGCACCGATCAAATTATTAATAATATAAATTGAGATTAGGAAATAGCATATTCGCAGATAGATTATAATGAATAAATGTTAATTTAATGGATAATGATAATACATAATTAAATCCTTATTAAACATGATACAATATAATTCAAGTAGAATATCAATGAGATAATAGTAAATCCTAATAAAGGTAATAGGTATAACAGAGTTTTAATTATAATAGAATCGCAAATACAATTAGTCAAAGATAATGTAATATTATAATGTATTATGAATCGGATGTAAAAAATATCTGAAGCTAACAAATGACAGAGTTAGAAAGTAAGAAAAGGCTAGTTAATAAAGATAACCTAAATAAAATTGTAATAAAAGAGATAAAGAATAAAAGCAGATTCACAGATTAAAGTAAATTAGATAAATAGAGGTAAAAAGGAAATACTTGGAATAGATTAAAAAATTGTTTACAGACTAATAAAATTTTAACAGATAAAAGGTGAATCCAAGCGGCTAACGGACAGGAAGAGCAGAATTGTAGATATAAATAGACACGTACCAGGTTGATGGATGAAAATGCGAATACCTGATGTAAGGGACTTCTGACCGAGAATGAGCTCCTTATGGAAGGCTACGAAGGCATTTAATGATGAAATGTAGGTGGAAAAAAGGAACACTGTCCGGCTGTAGGCATGGAGCGGGAGTCGACATGGCCGTGCTAGCATGATCAGATCGCGCAGAGCAGAGAAACGGCACGGACGGATATAGTGGCCTCCTCCACATCGTGTGGTCGGAAAATGTGGTCGCTCTGCGACCGAAAATCCGGTGCGGAGGCCGACGAGACCGTGTTAGCGCGATCACATCACGCAAAGCAGTAATACGGTGCGGCTGTGCGGCGACCCGTCTTCAGGACATTGCGGTCGGGCAGTGGCACGAACGAGAAATACGGAGAGCGGCCAAATAAACATAGGAGCAAGCTGTAGAAGAGGAAGAACGGAGAACCCATATAGCCGGACAAATACCAGTACCAGCTGGTGGAGTACCTCCACCAAAGGGGGCAAGTAGCGGGATGCCCCGTTTTCCGCCCGGGTGTTCGGAGGACTGCTTCCGGGGAAAGGATATTTCACCGACCCAACCTAGGCTTCAGGGTTAAGTGCTGGCTGGAAGCGATATGCGAATTCGGGCTCCCGACTCCGATCGTGTGCGGGCAGGGGTACCGGAGGGGGTTCAAGCGAAGTGAGTACACCAAATCTCGATCCGTCGATGGTCGAGGTCCGGGCTCGTTCTCCAGTACGGAGAAGGAAGACCCCGGGAATCTTCCTGTAGCACGGTGGCTTCGATCGCTGACCTCTGATCCTGCGTACCGAGCGATTTGGTATGTCGGGTCGACCCCGGGTACGATGAGCCAAACCTGGCGTGGCGCCCGAAATGCTTCTCCGTAGGGTGGGGGGGTCCTCTCGCGACTATCACAATGGGGCTGTCTGCAATCTACCCTCGTTCGGTCAGGGGGCGTCGGCTCGAACCGTCCGCGGTGCCGGGTCGGCGTGTCTGGCGTCGGAACTGTGAGGAGGGGTGCGGTCTATCGCTTTCCTCTATCCCACATCCATCTATTAGGTCGAGTCATAAGTAACTTCCAATGCAGCTAAGTAGAATCTATTGTTCGTATCTACCCGCTATGAGTTACCATGACAACAAGTTGTTGTTTTCACTATATAGACGAGGCTTCAGTTAGTCTTTTGTCAACTGTTTTGTGTGATACACGTTACGTTAAACTGTTTTTTTTAACCTCTGAAATGGAGAGTCAAAAAGTACATATTCGTCATGTAATGCTTTGGGAATTTAAACAACGCAATAGTGCTAAGGCGGCAGCTGAAAAAATATGCAGTGTATATGGTGAAGGACTAATAACTGATCGGGCAGTTAGAAATTGGTTTATAAAATTCCGTTCTGGAGATACGACCTTAAAAGACGAACCGAGGGCGGGACGTCCTTCCGGCTTTGACGACAACCTTTTAAAGGCAATATTGGAGCAAGATCCACGTCAATCAACAAGAGGTATAGCAGAAAGGTTGAATACATCACAATCAACTGTTAACCGCCACCTGGAGAAATTAGGGAAAGTCAGCAAGTTAGGAGTATGGGTACCTCACAATCTCAGTGAACGGAATAAAGAAGATCGCATGTCAATCGCCACAAGTCTGCTCTCACGGGTAAAAATTGAGCCTTTTTTAAACAGGATTGTAACAGGCGATGAAAAATGGGTTACCTATGACAATATAGTCCGCAAAAGACAGTGGCTTGATAAGGATCAACCACCCCTACCAGATCCGAAAGCAAACATCCATGGCAAGAAGATTTTATTGTGTGTATGGTGGGATTGTCAAGGAATAATTCACCACGAGTTGTTGAAGTCAAATTTAACGATTACTGCGGATAGATACGTTCAGCAGTTGCAAAGAGTGCAAGCGTCCATGAAAAGCGTCCTGCACTCGTCAATCGCAAAAACGTCATTCTTTTATACGACAATGCGCGACCACATACAGCAAGGGTGACTCAAGAAAAAATTCTTGAGCTTGGATGGTCTGTTTTACCACATCCACCTTACTCCCCAGATCTTGCCCCGATAGACTACCACCTTTTCTGTTCCTTACAAAACTTTTTGAATGGAAAAACCTTCAATTCTGAAGAGCAAGTCAGGCAGGCTGTCGAAAACTTCTTCCAGTCCAAACCAACCACATTTTACAAGGAAGGAATTGATAAGCTGCCAGGAAGATGGGAGAAGGTTATATGTTGAATACATAATAAATTAATATAATTTTGTTATTTAATGAGAGCAAAATAAATGTCTGATAAAAAAACGGAAGTTACTTATGACTCGACCTAATAGACTAGATTCACTTTCCGAAACTCTCTTCGTTTCTTTGCCGTACGTATAGCCGAGTCTGCAAGCAGGATTCGGTGGCCGTTCGCTCAACGATCCCCTCCCGGTATGGAGTGCGACTCGGCTGTAAAGGTCCGTCCCTACAGATTCACCCGCAAAGGGGAGTGGTAGGGGAGCTATGAATGGTTACCAGTGTGGGAGGGGGATGATTCGGAGATCCGACTCTAGACGGGGGGTAGTTTCGCTAGGGGGTTGTGTAGGGGAAGCAGTCCAGTGATGACCCCGAGGTGTTGAGCCGGAGGCAGGGGGGAAGGCATGTTGGACGTCGCCGGCCGTCGCGGGCCGGCACCTATATATAAACCACTACTCGGCCACCAGTCAGTTCACGCGTTCTTTGTCTGTCCACTTTCCGGAATACTTCCATACGCTCGTGCGAAAGCGGTGAATGGTTTAGGCTCGTATCATGGGAGACAATACCCTGGGTCTCTGAGCGGCTATATGCGGCACGTCTGCGTCCCAGCGGCATCCCCCGCGTTGTTCGAAACCCTACACGGTTACCCCGTGGCCCCGCGTCAGCATGCATATGGTCAATTAACCCCATAACCTACGATTTACGTTCGAGAATTTTGGTCCGAAAACGTAAACAAGCTCGCGCAGCCTTCGAGCCATTCGCACGACTTGTTTAGTACGATGATCGGGCCAATCGTAAATATTACGGGCATCGCTCGTGGTACGACGGTCGCGGTTTGTAATTTGTCCCACCACAAATAGCACAGACAAGGCTCGTGATATATTTTTATTATCTCTTCGTATCGTGATCAGTTTCAAGTTATTCTTGGTCACATTCGCACATCGAAATTTATTTTCATAAATTCTTGAGAAGCATCCCCACAAGATGTTTTCAAGAAAAAGATTTCGTGATGAGAGCAGTGAGAATTGTGCTAATAATTTTGCTAACGAAAGTGACAGTAGTGACGATATATGTCCTGTTCGAAGAAAATGCATGCGATTAGTTATTGATGATACTTCTGACGACGATCAACTACCAGAGCCCTGGCTTTGGAAAGAAATAAGAAATAGTCCAAAAATCTGGGACTATACGATGACTCCTGGCATAAGAGAGGCAGCCTTACATCAATTAGGAGGAAGTAGAAGAGAATTAGATATATTTAATCTAATATTTGATGACATATTCTGGGAAAATATTGTAACCGAAACTAACCGGTATGCAGATCAAATACGAGCGAATCCACGCAGAACACGAGAAATCGACGACACTTGGTTTCCTGTAGATTCTAGCGAACTTAAAAGATATTTCGCATTGTCCATAATAATGGTACAGGTAAAAAAACCAAGAATACAAATGAATTGGTCGAAGAGGGCTGTTATCGAAACGCCGATATTTAGAAAATCAATGCCTTTGAAAAGATATCTGCAAATTACAAGGTGTTTGCATTTCGCAAACAATAATCTGGTTGCCAATACAGATAAATTGAGCAAGATTAAACCTGTGATCAATTTTTTGAACCAAAAATTTAAAGAAGTAATATAATGAAAGAAGACATTGCTATTGATGAATCGCTCATGAAATTCAAGGGGCGCCTATCTTATAGGCAATTTAACCCATCAAAAAGGGCAAGGTTTGGCGTTAAATTTTATAAATTGTGTGAGTCCGATTCAGGTTATTGCTATGAATTTAAAATATATACAGGCCACGATAAAATAAACCGTGATGATAGCGCTTTGGAAAGTGTTGTCAAAGAGCTTTCTGAGTCAGTATTGCACAGGGGTCACACTTTATACATAGATAACTGGTATTCTTCCCCAAAATTGTTTATGACATTATCGTTTAATTATAAAACAAATGTAATTGGCACAGTGCGTGGAAATAGGAAGCATATGCCAAAAGATTTGTGTAATGTAAAATTAAAAAGGGGGGAATACGCAATAAGAAGCTGCAACCGAATACTCGCTATAAATTGGAAAGACAAGCGAGATGTTTATATTATGACGACAAAACATGAAACAGTCGAAATGACTACACAAGGATCCAATCGTACTCCAAAACCAAATTGTATTACAGAGTACAACAAGGGAATGAATGGAATTGATCTCCAAGACCAAATATTAGCATGCTTTCAGGTAATGAGGAAATACATGAAAGGATATAAAAAAATTTTTTTTTATCTGTTCGATATTGGTCTTTTTAATTCATACATTTTATGCAACAAAATAAATAACGGGAAGAAACATTGTTACGTTGACTATAGGATCAACATAGCCGAATCACTATTGGAGAATATGCCAAAACCGAATTATAGAGAACGAGGACAATTATCTTCCGGAGATATGCCAGAGAGACTGCAAAACACATTGACCCAACAGCATCAAAATTAAGACCGTCAAAACCTTGTAGAGTTTGCCAAAAAAATAAAAAACGTAGAGAAACAACGTGGGAGTGTAAGAAGTGCAAAGTTCCCTTACATCTACCAGAATGTTTCGAATTGTATCACACCATTGCAGATTATTAATTTTGTATTACTGATTTTTGTATAAATAAACTTTTTGTAGTACTTGCATCTACCACAATTATTACATCAGGTTGTAATTACTTATCAATTATTCCACAAATATTTATAACTTTAGGAGGGCGCCGCCGCTAATATTTATATTTGGCCCGATCATCGTATTACGGGATATGCCCGTAATATTCACTTTTGGCTCGATCATCTATTACGGGCTATGCCCGTAATATTTACATTTGGTCCGATCATCTCTACGGGCTATGCCCGTAGTTGTAGGTTAAGGAGTTAAAAATCGGTACGAAATTTGCGGACAACCCAATACAACCATCTTATACCTGGACAAAAGTATTGGCACACACTTAAAAATCTTTATTCACGCATACTATTTTACTAATATACTGTTGTTCACTTGTTGAAACAAGTGAATGATGCCCCGACAGTCAGTTCAGTCATTGTTGTGTCAGTCCAGCAGTTTATTTAGTAAGGAATATTCAGAATAATTTTAAAAATGTCAAGGAAAGGAAAAGAAACTACACCGGAAGAACAAAAAATTATATTGAACTTGTATAAACAAGGTAAATCTTATGCAGAAATTGGAGGAATAGTACAAAGAAGCCGATTTACAATTCGGAGCATTATTAAAAGATTTGCGAACATATCGAATACCCATAATCACTTACGGAGCGGTCGGCCGTCTAAGTTATGGAAAAGGGCGACAAGAAAAATAGTAAATATAATTAAACAAAATCCACGAACAAATTCTTCGGAGATTGCGGCACTGGTTGCAGAAGATTACAATAAAGAAATTAGTTCAAAAACGGTACGTAGAGTCCTAAAAGCTGCTAGATACTCTGCATGTGTCGCTCGAAGAAAACCGTACATAAGCGAAGTTAATAAAAAAAGACGAGTAGAGTTTGCGAAAGAATTTTCAAATAAAAATAATGACTTTTGGGACCAAGTTTTGTTCTCAGCCGAAAGCAAATTTAATATATTTAAGTCGGATGGTCGGATATTGTTATGGAGAAAGCGTAACGCCGAACTGGATTTGAAAAACCTCCAAGCTATAGTTAAGCATGAGGGTGATGGAGTCTGTATATGGGGGTGCATGTCTTCATCCTGGCTTGGGGAACTAGTGTTCATTAACCTTCACTGTACACTCGGGGTGTACGACACCCCAACTAAAGTGTGGGTTCAATTTTCTATTGGTTACTACCTGAAGATTGGATCTAACGCGTCATCTATCGATAGTTCGAAGCTTCCTAATCGTGACGCGACAACGGTCGTTGCCCGCACGGCATCAGTTCTCTTGAAACAGGCAAAGAAGCAGAACGTTTCGGAGCGTGGAGTATACGACAGCCCAAGTGTACTGTGTGGAAGTTTCTTGCAAAATTTGTGATTTTTATTGTAGTGATTATTTTGATCCTGTATCATCAGAAAGATGTAAGTATATGTGTAGATACGAAAAATTATTTTGTATAACGTATACATATGTATTTCGTGTATATTTAGATGGCTTATAATTTCCGGAGCCGCAGTATTCACGAGCAGTTGTTCGAAGAAAATGAGGCGGCTGAAGAAATTTTCGGCGGTGACTCATCCGACAGCGAGGAGGATCATGTATCTGAAGAATCTGAAAGTGACGAATATGAACCCTCTGATGAGTCAAATTCGATGCAAGATATAGAAGAATTAGAAAATGCTACGTTGGAGGAGCGTTTTTTGGAAACTCGTGCTCGTGGCCGGCCATCATCCAAACTGAGGGGTAAAAATGGCTATACTTGGAACACACAAGCTGGACAAAGAACATCAGCACGGCACAGCAACGTGGAATCTGTTATTATTCCTGCACCTGCAAACGTAGCAGCCAATTTCGAAACCTTTGAACAGTTCTGAGATATTCTTTTCTCTAAACAAATAATATAAATCATTGCGCAGCACACAAACAGCAAAATAGAAGAAGTTTGTGCTGATATGATTGCTGCGAACACAAATTTAGAATCATATCATCATCATACAGATGTTACGGAAATAAAAGCATTCATAACATTTCTATATTACAGCAGTTTATGGAAGTCCAGTAATGTTAACAATACTCAATTATGGAGCAAGCGTAACGGAATTACGTTTTATAGATGCATTATGTCAAGAAACAGATACATGTTTCTGAGTAATTGCGTGCGGTTTGATGAAAAAAAGAGAAATATAGGAAATATTTATTAGAAATTGTCGCCAGTGTTACAACACCGCACCGGTATTGTACAGTGGATGAGCAATTGTTGGGGTTCAGAGGTCGCTGCTCTTTTCCAGTATATACAGGGTCCGGCAATTGAACTGTCCCCAACTTTATACTGCTAAAAAACACGAACTTCAAGTAGTACGTCTTTTTGTCATATTGGATTTCTGTTAGGCAATCATAACCTGTCAGAACAGTAAACTGTCGGTTTAATTTATTGTTCAGTAGTGTTCAATATGAACATTGAAAATAAACGTAACGCGGTAATTTGCTCTTTTTGAAGCAAAAAAGTCAAACAAGGAAGTCGTGAATAATTTAAAACACATAAATGTGAATCGAAAATTCGGGTATCGTACAATAAAAAAATATTTGGAGACAGGATCAACAAAAAAGAGATATGGTGGTGGCCGGCAAGCAACAGCAACATCAATTGCAATGGTGAGAAATGTGAAGAAACGTTTGGAAAGAAATCCACGGCGTAGTGCAAATAAATTGGCTACAGAGCTGAAAATTTCTGACAGAAGTGTTCGCCGAATATTGAAAAATAAGCTAAAGGTAAAGCCATATAAGATACAAAAGTTCAGGAACTCACAGTTAACCAGAGAAATCGGAGAGTAAAAAGAGCGAAGGAACTGAAGCGGCGAACCGCAAGTGGCAATTTGCAAAACATTGTTTTCTCTGATGAGAATATTTTTACAATTCAGCAAGTTGTTAACAAACAAAACGATAGAGTTTGGTTGACGGGAAGATCTTCTACAGATATGCAACATTTGGTAGCCACTCGCTCACAAAAACCTGCATCTGCAATGGTCTGGGCTGCTATCACTCACAATGGACGTACTCCACTTGTTTTTGTGCCTGAAGGAGTGAAAATTAACCAACAGATTTATCATGAATTGGTTTTGGAGGGCTGTTTGAAGCCTTGGGCACACAAACACTTCAAATCAGAGACATGGACATTTCAGCAAGATTCCGCACCAGCTCATAAAGACAAAGAAACACAAAATTGGTTCAGAAACAATGTTCCCAACTTCATTTCCAGTACGGAATGGCCGTCAAATTCTCCAGATTTGAATCCCATGGATTTTTCCGTTTGGAGGCTATTGGAGGCTATTGGAGGCTATTGGAGGCTATTGGAGGCTAAAGTATGCTATAAAAAAACATACCAGTTTAGAAGCTCTGAAAAAGTCGCTTAATTTGGAATGGAAGAAAATATCACAGCAACACTTGCGGGCTTCTTACAATAACTTTTTTGAACGTTTAAATAAAATAATTTTATAGAAAGGTGGTCCACTCGACTTCCAAGCATAATATTTTTTAAATGTAAATATATGCAAATATTCCAGAGCAATGTTTTGAATAAAAATGTTGTTCCTTTCAAAATTATGGCCCTTTTTTCACGGGACACTTCAATTGCCGGACCCTGTATGCTCTGTATGTACATTTTATTCATTTTTAATTGTACAAAATATCGGATTCGTCAGCACCACATTAGATGTACTGGTCTTGCCAGGGCACTTTGACGTGATGCAGTAGAATTTTCAGTTTCATATAATCCATTGATAATTAGGAGATCTTCTAATTGGTAACCATCCCTTGTTCGGACAAAATTATGGAGGATGCAACAACATTTTATAATGTCCACAGCCAAAGATAATTTTACATTCAATGATTTATAGAAAACCGTCCATTTATTTGACAGAATGCCAAATGCACATTCTACAAAACAACGGCCTCGAGACAGCCCATAATTAAAAATACGTTTCTTATAAGTTAACATATTCCCACTATATGGTCTCATTACTTTTTGTAAAAGGGCAAATGCATCGTCCCCAACAAACACAAACAACATGTTTGGACATTCCGTTTCAGAAAGTGGTCAATTTCATGGAGTATCCAGATCATTATTTATCATTTTTTTTGTAAAAGTCACTTTTCTTAAATATGTAACTATCAGATTCTTTTCCGGCAACTCCTACATCTACATAATTGAACATATAATTTGAATCTACTATTCGAAATAATACGATGGAGACAAATTTTTTATAATTATAATGTAAGGAGCCAGTCATGTTTGGTTTTATTATTCTAATATGTTTGCCATCCACAGCCTCTAAACAGTTTGGAAAATTGGCAACCTTTTGGAAATTCACCGATATCTAACCATTTTTCTTTAGAAAACACAGGGAAACATACTGTTTTCAGGCACAACCAAATAGCTCTACAAACTTTTCTCACAACTTTAGCAATTGTAGAATGTCCAATTCTGTAGCTGTAATGTAGATCTACGAAGTTACATCTGCTGCCTAAATATCTGTAAGAACATAAAAATATTAACTTTAATTACAGGTCAAAAATTGAATAATAAGTGGCGCAATATAAAAGACACTTTCATGAGGAATGTAAGAAGAAAACTAAAATCTGGTCAATCGGCTGACACAGGAAGAAAGTATGTGTACGCCGCACAATTGTCCTTTTTACTTTCCCCCAAACAGTCGACCAGTTCGTGAACAAGCATACGGGAAGAACATGCAGAAAATTTGGAAACGTCGTCCCAAACCGAACGTAACACAGACAATAATACACCAATTATACAACACAGTAGTACACACACAGCATCTACAAAACGCCGTCAGAAAGAAAGTATTAAGGAATCATTCATCAAATTCATGAATGCACCGATTACACCGAAACCCCAACCTACCCTTCATGAGACACAATTTGTTTGAGATTCTATACTTGATACCAAATAAAAAGGAACCTGCCGACCGACGAGTTTAGGCCTGTTCTGCGCACGTTGGCGCAAACAGAGCTCGCTATTGCCCTACTTACGTTCCTTCGGCCGCGCATCTATCCTGCGCCGAAGCGTCGGTTTGACGTCGCTTGCCGTTATACCGTGTGTCCATTAGCGTCTTTGCAGTGTTGATAGCGGTTTCGGAGTTGTATTGTTTTGTGATTTATTGTGATTTGTTCTGTTATATTGTAAATATGGAAAACGTTGCTGTTTCTCCACAGAAAAGAAATGTGAAAGGAAAGGTAAGCAACTGAAATATTAACATATATGGCTTCAATAATGCATTACTCCAATTTGATGGGAAATATTTTTTTCGTAGGTAGTCCACTCTGGACAGAGGAGACTAATAATTAATGTCTACAAAGACAAAAAGAGGATGTTCCCTCATATGAAGTATAATGAGGTAATGAATTTAGTTGCGACAACGTGTGGAGTTGGCAGGCGTACCGTTGTGGGAACCATAGCGGAGTATAAAAGGACGGGAAGCGTGACCTCACCGTCGAAAAAGCGGGAAAAGCTCGATATGATGCAAAAGCTTTCAGATAAGGACGTCTATAAAATTCGAAAGCATATACATGCATTTTGGGAGCGGAAGGAGCTCCCAACAATTAAAAAAGTGCTGACGGTGGTAAACAACGATACAACTTTACCCAATTTTTCGTTTACCACCCTCCATCGCATTATGAAAAAAATGAAATTTCAATACATAAAGAGGAAGAGAAATATTGGGTTGTTCGGAAAGTAATTTCGTTTTTTCCCGACAGAGGATTTAATTGTATTTTTTCGCACCCAACTCCACACTTAAGCCGCATAATCATTATATGTTTTGAGAGTTGATATAGCGAGGCTTGTGTGTGAAAAAGTCCAATTGATTCTACGCAGTAGTTTTTGGTTGGTGCCCTTTTAAATATGGAGAGCAAAGAGCAGCATTTTCGTCATATTTTACTTTTTTACTATAGAAAAGGTAAAAATGCTGTTCAAGCCAGAAAGAAATTAACCGATGTGTATGGAGAAGATGTATTGACAGTACGCCAGTGCCAGAACTGGTTTGCAAAATTTCGATCCGGCAATTTTGATGTCGAAGATGCACCACGTTCTGGAAGGCCGGTTGAAGCTGATAAAGACACAATAAAGGCATTAGTTGATGCAAACCGGCGAATAACAACACGTGAGATCGGGGAGAGGTTAAATTTATCAAATTCAACTGTTTATGACCACTTCAAAGGCCTAGGTTTAACCTCGAAGCTCGATATATGGGTTTCTCATGTTCTCACGGAGAGAAATTTGTGTCGTCGCGTTGACGTCTGTGATTCGCTTCTCAAACGTCACGAAAATGATCCATTTTTTAAGCGCATCATTACTGGGGACGAAAAATGGGTTGTATATAACAATGTCAAACGCAAGAGACCATGGAGCAAAAAAGATGAACCGGCTCAAAGCATTTCGAAAGCCAATATCCATCAAAAAAAGGTGATGCTGTCTGTTTGATGGGATTTCAAAGGAATCGTTTTTTTTTGAGCTTTTACCGAATAGCACAACAATTAATTCGGAAGTCTACTGTCATCAGCTGGACAAACTGAATGATGCACTTCAACGGAAAAGGCCAGAATTAATCAACAGAAAAGGTGTAGCGTTCCACCAAGATAATGCGAGACCTCATACAAGTCTGGTCACTCGCCAAAAGCATTTACAGCTTGAATGGGATACACTGCCACACCCACCATATTCTCCAGATCTGGCACCTTCGGATTATTATTTGTTCCGGCCACTGCAAAATTTTTTAGACGGTAAAACCTTTACTTCAAATGAGGAGGTCAAAAATCACCTGGATCAGTTTTTTGCCAGCAAAGAGCAAAAATTTTATGAGCGTGGAATCATGCTACTGCCAGAAAGATGGCAAAAGGTATTAGACCAGAATGGCCAATATATAATTTAATAAAATATTTATTCATTATACGAAAATTGTCTTTCATTTTCACAAAAAAAAAACGAGATTACTTTCCGAACAACCCAATAGTACTCTCATTGAGCGAGAAGGTATAGTCCGATGGCGCCAGTCATATTTAAGAAAAATTCGAGGCTTCAGAGCGGAGGGAAGGCCGATATATTTTTTGGACGAGACATGGGTAAATGCGGGGGACACAAAACAGCGAGTGTGGGTGGACATCACCGTCTCATCGGCCTCCAACGCCGCAAAAAGGGGCCTCACGAATGGCGCATCGGCTGCAACGGGGAAGGGGAAAAGATTAATCGTGCTCCACATTGGTTCAGCGGATGGGTTTGTCGCAGATGGATTGTTGTGTTTTGAGTCCAAAATAAAAAGCTCTGACTATCACGATGAGACGAATGCTGATACGTTCTCAGAGTGGTTCCGGCGCATTATGCCTTCTTTAAAAGACAATGCCGTCATTGTAATGGATAATGCGCCATACCACTCTGCAAAACAGGAGAAGTGGAAGTGGTTTTTATTGAAATTCACTTTTTCCTTTTATTTATTTAAAAGATGGACAAAGAAAGCCGGAGGGCGAGCAATATGCCAGTTGGAAAACCACTGAACCGAAATGCACGCAGAATGGCTGCCTATAACCAGCGAAAGTACGATAATGCACCTCTTCCAGAAAACTGGGCTGATGACCAGGAGCCGATGGTACCAACCGGCCCCTCTAAGCCTCGGAAGATAAACGAGAGGCAAAGAAACCGTATCGATACTTGGAAAGGTAAACGTTAACAAAAACCGGCCACGCCGACGACAGGATCAAAGAAAATCCGTGATCCGGCCGAGGTAACGCCTGGAGTTTTCAAAGCCCAACAGGAGTCGATACAAAACGAGCCTCTATGGCAAGAGGGTCCTTATTCCGGCACTCATCCGGTCAAGCGCATCTACAGCCAAAATGTAGACTTTTCCTCATTCCCGATCGTCTGCGAGCGAGTGTACGCCGACCTTGAAGCGGAAAACTCCAGGGTCAGGCGAGAGATGCCGTTCGCTGCATTCCAGCATGTGATGGCCAGCATGTTGAATGCTGTGGTCATTGACCACATAGTTACCATCAATGCGGAGAGGAGGGGTATAGTAATGAAACCAGTCCATTACACCTGATACCAGACACGATGTACACGCCGGCACCAATCATGGAGTACTTTAGATCAGTGGCAAACACCACTACTCCCCAAGGTGATCTGGTCAAGATCAAGACACAACAGACAAAACCAAAAATAAGAGAGTAGCTAGAAAGAAAGGGGATTCCAATGCCAATCACCGCAATGAAATATGAATTGCTGGATGAAGTATGTAAGATTAAACCCCAGTATGATAAATACATAATCGACGAAATGGCAAAAGAAGCAAATAAAACAATTTTAAGATTGCCACCTTACCACTGCGATTTAAATCCCATCGAACTCGCATGGGCCGTAGTAAAGGGCCATGTAAGAACGAATAATAAAAGCTTTCACATTTCGGAAGTGAAACAATTATTATTAGGTCGAGTCATAAGTAACTTTCGATGCAGCTAAGTAGAATCTATTTTTCGTATCTACCCGCTATGAGTTACCATGACAACAAGTTTTTGTTTTTACTATATAGACGAGGCTTCAGTTAGTCTTTTGTCAACTGTTTTGTGTGATACACGTTACGTTAAACTGTTTTTTTTAACCTCTGAAATGGAGAGTCAAAAAGTACATATTCGTCATGTAATGCTTTGGGAATTTAAACAACGCAATAGTGCTAAGGCGACAGCTGAAAAAATATGCAGTGTATATGGCGAAGGACTAATAACTGATCGGGTAGTTAGAAATTGGTTTATAAAATTCCGTTCTGGAGATACGACCTTAAAAGACGAACCGAGGGCGGGACGTCCTTCCGACTTTGACGACAACCTTTTAAAGGCAATATTGGAGCAAGATCCACGTCAATCAAGAAGAGGTATAGCAGAAAGGTTGAATACATCACAATCAACTGTTAACCGCCACCTGGAGAAATTAGGGAAAGTCAGCAAGTTAGGAGTATGGGTACCTCACAATCTCAGTGAACGGAATAAAGAAGATCGCATGTCAATCGCCATAAGTCTGCACTCACGGGTAAAAATTGAGCCTTTTTTAAACAGGATTGTAACAGGCGATGAAAAATGGGTTACCTATGACAATATAGGCTGTCGAAAACTTCTTCCAGGCCAAACCAACCACATTTTACAAGGAAGGAATTGATAAACTGCCAGGAAGATGGGAGAAGGTTATAGATAATAGTGGTGAATACATAATAGATTAATATAATTTTGTTATTTAATGAGAGCAAAATAAATGTCTGATAAAAAAACGGAAGTTACTTATGACTCGACCTAATAGTAGAGGGGGTGGAAAAAGTAACACCCGAAATGTGGAGCAATTTTGTACAACACGCAAAGAAGGTAGAAGAAGATTTATATACGATAGATCATGTGATAGATGATTTCCACGAAGTAGGAGACAGCGAAGCAATCACTGATGAAAGTGAATGACCAGGTTCGGAATCAGATTCCGGCCTGGTCTAAATACTTCAATTTTTATTCTAAATATTTCTATTTTTTATTTATCTATTCTTTATTTATTAATTTTTTGTCTCATTTTTTATTTATTTATTCTTTATGTATAATTTTTTATTTATAAACATTTCTATATTTCATACACTGTTTTTATATTTTATAATATTAATACCCCATTCATTATATTATAATACAGTTAATAAATAAATTCATAATACAAGTAATAGAATGCATGCTTCATTTGGACACCTTGTATATGAAACAGAAAACAACGCGGATGGTAAAGTATATAGGTCAACCTTCTAGATTAAAATAAAAAACAGCGGACTGAATCCGACAAATAGTTTCCCAGATAAAAATTCATAACTGCAGCCCGTTTTTCATGCAAATAGATAAAAATTGCAAAATTCAAAGATCCGTACTTTTTAACCCTTTTAGTGCCGAACGACGATATATCGTTGTTCGCTACACTTGCGAAAAGTGCCAACGACGATATATCGCTGCGCAAGCGTTGGCGCCTATTATACGCATCACAAGAGTTCTGTATTTCAAAATAACTTTATAAAACGTTATAAATGGTTCAAATTCATTGCATTGCAATTGAAAAATTATTTATTAGAACTTTTTGTTATGTTTTCTGCTGGTTGGTGCCGAAGCACTGTATACGTTAGAGCGATAAGGTAGAAGCTCGACACGGGATAGTTTCTTGAGACCGTAATCGCAATCTGTTTATGATAATTATTAGATAGCTCACGTGTCACATCATGCATCGGCACGGCGAGACTAAAATCTTTCTTTCAGTCTTTCTTGGCCGCCTCAAAGAGCAGTTAGTCTTTCTTAGCAGTCAGTGTTTGAAAACCGTCGACTTTGTAATACAGTTTCAATTAGTAGCAGAAAATTTTGTGAATTTTGTTGCTATTTTTCAACAAAAACTACACCTTATTACGAATATGGATGACGAAGAAGTAGTTCGATTTGTTGACGCGGTAGAACCAAATGAAGAAGATGTTAGCAGTGATGACCAATTATGTGCACCAAGCCGTCGGTGTGTTCGCAGAATCTATAGCGACAGTGAATCTAGCGAAGAAGTATCGGAAGATGATGCTGAAGATAACGATGGTGATATTGAAGATTCTCTAAAAAATTTTAGTGAAGTTACTGTGGGAAACGATAGGCAATATGATCCGCGCCCATCATTTTTGGATACGACGGGTCCTAAGCATATGCCACCAAACAATTCGAAACCAATAGAATATTTCCATTTATTTTATACTCGTGAATTTCTGGACATGATCAAAATTGAAACAAATCGGTACGCACACCAGTTTCTCGAAAATGCCAGAGTACCACATAGATCTAGAGCACTGGACTGGAAAAAAACGACAATCCCAGAGTTGAGAGCTTTTATAGCCGTTTTGCTTGAAATGGGAATAACTCGTAGGCCAACTCTTTTCAGTTACTGGGCAAGAAATCATAGATATATTCCATGGTTTGGTCAAATGTATAGCCGGAATAGATTTCAGCTACTTTGTAAGTTTTTTCATATTGTGGACAACAACACCTTACCAGCACGAGATAGCCAAGAATACGATCCAGCAGCGAAATTTGAAACTGTTGTTGCACATGCCAATAGAAAATTCAGATTTTACTATTCACCAAATCAGCATTTGAGCGTAGATGAGTCATTGGCAGGCAGAAAAAGTAGATCAACACTGACACAATATTTACCGAATAAAAAGCACCACAAATGGGGTATCAAATTTTGGATGCTGACGGATGCGATCTCTCACTATTGCCTCTCATTTTTTTTGTTATCAGGGAGCAAGAGATCAACGTGACAAAGTATAAATAAAAGAAAAAGGTCTTGCGCACGTTATAATAGACAAAGTACTCAACATAGGTAATTACTTTATGAAAGGATACCACGTAACGGCCGACAATTTTTTCACCAACATCACACTGGCAAGATCTCTGTTTGAGAAACACACATTTTTAACCGGAACAATACGCAGCAACAGAAAATATATTCCACCGCAGCTCAAACAGAAACTACAAGTGGGCGAGTATAAGTATTTTCGAAATCGGGAAATACTTTTATTAACATATAGAGAAAAGAAATCACAGAAAAAAAATGTATTACTACTGTCAACTCATGGAATAGCCGCAAATAAAACGACTGTAACTCGAAGATGGAATCAGGAGAGAGAAATTGAACAACCAGCAATCGTACACGATTACAATAAATATATGGGAGGCATCGACATCTCAGATATGATGATTTACACATATTTGGACGAGAGAAGGACTGTCAAATTTTGGAAAAAAGTTGTATTTACCATTTTTTCACGAATGATTCTAAATGCATACATTTTATACCAACTAAATACAGAAGGAAATCCTATGACTCGACTGGAATTCATAAGCAATATCATTCAAGCAATAACAACGGAATGGATGGCGGAAAAGAGGATCAATCCGGAAAGCTCATTGGGTGAAACATCGAGCGATACAGCAATTCCAGGTATTCGCAAACTTCCTGGAAGGAGGGAAAAAGTTTGCGTTGTTTGCAGTAGGAAAGATGGTGGACCAGTGCGAAGATCACGCACAATTTGCAATCAGTGCAATAAAGGGTTACACGGTGTTTGTATCAGTGAGCATCAATGCTAAATAAATCGCGTGTGTAGGTAAAAATAAATGAATAATACATATTTTTAGTAGCCAGAACACTAAATATAAATGTTTATAATAATACCTAAATTTTTTTAAGTCACGTTGTACCAGCTACACGATCCACTTGTTCTGTAGTGGATCTGTCTGATGCTTTCCGTGTATCATGGAGTTATCATTTTGCTATCAGGACTGATATTGATTATTTTATTGAAAATTATTGAAAATGAAATACTTATATTTCATACTACGAGACTTACACAAAATTTATCAAGCGATGATAGGTGTAAATATTGTTTGTACAAGAGCAACTCGACTTTATGTTTTCTATCATAGTTTATATTGCTGTTATTTCTATGATTTTTGATAAGTATTGAAGTATAATTGGTATGAAATTATTCTCCCTTTCTCCCACAATACGCTGCATTTTGAATTTCTTAAATATCATTTTTAGTTTGGTTTTTATGAGCATTTTTCCAAGCCCTAGTAAATTCGTCAAATTCCTCCGGTTATCTTCGCACAGGCGCCCGTTTTCACGCGGCACTAAAAGGGTTAAACAAATTCGAAGCCACCAAAATAATGACCTGTAGCGGCACTTCCCGACCTCGCCATCAGAGGGATCAGCGGCGCACAGACTTTCCCGCAAGTCCACGACCATCCTGCGCTCTGTACATATACACGTATGTCCTGACCCTCAGTATCCCGCGTCTAAGGCACGGGCCCGCTAAGTAGGCTTACTGATGAGTCCACTGGTTCTATCCTCTTTCCTCCTTTCTTCCCTTTTCGAAATTCCCTGCATAGCGCCACCGCTACAGACCTAAACTCCCTCTAATTTCACGTGCACTATTAGCGCTATTTCATAGCATATTTCATTTGAACAAAATCCCTGACATCGACGTCAAAAATTGATCGATTTGGCGTGGAACGACTCTTTGTCTAATTTGTAACTTTAATAATAAAGTTCTATTATTGTTATTTTTTTAATTATTACTATACGTTCTTAAAAAATATATTTTGAAATTGCTAAAAGAAAACAAAAGCATCGTGAATAAGGGGATGTGCAAAGTAGTGATGATGAATTTTATACGGAAAACCAGGACTTCATATCGGGAACTATTTTGAACGATATCACACACAGGAAAAATCTAGAATATGATACTTCATTTACCTAAAATATATTCATTTAAGTAAAATTTATGAATTTTCCAAACAATAATTGATTGAGCGTACGACATCCGCTGTGCAAACGAAAATAATGCTGATCAACGGGATACCCATGCTACAAATATTACATCAAGATAGAGTTAATGCTGACTCACATTATCGTGAAATTTATAAAATGTATTATAAAACTTACGGAAAAAGAAGCAGCATTAATCGGCAGACATGGGCCGACCCTCCTTCGCAGCAACGCAATACCGCATGTAGCACAAATAACCATGCAAAAGCTACACGATTTTGGATATGAAATCCTGCCGCATTCTCCATATTCACCAGATTTCGCCAAAAGATTGCCACCTGTTTCGACATTTAGAACACTACATATGAAATGAAACATTTCGTAATGCGGATGAGGTCAAAAGGACCTTTAGAAACTTTGTGTTCTCGAAACACCATGACTTTTTCGAAAAAAGAATAGTTTTGTTGGAATCATGTTGGCAAAAGGCCACACATACAGATGGTGCTTATTCTGTTTAATGAAATGTTTGTTTGAATTCAAAAAACGATTTTCATTGCTTCCTGAAAATTCCGACATTTCATATTACACGACCTCCTTTTAGAGATGATGACATGGAATGAACATAGTTCTAGTTCTACTCATAAAACTTATGAACTCTGTTAAAAACTGTCTTGTAGAGAACCTTGTATTGGCCTTTAAATATTATCAAACAATTAGGATAAAACACCAAATAAATTCTTACTTATTATATTTTATTATAGTCGACAGTGTATCCTCACTGTGCTTTTAGCCGCTGTGTTTATGGCAATATAGAAACAGTTGTGTTATTACTCCCTTAACATACAAGCCTGTGGCATAAATGAGCAGGATTTCAAATTCTTTCTACTAAAAGTTTACTCTAGACTGCAGACATTAAAGTACGCAACATGCATGGTATTTTAAATTAATAGATGCATGGTTTAGATTGTTACACTTTTCAATGTGCATATCGACTAATAAACAATGATAAATTCAAAGACTTTTTATACCGGTTTCTCTTACCGATCTTCAATCTTCAGTCTTCAAATTAGCAATGTACATCTACTATTTTTGACTGCTTTTGTTTTAAATTTCTTATTATTAGACTGCGGATGTTTGTGCAAATATACATTTTTAGAGTTCAATATTTTTTATGTTAATGCAGGTATAGAAATGAAACTATGACAAAACTGTATTTTGTTCTGTAAATGTTTAAAAAATATATTTCTTAAGTTATTCAGGGTTTTAAATGTGCATTTTTTAGATGTTTGAGTATGTTAAATTGCATAAACATCCGCAGTCTATTATTATTACTGCTATTGTTAAATAATTCATATATTACTTTTGTCATTACAATTACTGTTTTGATATAAGAATAAGTAACTTTCTTTTAGATTCTGTATTATATTCTCCCCTTGTTTAGAATAGAAAAATGCAAAAAGCTTATTATTAATGCCACCTGTCCGAGTTAACTGAGATTTGTAAGTTAAGGAGTTAAGACAGGTTAAAATTTACATTTCATTAGACACAAAAAAAAATAATAGAAAGAAAAATTATGTGTTGTTTCATATTCGCATAAAGCATACAAATTCAATTTCATTTCATTATTACTCTCTTTGTTGCCTATTATACAAAGTTCTGTCCAATGAAACACCATCATATTCGTACAATATTCTTCATACTAAATTTAGATTCATATGCATTCCATTTCAATGTATCGCTTTCTACTAGACGTATCGTACATCTAAATTCCATGACTTCTTCCCCCATTGTTTCATGCAACCCTCTAATATTCTTCCTTTTACCATCTGTCTCCTTATATTCTTCTATTCTTTTAAATAAGCTATGAAAACTGATTTCTGAGTACTTACTGCAATATCAATTTCTTGCTCTCTCTCTCTCTCTCTCTGAGCTTCATTCTCCAGGATAGGGCACATAACATATTCACTTAGCATAAGTTTTACATCATAAGTTTTACATCATACGTTCTAAGAAAAGATTGTAAGAAAAGTTGTATGATTACAAGGGGGACATTACATATCACATCAACTATTTTTGTAGGTGGAAGCGTTTCAGAAATTTGAAGATAAACATTGTTTCTTTATTAAATCCAAAAGAATATCAAATTCTGACTGAAAATGTATTAATCTTTATTCAGATTAAACCTAACAGTTAACGAGATATTGTACTTGTCCACAACTTAAAGTTGGAGATTGAATAATATTGTCATATGTTTTGGTAAGATAACATTGTTTACTTGGCAGTATTTATCAACACAAATTTAGTATTTATGGATGAGGTAACATTCACTAATCATGGTCAGGTTAGTTTAAAAAACTTGCATTTGTGGGCAGCAGAGAATCCACAACGGATGAGGGAAATTGGCCAACAATGATGGAAAATTAATATGCAGTATTACGTATTCTGTGATCAAATAATTGGATCCCAGTTTATTCCTGAATGATTAATAGCACAAACATATTCAACCTTTTTGTCAGAGATCTCGCCCGTTCCATTAGAAACTGTATTACAAAGTATCCCTTCAGCAATTTGGTATCAGCATGACAGTTGCTCTGCACATTATGCACAAAAGTTGAAGAAAGCATTGCAACAGCATTTTCTAATCGATGGACTGGTTGTGGCAGACAATTTCTATGTCCACCTCATTCCATGGACCTAACGCCACAGGACTATTTTTTGTGGAATACAATAAAATATAAAGATAAAGTATATGGTGAATCACGAACAACGGATTATATAAAAGAATGAATTATGCAAGCATGCATTACATTTACAAGTTGTTACACTTGTTAGTTCAGAATGAATTCAGAACGCTATTTCTTCAACTACTGAATAGTTTACATCATTATATTAATGTTATCAGACATCATTTCAAATACCTGCTTCAAACAACATTGTCCTATAGAAACCTTTGATGATACTATTCAATCTTCAACTTCAGGTTAAGCAAAGCAAATTTTTGAGAATGTAAGTAAAATATCTAATGAACTGTTACATTTAGGGTCAATAATGGTTAATACATTTTTCCTCAGAATCTGATATTCTTCCAAATTTTGGCATAAAAAATATGTCATTTCATTTAAAGAAACAAAGCTGACATTCCAATCTTCAAATCTCCTCCACCAAAAAAGTATGTTAGTACACTATGTAATATCCTTTTTGAACCATGCAATTTTTCTATACAACAATTTTTTATAGAACGCATAATTGAAAAGGTATGCAAAAATGATACAAACTGAGCATGTTATTGCTCACGCTGTATATTGACTAGTCTTAGTATCACTCTATATTGACTAGTCTTATTATCACTCTATATTGATTAGTCTTATTACCACTCTATATTTTGCTACATTATGTCATATACTCCCTTGTGTTAGTCTGTCACTACTTTTCTTTTTTATTATTATTCTTTCTCCTTTTGTGGCTATTATGTACAAGGAGAGATTCAAATCAGCCAATTGTTGCATATTACTTCTAGAAACAAATTCATAATTTCTAAATCATATTATACAGGCTGTCACACGCAACTGAGCCAAGCCATTGCATTAAAACGGTAGAAGAAAGAAAAAAATTTCATTAGGCAAAATTAAATGGTTTCGAGTGATGCATCACGTGGTGCACGTGTTTTCTCTGAAAGTGGAGGTGTTTTAAATATTTCAAGGTGACCTCAATTTTTCAAAAGAAACTATAAATTTTTTTTATACAACATTCGATGCATTGTTTAATTCTCTACAACAAAATTATTAAGGTACTTGGATCAAAAAATGATTAGTTTAAAAAATATTTTAACTTCATTTTCTCAATATTGTGTCATATTTGGACCTAGGCTTGAACGTTTCTTCTCTAAAGAAAGAATTGAAATATAAGTCACTTTGAAATCTTTGAAAAGTCTGTACTTTTGGAGAAGACTGATGCATCACTCAAACCATTTAATGTTTCCTGATGGAATTTTTTTCTTTCTTCTATCATTTTAACGCTATGCCTTGGCTCAATTGCATGGGACACCCTGTATAATTGTTTTTACTTAGTCAAAATAATGTAATAAATATTGTAAGACATGGTAAAATACTTGTACGTTAAAATATAATTTGAATTACCATGTACAGGTGGCATTAGAGGAAAAAACAATTGAAGGTACGTGCGAGTGGAATCATTGTAAATAGGAATAAGTGAAAATGTAATTACTTATTCATTGCATTATTAAAAGTGTAAAAGTAAAGATATAATATTTATTGTGAGCATCATAATTGGTTATATTATTAAAAAGTCTTCAAATATGTTATATGAAATGATGCATGTAACTGGAACTGTTGCAATAATTTAATAAGTATTGATTTCAACAAAAATTGGTTTGGATGAATGTTGTATAGTCTGAAAGCGGATATGCATTATAATGTTCAGTTATTTTGGGTCAATTGTACTTCCCAAGATTTTAAGAATCTTTTTATTTTTTTAAATAGAATATCCTACATATTTCTAAAAAAATTAAAATAGCACTGGATATTAGACAAAGAAGTATTAACGCAGATAGTTCCTCAAGGAATTATAATTGAAAACACATGGTGTGCTCATTATTAAATATATCTTAAGCAACAATATCATTCAAAAGACTATTTGCATACAAATATTTGTGCAAGTATCCACTTTATACATAATACAGTGCAATCCCATTATGACCAATGTTATAGAACTATTTTATTTGTGTAAAAATATATAGTGTATTCCACTTAAAAAACTGATTGTATCTTTGAAATCTTGAGAACTGGTGAGTGTATTATGTGATCCCTTTTAAAGTATACAATATTTATTTAAACCAATTTTTGCTAAAATTAATATTTATGTTATTACAATGGTTTTGTTACATGTCCCAGCAAAGAACTATTCAATCAAAACTGTTTAAGCATCTATAAAGAATACCTCATATTCTTGCAAAAGCTTTAACAAAATGATGTAAAAAATGTTTATCATATGAACATTTATACATCTTTTGAAACAAAGGTCATTTAAAAAAGTTCCAAATATTTCAGAAAGTATTCATTTTTGACTACCTGATCATATAATACTTTTATATGCAAAAAGTATAATACAAATATGTATTTGTAATTTTCTGATGCGTGATTACATTTAAAAAAAAAAGAAACCAGAGGAAGATAGAAAATTTTATACCATTCAATTTGGTTTCTACCATTTCCTTTTACATTCAATAAATCGAAAATTAAAGCATTTCCGAATTGTATGAGTGGCCGTTTTATTAGAATCAGTCGCATTTTATTTAAACTATTCACACTCGTATTTTGATACATTTAATGTAAACACAATTTATGCGAAAGATGAAAATAAAACCAAAAATGTGATTTAGAATTATAACATAGAACCATAAATAACAAAAATAACTTAAAACACGCTTGTTTCTGAAATAAATTTTGATGTGAACATGGTTTTATAAATGAAAATAATTAGATTGTCCAAACCTTATTTAATATACGGAAATTCTTCCATATTATGAACAAAAAAGCACCACTGAAACGTCTTGAATTAAGAGCAAAATCACAATTACGAATAAAATTTCAACTTAGAAGAGCAGGAGCGGACAAAGGAAATTGTTCTAAAAGGACCGGTGTAACGGAATCGTGTGTAGTCATTTAACAATTGTCCATAGCGCGCGAATATTTCAGGGCATAGACCTAGAAATATAGAGACGGAGCATATCCTTGCGAGGTGGAAGCATGGACCTAGGAATATAGGACTTACACCGTCGTATCGATAAGAATAGTTGTCATACACACTGCTGCCTCCCGAGAACCGTTAAGAAAAACGGCATCCTCATCTATTATGCGAGGTTCTGTGACGTGGACCACAGCGCCACTGAGCGCCATGCGCACGTGTCGTTCTGTCAGTCATCGACTGGTTTAAATTTCTGTCTTCTGATTTCGTAAAATTTCTTCGGGTTTCACACCGACAATAATGCTAATGCAAAAATGGTATTAACGCGAATATAATATCATAAACAATATTTATAAAATCTGCATAAGTAGTGCTACAGCATGCCCAATAGTACCAAACTGTTTTTATTATTGCGATAAACGGATGCGTGGTGAAAAATACATTTTGTAGCAATATTTATTTGGGGTTTATGAATACTGTTCATAATATTATATTCACATAAGGATTATTTTCGCATTAGCATTATTATGAGCGTAAAAGTCGAAGAAATTTTACAAAATCAGAAATGTTGCGTGACGACGCGAACGTAGCTTTAAAACGATATAGTATCGGTAGGTAAACAAGGAGCGAAATTTGAAAGTGGACCGTTGTATAAAAGATCGAAAAAAGGATGTATTATTAAGCACACGACGCGGGCGTCATGGATGGGAAAGATTTTAGGCAGAGCTCGAAAACAGGAAAAGGAGCAGATTAGCAGACCCCTAAACGAATCGTTTTTAAACAAGTGCCAGATGACCTCAATGGGACTGGAAATGTTAAGGAAGTCATAAATTTCCTCCGAGGGTTGCTCACTCGATCATCGGAGCAGAGCCTACTTTCTTTTATCACATGTGCAACCCGCTGTCGTAACGGAAAAGCGCGCTTTCACCACCCCACGAGATGGTGGGAAAACATGGCCGACACTTCGCTAGGGTGGGGGGACACCCGAAGGACAACCTACCCCTTGGACTGGAGGCCGCCCCCACCCTGATTGGACTACAAGGATCTATGGGAGCACCAGGAGGGGATTTCACAGTCAACCACATGGGGGAACTCGGAGGACAATTTGGGAACTCTTCATCATTCTGATTTTGGTCGTCTTCTAAAATACTTTGAAACGTTCAGAGAATAAATTCGAGAGTTTTAACCAAACATCAGTTTTTATTTTGAAAATTCGCGCATTAACGAGCAGAGCGGTTCAGCGCTTCACGGGCACCAAGCCAATTCCTTTTCCCCAGCACTGCTAGAAAAGACTCGCAACACTCGTAAAGGTTTCCCCCGCAAGGATATGCTTCGTCACTACATTCCTAGGTCCATGTTATGATTAATCGCAGTGTTGCCAATAGGTATAAGAGCACAATTTAAGTTGGGGTATGCGACATTCAATTATTTTTAAACTTTTAGACTAAGTCATGAGCAGGAAGAGAAAGTTTTTGGAGAAAGCCTTAGACAAAATATGAGCTAGTGGGACAAATTAAGGAATCTAAGTTTCAGCACGTAGCCTCTTAAAAAGGCTCCTCCGGTTACATTTTGAAGAGCAGATCGAAGTCATGCAATACTTTAGAAAGGAAGGGTGATAAATTTCTCTCAAGAGCTTTCCAAATTTTGTTTATTTCAGACCATATGATTTCATAACCTTAGCGTCTCTACTCTCACGCTCACCACGTTTTGGCGGGCTTTCACCTGCGTGCGCCAGTACGCTTTCGCGCAGTTCCACCCTGGAACGCCCTCATGGTCGATGCGCTTTCACCAATGATCATCGAAGGAAGAAAGATCGATTGACGAATCAACGCCAGATTGAAGCGCAGCTGTTTTTTCATTGATCAAAGAGAGGTATAGAAAGAAGTCCAGAGACCCTCTTATTCAACAACCCCGAACCGACGATTTTGAAACGTATTTTCAAAAATCTAATTCTTGTTTCGTTCGGTCAGTTGCTGAAAAGATGGCGAGCGGCAGGAATGCGGGTCAGATTGGTTACAGCTGGCATAGTCGAAAACACAATCATGAAAACAAAACACACGCATTTTCTTTAGTGGCTGAACAGTCACATCCACTTATTGGATCATGTAGCACCGTGTGACAAAGGCGAATCGTGCGGAGTACCCCTCTTGTCCCTGTGCCGTCCCTCTAGTCATCTTTCCAACAACTCACTATACTTTGAGCGGCAACTTCTCTGCAGAAATTTGGAAAATAAAAATGAGACTGCGTGAAATTGTATTTGTTTTTCGTATCAATTTTTTTCTTTTCTAAGAAAGAGCAGATTAACGCTCCACCGGCACACCACCCAACCCGAAAATCCCTATTTCCACCAACCAGCAATGCAACAAAGTGAATGAAATCAAACTTCCTAGTGCAAATAGCCTGCTTCATAAGTTTCAAAGTTTGCTCTGCTTCCTTGTTACCGTTGTAAAAAGGACGGTAGTTAATGCCGCGCTTTTATAAATATTTTAAGAACGCGAGGTTTAAAAAACGTAGGAATTTCTTTCAATTATTACTCATTTAATTCAATCATTAGTGTTAATTAATACTTAAATATTAGTAGATTATAGACCTCAAATTTATTTTATTGCACAATGCAGTAAACTGTTTCCTTTCAAATTATTGAATGCTAACATGAATAAAAAACGACTGGTATCTCTATTGTTAAGCAGAAATAAATTTATAAAGCAACAAAATGAAGCAGCACAGTTTGAGAAATTAATTTCATTCTTATGACTACGTATCACTTTATCTGCTATAATTATCGCTGGTATATTTTTCAGTTCAAAGATCTTTATGAGTTTCTGACTTCCGAAATTTCAGGTGCACGCAAAATAATTCATTATCAAATGCTTCGCAAATATCTATTAGTGAATTAGCATTGATAATTCTAAATCTGTAGAAAATGACATATAAATATTTTAAATAATTTTTTAATGTTTCTACAAGATTTCTTTGTAAGGTTAAATTTCACCGAACAAGTGAATGCGATAATATAAAAAAATATAAACGTGATAAATAATGTTTCTGAAATTGGAAATAGCATTTCAAAAAAGCTTATGTTATTTGAGTGCAATATATATTTTTCACTTCAAATGCTTGCCGTCAGAGTTCTCAAACACGCGACGACGACGCGTATTGGGTATCAAAGACGCGCAAGGGGCCCTTTAGGGATCACTTGGTGCCTGTTCTAGTAATTTACTTTCAATATTGGAACATAGTACTTTTATTTTTATTGTTGTTTTTATTATGGTGATAGTTCCGACTGCTTACGTCATTGGTTGGGTTTCACTTTTATTTTATAGTATTGTAGTATTGTAACAAATAAAAAAAAGAATCGGATAAACATCATAATTCTGATATCGCTAGTTCTACATAAAAATATTTACAAAATACGATTAGAAGTACTGTGCTTTTCAATTTTGTATAGATTTAAAACTGTTTCAGAATTAAATTATAACATATTGTTAAATTATATTTGTTTCATCTTATATTCAATATCATGTCTAATAATTTTCAGTGCACTGTCATATATACAAAAAATCATACTGCAATCATTTATTTGCAAACTAAAGGTTTAAATTTCTTAAAGTTATCAAGCATAATAAAATTTTCAAACAATTATTATTAATTGTACAAATAATTAATTAATTCAATTCTTAATCTAGTATTCTTAATTTCAATGAAATGAAGAATAAAAAGTAACAGAAAACGTTCAGATAATTAACATGCTATAATTCCATCCCATTGTAGCGGATAATCTTCTCATTTTTACTATTAATTGCAAATGGTATTTGTTTAAGATCATGAAACATGTAAAACATAGATTCCTTAAAATGATGTGTATAATCAATTGGTCGCTTTATGAATACATATGTGCATTTTTCTATTTGCATTACTATAGGAACCGGAAACATGAGAAAAATCATTTAGTGTATCTTTTCTCACTTTTTTCCGACTTATTGATAAGATATACTTTTAAAACAGTCTAACTTAATCCTTTTGTTCACTTTTCACAAATGAAAACACTTAGATAATTCCTACTTCGAAGTATTGAATCGAACTATTATAAATAAATTGATGTAACTTCGGCTTTATACTTATATATTGCTTATCGAATTTTACAGTTTAGTAATTGCAATAAATGACTTCTATTTCAAAAATTAGTGACATGCTAAAATATTAGTAATAGGCAAGAAATAGTACTTATGAATATAAATACAAAAGAATTGTAACATCGATTTAATGTCTCTTGAATGTGGTTTAAATTCTTCTAATCTATACATATATTACACTCATACTTTGATCAAGTATCGTATATCGCATATACATAATGTCATAATACTTATTTGTTTTTCTACAAAATTAAAATTAAAATTAATTTCAGAATATAAAATTTTGTATAAAATACTTCCTCTAAAACGTTTCCATACAATATTACAGGAATATTGCACAATAATATACAACAATGTATTACGCTAATGCTAATTACTGAATTTCGTACAAAACGTATAATCTATTGCAACAAGATTGATTTTTATAATTAACTTAACAATAACTTTGCTCCACTACAACCGGAATTTCAATTTTCTTATCATTTTTTATTGAAGCCAAAAATTCATTTTCATAAATTATCTCTTTAACACGTTCAACCCGGCGTGACACACCGGTGGGTCACTACGCTTCTATCTGGCAGCACGACCCATCAGTGTGTCACATCTAATTTACACCATCAGGCGTCGTAACCCACCGATGGGCCCCACCTACTTTACATTCACTGCTTATAATAAGCTAAACTAACAGCAAATCACTGATAATGAAAACAAGCAGTGAAGTAAACAAGTGCCGCCAGAAAAACAACCTATATAATTACACGCTGCCCCATCATGCAGGGTATACAAAAACGCGCCGGGTTGAACGTGTTAATACAGGGTGTGCAATTAAATGCAATAACGTGTTAACTTTACTGCAGTACAGTAGACTCCCTCTTAACTGATCCTCTGTCTCAACCTATGGGACCGGACCTCTGGCTGGTTAAGCGAGTGGCCGGTTAATCTGAAAATATATGTCAAATATCATTTATAAGTTGTAAATGAAATAAAATATGTATACTGTTTAGTATTTTTATATAAAATGCAGATATAATATATAAAACATAAAAAGAATTCCATCCTGGAAAACAAGAACAGAATCTTGAATTCTAGATACAACCCGATGTACAAAAGCAGCAAAAACCTAGAAATCTGTAAATGCGAGGAATATATTCTATCATTTCTGCGAATACATATGATAAGAACAGTAGCACTACTTAGGTTATTAGACAGAGAAGAACTTAACTTAAGTAGCAGACATAATATATTCTATAAAATTAAGGAAATAATGCAATGTACGATATGCAATAATTTCGAATTAGATACCAAAGAACATATTATGTATAGATGTCCGCAATACTTAGCGTGTAGAAATCATATCAGAGTTGGGTATCCTGAAATACTACAAATAACCAAAGAAGCGCAAGCGAAATCGATATATTACTTTATACAGACTATGTTAAAAATAAGAACCTTCTGTTTAAATGAATAGGATTAGAATTGCTTAGGACATAAATGTACAAGCTAAAGTAAAACTGCATCAGCCGAGACACGATCGCAATAGGCGAAAGACGATACGCGATTATTTTTAATAATAATAGTATAATAACATAAAAAAATACTAGAAGTAGAACTCTTGAGTTAAATTCTTTACACTTACAGCTCTTCCCTTTTATTTTATTTCGAAATTAGGTCCGAAGAATGTATTCATTCGTTCGATTGAAGTTTCCATTATGATAAATGTTGTGAGAAACGAATGAGCCACGTAACACGGAATGTATCAATAGTTTTCCTGCTAAGTTTTTAAACGAAAATGTGGCCGGCGCAAACCGAGTAAAACGGGATCGGATAAAAGGGAGTCTACTGTATTTTCAATAGTCTTTTTAGTTCGTTAGTACGTTGACTGCTGTGGAGGTTGCCGATAACTAATACCTCGAATTCAATTTAATTATATAATTGCAAATTCATGTAAAATTTTTTACGATATTAACATTACAAAGATAATACGAAAACACAGATGCAGGATTGAACAGTAAAAGGCATTTTTTTTTTCAAGATTTAGATGAAAATTAGAATATTATGACATGCCCTACTACATATGGCCGTTTCCCCGTAACACACAACATATTAAACATCTATTGAATAAATGAAATAACATTATTATAGCTATTACATACAGACAACTTTTTATATTTGGAATTGGTGCTGACTTTGGTACTTCCATTAAAATCACGGAATCAACTTTCTGGTCCAAGCTGTGTAAGAAATGAAAGCTCCACCATGTCGCGGTTTATTAACGATTTAAAAGCAATGACTGTAGGTATTAATTTCGATACTCATATTTGTATACTCTGGCATTATATATTCAAAAGAAAACTTACAACAGAAATTGTATGATTTACTCGCAGTTCCTATTTCTCTCTCAGAAAGAGAAACATGACAAAATTTGTTTAAAGAAGTACGCAAAGGTACCAGACTTCGTTTTAAAAATGTTTTCCGTAATGAAATTTATTATAGTTAAGCAGTCAACGCCCATTAACACTTTGAGTGCCACGTCACCCATATTCAGGTGTCACACAAAAATTCAATCACCATTTGATCATGTATAGTATTAATGAATATATTTAATAAGGTTTAATAGTAGCAGTTAAAAAATTATGAAAGTTATTGATATTATTGATTAAAAAAGGTACAATTTATAGTTATATTAACTTTGTATAAAACTTTAGAAAGTTTGCCATTTTCAGCTAGTGCAGCATGGCACTTAAAGTGTTAAAAGATATTTCCCATCCGGTACTTTGTAAATTCCTCTCTCCAACTAAAATATTGATGTTTCAAAACTCATGTAAAATAACAGGTAAGTATTGTAATTAATATTTAAGCTATGTTTCAATGTTTCTTACAAATTTTAAGTTTGACCAAAATATGTGAATGCGATAATGCTAAAAAGTTTATTCATGAGAAATTGTGTATATTACGATGTAGATATTGTCCCAGTAAAGCTAACGCGTACGAGAGAAGTGCTTACATATTTTTCAATTCAAATGTTTGCCGCCAGAGTTTGTCCAATTCCCTACCTCTTACTCATCGCCCGTAGTGGGGGTGAAGAGCGTGTGAGGGGCCCCACCCTTGGACAGACCTGTTCTAGTCAAAAGCGGTGAACAATATTAGTGGGGGTAAGAGGGTTGAAGGAAAATTCGACGCTAGGGGTGGCGTACAAGTACGGGCGCCATCTATTCGTTCAGTGCCTGACTATCCTCTAAAGACCTGTGTACTCGCGGTCGTATTACTAGATTATTGCGACATTTCGTGTGACAATTTGATTCAGTGCACCGTGCCATAATACAGTGACAAGTGTACGCATCAGCACGGATACAAAAAGGTAATTAGAAGTACTAGAAGAAATTCTCTTTCTAGAAGACATACTTCGTTCGGGTGGCTGCCATCCTCGATGCCAGACACGCGTTAACATGTTGGATCGATTCCTCTTTCTCGCAAGTCTTGGTACGGACGAACAATCTAGTATAAAAACTGATTATAGGTTTTTAACCATCCCTTACTTTCAAATTATGCGCTTCGCTTCACGTTTTCCTCGACCTGATTCAATTTCGCAGAAAAATGAACAAC
Source organism: Macropis europaea (assembly GCA_916610135.2). NCBI lineage: Eukaryota > Metazoa > Arthropoda > Insecta > Hymenoptera > Melittidae > Macropis > Macropis europaea. The sequence goes on from OU744349.1 coordinate 21,058,845, forward strand.
TCAACGTCGAAAGAGATAGAATCACCCCCCAAATCGGTGGACACAAAGACGCCTACAACCAAGGCCCCTGCTGTATTATTCTTAATGATTTACAGCGAAAATGTTCGGTTATGGGAACTTGTGATCAATATGTATTTGGTTCGACAACAAATTTTATTCAACTCATGCTCACCCTCTCTGAATATGAATGCAAATAAGATCGCACGATCGATTTTTCCTACCGATTTTTTTATTGTTCTACAGAGAATAGGATTGATTTTGTTTTGCAAAATAAGGTTTATACCGAGAATGAGACTGAACTTATAATGTTCACGATATTGTCGTTCCTGAACGAACGGGCCTAAAGAACTCTATACAACGCTTTAATTGAAAATGTTTGTAAAAATAATCGCATACAGAAAATTGTTTTCCACCTCTGCAATTTATTCTAGAATTTAAAAAATTTGTCTTGTGCGAACAATTCATCTCAGGGTACACTTTTTATGACCTTAATGATTGTCACGAGAAATGGAACCATTTTTTTTGTAGCTGATCTATAATCTTTGAAAAGTTAATCCTTCGAATAAAATCGTATTATATTTCGAGAAAAACCTTAAAGTTACGCGCAGAAGTATTAATAGATGGCATTATAAACACTTCATAATCAGAGAAAACATTTCAATACGAAAACGCTGTAATACGCAAAAAGAGTAATTCGAGACTGAAAAGAAATTCAATCTTTTGCAGATGTATCGGACATAATTTTATGATAACCAATTATAAATTATGTTATATAAACAGATTATATTCATTCTTTTTTTGTTAAACGTTTTCTGTGTCATATTTCAAGTAAGCATTTTAATATTCTTTATTAACTTTGGAATCACATATTATTTTTTATTTCAAGTAATAGATAAACAATAATATGAATAATTCTTATAAAACACTATGAAGTAACTAGGTAATATATTCAGTTTTATACTATTAACTTTTTGATAGTGACATTACAGTATTTTTTAATTTGTATACTTTTGGACAAAATTAACGAATTCTGTTATTTTATACACTTGCGAATCTATGAAGCATTTCCTAATTTTACGAATAAAACTTTTTAAAAATTTATTTGTAAATATTCTTAACTATTTTCTTCCTACTTCGCATATAAAAACATAAATATTAATATTTAATATAGCGTATACAATACAATTGTGAACGTCATATTTCCCACGGAATAACTCCATATTTAATTATTTCAAAAAATGAATGCAATTAATAAATGTTACTGTACATTTGAAGGTACATTTTATTAATTCTCTGTTAACTGTAAAAAATCTGAGTTACCGTAGATATATTATGTTTACGATACAAATTCGTACTTTCTGCTCAAAATATCACGTGAAAAATGTATCAGAATGTTTAAACTACATACTTTGTCAAATACTACAAGTGCATAAGGCACTAAACATGCTGACATTATCATTCTATTGCATTATTACCCTCATGCTCATAATGTCAATAGTCTCACTGTTTAAATCGTTGTAAAATTCATATCCATTTATATGGTCAAAATTTAATTAATTTATCACAAACGCGACTATTTGCACTTCTTTGTAAGTGTTAAAAAAAATTCGAAAATCCTTTAGATAAGCGGTTTACAGGGGAGGAATCTGTGCTATTTCCCACTACACACCCTCTTTCCGCGAAATTAAACGTACGGAAATTTATATAGAATCTCATAACATTACGGTTTAAAAGTAGGCTAATGCAAGCAAATTCGATGTAAGTGATTATTCCTTTCGCTTGGAATAACGTATTTGCAGATTTACAACGTCTGTAAACAGCTCACACTACGTGCGATCCTTTATTCTTTGTGAACAGAAAGCTGTACATCGTGCGAGTGAGAGAAACGCATATCCATGGCAACGTACAGCGTAAGCTTATAGCCGAGTTAGCAAAAGGGGAATTTGACATGTATATCATAGGTGGGCAATACGATAGTAGGCCCGCAGAACTAGCACTATTAGAGCTAATACTAATACTTATGAAAAAAGATTGAACGAAACGAAAAGTGCACTTAAGAATCGTGTCTTTACAAATGTTTTTATTATTCCTCATTTTGTTCTATTTCTTTAAGAAATTTATATTTAAAGCCTGCATGGAAAAAATACCCCCTGTCATTTAGACTGGTCAAGAAAACAGAAGAAATACACTTTTAGTTTCAACGTTTCAATAGGATTTCGTTTTTCTCATGGTTAGTTTTGTAATCGGGTTCCCTTTAAATATTCTACTTAACTTATCTGATGAGTATTATTAATTTTGCCTGCAATAACGTCCCTATTAGAAGCATTACACGTATTTTAATACAATTATTTGAATGTAATGATGCATGATACAGTTTCAATAACGGTGAAACATTATTCTGTATCCAGAATGCTTGTCTGAACTACATGTTCTATTATCCACATAAATTGCTATGCAAATGTAATGTTATAACGCGAAAACAAAAATTTCTCCAAAATGTAAGTTACGTCGTCTGAAGGAGCATAAAATAAACATTCAATACAATACTTTCTTAGTAAAAATCAGGCAACTCATTTCTTTTTTGTAAATTGATTTTTTTTGTAAATATTTCTAACTCAGATTATTTTAAGAGCGCACAAAAATTTTATTTAGCAAATGTGGGATGCATAAAAGTACATACAGACGAAATGCTCTATTTTATGTGATTTTTGATACTAATTACAGTGGTACCTTATTTTTCGCAAAAGTTACAGGTTTCGATATGTTTCATAAAATTGGTAAATTATCTCTTCCTTTGTTCTCTAATGGATAATGAACAAACTAACACTGTGAATCGATAATCCTTGTACAGATCTATGAATGTTCGAAACTTGAAAGAACTCCATTGGCTGCAATTTTCGTAAATTTTAAATACGGAGCAGTTGTACCACGTATCCTAAGCATAGTATACTGAGCATTTGCTTGTGCTTTTGTAATTAGGGAACAATGAAACAATTAATTTGTTGTAATAATTATAATAATTAATACAGACAAATCTTTCTCGTACATTATTTTGGCTATTATAAATTAACGTTCTTCTTCATTTAAATATAATGAATATGTAAATTAATACTTGATCACGTGTTCCAAATTCTGAAAATAATAATTGTAATGTGAGTGCAAAATTTCATTTAATATTATGCGAGATGTTTGTAAATTCAATGTGGATTCTTTCTGTATGAAGTTTTACAGCTTACAATTAGGGGTGAAAAGGTCTATTTAGTTAATGTAATCTATGCGATATCCAAGATACAATGAAACCGCCATTACTAATTTTAATCACATTAAAAATTTCTATTTAACATTCAATTTAGAGAGGGAGAGAGTTCTTTTTTTATTTTGAATTCATTAATATATGCTAAGATAATTTTTGTTTTCAAAGTAATAAACAATAAATATAATAAAAAAAATGATATAACAACTAACGAAAATTATAATTATAAAAAATATTATTTGTCAATACTAATTTATAATAAAAAATGAACAAAAACATAATATGAAAACGTTAAAAGTAATATAACTTGGTAGATATTTAAAAAAGAATCACGCACACTTTTATATTAAATTCTTCAACATAACAAATAAAATGTTATTCATTACTTAAATGTCGATTACGATTAAATTTACTGCAACACTTTGTTTTCTTTGTTATCTAGTCATGATAGCGCCATAGATTGCGGACACGTTATTAAAATAAGTTAGAGAGTCAAAGTAGGCCAATAATATTTAAATCAAATATTAGTAATTATTAATAAAAAAGAAACTGAAGTATTTTAATCGATCTGCACATTAAATTTGTATTAAATCATGAATTTATGCAATCGTTTTATCTTTTCACATCATAAATATGATCGTTTTTTTATCATTCACATCATACATGGAATACAACAATAAGAAAAAATCCTTAGTCAAGGTGTTAACATGAACCTCATAACAGACATCCTGACTATTACTGCAAATTGCATGATCTTTTCCTGTCGTAGGTAATAAGAATCTATTGCGAATAAATTCGATGTAATAATAAATGTTTTTAATGGCTCGCCTGTATCATTTTTTCTCAATGAATGCTTTTTACATACATGACGATATTACGAAGTACGAAGGCCGAGAAGGAACGAGATAGAAAGAAGAAAAAGTTCTAATGCACAAAATGAATTGCAATAGTGACGAATATGCATATGTCGCGAATTAATCCTGAAAGGGAGGAAAGGGGGGTTATATAGCACCAAGCTGTGCAACACTGAGGTAGACTTAAAATGTGCCGATTGTATCCACTGGTGCCAGTGACCTCCTATTGATTCCACGCTCAACGAAGCACGGGCCAAACCCTCATCGTCTCTCTCGTCGTGCACACGCTTTCTCGTGTTTTCTCTTTTTCTCTTTCATCTTCCTTTCTTTATGACTCTTCTGTAAATATCTTCATGTTTCCCTTGAAATCCGCAACATACTCTTTTTTTTCCTTTGTCTTATTGTATCCGTTTGTTTTGACTACAACTTGTTTTTTCGTACTGCATCTTTCGCGCAGTACCTACCGTTCTTTTACTCCCCGTTCCCTCTTCTCTTTGCCATCTTTTCTTTCTTTTCATCACTTTCCACGTCCTATTACTTGATCTATTTCTCTTCATTAACTTCTCTGGATCTGCCGTGTTTTGTTCCTTTCTTTCAATACTTTTTCTAATATACATTTAATATATCTGTACATATAGGAATGTAAAATCGCAGTCCAGCTAAAATTGAATCATTTATTATTGAAACGGCATATGTCCATATTTTGGCGAAAATTAAGTTATGCGTTCAAACTGTTGTAGGTAACCCAAATTTCGGGATATGGGACCCAAAAGAACAATAAAGGCGTCTTTTGATACCTCCTATCGATTCCGATTGAAAATATCGAATAAACATTATTTCGAAGAAAATTAGGTAGTTTTTATTGCGTGGTGTCAAATTTTAAAAAATGGTCAGACGTCCTTTCAATAATAAACGATTCAATTTTATCATAAACGCAAAAATGTTATAAAGTACACAATATTTTACTAATATTTAGATTGTAAAAATTACTAAGGCTGGTTAAAGTGGCTGAAATAAAATCGAGTAATATTAGGTTGACTATGCGAAATTTAACTACTTAATTTGTCTGTGAATGTGTGAATCCTGATAACAACAGAATATAAAATAGTCGTCTCGTGTTACGTCACAATCAACATTGTTTCAACAGTAACTATGTTATTTCGATTAACGTTTTATAAAATTTATATACAGACAAAACGTTTTGTTAAATGATGTAATTCATAGATTTCAACTTTCTATGACACTGAATATCAAAATGAAGTGGACGATGTTATAAAAATACCATGCGCAACGCGTATTTAACTATCATTA